>OX326998.1:64858279-69658279 GCA_946800695.1 Geum urbanum | reverse complement strand
ACCAAAAATTATGGTTCGGCCACTGGGTGGACATATGTTGGTCCATTAATCACTCATCTATCGAGTAATCCCTAAATCTCAATAATCACTCATTAGACTCACAATATAGACATCCCGCCCCAACTTATCAACTAAAATATTGCAGTCACGTTAATCAAAAGGATAAAGGGGTTATCTCAGCTATCTATACATCATCGATCATATGAAAATTAATCATGAAATCCATATTTGAGTACTATTGTTTTTTGTTAATCATTGTATGTATTCAGCCAAAAATAAAGAAGAAACACCATTATTGAGAACATGGGAGTAAATTGCCACCACGTTCTTTTATTTTATATACCCCTCCATTTTACCATCAAACCATGACGAATTTCTGTAACGAACCATTCTTAATTAACATGACTAGGGAACATATATATCTTCGACGAATTAATAAACATAGATCCTCTATCACCATACAATTGGGCTGATCTGCCGATCAGTAATTCAGTATTAGTCATATCAGTTGTAGTCTCTTTCTTTTTTATGTCACAAAAATTATTAAAGTGGGGATTCAAGTAAAATCGTTTCTAAGCACCTCGGATAGGAAGGATGGCACCACATTACAACCAAAATTAAAATTAGAAAAATGAAAGAATAAAGACATTCTAAAAAAATTAAACAGATGACACCAAACTAAACTTGAATTTCAATAATCGCTACAAACGTATTGTGACTGCCGGATACTAGGTCACTGATGATACCTTGGCCGTCTCACGGGCCATTTTTGCTCCTATCATCAACAGAGCTCATGAGTCTAGCAATTTTTTAACTGCATCTGTGTACTTCCATAGCCATTACGATCTCACTCTGTGGCGCTAAAAGTCCCTTTAATTAAGGGTGTCGTCTTGTTACGAATTGCATCATCCAACTTTTAAAAAGAAACTTAATGATGCCAAACCTTACAAAAAGAAATGTTGGACTACTGCATAAGGACCCAGGCGACCCAAATGATAAGACAAGCCCAATTGTGCCAAACCCTAAGCCCACAGAAAGCCCACTTGATTTGTGAGACCCGTGAGACCCAAAGTAGGCCAATTGAGAGAAGTGACCAACCGACAAAGATAATCTCGTTGTCCAGACCAGTCGCTGCATCATGATGCCGCCCCGCCTTCCTCAGTCCATGCGACACAGTAACAAATAAATAGTGCCCCAAAGAGGAATCCCGATCACCAGAACCGGTGCTGCCAGAGATAGTCAGAACAAACCTGCCATGTCGATTTGAGTGTTGCACCTCTGCACCATGCCAGAGTCGCCCCAGATGCAACTAGCATTCCAGCGCCACTTGGATCCCAGATAAACCCATCAATCACCACGCACATTGAAGAACATTGCCCTCCTGTATCCACCACCACAGATCATTCAATAAATTCCTCTTGGAGCGTTGTCGCGCAACGATGGTTTGGCCATTGCTTCTACTTACCACAGCTACTATGTGGTCTTAACTTTTCACACGAGTCGCAAGTCCCGACGGAGGGATGGTGGTAGAGCGTCGGCAGGGGCGCAGGTGCAGAGGTGCAGTGGCGGCGAGGTCCGGAGAGGACGACGGGGAAATCTGACCCGCTACTACGTACTACAATTTTTTTCATTGTTACTCACTAGAGAGAGAGAGAGAGAGAGAGAGAGAGAGAGAGAGAGAGGGCAACATGGGAATAAAAAGTGGAAGAAAAGAGATGATTTTTTTGGAAATTAGAGAAAAAAAAGAGATGGCTGGGTAATGGGAAAGGTTATCTTAGAGAGTGAAGGACGCTCAAGAATTTATAAAATTCTTGTTGGCTAATAGGATAAAATTTTCCAAAAAAAAAGGCGCATGTTTTAATTTTAATTCAATATTCAATGATCATGAAACAATTAATACCGAAGCATGACTATATAATCAGTTGTGTACGATGAATAAAAAATTGAAAAAGCGCTGATATTTTAGCGAAAAATTTGGGTCAACGCAGCTTATTAAAATTTTTAAGGAGAAATATCACGATATTATGAAAAATTTCCCACATTTCACCGAAACCCAATTTAAGGAAATTAAGTCACAAATCAATCTCTCTCAACCTCATTGGGAGTGGCGAACCCAACACACCCACAACAATCATAAGCTTCCTAACCAAACGTGTTGGGATGCCATTTGTAGATTACCTTAACTAGCTTAATATTTCTATCCAAGTTGGTAGTTTGGTACTAGTATTGCAGAATATTATTATTTTGGGTAAATATCACCTGCTAACAATTTATAAATTTAAAGTTAGGTAAAGCTAGACCCTTTTTGAATCAATGAAAAACAAGTTTATTTATAATGTCCAACTCAAGAATTTGGTAAACTTTTATAATTAGCTAAAATTTATAAGTAATTTAAAACTTAATTACTGGTTCAACAGTTTATCTTAAAAATATGTACATTTTCATTTCCATTAATTTATATGTTCACTCATCGATCACAACTTCGTTCTTCACCAAAAGAAATACTTATGCTTTTCATTTTCAATATAAGATTGAGTTTAAATTAATTCTCAAGAATTGTCACCACTTAGTATATTGCGATTCACTTTATATTGTCACAAATTAACATGTACTAATGTTTACTTAACATCATCTTTTCAAATAATGTAGATAATTGGTCATACAAGTAACATATAAAGTTTCAATAAAAAATTTCATGTTTTTAACTAAATTTTCGTCATTTATTTTTCAATTTTTGTGATGTACTGATATTTCCTTTTCTCGATATTCGATATTTCACTCCTTAGTTGTGCAACTTGATGACTATTTTTTTGCAAAATATAAATTGCATTTATACAACAGTCAAATACATGGAAAAATACCTAGAGAAAAACTAGCAAATTAAAAAGAAAAGATGAAAGGCTGTCGAATTGCATGGGTGATACCAAGAGCTTGAAGCTCATTCCATGGGGATGGGGATATGGATGGTGGTGATGGTTGTGATGAAGACGATTCAAGTTTTAATTCAAACAACTCATACTTTCTTGAAAACTCTATGGAACTACGGAAGCATATAGAGGCTAAATTGCTTTTTGAATTGAATTGGTAAGTGCATATCTCAATAACGAGGCCTATTTATAGTGCAGTCTCATATGAACCGTGTTCAAGCTTAATAGGGTAAATCTGTCTTTGAAATTACTTTTATATCCTTGGATAAAAATTGATAGAAAAAGACATGTTTTGGGTTTTTAGCTATTAGGCTAGCTTTTGTAATATACAGATGCATAGCTTTGAAGTGTGAGGATGTTGGTAAATTGTTGACAATCCATGTAAAACTGAAGTGATTGATTGAAGCCATAATCAGCTCCAAAACTTCTTCTGATTCAATTGAAGGTAAAGTTGCATTCATTGTTATTTGACTTATGCTTCTGCTATGATTGATTTGATCATCACTATTTGATTCTTAGTTTTTGAACTGTGACTCTCTGTTTGGAAGCTTTTCTAGGTATTTTAGGAAACTACTTGTGATCTTCAATACTTGATTTCGTAGTCTTCAATCTGTGATTCTATGATTGAATGCTTTCCTAGTTGTATTAGAAAATTGTCTCTTGCCTCTTACGACTTTCCTAATCAGACTAGGAAACTTAAACTGTGATTGATTTCAAGGATCCTTCTGTTCTGAAATCTAAGGTAATTGTTTTGATATGATATTAGCATGATTTAGGGGTGAGTGTCTCATATACATTGTACTTGCCTTGGAATGAAGAAGTTGATGCTTTTGTGTAAACGATCTACTTTAATCTTTACATATTGTGATTAACCTTCTTAGTTCGATATATGTTATTCCTAGTTAAGTGATGAAACTTGAAGCTACATTTGCATTTTTCTTGGTTTGTACATAACTGAACCAGAAGAAGGCTTGGAGCTGTTGTGAACTGCTTCATCATTCAAATCTGGACAAAGTTGCATCAGATTATTCAAACTACAAAGGTGTTGTAGATTCAAATTTGTGTTCAATAGCTTATTGTTTAATTTGTAAACTTGTTTCATTAGTGAAGTTTTTAGGGTCTCGAAGAGTGAGATCCTGTAATTGTTTCCCCTTCGGGTTTTACTGTGCAACAAGTCTTGTGTTTGTTTCAAGTTTCATGTTTTTTGTGTTGTTCTAGTTCTTTAATTGGCATCAGAGCCTAACTAGCACATGTTAGCAAAGATCTTGGGTTAAGATGAAAACAACGAGTGTTAAAATAGAGAACTCTAGGAATAGTCCTCCATCCATTGATGGTCAGGAATATTCAACCTAGAAAATTATGATGCAGTCTTTTATCTGTGGCCAAGATCCAAAAATGTCGGATAGTATAGTAAAGGGCTGGAAATCACATATGTTTACTTATGAGAAAGAGGTTATTTTGTCTAGCTCAGCTGTTGGGCGCTTGAAACCTGTTTGTAAGTAGAATGATAAGGAAACCCTAGCACTGCAGTTAGATTGCAAGGTTAAGACCTGTTTGTTTACTGCTCTTTCTGCTAGAGAGATGAGAAGAATAGCATACTGTACTACCTCTAAAGAGGCTTGGGAAGTCTTGCAAACTACTTATGAGGGGAACAACAGGGTGAAGCCTAAGAAAGTGCAAGAATTGATGTGTGAGTTTGAGAACCTTTTAGTGGAAGAGGGTGAGAACGCTGATTATTTCTATCTTAGACTTCGTAATATCACCGACCAGTGCAGGTGTCTTGGTGAACCTTTAGAAGAGTATAAGGTTATCTCTAAGTTTCTTAGATCCTTGAGAGGTAAATTGAGAATCAAGGGGTCTATCATTGAGAAGACTCATGATTTGAGAGACTATATCCTAGAGGAATTAGTGGGAAATCTCAAGACCTATGAGATCAGGGAAAGGTTAGATCAAATTGATAAAAAGTCTAAGAGTATTGTCTTGTCTTCTGTGAAAAAGTATAAGGAAGTGAAACTTATTGATTTAAATGATCTTTCTTTGATTTCAAAAGAGTTTAAAAACTTTTTGAAAAAAAAAGAATTTCAAATGTGGTTCCTTGTCTTCTTCAAAGAAATCACAGAAATCTGATAAGAAAGATGATAAGCAACAAGTTTCAGGTAAGTCAAATCAAAATAAGGCTAAAGTAGGTAAACCAAAATGTTTAGAATGTGGTGGTTATGAACATATATCTATTGACTGTGGAAATAAGAAATATGCAACCAGGAATGACAAAGCTCTCTAATCCACCTGGAGTGACTCTAAGGATGAGGAAGTTGTTGTAAATGTAGGTGAAAACCTTGCATTGGTGTCATCACTGCAATTTGAAGATGAAGACTTGTCTGGAAGTGAGTCTCTTGCATCTAAAGTTCAAATCGAGACCAGGTGCAGACAAATCTATCATGCTTAACAGATTGTGCTGAAGAAAAATAAACGGTTGGAGGAGGAACTCAAGGAGGTGCAGAATAAGAGAGCTAAGCTACTAGACAGACTAAACTGCTTGAGTGAAAAAATGGAAATTTATCAGAAGGTCCTGACAATTATCCTTCAAACCCCTTTCACAAGGTGCAGAATGAAGAATGGGAAGCTGAGAAAGAAGATCTACTGTCTTAAATCAGAACATTGAAGGTTAAGGTAAAAGCTCAGTCAATTTTAAATGTAAATCTAACCTTGAAAATTGAGAGCTTGCAGGTTGAACTTGAGAAAACAAAGCAAAAATTCAACAAATTCCAAGCTAGTTCTATTGTTGTGTCTCACTATGAAAACTTGGTAAACCTAAGGAAGACACTAAAGGACTTGGATATCAAAGGCCACACGCTAACAAGGCCAAGTCTGATAAGAACAGTGTACCTTTTGAAGCAGACAAGGCTGAAGAAGCTGAAGAGAAAGAGACATATCATGTAGTTGCTTTCCAAGGCTATGACTTGCCAAGAAAGTCAAAATCTGAGGCTAAAGAAAGGTATGTTCAACTAAGTTCTGAGAACTCCAAAAATAATCTTGTGCCTACTTGTCACCATTGTGGTAAACCTGGCCATATTAGGCCCAGGTGCAATTTACTCAGAGATGAATATCATGCACAAATGGTGTAGACAGTCTTGAGTCTATAAAATCTCTCCAGCTGAAATTACATGAACACATTATATGAAAGTCATATATAAACTGGATGATAAAATTTCTATTATAGAAAAGGCTAGGCCCAACGAAAATGTCTCTTGGAGAGAAAAAGGGATTTTGAACTGTTTTCATATTAACATATGCTTGCGTGAACTTTCTAATGAGGGTAAGGTCTGCAGAACTGAAAGTTCTACTGGAAAACATGTTCAAATCACTTGCTTAGTTGCTCTAGTAGCCCTGCAAAAAGAGAGAAGTGACATCTAGTATGTAGACAGTGGATGCTCAAGGCACATGACAGGCAGTAAACATTAGTTTACATCTATGTCCGCTTAGTTTACCACATGAGGTATGGTGTATGGTGATAGAAAGAAGTGTAATGTCACAGGCAGAGGGACTGTCAAAGCTCACAACATTCCTAGCCTCAAGAATGTCTATTTTATTGAGGGACTCAAGTCTAATCTGATCAGTGTAAGTTAGCTGACAGATGAGTATAAAGATGTGTGGTTCAATAAGCACAAATCCATTGTGCTGGATGTAACTAGTCTTTTTGTAATGAGGGCAATGAGATCTAAAGATAATTGTTATCTGATTAGAGCTAATGGTGAGCCTGAGAAAGCATCGAACAATTTCTTCAAAGCTACAAATGAAGAAACTTTAGAGTTGTGGCACAAGAGACTAGGGCATGTAAACTATCAAGATCTTTTGAAACTGTCCTCAGCCAACTGTGTCAGAGGTTTGCCTGATCTGAAAGGTAAACCCTGATCTGAAAGGTAAACCTAGAAAAATGTGTGAAGGATGCAAACTTGGAAAAATGACCAAGGCCTCTCATAAAGTCATCAATTCAGATATCACTGAAACACCTCTTGAGCTACTGCATATAGACCTTGTTAGACCTGCACAGGCTGGAAGCCTTGGAGGGAAGAAATACATATTGGTAGTTGTTGATGATTTTACCAGGTACACTTGGGTTTTCTCCCTGAAAGAAAAGAGTGAGCCTTTGAAACCTTTGCTGGCTTAAGCAAAAAGCTGTCTAATGAGAAAAAGATTGCAAATTTAACCATCATAAGGGTTAGGTCTAATCATGGTACTGAGTTCAAGAATAGTTCTTTTACTAAATTCTTTCATGAAGCTGGTATTTTCCATGAGTTCTCTTCTGTGAAAACTTCTCAACAGAATGGCATTGTGGAGAGAAAGAATAGAGTCCTTCTGAGCATGGCAAGAATAATGCTATACTCCATAGACACTAGTGGATACTTTTGGGCTGAGGCCATCAACATTGCCTACTACACTGCAAATATAACCTTTCTCAGGCCTGATACACTCAAAACTCCTTATGAGTTGTGGAGAGGAAAAAGGCCAAACATAAGCCATATGCATGTGTTTGGTAGTCCCTGCTATATTTACAAAGATAGAAAGGATCTGGCTAAGTTTGATGCCAGAAGTGATAAAGGAATTTCCTTGGTTATGCTCTGGATAGTAGAGGCTTTAGAGTATTCAACAAAATAACCAGAACCTTAATGGAATCCATAAATGTCTTCGTGGATGATGAGTCTGTAAGACTTGTTGAATACTGGTTTGATGATGGAGCTACAAGTTTAGGGGAGAAAAGTTCTACTACTGAGACTTGTGATGCTGATGAGAAAGACCTTGTTTTGGTCCTACACCTGTTTATAGACATGGATTCAAGCAGGTTCAGAAGGATCATTCATCTGCTGATATCATTGGAGATGCTAACCAGGGTCTCATAACCAGAAGACATGCCAGAAATTTGGTTGCAAACAATCCTCCAGCGGAATCTATGCCTTTAGACAATGATGAACTAATCACTGATGTAGCTCTTGTGTGTTTCTTGTCCAAAAATGAAAGTGATGTGAATGAGATCACTCACAAGGGCTTTGTCTCTACATTTGATCCAAAGCATGTTAAGGAAGCCTTGAAGGATGATGACTGGATTAAAGCAATGCAGGAGGAGCTTAATCAGTTTGAGAGAAACTAGGTATGGGAATTAGTACCTAAACCTTCAGAACATAATGTGGTAGGAACCAAGTGGATGTTTCGGAACAAAGCAGGTGAGTTTGGTAATATTACCAGAAATAAAGCCAGACTGGTTGTTCAAGGTTACTCACAAATCGAGGGAGTTGACTATGATGCAACTTTTTCTCCTATAGCAAGGCCAGAGTCTGTAAGGCTGCTATTAGCCATGGCATGTCAACTCAAAATCAAGTTATTCCATATGGATATGAAGAGTGTCTTTTTGAATGGAGATCTGTTTGAGCAAGTTTATGTCATACAACCTCTCGATTTTGAATGTAAAGAACACCCAGATTATGTGTTCGGGCATAAGAAGGCAGTATGGACTAAAGCAATCACCTAGAACTTGGTATGAGAAACTCTCCAGCTATCTTGTCAGCAAAGGTTACTCTAGAGGGTTTGTGGACAAAACATTATTTATGAAGGTAAAATAGATGAAGTCAGGTATGTTTCTCTCTCAAACTAAATATACTGAGAACCTTATAAAGCAATTTGGTTTGAGTTCAGCTAAAACTTTCAGTAACCCTATGAGTACTACTGCAAAGCTAAATGATGATCCAACAGGAAAGCAAGTAGATCAAAAGGATTATAAGAGTATGATTGGTAGCTTGTTGTATCTCACAAAAAGCATACCTGACATTTCTTACAATGTTTGGTGTTTGTGCTAGGTTTCAAGCAAATTCCAAGGAAGCACACTTGGATGCAGTGAAGAGAATTATCAAATCTGTCCCTGGTATAACTAACTGTGGAATATACTATACCTTTGAGACTAATGTTGAAATTTTAGGCTACTCAAATGCTGATTGGGGAGGGAATTTAAAGGACAGAAGAAGCACCTCTTGTGGTTTCTTCATTATTGGCAACAACCTCATTGCATGGCATAACAGAAAGAAAAACTATATCTCTCTTTCAACTGTTGAATCTGAGTATGTGGTTGTTGGTAGCTGTTGTACACGGCTTCTATGGATGAGAAACATGCTCAGGGACTATGGATACTCAAAATGTAAGCTCATTATCTTTTGTGACAACACCAGTGCAATAAATATCTCTAAAAATCTAGTTCAGCATTCCAGAACTAAGATTGTTAATATGAGATACCATTTCATTCGTGATCTTGTGGAAAAAGGACTTTTGGAAATGGATTTTGTACCCATTAAGTACCAATTAATTTGCTGATTTGTTTACAAAACCCTTGAATATTGTCAGATTTGAGATGCTTATGACTGCCATATGTGTGTGCTGTTTGAACTGATTATCCCTCTCTTGGTCTTTCACAAAATGTGTTATATTTCTCTTTCAGTTTGAGCTCTTGCTTAGTTATACATAAATTAAAGGTCTGTGTTCTGATTTCCTTTTAGGAGTGTTAGCCTTCTGAGATTTTTTTTGTAGCCTATCACTGTTCATCAAAATGTGATAATTTTTATGAGTGCATTTCATGATTGTTGTGACTTTTAGAACTTGCTATATCTTGTGTGGTCTTGAGAACTTCTGTGTACTATGACATGATCAAGGCCGCTAGTTTTGCACTAGCAACCAAATGGCCAAACAATTTCTTCCCTGGATATTACTTTGTCATTAGAACATCCCCTTTAAGCCTATGATAAAATTAATCTTTTCAGTAAGATTGGTTTTCTTTTTCTCACCTTTACCCTAGCCTCTCACTTTCTCATGGAAGCACTGAGCAAATTGTATCATTAGTTAGCTAAGCAGCAAAGCTGCATCTGGTAATGCAAAGGTACAAAGAAGTGACAAAGGTACTGCAAAAAGATCTCTCTTGCTAGACAGGAGTCTAAGAAATTATTGCAAAGGTTACTAGTCAATAGAATTTATTAATGAAACAAAAAAAATATTAGTTTTGCAAATTGTGTATCAGAGGTGTAAGTTATGGCTTCCGCAAAAGACCTAGTCTCAAGCTTACAAAAGTGGTTCAGCATATTGTGCTCCCATGTGTATATTCATTCCCTTACCACCACTTGATCTACCTCTCTTGTTCACCACATTACAAACTGATTAAAGTCCTTGTGATCTTACGGTGCATGGTTGTTACTCTCTAACACTTTATTGATATTCAAGCTTATGGTAAGTACAGTGAAAATGGGAGTATATGGGTCTATCCTTTTTCTGACATGATCTGAGACGTTGAAGAGATTCTATTTCAGATCTTCATTTATAGTGATTAGGCATGATCCTCAATTTTGATGTATCTTTGATTAAATCTTTTGGATTACTTACCTTGAGGAAGGTGTTCTTTTCTTGCAGTTATTACACATTTGGCAGACTCCCAAGTGCATTCTCTTTCCTTTTTTTGAAAAGATACAGAACCTTTTTGTCTAGATTCTTTCAATCTTTTCTTAGAGATACTCAATCATTTTTGGTATGTTGGAGGTAATGATTACTCCTCTTCTCCTTAAAAAGAACCGTTGGCTTTTACTCTCACTTGGCAGATCTCACTCGTGTGCTAAGTGTGCAAGTATTAATAGTCATCATGGTAAGGAGCCTCATCACTACATCCAAAGCTTGCTCAGACGCTCAGAAACATCTTCATCATCTCAAAATCTCAGTCATGGTTAGTGGTGATGGACTAAAGATCAACCGTACAAGTTCCTATGAAGAGCTCTCAGATGGTGATGAAGTCGACAACTCATTCCTGCAACTCTCCCCGTCTTGTTATAACCCTAGTGTGTCGGCTCCACCTCCACCTCTTCCTTCGCCTCCAATTGCTCTACTTGTGCGTCCTAGTTTTCCCCCATATCAACCCCTCCTCAACTGCATAGCTCTCATAGAGCTTGACATCCACCACATCAAGGGACTCATTGAAACTTTCTCCGGACAAATTTAAGTTATGTTCAACTGTCAAGGTGACATCCTCTCCCGTCTCAAACGCACTTTTCCTCCTCCTTCTGAAGATGATGCTTTTGCCAAGCGCCATCGCCCCTAATTGTCCTTCCAAGCAAAAAGATAAGATGAAGAAGAAGACTTGCAGCTGCTGCTTTATTTTCTTCTCTTTTTCTTTTTGTTTTAGACAATTTAAGTTTTATTTGGGTTTTATGTAAGAACTTAAGTACTTTTAGCTATGAATGGTTTGAATTATGGATGGTTTGTTTCTGCAAATTACTTTTGTATATTTGTTAGTCTCTTGTCCTTGCAGGTTGGTTTTGCATGGAATGTCAATGTGGGACATTATTGGTAAACTGTTGACAATCCATGTAAAACTGAAGTGATTGATTAAAGCCACAATCAACTCCAAAACTTCTTATGATTCAATTGAAGGTAAAGCTGCATTCATTGTTGTTTGACTTATGCTTCTGCTGTGATTGATTTGATCATCACTATTTGATTCTTAGTTTTTAAATTGTGACTCTCTGTTTGGAAGCTTTCCTAGGTATTTTAGGAAACTACTTGTGATCTTCAATACTTGATTTCGTAGTCTTCAATCTGTGATTCTATGATTGAATGCTTCCCTAGTTGTATTAGAAAATTGTCTCTGGCCTCTTACGACTTTCCTAATCAGATTAGGAAACTTAAACTGTGATTGATTTCAAGGATCATTCTGTTCTGAAATCTGAGGTTATTGTTTTGATATGATATTAGCATGATTTATGGGCAAGTGTCTCCTATATATTGTACTTTCCTTGGAATGAAGAAGTTGATGCTTTTGTTGTAGTTTCGAGTATGTGTTCAATAGCTTGTTTTTTAATCGGTAAACTTGTTTCATTAGTGAAGTTTTTAGGGTCTCGAAGAGTGAGATCCCGCAGTTGTTTCCCCTTCGGCTTTTACTGTGCAAACATCTCTTGTGTTTGTTTCAAGCTTCTTGTTTTTGTGTTGTAATAGTTCATTAGAGGAGCACACTAAATTGTGCAGCAAAACAAGAGGCATGCATGCACATGCAATGGTGGAAAGCAATGGAACGAAGCAAAGTTTCTCATGTATAAATAGAAGATCTATATGTAAAGAAAAATACAGAGTGAGAAGAATACATTTCTTGTGTTTGATTGAACTTTCCCAGATCAATAAAAGTTTCCCTTTCTACATACACCTTGTCCATTCTATATACATATGCCACTTTCAATTTCAAATCAAGCATAATGCAAGAAATATTTCCAAGTCCACGTACGTAGTTCTACAACATCAAGCACAAACAACACTCCACTATTTCAGCCGAAGTTTTAAAGAGGAGATTGTACATATTAGACTAGCACATAAAGGTTAATCTTTCAACTTTTTACATTTTCTAGTTTCTTTAGGTAGGCTTCTAGTCTAATATAGGAAAACACTAAGCATGATTATATGATTATACAGCTAAACTAATGATCGTATGATGCTTGAAGAATTGTTGTTATGCTTGCATGTTGCCAGGTTGATTGCTAGAAATTAGTCAGGAGACCTCTGAGTATAAAAACCGCCGTCTCTGCTCCTTATAGCCCCTTGAGTAGGCTTTCTTAAGAAGTCTTAAGCATTTTATCCATGTTCAAGGCTTCATATTTAGTGATTAAGTTGACTGATTTAACCGCAACATACTACCCCCTCAATTTTGGTATCAAGGCTTCTTCTTTTTGAGGGGGTTGATCAATATTCCACTATAGGAAAAAATGTTGTAGCAATACAGAATTCCATTGGATTACCCGGCACGATAAAAAAAACATGATAAGGAACAAGCCCTAGACTAATAAACCGGAGTAGGACAAGTAACTGTCAATTTTTTGGGCACAACACCCTTAATTAGCTAGGAACTCTCTCTAAATATATGTGATCATTTAGAAAGCTAAGTAGAAATACATATGACCTTAGATAATTTAGAAATAAATATGATCGAACGCAATTTTAATACGATAGTTGATAAGTTAATAAAAAACATAGATAATTTAGATGAAGAAAAATATATAGAAAAATTTAAAACCTATGGATT
This sequence comes from Geum urbanum, assembly GCA_946800695.1. Taxonomy (NCBI): domain Eukaryota; kingdom Viridiplantae; phylum Streptophyta; class Magnoliopsida; order Rosales; family Rosaceae; genus Geum; species Geum urbanum. Next base: position 69,645,265 of record OX326998.1, on the reverse strand, counting down.
AGGATTACATTGTTTGAGTGACGATGAAATGAAGAAATTAATATTAGAAATAGGATTACAAAAAAATTTAAGAGAAAAAGAATACAATAATATGTTAGTCGAAATAGAGTGTTTACCTGTAAAAGAACAACAAAGTTCATCAGGAACATCTGGTGTTTATGTAGAATCTTCAAAAATAAGATTTGAACAACAATATATTAGACCAACTCATGAGTCTTATCACGAACAAGATACTGCTCATAGTAATTATGAAGTAGCAAGACCTAGGAAAAATAGGATCCTTATTCAGGTATTGAGCATGTAAGTATAGCAGGAAATATACTAAACATAAATCGAGTAGACCCACAGGATTAGGAAAAAATGAAAGAAAGATGGGGGAAATGATGTGTTCATGCAGCAATAATATTAGATTTCAGTAATACAAATGATATGTTAGATTACTTTGAACATACTTTAGATGGTATGGTATTTGATTTCTTTCGATCATGAAAAGCTAAAAATTCGGAAAAATATCAAGCAGAAAAAATAGCATTTAATATAAATACTTTTTTTAAGCTCATTAAATATGAATTATTAGATCATAATAAATTAGATGGAAAAAAGAAAAGAACAAGAACAAATTAGAGCAATAAGAAACTTAGAACAGCTATAAACATATGATTTGCAGTATATAGGAGAACATACTTCAGATTTCTTCAAGTATTTAGGTAGAATATGTAGAATTAATAATATTAGTTTACTAAATACTTATATGACTAAAATCAAAAGACCTATAGGTGAAAAAAAATATGGAAAGAGTGGCAAAATCACACTAGAAAAAATGATATAGTCATAGGACCAAGAACACAACATGTATATGATATCTTGAGAAAAGAATGTAGTTAAATAAAAGTAAAAAGGCGGATCGGAAAATAATTTTATATGAGTTGTAAAAATATAGATTTTCTTAGACAATTTCGTGATGTGCTTATGATGCCATCTTTTTTGTGTTGCTTCTCTAGGCGTCCTGAATAATTTGTGTTTAATAGCAAGATCAAGCCTTATAAAAAGAGTTATAGGAAGAAATATAAATCTTATAAGCAACATAGAAGGTATGATATACAACCTTCTAAGACCTTTAAGAAAAGAAGATATATTTCTAAGCAATTTAGGAAATGAACTACTAAACCTTGGATGAGAAAATATAAAGCACCAAAAAATAAAAGTACTTGTAAATATTACTTTCGTGGTGAAGTATTACATATTAGACCTAAATGTCCAAAATTAGGAAAACAGTTTAGAGAGAAAATATAATTACTTGAGCAATTTTATTTAGAATAATTAGTACATGTAGCAATGATATATATATATATATATGTAGTACTAAAAGTGCAATAAGAGAATAATTAGTACCAATTCAGTATAGGCAAAAATTAGTTAAACTAGTTAAGGTATCCCAATGAGATTCGAGAATTGTACATATAACTCATTGTTTGAACAGTATACCTCTTAAAATTAAAAAACAACAATTTAGCCTACCCTTAACATTTGTATTACCCGTACGATCTTATTAATTCATATTAGGGTTAAACTTTATTAAAAGTTTACAAGAATTTTACTATAATCCACCTGATATAATATTTTATAAGAAAACAATAACTATTACAGACCAGAGTAATTTACTAGAAACTTATGATAACTTTAGCATAAAATAGTCAAAAGAATAGGAAGATGATTCTTTGAAAACATCAGAGAATAAAAATTTAGATGAACAAGATATGGATGAGACAAAATTTGAATTAAAATATCCATCTTTAGAAACAATAGCAATTTATGAAATAATACATTCGAATAGACCTAAAACATTAGAAGAGTTATTACAATTAGCAGTACAAACAAGAATAATAGGAGAAAATTCAAATAATCCAATAAAAAATTACTCGAAGAGTGGAAGATAGAGAAAATGCATATGTGATCGTCTAGGGTTTCAATGGTGGCCGCCTTGGCTTGGCCTTGTCACAAGTTCTGATATGCGATCGTCTTCTCCGACTGTGCCTCCAGAACACTTTGTTTTGGCATCACTCCTCATCCCTGATTTTAATTTCGCTCTTTCACTTTGGGACCTCATCGCTTTCCACCCCAGCCAAGCTTTGTTTCGATTCATCGTCGGGTTGGTGCGATGATAAAGGAGATCGCTTTGACAACTGAAGGGGAAGAGGTGAAACCTCCATGGACGAGGAAGCCACCATGGGGTACCAAAATGGAAGTTAAGATTTGGAGGCCGGATCGATCTCGGGTTGGGGTCAAGAAGAATAGAGGCACTGCTTTGGTTGTAGTGGTTGGTTCTGGCAGTGCTAAAGAGGCGAAGGTGATCGATCTTTGGGAAGGGTGCTTGGGTGGTAGTAGTCTGGCGGCGGCAACAAGGGATAGGATACGACACTTTTGGATTGGTTTGACATCGGTGTTACATGCGTTGTCCGATATTGATCACTATTATACTAAGAGAGCTTGTGGTTATGAGCTTGTGGATTTTGGCTTTCAGTATGCTGGATGGGATTCTTTGCCAATTGGATTGGGCTCCTGGATTGATGGACTAGGTTGGTGGTTTATGGGCAAGTTAAGATCTCATGCTTTGATTTGGGGCTATTTGTTTTACGAAATTCCCTTGCCTAGTTATTTTGGGCAAGGAGAAGATTATTTAGGCGTTTGTAATGTGCTGGCTTACTTGGATGTTTTTAGGATGGAAAATTACATGGAGATGGCATACCTACCAAAATTTCATGCTTATGGGTATGTTCATCTCCATCTCTTACATGTTTTTCATTCTTTCCCTTTAAGATGCAAGTAAGCTCGACGATAGTTGAGCTTAGCGTTTTAAAGAGTGGTATTTACTTTGATTTTTCTCGTTTTCACTAGTTTGAGTAGGGTGGCTTATCATCTATGTTTGTACTATTCAGGCCGAGAATACTTTTTAATAATATCTTTATTTCGTCAAAAAGAATAATAGGAGAAGACCCACAGTACATTGGAATAAGAATAAAATATCAGCTAAGTTAGATATTATAAACCTATTTTTATCAATTAAAACAACATATATGCCCCGTAATTTGTTAGATAAACATGAGTTTGAACAGCAGATAAAAGAGTTATTAACCCTTAAGGTAATTAGATCTTCAAAATCTAGACATAGATTAGCAGCCTTTATAGTTGGAAAACATTCAGAACTTAAGAGAGGGAAAGCTAGAATAATGTAAAATTATAGGAGATTAAATGATAATACTTATGAAAATAGTTATAAATTACTAAATAAGGATGAATTACTAAATAATTTCAAGAGAGTAAATATTATAGTAAGTTTGATTGTAAGTTAGGATTTTGGCAAATTAGATTAGCAAAAGACTCTATAGAATAGACAACATTCACTTGTCGAGAAAGACATTTTGAATGGTTCGTTATGTCATTTTGACTGAAAAATGCACATTCTATTTTTCAGCAAAAAATAGATCAAATTTTTAAGAAGTATGACAGCTTTTTGTAGTATATATGTAGATGATATACTGATATATAGCAAGAATAGAAATGAACATAGAAATAATTTTAAACAAGTTCATAAACAATGGTATTATTATCTACAAGAACAAAATAGACTTAGAAAAATAGGATATAGAGTTTTTAGGAATTTAAATTAAGTCAGGCACTATACAGTTGCAAGAATATATAACTAAAAAAGTCATAAAATTTTGAGATAAGTTAAAACATGAAAAACAATTACAAGCATTTTTAGGACTTTTGAATTATGCTAGAAGCTTCATTCCTGATCTTGGCAGGAAAATAGCAATTTTACATAGTAAAACCAGCAAGACAGGTCAAAAAATACTTCAATACATACGATATTAAGATAGTACAACAAATTAAGTAATTATGTAGTTAAACCCTTTAGCATTACCGTTAGACGATAGTTATAAAATAGTATAGCAAAATTCCTACTAACAGGCAAGCAGCTCGTAGATGGGTCAATTTTATTGATTCTATTACAAGAAATGGCTTTAAGCCAAAATTTGGACATATAAAAGGAGCTGACAATACATTAGCCAATATCTTATCCGTACTCATTTTGTAAACAAGTATGCAGCCCTTTCGACCCTCTTCGAGTAATAATCAAGCACAAAGTGGTAATCCACTACCAATGGCAACAAGACCAGTAAAAATCACCCACTCATATAATAGTATTCAAGTTCAAGAAATTCATAAACCACACCTCAGGTTTATTAGTTCACCCTTATTATCCACCAAGTAAAAAGTCTTATTAGACAACTTTTGGAATATTAGGATACCAATCTCTGGCATGAGAAAATGAGAGGAAACATTAGTCAGAGCTTTAGAGCAAGAGTTTTTAAACAATTGAGTAGATAAAGAAGTAGAAATAGAAGCATATCATGAACTTCAAGCACATTGTGGTAGAGCACATTCCTGGCTTGATAGTCTTCGTGACCAGCATAATACTAGTAAAACACAATATCATAGCTGACAAGAGGAGCATAATACAATAAATGAGTATTTTCTTAGGTTAAACTTAAATCATCAAAGATTGATAAAATATTTACATGATAGTGATCAAGATTTTTTGCATCATTGTTAAAAGCACAAGCCAAAAATTCATACTTTTCATAAGCTTTAGCAAAAGAAATATTTTTTCACCTTCTTGATGATGTGAAAGATAATACATTAAGGTTATAGCATGATCAACATCTTTCTTTACAAATATCTATCTAAAACTTTTTATTTAGGATCATATCTAATCCACAGTCAGGCATAAGAGCAGTTTATTTTTCTAGACTAAACAATGAAAATGAAAAACCTAAATATCATATTTTACTAGCCAACATAATTATGGAGGAATTTGAAGAAATATACTTAAAGCATAATGGTAGCAAAGTTTTAGTTGTCCCTGGTTTATTAATAGACTACGGCTTTCTTGTTTATCATTATGTGAAAAGCAATAATCATACAATTTAGGCTTCAACAGTGGAGAAATGTTTACGGGCCGGGCGGGGCTGGTTTTTTCAATTTATAGTGAGATCCAGGCCCGGCCCATCCAGGCGGGCTTCACGGGGTTTAGCGGGATTTTACGGGCCGGGCCTCTTGGGCTTTAACGGGCCGGGCTTATTCAAATGACTAAAATCAAAAGTTTAAAAACAATACAAATCCAAATCTAAAATACCCCTTTACATCTAAATTGCATCTTCAAATCAAAATTTCAAATTTATAAATCCACAATGCTTCAAATATTGGTTGCAAAAATTCAAAATGCTAAACATTCAAATCCACGAAATACTTAAAATTCAAATACAGAATACTATAAATCCAAATCGAATGATATAAATCCAAATCAAGAATTCTTAAAAGTCCATAGTTCAAAGTCCAAAATTACATCTTATAAATCCAAAAATCAAAATTACATCAATAAGAATCAGGAAGATTAGTTGATGAGAAAACTTCAGATGCAACGTCTATCGGAGTCCTCTCTTGAGGAGGATGTGAGACATCAAGAAATATGGCCTACACATTATAGAAAAAATGTTAATAACCTACACATTCAACAAAATTTGAAAACCAAAAAAATTAACAAAATGCATCAATTGATCAACCTACCTCTCCCACATCCTCCAAAGAACATTCATCTTCAGCCTCGCTATCAATCATCCAATCTGGACGTGCAGCTTTAACAAGCCTTATTTCTTCAACTCTCTCTTTCTCGCGCATAGCCTCCTGCATCCTCAATTTCGCTAAACTCCAATCCTTACAGCAGACCAACACCTCAATTGTATTTGGACTCAAACTGGCCCTTCTTTCAGATACAATTCTACCACCTAAACTGAAATATGACTCTGAAGCTACAGTAGAAGCAGGAATTGTTAACAGATCTCTAGCCAAAAGAGATAGTATAGGGTATAATGGTTGATTTGTTTTCCACCAAGCCAAGACACTAAACTGATTATCATCATCAACCTCAATAGTTGGCAAATCTAAATATATTTGTAAATCATTTGATGTAGCAGAAGAAGCATATGAAGTTGATGTCTTTGCCCTTTTTAAAGACTGCATTGAGAAATCTCCTACAATAGGCAATCTTAAAGAACCAGAGACGGAGGAAAAACAAGGAGAACTCAAAACTTGAGGTTGGCTAGGTACACTAGAGACAACATTGACCTTGTATGTTTCATAAAGAGCATGCAATTCAGTTTTTAAAGCTAGCAATTTTCTATCTATCTCAAGCTGATCAATGTTCATACATTTCAACCATTCACCAATAGCATACAACTTAAATCTAGGATCCATAATCGTGGCAAAACAAAAGGCTATTGGAAAAGTTCCCCAATACTTATCAAATTTCAATTTCATGGCATCCAATACAACCTTAAACATAGTAAATTCAGAATATGCAACGAATGAAGCATGGATATTCATCAAGCAACTAATAACACAACAAGATGTAGGATAATACACACCAGAAAATATCTTAGTTGAGGATGCAAAAATTGCTAAAAAATCATTAACTAATGTAGCAATTGCCCAATCTTGATCTGATGGGACATCTAAATTACAAGATCGTGATTCATTCAATTTTATAGCATACCTATTCAAAGGCCCTCTGTACTTTATAGCTACTTCCAAAAGTTCATAAGTAGAATTCCATCTATGAGGCACGTCATTATCAATATTTTTTTTAGGTAATTGCAAATCAATACAACAACGCACCCACAACTCATGTCTCTTATTCGAAGAATTCATGCTTCGAACAACATTCACAATTTTATCAATAGATGAACCTAAAATAGATAAACCATCTTGCACAATCAAATTCAAAATATGTGCACAACAACGAACATGAAACAACTTTTTAGGCACATGATTGATCATTAAATAATCCGGAAGAATGCATGCTAGCACTTCATTATTTGACGCATTATCTAAAGAAATAGAAAATATTTTATCATGAATATGTCAAGCTAACAACTCTTCATATATATGACTTGCAAGTGACTCTCCTATGTGCGGGTATTCAATCATCTTAAAGCTTATTATTCTTTTATTCAAAACCCATTCAGTATCAATAAAATGTACACTAAGTCAAACTGATTTTTCCAGGAAAATTTTCAAAATATCTCACAAACTCTTCTTTCTTCTCATTAAACTGAGCCATTACATCTCTTTTACATGTTGACGCTGAAATTCCTCGAAATTGGGGACAAAATGCTCGATTAATCATTCCAGTAAAATCATGTTTTTCAACTAAGGTAAAAGGTGATTCAGATCTTATAACATAATCAACAATTTCTTTACGTGCAACATTCTTATCATAAGCAAAAACATTCAAATTTCCAGAAATATCAGCACTTTATTTTTTCTGATTTTTTTGATGAGTGAGTAAATGTCTTCTTAAATGACTAGTACCAGCACTAGGACCACCTCTAAGTTTATCACTACAAATCAAGCATTTATTTTTCAGTACCGAAATTCCATCCTTTTTAACTTCAATTCTTTCAAAATACTCCCAAACATCACTTGTAAACCTAGACTTTTTAGAGGATGTAGTATTTTCATTATCATCGGTTGCACGTTCCATTTATAAGCTTAAAAAGAAGGTTCAGAATATGATACTTAAGTTGCAAGCTTTCCTTTCCTCTGCTTAGTGCTAGACTGCTAGTGCATCAATAACATTTCCTCATTGCTCCTGCATCATGATGTATGGAAATCATTAACTTAGCATATTGCACTCAGGTTAACAGTTAACTTAGCACCTGACTTGCAATGATCACATATTATGTCCACACATTTGCAGATTTGCTATGTACACTACACTGACTACAGCAACACATGCTTAAGGATTGAGACAGATTCAATACATCTCAATTACTTCATCATTTCTTCTAAACAACAGCACTCATAAATGAACTACTATATTCATCATTTCATCTACACAACACTAACAACAGCAACTCAACTACAGTTACCAAAACAAATACATTTCATTCCCATTCACAACAACTGCTTCGATTTCCTAAACAATTCAAATACTGTCAACAATTCAACAATTCAAAAATTAAAATACTGTCAACAATTCAACTAAACACAAACTCTAGAATACATATGCTTGCTATAATATTCAGATCTACCAATTCTTTCAAAATTCCATCCTTTTTAACTTCATCATTTTGAAGATCTGTATGTACAACAAAATAAATAGATCAGGACAGATTCAATACCAAGTAGATTAGCCGAAGTAGTAGCAGATTGGATCGAGACAGAAAACCAAGTTGTGATGGACCTGTGTCACCTGTCAACTAAAATATCATACTGTGAGAGAGAGAGAGAGAGAGAGAGAGATGTATTCTGGAATCTACAAATCCAACCAAATAGAAGCAAACAAATGAAATAGAAGCAAACCTTTTAATTCCTCTGTTATTCCTCGCAAATCCTCTGACTTCTCTCGGTGAGAAAGAGAGAACCAGAGCAATACCAAGAGGTGAGATCCTCTGACTACTTTCGGTGAGAAATAGAGAACCAAAGCAGCTCGATGAGATGTGAGTCAGTGAGTGTGAGATCAAGAGGTGAGGGTGAGTCAGATCGAAAGTTGAGGGTGAGTCAATGAATGTGAGATCGAGAGGAGAGGCAGTGGGGGTGAAGCCGTGAGGTTTGAGAGAGGTGAGTGTGAGACTGTGACTCTGTGAGTCTGTGAGATCGAGGTGAGGTGAGTCTGTGAGATCGAGGTGAGGTGAGGTCGAGGTGAGGTGAGCCGTGAGCGGAGAGAGAAGCGAAGAGGGAGAGAGGGCTGAGAGCCTGACTCTGTTTGACAGTTTGACTAAAGAGAGGCGGAGAGAGATGCGAAGAGGGAGAGAGTCCTTAACGGCTCAATGTATAAGCTTATATACTGTGTGAGAGTTAGATGTTAGGGTTAGGTTAATGTTAGGGTTAATCTAGACCGTTGAATATTTACCACCAAATAAATCTGAACCGTTAAATCGTATATTAGTTTATTTAATTATATCATTTATATATAATGATTATAATCTATACTCTACATGTTTCTATTTAATTATACACAAAAATAAATTCAAAAAATCATATTTTACGATTATAATTAAATCTATACTTTTTATTTGGATAAATGATGAGGAAGATTTTATTATTGAGTTATGTCATATATTATTGGGGACTGACACCTTAGTGCTTAATGAAATACATTTGTGAAACTTAATCGGTCATGTTTAATTATTTTATAAAATTGACCATCAGATTGATTGGTTAGAATATTCTAACAATGTCTTTAAACTTTTATAAATTTTGGACTTCATTTAGACCTCGATCTATGCATTTCGCCAAATGTGACTGTAGTACTCTTACAACTGAAACATAAATTACCCCTCCAGAAAATAATTTTTTGACATCAAATTTTGGACACATATTCTTATGGATTACATATCTATCTCATAGTGTCAAAAAAATTTACATAAAAAAACAATTTACACACTCCCCCCATAGGAAAATAAGGAAAATAAAATGAGTGGATTTTAGTTATTTCACAAAATTTGTTTAACTATATTGATCGACGTCTAAACTTACTTCGATTAGGCTAATTTTTACGTAAGGTATCTTTTATTACAAAGTGAACTATTACATATGGTCTTCTTTATTGTTAAAACATTTTAAATTCTTATATTGTTTGAATTCTCTATATCCACACGACCACACTAATGTTCTTACATTTATTCCTTAGTTATATGGGATAAAATATTTTTGTGAAACGTAATCGATCATGTGTCATCATTTTACAAAATTGATTATCGGATTGGTTGTTCATAATATTCTAAGTAGGCCGTCTCTAATTTTTATAAATTTTGGACCTAAACCCTAAACCCTAAACCCTAAACCCCAAACCCTAAACCCTAAAAAAATTACAATAAAATCCTAGAACCGTAACCTTAACTTACCCTAAACCTTAAATTCCTAAACCTTAACTTACCATAAATCTTAATCTCCTAAACCCTAACTTACCATAAACCTAAACCCTAACTTATGCTAAACTTTAAATAATGACTTAATAGTAAAATAAATACACAAATTTAATTATATATGGAACTCGAATATTCAATCTATACATGTATATGTAATATATTAATATATATACACAAATATAAAATATATATCTATATAGTATTAGTCTATTAGACTACTAGTCACTATATCATATTATTCATATATATATATGTCAATATGTGTGTAGGTAAACTTTAACTAGGTATAAATTGTATAATGATTAAAATCATTAAATGATTTAATGATATATGTCAATTAGTCAATATGTGTGCGGGCTTTGACGGGTCGGGCCTAACGGGCTTTGACGGGCCGGGCCTAACGGGCCTTGACGGGCTTTTGGCGGGCCGGGCCGGGCTTTAGATCTCTAAACCATGGTCGGCCCACCAACCACCTTGGCAGGCTTTTGCGGGCCGGGCCGGGCTTGCGGGCCTCCACCGGCCCACGAGACCCACGGGCCAAATGATGACCCCTAATACAATTCTTTGCCTCGCCGACTTAAGTTTGGCATAGGAAATTATATAGAATTATGGGGAGCAGAAGAAGCAAAAAAAATTACTATAAAGTTAGAATTTACTACTATTAACTCAATACCCAGTCGTACTAGTATATACTCCGACATAGCAAGACATCTTATCCTCGTATCTTTCCAAAATTATAGAGAACTTCCAACATTATAGAAAATCCTTACAACAATACCAAATTTAGATGGTATCCATAAGTTTAGAGCATCAAAATTGATCACTGAAGAATTCTGGAATGATAGAGCTCTGTACTTAGTCTATCAAACAAGCACAATAAATATGTGTACCAGTGAGATGTATGAAGGTCTTCCCAAACCAGGTGACAGATCCAAAACTACTATGCTTGAATTTACTAGATAAACATATGAAGAACTGAAAAAGAGAAAAGCAAGAATTAGCAGAAGCCTAAATAATAGAAAGAGAATTTTGGGAAGCATCTGTGAGAGAAATAGACAGTTAGAAGCAGAAGTAGCCATAAGACAAGCAGATTACCTCTTGGAGAGAATGGATGACGTAGAAGAACATAATCTTTACAATATGATGGAACCATGATGCAAAGATCAAGCAAGATAATGATAAGAGAGAAAATGGATAGACAAAGTAGAAGGAGCATTACATAAGAAAGAAGAAGAAAATACAGAGACAAAAGAACATAAGATGAAGCAGAAGAAGAATCAGAAAATAGAGATGAAGTTGATCAACAAAAAGAAAAGAAGATAAAGAAGATAAGAAAGAAACAAGAGGAAGAAAAAGAAAGAGTGAAAGAATTGCAAAAGATATCGACATTTCAGTAAGAAAAAGTCGAATCTTATTGTAAATAGTAATAAGAGTTTTTTCAGCATTTTCAAGTCACTTTTATTATAAAAACTTTTGGTTTTAACGATAAACTTGGTTGCAGTGTGGTTGCACTCACAAACAATAGGCCAACAACGTACTGGACTTTTCATGCAGTACGTTAAACGATAGAGTCCCTACAACCAAGGATGGAGCTAGGATTACGAAATGAGGAGGGCTAAATTTTTTTTTAAGTAAGCTTAATAATGAGTATACAAATTTAGGAGGGACTAATTTTTAAAATTTTATTTTTTATACTAAAATTTGGCTACAAAATAAGGTATTTAATAAATTTTGAGGTGGCTATAGCCCACCGTACACTACAAACAAAACCAACTTAGACGACGAACCATATAAGGTTTCGTTGTCTAAGTAGAGATTATACAAGTCGTCGTTTAAAACAACAATTTTTTCATCTAGACACAACTTAAACAATAAACCATATAATCGTCGAAATTTCATCGTTTAAGTATAACCTTAATCGACGAAACATACTTTTGTTGAAAATTTTGTCGTCTAAAAAAATTTTAGACGATAAACATTCAGTTTCGTCGTCTAAGATGTATAACTTAGACGATGAAGACATTGTTTTTCATCTAAGAAGATGACCTAGGCAACAAAACCAACATTCGTTGTCTAGAGTTTTTTCTAGACAACGAATATAACGTTCGCCAACATATGATACATTGAGTTTTCTGGAGAATGATTTTCCTCAACCCGGCCTTGTTTGCTAAAACATTGTTTGTTAACTATATTTCTTATATTGCTTGCGTGGTAGCTAGCTAACTTGTGTTGATTATATATGGTGAAATGTTTGCTTAATTAATAGAGATTAATTAGTTGATAATTATTGTATTATGTAATTTAATTATATATTAAGTATTAGATAAGTATGGTAAGAATGATAAGATGATTTCTAATGTTTAAGGATATATGGCATATGCATGAATGCACGATGACTAGATAGCTAGGTTCTTGAATTGTCCAAAAATTAGGTAGAATTTGCTAATATTCCTAAAATTAGCTAGGTTGTTAATTATTGTTTCGCTTGCGCAGAATATGGAAAAGAGCTAGATGCAGTTGAATGATAGATGTGATACAAGATATCTGAACGGAATCAACGAGTTGTGTCTTTTGTGAGAGAACACAATCAAGGAAAGAAGCGTTTCAGATGTCTATGCAAAAGATGTTATAATAATGTGTTTGTGAAGATTAATGAAATGGGTCAACACTTGTATAGATATGGTATGACTGATTGGATTGAACACGGTGAAGTATCAGACTTTAGCTCAGGGTATAGTTACTAGGGTGCCTCATCTAGCGGTATTGTCGCCCCTCCTTGGAACCCCACCATGGAATTGGTACATGATACTTTTCTGGTATTTAGTTCTCGTAGACACCAACACGAAGATGGAGGTTATGATATTCCTCATAATGATACAGCCCCTCCACCCTTGGCCACTAACGCTACTTAGATGGATAAGTACAACATGATGTTGCTTCAACCCAGACCCGGTGTACCCCGTAAGTTTAGAGAATGTTTTGCATGCCATAATGGAGGAAATAAGGATAAAACTGAAAAACAAAATGTCGAATATTTTTTTTAACTAGTTCCGGGAACATATATATATGTTGCTTCCTCATTATTACAATCTTCCTGATAACCATTGTAAGGCAAGAAAGATCTTCGTCAAACTTGATCTTTCTTACAAGAAAATTAATGCATTGATACGTGTCTATCTGGTTAGGAGGTTAGGAAATTAGTAATCCTCATAGTTTGAGGATAGTCTGGTTTTCTGAAAACCAGTTTGGTTAAGGAAAACAGTTTAGGAACAGATCAAGGATTTCTCGTCTGATTCGGGTTAGCAATTAGTTTTGGGAGCTCTTATAAATAGTTGTGGCTAGGTCAAGAGCAGGAGGAGGAGAAATAGACTAGCTGTACTATTTTAGAGAGAATTGTGAGAGAAAGGTTCTAGTTGTAATATTTTGCACAGTGATCAATGAAGATAGTTTCTTCAAAACTTTTGTTGTGTTCTTCTTACCCAGCTATTATTAATTCTGTAATCAATAGTTCTTACCTGACTTAATACTTATCAAGTGGTAATCAGAGCTGGTCGATTCGGTGAGGTGTTTCCTACGGTGCATGGTCCTTACTAGATCACAATACAAAGAGCTATGAGAGATTCTTGGTTCTCTGGTAGAGACTAAGAAGTTAAGAGGTAAGAAGAAGATGACTAGTTCAGGAGAATCAGAGTTTAAAAGACTTGAGAGGGTAGAGGAACAAATGGCATCAATGTAGATTACGCTTCAGCAGCTGTTTGACTTCATTAAAAAGGAGAAGATAGCCGAAGATCTGAAAGATGAGGCTTTGGAGCATAAAGATAAAGACAAGAAAGTTGGTTTGGAAGAAGATAATGACGATGCTAGTAGTAAATCACAACAAGGGGATAAGGGTCCCTTTCGGGATCTGAAGATTAACTTCAGGATCGACATTCCGGTGTATGATGAGAGTATCGATGTGGAAAAACTAGACGACTGGATAGAACGTCTAGAGACCTATTTTAATCTTTCTGACTATACGTCAAAAGAGAAGATTACGTACGAAAGTTTAAGGCTCTCATCTCATGCTTTGACATGGTGGAAATCCAATCGAAATCAAAAAGGTGGGGGCAAGATATCGTGGAGGAGATTCAAGGAGTTGCTTAGGAAGAAATTCTACCATGTTGGTTTCCTAGAGGAGCGATGGAGCAAGTGGTTCAACTTGCAATAGAAATTTAATCAATCCGTGTAAGAATACACCACTAAATTCTAGAATCAGGCTATGGTTTTGGATATATCAATGGAAGAATACCCTGTATACATGAAGTATGTAGCGGGATTGAATGATTATGTCTGTAAGGAGTTGAAATTATTCACAGTGGAAACTATTGATGAAGTCAGTGTGAAAGCAATTGCCATTGAAGGGCAACTTAGGAAGAATGATACAAAAGGATATGGTAAGCAATCTGGAGGGAAGTCCGGCAGTTCTAGCGCCAAGAAGGATGAGTCTAGAAAGGGAAAAGTCGAGTCCCATGCGAAAGAAGGTTTGACTTGCAGTTATTCTAACGCAACAGATCATGTAGTGGACAAGTGCTGGGACAAACATCCTCACTTAAAACCAAGAGGGCTGAAGCAAAAGGAGGAGAAAAGAAATGCAGCCTTGACTACGCAAGGACCAGAAGAAGTACCAGGGATAACTGAACCAAATGCAAAACTCAACCTCATGGCAGGGGATTTAGGGATGGACGAAGAAGACCCCAGATATCAGCTCTTTGTTGTGAAGTTACTGGTAAAGACCAGCTTGGTTGATGCCATTATGGATTCGGGAAGCTAGAAAAACCTTATTTCGGAGGCCTTGGTTCAGAAGCTGGGTCTCAAGATATTCAGACATCCAAAGCCTTATCTGTTAGGTTGGATTTCAGAAGGATACGGGATTGAGCGTGGTTAACCAATGCACATTCAAGTTTGTTATTCACGAGTCTTACATTGATAAGGTAACATGTGACATAGTGCCATTAGATGTCAGTCAAGTTATCCTGGGTAACCCTATTTGTGGGATAGATATGCTATCTATGAAAGGAAGGCTCAAAAGTATACAGTCACGAAGGATGGACAACGGTTTGTTATTCGAGTAGCTGTAATGCCATAGGAAACCAACTTGGTGACAGAAACACAGGCTAAGAGGTTAGTTAATGCTTGTGGAAAATTTATCTTGTTGATGATACGTCCCCGTGAGGAGCAATCAGGTTCAGTATGTTTGACTTCTTTAACAACACAACAAAATCAAGATGTGGAGAAGTTAAAGTTGCAATTTGTAGAATTGTTTCAAGAAGAACTCGGGTTACCTCCTAAGAGAAGGGTGAAGCATGAGATAATACTGGTAGGAGAAAGTTCTTTGCCCCAAATTTGGGTTTATATCGCACAATTGTAAGGGAATCCGAGGAGATAAAGAAACAGGTTCAGGAACTTCTTGAGAAGGGAGTCACTGTGCTAAGTAGCTCGCCTTGTGGGTCAGCAGTGTTGCTAGTACCTAAGAAGGACAGTAGTTGGCGTATGTGTGTTAGCTATCATGCACTAAACAAAATTACTATTAAGAATCGATATCCATTGCCAAGGATTGATGATTTGATGGATCAGCTGGAAGAATCCATGTATTTTACCGAGTTGGATTTAAAATCAGGGTACCACCAAGTTAGGGTTCGAGAAGAAGACACCTGGAAGATAGCGTTCAAGACAAAGCAAGGACTGTTCGAGTGGTAGTAATGTCGTTTGGATTGTGTAATGCTCCAGCTATGTTCATGCATCTAATGAATGATTTGTTGAGACCATGTATGGAAGATTTTGTGATTACATATTTGGATGATATCCTGATTTATAGTTAAGCATGGGAGGAGCGTATGATTCATATACAGAAAGTATTAGAGATATTATAAGGTAGTTAACTTCATTTGAATAGGAAGAAGTGTGAGTTTGCTCGAAAAGAATTGGTGTGTCTTGGATTCATGGTAGGCAATGGATAGTGGAAGATTGATCCAAAGAAGGTGGAGGTCATCACTCAATGGGCTCGACCTAGGATAGTAATGGAAGTAAAGAGTTTCATGGGGGCTTGTCAGTATCTACGCAAGTTCATTAGACATTTGTCCACACTAGCTGCACCATTACATGGATTAACAAAGGCTAATCATAAGTTTGAATGAAGTAAAGGTCACGAAGATACTTTTCAATTACTAAAGAAGAAGATCTCAGAAGCACCAGTATTAGCATTACCTAATTTACAACATCCTTTTTAGGTTGAGACAGATGCTTCCACATTTGCCATGTGAGTGGTACTTTTGCAGGATGGTAGGCCAGTGAAGTACTATTAGGAGTTATTTGCTGGGTAAATTAAAAACTACCCAACATACGACAAGGAGTTTTATACACTATACTAGGCAATCAAGCATTGAAGGGTGTACTTGTTAGGAAAAAGGTAGTTGTGCACTCAGATCACAAACCATTAGAGTTTCTTCATGCCCAAACCAAGCTACAGCAAGCCAGGCATATGAAATAGATGTCATATCTGATGGCATTCAATATTATTATCAGGTACAAGAAGTGAATCACCAATAAGTTGGCTGACATGTTATCACGACCACCAGTGAGAGTGTGTGCTTTAACGGTGGCTTTGCGCATTCAATCCATAATTCATACAGAATATGCCATGTGGTATGTATCCGATGATAGTTTAAAGGATGTGTATGGACAAGTGCAACAAGGTCGAAAGGGGGAGTTTGAGTTACATGATGGTTTGCTTTATAAGGGCTCATTATTATGCATACAAACAAATTGAGACAGGTTTTAGTGGATTCGGTAAGCGCATACTTCTAGAGTGGCTGGACATTTTGGAGTAGGCAAGACTTTGCTAAATTTTCAGCAATACATCTTTTGGCCAAAGATGCAGAATGATGTTGCTAGATATGTTCGGCGGTGTAAATTGTGTTGTACCTCAAAACCGACGAACAGAAAAATGGGATTGTATCTGCCTTTACCGATGCCAACACATCCGTGAGAAAGTATTTCTATGGATTTTATGGATGGTTTCCCAAGGGCCAAGTCTGGGAATGACTACTTGTACGTTGTGGTTGATCGTTTTAGCAAGATGGTGGTCTCGATCCCTTGTAAGAAGACTGTGATATGAGCAGGTGCAGCCAAGTTATTTTATGAGAATGTTTGGAAGTATTTTGGGTTACTGAGTTTAATTATGTAACAACCCGAACCAAAATCTACGTATTAATCAACACGAAATTGAGGTTGTTAACGACTTTTTCACCATGCAAGAATTTGTGTTGACTTCCTTCATTGGAATTGTAGAGAATTTAATTCCGAACTTATGTGAATTTTCACAGAATTTTTCGGATAAGCAAGCAATTATTTAACGAGTTTTGAAGTCGGTAGGTGAAAATTTTTAAAAGTATTATTTTTATTGCTGATTTAATTGTGACCGTCCGATCTTGATCAGATTGAACCATAGTCGTTGATTTAGGCTGTATGTGTATGGATATATATATATGTGGTATAAATACGAGACAAAATTGGAAAGTTTCCATTTTGGGATTACTGGGTTTGACCCGCGTTGACCATGGGTCAAACCGACCTGTTTTGCCACCGAGTTTTCTCGTCGGCGGTGTGCCTTATTCCGGCCACCATTGGCTTTGATTCCTTGATGAGAAATGATGGTCTCAACCTCCTCTTCAATTTGGGTGGTGGATCATTGTCATTGGTGATCGGAGGACGACAGAGGAACGTGGTGATTACTGGCCGAAATCGGCGGTGTTGGTGGAGGCTCAAGATGGCGGCGTTGGAGGTCAACTTTATGGGGGTTTTGTAGCCCTTGGAATGGTGAGTTGAACCCATGTGGTCTTGGCCCTTGTCGGGGCCAGTGGTGGCCGATCGGAGGAAATGGATTCCGGCGAGGTTTTTGGACATTTTTCGGTTAAAATTGGGCTTAGTTTTAAACTGGAAAGTTGTTGGTTTGAGATCATCAAAATGATGTATAGGTCGAAGAATTCTGGGCTAGTGGAATTCCGGCGGCGGCGGTCCGCGGCTCCATGCGCCGCCGTGCGCGACGGAGCCCCGGCGATATAGAATTTTCGACAAGTTTTATGTCGTTTCACTCGTTTTCGTGTGCCAAACACAATGGTGAGGTTTATATTCGGATTTGAGTTTGTTAAATTTGGGCGAGTATTTAATCAGACAATTATCACTTTAATTCACGACAATATGAAATGACGCTTTGATTATCTGTTTATTTGCGAGTCGTTTGATATTCGAGATTGGTTTGCGACTCTTAAAAGTGAGAAATTACAGGGAATTAAAAATTTAGTTGAGTCAGTAATTAAACAGAAGTTACGTTATTCGAGTATACAAGATTCTCGATGTTATTACTCAGCAAATTATGATCTTAGCTATGCAGTGTGAACCCCGATGATCAGATATTAACTTTAATTGTGGTTTCATGATCCTGAGTTAGCGGGTGTGTCAGATGAATAATTGTGCCAATCGACAGGGTTTCAGCTTTATGTTTATGTTTATCTCGGTAACCTGTGAGTGGACATTTTATTTTCACTGTCAGTTTGTGAGTCTATGATTATGCTTTTATGCATTTACGAGTATGCATTTATGATTATGCATTTTATGAGCATACATTGGTTTGGAGGCACATATGATTTATTTTTACACAGAGTATGGTTATTATGGATGCATCGATGCTATGGCCTCTCGGCTGATCCCCGAGATGCTCCGGGAGGGTTATGATAAACACTTAACCCGTGATTACACAGCACCCTGGAGGGTTAGGACAAGCATCTGACCTGGGCATGTTTGTAACTTGAGGGAAATGTACTCAAGTTACTACCTCCACACATACACAGTACCCAGGAGGGGTAGGACAAACACCTGACCTGGGCTTGTTTATTTTCAGACACGCATTATTTTTATGTACATTATTTATGAAGGCATATTATTTACAGTTTTAGTTAAAAAGTGAATTATTATTTTCGTTGACTCACTCTAACAGTTTTTATAATTTTATGTGCCTTTTTTCTGGGCTTTTCGGTTTTCTTTGCCCAAATTGCAGTGTGTATCATGAGGGTGCTGGATGTCGTCGAGGGCGTCAAGTCCAACAGTCAATTCCTTCAGCAGTAGGTTCCAACTCAGTATCAATATGTCTCTTGTGTTATTGAAGTCACTTTGGATATTGGTTTAGTAGTATCATCTTGTGAGACTCTTGTGAATAGGTTGTCACTCGTATAGTTGCCGAGTTGAGCTTCTTTGTATGTGAATCAGTGTATTTACTGGATGTATGTTTTCCAATTCTGAATAATGTATCAGGTTTAATTCCAGTTTTATGTTGAAAAATCCGTATGGACATTGGTGGTCCACGGTATTGTTTGTGGGTTTATCTGTGAAGTGTCAGTTTTCCCTGCAGATTTTCGGATGTCTCTTTTACAAGGGTAGTTATGTCAAAATTTTCACAGAAATTTGTAGGTTAGGGTCAATCGTTAGGGTTTGATTCTAGATTACTAGTTAATCTAGGGTTGGGTCCTCTCAACTACTGAGAGTGACATTTGAGCGAATAATGTGGATGCATATTAGAAGCCTAATACTGATGTTATCCTCAACATAGATCAATTTATTCGCTTCAACGAAGACATACCCAGTCCTGAAGGTCACATGAATCTTTCTCTAATTAATTGAGATCGTAAAACTAGCGAATATCAATACCTCTAATGAGGAGCCGGGGGATGACAATGAATACAAGGATTATGAGCAAGATGAGCCCGATGAGGAGGTTGATTTAGACGATGTAGATTATGATGGCTGTGATTGATGATTAATATTGTTTATAATTAATAGTACGCTTACAATTAAATTAAGTGTTTTTGTATTAATATATATTTTAAATATTAAAATATTTATGATCGAGTGTTAACATTGAACTGGTAATAGTTTTAATGTTTTACAAGAATTAAATGTGGTGTTGGATGTTTGTTGTCTTATAGGAATGATTTAAGAATAAGCGTAGATGGTTTTATCTTCCTAAAGGACAACTTAGACAAAGAAATGTTGACATAAACCCTAACCCTAAACCTAAACAACTGAGATGATGAAATGATGACATGATTATTTCATCGTCTAAGGGAAAACTCCAACCCTAAACCTAAACATTTAGACAACGTACAGTGGAATTGTCGTTGTCTAAGATCTTCTTAGATGACGAAATTCAATTTTTTTCATCGTTTAAGATGAGTTTTAAAATCTGACTTCTATGATGACGAGCACGTGTACCAATTCAATTTTTTTCATCGTTTAAGATGAGTTTTACAATATGACTTCTATGATGACGAGCACGTGTACCATGTTAGAATGCAAATTTGATTCATCGAGGGCAGAGAGTAAACAATACCTAGACCGTGAGTGTCAATGGTTCGAAAAACATAGTTACGAAGATTCATTTATGAACATTTTAGTTTCATTAAAATTTTGGTTTTATATTTGACTACACTGATCAAACACTTAACAAACTTCATATGCATCAAAATTTTGTCTACTTACATCTTATGTTGTGATGAATATATCTAACGGTTATTTTTTTCAAATTCAATTTTGTTGATATTGATGTGTCATGCATATAGACATACGAATAGTTAAGTTATACAATATTAGTAGATGTATAACAAGTACTTAGTATTTCATCAACTTTTCATGTCAAATTTCAATTAATTTCTATCTAGTTGATATATTAGTTTTTACGTAAGTGGAAATGCTCGTGACTTCGAAAATGGATTTAAAAATTATATATTACGATCGTTTTTGTCATTTGACTATTTTTTGATAAGCACTAAATTAACTCGATCGGATTCTAAACTAATCTGATTTGAGGTGATAATTTTTTTATAACATCGTATAAATAGAATTGGAGCTGGGTCTCTTCTCGAGAGTCGTTCTAAGTGTGATTTCGAGTTCGTGGGCGGTTCCGGATCGTTATTTGGACGACCGAGGAATTAATTATGAATAATTGAAGTTTCGGCATAATCAGATTATAATGATGGATCTCTTAATGACTAAATTACCGATTGAGAATTTGGTTTCTTCACGGAAGTTGTTCAGAATTTAATTTCGAGCTCGTGGGAACGTCCGGAGCATTTTTCTGAGTTACGGAGATTAAGTTATGATTATTTCCGATTGTTGATTGTTTAGTCGATTAAATATGTGTTGGTTTGAATGGTTGACTTTTTATCCGATTGGTCGATGTGTTTGATTTTGAGTGATAATTGAAGAGTACGTCGAGACGAGCTTGTGGCCGCTAGAATTATCGGAATCGGAGTTACGACGCGAGAGTTATGGATATTTGAAGTTTGTCGCAATTAATTGGGAAAGTTTCCTTATTTGGCATGTATATAAATAGAAAGTTTCCATATCAGGTAAGTCAACTATTGGTCATTATTTGTTTGACTCGGTCAAACTTGGAGGAGGAGAGCTCACGACGGTGGCGACGGCTCCACGGCGGCGATCGGGATTTCGGCCACCTCCGGGCTTGGCCCGTAGCTCTTTCTACTCGCCGTGATACCCTCTTCACCTTCCCGGCCTCCGTTCGCGGCGAGGACGCCGGAGGAGGAAGCTTTTCCGGCGAGAAAATGGAGAGAATTTGGTGAATTCGGGTTGCTTGATTTTGGCCGAATTGAGCTGCAATTTTTAGTGGGCTTTGAAACTCTCATCCCCTAGAAGCTACCACGTAAGTTTGGTGATCTAATTTTGCTTGTGGATGGAGAATTTTGGATTGGAAAATTTGGTACCAATTTGGTTTATCATGAAATTGGACTAGTTAGAGATTGAATTGGTCTTTGTTGCAGTTATGAAAGTTGCTCAGTGGATGATTTTGAGTGGAGTGAGGGTTGCTTCGCCGTGAAATTTTCCAGTCGGGTGGCGGCGCCGCCGTTGGCGGTGGTCAACGGCGGTCAAAGTTTGACTTTTTGGGTTTTCGACAAGTTGCATGTCATTTCACTTGAAATCGCGCCCCGATCGCAGTGGGGAGGTTCGTTTCTTGATTTGAGCGTCCGAAAGTACAGCGAGGTATTGAGGTGTATATATCGGATTTTCGACGATTCGTCGACATTGGATTATGTGTTTCTGAGAACGGTTGTTTCTCGTGATTTGATTTGAGATATCGAGTTATGATTTTGAGAAATATATTTTGTGCTTATTCAGGGGTTCGTGATCGTTCGTTTGGCGAGGGACTTTCCGCCGGATCACGGGTTAACGCGAATTGCGTTACGCTAGTCTGTGAGTGGACATTTCTTTTCACGGATTGTTTGCGAGTCTTTTATATATGATTTACGAACTTGAGCATGCAGTTTGATTATGGTTTTACGAGCACGTGTTTTACGATTATACATATACGAATATGCATATACAAGTATACATACATATATATTATGTTTTATGCATGTGCATGAAAAGGATTTATGATTTGGTTTACACAGAGTACAGTCTCGGTTACGTTGTTGTATCGATACACACTGGCTTCTCGGCTGATCCCCGAGTACGCTCCGGGGGGGACAGATATCCTGACCCGAGGCCTTTCTGGCTAGGAATCACGTGTGGGTCTGGGATCCCGTGGCTCAGACTGTGCTATCGCGTGGTAGTTCATGAGAGACTCTGCGATGTATTTACGATGCATGCTCCGTACGCGTGAGGAGTTAGAGTCTCCCTCGTGTACTCGGACGCGTGAGGAGTTAGAGTCTCCCTCGTGTACCATTTCTTTACTTATGCATTTGCATTTGGACTCGCATATGTTTTATAACATATATATATTATGTGGTGAAAGACATTTATTTTCGTCCACTCACTCTAACAGTTTTCATGTCTTTCCCCTGGGCTTTTCGGTTTCCGTGCCCAGTTTGTAATTCAGGCTCTGGTGTCGCACGTCGTAGTCAGAGGCATAGTGCTCGAGCTACCTTGTTTCTTCCAGTAGGTTTATTGTTCTACCTACTGTGGTATACTGATATGTTTATACATTAGAGGTCGCTCTGAGTAATCTGTTGTTTATGTTATACGATTTTACTCCGGATTTCAGTAAAGTATAGATATATTTATTGTTTTACTTTACTGTTGATATATTGAGAAATCCGGATGGGATTGGTGCCCACGGTTTGATTTTTATGGCATAGGATGAAGTGTATTTTTCGCGTGCAGGTAATGGTAATTCCACGCTAGTAACGAAACTCTGCCGAAATTTCTACGGTTTTTGTTGGTTCATGTTTTCGAAGGGGTTCGACTCCGGTTTAGGCAACTAAATCGGGGTTGGGTCCTTTCAATGATAGGTTCCCATTAGACTACAAACTCTCGTTAATAGTTTTGGTCTATTTAATATAATTCCTCAATTATTTTTAATAATTGAAAGCTTGGTAAGAATTAATAAATTATTTTTTCTTATTTTTATTTTTTTTGTAGAATGCATATGAGATTGGTGAAATTAGGGAGCTTCATAACTTTATAGACAATGAAGCACATAAAATTTACGAGCAGTGGAAGCACGATCTACATAAGTTTTACATCGAGTACGGCTCTGGAACAACCCCAATTGAGTTGAAGGAAAGGCCTAAACAGTGGGATTGGTTGGTGACGCACTTCAAGTCCGATAAATTTAAGGTAATAGTTATTTTGAAAGTAATCAATTACTAGTTTAAAGATAATATATTACTATTTAATTTCTTTTGTTGTGAAACAGAAAAAGTTAGAAGCCAACGAGCATAACCGTGATAAGAAGGCGTTGCATCATCGGACAGGTTTGAAATCGTTCCCCTACGTGGCAAAGGCTCACATGGAGAATGATTCGAAGTATTGTTATGTTGATGGTTACAAGACTGCGTATGTGAGACCCGGGGTGGACGATATTGCGAGTCAAAATGTTGTAAGTAACCATTTTTTACAAGTTTAAGAAAACTGAATCAATTGAAGTTTAAGGAACTGCATAAGCTTTCAATTTAAACCAACCATCTAATTAATCCAACTAAAAGACCCAACGACATACTAAAACAGAGTAGCATTAAGAAAGAGAGAATTTCCTAACACAATAGTACTTTTTCATTATTCTGAACTTGAGAAATCCGGATAGGAATTGATGTCCATGGTTTGTTATATTAGAATTTGGTTATTCGAAGTGTTTTCTCTTGTGCAGGTTTTTTTGTTTCCTCTATTTTTAAGGAAAACTATGTCAAATTTTTGGTTGAAATTAACATTAAAATATTTTAATGCAGGAGAAGATGAAACAATTAGCCCAAGAGCAAATTAGCCACAGACATGCAGAGAATCCGGAGATAACGCTTGATGAACTGCCTCCTCTACCCGTTGAGACACAAATCCAGATTCATGATCAAACACTCGGCCATTGACCAGGGAAGGAGATTCGTGACTTTAGACGGGCAAGCGTGCGAGATTTGAGCCAGTTTTCCCCGTCGTCTAGTAGGCAGTTGAGTGCGAGGGATGAGCGGGTCCGAGCGGCCCAGGAGAAAGGTCGAACGACCTAGGAGGAGACTGTATCGCTGACGATAATGATCAATGGAATGCACGAATTCCTCAAGAGTTTGGGCTGGAATCCTCTTCAAACTTGTCATCTAATTGTCACGCCTCAGAGTTCGGGACACGATAACCTTGATCCGGCTAGCGAGGGAATCGGCGGGATCGTAACTCCCGATGTGGCTTCTATTTAATTTCGTAGTTAATATTTTGAAACTTATGTACAAATTAAATATTTTCTTAATTAATTTTTTAATATATATTGTTATTTATGAAATTATACGGTTTTTTTTTCAATATTAATACAAGAAATCGACGAATGTCAACAGTTTGTCATCTAAGTGTGACATTTTCAGATTGCGAACACGGTCTCTTTCGTCGTCTAAGAGGCACGGCATAAAAGACGAACGAAAATGTTCGTCGTCTCCAATGAATAGTTAGACGATGAGTGTAATACAGTTCGTCGTCTTAGAGTAACCACTACAACGACGAACTAAATTCTTTCATCGTTTAATTGACGAAGTGGGCTAGCTTAAGTGGTAAGAGCACCACTACCTAGGAAGTAGGCTATTAGGTCTTGGGTTCGAGTCACGAGAGAGTAAGAGGGAAATCTTATAATCCTTTTAAAAAAAGGTGTTTAGACCAAGACAACAAATTTTTTACATTCGTCGTCATAGATCATTAATGCGACGAAGATTTTCGTTGTTTTTGGGTTCAACTCTTCATCGGCTTGATTGTTAGATAACGAAACATGTTTCGTCGTCTTGGATTTGACTTAAACGACGAAACATTAGTATTTCATCGTTTAAGTACTTAACCTACGACATTTATACGACAAAACTTAGACGATGAAATACCTCTCTTAGACGAAGATTTTGGTTCCTCGTTTAAGTTGTTTCTTTTTTGTAGTGATGTCCCGTAGCTAACTTCGTCTTTGCCTGCAACCACATGGTACGTAGTCTTTCCCATGCATAATTCCAATTTGAGATTAAGCTAGCTAGCTAAGCAGCCCAAGCTCATGTCGAATTTTTCGAAGGTCACATATATAACGTAGCCTGCTGGCCTCCTTCATCACCGATCTTATGGCGTTATGAATGAATAAATAAGTTGACATTTTCCGGAGAAGAAGGATGTATATAACTACATAAGTAGTTTCGCAGCCAAAATTTTACTGAGCGAACTACGGACGTACTTGCATTTAGGTTAAAAAGGATGGTATATGTAGTAATCACATAAAGTCACTTCTATAGGAAATGGAATCAATTTAGCTAGCTAGTTCTAGTTATGCGTACGCATCACTTCAATGACATGCATATAAGTTGAAATGTTGAACGATCGCGAGCTAGCATGGAATCGAAAAGCTGTTCATTGACACTCCGGCCTTTTAATTTGATCTATATGACTATATGTTGAGGCTTTCTCCAAATTTTTACTCGAGGTACGTACGTAAGCTTCAAATCTAGGTATGAGCTTGTAGTTCTTCCAGGCCGGAATTCGATCCCCTCTGATCGAGTTACGTTGCTGATCGAACTAGTTCTCCGATATCGGCCTCTAACTTAATTATTGTATTCTAACCAATAATTGCAGCTACCAATATGCAGAAATGAATTCATATAGTTTCCATCGATCAAGCCAAAGAATAAAACGTATTCTAACATCCGATTTCATGCAATGTTAAAGGTACGTTCAGAACTTAAGAGCAGAAGCACCGCTTAATGGCAAAAGGTAAAAGGCAAGGACAAATTTTCAGTTCACACACAATATGGGGCTCACGTCTTGGAGCATTTGATCGACCAATGTTGCAATGTCGCTTATGCAAAATTTGCCTCCACCTTTGATGGACTTGACCGATTTCTACAAGTACATGGCACCCACCTCTAATTTGTGTCAACAAGTGGAGTGTTACTTTTTGACACAGATTAAAAGTCTTGGTCAACTAAAAATATGTTGTGGTACTGGGTTTATACAATACAGGCTTATACAATATGCGAAGATTATCGCGTGAACTGGGTTTATACAATACAGGCTTTCTCGATCCACACGTTAATTAAGCTAAACTGAGGGGTGGTAGAATCTTGGTCCTGAGAGATAGAAGATTTGCCTAACACAACAGTGCATATATGTATCTAGCTTGTTTACTCTAAAGTACATTAACTCTAAAGTTCCGACCCACACATATCGAATAATCCGTCTTTTTTTAGGATAAAAGAGAGACATTATATCTGTTAGACTCAAAATCAAAATTAGTTAGGCAATGAGTTACATGATTACCATCTCTAGGGCGCTGCTAAACTCAATTGAGACTGAAGGAACTGAACTTACAAATTAATAGATGTTTGATATCCCATATGTAGATATGTTTGATATCTCAAAACAAGTTACTAATTAAGCTCATACATATTCTACTCCTTAATTAGACTTCAGGTCCTGCACTCCTTGTAAACAATCCGAGACAACACAATTTGTAAATTGGCGATCGATCCCATCAGGTGCATATATATCTAATGAAAGAAGTGTCTTGACCTTCAGCATTCCTTACCCAGGAGGGATGATCATGACTAGCTAGAACTAATTTTTTTTGCATGAATACATACACATATGAATTTTCTCATAGATCATGGGAAGAGCTATTAGTTGCGACTTGTATACTGATTAAAGGATGACTATCCCGGCCCCTTCATTTCCTGTGGTGGTGACCAAGCTCCGATCCTAAATTGTCCTCGCTATTGGAAATTGGTTATCAATGTTGGATTTGTTGCATAGCCTAACATCTATATAGTCATAATGATCGCACTTTACTTGTACTCATAGATACTACATGGAAACGAAGATTGCAAGGAAACACGAATTAGTAGAAATACATTAAAAGAGTAGGTCGGAAGCTGTTTGTCATGGGATGGGAAGACAGAGCCGAGTCACAAGTTTTATGTAGGCATCCATTTACTGTTAGACGAAATTTAATTAGACAGACATGTCCTTGCGGTTGGGTCCATCATCATCATCGTTATTATTATCGTAGCTAGTTATACATATCATTTGTGACAGGGCAGTGATCCTCACATGCCCTTTTTCCGGCCTCCTTATTCACACGTACTCTCTCATTTTATCTTTCTTCTTCATTTTTTTTTACCAATTATTTTATTTATTTATCAAACTATCCTTACTCTTTTTCTTCTTGACTTCTCTTATTCAATGATCATTTTTGTAAACAACAAAAAATAATTGAAAAAAAAATAATATAATGAAGAAGAGATGGAAACCAGGAGTGTGAGAAAGGAAGAAAGAAAAAATTAAAGTGTGAGAATCACTTCCTTGTAATATCTTGCATCAATTTTTTGTGGACCGCCATAGCATGATCACTAGCATGCACTTGTAACTCATTGTTTGTTACTTTGTTTCCACCCCCGAAATTTTGTATATCATATTATCATAATACATGATTCTAATTATTACTGTCTCCTAATTCGCGATCGGTCTAGGCAGAAATGTTAGAAAGTTAATTTTGTAGCTCTTCTGACTTAGAATATATTCACAGCTACTATTACGTATCACTGTATTATTATCATATATGATTGAGATCAGCATTCAACTGAGACCAAGCTAGGCGTGTACGTACATCAAGTTCATCGTTCTTTTTGGCTCTGTTTCTGCTTATTTTATCTACCAATTCGATCACCAGTACGGTCATGATCGATCAGATCAGTGAACTCGAAGGCCATGAATTAATGCCCTAATTATTCTCAAGGCAAGGAGCTTGCCGCGCACCAGAAATGTACTGTAATTCCGATCGATCGAGTGCTTCGATCTATTTTTATAACGCATGTACTGTTTCAAACTTTCAATGAAACATGTACGTATTAGTTTAGTACGCACTAACGCTTCAACTAGCAATATATGACCTCATGGCCTCAGATATGAGATAGGAGCCATAGGACTTCACAAGCATTCGAGTTATGGACAGATTAATTAGTTAGTGTATATATACGGAAAATTTTGGAATTCGTCTAAAGGTTAAAGGTCAAGAATCTCAAGTCTATTTTCTAAAAGTGTCACATGTATCGATTGAATTTGTCAACTTTTATCAACTTTTATCGAGCGCGCTCTCTCTCTCTCTCTCTCTCTCTGATGCGACGCGCCTCTGCGTATCCAAGCCAAAGACATCAACGACACCGACACTCGATGACAGATCGTACATCGCCCTCACCACCAAATCCGACGGCGTGGCGTACCGTTTGTAAATCTCGGTCACACTACACAAATTCAAAAGTCTCTTTCTTCCATGGTTTTGCTCGCCCAAAATCAAAACAGACCCAGTAGTACAAATAATTGTCGTCACCCACTTAGCTTCATCAAAGTTGATCCCAATGTCGAGAAAATTCCCGTGGATTTCTATTGCTCTGATTAGTATTTGTGTTTTACATCAAACTTTTTCAATCCCATTTGGGTTTTGATGTTTCTGAGGTTTGAATTGATGGAGATTAAATTGGAGTTTGAGCTGTATTTGATTTGGACCGAGAAAAATTGTAGAATGATTTTGCAAATAGGGTGGTTAAAGGGGAGGACGGTAAAGTTGGAGGCACATAGCCATGATCGATATGAGAGAGAGAGAGATTTTGGCGGTGGCAACAATGGTTTACCGGCGACAAAGACGATATCGACGGCGATTTTTTCTGGCATAAGTTTTTTCTCATGGCCTGAGCTTATTATGAGCTCGGTCAAACTTAATAAATGTTGAAAAATTCATCCAATTAATATATGACACGTGTTAGTTGGAAAGTTTAGACCTTGGGATGCTTAGATCCTGGGTTCACAACAGCCTGATCCTAGATATACAACAGAAGTAGAAAGAAATCGTCGATCGATTCCATATATTTTGGTGATCGAAGATGTCAGAGTTCTGCCAACGACGCTAGCAGACGATGATTACGTTGACAAACATGGTCCCTATACGTCAGCTGTTGATTGGACAAAATACATGGACCTCCCGACAACGAGGTATATATATATAATCCTTATCGAGAGCGGAGCTTTGCTTTAAAAACACAGAGTGAAGTTTCGATTTTCACAAGATTGACAAAGTTCCTCGACGAATGAAATCACTCATTTTTTAGATTACTATTAGGCGATCATCCTTAGAAAAAATTAGCCCAGTTTGAGATGATTTGACCATTTGATTGCTACATCAAAATTTTATACTATATCAGATGAACTGTATTTCTAAAAAACTGAATGTGATTATCAAATGGTCAAATCATCTCCGATTGGGCTAGTTTTATGCAAGCTTGATCTTCTAATGGTAATCTAAAAGATTATTGGCTTCAGTGATCGAATAATTTTTTCAATCTTGTGGAAATTAAAACTTCGCTCCGTTTTAGATAGGATCTGTATATATATAGAGAGAGGAGTTAGACTTCTTTACACGGTCTCTACACGGTCTCTCTCCTCCACGCTCAAATTCTTTCAAATTTCAATTGTTGATCTTTTCAATTTTTTTTAATCAAACTAAGCTTATAATAAGCTTACTGCACTTGATCGTGGTTTTTGAAATTAATTTTTTCCACATCCCGTCGCTATTTTCCCAAATCTTCTCCATAGTCGTCGTCGCCAACTTTTCTCCATCGTCTCCGCTGTTGAATTGGACAGTGTTTCTACCGAATTACGCGCGGGGACGTAATCTGGCAGAAGCAAGTACGAGTACTCCTTCCTCTTCTCCTTCGTTCGAACGCTCGGGCTGCTCGGATGGTCGGACGCTCTTCTCTCTCTTCGGGCGTACGGGCTCTCTCTTCCGACGGTCGACTCTTCCTTCGGGCGCTTCCTCTTCTCTCGGGTGATCGGGTGTGCGTATTCGCGTGCGGCTGTTAGAAGAATACAACAACAAACGGGCGGTCAGGGGTCGAGACGGGGTGGCCCGCCTTCAACGCTCCGATGCCTAAGTCAGATGATGTATTGGATATAACAGTCAAGCGAACGTGCGAACGTGTGTTTGGGTGGAGTGAATTCGTCAAGATGGAACGAATGGGATGATCTTACCTGTAATAAATACCTTACATATATAGGTGGTTGAGTTTGGGGCTCACAGTGATCTTCGATGTGGGACTGGTGCACTTGCTGGTGTGTGATCCGCTCATTCGGGCGTGCACCCCACGGGCGCGTGTGCGCTCGGATGAGGTCAGTCTGGTGAGTGAAGTTGAAGCCTCCTTGGTGGTCTTTGGGGTGGTCGGGTAGGTGTCGATTACCTGCTTAAGTGGATAAGTATATTAATCGGACAACTCATGCCATACAAACAAGTCCCCCAAGTCCCCAAGTCAAAGAGAACTTTCTTGACTGGGGAGTTGAAAAAGGGTCCGTACGATTAAACAAAATACTTATCCGGTTGAGCAGTGGTGCGTGATCCAGTAACCCCCCAAGTCCCCCAACTCTCCGGTCAAGGAAGGGCTCGCATGACGGAGTGGGACCTGCGTGTTTCAGCTTGTACCTATTCATGCGTTCGTGTACCTGTGGGCCCGGCCTCCAAACAAGACTTGCTATTTTGGAGCCGCGCGCCCGGATGGAGTCGGTCTTGTAAACATGAATAAGTATAACAGATATATAGGTATGCAAGTGTGAATGTATGGTATGATGCATGAATGTATGGTATGATGTGTGAATGTATGCAAATGCTGGTCGTAACGCCAGCGTTGGGGTGACACTGCGTACGTCGCACGTCAACGGGGATGCCGTCGCGTACGCTGTAGCGTCAACGGTGCGATCAGGACCGCGACGTACAATGTTGCAGCGCGCACGAACGCGTACCCGTGCCGCCCTTCGCATTTAGCGCGCGCAGAGGCCTTTGACGCCTAAACCGGG
The DNA here is from genome assembly GCA_946800695.1 of Geum urbanum. Lineage (NCBI taxonomy): Eukaryota > Viridiplantae > Streptophyta > Magnoliopsida > Rosales > Rosaceae > Geum > Geum urbanum. The sequence goes on along the minus strand of OX326998.1, from coordinate 69,613,892 downwards.
AAGATTTCACGCCCGGAGAGGACGGACCCCACACCCGGTAACGCTCATCGATCTCGGACCGTTCAAGGAGAGGACGGACCCCACACCCCTGCCGGTTCCGAGTCGGCGAGTCGATCGTTAACGTTACGCCCACGGAGGGGAAGAACCCCACGCCCGTGCCGCCCATCGTGCTTGCCGCGCAGAGAGAGGGCGGACCCCATGCCTCTGGCTCCACAGCCGGCTTGTATTTGCGCGGACGGAGAGGATGGACCCCACACCCACCGCTTATCAGTGGCAGAGCCTGCAGAGGGAGGACGGACCCCACACCCCTGCTAGGACTGAGTTGGCTCACGGAGGGGAAGAACCCCACGCCCGTGCCGCCTAACGAGCTTAGCGCGCCCAGAGAGGGGACGGGCCCCATGCCTCTGCTATTGTACTTGCGCCAACGGAGAGGACGGACCCCACACCCGTCGGTTATCAGTCTCAGCGCCTGCAGGGGGGTGGGGCGGACCCCACACCCCTGCCAGAACTGAATTGGTGCATCGATCGTTAACGTTGCGCACACGGAGGGGAAGAGCCCCACGCCCGTGTCGCCCATCGAGTTTAGCGCGCCATGCCTGTTGCCACCTAAACCGGCTTGCCATTTCTTACCGGTGTGCGCAAGGGGGGAGGTGCCCTACGTCCGTGGTGGTGTTACCTGGTTCGGACGTGCACGGGTGATCTGCGTTCACTGGTCGTGCGGGTGGTGTGTGAGTTTTGTTCGACTGGCGGGAGATGTGGCGTGGTGTGCCTTGCCTTGCCTTGGATCTGGTGGTGCGCTGACGAGATGTTTAGAGGTGACTCCTTTTAACTACTACTTGGGAACCGTTGTGTAATACATGCGAGCCGTCGTTTTTAATGCTGGTGTCGTGATAACTGCGTGGAGCTCAGACGTCAGGCGCGTGGGCGCGTGGGGGTGGTGCATGAGCGCCACGTGTCGAGTCGTGGGAGACCGTGCTAGTTGTTTGAATTTAAGGTGGGAAGCTGAAAAGTTGGCGCGGTTACCAAGGAGGGTTAGTAAACCGCCCCGTGCCACGTGTTGCAATCCGACGGTGGACACGCGAGAATGGACGACTGGCATTCATTGGCTTACGTCGTGCGATCAGTATAAAGAGGGGTGTGGTGTCGTCTTCCTCCATCACCTTCATACGATTTGTCGAAACTCTGCCGGAATCGCTCTGCAATCTGTTCACCGTTTCTTCGTTCGTGCTTTCTTGCCGGAATACGTGCTCGACGTTCAACCTTTCTGCTGTCAAAGACCGAATTTGGTGAGGCTCTCATCCCGTTTCTGGTGTTTTCCGTTTTGGTTCGTGTTTGGTTGTTTCTGGGGTTTTTTGGTTTTTTTCTGGATTTTGCATCTCAAGAACGGGGCGTGTTCTTGAGGTGTGCCAGGCTTGATTTTGTTTGGGGTAGGAATTTTGTGTTTTTGGTGTTTCTGGTAGTTTGCCCCCCCTACTCTCTTTTGCCAAGTGTTGCCTCTCCGCCCGTGCTGCCAATGTACCCTGGCACTCCTCCAAATCTGCCTTGGTTGGTGTGGGCCCACACGGACCCGAACGTTGGTGGTGTTTTGCAATGTCCTCCGTTCGAGCGGGCTGGGCACCGCACACGAGCGGAATGCCTCCATTTCTTCCATCTGCAACACTCCACCCCGTCAGGTTGAGTCCCCCAGTCCTTCCATACGTTCGATACGAATGAGTACCCGCTGGGCGCACGCGTACCGCCAGGCCGCCTGGGCTGTGGGTTGTGGTTTGCTACCAGAAATAGGAAGAGGATAATTTTACGAAGTGTTGTATCTGTTTTCTAACCTTCCGTATGTGTGCTCTGTAGGTAAGATGACGAAGTCCACGGCGACAAACAAGGGATGACGTGCTCAAGCGCCGCCTGCTCGCATTGCGGGATGCTGCCGCGAAAGCCCGCAAGGTGGCGGATGACGGTCGTGGCGTACTCGTCCCAGGGGACAGTACCCAGCCCAAGACCCCTGTTGCAAACATGGCTGATCCTGCTCCGCTCATTCGAGGGACACAAGCGGATGCTCCCCGCCTGCCACCGGGTGATGCTGCTAGATTCAAGGCCCAGGCCCGGGCGGAGTGCGAGCGGCAGCAGTTCGAGCGAGATGATGTCAGGGACAGGCGGGAGGCCGTCCATGCGCCCCAGTCTGCCAGTCGTGCGCCCTTCGTGCCCTCGTCTTCGGATCGACCTTCAAGTCCTCCACGATACTCTTGCTCTCCAAATCCCCTACTTCCGTCTTCCGGTCCTCCACAATTTCTTGAGCAGGGGGAGGGTGAGGAGCGTGCGCAGAAGCGCCCCCGGACTGAAGATTCCCCTCCCGGCCCTGCTCCTGAGACGAATGTTGATGTTGTGGAAGCCTTGCGTCGTGCGCTGGTGGATGGCGCCGCCTCTCTGGGGTCCCTGCTGCAGCCGCTGGAGAATGCTGCCCCCGACGGGCTGGATGCGGTCTTCGTTGCGTGCACCCGCCTGCTGCATCAGGTCTTCCGCGTCCGCTCGCGGGAGAGTGCGGAACTTGCACGCGTCAGGGCCGAGGGCGCGAAGTAGCGGAGGATGACGGACAGGGTTGTGGCGCAGCTCGAACAGGCCAACAAATTGGTCCACCGGTACACCGCCCATGCGGAAGAGGCAACCGCCCGGTCTATCGAAGCTGCCGCCCGTGAAGCTGTGGCTATTGCTGAGCGGGACAAGGCCGTGGCCGAGGTGGAGCGGGTGCGCGCCGAGCTAAAGCGCGTCCGTGCTGAAGCAGCCGCCCGGGGGGCGCTCTCAGAGTCTCGGCTGAAGGAGGCTGATCGCGTTGCTCGTATGGATGCTGTGGCGACGTTCAAGGAGTCTGACGAGCTCCGCTAACTGGTCAGAGCGGAAGTGGATGAGCAAGTGGCTGCGTTCCAGGCAGCGGTGACTCCTTTCTTGAAGATGGAGGAGTACCAAGCGTTCGTGGAGAGTAAAATTGAAAGACGGGCGGGCGCTCGGGTTCCTGCGTATGAGAGAGAGGTTGGGCCCTCTGGGGAACCTACTAGGGCGGAACTGGAGCCGGTGATCAGGCGGGTGGATCCGGGCGAGCAGGTGGAAGCTGTTGTGGTAGCGTCATCGGAGGAGGCTGAGGAGTTGGATATTGACATGGGGGCGTAGTGTAGGGTGTTTCTTCTTCTTTGTAATGGGATAGATTTTTGTAGTCGGGCCTTGTGCCTTCCATTAATGAAGTACTTCTTTCCGTACGTGTGCCTTGTCTAAAGTTTTTTTTTTTTTTGCATCTTTTGAATGACTCCCGCGAGCGTGCGCCCACCCCTTTAACTGGAAACTTGACCAAGTGTTACATTTACGTGCGCAGCCTATCCCCAGTCCCCCAAGTATATGGGCGGGCGGGGTAAGGACGAACGGGCGCGCAAATATAAACTAATGGAAAGAGCAACAAAAGTGCAATTATCACAATTTTAATGAAAGTACTTCCACGGGTGCCGTAGTCGTTGACCCTGCATATCTCGGAGGTAACAAAGTGCTGGCGCTTCCTTCCACGGAAGGGGTGTCTTCATCCCCCGCTGAATTGCCCCCAGTCCCCCAGTTAGATTGGTTGAGCCCGGATGTGCTGGCTGAACGATCGGGCGATCCCCGTTTGTTCGCTCCTTTGTGGATATGCATCATGTCTCCTCGCTCTTCCAGCAGATTATTGCTGATACGTAGCCCTTCACCGTTCGTGCGTGGATCGTGCCCCTCGATCCGTGGGCTCTGATGGGTGATCTCTAGGGGTAACATAGCTTCCTTTCCGAATGTCAGGCTGAACGGAGTCTCCCCCGTGGCGCTGTTAGCCCGTCGCGTGGATCGCCCGGTATCTCCGTTCCTGGCGTAGGTTCCAAGGTGAGAACCTCCTGCCTGCCCCGGGGTTTCGTGGCTTCTTCGTGATTGTATCCCCGAACGTACCCGATTCCACGCTCCGTTGGGAATCGTCCCAAGAGTAGGTGCCCTGCGATGATCATCTTCAATTTGCTGATCCCCGGCCTCCCGAGTATGTCGTTGTACGGGGAGGGGGTGTCCATGACTATGAAGTCCATCCGGATCTCACTGTGCGGGGAGTCGGGCTCACCGATCCCGACCCGAATATTGTCGCTCCTAATCGGATACGACGTTTCGCCCGTGAAGCTGGCTACGCACTCGCGATCCTGCATCATCTTGCTGGCGGGTCTACCGAGCGCCGCGTATGCGTCCAGGTAGATCACGTTCACGGACGCCCCATTGTCGATCAACACCCTCTTCACGAGGAAACGATCGATGATCGCGTCGATCACGAATGGTAGGGTGCTGTCCTTCGGGCTTCTCTCCTTGTCTTCCGTCGTGAAGCAGATGGCGGGCGCCTCCCTACTTCCTGTTTTCTGCGTTCGTCCCGCCCCGATCGTCAGCACCTCCTGGCTCGGGCGATCGGGCGATGAGGTGCCCTCCTTGCGCTTGCCCCCGGATATCGTACTGATAGTCCCACGGGTTCCAATGTTCGCCTCGCGCTGTTGTCCTTCCGCCCTGGGAGGGGTTGTCCGCTCGTCCTTCAAGTCTTCAAGGGCCTTTTTCAGCATAATGCAGCTGTTGGTACGGTGGGTGGCGGCGTTGTGGAATTTGCACCAGACGTCCGGGAATTGGCCGGTCGGAGCCATTGCTTTCGTCATGTTGTTTGGTGGCGGTATTCGGTGTCGATGCAGGCGGAGAAGCTGCTCGAGTGGCTGCTGATTGATCGTAAATACCTCCTGTCCCGCCGATCGATAGCGTGGCGCTGGTGGTAAGCGGGCACTCTGCTACGCTGATCCCCTCATCTGGTTGTAGCTGTTGCCCTGATGACTGCGGAAGAAAGGCCTCTGGTAATTCTGCCTTTGCGCGTCCCGGTTCCTCTTATAGCCCCAGGTTGGCCTTTCGTCGTCCGCCAGCTGTCGTGGTTGGGCGCTTGTCGCCTCTGGTCTGCTGGAACTGGGTTCGGGGGCGGACCCGTACACTCGCGTCTCTATGAGCGCCTTCTGCACAATCAGGTCCATGATCTCGTCATAGTCGAGATGTTCCTTCCTCACCAGCTTCTCTACGAACGGGGTGGCGAGCAAATTATCCATCAGGGATACCTTGGCCACCTGTTTGTCGAGGTCCCTGCACGTACTTGCGAGCGTTCTCCACTGATTGATGTAGCTCGACAGGCTCTCGTCCATCCCCTGGCGGACCTTGAGGAGGATACCCGTGGTGTTATTCTTGCCCTGGAGCCGATAGCGCTTCTGGAAGCTCTCCGCCAGCTCGATGAACGAATAGATGGACCCTGGCGGAATCTCGTAGAACCAGCTCCGCGCTTCCTCCGCCAGCGTTTCCTGAAATAGTAAACATAGGGTTGGATCCGAGTATCGGGTTCCGTCCGTGGTGGATCGAAACTCGTTCACGTGCACACGTGGATCTCCGCTCCCATCGAACCGAGCGATCTTCGTCGTCTTCGCGTGGGGGTCCCTTCCCCTCTCCAGTATATGCGTCGAGAACGGGCTGACCCGGGAGGCGAACGTCCCGCCCTGACCGGCCAGCTTGTCCTTGCGCAAGCGCGAGACCTCTTCCGCCAGTTCCTCCATCCTCTGAAGGATCAGTGCATTGTTTGTCAGGGGCGCCGATTCCTCCACCGGTGAGGGCGCTCGGGCCGCCCGTGTGCTGGTCCCGCCGAACGGGTGTTGCCTTTCGCCGGTGGTCTCCCGGGTCCCCTCGTGCTGCCCCATCTGCTGGTTGACGAGTGCGTCCAATCGCTCCTCCAACCTCTGACGGATTTGGCGCTCCTCTGCTTTCTCGAGCGCCGCCTCCCGTAACTCCTGGACCAGGCTGCTGATACGCTCCTCGCCATCGTTCCTGTCGGTTGCTAACACGTACCGCCCTTGCGAGTCTGGCGGCGTCTCCTCATCGGGCGTGTTGCTGTCGTTAGTCACCGGGTTGAGCATGTGGACCTTTGGTTTTTGTGGTGTTTATACGAGGTTTGCAATTTGTAAGGTTCCCACAGACGGCGCCAACTGTTTCTACCGAATTACGCGCGGGGACGTAATCTGGCAGAAGCAAGTACGAGTACTCCTTCCTCTTCTCCTTCGTCCGAACGCTCGGGCTGCTCGGATGGTCGGACGCTTTTCTCTCTCTTCGGGCGTACGGGCTCTCTCTTCCGACGGTCGACTCTTCCTTCAGGCGCTTCCTCTTCTCTCAGGTGATCGGGTGTGCGTATTCGTGTGCGGCTGTTAGAATAATACAACAACAAACGGGTGGTCAGGGGTCGAGACGGGGTGGCCCGCCTTCAACGCTCCGATGCCTAAGTCAGATGATGTATTGGATATAACAGTCAAGCGAACGTGCGAACGTGTGTTTGGGTGGAGTGAATTCGTCAAGATGGAACGAATGGGATGATCTTACCTGTAATAAATACCTTACATATATAGGTGGTTGAGTTTGGGGCTCACTTGTGTTCTTCGATGTGGGACTGGTGCACTTGCTGGTGTGTGATCCGCTCATTCGGGCGTGCGCCCCACGGGCGCGTGTGCGCTCGGATGAGGTCGGTCTGGTGAGTGAAGTTGAAGCCTCCTTGGTGGTCTTTGGGGTGGTCAGGTAGGTGTCAATTACCTGCTTAAGTGGATAAGTATATTAATCGGACAACTCATGCCATACAAACAGACAGCTTCACTCTCTTTCCGTTTGGATCCTCTCTGCCATCTCTTCTCCAAAAAAAACACCCACTTTCTCACTCTCTTACTTCATCTTCCTAAACAACACCCAATCACCTTCTCCCACAACTCTACTAATCGCTCTTTCAAATCCTCTTCTTGTTCTTCATCTTCTTCAACAACAATAACAACAATAGCCACTTTTTCAACCCTTTCATTTCTCAAAGTGTCGCTCCGAACCGACCGGTTCCTAAGCGATGGAAAGTTTTTTTCTATCTACTTTAATTGTTCTGATTATTAAACTTTTTGTGGTTGTTGAACATGGGTCTCTTGTTTAATGTGATTATAAGCTCAGGGACCAGTTTCGGAGGCCAAGCTTTTGTATACAGAGTCAGGCTTATGGATATCACCTTAATGGCGGTGGCGTTGAGTGATTTTCCGGCGACGAAGTTTCTGGGTGCCCAGAGTAATCTTTGGGTGTCCATAGCAAAGGAAGAGGAGGCAAGGTTTCCGACTTTCTGGGGACAAAGCGCGGTTTCCGGCATTAGACAATAGTTGAGATTTTGGGTGGGTAAAAACAATGATGTGATGTTCTCAACTTATTGTAAGCTTGTAGATTATTTACCCTTTTAACTAACGAAATAGTGACATGTGGCAAAATTTCAAATATTCTGGACGTGGGAAGAGGCTGTATAAAGAAGACTAATTTGAGAGAGAGATGTTTTCTGTTTGTCTAGTTTAATTTAATGATGCCGGCGCGGCCAGATCGAATATTGTGTGTGTTTATTCTAACGAAATTCGTTTATAATGATAAACAACGTTCTGTAGGTTTGATCGTCGCAGCTGCCAACAGTCTCGACTTACCGATTACAAAGAGTACGTACGTGCAGATCGACGAGGATTGGAGTACGTACGTATCAAAGGATGCGTTTTGAGTAGATCGATCCTCCGAGATCGTCTGCTCGCTACTCGCTAGGTCATGCATGAAAGAGTACGCAGGATGCAATTAATTAAGGAGGCGATTCGATCAGAGTACCACCAGTGGTTGATGTATATCGATCAGTATATGTTGCTGCCGGCCGGCCAACACCACGTACGTACCCAATATATCAATTAAGAAAACTAGAAGGCGATCGATGACACTGGTAGTATTGTATCATTAGTTGTGTGATTAAACATACTTATCCACTTAAGCAGGTTAGCAACACCTACCGGACCACCCACAAGACCACCAAGGAAGCTTCAACTTCGCTCACCAGACCGGCCCCATCCGGGTGCGCACGCGCCCGTGGGGCGCATACCCAAATGCACAGATCACATGACGGCAAGCACACCAGTCCCACATCGAAGAACACCATCAAGCTCCAAACTCAACCACCTATATATGTAAGGTATTTATTACAGGTAAGATCATCCCATTCGTTCCATCGTGACGAATCCAACACACTCATTCACTCGACCAGAACACTACTTACTCGCATGTTCACTTGACTGTTATATCCAATACATCATCTGACTTAGGCATCAGAGCTTTGAAGGCGGGCCACCCCGTCTCAACTCCTGACCGCCTGTTCATTGTTGTATTCTTCTAACAGCCGCACCCGAACGCGCGCGCCCGAAAGGAGAGTCAGCCGACGGAAGAGGAAGCGCCCGTCCATCCGAACAGTCCCAACGTTCGGACGCACCAGGAGGAGAAGGAAGTCTATCGTACAACAAGGAGGAGGAAGAAGGAGTATTCGTGTTGCTTCTGCCCCATTACGCCCCCGCACGTAATTCGGTAGAAACAGCTGGCGCCGTCTGTGGGAAGCTTACAAATTGCAAACCTCGTATAAACACCACAAAAACCAAAGGTCCACATGCTCAACCCGGTGACTAACGACAGCAACGCGTCCGATGGGGAGACGCCGCCAGACTCGCAGGGGCGGAATGTACTAGCAACAGACGGGACCGATAGCGAGGGACGCATCAGCAGCCTGGTCCAGGAGTTACGGGAGGCGGCGCTTGAGAGAGCAGAGGAGCGCCAAATCCGTCAGAGGTTGGAGGAGCGGCTGGACGCACTCATCAGCCAGCAGATGGAGCAGCACGAGGAAACCCAGGAGACCGCCAGCGAAGGACAGCACCTGTTCGACGGGACCAACGCCCGGGCGGCCCGAGAGCCCTCACCCGTGGAAGAATCGGCGCCCCCGACGAACAATGCTCTGATCCTTCAGAGTATGGAAGAACTGGCAGAGGAGGTCTCGTGCCTGCGCAAGGACAAGCTGGTCGGTCAGGGCGGGACGTTCACCCCCCGGGTCAGTCCATTCTCGGCGCACATACTGGAGAGGGGAAGGGACCCCCACGCGAAGATAACGAAGATCGCTCGGTTCGACGGGAGCAGAGATCCACGCGCGCACGTGGATGAGTTTCGATCCACCACGGACGGAACCCGGTACTCGGACCCAACCTTGTGTTTCCTGTTCCAAGAAACGCTGGCGGAGGAAGCGCGGAGCTGGTTCTACGAGATCCCGCCAGGGTCCATCCATTCATTCCTCGGGCTGGCGGAGAGCTTCCAGAAGCGCTATCGGCTCCAAGGCAAGTACAACACCACGGGCATCCTCCTCAAGGTCCGCCAGGGGATGGACGAGAGCCTGTCGAGCTACATCAACCGATTGAGGACGCTCGCAAGCACATGCAGGGACCTTGATAAGCGAGTGGCCAAGGTAGCCCTCATGGATAACCTGCTCGCCACCCCCATTCGTAGAGAAACTAGTAAGGAAGGAGCATCTCGACTACGACGAGATCATGGACCTGGTTGTACAGAAGGCGTTAGTGGAGACACGACTGTATGGGTCCGGCTCCGAGTCCAGCACCAACAGATCGGAAGAGAACGCTCAGCCTCGACGGCCCTCGGACAACGGAGGGGTACCAACCGAGGGGTACAAGAGGTACCGGGACGCGCCAGGGCAAAATAATCAGAAGCCTTTCTTCTGCAACCACCAGGGCAACCACTACAACCGGCCGAGGAGACCGGCACAGCAGGGCGCCCGCCTACCGCCAACGCCACAACACCGACTAGCGGGACAGGAGGTCTTCACGATCGACGGGAAGTCGCCCGAGCAGCTTCTCCGCCTGCATCGATGCCGGCTCCCACCACCAGGCGACGTGACAGTAGCAATGGCCCCGGTCGGCCGAATCCCGAGCATTTGGTGCAAATACCACAACGCCGCCACCCACCACACCAACAGCTGCCCCATGCTAAGGAAGGCCCTCGAGGATATAAGGAAGAATGATCATGCCACCCCTCCCAGGACGGAAGGACGACAGCGCTAGACGAATGCCAGAACCCGTGGAACCATCAACACGATATCCGGGGGTAAGCGCAAGGAGGGGACGTCGACGCCCGATCGCACGAGCAGGGAAGTACTGGCGATCGAGGCAAGGAGAGCACCCAAGGCAGGCAGGAAGGAGACGCCCACCATTAGCTTCACAGCAAGGGACGAGGAGGAAAGCCCGAAGGATAGCACCCTACCGTTCGTGATCGACGCGATCATCGACCGATTCCTTATGAAGAGGGTGCTGGTTGACAATGGGGCGTCCGTGAACGTGATCTACTTTGACGCTTACAAAGCGCTCGGAAGGCCCGCACGCAAGATGACACAGGACCACGAGTGCGTGGCCAGCTTCACGGGCGAGACATCGTATCCGATCGGGAGTGACAGTCTGCGGGTCGAGATTGGCGCACCCGACTCCCCGCACAGCGAGATCCGAACAGACTTCATCATCATGGACACCCCCTCCCCCTACAACGCCATACTCGGGAGGCCAGGGATCTGCAGGCTGAAGTTGATCATCGCAGGGTACATGCTCTTGGGACGCTTCCCCACCGAGCACGGAGTCAGATATATCCGGGGATACAACAGCGAGGAGGCAACGAAATCCCGAGACAGGCATGAGGTCCTCGCCCTGGAACCCGTGCCAGGATCAGAAGTACCCGACAATCCACGCGACGGGCTGATGGCCGTATCGCCCGTCCCCGAACGCGAAGAGCTAAGGACGATTCAGCTATCCTCCGAACACCCGGAGAGAACGGTCCAGATCGGAGCATCATTGGCTCCCGCGATAGCCGAACGACTGACCGCGCTGCTAAAAGAGAAGCAGGAGGTGTTCGCCTGGTCGTATAGAGACATGTCCGGGATCAGCACGAATATCATATCCCATCGACTGAGCGTCGGCGTCGGCGCCCGAGTAGTGAAGCAGAAGAGGCGGGCGTACAAAGCGGAGCACTACGCGGCCATGCATGAGGAGGTGGACCGATTACTGGGCATCGGGTTCATCCGGAAGGTGGATTATCCCAAGTGGATTTCCAACGCTGTGATGGTGCAGAAGAGCAACAAGAAGTGGAGAATGTGCATCGATTACAGTGATCTCAACAAGGCGTGCCCGAAGGACAGCTTCCCGCTACCGAGGATCGATCAGCTGGTGGACGCGACGGCGGGGTACGAACTCCTATCGATGATGGACGCTTACTCGGGCTACAACCAGATCTTCATGGACCCCGCGGACCAGGAGGCGACAACATTTGTCACGGACAAGGGCCTTTATTGCTACGTTGTCATGCCCTTCGGGCTGAAGAACGCCGGCTCCACGTACCAGAGGCTCATGAACGCGATGTTTCACGGCCTGATCGGCGATATCGTAGACGTGTACGTGGACGACATACTAGTGAAGAGCGTCCAGGCGGTCGACCACATCCAGAACTTGGGGACTGTGCTCGACGTCCTCATCAAAAACGGCATGAGGCTGAACCCCGCCAAGTGCACCTTCGGAGTCACCAACAGCAAGTTTCTGGGGTACATTGTCAGCCAGCGGGGGATCGAAGCCGCGCCAGCCAAAGTCAAAGCGATCATCGACATGAAGCCGCCCGTCAAGAGGGTGGACCTGCAGAGCCTCACGGGCAAGCTCGCTTCCCTGAACCGTTTCATCTCGCGTTACTCGGACAGATGTGCCCCATTCTTCAAAGCCCTAAGAACCACGAACAAACACGAGGTTGTGTGGACGCCCGAGTGTGAGGAGTCTTTCCTCCGAATCAAGGAGTACCTGGCGTCCATTCCGCTCCTCTCCAGACCCGTCCGAGGGGAAGTTTTGTACCTCTACCTAGCCGCTTCCCTCACGGCCGTCAGTTCTGCCCTCGTCCGCAGGGAGGACCGCACGGAGTTGCCCATTTTCTTCTCAGGGAAAGGCATGACAGGCGCTGAAACACGATATCCAACAATCGAGAAGATGGCGCTCACGCTCGTAACCGCTGCCCGACGGTTAAGGCCATACTTCCAGGCGCACATCGTCCACATCCTCACCAACGTACCCTTGCGCCAGATACTCCAATCGCCCGATCATAGCGGCCGCTTGGCGAAGTGGGCCATCGAACTTAGCGAGTTCGACCTTGAATACAAACCCCGCACGGCAATCAAGGGGCAGGCCGTGGCGGACTTTATCGCCGAGTATACGGAGGCAGAAGGGGCGCCAGCCCAAGAGCCCGATGGTCCAACGGTAGAAGCGTCCGACAACCCGGAGGTCAAGGAGCGACCGTTGTCAGAGTGGAACCTCTACGTCGACGGGTCCTGCACAAAGAAGGTGAGCGGCGCCGGTATAATCTTAACCAGGCCAGGAGGAGTAAACGCGGAGTACGCCCTAAGTTCGAATTCAAGGCAACAAACAACGAAGCCGAATATGAGGCACTTATCGCAGGCCTGCAACTGGCCAAGAATTAAGAGGCACCCGACCTCAACATATTCAGCGACTCACAGTTGGTGGTGAGCCAGGTCGGAGGAGAATTCCAGACGAAAGGGGAGTCCATGATCGCCTATTTGAAACATGTGCAGACGCTGATCAAGGGATTCAAGTACGTCAACATCAGCCATATACGCCGGGGATTCAACGCGAAGGCAGACAAATTGGCTCGACTGGCCACGGCGCCCGTGCACACGGGGCCAGGGCAACGTATCGTCGAAGTGCTGTGACGACCCAGCATCTCAGGAGCGGAGCAGGTTCTGGCAATCGAACCACACGAGCATAGTTACATAGACGTGCTCATCGCTTACAAGACGAGGGGAGAGCTGCCAGGGGACAAGCGAGAGGCCAGAACCATCGTCGCACGAGCGGCCAACTTCAGCGTACGGGATGGGGCACTTTATCGACAAGGGAGGACTTGGGCAAGTCTCAAGTGCGTCACTCCAACAAAGGGCGACTCGATCTTAAAAGAAATCCACTCAGGCACGTGCAACCATCATGCGGGCGCCAGATCAATCGCGCACAAGGCCCTTCAGCATGGTTTCTAGTGGCCCACCATCCATGCAGACGCCACAGCACTGACGAGCAAGTGTCATCAATGCCAGCTGCACGCACACCACCATCATGCGCCCGCCGTCCCACTTTCCATCCTCCTGTCGCCCATTCCATTCGTGCAGTAGGGACTGGACCTGATCGGAGAGCTTCCGAAGTCGAAAGGGCAATACAGATATCTGATCGTCATCATCGACTACCACACAAAGTTCATTGAAGCCCAGCCCATGGCCAAGATCACCACGGAGAAGGTGGAACGCTTCCTCTGGCGCTTCCTTTTCTGTCGCTATGGGACACCGATCAGCATCATCACGGATAACGGGCCGCAATTCAACAACCCCAGGCTGATAGCCTTCTGCAAGCGCCAGGGAACGGACCTCATCTTCGCATCGCCAGCGCACCCCCAGACGAACGGACATGTGGAAGCAACGAACAAAATCATCAAGTCTGGCATCAGGAGAAAAATTGAAGACATCGAACCGGGGGATGCGGGATACGGGCGCTGGCCCGAGGTCATTCCAGAAATTCTATGGTCCATCCGAACGACAGCCAATACATCTACAGGCGAGACCCCGTTCAGCCTGACGTTCGGAACAGAAGTCGTGCTACCCCTGGAAATTACCCATCAGAGCCCACGGATCGAGGGGTACGATCCGCGCACGAACAGTGAGGGGTTGAGGCTCAACAGTGATCTGCTAGAGGAACGAAGAGACATGGCGCACCTACACAACGCCGCGAACAAGCAGAGGATCGCCCGACTATACAACCAGCGTATACGGGCTCGCCCAATCCAACTGGGGGAATGGGTAATGAAGGCGATCCAACAGAAGGTAAAGGCGCTTCGCCCGTTGTGGGAAGGCCCGTACGTCGTTGACAAGGTGATAAGCGACAGCACTTTCTACCTCAGGGACATGCAGGGTCAACGACTACGCCACCCATGGAACATCCAGCACTTGAGGAAGTATTTTCATTAGATCTCGCTATGTCGTACTTTGTGTAATTATTGTTGCATTTGTTTGTCCTTACCCCGCCCGCCCACATACTCGGGGGACTAGGGATAGGCTACTCGCAAAGATGAAAAGCGGAAATGCGCGTCCGCACAAGTTACTCAAAAGATGCCAAACAAAATTCAAAAAAAGAGACAAGGCACACAAACGGACAGAATAGAAACTTCATTCATTCGCCCGGTTACAAAATAGGGCTGACGGGAATCAAAGGCACGCAGGCCCGATTACAAAGTCTTACTATTACAAAGGAAAAAAAAAGAAGGAAAAGGAAAAGCTACTCTACTTCGCCCCCGCACCATCCACGCCCGCACCACCGGCCCCGCCCGCCAGACCCGCCTGCTCTTCCAGGAAGGCACTGTACTTCTCCATATCCAGGAAGGGCGCCACCACCTCCTGGAACTGAGCAACCTGAACATCGGCCTCAGCGGCCACCAACTCCTTGAACTCCGAAGAATCCTTGAAGCAGGCGACCGCCTCCGCTCGTGCCTTCTGGACTTGGGCCTGCGCTTCAGCCATCAGGCGGGACTCCACCTCCGCCACCCGGTTGGCCGCCTCGGCCTATGCATCTTCCAGGGCAGCAATGGCAGTGTCACGTTCGGCCTTATGCAGCGCCTCCCGCTCACTCGCCTCCTGGCTTCGTCCCGTCGCCGCCCGGACTTCTTGACACAGGCGTTCCGCCAGCTCTTCATACTTGGCTAGCTCATACCCGTGCTTCTTACTGGCCTCAGTAAGCTTGTGTATCTCCCCCTGCGCCTCCTCTGCATAGCGCCTGCTGGCTAAGCGCTCACGCGCCAGGTACATCTTGTGTTGCAGCACCATACAGAGATTGAAAGCCTTATCCATCTCATCTCTACCGCTCTGCAGCACCTCCGGTGCCATCCCATTGACAGCCTTCACGCTCTTATCGATGATCTGCGACAGCGGCGTACAGAAGGCGAACGGATTGACGGACAGATCGGTGGACGGATTGGCGGCCGGAATATCCGTCCTGGGACGCTCAAGGGAGGCTCACTGGCTCCCCCTGCTCCGATACCTGCGGGGGGCTGGGCGGACGAGCGGACGCTTGAGGCGTAGCAGAGGTACGAGCGACGGTGTGGGGCGGGCGAGGTGTCTCCCGCCTGTCCCGCTGCTCATCCCGGTCCTGCCGGCACTGGTCGCAACTCTCCTGGCGCCTTCCCCGGTGCTACTCAGCACGCTAGTCAGCACGATCGGCCTTGGCCTGCGCCTTCGAACCACCAGCATTACTTGGCGGCGGGCGAGGAGCATCCGCCCGGGTAGCTGGAGCAAAGTCAGCCACATTGGGAATGGGGATCTTGGGCTGTGTGGTCTCCCCCAACACCAGACCGCCTCTCCCATCATCTGCCACCTTTCGGACCTTAGCGGCAGTATCTCGAAGGGCGGCCAAGCGGCGCTTGAGCGCATCATCCATATCGACGTTCTTTCCAGACATCTTCTTCTTAACTGCAAAGACAACGGAAGGTTAGCGACAGAAGAACAGTTGGTATCTTACTCCTACTCCTAGACAACGAACTACAAAAACCCACGTCCGCGGCATCTTGGCAAGATTCGTCTGCTCGATAAGGTCCCAATGGCAGGTGGTGAAGAAAGACCTTGCTTCGGGCGCCGGGTCAAATACGAACTTCAGACGATCGACCCGGGCCTCTTCGATGGGCGTCATCGGATACTCGTTCGTATCGAGGGGATGGAAGGCTTGGGGGACTCGATCAATCAAGTGGGCGTTGGCGGCATACTCGGACGAGAAGGAGCCCAACTCCCAATCACCACCAACCAAACAGTTGATCGTGCGCTAGCAGGTTGAAGAACTCGGCTGGTCCGTCAACCACCACTTCCCGCGGGGCTCCACGGTGAAGGTCCCCGAGTCCCTCTGGCGCGTGGAGTAGCGAAGATGGAAGAAATGCAGGAACTCCGCCCGCGTGGGCTGGTCCATCCCGCTCACCCGAAAGATGTTGAACATGGCCACGAGTGTGCGGGTGAGCGTGGGCCCGCATTGACCAAGCGAGATCTTCAGGAGCGCCAGCATATACTGGAAGAACGGGTGCAGTGGCAGCTTGATCCCAGCCTTCAGGTGGAACTCACTCAGGCAGACATGACCGGGCGGCGGGCGAGTGAACGTGTCGCCCCCGCCAGGTATCCGCAGCTTCACGGAGTTCGGGATGTGGTACTCTCTCGCCCACCTGGCCATCTCTGAGACGGATGGCGCACGCTCAGGCTCCTGGACAGGCGTCCCATCAGGAAACCGCCAGTGTACGGGTCCGCCCCCCGCAAACTGAGGAATCGAACCTCCTCCCTCCACCCTCTCCTCACCCCACGGATTCGCCCCACCCGAGTGCCCGCCTGACGACCCCGACGAGCTCTCCAATCCAGCATTGGCGCACGCTTGCCTAGCATCCATCGACTGCATGGGAGAGGTGTCAGGCATAATACATTGCAGAGGCGTGACACTCAAAACAGACTCGTACGACGACGTACTCGACGTACTCGACCCACCCGACCCACAACTAATCCACCCCACCCCCGGAATGTAGATCCGTTCACGCGACTGTTCGCTCGATACCTCTATTGGCTCCATCCTAAGACGCACGCACGCGCAAACCAACACTTTAAACACCAAAACCCACAAAAAAACACCCACAAACAGATCAAACACACCCCACTCAAGAACACACCCTATCCTTGAGTTCAAAACCCAGAAAAACGCAAACCACAGAAGAAAAAAAAACGGAGCCAGGGACGAGAGCCTCACCAGATTGAGTTTGTAGGGCTGAGTTTTCACGTTGAGCAAGTACTCCGGCAACAAAGGACACGAACACAGAAGAGCTTAACGGATGCAGATCGCAAAGTGATTCCGGCAGAATTTTGGTAAGTTACGAAAGTGATGAAGAAGACGAAAGCCAGGGGAGCCCTATTTATATTACTTGGACGGGATACGCGAGCGAACGCCAGTCGTCCGTTTTTTGCGTGTTCACCGTTGGATCGTGATGCGTGGCCCGGGCGGTTTACTTGCCCTCCTAAGTAACCGCGCCAACTCTTCAACTTCCCGCCTCGATTTCGAACCCTAGCACGGTCTCCAACAGCTCAACACGTGGCGCCCATACCCCACTCCCACACTCCCACACTCCCACGCGCGTGACGTCTGCTCCTCAAGCAATCATGACAACAGCAGCATTTAATACAGGGGCACGCCAGCATTAAGTGCGACGGCTAGCATTTATTACGCACCGGTTCCCAAAGAGAAGTCAAAAGGAATGTCACCTCAAAACGTCTCATCGGAACACCACCAAACCCAAGGCAAGGACAACATGCCACGATACCAACCATTCCTACTAGCGCGTACACCACCCACACGACCGGGCGCTCACGACACCATCAAGTTAGTACATGTACCACTCGGGCACCCCGAAAGAGGGCTAACGCCTGAATTCCCTTTTGGCCGTGCCCCGAGTGAAGAGCTACGCCGTACGGGATGGGGTTCTTCCTCTACGTACGCGCAAGCATTAGCAAGCCGGATCAGGCGGCAGAGGCATGGGGTCCGCCCCCTCTCTGAGCGCGCGCTGAGCCCGATGGGCGGCACGGGTATGGGGTCCGTCCCCTCCGTGAGCGCACCGTTACATGATCGAAGAGCAAGCCGGCTGTCATGACAGAGGCATGGGGCCAACTCCTCTCTGGGCGTGCTAAGTCGATGGGCGGCACGGGCGTAGGGTGTTGCCCCTCCGTGTGAGCGCAACGTTAACATTCGACCCCGACTTGGAACGCCAAGGGCGTGCGGTCCGACCCCTCCTTGCGCGTTCCGGGATTGATGAGCGCGGGCAAAGGTACGCCCTCCCCGGACGCAAAATACAAGCCGGCTGTCATAACGGAGGCATGGGGTCCGTCCCCTCTCTGAGGGTGCTAAGCCGAAGAACGGCACAGGCATGCGATCCGTCCCCTCCGTAGCGCGTTACTTGTAGGTCGCGGTCTTGATCCCTCCGTTGACGCTACACCGTACGCAACGGCATCCCCGTTGATGTACGCGGTGCACCGCGCCATCCCAGCGCCGGTGTTACGAAAAACATTTGCATTCATTTACGCATCATACCATACATTCATGCATCATACCATACATTCATACTTGCATATCTATACCTGTATATATGTCCCACTTATTTGTGTGTACAAGACCAAACCCCATCCGGGCGCGCGGCTCCAAAATAGCAAGTATTGTTTGGAGGCCGGGCCCATAGGTACACGAACGCACGAACAGGCAACACCTCACGGGCGCGCGGCTCCAAACTAGCAAGATCAGTTTGGACGCCGGGCCCAGAATACAGCAACAGGTACACATCAGAACGTACAGGGACACGAACCCAGGTCCCACTCAGTCATGCGAGCCCTTCCTTGACCGGAGAGTTGGGGGACTTGGGGGTTACAGGATCATGCACCACTGCTCAACCGGATAAGTATTTCTGTTCAATCGCACGACCCTTTTTCAACTCCCCAGTCAAGAAAGTTCTCTTTGACTTGGGGACTTGGGGGACTTGTTAGTATTGTATCATTAGTTGTGCGATTAAACATACTTATCCACTTAAGCAGGTTAGCAACACCTACCGGACCACCCGCAAGACGACCAAGGAAGCTTCAACTTCGCTCACCAGACCGGCCCCATCTGGGCGCGCACGCGCCCGTGGGGCGCATACCCAAACGCACGGTTCACATGACGGCAAGCACACCAGTCCCACATCGAAGAACACCATCAAGCTCCAAACTCAACCACCTATATATGTAAGGTATTTATTACAGGTAAGATCATCCCATTCGTTCCATCGTGACGAATCCAACACACTCATTCACTCGACCAGAACACTACTTACTCGCATGTTCGCTTGACTGTTATATCCAATACATTATCTGACTTAGGCATCGGAGCGTTGAAGGCGGGCCACCCCGTCTCAACCCCTGACCGTCTGTTCATTGTTGTATTCTTCTAACAGCCGCACCCGAACGCGCGCGCCCGAAAGGAGAATCAGCCGACGGAAGAGGAAGCACCCGTCCATCCGAACAGTCCCAACGTTCGGACGCACCAGGAGGAGAAGGAAGTCTATCGTACAACAAGGAGGAGGAAGAAGGAGTATTCGTGTTGCTTCTGCCCCATTACGCCCCCGCGGGTAATTCGGTAGAAACAGACACCAAAAGAGATCGAGCCACCCTGCCGGTAGAGATGGAATAGATCGATGAGAATAGTACCACGCGAGTATTGGAAGCTAAAAAATTCTTGGGGATCTAGGTGGGGAGAATTATGAAAGCAGTAACTCATATAGTGGATTAGGAGAGGCTAGCTCTAATAAGCTTTTTCTTCTTTTTAGAAGTACGAATTTTATATTGATAACTAAACAATTACATCTAATATAATGACCGCTAGTGATTGTAACACCATTGCAAATTTGTGGGATTTTTATTATAATTGACATTCACGAGCTTCAACCCTTAATAAAATAAATTATTCAAACTTTCAAGCTACAATAAAAGAGAATCCATCTTGAATGTCTTGATGAAATCTTGCCACCAACATCAAGACGAATAAAAACTCTCTCTCAAACACCGTATCCGAATAAAAACTCTCTCTCAAACACCGTATCCCAACCATTCAATTGATAACTTGAAAGTAGCAACTCTAAACCACCTTGTTTTCGAGAATAACACAATAAAACAGGTTCCATGGCGTCGTGACCAACACCCAAACTCTAGCTCAAAAGAGTAGGGATCATATCTATATTATTTTTTTAAGGTAACCCAGTTTGTTTCCCTATTTTTATCAAATGTTTCACTTTTATCCTTTTCTCTTATGTGAAGTTAAATAATTTTAAGGTTTTTATTATAATCAGCAAATAACTTTTATATTTAAAAAATAAATACTTTTGTTTTTCTCTGCAAATTCTCGCTGGGTAGTTTTCAACCTTTCTTCCTCCCCTAGACAGGTTGGTAATTAACTGTTTTTGGGAAAGTAAATGCCTCTAATAATCGTAGAAAAATAATTAATTACTTTCTTTAAGTAATTACAGCACACACAGTCTTTTCTTTCAAAAAAAACACGCACACGCACACATAGTGCTCTTTCAAAAAAAAAGAAACAGTGTGCACTTTCATCTAGTATACCTAAATAAAACCCTAACCAAAAATACTAAATCAAACTAAAATAAAAAAAATAATTAAACCCCTAGGCGCAGACTAGTTCAACCCACTCTCACATAAATTCTGAAACTTGAAGGAAAATTTATGGCCATCGATATCACTACAGGTCTACAACTTGCACATCCCTCGCACCACCACAACATCATTGAGTTTATAAGTATGATCATTTGTTCAAATTTTTAACTATACGAATAACTGTCGAAGCATTTATAATCGAGATTCATCTTCGATAAGCATTTGACCAATTTTTTTTAAAACTAGAGAATGCTTTTCCAATTAACATACACCCATTTCTTTTATGTTGATAGAACAATCCCTTCCTTATCAACTGGGACGAAGGTATGAAGGAACCAGAGGAGGCCTATGCTCCCCCTCCCCCCCCTCCCCAAATTTTGAATATATACATAAAGTTTACATGCAAAGAATATAATCTTGCTTAGTTAAATAGTAAGGCATTGGACATTTTTCATGGGGCCTGGGTTTGAGTCTACCCTATGGCATTTTATATTCCTTTCATGCATTTTTGTTTAGTTTTTCCTTCATATGGCATGACATCACTTTTACTAACTTTATATCATTTTATATATTCATTTTTTCCCCATATGGCATAACATCCCTTTTACAAACCTTATGCCATTTTATACCTTCATTTAGTTTTTTTATGGCCACTCTATTTACATTTCTATGGTATCCTGCCCTTTTATTTTTTTCCCTGGTCTATTTTTTCTTTTCTTGTCGATTTCTCTTTTCTTCAGCTTAGCCCCATCCTAAATTCATATCCTGGCTCTGCCCTTGCTTATCAAACCAAAAGAAGAAAATCAATCATTTTGTTACCAAGATCGATGTCCTGGCTAGCTATGTTACATAGACACGGACACAGACACGTGGGGATACGAAAAAATCTTAAAAAGTAAGACAAGGACGAGACATAATAATTAAATTTAATTTAAATTAAAATATTTAATAATAAAATAGAAAAAAATTGAGTAAATAATCAAAATTATCCATAAATATAAAAAACCATGTAACTTAAAATTCATAACAAACTTAAAAATTCTTATGTCATTAAAACAATACTAAAAATTCAAACAAGACATAAAGATCATGTAACTTCATGGTTTGATGATTAGTTACATCCTCGTTGCCATCATTCTAAGATTCCAAATAATACGCAATCTATTGTTGATTCGTCTAGAGAAAAATTCGCAACCTCAAGAATATATGCACTTCTTAATACATATATATACTATATATGAATATGATTATCATTTATTTACATTTTAAAATATATAAAAATATATATTATTTAATACGCTAAAGTGTCCTCGAACGTCTCCAAACATCCACGGAGCGTCCAAAATGAATATTTTTTTAATATGCTACGTGGTACTTTAAACACAACGTTCTTAAGTGTTAAACACGTGAGACGGCAACATAATATAATTTATTACCATTTCATAAATTGTTCAGGGCTTATGGGGGTAATTAAAGAGTCGGCGCGTGTCTAATGTCTTGATGCTTTTTGGGGACAGAAAATAGTAAAACAGAAGTCTGTTCACTGACCTGACTCCATTGAAAGCTGCCAACTGCTGCTGCCACGAGACACTCCCTCTTCCCTCTACTACTCTTATCATACTGTATTATCAAACTTAAATCTTATTTTTTTTTCTCCTTTTCTTTTCTAATACAACAACATCAAAAACCTTCATGTACCCTTTTTTTAATATTTTTAATCCCTGAATCTCCTCCTTCTCGACGTGTCTCTCTCTCAAATCCCTGAGTGCCATTTGATCCATGTCCTTACTCTCCAAAAGCCCTAAATACCTCTCTGGGGCTCAAATCTCTGGTTCTTTCTCAGTAAGCTTCTCAAGGGTAACAAAGCCCATTTTCAAGGTGCTGTGGTGCTGAAGGTACTCAACTTTTTTGGGTGATGTGGTGCTGAAGGTACTCATCTTTTTTGCTGATTTTGTCTTGGGTTTTCAGAATTTTGGGATTTTGTGGAGTGTAGTTTGGTACATTGAGAAAAGAAGGCATTTTGCTGTGAAAGAACTGGGCTTTTTGAGCTATTGCGAGCTGGGGTTGTGGTTGGTCTTGTCGAAAGATTGGAACTTTGAAGATTTTAGGGGTTGAGTCTTTGCAATTTTGAATATTTGGTTCTTGGAATGCTGTAATTTTGTGTTTGTGAATGGTTGGATTCGATGATTGATGGGATATGTATGTGGGGTGAATTGAATTCTGGGGTTTAGTTGGGAAGTTCTTTATTGGGGTTTTAAGTGGTTGGGTATTTGTGAAATTGGCCATAGATTGATGAGAGTTGTGCGGTGAAAATGCATGTGTTTTGAGGGTGTGAACTTAATTGTGAAAGAGGGCCTTGTTGTGGGTGGTTCGGGGCACAATGGGTTGCATGTACTGCAAGCCATCTGCAATTGAGGATAGCAAGGAGAGCCCCAGAGAGAGGTTGTCTAACAAGGCGGCACCAGAACCACCGGGGGTGGCTGCGAGGGTGCCTTCCTCGAGGAGGGAGGAAGCTTACCGAGCAAAAGATCGATACGATAGCAATGATGGGAGGGCAATGTTGATTGATAAGCACTCAAATGGAGCTGCTCGTTCACATGCTGAGTATCATGAGAGGAAGAGGGAGAAGATGGAGTATGTTGCTGCTCTGCATCCCGGGATGGGTAGTATTCCAAAAGCTGCTGAAGGAGAACAGGTTACAGCAGGGTGGCCTTCCTGGCTAGCTGCAGTGGCTGGAGAAGCCATTAAGGGATGGATACCGCGACGTGCAGATTCATTTGAGAAGCTAGATAAAGTATGTTTCTTTATTGGTTCTGAAGTAAGCTATGTTCCAAGGCAGATGATTGTTTTCATTATTCATCAAGCCATGCATTTCAGTGTCTTATTTTCACTTATTGAGTTTGAATTTGGTTCATGCTTACTTTAGATGTCTTACCTTGAGGCTCAAAACAAGCATAAGTATTAGTATTATTACCAATTTCCTGATGGTAGAGTAATTTTTAGGGACCGGGTAAAGTATTTGTACTCCATCCATCTTCAGCAAAAATTGTTGCTTTAACCCATATTTGTGAATGAGCACACACAATTCGTATTAGAGTGCAAAATCAGTCTGGTTTGTGAGAAAATGTTGAATAAGTAAAGCTAGTACAAAAATCTGCATCAAGTGCTATCATACTCTGAATGAAAGTATCTTATATAACAAGAGTAGAAAATCAAACACAATACTGATGGTCATCTGCGACACATGAAATTCCATGTGAATCAGAAAGATTGTCAATATCTGCTTAAAGAAGTTCATTACTCTCTGTCAGTGAAGTGGATTAGCAACATCTTCTTGGGTCCTAAGTAAAAATGTAGACTGTAAAAAAATTGTTCGGTTTTAGTTTCTTGTTTATTATAAAATTTGTCCCGATGAATATTGAAATTGGACCCATGATAGGTTATCTTTGTCTTACATGCATTGCCGTCAAGAGATGTGTTACTGGTTTGATACCATACGGATTTGGGGAGATTGATTTACTTTATCAACTCATCGCTGATCAAATGGGGGCGCGATTTTAGTTACTTTAAATACATTTTATCTGCGGCACATGATAAAAATCGTCTAGGGGCTGTTGGTCATGCATCTGTTTCCTAGAACTCATTTGTTTAATTTTCTGTGGATTTTGAGCAAATAACTCTAGTAGTATTTGCACCCTTCATTTACTGGCATGGAGTTAGTCAGTTGACATGGAGTGCTTGCTTTATATTTTTCAATATTTGTTTTTTCGGTTAGATAGGTTGAGATGCATATAAGCAAAGTATTTTCATGTTGCTAGTCCTAGGACTTTAATTGTTACACAAGTTGAATGTGCAAGTAATTGAAGGGGTGGCAGTCACTACTGGGTTTCACTTGATTGTGCAAGTATGTAATTGGTATTTCTTTCTCCAATTTTTTTTTCTGTCTGCTGTTTCTTATTCTAGGTTTCAAATTATTCAATATTAGAATCTAAGCAACAGATGTATATTATTTATCATTTTCTACAGATTATATGGTTTATCTAGTTCTCTTTAGTTGTTTTACAATTGTGGTTATTTTTTGGCTCCAAATAGTCTGTCCTTTATTGATTGCCACTGGTTGTACTGATTTATCAACATGTATACCATGCAGATTGGTCAGGGAACATATAGCAATGTCTATAGGGCTCGTGACCTTGATCAAAAGAAAATAGTAGCTTTGAAAAAAGTGAGGTTTGATAACTCGGAGCCTGAGAGTGTCCGATTTATGGCTCGTGAAATCCTGATTTTACGGAGGCTTGATCATCAGAATGTGATAAAACTAGAAGGTCTAGTTACGTCAAGGATGTCTTGCAGCTTGTACCTTGTTTTCGAGTACATGGAGCATGATTTGGCAGGGCTTGCTTTACACCCTGGCCTGAAATTCACAGAAGCACAGGTATGAGTAGTCTTTGCATCTTAGAATATATATTACAGGCATCTGGTTTTCCTCTTCAGTTTTGCTTCCTAATTAATAACACTTTATGGCTTACCATAGCACTTGTATAGTTATGTGCTCAGTATCTTGTGATTCAAATTCACTACGTTTTTCGCACAGAATTTTCAGCCTGTGATTATATGAAATCATTGAGATTTTATTTGTTTATTGGCAGGTCAAATGTTACATGAAGCAACTATTATGTGGACTCGATCACTGTCACAGTCGTGGGGTTCTGCATCGAGACATTAAAGGCTCCAACCTTTTAATTGACAACAGTGGCATGTTGAAAATTGCAGACTTTGGCCTGGCAAGTATTTTTGACCCCCACCAAAGGCAGCCTCTAACTAGCCGCGTTGTAACTCTTTGGTACCGACCACCGGAGCTTTTACTTGGTGCCACATTCTACGGGACTGCTGTTGATCTATGGAGTACAGGTTGCATACTTGCTGAACTCTATGCTGGAAAACCTATAATGCCGGGAAGAACCGAGGTACCTACAGTTAATTTCCCCCTTTAGTGTTTCAAATTATTTGTCTTACAAGAGGCAACTTTAACTTTCTCCGTTTCCAAAATGGTCTGTTATGGAATATGAGATGTAAAAAGATTGTTTCTTAGGAGTTGAATTATTAGCTTCATCTGGTAGGATACAATCCCCTATAGCTGTGGGTGCTCTTATTATTCGATGCCACTTTCTGGTTATCTCAAGAGTCTATTATACCTCTGTAACTCATATAAGTGTAACTTAGTATGGCTTCTTACTGATATTAGTTCGTGTTCTTGTAGGTGGAGCAGTTGCATAAGATTTTCAAGCTTTGTGGTTCACCTAATGAGGATTATTGGAGAAAATCCAAATTGCCTCATGCTACCATATTTAAGCCTCAGCAGCCTTATATACGGAGTGTTGCAGAAACTTTTAAGGACTTCCCTGTACCAGCTTTAACACTTATGGATACCCTTCTTTCCATAGACCCTGCAGATCGTGGATCTGCGTCTTCTGCTCTCAAGAGTGAGGTTTGGATTCTGAAAACAAGTGCTATACCTTCATATTGTTATTCTTTTGCTGCAGTCATTGTGCCCTGAAAGTTCCTTTGACACATCTCTGCATATGCTCACATTTGCTTCTGGTGCTTTGAGAAGTACAACTTTACTATGTTTAGGTATATTCTTGAGTGTAAGGAAGACCTCAACTTCTTTCAGATATACACGGGGGGACTAAAACGATAAAATAATGCAAAAATATTACAATTTATTTTCTATCCACTAAGGTTTCGTCTCTTTTGCTGCTGTCTGATGGTAGCTGCTAACCAGCTCTACATACCATGTTAAGCTGCAGTATTTAGTTTGCAGCAAGTTCTTTGGTATGCATGGACGGCTAATGCTTTTGTTTGCAGGAAGTCCTCGACTACTATGTTGGGAAAGTAGTTTTAACTTGTTAATTAGTATTTCAATTCGGCATGGAAGTCTAGTACTCTTGTTTGTATAATCATTTGAATTCTGGAAATCATTATGCTTTTGCTACAAGTAATTAATTTTGATAAACCATCTGACTGTAAAGTTTTGCTAATGTTCAGTTCTTTACAACAAAACCTCTTCCTTGTGATCCATCAAGTTTGCCGAAGTATCCTCCTAGCAAAGAGTTTGATGTTAAAGTACGGGATGAGGAGGCTAGAAGGTGATTTTATGTCAATCAGTACCTTGACTCTTTCGCCAAGTTGAATTGTTTTTATTCTAAACTTTGGCTTGAAAATATTGCACCCTACGTGTTTATTTATACTTATGCATTAATGGGGGTCATGCCTCCTGGTTGCATTTTAAGCATGCTTCCTGTCGGCAGATGGATTCTAAGAATTCCAAATTCTCTTTTGAAAAGTTGCACTCTGAATTTGGGCAGAGCAATGAACTTGAATGCATTTGCTAGTTAGACATACAGTCCAATGGTCTCATTTATTAGTGCCCCAGCCAAATTGGTCCAAAGTCTAAAGTCTAAACTTATGATAGCATGTGTTTTTACTCAACTGATGCTCATTGTTCAAATACTATCAAATTCTTCGACATCTAATTTCCGCTGGATTTGTAAACCTAGTTTTCATATTTCTTTGTAATTTATTGTGGTACACCTCTTTCTATACCTTTAACTGCTAATGACGGTCTTTAATTTTTTTTTTTAATGTGCATTAATAGACAAGGAGCAGCAGGCAAGGGTCAAAGGCTTGACCCTGAAAGGAGAGGAATGAGAGATTCTCGAGCTGTACCAGCACCTGATGCCAATGCTGAATTAGTCATGTCAATGCAGGTAAAAGCATATTACCTATCTTCATTGCTGATTCATGTTGTAATTGGTGATGTGAACTGATACTAGTCTTGGCTTTTCTTTTGCATGAGCTTTCATTGCAATGTGGGATGTATTGAGTTTTTTTATTAATGAAACTGCTGATGCTGGGATGTACAGTTATTACATAGCACTAATGTAATAGCACTGATTCACAACAATAATATACTCTGCATAGCATTGACGTTTTGTTATCAACAGCACTACCTGTTTGTCAATGATGGATCCATAGTCTTGCAATGTCAGTCTGAATTAATCGTCTCATAACAAGTTTGGGATGATCCTTACTGCATGTTTATCAATTACTAATACTTGGACAATAGGACTCAAACTTCTCTTCAATGCTCCTTTTCAGCTTTATCAGATACACATACTTCATTTAATAGATTATTTAGGTAACTTTAATATAACATTCTATGGGATTATATATGACAACACAATGGCTTTCTTGTTACAGAAAAGACAAGATCAATCTAATTCTAAGAGTCGAAGCGAAAAGTTTAACCCTCATCCCGAAGAAGTTGCCTCTGGCTTTCCAATTGATCCTCCTAGGCCATCACATGCTGTAGAAGCAAGTCAGAATCATAAGAGAGCTTCCCATTCAGGGCCATTATCCCATCGGGCTGCCTGGGCAAAGTCTTCTAAGAACCCAGATGAGGCCTCAAAGAATTCAAGTGGGGCTGACTTGTCAGGAATGTCAGGTTTAGTGGCTGCAAGGAGAAGTATGTTGACCGAAGAACGCAGAAAAAGGTCCAATTCATCCCAAATGGATGTTCCAAAAGTTATAGGCAGGTTTCCAGGTTCATTCAAGGAGGCATCAGATCCTTTACTATACGACCAAAAGCCTGTTACAGGTTCTAATAAAAAAGATGATGTCAGAGCCGGCAAAGATCCTGTTATTGTGAGTACTTTCACTTGTGCTTTTACCTCGATAATGATTGCCTTTTAATGTTGTTCAACATTTGATTGCCCGGTTTATATTGTGACTAGTACTATGCTCTCTCTCACAATATGATGCATTTCTACTAGTAAGTATGTATCTGTGGCCACTGATAGTACTCGTGGACTATGAGATCATTTCTGTAAATCATTAGTTATTTGCTAAACTGAATTCGATGTCAGATACTGTTGGTTGGTCTGTTTGGTTCATACAATTTTTCTTTTTGGCTTATCAGGCTTTGTTTTACTTTGCTACAGGTTGGATATGGATCAAAGGGGCACAAAATTCACTACTCAGGCCCGTTGTTAGTTCCGTCTGGCAATATGGATCAGATGCTGAAAGACCATGATCTCCAGGTCCAAGAAGCTGTTAGACGAGCACGCATCGACAAAGCAAAGATCCGAAAATATCAGGCAGAAAGCAACCAACTATCCACCAATTCGTTATTTGTTTCTGGACGATAAGCCAGGTTTTAGTAGACCCCAAAATCAGAGCAGCATCAGGAAATTTACTGCAGAATAATTTCTGGTTCTCTTGTGACATAGTTATTTATTGGTGGGGTGGTTTTTCTTTTGTATAGGGGGGCACTCAGTGGAAAAATAGTTGTTCATCTTAAATTGAGTTTATAGCTTAGAACACTGGACTGCATCTTTTTTCCTTTCCACTCTGTTACTAAAACTTGGCCCATTCTAGTGCAGCTTTTTACAAGCCATAAGCAGTAGAGTATGTGGGAAATATGAAATCCCTTTTGTGTCGAGGCGTGTCTTATTTTCTGTGATCATTTCATTACTTATTTAATATTTCCGGGAAAGAGGGATTTGGAATCTATTTACTCTCGAGAGTTCACACTTCTAATCCTCATTT
Source organism: Geum urbanum (assembly GCA_946800695.1). Lineage (NCBI taxonomy): Eukaryota > Viridiplantae > Streptophyta > Magnoliopsida > Rosales > Rosaceae > Geum > Geum urbanum. The sequence continues at coordinate 69,585,091 of OX326998.1, read as the reverse complement.
TCGCATCCTGTGATGATTGCCAATTTCTTACAATATGACTTATGCTATATGCACCAATGAAAGATGCTGCAGATTTCTTTTACCCTGAATTTTTATGTAAGACCAGGAGTTTTGTTAAGTGGATTGGGGAGGTGGGGACTATAAGGTTGAAAATCTTTGCTTGTTGTGTTGGACCTGTCATTTTGAAATTGTGCTGCGGACTGGATATGACAAGTTGAATTTGGAGTCCATGTATTTGCTCTATATATTTGACTGCTGGATGCTGCTGTTGAAACTCAGGTTGCTCCTAGTGCCTGTTGAGTTCAAAATGATGCAGTCTCGTCATTTAATAGTGCTAGTCCTAGCCCAACTTTTCCTGCTCCAATTTTCTTCTGCTATTGATTTCAGCTTCAATGGTTTCAATTCTTCTGATATCTTGCTCTATGGCAATGCAACAACAGATTCTGGTGTACTCTCTCTTACAGAAAATATCACCAATTCTATTGGCAGAGCTCTCTACAATGCCAAGGTACCTACAAGGTATCCAAACTCCTCCAATCTCTTGCCTTTCACTACCTCTTTCACCTTCTCCATAGCCCCCTACAAGGATTTTCTCCGCGGCCATGGATTTGTTCTCATTTTTGTTCCTTCTCCTGGCATCCAAGGTGCCGCTGCAGCACAGTTTCTTGGATTCTTGAACAGCACCAATGATGGCAATGCCAGCAACCATGCTTTTGGCGTTGAATTCGATGTGTTAAAAAACAAAGAGTACAACGATACCAACGATAACCATGTTGGCGTTGATGTCAATTCTCTTACTTCCCTGGTTTCTTACAATGCCGGATACTGGTTCAGCGACGACATAAAGGAGGACAATAACGAGACTAATTGGTCATTCAAGGAAGTAGAGCTGAACAATGGAGACAACTACCAAGCATGGATCGAGTATTGGAACAACCAGCTCAGCATAACATTGGCTCCAGATAACATGAAAAAGCCACAAAGGCCTTTGATCAAGGTTCCTCTTGATCTCTCTGATGTTTTCCTCGATGAAATGTACGTGGGGTTCACTGCATCATCTGGTGCAAACACTGAAAACCATAAGATTTTGAGTTGGAGCTTCAGTAATTGAAGCTTGATAATACTTCATCATATATGTTGTTGTTTTTTAGAGAAAATAACTTACTATATGAATTTGTATTTGAATGTATATAGCTGTAATAAGTAAGCTGCCTTCATGGAGCTACATGTTTGCTGGTCATTTATAAAACAGAACTGAAAATTTCTATTCAGCTAATGTACGCGTTTCACTTTTCATTTGATACATCATATAGACTAATTTGAAACGAAGTATGTAGATGAATTCGATATTTCAAGTACAAAATATCGAGCTAGTTTATTTATGTGCCGAGCTACATGTATATACTATGATATTGAGCTAGTCTCTCAATTAATTAAGGCACTGTAGTACTTTCTAGTATATATGTTTGTGCTCTGTCTTCTTAGTTTTCATTCCGGCCTTTGTCTGGGTGGGTTAATGTTTGCTTCCTGGAGGGCAGCAATTGTTGAATGGAAGACCAAGCGGAGGCCAAAAAATTAACAAACATGTGAATGTGCCTGCTGGTAGGTAGGGCAGGCATGTTCACAGTTCACAGTTCACATAGAACTCATTCTCCCTCTGATGGATCAATTATGTTTTCTCAATATGACAAGGAAGTCCTAATTTTGTCAAGTAGGCCGAATGCCTACACAAAAGTAGAAACAGTTTAGGCGAGCTACGTTCTTATTGTCCTTGAATGGTAAAATGACACAAGCAATTAAAAAGTACGTGTCAAGGAATGTTTCTACCCCAAAAACCAATCAGGGGCTCAGGGCATGAAGCAAGTACATGGGTTATGGGTATGGGTAGTAGGAGATGCATTTGATACCTTCCAAAAATTAACTAGCTGAATGATATCATTTCTGGCTTTAGTTTAGTCACGAGGCTCATTGAACCTCAAAAAGTGGTTCATGCATGCATGCATGCATGAGTGAAATATAACATAGCTAGAGCAGCACGTACGACACGACACATCGAAACCGACCGATGCGGGTGACACCGCAAACATCCACAGAGGCACAGAGAAACAAACAAAACCGACCCTCAGCTCCCACAACGAGGGGAAGAGCCGGTGCATAAGGTGATCCCAATTTCCCAAACCTCGCCGTCACCAAGTATATGGGGGGTGCCGCCTGGAGAAACAATTCTATGATTTCTATCAATTAAACCTACTTTGTCTATTTGTTTAAGCTTGTTGACGGAGTGCATGACCTTCAAATACAAATTTAAACTTGTTGATTTGAAGGCCACGCTCTCCATCTCACATCATCTCTCAGCCATCGACGGTCAGTTTTACAACTTACAAGAACCACATATTAAGAATCATATATTGATGTATATATATTTATCATAATTCTCATTCACGTGCTTTTTATATTTTGTTATGAATCACCTCTCTTCCAAAACGCATACATTTTAAGGCATTTCCAATTTCCAAAGAAAGACGTCAAAACAAAACATGCATGTCCAATTGTCCATGAAATTGAATAACTTATTTATTTTCTTTTGATGGGAAATTAAAAAAGTTGATCAGAGAAGTAGTAGCTATATTGGTTGGTATACTTGCTACCACATTACCACCACAGTCTCTATCATCTAGTCTATAGTATATATGTATATATAAAAATCATTTCATCGTCTACAATGAGTCCACGCAGTTGATGATATGCAACAGAAAGAAAACATTTCTGAACAACACAGAAATCCTAGCCAAGTCTTGAAAATATCAGATATTTTTGGTCCTTATGGTTCACCCCAGATCGACCTAGAACATATATTTTATCGTAATTTGACATTTTTTATTTTTCACTTTTTAAGAGTAACCTAAAATTTATTTTTAAAATTATCCAATAATATAATGTCTTATCACTTTGACCAGGGGCGGATCTTCGTATAGTCGAGGTTGGGCAATTGCCCAACTTGAATTTTTGTACTTGCATTAGATTCATATGGGTTGGCATGACTGAAAAAGGCAAAAATTGTAGAAACAAAGTCTAAAAAATAGCATAAGTGCAGAACCCAACGATGAAGACGACCTCTGCCTATCTGATTGTGCTTTTCTATGGGCAGACCCACAAACGATGCTGTTTAATTTAGAAATAGGTAAATAGCTTACCCTAACGACCTCATTTAGCAAAAAAACAAAAGAAGAATAATAATACCTTCAACTATAGAATTCAGTTGTTGCTCTGTGCCTTGGTCTACATACTACTGGGTCGGCCCATGAAGCAACAGTGAACTCCGTGAACTCACGTGTCTCTCTTTCAAGTTCATCCTAATAACCTTATTGGATTAAGTCATGCATGTCTCCTCTATATCGGCTTGTATATCTAATACTACTGTTAATGACTAATTAACATTGACTAAAAGAATCCATTGGTTATTAGCCTGTAGAATTCTTGCCCTAGTCTGTATCAAATACAGCAGCAGTTAGCTTGACCAATATATGATATTGAAGACCAAATCTATATGAGAAATAATACATTATCAGTATTTTTTATGCAAATTCCATTCAATCATTACATTATGGTTCTGATATTTGTTCTTGTTGTGAGATTGTTTAGTTCTAAACGGCATGATTACAGATAAAGAGAGGATATAATCTTTATGTAAATGATATACAAATGTTTGAGCTTTCTTGGTTTTTTCCCAACCTCATAATTTTTTTTGGATCCTCCACTGATTTTGACAACGTCGTGATTAGAACTTAGGTTAGAGCATCTCCAACCGTTTTTGTATAAATTATCTATTATACAAGAGAAAAACACAAAATCTCAAAAATATTTTAGGCTCAACTGCAACAACCCCTCTATAATATTCTTAAAAATTAAATGTTTATCTCTATAATTTAATGATTCTTAGAAATATTTCTTAAATCAAGTCAATAAGTTTTAGGAGAGAGAAAAAAAGTGGTGATTTTTATTCATGTTTTGAGAGGAGAGAGTGAATTGTATAGGTAAGCAATAAATTTAAGAGGTTTATAAATAGATATTCAAATTTTGAGTTTTCTACAGATATATGGATTCTTTATCCATATTTTTCATTTTCTATAGGATACAAGATGATTTATAAAACGTGTTGGAGCTAAAAGATGGTATTTTCCACTAAACTATCGATAATTGAAGTTTTACAAGAGTTGTTGGAGATGCTCTTAAAGAGCACACTCAATTAGACAATAACCACTAGTTTGACATATTTATCTTTCTAATTCATACAATAAAAGGTCTAGTTCGGCATGGTTCTTGGCGATGCCTATGACTTAAAAATTACAGAGAATCTCGGTCTGACTAAGTCCGTAAATGACTCTGATATCGTACATGTGGATTGCGTTAGACAACACCGATTAGACAATCACCATCAAAGAGACTTATATCTCATAATATGCTAGGGTCTCCAATGACATACGAAAGAGGACTCATACGGTCATACCTCAAAATGAATGAGTCTAGACTCATATCCACTCTCATTTTCAGTCCAGTACTAAGTCTAGACTCATAACTTTTTGGTGTGCCACAAAATATGGAGAAAAAGCATAGGAAGCATGTGAGCCTTCATTATGAGTTCTTCTTGTTGGACATAGAGATGACTCATATATATAAAAATTTAAGAATAAATTAAATGAGATATGAGTTGTGTTATTGTCGGAGATGCTCTTATCAAACATTGAAGTCGAAATTAAGGGAGGTGATCTGCTCTAATATGAAATCGACATTGGTCGAGGTATAGGTCAAGGTCAAAATCGATTGGAGGCAGCTGGGCTAGGGTTTCTAGGGTCGATGGCTGACGGGTCGAGGTTGATAAGTTACGATCTGGCCAAAGACATGTGGGGTTGGTGGCAAAGCAGGGATTTGATTTATGTTGGCCAAGGGCGGAACCAGGAATCAAAGTCGAATGAGACTTGACTTTTCAGTAAAGATTTTTTTTTAGAGGGGATATAGATCATACGAAAATTTTGAAGTAGGAAAATACAGTTCAAATGAATATCTAAACTAAATTAGAGAACACAAAATTAAGAAAATTGTATAAGAAAGATGTGATTTGAATGAATCTCCATATATGACACAAATGACTAATTCTTAATTCAATTAACAGAATATTATAAGTTTAATATAAAAAAATAGCTCCAGTTTTTATCCTAATGTACAATAGTTTACACTGAAAAGTATATACTTATAAATTTATAATTTGAATGAACGAAGAAGAAAACAAAAAATGCAAGACTAATTTATGAAATATATCAACTTAAATTAGTCATAAAACAACACTGTACATTAATTTAAAATATTAAAAGGAAACCATGCTATAATTTCTATGTAACAAAGAAACTTTCAACGTTTAAACTTAATTTTCTATTTTTTATATATCCATGCAAGTATTCTTGGTTTGTCAAAATTTTGGTGAAACTTGAATCCCAACTTGAGTTGGACTCAAGCCCCACCCAAACATACTGTGGTTTTGCCACGGGTGCTGGTCATGGTCTAGGCACATTAGAGCAATTGAGAGAGGGAGAGAGCGCCGAGTTCTTTTTGTTCTTGATTAAAAAAAGTGTGACGTCAGCAAAGTAGTAGACTCCGGTGTTGGAGGTATCATGGTACGGATCATTCTTGGCTACCCACACCTAATACAGGTGGACAAGTGTCCCTCTAAAAGAGTTCTCCTTTCTATCTCATGCCTTCATCGATCATCTTTGATTCTCTTCCACAACTTCTTTCTTGATCAACGAAAGTATGAACTGTTCATGTCCTTTAGGCTGGCCAACGATGGGTTCTTTAGATTGAACAAATCATAACTATCGGAATCATAGAACCTCTCCAATTCTCTTTAGAGCAGAAAGAGGAGGAGAGCAGGATCTAAGTGAAAACAGGATTGTAGTGGATTAAAATACATAAATAACACATGCATAGATTTTATTGGATTTGAGTAGTCTTATTTATCCATGTTGAGCAACTAAGAACCATTATTTTGTTAATTTTTAAAGTTTGAATACTTCGATAAGTATTTAAACACTACGGTGAATATTTTTTCTTCTTCTGAGTTTAAAACTTTTTATTATTAAAAATCATATAATATCACCAGACCACTACACAAATACTGTAATCTAGTCTTAGAGTATGTTTATTAATTGGGAATGAGAATCAAATATCTAGGAATGATTTCAGGAGGAAAAAATTCATGCGGTTTACGTGCACATTTGGGAATGAGAGTGGAGTGAGACCCACCTCCTTATCAAGATTAAATTCCTGATAAACCATGAATTCGATTCCTTAGGGGGGAGATGGGTTTAGGAATCAACTATCTCCTAATCAATTTTTTTTACCCAAAATATCCTTATAAACATTCAAAAACTACAAATTACCCAACCCTAAAAATATTTATACCATTCTTAATAGTCAGTAGACGACAACAACGAACAATGACAAAACCAAAACAAGTCGACTCCTCCATTATACTCTAGAGAGTGATCATTGTCCTTTTTTTTCTTTTTAGTTTTCAATTTCATTGAAGCAAAATGTATTGTAAGCATAGGAGGAGTTTACATGAAGATCAATAGTCTTGATTTTTGACAAAATTTTTTGATTGTACATTAGTCTAATTTTTCAATGAACTTTGCTCAGTTTATAAGGAAAGAAAAAAAAATCAAATAATATGAAAATATAGTACAGGGTTATTTTGATAATCAAGTTAGTTTGATTCCGATTTCATATGATAAATAAACGGTAACAATCGTAATTATTTTCATTCTTGTACGTTTTGATTCTAAATAATAAGTAAATAGTTCAATCAAAATAAAATAATATCATTCTAATTCTTATTAATTCTAATTTCTGTTCATTCTCATTCTCCACATTAATAAACGTACTCTTATAGTCCACAATATTGAAAAAGGGCCAACCCATCTATCTTGTCCCAAGAATAGCACACAGAGTCGTTCGGTCGCGCCCTTTGCGTGTGCCATTATACGGTGTAAGAAAGAATATGCTTGATACTCATTTAGCTTAAACCCGTATAGTTTAATACTGGGCTTTTGAACTCGTAATCACAAAGATTAGCACTTCTATTTTGAGAAAGTTTGCTCTTTCCATATCCAAATGACAAAACAATAGATAATCTGTCTATTACCTTATGGGTTATTGCGTTATGACAAACTCAATATTCTAATGCAGAGAGAGAGATTTGAGAGAAAATTTGGGCTCATTTCCCGTGCATAATTTAAACCTGGACCTAGATAATGATGCTCTTATTATTTTAAAATCATATATTTAGTGTTTTGAGTATTATTTATGAAATTCTAACAAAATAATTTAAACCTCGACCTAGATAATGATGCTCTTATTATTTTTAAAATCATATGTATTTAGTGTTTTGAGTAGCATTTATGAAATTCTCACAAAATAATTTAGATCTTTATAAATGTAATTTTTGTTGAAGAATAGAATAATAATTGTGACTGTAAATTGTATCTTTAATTAATGATAAGAGATTTTAATTATAATCAAAATAATTAATATTCTCGAATAATCAAAGATTGTTAGAATCTCTATATTTAATCTAATTAGGATAAGACACACAACGGAAGATATAAATATATATTTTTTAAACACTTTCCCTTGTGTCGAGTTCATATTGTATGATGCATAACTTGTTGTCTCACTAAAAACATTTCCAAGCAAACAAAAACCTCATGGGCAAAATAAAAGCTTAGTCAAAAAGAAAAAGAATTCAACGTATCAACTACAAATGATACTACATAGGGGTGGGATACGGACCGAACGGTTCGATTTTTGGTAAAAACCAAAACTAAACTGAAATATTTTTCTCCGTTTGGTTCGAATCGGTTTGGTTTTTCATTTTTTAAAGAAAAATTGCCACTATTCGGTTTGGTTTTTTTTTGGAATTTTTTCGATTTCTTTCGGTTTTTTGCATAATGTATAAAAACAAACTTTTCATAAAAATTACTAAAAAATTGTCTATAAAAGAGCATTTTTTGAGTAGCATAACATTTTGATTCGTTTCTATGAGGTAATTTGATGTATGAAGAAATCAAGATTTTAGGAGTCTAAGGTTTTTATTTTGCATACATTTATATAATATATTACAAAACATCCAAAACTATATTTTTTTTTGCATATCTTATTTTTTGATTCGGTTCGGTTTTTGAAAATCAAAAACCAAAACCAAACCAAATGTCTCAATTTTTTTCAGTATCGATTTTTTTTTGTTCGGTTTGTATCGAGTGTAGTTTTTCTCAGCCGCGGCACGATTTTGGCTTGGGTTTTTTTTCTTCGGTTTTCAGTTACAATGTCTCACCCCTGATACTACATGTGATCACTGTTCTAAAAATCTGCCTACTTGGCCGCGTACTCGGCGAGTACTCGCTGTTCGGCTCGAAAATGAATCGATTCGGGCCTGAACGGCCACCTGAGTCGAGCTGCCGAGTAACCGACCGGTTTGGCCAATTCGGACCGGTTAACTAATCGGTCTTTTTTTTTAATTAGTAATTTTTTTATTACAAATAAAAATTAAAATCAAATGAGGGAGAGATATTTTTTTATTAAAAATATACAAGGTTGAATGACCTTGTATATATACAATTTAATGCCAAGATCATTAACAAAAATAAAAGAATGAAAGACCCATTACTTGCAAGTGATGCTAGTCAAAAACAAGGATGGCTAGTTGTAAATGGTGAGAATGATCTTAAATCCGATCTTACTTGGGATGGAGATGATGGTGTTAGGGGCGGGATTCGGGCGGTTTGGTTCGGTTTTTGCTAAAACCATAACCAAATCGAAATATTTTTTTCAGTTCGGTTTTGTTCGGTTTTTCAATTTTTAAAAGAAAAACCGTGATTATTAGGTTTGGTTTGGTTTGGTTTTTTCTTTCGGTTTTTTACATAATGCATAAAAACAACTTTTGAATAAATAACTAAAAAATTACCTATAAAATTTCTTTTTTTGAGTTGTCTAACATTTTAATTAGATTCTATGAGAGAAATTGAGAAGAACTGTGCATAAAGAAATTAGGATTTTAGGAGTTTAAGGTTTTTGTTTTGCATATATTTCTATAATATATTACAAAATTTCCAAAATGATATCTATTTTTACATACTTCGGTTTTTCGGTTTGGTTCAGTTTTTATAAATTAAAAACCATAACCGAACCAAATATTTCGGTTTTTTTTTGTTTGGTTTTTATCGCGTACGGTTTTTTTCAGTCGCGGCTCGGTTTGGATCGGTTTTTTTTTCTTTTCGGTTTTCGGTTCCAATGTCCCACCCCTAGATGGTGTCCAAGAGTTTACAATAAGAGAGCTTGATGATGATGATTTTATCTCTGATGATGACACCGAAGTTGAAGAAAATAAGGACGTATTTGGAGATTTTTAATAATATGGAGTGTTTTTTCATATTTTAAAGATAATTTATTATGCTTTTATTTCAATATTGAATTATGTTTTTAATAATTTTGATCACTTTGATGACATTTTATTTTGATTTTAACTATTTTATTTTTTGATTATTGACATTTTATATCTTAATTTAATACATTAATAATTATTTTATTATTTAAAAATAAAAAATATCGACTCCGAGTACTTTTGAGTACTTCCCGAGTACTCGGTTGAGCGGTAATCAGTACCAAAACGAATCACGGCCGATTACCATTTTTTTGAACATTGCATGTGATGTAGACTCCCCTTAATGTCTAACAAAAAATGACTCCTCTTGATTGTTGACTCAATCTTGGAGTTCAAATAAGCGTCGCATTCCAATGCGCTTCACATGTTTCACAAAGGTAGACTTTGGACGTGCCTTGTTGAACAAGTTCGCAACATTATCTGCAAAACCAATCTAGCTCACATGGATATTCAAGAACTATTGTTGTTGCTGATTGAAGAAGAACTTTGATGAAATGTGTTTTGTATTGTCACCCTTAATGAAACTCAACCTCATTTGCTCAATGCAAGCTGCATTATCCTCAAATATGCATGTTAGTGCAATTATAGTGTATGATAATCCACTAGACCCTCGAATATGGTGTATTACTAACCGAAGCTAGACACACTTTTTAAAGCTTCATGGAGAGCTATGATTGCATAATGATTCGAGGAAATAGTAACTCGGGTTTGCTTTGTAGATCTCCAAGAACTTTTTGTGTTCCCAATGGTGAAAACATAACTAGTTTGAGAACGTCCTCTATGTGGTTCAGAGAGATGCCCGACATCAAAAAATCCTACCAACACATCGTTCGGTATCTCAGAACAATGGACTACACTGAAAGAAGGTTCAACGTTGGCAGCTGTGTCAACCTTTGACGGGTCGAGAGACTTTAAATGATCCATCAAGGGAGTCTGGTTTGACGGCTCGAACATCCCAGAATAAGGAAGTTGTGTTAATGGAATTCCTTTCACCAGAATTTCCAGTTTCTCTCTTGTTTCTTTGTAAAGAAAGAATAAGTTCAAGCCAATGGATCTCTTCAAGTATCAGAAGATGTGTTTTACTCAATTCCAATGACGTTGCGTAGACGCAAAGCTAAATCTAGCTAATAAGTTCACCGAGAAGGGAATGTCTTAGTGTACACTCTAATTACACTAAGATATAGAATCTCATACCCCAAATCATCATATTTCGAATGAAACAGATCCTTTTTGGGTTCCAAACTGTAAACAGTCATTGGTGTGCTAAGAGGGTGTGCTTTGTCCATGTTACATCGCCTGGGCATCTTTTAGACATAAGTAAACTGGTGAGTAAGAATTCCACCAACTCGATGTTCTAGCTCTAAACTAAGGAAAAATCGAGTCCTTCCAAGGTCTTTCATCTCTAACTCGGATTTGAAGCAGCAACCTATCTCATTAATCTCATCAAGAGATCAAATGATGTTCATATCATCAACATAGACTGCTACAATGGCAAATCCTGTACTTATTCTTTTAATGAATATACATGAGCATAACTCATCATTCTTATATCCCTTCCCAATCAAGTAGGCACTTAAATGTGTGTATCACATCTGACTAGATTGCTTCAATCCATATAGTGAATGTCTTAGTCTTATCACATGAGCACTCTGTGGTTTAGAGTTACTTGATTTGAGTAAAACTATGTCATATGGCACTCTAATGTATATCTCTGAATCAAGATCCCCAAGAGATATGGTAAAAGGATCCGACCTTGATTTAGTTTACTAAACCTTCCCGAGGATTTTCTTTTTAAAATTTGATTAAGGTTACTTAAGAAAGGTAGTTAGTTTTTACTGTCAGTAATTATCGATGACCTTTCTATCAAATTTTATTTGTTAAGTTTTTTCAAGAAATTTTATTGAGGAAAATTGTAGAGTTTGTCAAGACGAGTTCGTAGTCACGTCAAGTATTAAAATCGGAGTTACGAAGAAGAATTTACGGTCATCGAAAGTTTTGTACGATTTACAATTTTGGTTAGTCGTGAATATAAATACAGCTTCCCGAAATTGGAAAGTGACTATTTCCATTTTTAGACGTTGACCTTTCCTTTTCTCTCCTCCTTCGCTCTCTCTCTCTCCTCGCTACCAAGGTCGCCCGAGCGACTGTCGGCGAGCCACCACCGTCGGCTGGCCACCAAACCAAGTGATTTTGGTCTCAAAAGTTTTGTCTTGGTTCCCTCTATAATCTCCACCCCACCCTCAAAGGCATACCTCGTTGTAGTAGCCGAAAAATCGAAGAGAAGTCCCGCCAAATAAAAACCCTAGAATTTGGGAGTCGTTCTTCTCAACGCCAAATTGGCGAGCAAAAAGCACTGGACATTGTAAGCCTCATGAAAACGAAGCTATAGACATCAAGATCACATCCCAATTCGTCCTCAACAAGGAGAATCAACAATTTGAAGTTTTTGGAAAAATTTGGTGTTCTTGAGTTCAAAGGTAAATTTGGTGAGTTCCCTTTGGATTTGACCATTTTTTTTTATAGTTATAGAAGTTATTGTTGGGTTAATTTTGCATATATTGGTATACAGGTTGCCAGAAAAATTCACCGGCGCAGCCGCATCGCCGGTGCTTCGGTGGAGGAATTTTGGCAAAATTTTTATAGCGTTTTACTCGCAATTACATACTGATTGTAATGAAGAAGTTATTGAATTGATTTGGACATAATTGATTAAGACGCGTGTTTAATCGGATATTAATTAAACGATTTTATGATAGTAATAAACGGTTGAGTTGAACGTTAATTTGACCTCGAGTCGCGTAACATTCAAGGAATATGTTGCAACTTTAAAAGGATTCAAGATTTAGAAAATGGAAAGTACGATATTTGAGAATGCGAGGTTCTCAACGGTCATACTCATTGGTGAACGAGTATTAAATAATGATCGTTGTTTCATGACGACATCTTAGCAGCCAGTGACAGATATATAGAAACACCAAAAGACATGCTTGGGCTTGATGAAAATCACGACACAGTGTTGTGAGTGAATGTTTATTTTCATAATCGCATTGTGATATAACCATTTCAATTCCTACAACCTCGTCAAATCACAAAAATACCACCATCCATGATATTCCAAATAATTTTCGAAGCTATTTCAGAGTTTCGATGTAGCTGTGATAATACGAATATAAATCTTAGCATCTACGCCAATGATAAGATTTTGAATCTGTAAGATTGATGAATAATCTTATTGACACGTGCTATGAGAATGTAACGTATTAGGAAGGAAATAAGTCAAACATAACAAATCAAATCGAAATGAAACATCTTCACCGAAAGAGTATACGTGGCTCAACCCAAGTTACTCTAGTTTGCACAATAGTGGAAACGATAATAACGTCCATAAGGCAACCTTAAACTCCAAAACCCCACTACCTACACAATCATTTGACCCTCGTCGTATAACCTTTCAATCTATAGAAGTAGCTAAACATGACGCATGGAACTTGAAAGTTAGAACATAATATAGGGAACAAAAAAGTTAGACGTAACACATAAAGCTTGTAGCTGAACATAATTAAGGAGACCGTGAACGTAAGCATGATAAGCAAGGACTTTGAGCACAACGGCTCACCGACATAGCTACAAACTTACTAACTCGACGCTAAAACGTGACTCGTGAGATGTTCTTGCAATCACCAATAATCATGTTGTGACACTTCATATTATGTGACTTAACATATCACATAAAAATCTAACAAAAATTTGGAACCACCTCCCCGTAAATCTTAGATCAACCAAAACCTGTAGGAAATATCCACATTTCGAATATGACAAGTCGCATATACAAACCGTGGACCAAAGTGGCTTAACCGGATTATCATAATTTAAATCACAGACTTCAATTCAAATTGAAAGTCATAACAAAAGCGTAGAAAGAGTTTCTACGGCTTAAACCGACATAAGTTTACACTAGCACCTTAATACCCGCTACAATCTACTAATTGTCATACTAATCACTTAGATGCCACAATGAAAATTGATACACTTTAATTTTATCTATCGAAGAAGCATGATCCACCAACTCGCCACATACTGGGTGAAGGTCTCAAGAACCATAACATGCTAACTTGGATGCCACAAACCCTGCTATAATTGAACTCTGGCATAGTAACCTTTTACTTTAGCATCGTAAGATAAACATGAAAATTAAGCGTATGGTAAGTACTCAGAACTTAAAGCATTACTAACCTTCCATAAAAACTTTTTACCTTCAAATACTAAAGAGTAGAAAGATCAAGGTCGGTGCACACAAGGCATAGCGAATAGGGAACACTGACTCACAAGCTGGGTTAGTACTTGGTCACATTTGCCACGTATTCGACGACATTCAACACCTTGAGCATTCGATGGGGATCCGCTACATTCGAGCCATCACTCAGGAGATGTTGAGCGTAATCAAACATGAAAATGAAGGAGACCTAGTACGGCCTACAAAACCTATAACCTAATGCTCTGATACCAACTGAAAAGACCCGACCCTGATTTAGTTTCCTAAAACTTGGATTAGGCCCTTAATAACCATTAGAACCTAAACATGCTAATCCAAAAGAAGACCGAATGGAAATTAATAATCTGAAAATCATAAGTTAAAGAAACTAAATTTCAGAAACAACTCATAATAATAGAATCTAAAACCGTTATGACACCAGAGCTGCTAGACTCTCTAAACTATCTATGCTAACTAAGATGTTATCTCGTAGGATGATCCTACGACGGATATTGTTATGTCTTTATCTACATGCGCCCGAACTCATATTTAAATATGCAACCTGGGAAGTAGAAACCGAAGGGCCTATGGGAAAGGCATATAAAACAAGAAATCCGTTGAAGTGAGCGGACGAAAATAAAAGATTCATATGAAATTGTAAAACATACTTTATGCCTTTCCATCGTAATAATATAGGAAAAACATATCAAGTCAACGTAAAACATATATATCATAAGTGTGTGGAGGCAAGTGCAACGTAATCTCATGTTAGGTGTTTGTCATGGCCTTCCCGGGGCGTACTCTGTGACCAGCTGAGAAGGCAATGCATCGATGTATTCATACATAGACATAACATGCATAAAAACATAAAACCATATCATAGGGGCCTCCGTGCACAAGCACAAGCATAAACATAACATATCATAGTGTGTGTGTGTGTGTATATATATATATATTCTTAAATGGAATCATAAGCATAAAAATAGACTCGCTAATGACAGTGAAAACTAAAGTGTCCACTCACCTGAATTGTCAGTAAAAGTAGTCATAGATCTACTAACTCATAAATCGTATTCGGCATCCCTAGGGCCAAATCAAATATCTAAATCAATTACTAAAATTTTGATCATACAACTAAGGTGGATAAAGGAATCCGATACGAAATATCGAACAGAAAAATTACCTTTACTTCCAATATTTGTCAATTGCTACTCTTACCCGTTCTCGTAATCAACTAAACGCGTCTTCATCGTCCTATACAACACGTCGTACCGCATAAGCTCCATATAAAGTCAGCCTAAACTTGACTTACGAAAATCGACAATGTAGAAAGTCAAGTCTTTTCAAAACCAGTGCGTAAGTGAATCGTTACTAAAATTGATCGAATTCCAAAAAAGATACACCAAAAATCATCACAAATCGATTAAGGGAACTTCTTGTGAAGACTTTAGGTTCCTAGTCGTCGGACCTCCGCTATGTATGGTAGTGCGTGGGACCCACGCACCACCACAAGCGGCCGTCGTAACCGACCTCCATCGAAATCATCAACTTGCATATTAAAAGATACATCTAAACAAGCCAAACAATATTGTAGTTCAACAAAAAGTCAAAAACTTGCCGAAAAACAACAAAATCTACCTTTGAAAATTGAAACCCTTGTCGAAGATTCAAGTCGATCGACCGGGACCAACTGGCCATAGCAAGGCATCAGACGGGTCTCAATCAACTCCTTGGTTGACGGGCTTCCAAAGTCCCATGGTGCGCAGACATATCGGGGCTTGAAACGCCAACACCGACGACGGTAAAAACTACCCGAACTCGAGCTTTCACGCTGGCGATTCTTCCTCGACGATGCTTGCATGTCTAATATGTGGCTTAGGAGTGGTAGAGGACTTGGAAAGCTTCAATTTTGGGGAAGGTGAAGTGATAAAAAGTCGCCAGCCGGTGACGGCAACATTGACGTCGCACAGTCGCAAGAGTTTGGCCGAGAGAAAAACCTGGGTTTTCTCTCAACTCGGTGAATCCCCATTACTTAACCCAAATAGATGGACGACCTAGATTAAATCTGAAGTAGATCAAAAAGTCCATTAAACTCACCCAGTAGTAAATTTTCTATTCAATCACTTTTTACTATAAGCATCCTAAATTCGTAGAAATGAGCTCGTACGTCCGAAAAAATGTAATAAAAATACGCACAAACTCATAATAAAATATTCTACAACTTTCGTGAAGAAAATGAGTCCAAAATTATAATTCATTAAAATTCAATTTTATTTGTGTTGTGACAAATGGTGAACCTCGATAATCGTGTCGAAATAGGATTAACTTGTTAATAAAATCGGCTAATGAAGATTAACATGCTAATCTAAGTTTGAGTCGTTACATATGTTGTAACCACATCCATAAGCTGCATACTCAATTTTTCGGACACTACCAAACTAACTAGATAGCAAAAAGTAATGGTGTCTATGACCGGAGAATACGTCTCCTTATAATCAATTGCAGGGCGTTGAGAAAATCTTTGCACCACTAGTCTAGCTTTATACCGCAAGATCCACTTCATTCTTCTTATTGTGCTTCCAAACAAAGACACATTTATGTCCAATTGGCTTAACATTTGGTGGGCATAGCACTACCGGCCTGAAAAGTTGCCTTTTATTAAGAGAGTCTAGTTTAACATGGATTGCATCTTTCCATTTTGGCCAATATGCTATGCATTAACAATCTGCAAAAAGAGTATGGTTCCACTTTATCGTCGTCAATGATTTCCTGAGCGACATAATAATCAAATACATTATCAGCTAACTTGGAAGATCTATCAATAATAACGCGTGCACTTGTGTAATTTTGTGAGATTTCTTTATTTTTTGACATCACCATTGATACTGAAGCGTCTCTCAGTGTTGCCAATTGTGAGTTTAGGACATAACTATAGTCGAGGACAATCTCTTGTGAAGGATTCAAATTGTTGATGTAATACCCTAACTTTTTTATATAATCGTTAATAATTATCAATAATTCAAGTATGATTTAGTGGTCGTGGTAAATATTTTTTATCGTTGATAAATATTGAGAGGTCTCGGGTTGGATTTTTTATTGAATTGACGAAGTTGGTTGATTTCGAGTAAAAGTTGTAGAATTTGTCGAGATGAGTTCGCAGACGCGAGAAACGTCGTGAACGGAGTTACTACGGAAAAGTTAAAATAATGGAAGTTCATCAGAAAATGTAATTGTCGTAAAAGTGTGAGTATAAATAGGAATTACCCGAAATGGAAAGTCATACCTTCCATTTATGGTGTTAAGCTCGTTTGACTGAGTTGACTCGGCTCGAGCGACTGAAAATCGCTACCAGGCTTTAGGCCGGTGATGCGTTGTCGTCTGGCTGCCGTAGGTCATAGGGTTGGTCAAAAATTAAAGGTCTTGACCTTCTCTCTCTATTTTGTGCTTAAATCGACGTATTGGTGGTCTTAGGGAGGAGAATCGTTGGGAGGAAGTTTTAGGCTTTCAGGTGGTTTTATCCCGCCTAGGTGTTCGACAACAAAACAGGTATGATTCATCTAGGTTTTGTGTCTCTATTACAAATATGTTTATAATTTTGTCTTTGTAGGTCTCATTTGGGGATAATCGAATCGGTTTTATGTCGAACCCGATTCAGTGTCAGCCGAGTTCGGCAGTTTCTAGTGAGAATTAAGTGGAGGGGTTATTGGGCTTTTTCTCCTTTTCCCCATGTAGTTCAATTGAGACCAGCTGCTATCCCAACTATGGCTTGATGGTGTCCTTGGTTCGTCCGAAAGGTTTTCCGGTGAGATTGAGATTCCTTGGCTGTCGGGGCACTTTTTGGCAAGAATTCGGCTGAATTGGGTCTTGCTGTAGTTGAACAGTTCATTTGGCTCAACAAGAGATTTTTATCCATTTATATGTCATTAGGTTCGTATAGAAAATACAAAGATAGTCGTGAGGTTTGTTTATCGTTTAGGCTTCATCGACCCAGTAGGTGGGTGGTGGTGACGGGAGTCTCTACCAGTGGTGATTCTTATCTCGTTACGACCATTTCGTTGCAAGGATTTGTCTTGTATGGTCTTCGACTAGGTTAGTCAAACTTGATTTTTGGATCGAGTATGTCCTTGATTTACGCATATGTTTTTTCGATTTTAAGATTTTCAACTAGGGTCGGGTGGTTACAATTGATGAAAAAAAGATTGTTTTGTGCCTGGATGCCCTGCCTTTTAACTAGCTGCTAATTTGTAAATTTTCTTGGTTTCCCACTCTTCCAGGTAGAAGACGAGGCCAACGCCATATCTCCATAATGGGCAGGAGGAACACTAATTTACCCAGGTGTGGCGTTTACTTGCCCAGTTTTAGGGACTTCCAACCTTGCAAGAACGTTTGCAGCATGTATATTTGATCTCATAATTTTCGCGATATCAGTAAAGGAGTCAGACAACGAATTTGTCACATTCTAATGATTGAGAATACGTCGCATTTCTATCTCACTCTGAGATGTGCGGGGATCATGATGAGACATAATAGGGTTTGACCACGTAAATTCCTGACGTTTATCTGGAATATAACCATTCTCATCACCCCTTAAAGGCGGGAAGTATGTCTCATCAAAGTGACAATTTGCAAATCTAGCATTAAAGAGATCTCTTGTCAAATGTTCTAAATAACGGACAATCTTTGGAGCATCATAACCAACATAAATACCTAATCGTCTCTAAGGACCCATTTTTGTATATAATGGAGGCATAATATGCACATATACCGTGCAACCAAAGATGCATAAGTGTGAAATGTTAAACTCATATCTTGTGACTAACTGGTATGCACTGAATAAATATAGGTGCATGTAAAATTGCATAGCCCTACGTGGGTAAATTAGTGTGCATCACCAAAGCCCATGCCACAATTTGTAACAGCTTGATATGTGCTTCTGCAAGACTGTTATGTGAATGAACATTGGAATGAGATGTTCAACATCAATCCCAACAGACATATAATAATTATCAAAAGACTTTGATGTGAACTCTCCTGCATTATCCAATCGAATAGACTTGATTGGGTGATCTGGGTGGTGAGCCCAGAGTATAATGATCTGAGCTAAGAGTTTTACAAATGTACCATTCCTTATGGATAGCAAAGCGATGTGTGATCGACGCATCGATGCATCTACCAAAAATATATAGTATTTAAATGGTTCGCATTCAGGTTTGATAGGTTCACAAATGTAACCTTGGATTTTTTGTAAGAATGAAATGTTCTCAGTTGTGACTACAGCAAACGAAGATCGTGCTTGTAACTTTGTTAATGAACAAGCTTTGCAGAACGAGCGGTGTGCATAAGAAATTTCAAAGAAAGAATCAGGTGGGATAACACATGACGTCTTAGCACTAGCTGGTCAGGATGGTGCTGCAGTCGTCTTGAAGACTAAGTCTGGACCGAGAGGAGTAACTCAGCCCCTCCTTCTAAACTGATGATTTTTGGTATTCTCACATGCTTCTTTGCTTTAAAAATAAATGACCATGTAAATTTTTTAATATCTTGATCATCATATCTCATAAACTTCTTCATAATGCAATCTCTGCCACACTCGATAGAGGTTACACATAGTAATTCTTTTTCAATCTCATAGTTAGTTTCCAAGTGAAAATTGTTCTCGTGAATGCCCTTAAAACTTATCAAGGTTCGAATAGTTTTTGGCGTGTATAAGGCACAAGTGACATAAATTCGAGTGCCATATGGCAACAAGAATTGCCAAGAACCACACCCTTGTATAACCGGCATTAAACCAATCATGGTTGTCACTGAGAAAATATATGGCATAAGATCCATAAACAATTGCCTATTCCGCAAAATAGTGTGGGTAGTATCACTATCTGCTAAACACTCAATTTTGCTAGCAGACATCTACAAAAGAAAGTAAATCAATTAGTCTTTGAACTCAAAACATGTCGAACACTTTAAGTGAATACTTAAATATTTTCAAGGGATTGTGACCCTATAGAGTGCTTGACATGGCAAAGTAAAGCTGATGTACAAACAACATCTAGAAAACACCGTTTCTTGGAAACAAGATCGACGGGACGAAGCATTTTTTGACGGGAAAAAATTGTTCAAATTTGAGTCGAAGGAATCTGTCTCGACATGTTGAGGAACATCTTCGAAGGGTCGAAGAAAGAACAAGGCAAAAAATATGTCAGGTTGAAAACGAGCCAAAATGTTCTAGGGTGATCAGGTCAAAAATTTCTTATTCAACATGAATAACCGAAAAATAGAGAAATTTTAATACTTGCCAACTGAATTACACCAAAGATGTCTTATTCCAAAATGATTAAAAAAAAGTCTCAAAACATGACCAATCAAGCTAAAAACTAAACTTGAAAAATTATACATCAGAAATAACAACGTAATACATTGACTCAATCAAAATTTGGATCCTTCTTATTGTCTACTACAATGAGATTAACATCAACTTCTTCTTCCATCTCATAGTCTTCCCAATAAAAGTTAGCCTCTTGTGCCAAGTATTGATTGTGCCTCTTATAGATGTTCTGAATTTTCATGCCTGCACGACACTGCTTATGCATATGCTTTATAAAACCATATTTAAAACTTGGATACTTTCCTGATAGAGTAGTAGGGGCGAATCCTTGAAGGGGTAGGAGGGGGTTTATGCTCCCCGCCCCCGGTGAACTGAAATTTTGCTGGGATTTTGTGCTTCTTATGGCATTAATTGGTATAAATTCAAGGTTTATCATAAATTTGCTCCCCCTAATCAATCAAACATACACTAATATCATTAATTTATTTCTCTTTTCATATTCTTTTAGTTAACTAGTATTAAATGATGTTCAATGAAATTTTTTGGCTCCCTCACAAACTGGCCTCAAGTTCCGCCACTGTGGAGCAAAGTGTGAAGAATTTTCTTCATGCTTGGAACTTGATTGATTCTTGTTGGATTTGGCACCCTGATCTCTTTTCCAAGTCAGGTTTCGGCTTTGGCCTCTACCATTGTCACCCTCTCTTCTCCCACCACGTGGAGCACTTCCTCCGAGGTTGTAAGGTTTTGAACGATTGTTTTTTTTTTTTGCGATCCTTCCCTCCAAATTTATAATTCTCAGGTATATTCTTGGTCCCAGCGAGCATGTAGTTGTTGTTGAGAATTATCTCATGATATCTCTCCATTTTAGCTAGGATATTCGTGAGAAAGTTTTGATTCTTCCTTGTTCGTACTCAAACCGGTACTGATGAGCAAGTATACTCATAGAAGAAAGGAAGGTGTTCAACGACTTCTCGATCAGTCTTGTCAACCCCACAGAAACTCAGCTCAGATTAAAGATCCAACATAGCTTGATTGTAAGCAGTGTTTTAAAATTCGGAAAGGCGGCCTACTAGTCGGTGATTTTTATAATCCGAACAGATTTGGGCAAGTCGGTCAACGGTAAAAATTTGGCCAAAGTCGGTTAAGTCGGTCAAAAGTTAATCAAAATCGGGTTGACCCGATTAATCGGTCAATTTTTTTAATTTTTTCTTATTTTTTTAATTTTTTTTCTTTATATGCATGCATAAATTTAATAAGAAAAAAAAGAATGTATAAGTAAAAAAAAATGGAAAAAACATTATCTAGACACACAAGTACTTCATTTCTTTGATTTAGGTGTATTGATATTATTTTATTGTTTAATTTTACCTAGGTACTTCTAATTTCTTTCATTCATTTGTGTGTGTATTATTAATTTTAATTAAAAAAAATCGCAAATACGACGTATCCAACTAATCTCTGACAA
The DNA here is from genome assembly GCA_946800695.1 of Geum urbanum. Lineage (NCBI taxonomy): Eukaryota > Viridiplantae > Streptophyta > Magnoliopsida > Rosales > Rosaceae > Geum > Geum urbanum. The sequence goes on along the minus strand of OX326998.1, from coordinate 69,563,559 downwards.
GTTTTATCTCTCTGCCGACCCGACTCCAATTAACGACTTTTAGAACATTGATTGTAAGCATCAAGCTTAGGATGATCTAGAAGACGAATTGTCTCCCATCGTTCTGTCAACTTAGGAAGCTGTGCATCATACACGTTGTTGAAGCGTTGCTTCAGAACGTCCCATAAATCCTTGGGATTTATTTTCTTTAAATACTGTTTCTTGAGTGAATGATGAATATGACACCGCAGAAATATGAGGGTTTGATTTATAACTTTCTCACTTGGGGGGGGGGGGGTACCACATTAGGGTCTATAGGTGGAATGATGGTGTCGTTATATCATTTACCGATGAAATTATTTTTCACATTAGATACCCAGTGACGATACTCTGTTCCTTTCGGATCAAGGATGTCAAAAATTGGCCTAGACGGCTGAATCATCTACAAATAGACAAATGAGATAATTAGTATCGAAACCACGATATATCACCAATATCAAGTTTAGGAAATACGAACGTGATCCAAGATATATGGTCACAAAAATCGATACTCGATAAACGGTGGCTTCATACCACACCTAGAAACCGTAATATACATAAACAATCACTTTTAATCGATTTTTTTTTCTTTTATACGGTGACTCCCCCATGACCGTCACGAGTCAAACTTTTTTAGCAAAGAGGTGATGAAATCGCCTTTTCTCGATTGAAAACATATTATCAAAGCATTAAAAAACCTAATTTCTAAGGTGCTGCATAAATTAAATTTTAGTCGTAATCTCTAGGGTAGGATGTGAGAAAAATTTATCTTGAGTTGTGTTATGCTCGGTATAGCTGCAGTTGTAGTTTGTTGACGACGATATGGTAACTCTCTCTTGATGTGGGTCTTGAGAAGTCGAGCAATCTTGTTGAAATCAGAGAAGATGCCGCAAGAGGTGCAAAGAAGGTTGCACAGGGGACGAAGTCGCTAACAATCGGAAGGTGGTGGCTTGTGGTGGTTGTCGATGTAGGTGGCCGGTAGCGATGGTTAGGTGTTTAGGGTTAGGGTTTATCTTTTTTTCTTTCTCTGTGGTGATTGTTGGTTATCAACTCAGAGCTTGCTGATAACGTGTTGAATGATAAAGAATACGCAATAATTGAGACTGTAAACTGTATCTTTATTCATTGATAAAAGGTCTTAAATACAACAATTACAATCAATACAATCAATTTTCTGAATAATTGGGATTGCTAAAATCTCTATATATAATCTAATTAGGACAAGACACACACCAGAAGATATGAAATATACTTTCCTTAAACAATTTTGAAGTTTTTAAAATCATATATATCAAAATGATTCTTAAAAGAGAAATTTTAGTAAATAGTACCTGAATTTTTGTTAATTCTAAATTTTCATATCTCAATTTTACAAAGTACTAGAATCATACTCCAATTTTTAACACCGACCAGAAAGTTATACCCATCGTTATTAACAACATTAATCTTTATGCCCCTGAAAATATGCATTATGGTATGGAGTGAGACGAAGTTAATAACAACATATATGAATTTTGAGTTGGAGTCAAAAGTTGGAGTATAATTATGATATTTTATAAAATTAAGCATAAAATTTAAAATGTATAAAAATTCAGGTACTATTATTTAATTTTGTAATTTTTGTTATTGAGTAATACAAAAGGAATGTGAAACTGGCATCCTTTTTATTACAATCTACACCTCTCAATTTTCTTCTTTGTAAAAAAGTAATGAAAATATACACAAAAAATTAAAAAAATATATATAATTTATAAAAATGAGAGTGTCAATTTTACCCTCGTATCAGAACGGTGCCATAGTTTTATTTTCTCTTCTTGTTATAATTGTTGTAGAAGAAAATATGTAAACGGGAAAAATTGTAGCTCTTTCATTGATAGAATACCTTAAATACAGGCTGATACAATTTGTTACAATAAGTGTTTCGATATGACAGGGATTCCATGTATCTATCTAATTAATATTTGTATCTAACTAGGACAATACACACACCGGGAACTATGGAGAATTAATCTCCTTAAACACTCCCCCTTGTGTCGATGGGCATAAGAATGATGCATCACTTGTTGTCTCATTAAAAATCTCGCCAAGCAAACAAAAACCTCATGGGTAAAACAAAAACTTGGTCTAAGGGAAAAAGAGTACAATGCACCAACTACTAAAGTTACTACATGTGATGTAGACTCCCCCTGATGTCTACAGTATTGTAACTCCCCCTGACTGTAAACTCAGTCTAGGAGTTCTGATAACCTGCGCATACCAATGCTTTTCACATGTTTCACAAAAGTAGATTTAGGAAGTGACTTAGTAAATAAGTCCGCAGCATTATCAACAGAACCAATCCGGTTCACTTGGATATGCAACAACTGCTGTTGTTGCTGATTAAAGAAAAACTTCGGTGATATATGTTTTGTATTGTCACCCTTAATAAAACTCAACTTCATCTGTTCAATGCATGCAGCATTATCCTCATAGATGCAAGTGGGATCAGTAACAATAGATTTCAATCTATTGAAGCCTCAAATATGACTTATGATTGACCTGAGCCAAACACATTCTCTAACTGCTTCATGCAAAGCAATTATCTCAGAATGATTCGAGGAAGTAGCAACAAAGGTTTGCTTTGTTAATCTCTAAGATATCGTCGTGTTTCCCATAGTGAAAACATAACCGATTTGTGAACGAATTTTGTGTGGGTCAGAGAGGTACCCAGCATCAGCAAATCCAACCAACACATCAACCGGTGTTTTGGAGTAGGGGACAACATGAAAGTCACTTACAACAGCTCCATCTTTCGATGGGCCGAACAACTCCTTCGATGGATCAAAGGGGTTACTCTGATCCATCTAGGAAGCATCCTTCGATGCATCGAGGAAATCCTTCGATGGATCGAAGGGCCTGCTCGGGTCAGCACAGTTTAAAGCATTAAGATGCTTAGAACTCAAGTGTTGTGATTCAACATTCCCTTCACTGGGAATTGCATGCTTCTCTCTATATTCTTTATAAGGGAAGAATAAACTCATGTCAATGGAACCTTTCAAGTATCTAAAAATTTGTTTTACTCCATTCCAATGACGTTGCGTAGGTGCAGAACTAAATCTGGCCAACAAGTTCACTGAGAAGGCAACATATGGACGTGTACACTGAGCTAAATACAACAAAGTCCAATAGCACTAAGATATGGAATTTCAGCTCCCAAGATCTCCTCATCGTCATCTAGCGGACGAAACAGACCTTTCTTGGGGTCCAGACTGTAAACAACCATTGGTGTGCTAACAGGGTGTGCTTTGTCCATATTGAATCGCCTGAGCATCTTTTGGACATAAGCAGACTGGTGAATAAGAATTCCACCAACTCAATGCTCCAGCTCTAATCCGAGACAAAATCGAGTCCTACCAAGGTCTTTCATCTCAAACTCAGATTTCAAGTAGCAAACAATCTCATTGATCACTTCAAGAGTTCCGATGATATTCATATCATCAACATAGACAGCTACTATAGCAAATCCTGAACTTGTTCTTTTAATGAACACGCAAGGGCATAAATCACCATTCTTATATCCCTTCCCAATCAAGTAGTCACTGAGGCGTGTATACCACATCCTACCGAATTGCTTCAATCCATACAGTGAACGTCTCAACTTTATAACATGAGCACTCCGTGGTCTAGAGTTACTTGATTTGGGTAGAGCAATGCCATCTGACACTCTCATGTATATCTCTGAATCAAGATCACCATAGAGATATGCAGTAACCACATCCATAAGCTGCATGTTAAGCTTTTCGGACACTACCAAGCTTATCAGGTAGCGAAAGATGATGATGTCCATAACAAGAGAATACGTCTTCTCATAATCAATTTCAGGGCGCTGAGAGAAACCCTGCGCTACAAGCCTAGTTTTATAACGCAAGACCTCATTCTTCTCATTACGCTTCTGAACAAAGACCCATTTATGTCCAACTGGCTTTACATTCGGTGGGCATAGCACAACCGGACTAAAAACTTGCCTTTTCTTCAGAGAGTCTAATTTAGCCTGGATTGCTACCTTCCATTTCGGCCAATCTGCTATACGTTGACATTCAAAAATAGAACGAGGTTCCACTTCATCGTCGTCAATAATTTCCTAAGCGACGGAATAAGCAAACATATCATCAACTAACATGGAAGATCTATCTATAAAAACGCGCGCATTATTTGTTCTAAGCGAGATTTCTTTGTTCTCTGACATCACAAAAGGTTCTGAAGTGTCCCCCAGACTTGCCAATTGTGATTCAAGGACATAACTGTAATCAGAGACAATCTCATGTGAAGGATTTACAATGTTGATAATTAATAGATCTTTTTGTGCCTTGATGGCCTGCCTTTTAACCGGCGGCTTATCAGTGGATTTTCTTGGCTCCCCCTTTTCCTGGTGGGAGCCGAGGCCGATGCAACACCTTCCACATGAGCAAGAGGAACGTCTCCTTGCCCAGTGTTGCTACTAACGAATCTCTTTTTCTGGATTTCCAACCTTGCAGGAACATTTGCAGCAGGTATATCCGATCTCGTCACTTTAGCGATATCAGCAAATGAGTCAGGCATAGAGTCTGCAACTTGCTGAAGATCAAGTATTCTTCATACTTTTGTTTCACTCTGAGACGTGCGAGGATCATGAAGAGACATAGTGGGATTAAACTACGTCAATTCCTGACGTTCCACTGGAATGGAAACATTCCTAACGGCGGGAAATATGTCTCTTCAAAGTGATAATCTGCAAATCTAGTAGTAAAGAGATCTCCTGTCGAAGGTTCAAGATAGCGGACTATCGTTGGCAATTCATAACCAACATAAATGCCTAATCTTCTTTGAGGACCCATTTTAGTGCGCTATGGAGGCGCAATTGGCACATAAACCGCGCAACCAAAAATGCGCAAATGTGAAACATCAGGCTCATATCCAGTTACCAACTGGTACACACTGAATGGTTGGCGGGCTACAGGTCTAAAACGAAGAAGCAGTGCTACGTGTAACACTGCATATCCCCATGCTGAAACTGGTAAATTTGTATGCATTACCAAAGCTCTAGCCACAAGCTGTATCTGCTTGATATGAGCCTCTACTAAACTTTTCTGAGAATGAACATGAGGAATAAGATGTTCAACTTCAATCCCAAGGGACATACAATAATCATCAAAAGATTTTGATGTAAAATCTCATGCATTATCCAATCGAATAGACTTGATTGGATGATCTAGGTGGTGAGCCCTGAGCTTAATGATTTGAGCAAGGAGTTTTGCAAACGCAGCATTCCTTGTGGATAGCAAAGCAACGTGTGATCATCGCGTTGATGCATCTATCAAAACCATGAAATGTTTAAATGGTCCGCATTCGGGTTTGATAGGTCCACAAATATCTCCTTGAATCCTTTGTAAGAATGGAATATTATCATTATTATCAACAACAAAAGAAGGACGAGCCATCAATTTTGCTAAAGAACAAGCTTTGTATAATGAGCGATGTGCATCAAAATTGCAACATAAGAATCTGGTGGGATAACGCACAACGCCTCAGCGGTACTTTGCTGGGATGGTGATGCACTCGCCTTGGAGACCGAGCCAGGAATGAGAGGACTAGTCTCATCCTCACCATCTGAACCGATGGAAATAGATCCCACATGTTTTTTCGCTCTAAAGAATGGATAACCATGAGTATTTTTTAAGATTTTGATCATCATGTCACGACCTGAGTGTCCCAGTCGAAAGTGCCAAAGCTTGTATGACACAGAATCACACATAGTAGTGTGAGTCACAGCATTGGATTCAATGATCCTAACTGTAGTTAGATATAAACCACTACGAATAGCCGGAAACTTCTCTAGAATGCGCTTGCGGCCACATTCAACAGAGGTTATACACAATAGTTCTTTTCCATTCTCACAATAGGTTTCCAAGAGAAAACTGTTGGCACGAATATCCTTAAAACTTAGCAAGATTCGATTGGCCTTTGGCGCGTATAATGCATCAGTGATATATAATTTTGTACCATGGGGCAGCAGAAACTCTGCAGAACCACGCCCTTGTATAACGGGCCCTGCACCAATCATGGTTGTCACTGAGGATTTATATGGAAAAAGATCCACAAATAGTTGCCTATTCCGCAAAATGGTATGGGTAGTGCCACTATATGCTAGACACTCAATCATGTCATTCTCAGACTTTTCCACCCCACAAAAACTCAACTCTGACTGCAAGTCTAGCATGGATTAATTAAACTCTTGGATTTTGGGAAAATCCACAAGTCTAGTGTGCTCCTATCTAGTAGTCAACTTAGGAAGTTGTGCATCATGCACATTGTTGAAGCGCTGCTTCAGAACGTCCCACAATACCATGGGATCTGTTTTGTTTAGATAATGCTTCTTGAGAGTTGGATGAATATGACGCCTCAAAAACATGAGAGCTTGAGCTTTTGACTCTTCAGTGGGGGGCAGGAGATTCGTTCCAGGCCCAGAGGGTTTGATGGTGTTGGTCAATCTCTTTCCGATGAATGTAGTTTCCACATTAGAGACCCATCGATGATATTCCTTGCCTTGGAGGTCAAGGATGTCGAATTCCGGCCTAGCTGGCTCATTCAAACTCATCTGCAAAAACACACAGAGATGTTTTGTTAATAACGATCGAAAACTACGATCACAAAAACTTTCAAGTTTTATGAATAAGAACGTGATCCATGATATATGGTCACAAAATCGATCATAAACGGTGGCAAAAACCACACCCAGCTACCGTGACTAACTGTCACATGGGATCGATTTTCCTTTTCTTTTCTTTTCTAAACCGTGACTCCCCCAGGATCGTTACTTATACTCTATGGCTATAGGTCCATAGGAACTAGGGTAAGAACATGTAATAGAAAGCAACTCATATTACAATTATCATCAACTTAGATCTAGGGTGTTGCGGTAAGTAAGTTTGCTAGATCTAGAGATTGATTGTTTAGAAAAGTTTACCTCGATGGGTGTTATGCTTGGTATGACCGCTACTTTTGATGAACGAGAAGAAGTTCTTCTAAAATGATTTCTTGGAAGTCGTGCAATCTTATCAATTTTTTTTCGGGCAGTCTAACCTTCGTGCACTTAAATGGTAATAACTTTCTCTAGACACCTCCGAATTGAGATTTTCTGGATGTTCTGAAAAGTAGACACCTGGGGCTTTCCGTGCATATAAAGATCGTTCTCTGGTTCGTCCTGAAATGCTCACAATCTTCTGTCAAAGTTTGCTGAACTGCACATGCTCGATTTTGGCTGAAGAAGAGGAAAGAGGCCGACGGTGGTCGGCGATTTTCTCCTAGTTTTGGGTTTTTCTAGTAATTCTAAGAGTCGTGCTGATAACGTGTTGTAGGAAAAAATATGTAAACGGGAAAAACTGTAGCTTTTTCATTGATAGAATGCCTTAAATACATGTTGATACAATCTATTATAATAAGTGTCCCGATATGATAGGGATTCCATGTATCTATCTAATTAATATACGTATCTAATTAAGACAAGACACACACAAAAAATTATAAAAAATTAATTTCCTTAAACAATAATAAAAATCTTAATCGGCGCAAGTTACCTAATGGCGTTCCCAAAATGAATGCCCAAATTGTAACCCACAGATACAAGAAATTTGGTTTCTTTTTTCTACGTTGTCATGTAGCTATCGCTCTTCCTTTTAAATTTTGTAACACTGGATGATGGCCCCACTCGGTTTTATGATGATGATACTGTTTTCTGGCACTGATCTCATATTAGTTAGAGGCCTTTGTTGATCCACGTTGGTCGTTTGGAATAAAGCGGGAAGATAACCCAGGAGTGATAGAAAGAAGTGGTCAAGCTCGACTCTCTGGCTGCCAAGCAAGCCATTAAAGTATTCATTTTTCTGATCACATACCAACAGATTGGAAGCCAGAAAATTATAAAAATTCAATTTCAGACTTTGGAGGAATTCTATTAGTCAAATTTTATTAAGACATTATTAAAAAAAAAAGAGAAACTTGCAAACGGTTCTGTGCTTGATGTTTTGGTTTGGAGATTTTTGTGTTTTGTTGTTATTGTTTGGATGGAAAGTATTGGGAATTTATGAGGCTGTGGGAAAAGCTTCTGTCTTTTGAGTTGAGTTCTACTGTTAATTCTGATAGGCCGGCCATATGAGAAAACACACAACCATCTTTTCATGGTGCTTCTACTGGTAACTCTCTCTCTCTCTCTCTCTCTCTCTCTCACACATTCAATCTCAAGTGTTGTGTGTGTTCCTGTCTTTCCCTTCATGTATGTTCCAAAGACTTGGTTTTTATTGATATGGGTTTCTTTTTTCTGGGGATGATGATGCTTCTTGAACTGTGAATTGGCTTTGTGATTTGTGTTTGCTTTAGTTTTGTTAGATCAGCGTTGATGTTATGATTAAGGTGAACATGTATAATGAAGTTTAGGTTTCTGTCCAGCAGGTAAGTTATCTGAGAATCTGATGTGCTCTGCTTCATGAGAAACTGGGTTTTATCTGAAATGAGTTTCTGATTCAAGATGGTGGTGGAAGTGGGAGACTTTCTTGGATGTGTGTGTTCTTGCCTTCATGCTGTTATTATAGGTGGATAACAATGGAAGGCTCATCTGAGTCTGCTTGGCAGAGGAGGTCTAATAGTTCTCGAGTATCAAACCAGAATCCGAGGCTTGGTCATACCAGAAGATTTGGCTTCTTGGTTGGTTCGTCACTGGAGTCTGATTTAAGGAATGTCAGAGATGGGGCAGGCACTGATGTCCTGAGAGACCAGGGTGGATTGTCTGGGGTTTGTGAGGATGAGCTACCCGGTGACCCTTTCGTTCGAGCTATTGAGTGGGGGGATGTTAGCTTGAGGCAGTGGCTGGATAGACCAGATCGATGTGTTGATGCATTTGAATGCTTGCATATATTTAGGCAAATAGTGGAGATTGTAAATGTAGCACATTCTGAGGGCATTGTTGTTCATAATGTGCGGCCTTCATGCTTTGTTATGTCGTCTTTCAATCGTGTCTCCTTTATTGAATCTGCATCTTGTTCAGATTCTGGCACTGATTCTCCTGAGGAAGGGTTGAATAGTCCAGCTCTGGAAGCTAAGAAGTTGTCCTCTGCCTTGCATCAGAAACGAAGCAACTCAGCAAGTGGAAGTTTTCAATTCATGAAAACTCCAGCAAATGTTTCATCAGATACTAGTTGCATGCAGTCAAGTTCAATATATGCAGCACGTGAATCATTGATGCAGGAAAGTGAAGAAAATAGAGCCAGAGATAGGAGTGTTGACCTAGAAGATAAGAGACAGCCCTTTCCAATGAAACAAATATTGCTTATGGAGAGCAATTGGTATACTAGTCCCGAAGAGGTTACTGGTGGTCCAAGTCCCTGTGCTTCAGACATTTACCGATTAGGAGTTCTACTTTTCGAGGTTTGTAATCAATAGCTTATTAATTCCTTTCTGTCTTTATAATGTTTCTTAGTCATAAGATCTTAAGGAGCATGATTTTATTGATTGAAGTGGATTCTGGTTGGAGCTCCTTTTGTTTCTTTAAACTAACATGATGGTACTACATGTGTGCAGTTATTCTGCCCATTCAGCTCAAGAGAAGAAAAGGGTAGGACCATGTCTAGTCTCAGACATCGAGTACTACCTCCACAATTGCTGCTGAGATGGCCAAAAGAAGCTTCATTTTGCTTATGGTTACTGCACCCTGAGCCAAGTAGTCGGCCTAAAATGGGGTATTTACTTATTACAGAGTTACTTAACATTTTTGCAATCATAAATAGTCCAACACCATAGTTTAGTGTTGTATTTCAGGGATCTTCATGTAGCTTTTGAAGTCTGCAGTTAATTCTATCGCATTTGAATTTTATGAATCCAATTTCCTATGTGTTGCAGTGAGTTACTACAGAGTGAATTTCTTAACGAACCAAGAGATGATCTAGATGAACGCGAAGCTGCAATAGAACTTAGAGAGGAAATAGAAGAGCAGGAGCTAATGCTCGACTTTCTCTTGCTTGTAAAACAAAGGAAACAGGAAGCAGCAGATAAATTGCAGAGTACTGTTTCCTTTTTATGTTCTGATATTGAAGAAGTTGTGAAGCATAAAGCAAGTTCTAAGGGAAAAGCTGGTTCACGTCCAGATATGGTAAATGAAGATCAATCAGCGTCAAGTTTCCCATCTTTGAATGTTACCGATGATGATTCGGCTAGTGGATCCAGAAAACGGTTCCGACCAGGTGGTCAGGTTCACAATCCAGACGAGTGTGACGATAGTTTGGATGGTCAGAACTTAGATACAGAAAATCAAGAAAGTATTCTTTTGAGAAGTTCCAGATTGATGAATAACTTTAAAAAACTAGAATCAGCATACTTTTTGACGAGATGGAGGCCAATCAAGCACACAGCCAAACCCTCGACCAGACATTCGTCAATAAGTAGTGATGGTAGAAGAACTGAAAGAAGTTCTTTGACATCAAAAGAACAACACAGTGAAGGCAGACGAAGTGGTTGGATAGAACCATTTCTCGAGGGATTGTGCAAATATCTAGCTTACTCAAAATTAAAAGTTAAGGCAGATTTGAAGCAGGCAGATCTTCTGAATTCCTCAAATCTAGTATGCTCGCTTAGTTTTGATCGGGATGGAGAATTTTTTGCTACAGCTGGTGTTAATAAGAAAATTAAAATATTTGAATGTGACTCTATCATAAATGAGGATCGTGATATCCATTATCCTGTGGTTGAAATGGCTACCAGGTCAAAGTTAAGCAATATATGTTGGAATAGTTATATCAAAAGCCAGATTGCTTCAAGTAACTTCGAAGGTGTGGTGCAGGTAGGTCGGGTCTTAGTTGTGTTTCACCACTCAGCTTTCCTATTACTTGTGTATTAACTAATTCTCTTAACTTGTTAAGGTGTGGGATGTTACAAGAAGTCAAGTACTTATGGAGATGAAAGAACATGAGAAGCGTGTATGGTCCATTGACTATTCATCAGCAGATCCGACGATGTTGGCCAGCGGGAGTGATGACTGTTGCGTTAAGCTATGGAGTATTAATCAGGCAATTTTACTCTTGCACTTGGTGGATGTCAGCTTTCAAACTAAACGTACTGCAGTCATCTATTTGCATGCTGCTAATGCTTCACGCTGGATGTATAATAAAACAATTTCTTCTGCGGTTATTTCTGCAGGGAACAAGTATTGGTACAATAAAAACAAAGGCCAATGTTTGCTGTGTACAGTTTCCTTTGGAGTCTTGTCGTTCCCTTGCATTCGGTTCAGCGGATCATAAAATCTATTACTATGATCTTCGTAACTCGAAGGCTCCTCTTTGCACATTGGTTGGACACAACAAAACTGTCAGTTATGTGAAATTCATAGATTCAATGAATCTTGTTTCTGCATCCACTGACAACACTTTGAAGCTTTGGGATCTGTCAACCTGCACATCTCGTGTCATAGACACTCCAGTGATGTCATTCACAGGTCACATGAATGTGAAGGTAGTTTCACTCATTTACTACAGCAAATCTAGGCGTACTATATGAGCATGTTTTGTTAACTTTCATGGCAGCTTCCATTTTAAACTTTTTGTTGCTTTGATTTTATTTGACTTGTCAGCTGTATATGTATGACTTTCAGAATTTTCATTGAGTTTTTTTTCTTTAGCAACTGAATCAGTGAAATCTTTATTGCTAATAATTTTTGTCACTAAATGAAACAATCAGGCATAAGTATATTTGAGTTTGCGTGTTCTACATATAAACAATTTACAGTAAATCGTCGTTCAGTAGCCAAAATGAATGTCGAATTTTTTCCTTCTTTTTAATTCATACGCCATTATTTTTCTATGATATGAAGTTTACAACATCAGACACACACTGTGGTGCTTGTATGTTGAGCAATGTTTCTACCCCATGTTTTCCCAACGAAGTTTGATCTCATTGACAAATTAGTTCAATTTCTTTGACCCTCGTTTGTAGTTCAAGTTCTCATTTAATAACACCTTCATGGTTATGGATATTTGCAAATTGAACCACAAAGTGCAGTTTGTTAATGAATGAAGTGATGTTATGAAGTTCTACAGAGTCATTGGTGTCTCTTGCACTATTCTCAGCCTGGATGTATTTTTAATTTCTTTCACTTGATGCAAGGCAATTTTGGCCACATAGCTTACAGCAAGAGTTCTTGTATGTTTCCTGTGGCAGAACTTTGTGGGGTTATCAGTTTCTGATGGTTACATTGCTACTGGGTCAGAGACTAACGAGGTAATTCAGTTATTATTCAAAACAATTGTATACATGCTTGTTAAAGTGTTCCCCTTGCTTCTATAATGCTATCTGTTTCTTTTTATATTCTCTTTAGAATTTATTGTCTCTTGGTATTAAGGAGGCCTTAGGCCTGGGAGGAGTGAACTTTCACTGTAGTATTCTATGAAAGAGCCCTACTGGGCAGGTCAATCTATTTTTGGGAGAAAATTGCACGGTACCCTAAATTTAAGTGATTTACGTACCTCAACCTCAACTTCCAAAAGCATAGAATAGTACTTCAAGAAGAAGGTTGCGTATCTACTGTCACTAAGGCCATCTAAGCTCATGGCATTACTCATGTCATGAGCTTAGACGGTGTTAATGATGAGGTACTAAAGTTGGTATAAAACCTGAGTTACCATTCTTAAACTTTTGGAAGTAGAGGAATGCGAATTATATGTCGCTTGAAATTGAGCTACTATTTGCTCAATGATGAGGTACTAAAGTTGGTACTAGTTGTTAAAGTGTTCCCCTTGCTTCTATAGTGTTCCCCTTGCTTCTATAATTCAGTTATTATTCAAAACAATTATATGTCGCTTGAAATTGAGCTACTATTATATACAATTTGCTGTTTGGGGTTCTGAATCTGACTTTTACTTGGTAGTTCAGTAGAACCAATAGTTTTGGGTCCAGGAACAGGATTCTTCATAAGGATTGGCTTGATCCAATGAACAATTCTTCCAGTCTCTTTCCCCTAGCCTACAATACCATACTATTTTTTTTTTCTCAATGTTCTATTGATTGGCTTTATGTTTTTTCGGTTAAACAGGTTTTCATCTACCACAAGGCGTTCCCAATGCCGGCATTGTCATACAAGTTTCAGACCACAGACCCGCTTTCTGGCCATGATACAGATGATCCTGCACAGTTTATCTCATCTGTTTGTTGGCGCAGCCAATCCTCAACCTTAATTACTGCAAACTCCACAGGGAATATCAAAATCCTGGAGATGGTTTAAATTTAATTAAACCGTTTGGTGATTCTTCATTCTGGCTGGATGGATATGGGGGTAAAGAAATCTCATTGCAGAGAAGCTTGTGTAGCTCATAGACCTTAGAAGGTTATAGGAATTCAATGGTTGCAAGCAACATAACAAATTTTGGTATTAGATAATAGCGGGATGTGGTCTATGTGAAAAGTGAGACTCAATGTTCAAATGCTATATGTAGATAGAAAGCTAAAGGAAAAAGAAGGGTAAAAGTTACCATTTCTGTAAAATTTATAATGTTCACGATTCAAAATCGACCTTATAATATCAAAAAATGCTGAAAGAGACGATCATTTATTCTGTTCAAAGGCAAGCCAAGTACCTCATATTTGGAATGGCCACATGGACCTCTTAATAGGCATTAGCTAATACTGTACTCCTAATAGAAGCACTGATGTTTCAATTTACTTCATTGAAAATTATCTTTAAGCAATTATCAATAGCTACTTGCTGGTGCAAAATTAAAATAATTTTTTTTATGACCTGCATCTTAACTTTAAGTTAAACGGTATGAATCACAGAGTGACTCCTGCTCTCGAGAATCTGAAGAAACCGAAGTTTGATGGTTCCTTAAGATAAGTATGAAGAGGCCAAAGAGAGGATTTTTTTTTTCCTGTATACTACTGATAGAATATATGACTGTTGAAGTTTTACATTTCTACTAATTCACTGATGAATATGGTTCCAAGAATGTGATGATATATGGTTTCTCTCCGAGGGACACTATCCTGCCTCAGTTCTAACAAGCTTGCCATCGAAAATAAATCCCATAAATAACAACAGAATTTTGTCCAGCTTGTAAAATTTTCTTTGGGTTTCTTCTTTGACATCTTCTTTTCCTTTACTAATTATCTCAGCACCTGCTCCATAGAATTTCCATTGAACCTATTTACACTGCTTCTGACCAAACTTAGCTGTCAGTGTCAGCCGACCCACAAGGGCGTGAAGCCTTTGCGCTCCGGGACCAGGTTTGATTATGTTCGGATTCCCAACCCTGGAACATTTCGGTTTTCCAGTACACCATCCACCAGGAGTGAAGCCATCTATTCTTTTGCGAAGAAACACCTTATCAATCCTATCTAGGACAGGGTCATTCCCTTTGAATTTCCGAGCAAAGGCAGCCCCGCTCCCAATCATCTTGGATGTGTCATTATTGCTAAGGGTGTGAGGATGCTGTTTAGGAGGAATATCCCAAGAAATATAGTGCAAATCATGATTGATTGCAGTTTTAGCAAATTCTGGCACATTGCATATAACAGTGTGAAAGTAACCTTCGGGCGAGGAGACAAAGTTTGTATAGTACATGAGAAGGGTCCTTGGTAGATTATCCCAACCCCAAACACAGTACTCAACAAAAGACCGTGACAGGACCATCCATGCTGAACCTGCAACAAAATTTGGCATTTCAAATCACTGGTCAAGACAAAGAGGATGTAAAAACATAGAGACAGGACAATGTGAAAAGAGAAGACAACATGCTAGAGAGAGCAAAGAAACAGCACTTAATCAATTTATGAGTTGGTGATCCAACTCATGTAAGTAATTTGTATCCCATTGTTCAAAGCCTAAGATACCTACATATTTAAATTGGTTCAACTGTTAATCCTCTTTGCAAAAGAGACCCCTAAACTGTTTGATTAAATCTTTTTCCAGGGAAATTAAACACTCACAAGACACATGAAACAAAATTGTGGTTTACAACAAGATTGACATCAAAAGTAGTGGTAAATAGCACCCTCCAAAAGCTCAGTAAAAGAAATTTGAGCAACCTGGAAATTGTTTTTCAGCAGAAGAGAAGACAGCTAAGTAAAAAGAAAATGAAAATTAGATATAATAATATCAGATACATTTGACCACATTTTCAATGTTTAGATTGTCATCCCTCAAGTCCTCAGCTCAAGACATTTCAGTTCTTTTTGCATAGTTTACTGTCTTGTGAATTACCAGGAAAGCACTGTAGGAGAAATTATTACTCACCAGTAAACAATTTAAAGGACGTCGGCAACGTTCGCCGGGGTGTGACCCAAAACACATCTTGTTTTTTTGATGAGTAGAGACCAGGATCTAGAATTAAAGGCATTGCTCGTTTTTCCCTGAAAATCACCATTTACTATGTAAATCAGTTATGGAAATAAAATATCTAACAATAATATATATGTTTAAGCTAGATTAGTGCAGAGAGAGAGAACTCTTACTCTTTCCAGCCAAGCTGGCTTGTATGCTCAATAAAATTCAGATCTCGATTTACAGTTGAAAAGGTGTGAATAAGATCTGTACAGAAAACACATCAAACATATTTTTAAAACCAATGCATACACATTGTAACCACAGTAAAATAATTAACCAGAAAATTTTACGACTTTATCGAATGTGGACTAACCATCTTGAGTCACCAGTGGATAATCTGAGGCGCTGAGATTGATAAACCAATCCCAATCCTTACTCCTCTTAAGAAGAATAGCACAGGCATGAAGAGTATTAGCAACCATTGTGGGCCCCCTGTAAGTAACCATATCAGCCTTTGTTATCATATATACATTCCCAAATTTATTGAAGAAGGTCTCGTTCTGCACTCTTGATGCAAGCTCTAATCTTTCTGCTACTGGTGACTCGAGGTCTAAATGAAGAACATAGTGATTCAAAGGATGATATAAGGCCCTAAGGGTCCTCCAAAGCTTTTCCAAATCCCCTTTAGACCCCGAAATTAGATAAGCGAAACGAGGAGGTGGTGGTACTGCAGGAGGGGGTGGAGCTTGTGAAACTCTTGTCTCCGCAAAAACTGCACTGGTTTGATTTGTTGCTACTCTAGATGGTAACATTGAGGAAATGAGTTTGTTTGGTGAAGAGACAAGACCCAAGTTTAAGGAAGTGGCTAGGAGGAATAGGCATACACAAGAGCTTATTACAAGAGGGAATAGCCATTTCTTCTCCAAGTTTGCAGACCCCATTACCAAACCTTATGATGGGCTCCAATCAAGTATGGTCACACGCTCATCTTCCTCAAACAACCGGAACTTTATTACCAGCCTCGCAGACTGAGACTCCCCACTCAAAATATTCCACAATTCAGAATTTTGACAAGGCTGTTGAATCAAAAACCAAATATTAAAATCATTACCTGGAAAGTTAGATTGTTGGATTGAATAACCAGCAACAAAGAATATTGGACAATCGGTTCTACAAACCTCTAAACAAACAATAGATGACGAAGAAAGAGCAGACTAGAATGATATCAAATGAGACAGAAGTATAGCATCAAGAAAATCGACAACGGACACCAACAAACAATAACATTTAAAAAAAACTCAATAGCTGATGTCCTTCTGCTCCAATGAGTTGATATAAATAAAGTGTCAGACGTTTACATTGATAATGTCACAATCAGTTAAGAATAAGAAAAGTCCAATCCTTCATTCTTCAAACAATCCCAAATAGGATTCTACAGAAGAAAAAGTCTAACAGAGCAACCACAACGATTCAGTAATCCAAACCCAACAAAACCCAGATCACAAAGTTGCAAGCTTTACACCAATACATTAACAAAAGCCAAACAAGAATCTGATAACATTCAAATAACTCAGAAAGAGATTGTGTAATATACCATGGGCAGCTGAGACTTTAAGCTCAGACACACAGATTGAACAGCACCCAGAAAAGCTATAATGCAATCCAATACAATCAGCATGAAAAGATCAAAACTTTGATGAACCAACAACACAGCTTGAGATGTAGGGAAGAGTAGAAGAACCTAAATTCTTTGAAGACGAGAATATTAAGAACTAAGAGCGCTGCGCACGTTGAGCAAATAAAAATAAAAAAACAAGATTTGGAGAGAGAATAAAATCACACAATCACACAATCATGGGGATATATAAAATTGTTATAAACGAAGAGGGGGGTTTTGTACCAGAGAGAGAGCGAGAGAGAGAGAGAGAGAGCGAGAGAGAGAGAGGGAGAGAGAGCGAAAGGGAGGGAGAGGACGTGTGCTTGTGTGAGAGGAGAAGTGGGTTTTTAAAATCAGTCTCACTTGGACGTTTGGGGCGTTTTGGGTCTCTCTCTCTCTCTTTATATTGGTCTCTTCTGGGAAATCTCACCATCAAAGCTAGCAACAACTGCAAACTCTTTTTTTACTCTAATTATGTCTCAGAAGGATCTTCTGCGTTTCAAATCTGTACCTTCTCCATTTTTATTGCTAAATTATTATATAAATATTTTTGAGCTAGGCGAAACTGTTTTTCATATTTCAGTTTTGATTTCTTCTTTTTCTGTTTTGCATCTAATTTGTGAAAGGTATTTGATTTTTGTTTAAGGAGATTTCTTTTCCGTAATTTTTGATGCGTGTTTTGTCCTAATTAGATATGGATTAGATTATATAGAGATACATAAAATCCTTGTTATATCAAGACATTGATTGTAACAGATTGTATCAGGATATATTTAAGTCATTCTATCAATGAAAGAGTTACAGTTTACAGTATATCAATTGATTCTACTTCAACACGTTATCAGTATGCTCTAAGTTGATAGCCAGCCATCATTACAGGAAAAAAAATCATAACCCCAAAAAACTAAACTCCCACCGCCGGAAGCTCCTCCTTCACCGCTGATCTCCACTAATCGACATCTCCTTCTCCCGGAATCTCTAATTTTCTGACTAAAATTGAGCCAGTGCAGAATATCCAACTTCGACAAAGTATTTCAAGCAACTTAGGATGAACCAAAGAGAGATCTTCATATGCACAGAAAGCCCTAGATGTCTAGTTTCCAGAACATCCTAAAAAATCCAAATTCGGATGCGTCTAGAGAAATTTATGGTCGATTGAGTGCATGAATGTCAGTCTGTCCAAAAAGAAGAAAAGAAGTTGGAATCCTCATTCTGCTGGAAGTCTTATGGACGTGTTTCCTTTCTTCAAACTTCTTTCACAACGAAGTTTTCATACCGAGCATAACACCCTCGAGGTAAACTTTTCTAAACTGTCGATCTATAGATCTAGGAATAAAACTTACTTCCTGCAAAACCCTAGATCTTAGGATTGTGATATTTTGATTGTGACTATTGCATATCTATACCCTAGTTCTTATGGACTTATATCCATAGAGTATGAGTGACGGTCCTGGGGGAGTCATGGTTTAGAAAAAAAAAATTATACTATGTGATGGTTCATTACGGTTTCTGTGTGTGGTTTTGAGCCACCGTTTATTGATAATCGATTTCTGTGACCACACATCATTGATCACGTTCTTATTCCTTAAACTTGATATTAGTGATCGTGACTTTTCGATCGGTAAACTAATTACATCTCTTGTCTCTCTTGTAGATGACATCAATAGAGCCTAACTTTGATATCCTTGATCCTCAAGGAGCATAATACCATTGTTGGGTGTCAGATGTTGAGAACGCGCTTCTCGGTATGAATCTGACGGATATAATCCAACCACCACCACCACCATCTGGTACTGAGCCACCAACTCCAACTCGCAAACCTCAAGCCCTTATAATTTTTAGGCGACTTTACAAGATAGATTCAATAATGTGCATAATTCACAACTTCGAGAACTGCAAAAAAGATTGGATTCAATCCAGTTATTGGATTATCTAAAGATTGATGTATTCAATCAAGCTATGTTGAAGCTACAATTGAAATTGAATGTTTGTGGGATTGTAAAGGCCGATCAAGCTATGATCGAGAAGTCTTTAAACATTGTTCCTACCTCCATGGACATACTTGCTACTCAATATCGCTCAAATTATGAGCAAGGAAGACTGAGATCCTTTAGTGATCTCATGAGTGTGTTGGCCAAAAAAGAGCGGTATCGTGAGTTTCTTCTCAACAATAATACTCAGCCAGCTGGTACTAAAAAGATCCATGAGTCGTACAACAATGGTGGGAATGCACGTAAGAATAACATGAACGGTCATTCTAAGCCTTACAAGAATAGCCACAACTTCAACAAAAATAATTCCGATTCTAGGAATGGGAGAAATTCTTCAAATTCTTCTTCAAATCCGGGCTTGTCATCTTGTTATAGATGTGGTTCTACCAAGCACATGCACAAACAATATTGTGCACCCAAGAATATTCAAAATCCCTACAAAAAGAACACACGATACTTGGCATATGAGACTAACTTCATTTGAAGACCATGAAATGGAAGATTGTAGTACAATCAATCTTATAATAACAGACAATACAAATGCAGGTTTGGAGACTGCAGCTTTTTTTAGTAGTCTATATATTATGCTCAAGTTTTTTCTATGTAATCAAGTTTAGCCATATTTTTTTGACTTGGTTTACTCATGGTTCGAGACTTTGTTTTAAGTCATAATTTTTGGAATAAGACATCTATGATGTAATTTTTCCTTGTTGGCGAGTAATGAAATTTCTGTATTTTTCGGTTTATGAAAGTGTTGAGAATATTATTTCACTACTTATGCAGTGTATGGTTCGATCTTTACAATTTTGTATAGTATAATGACACAATGATACAGTAATAATGAGACACGAAAAAGCGGATATTTTGATCTCCGAAAATTTTCGACCCGTCGAATGTTCCAATCTGAATCGGTTTGAAACATTTCGACCAGTCGAATGTTTGCTTATGTCTTGGACTAAATATAATTTTGACCCATCAAAAAATGTGCTCGACCCGTCGAAATATATATATATATATATATATATATATATATCAGCAAATCTATATCAGTTTTAGGTTTTCTTTGACCCATCGAGATTCTCCTCGACTCGTCGAATGTATGCTTCTAGACACACTTTCGACCAGTCAAAAAATGTGCTCGATCCATTGAAATATAGATATAGGAAAATCGATATTGGTTTTAGGTTTTCTTCGACCCGTCAAATGTATGCTTCTGAACAAACTTTTGATCCGTCGAAAAATGTGCTCGACCCGTCGAATATAGATATCAGTAAATCGATATTGGTTTTAGGTTTCCTTTGACCCGTCAAAAATTTGCTTGACCCCTCGAATGTATGCCCCTAGACAACCTTTCGACCCGTTGAAAACTTGGTATCAGAAAATCAAAAATCTATTTTGGGTTTCTTCGACCCATCGAGAGTTTTACTCGACCCGTTGAAGGTTATATCCAGTTTATGGTGTTTTTGATGTATCTTACATCCAGGTTATATCCATTGTTGGTCTAAATCGACCAACCTGGATTTCAGTACCAGATGTGGTTTTACATCAGTTTTTGTCATGCCATGAAACTTAATATACACCGGTCATATGTTGTTATACATCGGTTATGTCTAGGTTTTATTATACGAAATCAGCACTCTATAAGGATTACACCATTTTGAAATATTTAAGTATTCACTTAAAGTGTTCGCCGTGTCTTGGGTTCTAAGACAGATTGATTGACATTATTTTATTGATATATAATGGTGAGATTGAGTGTTATACGCGCCTAATGGCCATTCGAACCTTACTCAAATATGAAAAAATTTGTGCCAACGATTTTTACTTGGAATAATATTGTGAGAATGAAATAGAGTCTTGTGTCCAATCTCAATAGAATGCTGCCAACAGTGCAATATGGATAAATTTATGAGGATTTATAGTATTTTATATCTTACTACGGTTTGGATCATTGAATCCAATGCATTCACTTATATTACTATGTGTGACTTAGCCTCATATGAGTTTTTGCATTTTGATGATCTACATATTGATAATCTCTCATGAACATCTATTTTCTAGAGCAAAGTAGCATATAGGAATACCTACAACCATCGGATTACATGGGGGGCTGAGATTACTCCACTTGGCCTCGGCTCGGTCTCCAAGACGAGTGCAACACCATCCCGAAAAAGTGCTGTTATGGCGTTGTGCATTTTTTTCCACTGGATGTCTTTATGGCCATATCCAATGCATATTGCTCGTTTTGCAAATCTCGTTCATTAGCAAAGTTACAGACATAATCTTATTTTGCTGTAGACACAACTTCCATTGCTTCACAGATTCCAAGAATATATTTGTGGATCAATCAAATCGATATGCGGACTGTTTATATATGGTTTTGATTGCTGCATTGACGCATAAATCACACGTCTCTACAATTCACATGGTACTCTGCATTTGCAAAACTCCTAGAACATATTATTAAGCTTTAGGCTCACCACCCGAACAACTCAATCAGATTATTCATATTGGTTTAATACATGAGAGTTTACATCAAAATATTTTGGTTATTATTGCATGTTGATTGGGATTGTTGTTAAATATCCTGGTTCTCCATGGTCATTCCTAGAACGGTTTAGCATAAGCACAAATCAAGCGGTTAAAGCTTGTGGCCAGAGCAATGGTTATGCATACTAATTTGCTGGTATCTGCTTAGAGATATACAATATTACATGCAGCTATGTTTATTCGCTTGATACCCACAAACCGTCAACTATTTAGTGCGTACCAGTTGGTAACTGGATATAAGCCTCATATCTCACATCTACGCATCTCTAGTTGTATGGTACATGTGCCTACTACACTTCCACTGCATACAAAAATGGGTCATCAATGACGATTATGCATTTATGTTGGTTATGATTCTCCAACGATTATCTGTTATTTTGAACCTTTGGCAGGAGATCTCTTTACTGCTAGTTTTGCATATAGTCACTGTGATGAGACATAATTCCTGCCGTTATGGGGAGATACGAATGGTTTCCATTCTGGTTAAATATCAAAAATTGACGTGGTATGTCCCCACTATGTCTCATCATGATCCGTGTACATCTTAGTGTGAGATTGAAGTGCAATGTATGCTTGATCTTCAGAAAGTAGCACATTATATGTCTGACTTATTTACTGATATCATGAGAGTGAGGAGATCGGTTATATATACTGCAAATCCTGCAACATTGAAGGTCCCTGTAATTGGGCAAGTTAACGCAACACCCGAGCAATGTAGTGTTTCTCCTACCCATTGTGGGGGTGTAGCATTGGTCAAAATTCACTGATGAGCCGTCAGTAAAAAGGCAAGTCATCAAGGCACAATTGCTTATTATCAACATATGAGATTGTTTATGACTGCAATTGTGTCTAAAAGTCGACATTGACAAACACTGGGGGACGCCTCAGAGTCAATGACAATGTCAGTAAACAAAGAAATCTCACAAAGTTAAATAAATTCTAGCGTTATTATGGATGGTTCTTCCATATTCGTTGATGATGAATTTACTTATTCCGTCGGTCAAGAATTAACGACGATGAAGTGGAATATTGCTCTGTTGCATATTGTCAACAGTTAATGTAGAGCAAATTGACTAATATGGAAAGTTGCAATCTAGGTTGAACTACACTCTCTTACAAATGATAAGTTTTAAGTATGGTAGTGATATGACCATTGAATGGTATGCCGTTTAGACACATATGAGTCTTTGTTTTTAAGCACAATGAGAAGAACTTGTGGTGCAAGAATTCTCTCAACGCCCTAGTATTGATTATGAGGGGGTGTATTATCTGGTCATGGACATCATTACTTTCCGCTACCTTATCAGTTGGTAGTGTCTAAAATACTGAGTATGCAACTTATAGATGTGGTTACAGTATATTTCTATGGGAATCTTAATTCAGAGATATACATTAGAGTGCTAATTGATATGGTTCTTCCCAAATCAATTAACTCTAAACCATGGAGTGCTCATGTAATTAGATTTAGACGTTCACTATATGGATTGAAGCAATTCGGTAGGATATGGTATACACGTGTTAGTGAGACTACTTGATTGATGAGGGATACAAGAATGAAAAGTTATGCCCCTGCGTGTTCAGTTGATGAACAAATTATTTGAGATAATAGAATTTGGTAGGACTTGATTAAGTCTTGGTTTTGAAATAGAATATCGAGTTAGTTGAATTCTTATTCACCAGTCTGCTTATCTCTAATCAAGCAATGGACAAAGTACATCCTATTAGTACACCAATGTTTGTTTGCAGTCTGGAAACCAAAAGGATCCATTTCATCTGAAGAGATGATGGTGAGGAACTTTTTGAGCTGAGATTTTATATCTTAGTGCGGTTAGAATTTGGTAAAAGATAGCTTGGTGCACACGTCCAGACATTGCCCTCTTGGTATGCGCCAACGTAAAGTCATTGGAATGGAATAAAACACAGCGTCAGGTACTTGAAGTGATCCATTGGCTTGGGTTTATTCTTCCCTTACCAAGAGTACAGAGAGAAATTGAAAAATCCCCGACAAATGATGGTTGAGTCACAACATACAAGTTCTGACTCCTTTGACCCGTCGAGTAGGTCTTTTGACCCGTCGAAGGAAGCAATTTGTGAAAACCCGACGGCGTCTTTCAACCCGTCGAAACCGGTACCCTGGATCGAACAGAATCATTCATTCGACTCGTCAAAACCATATCTGATGTGAGCAGTTTGACTGCAGTTTCCTATTCTGAAACACCAGTTGATGTGTTGGTTAGATTTGTTGATGCTGAGTACCTCATGGGGAATAGGTTATATATTCATCATGGGGAACATGGCGATTTCTTGGAGAACAACAAAATAAACACTCGTTACTACTTCCTAGAACTATTCTAAAGATTAAAGCTTTATATAAAGTGATTGATGAGTGTGTCTGGTTTAGGACAATTTTACACCATATTCGAGGGTCTAGTGGTTTATCATCTACTACGCCAACGCCAACTTGCATCTTCGAGAATAATGCGGTTTGCATTGGACAAATGAAGGGTGTCATACTTAATTCAGTTCGCCAAAGTACTCCTACAATCAGGAATAGAAGCGGTTATTGATTATCCATGTAAACCAGGTTGGTTCGGCAGATAAAGTTGCGGACTTGTTTACCAAGTCATTACCTAAATCTACATTCGTGAAATATGTGACACGCATTGGTATGCGCAGGCTATCTGAACTTCATGACTGAGTTTATAGTCAGAGGGAGTTACATTTCCGTAGACATTAGGGGGAGTCTACAACACATGCAGAAGCGTCTGTAGTTAATGCGTTGTACTCTTTTTCCCTTAAACCAAGCTTTTGTTTTATCCATGAGGTTTTTGTTTGCTTGACGAAGTTTTTAGTGAGGCAACATATTATGCATCATTTATTAGGCCATCGACACAAGGGGAGTGTTTAAGGAGATTTATTCTCCGTAACTTCCGGTGTGTGTCTTGTCCTAATTAGATACGGATTTGAGTATATAGAGATATAAAGAATTATCGCTATATCGAGACATTGATTGTAACAGATTATATCAGCCTATATTTAAGGCATTCTATCAATGAAAGAGTTATAGTTTACAGTCTATTAATTGTTTCTACTTCAACGATTTGATATTTATTGGATTTTCTATTTTGCGTCTGATTGCATGGTGACGGTGATTGTGATTTGTGACGCGCTCAATAGGTAATTGAGGCACTGCATGGTGACGGTGATCGCGATTTGTGACGCACTCAATAGGTAATTGAGGCACTGCATGGTGACGGTGATTATAACTTGTGATGCGCTTAATAGGTAATTGAGGCACTGCATGGTGACGGTGATTGTGATTTGTGTCGCGCTTAATAGGTAATTGAGGCATTGCATGGTGACAGTGATTGTGATTTGTGACACGCTCAATAGGTAATTGAGGCACTGCATGGTGACCGTGATTGCGATTTGTGACGCGCTGAATAGGTAATTGAGGCATTGAAGGGAGTCAAAAGTTGAATGGGATTTACGATTATGGTGGAAAGTGGAAAAGGGAAAATCGTATGGATGTGATTGGATTAATGTATTAAATTTTGGGTGTTACAAATTTGACTTTCATCTTTAAAAGCAGAACGAAAATATATGTTAAGTTTGTTAATGGACATACAGAAATTGTGTGATTGGTGTGAACTAAAGAATGTACAAAGTCAAACAACCAACATGAGAAAACAGAAGTAACCGAATCAAATCTTGAGACCAGAGGAACCTCTGTGTATAATATCTCTGTCATTTTCTAAATCTTTGATCAAATTGAGATGGGTTAATATGAGTTTTGCTCTAATGGTCAGAGAATTCGTGGTCAGTCATAATCATTTATCGTTAGATTTGCATTCAGCAGATGATATTAAATTGTCTTTCAGTTATTATTTAATTACATATCGTTGGATACAGATCTAACAACAATTGATCACAATTGACCAGAGATATCATTGACCACCAGGCATGACTCTGGCTAATATATATTAGGAAAATATTCCATTGAGGACACTTATAATGAGGATATGGTGAATATCTTTCAATTAATAGTTGTAAAAGTCACTTTTCAATAATATTTTTACAAAGTTAACTGTTAGATATTTAGATATTGATGAGTAGATTATTTCCACAAATTTTTATCCAAATTGAAAATCGTTAAGGTATCCAACATGATAAATTAAATGAATGAACCAAAACTGTCAAACATATACTATTCATGCTCATAAATGATAAATATAGATTACGAATGACTTAACTATTTATTTTGGTGAAATTTTGAATGAGTGATCTATTCATTATTATCTATCTAACAAATTGTGAATTAGCCAAATATAAAGAAAAAGTAGATCTAATGAGAATGTACTCACCAAGTCCTCATTATAAGAGTTCTCAATAGAGAATTTCTCATATATATTAAAGGATTGAAATGCATATGTGTGGAATTAAAAGCTCTAAAATTATAGCAAGTGATTTAGTAGACTTATTGAGTCCCATCATAAATTTTTTTAAAATGTGAAATTATTCATAATATGTGCTCTGATGTTACATACTGGCACAATGTAATTATTGTTAGTAAAAAGCGTGCTCTCTCTCTCAAATGTGAATTATTCATAGTATGTGTTCTAATGTTACTATTTGCGCAATGTAATTATTGTTAGTACAAAGCTCTCTCCCTCCCTCTTGAGTGATGCTAAGGTTCCATGGACAGTATTTCCTTCCCCGCTTATCTGTCTCGGATCAAACAATTGGTCTCAATTGTACTCGACCTCGTGATGACTCATGCAACCTCCTTCTTGAGCTTGTCTTTGTTGACGACTGGATTATAGCTTTGATTTTCAAAGGATCGGTCTAGGATTTGTATGCATTCAGGGATGTTAGTGTTGGCTCATGCTCACTCGGGCGGTGGTTATCCTAAGGTGAAGTAGTCGGTGCGGCCATGGCTGAAGGCGTTGGTGGCGGGCCGAGGCCATCGACTAGGGATTGCATTGCACTACGGCTAGGTTGTTGGTCTTTAGGGGACCGCTCCAGTGCTTGAATCTCTATGGTAATCCATGTGTGAGAGGTGCTAAAGATACTAACTTCTTATATGGGTACATGCAATCCCACATTGCCTGATAGCGGGGAGGTGAATTGCTTAAATGTTCATACCTACATTCAAGTGGGGCGTGTTTTGGGAATGAGCACAAGAATAAAATTATGCAAACAAAGCTCAAAGTGGACAATATAATGCTATGTGGATGGGGATGTACACTTTACGGTGCTTCATTGGCTGGGTTGCATGTTGGGCGCTAAGGGGTGACCATGGTGGTTTCAATGTCGTCGGTTGGGTTGTGTGCAATGCACTAAGGTGCGACCATTGGTGGTTTTGATGTCGTCTTGGTCACGGGGGTTGCCATGTATTGCATCATCTTTGGATTCATGTTTGCATAGGCAAGGGTACAATCGTAGTGCCAGGGCAGATTAACGTGTTGTGCTCGGGACGACATTAACTACATAAAAGAAGACGTGGCTTGCGATTGGGCATGTTCAACTCAACCTTGGGGAGGCTAACCCATTTTGGGGAATGGGTTTTCTTGGTTGAGCCATTTGATGGCTTCTTGGAAAGTAATGACAATACCCCTAAAAATTGTCGCACACTTCAAGATTAATTTAACAAGAAAAATTATTGGAGTGATTAAATTGATACGCTAAGACCAAAATTCATTAATCAATATATGTGAAGCATCAGTAACTAAATATTGATTCGAACAAGCTTAGTGACAATTTTTAATAAACTTTTCCGTATTAATATTACGGATAAATTTTCATTTACCTCTCTTAACTTTGACTCAGATATCATATTAATTCCATTTATTTTAAATTTGAATATTTTACCTTTAATATTTGAAATTCATATCAGTTTTATCTCTTTGTTAGTTTTTCATCAAGTTTAACCGTTAAGTGATGATATGGAATTGCCTCATCAACAAATGGATCCCACTATCAAAATAAATTCCTATTTAAATTTTTTTTTAATTTATTTTATTTTATTTCTAATATTTAATTATCATTTTTATCGTCTCATTATTATTTTTGTCTTTTATCTTTAGCTTTTCATTTTGATCTCTCATAAAAAAAAGAACAATAAAAAATATATATTTTTTAAAAAAGACAAGATTGCAATTAGTCATAGAGTTGCTAGAGCGAAAAAAAGACAAGATCGCAATTATTTTTAATTTTTTAATTGTCTAATTTTTATTGTTGAATTTTTGTCTTTATCTTCTGTTTTTCTTTCTCTAGCAACTTTTTTTCACATTTTTTCATTTTAATTTATTTTTTCTTTGATTTTTTATTTTTTATAATATTGCAATCAATCATGGGTTGCCAGAGAAAGATAAAATAAAATAAAAATGAGACGGTTAAAATGAAAAAATGAAGAATAAAAGTAAAAAATTAAATTTGAAAAATAATAATTAAAGGAGAAAATAGGACATTATTTATTGTAGTGAGACCCACTTGTTGACGTAGCATTTGTCATATCTTCACTTAATGGTAAGATTTGCCGAAAAATTAACAGAGGGATAAGACCGATGTGAATTATAAAAATTAAGGATAAAATATTCTACTTTGAAACAAAATTGATTAATATGATGTCTGAAACAAAATTAAAGGAGATAAACGGAAGTTTATCCTATGCTATTATCGATCTTAGAGTTTACTCAATAAGAATGTCGAATCAATAAGTAAACTTACAAAGTGAAGTACCTTAATGTAAATAAATTTAGTGTTACTTATATAAATCTTTCTTGAGAGTGTAATTAATTATATTCAATCTGAAACAATATGAATGTTGTCTCGTAGAAATTATTATATTATTATTATAATGTATCCATTTAATTGCTTGTTGCACTAAAATGATTGTATTGTTTTTTAGGAAATTTTTTGTTTACGTAAGGATATACATTTAATCACATTATTGATCCATTACCTTCTACTAGAAACATTGCTATCTTAGGGAATGATCAGAGTGGGAGTTTTCCCCTAAATAACTAATTTACATGCTTATCCTGCATGGCTCATCAAAAGTTTTGGTACACTTTCTGCCACTGTGTAAAAACATTAATTGCAGTTGTGGATTCATCAAAACGACTTCAAAAGATTCCAGATATATCGATCGGTGACCATTACGGCTTCGCTTGAATGTGAATCATTCATCAGCATACTACATATACGATGGCGTACACCAAATTTTTTTTGGTTACAAAAAGTTTAGGTGAAAGTTTGGTTACGCAACACGATGCTACACCATCAGTGTCAGGAAAAACCTACAACCTCAATCTTGAAGATTTTATGGTGGACACGTACCTATCACACCAGCCCACAAGTATGGATGTCCGCAGGAGAATTTATAGGTCGCGTACCTAACATGAAATTGCGGGCAACGGGGATCGAACGTGAATGGGGTACAAGTATTTGTCCGCCCTTACCAACTGAGTCAACCCATACGGATGACGGACACCAAAATTTTGATGTCTAGGTATCATTTTTTCTATCATTTTAGAGAATAAACAACTTTCATATCATAACCAACAAATTAAGAAAGAGCTAGAGATAGAATTAACTTGTAAGGAATTCGTAGATACGTATTTGGGGGAATTGGGGCCAGTGGTATCTGACGGCATTAGAATCGGAAGGCATGAAAGCACTGTCTCGATCTCCTTGAATACCACGTTGATAACCACGGAAACCAAACATATATTAATTCTTAGGATAGGGATGCATGCACTCAACGTCTCAACCCCTCAGATCGATAAACGCGGATAATTAACTTAATCATCTATAAACGTGGATAATTAACTTAATAATTATATTATAAGGCTGCGGTTTGAGATAAAACTGACTATAGCCAATGGAGATGGAGTACCAGGTCAATGCCATTCTCCTAGCTTGTGCATATTACTTGAAATATTTACCGACATCTTATCTACATGGATTTTGATCGCATCATGCGATGGTTTTATATGAATTATTGATATCTGATATATGTACATATTGTATTGTTTGGAACATGAAATAAAAATGTTAGTTATTTAGTTATGATTGAAGCTCATGGATGCGGCCCGTTTAGTAATTTTAGTTCGTGAAGGAAATCACATTGTTTCGCATTAGTCTTTATTGAACAAGGAAAACACAATCGTCTGAATCCAATAATCAAGATTGTTTAAAGATTCAAATTTTCTAATCTTCGTAGGTCAAGAAACACGCTTGGGTGATCAACATAACCATAGGTGCTCATGATAAGATCAGGACTCTTTCTTTCGACTTATACGCAATTTGCTCTTAGCAAACTCACCTCTTTTCGTGAGAACAACCGACAACGGCGAATTTAGAATTCTCACCAGACAGGGCGTGAGCAGTTCAACAATTCTCTCTTGTTAGACGATGGCAAGTAAAGGAGGTTTCACCAGACAGGGCGTGAAGGTTTTGGTGACCAATGAAGTCATATCCAGTGTTTCTAAACATACGCCAAGAAGATTGCTTTGCTTTATACCAGATAGGGTGTGTAAGGCATCGATTTTCGTGATTCTACAGCGACATCACGATACAAGTCCTAGGAGACCTAGGCGAAAAAAATTCATCAAGTAAGGTTAGTGCTCTCTTTGTTTCAGTTGCTTGTGTGAAAGCAAGTCCGGTGACGCAACTCTCCATCGATGTTCTACTAACGACAGTGGCACACTAACACAATCTAAAAGAAACAGTTTGTAATCCCCAAACTTCTGGGAGCAGCCAAACATTTTGGCATGCTCAATGTGACAAGATTATTGTGCCTCGCTTTAACAATAGGTAATCTGTACAAAAAGGATTACCTTAGTTGCAACAAACATTCAACACCAACTTTTCTTGAGCATAACTCAGTGGCCTGCCGCAGGTCGTCACCTTCAGAAGTCAAGGAAAAGTTTGGAATGACGCCAAAAATAGTTATGACTCTTGTCGTCAAAACTCCAAACATGACCTATAGTGACTGCAGAGAGTATGCTACCTTACGTGACCAACATCAAGAAAAGTAGTATACAGTGTAGATGTCACATCTCTCTGAAGCAAACAATAGAATCGACAGAGCGGTCGACAAGTTAATTGATTTGAAGCAGGATTTCGACCAAGACCGTGTCGAAAAGAGTGAATAGAAAGCACGCCTTGACAACCTCATCGTGGGCCAGGAGGAATTGAAGAACACTGTGAATAGCCTACAAGAAGACTTAAGTCACATTGGCAAGAAACTCGATAAGAACTTTAAGAACTTGTTGAGACTAATCGCCAATTACGCCAAAGAGGTAACCAAACTGAAGAAGCCCCGCCATTAAATTGCCAAGAGGAAGTCAATGAACTCATTGAGAAGAGGATTCCAAAAGTAGCGGCAACTTTTAGAAGATACATTGATCATTTTCCACAACCAAAGTACAGGCGTTGGGAATGGCCAAAAGGGTAAAAACTGATCAGCTTTATTACTTTCAGCGGCAACGGGTCTAAAAGCTCTACTACCCACATGGCTCGATTCAAGCTTCAGTATGGACCTTGGAGAGAGGATGAAGAACTAAAACTCAGAGCTTTCAGATCAACTCTTTTAGGATCAGTTCTAGATTGGCCAACGAAGAAGTTATTCACCGATCACTTTGGAGCTCTGGATCCTGAGGTGAACATCTCGACATTATGTCAGATGTACCAACAACCTTGAGAAACCTCAATGACTTTCCTACATCAGTTCAGGGCTGATTACACCATGAGAAAGTCGCCCCTTAAAATGAGGGAAATCCTCGACATTGCCATAGGGGGTCTAGAAGATCGCGTACACGACAAGCTAGTTTCAAGTGACCATATTCCAGTCTCTAAATGACCTAATCGATGCAGTATCAAGGACTCATACTTCTCTGCAAGATAGAGATAACACGCGTGATGCTTCGAGGGGTACATACGCCTCAAAAGCTTCGCATACCCTTGAAAGGAATAGGCCAATAGCTGCATCTTACGTTGAGGATTGTGCGGCGAGAAATTCTGATTCTAACAAAGATGGCATCAACGTTATGGAATTAACAAACTGAAACACCATGTGGCCCAAAAAATTGTAAACTATCAAAGAGTCGATAAAATTATCAATTATAGCTTTCACCAAGCCAGAGTTTCAAACCTAAACTTATGATTGCAATTTGGCACATGAGATTTTAGAAGAACTCATTGAGAAAAGGTTGGTAAAAATTAACTTGGTAAAAATTAACTTTGGGCACATTCCGAATGGTGAACATTTGAAGGGTAAGAAATATTGCAAGTTTCGTGGCATGTGGAATCACTCTACGAAGGATTGCATTAAGTTAAATGATGTCATACAAGCATAGATCAACGATGGTCGCCTAACCCTGGATTCTGTCAAAATAGCAGCCCTCGTAGATGTCCGGCCTTTCTCTAACACAATAGTGGGAATGGTAGAGGTAGTCATGGGTAAACCTCTGCAACGAAGAAACAAGGCAACCCACGCAAGAGCAAAAATAGCAGCGATAATCCAACTTAAGCGGCAGTTTACTTTTAAGGAAGACAAGGTCCATGAGATTTTTGATGAATTGCATGCTGGCGGCTTTATGTCATTCTCACCAGTGGAGAAGTTCGAGGACTTAGTTTACACTACACATGGGAAACCCTTTTGTCAATACCATAACAAGTTTAGTCATGCAACCACAACCTGTGTGACTATGATGAAAAAAATCCAAGACTAGATTAATGAAGGAAAAATCACGTTTGGTTCACCAATGGTAGCGGTAGGAAGTTCCACTTCAGTGACGGTTCTAGCTACACTGAAGGCTAAGCAGGTTTAAACTTATGATGTAGCAAAAACTCCTCAAATTCTTTAAGATCTTATCAAAGCTCGTATAAGCAAAATACATTTTGAACCTTCTCCAGATCCTTGACAGCTGGAAGAAAAGCCATATTGTTGATTTCCTCATACTTGGACACATTCTACTGATCAGTGAACAAGTTTGTGGTATCGCATTCAATGATGGATAGATGATGGGGAAGTTACTGTTCAATAGCCAAACGAGTAACCCGTAACGAAAAAAATTTGTAGCGGATAGTTTCTTAGTAGGCACATTGGACGTTTCTTGGAGAAACAAGTGTAAAAGGAGGCATATTCTTAATATCACCACTTATGGGCAGGCTGGGGCCACGATCAGTAAACAAGAGCCAACCCCAAAAGGGAAGGAGAAGGGGAAGTTACCAGGGATCTCCCCAGTAGTGCTTTGTGCTAGATGCAAAGTTTAGTGTGAGCTGAAGGTTTCATCTGAGGAGCTACTGAGACAATTAAGGCTCCCCTAGCCAATTTCTTCACCAGAGAACTATCAGCCTTCTAGTCCTAAGCAAATAACACCACATCCACAAGATTTACATGCATATAGAAGGATGAAGTTTGTGGAAAAATACATGTGATCACCTAACAGTACTGCAAGGCCTTCAGACCTTGTCACCACGTTCCACCAGCATCTATGTCTATATCAAGGAAGATGTCTGGTATATCTAGGAGAACTGTAAGATGGGCTAGATGACTCCAACTAGAAAAAAAGGAAGATGCAGCTACAATACGACACATTCAAGAGGACTTTAGAGGCCTTGGATATGGGCTTGGTTAAACTAAAGCAACTGACCTAAACACCAGAGCAAATCCAGAGAAGAATGAACAAGCTCACCGTTAAGCCTGTGGTAGCTTTCGACCAAGGATCACGTCAGCCTAAAGTCAGAACTACACAAGCTAGTGTGTTTTCGCGAATCTTTGAGCCAGAACTTGTATCTAAGGTTCACCGAGCATCTAAGAAATCCAAAACTAGAAAGAAAACAGAGAGAAACCAGAAAGTAACCAAACCTCTGGTACTTGAATGGTTATAAATTATTCCCAAGCATGATATAACATACATACGGTCTAGCGAGACTAAGGGTCTTAGATGGAAACCAAAGCCTTGGAGGAATGAAAGAAGCTTACCACCACAAATGCACATGCTGTCGCGGAAAAGGTAGCAACCACAACATCTGTTCCAGAGGAGCTAAGGAATCAAGATAAAAGGTCTCTAGTTTCAACAAACATAGAACCTACACCTGAGGTTCAATTTTCAGAGTCTTCGACAACAACGGTAGATGCAGTGAGGCTTGGGGATCATGATATGAAAGATAGTCATCCATGGACTTGGAAGACGGTGCAACAATGACAACATTATACCAGAGGAAGATAGTAGACTGGAGCAGCGAGTTCTTAGTACACTTGTGGGTGAATTGGCATCTCGGCCAGAGGCTCAAAAATCACATTGTCTCCCACGTCCAGCTTGAGGGAGATCAATGAATTAAGGTTCTTTCCTTCACCAACAACTGCATGCGATCTATGAAAGCTTTCGTGCTTTCCTCATTGATGTCAGAATGAGTTTTGATTTTGCGAGGAGCCATTTCTAAAAATTTGATTTCTTGTAGAAATCATTGATTTTGTAGATTTGGGGGAAAAGAAGACAAAGAGATTTTTGTGTTGAGTTTAGGGTTCGTCGTGAGTATTAAATAAGTGTTCTTTAGAGGGCGCGACTTTTTAGAATCAGAATTGAAAGACCTAATTGAGGCTAAAGTTATTGTTTGGTTCTGAGCGACGCATCGTTTAGACAAGGTCTCTTTGATCGCGTTAAAATGAATTTGGGCCTAATCTCAAGGCCTTAGGGGGGGCGGCAAACACCATAAAATAAATCTTAGTCATTTAATTATAATTGAAACCCATGGGCCGGTTCTTGTGGCACGTTTAATAATTTCAGTTAGGGAAGGAAACCAGATTGTATCGCCTTAATCCTTATTGAGCAAGAAAAATGTAATCTTGCAAATCCAGTAATCAAGATCGTTTAAAGATATAGATTTTCTAATCCTTGTAGGTCAAGGAACATGCTTGGGTGATCAGTATAAATATAGGTGCTTATGACAAGATCAGGACTTTTTTTCCGACTTATACGCAATTTACTTTCAGCAAACTTACCTCTCTTCGCGAGCACAACAGGCAACGGCTAATTTAAAATTTTCACCAGACAGGGCATGATCAATTTGACAATTCTCTCCTATCATACGACAACAAGAAAATGAGGTTTCACCAGACAGAGTGTGAAGGTTCCGGGGATCAATGAAGTCATATCTAGTGTTTCTCAACACACGCCAAGAAGATTGCTTTGCTTTATACCAGACAGGGTGTGTAAGGCATCGATTTTCATGGTTCTACAACGAGATCACGACACAAGTCCTAGGACATCTAGGTGAAAAGAATCCATTAAGCGAGATTAGTGGTCTCCTCGTTTCAGTTGCTTGTGTGAAAGCAAGTTTGGCAACGCAACTCTCCATTAATGTTCTACAGGACAGTGACACGCCTAGCCCGATTTAAAAGAGATAGTTTGTAATCCCCAAACTTCTGGGAGCATCCAAACACATATGATTAGAGTATGGCAGAGGTTTTACTTTCATGTACGTCTAAAAATACATCTTATTTCTTATATTATCAATTGACATTGCGTAAACTCTTATAAAAAAACACTCAGTAGACTTAAAGGAACATAAATTTCTCTTTTTTCAAATGACTAAGAGTCTAACACCAAGAATGAATAGAATTGTTCAAGTGATTTTTTTCCATTGTTTCAGTGATTGAATCCATACAGATCAAAATAAAATACATACGGCCTATATTAATATATAAGGAAAAAAGTTACTCATAGGGTCTGAACTTTTGCCGATGTATCAATACTATGACCAAACTCAAAAAACTATCAAAGTGATACCCAAACTCTCAAAACTACATTTACGTGATGCATATAGTCATTTTTCATTACAGCACCGTCCAGTTCATAACGTGATTTTTTTTCTTTCAAAAATTGAGGGAAAAAGACTGTAATACCCTTACATTTTTTTATTTTATGTTTTCTATTTTTTATTTTTTTTAATTCTCTCTCTCTCTCTCTCTCTCATACAGTAGCAACACCCGACCGCCTTGCCACCACCTCACCGCCATCATTTTCGCATCCTAGCCTCACAAAAGTCATTATGTCGTGCCTCCACACCCGCTCGTGATCTCGCATCTCTGTTTCTCACTCGAGGTTGATGCTGCAATTGAATCACCACCTTGCAGCATTGTGAGCCTCGCCACCGCTGCCCTTGTGAACCTCGTCGTTATAGCCTCACGCCTCCAGGTGCCTCGGCCTCCCATCTCCAGCCTCTTGCCGCACACAACTCACGCACCACCTCAACTACACCTCGCGACCTCTGATTTGTGGCGCCCATACACCTTCGTGCCCTCTAATTCCTCAAGCCGTCGCCCTGAAACCATGAGCCATAATGCTCTCCCTGAAACCATCCTCTTCTTAGTTCACCAATCCAATCTCATGTTCCCTAAAACCCAACTCTTCCTTATTCATAGTCTCCTCCTCCTCTCTCCTTCAATACAACCGCCAAAGTTGGCCTCTCCCTTGCCCGGGTCAACTTCTCAGCTCTTTTGCAATTCTACAAGCCGCATTCTCAATTAATGAAGCTTTTGAAGAGATGTTCAAGAAGGCAAGAACACTTGTTTTGAATCTCAACTTGGTCATGTCAACTCAGCACATCGAGTATCAAAACAAAACAACCAATTGCAGCAATATTCTCTCATTCCAACATTCTTAAACTAATTCATATGAATCTAACCAATCTAAATCCAACAGCATCCTAAACCATCAAACTACCTTCAACATCATCATCTCTAGGACGATTGACCCGACCCGAAAATTTTAACCGCGAAGTTTGTCGGACCCTAATACTCGGCGGGTTCTTCATGGCCCACGTCCTCAAGATGGGTGGCCCGAGATTTAGGGGATGGTATTCGCGACGACGTTTGAGCTAGAACTTGGGGGCAGAGCAACGTGATTGAGATTGAAAGGCAGCTCGGCTAGGCTGTTGTTGCTGCGAGAGGAGGCGTAGTGCGAGAGAGTGAAGGCACGAGAGGCCTGTGTCGGGTGATTGGAAATGGAATTTGGATTTGGATTTGTGTTGTTTTGGATGTCGACGCTGTTGTAGAGATGGTTAAGGGGCTCTAGAGAGAGAGAGAGAGAGAGAGAGAGAGAGAGAGAGAGAGAGAGAGAGAGAGAGAGAGAGAGAGAGAGAGAGAGAGAGAGAGAGAGAGAGAGAGAGAGAGAGAGAGCCTTTTCTCTCAATTTTTGAAAAAAAAATGTCACATCATCAACATGGACGGTGTTGTAACGAAAAATGGCTCTATACATCGTTAAATGTATTTTTGAGAGTCTAGGCATCACTTTGATATTTTTTGAAATTCGGACATCATATTAATATATCGACGAAAATTCAAACCCTGTGGATGACTTTTATCCTTGTATAAATTAATCTTAACGCACCATGTAATGTGCAACTTCACCATATTTGAAGCAATGAACATTCTTTCTTTCTTTGGTTGCGCGCAGACCTAAGAGAAGAAGCTTTCAATTAGGTTGGACAAGGATTGTTTCGTCTTCACTTTCATGGATGTTGTTGATCGTGACTATGTTATGAAACGAGGGCCATGGTTCTACAATAGGTCAACGTTGGTTTTGGCTAAGTACGATGACTTTTCAGCGGTGGCAACAGTTCCTTTGCGCACCATTCCAGTTTGCGTTGAAGCCTTTGGCTTGCCTCCAGCGCTGTTAACAGAAATAGCCTACAAGATGCTCGGCCTTTCCCTCAGATC
Organism: Geum urbanum; assembly: GCA_946800695.1. NCBI lineage: Eukaryota > Viridiplantae > Streptophyta > Magnoliopsida > Rosales > Rosaceae > Geum > Geum urbanum. Next base: position 69,526,297 of record OX326998.1, on the reverse strand, counting down.
TTTCATCGAGGTTTGTAAGGCCAGTCTAAGACGAGGCCGTATGCGAATACTCATCAATCACTCTGTTGCGGCTCTTGTGCAACAAGTATTCCCAGCGAGAGATTTTGATTTCAACGTCGGCTTTGTGATCCCTGTCTGATTCAAGTACGAGTGGCTTGAAGGTTTTTTCCACGACTGTGGTTTACTCGAGCACGTCTCTCCATGTGGAGAAGTTCTAGATCGGTCAAAATCAATTGATCTGCTTGGTATCCTAGAGGGATGTGGTGTTGATCTGACAGTGTCCCAAAACCCTAGACCAGGAGTGGAAGCTCTTGCGGCACCTCGCGGCTTCCATTATGATGCGAATTGGTTGAACTAGAAAGTATTGTCCCCTAAAGGTCAATGGTTAAAGGAACTCCTAAAGGAACTAGGTTTCCCTAACATGCAGGTGAAGCCGAATACTCCTGTGCTCCTACTAACCTTGGGAGGGTCTGAGAACAACAACAAACGGGTTCCTCCTCGGAGCTGATTGTGTACAAGAAAAGGGCAAAGAACCCTAGAGGAAAGGAGAAATTCTTAGAAGGCTTTACTCCAAAGATTGCTTTATTGAAGGAGAACGGTGTTATCTTGATATCCCCGACAAAGCGGAAGCGCATGGCTCGACCAGTGGGTGCTAAGAACAAGATCCAAACTGAAGAGATTCTACTGAGGTGAGTGGGAAAGGAGGTGAAAAAGAAGAAGATTCCTAAGTAGTCTAGGAAGAAATTGGTAAAGAGATTGCTGGAGGCTTTGGAGAACAGTGAATCTGAGGAGGAACGTGAAACCTTGGCAGCAAAGCATGAAGGTCTTGAGCATGCATATGAGGGAGGTGAATGTTCATGTGTGCCTAAGCTTCCTGTTCAGGTAGAGGGAGAGAAATCTCCGTATGTCGTTGTGGAAGGGATAGAGAATAGTTCCTTACTCTAGGGCATTTTATTGTCAGGGGCTTGGTTGGTCTGCCAGCTCTGACAATGGTTCTTATTATTGGTCACATTTATGTGGTTTTTTTGAGCTTTTTGGTTGTGGTTGCATTTCGATCTAAATATTGCTAGATTACGTAGGTTCTTTATGAGTGCTGGTACTCCCCAGGTCGTGCCTTTGGGTGGATTTATGTATAATATAACCCATTATTTTATTTAATATGACATACTATGTTTCAAAAAAAAAGTAAAACATTTCAATGAATTCAAAAAGCAAGTTCCTATCTTGTAAAATCAAACGCATGAAAATCAGATTCAAAAGAAAAGAAAAGAAAAACACCAAATCTATAGTACGTACGTAATGAAAAATCCCCGTATGCAAATCCATAATTAATTAGTCATCGCCAAAAAGACCACCGTCGCCAAAAAGACCACCAATATCCTCATCTTCTTCCTCTTCAACCTTGTCTTCCTCCTTCTGCTCGACAACAACACCAACGCCAGTGGCAGACCCAGAAATTTACTTGTGAGGGGGCAAAATTGAAAGAAATACAAGAATTTGTGGTTAGTGAGGGCATATACTAATAAAAATATGTAATTAGTTAAAAATTGTATAGAAATTTTTAGCAAATTATATATACCCAAAATTTGCAATGGGGGCACCAGCCCTCCCTAGGCACATACTGGGTCCGCCGGTGACCAGCGCCACCGGCTGCAGGTGTGGCAACATCAACTGCACCGCGGGGAAGGCACAGACGCCAACTTTGCTCTTCCGGATGCAACTAGTTCGGCAATGTCTTTTCCTTTAACTTGGGATAAGAACTCCTCCATTTGTTGCCATCAGCCTCGGCTCTAACCGAAGCCAGAATTTTCTTCAAATCATCAGCAGAGGAACTGGTGTTCCCTCCTAGAACAGCTAGCAAGTAAGTCGTGACCACCTTCATATCGTCTTACAAATAATAATAATGACTGAGAGAGATCGACCGACCGATCGAGCTCAAATCTTCAAGGGCGGATTCGAGCAAAATAATTAAGGATGTAATATCGAAGTGCGTGGCTGCTATATACAGTAAAATCTCGATAAATTAATAACTTTGGGACTGACAAAATTTATTAATTTAGCGAGGTTATTAATTAGTCGAGTATTAAATTAATACTCAAGTCCCCAAGTTGGGACCGACAAAAAATATTATTTTTATAAGGTTATTAATTAATCGAATATTAAATTATCGAGGCTTTACTGTATAGGTTTTCAGAGAAGAAAGCAATCCTACTCCTTAGTTGAATAGGATTTTGTTTTAATTTCTATTCGACTTGGGAGAGTTTAATTTTTATTGCCGGTGGAAGGAAACCAAGTACAGTAAAACCTCGATAATTTAATACTTGATTAATTAATAACCTCGTTAAAATAATATTTTTTGTCGGTTCTAACTTGGGGACTTGAATATTAATTTAATAGTCGATTAATTAATAACTTCACTAAATTAATAAATTTTGTCAGTATCGAGATTATTAATTTATCAAAATTTCACTGTAGTACGCATTTATGGTATTACGTGGGCTTTTAGGTAATACGGTGCTACAAGCCTACAAGAAAAACTTGTTTCTATTCAACCATGGAGTAGTATTCCTGGTGGAATAAGGAAAACTTGGACAGTATACCCCGCGATTGGGTCATTTGGTTGCTCGCTAGAAACCTACAACATCCCATTGATATTATCAATTTACTAAGTCATGCTCTAACCTATTTCATCTCTTTATAATTGACTAGTATATGTCTCTGGATACCCCCCTATGTCTGTTCATTCTTTCATTTTCTTTAATTTTACTTATGATGGGTCTCGCTCACTCGCTCATATGACCTCCTACACAAGAATTCATTGTTTTCCTACTCATAAACGAGACAACGACACAGGCATCTTGACTAGCATATTTCTTGTTTTATACAATATTATGCTAGAGAAATAAGTAAGCACAGAAGTTAAGCATCACGGAAATAACATAATAAGTTTTATTGAATTTTGTTTTTGATAACTCATCAATAATCATGTTTTTTTTCAAGATACCAGAAAGAAAATACAAAAAAATCACAAACCAGAGCCTCTATTACAGCTTATTCCTAATTCCTAAATTGTCTAAACGAAAAACGTTGAACCTACTTGAAGGGTAAACTGTGTTTATTTTTGTTGAAGTGAAGGTGAACTGTGGTTTTACGTCTGAGCATTTGTGGCAGCATCGTACAATAGTTGGGCTTATATTCTACTCTGTTACAACGTTTCGGCCACTTTTGGGTACCATCTACAGTGATAAGAGTCATAAAACAATGTAGCCTGGACCATATCTAATGTGGTGTTCAGCACACAAATAACAAATTGTTTATTACAAAGTTTGGTACGAATTAGGCCAACCGAGCCCATTGCAAAAATTTAGGTACAAAATGGAAAATCAAATTCGAACTACGTACTTCTCCAATCTCCATGTATGGTTCTCGACTCAATCAAATTCGAACTACACACCATCTAGTTTTGTGGTAATGTTACGACTATTCGATCGGAAGGTATGCAAAGGTTCTAAGGTGAACTGTGTTCACCTTCAACCTCTTGCGAAAACAGTACGAAACTCATTCAGTGTTGCTGTTAAAATAGATAGAGTGTCGTCATGTGTGAAGTCATAGTTACCTTCAAGTCCCAAGTCCCAAGTCCCAACACATCCAACCCCCGAATCCAGTGATGATGAGCTAAGCCAACTTTGTCGTCTGGAAAAACAGCAATAAAAATCCATAAATAGGCCAGATCCAGCTCCAACCGAATTAGTGCAGCCTAGCACTAGCAGTGATGGGATAATATTCAACGTGGGCAGTTCCGTACTTTCAAGTCTCTCTTTCCTTCTTTCCCCATTTCCCATCCACATCCGATCTAGATTCGCTCCGGCTGGCTTGGCTGGCTTCGTGAACATCGACACCAAACGTGGCGGGACTAAAGCGCGTTTACAGAAACACGTGTTTTTGGAGTCAAGGACACCATTACAAAACGGAAGTTCATCCATTGAATCACATAATCAAGATCTTTAGAGTAATAAGACAAGAAATTAGTAATATGTTATTCACTTCTTGATAGGTACTTTCACCTATTGTGTCAGAATTTTGATCAGAACTTTATTTCTATTTAATTTTTATTAATCATTTAAAATGAAATGGAAGTATATACGATCGTCAAACATCTCTCATAACGTGAAAATATATACGGTCGAGATTAATAGCGTTATGTGGCAATTGGGTCAGGTAAGGAGGTTAGAAATGCCACATTAATTGATCGAGGAGAATTCTTGCCCAGGCAAAAAAACACCACTGAAGCGTTGATTTTTTACTTTTTCTCTTTTTTGAGACTACATCTACATGACAACTAGGCAAAACACTCCTCGGTGAACTTGCTCTTATACTCTGGGCCAAAATAACGTAATACCCTAAAACCGTTGAGGTCTGGACTTATCGATCACGCCATGACTGCTCATGGGCCTCTCATTGATGATGCTACGTCGTTTCGCAGCGGAGCATTTTCTTTTGTACGTATCGAAATGCACAGAGAAAGAGAGACAGAGTTTCACACCATAGCGGGTAAAAAACTTTTCCTTCCTTGACACTTGAGGTTAAATCCTAGTGCCAATGAAGATAGAAACCTTTGTTCAAACGAAAATAAAAAATAAATAAAAAACTTGTGTGGTAGGTGAAGAAAAATCTCTGTGTTTATGCATTTTCCTTTAATTTACATTTACACAAACGATTAAATTTTTTTTTTTTTGAGAAAAAGATATTTTTATTGATTACCAATTGATTACACCATAGAACATTCAGTCAAGATATCTATACAAAGACACTCATTTCACCAAACACTAAATCCTAAGGGTTCATTAAAACAAACAAACGAACAAAGCTAGTCGGGCCCAATCTCTAAGCATACCAAACGCCCAAATAAAGCTACCAAACTAAGAACACAATCCCGGATATCCCGCTACAACCTTGCCACCAACGTTACAAAAGACGAATTTACCTCCTCAAACACTGTATCCCAAAGCATCGAGACCACGTGCAAGAGAAATTCACCTTAACATTGACAACTTGAAAACACCGAATATAGACCACCATGTTCCCAGGAGAAACACCATATCCATAGCTCCACAACTTCACCACGATACCAAAACCCTAGCTCAAAGGAGTAGGGACAAATAACACCTAAATAAAACCCTAAACACAAAGAAATAGACCTAAAAAACATTGAAGGCCCAACAATGAGCATCCCACCACTACATAACCATTGTGAACCGTCAGCCAAGTCCAAATTCGAAGGAGTTACTGTTACCACTGCTGCATCTTCTCAGATTCGTGCACCACCACTGCACCACCTCCCTCGTTCTTCTCCGACCCTCCATAGACAAAACCTCTCTACAATCTAGCCCACCTCCGTTCCTCTAACTTCTAGCAACAGAATACATGGAGACCTAATCACCATCGGAACAGAGATCTGATGCTCACGCGCACAAAGGCGATGAGCAACCTCATTCGTCGGAACCGACACTCGAGCTATGCCCATGGTCGATCGAAGAAACCTAGCACCTCGCCACCAAACCATCCTTAGCTCGCCACAGTTCATGATTCTCCTCCAAACTCCACAATGACGTCTGCAATCGCCGCCGCCCATCCCACTGCACCAAAATTCTCGTCCGACTTCACCTGCGTAGCGCCAACGAGGCCAAAGGCCTCCGCCGAGCCGAGGCCGCCGAACGAAAATCAAAGAAACCCTAAAATCACCCAAGAATTTTCTTCCAAGAAAGCCGGTCAACTTTTTGTAGTCCATCACGATTAAAATTATGCTGTACATAATTTTAGAGAAATAAATTGAAGAAAATATTTTGTTTTCAACGTTACACTTTAATAAAACAAAAACAAATAATATTACACAATATATATTTTTTCAAATCGAGATGACAACATTATTAAGAGTTTTCTAGGCTTGCAGACCAAAAAGTAGATTAAGATTTGGTTTCAATCATCGTCACTTGGAGGGGAACCCAAGTTGAGGAAGTTCCACATTTGGTATTCTTACTAACTCGATAACATGTGATGATCATACACATCTTATCTACTTCTTTTTTTCACATTGTTCCAAAGGATGTTGATCCAGAAATTCATTATGCTGGGTTTGATATAGGGCATTTCTACCCCTCCTGTGGTTACATTTATAATTCTTTTGACGTAACTAACATTCAACCACAAAAAAAATGATAAATAGGAGTTTAATGTTCTCGTGGTGGGACTTAATATTTTTATTGAAACATTTGTCGTAGTTTATATCTATTTTTTTATTAATAAATATATGTCTTGTTTACAAACTATTTATGAATAAAAAGCTTAATTATTTGATTTTACATAATTCTGGATAACAAGTTAGATTTTCGTTGTCCGGACATAAATAATTTAGCATAGAGTTGACTAAGCTTCAATGTGATGAAATTATTCGAATAACAATTTACATACATAATATTAATCACACATGTATAAAGTATGCATACTAACACACAATACTACAAAATTTCGAACAACTAGTTGCATTCAGGCATTATTGAGAGTAAATGATTCAATTATAGGAGCAGACAACTACAAATGACTAGTTGCATTGCTGTTACCAAATATGAATGATAGAAATAAGACACATTAAAATTTAGTGTTATGAAGCTTGGGGTGCATGACTAGTTGCATACCGAACATTCATGTTCGAACAAATGCAAATTTAGTAATTGTGCTAAGAAACTTCGAAAGATCAGTTGTGTTCTATTACAGAACATGAATGCTAAGCGATGACCAGACTAAACTACATTAAGCTGTTTATGAGGATTTGAATGTTTGTTGTTTTTATTCTAATAAAAAAATAACTTTATCATATAAAAAAAAGACGGGATAATTTTAATTTTAGAATTGCCATCATCAACTGTTTTCTCTTTATATATTACAAACATATCATTATTTAGTGTCTCCACACAATGTTAGAAAAATATCTTTCAAAAGAATTTGAATCTTCTCTTAGATATAGAAAGTTGCTTGAAAAATCAAAACAACTTTGTGGCCCTCTGTCAAATATTGTATCTAAATCTCTCAAAAATGGTGATATCCTCAAATCATATGTTTGACTTTGAATCTACAAAGAACAAGTATTTTTTTTATATCCAATCCTTTATACGGAACAAAATCTCAAACCCTTAATGGCAATACAACAAGGGAAAATACCCCTTTAATATTCATAATGAAAAAACGGAAAAAGAGAAGAGAGACCTCATTCTTGATTTTATAACAACATTTTGTAACTGGGAGACAAAAGAAACGTCCTCCAAAAAACAGTCCAAGAATATTTACTGAATGTAGAAGTTAAAACGAGTGCCCAAAATCTTCCTGCCTCACCTGAAATGTCTCCATTTCACTCTCTCTAACTATAAAACCCCCACCTAGTAAAATTTAGCCTCACCTCTTTTTCTCTCTCTTGGAAATAGGCAATAAGAAGAAGAAGAAGAAGACTTTGAAGGAGAAGGAAGCAAGGAAGGAAGGGTCTCTCAAATTCTTGAGAGATATATATAAAGAAATAAGGAAAACGAGATCTTGGACCAGAATTCTGGGTTTTTGCTCAAACTCGAAGTTGGGGCCCTTTCGTTTTCATAAAAAAAGGGATAATCTTTGTCGCTCTCCTTTGGTTTTACTGCTCCCCATTTGTTTCTGTGCCTGGTAATAATCCTCTTCCTATCTTCTGCATCTCATTGTTGTTTGTTCAAAGTTTCAGTTTTGGTTTTTGTAGATGTGTTGATCCAGTTGATCTTGATCGCGTTTTGGTAATTTAATCTGTGTTTTGGATCGTATGCTGGTTGGTTGGTTCGTCTGGATTTGTATAGAAATCTAATGCTGTTTATGTGATGCCATTTTGTGACTGGTCAGATTTACATGTGTGTGTGGATATTAGTTGTATGAATGGGGCTGGAGTTATATGGAGGTATTGATTTTGTTTGTTGGGTGTTTGTGTATGTGTTTAGTTTTATAATCTGGGTTTATCTTCTTTTTGGCGTTTGAAAACTGATCTGTGAAGAATTTTGATGTTCTGGGATGCAGATAGCTGCCGGCTTTTGATTCAAAGCTCTGATCTCTAGTTTTGATTTACCTGAAGTTGTGCATTGAAATATGTGATAGTTTCGATATGTGATTATGTTGTAAAAGTAGGATAAATTAAAATGCATCATTCAACCTGTGATAGTTGGTTAACTGGAGTATTGATTTCCTTTTAATTTTAATATATGACATGCTTTCCAATTTGTTGCAGGATTCTTGTCTGTAAGGCTGTTCTGTGGTGGAAGATATGGGGATTGAAGATATGGAATTTGAGAAGGTTCAAGGACCAGTGGGAACTATCAATGAAGGAGAGCATTCTGCTAAGGAAAACGGGAAGCTGGAGGAAGGTTCAGGACATAATGAGCCCATTAAATTTGGGTCACATGGCGACGAGATGGTTAAAAAGGAAGGAAATGGGGTCTCAGCACCAAATTTCCCAAAAGATGCAGTTGAAGATTGGCCTGCTCCAAAGCAGATCCATTCCTTTTATTTTGTTAGGTGCCGGACATTTGATGATCCAAAATTAAAAGCTAAAATTGATCAGGCCAATTTAGAAGTTCAGAAGAATAATCAAGCTCGAAGTCTAGTCATTGAAGCTTTAAATGCAAAGAGGGTGAGTTGAAGTCAATGCCTTTCTTGTTTCAAATTTGTTTCGAACATGAGCTTTCTTTTATCCATATTATCTTCACCATTTTATTTTTCTGGTACATGTGGATAATATGTGACTAGAACATTTCAACTGGTGCTCCCATACTTCTGTTAAACAGGGGTGCGTAATTGCTCAGGTTGTGGTAAATTAATATGTGGAATCAAATGCATAGCATGGACATAAGTTGATAAAAAAAACTGCTTATTATTTGAAATTTTAGAAGAAAGTCTCTAATTCACTGCTTTTTCTCTCCTGTTCAGTCTGCAAGATATGAGTTAATAAAGCAGATTAAGGCTGTTAGATCTGACAACTATCAAATTAGAAAAATAGCGGATGAGAAATTCAAGGAGATAGAGCCTCTGCAGAAAGATCTCAGAAAGCTGCGCAATGCAGACCAAGCTAGTCGTAATAGTGGTTTGAGCTCGTCTGAAGAAGAGCTTGATGCTCGGGTGTGTTATTTTTTCATGCTAGTATATCTGCAAAATTATACGTTAATCTTTGTTGGTTTGTCCTGCTAACACTTGCTGTGTATTAAACTCTCTAATTTTGGACTGTTGGAACAGATCAAAGGTTTGCATTACATTATACAACATGAGAGCATTCCTTTGTCTGAGGAGAAGAAAATCCTCAAAGAGATCAAACAACTTGAGAGCACACGTGGTGAAGTCATTGCTAAAGCTGTTGTACGAGCCAAGATTCAGGAATCAGTGGTTCACATTGACAAAGAGGCCCTTGAAGGCCAGGTTAAGGTAAGGACTTCCTTGTTTTATATCCCTCGAAGATTCTGAATTTTGTTGCCGACTTTCCTTATTATGTATTGTCTGGCATATCTGCTAACCATTTTCAAATCATGGTTGCAGCTTATGGGTGATGATTTGGATGGAGTAAAGAAAGAGCAACAAGCTGTTAGGGCCAAAATTCAGCAACTTGATGATGCAATCAAGGCTGTAGATAAGGAAATATCAACAATGCAGGAAGAGCTGAAAACTGTGACTGATAAGAGGGATGAAGCACAAGAAAGCATCTATTCATTTAGGAAGCAGCTTGACCAGCAAGTAAGTTGACATGAATTCTGATGTACCATATATAGCTCTCTCTCCTATCTTTAGTGTGCTCTTAGATTTGTGTGTTTGGGCCTCATTTGGTTCATAAGTGTGCAAGTATTTCATTTGTCTCTATCCATCAATCAATCTACTGTGCTTTTGGGTTTATGTAACAGTGTATATTTGCTAGTTAAGAATTTACATTATTGTATGGTACTTGAAATATCAAATTGTGGCCTGAATGTTGTTTAATTCATTGGCAAAACATGGAAAATTTTTCTTCTTCTTCTTCCGTGACAATAATGTAGCCATAGTTATGTACTTATTTTTGAAGTTCTATTTGTTTGTTTGTAAAGAGCTTTATTTTATTTTTTATTGTATGTGTTTTTGAGTTTGAAAATTTGAAATGGCATCTGCCCCGATATGATTCTGGGATTATATCTTTCTGAGATATGTTGAGCACTTCAATCAAATAAAAGTCTACTTGAACCGCCTTGGGTCTAATGTATTTGGTTATTCACTTTGCTCACTTGCATTATTATGTTGCAAAGCGGAAAAATTGTGAGACATGTCTGAAAATCTGAATTAATTTGTTCTCCTTAGATCTAATTTTGCTTGGTTACATGGCAGTTTTTGTTGTGAACTATATTATGAGTAGTTAAACTATTACTGTATCAAATTATATCAAATTTTAACCTTGTTGAATATAGAGAAATGTAATATTAACGCTCATAAATTCTTTATGCTGATTTTCAGAATGCATGCTTTTACCTAAGCCGTAATACCTTGAACAAGGCAAGAAATTTTGCTGTACAGAGTGATGTTAAAGCTCTTGAAGAGCTCTCGCATGCAGAGGTTTGTGAAAACTCATTACTCATTATTGCTCCTTACATTATGTAGCCTTGTGTAGCTAGGGTATGCTAAAGGTTGAGTATATGACAGGTGGAGAAATTTATGTCCCAATGGAATAGTAACAAAGATTTTAGGGATGATTATGAGAAAAGAATTTTATCGTCTCTGGACAGTCGGCAATTGAGTAGAGATGGACGAATAAGAAACCCAGATGAGAAGCCATTGGTGGTCCATGAAGCTTCTACACCTCTAGTAGCAGAGTCAGCGACAAAAGCTAATACGAAACAAGTCAAGGAAGAGATCAGATCTGCTCCATTAGATACTTTGCCCGTGCTAAAGGTTCAGAAAGAAGTAAAAAACAAACCAGCACTTGCAAAATCTATTGTAGAGCACATTGATGCGGAAGAAGAAGAGATATATGGGCTTGGGAATCCAAAAAAAGACCTAAAAGAAAGTAAAATTGATGAAGCAAAGTTGAAAGAGATCAAAAGAGAGGAGGAAATTGCGAAAGCTAAGCAGGCCATGGAAAGGAAGAAGAAGAAAGCAGAGAAAGATGCAGCTAAAGCAGCAATTAGAGCTCAAAAAGATGCTGAGAAGAAGCTCAAGGTTCATTAGTTGCATTTTGTCTTTTCTTGTTTTACTATTTTGCTAATATGTTTTGGGCACTGACATTTTCCCAAATTTGAACTCAGGATCGTGAAAAGAAGGCAAAGAAGAAGGTTACATCGGGAACTGAAAGCAACAGTGATGAGCCGACTGAATCAGTAACTGAAGTTGTGGAACCAGAGAAAATAAATGAAGCCGTTGAAGTTCCGGTCCCCGTGAAGGAGAAGGTGCACAAAGATAAAATTATCAGGAACAGGGGTCGTACGAGAGGTCCAGACGCACTTCCGAAAGCCATTCTGAAGCGGAAGAAGGGTAACAATTATTGGGTATGGGCTGCTCCTGCGGCTTTTGTAGTTCTGGTGTTGATAGCACTTGGTTATCACTATCTTCTTTGAGAAAGTTAAAGCTGGAACTACGGTAAAGAAGGTATGAAAACTAAAGCTCTTTGCATGGTAAGTTTGCAGGTAACTGAGGTCTGTCTGTTAGTTAAATCTAGTTTTTTCGGTTCTTTACATCCTGTATGCAAGGATGGACTTGGAACTCATAATGTTGGTGGTAGGCTGGTAGCTCAGTCCGAAGTTTGGTTCGGTGGAGAAGAGAAACAAATTGAATGGTTTATTTATTTTCAAATTTTGACTGTCCCTTTTTCGTTGATGTTAATTTGAAACCTCAACTATGGTCATATAGAATTTTGCACTTACATACTTTTTATCTTGTCTTTTACTGTTTTATCTTGTTGTCTTCTTTTACTGTTAAATATAAGTTTGCATCACTCGAACTACCTTGCACTAAAAAAGTAATACGCTTTTTTTCTCGAGGAGCCGCCGCTTAGAACTAAGGTTTTAGGGGTTTGCTCAGAATCAATGCCGATGACTTCTTCTATGAATGTTCTCGCAAGGAATTGCAATGACGTCACGGTGGAAGCTTTGAAGACTGTTTCGACAAAATCACCCGGCCATGATTTTCCTAATGGAAACAAAGGTCTCGAATCCATCTTACATGAACTCTCTTCGTCTGAAGTTAGGGTTCCGTAATTGTGAAGCGGTATTTAGTGTTGCTAGCGATGGAGTGGCTGGAGGCCAATCGGGAGGCTTAGCCCTCTTCTGGAGGGACGATTTGGAGGTTGATTTTCTCACCAAATCAAGGAATCCTATCGACGTTTTAGTTAACCATACGGGTTTGTCGAACAAGTGGAGGTTTATTGGATTTTATGGGCATCCGATTACTGCAAAACGTCACCACACTTGGGACTTATTGAAAGAGCTTGCGAGTCGTTCGTCGTTACCATGGCTTGTGGTTGGGAACTTTAATCAAATTCTCCATAACGGAGAGAAGGATGGAGGAGCATGGAGATGGTCGGGACAGATGAGTTTGTTCAGCTCGGCTCTTCATTTTTGAGAGTTACATGACTTAGCTAGGGTTTCATGGCATTCCCTATAACTGGCAGGGCTGTGGCATACGTGAGCGACTGGATCGGGCTATGGTGAGCAACCTCTGGTATGATCTATTCCCGGCGACTAGGGTTTTGAATCTAAAGCCTATCAAAGGTGACCATGTGGCCATACTGATTGAAGTTAGGAGTATTCTTTCTCAACCTGTACCTCGCAGACATAAGAGGTTCAAGTTCGAGAGCTTCTGGATTTCTCACAACCAGTGTGAAGAGGTGATCAAAGAGGGCTGACATCGAGACAGGGTAGGTACACCTATGTTCGAAGCTATTCAATGTATATCGAATGCAAGAATGGCACACAATCGTTGGCAGAAAAACACTTTCGGGAATAGAGGCAAAGAGATAGATGGGATACGTAATCGTCTGGAGGTTTTTAAATCACTTCCTTTCGATGAAGACAACAAATCGGAATCATCCAGCTTGTATTGGAGGCTTGATACTCTACTTCTGGAAGAGCATGCATGATTACTGGAACCAATGAGCTAAGGTCCTTTGGCTCACAGAGGGAGAAAAGAGTACAAAATTCTTTCACCGTAAGGCATTGAACAGAAAGACTAAGAATCACCTTATCGGCCTCATAAACGAAGCTGAAATATTCCATGACACGGAGCAGGGTATGGAGAAGGTGGTTCTTGATTATTTCGGGAACATATTCTCTTCAGGGGACATCGACCAGTTTCATATGGAGAGGATAGTCAATCTTATTCAACCAAAGGTAACGACACCTATGAATGAGGAGCTGCTGGCTACCTTTAACCCTGAAGAGATTAAGGAAGCACTTTTTCAAATGTATCCTACGAAAAGCCCAGAACCGGATGGCATGCCACCACTCTTCTTTCAGAAGTACTGGGATACTATAGGTTCTGATGTGGTAAAGGCCGTGGACAGTTTCTTGCTTACAGGGAATTTGCTTGGAGGGATTAACTACATGCACGTCTGCCTCATTCCCAAAGTTCCCAAACCTACGAAGATGACAGATTTGAGACCGATTGCACTATGTAACGTGATTTAAAAAAATTTCTCGAAAGCAATCACTAACCGACTGAAAAAATATATTGGGACAGTTCATCTCTCCGTTTCAAAGCGCGTTCATTCCTGGAAGATTGATTTCAGATAACACATTGGTTGTCAATGAGGTATTGCACTTTATCCATACAAATACTTCTAAGTCTAATGGAGTGTTCTCTTTGAAGCTTGATATGAGTAAGGCCTATGATAGGCTTGAATAGAGTTTTCTTGAAGCAGTGTTGAAATGACTAGGGTTTGCTGAGGCCTGGATACAAATGGTTATGCAATGCGTGACCACAGTCCGCTATTTATTCCTAGTGAACGGGAAAGCTAAAGGCTATCTAGCTCCAACACGGGGGATCTGGCAAGGGGATCCTTTGTCACTGTTTCTTTTTCTGTTGGGGACGAAATCTTTCTCGATGACAAAGCTACAGCTGACCACTTTAAAGGAATGTTTAAATATTAAACAAGCTTTACAAGAGTATGGGCTAGCTTCAGGACAGAAGGCAAACTTTGCTAAGAGTAGTATAGCTTTTAGTAAAGGAGTGCTGAATGAGCAAAAAATATCAATAGCCGAGGCGTTAGGAGTGGTGATGGTGGAGAAGCACGACAAATACCTGGGTCTTCCTACTTACATTGGTAGAAAGAGAATCGAGACTTTTGCTTTCATTAAAGAAAATGTGTCGAAGAAAGTAGAGGGATGGCAAGGGAAATTACTAAGCAGTGCAGGGAAGGAAATACTAATTAGAGTAGTTGCTCAGGCCATTCCAATGTATGTGATGAATTGTTTCTTACTCCCTAAGGAATTTTGTGACTCTCTTCATCAGCTTTGTGCGAAGTTTTGGTGGGGCTCTACCACGGAGAAAAAGAAAATACGCTGGTTATCATGGGAAAAACTGTGTCTTCCCAAAGAAGAAGGTGGAATGGGATTTAAGAACTTGTATGCTCATAACTTAGCATTATTGGCAAAGCAGGGTTGGCGGTTGATCAAGCACCCGGAGCTAAATATTTCCCTTCTGGTTTGTTGGAGGAGGCCACACTCACTTCATCTCCCTCACAAAGCTGGAGAGGCATTTTTGAAGGTCTAAAACTGTTACATAAAGGTTTATTGTGGAGGGTTGGACATGGAGAAGATATAAATATATGGGAGGATTCTTGGCTACCAAGATCAGGTATGTTCAAGCCACTTTCTACTTGTAATCCGAGTCTTCAGAGGGTTAGTGATCTCCTTACAATGTCGGGACAGTGGGATACAGATATTGTGAAGAATAATTTTGTAGAGGTTGAGGCCGACTTAATCTTTTCCATCCCTCTAAGTTTGAGACATGGGCAGGACAAACAAGTCTAGTTCTACACATCATCTGGTAGGTTCACCACGGCTAGTGCTTACAAAATTGTTGTTGACCGTTGTAGATATTTGGGATTCCTAGTGTAATTATAATCGATCTGTTCATTATTGTAGATATTTTTTCTTATTAGGAATCTGTCATGTAAAGTGTATATTTACCCCTTTTTTGGGACTGAATGAAACAAGAATTTCTACCCCTAAACATTGTTTGTCTATCCTTTTCTACTTGGCATCAGAGCCAATCCTGTCGACCTACCGACAAAACCCTATTTTTTTGTCACCCACTACACCTTATTTCC
This sequence comes from Geum urbanum, assembly GCA_946800695.1. Classification (NCBI taxonomy): domain Eukaryota; kingdom Viridiplantae; phylum Streptophyta; class Magnoliopsida; order Rosales; family Rosaceae; genus Geum; species Geum urbanum. Next base: position 69,510,963 of record OX326998.1, on the reverse strand, counting down.
GCTGCCATGACTAAAGGATCCGACTATGATGTGATTTCTTCTCCTTTACCTCCACCTACATCTACATCCATCCACTACCATCAAGAAAATTCCCCTTTTCCCATTGGAGTTCTCTTGAACGATACAAATTACTCTACTTGAGCTCTTACTATGAAAATCACTACCACATTTGCCATCATTACCGGCGAGATCACCGGAGACAAGGCCGGCGATCGGAAAAGTCGCCGGTAATGTTCATCATTACCGGCAACTTACTCCGTCGCCGGTAATGTCGCCGGAAAATCGCCGGTAATGTTTCAACCGTCGCCGGCAATGTCAAGCCGAACATTTCCGGCGATTTTCCGGCCGGAATTTCGCCGGAAATGTGTGGGTCGACATTGCCGGCGACGGTTGGAGTCGCCGGTAATGTTTTGAAACATTACCGGCGATTTTCCGGCGTAAAGTCGCCGGTAATGTCTTCATTTCTGGCGACTTACTCCGTCGCCGGCAATGTCTCTTATATTAGACGCAGATTGCAGCAGCTCGATCATTCATTCATTTTGATCGAAAAAAATCCAGAGAAATCGAAAGAAGGAAAACGTACGCTCTGAAATCGATCCTTCGGTATATTGTCAAAATTAAGGCGCGCGTCGAAAACTCGATCACTCGAAAAGCTATATATATAGGTACGTGTATATATACGTATATGTGTATGTATATATATATATGTGTGTGTTGATCAAATCCAATTCGTGAGATATATATGAAATGTTGTTGATGTCACCGAAACGAGAAAACTGCTTATAGTTAATCTTATCTTGTGTCTGAATCAACGACTGGTATTATCGTAGTGTTATCGGAGCCAGGCTTAACAGAGCCTCCTACCTAGTCAAATACGTTTTGAATTGAAAAAAGAAGAATACCATCATCGAGTACTGAATCGAATTCAGAGATTAGATCGATATATATATATATGCATGCATGTGTTGATTTAATTAGAGTTGAATTGAGATATCCCGTCGATTATTAGTAGTGAATGTGTGTGTATATATATATATATAATTAATACGTAAAATTGTTAGAATTTTCAGGATGGACAAGAGTTGGGTGAGTATCGAAAGATGGGATGTCAGATATCACCAGGGAATTAGGAGTTTTGTGGATTTTGTGAAGGCTAATTGTGGAGACACTACACTTCATTATTGCCCGTGTAAAGAATGTAAGTGTTTCAGCGATCGATTTCGTTTTCCCATTGATAAAGTCCAGAGGCACCTGAGTAAATACGGGTTTTGGGATAAGTACACTTGTTGGATTTATCACGGTGAAACATCGTTAGCGGGTCCGCATGATCATGGACAATTTGGTGAGAGGGCCAGTCCACGCTATGATCATGGAGATTTTGCTGAGAGGGGCAGTTCATCCTATGATCCAACAGCGATGTTAATCATTGATATGTTTCCTCATGAGAGCGGTGTATTTGCTGATGAAGCACCAAATGTCCCTTCCGTCGTTGAGGGTTTCCCCCATATCGAGCCAGTCGAGCCATTACCTGGAGCTCATGTCAACACAAGCGGTATGGACAAGTACAACAACCTGATTGCATTGCAACAGACTCCGTTGTACGATGGTTGTAGTAAGACTGTTCTTGAAAGTGTGATGGGAGTGATGCAGCTCAAAATGGAGAACAAAATGTCTGTCAAAGCTGTTGATTCTTGGTTGAAGTGGACTGCTTTGCTACTGCCACCCGGTCATCGTCTTCCTACCACTCATCATAAGGTGCGACATATCCTGAAAGATCTTGGGATTTCCTACATCAAAATCCATGCATGCAGATATGATTGTATTCTCTTCTGGGGAAAAGATCTCGAAGACCTTGAAGCCTGCCCGGTATGTTTTACAGAAAGGTATAAGTTGACTCCTGCAGGCAACAAGAAAGCTGTGAAGATACTTCGATATTTCCCGCTTATTGATAGGCTGGAGCGGTTGTTCATGTGTGCTTTCACGGCCGAGGCAATGAGATGGTGGGCTGAGATGAACTTGCCTGACGATGACACCCTTATACACCCTTCCGACGGAGAGGCTTGAAAGCACATGGTCAGGGAGTTTGATCATTTTGCAGCAGAGGTCCGAAATGTTTGGCTAGGGTTCTCATCTGACGGATTCAACCCTTTTGGCAACATGAGTCTTCAATACAGTATATGGCCAGTTATTTTGGTACCGTACAACCTTCCACCATGGATGTGCATGAAGAAGGAATACAATATGTTGACTCTGTTAATTTCGGGCCCGGGTTATCCAGGAAAGTGTCTCGATGTGTATTTGAGGCCTTTGATTGAGGAGCTTAAGTACCTGAGTGAGTGTGGCCACCCCACTTACGATAGGTTCAAAAAGGAGATGTTCCAGATGCATGCCATGCTTGTTGGCACCATCAGTGATTTTCCTGCCCGCGATATGTTGTCGGGCAACGTTACTAGGGGTTACAGGGCTTGTTCAGAGTGCATGACGGTTGATTGTTGCAGTCCTCATTGCAGTAAAATTGTTCAGATGCGTCACCGTTGTTGGCTTCCATATGATCACCCATTTAGGTAGGATCCAGACGCGTTTGATGGGACTGTGGAAACAGATGTGGCACCCAGGCGATGGACAGGGGAAGAAATTTTGGAAGTGTTGAATGAATATGATTTTGGCCAACTGAGCAATCATCCTGACATAGTCGTGTCAATTCCAGACAAGCCCGAAAGGTATAAGTTTTGGACACACAAGAGCTTATTCTGGGAACTCTTATACTGGCCCAGGTTGCCTATCAGACACTACCTAGATTTCATGCACATAGAGAAGAATGTGTGTGAAAGTGTTGTGGGCACAGTTCTTAACTTGGAGGGGAAAACAAAAGACATCCCTAAGGCATGCATTGATCTGAAAGCAATGGGTATGCGGAAACATTTGTGGTTAAGAGATGATAAGAGAAAAATGCCGCAAGCTCCTTACACCGTAAAGCCGAAGCATAAGCATGAAATTTTTCGGTGGCTGAGTAATGTCAGGTATATATTCTTATGGCTACGCAGAAATTTGGCCTTTAATTTTTACCGGATTATGGTTATATGCGAGAAATATAATTGTTGCCTATGGATATATATATATATATATATATATGCAGGTATCCTTATGGCTATGCAGGAAATATAAGCAGGTGTGTTAACTTCTGGGACAATAAGATGTACGGATTAAAGAGTCATGACTGCCATGTACTGCTTCAACGCCTTTTCCCTATTTTCATTCGAGGGTACCTGCCCAAAGAGGTGGTGGAGCCGTTGGTGGCCTTGTCAAGATTCTTTCACAAGTTATGCACCAGGGAAGTTAAAAAATCAGACCTCAGGGAGATGCAAGATGACATCATTTTTATCATGTGCAAGCTTGAGAGGATATTTCCCCCAAATTTTTTCGACATCATGCCTCACCTGATGATCCATCTTCCCGAACAATTGTTGCTCACCGGTCCCGTACACTACACTTGAATGTATCCCATGGAAAGGTACAAATGATTCATACATTTGGTTTGCCTATGTTTTTATATGTAAATTCTTATTTTTTAAGTAAGTTAACATGCACTTGTTAACTTGTAGACAATTGGGAGCCTACAAGGACTATGTGAAGAATAAATATGCACCTGAAGGGTGTATCGCTGAAACATATGTTGCGCACGAGTGTGTAACGTACACTAAAGTGTACTTGGGAGCGCTTGATGACCCCCAACAACAGATGCCGATAGATGAACCCCAGTTCAACCTTTCTATCATCTCCAGTGACGTGGTAGTACAGGGAAGCTTGCCAAAGTCGTACAAGTTGGATGGAAATGAGGTAGCCATTGCCCACTGGTCGGTACTGATTAACTGTCAAGAAGTACAATATTGGAAAAACTATCATCTACACTGCCCTGCTATTGCCGGAAATGTTGATTACCACAACAGGACGTTTGCAAACTACTTTGGTTAATGGGTAAGGGTATATGTGTATATGTCTATTTATATATATATATATATATATATATCCTTATATAGCATGTATGTATGTACGTGGTTTTGTGGTTTCAAGATGACATAATTTCTTGTGTACGTATTACTGGACGTTTTCAGATGAACCATGTAGCAGATGATGGTTGCCCAGAGTGGTCAAACGAATTGAGGGTCCTGGCGATGAAACCGATAGCTGCAAAAGTTTACTCGATGTGTCAGGTCAATGGCGTGAAATTTATATGTGAAAATCGAGACGACCGACTGAAAACACAGAATTGTGGGGTGATGGTCCATGGTGGGCAGGATGGCGTTGACTATTACGGTGTCCTTCATTCAGTTGTTGAACTAATTTATGGGAACCGCATGAAAGTGCACTTGTTCAAGTTTAGATGGTTTGATACTAGCCCGGAGAACACAAGGACCGATCAGTACGGAACATTTTCGGTGAATACTGCTACTAGCTGGTATGAAGATGACCCTTTCGTTCTTACCTCATCAGTAAAACAAGTGTTTTACCTTGACGATCTTCTTAACAAAGTCCCGTGGAAGGTGGTTAACCATGTTGCTCATAGAAACATATACAGTGCTGCCACATTTGGTGAGACCGCAGATGATGAGGAAGTTACTACATACCAAGAGCCGAACGCTTTTGACATTCCGGAATCATCTACGATTCGCCTTAATAATGTGAGATCTGGGAGTGTGGTTCAAATTACTGGAGCAGAACTTCTCGATGTTAATCCATATGAAGTTGACGCTGATTCAGATGACGAGGAGCGTCACATATTGCTAGAGGTTACCTATGAAACCGAGTCAGACTCAAGTGATGAAGATGATTACGATTATCATCCTTAGTACGTCGGAAATTGTAGTCAGAAATTGTAGTCAGAAATTGTAGTCGGAAATCGTGTCGGAACGTTGTCGGAAATTGTAGTCAGAAAATGTAGTCGGAGATTGTAGTCGGAATTTGTACGTAGTCGGAAATCGTGTTGGAAATTGTGTTGGAAATCGTGGTCGGAAATTGTCAAAAGAAATTGTAGTCGGAAATCGTGTTGGAAATCGTAGTCGGAAATCGTAGTCGGAAATTGTAGTTATATATGGTCGGAAATGTTGTCGGAAATTATTTAGTCGGAAATTGGTCGGAAATAGGTCGATCAGATAATTTTCGAGAAATAATGACATTACCAACGAGTTGATAAGCAACTCGTTGGTAATGACATTACCCACGAGTTAGCAACTCGTTGGTAATGTCATTACCAACGAGTTGCTTATCAACTCGTTGGTAATGTCATTACCAACGAGTTACCATGTAACTCGCCGGCAATGGTGGCGGTATTTCCAGACCATGCAGCTCGAGCTGCTCCCCATTTCTTCCTCTCCCTCTTCCCTCTCAAACCCTAAAACCTCTCAAAATTCAAAACCTCTCAAACCCTAAAACCCCTCTCTCTTCATCTCAACCCTCTCCTCAATCCTCTCTTCCTGTCCTCCCCTCTCCCCTCTCCCCTCTCTTCCTCTCCTCCCCTCTCCTCCCCTCTCTCCTCCTCTTCCTCCTCCCCTCACCTCCGTCGCCGGACAACAGTTGGGTCAAGCTCCACCATGGCAGGTAATAGCTCACTCTCTCTCCCTCTCTCTCTCCCTCTCTCTCTCTCATTCCACATTTTATTTTTATGCATTTTGATTAATAAATTTTTGATAATTGTGGGATGTATGTATGCATGTGGAAAATATTTGTAAAATGTAATTAAGGTATGTTTGAAAATTGTGGGAAATTAATGTGGATAATTGTGGGGTGAAGGAGAAATATATGTGATGTATATATGTGAAAAATTAATTAATTTATATGGAATGTATATATATACGTATGTTTGAAAAATGTGGAAAATTAATTAGCTAGGGTGATTTGGATTAATATGTGATGTATATATATATGTGTGAAAATTAGGTGAAATTAAGATGCATGATCGATGTATACAAAGTGTATATGTGATGTATATATATGTGAAAAGTTTAAAGCCGGAAATGATGTATGTATATATGTTAAGTTAGGTGATATAGTTGTTAATTTAACGTATAATAGGTGAAAAATCGGCTTCGGAATTTAACGTGTTTGGATTAAGGTGATATAGTTGTTAATTTAATGTATAAATTAAGGTGAAAAATCAGAATCGGAACAGTTTGGAACCACAACGGTTTGAAACCGGAACGGTTTGAAACCGGAACTGTTTGTAACCGGAACCGTTTGTAACATAATGGTTCCAGTTCCAAACGGTTCCAGGTACAAACGGTTCCGGTTCCAAACCGTTCCGGTTCCGATTTGTTATAGAACCGAAACGGTTTGGAACCGAAACTGTTTGTAACCGGAACCGTTATGTTACAAACGGTTCCGGTTACAAACAGTTCCGGTTTCAAACGGTTCCGGTTCCAAACCGTTCTGGTTCCGATTTGTTATAGAACCGAAACGGTTTGGAACCGGAACGGTTTGGAACCGGAACTGTTTGTAACCGGAACCGTTATGTTACAAACGGTTCCGGTTACAAACAGTTCCAGTTTCAAACGGTTCCGGTTCCAAACCGTTCGGTTTCAAACGGTTCCGGTTCCAAACCGTTCCGGTCCCGATTTGTTATAGAACCGAAACGGTTTGGAACCGGAACCGTTTGGCCAGATTGGGAATCTGTGCCTATCTACGTGAAGATGCAAGTGCATAATGCACTCAGTGTGAGTAAAATCGTATTTTCATTACGTAAGTTTTACATTTATTAATTAAGTCCGAATAAATATATAATTTTACCTTTTATATATTCATATTGCAGGTGTGGTTTGACGTGGATGAAGTTCTTATTCACACGTGGGTAGAGCGTCAACTACATATGAGGTGATGTGCTTCGACTTATTTGAATATATATCGAGTTAGTTTTTTGTTTATCAAGTGTTTTAATATCTCTAACTTTTTTTCCTTGTTTTAATATAGGTATAAGGAGTGGAAGAACAAGCTTTCTTCCCATTACACTGTATACAAGGAGCTAGGCCGAGGTTCTACCCCTAGCGAATTCCGGTTTAGGGAGTACGAGTGGCAGTGGCTGATAGCCCACTTCGAGCACCCCAAAGCTCAGGTATGCATCCTGAATATATCTTACAAGCCTAATGTATCGTATCAGATTTCTAATAGTTAGTTACTAATTTTTTTCCATATGTTTATCAAACAAGGCGATTTCGAAGACGAACCGGGCGAATAGATTGAAAAACACCAGGGCCCATCATGCAGGTTCACTCAACTACATGGGTTGGTCGACTAAGGCACAACAACAACAAGAAGTGAACCCCTTGGTGTATATTCATCAGAAGTTCTATCCGCAGTGCCCTGACGAAGCGGTAAGTCTTTCGCCTCTCCATGTGTTAATAAAACTATTTTTCGATATTAATTTATTTTGTATCCTTAGTACGTTATTCATTTTCGCTTTCCAATTAGGCGATAGTGGATGAGGCGACCGCAGAAGTGACCATGAATATAGCTCGGACTAACCATCCTGATTGCTCCGAGGAAGAAGTCACCCAGTATGCCTCTCAGATCGATCCGCTTGATCTCCCTATAGCGGCTCAGATCATGGCAAAAGCGTGCGGGACTGGGAAGAATACCTACTACTGTAGGGGAATGGGCTCGGCGGGTGAAGGAGTATTGAAGAACACTTCAGAATACTCTACCGGGTCAAGAAGTTCAGCTTCTAGTCGTAACCTCGCAGCGGAGCTTCAGAGGACGCAGAGGGAGTTGGAGGAGCAAAAGAGGCATATGGCCGAGTACCAAAACATGGTCCAGCAGCAGACACAGATGCAGGCTCAGATGTACACATGGATGCGGACGATGTACAAGGCTCAGACTACTGGACAATCGTTCCCCACACCTCCCCCGGTCCCTCCGTTCCCTAGCTATCCACCACCACCACCGCACCAGTCAACGCCAGAGCAAGACCAAGGTAGCCACCAGAATTCAAATGAGTACATGGATTACTTCGACCCTGACCCGCAAGTTCCTGGACCCTGACCTGTAGTTGTAGTTAATTTTCGTATCGTCGTTGCTATTTGTATGTACGTTGGACATTTATGTGTACTGTTGAACTTGTATGATTGTACGGTTTATGTCTTTCAATACAGGTTCTGGAATTGGGCCCAATCCAGAATCGCGTTTTTTTTTCAAAATTTTTCCAGACATTGCTGGCGACATGGACCTAAGTCGCCGGCAGTGTCTCACATTCCAGCCACGGCGGCGCTGACATTGCCGGCGACTTCCGTCGCCGATAATGTCATACACATCACCGGCGACTTGAGTCGCCGGTGATGTCAAGACATTACCGACGACGTGAAACTCCGTCGCCGGCAATGTTAATACCGGCGGGGAATTTCCGGCGACGTCATTGCCGGCGACTTGTTGCCGGTAATGACAATTCCGGCGAAAAAAATGGACAAGGCCGGCGACGGCAAGTCGCCGGTAATGTCTCCATTTCTGGTAGTGAATGCGCATTGGACGCCGAAATAAACTTGGTTTTCTTACCGAGGCTTCCATTGGTTCACCTACAGACTCGCCTGAGTATACTACTTAGGCAACCGATATCGAGAAGGTGAAAAGTTGGTTGATTGATAATATGTCCCCAAGCGTCGTTCGGCGCTATCTTCGTTTCAAGACCGCTGCCGATATTTGGAAGGCTCTTCATCTTACATACTATGATGATCAAGATTTTATTTGGATTTACGAGTTACACCGCATTTACTTCACCGCCAAAGAAGGTGGTAGACCTCTCTTTGTATTTTACAATGAGTTGGTTGCTTGGATTGAGGAACTGGATCAACGTGTGACCTCATTCTCTGACACTGTGGTTGCAATTGTTCAAGACAACAACTACTCATCCATGCTTTGAGTTCACATGTTTTTAGGTGGCTTAGACCCAAAGTTTAATCAAATTCAGGGAGAGCTTCTTCGGAGAGAGGAGCTATTGAGTCTTGACAAAGCATATTTTCATGTTCATCGAGTTCACACTGATCGCCTGACACACTCTACTGGCTCTAGTCAACCTGCCGTTATGGTAACCGTCGCCGCACCTCCACCACCGCCGGTCCCCGCACCTGGTGCTCAGGCTGCCGTCGCTCAACGACGGTCAATCTCCTCCTCCACTTCCTCTCGACCGGTCCGTCCTCCAAATCCATTTGCAAATTCTATTTGTCCACTATGCAAGGATAAAGAACATTCACTTGACAACTGCTTTGCTACTATTGGATACCCGGATTGGTGGGGCGATCGTCCGAAAAAGACTCCCTTCCTCCAAAACTGCCTCGGCTCACATAGTTCAGTCAGGTATGTCTGGTAAGGCATCTCTTATTACATCTTGTGGAAATAATTCCTGGATAATTGACACCGGTGCATCAGATCATATGACTAATACCCTTAGCCTAGTTCAATCTCTTCACCCATCTGCTTTACCTAGTGCCTCTACTGCAAATGGTTCTCCTTCTTCTGTTGTTGGTGAAGGCTCTGTTACTCTCTCTCCTACCCTCACTATTGATTCTGCCTTAGTAGTCTCCACTCTAGCATATAATCTCTTATCTGTTAGCCAAATTTCCATGACCCTTTCTTGTTCTGTCACGTTTTATCCAAATTATTGTGTTTTTCAGGACATCCTAACACGACGGATTCTTGGTTATGGTACTAGACGGGGGAAGCTGTACTATCTTGATTTGACATCTTATGGAGAGCATCAGTTAAGTCAAGCCAATAATGTTAGTAGTTTAAATAAAGCCAAGGAGACCATTTGGTTATGACATCGTCGTTTAGGTCATCTTTCTTTTGGTTATCTTAGGAGATTACAACCCCATCTGTTTTCGGGTGTTGATGAGTCTGAATTTAAGTGTGATATTTGTGAACTGGCCAAGAGCCACTGTGTTTCCTACTCTCCAAGTTTGAATAAATGCTCTATTCCATTTATGAAAAATTATTTTGATGTTTGGGGTCCTGCTCGCATCCATACACTCGTTACTTTGTTACTTTATTGATGAATGTACCAGGATGACATGGGTGTCGTTATTGACAAGCAAGAACAATGTATTCTCTCGCTTCACTGAGTTTCATAAGATGGTGATGACACAGTTCCAACAGCCTATTCGTGTTCTTCAATCTGACAATGGAGGAGAGTATGTTAATGCCCCCATGACTTCCTATCTGGCTTCTCATAAGATCCGTCATCAAACTTCTGTTGCCTATACTCCTCAGAAGAATGGTTTGGCTGAACGTATGAACTGGACATTACTTGAGATTGTTCGTGCTTCATTGTTTGGCATGAATGTCCTTTGATCTTATTGGGGCACTGCTGTTACCTCTGCTACTTACCTTATCAACCGTAGTCCCTCCCATGTTATTGATTTCCAAAGTCCACTCCAGAAGCTACAGGAATTGTTGAATGTTCCTTCCCTGCCTAACCTTGAGCCTCGCGTGTTTGGTTGCACAGTTTATGTCCATGTTCATAAACAATTGTGTGGCAAGCTTGACCTTTGTGCTTTGAAATGCATCTTCATTGGCTATGCTGATTTTCAGAAAGGGTATATGTGTTATGATCCCCTCACCAAGAAGACTCATGTGTCCCTTAATGTCTCTTTCCGTGAGTCTGAACCTTTCTACTCAGGGGGAGTTTTGGAGCCTTCCCTTCATGGGGAGAACGGCTGTGAAGGAGATACTCTTACTTTACCAGAATTTGATGAATTTGAACAATTGGAGATGCCTTTTGATGAATCAGGAACTTCTAAAAAAACTGGACCGACGTTTTTCGACCCATCGAGAAAAATGGCTCGACTGGTCGAAAATGATACCCTGGAGCGGCAGATCGACATCATCGACCGGTCGAGTAAGGATTCCAACCCGTCAAATTTGGTACATCAGAGGAACAGATTGACATCATCGATTGGTCGAGTAAGGATTCTCGACCGATCGAAAATCCTGTGCTAGACGAACAACGTGATCTCATCGACCGGTCGAGAGATATGGCTCGACCCGTTGAAAACTGTGCTGACAAAGAGTTTTCTTCTTCTTCCGTTTTACAACATCAAGATAGTACTGTGACTACTGCCCCCTTGTCTACATCACCAGTTGAGATCTCCGTTCTGGATGCTTCTTTTGTGGTACGTAAATCTAACCAAATTACCAAAGGGATTCCTAAACCTCAATATGAACCTAGTATAGATGCAAAAACCAAGTACCCTATTGCCAACTATATCTCTCACCATAGATTGTCTAAAGCTCATGCACTAGTTATCAGTCAATTTTCTTCAGTATCTATTCCTAGCAACGTACATGATGCTTTAACAGATTCAAAGTGGAAACAAGCTATGAATGATGAGTTAGACGCATTGCAGAAGAATGAAACATGGGATATGGTCCCTATGACACCAGGTAAGAAGGCGGTTGGATGTCGCTGGGTATCCACTGTGAAGCTTAAACCTGATGGAAGTATTGATCGTTACAAAGCTAGATTGGTTGCCAAGGGCTATACTCAGAAATATGGAGTTGATTACCAGGAGACTTTTGCGCCAGTTGCTAAGATCAATATTGTAAGAATTATGCTTGCTCTTGCAGCTCGTTATGATTGGCATCTTTATCAATTCGATGTGAAAAATACTTTTTTAAACGGTGATTTAGAAGAAGAAGTGTACATGGATGCTCCACCAGGTGTTCGATGTAAACCAGGTGATGAGGGAAAAGTGTGTTACCTTAAGAAATGTTTATATGGCTTAAAGCAATCACCTAGAGCATGGTTTGGGCGGTTCTCAAAAGCAATGAAGAAATTTGGGTATTGCCAGTGTAATTCTGACCACACCTTGTTTGTCAAACGCAAGGATGGTAAGGGAACTGCCTTAATTGTGTATGTTAACAATATGGTGGTTACAAGAGATGATCCATGTGAAATGAGAAGTCTTCAAGAATGTTTATCGCTGGAATTCGATATGAAGGACCTTGGTGAGTTAAAATACTTCTTGGGAATTGAGGTTGTAAGGTCCAAACAAGGGATCACATTGTCCTAACGGAAGTATATTCTAGATCTCCTTGCTAAGACATGGCTGCTGAATTGTAAACCTGCTGCTACTCATATTGAGCAAAGTCACAAGTTGGAACTTCTACCAGACCAAGGTCCAACAAACAAGAGCAGGTACCAGTGTCTGGTTGGAAGACTTATTTATTTATCACATATTAGGCCTGATATTGCATATGCCGTTAGTATGGTGAGTCAATTCATGCATAATCCTGGAGAAGAACACATGAGTGTTGTAATATGCATTCTTAGATATTTAAAAGGCACACCAGGTAAAGGTCTTTAGTTTGCAAAAGATACTAGTGAGATGCATGTTTCGGGTTATAGTGATGCAGACTAGGCCAGAGATCACACCAATAGGGCATCTACATCTTGTTACTTTACTTTTGTCGGTGGATGTCTTGTAACTTGGCGTAGTAAAAAACAAAACGTGATTACCCGCTCTAGTGCAGAAGCAGAATACTGAGGAATGACGAATGATGTGTGTGAATTGCTATGGATCAAGAATGTGTTGAAGAAATTAGGTTTTAAGGTTCAAAAACTTATGGATTTGCATTGTGACAATACAGCTGCCATCGAGATTGTTCACAACCCGGTACAACATGATAGAACTAAGCATGTGGAGATGGATAGACATTTTCTAAGAGATAATATTGACAAAGGAATTGTTCGTTTTCCTTTTGTGTCGACCACAGAACAGGTAGCCGACATGCTTTCAAAAGGTTTGTCTTGTGAGGCCTTTAATAAATAGTTGGACAAGTTGGGCATGATCGACATCTATGCGCCAACTTAAGGGGGAGTGTTGATAGTTGTAGATATTTGAGATTCCCAATGTAATTATAATTGATCTGTTCATTATTGTAGATATTTTTTTCCTATTAGGAATCTGTCATGTAAAATGTATATATACCTCCTTTTGATACTGAATGAAACAAGAATTTCTACCCTAAACATTATTTGTCTATCCTTTCCTACTATTGCAGCCAAGGATCTGCTACATACCATGGATGCACCGAGTGCGTCTTCTGGTTCCCTTTTACCATGATGTAAGATGTGGTGCCTTCCTATCCAACAAAAGGTGCGTATCTTTCTATGGGAACTATGTCGATCTATCTTACCTACTACGACTAGTCTGAGACAGAAAAAAGTTATAGTCCCTTCTGGATGTGTTCTGTGTAACGAGGGTTGTGTAGAGAGTATCGAACATGTAGCTCGTGATTGTCTATTCGTCCGAGCCGTTATCCAAGGGACTCCTTCTTTGTCGGGTAAACTGGATCAGATTGAAGAAGGGCGTCTGGATGCTTGGTGGACTGACTGCCTTAATTCCCTTTCTCTCCCTGATTGTGTGGTATGTTGGCCTTTATAATTTGGTCTTGCTGGAAGGAAAGAAACTGAAGAGTATGGAGTGAGAAGTTTCTGGAGGCTCCACGTGTGAGTTTCATGGCAACTAGGGTTTACTCGACTTTCTTAGCTTACAACCAATCAAGATAGCTAAGCAGCTGCGTCTCAAACAGATTTGGGAAAAACCGAGTCGGGGTTGGATCAAGATCAACAGTGATGGTGCTCTAGACTCGAATTCAAACCATGGGGCTGCAAGTTTTGTGTGTCGGAATGATACAGGAGAAGTGGTGGGAGGAGCCTGCCAGTTTGTACGTTGAGCTGCTTCTCCTTTGTTGATGGAAGCTGGAGCTTTATGGCTTGCATGCATCCATGCAGGAGAAAACGGTTGGACGCATGTGGAGTTTGAAGTGGATTGCATGGATCTAGTTAATGTAATCAAAGAGGATGAAGAGGATGACTGTTTGTGTACAGGTCATAGAAGCTGGACGTCAAAATTCTATTAAATGGGTTCCCTAATGACCTCGTTCGACATGTTTATCGTGAGGTTAATTATGCGGCACATCGTTTAGCTATATTTGTATTACTTTTGTAAGTTTCCTCTTCTTGGATTGGAGCCCTTCCAAACCATATTCAAGGGCATGCCCTGGAGTTCTGCATGTAATCCTCTGGTTAATTAAAATCTAATGTCTCCCCCTTCAAAAAAGAACTACTTAACACATCAAGACTTATATTTAATACAAGAATCAAATCAAACTGTAATCAAAAGATCAGCATAAGATATTTCCTAGTTGGACCAGAAAAACTACCTGATGCTGAACCTTGCCCTTCTTCTCTTCTCTGGAACATGTTAGCCATCTCTTCTGGTTTTGATTTGCTGCTGGAAACACTAAGAGAACGTCTTCTGAATTCACACACACAAGCACTTCTGTAATGGGGCAGAAACTCTATGTGTATTACTGTGTTTGTGACCAGGGACTTCTCCTCTTTATATAAGGTCTAAAATCAGATGCAGACTCATCCCATAAGGAGTCTGTATCTGCTGCAATCTATCCAAAACGTAGAGACCTGATCTTATCACAACATGATGCATTAATTAGGTGTATTAACATAGTGAGAATCCTACTCCCAATAGCAATATATAGCTAGATAGGTATCCACAATTAGAGTAATATTGTAAAAGCCCTTGCTGTATAACCAATGTTTATTACAGATGTGTTTAAGTCCAATTATTTCCTAACAATCTCCCACTTGGACTAAACACTGAATGTGACTATAACAGACTGAAATTATTACTGAAACAACAAATGTAGTGTGCATTGAACTTTTGCAAAACTCATATCTCACTTAGCTTGGTCAAATTACAGCAATCGTGTAGAACTCAGAATCAAACCAATTCTTGATGAATAAGCCGATTAGGAATCACTAACAAGATCCCTACATTCACATAAGCTACTTAGTGATAAGTGTGGAAATATAAAGGACTGTATATTACCTGCAATCCATTTCCACAGTCCTCTTAATGATTCTGATATCCTCAGAATCCTAAATGACAGCAGCTAAAGACCTGTGAGTAAATGTACTGTCTTACTGAAACTTGATGCTATATATATGATAGCTACTCATTTGTAACACACAAAAATATAATGGAAGACAGCATAACCACTACAGAAATAAAATTTCATGAATTCATCTCTTTATTTAACTTGTCAAAATGAAATTACATTTCCTAAAACAGAACTACTTAGAGATAAACTTTACATCATAAGTAAGAAATCTAAAAATGACTAATACTCCCACTGAACTCAAGAACTGAATTCAGATAAAATCCCCATACTTTTTGTATGCCTTTTAAAGACTGCCACAAGGAGAGATTTAGTAAATGGATCTGCAAGTTGTGATTCAGTATCAATGTTCAAAATATCTAATTCACCAAGCTTTACTCTTTGCCTTACACTGTAGTACTTAATTAAGATCTATGTGTTTAGAATTGTAGGATCTTTTACTGTTTTTTCCAAAAAATACTGCAGCTTCATTATCACAATATATCTTAAGTGCAGCTGAAAATACTGAATCTAACACTTAGTTTGTGACAGAAAGTTTTTGATCCATAAACCTTCACAAACTCCTTCATAAATAGCTATGAATTCTGCCTGCACGGTTAAGGTTGAAATTAATTTTTGTTTCATGGTTTTCCATGCCACAGCTCCACCAGCTAACATGAACACATATCCATATGTTGATTTCTTTGAATCCGGATAGTGTCCAGCAAAATCTGAATCAGTAAATCCAAGTAATTCTAATTCTTTTACTTGTCTATAAACCAACATATGAGATTTTGTTTTCTGTAAGTATCTGAGCACCTTTTTTCCTGCTATCCAATGTTCCTGGGTGGGATTTGCTTAAAATCTGGATAAAATTCCTACTACAAAGGCAAGATCAGGTATGGTATAGACCTGAGCATACATTAGGCTTCTAATGAGTTGCGCATAAGATTTGCTGTCCATATCACTCATCTTCCCCCCATTTTTGGAATTCTTATCTTTGTTCTTGGATAGTTTATCTCCTTTAGACATAGGAGTATCACTTCCAGCACAGGTATCCATCCCAAATCTTTTTAAAACTTTAAGATATAGTTCTGTTGGGATAGACCTAATAATCTTTGTGCTCTGTCCCTTTTGATTTCAATTCCTAATATGTAAGAGGCTTCACCTAAGTCCTTCATATCAAAATTGCTTGATAAAAAGGTTTTGCTGTACTTAAGTAGTCTGACATTGCTGCTGGCCAAAAGTATGCCATTTACATACAGTATAAGAAAAATGAAGTTTTTTCCTACTGTCTTAATGTATACACACTCATCAACAATGTTCTCAGTAAACCCAAATGAAGATATCACAAAGTCAAACTTCTTATACCATTGTCTAGAAGCTTGTTTTTAATCCATATATAGATTTCTTAAGTCTGCATACAAGGTTTTCTTTTCCAGTTTCCACAAAACCTTCTGGTTGTTTCATATATATGACTTCATCTAATTCTCCATTCAAAAATGCTGTTTTTACATCCATTTGGTGTAATTCCATGTTATAATGAGCAACTAGTGCCATAATAATTCTGAATGAGTCCTTTGTTGACACTGGAGAAAAAGTTTCAGTATAGTTAATACTTTCCTTTTGTGTAAAACCCTTGGCTACTAATCTTGCTTTATACCTCTCTATATCACCATTTTCATTCCTCTTGGTCTTAAATACTCATTTACATCCTATAGCTTTCTGTTTAGGATTAGGTTGAACTAGTTCCCATACTTTGTTGGTATCCATGGATAAAACTTCTTCTTCCATTGCAATCTGCCAGTAATCAGCTTCATCACTCTCAATGGCCTGTTTATAGCTCAAGGGATCAGTATCTTTAGTAAGGACATCTAATTCTTGTAGGTATACCTCATATTCACTCTCTGGTCCAAATGTTGGTTTTCTGGCTCTTTGTGATCTTCTTGGCTGAACTTCATCTATAATAGGTTGTTCTGCATTTTCTAATTGTTCTAAAGGAGCTGGAATAGGGACTAAATCAGCTAGAGGTATTTGTTCTTCTGAAGCTTGATATTGAAATGTAGTTCCTGCATTTTCCTTTCCCATTTCATTCTGAGGTATAGAAACTAAGGTATATTCTGAATTCACACTTTCTATAACCTCATTGAGAGCTGTAGACAAGTCCTCAGGTCTTGTATTACAGTATTCTTCATCCAGAAATTTTGCTTGATTTGTTTCAAAAGTTCTGGAAGTGTGATATGGTGAGTAAAATTTATAACCTTTAGATCTTTCACAATATCCTATGAAATGGCAGCTTACTGTTTTTGGATCTAGCTTCTTTGTGAGTTTGTTTGGTATTTTTGCCTCAGCCTTGCATCCCCATACATGACAGTGATGAAGGCTTGGTTTTCTTCCACACCATAATTCAAACGGTGGTTTCTGAACAGACTTAGTTGGTGATCTGTTGCAAATATAATTTGCTGTCTTAAGAGCTTCACCCCATAAAAATCTTGGCAAACCTGTAGTGCACATCATGCTTCTCACCATATTTAGCAAGGTTCTGTTCTTTCTCTCAGCAACCCCATTTTGTTGTAGGTTGTAGGGAGTTGTGTATTGAGCCTTAATGCCACAGTCCTATAAATACGTTGCAAAATGTCCCTTTTGCTGGCCATGTTCAGTATGTTTTCCATAGAACTCCCCACCCCTATCTGATCTTATCATTTTAATTTTTCTTTCAAGCTGCAATTCAACTTCAGTTTTATAGATTTTGAATGCTTCCAAGGCTTGTGATTTTTCAGAAAGGAGATAGATGTAACAATACCTTGAGTAATCATCGATGAAGGTGATGAAGTAAAAAATTTCACAAAGTGTTTTATGATTGAATGGACCACATATTTCTGTATGAATTAGGTGTAAAAGTTTCTGACTTCTTTTTGCAGTTTTCTTTCTGAATTGAGTCAACTTTCCTTTATAGCATTCTATGCATTCATTCAAAACTGTATAATCCAATGCAGGTAGAATTTTGTCTTTTTCAAGTGTTTTAAGTCTTTCTCTAGAGATATGGCCTAGTTTCCTACGCCATAGGTTAGTAGATTTGTTATTGAGCAAGGATCTTTTAGTTCCTGAGGTTTTATTCAAAATGTTGGTGTCTGTATCAATGTTTTCATAATTCTCAATCATTAGTACTTCCTACTTTATTACAGAACAATCCAATCTCAAGTAGTTATTTGAAAACATACCACAACCAATGTACTCAGAATTCTTAAATAACTTTATTCCATCAAAATCAATAACAAGTTTGCATCCAATACTGACAAGAAGACCTACAGAAATAAGATTCCTTTTCAGAGAAGGAATGAAAAAAACTTTGATAAAAAAAATAGATTTTCCTAGTCCTAAGTCAAGCTTCAGGGTCCCAATTGTTCTAACTGCTACCCTGGTTCCATTTGCTACGCAGACATGCTGCTCACTCCTCCTTGGCACTCTCCTATTTGTTATACCCTGTAATGAAGTGGTAATATGAATAGGTGAGCCTGAATCTAACCAATATGTGTGTGTATCAGCATTTAAAAAATTAACTTCCAGAGAAAATACTGAATTTTGAGAACACTCACCCTTTTTGATCATCCAGGCTTTAAAGCCTGCACAATCTTTCTTCATGTGCCCAGTTTTCTTACAAAAGAAGCATTTATATTTAAAAATTTTCCCATTCTTGTTGTCTGAAGGTTTTCCAGAATTCTTGGTAGAGGTGGTTTTCTTAACTTGGAGTTTCTTAAGGTGCTTTTTCCCTTCTGATCTTCCAACCAGATTTACTGTAGAGGTAGGCACTGATTCCTTGTTGATCCTCTCTTCCTCATCAACACACACAGAGATGAGCTTGTTTAGGTTCCATTTAGTATCTAAAGTGTTATAGGAAGTTCTCAGGGTACTGTATGTGCTAGGCAATGACTCAAGGGCCATGTGCACAACCTGTTCATCCTTAACTCCTACACTGAGATCCCTAAGTCTGGAGTTGATGTCAATCATCCCCAGAATGTGCTCTCTGACTGAACCTTTTCCTGAAAAATTCATCTCATTAAACTTTCTGGACAGTATAGCTACCTCAGCCTTGTCACTCTCTATGAATTTTTCTGAGATTGCCTCCAAATAATCCCAGGCTAGTTCAGGTTCCTCAACAGACCCTCTAATAGTTTCTGATATGGTGTTCTGATTACACTCTTGGCTTTTCTATTGTTATTGTACCAGTCCCGGAAATAAGTCTTCTCCTGAGTGGTGGAGCCTTCATGTAACTCAGTAGGTTGCTCCTCCATTAGACACATATCTAAGCTATTGTTTTGCATAGATAAATAAAACTCAACCTGGTTCCTCCACCTCTTATAATTGTTCCCATTCAACACCTCAATTTGTCCTAGATTAACAATGACAGTTCCTAAAAGGAAAAAATAAAAATACAAAAGTGTAAGCTATCATATAAAAATTGTGTGTAGTGTTTATACTTATATCAGATAGGCAATCATACCATCAAACAAGAGATGCAATTGTTCAATTTAATCATAACAGTATTTAGCCAATGATTTGAAAATTCCCTAGCTGTAGTCATGATAAGTAATGTCTTTGTGACATAAAAATACCAGCTTAAGTTCTTAATCATCAAACCATGTCAAGATAGAATATCCACTACCAGATTAAGACCCATTGCCGGAAATTGGCCTTGTTTTTTTTCTCGCCGGAAATGTCATTACCGGCGACAAGTCGCCGGAAATTGGCCGCCGGAGATAGCATTGCCGGCGACTCATTTTGACGTCGCCGGTAATGTCGTTGACATTGCCGGCGACTTAGGTCCATGTCGCCGGCAATGGTTGGAAAAATTTTGAAAAAAAAAGTCGGTTCTGGATTGGGCCTAATTCCAGAACCTGCATTGAAAGACATAAACCGTACAATCATACAAGTTTAACAGTACACACATAAATGTCCAACGTACAGTACAAATAGCAACGATACGAAAATAAACTACAACTACATGTCAGGGTCGAGGAACTTGCGGGTCAGAGTCGAAGAAATCCATGTACTCATTTGAACTCCGGTGGCTACCCTGGTCTTGCTGTGGCGGTGACTGGTGCGGTGGTGGTGGTGGATAACTGGGGAACACAGGGACCGGGGGAGGTGTGGGGAGCGGTTGTCCACGTGTGAATAAGAACTTCATCCACGTCAAACCACACCTGCAATATGAATATATAAACGGTAAAATTATATATTTATTCGGACTTAATTAATAAATGTAAAATTTACGTAATGAAAATACGATTTAACTCACACTCAGTGCATTATGCACTTGCATCTTCACGTAGATAGGCACAGATTCCCAATCTGGCCAAAGCATTGGAACCTTGTCCCGAACGATCGCCCTGCCATGCTGACATATTTTCGCGTGGTGTCAAATGCCTCGATCACCTCGCCATCCTCATTGGCCCTAATGGGCGTTTTCCTTCCCCCGGTGGCCTGCTCAAGTCTCTTTCCGGTGCAGGTGCCTCTAGCCCCTTTCCGTTTTCCAGTACCATTAACGAAATTGCCTAATAATACAATGTCAACAAATTGATATCATTAATTGAACCTATCGTAAGTCTTAAGTAATAATTAAGTAATCAATCTTGTTAAATAAAATTTACCTGCATCGTCCGTTTGTTGGTTGGTGCACCTCACACTCCAAAGATACACGGGGTCGAACGGGATGAAGTTGTACGCTTCCTCCACGCTCAGAAACTCCGGCCGTCCTTTAACATAAATAGGCATCCCCCTATCATCGAATTCAGGGATCACAGGAATCTCGTTAGGCAGGAAGAGACCGGATGGCTGAGATAGACGAGGCCTGGACGATGAGGCGCCAGCACCATCTGCCTTAGATGATTCCCGTGAAACGGGAGTAGGCACCGGGCGAATAGGGGGCATTCGGATGGAGGGAGTTTCTGATGCCCCCGTTGACTGTCGCTCGTCTTAGGGTCTGCTGACGGAGGGACGTCTGCTGACTGAGCATCTGCTGACTGAGGCTCGAGGCTGGACTTCCGGTTGCACGGCTCCAGATCGTGCAGCTTCCTCCTCTTCTCGCGCAGCTAGCAGGGCTTGTGTGCAAGCATTCATCATTGGCCCACTGCGCGTGTTGCTGACTGCGGCTGAGGAGGAAGCTTGACTACTGCTCCCTCCACTATTTCGTGTCCCTCTTCGTTTGATGCCTCCAAGCCAATTTGCCGCAAAACCTCCTGGATACCGTAATAGTCATGGATTCGGTTCTATAACAAATCGGAACCGGAACCGTTTTGAACCGGAACCGTTTGGAACCGGAACCATTTGGAACCGGAATCGTTTGGAACCAGAACCGTTTGAACCTGGAACCGTTTGGAACTGGAACCGTTCTGTTTCAAACGGTTCCGGTTACAAACAGTTCCGGTTCCACGCGGTTCCGATTCCGATTTTTCACCTTAATTTATACGTTAAATTAACAACTATATCACCTTAATCCAAACACGTTAAATTTCGATTCCGATTTTTCACCTATTATACGTTAAATTAACAACTATATCACCTAAATTAACATATATACATACATCATTTCCGACTTTAAAATTTCCACATATATATATACATCACATATATATACATCATGCATCTTAATTAAATTTAATTTTCACATATATATATACATCACATATTAATCCAAATCACCCTAGCTAATTAATTTTCCATATTTTTCAAACATACGTATATATATACATTGCATATAAATTAATTAATTTTTCACATATATACATGCATCACATATATATATACATCACCTTAATTAAAATTTTCAAATATTTTCCACATGCATACATACATCACATATATATATACATCACCCCACAATTATCAAAAATTAATTAATCAAGTTAATTAATTTGCATAAAAATAAAATTAAAATTGAGAGAGAGAGAGAGAGAGAGAGAGGGAGAGGGAGAGAGAGAGGGAGAGAGAGTGAGCTTGCACCTGCCATGGTGGAGCTCGACTAGACTTTCTGGCGACGGAGCTGAGGGGAGGAGGAGGGGAGATTTAGTGTTTTTGGGTGTTTGTGTGGAGAGGGGAGGGGGGGAGGGGAGAGGGGAGGAGATAGAGATTTGAGGAGAGGAATAAAAATTGGGGGGGGGGGGGGGGAGGTGAGGAACAGAGGGGGAGATTTTGGAGAGGAAAATGTGGAGGAGGGAGAGTGAGGGGAGGAGGAGGAGCTAGCTGCCCGATCTGGAAATAATAGAGGGGGACATTACCGGCGAGTTACTTGAACTCGTGGGTAATGACATTGCCCACGAGTTGAAGCAACTCGTGGGTAATGATAATGATTCCCGGAAAAAGAAGTTCCGACTACAAAGTTGACTAGAGTTTCCGACTAGAATTTCCGACAAGAATTTCCGACTACAATTTCCGACTAGAATTTCCGACTATAATTTCCGAGTAGATCGATCAAATTTCCGACTAGAATTTCCGACTACAATTTACGACAAGAATTTCCGACTACAATTTACGACAAGAATTTCCTACTACAATTTCAGACTAAAATTTCCGACAACAATTTCCGACAACAATTTTCGACTACAATTTCCGACTAGAATTTCCGACTATAGAATTTCCGACTTTAATTTCCGACTATAATTTCCGAGTAGATCGATCAAATTTCCGACTACAATTTCCGACTACAATTTCCGACTTTAATTTCCGACTAGAGTTTCCAACTAGAGTTTCCGACTACAATTTACGACTACAATTTCCGACTTTAATTTCCGACTATAATTTCCGAGTAGATCGATCAAATTTCCGACAAGAATTTCCGACTACAATTTCCGACAACAATTTCCGACTAGAATTTCCGACAACAATTTCCGACTACAATTTACGACTACAATTTACGACTATAATTAAAATACGTACATCATTAACGTACTAAGAATGATAATCGTAATCATCTTCATCACTTGAATCTGACTCGGTTTCATAGGTAACCTCTGGCAATATGTGCCGCTCCTCGTCATCTGAATCAGCGTCAACTTCATATGGATTAACATCGAGAAGTTCTGCTCCAGTAATTCGAACCACACTCCCAGGTCTCACATTATTAAGGCGAATCGTAGATGATTCCAGAATGCCAAAAGCATTCGGCTCTTGGTATGCAGTCACTTCCTCATCATCTGCGGTCTCACCAAGTGTGGCAGCACTTTATATGTTTCTATGAGCAACATGGTTAACCACCTTCCACGGGACTTTGTTAAGAAGATCGTCAAGGTAAAACACTTGTTTTACTGATGAGGCAAGAACGAAAGGGTCTTCTTCATACCAGCTAGTAGCAGTATTCACCAAAAATATTCCGTACTGATCGGTCCTTGTGTTCTCCGGGCTAGTATCAAACCATCTACACTTGAACAAGTGCACTTTCATGCGATTCCCATAAATTAGTTCAACAGCTGAATGAAGGACACCGTAATAGTCAACTCTATCCTGCCCACCATGGACCATCACCCCACAATTCTGTGTTTTCAGTCGGTCGTCTCGATTTTCACATATAAATTTCACGCCATTGACCTGACACGTCGAGTAAACTTTTGAAGCTATCGGTTTCATCGCCAGGACCCTCAATTCGTTTGACCACTCTGGGCAACCATCATTTGCTACATGGTTCATCTGAAAACGATAAGAAACCACACAAGAAATTATGAACATAGAAACCACAAAACCACGTATGTACACACATGCTATATAAGGATATATATAAAAAATAGACATATACACATATACCATTACCCATTGACCAAAGTAGTTTGCAAACGTCCTGTTGTGGTAATCAACATTTCCGGCAATAGCAGGGCAGTGAAGATGATAGATTTTCCAATATTGTACTTCTTGACAGTTAATCAGTACCGACCAGTGGGCAATGGCTACCTCATTTCCATCCAACTTGTACGACTTTGGCAAGCTTCCCTGTACTACCACGTCATTAGAGATGATAGAAAGGTTGAACTGGGGTTCATCTATCGGCATCTGTTGTTGGGGGTCCTCAAGTGCTCCCAAATACACTTTGGTGTACGTTACATACTCGTGCGCAACATATTCTTCAGCGATACACCCTTTAGGTGCATATTTATTCTTCACATAGTCCTTGTAGGCTCCCAATTGTCTACAAGTACACAAGTGCATGTTAACTTACGTAAAAAATAAGAATTTACATATAAAAACAGAGGCAAACCAAATGTATGAATCATTTGTACCTTTCCATGGGATACATCCAAGTGTAGTGTATGGGACCGGTAAGCAACAATTGTTCGGGAAGATGGATCATCAGGTGAGGCATGATGTCGAAAAAATTTGGGGGAAATATCCTCTCAAGCTTGCACATGATAAAAATGATGTCATCTTGCATCTCCCTGAGATCAGATTTTTTAACTTCCCTGGTGCATAACTTCTGAAAGAATCTTGACAAGTCCACCAACGGCTCCACCACCTCTTTGGGCAGGTACCCTCGAATGAAAATAGGGAAAAGGCGTTGAAGCAGTACATGGCAGTCATGACTCTTTAATCCGTACATCTTATTGTCCCGGAAGTTAACACACCTGTTTATATTTCCTGCATAGCCATAAGGATACCTGCATATATATATATATATAGCCATAGGCAACAATTATATTTCTCGCATATAACCATAATCCGGTAAAAATTTTAGGCCAATTTCCTGCATAGCCATAAGAATATATACCTGACATTACTCAGCCACCGAAAAATTTCATGCTTATGCTTCGGCTTTACGTTGTAAGGAGCTTGCGACATTTTTCTCTTACCATCTCTTAACCACAAATGTTTCCGCAGTCCCATAGCTTTCAGATCAATGCGTGCCTTAGGGATGTCTTTTGCTTTCCCCTCCAAGTTAAGAACTGTGCCCACCACACTTTCACACACATTCTTCTCTATGTGCATGACATCTAGGTAGTGTCTGATAGGCAACCTGGGCCAGTAGGGGAGTTCCCTGAATATGCTCTTGTGTGTCCAAAACTTATACCTTTCGGGCTTGTCTGGAATTGACGCCACTATCTCAGGATGATTGCTCAGCTGGCTAAAATCATATTCATTCAACACTTACAAAATTTCATCCCCTGTCCATCGCCTGGGTGCCACACCTGTCTCCACAGTCCCATCAAACGCGTCTGGATCCTGCCTAAATGGGTGATCATATAGAAGCCAACAACGGTAACGCATCTGAACAATTTTACTGCAATGAGGACTGCAACAATCAACCGTCATGCACTCTCAACAAGCCCTATAACCCCTGGTAACGTTGCCCGACAACATACCGCGGGCAGGAAAATCACTGATGGTGCTAACAAGCATGGCATGCATCTGGAACATCTCATTTTTGAACCTATCGTAAGTGGGGTGGCCACACTCACTCAGGTACTTAAGCTCCTCAATCAAAGGCCTCAAATACACATCGAGACACTTTCCTGGATAACCCGGGCCCAGAATTAACAGAGTGAGCATATTGTATTCCTTCTTCATGCACATCCATGGTGGAAGGTTGTACAGTACCGAAATAACTGGCCATATACTGTATTGAAGACTCATGTTGCCAAAAGGGTTGAATCCATCAGATGAGAGCCCTAGCCAAACATTTCGGACCTCTGCTGCAAAATGATCAAACTCCCTGACCATGTGCTTCCAAGCCTCTCCGTCGAAAGGGTGTATAAGGGTGTCATCGTCAGGCAAATTCCTCTCAGCCCACCATCTCATAGCTTCGGCCGTGAAAGCACACATGAACAACCGCTCCAGCCTATCAATAAGCGGGAAATATCGAAGTATCTTCACAGCTTTCTTGTTGCCTGCAGGAGTCAACTTATACCTTTCTGTAAAACATACCGGGCAGGCTTCAAGGTCTTCAAGATCTTTTCCCCAGAAGATAATACAATCATATCTGCATGCATGGATTTTGATGTAGGAAAGCCCAAGATCTTTTAGGATATGTCGCACCTTATGATGAGTGGTAGGAAGACGATGACCGGGTGGCAGTAGCGAAGCAGTCCACTTCAACCAAGAATCAACAGCTTTGACAGACATTTTGTTCTCCATTTTGAGCTGCATCACTCCCATGACACTTTCAAGAACAGTCTTCCTACAACCGTCGTACAACGGAGTCTGTTGCAATGTAATCAAGTTATTGTACTTGTCCATACCGCTTGTGTTGACATGAGCTCCAGGTAATGGCTCGACTGGCTCAATATGGGGGAAACCCTAAACGACGGGAGGGACATTTGGTGCTTTATCAGCAAATACACCGCACTCATGAGGAAACATATCATTGATTAACATCGATGTTGGATCATAGGATGGACTGCCCCTCTCAGCAAAATCTCCATGATCATAGCGTGGACTGGCCCTCTCACCAAATTGTCCATGATCATGCGGACCCGCTAACGATGTTTCACCGTGATAAATCCAACAAGTGTACTTATCCCAAAATCCGTATTTACTCAGGTGCTTCTGGACTTTATCAATGGAAAAATGAAATCGATCGCTGCGACACTTACATTCTTTACACGGGCAATAATGAAGTGTAGTGTCTCCACAATTAGCCTTCACAAAATTCACAAAACTCCTAATTCCCTGGTGATATCTCACATCCCATCTTTCGACGCTCATCCAACTCTTGTCCATCCTGAAAATTCTAACAATATTACGTACTATATATATACACATTCACTACTAATAATCGACGCGATATCTCAATTCAACTCTAATTAAATCAACACATGCATGCATATATATATATATATATATCGATCTAATTAGATCGATCAACACACACACATATATATATACATACACATATACGTATATATATACGTACCTAATATATAACTTCCCGAGTGATCAAGTTTTCGACGCGCGCCTTAATTTTAACAATACTGAAGGATCGATTTCAGAGCGTTTTCCTTCTTTCGATTTCACCGGATTTTTTTCGATCCAAATGAATGAGCTGCTGCGATCTGCATCTAATATAAGAGGCATTGCCAGCGATTCATTAAATCGCCGGAAATGGAGACATTACCGGCGACTTTTTGTTGACATTACCGGCGACGGAGTAAGTCGCCGACAATGATGATCATTACCGGCGACTTTCCCGGTCGCCGGCCTTATTTTTCCAAAAGTCGCCGGTAATGAGTGTATATGTGGTAGTGATCCTTTATTGGTGAAAACAGTCTAACCTTTGGATTAAAAGTTTCAGAAATCATAATGGATATCTAATGAATGTGTGATGCTGTTTATGTCTCAAGATTACACAGTAAACATCTTCTTTGGAAGAACATAATATAAGTGCAATTTTAAGAAACAACACAAGTTTTAGTTTTATGCTGAATGTTTTTCAAAACCAGTAAGGGCAGTTGCTTTGTGCAACATGATCAACACTACTTTTCATGAATTTCACAAAACTAGATTGGTTTGTCATATTTCATGATAATATTATCAAAATACATACTTAAGAACTGTGAATACTGATCTTACTGTATTTTACAGATATAGCTGTAAACATATATGAGAGATACATATTCTAAAAGCAACACAGTGAATGATGATACCATCAAAACGACACATAATGAGTTTTAGAATAGATTAAACAAAACTTATAGAATGATCACACCATACCAGGATCTTAATTATTTACTACTAACAATTTTATGTGTAAACAGCATGAATTCATTACAGAACTTACTAACCTTTGCCTCTGCTACAACGCTGATGCAGAAAGGTTAGTTTATAGCAATCAAACACCATGTGATTTTTTTTATGTGGATCGGTTTTGCAAACAAAAGGCGGAAAGAAAAAACCAAACCAGTACTTTAGAACTTTTCAATTTTCTCATTCTGGTTTTAACTTAAGCAGAAGAGAGAGACTGAACGAATTGATTTGTATTTATGAGTACCAAAGCTCTGATACCATTTGTTGTAGAAAACTACTTAACACATCAAGACTCATATTTAATACAAGAATCAAATCAAATTGTAATCAAAAGATCAGCATAAGACATTTCCTAGTTGGACCAGAAAAACTACCTGATGCTGAACCTTGCCCTTCTTCTCTTCTCTGGAACATGTTAGCCATCTCTTCTAGTTTTGATTTGCTGCTGGAAACACTAAGAGAACGTCTTCTGGATTCACACACACAAGCACTTCTGTAATGGGGTAGAAACTCTATGTGTATTACTGTGTTTGTGACCAGGGACTTCTCCTCTTTATATAAGGTCTAGAATCAGATGCAGACTCATCCCATAAGGAGTCTGTATCTGCTGCAATCTATCCAAAACGTAGAGACCTGATCTTATCACAACATGATGCATTAATCAGGTGTATTAACATAGTGAGAATCCTACTCCCAATAGCAATATACAGCTAGATAGGTATCCGGAATTAGAGTAATATTGTAAAAGCCCTTGCTGCATAACCAATGTTTATCACAGATGTGTTTAAGTCCAATTATTTCCTAACATTGCACTCATCTGTGTGTGCATATGCAGTCAGGTTTTTGTGTTATTGTGATTAGCAGCTCAGTAATGTTTTTGGGAAACAGTTGGTGCCCCTATATCGTGGTGCCTCTGCAGCGACGGGCACAAAGATCTTGGTATTATAAGGGTCTGTCTCTATACGTTATGCGTCAGTAGAGTTTTCCGTTAAATGTCCTGGCATGACATCTGTGCATGGTTTGAAAAAGCTGCTAGGTCCTATCTTTCATTTTAGCACCATCGCAATGGCGTAGCTATGTACTATTTAGGGTGTCAAATGACACTGCTGAACAATGCAGTACTACATGCAATTCATTAGGAATCTTTGACTTTTCAAATGATATATGAAAATTACAAGCAAAATGACACCCCTCATTAATTTTTTTAAAGAAATTCATGAAGAAATTATTGAAATCCATGACATGGCTGGGTTCAGTTATGGAATGATTGCCTATATCCAGAATTTAATTTTGAATATAATCAATTTTGTAAAACTTAATTAAGTAATGATAACATCTATATCTTGATATTTGTGTTTTTATTAGAATAATTTACGAATAATTTTTTTTATGTTTGCGAATATGATATGGCGCATTGTGTTTTATGTATATATTGCTCATTTTTGTGGTGTTCGTTTCCTCCATGCTCCAGATTTCATACTAGATATCCTTATTTACGACTTTGATCGTAGTAAATCAAAAAATGCCCCTCTTATAGATAATAATAAATAAAAAATTTAATATGTTTATTTTTTAATATGGCTGAACTAAATGCCCCTCATAAGTGTTTCAGGCACTACAAACGTTCTTTCTGCTTTTGTATTTAGGTAACGAAGCACAGTGCAAGCTTGAAAGGACAGTGTCAAAGTCTATATGATTATCCAGAACGTGTCCACTGGTTTTGGTCCTAGAACAAATTTGTAGCAGCTAACGCACGCTTTCTCTCAGTCATAGCTTAAACTTGGTCATGCATCCATTTCTAGGGAGCTTCGCCTACGTACCCTACCATTTAATCTTATATGAGAAGGAAAACAAGACACTTCACTGTACCTCGTAATTTTTTTTCTTGCATAGTAAGTCTTAAGACTCTTGGTCAATATTGCACAACAAACACAATAAGAAACGTTCAAAATCCACCTCAGGAACTACAATTTTAGAGAGGTAGGATTAAGATAGAAACCTGATTTTATGTAAACGACATAATAACCATAATCGCGGTTGACGAGTTGATCTGTTGATGTTCAGGTTAGCTAACTAGGCTTTATATATATATATATATATATATATATAGATTAAGCTGAAGGACACTTATTTGTGACCAGGCTAGCTAGCTGAGTTATAACAGATCGAGAAATGGTTTGCTCGAGATGGCTGCAGCCTTTTCTTTTCTTGGTCGTTCTTATAAACTTAGACATGCTTGTTGCTCCGACCATAGCTCAAGGTGACGGTTTATGCACTTATAAAGCTGAATACTGCTGGAAATGTTTGGGTGACAGTTACACTCATGGCAGCGTGTTCCAGACAAACCTCAACAGCCTCCTCTCCTCATTTTTTTCCAGCACTAGCCAAAACCAAGCCGACAACTACGGTTTTCACAACTCTTCTCTGGGAGAAGACTCCGACAAAGTGAATGCAATCGCACTGTGCAGAGGAGACCTCGCGCTTGACGTCTGTAACAGCTGCCTCGACGAATCCGCTCAGATTATCCAGACCAACTGTTCGAATTAAAGAGAAGGAATCTTGTGGTCGGAGCAGTGCATGGTACGCTACTCGCCGAGCTCAATATTTGGCGTTGAGGAAGAGGACCCTTTTAAGCATTTGGCCAGCCTGAACAACGTGTCTGACGCGAAAGCTTTCGCTTCAGTACTTGACCTCTTGTTGCAAAATTTAAGCACTAGAGCTGCTTCGGAGGATTCACTTGAGAAATATGCAGCAGGACAAGCAACTGTTCCAGGACACGAAACGATATATGCACTTGTGCAGTGCACTCCGGACATGAACAAAGAAAATTGTACTAGTTGTCTTGAGAAAGGCATCTCTGCTATTCCGGGATGTTGTGGTGGAAAGGAAGGAGCAAGAATTCTTTTTCCAAGCTGTAATGTAAGGTATGAGATCAGCCAGTTCTATACGACGTCTAAAGATGACACAGTAGTAGATGTTTCAGCTACAGATACTCCATCAACTCCAACTAGTAGTACTCCAGAACCTCCAACTCAAGTTCCTCCTCCGCCAGGTATGTATACCTAGATCATTTACTGCAGAAATTAACTTCAATTCCAGAAACTATATATAAATGTCGGATAAGTATTCAAAGTTACGTACGTCCCCCATGCGGGATAGGTTAGAGTAAAATAACATTATACATATATGACCATATGTCATACATTTATTTCCATCATTTTGGACACAAAATTACATTTTTTTGGGACCTCAAATTACAACGTTTTAACGATCATATTACCAAATAATTGTTTACATGCATGTTATTGTACCAAAGTTACAGCAATAATAGTACAATGTCCTCAAAATTGTAAGAAAGTCGTTACTCGAGTTATCATTATTATTAATGGACTAAATTTACAAGAACAAAAAATGTGGACCAGTTATTGTTCTAATTGTCAATTGATGATATATATGCTATCTGTCAATGATCAACACATACTAAACTTTTCCAGTGGAGAAACCCTTAACGCAAAGCATTTGCCGCCTTTTGAATTTTCTGCAGGAAAGAAGAGTAACAACAATACAACAATCATCATCATAATCATTGTTGTGGCTGTCATTTCTGTTGTTACGATGCTTCTCGGTGGACTATTCTTTTACTCTAGACTCAAAAAGAGTCCGAGGGTAAAACTTGAAGGTACGTAAGTATATATGTTGAACAGTCTCTAGTTAATTTAGAGAAATTCATGTGTCTGGATTGGTCTGGTGTTTGAAAACAATTTATTACTGTTTTCATGTCGTACCTTTTTTTTCAGATGATGTTATGTCTGAAGAAATTAGCTTCGCGGATTCATTACAATATGACTTTGAAAATATAAGATCTGCAACGGATGACTTTTCTGATGAAAATAAGCTTGGTCAAGGTGGATTTGGAGCTGTTTACAAGGTAATTAAGCAAATTAAACACTGTACAGATATACACCTTTTTATTGCGTTTGCAATTGTTTTTGTGGATAATGCAAAGTAACAAAGCCTTTTACTGTATTTGACTAATTTATACACTTCTTACGTTCAGGGTAAACTATTAAACGGGCAATATATAGCTGTAAAAAGGCTCTCTAAGAGTTCTGAACAAGGTGACCGTGAGTTCAAAAATGAGGTTACGTTACTTGCTCAACTTCAACATCGGAACCTAGTGAGGCTCTTAGGCTTTTGCTTGAAAGGAGACGAAAGGCTCCTCATCTATGAGTATATACCTAATACCAGTCTAAATCACTTCATTTTTGGTATGGTGTACATTTCTCAGTCATTTTTTCTTAGATTTTCATATATATTTTTGATACACTTGACTAACAAAATGATTTTTAGATCCAAGCAATTATGGACTGTTGGATTGGGAAACGCGTTACAAAATCATAGGAGGACTTGTCCGTGGTCTTCTTTATTTGCATGAAGATTCTCGACTTCGAATAATTCATCGTGATCTCAAAGCGAGCAACATTCTATTAGATGAGGATATGAACCCCAAAATTGCAGATTTTGGTATGGCAAGGTTGTTTGCCATGGATCAAACTCAAGGAGATACAAATACCATCGTTGGGACCTAGTAAGTAAACATGCATTGAACTGTAACTCTCACTTTTGTGCTTCTAACTAACCTAGCTATATGTATACGTACTTAACTGCTTGTTAAATACGATGTACTCATGCAGTGGATATATGGCACCCGAATATGCACGTCATGGGCGCTTTTCTATCAAATCGGATGTCTTCAGTTTCGGCGTGTTAGTACTCGAAATAGTTAGCGGTAAGAAGATTGGCAGTTTCCGAAATGGTGGGAATGAAGAGGACCTCTTAAGCTATGTGAGTAAGTCTATATATATAATCGATCAGTTGTTACATTTCTTCACCACAAATTTCTCCCCTTTGGGGAATAAGCTAGTCGATGTTGCAAATTATCTTAATTTTTTTGCTGTTGTGAATTTTATAGGCCTGGAGAAATTGGAGGGACGATACAATTACAAATATCATTGATCCATTGCTAACAACAGGTTCAAGATCTGAAACAATCAGATGCATCCACATTGGTTTGCTTTGTGTTCAAGAAAACGTGAATGACAGACCGACGATGGCTTCAGTTGCCACAATGCTCAACAGTCATTCTCTGATGCTCTCCGTACCCTCACGACCTGCATATTTTTTCCAGTACAACTCGGAGGAATCGGACACATCAGAGATGTCTGACAAATCCAAGAGCTCTGTGTATGTGTCTAGAAATGAGATCTCAAATATTACTGAACCGTATCCACGCTAGCTAGCACCAAGTATGTATGTCACTATGTGAAAAAGTGTTTCAGAAGACTCTTACGTCTGCATCGTCTGAGAATGTTCGCAATTGTACGTCGTCGTGTACCACGGTGTCGTCTATTGAAATGTCATCAAACAACAAATAATATGGTATAGTATATGTCGTTTGTTGAGGTTATTAGACAGATAATATGTGTCGTCTAAAGTCACATATATATAATAGACGACATATATTTATCGTCTTTTAATAGTATAAGATGACACCATATCTGTCGTCTCATTAATATCATTCTATTGTACATGATGTTATAACTATTATCTTAATTTACTTTTTTAATATATATATTCTAGTCTTCATGCATGTGCGGAAAAGCGTCGTGCTCACGCATGCGAATCATTGTTCACATGACCGTCAACACATCAAGGTATGGTAGACGAAGACACTCGTGCATGTGTAGTTTGTCCATTGCACATTTGATTCTAAGAAAATAAGAATTAAACTTTTTAACAATTCAGTAAATTTGGAAGAACCTTGCTCTTTTGTTCATGAAATATACATACATCTTGTACGTACTTGCTAAGTAAAGTAGGCTATGTTTTTCTTTCATGTATTTCCCCAAATTCATTAGCCCCTGCTTGGTTCCTTCCTTCCTTTTCTGATCTTCATGGTTACTTTACGCGAAGGAAAGAGAATGCTGGGTATTATCTTTACACCCAATGAAACTCCCCTCTCATTGATATGAAAATTAACAATCACCTTGCCTCGGGTAGAACTGCAAATCTCTGATCTGAAACAAAAGAGTGAATATTATTAGTACAAAATGGGATCAAAACAACACGGTGAGTAAATTGAAAACACTACAAAATTCTTATTGTTATTAGAAATCAGTCGTCCTGGTTGAAATGGTTTCTCCTAAGTACACATGAACTGAAAATGGTTTCCGTTATCCATGAACTACAACACGTTCTCCACTTCTCCCGGTCCCAATTTCAATCTCAATTGTATTGAGATACAAAATATCAAAAGGGATATATTTCTCTATCAACTTACCTGTATTAATCTTTTCATTCGTATGCGTATTATGTCCCAAACAAACCAAGCAAAACGCAAATAATAAAGAGACGAAATTAAACAACAATTGAAGAAGCTCTTACCGAAACTAAAAAAAAAATTCCCGAGTAAGAATTCCAAAATTTCTTCCTCTCACAACCCATTTTAATGGGATACCATATGACTACTGGAAACAAAAGTAAAGACTAAAGAAAGGAGGAACTTACTCAAAAATAGGATAGAGAGGTTCAAAACTTGGAATGGAGAATATTGTGCTCCAATTAGACACTTCACACTTCATGGTTAATCTGTTGAAGAACGTATTTCATAGTAGTTTTACTGGAAACAGGAAACTGCAAAGCAGTTTGTTTCACTGTGTAGACATGGGACGGTTGGAAAATTACTTCAAAGAAAAATGTTCCCAATTTACTCATTCAGGCTCGGTGAATTTGATTTTTTTATTTTGAATTATATTAGATAAAGGGTATTTTTTTGGTATTACAAATATTTGACCATTTCAACTGTCAAAGTCCCTTCTCTTTTTTAATTGATAGAGATATATTTAGAAATACAATTGTAAACTAGATAAAAGGCACACTCGATAAGTGTGTATCTTTTTTAGAGTTATATATAGAAAGTCTTATTTGTAGAATAACTTATGGAAAGTTTTTTATTTACTGTAAACTACTTGTGATTATTTCTCCCTAACATACACGTGAACTATTTTCTTTATTTTTTCTGTACGTTTTTCTTTTTTGATTAATTAATTTACTTTTTTTATCTATGATAAATGAAATTATTTTTATTAAAGGTCGATTTAATAGAATGGCATATTATAGTATTTAGAACGCTTGACCATAATTGTCCAAATAATTGTATAAGGCACAACTCTCTTAATATATAAATCTGAAAATTCAAAATGCTTGTATTCACATTGAAATTGTCATTTAATACACTTCTGAAGTTGACAAGTTTCCTCATGTTTCAATACATGTATACATAACCAAATAAGCAAAACTAAGCAATTGAACCAAGTAAAATCGACTATCGATCTACCCCATGAGAAATTTCTTGTGTCGAGCCTTAAAGCACACCACTTTACATTTCCACCTCTCTGATTCTTCTCACTGTCTTGTTGCTTGACATCTTAGTGTTGATTAATTAGTGCCTATAGGAAAAATAGCACTTTCAGGTCATCCATAGAGCAATTGATACTTGACTTTATATGAAAACGGAATCCAATGCAAAGGATAGAAATAGATCTATTTCATGTCCAGATAAACTTTTCACATGTCTCGACCTTTATCATTAACACACCTACATTATATATCAAATCCAACAGTTGGGAAGGTTTGATCTAACTGAACCTGGTGCAAAATGGACTAAAGCTTGAAAAGATCAAAAGTCTAAGGCACAAACCTCAAAGACAGAGTTCTGATCATGAGCGTAGAAGACTCCAGTTGTGGCATCACTACATAATCCAATGATATCCTTTGAGGTAGATTTAGATGTTTGATCAAACTGAAGTTCCTCAATAATTTGTTCACTTATTCTGTTTACAACCTATGTACACAGTTCCACTCATCAATATAGTTTAGAAGAAAAAGAAAACCAAGTGCAGTCTGCATGGATAAGCTAATTTCTAAGAAAGCACCACACATCTACATGATCTGTCACTCACCATGGCCTCATAGGAGCAGAGATTCCTCTGCCAACTCGCCATGGCCTCGTAGGAGAATTGACCACTTGCAAGAATTGATGAAAAAAAAAACAGATTTGTTGTCGAAGCTGATGTCTTTTGGAGAATAGGAAATCACGAATATCATTTATACGGGATTTAACTCATGAGGTTATAAAGTGCAGGGAGAAACTACTCGGCCAAATCTTCTTCAACTTCACATAGAAACAGCATTAAAAGTTTCACACCGCATATTCTACATATCACCTGCATGAAGTACAAAACCAAAGAAATATTGACATAAGCTTCCATATTGTAACAACTTCCATATATATAGTCATATTCTAACATCATACTGCATAAAGTACAAAACCAAAGAAAAATTGACACGCCTGCTCTCACTATCATCACTACTATCATCATCGGCTTCTTTATCTTCTTCATCGGATAACAACTTTGAAGAACCGGACTCTAGTGAAATTATTCTTACAAATGATTGAACACAATAACACCGGTTCAATTCACACTGAATCTCAGCTCTTCCACAATCTAGTCAATTTTCTTTAACAACATAGAATTGAACAAAGAGAATCCTCCATAGCTTAGATAACGTAATTCAAACTGTGACTAATATATATATCGACACATACATTTTTGTATACTATGCTACGAGCAACCAAATTGGCACATGTTTCCACCGGATTACGCGGGACGTAATCTAGCAGAAGCAAGTACGAGTAATCTCCTTCTTCTTCGTCCGAACGTTCGGGCTTGTTCGGATGGTCGAACACTTCTTCTCTCTTCGGGTCCTCGGGTGTTCGGGTACGCGTGTTCGGGTTTGGCTGTTAGAAGAATACAACGACAAACAGACAGTCAGATGGTCGAGGCAGAGGTGGCCTGCCTTCAACGCTCTGATGCCTAAGTTAGAAGATGTATTGGATATAATAGTCAACTGAACGTGCAAAGAAGTAGGTTGGAGTGTTTAATGCTTGGGTTCAGATGAATTGAATTCGTTGTTGTTCGATATCTTTATCTGTAATAAATACCTTTCATATATAGGTGGTTGAGTTTGTTGTTGGCCTGTGTTCTTCGATGTGGGACTGGATCTGCATTTGCTGTCATGTGGTCCGCATATTCGGATGTGCGCCCCACGGGCGCGTGCGCGCTCGGATGGGGTCGGTCTTGTGAGCGGAGTTGTAGCCTTCCTGGTGGTCTTTCGGGTGGTCTGGTAGGTGTTGATCACCTGCTTAAGTGGGTAAGTATGTTTAATCGGACAACCAATGATGTACTAACAGCACAAGTGATAAGGAACGAGCTATGGAACTAATCGAGAGTTATAAAAGAACAAACAAACCCTAGAAATTGAATTCGGGAAAACCACACCATATTAGGAACCTAACCTTTTACGAGACCGACACCTCGGAAGATCTCCACGAGTCCGCCAAATCCGCAGAAACGACGAGCCGTGGAGGCTGTGACCGCAAGGAAGCGACGTCGTGGTCGAGATCTCCACGCAAGTCACAAGAGAGAAAAGGGAGAGAAGAGAGAATAGAGTCTGGGTTTGTTCATTCATCTCCGAAAATGCATTACAACTGGGATTATAGCTCTCTCTGTAGGAGAAAGACAAGATAACAGCTACTTGTACTAGTACTCAGAGATAAGGCAACAGAGCATCTGTTGGTATAGGAACACAGTAAGATGTGCTTCATAACTGGGCTGTAACAACCCCACCCCACCTCAGGTCGCGAATGACGACGGGAAACGAGCTTCAAACTCATTACCCATGCTCTTCTCCGGGATGGATTCCGGCACCCATTGTACTTCTCCCGGAGCAGCGATGGGAACCGAGTCACACCAAGGTGGCGTTTTAGAAGAGAAACATGGAACACGTTGTGGAGGCGATAGGCGAGCTTATGATTGGGATTGGAAGCCACGGAGCGCTGCTTCACTGTTTGCACTAGAGTGGTGCCAGGAGTGTAGGTGTCCAAGGCAGGAGGGCCTCGAAAGGTGTCATACGGATGGCGCTGTGGAAGCTGGTGTTATACCAGTATTGAGCCCAGTGGAGATGGAGAGATCATGACTGAGGCTAATCACCGACGAAATAGCGGAGGTAATGTTCCAGGCTGCGATTGAGCACCTCAGTTTGACCAAAAGATTGGGGATGGTATGCCCATCCTAGTGTTGTGGCCATGGTGTTTGAACACCTCTTTGGAGAATATGTCAGCAATGGTAGAGGCTGTGTATGGATGTGTGAGACCAATAAAATGCCCATATTTTGTGAAACGATCCCCCACAACTAGAATAGCGTTCTTGCCATGAGAAAGAGGGAGGCCTTCGACAAAGTCCATGGAGACCGATAGCCAGGCACCATCAGGAGGAATTATCTCATAGTTTTGACGTTGACATTCATCACAACTAGAGATAAGTTTTTTGATGTCCTTTCGTACCCCGGGCCATAGGAAGCTGCGGGCAAGTTGGAAGGAATCCAGAGTGACTGGCAGTGAGTGAGGAGTGAAATTCTGTCAACAGCTTAGTACACTAATCAGTGGAGCTAGGAACAAACAACCTGCTTTTGTAGAGAAGTTTGCCGTGGTTCAAGGAGAAGCCTACCGTAGTGGGAGATCCATTTCTAAGTTGTTGCATGATTAATTTGGCCTCGGGGTCTTGGATGCAAGCAACCTGGATGTCATGTAGGCAGTCAAAAATTGGAGAAGAGAGGGTCATGAGGGAAGCCAACTCAATCTGCCTGGAGAGTGCGTCCGGGGCAACATTGAGGTGCCCAACTTTGTGTACAATCTCAAAGGTATAACCCAACAATTTCAATAATCACCGTTGTTGGGCTGGTGTAGATAGCCTCTGATCTGTAAAGTACTTTTAAGGTTCTGTGATCTGTAA
This sequence comes from Geum urbanum, assembly GCA_946800695.1. Taxonomy (NCBI): domain Eukaryota; kingdom Viridiplantae; phylum Streptophyta; class Magnoliopsida; order Rosales; family Rosaceae; genus Geum; species Geum urbanum. The sequence goes on along the minus strand of OX326998.1, from coordinate 69,472,393 downwards.
CAATCTTAAATTTCTAATGTAACAGGTAAGATCTCCAAGTTTGCACAACCACTAGAACGACCATAATCTCTTTGTCGTAAACGGACAAAGCAAGGTTGCGCCCAGATAACTACTTGCTCAATACCGCTGCCCGATGCATCTATCTCAATGGTAACCTGCTTGTTGAAATTTGGAAATAGTTGTCATTGAATGCATCAGTAGCTGCTTGAGAGACCAAGTGAAATTGTCCTTTCTTAAGAGGTCTGTGAGTGGTTTAGAAATAGTTCCAAAACCCTTCACAATTTGCGATAGTAACCCACAAGTCCGAGAAACCCACGCAACCCTTTTAATGTAGTGGGTTGTGGCCAATGGGCTACTGCCTTCACCTTCGCCAGATCCACTTGTACTCCTTTTGCGGAAACAATATGACCCAAGTAGCATACACTTGATTGGCCAAATGAGCACTTTGAAGCTTTTACTTTAAGTGAATGATCTTGCAAGGTTGTTAAGACTTGGTGCAAATGGGCTACAAGTTCATCAATACTCTTACTATACACAACTATGTCATCAAAGAATACTAGAACAAAATTGCGTAAATAAAGACGAAAGATTGAATTCATAAGACTATGAAAAGTAGTTCGGCGCATTAGTAAGACCAAAAGGCATTACCAAGAACTCGTAGTGATCATCATGGGTGTGAAATGTCGTCTTATGAATGTCTTCGGGGTGCATCCGAATTTGATGATAGCTGGACCTCAAATCAATTTTTGTGAAGTGTGTAGGACAATGTAGCTCATCGAGCAATTCTTCCACTATCGGAATAGAGAATTGATCTTTCACCGTAATTGCATTTAGACCACGAAAATCAATGCAAAGACGTTGTGTGTCCTCCTACGGAACCAAGAGAACTGGAGAACTGGAGAAGAATATGGGCTGTGGCTATGCCAGATTTCTCCTCGATTAAGCAACTCTTGGACTTGCATCTCCACTTCATCCTTCTGGGTCAGGCTATGCTTGTATGGCCTGGATTTAATGGGCTTAGAATCAGGGAGTAATGGGATTCCTGTGGTCACACTCACGAGTAGGAGGCAAGGAAGCAGGCTCCTCAAATAGGGCCCAGAACTTGTTGAGCAGGGGCTGTAATGGAAGTGGAGCTTGGGCCAATGGATTTGCTGGGGCCTTAAGCGAAGTGGCATCTGGATAAATGTTGAAGAGTGAGTGAAGATGATGTAATTCAACAGCCGTTGGGTTATGGTACTATATCCCTTTCAATACATGAGCTTGCCCAGCTACCTCAAACAGTTTGCCGATGCCCCAATTGGAAAATTCCTAATTTTGCCTCGAAGCGGCATCGTTTGAGCTCGAGGAGAACCATGGAGAGTCAGTGGGGTGCTATCGTCGGACTCACACTCACGGTACTCTTCTTCAGGGATATCTGCTTCGATAATGAGGGAGGCCACCGAATCGGACACTTGTGAGTGGCTGTGAACTTCTCTGGACAAGCAAAGCAGAGACCTTTAGCCCTCTTCTCGTTGTATTCAACACGGGTAAGCTTGAAGGGTGGGTTTGGTTGTGGATTAGTGGTGGTTGGATTTGTGTAGATGCGGTTGGATTGATGCTGATTTTGTGGAAAGCGCGAAGCTATCTATGTCTGCTGGACAGGTTTGAGATGGAGATGTGGTGTCAGTGTGGACAGTGGGTAGTGTAGTTGTGAATTGGAGTGGTAGAGTAAAGGTAATAGTTTGGGTTTGAACTAGGAGGCACATGGGTGCCATTGAGTGGGAGAGCTGATGTAGGAAGAGACCCCACAGGCGGCGGTGTCGGTAAAACATCGTCGTGAGTCAAAACCGGCAGGACGAACTGCACGGGACGTAAGCAACGAACTTCCTCCACCAGTGTGCGGTTGAGCAAAGTGAGCTCTGACAACGTAGCCTGAAAAGATGACTGGCTCGTTTGAAGGGCGTCGATTGCGTTATGGAGTTGGCGTTGCTGGGATGCAAGCACAGAAAGAGAGGGTTGTGAGGCGTCTGTAGTCTCATCTCCAGTTGATGAGGACGGGGGGTCTTGAGCTGAAGATCGGGTCTTACCACCTCCAACAGCCATTGGAGGCTCTGATACCAGAATGATAGGTACCCAAGTCACAAGAGAGAAAAGGGAAAGAAGAGAGAATAGAGTCTGGGTTTGTTCATTCATCCCCGAAAATGCATTACTACGGATTATAGCTCTCTCTGTAGGAGAAGAAAAAACTAACATCTAGACAAGATAACAACTACTTGTACTAGTACTTAGAGATAAGGCAACAGAGCATCTGTTAGTGTAGGACCACAGCAAGATGGGCGTCATAATTGGGCTGTAACAACCTCTCGGCAGAGAGAGAGAGAGAGAGGAGTTAGGCTTGTATACACGGGCAACCGAGAGAGAGAGAGAGAGAGAGAGAGAGAGAGGGGGAGAGAATTGGGGTTTTGAACCGAACGAAATAGAAGAGAAAGGCGCACTTGTTAAAGTGTTAAGTTTGACCTAGATACATGGATTTTAGATAGGATTAAAGTCCCACAGGAAAATACTCTTTGGCATTGTGACACGTGTCAACTTGTAATTGGTTGTATTAGTAACTTTTTACCCAAGTTGACCGAGCTTATTATAAGCTCACTGCATGTGATATACATCTCTGCCAAAACCAAACAGCCTGTTCATCACACTCCGCTGCACTCCGGCGACCAATGGCGACGAAAAATAATTCTCCACCGCCACCCTCTCTCTACGTCTCTCCCTCTTCAGCTCGCCCACGCCCACGCCCACGCCCACGCCCACGCCCTCTCTCCTACTCTACTTGGACACCCAGATTTACTCTGGGCACCCGTAACATTCGCCATCTCCTCCTAACCTCCTCGATCTCTCTCAACTCAACACTAATCTCAACACCTCGTGCCCCCTCGCACTCACCATCTCTTCCTCGATCTCTCGCACTTCACAACACAAGGGTCCTCCAATGTCCGGTCAATGATGTCATCATCCTCGACTCCAGCTCAACCCCATCCCAACCAATTGGAAGAGCAAATGCATCCCGACTTCCTAGCCTCCTCTTGGAACTGCAAGCTCATTGCCGACTTCCCCGCCTTCGGCTGCTTCGACTCTGGCTTTCTCGCCGCCATAAACTTGACCATCGTTGACGTCGTCCATGTCATCTCTCTCTCTCTCTCTCTCTCTCTCTCTCTCTCTCTCTCTCTCTCTCTCTCTCTCTCTCTCTCTCTCTCTCTCTCTCTCTCTCTCTCTCTCTCTCTCTCTCTCTCTCTCTCTCTCTCTCTCTCTCTCGGGGACAGCGACGCAGCTCCACCTTACGACCGCGATGTCCATCGCCGTCGACGCTTTCAACATCGGTGCTCAATGCTTGATTGATCTTGCCGGCGGGAGTTGAGGATGATGACATCGTCGACTGTCATCGTCGGTGTGGTCAGAGTTGGGCTAGATGCCATAAGTTGATAATGTCGAGGAAGGTGAAAGTGGCGGAGGAGAGACTGTGCACGAGGGAGAACGAGTTTGGGTTGTGGATAAGGAGGTGTACCAAAGCTTATCCTAAGATCAATCAGCCTAAAGAAAGTTGATTGTATCAACGAATCAGATTGTGACACGTGTCAAAGTCTAAAAAATAGCCCAGTGGTGCACACCAGCCTAATCCTAAAGTCAGTACTCAAAACAATTAATCGTCAAAAACATAATTTTTAGAAACGTTTTTAACGTTCGATTTGGATGAAAGTAAAATCGTTGAATTTAATTAAATCTCATAATTTCATCACTTCAATTTAAGTGTTTTGATAAGTTTTTTGAGGATTTTATGATTTTCATTCTTTTAAAATTTGGAGAATTTGAAACCCAAATTCCTTGTTTCAATTTCCTTAAAAAAAATAGGTATCATTCTACATATTCCCTCAAATTACTCATAAAAGTTTGAAATTCTTGTTATAATTAAATTTTTACTTGAAGAATCCCAAACACTAGAATTCACAAATGATGGAATTTAAAATGATGAAATCTAATTTTCATCAATAGTTAATTTCAATAGGAATCAAGAATACTTCATCCAAACACACCGTAAAGGTTAAACTAAATGCAAAACAAAAGTCTTAATTTTCGGTACAACAAAGATGAAAAATATCTATCGTCCAAGTGAAAACAATAAACAAAAAAAACTTTTCTACAACCCTTTATTTTCAACGACAGATGTAAGTCGTTGTAATAATGCTTGATACTCATGACTCTTCCAGTTTAAATTTACTCAGACGACATATTTGTGTCGTGGTTTGGAGACGCTGAATTAAAAGTTGAAAATCATCGATAAAACACGCTATCAAATTACTGATGTGACTCTAACTGTCGTTGATTACATGTTGTAAAATTACAACGACAGATATATTATATTTTTCGTCTATCACATGTCGTCTGAAGCACTTTTTCATGTAGTGTATGTATATATAGGACAATTCTATGGTGGAGGTGATCTACTTAATTTTATCAAGTAATTTTGTTGTAATTGTTGTAAAAAGTGATCTTTTTTGTGTATTTTTGATCAAATTTAAGTAATTATTCCAATGAGCATATTTTTATAAATTTGAGAAACGAATTGTAGTCATCCTTATAATTTTGGTTCAATTTTTTGTAAATGAAATGATTGTAAATTTGTTTTAAATATTATAATTTCAGTTCAATAAGTTGTAATTTTATTCAACTAATTGTAAACGAATTTTTAAGGTGCAGTCTCCCTACCATTGCCTTACCCATGTATATATATCTTCTCAACTGCGGAAATCTGCAACTTTCCCATAGATACGGATGGCATACGCCAATCGTTGGATTAGATTAAATAATCCTGAATGCCAACCGTCTCTCTCTCTCTCTCACCCAGCTATTATGACGGCGCTTTGGGTCCTCCGTGCCTCGGCCTCACTTTAAGATCAATCTGCAGATCTTCAATGTCACGAGATCGAGTCGACAAATCAACTATCTGGCAATCGAAGAAAACATAATTCAAACTCACCTTGATGTCAATGGGGGACCATATCTTCAATCCTTCACATAAAAAAAAAGAAGCTAGAAAGGCTAAAATTCTCTTTGATTTTGATTAGTATTGATCGACAGTCCCCAAATCAAAACCTTAAAAACTAAACCCACCCAGCAAATTTGTGCTATGGACATCAAAACATACCAGGAGAGCTAATCAAAATCAGCGGGGTCAGCAAGTTTTGCCATGGCAGGTCGATGAAGAGCTCAGCTTTGCGGTGGTGCCGAACTGACTGAGTTCAAGTCTTTTTTCTCAACTCGGTCGGATCAGGTATAAACTCCCACCAATTTTATTATGTTCTAGTCTGAACCATTGAGGCTCACTTAAGCTGATCCAATGGTCAGCATTCATCATCCGTAATATTGAAAAAATGTGGACGTGTGTAGCTGAGCCTCTATATATATACAACACCATTCCACTAAGGTATACCTTTTTTTGGGTCATTTTCAGTTATAGGGCATTATACCAATTTTTTGATCATATTTTACCATCTTTACTGTTCACATCTTAGGTCCTAGTGTGCAAATCAAGCCTATAAATATTTAGTCAAAACGGTGATCGCTGAGGTATTCAAAACTATAATTGAAGTTTATAAGTATGAACTGTTCAATTTGATAGATTCGGTCCGTCCATTAATTTAATATAGTTCGATATCTTAACGATCACCATTTTGGCTGAAAATTTACAAGCATGAGAGCAACTCCAACAATATCACAGAAAGTTTGCTTATTTTGTTCAAAAATGAAGTCGAAACCTTTTTTAGCTAATCACTTGTATAAATTTACTCCAACAATATTACTTAAAATGTAGTTAGATTTAAACATATGCTTAATTTTGATTGGTTGATAATAAAATATTTATTTATTAATATAATTATTAATTACATTTACAATCTAGAAGGAAAGTATTAATTACAATATTGAATGCTTCGTTACCTATAATTTATGTTTTCGGTATAAGAATAGGGGATGAAAACATGAAATATAGGGAATCCCTAAATTGGCTAATAAGATAGGGGAGCTGCTGAATTGAATTTTAAGAAAAAATCTTTATATTTTAGCTAAAAATGATTTATAGGGAATCTGCTAGAGTTGCTCTGATCTACTCATATAGACTTAATAATTGGATGATGGAGATGTTAAAATATGATCGAAAAGTTTGTGTAATTCCATATACCTGAAAATAACCAAAAAATGTATACCTTAGTGGAAGGGCGCTCTCTCTCTCTCTCTCTCTCTCTCTCTCTCTCTCTCTCTCTCTCTCTCTCTCTCTCTCTGCACCCCCCCCCCTCCCACACACACCCTTCTACTAAGGTATACTAAGGTATTCAAAATTACAATTGAAGTTTATAAGTATGAACGGTTCAAGTTTGACAGATTTGATCCGTCCCTTGATTTAACCTAGTTCGATACCTTAACGATCACCATTTTGGCTAAAAATTGACAGGAATGATCTACTCATATAAACCTAATAATTGTTTGTGTAATGTCTCATTTTACAATAATAACAAAAAAATTAGTGAATAAAAATTATGGTAGAGTCACTCCACCATAGAATTTCCCTATATATATAACAATATAAATTTTCTTGCAACTAGTTAAACAATTTTACAACTTATTGAACAAGAAAATACAATATTTTGAACAAATTTACAACTATTTTTATATCATTTACAGACAAATAAACTAAAATTACAACAATAACAATTATTTGTTCTCAAATTTGTAAAAATGTGCTCGTTGGAATAATTACTTAAATTTGAACTAAAATACACAAAAAAGTAGGCTTGGGTATTAGAACCCGAAACCTGCATATCTGAACCGATCCGAACCGAAAATGGGCGGATCAGTTTGGGTTTAAGAAAAAAAATATAAGTTTAAGTGAAGACTCGATCTGTTTGTATCACAAATAGTTTCATGCGCGAGTTATATTATTTTAAAAGTGAAAATCCTATAGAAACTGTTCAACTATTGAAATGTCACATATCTATGTATTAGTGGATGTTTTTAAATATATTGAGAGAATTTATGTTACATCTGATCTTAAAACTCAAATATATATATATATAAACTAAAGGTAACAAACCCTACCTCCTTCCACTCTCTCAAGCAGCCAAAGCCAACAACCCGACTCTCTCTCTCTCTCTCTCTCTCTCTCTCTCTCTTTCTTAGCAATGGCGAGCTTGATTATCAAAACTTCATCTTATTCCCCAAAAATCACAATTGATTGAATCAAAATTCATCCCCTTACCACCCTATCGAAATCATACATCGTGAAATCATAGCAATCTTTAGTCTTTGAAATTAATCCTCAAATCAAAACCCTAATTTCCCAATCACAAAGCATCCTGGTAGTACTTGACTTCAGCTTTTCATGGGTTTCTTCAGGTTGTTATACTTCTATTATTATTATTATTATTATTATTATTATTCAAAATTCATGTTTTCTTTATGATTTATTTTTCGTGAAAATCCTCTACAAAATAACGTCAAAAATACAGAACCCAAGAACCCGAACCCAAACCGTTCAGGTCGGATTCTAAAGGGGCCGAAGCTCTAAGTAGCATAACCCGATCTGTTCTGATATGTTTGGTATCTGATTTGGGTTCATATTTGTTTGGGACAACTCGATCCGGGCCCAGGCTTACAAAAAAGGTCTCATTTTATAAGAATAGCAATAAAATTACGTAATAAAATTTAGGTAGATCATCCCCACTGTTCATGTACACATACATAGAGTTTGTCATGTAAGGACATCCTTACCGTGCGGATTGATTATTTTGATTATCTCACATTTGAATTCAATAATTTAAACTAATTATGTTATAGATATCCTTTTAAGGAGTAGACCTACAAAATTTCAGCAAATTTGGTAATCCTTTGGTCATCCAAAATGGTGAAACATTACAAACAAATAAAGAGCGTCGGATAAATGCTGACGATATATAAATGACGAATCAAATAGCCAAAGCGATTTCCGATTGGACTCAAATTTTGTAGGTGACTTAGTTGAAGTAGTATATATATAGTCCTTTTTAGATAAAGACATCCTTATCGTGCAAATTTTTCCGTTTTACCTATAAATCATAAAAAAGAAAATTATCAGGATGGGATATTAGATTATGCCTGTGACTAGCTTGTGAACCCTTGTAGATTCTTAAACATTCTTAGAACATAATGACTTTGGTTGAATAGATGAAGACTCACCATAGTTCACGTTTACCTACTAGAGATCATACTAAGGCGGATGACCATTGCACTTAGTATGCCCGGTAACAGATGTGTATATATGATTGGTATGTCCGGCTTGACTGGCTCAGTTGTGGGAACTTTCATTCATTAGATTTCATATTAGGTTAAATTTGTTTCATTTATTGAGTGACGGTGGTGGATAACATTCCCCCTTAACTTGTTCACTATATTTGGTTCACATCTTTACTTTTCAGCATTTATTTTTCAACATTTGCTGTAGATTTGCCGAATTATTTTGGTAACCAAATCAACTATAAATCCTTTGTATATAAATTTCGTAGCATTTAGAGTTGTATAGATTAGGTTAGTAATTGCATCTTTGTTCTGTGGTCGAGTTTGCCAGATTTCTGGCTTTCGCGTATAATTAGTGTTTAAGATTTTAGTTTCATCATTCCTATGCGAGTAATGACCCCTACTTCCAGTATACAACATTGACACCTTTAGAAAGTATAGTAGGGATTATCTATGTAACGAGATATATTTTTGATAAGTAGTTTTCTGCCTATCAAATTTTGGCGACATTAAGTCTTCAATAATAATAAGTTAATAAGAAATTCTTCAAATAAATGTTTACCTCATTTATAGTGAATTCTAGCTGTAATCATCCCATAAAATATTATTTGTAGGGACATTACCATCTTCCACGTCCTATAATTTTTTTAAAAAAATTATAGGTACAAGACACCTTAAGCAAATTTATAAGGTCACATTCATAATTCACACACTTTGCAAAGGATGATACATGATGCTAATGTATTGGATTTGTTAGAGCCTTATCAAATTCATTCATTATCGTTCTTAATATCTTAACAAGTGACTTACTTATTTTTGTCAAGATTTAGACGAACTGAGTTTAACTATTCATCAGACAATAGACGAAAGCTTATCACATATTTGTTAGGATCTTGACAAACGAATAAAATAGCTTAGCTAGGTAAGCCAAAATGATCATATGTTTGTTAGAATTGATCATATGTTTGCCAGGGTCTTGACAAATAATGTATGTTCGTTTGTCAAAAGCTTGTCAAACATAGTATTTTCGTTTGTCAGACATTAGACATCATTACTACTTTATTTGTCAAAGATGTCCTATTTGTTTGTCATACATCTAACAAACGATTCAATTCTTAAACCTTCAAAACAACGGCAAACAAAGGATGATACATGCATGATGGATTTGTTAGATCCTTATCAAATTCATTCCTTATTGTTCTTTAATATCTTAACAAATGACTTACTTTCTTTTGTTAGGGTTTAGACAAACTGAGATTAACTATTTGTTAGGCAATAGACGAAAGCTGGTCACATATTTGTTCGGGTCCCGACAAACTAATAAAATAGCTTAGCTAAGTAAGCCAAACTGATTATATGTTTGTTAGGGTCTTGACAAATAATGTATATATGTTTGTTTGTCAAAAGCTTTTCAAACATAATATTTTCGTTTGTCAGACATTATACAAATATTACTATTTTATTCGTCAAATAATTGTCAAATATGTCCTATTTGTTTGTCATACATCTAAGAAACAATTCAATTCTTAAACTTTAGTTAAGAACAACAACAAACGACAAAAACACTCAAGCCAAGTCAAGTCTCGCGCGCGCATACATACAGTCAAAGCAAGATGATTTTTATGAAAATATAATTAATTTCCCTTATTTAGAATCTTCTCAAGGATTTCTTCAGACTCCATGTCACAATTAGAGCTTATTTCACATCAATCCCAAAAAATATGAATCGTATGTTATAAAATTTACAGAACAACCATACTTGTTGAGTAACAGTTTTACGTGAATAAGAGTTTCGCTTCAATTATACTTGTTGGGGTATAGAAGCATTAAAAATCATAATTTTAAGTAATAGTAAGGATTTTTTTTTTAAAAAACAATACCCATATTTGTGTAGTCGAAATGGTTTTTAACCTCATCTTTGAAAGATGTTGATTAATGACCAAATAAACACTGTAAAAGTCTTCTATGCCCTTTATACTTTTATCTCAGCTATTTCTTTTACTGGCCATCAGTCGTCTTCTCTTCGTTTCTTAAATCTCCTCAATAAATCTGATGCTTTCAGATTTAATCCACTCAAACCTTTTTTATCTTTCAATAATGTGTATGAATTATTCCTAATCTTCTTCCCTCTCCCTGCTTCATTCTTATGTTTAATTGGTGAGTTTCATTGTTATAAAATAAGAGGTATACCACACAAACTTAAAAGTTTTTCTCCACTGGGCATATGACGCTCTATCATGTGATTGAGCTTAATAATGAATCGGATTCTTTTATGCATACGTTGGTTGATCTGTCGATTTGATAGAAGTTTTTGATATTCAACGACCTTATCTTTATTGAATTCAATTGAGATGAAGTTGATCAAAAAAATCTTCAAAAACCTAAAACCCAGCACTATAGTACTATAGTAAATTTGAAGATGAAGATGCATGAACTTAGCTGTGTTGGTGTTGAAAAACAGGAAAAGAGCAAACGTTCGATAATCTTAAAGGGCATAGAAGACTTTTCCGGCCTTCATTTGGTCATTGATCAACATCTTTCAAACATGAGTTTAAAAACCATTTTGAAGTCCCAAATGTGAGTATTTATCACAATTTCTCAAGAATAAGAACGTTTATGTAAATTGTACTAAGGATAAAATAGTAATTCAATAATACAAATGATATGAGGTGAGAAGATCGAGTAAAAAAATAGGGTGTGAATAGTTGTAGTCTTATATAAATTGTTTGCATATAAAACACTAGCCTTCATGTACGTGCTTTGCATGTGTGTAAAGACCGTTCTAGCGAGCGCCATACAATATGATGAATACGTGTTTTGTATGATTTAATTTTGAGAATTTTTATTGGTACCTCAATATTTTCTCACCTCACTTCTATACTCTGTACACTTCCATCTTGTTTTTTAATACATGAATTTACTCATAATACCTTCTCTTTAAATTCCCATAACAATCTTTGCTTGATCCATCGAAAAAAAAATCAAAACCTTCAATCAATCCATTGATATGGATACAAAACCCAGCAACGAATTGCTTGATAAACAAATTGCTTGAAGTCTATGTATAGAGTTACATTCCCAAGTCGCAATTCATAATTCCATATGGTTATATCTTGAGCATAGTCAAAAACAACCTGTTCAGGGAAGACTTTGGTGCGAGATCTATTCTCAAAGAAGATCTCTATCCAATGACAACAATCTAAAAACCTACTGAACTTCAGCACACCGGTGTTCCTCACTTTATTTGTTGAACATAGTTCAACTTGGAGAGAATTAAATTAGAAAATGGTTACTATGGGAAGAAATCAAATACTCAATGTTCCAGAATAGTTTTTTCTGAAACAAATGCATTTTAGTGCCTCGATATACATTTGGTGAAAGATTGTATGATCATAGGTTTAGTATACAGAATTTGAAGAACACAACAAGATAAGAAACAAAGGAATTACGCAAAAAGTTATGAGATTCAGGATTCATGTTCTTGATAGTGTAGTAGTATGTTTTTTGAGAAGCTAGTAATGGTTGGTAATTAATTGTATAATCTAAATTTATCATTTTACATGAGAATTTTATAATTACACAATACATAACAAGAAGATCGAGGTCAAATGAGGAAAACTAGAGATGCTAATAAAAATTCTCTTTGAATTTAAAGTTAATTTGAACTGAGTTTGTTTCTTAATAAATTTTGCTTCAAATTAACTTATACAATTCCATGCCATATCATGCAATATTTAAATTTAAATAAAATATTACTTTTCTTCTTCTTGATAGTCAGCTTAATTTTCTTCCCTGGCATTGATATCTTTCAGTCTTTCGCCCTTCTCAATTATCCTCTTCTTCTCACCAAAACTACATTTGGAGCGCAAGGACCCTTTCTTCGTTCCAAGGTCATTAAGTTTTGAAGTAAGTGGTTGCGACTACCGTTAGCAATGTATTTTAAATTGCACTATTTAGCAAAGAGTGCAACAATTGTTACTCCATTTACATTATATTTGAGGCAATACAGTAACAGAAAGACAACGCGATAATATTTATGAAGATATGGCAACTAGGGCTCCCTCCTACATATTTCATTAATTAATTAGTCTCTAAATTTCTATAACTAATGACTTAGCCCCCTTGTTTTATTTCTAAACAGTCCTTTTGTAGCAAATTGATTTAACATTATGCAACCATGCACTGAAAAAAAGAAGAAGTTTATGCAACAGATACGATCATTTTGAATAAAATTATGCAATACATGTAGGTCGGCTTTGAATAAAATAAAGAGGCTTTGGTAAAATCTTTCCATATATCAGAGACAAATTGAGTAAAAAGCTGAAAGTGTGGCAAGAGAAGTTGTTGACTGGTAGAGGTAAAAACATTACACGTACCTCCGGTGAAAGTTCACTGATGGGGGTATTTAACCTCTTGTTGGAAAACTCTCTTCGAGCTCTACAACTTTCGTAACTGGACCGAAGTCCAACTCTGCCGTCTTGGGGTCCAAATTGCAGCCACAAACGGCGGTGCACACCACTGTCAACCACCATGGATGGAGGCATTCAACCCCATATTCTCTTCCTCTCTTTAAGCCTAACACTTCTCTCCAAAGCACCACCCTTCTCCAACCACTACCGAGACCGAAATTAAGCCTGAAAGATTTCGGGTAAAAATCTTCCCATTTTACCCTCACTGTGGAGCTTCCTTGGCCAAAACTACCTATCTAGGAAGCACTACCTATCTAGGAAGTACCAGTAGGTTGAGGGGATCAAAAACCCATTAACCTCTGCCTCCAATACTCGCTGGAACGCCGCCATCAATGGCGACGAAAACCGGGATCAAACTCGAATCGGGTGGCTCACCACACACATCCAATCCCAACATTAAACACAACAAAAAATCAAGAAAGGGCATCATTTCCCTACCTAAAATGGAGATAGAGGTGGCCAGAATTGATGGGTTAACCGAAAAACTCAAAACGGGTCAGCGGGGGTTCGTAACTGTGTCGGTGGGATTTTTCAGAATTTTCTAATCTTTCACAAATTAATTTCTAAAAAAAAAAACTATTTATAACAAAATTATCATATCCGATCAATGATCTGAAATCAATCTTATCGTGATCGGACGGTCGAGAAAGAACCGACTAAAAATAAACACCTTTTTATTTAATTCTCGTGCCGACAACCGATAAACATAACAAATAACTCGCTTCTCCGAAAAATTCTCCGAAAATTCTTACGAGCTCGAAATTAAATGCTCAATGACTTCCATGAATAAAGTCAAGTCCAATTCTCGCCCAATAAAAAATTCGCTGACAAAGTCGATAACGCGACTAATTCGCCCAATAAAAAATATGTCTCATTAAACGCGTAATTTTTTGGTTCGGGTCGTAACAAATCTCAACTGAAGTGTATGCTATTTTTTGATACGTAGCCTCCATGCTTGACGAAATACTGTTCGTTGAGTTTTAGAGCTCCATGAGATGATATTTTTACCAAGATAAACATAGTACCCACCAGTTGAGTGACAATCATCCGAGTCACCTGCATAATCGGCATCAGAGAATGCACTTATGGATGGATAGCTAGGTTCATAGAAAAGAATATGAGTAGGAGTGTGTTTGAGGTTACGAAGAATCTGTTTAACAGCGGCCCAATGGATTGTGGTTGGTCGATGCATAAACTTGCAGACTTGATTGACAGAGAAAACAATATCCGGTCTTGTCGATGTAAGATATTGGAGAACCCCAACTGTACTTCTATATTGACTAGAATCTTGAAGTAGCATATCCTCATGAATACTTGAGCGTTTTCCACTTACTGTCGGAGACAAAAGCAGTTTAGCATCCATCATGTTTGTTCGTTTTAGAAGATCAGTAATATACTTCATTTGAGTAAGAGAGAGACCATTTGACTGTCTATAGACTTCAACACCAAGAAAGTAATGTAACAAACCAAGATCCTTCATCAAGAATTGTTGATTGAAATGATGAATGAGAGTATCAATATGAGTAGAGCTATTTCTAGTAATTAAGATATCATCAACGTATATTAGCAAGAAAATACTTACTGTTCCATCCTTGTATATAAACAGAGAGTAATCTACTTCAGATTCTTCAAAACCAAGTTCAAGGAAATAATCAAATAAGCGTTGAAACCAAGCTCTAGGAGCTTGTTTGAAACCATGGAGAGATCTCACCAACTTGCACACATAGGAAGGAAATTGAGGATCAACAACCCCTTGAGGTTGTCACATATAGACCTCTTCACTGATATATCCATTGAGAAAGGCATTTTGAACATCAAGTTGTCGTATAGGCCATTTTCAATGAACGGCAAGAGCAATAATCAACCGGATTGTAGTATGCTTAATGACGGGGCTGAAAGTTTCATAGAAATCGACACCTTCTTGTTGATGAAATCCATTGGCCACCAAACGAGCTTTATCACACTCAATACTGCCATCTACTTTCTTTTTAAGCAGAAATACCCACTTGCAAGGAAGAACATTCATATTTGGATGAGCATGAACTAGTTGTCAAGAACCACTTTTATCTAAAGCATTGAATTCAGAACACATAGCATTTATCCATTTAATGTGTTGTACTGACTTGCTAAAACAAGTTAGTTCAATCTCAGTAGTAGTGATGAAAGTACAGAGAGCGTACTTTGGATTTGGCTTAACAATTTCAGCCTTACTTCGAGTGACCATATTATGCTCATTAATAGAAATCCTGGATGATGGTGCTTGGTGACACGTAACAAATGGTCGATGTGGAGAAGTATAAAGGACTATGACTAAACTATAAGGGTTTGTATGTGGTATGTTAGAAAGAGGAGATGGAGTAGTAGATATTGGATGTGATGGAGAAGAATTAACATTAGGAGAATGAATATTGAGTGATGGAGAATTAATATTTAGAATTCTAGAATTGGAATTTGATGGAGGAGAATTAATAGGAGGGCTAACATCACATGGAGAAGATTGAATAATGGGAGATGGAGAAGTATTAGGAGAATCAACTAATTGACTAGACAATACAGATAAAGGAGAAGATGAAGGAGGTATTATAGGAGAAGAAGATGTTAATAGTAAAAGGGGAATATAATCCAAACTTGGAGGAAGAGGTGTAGATGCCTTCGGAGATGTGAGTTTGATCTCTTTGAAAGGGAAAGAATCCTCGTTGAACACAACATGTCTAGAGAGGTAGACTCTGCAGGTAGAAACATCAAGACAACGATAGCCATGGTGGTCTACAGAATAACCAATAAAAACACACAATATTGATTGAAGTTGCAATTTATTGGTATTATAAACATGAAGATTAGAAAAACATTCACATCCAAAAACCCATAAAAATTTATAGTTTGGAGAATGATTAAAAAGTTTTTGATTAGGAGACACAAGCTTAAGAAAACGAGAAGTCGATTTATAGTGTATATAGTAGTATTAAAAGTATCGACCCAATAAGAAGGAGGCATGCAAGAATGAGCTAGTAGAGTAAGACCAACATCGACAATGTGTTGATGTTTACGTTCTGTCACTCCATTTTGTTCAGGATGTTTTGGACAAGAAAATCAAATGCCTATGCCATGAGTATCAAGAAAATATTTGAGAGCATTTTTTTAAATTCCTCACCTTCATCAGATTGCAATGTTTTGATTTTGCATGACAGAAGATTTTCTACATAGGCTTTAAATTTCACAAATATTCTAAATACTTCAGATTTCAAACGCATTGGAAATAGCCATGTAGATCAAGAGAAGTCATCAACAAAAATCAAATAATACTTGAAACCATAACTTGAAAAATATGGAGAAATCCAAACATCGGAAATATAACAATTCTAATGGAGAATGAGAAACTAAACTTGACAACTCAAAAGGTAATTTTTGACTCTTACCAATAGGACAAGAATTACAAAATTAGGTGCTAGACGTGCCTGACAGAGGCAAACATTGACTCAAAAACAAACTAGATAAAACTGAACTAGTTGGATGCCCTAAATGAAAATGCCAAACTGACGACGAAGCTCGAGTGCCAGAGAAAGCAAACAACCCCTGGATTATTAGATGTGGACTTGGACTGTAGACGAAATGGATAGAGACCGTTCTCACATTTCCCCCGAAAAAGTATCTTCTGTGTTCGGTGATCCTTCACAACAAAATAAGTGGGATAGAAAATGAAGTAACATAAGTTATCATTGGCAAATTTGTTAACAGAAAGAACATTGTAGAAAGCAATAGGACAATAAAAATATTATTAAGATGAAACGATGAAGTGGGAGAGTTGAGATATGAAGAGCCAATATGAAAAATAGATAAGAAAGAGTTTTTACCAGCACCATCAACATGATCAGATCCATTATAGGTCGTTGGGTTTGCAATATTGGTCACATCACCAGTGATGTGAGCATTAGCCCCTGTGTCAGTGATCCATGTGGAAGATGAAGCACCATTATCTGCAGCCAAAGCAGTGAGTTTCTTGCTTGGAATGCGTCCTTCGTAAGCAAGGTTGAGGCGGTTGAAACAGTCTATAGCCGAGTGTCTAGGTTGGTTGCAAATTTGACAAACAATACGATTAGTTTGAAAGGGCTGCGAAGAATTACCAGGCCAGAACCAAGATTGAATCTGGTAGCATGAGAAGAAGGACGAGAGGAAGACATGCTGCGATCATAATATATATTGTGAGAAGAGGTGTTTGGATGTCCGCGCGCACCACGACCATGACCAAAAGGAAAACCACGACATTTATTGGCATAGAGAGCAGTAGGAATGCTATCAAGAGCAGGTTAAGCTTGTTCATTGAACCTTCTTTTTGCTGATAAAAGAAGAGCTTCAAGGTCATCATATGTTATCAGAGTGTCCCGAGCTTGAGCCGAACTGACTGTCATCTCATACTGAGGTCCAACATTGTGCATTACAATAGTAAGGAGGTCCCCTTCTGTCATGGGACTGCCAGCCAAGGCAAGTTGATCAACAATGGAGTTGATTTTGTCCAAGTAGTCATAAATGGACAATGAACCACAAATTCTGCGCATGAGTTCTCCACGGAGTTGGAGAATGCGATTTTGAGAAGGAGAAGCAAATCGCTTTTCGAGAGATTTCCAAGTTGCGTTAGATGAGGTGGATCTTGCAACTGTTGATAGGAGTGAGGGATGAATTGATCCATCCAAGAATCATTTGATCTTGTTGCAGCCATTGTTCATACTCCGGGTAGATCTGATTGGTGAGGTTTTCATCTTTATCTTTGAGGAAACATGGAGGACATGGAGAAGACCCGTCAACGATTCCCATAAGTCCCTTGCTTCGAAGTACATGGACTATTTGAGCAAGCCAAAGAACATAGTTGGATCAATCAAGTTTGATGGTCATGAAACTTGACACAAAGGGAGCAGGATTGAACGTCATTGAGGTTGCAGCGGTGGAGGAGGTGTTGGAGGAAGTGGTGGTGGCCATTTCAATTTGCTGGAGAGGGAAGAGATCTGAAAAAAAATACGTTACTGGTCGTGAGACTAGTAGGCTCTGGATACCATGAAAGATTTTGTTTGTGTTGAATGGCTTGCTGAAACAAGCTTTGCACGATTCATTATATAGAAGTTTACATGATAAGGTTTATATGGGTACAAAGTCTATCACCGTACAACAGAAGCTATTATTTCTATCAAACTGAAAGGAATTAACAATTCAAATATACAAGATGATCGAACTAACTGTTTTATCTTCTAACTTGGACCATTTGAATTCTGTGGTCTATCAAGTATGACGAAAAACAAATGAAATGCTTAATGGTTGTGGGGCTCTGGTGTGCTCACCCGAATCATGCTTCCAGACCTTCAATGCAAGAAGCTATCAGGGTGCTTAACTATCAAGCCGCATTGCCAGACTCCCATCAGAACTGCCACATGCTACATCTCCTCGCGTTCGTTCAATTCCTGATAGTGCTGAAACTTCTACTGGAGGCATCACTGAGTCTTCTACCTCCTCTTAGTTCACTGTATCAGGCTCTCTCATCCCTGAACTCCAGTACAGAAAGAAGCAGATCAAATTGAACGGTCACCATAGCTTCAAGCTTTTAATTGTCTCCTCTGTACCATTTCAAATCAGGTAACATGAAATGAAATTCTACTTAATTGTAGTCAATAAAAAGTCGAGACATCTTTTTTCTACTTTTTACTTAATTGTTATTTGTATCAAATTGTTCATATATTTGCGATAATAATAGTCCACGGAGCACATTTGAGAGTGAATGCGTCTACATTTGACTGCTTTAATCAAACAAACCAAAGAACAAAAGATAACAACTATGGTTCATGAACGTTTGGGTTTCTAACGTTTCAGCATCAGAATAAAAAGAAATATAGAATAAGGGGGCGTACCATTTTGAGCTTCGCTTGTGAGATCTACAGGTTACTGTTACTCTCATGTCTTTGACATTCCTTACTGGAGCTTCGCTTGTGAATTGACATTTCCCCCTCAACCTCCCTCTCATCAGTTTCAAGCCTATCCAATTTGGCAGAGACAAACCTAATAGTCATAGACAATCACAAGGGACGCTCACATCGAGATGTGAAAATGGAAGACATGGAAAAGCGTACCTTGCAAGCCAAGTTTGGACTGGCCAATCTATTCTTTCATTCTGGAGAGACTAATATCCCGCTTCGTTTTAAACCAGCATAAGTCGCACTTATTTACTTGTATCTGGTGTTCATTAACTTTGCTGATACTGTTCACAAGGTGGAACTTTGCTGATACTGTTCACAAGGTGATGTGTTACTAATTCCATCCATGTTTTCTTTGTATTTGAAAATCTTGCGCATCACCACTGCTCTGAACTTCTAGAATCCGATGAATTCCAATACATAAAAACACCAAAAACTAATAGTGAAAATATAGGAATTCCAACTCTGGATAAACAAAACTTTTCCAACATGAAGCATCCACTAGTACTTGATAACAATCTATTGGCAAAAAAAAACAGTACCAAAACAGAACATTCAAAACAACACATGTAAACGTAAAATCAACTCTAAGCCTTCTCCTTGGAAGCAGCAGATGCAGCCTGTCCTCTGAGACGACCAGTTCTCCTGGCAGCAATGAGACCAACCTTCTGCCCAGGAGGGGCATCACGCCTGACTGTGCTAGCATGACCAATATGCTGGTGGTTACCTCCTCCGTGGGGATGCTCAACAGGATTCATGGCCACACCACGCACCTTAGGCCAGCAGTTCCTCTTCACTCTGAATTTGTGGTAGGCATTACCGGCCTTGAGCATAGGCTTCTCAGTTCTTCCTCCACCTGCAACTTGACCAATCATGGCACGACAACCACTCGGAACAATCTTCTTGGCACCAGACGGAAGCTTGATTCTACAAAAAACAATATCACCAAAAAACAATCAACCTCAAAAACCTGATACATGTATCACAACGAAAACAAAGCTCTAGTGCCTACAACATTGTACATTGTATCATACGTGATACTCGTTCTAACGAGCCCAAATTCTAAAATTTGTGCAACAATCGAAGCAAATAAGCTCATCTAAATCACAATGATCAGAAATTCAGAGATTATAGTCCAAATTTGTTTGATTTAGATTACAAACCGAATCAGAATCATATAAACTGACAGAAACATCATATCATCAATACTTCTGAGTTAAACTGACAAAAAAACTCAAAATTGACACATATCTGAAATATAGCTAGCTAATTGAACTTAAAAACTCAGCTAATTGAGACTATTTCAATCAATAATCAAACAAATTAAATCAATATAGCAAAATCCGAGGCCGAGAAACAAACCTAGAGGTATCATTATCAGGATTGTGACTGATAACGACGGCGTAATCGCCAGAAGCCCTAGCTAGGGTTCCACGGTCACCAACATGGTGCTCAACGTTACAGACCACAGCTCCCTCGGGAATAGATCTGACCGGAAGCACATTTCCGACGACCAAATTAGCCTTCTTCCCACAGTAGATGAACTGCCCAGTGTAAATCCCCTCGGCTGCGACGAAGAGTTCGTTCTGCTTCTTGTACCTGAAAGGATGACGGAAGCTGACGCGTGCGAGGGGAGCACCGCGTCCAGGGTCGTGGATGATCTCGGTGACCACGCCCTTGAGGTAGCCGTTGCGTTCGCCAAAGTCGAGAGAGCGGAAACGGGCGGGGCCCTTGCGGTGGTGAGTGTGGGACTTGAAGATGGAGCCTGCTCCCTTACGCTGAGCTCTGATGACTCGCCCCATTGATGATGATACTGGTTCGGAGGCGGAAGCTAGGGTTTTGTTCTTGTTGATTTGTAAAGAGTAGCAGGGGAGGCATTGTGAAACCTAATATATGCTATTTATATGGGGGTGGGCTGAGGAGTTAGATGGGCCTTAACAAATTTTGGGTCTGAATTTGGGCTTCCTTTGCATTTACAAAAATTAGCATGGTCCGAAATCCAGTTTCGTTTCTTTTAACAGTTTTTTTATTTTTTTGAGGAAAAAATTGTTCAAATTGTCATACAATTATGTTAAGATACACTTTAGAAACTATCATTTGACATATATCAAAATGGTCACTCAACTCTAATCTCCGTTTATCAATTTGGTCACTCCATCTATTTTAGACGTTATATATTTAACATGTGATGAGTAAAAATGTTTTTCTATCATTTAATTTTAAACATTTACAATGATGTCATTACTTAAAGTTTCAAAAATTTACGATGGGTAAAAACTCTCTCTCTCTCTCTCTCTCTCTCTCTCTCTCTCTCTCTCTCTCTCTCTCTCTCTCTCTCTCTCTCTCTCTCTCTCTCTCTCTCTCTCTCTCTCTCTCTCTCTCTCTCGATTGATCGAGTACGACTTGTTTGCATGACATTTCTCCGCACGAGAGAAATTTTTCAAAAAATGTCACATGTCAACATTTGATTGGTTTAAAAAGTCAGAAGTTAAGAAGCTTACAATAAGCTCAGGGCATGAAATTTCTCTCTCTCTTATCTCTTTTTGGCCGATCTCTCTTTCCTCTCTCTAAGGTCACTGAGAGCGGTGCTCGAGGTTACAGGATAGGCTGGAAGCCGAGGGAGGTGGCACGTGGCCTTGAAGCAGCGACAGTGGAATCGAGGTCGAACAACCGATGGTGGAACGGCGACGGATGGGAAAGAGAAGCAGATGCGCGAGGTGATCAAAGGAGAGGCCGGATTGATCCTTACGCGTAGCGGGGACTTGTGAGCAGCGTCGGACATGAGCGGAGACCGATGGAGGAGGGAAAAATGGCAGCTCAAAAGCATAAGCTTACAGAGGAAGGAAGAACGGCAGACTCAAGAGGACTAAAAAGAATTCATTTCGCACCAAGAGAGAGAGAGGAAAGAGAAGAGGGAAAGAGAAAAGGCACTATGGAGATCGGTAGAAAGAAACAGGAGAGAGAGAAGGCGCGTGCTTCAAAATGGTGGTGATTTGGTGCCCTTGGCTCATCGTAAGCTCGGATTTGGTTTTTAAATCAACGGCTGAAGCCAGCGAAGCACAACCGGTCGGCCAGAAAAATAATAGGCCTTGGTGTCAAAATCTTCGCCTCAGCTTCCTGTCACATTTCCCCAACAGGTTAGTATGTAATTCGTGTTGAACGAAGCCAAAAAAACAAAGACAAAAGCTATGCTTTGGGGTCGATTTCGCTGTCGATGGCGGCGTTGTTTCAAGCCAAGATACCTTACCGAACCCTAGGAGTTTTGAAGCCATCTCCTAAGGCATTCAAACACCAGCGGCCTCGAGTCCAGATTCGATCAGATGACGTTACAACGACGCCCAGACATTCTGGCGAACTTTCCCAAATTTAGAGGTAAATTTCAGATTATCCTTCCCCGTCACTCTTGAACTTGACTCTACCTCGTGCCGCCCTCTTAGTCTTGAGCTCGACCTGGGCTTGCCTTTTCATTGACAGCTTATCAGTGGATTTTGACCGACGATACACCCCCACTTTAGGCAGAGGAAACGCTGCCTTGCTCGAGTGTGGCGTTAACTTGCCCAATTACAGGACTACCAACCTTGTAGGATTGTTTGCAGTAGGTATATGCAATCTCGTCACTTTTACAATATTAGTAAAAGAGTTAGGCATCAAATCTACTTCTTTCTGAAGATCGAGAATACATTGCACATCAATCTCACTCTGAGATGTGCAGGGATTATGATGAGATATAATAGGGATAGACCACGTCAATTCCTAACATTTAACAGGAATGGAACTATTCTTATCTCCCCTCAACGGCGGGAAGTATGCCTTATCAAAGTGATCATCTGCAAATCTAGCAGTAAAGAGATCTCATATCAAAGGTTCTAAATAGTAGACTATCATTAGAGATTCAAAACCAACATAAATGCCTAATTTTCGTTGATGACTATTTTTGTATGCATTGAAGGCGTAATAGGCACATACATAACACATCCAAATATGCGTAGATGTGAAATGTTAAGCTCATATCCAATTACCAACTGATACGCACTGAATAGATGACGTGCTACGGGTCCAAAACAAAGAAGCATAATTGTATGTAACACTACATAGCCCCAAGCCGGTAAATTTGTATGCAATACCAAAGCTCTGGCCACCAGTTGTAACCGCTTGATTTGTGTCTCTGCTAAAACGTTCTGTGAATGAACATTGGGTACGTGATGTTCAACTTCAATCCCAAATCACATGTAGTAATCATCAAAATATTTTGATGTAAACTCTCCTATATTATCCAATCTAATAGACCTAATTGGATTGTCCGGGTGGTGAGCCTGAAGCTAAATAATTTGTGCTAGGAGTTTTACAAATGCAGCATTCCTTGTGGATAGGAAAGTAACGTGTGACTAACGCGTTAATGCAGCTACAAAAACCATAAAGTATTTAAATTATCTGCATTCGGGGTTGATAGGTCCACAAATATCACTATGGATCCTCTATAATAATGGTATGTTTTTAGTGTTGTCAACCGCCAAAAAAAACATGTATGTAACTTTGCTAAGGAACAAGCTTTGCAAAACGAGCGGTGTGCATTAGAGATTTCCATGAAGGAATCCGATGGGATAGTACCCGTCTTGGAGCCAGGACTGAGAGGAGAAGTCTCAGCCCCTCCATGTAACTCGATGGTTTTGGGTATTCCCACATGATTTTTTGCTCGAAAGAATGGATGACCATGAGAATTTTTCAATATTTTTTTATCATCATATCCTAACCTAGATGTCCCAGTCAAAAATAACAAAGGTTATATGAGTTTGAGTCACACGTAATAGTATGAGTGACTACATTGGATTCAGTTATTCGAACCGTAGTCGGATATAAACCACTACAAATGGCTGCTAACTTTTCCAGAATGCGCTCTCTACCACAATCTACATAAGTAACATACAAGTATTTTTTTTTCATTCTCATAATAAGTTTCCAAGTCTAAACTGTTGTCTCGAATGTCCTTAAAACTTAGCAAGGTTCGATTGGCCCTTAACGCGTATAATACATTAGTGATATAAATTCTTGTATCATGTGGTAATAAGAATTATGCTGAACCACGCCCTTCAATAACCAACATTGAACCAGTCATGGTTGTTGTGGGAGCGTAAAAAATTGTCTAGGACTTGATACTTCCATAAGAAAAAATCAATGAACACCGATTGGACCATGCCTTTAACACGTTAGATGCTAACTTTTCAACGTCGGAAGGGGGGGGTACCTATAAAAGACACTCTGACGCTCAAGTGACTAAGAGCTCTTGAAAGAAGAAACTAGGTGCTCAGCAGTGAATGAATCAAATGAAATGCATGAACTGGTATTTATAGGTGTAATTCTCCCTCCAAAATAGGGATAGCGATGTGGGCCTCAAGAGTCAGAATAGTCCGTTGAGAACTTTTCCATGATATCAATCACAAGCCTCTCACTGACTTTCGTATGTTCACTAGCATTTCCTCGTCAGCTCACCGGATTTTCGCCATATTTTCATTAACGATTCCTGATTCAGTCGTCCTCACTCACGAGCATGACATTTTACCTCCATCTTTTCTTCGTCGTTGAGCCCATCTGTCCTCACCTGAGATTTTGGGCATACCTATTTTCTTTTATAATTCTCACTGCACCATTCTGGGCATCGATATCTTTCCTAGCCCATCAACCACAAATCTATTTTAACCAGCTTTTTATCCCCCAAAAATGCCCCTAAAATTCTCTTTCGGGCCCAAAGAGATTTTTTCTGTTTTGCAGCCAATGCCCCTTCATTTCCTCATGGACATTTACTCATATGTCTTTAGTCATAACTCACTTATTGGTCATAAAGACATGTATATCAAAAGCATTAAATCATACAGTATATGATGAACTCATCACCCCGCATTTAAGTGATTTCAAAAGGCTGCATCTTTGGCTTGTCCTCACATGTGACATATTCATCACATTGATCAACTTCTCATTAAAGACTGCCACATTGATACCTCCAATACACGAGAGGCATTACAAACATCGTTCGTGATATCTTCCCTTCTAGATCATCTCGACGATGCCCCCGAGTTTCACGCGGCAATTTAAATCTCGCTCGAGATGTCTCCTCCTTGAAGAATATCACAATGATGACCTCAAGCCTCGTAAGGTAATGTAATTTGACCTTACCGCTCCTAATCGAAAGACCAATGACAAGTCTAAACCAAAAACTATTGGCGACTATTTTCACCCAAAAATTTCATTTTCCTTTGGTGCTTCATGGGTTGCTACTTGTAGCCTCTCTCCCACATGCATTTTTCATGCCCCATTACCTCGTAGAGGGAGCAACATCATCTTATGACTACAACAAAAAATTGATTTTTCCACAGAAAAATGCAGTGGCAAAAATTAAATTTGTCGTAGCAAAAAGTTTTTGCGATGGCAAATCAGCCTTTCGCTACGGCAAATTTTCCATAGCTTTAGATGGCAAAGCAATTGCTAACGACTACAGCAAGTGCCGTAGCAAAAGCCTTTTACTACGGAAATTTTGTACCGTAGTGTTTGAGTTGGTATTGGCAACGGTAAATTACTACAGTCCACGCCGTAGTAAATATACCTTTAGCGACGGCATGGATGCTCATTTGCTACGGTATGAATGACCATTTTCTACGGCAAGAATGCCAAGGAAAAATTTATAATTTGGTAAAGCAAGTTTAATTAGTGCTTTGCATCATGAAGAAACAAAAATCTTTGATCTCCAAAACATCTAGTAGAATTATGTTGCCAGTGTGATGAACCACCACTTGCTACTCTACATAGTATCAATCCTTTCCACTAAAGCCTTCTGCTTTGTGATCTTCTTCCCCTAGCTGGGAAATCTAGACCAAAACATAGAGCAGACATTAGTGACGAGGTTTCATTATAGCATTGCAACAGGAAGGTAGAGCACACAACAATAAATGAGTGCTAAGAAAGATCATTACCATAGAAAATAATGACCACTACTGATGGTGCCGGTGTGATACCATAATCATGTAGCTGGCTAACTGCAAATATGTTTAAGTGAGCTTCAGCAGAACATCAACACATTCTTAGAAGCAATTGATAATGTTACACATTTGTGCCCCTTATTATTGTCAGTCATATGCCATTAGTAACACTGCAGATTTGTGCCCCTCATTACTTATCATGCCTATAGACAAACTCATATTGTCCTACTTATCATGTCTAGCAATGGCATTGTATCATACTATCAGTGATCTATATACATATGAAAATCAAACTCAAAAACGAATAGCAGAGCAGAATATGTAGAAGATTTTTATTGATGTGAAAATTCAATCACAGAAATTGTTAAAACTTTAGATGCTTTCATTAACCTAAAGTAAAGTAAAAACATTATCGAAGTATACAGTTATTAGTGCTACATTGATCAGCTAAACTACATGAAACCTCTTACATTTACTAGTGATAAACTCATACACTAAACAGTTCAAATTCACACGCAGCAATAACAAGAGGAGCACAGATTGCCTCACTCCATAGA
Source organism: Geum urbanum (assembly GCA_946800695.1). NCBI lineage: Eukaryota > Viridiplantae > Streptophyta > Magnoliopsida > Rosales > Rosaceae > Geum > Geum urbanum. Next base: position 69,446,147 of record OX326998.1, on the reverse strand, counting down.
AGCTACAACACCAATTTCTTTCATCTTGGCCATAATTGACTCGGCCTCCTCTTTCGTATCCCCCTTCTTCAACAGCGTTGGCGCCTTCTCCACCAACTGCTTAGCCTCCTTCAACCCTAACACCATGAAAGTCCTCACCTCTTTAATCACTTTAATCTTCACTGCTACCTCAAAAGAATCCAGCTTCAAATCGAACACTGTTAAACAGATAACCTATCACATGAAGCAAATCCAATACAACTTACCAAATACTTGGAAAGATACTTGATGCAGATATGTTGATAATTGTATTGCAGTTTCGTAATGGCCAAGAAATACCACATTTATACATGCATTAGCAATTAAAATATATTTATGCTCTCTGTATAGAGAGATGCCTATTACTATATGGTCAACATATGTGATGCAAACATACCCACTGTTCCTCACCAGATTATGTTATAATAGTGTTACTCATTACCAGTTGCTTACCAGGTCATATTCAACTGGAAGCGCAAATAACCTGTCAATTTTATGATAAACAGCAGCAACATTGGGCGGATGGATACTGAAATGAGCAACATCTCCAATGGATACATAGCTGAAAGAAATGATATTATATGATGTTTTTTTTTCTAAACGAGACGACCATTGCAAATGCCAAAAGCGAGTGTAGGAACTAAAATTTTAAAAATTATTACAGAAAGAAGACTTCTAGGACCTTAACTTTGTAGACGCATAAATTCGCATGAAACTCATAGGCTCAACTAAAGTTAAACACTTGAACCAATGCATAAGTCAAAAGCAGTAAAAGAATAAGATAATATAACCATTACAAGGATGTTAAATATTCCAGTATTCCAGTATCCTCCACAACCTATCATTTGAAACAATGTTTGATCTTAGATTACAAAACATTAAAGATTTGATTTCTAGAATCTTGCACACTATTAAGTAAATGGATATTACATGTTGTAGGACTCATAATCCATAATAGTTAACCAAATCATCTACCCTACAACATTACGGGCACACTCAACCTGCGACCCTAGTCTTTTTCTTATCTTACAAAGAGAGCATCAAAAGCCTTGCTACAACATTCACATGGATCATAACTAACACATGTTTTTTCATAGCATCAACACTAAAAGTAAGTAGTACTATACATACTAATGCACACATAACAAAACGAGACTAAAATAGTAAAGAGCTTAAGATTCTGAATTGACATACTTAACATGACCTTCCTCCACAGACCACTCAACCGCCAAGCCTGTGTCATGATTTTGCCCTGCACCGAATCCAGCAGCATAGAACCCTTTGAATTCCCACCTTGACTAATCAAAGCACTGTGATTCTGAAAGGACCCAACCCCGATTTAGTTTCCTAAACCAGAATCAAACCCCTTCTGAAAACACGAATAAAAAAAAACCATTAAACTTTCGGCAGAGTAACGCTACTAACGCGGAATTGCCATTAACCTGCATCCGGAAAATAACACTTCATCCTATGCCACAAAAGCCAAACCGTGGGCACCAATCCTATCCGAATTTCTCAATATCATAACAATAATAATAAACAGTAAACATAACTGTATAATATAGAAAATCTGGGAAAAACCACAGAAACATGTATCAGTATCGTATCAGAGCGACCTCTAGTGTATATATACAAAATATACAACAATAGGCGAAACAAGGAACCTACTGGAAAAGACAAGTAGCTCGAACAACTAGCCTCCTACCGCGACGTGAGACACCAGAATCCGAACTGCAAACTGGGCACGGAAACCGAAAAGCCCAGGGGAAATGCAATAAAACGTTAGAGTGAGTGGACAAAAATAAACATATGCCTTTCACCAATTTCATATACAATAAACAAGTATAGCGAGTTCGAAAAATGTATATATGGAGGTGCCAGGCAAATCTCTCAAGCCCGACGGTCAGGCGAATCGCTCAAGCTCGACGGTGATAGGCCAGGGGAATCTCTCAACCCCAACGGCACAACAGGGTAATCTCTCAACCCTGCCCAGAGGAATCTCTCAACTCTGGTCCAGAGGAATCTCTCAACTCTGGTCAGACTACCGGTGATCAGCCGAGTAGCCGAATCATCAATGCAAGTAGGCCATCACCATAAAACATAAAATAATACCTCCGAAAATAATAAATAATCTCAACATCGTATATTAATAAATACGGAAAATCACGAACTCGCAACGACTGTGAAAATATAAAAGTGTCCACTCACAGGTGAGCAAAGCGCGCACTCGCGCTAATCACGTGGTTCGGCGGAAGATCCTTCGCTCGAAGCACGATCTCGATCCCCTGAATCATCACAAAATATATCTGATCAAAATCACAATTCACAACACTGTACCACACCTCAGAAACCAACCGTTCCCGGAAACGTATAACTGATACAAAAATAATTAACGAAATTCCTGAAATCTCCACTCAAACCCTCGACTGAAAATTCGGTACCCAAATCAACTCGAAAACCTCAAGGCGACGATCGGGGTGCGAATACGAGCAAAACGACATATAACTCATCGATAACCAAAAAGTCAATGCCCTCGCCGGAGCACCGGCAGCGGCGCGCCGTCAACAGAGGAATAATTCGGCGAGGAAAGCCCAGTTCTCTAGCTTACCTCAAGCCCAACACAATTTACAACTACCACAAGTCTCAATTATTACTTAATTAACCGGAAAACAACTCGGAAAACATATCGAAATCCAGCTCCGGCAACCACCTCGGGTTCCACTGGAAAACCATCCTCATCCAAAATCAACTACCCAGGGAGCATCAATGGAGCAAGGGGAGTCAAAACCCCATCACCCCCATAATCACAGCTCGCCGGAGCTCCTCCCCCGTCACCGGCGAAAACCGTAAACTTAACCCGATTCGAAACCATTCAAATCTCAACCAATTCGCATAAATTCAAACACAAATCAATAGAGGAGCTCAAGAGGAGTCTATCCATACCAAGGGCATGGCCGAAGGTGGCAGGAAAGTCCGGGTCAGCCGGCGAGTCACAACAGGGTCGCGTTTCTTCACGGGTCAACAGTAAAAGTCAACGTCGGTCAAACTTCCAACAGTGTTTTTGACAATTTTTCGACTATTTCCGATATTTATACTCGCGTCTCGGGACAATCGACGGTCCAAAATGGATAACCATTACGATTCGGATAAACTCGATACGAACGGATAAACTCGACGAAATTCTGAAACTTCAAATATTCATATTATATTCCTCGGTCGTCGAAATAATCGTCCGGAACCGCCCATGAACTCGAAATCACGTGTACAACAACTCTTGAGAAGAGACCCAACTCAAATTCTCGATCGATAATTAAGTCGTGATTAAAACCGGCAAATCGATCAATTATCAGAAAACAGTAATTACGCGCTAACTCGTGAATTAAGCCAATTACTCTACTGATTCTGTTCCGGGTCGTCATAAATCTACCCCACTTAAAAAAATTTCGACCTCAAAATTTACGTACCTATCAGGTGAACAGATGAGGATACTACTCCCGCATATGCTGCTCAGTCTCCCAGGTGGCCTCTTGAACCGAGTGATTCTGCCACAAGACTTTCACCAGCGGTATAACACGGTGCCTCAACTCTTAGTCACGTCAATCGAGAATCTGTACCGGCTCCTCCACATACGTCAAATCCTCTCGGATCGGTAGTTGCTGTGGCACTAACACATGCGATGGATCTAGAGTATACTTCCGCAACATCGAAACGTGGAAAACATCATGAACACGAGCCATCTCAGCTGGCAACTCAAGTCTGTAAGCCACAGCTCAAACCCTCTCGGTGATCTCGTACGGACCAATGTACCGTGGTCGAAGCTTGCCACGTTTCCCGAAACGCACAACTACCCTCCACGGAGATAGTTTCAGGAAGACCCAATCGCCCTCATCGAACTCGAGGCTCTTTCTCCTCACGTCCACATAACTCTTCTGGCGATCCTGGGCAATCTTCAATCTGTCCCGGATAATCTGGACGTCCTCCATGGTGCTCTTCACCAGATCAGGGCCAATAAGCCATCGCTCGCCCACCTCACTCCAACACAAAGGAGTGCGGCACTACCTCCCGTACAGGGCCTCGTACGGTGCCATCTCGATACTGGCCTGATAGCTGTTGTTGTAGGCAAACTCTATCAAATGTAGTTGCTGGTCCCAATTTCCTCGAAACTGCAACACACAGGATCGCAACATATCCTCAAGAGTCTGTATAGTCCGCTCAGACTACCCGTCAGTCTGAGGATGAAAAGCTGTACTGAAGCGCAATCTCGTGCCCATGGCTCGCTGCAATGCCTGCTAGAACTCAGAAGTAAACTGACTGTCTCGGTCAGAAATAATAGATACAGGCACACCGTGCAGTCGAACTATCTCTGACAAATACAACTTGGCCAATCTGCCCACTGAAATATTCCCCGGAAGTGCGAGAAAATGAGCGGATTTCGTCAATCGATCCACAATAACCCAAATACCAGTGTTGCCAGCCGAAGTACGCGGCAACTGATAAACGAAATCCATGGTAATGTGCTCCCACTTCCAAACCGGAATCTCCAGTGGCTGTAACTTTCCCGCAGGTTTCTGCCTCTCCGCTTTAACCTACTGATAGATCAAACATCGGCTCACATATGTGGCAATCTCCCGCTTCATGTTGCGCCACCAGTAATACGCTCGAAGTGTACGAAACATTTTCGTACCACCGGGATGCATCGCATACGCCGAACAGTGGGCCTCATCCAGAATCTCCTTTTTCAGACTCTCGTCTTGGGGTACGCACAACCTGCCTCTGAAAAGCAATGTATCGTCATCACTCAACCGAAACTCTGTTGGCACACCATTCTGAATTATGGTCTTCTTGTCCAACAGGTAGGAATTTGAATCCTGAGCTTCCTAAACCTGATCAACCAACACGGGTTGAACCTGGAAACTGGCTAACAAAGCTCCCTCGTCATCCCACTCAAACTCGGCTCCCGTAGCCCGAAGCTCGGCTAACATAGACACCCTGGCCACACACACATGAAACAACGAAGCTCCGGATTTTCGACTGACTGCATCGGCAACAACATTGGTCTTCCCTGGATGGTACTCGAAAGTGCAATCGTAGTCGTTGATTAACTCCATCCACCTGCGCTGCCTCATGTTCAAGTCTGGCTGCGTCCGCAAGTAAGTGAGACTCTTGTGATCGGTGTAAATCTTACACTAGGCTCCGTACAAGTAATGTCTCCAACTCTTCAACGCTAACACAATAGCGGCCAACTCCAAATCATGGGTCGGGTAGTTGACTTCGTGTGGTTTCAGCTGCCTGGAACCGTAGGCTATAACTTTGCAATTCTGCATCAGCACACAACCAAGTCCCAATTTCGACGCGTCACTGTAAACCACGAACTCACCGCTATCGTCTGGTAATGTCAGAACCGGTGCAGTAGTCAACTTTTCCTTCAGGAGTAAGTAACTCTCCTCACATGCATTGGACCACCACTCAAACTTGACGCCTTTCTTCGTCAACCTGGTCAGTGGAGTAGCAATCCGAGAAAAATCCTGCACAAAACGCCGATAGTAGCCTGCCAAACCCAAGAAACTCCGGATCTCCGGTATGGTGGTAGGTCTACTCCAATTCAGCACGACCTCGATCTTGTCAGGATCCACGCTGATTCCCTCAGTCGATATCACGTGGCCCAGAAACTTCACACTGTCCATCCAAAACTTGCACTTGCTGAACTTCGCAAACAACTGATTGTCCCGCAAAGTCCGCAACACCGCTCGCAAATGCTTCTTATGCTAGCCCACACTCCTAGAATAGATCAAAATATCATCGATGAACACAATCATGTACTTGTCCAGAAACCGTCTGAACACCCGGTTTATCAAGTCCATAAAGGTTGCGAGGGCGTTGGTCAACCCAAACGGCATAACCAAGAACTCGTAGTGCCCATACCGCGATCTGAAAGCTGTCCTGGCCACATCAAACTCTCGGATCCTCAACTGATGATATCCGGACCTGAGATCAATCTTCGAAAAGAATGAAGCTCCCTTGAGCTGATCAAACAAGTCGTCAATCCGCGGCAACGGATACTTGTTCTTCACAGTAACCTGATTCAGCTTCCGGTAATCGATGCACAACCGCATGGATCCATCATTCTTCCACACAAACAAAATCGGGGCACCCCATGGTGAAACACTGGGTTGTATGAAACCCTTCTCCAGAAACTCCTGAAGTTGAACCTGTAACTCTTTCAACTCCGCTAGCGCCATACGATACGGTGCCTGAGAAATGGGTCCAGTACTCGGTAATAGCTCAATAGTAAAATCAATCTCCCGAACTGGAGGTATACCTGGTAACTCCTCCGGAAACTCAGAAACAACCTCAATACCACCAATGTCTGGCACAGCCACCGTGGTGTCCAAAACATGAGCTAAATAAGCAACACATCCCTTCTTCATCATCCGATCCGCCTTAATCGCAGAAATCATACATGGCAATGAAGTGTTCTTCTCGCCGCGAAATAATATCTCCGGAAAGCCTGGTCGTCAAAACGCAACATCCTTCTTGTGACAATCGAACATGGTCCAATGTGTCTTCAAGAAGTCCGTACGCAAAATCAAATCAAAATCGACGATATCAAGAAACAACAAATCCGCGGCTAAGCCATGGTCTCCAATAAAAATCTCACAATCTCGGTATACCCAGCCAATACTCACAATCTCACCGGATGGATACAACACTCTCCACAACCCCGGAAGTGGAGACGCAGGTACAGTAGCTAAAGATGATAGTCTATACGACATGAATGAATATGTAGCCCCTGGATCTAACAATGTAAGTACTAGATAACCAAAAACATGCAACATACCGATAACGACCTCCGGTGAAGCTCTACCCTCACGCAAAGTCATGGCATAAACCCTAGCTTGCCCGGCTGGTCGTCCACGCTGAGGCTGTCCCTGCTGTCCGCCCTAGCCTGCAAACTGTACTGGTCGAGCTCCCAAAGTGGCACATCGCTCTCCTCCGGAACTCCGGGCCGCCTGTCCACCAGCACCATCAAGCTGGAAACACTCCCTCGCATAGGGACCCACCTGGCCACAGCGAAAACAAGTGACAGGGCCTCGCTGACACGGACCAACATAGTGCCTGCTGCAGAGAATACACAACGGGTACCCTCTCGGTATGGCAAAAGAGCCACCGGTACGCCGAGGATAACTAGAACCGCTAGAACCCCCACCAGACTGTGGTCGCTACGGTCGATCTCTCCTCCATCTCTGCCTCTGTCTCGGTGCATCAGCTGGTGGTCGATATGGTCCACTGCCCGAGGATGAAGCAGAACCGGAAGTATCAGAACTCTGCCTCTTGGAAGGCCTCTGACTCGGTCCACCCTCCTCACACCGTCTAGGCTGGTACCTCATCTGCCTTTTCTTCTCGATATCCTCACCTCGGAGTGCTGCACTGACAAACTCATCGAAGTTGTTCTGAGGCATCGTAGTCAGAGTCCCCTTGATGTTCAAGTTCAAACCCAGCTCAAATCTGCGGCACTTGGCTTCCTCAGTAGCCACCATGTCATGCACAAACCGAGATAAGCGGGTAAACCTATCCCAGTACTCAAGCACAGACAAACTGCCCTGCCTCAAATTCGTGAACTCCTCATACTTCCGCTGCTGGGTAGCCTAGTTGAAGTATCTTCGAATAAACAAATCTCGGAACAAAGTCCACGAAGTATCAACTGGTACCCGATCGGTGCTAACCCACAAGAAGTATGCATCTGACTCAAGTAATCCAACTGCTGCCACTGTCATCTGCTCAGGGGTAAAACGCAGACACTCACAAACTCGTTCAACCTGAACCAACCATGCCTCACACATCTCTGGATCAGCTAAACCCGAAAAGACAGTCGCACCAGCAGTACGAGCTTTGACCACAGGGTCAAAGAGCTCCTCCAAACGCAACACTCGCATCAGCAAGTCGTGCGTCTGGCGATCCTCATCAGGATCTACTTCCCGATCAACACGGGGACCACGTCGATGAGGCATCCTACTGATACAAGACAAGCATTAGGTACAAGCAGAAGGAACGTAATCATGAGACCTCAGATATTTGAGAACACACAACACCCGAAGCATTGATGAGTACCGCTGGCCAGTCGGGTCATCGCTCCAGACATGCTGTACAAACTCAAATACCCTGAGCATCACAACTACAAAAGTCTACATAATCTAACAACCTAATGCTCTGATACCAAGCTGAAAGGACCCAACCCCGATTTAGTTTCCTAATCCGGAATCAAATCCCTTCTGAAAACACGAATCAACAAAAAATATTAAAATTTCGGCAGAGTAACGCTACTAACGCGGAATTGCCATTAACCTGCACCCGGAAAATAACACTTCATCCTATGCCACAAAAGCCAAACCGTAGGCACCAATCCCATCCGGATTTCTCAATATCATAACAATAGCAATAAACAGTAAACATAACTGTATAATATAGAAAATCCGGGAAAAACCACATAAACATGTATCAGTATCGTATCAGAGCGACCTCTAGTGTATATATAAAAAATATACAACAGTAGGCGAAACAAGGAACCTACTGGAAAAGACAGGTAGCTCGAACAACTAGCATCCGACCGCGACGTGAGACACCAAAATCCGAACTGCAAACTGGGCACAGAAACCGAAAAGCCCAGGGGAAAGGCAATAAAACGTTAGAGTGAGTGGAAAAAAAATAAACATATTCCTTTTACCAATTTCATATACAATAAACAAGTATAGCGAGTTCGGAAAATGTATATATGGACGTGCCAGGTGAATCTCTCAAGCCCGACGGTCAGGCGAATCGCTCAAGCCCAACGGTGATAGGCCAGGGGAATCTCTCAACCCCAACGGCACAACAGGGGAATCTCTCAACCATACCCAGAGAAATCTTTCAACTCTGGTCAGACTACCGGTGATCAGCCGAGTAGTCGAAGAATCGATGCAAGTATGCCATCACCATAAAACATAAAATAATACCTCCGAAATTAATAAATAATCTCAACATCGTATATAAATAAATACGAAAAATCACGAACTCGCAACAACTGTGAAAATATAAAAGTGTCCACTCACATGTGAGCAAAGTGCGCACCAGCGAAAACCGTAAACTTAACCCGATTCAAAACCATTCAAATCTCAACCAATTCGCATAAATTAAAACACAAATCAATAGAGGAGCTCAAGAGGAGTCTATCCATACCAAGGGCGTGGCCAAAGGTGGCAGGAAAATCCGGGTCGGCCGGCGAGTCACAACAAGGTTGCGTTTCTTCACGGGTCAACGAGTTAACGGGTCAACAGTAAAAGTCAACGACGGTCAAACTTCCAACAGTGTTTTCGACAATTTTTTTGACTATTTCCGATATTTATACTCGCGTCTCGGGATGATCGACGGTCCAAAACGGATAACCATTACGATTCGGATAAACTCGATACGAACGGATAAACTCGACAAAATTCTGAGACTTCAAATATTCATATTATATTCCTCGGTCATCGAAATAATCATCCGAAACCGCCCATGATCTCGAAATCACGTGTATAACAACTCTCGAGAAGAGACCCAACTCAAATTCTCGACTGATAATTAAGTCGTGATTAAAACCGGCAAATCGATCAATTATCGGAAAACAGTAATTACGCGCTAACTCGTGAATTAAGCCGATTACTCTACTGATTCTGTCTCAGGTCGTCACAGATTCACCATGCCCCCTAAAATCAAAACCAAATTCAGAGAGAACATCATCCCAATACCCGTGGTGGTGGGGTTAGCTCATCCTCCATCGTAGTAATTCCCCATTAGAATCATCTTAGATTGTTATATAGGCATGTTACATAAAAAAAATTGGAGGTAATACCACAAACAAGGAGATTGGGAAATGAAAATCACATGTAAGATCGGGTTACCTTCTTCTCAAGGTTGGGCATCTAAGTCTACCATAGCGAGATCTGAACACATTACTGCTTTGACTTCTTCTCCCTAACCCAGCCTTTGAGCTCGACCTCGAAGAAGATGAGCTTTTAAACCTCCCCAAAAGCGAGACTAAACTTTGAAATCGTCACTACCGTGGGCTCTTGATGAGGCAAACGATGTCATTCTGGTTTCTTACGCATTCGGGTGACGAGACCACACCAACTTTGGCGCCTTGATCCCATTCTACAAGTGATTCGCCGTCATCGTCCTCCAGGAGCTTGCCAAGGAAAGAAAGGCGAAGTGGGGGAAGTCAACGGACCTAAGCTGGTAATTGTTGGCAGCGGTGACGAATTTGGGATTCACTACAGAGAAAGAAAGAGAGAGGTTTATTCTGGCGGGGCTGAGAGCAAAGGAATAGAGAAGTAAGTCACAAGTAGGTTTTGTGAGAAGAGACCCTACGAAGTCAAGCAGAATAACGAAAGCTATTCCATGGCAAGCAAATGTTGTCGCAATAGTTTAACTCATTTGCTACGGCAAAAACATGCCGTCGCTAATTGTCAAATTATTTGCTATGGTAATTTTATCGTGGTAATTAATAGGTATTAGCTACGGCATTAGTTTCCGTCATAAAAAACTAAAGCTAATTGGATTTTTTGTTGTAGTGCAATCATCTCGATCTTATAATTGTCCCTCAATGTTTCTCGGTCCAACTGGATGTTTCATTTAGCTTCAAGATTTTCTCAATCTTTAACTCTTTCTCATGTTTTTGCATTTCACAATCCACACTCAAGATTGCGACTAACTTTTAGGTCCACCCTCCAGCTCACAACATCCTACCTTGTTAACGTTGCAATATTTCTATAACAATGAATTTTTACTTATGCTAACCTATAGTCTTTTGTGGCTTTTCAACTAGCTTCGAGATTCAATTTAACTCTATGTTGCATGCCTTACTTATTTCTCATCGCATACTCCAAAGTTCCCTAACTACATCTTCACCATGCATCTTTCCCAACTCTCCGAGTCACGTGCTTCCTTAATCGTGCTACTTGAGTCACGCTCATCCAATAATTGATGTGCTCTTTCTCTTATCCAATGACTTTAATTGTAATGACTCAAACCCAAATGAGCGACTTAATCTTCGTGTGTCGAGTTAATTATTGAGCTAATCACTATATGATACATTTATCGTGATTCGTCATGACTAAAAATCGCTTTTTTATAGGTTATGATTTTGGAGTCACATTCTTCACGTAAGTTGTAGAGAATATTATTACAAACTCGTGTATATTTTTATTAAATTTTTGGATGTCTAAGCTAATTGTTACAAATTTTAGAAGTTTGGAGTATTATGTAATTTTAAAAAAATTTACGAACGGTCAAATTTTGTTGATCGTCAAATCGTTGGAAGATCTGATCTGGGCCATCGATTTCAACTTGACCTAGGGGTATAGATACCCAAAACCTTACCTGGATGAGAGGAGGTTACCTGGTTGACCCGAATTCAACCAGCAACGCTGACCCGACCCGAATCGCGACCCGACCGGATTTTCTCCGGCCGGCCACCTTCGATGCCCAAATTGGTCGGAATCAGTTCCTCTCCTTACCCTAGATATTCTTAGGCCACCAATGGAACCATGGAGAGTGGGTCAAAGACGAATCGAAGCCAAAAAAATCCAAGGGATTTTTGGTTCGGCTTCGATGCCAACGACGATGCTCTAACCGATGATTGGTACTACCCGTACAAAGCATCTCGGCCGGAGGGTGGTGGCCGATCGACTGCCGATTTTGGCGAGTTTTCGAGGTAATTTTGACGGGGTTCGGCCAGTTTTTGAGATAGGTTGCTTCATTGATATTGTTTGGCTTATTAAGATCTTTACAGTGATATGCAGGTTGGTTGGATCAGAGTAGAATGGTCTAGGCTGCCGCTTGTGTTGGCGCGTGGGCCTCACGCGTCGCCGTGCATGGCGGAGGTCCGATGACCTGAAATTCAAAATTTTGACGGGAAATTTCATAGATAATTTCTTTGTCATTTTTGTGTAGTTTCACATACTTCAACAAATCTCATAACAATTTAGTTTGTAGAAAAGATTTGACGCGACTCAATACGTCAGCAAAGTCAAGTGTCGAGCCCAGTCTCACCGTCAACGACGACGTTTCCTCATGTTTGTGGTTGGATGGGTTATCGAGTGTATTCTTCAATGCGACACCATTAACAAATTATAGAAAGTGAGTCCTGATATCGATGTCTCGGATTATTTTATCCACTTTAGTCACACGATAGAACTTATATTAATTAATGGAGATCTTCGAATTAACTTAGGGGCGTCAAATGCGATTTACGAATTGGTGGATTGATTATGATTCTTATGGCGATCTAGGTCCAGGTGAGTAGATATTTTATTTTCACAGTCGTTAGCGTGTCATCACTATTTTATTTACTATTGTGCAAGTGTTTCAGTTTTCAGTATTTCGTGTTGGGGCTTGTGTGCACATTTTATATTTTATTGCATCGATGCATAGCTACTCATTTACGAGGGTCCCATAATGGGTTAGAGGCCCGAACTTGACACTTATATATATATATTAGCTACTCATTTACGAGGGCCCCATGATGGGTTAAAGGCCCTGACCTGGCACCACCTTGCACATACAGTATCATCTCGGATTAGAGGTCCTTAGATGATGCCTCCACACCACTTGCACATTAAGAGTTTACTCTCGACTCGCTTAGTGTTTTATTTTCAGTTGTTTCATGAAAGGCATAAACTATCTTTGTTTTTTTTTCACGTATACTCGATTATTATTTTCACGTATACTCGATTATTATTTTCATCCACTCACTCTAACGATTTTCTTGTTTTTATATGCCTTTCTTTGGGCCTTTAGGTTTCAAATGCCCAAATTTGCAAATTTTCTATGGAGGTCAGACTTGTACGCAGATCAAGGCATAGCAATGTCCGTCGTAGAATTTGATGTTGATCCTACACGATAGTAGTTTATTTATAATAGCTAGTTTAGTATGTCTAGTTGCTATAATTTCAAATAGAGTTAATGTATTCTGTATTCAGAAATAGTTCAAGTGATTATTGATCTTCACTTCGATCTTTGGTTTAGTATAAGTAGACATTAATTTTCGTTAGGCCCTAATCCCGATTTAGGTGGTTAAATCGGGTTTGGGTCTTCACAATTAGTATCCAAGCATTATGTTATAGGTTTTGTAAACTATACTTTGTTTTATTTGTTTTTGTATTCGATTATGCTCAACACCTCCGGAGTGATGGCCTGACTGCAGCGATTCCCCATCGAATACTCACGATGTTGAACATCATCAAATACGTGGCAAATGTGACTAAGTACCAACTCTAGCCTGTGAGTATGTGCCCCTAGTCGCTATGCCTTGCGTGCCCCGATCTTGATCAGTTAACTCGCAAAATAATTCAAGATAAAAGTTTTCTGGACCATGAGTAGCACTTTTTAGATTCAGATACTTGGGATGTGATGAATTTGCATGCTTGTCTTACCTATAACATGATATGTAGTAGTCAAACAAGCCTGTTATACTCTTGTGAATCCTCTTTCAGTATGTAGCGAGTTCGTGGGATATATGACTTTAAGAGTAGTAAGATTTATATGAGTATCAATTCTCTGTGTTTTGGTAATTAAACTTTTGTGAGTATAAATGCATATGAAAAAATATATATTGTTTTATAGTCGCAGAAACCTTTGCGACACTTTCTTTTCTTTTATGAGATGAATTTCGATTTGAGTTAAATCCGAAAGTTGAGTTTGTGACATTTCTAGTCAGAGTGTGGGTTGAGTTCTTTTATATACATATGACCGTTGACAAACTTCGACAATAGTATCTTATGGTTTGGTTGACCACACGAATTTGGAGTAAATCTTATATGTAATGAATTTTTCGTTATCTATGAAGTATGAAATTCCACGTGATTAAGCTATGACAAACCTGGATGGCATTGGTGGCCATAGTTTATGTTTGAGATTGTTGATGCTTTAGAAGTGTAATCTCTTGTGCAGGATTTTGGTTTTTTCTTATTTTATGGGAAGGTTATGCCAAAAATTTTGTAAATTCGATGTCTTATGCTAAGTCTTGTGTTATGTGGATTGTCATGACAAAATCGTTATTGTCGAGTGAGAGACCTAATATTCAACATGGTTGAGTCTCTGTACTTAATATCTTCCTTTCGCCATGTTCAACTTTGAAAATTATTTGAATTATGTTTAGTTGCAAAGTTTCACTTATCAATCTAGCTTCAGTTTCCTATGTGAGGTGAACTTTCATGATTCTTACGCTAGGTGCGGTAATGGAAATGAATTGATTATTATTGAGTGGAGATCAACCAAGGTAGTCCAACAATAAATAAGGTCTTGTACGAAGTTGCGTGATGTACGTTATGGTTATTTGCACCTATTGGTGGGTGTCTCGTTTAAGTTACTCCATTAAGCCTCAATTAGTTTATTTCCTCATATCCTAATACGTTACACTTTGGATGATGTGCATGAAGGAGATTGATCATCAACTTTACAGGTTTAGTATATGGCGTAGCTACGAGACTTATAGTCGTATCATTACAGTTACATCGAGTTCTGGGATTATCACACCCGATTCTTTGGTGGAATCGTTGTGTGTAATTTTACGAATTTTGTTTCCTTTCGAGTAATAATGTTTTGCTTCATTCCATTAGTTTCATCTTGCTTCTTCCATTTTACTATGTTTGCATCTCTTAATATAGTTCGTCGAGAATGTGATAACCACTTTATCCATGAAGGTTGTCCTCAACTATGTACTATTTCGATTCACTTTGTTTCGCTTAGTTGTCGATGTGAATGGAGTCTCTCTTGGATCAAGACGTTGAGGTCATAGTAAAGCCAACACTATACAGGTTATGGTTCACTCTTGCTGAGATAACTGTTTGAGATAATTGTTTCTTTTTGTAATCATTTTTAAATCTTATCACATAACCTTGAAGACTTTTCTTTTCCATTTCTCGATAGCGTTTCATCTTTTGGTTGGCTTTGTTAATGACCAGCAATACAATCATTCATTGCGATGAAGGTTTGAAAATTGAGTTTTTGACTACAAAATTTATTCATGATTGTTGTACCCATGACCATGTTTGCTAATGATCAATTTCAGGTGTATTATGTTGGAGATGTACATGGGGACGTTCTGTGTACTATGGACTCTTATTGGTTGGTAATTTTTGAGTATGGGAATTCTATTGTGTAAATCCATCAATTTTGAAGGTTTTGGTTTCGACTATAAATGAATAGGTCATGCCAGATTTTTGGTAGAAATTATTTTGATTTAGAATCGTTGTAATCATTTTGTTTCCGGAGTACGATTATCCTATGGAGCCTTGTTGATAGTCTATCGCGTGACTGCTAACTAGTAATGTGCATCCCACATGACGTGTATGTTGGTTACATTTGACTTATGCGTATACTGAAGACGCTTGACTTTCTATAATGTAGTCACTTGTACTTTTTGTCATCGTATTTCGATATCTACAGATACTGTGATTTTGTTTATGGTAGTAGATCTAGCAACGACCAAGTACCCTTGAAAGGCGATAATTATTCAAATCCTTGTCAAACTTCCTATAGTCCATACCTGGCTTGGTTATGGGGAAGTCACGACATATAATTTTTCTTATTATACTCCTCTTTGAGATTACTGCATATGCGCTATTCGTGGAATCTGTTGCGACTTGGTAAAATTAAAGTTTCTGGTCTTCTTGTGGATCTTTTCTTGGTTGGATTCTTTTGTTCTATGGACTCGAAAGTTCTTGACATCATGAATTACTTTTTGGAATACTATGCTCGTCTATGTTATGGGGCATAGAGAAGATATTTCTAACCTTAGCAGTTTAGAATTTCGACGTTCTATCTCATAAACATGAATGGATCCTTGCTTCTCATTGTTGCATATGCGAATTTGGCTGCCTTAACAAATCTAGTTCCATTTCACTTTGTTGTTTGTAAATTGGTTTTTAGTTTAAAGAATTCAAGTTCAGCAGAGTTAGTTCCGATCTTTTTATGTTTATGGATATGATTTACCATTTACGTTATATCTTGGACAATACAAATGTCGCGTAGGAGTGACATTTTCGATGCTGCTAGCCCTCATTTATTAGTGTACTCCATCCACTCAAGTTCAAGTTCTAACTCTTCTAGTAGCAGTCGATGAAAATGATAACTCTGTGAACGCTTTAATGCGTTAAAGTATTTATGTAATTACTTTAGTGTATATTAAAGATACGAAGTTTCCAGGCAGACATTTTGTGAGGTAGATCACGTATCTATGGAAGCATTATACTTGGTCAACGTCTACCAGCACAGTGATTGGTTCATGAGAATAGTTTTGATTTTGAGTTGTTGTCCCTAGCTCTGTAGTTTCAGTTAAGAATCAGTTTGAGAATTTTTTACGTCAGATTGTCAGAACATATGGAATCCTCAGCTTGGGTATTTCACGAGTAAAAATAAGTGATCTTAAATTACAGAATTTGGTGTTTCAGATGTATAGTTTTATGACAAAAGGTTTTCCAGTCGGTTGTGCACGATGTTCTTTCGATTCTGGTCGTAGGCCAATGCAGAGGTTTACGCAAGCTTTGAAGTTTCATTTTCTTATGCATAAGAGTTTTTTTTTTCTTTGGAGCGACTAGGGTATCACTTTGGTAATCTTGAAATTCAATTTTCGCAGTCAATAGTTTATGGAAATGCTTAGAGTAGTTAGTTGTGGTGTCGTAACACTTCAGAACAATGCTTCCTTTGAGGAGTTAGATTAATTCGAGTAATCAACGCAAGTTCCTTAAAGGAAATCGCAATGGTCCGGGTCAAAAAGTATAAATTATCTAAGGTTTTGCGTTGATGTTTAAGCAGCACTCGTGGCATCGGGTCCTCTTCTTGTTCGACCGATAGATGTGTAAATTTTGAGGATAAAATTTTTTCTTACGGCGGTAGATTTTAACGACCCGAACCCAAATTAGCGATTTAATCTTCGTTAGTCGAGTTAATTATTGAGCTAATTAATCATTGTATGATACGTTTATCGTGATTCGTCATGACTAAAAATCGTCTTTTATAGGTTATAATTTTGGAGTCATTTTTTTCATGTAAGTTGTAGAGAATACTATTAAGAACTTGTACATATTTTTATTAGATTTTTCAGAAGTTCGAGCTAATTTTTACTTTAGAAGCTTTTACTATTATGTGATTTTTTTAAATCTACGAATTGTCAAATTTTGTTGACCGTCAAGTCGTTGGAAGATCTGATCTGGGCCGTCAATTTCAACTTGACCTAGGGGTATAAATATCCAAAACCTTACCTGGGTGAGAGGGGGTTACTCGGTTAACCCGAGTTCAACCCGCGATGCCGACTTGACCCATTTCGGACCCAAATTATGACCCGACCGGAATTTCTCCGGTCCGCCGCCTTCGACACCCAAATTGGTTGGAATCAGTTCCTATCCTCACCCTCAATGTTCCTAGGCCACCAATGGAGCCACGCAGAGTGGGTTGAAGACGAATCGAAGCCAGAAAAATCCAAGAGATTTTCGGTTCAGCTTTGATGCCGACGACGGTGCTCCGACCGATGATCAACGAAAAGACCAGGCTTCTCAGCTACAGGAGCAACTACAAAGGCAGGCAATGGAGCATCAGAGACATCAGCAAGAGACTGAGAGATGGATGGCCGCCCAACAGGCTCAGATGGAAGAGATGCAAACTCAGATGGTTTCCTATTTTCAGGCAAGGAATGCACAACTTCGGGCGCAAAGACTTCTGGTCCCGGCCCCACCTCTGTTTTCATCTGTCCAACGCCTTTTCGATGCACCACATCAGCAGGAGGATCAACAAGATGATGGTAGTACCCCTTATATTTTCCAGAACATAGATTTGGATAACCCTTCGTTTATGTGTTTTCCGGGACAAGTAGGATATATCATACGCTTAAGTTTGATTATTAATTTGTGATTGTTGGTGAATATGTGTTTTATTTTCATTTTAAGTGTTGTTGGCTATTAGGGAAATAAAATTGTGAAATTTGCAGATTTTGGAAATAGAAATCCAGAATCTGCAGTTTTTTTCTTCAAAAATCAATGACTTTAGTCATTGTCATCGGCTAAAGTGCTCACTATGGCCGATGAGTTGCATACTATAGCCGACGACAGTAAAAAAACTATAGCCAACGATGGTCTTTCATAGTTGTCGGCTATAGTATAGCCGGGTCAACGATATTAAACGAAGGGAGAAGCTTTGGGTGACGACAAAGTCGTCGGCAAAAGTCACAAACTTACACCGACAACTTTTTTTTCGTCGGTTATAGTCCAAACTATAGCCGCTGACGTGCAAAATTGTTGTCAGCTATAGTTTGGTCGACAACGTTCTCTAGACGACACTCCGATAACGTTCTCCAGACGACACTATAGCCGAGGATAGTTTGTCGGCGTTTACTGTAGCCGACGACAAAGGCTAACAGGCCGACGATTTTTAAATTTAATACTGAATTAATACTGATATATATTGAATCAATGAATTAATACTGTTTTAACTTTACAACATTTAATATTGATTAGAACCATAACTTATGTATATATTTTTGTTTAGTAAAACTTATCAAAATAAAATATATTTCTATAATAAATTTGGGTAATGAATTCTCAAATTTTTTTTCTTGTCTTATGAATCTGTATACAAAATAAGTTATATGTCTCTTAGAAAATTGACAAGGTTAAGCGAGAATTCTAACTACGCCACTGCTTACAATTCTAATTTTTTATGTTTTAATCATGTCATAAATTTGAAGAATATAATTTGAAGGCAAGGCTCCAAAGACATCAAATCTAATTCCTCTCATCATTTGGCATTGAATCAATTATGGTCTAATCTTCCAAAGTCCCCATTATCTTTGCGATGATCTGTAGACTGTAAACAATGGCAACGAGTAGGAAAAAAAATCATTATAAGTTCAGAGTTTAACAAACTCAATTAGAAAACTTTTTTTAAATGGAAGATATATAATTCGAATTGAATATCAATACCGTACGATCTGATCAATTTCATTGTTTATGAAAACTAACTTAAGAGATTCATGATTGATCATCTTGATACTACAAACTGAAAGCTTCTTTAAGTAATTGATATTATCTCGAATTGAATATCAATACTGTACGATCTGATCAATTTCATTGTTTATGAAAACTAAAGAGATTCATGATTGATCATCGTTTATTTTTTTTATCTATTTAATCTGAAAAGAAGAGTTGATTACCAAGGATATGATAGACATTTAATTATAATGAAGTGGCAAATCATATATAGGTATAATAGTAATACGGTGACGTGTAACGCCACCTAGATTTAAGGCCACAAAAGTGTGGCATTTCTTGAGGCCCAATATCATTTTCCTCTTATTTTGGATGCGTTTGTATGGCTCTAGGTGTGATTTCTCCACAATGCCCCCACTGTAGCATTTTTTTATATGCTTATTGGACTGTTTTTTTTACAGACAATCTGAAAACTGGATGCATTACTAGGTTCCAATAGAACTCGTCCTGAATAGTACATATAGAGATGACCAAAGCCAGAAACTATCACTACTCTTTACATTCACTAAGCTCAACAGACATCTAACCACACAGCCTCCAATTAGGTCGGCCACCCATCGTCACATGAGAAACCACCAAGACCACAATTCCAGCTGTCGATAACTACCAACCGCTAAAACAACAAAAAAATCACCCAAAAACCACTGCCGCGAGACGACCACCCGAATTTAGCACCATAAAGACAAGACTGAATGGAGGAGGGTGCTGTCGTTGGTGTACGTTCTCTTCTAGAGAAAAAAAAAGAAAGTGATTTGCTATCTACCCCTAACATATATCCTTATTAGGTTGTTCTATAAAGTATGAACTGGGATAAACTTCACTTTCAACTAATCTCAATCTCACCATTCAAATCACATGTACTGACCATGATTCTTGCTATTTTTCAAAATTTTGCTTTTGTTCAAAGTGAACTTGATATACTCGAAAACTTCCTGTTCTAGGCTTTGTTGCATGTTTAGGCTTATCGAGTTGTTCTAGGCCCAATTGTAAAATCTTGAGACGAACCAATAATTATGAAATTAATAATGTAAAATTTCTTGTAAGTCAATTGATATAATTTTCTTGATTAATCTAAACAAAGCAGTTATCACATAATTATTCTAGAGTAAATGGTGTTCAGGTAACTCGTTCATAACTTACTCTTGTTTGAGCATTCTATACATTAGAGTTATATTTCAAAGTTAAAATTGTCTAAAGAAGAGGCGTAAGGGGACCCATCAATGGTTTGATCCACTGACATGTGTTTGCTTCGGAGAACAAAGTCACCTTGTCGCGATGTTACTAAAGAAATGCGAACAGTTAAACGGACAGATCAATGGCGGCATTGATGACGGTTTTAGCAGAGACGCATCGTGAATGTTTTCACTGAATCTGATTTGTGAATTAATGTATTTTTTTTGCCTTAATAAATACACGGGTGTGGGCTTTGTCATTGGGCTTGGTCCATGTATATATGTAGTTATTTGTGTAGTTCTCATTTTGTAGTTGAGCTTCTCTTAGGTCTAGAATAAATCTTCTTATTTTTCGATGCTAAGGTGTCTCACGTTCATGTCCATGTGTGTATTTTTAGTGTCGAGCCGATCTTAATGGGGTCTCATTATATAAAATGGACGCATCTACCTGGGGGTAAGATGAAACAAAATGTCAGCAACTCAATCATTATTTGACAGCATACTAGAAAAGTCGTCAATTTGTAATGATACCATCGTATTAATCACATTGTTTTTTCATTATTATATTGTTGTTATGGTAAAATTAAAACAAATAAAGTTGCTTATATCGCGCTCTTTGCTGGTTGATACGTGTTGGAATATAATATTACATAGCTATATAGAGTCTCATGAGAATTTCCATTTTCTATTCTATTTTGGCACTGGACAGAGATAGCACTGCGGTGACTGCGTTATCATCTGCGCCGCGAAGCACTAGATCGGCGGCACGTACCACTCCAGATTACTCGATCGCACAACACAGTGAGAGCAAACCACACCATCAACAACACTGAAGCTCTCGCTCTCTCTCTCCTTGTATTTGTATACGTATATACTACAGATCTCCGTCTCTATCTATACTATAGTCATGAGAATTTGCGTACGCCTCGCCTAGATCGAGTTCGAACACCATGGCCAACTATCTTGCTCAGTTCCAGACGATCAAGAATTCGCTCGATCATATCGTCGTTGCAGGTTAAATCAATCTCACCGATTCAGAATTCAAATTTCGAGCTTCATTTTGTTGAATTGAATTTCTGTGAATCATTTCCGCCATTGAAGCTACTCATCTTCGTAATATTCGATTCGACTTTAGATTTAAGTAAATACTTGTTGAATTCGGTAATAGAGTCAAATGTGTAGATTGTCTCCAAGCATAGAAAACAAATAAATAAATGCAGCCAATGCGCTTAGCAGAAAGTGTAAGTAGTTCTCTGATATATGGAGTATTATTGTATAGCTAAAACGGCATCAGGTTCCTGCTGCAATTGCTTTTCTAGTGTTTTGTATTGTGCTATTGTGTATCCCGTGCCTAGTTAGTTGGAAAACACAAATGTCGATCGTAAATTAGCGATTGACTAGGTGATACATTGTTATTTCATGTGATCAATTGATCAGGTATGTAATATTACATATGCATGAAATCGAGACCTATGGACAGCTCAAGGACTAGTGATCCCTTGATAATCGTTGGCAGTGCAATTAGTTTCTGTTTGAAATTTACTGCCAGGAGGCTGAATATGTTTTTGCAGTAACTTTTTTTCATTGTCGTTTGCTTTAAGCTCCCATATTAATTGTTTTTGACCATGATCACCTTATTTCAGTTGAGGATGTTAGCGATTTGTGGCCTACTGTCCAAAAGGGATTTCAGGATCACTTGCCTTTCAAGAGAGCTTGTTTAAATAACAAGACCCGTAATCCAGTGTTTGTGGAGAATTTTCCTGCTGAGCTCATATTAACAACAGATGCTAGACTTCGCAGCCGGTTCCCACAGGAGCAGTCTTTGTTTTGGTTCCGTGAGCCATATGCAACTGCGGTCCTTGTCACATGTGAGGTACGCTGCGATATCCTTCCTTTCACTTCTCAAAAAGAAAATATTGCATATCCAGTCGGTAATATCTACAACATTACTAGGGGACCTAATATGTCAATCATTACTAATGTTTGATGTACTTCCATTTTATTTGTGCATGGACATCGTCTTGGTATGTCTTTGTTTGATTGTTAAGTTACTAATCTACAGGTTTAATAACATTTCTTTCTTTCTTTACTTATTAGGATCTCGATGAGTTCAAGACTATCCTTAAACCACGGCTAAAATTGATTGTCCAAAATGATGAACGGGAGTGGTTTATTGTTTTTGTATCCAAGGCTCATCCAAACAATGATCAAGCCACCAAATTGGCAAATAAAGTATATGCCAGACTCGAGGTTGATTTCAGCTCCAAGAAGAGAGAGAGGTGATGATCTTACTGCTTGTTAAATGAGTAAATTCTAAAATAAATATTTTGATTGTTGCATCTACGAAGATTGTGCATGATATCTTGCTAAAATATTACTGCACATGTAGCATATTATAGATTTTCTCATAGTTAGGGTTTTCATTAGTAAGTGTTTTCAAATGGCAAGCCTGCATATGTTAGTTTTATCCCAGGTTGGTATAGAAATGCGAGTCCTTATTCAGTTCTAAAATTCTTAGGTACACTCTGTTGTTTTGATGACAAATTAGTTTAACTCATTCTACCTACAGGCTAGTCAGTATTTTGGGCATTAACCTAAGGTGACATTCACTGATTTTCGTATAGGTTACACGCCATGAATGTTATCTGGGACCAGAGTGGAGTCATTCTCAATGTTTACCCCTATGGAATAAGAATTGTTAATATAACCCCTGAGGTTGGATTCATTTTAGATTTAGTCAAACTTTTTATAGCTCATAATAACAAACCCATGAGTGGCACATGTTCCGAGTTAATTTGTCAAATAATACAGACCCTAGTAATGTGTTCCATAACTCGAGCACACAAATTTACTCCAGCACGGTTGAAAAACATTTTCACAAACTCGTACGTTTTTACTAAAATAGGTAATAAATACTGCCCCAAGATATTAAAAATTTTCTTTTGCTATGGATGAATTATGTTCCCCTCCAAAGAGGAACATTCCTCAGTTTTAGCCTTGTTTCTTTACCGACTCAACATTCTTAAATGCACTTGCGTCTTTTACCGAGTATTGTATATCGACAACCTCATTAGAATAGTTGGGTCTTATGAATACTAATGGTAAGGAACTATTAAAGCTTATGCTGTACTTATTTTATAAGTATATTCACCGTCTTTATCGTTTTACATATACATGTGTGAATTTTAATATTATAAGCCAAAAGTAGACCTCTCATGTTCGATCTCCATACCTTATATATCAATATATTATGAAAGAAAACAAATTTTCGCTTCCACAGGTGCTGTAAATTTGACCTGTATAGTGCTGAAGAAAGCTTTTGGGAAGACTTGGAATCCAAGATAATGGAGTGCATCAGAAATACATTGGATAGGCGTGTTCAGTTTTATGAGGACGAAATACGCAAGCTCAGTGAACAACGCTACATGCCAGTTTGGAACTTCTGCAATTTTTTCATTTTGAAGGTTCCATTTTTATTTATTTTTGGATTGAAAGTTTTGATTAAGCATGCTTTGGCTGGATATAGGATATTAGTTGGTAATCCAATGTACAAAAAACCTATCAATGTGCTTGACTTACACCACAACAGGACATTTTGAATCCACTTTAGGAAATCAGGAGGCACAAGTCCCAACTAATTCCATGTCTTTCACCTTTTGTTTTTGTTTGCAGGAAAGCTTGGCTTTTATGTTTGAGATGGCTCATCTTTTTGAGGATTCTTTACGTGAATATGATGAGCTAGAGATTTGCTATTTGGAAACAGGTGTGTAATGCATATATCATTTTTAGCAATATCAATTGAAATAACTGTGATAATTTCTCTGCACGTTTCCCTGTGAATATTGGTTTTCAAATGAAACTGAATACATTGTACTCATTTTTGAACATGAAACTAAAGTTGTTGCCTTTTTATCATTTTTTAATTATCTAGTCTTTGCAGTTTTTTATACTGCTCGAGGCGTAGATAGTGTTTGCTTGTAGTTCTGACTGGATAAATGCGTTTCTGACTGAATTTTTTGTGTGTTTTTCTCTACGAATGAAGTATAATTTTGAATGTCTATCTTTAACAATGTGATAGCATATCTCATGACGTGGTACTCTAAATGCATTAGGTTCCCTTCATAATTAATTATTGACCACCCGTTGACTACCGTAGTTGTCTTATACACTTTTAAGACTCACTCATAAAATTTAATTAATGTGCTAATTTCTGTTTAAACAAACACTATCAGATTTCATAAATATGATGCATTATTTGCTTAGTGACAAATATGTTGTTATATGTCCTCAAAGGCAATAGCTGTATTACATATGTATGCTGTAAACTCCCACACGCTTACACTTTTGACCTCTTATTCTCAACTCTCTTTTGTCCTCAGTTGAAATGACTGGCAAACGTAAAGACTTTGGGGGAGTTGATCATGGTGATGATCAGGCAGCATTGCTAAATTCTGGAAACAAACCATTGACACAGATTGTTCAAGATGACTCATTTCGGGAATTCGAATTTAGGCAGTATCTGTTTGCCTGTCAGTCAAAGGTATGGCAGACTGACTCCATGATGTTAAGTTGGTTCCATTGAGAAAATAATAATAACAAGATAGCGATTTAATTTAGACTATTTTAGGAATGTGGTTGCGTACTATTGATGACCTACTCTATAAATTAATTTGAGTATGCCCAGGTGTAAAGTTGCTTATTAAATTATTTTGGGCCCTTCTCCCAGTCAATTGTCTGAACGGTAAGGTAGCTTCAAAGCTGCTTGGTACGGACGCAGCCTTTTGTCAATATGTGCATAGCTATTCTCACTAAGCGTTCCAATCACTCTTGAGACTGCTTTTACACCAAGCTACTTTACTTCATAGTTCATCCTGTTATTCAAAAGCAGCCAAAGATGCTTTTGTTGAAATTTACCTCAATCTTAAACTAGCCCCCAAGTATGTTAAATTGCGCAAGGTTTTAGAGTGTAATAAGAAAAGAAACATTAACCTTGTATTTAAAAACTTTTACCTTTATTCAAAGGTTACAATGTCGGTAGAGGTCAAGTTGCATTTTATCATTTTTACTTTTAATTTTATTTTAAGTCCTAGATATCTTTGAGGAATGTTCTTAGGTTTTCCTTGTTGAAAGTTATGTTGGCAAATTTTATGCATTTCAGTCATTTCTTGCTGAAACATTATATTTGAATTCTGAATGCAGCTGTTATTCAAATTGAATCGCCCATTTGAGGTTGCATCAAGGGGATACTCGTTCATTATAAGCTTTTTGAAGGCTCTGGCTGTTCATGAGGTATTTGATATTCCTTCTTCGTTCTTTCTTTCTTTCTTTCTTCAGTTGAGTGTTTTGTTTACCATAATATCTTTCTATTTTCAGTTGAGTGTTTTGTTTACCATAATATCTTGAGTGCATAATGATAATCCTCTGATTGTTCTTTTGTTTGTTTCCCATCTTCCTGTTTTCTCCTTTTGGAGTTGTTCTCAGAATATTCTACCTTTTTGTATGCGTGAAGTTTGGGTGATAACAGCTTGCATGTCCTTAGTCGATGCAACTGCTTCACATTATAAGGAAGGACTTGCAGCACCTGATATAGAAAAGGAATTCTACCGCCTTCAGGGTGACCTTTACTCACTATGCAGAGTGAAGGTAATAGTCATGTGTGTTTCTCAAGTAATAAGGGGGCTCATATATATCTAATTTTATTTATTCGTACACTATACATCTTTATTTGAAGACATTGAAACAAGTGAGATGAAATTTATTGTTGACATGAGATCTGTATTCATCAAGGGTTTTGTTTGGGAGATGCTAATCTATTTATTATTGTATTAATGGTTGTGCAGCCTAGTCATAACCTGTTTGTTTCTTCTTAATATATCTTGTTAATATGTGCTATAAGAGAAAGATGTAATATAAAGTATACTCATGCAGTTCATGAGGCTTGCATACTTAATTGGATATGGGATGAATATGGAAAGAAGTCCTGGCAACAGGTATAGTTATATATTTAAAGATAAAGTTCACTTTTCAAATTCTAGATACTAGCTTTGTGATGTGATTCACCAAAAAGCTGTGTATGGTTTCCTTAACATGCTATCCTATTTTACCTTTCATATCATTTGAACAGTGCTTCACTCAGCATGCTACCTTGGCCAAAGCCAGCTGTTTGGCCTTCAGTTCCACCTGAAGCTTCTTCTGAGGTACTAGCAAAAGAAAAGGTAAGTTCTCAGTATGGTAAATGTGGCACTGGAATACAATATGTATTTTAGAGGAGAATTTTCTCTGTAGACACTCCATCAGTTTTAATCTATGTATCGTACTTGGTATATATCACCTAGGAATTCTTGTCCTGAAGGTTTTTTCTCTATTAGTTTTGTAATTTATCTTCCGATTGGACCTGTTAAATGGTGTAGAGTACGGTTGCAGGCTTGTATAGCTTATGATACTTTTACAGTTAGCATCCTTTGTCATTTTAAAAGTGTTAATAACTTAATAAAACCAAATATCTTTAATGGGTACTTTGAAATGATGATTATATCAAAAGTTATCCTTTAAAACCTGAAGATTTGACCCATGTTCACAACAAATCTTTTAACCCTTTCAAATCTTTTCCTTTTTGTACATTTTGTTGTATTTGGAAGTGTTACATTACCATGATAGCTAAAGGTATTTTGTCATCTAGCACCTTTATCAAATCACCACAAATGTATAACATATAAGTGCACACCACTGAAGGTGTCAAACTAAGCCTTTTATTAATGATAATTGATATCAGACTTTGTTTGTTTACTTGTTTGCAGATAATTCTACAGGCAACTCCAGCAACCAAGCACTTTGGTATTCAGAGGAAAGCATTGCCTCTTGAACCTTCTCTACTACTACGTGAGGCGAACAGGCGGAGAGCTTCTCTTTCAGCGGGAAATGTGCTGGAAATGTTTGATAATCGCCAGACTCTTACTGATGGGTAATGGAAATTCTAGAGTTGAAGCAATCTATATGCTCTATTCACCAGGGATTCTAGCTGAATCATTGTTTCATAATTCATAATTTCGTAATAAGCATCTTCTGAAATTTCATTTGTGAGTCGTAATGTTGTCGCAATACGATGGCAGTTCAGGTTCAGATGCATCAGTTAAGACGTCCCCGTTACAAAAAGTACAAGCAAGTGTTATGTCACGTACCAACTCTTCACCAGGAATTTTTGAGAGCTCAATTGATCGGCCCATGAGACTTGCTGAGATTTTTGTCGCGGCTGAACACGCTTTGCGTGGTGTAGTTTCTAATATTGAGCTATGGAAGTCTTTGTCATCTACAGAGGAGTTTGAGGTATGAACAGTAGGTAGTATACACAAATGAAGCGTTATGTAGTTTACTATAGATGAACGATTGTTTGCATGATTGATTTGTCTATACATGCTGTATAACTTTTAGTTTTATGATTCTTGTTGACAAACAATTGTATTTTATTTTTAAAAATTGTTGACAAACTCTATTCATCAAACAATAATTGTATTTTTTAAAACTATTAGCCACTTATGGAGCACTTTTAATATGAAAATCCTTCTGTTAAGTACCATATACATAAAAACTTAGAGTTATTACTTGGAAACCTGGATCTTGAGTTCCCAACTTGTGCACTGTATACACTATCCCTAATTTTCTTGATTATGACTTCTGTTGTTGCAGAAAAAATATTTGGAGTTAACAAAGGGTGCTGCAGACAATTACCATCAGTCCTGGTGGAAAAGGCATGGAGTGGTCCTTGATGGGGAAATAGCAGCAGTCTTGTTTAAGCTTGGAAACTATGATCTAGCTGCAAAGTCGTATGAAAAAGTTTGTGCTCTTTATGCGGGGGAAGGATGGCAAGATTTATTGGCAGAAGTTTTGCCCAACTTAGCAGAGTGTCAGAAGGTACTCAATGACCAAGCTGGCTATCTGTCTTCTTGCGTGAGGCTACTTTCATTGGATAAAAGCTTATTTTTAACCAAGGAACGCCAGGCTTTTCAGTCTGAGGTTGTTCGTCTTGCACATGCTGAAATGAAGCAACCTGTGCCACTGGATGTGTCATCACTGATCACATTTTCTGGCAATCCTGGTCCTCCATTAGAATTATGTGATGGGGATCCCGGTAGTCTATCTGTGACATTTTGGAGTGGTTTTCCTGATGATATAACTCTTGATTCATTGAGTCTCACATTGAATGCAATATTTAACACTGATGAGGTTGCTAAGGTAAGCTTTCTTAGAACAATGCATTTTCATATCCGCCATCTCAGGTTATAGGTTTTATGCACATTCACATGACTGGATTATTTTCACCTGCTTTCAGGCATTGTGGAGCTCTACTGCTATTGTATTAAAGCCTGGTCGGAATACCGTTACCCTAGATTTACCCCCTCAAAAACCAGGGTCATATGTTTTGGGGGTTCTTACCGGCAAGATTGGGCAATTAAGGTTCAGATCTCATAGCTTTTCCAAAGGTGGCCCTGAAGACAGTGAGGATTTTATGAGTTATGAAAAGCCTCCCAGGCCTATTTTGAAGGTGCTTTTTCACTTCAGTAGCTGTCTCTACCAATTAAAAATTTACTAGTTCATCACGTTCTTTTCACTTATTCTTGTAGTTCATTGCAGGAGCAACACCATATTGAGATGAAGTATTTTCAGTTCATCTCAGGTTGTGGTGTTGTATAATCTAATGTACCTTTCCTTTTCAGGTTTTCAAAGCAAGACCTCTGGTTGATCTTACTGCTGCTATTTCATCTGCCCTGCTTATTAATGAAACTCAGTGGGTCGGAATAATAGTAAGGCCCATTAACTACTCCCTCAAAGGTGCTATCTTGTATGTTGATACGGGTCCTGGTCTTCAAATTGAAGAGTCGCATTTCATTGAAATGGAGAGCTATATTGAGGCACCAAATACTTCGGTTGAAATGGCAGACTCTAACGGTACTCCAGAAAATGATTCCTTGCCTGCTGCTCGAAATGTTGAACAGTTGGCTCTTTCCGATGATAGAGTAGTGTTTCCAGATTGGGCAAGTAATTTGGCTACTATTGTATGGATTCCAGTTCGTGCGATCAGTGAAACACTAGCAAGAGGATCGTCTTCAGGTGTGAATGTGATGCAATGGTTATCTGTTGTTGTGTGTGTTTTAAGTGTATCTCCTTTGTCATATCATTATGATGCATCATGTCTTATCGCAGTGGCTCCCCAGAGACATACCACTTTGGATGGGATGAGGACAATAGCACTGAAACTTGAATTTGGAGTATCTCACAATCAGATCTTTGAGAGGTATTTCTCATTATACATCTTACTCCTGGAGCTTACTTTCAGAATATGTTATAATTTTGTTCATAATCTACATTTGTTAATCATTAATTTGCTGATATATATATGTATGACTAAATGTGCAGTACCCTAGCTGTTTATTTTACTGATCCTTTCCATGTGAGCTTACGAGTTGCAGATAAATGCAATGATGGAACTTTGCTTCTGCAGGTACTTTTTGTGTAACTTTTAGAAGTACTCTTCTTCTTTTTTGAACTATGAAGTACTCGTACTCATGTAACTGTAATTTATGGAACAAAAATAAAATAGTTCTCTAGTTATAAAAATATTAAATAAATAGGCACCCCACCAGACCAGGTTTTTAAGCCGTTTTTTTTTGCAACTATTTATAAATTCTTGCACGTGAGAGCTAATTGATAAGGTTTTTTGTAGGGTCGATAAAGGTTGAAAGTTTATGTTCTTGGTGTGCTAATGATAATCATTAATATCCCCATTTGTACTGAATCTTTGACATATGACCAGGTAATTCTACACTCTGAAGTGAAAGCCACATTGACAATTTATGATGCTTGGCTTGATCTTCAAGAAGGGTTTGTTAATACTGGACAAAGTGATGGGAGACCGACTTCAGCCTATTTTCCACTTGTTGTTTCTCCGAATTCTAGAGCTGGAATATTATTCAGTATAAGATTAGGGAAGACAAACATAAAAGGTATTTATTCTTTTTATATTATCAACGTTGGCATATTTTTTTGCTTCAATGCTTTTGAGTCTACTTAAGAGATTGCATTCTTGTTGAGTGTTCCAGAATTACCATTAACGTGCAGAGATTTCATAATTTTGATATCTGGGACTAAGAAGTATTTTTAATCATATATAGGATGCGTTTATTACTAGGCCAACTATTAATTTTGCTTATAAGGACCAAGGGCGAAATAAGTAGGGTTAACACTGCATATAAGATGCACCATCAGCAAGACCATGAAACTATCTTAAGTCAGATCAACCTGATACTGTCAGTTGAGCTGATTGATAGATGTCTTTCTGTAAGAGAAAGATAACATCCTGGCCTGTTTCCTTACAGCAGTTTATGTGAGCTTTTGTCAATATGTTATGGTAAAGTCAGCATCTTTGCAAAGAATGATCAGTCATCTAACCATTCACGTGTTTTTCTCAAGTATTCAGTACTCTGTCAAGATTAGTGGTCCAGCTGCCAATCATTGCTTTTGCGATTTGTTTGAGAATCCTTTTAATTTACTTACAATCCTTTCGTAATGAATTCTCTTCATTTGATATCTGGGACTAAGAAAAACCCATATGTGCGGTGTCTTTTACTCAGCCAGGCATCTCTTTCTTTGTATTCTTTGTTTTAATTTTTGTATTGTTCTTGCAGATGAAGCTAAGGAGGCTCTTCAATCAGATAGTATACTGAATATTAGATATGGAATTTCTGGTGATAAAACCACTGGAGCACACCCACCTGTGGCTGTAGAATCTTCTGGACATACTAAACAGGAGTTAATTTTCAGGAGTGCTCTTGTTTTGCAAAGGCCTGTACTTGATCCTGTCCTGGCTGTTGGTTTTCTTCCTCTCCCTTCTGGTGGCCTTAGGGTAGGCCAGCTTGTTACCATGAGATGGAGGATTGAACGATTAAAGGATCTTGAGGAAAAGGAAGCTTCCCGTATCAATGTAAGTCATGGTGTGATCCCTGTGAACGAGTTAGATCCAAAGGTGAAATCTTATGATGCTGATAGTTTACTCTTTTCTTCTTCTTTTCAGTTCAATTTCTTTATGAAATTAGTTTCAGTTATTAGCATAATTCAGACATGTTGCATAGTTGTTCATTTGGTGGATTCACTTGAATACTGGGGGGGTATAGCATCTTTGAGTTTCTATGGAATAATTTAAATGTTGCATCATTATTGGTCTGTGGTCTCCATATAAGTTGGTATATATCTCTTAGCTCATCTTGAAGGTTTTCAAAACCCATCGCGCTTTAATTGTTAGTTTCTACTTGTGCTTCGTATTGGATAGTTGAAACAAAAGGTAATGATAAAAGTTGTGTGGACACTTTTAAATATGTTTCAGCCTAGGTACTAGATTGGAAGACTGTAGTGACATCATTAAGTAACTATAACCTTTATTCTGGCTTCTCTGATTGTCTGAAGTGTTTTTAAGTTTTCTTGAGGACATGTCCTTTAATGTACTGTTTACTTTTCTACTAGGACTTGTGTTTTTCTCAGAATAGTGAAAAAAAAAATTGTCATCTGTTAGAATCCAAGCTATAGGCAATTATGACAAAGTATATCAATAATTATCATTTGTCAACAGGATGAAGTGTTATATGAAGTCGAGGCAAATACTGAAAGTTGGATGGTTGCTGGGAGGAAAAGAGGGCATGCCTTTGTCTCTTCAAAGCAAGGTCTTGTGATTAACATTGTTGCACAAATTTGTTTTGAGGATTCCCTAATTGTTTGAACTTTTCTTCATCAAACATACTTTACATTGACAGGTTCAAGGATAGAGATTTCAATACTGTGTGTGCCACTAGTTGCTGGTTACGTTCGTCCTCCTCAACTTGGTCTGCCAGATGTTGATGAATCGAATATAAGCTGCAGTCCAGCAGGCCCTCATTTGGTTTGTGTTTTGCCTCCAACTTTAAGTTCCTCTTTCTGCGTTCCTGCATGATTGCTTTCAGCACAGTTCCGGAGATTCCCTCCTGGATTCAAGTTGTTTCACTCTCAGGTGGTCATCATTCCACTCCATATGGTCAGCGGAACAGTGTTCTGACACAGTAATAGGGATAAACTTAGGTTTCCCATTTATATACTGGGAATTTGTAAAAGGTGTATCTTTTGTTTCATCAGATAGCTGGAAAATGAGCTTAGTTTGCTTGGGAAGTTTTTTTAGAACCTTCCCTGTGTCATATGTTACTTGACCTCCTGTCCTGTGTATAGCGGAATTTGTATTTTTCCTGTACAATAATTCGGTCCTAGAGTGGTCTACAGCAGGACATTGATTTTTTGGTTGTAAAATTCTTTATTTCAAAAGCACAGATTGATGTTATTGAATCCTTTTGTGGCCTTCTCATTTCTAATGAATGTGAGTAATTGAAATACCTGATTAATATGATGGTTTGTGAAAGTCTACTCTAATCTGCACGATTTGCAACTATTGGAACAATGGAACCATTCAGGCAAAGTTTATCATCACATGCGCCATGTGGACAGTAAACTCAATCCTCGTGCTCTCGACATTGGCTACATATCTCAAATAGAATTGAGATATTTTTGAAATTCAATCAAGATGGTTATATGAGTTTAAACTACTTTTTCATTGCACTTGCGAGTTCAACAAAATGTTTGTAATGATTTGATCATGCTTTTCTTCGACCAGAAAGGAGCAAATGCTATGATGAAGTGAGAAAAATGATTAATAGTCAAAAAGCTTCTTTGATGATGAACTCCTTGAAAGAAGGGTCAAAGTGGGGTCAAAGTTATAATAGTTAAGAATATTATTTTTATATTGTCAAATAGTGAATCATCTTCGACAAGGGAGGGTCAAAATGTCAAATTTAATTTGAGTAAACATATAATAACTTGACACTTGTCAACATCTTAATATTTTCTCATCAACCCACATGCATGAGTGGTCCCCAATTATTTGGCTTGAGCTAGCTAAATGGTTATATTTGATAATTTTTTTTGCCCTTATTTCTGGTTGGAGATCAAAGTAGTAGTGGTGGGATTCGAGTGGTTTGGTTCGATTTTTGGTAAAAATAAAAACTAAATCATAATATTTTTTTCGGTTTGGTTCGGTTTTTTATTTTTTAAAAGAAAAATCATGACTATTCAGTTCGGTTTGTTTCAATTTTTTTTTGTCTTTTAGTTTTTCACATAATGCATAAAAATTAACTTTTTAAAAAATTAAATAAAAAGTTCCCTATAAAACATTGTTTTTTAATCGCCTAACATTTTGATTCGTCTCTATGAGAGAATTTGACAAAGATTGTGTATAAAGAAATTACAATTTTAAGAGTTTGAGGTTTTTATTTTACTTATATTTATATAATATATTATAAAATATTTAAAATAATATTTTTTACGTACTTTGATTTTTCAGTTCAATTTTATAAATAAAAAATCAAAATTGAACCAAATATTTCAGTTTGTATCGGATTTGATTTTTCTCGAGTTTTCTTCCGTTATAATGTCCCCCCCCCCCCCATTGTCCCGGCCATTTCAATTTGTCCTATTATTTTGTAATTATTTTCACCAGAGACTTCCCAAGATCTCTCTGCTGGGTTTCCATATTGAAGATCAGTAAGATAACGATATGGAAAGATGTGACTTATAATAAGAAGCGACTGACAATAAGTACAGCATGGAGAAAGGAGAAATGATCGAAAGGATTTTTTACTTTTTTAGCATACCATAAGAAATTAATAGCACAAACCCGAGAAAGTTGGCAAAGAAATGTGCCCAACCAACTCAATGCTCTAGGATGGCGACTAGACAACAACACACGAGTAATCAGTCTACTTTTTCATATATCTTCATGAACCGATATATTCTCTAATTCTCAACCCAAATTCCACACTATCCAACTAGTTCCTTCAACAGTTAAACTCAAAGAATCAAGAAAGTATATAAAAAATGACAATGACACAGTATTGAAGAAAAAACCTAAAATTTGTAGTATATGGTTCTCACTAACTCTTTAAATAATACATGTAATGTTCTAAAATTGGCTGACACTTTACAATAATCACGCGAGCATAGTGTTTATGATGTACTTACCAGATTATATTTACTTTTATCAAAATTTTACAACTTTGCTCTCTGCGTGAATTATATTCTCAAAACTTCTTTATTCCGTAAAAGTAATTGGAAGAAAATCGTTTCAAAGATCTTTTATAACAAAAAAAAAAAAAAATTCTCTCAACTTGAAGACATTCATAATTCTTTTTCACTTGTGAATTTTGCTTTCAGAAATTCTCATACAGCCGTCCAAAACTTACATATATACATAAATACATATATATATATATATCATATATGGTCCCTAACTACCTAAAATGTACGTGAAAACTAAACAGATGGATGCATGGAAGTTCCAACGAACGTGGGAGGGTTACCCAAAATTATTGGGGCAATAGCATCCTGAATTATTTGCGTGATCGAATAGAGAGAGATACAGTGAGAGCGGACACGAACCTAGGGGTGGGATCGGTTCGGAACGGTTCGGTATTAGGTCGGAACCCGTACTGTATCGTAATAAAATATTCAGTTCGAATCCTATTCGGTTTGATTTTTTGGCAAGTCCGTCCTACGAGTTTCGGTCCCAACGGGTTTCGGATTTGTATATTTCGGTTTTGGATCGATTTTTCGATAAAATTTTCTAGGCCTAAACAATTGTTTAAGTTAATTATTATTTAAAAAAGACAATATCATAAAGAGATAGAAGAAATGTGAGAGAATAAGAGTATTTTTGTAAGAATTTTCTATATATATGTCATAAAAAGATTCAAAATGGGTGAATATATATTCATTTGTGTAAAGAATTAAACACAATTTGTCACATATATTATTTCGGAACGGTTCGATTTTATTCGGTACCGTACCATAAAAAGTTATTCGGTTCGGTTTCTAAATTAGTCCGTCTCACGAGTTTCGGGCCAACAAATTTTAGTTCAATTTATTTCAATTTTTAGTTCGATTTTTCGGTAAAATATCCCACCCCTACACCCTACACGACCCCCATGATACGCCACATGCTGGAATTAAATTGTCTTAAGAAAATTGCCAATACTATATATCTATCACAGCGACACATCATCACTCACAGGTCACAGCAACAAGCTCTCAACTCAATTCAATTGAGTGCCAAGTTCATATGAGTCACTCGAGTCACTATAAATATAAATATACAACTATATATATGGACCTCATGCATGACCAAATATCTAATGTCTGTTTGCTCATGGACATCAATTAAATAAGAATTAGCACTCAGCGCTGTCATCGGATCATTGAGTGCTTCAATGAAAGAATCAACTCCATCAAATGTGTTGCAATCCAGAATTTCAAATCTGTTGGCGTTGGCTTCACTTAAACGAAAGTTCTCTCGCCTATGATGGTTTCTGCAATCACTACAATCTACATTGTTTCCTTCAAATGTACAAAAAAAAAAAATTAAAAGCAGCAACTGTAAGACGGTTATTACAACCTTGTTTTCACAGAGTTAAAAAAAATTCACAAGATTTTTGAGGGGAAATTTTACAAAACCGTACGGACCAAAAATGTGAGATGAGTTAGATGTGGAAATTGGATATAATTTCCAACCAAACTCATACTCCCACCCAACAATAATGTTTCATTATCAAAGATCTATGATTGCGACCTCACATCAGCAAAATGAGCGAGGTCGGGCCTTTTCATCACACTTTTAAAATTCGGGTTAGATTAGACCGGATTTTTTTTAAAAAAAATTTGAAGTCCACGAGTCGTCCATGAACTTTTTAGACCTCGGGCTTTATTAGATTTTTAGGGCTGCGCCAGGCTGAATTGTTTTATATTAAATGAAAAAACTTAAAATTATGAGTGTTTAATTATCAACTATATCAACAATTATATACACTAAATAATATATAAGCCTCAAAAATTGATATTTAGTATATAAATGAATGATATTAAAGTAAATTTGAAAATTTAGAGGTTAATATTGATAAAATAATCTATAATATATACAATTGATGGGCTTCAAGGGCTTGACCTTACGGGCTGGGCCGGCTGGGCCTCGACAGGTCTTCACGGGCCAGGCTTTTTGGGCCCATGGGCTTTGAGATCTCGGCCCGAATCTGGAATTTTTCAAGCCTAAATTCGGGTCCGGTAGGGCTTGGACTTTCGGGCCTCGGGCTGCCCACGGGATTTTTGGGCCTATGGGCCCAATGGTGACCCCTACATCAACCCAACCCGACACAGTATGTACTACTAATATAACCTCACAAGTCATGATCTCCACAAAAAGAATTGCATCCACTATTTTGCTTAGACAAGAGACTTAAAATAGTCACTCGTACTCATGCTTGTTGAATTACATATTTTAGTCATTACATTTCACTACAAGAAAACATCACTTAGACCACGGAAACGTAATTGTTCCGTGGTCCAAGTGACACCTGGACGACGGAGACTTCTTCGTCGTCCAAGTACCACCTGGACGACGGAGAATACTATCTCCGTCGTCCAGGTTCTCACCTGGTCAACGGACCGACACGCCGTGGTCCGAGTGACGTCCACTTAGACGACGTACCGACACCTCCGTCGTCTAAGTGAAGCATTATATAAGCCCGATGCCAAACTCTCTAGCTTCCTCTCCCGGGAAAGTTTAATGAAGAAGGAGAAGGAGAAGGAGAAGGAGAAGGAGAAGGAGAAGGAGAAGGAGAAGGAGAAGGAGAAGGAGAAGGATCTCCGCTCACTCTTAACTGATCGAGCATAATCTCTTCCTGTCTTGATCAGCTAGCGCCTCACGTGTGCACGCAATGCAAACGACAATCGACGTCCTAGCTAGTTAGCTGGCTAGATATATAGCACTATATATATCGATTTTCGGCTCCGACCATCGATTAATTCGCCATATATATATCGGAGAAGGCCAGCAGGTACGTACGCAGTTAATTTTCCAACACCATTAACGTAGGTTTATATATATATTTAATTGCATGTACGTTTGTTAAAACGCCCATTGTTAATAATTAATTAATTAGTACGTCTAATTAATATATAATTAATATATTAAGTTAGGAAATTGATGATCGATATATATATTAATTAGTTAATTATAGACACATATGTAGTACGTATATATATATGTATGGATGTTTTAAAATTTGCTTAATATTTAGTTAAAACGTACATACATGCATGGATGTTATCTACACATATTAAATTACGTAATTGATCGATGTAGATCGAGTACGTATAATTAATAGTTAATTAATGGACTATTATATATGTAATAATTAATTAATTATAATATTTTGTAGCAGTATGGACAAGAGTTGGATGAAGTTGAAGAATAGATGTGATGTCCGGTATATGGATGGAATTAGCGAATTTGTGAATTTTGCGATAGAACATGGTCAGGGAAAGAAGCGTTTCAGGTGCCCGTGCCAGAAATGTCTTAATTGTCAGTATGTGAAGGTTAATGTTATGGTGCAACACCTGTACGAAAATGGTATGATGTGGAGTTACACTACATGGAGCGAGCATGGTGAAGCAGTAGAGTTCAGCTCAGCAAACTTCAGCTCAGGGTACAGTTATCAGGGTGCCTCATGCAGCGGCAGTGGTGCCGGCCCCCCCAGCTTGTAACCCAACTGCAGATTTGGTCCATGATGCGTTTCTGGGATTTAGTCATGGTGGACACCAACACCAAGACGGAGGTTACAGTACCACTCATGAGCATGATGACACATTCCCCGCTGCTAGCTTGGCCACTGACACTAGTTAGATGGATAAGTACAACCGGATGCTACTTGAAGCGCAGACCCCGGTGTTCCCTGGATGTCGAGAGAATGTGTTGCAATATGTGATGGAGCAAATGAAGATAAAAGTGAAGCACAAAATGTCAGTGAGTGCTTTTGACGAAATTCAGGAGCAAATATGTAAGTTGCTTCTTGATGATCACAATCTTCCTAAATCTCATTATAAGGTTAGAAATATCTTGAGCAGCCTCGGCCTAAAGTACAGGATAATTGACGCATGTCCGAATGATTGTGTGCTATTTTACAAAGAGTATAAAGATTTGGACTATTGTCCCGTATGTGGCCAGTGCAGATATGAGTTGAATAGGAAGAGTTCGAAAAAGAGAATTCATGTGAAAGTTGTTCGATATTTTCCCTTGATTCCCAGATTGCAGCGCCTGTACATGTCTGTACACATAGCAGAGGCGATGCGATGGTACGCAGAAAAGCGAATAGATGACGATGTCCTGCGACACGCCGCGGATGGGGAGGGTTTCAAACATTTCGACAGAGAATTTGGAGACTTTGCTGCAGAGGTTAGAAATGTTAGACTCGGCCTATCTACAGACGGATTCAATCATTGGGGAAGTAATAGCTCGGCCGTCAGCACTTGGCCAGTTATTCTGATGCCGTACAACTTGCCTCCGTGGATGTGCATGAACACGAAATTTAATTTCCTTACTGTCCTAATTCCAGGTCCTAAATCTCTAGGGAAGTGCTTAGATGTCTACCTCAGACCTTTGATCGACGAGCTGAAACTATTGTGGGAAAATGGAGTCCCAACTTATGACAAATTCACTGACACGATGTTCACGATGAGGGCTGCCGTAATGTGGACAATCAGCGATTTTCCAGCGTATGGGATGTTGGCAGCCTGCAGGACAAAATGATATAATAGATGTCCTATATGTTTGGACGACGTGAACTCTAGTTAGCACGTGGGGAAGGTGTGTTACTTGAGTCACCATAGATGGCTTCCTCACGACCACTCCTGGCGACATGATGAAGCTCATTTCGACGGGACGGTAGAGAACAATCCTAAACCCCGTAGTTGGTCGGGCGAAGAGATTTTAGAGAGGTTGAGCTATTTCGACTTTGGTGTGTTGAGCAATGACGCGGATGTAAAGAAATGCAATCCAATTCCTCCACATGATCTGAGCTATTGGGATCACAAGAGTATATTCTTTGAACTCCCTTACTGGTCGAAGTTGAAGCTGAGGAACAACTTGGACGCGATGCACATAGAAAAGAATGTGTGCGACAGCGTGGTGGGAACAATTCTCGGTATTAAGTTCAAAACTAAAGATACTCCCAAAGCGCGCAAAGATCTGGAATCATTGAATCTACGTCGTCCCTTGTGGTTGAGGAGGGATAGGAAATGAGTGTACAACAAGATGCCAGCTGCACCTTACACAGTGAAGCCGACACTTAAACGTTCTGTATTTCACTGGTTTAAGGCGTTCGTTATCCGGCTACGTATGCAGCTACTATAATTGGAGCAGTGGACGAGGTGCAACACAAGTTTGTTGGTCTAAAGACACATGACTATCACGTTATGCTGCAACGTCTGATTCCAGTGGTAATTCGACCATATTTACCTCGTGACATCGTAGAACCAATAGTGGCATTGTGCAGATGGTGGCAGAGGTTATGCGCCAGAGAATTAAAGAAGACAGATGTGGTGGAATTACAACAACAAATTGTGCACATCATTTGTAAACTAGAGAGGATTTTTCCCCTTACTTTGTTTGACATCATGATTCACCTAATGATCCACCTGCTTGAGCAGGTGCTCATTTCTGGTCCGGTCCAGTACACTTGGATGTATCCTCAAGAAAGGTACGTACAACTAATTAATTATACAGGTTTTTCGATTCATAATTTGTTCCACTGGAGATTACTAGCTATATGTACTTATTCTTATTGTACGTTTGATTTTGTAGATAGCTTGGACAGTATAAGTCATTCATCAAAAACAGGTCGGCCCTGGATGGCTCCATAGCAGAGACATACCTAATGCATGAGTGTGTTACTTACTGCAACAGGTACCTCAAAGATCCCCCACCTCCCACTGCCTCCGATCGCAGTGCACGCATCAATCTTTCTATCGTCACCAATGTCGTCCGACCATTTAGAGGAGTATTAAAGGAATCATTAACACGGGAAGAACTTATTGAGGCACATTGGGTAGTGTTGTGAGACTGTGACGAAGTTGAGCCGTACATGATGTCATACAGGGAGAGGCTTCATGCGTTAAATCAAAACAAGAGTTCGGCGTGGATTGAGAAAATGGTTAAGAAGAAGTTTCTCGATTATTTCTTCCAATGGGTACGTACGTACGTCTCGGTATTTAGTAATTTATATACATATCAATCATGTTTGTAGAAAGTAAACCCTTATATTTGCCCATTTTCGCAGATGATTGATCTGCAAAAATCTGAAAACCACGAGGGGTGGTGGTCCTGGCCAAAGCACTTGCTAGCAGGGAAGCCGATTAAACACTATATTTATCCCGGATGTTTTGTGAACGGTGTAAAGTTCCATTCATTGGCCCGAGATGAAGGAAGAAGAACACAAAACGGTGGGGTAGCGGTTGGGAAATACAATGATCTATATTACGGGGCTATTGTAAATGTGGTTCAGCTATGTTACGGGAATGATGTCAACGTTTTCCTATTCAAGTGCAGATGGTTCAAGCGTACAAAGGAAGATCTGGGACTATTATCAGTCGATACAAACTCAAGCTGGTATGAGGATGAGCCTTTCGCTCTCGCCACCTTAGTTAGGCAGGTGTTCTATCTCGACGATCCGAAAGCCGGTGAAGGGTGGAAAATAGTGAACCATATCTCTCATTGAGGAATATGGAATACAGAGACAATTGAAGGGACACCGGCGACTGAAGATGCTGCTGAACCAGAAAGAGACATTCCTGCCTATCAAGAGCCTAATATTTTTGTCATCCGCTCCGATATAATGAACCTGGTTCAAGATGGTGAACGGTTACCCATGCCTGATGGTTGTACAGATCTAACTGAAGATGAGATTATCGATGCCATTAATGAGGTAGATGAAGAAGACGTGCAGGATGAGGACGCAGACGAGGACTCAGGTTATTCGTCGGACGATGTTGAGTACGATGAGGAGGATGAGAAATCGGATAACGGGGATGAGGATGATGACGATTATGACGAAGAGTACGGTCACACGACGAGGATTATTAATTGGTAAACCCTAATTATTGTAATTATTGTAATATATGATCGATCGATGCATCATCGATCAAAAATTAATATAAATATTATAAGGAGGAGAATGTATGTACGTAGATCTTAATATTTTTGTACTTAATTAATTAATTACACGCGTCCATGCTCGATCAGATCGGATCGACCGACATACGTAAATTAAATTAAATTAATTAATTAATCCGAATTATATATCCTGGACAACGGAGAAATTAATCACAGATTTTGCTTTTTGGGTATTGTGGGCTTTGGGTTGTCAAAAAGGTGAAAGCTTTCTATTATGTCCAAGAAGCTTCCTCAAGAAGCTTTCGTTCGTTTAATTGTTTTTAAATAATATTTATGTGTAAATAGGATTATGGGTCCCTATGATTATTGCGAGAGATGAATGAAATAAATGTTTAAGAAATTATACTATATTATTCTATGATTGATTATGTCATGTGATAGTATTATTGTGAGCACGATGTAGTATATGTTGTTTTAATTACGGCGTTAAATCTATATATCATGCCAGAAGGAAAGTTCATACATAAATACCTTGAGCTATCTCCCTAAACCCTAAACCCTAAACCCTAAAGCTAGTAGATCGGATCGATCGATGATTTTTTTAATTATCGACTTGAATCAGAAGAATTGAACGGACACACAAATGACCTTGGACGACCTAAACCCTAAACAGTAAGGCCCTAACCCCTGAATTCAGGGTTTGTACACTTGGACGACGGAGATGACCTTCTCCGTCGTCCAGGTACTAACTAGGACGACGAAGAAAGACATTTGCGTCGTCCAAGTGCACAGACCCTAAACCCTAAACAGTAAGACCTAACCCCTGAATTCAGGGTCTCTGCACCTGGACGACGAAGATGACATTCTCCG
The DNA here is from genome assembly GCA_946800695.1 of Geum urbanum. Classification (NCBI taxonomy): domain Eukaryota; kingdom Viridiplantae; phylum Streptophyta; class Magnoliopsida; order Rosales; family Rosaceae; genus Geum; species Geum urbanum. The sequence goes on along the minus strand of OX326998.1, from coordinate 69,403,971 downwards.
TTGTCCTAGTCTTCACCACCTGGACGACGGAGATGACCTTCTCCGTCGTCCAGGTGCAGAATTCGTAATTTTTTCTTAGACAACGACTATCTAGACCATCTTCCAATGCATATTCTTTTCATCAAGACTTTAGAGTAAACAATTCTTGGTGTGTGAGCTTCGACGGTTCGAAAATCAGAGTTGCGAAATGTCTTGTATCCACATTTCCGGTTTGTCAAAATCTCGGTTTTGCGGTTGACTGTGCCAATGAAACCCTTCACGAACTTATTATTTTCTGAAAACTATTGTAATTATATATTATGTTACAGCGAACGTATCCAACGGTTGTTTTGTCCAAATACAATTTCGTTAATACTCTGGTGCAAATGAGCCTATACTTATTAACACTTAAGTCGTAAAGATTAGTAGATACTTAACAAGTTTAAAGACGTAAAATTATTCGTCGTTTCAAATTTAACTGTTCATATATACGATGCGTTCACCGATATTTTACGACTATTTCATTCGAATGACAGATCGCCAAATTCTTTGCGAATTAATTTTTAATTTTTTTTTACGTAATTTGCACCTGGACGACGGAGAATGACCATCTCCGTCGTCCAAGTTCAAAAACATGGCGGTTCAATGTGCCGCCTTAAATTTCGGCGCCGCTTCAAATTTGACTTAGACGACAGAGAATTGATTCTCCATCGTCTAAGTTCAAAATTAAGGCGGTTGAAACGTCCCGCCGATTAATTGGGCACCGTTTCAAAATTTTGAAACGGTCACTTAGACGACGGAAAACCCCGTGTCCGTCGTCCAAGTGCACTTAGATGATGGAAAATAGGGCTACATCGTCTAAGTGAACACCTATATATAGAACAGTCCACCCCTATCATTTTCTCATTCCATCTCCTCTCCTCTCCTCTCCTCTCCTCTCCTCCGGCCTTCCTCCTCCGGCGACTCAAATTCCGGCGAGTTTCCCTCTCTCCGATGACTCTATTCCGGCGACATTCCGGCGATATTCCGGCAAGGTAATAATTCTATTTTTTAATTAACATTATTTTTATTTAAGTGATTATTTAATTTGTAAATAGTTTTAAATAATTAGTAATTATAATAATTATTTAGTTGTAATTATAATAGTAATAAGTAAATAATAATTAATAGTTGTAATTATAATAATTAGTAATTATAATAGTTTTAATTAATTAGTAATTATAATAATTAGTAATTAATAATAATAATTATTAGTAATAATTAATTATTTAGTAATCATTATTAGTTGTTATTTGGTAACGAATAATTATTAGTTAAAATTAAATAATAGTAATAATAATTATTGTTAATAATAATTAATTATATTGGTAAATGAATAATTATTATTAAATGCATGATAAATAATAATTAATTATTGTCATTATTTATTGTTTTGATTAATTGTATAATTGTTGTTTATTATTGCATGTAATTAAAAATTATTAATTGATAATTATGAGAATTTTCTAGTAAATTGGTAGTCTTTGATTTAAATTTAGTACATAACCTTGGTTTATTAAGTCGCACTCTTTGAAATAGATGGCGCCTCTTTTCCTAGCTTATCTCCCTAATCCCTCGTGATGTGTGGATTTCATCACCGCACACCATAACCTAAGTGAAGTTATGGACACGAGGTTGATGGCGGAGTTTGCAAAGGACTTGAGGGAGTGTAAATTTTCGAAAGATTGGCCGAATGTCGGACATGGTGTCTAGAAACGGGTTATGACTGGTGACAGGTTTTGGATCTAAGAAAGACGACACCAATAGAGTATATACCATTCATTTGGTTAGCCTCGGGGTGTTTTGTCGAAATTAGTCCTGCCTCTCGCGTTATCTCTATCCCTAACTGGCCATGTTTTTCAATTTAACCAAGGCTGATTAATTGAAAATTTACACTATCGCGCGGGTCGCACGTCCATTGAACGACCCAAAAAGCCAAGCTAGTGTACTCTATTTAAATCTTAGCCGCACTTAATTAGCATAAATTTTTTTATATAATTATTATGGTAATCAGGTATTTTAACAACGTACTCCTAGGTTTAAATGGCTCCGTCCGGAAAGAAGAAAGCCCAACAGGAGGCCGAAGATGCTATGCTCCGACGCTTGGCGGACCAAGTCGGTTGGGAATTACAGGAGGGCAACGACGCCCTCAATCATGACCCTTCATCTGGTCCGTCGGCAGCGCCCTCTGGGAAAATTCCCGCTGCCCCATTTATCCCGAGCGGTGATGACGACCCCTATTCAAGTCCGACGCCCGGTACCGGTTCAACAGCAAGTACCACTACCGGATTAAGACACATTGCCGGTGACTTTCCCTCGCCGGCCTTATTTTTTTTCGCCGGAATTGTCATTACCGGCGACAAGTCGCCGGCAATGACGTCGCCGAAAATAGTCCGCCGGAGATAACATTGCCGGCGACGGCGTTTCACGTCGCCGGTAATGTCTTGACATCACTGGCGACTCAAGTCGCCGGCAATGTCAGCGCCGCCGTGGCCGGAATTTGAAGACATTGCCGGCGACTTAGGTCCATGTCGCCGGCAATGCTTGGAAAAATTTTGAAAAAAAAACGCGGTTCTGGATTGGGCCCAATTCCAGAACCTGCATTGAAAGACATAAACCGTACAATCATACAAGTTCAACAGTATACATAAATGTCCAACGTACAGTACAAATAGCAACGATACGAAAATTAACTACAACTACACGTCAGGGTCGAGGAACTTGTGGGTCAGGGTCGCAGAAATCCATGTAGTCATTTGAACTCCGGTGGCTACCCTGGTCTTGCTGTGGCGGTGACTGGTGCGGTGGTGGTGGTGGATAACTAGGGAACACAGGGTGCGGGGGAGGTGTGGGGAATGGTTGTCCGGTAGTCTGAGCCTCCTACATCGTCCGCATCCATGTGAACATCTGTGTCTGCTGCTGGACCATGTGTTGGTACTCGGCATCTCTGATTGCCTGCTGCTCGGCTATCTGCCTCTTTTGCTCCTCCAACTTCCTCCGCGTCCTCTGAAGCTCCGCTGCAAGGTTATGACTAGAAGCTGAACTTCTTGACCCGGTAGAGTATTCTGAAGTGTTCTTCAATACTCCTTCGCCCGCTGGGCCCATTCCCCTACAGTAGTAGGTATTCTTTCCAGTCCCGCACGCTTTTGCCATGATCTGAGCCGCTATAGGGCGATCAAGCGGATCGATCTGAGAGGCATACTGGGTGACTTCTTCCTCGGAGCAGTCAGGATGGTTAGTCCGAGCTATATTCATGGTCACTTCTGCGGTCGCCTCCTCCACTCTCGCCTAATTGAAAAGCGAAAATGAATAACGTATTAGCTAACAAAATAAATTAATATCGAATAATAGTTTTATTAACACATGGAGAGGCGAAAGACTTACCGCTTCTTCAGGGCACTGCGGATAGAACTTCTGATGAATATACACCAACGGGTTCACTTCTTGTTGTTGCTGCGCCTTAGTCGACCAACCCAAATAGTTGAGTGAACCTGCATTATGGGCCCTGGTGTTTTTCAATCTATTCGCCCGGTTCGTCTTCGAAATCGCCTTGTTTGATAAACATATGAAAAAAAATTAGTAACTAACTATTTCAATGTGATACGATCACTACAAGAAAAAGTGACTTAGACGACGGAGAATTTCCGTCGTCTAAGTGCCTATCTCCGTCGTCTAAGTACTTGGACGACGGAAAATCCGTCGTCCAAGGTACGTGCTCCAAGTGCTGTCGTCTAAGTACTTAGACGACGGAGAATTTAATCTCCGTCGTCCAAGTTCACTTGGACCGCGGAGAACGTCCGTGGCCCAGGTGGTTACCTAGACGACGGAGACATTAATCTCCGTCGTCTAAGTCACCACCTGGGCCACGGAGATTGTTAGCTTCTCCGTGGCCCAGGTGGTGACTTAGACGACGGAGATTAATGTCTCCGTCGTCTAGGTGGTGACTTAGACGACGGAGACATTAATCTCCGTCGTCTAAGTCCCTACATGGGCCACGGAGATTGTTATCTTCTCCGTGGCCCAGGTGGTTTCCTAGACGACGGAGATTAATGTCTCCGTCGTCTAAGTCACCACCTGGGCCACGGAGATTGTTAGCTTCTCCGTGGCCCATGTAGGGACTTAGACGACGGAGACATTAATATCCGTCGTCTAAGTGAAAAATTAATTTAAAAAAAAAATTAAATTCAAAAATATTATTAATATTAATTGAAAAAAAATTAATTAAATTAATTAAATACACTAAATTAATAAAATAATTAAAATTAATTTGTACATACATAATCGAAAAAACCTATAATTAAAAATGAAAATATTGTTCGTAATGCGGAAATTAAGAAACGAAATAATGAACTACTAGCTAGCTAAAACACTGGAGGAGCAGATGCGCCGCCTCGTCCTCCACCTCCAGCCGGGTCGTCGTCGTCGGGGAATGGGTTCGGAGGAGGTTGACATTGTCTTTGAGCTTGTTGCATAAGGGCGATGAGTTGGGCTATTCGCTCGTCTTGCTGGTCCATTCTTTGGCGCATGGCAATATTCTCCTCCCGTGCGATTCGAGCCTCTTCATAGGCTGCCGCAGCTTGAGAACTTCTCCGCCGCCCCGAACCTCCCGTAGATGATGACTCAGAGGTCGACAAATCTCGAACCACCTTAGGCCCGAAGTGCCTAACCTCCTTGCCAGCTCTACGACCGTAGACCTCATCCGCAATTGCTATTTGGCTCTCCACAGATAGAGGAGGCAGGTCTTCTAGCGGCACATCTGGGAACGCAAGCTGAGTGTTAGCCAATTCTTCCTGCGCACGCTCTATCACTCTTGCCTACAAAAGAATAATAAATTTATTATAATGAAATAATATTTAAATAATAATTACTATAATTATTAGCGCACACACATATATATATATATGACTTACGCCGCGTTGACTCGCTTCATTATCGAGCCCAGGCGTCACGTACGCGCTTACGCTTGCATCGAGATAAGGGTGTTTGGAGCCCTTATCCCTGTGCTCCTTGGCAATTTGAATGAGTTGCTTGGCGCCGGAAGTATGGTGCTTGTCCTTCTTCCCCCGGTTGGCTTTGTTGACACCGGAGAATTTCTGTTACACAACATAATGAAATCATTAAAAAATTTATAAGTAACTAAAATTTAGAGTATTCAATTATCTTAATTGAAATAAAAAAAGTAAATTAACACCTGAAATTGCTCATCGGCAAAGTGGTTACACAACCACTCCCACTCATCTTCTCTATCCCCACGCAGCTCTTCGGGGGGAGGCACGGGACCGTTAATTCGGAAGTACTGATGGAGCCTGTACTTCCAATCTTTGAAGATGTTGTTGGCGGTTTGGTTGATATGCCTCAACATCGCCGGATCCGGATCCACCGCAAATTGTTCCTATCAGAAATAAATTGGAAATTATAATCGTATATATTATAAAATTATATATAACTAATATTAAAAATAGTATATAATAACTAAAATTGTACGTATTACGTACCGAAAGATCCTTAAAGACTTTCGCCTTCTCCGAATCCGGCACCTCCCTCCAAGTAGGGGCAGTGATACGAACCCGGTTACGAACAATCGACCCAATGCTATGAGCCGAGAGACTTGCTAGCTGAGGTGTGGGAGGGCCACCGGTGAATTCGTCGTAAGGCAAGGCGATCTTGCTCCCGGTCGCCTTGCAAATTTTCTCCGCCTTTCCACCTTTAACGAGACCCCGAGTCTTTTTCGGTTGGGGGTCAGTGGGGGCCCTCCTTTGCTTACGGCGGACGCTGTACATGATAGACTCGGCCGTCGAAGACGCCTGAGTACTTCCCGTTGAAGCGGTACCGGGCGTCGGAGTTGAAAAGGGGTCGACGTCATCACCGCTTGAGAGAAATGGGGCAGAGGGAATTTCCCCAGAAGGCCCCGGATTGAGGGCGTCTACCTGCGGTTGAACCCAACCGACTTGGGCCGCCAACATTTGGAGCATCTCATCTTCTGACTCCTGTTGGGCTTTCTTCTTCCCGGATGTGATCTTTGGCGGAGCCATTTAAACCTAAGAGTACGTACGGTGTTAAAATACCTACTTACCATAATAATTACAACGACGGAGAATTTACGCTAATTAATTAAGTACGTTTAAGATTTAAATAGAGTACACTAGCTTGGCATTTTCGGTCGTTCAATGGACGTGCGACCCGCGCGATAAAGTGTAAATTTTCAATTAATCAGCCTTGGTTAAATCGAAAAACATGGCCAGTTAGGGATAGAGATAACGCGAGAGGCAGGACTAATTTCGACAAAAGTCTTTCTTAGTCCAAATCCTGTCACCAGTCATAACCCGTTTCTAGACACCATGTCCGACATTCGGCCAATTTTTCGAAAATTTACACTCCCTCAAGTCCTTTGCAAACTCCGCCCTCAACCTCGTGTCCATAACTTCACTTAGGTTATGGTGTGCGGTGATGAAATCCACACATCACGAGGGGTTAAGGAGATAAGCAAGGAAAAGAGGCGCCATCTATTCCAAAGAGTGCGACTTAATTACACCAAGCCTATGTACTAAATTTAAATCGAACACGTACTACCATGCAATTTACTAGAAAATACATATAATTATCAATTAATTATTATTTATCATGCATTTAATAATAATTATTCATTTACCAATATAATCAATTATTATTACTATTATTTAATTTTAACTAATAATTATTCATTACCAAATAATTAACAACTAATAATGATTACTAAATAATAATAATAACAAGAAAATAATTATTATAATTACAACTATTTATTATTTAAAACTAATAAATTAAAAGTATTTAGAATTTAAATAATTAAACAAATAAAAAAATTGTTAAAGAGTTAAAATTTCGAATTATTACCTCGTCGGAATTTCGCCGGAATATTGGAAGAGTAGAGTCGTCGGAGAGGGGGAACCACGCCGGAAAATTGGTCGTCGGAGCGTCGCCGGAGGAGGATCGCCGGAGTGAGAGAGAGAGGAGAGGAGAGTATAGAGGAGGAGATGGAATGATGAGAAAATGAGGGGGGGGTGCTCCTCCTTATATAGAGTTTCACTTAGACGACGGAGAACTATTCTCCGTCGTCTAAGTGCACTTAGACGACGGAAACAGTGTTTTCCGTCGTCTAAGTGAAGGGTCAAATTTTTTCGAACCGGCGCCAAATAAATGGGCGGGCCGTTTCACCGCCATAAATGTTGACTTAGACGACGGAGACAGTGTTTTCCGTCGTCTAAGTGGAATTTCAAGCGGTGCCGAAAATTGAGGCGGCAAATCGAACCGCCATGTTATTTCGACTTGGACGACGGATATGTAGTTTTCCGTCGTCCAAGTGAACACTTGGACGACGGAAAACGACATATCCGTCGTCCAAGTCAATATTTACATCGAAAAAATAATAAAAAATTATTCGAACCGCCATGATAATTTGAACCTAGACGACGGATACGGTAATTTTCCGTCGTCCAGGTGAACACTTGGACGACGGAAAATGACCGTATCCGTCGTCTAGGTTCAAATTATGCAAAAAAAATATTTAAATTAATTCGCTAGGAATTTAGCGATCTGTCATTCGAGTGAAATAGTCGTACAATATCGATGAACGCATCGTATATATAAACAGATAAATTTGAACCGCCGAATAATTTTACGTTTTGAAAGTTGTTAAGTATCGACTAATCTTTAAGACTTTAGTGTTCATGAGTAGTTGCTGATTTGCAGCAGAGTACTAACGAAATTGAATTTGGACAAAACAACCGTTGGATATGTTCGTCGTAACATAATATATAATTACTATAAAGGACCAGGAAATAATAAGTTCGGGAAGGGTTTCATCGGCACAGTCAACCGCAAAACCGAGAATTTCACAAACCGGAAACGTGGATACAGGACATTTCGCAACTCCGATTTTCGAACCGTCGAAGCTCACACACCAAGAATATACTACTCTAAAGTCTTGACGAAAAGAATACGCATTCGAAGATGGTCTAGATGGTCGTTGTCTTAGAAAAAATTACGAAATTTACACCTGGACGACGGATACGACATTCTCCGTCGTCCAAGTAGACACCTGGACGACGGAGACGCTAATATCCGTCGTCCAGGTGTGTACTTGGACGACGGAGAATGTCGTATCCGTCGTCCAGGTGAATATACCCTGAATTCAGGGGTTAGGGGTCCTTAGGGTTTAGGGTATAGGGTTTGTCACTTGGACGACGGAGACAGTCATTCTCCGTCGTCCAAGTGTGTACCTAGACGACGGATAATGCCTGTCTCCGTCGTCCAAGTGTAAAAACCCCGAATTCAGGGGTTAGGGCCTTAGGGTTTACGGTTTAGGTCGTCCCCGGTCATTTGTGTGTGCGTTCAATTATTCTGATTCAAAAATATAATTAAAAAATTGATCGATCGATCCGAACTGCTAGATTTAGGGTCCAAGATTTAGCTAGGGTTTTATATGAGATTGAGATTTGGCGCCAAAGGTGAATCTGCAATTAATTTCTCCGTTCTCGGTTAGGGGTCCTTAGGTTTAGGGTATAGGGTTTAGGGTGAATATACCCTGAATTCAGGGGTTAGGGGTCCTTAGGTTTAGGGTATATATACGACTGTCTCCGTCGTCCAGCTGAATATACCCTGAATTCAGGGGTTAGGGGTCCTTAGGGTTTAGGGTATCGGGTTTGTCATCTGGACGACGGAGACGACATTCTCCGTCGTCCTAGTGTGTACCTAGACGACGGAGAATGACTGTATCCGTCGTCCAAGTGTAAAAACCCTGAATTCAGGGGTTAGGGCCGTATGGTTTAGGGTTTAGGTCGTCCCCGGTCATTTGTATGTTCGTTCAATTATTCTCATTCAAGAATATAACTAAAAAAATGATCGATCGATCCGATCTGCTACATTTAGGGTCTAGGATTTAGGGTTTGAAGGGCTGCGTGAGCGAAATGTAGAGCAGCTTCAGCTTACTTTTAATAAGATCAGAGAATACACCGATGAAGTTGAAAGCAAAGAGAGGGGCCGGGACTAGAAAAACAGTCCAAAGACATTCAATTGAAACAGAGAGAAGTCGACTTAAAATCTGAGGAAGTTAAGCTGGCGGAGATCGATGTTAGTCCAGGTACAAACAACTTTTATATATATATACTACAATATTTGTGCTCTCAATAATACTATCACAAGTCAATATATATAATCATATATAGGGACCCATAATTAATCCAATTTATACATAAATAGTATTTAAAAACAATAAAACCAACCAAAGCTGGACGAGGAATCTTAAAGTCTCGACATAATAGAAATCTTTCACCTTTTTACGATGCATCGATCGATCATATATATATTACAATAATAAATTAGGGTTTACCAAGTAATGATCCTCGTCGTGTGACCGTACTCTTCGTCATAATCGTCATCATCATCATCACCGTTATCCGATTGCTCATCCTCCTCATCGTACTCAACATCGTCCGAGGAATAACCAGAGTCGTCGTCATCGTCCTCATCCTGCACGTCTTCTTCATCTACCTCAATGATCTCTTCTTCAGTTAGATCTGTACAACCATCAGGCATGGGTAACCGTTCACCGTCTTGAACCAGGTCCATTATGTCGGAGCGGATGACAGAAATATTAGGCTCTTGATAGGCAGGAATGTCTCTGTCTGGTTCAGCAGCATCTTCAGTCGTCGCCGGTGTCCCTTCAATTGTCTCTGTATTCCAAACTCCTCGATGAGAGATCTGGTTCACTATTTTCCACCCGTCACCAGCTTTCGGATCGTCGAGATAGAACACCTGCCTAACTAAGGTGGCGAGAGCGAAAGGCTCATCCTCATACCAGCTTGAGTTTGTATCGACTGATAAAAGTCCCAGGTCTTCCTTTGTACGCTTGAACCATCTGCACTTGAATAGGAAAACGTTGACATCATTCCCGTAACATAGCTGAACCACATATACGATCATTCCGTAATATAGATCAGGGTCTTTCCCAACCGCTATCCCACTGTTTTGTGTTCTTCTTCCTTCATCTCGCGCCAATGAATGGAACTTCACACCGTTCACAAAACATCCCGGATAAATATAGTGTTTAATCGGCTTCCCTGCTAGCAAGTGCTTTGGCCAAGACCACCACCCCCCGTGGTTTTCGGATTTTTGCAGATCAATCATCTGCGAAAATGGAAAAATGTAAGGGTTTACTTTCTACAAATTAAACATGCATGATCTCAATATGTATATAAATCACTAAATACGTACCCATTGGAAGAAATAATCGGGGAACTTTTTCTTAACCATTTTCTCAATCCACGCCGAACTCTTGTCTGGATATAACGCCTGAAGCCTCTCCCTGTATGACATCATGTACGGCTCAACTTCGTCACAGTCTCGTAACACTACCCAATGTGCCTCAATAAGTTCTTCCTGTGTTAACGTTTCCTTTAATACTCCTCTAAACGGTCGGACGACATTGGTGACGACAGAAAGATTGATGCGGGCACTGGGATCGGAGGCAGTTGGAGGTGGTGGATCTTTGAGGTACCTGTTGCAGTAAGTAACGCACTCATGCATTAGGTATGTCTCTGCTATGGAGCCATCCGGAGCCGACCTGTTTTTGACGAATGACTTATACTGTCCAAGCTGTCTACAAAATTAATCAAACGTACAATAAAAATAAGTACATGCATATAGCTAGCTAGTAATCTCCAGTGGAACAAATTATGAATCGAAAAACCTGTATAATTAATTAGTTGTACGTACCTTTCTTGAGGATACATCCAAGTGTACTGGACCGGACCAGAAATGAGAACCTGCTCGGGCAGGTGGATCATTAGGTGAATCATTATGTCGAAGAAAGCAGGAGGAAAAATCCTCTCTAGTTTGCAAATGATGTGCACAATTTGTTGTTGCAATTCCACGACATCTGACTTCTTTAATTCTCTGGCGCATAACCTCTGCCACCATCTGCACAATGCCACTATTGGTTCTACGACGTCGCGAGGCAAATATGGTCGAATTACCACTGGAATCAGACGTTGCAGCATAACGTGATAGTCATGTGTCTTTAGACCAACAAACTTGTGTTGCACCTCGTCCACTGCTCCAGTTATAGTAGCTGCATACGTGGCCGGATAACGAACGCCCTTAAACCAGTGAAATACAGAACGTCTAAGTGTCGGCTTCACTGTGTACGGTGCAGCTGGCATCTTGTTGTACACTCCTTTCCTATCCCTCCTCAACCACAAGGGACGACGTAGATTCATTGATTCCAAATCTTTGCGCGCTTTGGGAGTATCTTTAGTCTTGAACTTAATACCGAGAATTGTTCCCACCACGCTGTCGCACACATTCTTTTCTATGTGCATCGCGTCCAAGTTGTTCCTCAGCTTCAACTTCGACCAGTAAGGGAGTTCAAAGAATATACTCTTGTGATCCCAATAGCTCAGATCATGTGGAGGAATTGGATTGCATTTCTTTACATCCGCGTCGTTAGTCAACACACCAAAGTCGAAATAGCTCAACCTCTCTAAAATCTCTTCGCCCGACCAACTACGGGGTTTAGGATTGTTCTCTACCGTCCCGTCGAAATGAGCTTCATCCTGTCGCCAAGGGTGGTCGTGAGGGAGCCATCTACGGTGACCCAAGTAACACACCTTCCCTGCGTGCCAACTAGAGTTCACGTCGTCCAAACATATAGGACATCCATTATATCCTTTTGTCCTGCACGCTGCCAACATCCCATACGCTGGAAAATCGCTGATCGTCCACATTACGGCAGCCCTCATCGTGAACATCGTGTCAGTGAATTTGTCATAAGTTGGGACTCCATTTTCCCACAACAGTTTCAGCTCGTCGATCAAAGGTCTGAGGTAGACATCTAAGCACTTCCCTGGAGATTTAGGACCTGGAATTAGTACAGTAAGGAAATTAAATTCCTTGTTCTTGCACATCCACGGAGGCAGGTTGTACGGCATCAGAATTACTGGCCAAGTGCTTACGGCGGAGCTATTACTTCCCCAAGGATTGAATCCGTCTGTAGATAGGCCGAGTCTAACATTTCTAACCTCTGCAGCAAAGTTTCCGAATTCTCTGTCGAAATGTTTGAAACCCTCCCCATCCGCGGCGTGTCGCAGGACATCGTCATCTATTCGCTTTTCTGCGTACCATCGCATCGCCTCTGCTGTGTGTAGAGACATGTACAGGCGCTGCAATCTGGGAATCAAGGGAAAATATCGAACAACTTTCACAGGAATTCTCTTTTTCGAACTCTTCCTATTCACCTGGAATCTGCACTGGCCACATACGGGACAATAGTCCAAATCTTTATACTCTTTGTAAAATAGCACACAATCATTCGGACATGCGTCAATTATCCTGTACTTTAGGCCGAGGCTGCTCAAGATATTTCTAACCTTATAATGAGATTTAGGAAGATTGTGATCATCAGGAAGCAACTTACATATTTGCTCCTGAATTTCGTCAAAAGCACTGACTGACATTTTGTGCTTCACTTTTATCTTCATTTGCTCCATCACATATTGCAACACATTCTCTCGACATCCAGGGAACACCGGGGTCTGCGCTTCAAGTAGCATCCGGTTGTACTTATCCATCTCACTGGTGTCAGTGGCCAAGCTAGCAGCGGGGAATGTGTCATCATGCTCATGAGTGGTACTGTAACCTCCGTCTTGGTGTTGGTGTCCACTATGACTAAATCCCGGAAACGCATCATGGACCAAATCTACAGTTGGATTGCAAGCTGGGGGTCCGGCACCACTGCCGCTGGATGAGGCACCATGGTAACTGTACCCTGAGCTGAAGTCTGCTGCGCTGAACTCTACTGCTTCACCATGCTCGCTCCATGTAGTGTAACTCCACATCATACCATTTTCGTACAGGTGTTGCACCATAACATTAACCTCCGCATACTGACAATTAAGACATTTCTGGCACGGACACCTGAAACGCTTCTTTCCATGACCATGTTCTATCGCAAAATTCACAAATTCGCTAATTCCATCCATATACCGGACATCACATCTATTCTTTAACTTCATCCAACTCTTGTCCATACTGCTACAAAATATGCAAAAAAAAATAATTATTACATATATATATATTAGTCCATTAATTTACCATTAATTATACGTACTCGATCTACATCGATCCATCAAATTACGTACGTAATTTAATCTGTATATATAGCTAATTAACATTCATGCATGTATGTACGCACGTACGGTTTCCCTAAATATATATATATTTAATCATGCAAATTTTAACTGCCTACGTACGTACCTGCTGGCCTTCTCGATATCTGCAGTTAATTAAGCTAGCTAGTGATCGAACACCGGAGATCCGATCCTTTAATTAATTTCTAGCCCCGGCCTAGCCTAATCCGGCCTTCTCCTTCTCCTTCGATCTCAAAAATTCCCCACGGGAGAAAATATAATGGAATGATCGAAGCTAAGAGAGTTTGGCATGGCCTATATATATAATGCTTCACTTAGACGACGGAGGTGTCGGTACGTCGTTTAAGTGGAACTTACACCACGACGTGTCGGTCCGTTGTCCAGGTGATCACTTCTCCGTGGTCCAAGTCACACTTAGACGACGGAGAATTACATCTCCGTCGTCTAAGTGTTACTTGGACCACGGAGAAATATCCGAGGTCTAAGTGTAACTTAGACGACGGAGATGTACTTCTCCGTCGTCCAGGTGATCACCTGGACGACGGAGAAGTCTCCGAGGTCCAGGTTCTTACCTAGACGACGGAGAATTACATCTCCGTCGTCTAAGTGTTACTTGGACCTCGGAGATTTCTCCGTGGTCCAAGTAACACTTAGACGACGGAGAATTACATCTCCGTCGTCTAAGTGTGACTTGGACCACGGAGAAATCTCCGAGGTCTAAGTGTAACTTAGACGACGGAACTAATACTGTTCCGTCGTCTAAGTCCTCTTTTCTTGTAGTGGATACATTAGGCTTGTAAGATATATTTAGGATGCATACCTGAGCTTTGGGGTGCTCGAAGTGGGCTATCAGCCACAGCCACTCGTACTCCCTAAATCGGAATTCGCTAGGGGTAGAACCTCGGCCTAGCTCCTTGTATACAGTGTAATGGGAAGAAAGCTCGTTCTTCCACTCTTTATACCTATATTAACACCAGGAAAAAAAAGTTAGAGATATTAAAACACTTGATAAACAAAAATCTAACTCGATATATACTCAAATAACTCGAAGCACATCACCTTATATGTAGTTGACGCTCTACCCACGTGTGAATAAGAACTTCATCCACGTCAAACCACACCTGCAATATGAATATATAAACGGTAAAATTATATATTTATTCGGACTTAATTAATAAATGTAAAATTTACGTAATGAAAATACGATTTAACTCACACTTAGTGCATTATGCACTTGCATCTTCACGTAGATAGGCCCAGAGATTCCCAATCTGGCCAAAGCATTGGGACCTTGTCCCGCACGATCGCCCCGGCCATGCTGACATATTTTCGCGTGGTGTCAAATGCCTCGATCACCTCGCCATCCTCATTGGCCCTAATGGGCGTTTTCCTTCCCCCGGTGGCCTGCTCAAGTCTCTTCCCGGTGCAGATGCCTCTAGCCCCTTTCCGTTTTCCAGTCCCATTAACGAAATTGCCTAATAATACAATGTCAACAAATTGATATCATTAATTGAACCTATCATAAGTCTTAAGTAATAATTAAGTAATCAATCTTGTTAAATAAAATTTACCTGCATTGTCTGTTTGTTGGTTGGTGCACCTCACACTCCAAAGATACACGGGGTCGAACGGGATGAAGTTGTACGCTTCCTCCACGCTCAGGAACTCCGACCGTCCTTCAACATAAATAGGCATCCCCCTATCATCGAATTCAGGGATCACAGGAATCTCGTCGGGTAGGAAGAGACCGGACGACGGAGATAGACGAGGCCTGGACGATGAGGCGCCAGCACCATCTGCCTCAGATGATTCCCGTGAAACGGAAGTAGGGACCGGGCGAATAGGGGGCATTCGGATGGAGGGAGTTTCTGATGCCCCCGTTGACTGTCGCTAGTTTGAGGGTCTGCTGACGGTGGGACGTCTGCTGACTGAGCGTCTGCTGACTGAGGCTCGATGCTCGACTTCCGGTTGCACGGCTGCGAATCGTGCAGCTTCCTCCTCTGCTCGCGCAGCTAGCAAGGCTTGTGTGCGAGCATTCATCATTGGCCCACTGCGCGTGTTGCTAACTGCGGCTGAGGAGGAAGCTTGACTACTGCTCCCTCCACTATTTCGGGAACCTCTCCGTTTGATGCCTGGAAGCCAATTTGCCGCAAAACCTCCTGGACACGGTAATAATCATGGATTCGGTTCTATAACAAATCGGAACCTGAACCAAATGTAACCGGAACCGGGCGGAACCGGAACCGTTTGAACCCGGAACCATTTGGAATTGGAACCGTTCGGTTTCAAACGGTTCCGGTTACAAACAGTTCCGGTTCTAAACGGTTCCGGTTCCACGCGGTTCTGATTTAAAACCGTTCTGGTTCCAAACCGTTCCGATTCCGATTTTTCACCTTAATTTATACGTTAAATTAACAACTATATCACCTTAATCCAAACACGTTAAAACCACGCACCCTAATTAATTTCCCACATTTTTCACACATATATATACATCATGCATCTTAATTAAATTAAATTTTCATATATATATATATATACATCACATATCCATCCAAATCACACACCCTAATTAATTTTCCACATTTTTCAAACATTACCGGTATATATATACATTGCATATAAATTAATCCAAATCACCCTAATTAAATTTAATTTCCACATACACACATATATATATATATATATACATTGCCACATACGTACATACGTATATATATGCACAAAAATAAATAAAAATTGAGAGAGAGAGAGAGTGAGCTTGCATGCACCTGCCATGGTGGAGCTCGAGCTGATTTTCCGGCGACGGAGGTGAGGGGAGGAGGAGAGGAGGAGGGGAGGAGAGGAAATTTGAATTTGAAATGGGGTTTTTTAGTGTGGGGAGAGGAGAAGGGAGAGGAGGTGAGGTGAGGGGAGGGGAGAGGGGAGAAGAGGAAGAGAGATTTGAGGAGAGGGAGGCGGCCGGAACAGTTTGGGAGGAGGAGAGGAGGAGTTTTAGGGTTTGAGATAGTGAGAAATGAGGGAGAGCTCGAGCTGGGTTCGACCATATTCAGTTGACATTGCCGGCGAGTTACTTGCAACTCGTTGGTAATGTCATTACCAACGACTTAAACTCGTTGGTAATGACATTACCAACGAGTTGATAAGCAACTCGTTGGTAATGACATTACCAACGAGTTGATTAACTCGTTGGTAATGTCATTACCAACCAGTTTATCAACTCGTTGGTAATGTCATTATTTCCCGAAGAATATCCAACTACTATTTCCGACTACGATTTCCAACACGATTTCCGACTACAATTTCCGACTACAATTTTCGACTACAATTTCCGACTACAATTTCCGACTACAATTTCCGACTACGATTTCCAACACGATTTCCGACTACGTACAATTTCCGACTACATTTTCCGACTACAATTTCCGACTACGATTTCCAACACGATTTCCGAATACGTACAATTTCCGACTACGATTTCCAACACGATTTCCGAATACGTACAATTTCCGACTACATTTTCCGACTACAATTTCCGACTACATTTTCCGACTACAATTTCCGACTATGATTTTCGACACGATTTCCGACTACAATTTCCGACTACATCATTAACGTACTAAGGATGATAATCGTAATCATCTTCATCACTTGAGTCTGACTCGGTTTCCTAGGTAACCTCTGGCAATATGTGCCGCTCCTCGTCATCTGAATCAGCGTCAACTTCATATGGATTAACATCGAGAAGTTCTGCTCCAGTAATTCGAACCACACTCCCAGATCGCACATTATTAAGGCGAATCGTAGATGATTCCGGAATGTCAAAAGCATTCAGCTCTTGGTATGCAGTAACTTCCTCATCATCTGCGGTATCACCAAGTGTGGCAACACTGTATATGTTTCTATGAGCAACATGGTTAACCACCTTCCACGGGACTTTGTTAAGAAGATCGTCAAGGTAAAACACTTGTTTTACTGATGAGGCAAGAACGAATGGGTCTTCTTCATACCAGCTAGTAGCAGTATTCACCGAAAATGTTCCGTACTGATCGGTCCTTGTGTTCTCCGGGCTAGTATCAAACCAGCTACACTTAAACAAGTGCACTTTCATGCGGTTCCCATAAATTAGTTCAACAACTGAATGAAGGACACCGTAGTAGTCAACGCTATCCTGCCCACCATGGACCATCACCCCACAATTCTGTGTTTTCAGTCGGTCGTCTCGATTTTCACATATAAATTTCACGCCATTGACCTGACACATCGAGTAAAATTTTGAAGCTATCGGTTTCATCGCCAGGACCCTCAATTCGTTTGACCACTCTGGGCAACCATCATTTGCTACATGGTTCATCTGAAAACGATAAGAAACCACACAAGAAATTATTAACATAGAAACCACAAAACCACGTACGTACACACATGCTATATAATGAAAATGGCAATAAAAAATAGACATATACACATATACCCTTACCCATTGACCAAAGTAGTTTGCAAACGTCATGTTGTGGTAATCAACATTTCTGGCAATAGCAGGGCAGTGAAGATGATAGTTTTTCCAATATTGTACTTCTTCACAGTTAATCAATACCGACCAGTGGGCAATGGCTACCTCATTTCCATCCAACTTGTACGACTTTGGCAAGCTTCCCTGTACTACCACGTCATTAGAGATGATAGAAATGTTGAACTGGGGTTCATCTATAGGCATCTGTTTTTGGAGGTCCTCAAGCGCTCCCAAATACACTTTGGTGTACGTTACACACTCGTGCGCAACATATGCTTCAGCGATACAGCCTTCAGGTGCATATTTATTCTTCACATAGTCCTTGTAGGCTCCCAATTGTCTACAAGTACACAAGTGCATGTTAACTTACGTAAAAAATAAGAATTTACATATAAAAACAGAGGCAAACCAAATGTATGAATCATTTGTACCTTTCCATGGGATACATCCAAGTGTAGTGTACGGGACCGATAAGCAACAATTGTTCGGGAAGATGGATCATCAGGTGAGGCATGATGTCGAAAAAATTTGGGGGAAATATCCTCTCAAGCTTGCACATGATAAAAATGATGTCATCTTGCATCTCCCTGAGATCTGATTTCTTAACTTCCCTGGTGCATAACTTCTGAAAGAATCTTGACAAGGCCACCAACGGCTCCACCACCTCTTTGGGCAGGTACCCTCGAATGAAAATAGGGAAAAGGCATTGAAGCAGTACATGGCAGTCATGACTCTTTAATCCGTACATCTTATTGTCCCGGAATTTAACACACCTGCTTATATTTCCTGCATAGCCATAAGGATACCTGCATATATATATATACATATATATATATAGCCATAGGCAACAATTATAGTTCTCGCATATAACCATAATCCGGTAAAAATTTAAGGCCAAATTCCTGCATAGTAGAAGAATATATACCTGACATTACTCAATCACCGAAAAATTTCATGCTTATGCTTCGGCTTTACAGTGTAAGGAGCTTGCGGCATTTTTCTCTTACCATCT
This sequence comes from Geum urbanum, assembly GCA_946800695.1. Classification (NCBI taxonomy): domain Eukaryota; kingdom Viridiplantae; phylum Streptophyta; class Magnoliopsida; order Rosales; family Rosaceae; genus Geum; species Geum urbanum. The sequence continues at coordinate 69,385,247 of OX326998.1, read as the reverse complement.
CTTAACCACAAATGTTTCCGCAGTCCCATAGCTTTCAGATCAATGCGTGCCTTAGGGATGTCTTTTGTTTTCCCCTCCAAGTTAAGAACTGTGCCCACCACACTTTCACACACATTCTTCTCTATGTGCATGACATCTAGGTAGTGTTTGATAGGCAACCTGGGCCAGTAGGGGAGTTCCCAGAATATGCTCTTGTGTGTCCAAAACTTATACCTTTCGGGCTTGTCTGGAATTGACGCCACTATGTCAGGATGATTGCTCAGCTGGCCAAAATCATATTCATTCAACACTTCCAAAATTTCTTCCCCTGTCCATCGCCTGGGTGCCACACCTGTTTCCACAGTCCCATTAAACGCGTCTAGATCCTGCCTAAATGGGTGATCTTATGGAAGCCAACAACGGTGACGCATCTGAACAATTTTACTGCAATGAGGACTGCAACAATCAACCGTCATGCACTCTGAACAAGCCCTGTAACCCTTGGTTACGTTGCCCGACAACATACCGCGGGCAGGAAAATCACTGATGGTGCCAACAAGTATGGCATGCATCTGGAACATCTCATTTTTGAACCTATAGTAAGTGGGGTGGCCACACTCACTCAGGTGCTTAAGCTCCTCAATCAAAGGCCTCAAATACACATCGAGACACTTTCCTGGATAACCCGGGCCCGGAATTAACAGAGTGAGCATATTGTATTCCTTCTTCATGCACATCGATGGTGGAAGGTTGTACGGTACCAAAATAACTAGCCATATACTGTATTGAAGACTCATGTTGCCAAAAGGGTTGAATCCGTTAGATGAGAGCCCTAGCCAAACATTTCGGACCTCTGCTGCAAAATGATCAAACTTCCTGACCATGTGCTTCCAAGCCTCTCCGTCAGAAGGGTGTATAAGGGTGTCATCGTCAGGCAAATTCCTCTCAGCCCATCATCTCATTGCTTCGGCTGTGAAAGCACACATGAACAACCGCTCCAGCCTATCAATAAGCGGGAAATATCGAAGTATCTTCACAGATTTCTTGTTGCCTGCAGGAGTAATCTTATACCTTTCTGTAAAACATACCGGGCATGCTTCAAGGTCTTCAAGATCTTTTCCGCAGAAGAGAATACAATCATATCTGCATGCATGGATTTTGATGTAGGAAAGCCCAAGATCTTTCAGGATATGTCGCACCTTATGATGGGTGGTAGGAAGACGATGAGCGGGTGGCAGTAGCGAAGCAGTCCACTTCAGCCAAGAATCAACAGCTTTGACAGACATTTTGTTCTCCATTTTCAGCTGCATCACTCCCATCACACTTTCAAGAACAGTCTTACCACAACTGTCGTACAACGGAGTCTGTTGCAATGCAATCAGGTTGTTGTACTTGTCCATACCGCTTGTGTTGACATGAGCTCCAGGTAATGGCTCGATTGGGTCAATATGGGGGAAACCCTCAACGACGGGAGGGACATTTGGTGCTTCATCAGCAAATACACCGCTCTCATGAGGAAACATATCATTGATTAACATCGATGTTGGATCATAGGATGGACTGCCCCTCTCAGCAAAATCTTCATGATCATAGCGTGGACTGGCCCTCTCACCAAATTGTCCATGATCATGCGGACCCGCTAACGATGTTTCACCGTGATAAATCCAACAAGCTAGTGTACTTATCCCAAAACCCATATTTACTCAGGTGCTTCTGGACTTTATCAATGGGAAAACGAAATCGATCGCTGCGACACTTACATTCTTTACACGGGCAATAATGAAGTGTAGTGTCTCCACAATTAGCCTTCACAAAATTCACAAAACTCCTAATTCCCTGGTGATATCTGACATCCCATCTTTCGAGGCTCATCCAACTCTTGTCCATCCTGAAAATTCTAACAATTTTACGTATTATATATACACACATTCACTACTAATAATCGACGCGATATCTCAATTCAACTCTAATTAAATCAACACATGCATGCATATATATATATATATCGATCTAATCTCTAAATTCGATTCAGTACTCGATGATGGTATTCTTCTTTTTTCAGTTCAAAATGTATTTGACTAGGTAGGAGGCTCTCTTAAGCCTGACTCCGATAGCACTACGATAATACCAGTCGTTGATTCAGACACAAGATAAGATTAACTACAAGCAGTTTTCTCGTTTCGGTGACATCAACAACATTTCATATCTCACGAATTGGATTTGATCAACACACACACATATATATACATACACATATACGTATATATACATGTACCTATATATATAGCTTCCTGAGTGATCGAGTTTTCGACGCGCGCCTTAATTTTGACAATACCGAAGGATCGATTTCATAGCGTTTTCCTTCTTTCGATTTCACCGGATTTTTTTCGATCAAAATGAATGAGCTGCTGCGATCTGCATCTAATATAAGAGGCATTGCCGGCGATTCATTAAATCGCCGAAAATGGAGACATTACCGGCGACTTTACACCGAAATTTAGCCGGTAATGTTTCAAAACATTACCGGTGACTTCCTCCGTCGCCGGCAATGTCGAGCCAAGCATTTCCGGCGATTTTCTGGCCGGAATTTCGCCGACAATGTTTGGCTTGACATTGCTGGCGACGGAGGAAGTCGCCGGTAATTTTTTGAAACATTACCGGCGAAATTCCGGCGACATTACTGGCGACGGAGTAAGTTGCCGGTAATGATGAACATTACCGGCGACTTTCCCGGTCGCCGGCCTTGTTTTTGGAAATCTCGCCGGTAATGTCTTCAAACGTGGTAGTGTACTCAGGCGTCCTCGACCTCTGAATCTATCCTCTACAGCGCCCGGCGTAAGCAAAGGAGGGCCCCGACTGACCCGGAACCGAAAAGGACTCGCGGTCTCGTCAAATGCGGTAAAGCAGAGAAAATTTTAATGGCGACCGGGAAAAAGATCGACTTGCCGTACGAAAAATTCACCGGTGGCCCTCCCACAGCTCAGCTAGCAAGTCTCTCGGCGCATAGCATAGGGTCAATCTTTCGTAGCCGGGTTCGTCTCATTGCCCCTAATTGGAAGGAGTTGCCGGATGATGAGAAGGCGAAACTCTTTAAAGAACTTTCGGTACGTAATACGTACAAATTTAAATTTATTTTCTAATAACCAATAAACATTATAATTTCATAATATATACGATTATAATTTCCTATTTATTTATGATAGGAACAATATGAGGTAGATCCCACACCGGCGATGCTTAGGCATATCAACTCCACCGCCAACTCTATCTACCGTGACTGGAAGTACAGGCTTCATCAATACTTCGAACATATCGGCCCCGTGCCTGCCCCCGTAGAGCTGCGTGGGGATAGAGAAGATGAGTGGCAGTGGTTGTGTAACCACTTTCAAGATGAAGAATTTAAGGTGTTTAATTTTTTTATTTCAATTAAGAGAATTGAATTATTTTAATTTTAGTTACTTAGTAATTTTTTAATGATTTATGTTGTCTAACAGAAATTCTCTGAAGTCAACAAAACCAATCGGGGGAAGAAGGACAAACACCATACTTCCGGCGCCAAGCAACTTATTCAAATAGCCAAGGAGCACAGGGATAAGGGCTCTAAACACCCTTATCTCGATGCTAGCATAAGCGCGTACGTGACGCCTGGGCTCGATAATGAAGCGAGTCAATACGGCGTAAGTGATATATATATATATATATATATATGTGTGCTTTTAATTGTAGTAATTATTATTTAATTATTATTTCATTATAATTTTTTAATTGTTCTTCTGTAGGCAATGGTGGTAGAGCGTGCGTAGGAAGAATTGGCTAGCACTCAACTTGCGTTCCCAGATTTTTCGCTGGAAGACCTGCCTCCTCTATCGATGGAGAGTCAAATTGCAATCGCGGATGAGGTCTACGGTCGTAGAGCTGGCAGGGAGGTTAGGAGGTTCGGACCTAAGGTGGTTCGAGATTTGTCGACGACCTCCGACTCATCATCTACGGGAGGTTCGGGGCGGAGAAGTACTCAGGCTGCGGCCGTCGAAGCAGTCATTCAAGAGGCTCGACTCGCACGAGAGGAAAATCAATCCATGCGTCAAAAGCTTGATGAGCAACAAGCACAAATAACCCAACTCATCGCCCTCATGCAACAAGCTCGACGAGAATGTCAACCTCCTCCGAACCCATACCCCGACGACGACTACCCGGCTGGAGGCGGGGGACTCCGCGGCGCATCTGCTCCTCCAGTATTTTAGCTAGTAGTTTATTATATCGTTTCTTTCCGCATTCCGAACAATATTTTAATTTTTATGCGTTTTTTGATCATGTATGTACAAATTAATTTTATTATTTAATCAAGTAATTACAAATTTATTTTATTTAATTAATTTTAACATTTTTCATTATTTAAATTCAATTTTTTTATAAATTAAATTATTAATATTTAATAACAATTTAAATTTTTTTAAAAAAATTAAATTTTCACTTGGACGACGGAGATGACATTCTCCGCCGTCTAAGTGCTTGGATGACAGTACTTGGAGCACGGAGCCTGGAGGACGGAGCCTTCGTCGTCTAAGTACTTAGACGACGGAAAAACGCATTTAGACGACGAAAACGCTCCGCGGTGTAAGTGTGTTTTTCTTGTAGTGTTTTTGAAATTATAACTTTGGTCACTCAAGTTTGATGAAGAAGATACTTTAGTCACTCAACTTTTGAAAGTATAATTTTGATTACTTTTCCTAACCCATAAAATTGAATGACCATAATTTTACTTTTAAAAGTTAAGTGACCAAAGTGTCCATTTAGCCAAACATAAGTGACCAAAGTTATAGTTTTAAAAATTAAGTGACCAAAATATCTAGTTCACCAAATATGAGTAACTAATTGAGAATTTTTGCCTTTTGCTTATTTGATTTCCGTTTCATCACTTCAAAATTGAAGATTTCATTTGAGCTCATAAAACAGGGTACGAAATATAACTAGCTAGGGTAATTGAGGTACCATGCGTTTGAAATCATGCATCACTAATAATAGTACTAAACCTTTAAATCATGCTTTATGAAAATACATTCTTTTGGTTATGACTTGCGAGTGCTTTTCACTTTAAAGTAGTATGGAATTTATTTTTTTTGGTTACAGGTAGTATGAAACTTTTGCCTCTTCAAATTGACTTGGACACTACTTGCCTATGATTATTATTTTCCCGATTGATGCCTACAATTATTTAGAGCAAGTACAGTAATTGAGAGTAGTGCAACCGCCGCGAAGCAGACAGATCTGCTCAACACGGACCGAAGCATGTCTGCATAGGCAGACAAATCCCACGTCTCCCACTCGTAGCTCCATACGCCAGCACAACCACAACAATTTAGTATCGATTCCAAATCCTGTGGCCTGTCTGGCAACAACCATCGGACAACGACAAAATTCACCATCGATGGGACGCCGCCAGACAAGTAAACCGTGAAGAAACACAAAGAGAAGAGATCTGGGGTTTGATTAGCTTGAATTCAAAGGCTGTCATCACTGCATTCACTACTAAAAAAATTAGATACAAGGACACCACATTTTCATCTATAAGGACACAAAATTATTCAAGTGTCTTTGAATACTTTTAAGGACACAATTCATTTGATGCACTTCAATTTCAGCAAGAAGAAAGGTGCATCTCTTTCTTTTGCAGAAGACATTTAAGCAAAAACGTTGGTGCGCAAACTCTTCCGAACAAAAAATACGCTAAAGCTAGCCCCTGATTTCAGTGAAATTACGTTCTGTCATTGCCACAAAACTCGCTCTCTCTCTCTCTCTCTCTCTCTCTCTCTCTCTCGTCGTCACTTTTCTGGGCTCGGCGTTTCTCAGATGAAACCTAGCCATCGACTATTTGAGCGGAGTAATCGGAGGACAGACACAACGATCGCGACCATGATCACGGTGCTCAGTGAGGCTCGGCAGCCCTAGCAGCAGCAACGCCAGCTGCTCGGGGCTTCACCATCGTCGTCTTCTTCTCCTTCTAAGGCTCAGTTCGGCATCGAGTCGTTAGGTTCCGGTAACCGTAGCCTTCTGCGCTCAGCTTGGTCTCATTCAAGCCTCCCGCCGCTCGTGAATGTCTCTCTCTCTCTCTCTCTCTCTCTCTCTCTCTCTCTCTCTCTCTCCTGCAAATTCAAGATCCCTATTTTTGTGGATTTCTCTCAGGCATTTTTTCTTGTAGTGATTATATAGAGCTACACACTGTACATGATAAGTGTTAGTTACAAAAGGATCACTACAGATTTCAATAGATTGAATATACATGTACTACGTTTACTTAGAACTAAAGAATCTAGGACTCTGAGTTGTACTAGAACACCTAGCTGAGCTAGGAGTCATCACATGTACTGCTGGTACTGCTGTTGCCTTATAATTCCCCCACAAACTGATGGGACGAGGAAGCACCGGAAGTTTGGTCGCCAAAAAATGAAACCATGACGAAGAAAGTCCTTTGGTAAAAATGTAAGCCACCTGATGTGTAGTAGACACAAACTGAACATCTATCTCTTTGTTGACCACTTTCTGTCGAACATAATGATAATCCACCTCAACATATCTTGTTCTTACATGAAAAACTGGATTAGATGCAATGGCAAAGGTACTCAAGTTATCACACCACACTCTGGGGCACTGTAAAAATAAACAGAGATCACGAAACATGCTGTGGAGCCAAGAGAGCTCAGTGGCAGTAAAGGCTAGTTGCTTGTATTCGGCCTCCGCACTTGAGCGAGAAACTGTTCGATGAGTCTTGGAGCTCCATGATATGAGATTAGATCCGAGATAAACATAATAGCCTCTTGTTGAACATCGATTGTCTGGATCTCCAGCATAGTCGGTTTCAGAATAGGTACTAAGGAACATAGAACCTAGTTTATATTGTAGACCGTAGTTGATAGTGAACTTGAGATAGCATAAGATGCGTTTCACTGCAATCCAGTGTGTAGTAGAAGGACTGTTCATGAATTTGCACACTTCATTCACAGAATAAGAGATATTAGGCCGTGTGAGTGTAGGATATTGGAGTACACCGACAACACTTTGAAATTCAATAGGATCAGAAAGCTCTTCACTAGAATTTAAACTCATCTTCTGACCAGAAGGAGCGGGAAGGCTTCATGCATGTTGGACTTTCAAAGATCAACAATATATTCTTCTGTGTATGATAGAGAGTGGTGCCATCATAGCTAGCTTCCATGCCAAGAAAGTAGTGAATACGGCCAAGAGCCTTCATAGAGAATTCAGTACCAAGTTTCAAAATAAGGTGACGAAGATGAGATGTGCTATTTCCAGCAAGCAAGATGCCATCTACGTAAATGAGGAGGACAATGAACACACCACTTTGTGCACATGTAAACATGTAGTCAGAGAAGGATTCCTAGAAGCCAAGACATTCTAGGAAATCTGCAAACCTATGAAACCAGGACCTAAGGGCCTGTTTAAGGCCATAAAGAGAGCGTTTGAGCTTACAAACATGATGAGGATACTGAGGATGAACAAAACTTATTGGTTGTTTCATGTAGACTTCCTCAATGAGGTGACCATGGTGAAAGGCGTTATGAACATCAGTTGGCGTACATGCCAACCATTTGTGACTGCAAGAAGTATAAGTCGAATGGTGGAGTGTTTGACAACCGGGCTGAAGGTTTCGGAAAAATCAAGTCCTTCTTGTTGGTGGAAACCATTAGGTACAAGCCGAGCTTTATAGCGTTTAATGCTACTATCTGCTTTGCATTTAACCTTGTATATCCATTTGTTGGGTAGAACATTCATTGAGGAGGTGTAGGGAACCAAGTCCCACGTTTGATTCTTGTTCAAAACCCGAAGTGCATCTTCCATTGCCACACACCAATGCTTGTCTTGAGCAGCCTTCGCAAAGCTTGTAGGTTCTGTATCATTATGCAAAAGAAACACGCTCATAACATATTTAGGGTTAGGTTTGACTATTACCATCCTTTAAATGAGTTTGCATAGGGTGAGTATTGGAGGAGGATACCTGATTTGAAACATCTGTTACATCCGAGGAAGGTATAGGAAGTGGTGCCGTGCTGATTAGTGTGGTGTGTGCTAGAAGTAGAATTAGTAGTGTTACTAGAAATTGTACGTGTGATTGGTGATTGTGGAGTAGTATCACTAAGAATAAGAGGGGGTGAATCACTAGCGGCTGCATTCACAGTAGAGGGAGATACAGAAGACAAAATGGGGAAAGTATGTGTATGAGAATGATTAAGTGATGATGCAGGAACAAAAGAGATAGGAGGAAGAGTACCTGTGCTTATGGACACAAAATAAGGAGATAGAGTCAGAAGCAGAAGCCATTTGTAGTGAGTAAGGATCGAAACTTTCGAGCTCCGATACCATGAAGAAACACAAAGAGAAGATATTAGGGGTTTGATCAGCTTGAATTCAGAGGTTGTCATCACTACATTATATAGAGCTATACATTGTCCATGGTAAGTGTTAGTTACAAAAGGATCACTACAGGTTACAAGAGATTAAATATACATGTACTACATTTACTTAGAACTAGAGAATCAAGGACTCTGAGATGTACTAGAACACCTAACTGAGCTAGGAGTCATCACATGTACTACTGGTACTGCTGTTGCCTTATCAAACCGCACTCTCTGCTTTGTTCTCTAGAGATTTCGGATAATTTATTGAGACAGGTGAAATTGACACCCCCTTTTGTACAAACCACACCCCCTTCATATTTTCATCCAAAAATGTATTCAAAATACCCACAAAAACTAACAAAGGTGTGTGATTTGTAAAAAAATGGTGCCAGTTTCACCCCCTTTATTGATCTCAACAAATTTATCGATAGATTTTTACAATATGAAATTAAGAATTCCCCATAATCCCAGTCGATACAAAAAATCTAACAATTCACATCATCCAAATATCCAATCTTCACACCCACATGTAAACTGTGTCACATCCCAATAGCAATAGCAATGGCACCAACAACATCACTACGCAGAATCTGCTTGTTGGCTGGTCCTAAAAGAAAATTAATTAGCACAACTGTAGAATCTCCCTTAAATTGGAACCCTCCCTACTTCATTACTAAAGAATTACTAAAGATGATCATAACTTCACCATCCGCATGAAATGAGTTCTATAAAAGTTAGTCACACAATAATGATTTTACGAAATAGAAACTAAAACAAAATCATCATCCACCATTTTTCATAGTAAATAAAGTCATATATAGAGAGAGATAAGAGTACGTATAGATTCAACAAACTACATACTCATGAATCACCACAATTGATGAACTAAGATTATAGGTGTATAACTAGCTTCTGGCCAAACCCGGATCAGCTTCGCCTCCCCGGATTTTTACAAAATACGGCCGCGAACTTAAAACCGGTTCGATTAATGCCATCATTAATCAAACTCTTAGTAAAGAAAGTTGTTGGTTACTTATGTATTTATGCAAGTAAAACTCTTCTTCTACTGTGTATAACGGGCCGAATTTTTGGGCTTGGAGAAAAGAAACTCAGCATCTCCAGTCCAGCCTGACTTCTCCGGGCCCACGGAAACAGTGTTGACTGGGCTTTCGGAAGGAGACGATCTGGCTGCTGACCATAAAGGCCGTGACCCGCTCCGAGACCCGAATGTCCTCCATCTTAAGCTCCTGCAGCCGACGCACGTATTCCGGAACGTGCAGTAGGTCCCACACGACCCCGGACCCACCTGGCTTCAATACCCTTACCATCTCTCCGACCACCCTCATCCTCTCCGCCTCCGCCTCCGCCGTCCGAGGCCCGTGCTCTTTTCCGACGGTGTGTACGAACACCGCCGACACCACCACGTCGAAGTAGTTGTCTCCGAACGGCAATCGCCTCGGGTCGCCCTCACGGCAAGTCACGTACTCCCCGACGCCTTCCATCTTCGCCGTCTTTAACGTAGAGGAGAGTGACGTCATCTTGGTGGAGCAGCGACGGTGGTCGAGGCCGACGACCCGACCGGAGGAGCCTTCCTTTTTGAGCTGGGTGGCGACGGCGTTGAGGAGGATGCCGCGGCCGCAGCCGAGGTCTAGGGCGTGCTTGACGGTGGACCAGCCGTGGACGGAGGCGACCATGCGCTGGACGACGTCGTAGTGGAGAGGGAGGGAGGAGTAGAGGAAGTGTGCGGCGGCGTAGAAGAGACAGAGGGCGGAGAGGGCGGTGACGGAGCCGGTGAATCCGGCGGCGAAGCGGGCGGAGGCGATGTTTGGAAGAAGTCGGTGGAAGAAGAAGAGAGTGATGGAGTCGAAATAAGTGAGGTAGAGCAAGGACAAGATGGTAAATAGCACGGCGTGGAAGAGAAGAAAGAGTACGGTCTGCCACTGGTCGAGTCCGTATATGGCATAGATCTGAGTCCACTCTCTGCTGCTACCTGATCTCCCCATATTCGATCGTACAAATTAATCTCCTTATCTGTCCATCACAATATCATAACACAACAACACTATCAGTGAACGTACTCCAGAGATCGATCTGATCGGCTCAGAAATAACAAATTAATGTTACTAGTTAAGTTTGATACTTACAAATGAAATGGCAGAAGAGGCGAGCTAGGCGTGATGAGTGAGATTCACTGATTCAGATCAGAGTGCGAGTGCGAGTGCGGAAAATCAGCACAAAGGTGTTGTGTCAGTACTAGTTGTGTAGTTGGAAGACCATAATGATAATGATGATGATTTCAACACACGTTTTGGGGCTCGTCGCCTTGTGGAAAAGCTAATGAGGGATTGGGGTCGGATCCCATAAAAGGGTTTTACTGCAAAATTCTGACTCAAAAAGTCTGGAGAGAGGGACTTCCACTGGGGTGGTGCTCGTCAGCTGCTGTGTCAAACTAGAGAGAGAGAGAGAGAGAGAGAGAGAGAGAAGGAACTTGCTTTAAAGTGGAGAGGGAGGAGTAGATATAGGAGGTGAAATGGGGTTGACCGGGGAACCGACTTGGCCGGTTACTGGAGATTTTGTAAATTAATGGGGATATTTGACGTTTCCTTCTTTTAATGACAAAGTATATATCTTTGTAATGATCATGTTAGAATCTTGATTTTACTTTTGTCTATTTATAATGGGAATTCTCTATGGTTTTTCTGTGTCTACCTAGCGGACACTTTTATGACTGGAACTGTAGAATTGACTAAAAGGTAAGTTTCCGTTTTGAGCAATTTATTCACCGAAACATTTCAAAATTCATTTTCATATATACAAATATGAATTTCAGCGAGATCATTCAGTCAAGTGCTTAATAAAATTTGAAATCATGAAGTGCTTACTACCGTTGTTAGTATTATATTAAAGAAACAGTATTATGACACGTCTAAAATAGAGTGTCGCATAACAATAGATATAAGAATGTTCCTTATATATATGAGTATTGAGTATTGGTCGAGTAGATAAGACAGCAGATCACATTGTTCAACATCGATTCATTAAGTTTAAACCGTCATCCCAAATTATCAACTATATAAAGTAAAAAAAGCTTCTAATTATATGTGTTTAGGCGGACTTGTTTATGTCGAATCTTTGAAGTTTGAACAATTATTCAAAAAATGGTCAAATCCTTTTGCATTACGCTAAAAATTGTTGTATAGGTTTCTTCCATTTCTAGCTTGCTAGGGCAAACTTAAATTTTTGAGTTAAAGGAATTGGTACCAAGAATACACACACGTATATAACTTTTGCAAGACAATTGCTTCCACTCTTTTGAATTTGAAAGATAAATTTGTCAAGGTACGTACGTTCCCATAATTCCAAATCATCGATTGGTACACAGTTTGGATGGTCTCCATTGACATTTGTAGCTCTTAGAGCATTTGCGTCGGGGAGTAATTTTGGCCGAAATTAGAATTCCTCTTGTTGGGTGCCACTGAAAATTGAACTTCCTCATCGAAAAATCGATGCAACAATGCAAATGAGAGCTTACAACCAGACGTTGACGGAGAGAAATTCCTCTCAGGCGTTCCGCAATCGACATCGGTAGAGGAAACGTCCCCTGGTAGAACCCATGCACGTGGGTGACGCCAGGGCGCGTCCCTTTTTTTTCAATCTAGTGCTTGTATTTACACGCACAGTAAAAAATAATTTTTTTAACCCGGTTGTTACTAGCCAATCACAACGCGCCATGTGTCGAGGCTGTCTCCCACCTGCTGTCCAACGACCCTCTTGATCTGGGTCGTCTATTTTGAATCGAATTTTCAATATGACAACCCATATTCAAACATAACGTCTATTTTAGGTTATAATGGGCTGATCTCCATTTTTTGGTTAAAAAACTCTACAAAATTACAAAAACAATTCCCAAAAAAATTCAAATAACCCTATACCATTTTTCTATAAATACTACATTCATTTTTCTAAACACCTCACAACAAGTTGTGTACAACAAATTTATCATCCTCCTCCCTCTCTTCTCTATCTCCTTTTAGTTTTTGCAAAAGATGTCTACCAATTGGCTTCTTTCCGAAGAAGTACAATTGTGCATATCTTATTATCGTCAAAGCATGTGCCCTATCTCCGGCAACAAACAAAAGGTCGACAAATTGTGGGAAACAATTTATGCTAATTACCAACAAAATTGGGAGATGACTCATGGTCAATCGAGGGGGGAGGCTAGGACCCAAAATTCACTTCCCATTTTGCTAAGTTGAAGTCAAACTTGACACAAAGGAAATTTTCGCTTGCATACGCAAAAAGAAATCCGAAATCCGGCAAAAATTTGCAAGATGACATAAGGATTTAATTATGTTGGTCCTCTCCATTTTATATGATTTTATGAAATAAAAAATGTCACGTCCATTTTATTTGATATTATTGTGACATATCAATTTGTTATTTTTTTTTGTAGTTAAGGAAAGCTCAAACACTTTATGTGACAAAAACGAAGAAAGAGTTTAAGAACTTTGAGTGTTAAGAAGCGGTCAAGAATCATCCTTCTTTTAAACCCGTCGAAACTAGTACTCCACATTCTTACCATTCCATCTTCAAAACTACTCCTCCCATTAGTGAAGTGCCTTTTACCGTCAACTTGAGTGAGGATAAAGTGATTTCAACACCACAAAGCAACCTTGAAGGTACCTCGAGTCCGACTAGGCCTCAAGCAGTGAAGGCGGTCAAGGAAGCAAAAAGAAGGGGAAAAAAATGTCATGACACATACAAATGAGGTTAGAGATGAGACCATGAAAAGCATTGCGGCTAATCAAAAAATGTTCGCAGATTGGCAAAAGGCAAGTGATGAAAATCAACGAATGCTTGATGAGAAAAACTACAAATTGAGGGCCCAAGAGGAAGAAACAAGAATCATGATAATGAATTTGGAGGCTATGAGCCCCATGTCAAAGAGGTCATTCACAAAGAGGAAATCAAAAATCCTTAAGCAAGTAGATGACAATGAAGAAGAAGATGGCGATGCAAACTTTACAAATTGTTATCGCCTCTCCAACCTGGATTTTAGTGATTAGTTTAATTTGTCTTAATAGTAAATCTATGCTTGACATGTAATTATGTAATTTAAATTTTCAAGAAATAAAAACGCACTTTATTTATTTAGATAAAATCAAACACATTACATTAAAACATAATAAATTGCACTCAAATAACATAAAATGCAAACACACAAAATTAAAACACACAAAATGCAAACACACAAAATGCACACACACCAAATTAAAACACATTATTTAGAATTGTTCACCTGTTTCAAGAAACCAGTTGTGCTTCATTAGGTCCTTTTGAAACTCTCTATGGAGATAAACTGATTGGAGATCGACGTGAGGGTAGCTAAACCGTTGTTGATCTTGATCTCTTCCAACTAGCTCAAAAGGAATTCAGTTACCATCTTGATCCACCGGCCCATCATAAACTGTGAAAGCACTAGCTGAGTTTTGTAGATATGCTTCTTCGTTCTCTTCAAAATTGTCCTCCAAAAATTCTTCCTCAACAATCATGTTATGCATTATGATGCAAGCCAACATGATCATTCAATGTCGATGTGTGATCACACATAGCTGAATGATGAATAATTGCCCAACAAGATTGCAAGATGCCAAAGAACCTCTCCACATCTTTACGATATGTCTCTTGTTTCTTTGTGAACAACTTATGTTATAGATTTTGGAGATTGAAAATTATTTTGACAAACGAGGAGTACCTCGTATATATTTCATTAGTTAGATAATAAGTGTTGTGGTATGTCATACCGTTGACTTTATAAGTCAATTGCGGGTTTCTTCCGGCAAGGAGCGCATCAAAGATATCTGAGTGATTGAGCAGATTAATATCATTTTGTGCTTCAGGCACCCCGAAGAAGCTGTGTCATATCCATGAGTCATATGACGTCACCACCTCTAAGATTATGGTGAGACGAGCCTTCCGCCCTAAGTATGACCCTTGCCAAGATGTTGGGCAGTTCTTCCATTTCCAGTGCATGCAGTCGATGCTTCATATCATACAAGAAAATCCCCACTTTCTTGCCCTTTGTAGAAGTCGAGTGATGTCTGTTGCATCTGAAATGCGGAGGTAACGATATTTATAGAGCAAGTATAATTGTGTGCACCACTTCTTCATGCATTATAGTGTTGTTGATTCCCCTATCTTTGTAATTTCAGTACACTTATCTACAGCTGCGCCGTACGCCAACATTCGTAGAGCACCGGTTATCTTTTATTGGGGAATAAGTCCTTACAATCCAGTGGCATCTGCTCTTTGATGCCAAAATGGGTCATGGTTGCAGAGTTTTGTCATGATCCGGTTGAACAAGTTCGTGCTCATTCTAAATCTTCGGCAAAAATCCTACTAGTTGAAAACAGGGCGTTCGATGAAGTAATCTTCCACCAGATTCTGATCCCTTGCTTCCCTCTGCCTTAGTTCGTTTGGACGGTGGCGGCCAGATGGTTCATTGTCAAACGCTACAGCTACAATGACCGCATCAGTAACGAAGGAATTAACAATTGCGGCAACTTGCTGACATTATTGTAGCCTCCTCCTAGAAGAGTCATCGAAATTGAAAGGATTCAACTTACTGATGAGAGAATGTGAAGAAGTGTTTGAAGAAATGTGTTTATGGGTAGAATATCAAGTGACTTGTAGATGATGTGAGTATACAAAGAGCCATAGATGATATTTTTATAGCAAATTTCATGTAATCTGATGTTTGAAAATGAATACACGTGTCACATCCTCATTGGTCAAAAATCTTACCAGAAATCTTCATCAATAATTTAGACGACAACGACATGTAGATGTGACACGTGTCACATCATGACTGGTCGAAAATCTTACCGGAAATCTTCATCAATAATTTAGGCGATAACGACACGTGTCACATTATAACTGATCAAAAATCTTATCGAAAATTTGGATCAAGAATTAAGACAATAATGACACATGTCGTCTTGTTATTGGATAAAAATATTACCAAAAAATATAAAAAAATAAATTTTTATAATTAATGAATAGTAATAAGAATTCTTATTTTTTGTACCGTTACACAAAAAACATAAATAGAACCTCTTATTCGATGAATAATGTTTACACTTCTTCGAATAAAAATTCATAGACCAATAAAAACAATTTAACGGGTGCAGATGCTCTTAGCATCATCTTCATGGAAATAGCACCATTTTTCTCACAACTGTACGCATAAAAACGTACACTTAAACTTTCACACAGACATTTTCGTCCGGCTACCGAATCAAACGCGTCTTTCTTTCGATTACTTTTTTCTTTTTTTACGAAGAACTGTTCCATTCCCAATTCCTTCGCAAATGATCAATCCGCTCTCTGAAGCCTACTCCAGTGCCACTAATAAATAATATAAACAAGGAATTTGAAGATAGAAACTCGATTTGGCTTTGGGTCGGGGACAAACTAAACACGTCCTATTTACATTCCAGATTTAAGAAATTTTCTACCCTACGTCAACTATAAAGTATATTTTCCGGCAAGCTTAATTTACGTATAAATGAATATGAATTATAATTAGAATGCATGCTAATCCATCTTGACCGTACTCGGAGGCTTCGATCTCATTCCTAGCTAATCGTTAAAAATTGACAAGGTAGGTTCTAACCCATTTGTTTATTTTGAACATTTTGAAGCCGAATTGAAGCTCACTTTCACCAGCCATTCACTGCACTAGATAATAGCTACGGCGTTTCATATATACAACCGAGCTTCAACGAACTTATTGGCCTACATTTCGATCTCTCTAATTTCTTGACCAAATCACACGTACATTCACCTCATGAAATAGAATGCCAAAAATTGAGTTCAAACAAACGAACCCGAAAAAGAAGGAAAAGAAGGAAGTCACTGGGATTAGTTGAAAATATAAAGAGATAGTCATGGAAAATTAAATAGAACTAGGTCCCATATATATTTTGTCTTTGAGGAAAAGTGACGTCTTTTGTCCCCAAAATTAGAGAAGCTAATAACGCGGGAATGACATAAAGCGACAACGTAAGCGGAGAGTCGCTTCTACCCAATTTTGAAAGCAAACTGCCACCGACTCAGAGTGGAGGAGTATTTTGCTCATTTCAAACTCGGAACGGAACCAATTCCATAACAAGCTCAATTCCCCAAAAAAATAAAATCCTTAACAAGCTCGAACTACATCACCCTTTTCTGGCTCTCCATGAAATTTTAATTTTTTGTAAAACAGGTAGCTAGCTCTTTTGTTTAAATGGGTCTATGTCTAATGCAGTGAAGCCAAGATTCGATCACTACCAGAGCTATCTGTAGCAAAAAAAAAAAAGAGTTATGAATTCTCGACTAGAGAATTTAAACAAGAGGACATAGTTATCTCGAGAGTATTTGCACACAAGTCTTAAACTGAAAATGAAATATAAGTTACAGACTTGCTGTATATTCAAAAAGAATATATATCACTAACTACCAAACCCCAAACTTTTGATCTCGAAAAATCTAAACATCGAGACCAAGAACCCACAACGCACAAAATCTCCAAAATGGATAACTTTGAACACCCAAACTTTATAATACTGAAATACTATGATATTTCTTGATTACTACTAAAGAAACCGCACAATCTAGCTGTCCCATATACAAAAGACCATCTTCATGATTAGTAGTGGCTTGGAATTATTCGAAATGGTTACAAATGCTTTCAGGGAGTTTTAGCCTAACAATTCACACTAATTAATAGAAACAAGACTCATGACTCATGACTTATGAGCTGAATGTATATGAGAAGAACAACTTCATTGGTACTTTATCGTGGACTCGTGGGTAATAGGAGAGTTGGTAGTGGCCTATAACATGGGTTGAGGAAGAGGAGCGACATAAGATTATGAGATGGGTCGACATATGTTGAGTGCGAATTCTTTTCTGAAATCAGAACTACTCAAGAGACGTGTACATTGTAATTTTATTCTTTTGGAGGTATACTAGGTATACTAATTTTTTTCTACTTGAAAAACTTACAAGGGCTCCAGCCCAGGGGAGCCAGTGGCTGGCTCCGCCCTTTAGACCATAGTAGTTGCTTCTTATTGATTTGATTTAGCTCATGTATGTGGTTTATAAATAATACATGTATTTGGATATTTCTCTTCAACTCTCTAAAAATAGATATTTTTGACACTTATAGTTGAAGCGAATTCTCCGAGTTTGATTTTGGAAAAACACCATCATTATGGTAATGTACAAGATCTGGTACCTACTTCGAATAAAAGAAGTATCAGGCTTATGGAAAATTTCCAAAGCCGACAGTGGTTTCGCTCTTCAGTTTGGTTTGATTTTCTATTCCTATAAAAAGAGTGGTAGATATTCTTGGAAAAAGAACTCAAATGATCACTCAAGTTTGTCATAATCGACAATTTGATCACTGAACTTTTGGAATATATCAAAAAGATCACTGAACTTTAATTTTGTCTATCAATTTAATTACTTTATCTATTTTAAACATTCTAATTTGTCAAATATTTTGCTTATATAGATGAGATTATGAGAGAAATACACATAGCATAAGTAGGAGAAGTATGAAAACCACCATGAAATAAGAAAAATTGACATCCAAGATGGGCAAAGTGATCAATTTGATAGACAGTTAAAATTTAGTGATATTTTTGATATTTTCTAAATTTCAGTGATCAAATTCTCAATTATGACAAACTTGAGTGATCATTTGGATAATTTTCCCGAGATTCTTTTACTTTGGTCCATTTCAAATAGAGATAGCTGAGTCATTTTTTCAGAAAGTAGAGAATTTAGTCCAATTTTGTCCTTTTCTTGATGTAATTGAGATTTTATGAGAAATATGAATGTATAGATAGAAATAGGGGTGAGAATCGGGCTGAACGGTTCGGTTTTTAGTAAAAATCAAACCAAACCGTAATATTTTTTTTTGGTTCGGTTTTTTATTTTTCAAAAGAAAAACCGCGACTATTCGGTTCGGTTTGGTTCGGATTTTTCTCTGGATTTTTTTGTTTCTTTCAGTTTTTTTACATGATGTATAAAAACCAACTTTGTCAAAAAATAACTAAAAAGTTGTCTATAAAAGTCTTATTTTTAAGTCGCATAACATTTTAATTCGTTTATATGAGAGAATTTGTCAAGAATTGCACATAATGAGATTATGATTTTAGAAGTTTAAGTTTATTATATTACATATATTTATATAATATATTACAAAATACCCAAAATGATGTCATTTTTTGCATACTTCAGTTTTTCGGTTTGGTTCGGTTTTTGTAAATCAAAAACCAAAGCAAACCAAAACAAACCAAATGTTTCAGTTTTTTTTTTGTTTCGGTTTTTATCAGTTCGGTTTGTATCGGATTCCCTTTTTTTCGGCCATGACTCAGTTTTGGTTCGGATTTTTCCGGTTTTCAGTTACAATGTCCCACCCCTAGATAGAAATAAGAGAAAAATTATATTCATCTAGTCGACGACACCAATGCTTCGTGCTTCTCAACAACAATCTCAATCATCTTACTTGTGTTTGCACAACTATAAGTATAATCAGAGCAATTGTAAGGAGTGCTTCCTTGATGATTGATTTAGGTTGTGATTGAGTTCAAGAACAAGAGTTTCAATGGATGATGGCTTTTGATGACGAAAGAGATAGCAATATAGTTTTCAAGGGTAGTCCTTGGGTGATTTTAGTGATGGGGAGTAACCCTAGCCTTAGGTTTTCCAATTTTTGGGAAACATAGGCTGAACGGGCTGGAGAAAGTTTGGTCACATGCAATCCTATACTTGCAAGTCCTATTGCTACAGAGGTAGGAGTCAAAGAGAGAGACTTTCACTACAAGAAAACATCACTTAAACCACGGAAACATAATTGTTCTGTGGTCCAAGTGAGAACCTAGACGACGGAGAATACCATCTCTGTCGTCCAGGTGAGGACCTGGACCTCGGAGACTTCTCCGTTGTCCAGGTGAGAACCTGGACGACGGAGAATACTATCTCCGTCGTCCAGGTTCTCACCTGGACAACAGATCGACACGCCATGGTCCAAGTGACGTCCACTTAGAAGATGAAGATGAAGAAAACGAGCAGGATGAGGACGCGGACGAGGACTCAGGTTATTCGTCGGACGATGTTGAGTATGATGAGGAGGACGAGCAATCGGATACCGGGGACAAGGATGATGACGATTATGATGATGACTACTTAACTAAGACGAGAAAAATTAATTGGTAATTAATTTATGTAATTATTGTACTATATGATGCATCATCGATCAATAATTAATATAAATATTATAAGGAGGAGAATGTATATATGTACGTAGATCTTAATATTTTTGTACTTAATTAATTAATTACACGCATCCATGCTCGATCAGATCGGATCGACTGACGTACGTAAATTAAATTAAATTAATTAATTAATTTGAATTATATATCCTGGACAACGGAGAAATTAATTCCAGATTTCGCCTTTTGGGTATTTTGGCTATCTCCCTAAATCCTTGACCCTAAATCTAGTAGATCGGATCGATCGATCATTTTTTTAATTATATTCTGGAATCAGAATAATTGAACGGACACACAAATGACCGGGGACGACCTAAACCCTAAACCCTGAGGCCCTAACCCCTGAATTCAGGGTTTGTACACTTGGACGACGGAGATGATCATTCTTCGTCGTCCAGGTACTCACTAGGATGACGGAGAAGGGAATTTGCGTCGTCCAAGTGCAAAACCCTATACCCTAAACCCTAAGGCCCCTAACCCCTGAATTCAGGGTCTCTGAACCTGGACGACGGAGGTGAGCTTCTCCGTCGTCCAGGTACTCACCTGGACGACGGAGAAGCTCATCTCCATCGTCCAGGTTCAGAGACCCTATGACCTAAACAGTAAGGCCCCTAACCCCTGAATTCAGGGTCTCTGAACCTGGACGACGGAGGTGAGCTTCTCCGTCGTCTAGGTACTAACCTGGACGACGGAAAAGCTCATCTCCGTCGTCTAGGTGTAGATTTTGTAATTTTTTCTAAGACAACGACCATCTAGACCATCTTCCAATGCATATTCTTTTTGTCAAGACTTTAGAGTAAACAATTCTTGGTGTGTGAGCTTCGACGGTTCGAAAATCGGAGTTGCGAAATGTCTTGTATCCACGTTTCCGGTTTGTGAAATTCTCGGTTTTGCGGTTGACTGTGCCGATGAAACCCTTTACGAACTTATTATTTTCTGAAAATTATTGTAATTATATATTATGTTACGGCGAACGTATCCAACGGTTGTTTTGTCCAAATTCAATTTCGTTAATACTTTGCTGCAAATGAGCTTATACTTATGAACACTTAAGTCGTAAAGATTAGTCGATACTTAACAACTTTAAAGACGTAAAACTATTCGTCGTTTCAAATTTAACTGTTCATATATATGATGCGTTCATCGATATTTTACGATTATTTCATTCGAATGACAGATCACCAAATTCCTTGCGAAATAATTTTTAATTTTTTTTTTATGTAATTTGAACCTGGACGACGGAGAATGACCATCTCCGTCGTCCAGGTTCAAAAACCATGGCGGTTCATTTTAATTTTTATTTATTTTTTCAATGTAAATTGCACTTGGACGACGGAGATGGTCATTCTCCGTCGTCCAAGTTCAAAAATATGGCGGTTCAATGTGCCGCCTTAATTTTCGGTGCCGCTTCAAATTTCACTTAAACGACGGAAAAGTCATTCTCCGTCGTCTAAGTCCAAATTCATGGTGGTTCGAAACGTCCCGCCCATTAATTACGCGCCGCTTCGAAATTTTTAAACTGCCACCTAGACGACGGAAACGCGCTTTTCCGTCGTCCAAGTCCACTTAGACGACGGAAAAGAGCGCTCCGTCGTCTAGGTGAAACTCTATAAATAGCATAGTCCCCCCCTCCTTTTCTCATTCCATCTCCTCTCCTCTCCTCTCCTCCGGCCTTCCTCCTCCGGCGACGCTCCGGCGACTCAAATTCCGGCGTGGTTCCCCCTCTCCGACGACTCTACTCTCCCGATATACATTCCGGCGAGGTAATAATTCTATTTTTTACCTTATTAATTTTTTTTATATTTAATTTCTAAATAGTTTTAAATAATTAGTTTTAAATAATTAATAGTTGTAATTATAATAATTATTTAGTTGTTATTATTAATATTTAGTAATCATTATTAGTTGTTAATTATTTGGTAGTGAATAATTATTAGTTAAAATTAAATAATAGTAATAATAATTATTGTTAATAATAATTAATTATATTGGTAAATGAATAATTATTATTAAATTCATGATAAATAATAATTCATTATTGTCATTATTTATTATTTTAATTAATTGATAATTATGTGTATTTTCTAGTAAATTGCAGGTTAGTACGTCTTTGATTTAAATTTAGTACATAAGCTTGGTTTATTAAGTCGCACTCTTTGGAATAGATGGTGCCTCTTTTCCTAGCTTATCTCCCTAACCCCTCGTGATGTGTGGATTTCATCACCGCACACCATAACCTAAGTGAAGTTATGGACACGAGGTTGAGGGCGGAGTTTGCAAAGGACTTGAGGGAGTGTAAATTTTTGAAAAATTGGCCGAATGTCGGATATGGTGTCTAGAAACAGGTTATGACTGGTGACAGGTTTTGGATCTAAGAAAGACGACACCAATAGAGTATATACCATTCATTTGGTTAGCCTCGGGGTGTTTTGTCGAAATTAGTCCGGCCTCTCGCGTTATCTCTATCCCTAACTGTCCATGTTTTTCAATTGAACCAAGGCTGATTAATTGAAAATTTACACTTTATCGCGCGGGTCGCACGTCCATTGGACAACCCAAAAAGCCAAGCTAGTGTACTCTATTTAAATCTTAACCGTACTTAATTAGCGTAAATTTTTAGTTGTAATTATTATGGTAAGTAGGTATTTTAACAACGTACTCGTAGGTTTAAATGGCTCCATCCGGCAAGAAAAAAGTCCAACAGGAGGCAGAAGATGCTATGCTCCGCCGCTTGGTGGAGCAAGTCGGTTGGGAATTACAGGAGGGCAACGATGCCCTCAATCCGGACCCTTCATTTGGTCCTTCGGCAGCGCCTTCTGGGGAAATTCCCGCTGCCCCATTTATCTCCAGCGGTGATGACGTCGACCCCTATTCAACTCCGACGCCCGGTACCGGTTCAAAAGCAAGTACTCAGGCTGTTGAACCGAAAAGGAGGGCCTCGACTGACCCGGAACCGAAAAGGACTCGCGGTCTCGTTAAAGGGGGCAAAGCGGAGAAAATTTGCATGGCGACCTGGAAAAAGATCGACTTGCCCTACTACGAATTCACCGGTGGCCCTCCCACAGCTCAGCTAGCAAGTCTCTCGGCGCATAGCATATGGTCAATCATTCGTAGCCGGGTTCGTCTCACTGCCCCTACTTGGAAGGAGGTGTCGGATGATGAGAAGGCGAAACTCTTTAAAGAACTTTCGGTACGTAATACATACAATTTTAGTTATTATATAATATTTTTAATATTAGTTATAATTCCATAATATATACGATTATAATTTTCTATTTATTTCTGATAGGAACAATTTGAGGTGGATCCGACACCGGCGATGTTGAGGCATATCAACCAAACTGCCAACTCCATCTACCGTGATTAGAAGTACAAGCTCCATCAATACTTCGAAAATATCTGTCCCGTGCCTACCCCTGTAGAGCTGCGTGGGGATAGAGAAGATGAGTGGCAGTGGTTGTGTAACCACTTTTAAGATGAAGAATTTAAGGTGTTTACTTTTTTTATTTCAATTAAGATAATTGAATTATTTTAATTTTAGTTACTTATTAATTTTTTAATGATTTAATTATGTTGTCTAACAGAAATTCTCCCAAGTCAACAAAACCAACCGGGGGAAGAAGGACAAACACCATACTTCCGGCGCCAAGCAACTCATTCAAATAGCCAAGGAGCACAAGAATAAGGACTCCAAACACCCTTATCTCGATGCAAGCATAAGCGCGTACGTGACGCCTGGGCTCGATAATGAAGCGAGTCAATACGGCGTAAGTGATATTGTGATGACCCGGACTAGAATCAGCAGTATGATCAGCTTGATCGATGAGTTACTGCGTAGTCGCAACTGTTCGACAATTATTCGAATCGCCGAACTCGTTAACGACTAAATTATTGGCCGAGAATTGGAGCTGGGTCTCTTCTCGAGAGTTGTTGTACGTGTGATTACGAGTTCGTGGGCGGTTTCGGATCGTTATTTGGACGACCGAGGAATTAATTATGAATATTTGAAGTTTCGACGGAAATGGATTTAAATGGCAGGTTTGTTCGCGACTAAATTATAGGACAAGAATTTGGCTTCGGATCCTTCACGGAAGTTGTTCGGAATTTAATTTCGAGTCCGTGGGAACTTCCGGAGCATGATTTTGAGTTACGGAGTTTAAGTTGTGATTATTTTTGTTTGTTGATTATTTAGTCGATTAAATGTGTGTTGCTTTGAAGGGTTGAATTTTTATCCGTTTGGTCGATGTGTTTGACTTCGGGTGATTATGGAAGATTATGTCGAATCGAATTCGTGGCCGCGAGAATTATCGGAATCGGATATACGACGAGAAAGTTACGCGCGTTTGAAGTTCGTTAAAATGGATAATTGTAGGTTTCCGTTTTGGGAAAGTATTTAATGTAGTATAAATAGTGGACTTGCCCCTTTGGGAAAGTCAAAGACTGAAATTATTGTATCGACCAAGT
Organism: Geum urbanum; assembly: GCA_946800695.1. Classification (NCBI taxonomy): domain Eukaryota; kingdom Viridiplantae; phylum Streptophyta; class Magnoliopsida; order Rosales; family Rosaceae; genus Geum; species Geum urbanum. The sequence continues at coordinate 69,361,072 of OX326998.1, read as the reverse complement.
TGACTTTGTTTGACCGTGAGGGGGAGCTTATCACGACGGCGACGGTGAGCTTCACGGTGGCTCACCGTCCGGCCACCTTGGAGCTCGGCTCCGGTCCCAAAAGCCTCGTCCCAGTCATCCCGTCCCATCTCCGACCTCCGTTGATGGCGTGGGACGCCGTCAATGGTGAGAATTCCGGCAAGAAACGGTGAGGTTTTGGATGAATTCGGGTTCCTCAAATTCAGTCGAATTGAACTTCAAGAGGTACTGGGTTTTGTAGCCCTCTTCAATGTGATTCTAACCATATAAACATGGTGTTCTAATTCGATTTGAGCATGGAGAATTTTGGGTTTGAATTTTGTGTTCCATTTCGGTTTTACTTGAAATTGAGCTAGTTAGAGTTTGAATTGGACTTCGGTGCAGTTATGGAAGTTGCTCAGTGGACGATTTTGAGTGGAATTGGTGCAGCTCCGCCGTGAAATTCTTCGGCCGGCGGCGTCGCCGCTGTGGCGGCGGTCAACGGTCAACGGGTTGACTTTTTGACTTTCGACAAGTTGCATGTCATTTGACTCGAAATCGCGTTCCGATCGCTGTGGGGAGGTTCGTTTTTCGAGTTGAGCGTCCGAACGTAAAACGAGGTATTGAGGTGGTATATATGGATTTTCGACGATTTGTCGTATTCGAATTGTGTATTTCTGAGAACGGTGGTTTCTCGTGGTTTGATTTGTATTGTCGGATTATGACTTTGAATATTGGACATTGTGAATATTCAGGGGTTCGTGATCGTTCTTTTGGCGAGGGACTTTCCGCCGGATCACGGGTTAACGCGATACGCGTTACGCTAGTCTGTGAGTGGACAAATTTCTATTTTCACTGTTGATTTTGCGAGTTCGTGGATTTTATGATTTCCATATTTATTTTATACGATGATTGAGATATATGTGTTATTTTCGGAGGTATGTTATATGTTATTGGTGATAGCATATATTGCATCGATGCTACCAGAGTTGAGAGATTCCTCTGGCCCAGAGTTGATAGATTCCTCTGAAGCAGGGTTGAGAGATTCCCCTGAGTGCCGCCGGGGTTGAGAGATTCCCCTGGACTTTCACCGTCAGGTTTGAGCGATTCACCTGACGTCGGGCTTGAGAGATTCGCCCGACAACCTCCATATATATATGTGTGTTGTTGTGTTTTCCGAACTCGCACTGTTTTACATTGAGTATGTATATAAACTGGTGAAAGGCATACGTTTATTTTCGTCCACTCACTCTAACGTTTTTATTTGCCTTTCCCCTGGGCTTTTCGGTTTCCGTGCCCAGTTTGCAGTTCGGACTCTGGTGTCGCACGTCGTGGTCGGAGGCATAGTGCTCGAGCTATCTTGTTTCGTCCAGTAGGTTTATTGTTCTACCTACTGTTGTATACGTATATGATTATGTATTAGAGGTCGCTCTGAGTTTTCTGTTGAATATGTTATACGATTTTAAACCCGGATTTCAGTAAAGTACTATTATATGTATTGTTTACTTTACTGTTGAGATATTGAGAAATCCGGATGGGATTGGTGCCCACGGTTTGATTTTTGTGGCATAGGATGAAGTGTATTTTCTGCGTGCAGGTAATGGTAATTCCACGCTAGTAACGAAACTCTGCCCAAATTTCGAAAAGTTTTTGTTGGTTCGTGTTTTCGAAGGGGTTTGATTCCGATTTAGGAAGCTAAATCGGGGTTGGGTCCTTTCAGATATATATATGTGCTTTTAATTGTATTAATTATTATTTAAATATTATTTCATTATAATTTTTTTATTATTCTTTTGTAGGCAAGGGTGGTAGAGCGTGCGCAGGAAGAATTGGCTAACACTCAGCTTGCGTTCCCAGATTTGCCGCCGGAAGACCTGCCTCCTCTATCCATGGAGAGCCAAATTGCAATCGCGGATGAGGTCTACGGTCGTAGAGCTGGCAAGGAGGTTAGGGGGTTCGGACCTAAGGTGGTTCGAGATTTGTCGACGACCTCCGACTCATCATCTACGGGAGGTTCGGGGCGGAGAAGGACTCAGGCTGCGGCCGTCGAAGCAGCCATTCAAGAGGCTCGACTAGCACGAGAGGAAAATCAATCCATGCGTCAAAGACTTGATGAGCAACAAGCACAAATAACCCAACTCATCGCCCTCATGCAACAATCTCGAGGAGAATGTCAACCTCCTCCGAACCCATACCCCGACGACGATGACCCGGCTGGAGGCGGGGGACTCGGCGGCGCATCTGCTCCTCCAGTGTATTAGCTAGTAGTTTATTATCTCGTTTCTTTCCGCATTCCGAACAATATTTTAATTTTTATTCATTTTTCAATTATGTATGTACAAATTAATTATAATTATTTAATTAAGTAATATTACAAATTTATTTTATTTAATTAATTTTAACATTTTCATTATTTAAATTCAATTAATAATAAATTAAATTATTAATATTTAATTAATTACAATTTAATTTTTAAAAAAAATTAAATAAGCACTTGGACGACAGAGAATTCCATCTCCGTCGTCCAGGTGCTTACCTGGGCCACGGAGAATATCCGCGGTCCAAGTGAACTTGGACGACGGAGATTAAATTCTCCGTCGTCTAAGTGCTTGGACGACAGCACTTGGAGCACGGAACTTGGAGGACGGAGGTTCCGTTGTCTAAGTACTTAGACGACGGAAAAACACACTTAGACGACGGAAACGCTCCGCGGTCTAAGTGCGTTTTTCTTGTAGTGTCTGCCGATGTTGGCGAAACAAAGATACCTTAGATGTTAAGGTGTCCTAGGCTAGTCTCATCTAGAGAACTCTGATAGACTAGACCTAGCTAGTTTCATTGTGCTCAATTTTTATAAAGATACATCACTGCTTAAACTAGACTTGTCTGTTCTTAGCAAAGAGGGTTAGTTTAAGTGTTTTTCTGTTAATCTTGATCAGTTATCAATAGAATATCTCTTCGTAAAGAAATATATACAAATATGGGAACAAAGTAATATTTCAACGCAATTAAAGCATATCCAACGACTCTTGTATAATAGAGAATTTAATTAGTTTGAAGAAAAAATGGATGATTTTTACTGTAACAGCTCTTGTAAACCAATCTCTATCTTATAAAAAATGTAGGAGAAATGACAAAAATCTCTATATCTCACTCAAAATCTCTAAAATTTAATGTAATTTCATGTTTTCTCTCATTTTCACCATCTTTTCTTTATATTTGTTATTCTCTCTCATCAAATTTAATGCATATTATAATTAAATAAATACAAATTTTATATTAGAATCATTAAAGTATAGAGGAAATTGTTAAAGTATAGAGAATAATATAGTGGTTAGAGTTGGAGACATATTGTTTAGAAATTTTAATTTTTGTATCTCTATAATAGAAAATTTTTATAAAAAAATATGGGAGATGTTCTTGCAAACAAACATGAAAGTTAAAAAAAATGAATGTTAACGCTCCTCAAACTCACCTTCCTTTATTTTAAAGTTTTCTATGACGATAAAATATCCGTTGTTGATTTTGTGCATATATGTATGACAATGGTTTCGACCGACATGGGATTCAAGATCAGTCCGACCCGTCCGAGTTGGAGAGTGTCCCTCCCCTATGCATAAATATGGTCAAAAACCATAAACATTATAGATGGAGGTATTAATTATTGCAGGGCGTGAAACACTAGTGTAGAAGATAGCATAAAATTCTCTTGACAACGCGTATTCAGAAAACTGTGTCATACGTACAATAGAATACATGTAAGTGCTAACCAACCAATCAGGATTCAAAGTCCAGAGATCTCACTAAGAATCAAGAAGCGGTAGATTGCATCACACATGACGATGTTAATAACCAGAAATGTCATATACATATGCACAGACATTTTTATTTGCATAAAATACATACTTATATGATTATATCTAACCTCTGGATTCAAAATTGTCATTGGTGAACGAGCTGAATGTGTTGCCATTTGTATAAATAATAACATCTTACGACAACTCACGACTCTCTCTCTCGTTCTCTTTGTTTGCCGTCTTTAATTGTTTGGATGCATGATAATCTTTCTCATTTGTTTAATTAATTAAGCGTGTTCTTTTCTCAATTAATCGCAGTTGTCAATCAAACAACTAGACATGTCTGATTTTAAAGAAATAGAAGTTAAGCAGTGTTGAATTCCAAGATAAAAGATTCTGTTTCTATTTTTCTGTAAGTTCTGTTCACTATATTGGACGTTGGTTCTTACAAAGGTCTGTATCTACCGTCACAAGTCAAAGACTTAAAAATTAGTTTCTTCTATACCTGTATACGTAACTTCATTGAGGATTTAAGAGCTTTCTAACAACTTAATTAAGAGAGTAGCATTTGTTTCGATAGACTTGGAGATCCACAACGATCTAGGAATATTAGGCAAAGTCTACTGCGTATGGCATGAAACTTAGGAGTTCATGTACCACTCATACTCATTGATTTACAAGCTTTGCGAACCTTCTTAAATGAAAATTATTTTTGTTTATATAAAACTTTTTAAAATGAGAAGTCTTGCATAAAAAGTGTTATTTTTTCTTTGAGAATGATTTTATTATTTTTCACTCGAATGTTTTCTTCAAACCTATATATAATTCATCGTTTTCTACCGGTCTTTATCTGAGGTGACCAAACAATGGTACGTTTCGAAAATGAAAGAATACCAAACTTGTACTTTGGTTCAAGTCCACCCTAAAACAAGATGAAGACGATGATGAGGCTCTTACCGTGATTGTTGTCCACAATATACGTCATAGACTCCATATTATTACAACGACTTGTGCTTTGGCAATTTTCATATAAACTAAGAGCTACAGCTACCTAATTCCCCCGTATGGAGTCATTGGACTAGACCTAACATTGACTTGTGCCCTCAGTGCCTGTTAAATTTCTCTATTTAATCCTCCCTTAGGTTTCCATATTTCAAACTTAGGCTTTCAATCATTCAGTTTAGAATAAATTCTCAACAATTATTATTTGGATCGTCGACTGCTATTGACGGTGGAAAACTGGAAAAATTATTATTGAATATGGGCTATGCTATCCGGCCTAGTTTAGACTTTCCATCCATATCTTCTGTTGGTGGATTAAGAACAGAAAAGTCAATTCCGGCAACGCATGCATCCACAAGAACCAACTGCACCGGAATTGGAATCAGGCAACTACTTCAATTTTATTATCTTGTTAAATAGATTAAATCCGTGGTACTTAAATTTTTGGTGTTATACTAAAAAAAATTTTAAATTTTAAAATATATCAGAATAATACTTAAATTTTAAAATCATATTATCGTGGTACATACGTCAATTTTTCATCTATTCACCGTCACTTATGCTGACGTGGCAATTTTTTTTCTTTCAAAAAAGTGCAAAAAGACCTTAATGTCCTTATTTTAATTTTAGATTAAATCTGTGGTACCCAGACTCTTGGTGATATACCAAAAAATGTCATGAATTTTAAAACCTATCAGAATGATACTCAAACTTTAAAATAGTATTATCTTGGTGCCTACGTCAATTTTTCATCTATTCACCGTTACTTATGCTGACGTGATAAGAAAATTTTAAAAGTGCAAAAATACCTTAATACCCTTATTTTAATTTATTTTTTCTTCTCTCTCTCTCTCTCTCTCTAAACCGAGACCGACGACGAACTTTGTCGGTATAACCTCCGGCATCTGACCGCCTCTGATCGCCTGCTTTGTCGGAATTGCTTCCCCTTTTCACCCTCGAGCTTCCCATACCGCCATCTCAGTCATGCATTGACATAATTGAGTGAATCAATGAGAAAGAAACTTCTAGGGGTTTCAGTTTACTATTGTCGTGGGCGACGGTGATATGGCTGACGCTGGATGACACTCCTATGGAACTTTTGAAGCCCACTGTCCAAGGAGTCGACCACGACTAGTCTCAGGTAACGTTGTGGCCTGACGACGCTGGTCGGTCGACTTGAAATCCCTGTGAGGGTTTCAAACTCCCAAGATAGTTTTCGATACGTTCCGACTAGTTTTTGACATTGTGGCTTTCATGAAATTTGTTGTGCTTGGAATAAGCTTTCGATTGATGTATTATTTGCAAGCATCAGAGCAGCTAGGTGTTGGCTGCCAACTGTGGTTATACGTGGCAGAGGCAGCAATCAAAAAGCCATTTTCTTCATGGAAAGTTTCCTTAGCAGATTTGTTATGATTCTTGTATAGTTTCATAGGTTTTGGAAAATTTGCGTAATGTTTTGATGTATGTATAGGATTTCGATGCGAATCAACACTTTTGATGCAATCCTTCATCGTGTGTTGAGTTGAGGCTCATTTTTCTATGGAGCTTGGGATGTCGAAACATTACAAGGATTTCTATGAAGATGTTGAAAGAGACCTATCGTAATAAAAAAAAATTCATCGACCTAGCCTCGCCGCTGGTGGTGGTTCACGGTGTGTTTTGGTGGAGGGTTTTTCACTAGAAATTTTGGGGATGACATTGATATCATAACTAAAGTTTGGGTATCATATTGATATTCATTAAGTTATGACAGACATAAATTGACTAATATACCCATTGCTTATAAAAAAAATTGCCACATCAGCAATAATAACAATGAATGGATCAAAAATTGACGTAGCTACCACGGTAATTCAATTTTAAAGTTTGAATTTGAGCTTAATAATGCAATTGGACTTTCTTACATTCTTGACAGTATTACAGATGTAGCAAGTAATCCCGTGAGATAATCTATAGTCTTTGTCCTTAGATTATGAACAAAGCCATTTTTAACTACCAACAACTTGTTCTCTTGCGGATACTCACTTTGAACATTCACCACATATCTTCCTGGGAATGGTCTTGGAACAGTAAGGAGTGTATCAGGGAGATCTGTGTTGATTGAGTGCTTTTCCAATACTGTTGTGAAATTTGAACCACTATGGTTCTTTTAACGCCTGAATTGACACTTTCGCACTTTCAGGAGTACTGATGTATTGCACCATTGGTTTATTAACAACACTTTGTTATTTTCTCTTTTGGTTCAATTCTTCTTCTAAGGCATTCACTACCATAAGCCTTTTATCTTGTTCCAGAAAGGCGAACATCAAATTGTCTAGCAAAATATTTTGATGAAAAGCTAGACTTGGGTCAGTTTGGAAGACTAACTTGAAGAAAGTGTTCAGCCGACATTTGAAGATGTTTACGAACCTTATAGGAAAAATTCTGCTTTTTGGCAAAGCAACAGTCTTCAACGGTCTTGGTATGCCTTTACCGTCTGCCATTTGAGACCGGTTAGCCAATCCTTTACCCTGAAATTAGTCAGTTCAGGTTGGTCTTTTAGAACATAGCAAGAAAATTTTAAGAACCTTCTCAATGGACTCCTTCGATTTTTCAAGTTCTTTTCCTGACCTCCTGCTCCATTCTGACCTCCATCAATCTTTTCACTCCTTCAGAACATTACTATTTCTATTGTTAAAGTGTCTCGGAGATAGTGTGACATCCTGTTTCGAGAATTCTATTTTTATGATTTATTTAAGGTTAATCAAGAGAAGTAGTTAGTTTTGTTGTCGTCAGTAAATATTGTGAGCTTTTAGTTGAATTTTTATCATATTGTCAAAGTTGTTTGACTTTGGATGGAAGTTGTAGAAATTGTCGATACGAGTCTTTTGATGCGAAGAATGCCGAAAACGGAGTTACAAAAAAAATGTTATGATCAACGAAAGTTTATCGGAAATGTAATAGTTGTAAATGAACAAGTATAGTAGGACTCTCTATTTAGGGAAATTATATTGACAAAAGTTGTAGAGTTTACCGTGATGAGTTTGTGGCCATGTCAAGAGTTAAAATCGAAGTTACGATGACGAATTTGTGGTCAACGTAAGTTTGTACGATTTTACGGAATCGATTAGTCGCAACTTGCAAGTATAAATATGACTTTCCAAAAGTCGAAAGTCAAAAATTTTCATTTGGGGTCAAAACCTTTTTTCTTCCTTTTCTCCCTCCTCTCTCCCACGGTCTCTCTCTCTCCACGTCGGCTTCGCCGAAGACATTCCTCGGCCGGGCACTAAAATGATCGGTCTTGGTCTCAAAATGACCACCACGACCTCCTTTATCACTTCCCCAACCTTTTCAACCCTCTTTTAAGGCGTAGCGATGGTGAGATTGACATAACCAAACCAAAAGGATAGGTTATTGGGACGGTGGTTTCCAGCTTGAATCAGTCGGTGTAACCTACTGGGCTTTGAAGCTCTCATCACCATGAGTCTAACCATATGAAGAACTCGCTCCAATTCCAACCGAGGAGGAAGAATCGTTCGATTGAAATTCTTGGGGATTTCAGTTCAAAACCAAATTCGGTGAGTTAGGGATAGAAATAGACATTGTTTCAGTTATTTAAGTTGTTTGTGTGTGATTTGGAGTGGAATAGGCCTCGGGTCGCCGAAAAATTTCACAGGCACTGCCGACGGTAGTCCACGGCAGCGCTTCGGCGAAGTGTATTTCGATATAAATTTTATGTCATTTTACTCGTAATCATGTACCGATTGTAATGAAGAGTTTATTAAATTGATTTGAACATTAATGATTAAGACGTGTGGTTAATCGAATATTAATTAAACGATTTTATGATTATATCGAACGGTTGAGTCGATACTCGATTCGACCTCGAGTCGCGTAACATTTGAGGAATGCGTTGCAACTTTGAAAAGGATTCATGTATTAAAATTGGAAATTTGATTTAAAGCTTGTCAATTAATTCGGGAAGCACGTTATTTGAGAATACAATATTCTCAACGATTTTGCGCGTTGATTAACGAGCTTAGCTATTCATTATGACTTTCCGCAATTAGCTACTAAATATTACTCGTTGTTTCAGGACGATGTGTTAGCAGCTAGTGACAGACGTATAGAAATGCGGACAGACAAGCTTTGACTTGGTGGAAATCACGGCATAGTATTGTGAGTAAACTTTAATTTTCACAGTCGATAGCGAGTTCACATTTTTATGATTTATGGTATGTTTTCAGAGTATTTATTTGGAGGTTTATTATTGTGATGATTTTATTTAGTCGCATCGATGCTCTAGCTATTCGACCGATCACCGGATAGCCGGTCGGACCGGGTTAGGACAAACGCCCTAGGCGATTCCATCACCTTAATTTTCATACATACAAGCGTTTCAAGTTAGGACAAACACCATGAATGACCACTTTCATTGCATTTCAGTTTATAAGATTTGAACGCGCTTTATTTCACGGAAATTAGTGGAAATGCATGTTATATAAGTTTTTATTAGTTTACGCAGATTATATTATTTTGTCCACTCATTCTAATTTTATTTTTAAAGCCTTTCCCCGGGCCATTTGTTTTAAATTTCCTAGATTACATGTTAGTCAGTTGAAGTCGTGACCATCCAGAGTGCGAGGTATGACAGTCAACGACTTCTATTTACTCAGGGTAGGTTCTCAATTAAAGTTTTGGGTTGCTCGTGTTAGGGAATGTGGTACTGATTAGGCGGTGCTAGATATTCTATTACGGGTCTTGCAAGACTTATCCTGGATTACAACGGTAATTTGGGTTGGGTGTTGTCATATAGTTTCTGTTTCCTGCAATTAATTCTACATCATAATTATATTGGTTGAGAAATAATTTCTAATTCGCTAATCTGCTTCCCCTATAAGCAGCCTCATCAAGCTTAAAATTCTTAAAAGTTTTACTCTGGCACAATTTGTTCTCACAATGAAAGATTTCCCTAAAAAGGCGGGAGAATTTTCAATATATTATTTTTTAATTGCCAAAATTTCATTTTCCCCTATGGGATAAATCTGTTATGAGAGATGAACTTCCCACTGCAAAACTTAAAAGAATATATATTCTGTATTAGTGCTTGGCACTCTTGCAAGCACTACACCTGCCTAGAAACTGTCACTATCATCTATCTAAAAAATGATCTCATCATTTTCTTCATGTTGATGGAGAGGAGGCAAATTTTTGCAAAGCTCTTTGATTTTTCTAACGACCTTTTCGTCATCCTTCGTAAATTTCAAGCTCTCTTTGAGCTTATTTTTGGGGATAGTATTGCTGTTAATCCAACAATTTTGGGAATGAAGTCTCTTCCATAGTTAATGACTTCTAAAAATCTTTGTAGACTTTTAACGTCAGAGATTCTGTTTGAAAATTTTCAGACCTTTTCTAAGATATGAGGTTGAATCTTGATCACCTTATTTCTTATGTTGATCCCTATGAAGTCAATTTCATTTAGGATGAGAAAGACTTTCTTTTCTCCTAGAATGATTTCATGTTGAACTATGATCTTGACTACCTCATAGAGATGATTCATGTGTTCTTCTTTGGTTTTTGAGAAGACTAATATATCGTCAATGTAGACGACACAAAAGTCTGCAACTTGTTTGAATATGTTGTCCATTTTTCTCTGAAAAATGGATGGAGCTTGTTTCAGTCCAAAATGCATTACAAGCCATTCGTAGTGTCCCCGTGGAGTTCCAAAGGCAGTAATGAGAATGCTATCATGGTGCATTTTGGCTTGTTAGAATCATGATTTTGCATCAAACTTTGAGAACACTTTGGCTCCTCTGAGCCTGTTGATTAGCACTCTTGCTTGTGCTATTTGATAACCATGTTTTACGGTTTTCTTATTGACATCTCTATAGTTTATCACCATTCTTACTTTTTCATGGACTTATTCCGCATGATTTCTGACATAGAATTCTAGAGCGTGATGAGGACTATTTGATGGTCTTATCAATCCCTTATCCAAAAGATTAGTTATGTCTTTTCTAAATTCTTTGTGATTTTCTTCCTTGTATTGAGGGATTACTTTTACATGACAGATAATTTATGTCATGTAGCTTGAGTTCATAGACCACTGGGTCTTTTTCTAAAATTTCAGAGGATTGATGTCAATATTCTGTTTCAACATCTCCTTGATCTCTCCGAGGATATGCATCTTCTGTTTCTCAAGTTTAGCCTTGAAGTGCTTGAGATTATACTCTTGTATGAAGGCTATTTTAGCTGCTTCTTCATCTTCTTCTTCACCTTCTGATGATGCCTCTATAAGCAACTCTTCTTATTTCTTATATTGAAATATCGTTTCATATTTTGGTGTATATCCACCACTATTCTGCTGTGATTTTTGATATTGCTCTGTAAATCCTGGACCGATAACACTTTTTTCTTGTTTCAGTCGCTCCGTCCAGAAAATCTTGTCATTCTTTTGGAAACCTAGTAAGTTCACTTTCGGAATCTAGAATGTTTATTGCAAAAGAAAATCATTGCCAATTAGTATATCTGAGTCTTGGCTTTCTGATTACCAAAGGTCTTCAATTACAAAGGTTTCTCCTCCAATCGAGATTTGAACCTTTTTGGAAACTGTATTCATAAAGATTTTTTTTCCTTCTACAATTTACCACATTGCGCTTCTTTTTGGATTAGTAACCCAGATTTCTTCAGGTATTGCAAAAAAATTTGCTAGACTGAAGCCTAAACCATTATCTACACAGGCATGTAAATGATACTTCTTGTATCCTGGAAATTTTGATCCAATTTTCATGTAGTTGCTGAACTTACTCGTGGAAGCAGTTGCTGCCTTTCATAAATTTGGTTTCAAAGAACCTTCTTCTTCTACTATTTTTATAAATGGATTGCATTGTTCTTCTTCACAAGATGGGCTTTCTGCAGATACTACTTCTTCCTTTTCAATAATAGTTTCAAAATTCATTCTTTCTAGATCTCTATCTAGAATTTCATTTCTTTCTTTTATCTCGTAGAAGTAGTCTTTATATTCATGTTCAATAATTTGATTTATTGAACTATTCTTTGTATTTTTTCTTGTGTCAGCTATGAAGCATTCTTTGTGAGTTGTCTCTTCTGATGCTTCACAAAATATGGGAAGACCATCTTTCTCATAACAATGACAGTAGTCACAGACAAATGATCCGGAATTGACTTTGTAAGAAGAAATCTTTTCTTCTTCAGTTCTTTCTTCCCAGTTTTTTATTTCAAGGAGATAAACCCCTCTGGATTCATATTCCTCTTCAGAATCTGTTTCTAATTCTTCTGACGATTCATCTTCTGCACAGGCTGAATAGACAGATACATTATCATCTTCTTCTTCTGAATAGAGTACCTCATATCCTTTCATGTTGGCCATCTCTATGACCTCTTTTTATTCTCTCAGAAGAGCTTTAGAACTTCGCTTATCCTTCTTAGGACATTAATTAGCATAGTGCCCTTCGGCCTTGCATAACCAGCATCTGCATGTTCTCTTCTTTTCTATTTATTGAGGGAATATTTTCTTCTTAAATAATCTCTTTCTTGGATTTCGTCTTTCACTTCTGTAATTGCAACTTTTCTTAAATCTCCAATTCTTCTTTTCATTTCCTCTGAAACGTTTAAGAAAGTGTTTACCTTTATTTTTATGATTATTTTCATCGCATCCCTAGTTGGTTAAGGATGTCACTAATTCTAGTGCAGAAATTGCCAGATCCTTTAAGCTGCCTCTTTGCAGCTTTTGCTCTTGTGTTTTGTTTGCATTGTTCTCGCATCAACTGTTTGATTCTTTTTGCAACTCCCCCTACTGAAAAACTTTCAAGGAGTTTTTCTTCTATGCTTTCCCTCATGGTTGCCCTCAATGGTTTATGAAGCTTTCTATGCAAGAGACGTATTAGGTTGGTGTTTTCCATCTCTGATATTGTACAGTAGTATTCTTGGAATTCATTAAGATATTCCTCAAAATACTTCATGTTGCATATTTTGAAAGCATATATGTTGATTTTTGCTAATTTTTTAGCTTTGTCCACAACATGTGAGATATCTTCACATAATTAGTCATAGATTGAAGTTGTAAAGGGGTATGAAGACTTATCACTTTTGATTTTCTCCAACCATTCCTGTCCCCTAAAAGTTTGTTTGAAGGAAAACTAGAACTTTTTTGTCATTCCTGTGAGGGTCAATTCATAGATTATCTGTAGGTCAGGAGCTTCAAACTTTCTATAGGTAGTGTATGCCGCCGTGAATAAGCTATCAGCCCAATCATCTATGGCTTTCTTCTTGTCTAGAGATTTATCTAGATCAAGCCATACACCAAATTGTGTAATTGGTACTTTTGGTGTATTTTACCGTGGAATGAACTTTTTGGAACTTCTTTCCCCTTTCTTTTTAGTAGCACCTTTCATGTTTGAAGTTTTGTATTTCCCGATTTTAATGATGGTGGTTTCTGTAGCTCTTGAAGACTCCTATTATTTTCTTTTTAAATGTGAAACTTTCTATCTTTCGATCTCTTTGATCAATTGTTCCATATGAGATGCATTTGTACACTTTTCTGCTTCTTCATAGAGTGCAAAGAGGTTCTCTTCTTTTGGCTTTTCATATTTTAGCACGCTGATATTTCTTTCTAATTCAACATATAAATCTTCTTCCATCACTGAGTCGGTTCTTCCCTTATTGAAATTCTAGTATTTCTAGTACCTTTTTCTCTAGAAGAGCTGCTTCTTCTAAATGATCTAAAGCTCTCACCTCTCAAGTTTTCGAGGGATACATCACTGTTATTATGTCCTTCGAATTTTAGGTTAATGTCTATAGTTCTTCTATTCTCATAGACCGTTGCTCTTACACTTTTTGGCTTTTCTTTGGGGCCAGAAAATTTTCATTCTAATAGAAGGGTTACCTCCTCCCATGTAACCTTATGGATTTGTTACGAATGATTTTTCAGATTTGTGAGGAATCTAGTATTAAGACCAGGAATATTTGTTATTTTGGTATTTGGTTCTACTGTTGTGATCATTAGTTTATAATAGATCTTATAAACCACAGCAAACTCTTGTATGTCGTCTTTCATTGAGGTACCATATGTTTTGACTCGTAGTCGTAAATAGTGGGTTCCATCAATCAGGCTAGTTGAAAAGTTTGGGAAGCGATTGAAATATGCAACTTTTTTGCATAGCGATGCTTGGAGGGGTTCCAGTAGACTTTTCTTGAAATAAATTAATCTATTGTCCTGTAAGACGCATAAGACTGAGCAATTTATGCCAGTAATTTTATGCCGACTTGGACTGCTCTAACGTGCATAAATTTGTAATTTCTTTTTCTGGCTTTAAAAACTTCCTTAGGTATTATCAAAAGGAGATATGTTTCTCTTGTTGTTGCTGGAGTGGTGAATTCAAGGATTTTAAACTAATTTCAAATTTTTTCTTCAATTTCATTGAACTTGAATTCTTTAGAATTGAGTAGCTATACTGCTATTTTCTTTTCAAAGATGCTCAACATATTTATGTTACGGACATCTTTAGCTTTGGATTCCTGAAATCTGATGTTTGACAGATTTGTTGTTGGATCCAAAAGAAACGGCTTTGGTGAAGGGTTCCCTCTTGGAACTTCTAGTGATTTAAAGTCATTAATTTTCTTTATGACTGTTCGAGGGAGACTGTCTCTTGACTTCTTATGTTCTTGAGCTATCCTTTGAACATAGTCAATGATCTTCATCTATTAAAGATTTAGTTCCTCGATTTTACTATTAACCTTTGTTAATAATTCTTTCTTATTTTCTGGGTGATTTTGATATAATCCATTTTAGTTTCTTATTTCTGTAATTGATTACTAATCGCTAGAAGTATCTCAAGATACTCTTTGTTTCTAGAGATTTCTGTTAAAGATTCTTGATGCGTAACATCAGTCGAGTTTAATAGAAATTCTAGTTTCTCCATTATTTTCTCAGAAGGTGTTCCCATCTTTGGGAATTTGTTGAGTTATAGTAAGTTTTGATACAAGTAAAGGTGTAGATCTAACCAACAAGCTCAAACTGATAATCTATGTAAATAAAGCTCTGTTTTAGCTTTATCACACAAACAAGCAACTATAAGAGAATGTTGTTTAGCAATTTCAGTATCATTTTTGTCCTGGTATTGAGGAAGAGATAATATTTTTAGTTTTTGTAACAATTTAATTTTTTGTTTTGTGTTGTCAACGAAGTTCCTAATTCACTTAAGTTTTTTACTTAACTCTTGAGAAGTTGGAAAGTGAGAATTTTTTATAATAAGAAATAAATATTTACCTTCGAGTACTGAAGATAGATCTTTGACTGCAAATGTTAGAATAAACAAATTATGAATTCACTATGCTTTAAAAATATATAATAATATAACAAAAATTAAAATAATATTTTAACAATTTTACCAAGTACTATTTCAAGCCTTAAGTAGTTTTAAAAGAGCAAGTACTAAATGTAAATTGGGTGATCAAGGTACTATTTAAGAATTTTTCCCAAGCAAAATTCATAATGGTAATTAGGCCCAAGAAGTAAAACTGTACAAAGGACTGAAAATGTTCAACCACTGCTAGTCATATTACTCGTATCGAGACCAAGCCCATATTTAGGCCTGCTCAGCAGAGACCATTAGCAACAAAATTACAAGCTCAAGAAAGATGAACCTAACTTTCAAAAAAAGAAAGATGAATCTAATGCTGCAAATCTGTAATAGATAGTAGCTATACGAGAAATGACTTCTCCCACTCATACCATCTCAGAAAGTTACATGATCTGAGTGCAGCAATGCAGTTGCAAAATTTCATTTGAATATTTAACTGACCAAATACTGAGAAGCACTACAACAGTTCCATTTCTTGAATTGGAAGTGCTTGAGCACATCATGAAATGAATCCTGTAAACTTGAGCCTCAGTTAGGATGCTTCCCTGGCCACTATCACTTTCAAAAATGTAGGTGATCACTGTTCGGTATCTCTCCTCAATTTGCTTGTCCTGTAATACCACAAAGATGTATAATCTTTCTTTGCTAACTCAAGAAAGGATACATAGAGTAAGCAGAGTAGTGACACGTGTGCACATGCAACTAAATTTACAACATTGAACCTTTTGAAGAATTTGACAATCTCAAATTCATCCTTGCTTTCACAAAAATAAGAAAACCATGCAACCAAGTTTACCACATCAAACCTTTTGAAGATACTGATACACTTCCAAATTCAACCTCAACTTTTGCAAAAATCAACAAATCATTCAAGTGTAAATTGGAGTTTCACTGTTTACACATTCTTATTGAAGTAAGCTTTGTCATCATCTGTTTTTTGGGACTAAACACTACGAAGAAAACCGATAAGCGGCACTGAAGTATATGTATGATGATAAAGATATGAGCTGCAAATATATTTCAACAATACTCCACCAAAATAATTTGACATCAGTAAACGGGATTTCTGATTTCTCGTAAGTTCTACAAACTCCCACCTACATTTGGATGTAAAGAGAGCTTTTAACAAAGTTTGATTTGTTTGCAGCATTTCCTTTCAGTTTTCATACCCAAACCAGCGATGCTAAAAAACAATAGTGATATTATTGAAACAGGAAATCTCATCACCAGAGAGTAAAAACCTGTACATATCCAGTGATATAGGAGCCTACGACAACTAGCTCACTCATGAAGCCGTGGAGACAGATACATATAATATGATGTTGAAACTATATAGAAGTACCAGACGAGCTTACCTCAACAAATATGCCAAATTTACCGTCAGAACAATCTATTAGCATGGTACAGAAAGACCCTCATAAATTAGAAGAATCCCAGCTGGCATAAACAGCATCAATTATTTTCTCATGCAGCGTAGCCCCAGAACAAACAATTATTCCTCTATCAAGACCTTCTAAGTATGATCCCTTTGAGAAGTCCAGTGGGCGCCCTCCAGCATCAGTTACGACACCCCCAGCCTCTTCTACAATGACGACACCAGCAGCATGATCCCATATCTTCTCCTTGTACCCAGTCCTTGCAAACTTCATGAAAAGCTCAGCATCTCCCCGAGCTATGGCTGCATATTTCACCATGCTGTAAACGCGCATGGGCTTCTTTCTACCATCTCATATGAAACAAAAGAACCAAATTAGAGCACCGATAATACTAGATCTGCCAATATAATCCCACCCCAGTAAAGATGGCAAGCAAGGTAGCTTTGAGAGTCAAAATCTATATATATTTCCAGCCAAAGAAAGAACAGGAACATCAAGGAATAATTAAAAAATGACATAAGGGAAGTAACACTTGGTTGTTTTACTTTATATTTCTCTATATGTTATCACAAGGAAAACAAACCATTTGAAAGATCAACAACTTATACCATACATGTGACTAAATCCATGTTCATTCCATTAATCATCCTTCCATAATTTTGAAAGACATGCTCCATGCTAGAAAAAGAAAGATTTCAGATCCATTTTATGATACAGTAAAGAGGAATCTGCGATCCTTCTATTAGTATCTCATTTTATGTTTCTGATTACTATGTTTTGTTTCATACCTTAGTCAGAAAATAGTCCACTTATATATAGATCAAATAAGTAAATATATTTACCTAAGCCCAGCGCTGTGAGCAACCCCTTCCGTGAAGGAGTGATCTGAATTTGCTCTCTCCACTGGTTCACAACTAGTAGCCAATGCTGGGTCATCGATGGAAGAAACCCGAATAGGTTTTGCAGAATTTGGCCACTCAAACTTCTTATCACCCTGGATGAGTGGCTGCATCCACGCCTCCCCACTACCTTTTCTTGCATACATCACACAGCCTCTTTCCCAGATATCAGGAGAATGTGAAGACAATTTTGACATGGCTTCATGGTACTGATAATGATAATTGAGCAATTCCTTTTTCATTGGATAATTAGGGCACCCTAGTACTCCAATAATAACTTTACCACCCTCGACTAAGGCTAGAGCTACAGCATATTGATCCCCACGCACAAACCCTAGTGTTCCATCAACAGGATCTAGTACCCAGAGTCTTCCTTTGGGGCCACCTACTGAGTTGCACCGGCTGATAGCCTCAAGAACCTGAGAGGTGGTGAGGGCTTTCGATGGACCTCTAAAACCATACTTGGGTGCTCCAGCTAAGCATTCATTCACAGTATTCACAACTGTTTGCAGCAAACCTGCAGATTCGGCCTTAGAGAGACTTTGTACATCTTCTTCAGCTATGATGGACACATTTTGACTCCCAAAGAATTCAGATAGTATCCAGCTGACAGTTGCTTGAACACTCCAGTCTATTCATGCAAAATGACTACAAAATTAGCCAAATCCATACCAAAGACAAACACGGATTCAGAAGATAGAGAATTCCCTTTTTCAAAGAAACACAAACACAAAGTAGCATTATACTCATCCAGGAACAATATCTGATGTTGAACACGGTTAGAAATTATTAAATTTATTCTCTCTTTGTACGCATGCTACAACTGTTATCCATCACTTCTACAACTGATGATGAAACAAGTTATAGTACTTGCTAAAAGGAACTTTTCATACTTGAAGAATTCAAAGAAGAATAAACAGAATTATCCAGATCTTTTCCTAACAATGAAACAGCAGGATTCATAATCTACACACAGCAAAAGCAACAAGGTAGTATGTCTCTACTGCATTCTATCAACTGACCAAATGTCGGCCTTCACATAAGGCTCTGAAAGATTAAAACCAAATACAAACAAACCTTTGCAAGAATTACTAAGAAGATATGATTCGTGATCCACATTACCCTAATGATCATTTTATAAATACCACATTCCATGCGAACTATTTCCAACAATGTTCATCTACCAGCAATCCATCTTATGCTAAATTTGAAAAAGAAGACCTGGTTCCACAAGTTTGAACTATTCTATACGCATGGTTTAGAGGAAAACTTAAGAATACAATGCATGTGATGCCAAATCACCGCATTTCAAAGGACTAGAAATTTGCAATGAACAAACAAATGGTGTAAACACCTCCCCCTAATCATGAAAACAAAACTACATAACTGGACTAGTAATTGGACAAAACCAAGTTGAGCATTACCTTCCAAACACATAACTCATCCATTTATTCTATTATTGAATCCACAACAAGGACATAACCAAAAACAATTGTTTAGAATACAAGTACACGCCAATAAGCAAGACCCAAATTCAATCAATAATAATCAAAATCAAAGATTCAATCCTTGGAAGTACCTACCTGCAATGGTTACAGGGGAATCATCGTCCTTGGACTTAACCTGGTCACAACTAGCTGAAACCAAACCCTCTTGAACTCTCTGACACAGAGCACAAGCCATGTGCACCACTCTAACTGCCACGTCCAGCTCCTTAGCGTACTTGTCGTCCTCCATAGCCGACTTTCATCTAACTCCACAAAAAACCCAGATGGAAAAAGTGAACACTTTCATAGATAGAGAGACCAGAACAACAAACCTTGAGATACCCAACTGGGAATTTGTGCAAAACTAAGGTTCCTACATTCTTGGGTCGTTGATTTTTCTTGGCGCTAATTGTAATGCCATATAATGGTGTCCAGTGAATCAAAGGTGCATTAGTTTTTAACCTATCTGGTTTGTGTTTGTGCGTGAATCAAAATCAAACTGGGTTTGTTTATGGGGTTGGAGGCACTGTGGTTTGTTGAGTTTGTGAAACAAAAGCGAAGAAAAGCGCATGGAATTGATAGAGAGCCCAAAAAAGGTTCCGTTGAGTTCCAAATTGGAGGCTTCAGAGTTCAGAGAGACCACAGGTGTCTCTGTCACAATCTCCCGTTTGTAAAGTGTCTTATTTTTGGTGTTAGTGAAGACACTGTGAGGGAGGTTGTGGGCTTCCATCGGCTCATTTTCCAGGCCCTTTAAAATATGCAATGGCTGGGAGTCCCATTGGGCTAGTTTGATCATCTCAAGTTCTCAACTCTTCAAAGGTCTAAAAGAAGAAGTCTTTTTGGAAATCCAAAGGTCAAAGAAGTTAGTTTAAAGGGCTTGGAATTTTGTTGGGACAAAAATCGACATGGGTTAGTTATTGGGGCAAGAATTGATTAGGATCGTGACTTAGCTGTCATTTGGCGATTTTGAAATAACTACGAAAAAGTGAATAAATAATCACTGACTTAATGTCCCGAAGTTCTAAGACTGATACTGTGACATAATGGGTGAACTTGCTCTTAGAACATAGACTTGTGAGTCGACCTTGTGCTATATGATATGAAATATAGCTTGGGGTGCTAAAGGAAGTTCTATACTAGTTCCCCGTTTAAGACGTGATCTAAAAATGGAGGGAGAGAATCGATGGGGCAGCTGGGCTGGAGGAGAGAGGGAAAGACGAGGGACCGACGTGCTTGGTGGGCAATTGATGCGCGGAGTCGCGCTAAAGGACGAAAGAAGGGTGACTGGCAGACACGCGACGCGCGATGAGGAAGGGAGGGTGAGCGACACCCATGCAGATGTGGGACCGGCCCACGTGAGTTGTTCCTAGCCGTTGCACTCCCTCTTCACTCCAACAGCTATTAAATCTAACGACCCTTATTGATTTCAAATTAAAATCAATGGCTAGATTCAAATTTCAGTTATTTTTTTTTCATTACTGATTTTGATCCGATGGTAAATAATATACGTTGAAATCGATCCAATGATTATTACTCAATCTAACACATATTTTTCATATAACGATCAAAAATAATTATAAAAAATTATAATTTTTTTTTTGAAAATTAATGTTGGAACAGTAAACTCAAATTTGTGAGAGATGAAGGAGTGAATGACTCCGTTTTTATAGAAGATCAACATGATCTCCGAAGATAAGAATTCACACGTGGTAGATAATGTAATCTCGCCAACTAATTAGACGTTAACACGTGTTGCACGAAATTTTGTCCGATATTTTGATAAGTTATCATATCTTTATGTAATTTGTAAAATGACCGACACATGTAAAACGAAATTATATCCGATTTGTGAATAATGCATATGTCACTCAATGTTTTTTAAAAATTAATATAATTATTATTTATCATGTACAATTATATTTTATAAAGTTTAAATTATTGTACGTTAAAAACAACATAAAATAAGGTTATCTAAATATATAAAATTAGAACTTTGAGATAGAACCTTAACCATTAGAGATAATTGAAGTCCTAAATGAATAGTATCAAAATGAAGTCCTAAAAATAGGTTTAGGATCCCATATAAGACTTTGCCATTGGAGATGCCCTTAGAGCAAATGCACCGCATAGGCAGAGGCAAAAGGCATGGGGACTTGTTTGCAGCTGTGCACATGGGTAAAATTCTAGAGATCCCACCATTTCTCAATTTGATCAACTGCCTGTTACTTGGGTCGACTTGTGATCTTATTTCAATTTGTAATGATAACAAGGGTTTAATTGCAAAAAAATTGTTCTGGGTCGGGCAAAAGCACCTGCGGTGCATTTGCTCTTAGAGCATCTGCACCAGTCGGCGATTTGCTTGATCAAGTGGTGGGTCAAGCCAGTGGGTGCTTGAGCAAACGAAAAACGGCGATGTAGCGGTGAATCGTCGGCCGGGATGCTCGTTGACTGAGAGCTCGAGCATAATTTTCTCTGGCATTTGATCGAGCGCCTGACGGAGCTCACGTCTTATGGGTGACGTCAAGCGCATTTGATTTTTTTTCTTCTTTCAGGCGCGTGCAGTAAAACAATTTTAAAAAATTAACGCTCGAATAGGACATTGACACTTGTCTTAATTACCGGGCTGAGAATTACTCTCCAACGGTCCAGTTGATCTGGGCCTTTGGTTTTGAATATGAAATTTGATCCAACGGTCCGAGTTTATACAAAACAGCTATTTTCTGTAAGCAACAGAAATTAACGGAAAAAAAAAAATTATTTGCAAAAAAATTGCAAAAACATCCCTAAAAATTACAGAAAATACCATAATATTTTTTATATAACTACTACTTTATTTCATTCACAACTCACACCAATTTGTGCACAAAAAATTTCATATCCCCTTCCATCTCTCCTCTCATTTCCTTGAGCATTTTTCCAAAAAAAATGGGCACCCATTGGCTTCCTTCCGATGATTTACAAATGTACATCTCTTTCGCACGTCATAGCATTGATAAATACAGCAACAACAAACAAAAGAATAAAAAAATTTGGGAGACAATTCATGCCCATTATGTGCTAAATTGGGAGTTTGCACAAGGTGAAATTCCTCCAAATGAGCCAAGGACTCAAATCACGTTTTCGTCTCACTACAACAAGTTCAAACTACTCTTGCAAAAATGGGGTGAATGTTTGCACGATGCACGGAAGCATATAGCTGGCGGCACTTCGCTATTGGATGAAGTAAGTTTCTATGATTATATGAATTAAATTATGCAATTTATATTTCTAATTTGTGCATAAATATGTAGTATTATGAAATAGCTAATATTTATATTTTATTAGGTCAAGCAAACTCAATCCTCTTACTATTCGGCCAAGAAGAAACCACACACTTTCCATGTTACAAAGCGGTTAAGGACCATCCATCTTTCGTTGCGGTGCTACCAACTACTCCATCTCCATATGTAAGTAATTACCAAGCTGCTCCTTCCGCTACAGAATCATCTCTAACCATCAATTTGGGTGACAAAGAAGTGAATGAAACACTTAAAAGCAACGTGAACGCTTCCTCGAGTCCGGCTAGACCAATTGGAAACAAGGCGGCAAAGGAAGCAATGTGAAAAAAGAAACAAGGTTAGACTCCTATTGAGCAACGAGTTGAAGTTTTGCATACCATTGCAAGTGATCGATCAAGCATCGTGGCATACCTCAAGGAAGATGCATAAAGAAAGTGAGCTTAATTATTACAAAGAGTGCATAGAAATTCAAAAGCGGAAGAAAGCAAGGGCATCCGAAGAATTACAATTCAAGAAACAAGAGGAGGAAACAAGGATCATGATCATGGATTTGGAGGCTATGGCCCCAATCTCGAAAATGTATTTTAGCAAGAGAAAGTTAGCAATCCTTAATGAAGGAGAACCTAGTCAAGATCAAGCTACTGATGAAATATATTTGGATTGTTATCACCCAAGTCGCGTGCTCTTTCTATAGTAGTTAGAGTATTGTACTAAGAATAAATATAAGCTTAGCTTGTCATTATGTTATTTAAATTTTTGATAAATAAAAATGTAATTTATTTATTAATATGAAATTTAAAAGCATATTTGTTACACATTAAATTAAAACACATACTAAAATTAAACACACTCTTAATGAAAACACATAATAAATTGAAACTCACATATTTAGACTAATATTTGGAGTATTTCACCGATTTTCAATCTCTATTTGTGTTTCACCAAGTCCTTCTGGAGCTCTGTATGGATGTAAACGGATTCGAGATCTGCAACACGGTCGTGAAGCCGTTGTATATTGTGTCCATCTCTTCTCATTGGCTAAAAAGGAATGTGATTCCCTTGTACATCCATCGGCCCATCATAAACCTGGAAAGCGGGTTTTGCATGTATTCTTCTTCATTCTCCTCATCCTCATCCTCCATGTACATTTCCTCAACAATTATGTTATGCAATATGATGCAAGGTAACATGATGGATGTAATTTTTTGATTTGTGGTGCAATGTACAATTATGACAAATAATTTCTCAATGTGATTGCAAGATGCCAAAGTACCTCTCCACATCTTTCCAGTATGCCTCTTGTTTCTTTACGAAGAGCTTATCTTGCGGCGTCTGGGGATTGAAAATTGTTTTGACAAATATAGAATACCTCATATATATTTCGTCATCCAGATAATAAGCATTGAAGTACATACCTTTGTCCGTGGACTTCGTAGATGATAGTTGGGCTTCTTCTAGCAAGGATCTGGTCGAACACATCAGATTGATGAAGCACGTTAATGTCATTTTTAGCTCCAAGACAACCAAAGAAACTGTGCCATCTCCATGTATCATACGAGGCCATCGTCTTTAGGATAATAGTGGGGAGATCTTTTTGGACCGAGTATGCTCCTTGATAAGCTGTTGGACAGTTCTTCTATTCCCAATGCATGCAGTCGATGCTTCCAATCATACCTGGAAAGCTTCGACGTTGACCTTTATCTAGGAATCACGTGAAGTCCTGGGGTGTTGGAGTGCGAAGGTGTCTTAGACCATATAGGTCAACCACTTGGCGGAAAAACTCATTCATACATTCCAGGGTAGTCGATTCCCCTATCCTTTTAATCTCAGTATACTGATTTACGGCTGCCCCGTACGCTAACATTCATGGAGCACCAATCATCTTTTGTTTGGGAAGAAGCCCTAGAACTCTAGTAGCGTCTGCTCTTTGATGCCAAGATTGGTCATGGTTACAGAGATCCGTCATGATAATGGTGAATCGGTCTCTGCTCATTCGGTACCTCCGCTGAAATTCTTGTGCATTGAAGTTGGGCCGTTCGATGAAGTAATCTTCCATGAGATTGTGTCCCCAAGACTTTCTCTATTGTGGTCGATTCAGTTTTAGACCACGACGTGAACCACAACCTTGTGGTTCATTGTCGTATTGTGCTTCCTCCATGACCACATGATTGACGATGAATTGCTCCATATTGTCATCCTCTTGGTTTTGATGTTGTTGTCTCCGCCTGAAAAAATTGTGGAAGCTGAAAAGATTCATCAGAGTGATGATGTTGAAAATTTTAATAACTGTTTAGAGAGATGTGTAATCTTCTCGGATTGGAAGATATTTGTAGATGGTGTGAGTATAGAATAAGTGATAGATGAACATTTTATAGCTAATTGTAGATAATCTGATCTTTGGAGATTAACACACGTGTCACATTATCATTGGACAAAAATCTTACCGAAAATCTGGTCAAATTATTGTTCTGTTAATGACACATGGCAATGACCCATGTCACATTTTTATTAGTTGAAAATCTTACCGGAAATCTAGTCAAATTATCTTGCTGATAACGTCACGTGGCAATGACACATGTCACGTTTTTATTAGTAGAAAATCCTATTAGAATTTTTATATAAATATTTAATCGATAACGACACATGTCACGTTATTATTGATTGTAAATCTATCCGTAAATAATTTATTAATATTTTACAACCTGTTGAAAGGTAATAGCTCTTACATTTTGTGAATAGGTGGATTTAAAATTTAATTTGCTCATGCAAATTGAGAATTTACTTACTCTTGCTATTTGGAGTTCTTGCGAGACCAATGAGTGCATATGCTTTTAGTGTGGCAGCTCACAAGCTGCACTTGCTGCTCCACTCACCTAAACACCATATTCCTTCCGCCTGTAACAATAAATTTGATTGAAGAGATATTAGGGCACTGCAGCGGATTCACGTACCCTGAAACCAACAAGCTAAGGACCACGAATTTAAAGGCATAGTGACAGTATACCATCATTCCAATTCCTTCCAAAATTTATTCTCCCTGGGAACAAGTTTCACTTATCTTTCGGGTTCGCATGTGCAGCTAGCCCAACGATATGCCAAATCGTACGTAGGTTGTCATGATCGAATTCCATATGTAGCCCTAAGAGCATTCCCACCGGTAGGGAACGGCGAGGACGTCCGGGGGGGTGGCCCAGCAGTTCGGGGACGTCCGGCAAGGTGGAGGCGTGCAGCGGGGGGGTGGCCGTGCGTGGACCGGACGTTGACGGACGGATCGTCCCAGGCGGCGTCCTCGGCCGAGCACGCGAGGCGGATCGTCCCAGCTGGCGGGACCCACGCCACGTGGGTGACGTCAGCATGACCCCTTTTTTTTTTTTTTAGGGTAAAAAAAAAAAACAGTAAAAGTAAAAACTGTCAGCCAACCAGAAGCTGACACGTGTCAGCTTCTGGGAGGCTGACAGATCAACGGCTCTGTTGATCTCAGCCATCCATTTCAAACGGATCTAAACAGATCCGACGGCCCAAATTCAAATCAAACGGCCACTTCGGCCAGAAATCAATTAATTGCAAAAAAAATCCCCAAAAATTGCAAAAAAATCCCAAAAAATTACAAATCACCCCCTATATTTTTTCTATAAATACTACCTCCATTTCATTCATTTTTTACATCAATTTGTGCACAACAAATTCACTCTCTCCCCCTCTCAATCTCTCCATCTATCCTCTAAATCTTTTGTTTATTTTTTGGGAAAAAAATGTCAACAAATTGGCTTCTTTCGGAAGATGTGCAATTAAGCATATCTTATTGTCGTTTTAGTGTTGATTCGATTACCGGAAATCGTCAAAAGGTCGACAAATTATGGGAAAAGATTCATGGCGATTTCAAGGCGAATTGGGAGCTAGGTTATGGTGAATCAATGCCGGAAACTAGGACCCAAAATGCA
The DNA here is from genome assembly GCA_946800695.1 of Geum urbanum. NCBI lineage: Eukaryota > Viridiplantae > Streptophyta > Magnoliopsida > Rosales > Rosaceae > Geum > Geum urbanum. Next base: position 69,334,937 of record OX326998.1, on the reverse strand, counting down.
TTATCCTCTCGATTCGCAAAGTTGAAGGCGAATTTGAAACTTTGGGGTAGTGCTATTTCTTTCGCACGAAGAAATGCATCTTCCGGCTCCAACTTACACGATGAGGTATTGTTTTTTATCTCCATTTTTTTGCAAGTTATATTTGAAAAAATATTTAATATAAGTTATGTCCATTTTATTTAATTTTCTTTATGGCATGTTCTTTAATTATTTAATTTTTTAGATGAGAAGTGCTCAATCATTTTATGTTGCCAAAAAGAAGAAAGAGTTTAAGGACTTTGCTTGTTGGGATGTGGTGAAGAATCATCCATACTTCATCCATGTCGAAGCTAGTACACCTCCACCTTACTTATCCTCTACTCCGCCTTACTCATCAACACATCCCGCAAGCTCAATGCCCTCCGCCGTCAACTTGGATGAGGATGATGCATTTCCCACACCAATGAGCAATCAAGCTCCCTCTTCTCCGGAGCGTCCTATGGGAGTGAAAGCGGCCAAGGAAAGGAAAAAGAAAGGAAAAAAATGCATGAATTCAACAAATGAAAGAGCCGAGGCTTTGAATAGGATTGCGACAAATCAAGAAGCTTATGGTCGCAATCAAAAAGATAATGATGCAATTGAGGTTTCCCTTCTTCGAGAGCAAATCGCGCTTCAAAAAAGAGATATCGATTTGAGAGCTTTGGCGGAAGAGACTCGGATCATGTCAATGGATACCGAGATTATGACTCCTAAATCCAAGAAGTATTTTACCAAGAGGAAAGCCGAAATCCTTTCTCAAATGGATGAGGTTGAAGATGAAGCAAGCGGAGAAGGCTATTCCAATTGTTATCGCCCCATTTTTCCAAGCTCTTAAATTAAATTACCCACTTGTATTTTTTTCAAGTATTTTCCCTTCAAGCATTTAAATTATGTAGTTTCCCATTAAAATAAATAAAAATGCAATTTCTTTATTTCCATCAAGTTCCCACACATTACAAAAATTATTTAACACACATAATTCAAACACAAAACATTTTTATAGTTGTTCACCGGTCTCAAGAAACCAATTGTGCTTAACTAAGTCCTTTTGAAGCTCTCCATGGATGTAAGCTGATTGGAGATCTACAATACGCTCATTAAACCGTTGTTCATTTCCATATCTTCCAACCGGCTCGAATGGAATACGGTTCCCCCCTTCATCCACTGGCCCATCATAAGCAGTGAATGCGGTAGATGGGTTTTGGAGATCTTCTTCTTGGTTCTCCTCAAACTCATCCTCCACGAACTCGTCCTCAACGATCATGTTGTGCATTATGATGCAAGCCAACATGATGTCTTTTAACGTCGAAAGGCGGTGACACCGAGCTGCATGACGAATTATCCCCCAACGAGCTTGTAAGATGCCAAAGCACCTCTCCACATCCTTACGGTACGACTCTTGCTTTCTCGCAAAAAGCTTTTGTGGAAGCTCTTGAGGATTAGAAATTGTTTTGACAAACGAAGAGTACCTCGGATATATCCCGTCAGCAAGGTAATAGGTATTACGGTATGTCATACCGTTCACTTTATAAGTCACAGATGGACTTCTTCCAGCAAGCACTGCATCGAATACATCTGATTGATACAACACGTTGATATCATTTTGAGCTCCTGGTACCCCGAAGAAACTATGCCAGATCCAAGTGTCATATGAGGCCACTGCCTCTAAGATGATTGTTGGACGACCTTTCCTCCCTGAGTACGCCCCGGACCAAGCAGTTGGGCAGTTCTTCCACTCCCAATGCATGCAATCAATGCTGCCGATCATACCAGGAAATCCGCGTTGTTTAGCCCTTCTTAGAAGCCGAGTGATGTCTGTCTGATCTGGAGCACGGAGGTAACGAGTACCATAAAGCTCAACCACTTGGGTGCACCACTTCTTCATGCACTCCATAGTTGTTGAGTCCCCCATCCTTGTGATTTCGGCACACTGATCTGCAGCTGAGCCGTATGCCAACATCCGAAGAGCACCAGTCATCTTTTGTTGGGGAAGAAGTCCGACCATTCCAGTGGCGTCGGCTCTTTGATGCCAAAATGGGTCGTTGTTGCAGAGGTCCGTCATTAAACGGTTGAATATATGTCGGCTCATTCGGAACCGCCGACGAAAGTCGTGGTTGGTGAAGACCGAGCGTTCGATGAAGTAATCTTCCATAAGATTATGGCCCCTCTCATCCCTCAGCCTTGGTTGATTTACACGGCGGCGTGGTGCTGGATCATCATCGAATGCTGCATCATCATCGAATGCTGCATCAACCGCCACCGCGTCGATAACGAATTGATTGGCAATTTCAGCATTTTGTCGGCGTTGTTGTCGCCTCCTATTGAAAAAATTAGTGAAACCCATAGGATTCATCTTGAGGAAAGGGAAATGTGATGAAGTGTTTAGAGAGGATGATAAGAAATGTGAAGAAGTATTGGTGTGAGTTCTTCCACTCCCATAGCTCATTCTTTTATAGTCATTTTGAAGAACCAGATTAGATTAGATAACGACACGTGTCGACCGTCAATTGGTTGAAAATCTTACCGAATATCTTTCGCAATTATTTTGCCGACACCAACACGTACACAATACACGTGTCACATTCTCGTTGGACCGCAATCTTACAAGAAATATTACCGTCCTATCTTCATTAATAATTTTGCCGACACTGACACGTGTCTCATTCTCGTTGGACCGCAATCTTACAGGAAATATTACCGTCTTATCTTAATCAATGATTTTGCCGACACCGACACGTATACATGACACGTGTCTCAAAATAACTTGTCGAAAATGTTATCGTAAATCCGTAACCACTTATATGTTCTGGGATAATACGTGTCGGTTAGTTATTGGGTGAAAATAATATTCGATATTTAAAATTTCAAAATTTTAATTATTCGTGAATAGTAATAGGAAGTCCTCAAACAGGCACCGCTGCACGAAAAACTGTTTGAGGACTTCCTATTCTGAGGAATTCCTCAAAATTCTGAGGAATTCCTCAAAATGGGGCTTCCTCACATCCTCCATGGGTGGGAATGCTCTAACACTCGAGAAAGATCCAGCTTCATAATCCATTATGCTCCCTTTTAATCGATCCATTTATTCTAAGTAATTAGTGTGTGTTAAGTAGTTATTACTCTTCTGGGGAAAGTGTTTAGATTTAGAGGCCCCGGATTAAGGCAAACAAAGATGGCCGCTACTGTCCATTACTTGACAGATATGTGTCAATTTCTTGTTCGAGGAAGTGTTGAAAATTGAAACAGAGCTTCTTTTAAGCTCGCAGAGAACAACGGACGGTTTACACAATCACAATGTGATTAGTCATCAACTTTGATCTTTGAAGGTGATATATCCACTAGTGGGTAAAGGAAAGTAGTGGCAAAATGCCAGCTCTCATTAATCTTATATCATTGTAGTCAACAGAAAATGTGTGGCTAACTGGCTATACCAAAAACTCTTGTGTTTAGACTTCATGTACCATTAGGGTCTAGGGTGTATGGCGACGCTCCATCGGTTCCGCATGACTTCAAGAGACATGGAGCTGGAGGTAAAATTTGAATCGAGTGAACATTGGAATTTGAAGAAGTATATTGCGTGTTATTCTTGTATTTTTAAAATTGTATGTAAATATTTTTATTGCGTCCGAATGCGATTGGCATGTAATTATTTTGTATAGAGAGATCGTTATTGCCTTTTAAATTGGTTGATCTTTGAAGTTCTCGACCACATGTCTCGCCAGGATTGGCTTATATTGCACGGCGGAGGATCCAAGTAGTGGTGGCTACTATAGGTTAGCTTGACTTTGAGAGAAGCCTAATTATGGTATTAGGTGATGCTTAGATATTTGGGAAAAACAACAATCAGCCCACACGTACAACTGCATATAGTACGGATGGTAGATTAATCACATATAAATGATACGTGACAGATGTATTGTTCGATATATGGTTAGTCGATCTATTTCTTACCTCTGTCGTCTATCGTGACTGACATTAGTTATCATGTGGGGATAAAACACAAAGACTAAGTTGCTTAAGCACGAATACATCTACATTTTAATGCTAATATTTCAAACTACATAGGATATTAGGACATGTGAGTCGAAGAAATTGTACGTTCTAGGCCATGATTGTCCGTTCTTTTTTCATTTTTTTCCTTCAAAAAGAGCGTCTTTCCGAGGATCAGAAAGAAGTTTTATTACTTAATACGACTAACATCGTAATAGATGACATCAAGAACAGACTCTGAAGTGGAGGCGAACCATTTATAAAGAATGTCACGATCATAAACAAATATATGTGCTACACTATCATAGTTACTAGCACTAATCTTTAAATCCAGAAAAATCGACACATGTAAGCTTATTTGTATCTAAACATACTTTTAAGCGCCCACTCACAAACTAAATAGGACACAAATAAACCATAACCAATAAAACCAAAACTATTACCACTTGATTGCGAACAAAAGGCTATGGAAACAACCCAAATGTCTTAATAGTCCCCTTAGGTCTTGATAGTTGCGGACCACTAATCCAAGGCCCAAAAACCTTCTAACACCTACGGGCCCAAACCAGCCTAGCATCCTCTCCACCAATCCTACCACAATGCCGCTCCACTAACACCTCACACTCGAGTCGCTGCAGCCTGTTCTTTAATTTCTTCTTGTTGCAATAATATTGCTTCGAGTCTAATGTTTAACTAGCTTTTCAACATCTACCAATTTTATACCCTAAATGACCAAACTCATATATATATATATATATATATATAGAGAGAGAGAGAGAGAGAGAGAGAGAGAGAGAGAGAGAGAGAGAGAGAGAGAGCTCTTCCACTAAGGTATACATTTTTTTGCTCATTTTCAGGTATTAGGAATTACACCAATTTTTTTATTATCATATTTTACTATCTTCACCGTTCAAGTTTTAAGTCTTAATGTGTAGATCAAGTCTATAAATTTTCAGCCAAAATGGTGCTCATTAAGGTATTCAAAACTGCAATTGAAGTGTATAAGTATAAACAGTTTAGGTTTGACAGATTTGGTCAGTCCTTTCATTTAATCTAGTTCGATACCTTAATGATCACTATTTTGACTAAAAGTTTACAAGAATGATATACTTATATAGACCTAATAATTGGACTGTGGAGATGGTAAAATATGATCGAAAAATATGTGTAATACCCTATACCTAAAAATGAGCAAAAAAAGGTATACCTTAGTGGAATAGCCCTATATAATAGAATAGTAGAAATTACATAGTTGAAATTAAAACTTACAAAATAGGAGCTCTAGGCTCAATGCATGAATGAAGGTTACAAGGTTACTATACTAAGAGCTGTGTACTAAGCTCAACACATGAGCAGCTCAGATTCTAAATCTTGTGAACTGGAGAGGAATTGGGAGAGGGGAGAAAAAAAGCCTGCCTTGAATGAAAGGGAGCTCCTCCTTATATAGGAAGGCGGCTGAACTGTGGCTCCTTAAATCACGGGAGAATCTTTGCTTTTATCAAAGTGGGGGACAAAAGCAAAAGTCTACAGTGAAAGTAGCTTTTGGCTTTTGCTGACTTTTGACTTTTTGACTCCGTAATTTCGGGGAATCAAAACTTTACTAGAAGAGGGTCAGCTGGTGCTGATTCTACTCGTAAGGATCTTGACTGTCTTGGAACCATCTTGCTGGTGGTTGTGAGTGACTAGGAGGTGAAGATGAGGATTCTGATGAGTAATGGTCTTCATCTTTGACTGTATTATGGTCTGTATCAGAAGAACTTTCTTCACTAGCTTGTCGGAGGAGGGCTTTGGCAAGAGCTTTTAATTCTGCAGATCTTGATGACTTGGAGAATTCGTTCCTTTTTTGAGGAAGAAGATCCTTCTTCTGATTTGATTTTTCGACTGGTGGAAGGAAGAGGTGACTGGTGAATTAGCAGTGATAATTGACTATTCGTTGGAGGTTTGATTTGACTGGGTTGAGGAGCCGTGACTGGAAATTCTTCGTTGAATTGGGATAATACTCTGTCGATATTGAACTTATCCCACCATTTGACTAGAAATTGTCTTGAGACAATATTGTTACTGAGCTCGTAATGCCATTTGAAGATCCAAGGTAACTTGTATTTGGCCATGAAGTGAAGAGTGACTAGGAAGTTCTGATCATAATTGGAGAGTTTCATGACTTTTTGGAAACGTGTGATTGCTTCTTTTACTTGTTGGGGAAGAAGGTTGTAAGGACAACCATGAGTATTCCACCATCTGATGAACCACATTGGAAGGTTTCTTTTGAAGTTTTTGTCAAAATTGATGAACCATGAGTGACTGAAATTTTCTGTCTGGTGAAGAAAGATGATTGACCAAGCTTCAATATAATCATTGTAAGTGTAGGAAATGTCCTTGTAAGTGTGAGAATTATAAAGTTGATCTCCCCAACTTGTTAAGGAATCAACTTTCAAGATGTAAAGAGAATGGTAAAGGATTTTGGTATTATTTCTTTGATCATAAATGGCCCTGATTGAGATTGATCCAGTTTTGACTAGAATATCTTTATAAAAATTCAAAGAATGTGAGGGAGATTTAGGGGAGAAATGAAAATTAGGAGGGAAGTATTCCTTAATTAAGGATATAGGATTTTTTAGGTGACTATGGGGTGATTCAACATAAAAGAGATTTTTACTGGCTTGCAAGTGGTAAGGGGAAGTTTTTGGAAAATTGGTTTGGACAGGGGGGTCACATTTATAAGGATCATATTGAGTAACTAGAACTGATTGAAAGTTGGGGCGAACTAGGCTATGAGGATTTACCAAAGGGTTGTAATTGACTAGGTGATTTGGAGACATTTGGTTGTAATTGATTGGGGTAGGATGAGAAGTACCTGACAAGGCGAATAAACACCTCTCAAAATACCCTATTCACAACCTAGATATATCAATGTAGTAAGATAAATAGGGGTTATCGAACACAAGGAATTGGTGAAACTAAACCCTAGCACACTACCATGCTGACAGACTCGACTACAGTACACTAATGATAACGCGAGCCTAAGCTAGACAGACTCAAATGCTACGAAATTTTGACACAATAAACTAGACACAGTGGCGGACTACCACACAAAATTTGAGGGTATTCGGAGTTGATTTGGTCACCGAAATAAATCGGCTAAGCTACAGCTTATGTAGAAATCAGTAAATTGCAGAAAATAAATTGTTGAAAGTAAATTGTTGTAGTTAACCAATGAGATATGAATGTTAAGAACTTCTCTCCACCCTAGGCATACTTACGACCTCCCCAATATAATTGAACTAACCATGGATGAATACTCTCCACACAAGAGCTTTGGTTAAGTCATCTTATGTATTACACTCTCTTACTTGGCATGAAAGAGGGAGGGACAATCCGCTCGATCTTGATCCTCACTTAACCGACTTATACATATGGTGATGTAAGCCTAGAGAACTGAAGTCATTACGTTCTAAGAATGTTTGAAGAATAACAGAGTTTCAAGGGTTGATAAAGTGGTCACCATTTCATCACTAAGCCTTGTTTTACACAAATTCATGTTTGTCTCTAGAGAATATGCAACGATAAGGTGGTCATATACATAATGAAGACTATAGATCCTAAGCCATGCATCTAAGCGTGCACTCAAAGAAACATGAACATAGAAAACATACGGTGAGAAAACAGTGAAACAAAACTCATCCGAATAATTAATATAATCAAAAGGGGTTCAAAATCGTAAGCATATCTAGAGTTTCAATCAGCCCCTAACAATGAAAATTTAGCTACTCATAATCTTAAATAATATCATTGAAGAATTCATGAAAGATGAACAAAGAAGAAGAAATAAACTCTTGACGACGTCGAGATCACAAGTATGCAGTTTGGTTCTCTCTTTCTCTTCTGCTTCTTCTTCTATGCCGTCCGTCTCCTTTTTCCTGTTGCTTCCCCTTTTCTTTTGAAAACTGTCTCTCTCTCCCCTTAGCTAGCTAGCTGCTATATACATATAAATATATGCATGCAGCAATCATCACTCCTCTCCAGCCGTTCAATCAATCACGTCTCTTCTCTCTTCTTTTCCATCCCGTACGTTTCTTTTACCTAGCTAGGCAATATATATGCATGCAGCCCTTCTCCCGTCTCTCCCTTGCAAGCCATATATATAAATAAGTCAATTAACTAAGTTAATTGATCAAGTTGTTCACGTGCCGGAGACAAATTCTATTGCAAATAGAATTCCTTGTTTCCTTCTTTTAATCCAAGTCCAAGTCTTCTTCTCTCTTCAATTGCTAGCTTAATTTTCTCCTTGTTGCACTAGGAAAGCTCTTTTTAAGTCATTTTTCTTTATTTTCTCCAAAAGCCTATAAAACAAATCAACATAATTAATTTACTTAAAAACGTAACGAAAGAACTAAATATAAGGTAATATTATACATAGAACGTTGCATAATTATGCACCTATCAGTACCAGGAATAATCATACTATCTGGTTTTTCTGTCTTGACTGATTGTGCCAGAGGAGATTCCGGTTCTGATTTTACTGAGCTTCTGAGCTTTCTTGTTGAGGATCTGGTTGTCATGGCTAGGACCCTGGAGAAATTCTCTGGTTAGGAAATCAGGGATATGGTTATCAGATCCTTTTATGAATGCAATTTCAAAATCAAATATACTTAAAATTGCTTGCCATCTGGCAAAAATCTGTTTACTGGCAATATTTTGAACATCTTTTTCTAAAACATCTTTTGCGGTTTTGCAATCAACACGAATTAAAAATTTTTGATTTAATAAGTCATCTTGAAATTTTCTAATACATAAAACAATTGATAAGATTTCTTTTTTGATGGTACTATAATTTTTCTGGGATTGATTCCAGGTTCCAGAATGAAATCTAACTATTTGTTCAGGATGACTAGGAGAAATCTGCTGTTTTAAGATGCCTCCGTACCCGATTTCTGAGGCATCGGTTTCTACTATTTTGAAGGAATCGATTAAAGGGATACCAAGGCATGGTAAGGATTTGACATGACTCTTAATCTCTTTAACTAATGATGTGTCGACTGGAGACCAGGGGGGAGGATTGGATTGTAATCTTTCGAATAAAGGTTTGCACCTTTTTCTTAGATTTTGATAAAAATCTGCGATGTAATTTAAGGATCTCAAGAACCTTTGTAATTGAGTTTTGTCTAAAATCACATCAGGAAACTTATCGGCAAATTGGATGACTCTATTAATAGGATGAATCTGGAGATGATGAATATTAAAACCTAGAAACCTGATATCGGTTTGAAAGAGTTTAATTTTTGAGGCAGAGATAACCAGGCCATTATTCTTGACGATTGTAAAGAATTGATGTAAATGTTTCCAATGCTGTTCTATGGATTGAGAGAAGATGAGGACATCATCAATATAGACGATACAGAAGTGACTATAAGCATTAAAAATATCATTCATGATATTTTGCAATTCACTAGGGGCATTCTTTAAGCCGAAAGGCATTACATTCCATTCGTAATGTCCGAAGGGGGTGACGAAGGCAGTTTTGTACTTATCTTTTTCATGAATTTGAATTTGCCAAAATCCGGATTTCATATCGAATTTTGAAAAAATGACAGAATGGTTTAGTCTATTGATGAGGTCTCTTTTATTAGGTATAGGGTAGCGTATCCATTCTAAAACGGCGTTGAGGGGTTTGTAATTTATTACTAAACGTGGTGTTCCTCTTTCTAATTCAGCATTCTTCTGAACATAGAAAGCAGGGCAGGACCATGGCGATTTACTTGGTCTGATGATCTTTTTTTCGAGAAGATCCATGATTTCTGTTTTGCAGAATTCCATGACTTCATGATTCATTTGGATTGGTCTAGTTTTAGTGGGGATGTTTCTTTCTTCAAAATCTTTGATGTAAGGGAGGGTGATGATATGCTTCTTTCTGTGCCAAAAGGCAATGGGGATGTCAGCACATAATTCAGTAATTATCTTATTTTCGAAGATTTTTATTTTACTTTGTAAAACAGTATCTTGTAGTTGATTGTCTATTCGTTTAAAATTAATTTCTTCTTTGAGGAAAGTAATTTGCCTTGTTTTGGCTTGAATGGAATTGATTGTTTTAGAAATTGAATTTTCTTGGAAGGTTTTCAGAGAATGAATTTCTGGATTATTGATAAAGGAGAATTTGACTGGTTCATTAAAAGGGTAGGTGGTAATTCCATCATAGTCTGTGGTGAAAGGATAAATCAGGATAAGAAAATGGAGACCTAGGATGACTTTGTCCGTTAGGTCTTTGACTAAGACAAAAGAAGTCTTGTAGCAGACATTGTTCTGACAAATGTGTGATTTAGGCAATTCATATTTCATATCCATTTTAGATCCAATGACTGAACGTAAAGACTCTTTTGTTTTCTCAAAGTATTTAGAAGGTATTAATCCTTCTTGGATGCAGTTTAGATCTGCACCGGAGTTTAGAAGGTATTAATCCTTATTTGGTTAGACAGATTTTCGGCTGTGGGGTGTTAACTACATTTTCCTGAGTAATTACTTTTCTTAATTTTTTAAGGTAATCAGCTTTTAAATCGGGGTCATGTATTTTACTGATTAGATCAATTAGGAGTTCTTCTTGTTCTTCTTGTTTGGTAAGAACATTGATGGTTTTGGTGCAGCAATCGTTATTGCATTGAAAAGCATCACTGCAACCAAAAGTGACACGAGGAGAGGAATCACTATTAGAGATATCTGAAGAGGTTTTTTCCCAGTTACTGTCTTTTGGTTCTGAAGAGTCGTTATCTTCAGAATCTGTATTTCTTAGTTCTAAGAGGTTGATGAGTTTGTCGCGTTCATCTTGACTTATTTTTAACTGGTGGATGGTGGTCTTCAGGGGACATTTGTTGGCAAAATATCCTGGTTTATTACACTTAAAACAATTGCCTTTAGTAATATTTTTGTTAGGAGGATGGAAAGGTCTTTTGGGTTGGAATTTGTTTTTTGAATAAAATTTGTTTGGCTCAAATTGGTTTTTTGGAGAAAATCTATTTTTGATGAAGGATCTTTTGTAGTGGTTAGACTCAACATGTTTTGACTTTCTCCTAGAGGGAGGTAGGGAAGGTAGTCCGTATTGTTCACAAAAATTTCCTAATTCGTACTTAGCTAGTTTTTTTATCTGTTTTTGCGGCAGAGTTGATTTTTGAATCGATGCATATTTTAAGACCTTCCTTTTGGATTACTGTAATGATTTGGCCGTAAGTGAAAGAGTCATAATCTATTTGACCTAATTCATTACTCAAGACCTGCCTTATCTTATGAGCAAAAAGGTTTGGAAGACCATTTATGAATTTTTCTTTCCAAAAAGGTTGATTACTGTCGTCTCTAATCATAACTCTAGAGATAAAAACATTTTTGTACCAATTGAAATCATTAAGTGTTGGACATCTCGGGTTACTAAGTTGGTCATGAATTCTGGAAGTAATGTGACAAGGTGTACCGATGAAATGCTGAATTATGGTGTAGAATAAGGTGTTTACATCGTCTGAAATTCCCATTCCGATATTTGTATCGAAAATTGGGGATCCATCAGTGTCATGCATGACGGCATGTTTGATTGACTCTTTGGATTCAGTTGTAAGATGTTTTTCCCACCAGGAATGAAGCATTCCGGTGAATCCTGAGGAGAGGATGTCAACAATTTCAGGTTGGGAATAGTTGTAGGCAGTTACGTAACTATTTGCTGTCATAGACATGTGGTGAAGTTTGTTCAGAATTTCTTGTTCTGAAAGATTGTCAATATTCCATTCATATGTTTTATCTGCTGAAACGGAAAATTGATTCGAGGCAGCATTATTACTAGGTTGGATATCTATTGGTAAAGGACGTTCTGTCCAATTTTTGAAAGGTTTTCTGGTTGAATGTCTTATTCTGTTTAACTGGAGTTTTTCAAAATTCTGGTTTACTTTGGATATTGTACTAGAGTTATCGTCTGAAGAATCAGTAGTATGGATAACTGTAATTGTGCTGGGTTCGGGTTTTAATTCTTTTAACATTTGTTCCATTTTTTGGATGGTAGAGATAGGCTTAAGAGTATTTTTACTTAAGTCTTTGAAATGGACCAAAGGTGACTCTTGTTTTTTGGAGGGTTGGACTGTATTGAAGATATTATCTACTGTTGTCTCTATTTTATCTAATTGGTTTCCTATGGTTATTAGACTTTGGTTTGTGTAGTTATTTTGTTATGTTGTTTTCTTAAATTCTGTATTGTCTGTGGAAGGTAATTTAAAAGGAGATGCCGTTACCGGAGACTGGAGATGGTCAAGAATTATTGTCTCAGGTGGGGGATGACTGGAAGAAACTAGGGTATTTTTGGCCGTTTTCCATTTTGATTTTGAGAGGGTCTGGACATTTTTCTCATTAATTTGGTCAACAAAATCAAGGAAGTATATTTCAGAGTGTGTTCTGAGCATAAAATTCTTCCATTCCTGGAATAATTCTAGTCTTTGTTTTTTGGTAGGGTATTGATTCCTATAAGCGTTTCGTCTGGGAATATTTTCTTTATTTTGAAGATGTTGGTCTAATTTAGGATAATCAATCATAAAAGACGTGTTAAGAACAGTTAATTGAGGATTAATGGGATTGACAACTTCAAAGTCAGTTGCTGTGGGAGAAGTTTGTTCATCATCAGAATCTCTTCGATGATTTGTATCCACTACAAGAAAACATCACTTAGACCACGGAAACGTAATTGTTCCGTGGTCCAAGTGACACTTGGACGAGGGAGACATCTCCGTCGTCCAAGTACCACCTGGACGACGGAGAACACCATCTCCGTCGTCCAGGTGGACACCTGGAGGACGGAGATGTCTCCGAGGTCCAAGTGATCACTTGGATGACGGAGAAAACCATCTCATTCGTCCAGGTGGACACCTGGACCTCGGAGTCTTCTCCGTCCTCCAGGTGATCACTTGGACAACGGACCGACACGCCGTGGTCCGAGTAATTAACTTCCACTTAGACGACGTACCGACACCTCCGTCGTCTAAGTGAAGCAATATATAAGCCCGATGCCAAACTCTCTTCTCATTCCATCCGATCCTCGATCGATCAATTAATTCATTCCATTTGAAGAAGAATTGAAGGAGAAGGAGAATGAGAAGGGAGAAGTCCGAGAATTCGCAGGATCAGGATCAGGATCAGGGATCTCCGCTGACTAGCTAGCTAGCTTAATTAACTGATATCGAGAAGGCCAGCAGGCAGGTACGTACGCAGTTAAAATTTGCTTAATATATATTTAGTGAAAACGTACGTACATACATGCATGGATGTTATCTATATATACAGATTATATTACGTACGTACGTAATTGATGGATCGATGTAGATCGAGTACGTATAATTAAGCGTAAATTAATTAATGGACTAATATATATATATATATATGTAATAATTAATTAATTAATTATATATATGTAATAATTAATTAATTAATGGACTAAAACACTGTTTCCGTCGTCTAAGTGCACTTAGACGACGGAAATTAGTGCTCCGTCGTCTAAGTGAAACTCTATAAATAGCGCTGCACCCCTCCCTTTTTTCTCATTCCATCTCATCCTCTCCTCTTCACCTCTCCTCCTCTCCTCTCCTCTCCACCGGTGATCCTCCTCCGGCGACGCTCCGACGACTCAATTTCCGGCGTGCTTCCCCCTCTCCGACGACTCTACTCTTCCCATATTCCGGCGACATTCCGACGAGGTAATAATTCTATTTTTTACCTCTTTTATATTTTTGTTATTTAATTAATTAGTTAATTAATAAATAGTTTTAATTTATTAATTAGTTTAAAATAATTAATAGTTATAATTATAATAATTAATGAGTTGTTATTATTAATATTGGTATAATCATTATTAGTTGTTAATTATTTGGTAATAAATAATTATTAGTTAAATAATAGAAATAATTATTATTGTTAATAATAATTAATTATATTGGTAAATGAATAATTATTATTATATGCATGATAAATAATAATTTATTATTGTAATTATTTATTGTTTTAAATAATTTATAATTAATTACGTGTATTTTAATTTCAAGTAAATTGCATGGTAGTACGTCTTCGATTTAAATTTAGTACATAGGCTTGGTTTATTAAGTCGCACTCTTTGGAATAGATGGCGCCTCTTTTCCTAGCTCATGTCCTTAACCCCTCGTGATGTGTGGATTTCATCACCGCACACCATAACCTAAGTGAAGTTATGGATACGAGGTTGAGGGCAAAGTTTGCAAAGGACTTGAGGGAGTGTAAATTTTCGAAAAAATTGGCCGAATGTCGGACATGGTGTCTAGAAACGGGTTATGACTGGTGACAGGATTTGGACTAAGAAAGACTTTTGTCGAAATTAGTCCTGCCTCTCGTGTTATCTCTATCCCTAACTGGCCATGTTTTTCGATTTAACCAAGGCTGATTAATTGAAAATTTACACTTTATCGCGCGGGTCGCACGTCCATTGAACGACCCAAAAAGCCAAGCTAGTGTACTCTATTTAAATCTTAACCATACTTAATTAACGTAAATTTTTTAGCTGTAATTATTATGGTAAGTACGTATTTTAACAACGTTCTCATTATAAGGTTATAAATGGCTCCATCCGGCAAGAAGAAAGCCCAACAGGAGGCAGAAGATGCCATGCTCCGCCAGTTGGCGGAGCAAGTCGGTTGGGAATTACCGGAGGGCAACGACGCCCTCAATCCGGACCCTTCATCTGGTCCGTCCGTAGCGCCCTCTGGGGAAATTCCCGCTCCCCCATTCATCCCGAGCGGTGATGACGTCGACCCCTTCCAATCTCCGACGCCCGGTACCTATTCAACGGGAAGTACTCAGGCGTCCTTGACCGCTGAATCTATCATGTTTAGCGCCCGGCCTAAACAAAGGAGGGCTCCCACTGACCCGGAACCGAAAAGGACTCGGGGTCTCGTTAAAGGGGGCAAGGCGGAGAAAATTTGCAAGGCGACCGGGAAAAAAATCGACTTACCCTACGACGAATTCACCAGTGGCCCTCCCACAGCTCAGCTTGCAAGTCTCTCGGCGCATAGCATAGGGTCAATCGTCCGTAGCCGAGTTCGGATCACTGCCCCTACTTGGAAGGAGGCGCCGGATCATGAGAAGGCGAAAGTCTTTAAGGATCTTTCGGTACGTAATACGTCCAATTTTAATTAGTTATTATATAATATTGTTAATATTAGTTATAATTTCATAATATATACGATTATAATTTTCTATTTATTTTTGATAGGAACAATTTGCGGTGGATCCGACACCGGCGATGTTGAGGCATATCAACCAAACCGCCAACTCCATCTACAAAGATTGGAAGTACAGGCTCCATCAGTACTTCAAAACTAACGGTCCCTCGCCTCCCCCCGTAGAGCTGCGTGGGGATAGAGAAGATGAATGGGAGTGGTTGTGTAACCACTTTGCCGATGAAACATTTAAGGTGTTAATTTACTTTTTTTATTTCAATTAAGATAATTGAATTATTTAAATTTTAGTTACTAATTTTTTAATGATTTAATTAATTATGTTGTGTAACAGAAATTCTCCGGTATCAACAAAGCCAACCGGGGGAAGAAGGACAAACACCATACTACCGGCGCCAAGTAGTTCATTCAAATAGCCAAGGAGCACAAGGATAAGGGCTCCAAACACCCTTATCTGGATGCAACCATAAGCGCGTACGTGACGGCTGGCCTTGATAATGAAGCGAGTCAATGCGGCATAAGTGATATATATATGTGCTTTTAATTATAGTAATTATATATTATTTAAATATTATTTCATTATAATAAATTAATTATTCTTTTGTAGGCAAGGGTGATAGAGCGTGCGCAGGAAGAGTTGGCTAACACTCAGCTTGCGTTCCCAGATGTGCCGCCGGAAGACCTGCCTCCTCTATCCTTAGAGAGCCAAATTGCAATCGCGGATGAGGTCTACGGTCGTAGAGCTGACAAGGAGGTTAGGTACTTTGGGCCTAGGGTGGTACGAGATTTGTCGACGACCACCGACTCATCATCTACGGGAGGTTCAGGCCAGCGGAAAAGGACTACGGCTGCAGCCGTCGAAGCAGCCATTCAAGAGGCTCGACTGGCACGAGAGGAGAATGAATCCATGCGGCAAAGACTTGACGAACAACAAGCACAAATTGCCCAACTCATCGCCCTCATGCAACAAAATCGACAAGTATGTCAACCTCCTCCGAACCCACACCCCGACGACAACGACCCGACTGGAGGCGGAGGACTCGGTGACGCATCTGCTTCTCCAGTGTATTAGATAGCTAGTAGTTTAGTAGTTTAATATTAGTTTCTTTCCGCATCCCGAACAATATTTTAATTTTTATTTTATGGATTTTTTCGATTATTCATGTATGTACAAATTAATTTTAATTATTTAATAATTAAGTAAATAATATTCAAAATTTAGTTTATTTAATTAATTTTAGCATTTTTCATTATTTAAATTCAATTACTAATAAATTAAATTAATAATATTCAATTAATTACAATTTATTTATTTTTAATTAAAAAGTCACTTGGACGACGGAGCTTTAGTACTCCGTCGTCTAAGTGAATACCTGGGCCACGGAGATTGATACGTTCTCCGTGGCCCAGGTATTCACCGGGACGACGGATCACTAAATCTCCGTTGTCCAAGTGACTTTTTGGGCCACGGAGATTGATCCGTTCTCCGAGGCCCAGGTAAGTACCTGGACGACGGAGAACTAAATCTCCGTCGTCCAAGTTAATACCCGGGCCACGGAGATGATACGTTCTCCGAGGCCCAAGTAAGCACCTGGACGACGGAGAACTAAATCTCCGTCGTCCAGGTGAATAACTGGGCCACGGAGAGTGATACGTTCTCCGTGGCCTAAGTATTAACTTGGACGACGGAGATTTAGTTCTCCGTCGTCCAGGTGCTTACTTGGGCCTCGGAGAACGTCCGTGGTCCAAGTGAACTTAGACGACGGAGAACTACATTCTCCGTCGTCTAAGTTCTTGGACGACAACACTTGGAGCACGGATCTTGGACGACGGAGATTCCGTCGTCTAAGTACTTAGACGACGGAAAACGTCACTTAGACGACGGAGAATCTCCGTGGTCTAAGTACGTTTTTCTTGTAGTGATCAGTGTAACTGGGATAGGTGACTTGAGAGGTAGTTTTTACATTTTTGATTTTTAATTTTTTCAATTCTTCTTCTAATTCTTTTATTCTAATATTTTTTATTTCTTTGTCTAGGTCACAATCTCTCCTTGTCATGGTTTCGGTAGTACTGGAACCAGCAAAGGAGTGTCTGGAAGATTGTCCTAGTTCATGAAATCTGGGATTATTCCTAAAGTTGATTCTTACTGTGCCATCATTGAATTGGTGGATGCAGTTTAAATCACTTTGGTTATGTTGTATATTGATAGGCTGGTTTTCATTGGTAAGTGCCCATTCTGAAGGGAGATGGACATCCGACCATTTGATAGCGTGGGGAACACAGACATTTGCATTTTCATGGCTGCTTTGGATTAAAAGGGTTTGGTCTTTGGGGCTTTTACTAATAGCTTGGAAATTAATGTTTGTGCCTGTGACTTTGTAATGAACCCTGTAGATTAAGGCTAAAGGTTTTAATCCATCAAGGATGTTATAACCAGAGGTTTTAATGTTTAAAGTTAGAGTTTTTAGGATATGAGGATCACTTAGACTGACTATGAAGTCTGGATAACAATCGAAGTGTATTGGACCATTGAAAAGGCTTGACTCAATTATGCCAAGGGTACTATCTGTGAAGTCGGTAAATCGAGCATCACGAAGACAAAGAAGGACTGAAGCATTTAGCCCTTTTCTTGTTAGAGGTTTTACCCCTATTTGGACTAAGCCAATATGGAGGAAATTATGGCCATCTTTCTTATGTTTTCTAATTGACTCAGGACTAAATAATTGACAAGTTT
Source organism: Geum urbanum (assembly GCA_946800695.1). Classification (NCBI taxonomy): domain Eukaryota; kingdom Viridiplantae; phylum Streptophyta; class Magnoliopsida; order Rosales; family Rosaceae; genus Geum; species Geum urbanum. Next base: position 69,316,976 of record OX326998.1, on the reverse strand, counting down.
CATGCTGTGAACTTACAGCATAAATTTGTTCAACCGTCTTAACATGATGTTCACTTCTGAAGGAAGTGATTGACCATTTTTTCTTATAAATTTCATTACTAGGAACTCTTGGTGTATTCCAATCATTCTTATCAATGTTACTATGTGATTGGATTTCAATTTGTTCCTCATTAACTATGTTTGGGATTGCACTAAGGGAAGATCTGGATGAACTAGAGGTGACCGAGTTGGATCTGAATAATCTACTCATTGTAATAAGCAAAGGGAAGGCTTGACTTAGAAAAGGTTCTTGGTAACAGAAACTTAGGCCTGACAACCTAACGACTAAGGTACTCACCTTCCTGCTCACGCCACTCCGCTCACGCCACTCCTTGGGCCTTACTGTTTGGACGCTGGCCTTACTGTTTGGTTTGGTGAAAAGGCTTAGAAAAAGGAAGAACAGGAAAAAGGAACTATTACTGAAAATCTTTAAACTAAGGAAAGTATCCGATTACTTAATAGAATGGATAAATTAACTCAAAATAACTCAAGAACAACTCAAGAACATCTCAAGGTCCTCACTTAGGCGGTAGTCCGCCACCTGGGGATTGAGGTTTCAAAACAATCCCAGAAACCTCACCTAGGCGGTAGTCCGCCACCTGGGGTCTGGGGTTTTAACAATATCATAAATCTTTAACCCTTACGGCTCTGATACCAGAGACCGCAGAAGCTTAACATAATGAGAGAATATATTAATAATAGAATGGTGGAAATTACATAAAAAGGTATACCTTAGTGGAAGGGCCATATATATATATAGGGCTATTCCACTAAGGTATACATTTTTTTGGTTCAGATCTTAGGTCCTAATGTGTAGATCAAACCTGTAAATTTTCAGCCAAAATGGTAATCGGTAAGGTATTCAAAACTGCAATTGAAGTTTGTAAGTATGAACGGTTTATATTTGACAAATTTGGTCGGTCTGTCCCTTAATTTAATCTAGTTCGATACCTTATTGATCACTATTTTGACTTAAAATTTATGAGAATGATCTACTCATATAGACCTAATAATTGGATTGTGGAGATGGTAAAATATGATCGAAAAATATGTGTAATATCCTATACAAATAATGAGCAAAAAAAGGTATACTTTAATGGAACGGCCATCTCTCTCTCTCTCTCTCTCTCTATATATATATATGTATCTATATATCTATATATACACACAACACCTTTTCACTAAGGTATACATGTTTTGGGGTCATTTTCAGGTATAGGGCATTACACCAACTTTTTGATCATATTTTACTATCTCCACCGTTTAGATCTTAAATCCTAATGTGTAGATCAAACTTGTAAATTTTCAGCCAAAATAGTAATCGTCAAGGTATTTAAAACTGTAATTGAAGTTTATAAGTATGAACGGTTTAGGTTTGACAGATTTGGTCCGTCCTTTGATTTAACCTAGTTCGATACCTTAACGATCACCATTTTGGCTGAAAATTTACATAAATGATCAACTCATATAGACCTAATAACTGGACGGTGGAGATGGAAAAATATGATCAAAAAGTTTGTGTAATGTCCTATACCTGAAAATGACCAAAAATAGGTATACCTTAGTGAAATAGCCATATATATACATACATATGTACATATAGGTCTATATATACCATCTCCACTGTCCAGTTATTAGGTTTATATGAGTAGATTATATATATATAGGGCCCTTCCACTAAGGTATGCCTTTTTCGGGGTCATTTTTAAGTATAGGGCATTAGACAAACTTTTGATCATATTTTAACATCTCCACGGTCCAAATATTAGGTCTATATGAGTAGATCATTCCTGTAAATTTTCATCCAACATAGTGACCATTAAGGTATCGAACTAGATTAATCAAGGAACGGACCAAATCTGTCAAACTTGAACTATTCATACTTATAAACTTCAATTGCAGTTTTGAATACCTTAACAATCATCATTTTCGCTGAAAATTTACAGGTTTGATCTACAAATTGGGACCTAAGATTTGAACGGTGGAGATGATAAAATATGATCGAAAAGTTGATGTAATGCTCCATACCTGAAAAATAACTAAAAATAGGTATACTTTAGTGGAATGATATTGTATGTATATATGTTATATATATATATAATCCTGATCAAATATGAAGCTTCACATTGGAAATAAAATGCAAAGTTCATTTAAAAGCCGTTAGATATGCCCACTTTAATTGTATGGTCTAGGCTAACCATAGTCATAAACTCTGGTTTAAGAAATATAGAATAATAATTGCATAATATTCTCTCATGCGTAGAATGAGGAAGCAATCGACTAAAACACAATCTCGTACGTATCAAACCTCTTCCTCTCTTCTTCGTCTTTTCTTCTTGGTTTTGTTCAAGCTGATCCTATACCAGACCAAGGTAAATAATTAACTTCTCATCATATATACGACTTTAGCTTTAACTATCATCACACCTCTGTTTTTTATTTTATTTTTAAATATGATGTATGAGATCAATCAGATCATTAAGTAGTGTACGTAGTGTGATTTTGGCTACAGATCGATGCTTCTTTCTTGTTCTTGTTTGAAGTGTAATTTTGGCTTTACGTACTTTAGTTTATCTCTTATCTTTCAATGAAAGTAGAGTCTACATTTGTATTGATTATTTTATATTTTTTTTCTTTCTTTGGCAGATATTTTTGAATGATTAAGCAAGTATACAAAGAGGAAGATGGAGTTACAAGTTTTTAATGATATTGCTATATATTGTCCTCAAGTCAAGGTTGATCTCATTCCTAAGAAGAACCAAGAATTTCAAACACGAGAGGATGTTGAGCTATTTTACAAAATCTATGCTAAAGAATCAGGGTTTGATATTAGATTTTTTGTTAGCAAGAAGAAGAATACCGTGATTGTAAGAAAGAAGTACATGTGTTCTAAAGAAGGAATATCAAAGATAACAAGGAAGAAAATAAGTCAAAATAAAAGTAGAGAAAATTGCAAGGCAATAACTCCAGTTGTGAAACGTGCTGACATCGACAAATATATTGTCACAATTTTTGTTGAGACTCACAGCCATCCTTTGGCTACCCCACGAAGAAGGCATTTGACGAAAATTCAACGCAATGTTTCAAAGGTTCACAAATCACTAACACAACAGTTGAGTGCAGTCAATGTTCCAACCTGCACACAGTATGACTTTTTTGGAGTACATTCAGAAGGAGTGGAAAACATTCGGTGCTTGTAACAAGATATTCATAACTACAAAAGGGACTATCGAGACGTTATGAAGGGGCATGATGCAGATATGTTACATGAGCACTTCTTGCTAGAGAAACAAAAAATATTCCTTCATTACTTTCAAAATAGAAGCTGATAGTGAAAGCCGGATCACATGTGTCTTTTGGACTGATGCAATTTTCAGACGCTCTTACAAGTTGTATGATGATGTCGTTATATTTGATACAACTTACAACACCAATACATACTCATTGATTTTTACACCTTTGGTGAGAGTGAAAAATCATGGGCGGACCATAATTTTGGCTTCTGTATTCTTAAGTAACGAGACAACTGATTCTTTTGTTTGGTTTTTCAATGAGTTTTTGAAGGCAATGCCAGACGATGCTCCCAAGATGATTATTACTAATCAAGATCCAAGAATGACAAAGGCCATATCTGAAGTACTCCCACAAATGTTTCACGGTTATTGTAGTTGACATATTCTAAATAAGTTCTCTGAAAAATTAGATCCAAGAAAGTATCTTCCTCATTACAAAGATTTTGAAGACTGCATATGGAATCCCAATTTGAATCAAACTCATCTCTATTTTCTGAATTCCATAAGCAGTCTTTAAAATCTGTCTAATGAAGAAGATACTTTCTTGGATCTAATTTTTCATAGAACATATTTAGAATATGTCAACTACAATACCTGTGAAACGTCTGTGGGAGTACTTCAAATATGGCTTTTATCATTACTGGATCTTGATAAGTAGTAATCATCTTGGGAGCATCGCTTGGCATTGCCTTCAAGACCTCATTGAAAAAGCAAACAAAAGAATTAGTTGTCTCGTTACTTAAGAATGTAGAAGCCAAAATGATGGTATCCCCAGGATTATTCACTCCCACCAAAGGTTAATAAAATTAACGAGTATGTATTGGTGTTGTAAGTTGTATCAAATATAACGACATCACCATAAAACTTGTAAGAGCGTCTGGAAATTGCATCAGTCCAAAAGACACGTGTGATCCAGTTTTCACTGTCAACTTCTATTTTGAAAGTAAATGAAGGATTTTTTTTCTTTCTCCATCAAAAAGTGCTCATGTAATATATCTGCATCATGCCCCTTCATAATGTCTAGACAATCCCTTTTGTAGTTATGAATATCTTGTTGCAAGTACCCAATCTTTTCCATTTCTTCTGAATGTACTCCAAAAAAGTCATACTGTGTGCAGTTTGGAACATTGACTGCGCTCAACTGTTGTGTTAGTGATTTGTGAACCTTTGAAACATCGCAATGAATTTTCGTCAAATGCCTTCTTCGTGGGGTAGCAAAAGGATGGCTGTGAGTCTAAACAAAAATTGTGACAATATATTTGTCGGTGTCAGTGCGTTTCACAACTGCAATTCTTTCCTTGTAATTTTCTCTAGTTTTATTTTGACTTATTTTCTTCCCTGTTATCTTTGATATTCCTTCTTTAGAACACATGTACTCCTTTCTTAAAATCAAGCCATTCTTCTTCTCACTAACAAAAGATCTGACATCAAACCCTAATTCTTTAACATAGCTTTTATAAAACACCTCAACATCCTCTTGTGTTTGAAATTCTTGGTTCTTCTTAGGTATGAGATCAACCTTGACTTGAGAACAATATATAGAAGTATCATCAAAAACTTGTAACTCCATCTTCCTCATTGTATACTTGCTTATTCATTCAAAAATATCTTCCAAAGAAAGAAAAAAATATAAAATAATCAATACAAAATGTAGACTATACTTTCATTGAAAGATAAGAGATAAACTAAAGTAAAGCAAAAATTACACTTCAAGCAAGAGCAAGAAAGAAGCCTCGATTTGTAGCCAAAATCACACTACGTATACTAAATGATCTGATTGATCTCATACACCATATTTAAAAAGAAAAAGACATAAGTGTGATGACCTGGACGTGAATTGGTATAGTAATCGGCTTAATCAGCGAGTTTTACGAGTAATTATTGTTTAGCGTAATTAATTGGATATCCAACTTCGTTCATGACTTAATTTTTGGACACGAATTTGATTTGGGTTTGTTCGTGGGAAATGTAGAGAATTTGATTTCGAGTCCGTAGGAGCTTTCCGAGGATTTTTTGGATAATCGAGGAATATAAAATGAATATTTGAATTTATCGCCGAGTTAGTCGTGTTTATCCGTTCGAGTTTGAGTTATCCGAATTGTGGATAGAGTTGTTTCGCGACGTATAAATAGCCGAATAGTCTTAAAGTTGTCGCAAAAGTTCAAAAATGGGCTGTTTGACTAAGTTGACTGATATTGCCGAGTTGACCGAGCCAACCTGTGTTGACTTAGTAAGTCACAGACTTGCTGTCGAGGTGCCGGCCGGAATACGGCGCGGTTGACGGAAATCAAGGTAAGGTTTTGAAGCCTAGGATCTAAGCTTTCGATTGATGTGTATATTGTGAAGTTTGGAAGTGTTTTGGTTGGAGATTTTTGAGGGGAAAGCTTGCAGTTGTCGGGTTTAATGGTGGATGGTTCTCCGGCGTGTTTCTGGTGAGTTCTTGGGGTGGAACAGACTGGGCACGAGCCAAGGGTGAAAACCCCCTTGGTTTGAAGCATTTTGGTGGCGTGACGGCGCCAGAATCGGCCGAGAAAGTTTTCCGGCGATTCTTGGCCGTGGGATTTTCGGGGAGGTTTTGGGCAGGTTGCCGGAGGAATTGAGGGTTGGTGATGAAGAGTTTTAGTCTTGGATTGAGGAGAGGAAGCTATGGTGGACTTGGTTGCCGGAAAATCTGTCCGGTGACGGCGGAGCACCGGTGACCCGTTGACTTTTTGGATTTTGTCAAGTTTTATGCCGTTTTGCTCGTAATCGCGCCCCGATCATCGCCTTGAAGTTTTTGAGTTGATTTGAGTAGTGGATTTTAAGTCGAAGGTTTTGTGAAGTATATTTGGGATTTTCGGCGAGTTTTCTGTTATCCGAGTTATATATTTTTGGGAATGGTTGGTTTCCGAGGTGTGGTTCAGAGTATTGAATTGTGATTTTGATTAGTGATATTTTTGATTATTCAAGGGATCGAGATCGTACACTTGGCGAGGGATCTTCTGCCGGATCTCGGGATTAGCGCGTTTGCGCGCTTTGCTTGTCTGTGAGTGGACACCTTTCTTTTCACTGATTGGTTGCGAGTCTTTATTCTACGTTTTACGAGCATGAGCATGCATATGATATTATGATTTACACGAGCATGTGCTTTACGATTATGCATTTACGAATATACTTCGACGAATATGCTTATATAATTTTGTATTACGAATATGTATTTACATTATGCTCACTACACTTGCATAGAAACTATTTATGATTTGGTTTACACAGAGTACAATCACAATATGTATTGTTGTATCGATACACTTGCATCCCGACTGATCTCCGAGGATGTTTACCGGGGGAAGCTGTGACCCCTGGGGGGGGGGGGGGCAGACCTCTGACCTGAGGCCTTTCTTGCTTGAATCACGTGTGGGTCTGGGATCCCGTGATTCGAACTGTACTAGCGCAGATGTGTGCATGAGTGACCCCGCGAGATTTTACGACGCATGCTCTGTACGCATGAGGAGTTAGAGTCTCAATCGTGTACTATATTATTTTCATTCATTTAGACTCGCATATGTTTTTATAAGATATATTATTCGGCGAAAGACATTTATTTTCGTCCACTCACTCTAATGGTTTATATGTCTTTCCCTGGGCTCTTTGTTTTCAATGTTCAGTTTGCAATTCGGATTCTGGTGTCGCACGTCGCAGTCGGAGGCTTAGTATTCGAGTTACTTTTCTTTTTCAGTAGGTTTCTTATTTAGCCTACTGTTGTATATTTATGTATATACACTAGAGGTCGCTCTGAATACTCTGATGTTTATATTTCCATATGAATTTCTCGGATTTCTATAAAGTTACTGTGACGAACCGAACCAGAATCAGTATAGTAATCGACTTAATTCACGAGTTAGTGAGTAATTACAGTTTTCCGTAAATTAATTGAATTGGCGGTTCGGTTCACGACTTAATTATCGGGTGAGAATTTGAGTTGACTCTCTTCACGAGAATTGTAGTATGCGTGATTTCGAGTTCGTGGGAGATTTCGGATAATTGTTTCGATAACCGAGGAATATGTTATGAATATTTGAAATCGCAGAATTTTGTCGTGTTTATATGTTTGGATTTGAGTTATCCGAAACGTGATTGTGATTCGTTTTGGACCGGCGATCGTATCGATCTTTATACCGCGAGTATAAATATCGGAAATAGTCAAAAAATTATCGAAAACACAGTTCGGGAAGTTTGACCGGCGTTGACCGAAGTTTGACCGTTGACTTTCTTTGACCGGAGCTCCACCGCGGGTTGCGAACTGCCGCCCTCGGACTTCACGATTCCGGCCACCTCCGGCCTTGAAATTGGTATGGTTAGAATCCTCTCTTGGTTTCCTATGGTTTGGAACTTGGTTTTGAGTGATTTGATGAGGTTATGAGGGAGAACGAACTCGATGAAGTTCATGGATTTTGCCAGATTCGGGTGGCCGGCTCTGGCCACTTTTGGAGTCGAGTGTATAGGGGGAAAGGTTCCCCTCATCCTTGTGAAGCTTTTGGGTGAAGGAATTGTGATTTGGTTGAGGTTTGAAGCTCGCCGGAATCTCACAGGAATCCATGGATTATGTGAGTTTCGAGCTCAATTTCGGCCGGTGGGCTTGGAATTGGGTCTCGGTGTAGAAGAGAAATGTGTTGGGCTTGAGGAGGACTTGTGATATGGAAATTTTGGCCGGGATCCGTCACCGTTGACGCCGCGCCGGCGGCGGCGGCTCTCTGACGAGGGAGTTGACTTTTTGGAATTTGACGAGTTTTATGTTGTTTTGCTCGTAATCACGCCCCGATCATCACCTTGAGGTTTTCGAATTGATTTGATTATCGGATTTTAAGTCGAGGGTTTATGTGATGAGTTTGGGGAATTTCGACGATTATTTTGTATCGAGTTATATATTTCCGGAAATGGTTGGTTTCCGAGGTGTGGTACAGAGTAATGAACTGTGATTTTGATCAGTTATATTTCGTGATTATTCAGGGGATCGAGATCGTACTTTGGACGAGGGATCTTCCGCCAGATCTCGTGATTAGCACGTTTGCGCGCTGTGTTATCTGTGAGTGGACCTTTTATTTACACTGTCGTAGCGAGTTCTTGATTTCAGTATTTATTTACAGTACGATGTTGAGATTATTTATTGTTTTTGGAGGTATTGTTTTATATTTTATATGGTGATGACATTTACTTAGCATCGATGCATTGGCTACTCGGCTGATCACCGGTAGTCCAGATCCATGGTTGAGAGATTCCCCTGATGTGCCCATTAGGCTTGAGAGATTCGCCTAGTCTATCACCGTCGGACTTGAGAGATTCCCCTGACCATCCACTACAAGAAAAAGTGACTTAGACGACGGAGCATTTCCGTCGTCTAAGTGACAGTCTCCGTCGTCTAAGTACTTGGACGACGGAAAATCCGTCGTCCAAGGTACGTGCTCCAAGTGCTGTCGTCTAAGTACTTAGACGACGGAGAATTTCATCTCCGTCGTCCAAGTTCACTTGGACCACGGAGAACGTCCGTGGCCCAGGTGGTGACCTAGACGACGGAGACATTAATCTCCGTCGTCTAAGTTCCTACCTGGGCCACGGAGAAGCTAACAATCTCCGTGGCCCAGGTGGTGACTTAGACGACGGAGACATTAATCCCCGTCGTCTAGGTCACCACCTGGGCCACGGAGATTGTTAACTTCTCCGTGGCCCAGGTAGTAACCTAGACGACGGAGACATTAATCTCCGTCGTCTAAGTCACCACCTGGGCCACGGACAAGCTAACAACGTCCGTGGCCCATGTGGGGACTTAGACGACGGGGATTAATTTCTCCGTCGTCTAAGTGAAAAATTAATTTTTAAAAAAAAATTAAATTCAAAAATATTATTAATATTAATTGAAAAAAAATTAATTAAATTAATTAAATACACTAAATTAATAAAATAATTAAAATTAATTTGTACATACATAATCGAAAAAACCCATAATTAAAAATGAAAATATTGTTCGTAATGCGGAAATTAAGAAACGAAATAATAAACTACTAGCTAGCTAAAACACTGGAGGAGTAGATGCGCCGCCTCGTCCTCCGCCTCCAGCCGGGTCGTCGTCGTCGGGGAATGGGTTCGGAGGAGGTTGACATTGTCTTTGAGCTTGTTGCATAAGGGCGATGAGTTGGGCTATTCGCTCGTCTTGCTGGTCCATTCTTTGGCGCATGGCAATATTCTCCTCCCGTGCGATTCGAGCCTCTTCATAGGCTGCCGCAGCTTGAGAACTTCTCCGCCGCCCCGAACCTCCCGTAGATGATGACTCAGAGGTCGACAAATCTCGAACCACCTTAGGCCCGAAGTGCCTAACCTCCTTGCTAGCTCTACGACCGTAGACCTCATCCGCAATTGCTATTTGGCTCTCCACAGATAGAGGAGGCAGGTCTTCTAGCGGCACATCTGGGAACGCAAGCTGAGTGTTAGCCAATTCTTCCTGCGCACGCTCTATCACTCTTGCCTACAAAAGAATAATAAATTTATTATAATGAAATAATATTTAAATAATAATTACTATAATTATTAGCGCACACACATATATATATATATATGACTTACGCCGCGTTGACTCGCTTCATTATCGAGCCCAGGCGTCACGTACGCGCTTACGCTTGCATCGAGATAAGGGTGTTTGGAGCCCTTATCCCTGTGCTCCTTGGCAATTTGAATGAGTTGCTTGGCGCCGGAAGTATGGTGCTTGTCCTTCTTCCCCCGGTTGGCTTTGTTGACACCGGAGAATTTCTGTTAGACAACATAATGAAATCATTAAAAAATTTATAAGTAACTAAAATTTAGAGTATTCAATTATCTTAATTGAAATAAAAAAAGTAAATTAACACCTGAAATTGCTCATCGGCAAAGTGGTTACACAACCACTCCCACTCATCTTCTCTATCCCCACGCAGCTCTTCGGGGGGAGGCACGGGACCGTTAGTTCGGAAGTACTGATGGAGCCTGTACTTCCAATCTTTGAAGATGTTGTTGGCGGTTTGGTTGATATGCCTCAACATCGCCGGATCCGGATCCACCGCAAATTGTTCCTATCAGAAATAAATTGGAAATTATAATCGTATATATTATAAAATTATATATAACTAATATTAAAAATAGTATATAATAACTAAAATTGTACGTATTACGTACCGAAAGATCCTTAAAGACTTTCGCCTTCTCCGAATCCGGCACCTCCCTCCAAGTAGGGGCAGTGATACGAACCCGGTTACGAACAATCGACCCAATGCTATGAGCCGAGAGACTTGCTAGCTGAGGTGTGGGAGGGCCACCGGTGAATTCGTCGTAGGGCAAGGCGATCTTGCTCCCGGTCGCCTTGCAAATTTTCTCCGCCTTTCCACCTTTAACGAGACCCCGAGTCTTTTTCGGTTGGGGGTCAGTGGGGGCCCTCCTTTGCTTACGGCGGGCGCTGTACATGATAGAATCGGCCGTCGAAGACGCCTGAGTACTTCCCGTTGAAGCGGTACCGGGCGTCGGAGTTGAAAAGGGGTCGACGTCATCACCGCTTGAGAGAAATGGGGCAGAGGGAATTTCCCCAGAAGGCCCCGGATTGAGGGCGTCGTCCTGCGGTTGAACCCAACCGACTTGGGCCGCCAACATTTGGAGCATCTCATCTTCTGACTCCTGTTGGGCTTTCTTCTTGCCGGATGTGGTCTTTGGCGGAGCCATTTAAACCTAAGAGTACGGTGTTAAAATACGCGTACCTACTTACCATAATAATTACAACTTAAAAATTTACGCTAATTAATTAAGTACGTTTAAGATTTAAATAGAGTACACTAGCTTGGCATTTTCGGTCGTTCAATGGACGTGCGACCCGCGCGATAAAGTGTAAATTTTCAATTAATCAGCCTTGGTTAAATCGAAAAACATGGCCAGTTAGGGATAGAGATAACGCGAGAGGCAGGACTAATTTCGACAAAAGTCTTTCTTAGTCCAAATCCTGTCACCAGTCATAACCCGTTTCTAGACACCATGTCCGACATTCGGCCAATTTTTCGAAAATTTACACTCCCTCAAGTCCTTTGCAAACTCCGCCCTCAACCTCGTGTCCATAACTTCACTTAGGTTATGGTGTGCGGTGATGAAATCCACACATCACGAGGGGTTAAGGAGATAAGCAAGGAAAAGAGGCGCCATCTATTCCAAAGAGTGCGACTTAATTACACCAAGCCTATGTACTAAATTTAAATCGAACACGTACTACTAATTAATTTAATCTCATATTTATTTAATTATGCAACTAATTAATAAATAATTACAATAATATTTAAACATTTCATAAATTATCAAGTAATTACAATTATTCATTTAATTATTATTAATATATAACAATAATTTACCATTTAATTAATTAATAACAATATGTAATCATTTATTTAATTAATAACAATAATTAATCTAAATATAATTAATAACAATAAATTTACAATAAATTTACAATAAATTTACAATAAATTTACAATAAATTAATCATTTATTAAATATTTAAAACTAAGTAATAAATTAAATTCTACTAATTAATTAAATTTAGAATTTTATTAATTAATTAAATGAAAATTATTTTAATAAGGGAAAAATAGAAATGTACCGAATCGGAGTTTTCGGGAATATCGGGGAGTTGATCGAGTCGTCGGAGAGGGGGAACCACGCCGGAAAGTTGGTCGTCGGAGCGTCGCCGGAGGAGGATCGCCGGAGTGAGAGAGAGAGGAGAGGAGAGTATAGAGGAGGAGATGGAATGATGAGAAAATGAGGGGGGGTGCTCCTCCTTATATAGAGTTTCACTTAGACGACGGAGCACTATTCTCCGTCGTCTAAGTGCACTTAGACGACGGAAACAGTGTTTTCCGTCGTCTAAGTGAAGAGTCAAATTTTTTCGAACCGGCGCCAAATAAATGGGCGGGCCGTTTCACCGCCATAAATGTTGACTTAGACGACGGAGACAGTGTTTTCCGTCGTCTAAGTGGAATTTCAAGCGGCGCCGAAAATTGAGGCGGCAAATCGAACCGCCATGTTATTTCGACTTGGACGACGGATATGTAGTTTTCCGTCGTCCAAGTGTTCACTTGGACGACGGAAAACGACATATCCGTCGTCCAAGTCAATATTTACATCGAAAAATAAGAAAAATTTTATTCGAACCGCCATGGTAATTTGAACCTAGACGACGGATACGGTCATTTTCCGTCGTCCAGGTGAACACTTGGACGACGGAAAATGACCGTATCCGTCGTCTAGGTTCAAATTATGCAAAAAAAAATATTTAAATTAATTCGCTAGGAATTTAGCGATCTGTCATTCGAGTGAAATAGTCGTACAATATCGATGAACGCATCGTATATATAAACAGATAAATTTGAACCGCCGAATAATTTTACGTTTTGAAAGTTGTTAAGTATCGACTAATCTTTAAGACTTTAGTGTTCACTTGTAGTTGCTGATTTGCAGCAGAGTACTAACGAAATTGAATTTGGACAAAACAACCGTTGGATATGTTCGTCGTAACATAATATATAATTACTATAAAGGACCAGGAAATAATAAGTTCGGGAAGGGTTTCATCGGCACAGTCAACCGCAAAACCGAGAATTTCACAAACCGGAAACGTGGATACAGGACATTTCGCAACTCCGATTTTCGAACCGTCGAAGCTCACACACCAAGAATATACTACTCTAAAGTCTTGACGAAAAGAATATGCATTCGAAGATGGTCTAGATGGTCGTTGTCTTAGAAAAAATTACGAAATTTACACCTGGACGACGGATACGACATTCTCCGTCGTCCAAGTACACACCTGGACGACGGAGACTCTAATATCCGTCGTCCAGGTGTGTACTTGGACGACGGAGAATGTCGTATCCGTCGTCCAGGTGAATATACCCTGAATTCAGGGGTTAGGGGTCCTTAGGGTTTAGGGTATAGGGTTTGTCACTTGGACGACGGAGACAGTCATTCTCCGTCGTCCAAGTGTGTACCTAGACGACGGAGAATGACTGTCTCCGTCGTCCAAGTGTAAAACCCTGAATTCAGAGGTTAGGGCCGTAGGGTTTAGGGTTTAGGTCGTCCCCGGTCATTTGTATGTTCGTTCAATTATTCTCATTCAAGAATATAATTAAAAAAATGATCGATCGATCCGATCATGCTACATTTAGTGTCGAGGATTTAGGGTTTGAAGGGCTGCTTGAGCGAAATGTAGAGCAGCTTCAGCTTACTTTTAATAAGATCAGAGAATACACCGATGAAGTTGAAAGCAAAGAGAGGGGCCGGGACTACGTACAAAATTTGTGCTCTCAATAATACTATCACAAGTCAATATATATAATCATATATAGTATTTAAAAACAATAAAACCAACCAAAGCTGGACGAGGAATCTTAAAGTCTCGACATAATAGAAATCTTTCACCTTTTTACGATGCATCGATCGATCATATATATATTACAAAAATAAATTAGGGTTTACCAATTAATGATCCTCGTCGTGTGACCGTACTCTTCGTCATAATCGTCATCATCATCATCACCGTTATCCGATTGCTCATCCTCCTCATCGTACTCAACATCGTCCGAGGAATAACCAGAGTCGTCGTCATCGTCCTCATCCTGCACGTCTTCTTCATCTACCTCAATAATCTCTTCTTCAGTTAGATCTGTACAACCATCAGGCATGGGTAACCGTTCACCGTCTTGAACCAGGTCCATTATGTCGGAGCGGATGACAGAAATATTAGGCTCTTGATAGGCAGGAATGTCTCTATCTGGTTCAGCAGCATCTTCAGTCGTCGCCGGTGTCCCTTCAATTGTCTCTGTATTCCAAACTCCTCGATGAGAGATCTGGTTCACTATTTTCCACCCGTCACCAGCTTTCGGATCGTCGAGATAGAACACCTGCCTAACTAAGGTGGCGAGAGCGAAAGGCTCATCCTCATACCAGCTTGAGTTTGTATCGACTGATAAAAGTCCCAGGTCTTCCTTTGTACGCTTGAACCATCTGCACTTGAATAGGAAAACGTTGACATCATTCCCGTAACATAGCTGAACCACATATACGATCATTCCGTAATATAGATCAGGGTCTTTCCCAACCGCTATCCCACTGTTTTGTGTTCTTCTTCCTTCATCTCGCGCCAATGAATGGAACTTCACACCGTTCACAAAACATCCCGGATAAATATAGTGTTTAATCGGCTTCCCTGCTAGCAAGTGCTTTGGCCAAGACCACCACCCCCCGTGGTTTTCGGATTTTTGCAGATCAATCATCTGCGAAAATGGAAAAATGTAAGGGTTTACTTTCTACAAATTAAACATGCATGATCTCAATATGTATATAAATCACTAAATACGTACCCATTGGAAGAAATAATCGGGGAACTTTTTCTTAACCATTTTCTCAATCCACGCCGAACTCTTGTCTGGATATAACGCCTGAAGCCTCTCCCTGTATGACATCATGTACGGCTCAACTTCGTCACAGTCTCGTAACACTACCCAATGTGCCTCAATAAGTTCTTCCCGTGTTAACGTTTCCTTTAATACTCCTCTAAACGGTCGGACGACATTGGTGACGACAGAAAGATTGATGCGGGCACTGGGATCGGAGGCAGTTGGAGGTGGTGGATCTTTGAGGTACCTGTTGCAGTAAGTAACGCACTCATGCATTAGGTATGTCTCTGCTATGGAGCCATCCGGGGCCGACCTGTTTTTGACGAATGACTTATACTGTCCAAGCTGTCTACAAAATTAATCAAACGTACAATAAAAATAAGTACATGCATATAGCTAGCTAGTAATCTCCAGTGGAACAAATTATGAATCGAAAAACCTGTATAATTAATTAGTTGTACGTACCTTTCTTGAGGATACATCCAAGTGTACTGGACCGGACCAGAAATGAGAACCTGCTCGGGCAGGTGGATCATTAGGTGAATCATTATGTCGAAGAAAGCAGGAGGGAAAATCCTCTCTAGTTTGCAAATGATGTGCACAATTTGTTGTTGCAATTCCACGACATCTGACTTCTTTAATTCTCTGGCGCATAACCTCTGCCACCATCTGCACAATGCCACTATTGGTTCTACGACGTCGCGAGGCAAATATGGTCGAATTACCACTGGAATCAGACGTTGCAGCATAACGTGATAGTCATGTGTCTTTAGACCAACAAACTTGTGTTGCACCTCGTCCACTGCTCCAGTTATAGTAGCTGCATACGTGGCCGGATAACGAACGCCCTTAAACCAGTGAAATACAGAACGTCTAAGTGTCGGCTTCACTGTGTACGGTGCAGCTGGCATCTTGTTGTACACTCCTTTCCTATCCCTCCTCAACCACAAGGGACGACGTAGATTCATTGATTCCAAATCTTTGCGCGCTTTGGGAGTATCTTTAGTCTTGAACTTAATACCGATAATTGTTCCCACCACGCTGTCGCACACATTCTTTTCTATGTGCATCGCGTCCAAGTTGTTCCTCAGCTTCAACTTCGACCAGTAATGGAGTTCAAAGAATATACTCTTGTGATCCCAATAGCTCAGATCATGTGGAGGAATTGGATTGCATTTCTTTACATCCGCGTCGTTAGTCAACACACCAAAGTCGAAATAGCTCAACCTCTCTAAAATCTCTTCGCCCGACCAACTACGGGGTTTAGGATTGTTCTCTACCGTCCCGTCGAAATGAGCTTCATCCTGTCGCCAAGGGTGGTCGTGAGGGAGCCATCTACGGTGACCCAAGTAACACACCTTCCCTGCGTGCCAACTAGAGTTCACGTCGTCCAAACATATAGGACATCCATTATATCCTTTTGTCCTGCACGCTGCCAACATCCCATACGCTGGAAAATCGCTGATCGTCCACATTACGGCAGCCCTCATCGTGAACATCGTGTTAGTGAATTTGTCATAAGTTGGGACTCCATTTTCCCACAACAGTTTCAGCTCGTCGATCAAAGGTCTGAGGTAGACATCTAAGCACTTCGATGGAGATTTAGGACCTGGAATTAATACGGTAAGGAAATTAAATTCCTTGTTCATGCACATCCACGGAGGCAAGTTGTACGGCATCAGAATAACTGGCCAAGTGCTGACGGCGGAGCTATTACTTCCCCAAGGATTGAATCCGTCTGTAGATAGGCATCGTCTAACATTTCTAACCTCTGAAGCAAAGTCTCCAAATTCTCTGTCGAAATGTTTGAAACCCTCCCCATCTGCGGCGTGTCGCAGGACATCGTCATCTATTCGCTTTTCTGCGTACCATCGCATCGCCTCTGCTGTGTGTAGAGACATGTACAGGCGCTGCAATCTGGGAATCAAGGGAAAATATCGAACAACTTTCACAGGAATTCTCTTTTTCGAACTCTTCCTATTCAACTGGAATCTGCACTGGCCACATACGGGACAATAGTCCAACTCTTTATACTCTTTGTAAAATAGCACACAATCATTCGGACATGCGTCAATTATCCTGTACTTTAGGCCGAGGCTGCTCAGGATTTTTCTAACCTTATAATGAGATTTAGGAAGATTGTGATCATCAGGAAGCAACTTACATATTTGCTCCTGAATTTCGTCAAAAGCACTCACTGACATTTTGTGCTTCACTTTTATCTTCATTTGCTCCATCACATATTGCAACACATTCTCTCGACATCCAGGGAACACCGGGGTCTGCGCTTCAAGTAGCATCCGGTTGTACTTTTCCATCTCAGTGGTGTCAGTGGCCAAGCTAGCTGCGGGGAATGTGTCATCATGCTCATTGGTGGTACTGTAACCTCCGTCTTGGTGTTGGTGTCCGCCATGACTACATCCCGGAAACGCATCATGGACCAAATCTGCAGTTGGGTTGCAAGCTGGGGGTCCGGCACCACTGCCGCTGGATGAGGCACCATGGTAACTGTACCCTGAGCTGAAGTCTGCTGCGCTGAACTCTACTGCTTCACCATGCTCGCTCCATGTAGTGTAACTCCACATCATACCATTTTCGTACAGGTGTTGCACCATAACATTAACCTCCGCATACTGACAATTAAGACATTTCTGGCACGGACACCTGAAACGCTTCTTTCCATGACCATGTTCTATCGCAAAATTCACAAATTCGCTAATTCCATCCATATACCGGACATCACATCTATTCTTTAACTTCATCCAACTCTTGTCCATACTGCTACAAAATATTATAATTAAATAATTATTACATATATATATATTAGTCCATTAATTTACCATTAATTATACGTACTCGATCTACATCGATCCATCAAATTACGTACGTAATTTAATCTGTATATATAGCTAATTAACATTCATGCATGTATGTACGTACGTACGGTTTCCCTAAATATATATATATATATATATATATATTTAATCATGCAAATTTTAACTGCCTACGTACGTACGTACGTACCTGCTCGCCTTCTCGATATCTGCAGTTAATTAAGCTAGCTAGTGATCGAACACCGGAGATCCTTTAATTTCTAGCCCCGGCCTAGCCTAATCCGGCCTTCTCCTTCTCCTTCGATCTCAAAAATTCCCCACGGGAGAAAATATAATGGAATGATCGAAGCTAAGAGAGTTTGGCATGGCCTATATATATAATGCTTCACTTAGACGACGGAGGTGTCGGTACGTCGTCTAAGTGGAACTTACACCACGACGTGTCGGTCCGTTGTCCAGGTGATCACTTCTCCGAGGTCCAAGTAAAACTTAGACGACGGAGATGTAATTCTCCGTCGTCTAAGTTTTACTTGGACCTCGGAGATTTCTCCGTGGTCCAAGTAACACTTAGACGACGGAGATGTAATTCTCCGTCGTCCAAGTGATAACCTGGACGACGGATACGTCTCCGAGGTCCAGGTACTTACCTAGACGACGGAGAAATTTCACATCCGTCGTCTAAGTTACACTTAGACCTCGGAGATTTCTCCGTGGTCCAAGTAACACTTAGACGACGGAGAATTACATCTCCGTCGTCTAAGTGTTACTTGGACTACGGAGAAATCTCCGAGGTCTAAGTGTAACTTAGACGACGGAACTAATACTGTTCCGTCGTCTAAGTACTCTTTTCTTGTAGTGATCGGGCTTGAGAGATTCGCCTGACACCTCCATTCATTTTATGAACTCGCTTTGTTTTATGATATATATAAATGGTGAAAGGCATATGATTATTTTCGTCCACTCACTCTAACGATTTTATTTGCCTTTCCCCTGGGCTTTTCAGTTTCCGTACCCAGTTTGCAGTTTGAATTCTGGTGTCTCACGTCGCAGTTGGAGGCTTAGTGTTTGAGCTACCTTTCTTTTCCAGTAGGTTTCTTGTTTTGCCTACTGATGTATATTTTTGTATATATACACTAGAGGTCGCTCTGATTACTTTGTCGTTATACTTTTATATGTTTTTCCCTGGATTTCTGTAAAGTACAGTTTTGATTATTACTTTACATTATTGTTATGATATTGAGAAATCCGGATGTGATTGGTGCTCCCAGTTTGGCTTTTGTGACATAGGATGAAGTGTGTTTTTCGGGTGCAGGTTAATGGCAATTCCACGTTATAGCGAAACTCTGCCGAAATTTTTGGGGTTTTTGCAAGTTCTTGTTTTCAGAAGGGGTTTGATTCCGGTTTAGGAAACTAAACCGGGGTTGAGTCCTTTCAGTTACAGTTTTTGCTTATTGCTTTATATTATGATGATATGATTTTGAGAAATCCGGATGGGATTGGTGCCCACAGTTTGGCTTTTATGGCATAGGATGAAGTGTGTTTTTGGGTGCAGGTTAATGATAATTCCGTGATATAGTGAAACTCTGCCGAAATTTCTATGGTTTTTAAAAGTTCGTGTTTTTAGAAAGGGTTTGATTCCGGTTTAGGAAACTAAATTGGGATTGGGTCCTTTCAAGAAGTGTGATGATAATTAAAGGTAAAGTCGTATGTATGATGAGAAGTTGATTATTTACCTTGGTCTGAGATGGGATAAGCTTGAACAAAACCAAGAAGAAAAGTCGAAGAAGAAAGGAAGAGGTTTGATACGTACGAGACTATGTTTTAGTCAATTGCTTCCTCATTCTACGCATGAGAGAATATTATGTATTTATTATTCTATATTTCTTAAACCAGAGTTTATGACTATGGTTAGCCTTGGATGGAATCTAGACCATACAATTAAAGTGGGCAGATCTAACGGCTTTTAAATAAACTTTGTATTTTATTTTCAATGTGAAGCTTCACACGTGATGAGGACTTTTTATATATATATATAATTCTTATATAGAGGGGAGCTCCACTTTAAAAATATGTTTTGATTTTCACAAGATTGACCAAGATGTTTGACGATTGAAACCATTCATTCTTTAGATTACTATTAGACGATCATGCTTACAAAGAATCAGTCTAATCATATATGATTTGCCCATTTGATTGCTACACTAAACCTTTCGGCTATATCGGATGATATATATGCATCAAAAGTTGAATTTGATGATTAAATTACCAAATTATCTTTGATTTGGCTGATTTTTTCCAAGCGTGATCCTGTAGTGATAATCTAAAGGATGATTGGTTTCAATAGTCGAGCAACTTTTTCATTCTTGTCAAAATTAGAATTTTTCTCCGTTTCTTCAAAGCGAAGCTCTGTTCTTGATAGAGATTGATACACACACACACACACACACATATATGTGTGTGTGTATATATATATATAGATCCTAGCAAGTGTGAAGCTTCACATTGAAACTTCGGTGTGAAGTTTCATTTTACGCAAAGTCGAAAAAACAATTTCAAGATTGAAACTACTCATTCTTTATATACCTATGCAATGATGGTGCTTGCTAAATTTTAGCTCAATCGGAGATGTTTTGACTATTTGATCGTCGCATTGTTTAATAATGCACACAGATTGTCCGATTTAGCTCAAATTTTGATGTGGTGATCCAATGGTCAAAACATCTCTGATTGAGCTGAAATTTTGCAAGCACGATCCTTGCATGTGTATCTAAAGGATGAGTGATTCCAATCTTCGAATTATTTTGTCGATTTTGCGTAAAATAGAATTTTACACCAAAATTTCAGTGCGAAGCTTCGCACTTGATATTGTTAGGGCTGACATAACCTATTCATATATATAGGTTATTCCTCAATGGAGGTTCAATGAAATTTACGATACTAAAACTAAATCATAAACATGAAGTAAATTATATATTTATAACATCAACTAATCTAACCTATAAAGCATAATCATGAGTTATTACGTACCCTCAAACTTCAACAAGTGATAACAACGATAAATCTTAAATTACTATCTCGAAATATTATAAAAAATATTTTAGATCTTCATAAATTACATTATATTTTAAAACTATTAACAATTATTACTTTAAAGATGTAACTTTTCTATATATGGGACCAAAAATTTATATAACTTATTATAATGTGGAAGTTATTCTTATTTATAACTGGTCCCGAGTTGGGACTGATATATTTTATCACTATAAAGAGCTTATTCCTATATGGAGTATTCTTAAATCTAGGTTCTACTGTATATATGATCATGTTACTCGAACTATTTAATCCAATCTTTTGAAATTATAAATTTACTTGAACTAAACATCTCTAACTACCTAGCTACACCCTAAACCCTAAACTTATCAGTTGTACATATGCCATCAACAATTCAACATTCTTATTTCACTACAAGAAAAATGCACCTAGACCACGGACCATTTCCGTCGTCTAGGTGTATTTTTCCGTCGTCCAAGTACTTAGACGACGGACTCTCCGTCGTCCAAGGTCCGTGCTCCAAGTGCTGTCGTCCAAGAACCTGGACGATGGAGAATTAGTTCTCCGTCGTCCAAGTTCACTTGGACCGCGGACAATCTCCGTGGCCCATGTGTTAACTTGGACGACGGAGAATTAGTTGTCCGTCGTCCAAGTGAAGACTTGGGCCACGGAGAAGCTAACATTGTCCGTGGCCCAAGTTCTTCACTTGGACGACGGACAACTAATTCTCCGTCGTCCAGGTTAACACATGGGCCACGGAGAATTTTAGGGTTTAGGATTGAGGGGTTAGGGGTTAGGGTTTGGGAACCTGGACGACGGAGAACTAGTGCTCCGTCGTCCAAGTGAAGAACTTGGGCCACGGAGAACTAGTTCTCCGTCATCCAAGTCACTTTTTAATTAAAAAAAATTAAATTGTAATTAAATATTATTAATTTAATTTATTATTAATTAAATTTAAATAATGAAAAATGCTAAAATTAATTAAATAAACTAAAATTTGAATATTACTTAATTATTAAATAATTAAAATTAATTTGTACATATATACATGAATAATCGAAAAAACCCATAAATTAAAAATTAAAATATTGTTCGAAATGCGGAAAGAAACGAGATAATAAACTACTAGCTAGCTAAAACACTGGAGGAGCAGATGCGCCGCCGAGTCCTCCGCCTCCAGCCGGGTCGTTGTCGTCGGGGTGTGGGTTCGGAGGAGGTTGACATACTTCTCGATTTTGTTGCATGAGGGTGATGAGTTGGGCAATTTTTGCTTGTTGTTCGTCAAGTCTTTGCCGCATGGATTCATTCTCCTCTCGTGCCAGTCGAGCCTCTTGAATGACTGCTTTGACGGCCGCAGCCGTAGTCCTTCTCCGCTGGCCCGAACCTCCCGTAGATGATGAGTCGGAGGTCGTCGACAAATCTCGTACCACCCTAGGCCCGAAGTGTCTAACCTCCTTGCCAGCTCTACGACCGTAGACCTCATCTGCGATTGCAATTTGGCTCTCTAAGGATAGAGGAGGCAGGTCTTCCACCGGCACATCTGGGAACGCAAGCTGAGTGTTAGCCAACTCTTCCTGCGCACGCTCTATCACCCTTGCCTACAAGCACATAATTAATTTATTATAATGAAATAATATTTAAATAATAATTACTAAAATGAAAAGCACACATATATATATATATATATCACTTACGCCGCATTGACTCGCTTGATTGTGGAGCCCAGGCGTCACGTACGCGCTTATGCTTGCATCAAGATAAAGGTGTTTGGAGCCCTTATCCTTGTGCTCCTTGGCTATTTGAATGAACTGCTTGGTGCCGGTAGTATGGTGTTTGTCCTTCTTCCCCCGGTTGGCTTTGTTAACACCGGAGAATTTCTGTTACACAACATAATTAAATCATTAAAAAATTAATAAATAAAATTTAAATAATTCAATTATCTTAATTGAAATAAAAAAAGTAAATTAACACCTTAAAGGACTCATCGGCAAAGTGGTTACACAACCACTCCCACTCATCTTCTCTATCCCCACGCAGCTCTACGGGGGGAGGCGAGGGACCGTAAGTTTGGAAGTACTGATGGAGCCTGTACTTCCAATCTTTGTAGATGGAGTTGGCGGTTTAGTTGATATGCCTCAACATCGCCGGTGTCGGATCCACCGCAAATTGTTCCTATCAAAAATAAATAGGAAATTATAATCGTATATATTATGAAATTATAACTAAAATTAACAATATTATATAATAACTAAATTGGATGTATTACGTACCGAAAGATCTTTAAAGACTTTCGCCTTCTCATTATCCGGCGCCTCCTTCCAAGTAGGGGCAGTGAGACGAACTCGGCTACGGACGATTGACCCTATGCTATGCGCCGAGAGACTTGCTAGCTGAGTTGTGGGAGGGCCACCGGTGAATTCGTCGTAGGGCAAGTCGATCTTTTTCCCGGTCGCCTTGCAAATTTTCTCCGCTTTGCCCCCTTTAACGAGACCGCGAGTCCTTTTCGGTTTCGGGTCAGTGGGGGCCCTCCTTTGCCTACGCCGGGCACTGAACATAATAGATTCGGCGGTCGATGACGCCTGAGTACTTCCCGTTGAATAGGTACCGGGCGTCGGAGATTGGAAGGGGTCGACGTCATCACCGCTCGAGATGAATGAGGGAGCGGGAATTTCCCCAGAGGGCGCTACGGACGGACCAGATGAAGAGTCCGGATTGAGGGCGTCGTTGCCCTCCGGTAATTCCCAACCGACTTGCTCCGCCAACTGGCGGAGCATGGCATCTTCTGCCTCCTGTTGGGCTTTCTTCTTGCCGGAAGGAGCCATTTAAACTTAAGAGTACGTTGTTAAAATACCTACTTACCATATAATTACAACTAAAAAATTTACGCTAATTAAGTACGGTTAAGATTTAAATAGAGTACACAAGCTTGGCTTTTTGGGTCGTTCAATGGACGTGCGACCCGCGCGATAAAATGTAAATTTTCAATTAATCAGCCTTGGTTAAATCGAAAAACATGGCCAGTTAGGGATAGAGATAACACGAGAGGTAGGATTAATTTCGACAAAAGTCTTTCTTAGTCCAAATCCTGTCACCAGTCATAACCAGTTTCTAGACACCATGTCCGACATTCGGCCAATTTTTTCGAAAATTTACACTCCCTCAAGTCCTTTGCAAACTCTGCCCTCAACCTCGTGTCCATAACTTCACTTAGGTTATGGTGTGCGGTGATGAAATCCACACATCACGAGGGGTTAAGGAGATGAGCTAGGAAAAGAGGCGCCATCTATTCCAAAGAGTGCGACTTAATAAACCAAGCATATGTACTAAATTTAAATCGAAGACGTACTACCATGCAATTTACTAGAAAATACACGTAATTGTCAATTAAGTAAAACAATAAATAATGACAATAATAAATTATTATTTATCAACTAATTACAGATAATAAATTTATTCATTTATCAACTAATAATAAATAATTACAATAATAAATTTATTCATTTAATAAATTATAAACTAATTACAATTATGCATTTAATTAATTATTAATAACAATAATTAACCCCCAAGTTTTAATTACAATAATGAAATATTTAAAACTAATTAATAAATTAAATTTAGAATTTAATTAATTAAATGAAAATAATTTTAATAAGGAAAAAAATAGAAATTTACCTCACCGGAGTATTCGGGAATATAGCTGGAGTTGAGACGTCGGAGAGGAGGAGACACGCCGGAAAAATTGTCGTCGGAGCGTCGCCGGAGGAGGATCGCCGGAGGATAGGAGAGGAGGAGAGGAGAGGAGATGGAATGAGAAAAGGAGGGGGGGTGCAGCGCTATATATAGGCTTTCACCTAGACGACGGAGCTCTTTTTTCCGTCGTCTAAGTGGACTTGGACGACGGAAACGCGCTTTTCCGTCGTCTAGGTGACCGTTTCAAAATTTTGAAACGGCGCGTAATTAAGGGGCGGGATGTTTTGAACCGCCAAGAATTTGAACTTAGACGACGGAGAATGTATTCTCCGTCGTCTAAGTGTAAATTCAAGCGGCGCCAAAAATTCAGGTGGTAAATCGAACTGCCATGAATTTTGACTTGGACGACGGAGAATGACGTTCTCCGTCGTCCAGGTACTCACTTGGACGACAGAGAATGACATCTCCGTCGTCCAAGTCAAATTTTCATTGAAAAATAAATAAAAAATAAATTGAACCGCCATGGTAAATTGAACTTGGACGACGTTCTCCGTCGTCCAGGTTCAATTTACGTTAAAAAAAAATTTAAAATTAATTTGCTAGGAATTTAGCGATCTTTCATTTGAGTAAAATAGTCGTCCAATATCGATGAACGCATCGTATATATGAACATTTAAATTTGAACCGACGAATAATTTTATGTCTTGAAAGGTGTTATGTATCGATTAATCCTTACGACTTAAGTGTTCATGAGTACAGGCTAATTTGCAGCAGAGTATTAACGAAATTGAATTTGGACAAAACAACTGTTGGATATGTTCGTCGTAACATAATATATAATTGTCTTCAAAGGACCATAAAATAATAAGTTCGGGAAGGGTTACATCGGCACAGTCAACCGCAAAACCGATAATTTCACAAACCGGAAACGTGGATACAAGGTATTTCGCAACTCCGATTTTCGAACCGTCGAAGCTTACACACCAAGAATTGTTTACTCTAAAGTCGACACGAAGAGAATATGCATTGGAAGAAGGTCTAGATGGTCGTTGTCTTAGAAAAATTTACGATATCTGCACCTGGACGACGGATATGACATTCTTTGTCGTCCAAGTACACACCTGGACGACGGATACGCTAATATCCGTCGTCCAGGTACACACTTGGACGACGGAGAATGACAATCTCCGTCTTCCAGGTGCAGGGACCCTGAATTCAGGAGTTAGGACCTTACTGTTTAGGGTTTAGGGTCTCTGAACCTGGACGACGGAGATTGTCATTCTCCGTCGTCCAGGTACAGTGACCCTAAATTCAGGGGTTAGGGGGCCTTAGGGTTTAGGGTTTAGGGTTTTAAACTTGGACGACGCAAATGACCTTCTCCATCGTCCTAGTGAGTACCTGGACGACGGAGAATGACCTTCTCCGTCGTCCAAGTGTACAAACCCTGAATTCAGGGTTTGGGGCCTTAGGGTTTGAGGTTTAGGACGTCTCCGGTCATTTGTGTGTCCGTACAATTAATCTGATTCAAGATTATTATTAAAAAAATGATCGCTCGACGATCCGATCGATCTGATCGAGCATGATGCTTGTAATTAACTAATTACGTAAAAAAGTCGAAGATATACGTACATATATACATTCTCCTCCTTATAATATTTATATTAATTTTTGATCGATGACATAAACGGAGGATCATATAAATATTACAATAATTACAATAATTAATTACCAATTAATATCCCTCGTCGTTATATTGTACTCTTCGTCATAATCGTCATCATCCTCATCCCCGTTATCTGATTGCTCATCCTCCTCATCATACTCAACATCGTCCGACGAATAACCTGAGTCATCGTCCGTGTCCTCATCCTGCTCGTCTTCTTCATCTTCTTCATTAACGGCATCGACAATCTCATCTTCAGTTAGATCTGTACAACCATCAGGCATGGGTAACCGTTCACCATCTTGAACCAGGTCCATTATATCGGAGCGGATGACAGAAATATTAGGCTCTTGATAGGCAGGAATGTCTCTTTCTGGTTCAGTAGCATCTTCAGTCATCGCCGGTGTCCCTTCAATTGTCTCTGTATTCCATATTCCTCGATGAAAGATATGGTTCACTATTTTCCACCCTTCACCGGCTTTCGGATCGTCGAGATAGAACACCTGCCGAACTAAGGTGGCGAGAGCGAAAGGCTCATCCTCATACCAGGTTGAGTTTGTATCGACTGATAATAGTCCTAGGTCTTCCTTTGTACGCTTGAACCATCTGCACTTGAATAGGAAAACGTTGACATCATTCCCATAACATAGCTGAACCACATATACAATAGCCCCGTAATATAGATCATTGTCTTTCCCAACCACTACCCCACTGTTTTGTGTTCTTCTTCCTTCATCTCGGGCCAATGAATGGAACTTTACACCGTTCACAAAACATCCGGGATAAATATAGTGTTTAATCGGCTTCCCTGTTAGCAAGTGCTTTGGCCATGACCACCACCCCCCGTGGTTTTCAGATTTTTGCAGATCAATCATCTGCGAAAAAGGGAAAATTAATATAAGGGTTTACTTTTTACAAACATGATCGATATGTATATAAATTAATAATTAAATGCCGAGACGTACGTACGTACCCATTGAAAGAAATAATCGGGAAACTTCTTCTTAACCATTTTCTCAATCCATGCCGAACTCTTGTTTTGATTTAACCCCTGAAGCCTCTCCCTGTATGACATCATGTACGGCTCAACTTCGTCACAGGCTAGCAACACTACCCAATGTGCCTCAATAAGTTCTTCCCCTGTTAACGATTCCTTTAATACTCCTCTAAACGGTCAGACGACATTGGTGACGACAGAAAGATTGATGCGGGCACTGGGATCGGAGGCAGTAGGAGGTGGTGGATCTTTGAGGTACCTGTTGCAGTAATTAACACACTCATGCATTAGGTATGTCTCTGCTATGGAGCCATCCGGGGCCGACCTGTTTTTGACGAAAGACTTATACTGTCCAAGCTGTCTATAAAATCAAACGTACAATAAGAATAAGTACATATAGCTAGCTAGTAATCTCCAGTGGAACAAATTAATTAGTTGTACGTACCTTTCTTGAGGATACATCCAAGTGTACTGGACCGGACCAGAAATGAGCACCTGCTCGGGCAGGTGGATCATTAGGTGAATCATGATGTCAAAAAAAGCAGGGGAAAAAATCCTCTCTAGTTTGCAAAGGATGTGCACAATTTGTTGTTGCAATTCCACCACATCTGACTTCTTTAATTCTCTGGCGCATAACCTCTGCCACCACCTGCACAATGCCACAATTGGTTCTACGACGTCACTAGGCAAGTATGGTCGAATTACCACTGGAATCAGACGTTGCAGCATAACGTGATAGTCATGTGTCTTTAGACCAACAAACTTGTGTTGCACCTCGTCCACTGCTCCAGTTATAGTAGCTGCATACGTAGCCGGATAACGAACGCCCTTAAACCAGTGAAATACAGAACGTCTAAGCGTCGGCTTTACTGTGTAAGGTGCAGCTGGCATCTTGTTGTACACTCCTTTCCTATCCCTCCTCAACCACAAGGGACGACGTAGATTCATTGATTCCAAATCTTTGCGCGCTTTG
This sequence comes from Geum urbanum, assembly GCA_946800695.1. Classification (NCBI taxonomy): domain Eukaryota; kingdom Viridiplantae; phylum Streptophyta; class Magnoliopsida; order Rosales; family Rosaceae; genus Geum; species Geum urbanum. The sequence goes on along the minus strand of OX326998.1, from coordinate 69,289,001 downwards.
GGAGTATCTTTAGTCTTGAACTTAATACCTAGAATTGTTCCCACCACGCTGTCGCACACATTCTTTTCTATGTGCATCGCGTCCAAGTTGTTCCTCAGCTTCAACTTCGACCAGTAAGGGAGTTCAAAGAATATACTCTTGTGATCCCAATAGCTCAGATCATGTGGAGGAATTGGATTGCATTTCTTTACATCCGCGTCATTGCTCAACACACTAAAGTCGAAATAGCTCAACCTCTCTAAAATCTCTTCGCCCGACCAACTATGGGGTTTAGGATTGTTCTCTACCGTCCCGTCGAAATAAGCTTCATGCTGTCGCCACGGGTGGTCGTGAGGAAGCCATCTACGATGACCCAAGTAACAGACCTTCCCCGCGTGCCAACTAGAGTTCACGTCATCCAAACATAAAGGACATCCATTATATCCTTTTGTCCTGCAGGCTGCCAACATCCCATACGCTGGAAAATCGCTGATCGTCCAAATTACGGCAGCCCTCATCGTGAACATCGTGTCAGTGAATTTGTCATAAGTTGGGACTCCATTTTGCCACAACAGTTTCAGCTCGTCGATCAAAGGTCTGAGGTAGACATCTAAGCACTTCCCTGGAGATTTAGGACCTGGAATTAATACAGTGAGGAAATTAAATTCCTTGTTCATGCACATCCACGGAGGTAAGTTGTACGGCATCAAAATAACTGGCCAAGTGCTGACGGCGGAGCTATTACTTCCCCAAGGATTGAATCCGTCTGTAGATAGGCCGAGTCTAACATTTCTAACCTCTGCAGCAAAGTCTCCAAATTCTCTGTCGAAATGTTTGAAACCCTCCCAATCTGCGGCGTGTCGCAGGACATCGTCATCTATTCGCTTATATGCGTACCATCGCATCGCCTCTGCTGTGTGTACAGACATGTACAGGCGCTGCAATCTGGGAATCAAGGGAAAATATAGAACAACTTTCACAGGAATTATCTTTTTCGAACTCTTTCTATTAACCTGGAATCTGCACTGGCCACATACGGGACAATAGTCCAAATCTTTAGACTCTTTGTAAAATAGCACACAATCATTCAGACATGTGTCAATTATCCTGTACTTTAGGCCGATGCTGCTCAAGATATTTCTAACCTTATAATGAGATTTAGGAAGATTGTGATCATCAGGAAGCAACTTACATATTTGCTCCTGAATTTCGTCAAAAACACTCACTGACATTTTGTGCTTCACTTTTATCTTCATTTGCTCCATCACATACTGCAACACATTCTCTCGACATCCAGGGAGCACCGGGGTCTGCGCTTCAAGTAGCATCTGGTTGTACTTATCCATCTCACTGGTGTCAGTGGCCAAGCTAGCAGCGGGGAATGTGTCATCATGCTCATTAGTGGTACTGTAACCTCCATCTTGGTGTTGGTGTCCACCATGACTACATCGTGGAAACGCATCATGGACCAAATCTGCAGTTGGGTTGCAAGCTGGGGGTCCGGCACCACTCCCGTTGGATGAGACACCATGGTAACTGTACCCTGAGCTGACGTTTGTTGTGCTGAACTCTACTTCTTCACCATGCTCGCTCCATGTAGTGTAACTCCACATCATACCATTTTCGTATAGGTGTTGCACCATAACATTAACCTCCGCAAACTGACAATTAAGACATTTCTGGCACGGACACCTGAAACGTTTCTTTCCCTGACCATGTTCTATCGCAAAATTCACAAATTCGCTAATTCCATCCATATACCGGACATCACATCTATTCTTCAACTTCATCCAACTCTTGTCCATACTGCTACAAAATATTATAATTAATTAATTATTACATATATATATTAGTCCATTAATTTACGCTTAATTATACGTACTCGATCTACATCGATCCATCAATTACGTACGTACGTAATTTAATCTGTATATATAGCTAACATCCATGCATGTATGTACGTACGTTTTCACTAAATGTATATTAAGCAAATTTTAACTGCGTACATACCTGCTGGTCTTCTCGATATCAGTTAATTAATCTAGCTAGCTAGTCAGCGGAGATCCCTGATCCTGATATCCTTCTCGACCTTCTCCCTTCTCATTCTCCTTCTCCTTCAATTCTTCTTTGAATGGAATGAATTAATTGAGGATTGGATGGAATGAAGAGAGTTTGGCATCGGGCTTATATAATGCTTCACTTAGATGATGGAGGTGTCGGTACGTCGTCTAAGTGGAAGTTACTCGGACCACGGCGTGTCGGTCCGTTGTCCAGGTGATCACCTGGACGACGGAGAAGACACCGAGGTCCAGGTGTCCACCTGGACGACGGAGACGGGATTCTCAGTCGTCCAGGTGATCACCTGGAGGACGGAAAATACTCCGAGGTCCAGGTGATCACCTGGACGACGGAGAATACCATATCCGTCGTCCAGGTGGACACTTGGACCTCGGAGTCTTCTCCGTCCTCCAGGTGATCACCTGGACGACGGAGATGGTATTCTCCGTCGTCCAGGTGTTACTTGGACGACGGAGAATTCTCCGTCGTCCAAGTCTCACTTGGACCACGGAACAATTAGGTTTCCGTGGTCTCCGTGGTTTAAGTGCTGTTTTCTTGTAGTGTTTTTTGATTTTTCAAATTTGATAATTTCACAACCTGTGGTTTGCTATCAACTTTAGTTTACTACTTAATTTTTTGATTTTAATCACTATACTACCTTCAATACATTGACTTTTCGTTTTTTATCAATGATCCAAAAATCAAGTTATACAATGATCAAATTTGAAATGATCAAATTCTAATAGTGAAGTAGTGAAATGATACTTGTTCTAAACTGTAGACAGTGAAATAATCAAATTTGAACATTTAGTGAAATGATATTTATAACAAACCACGAACTAAAATTTGCCCCATATATATTACAAATAACTAAATGTTTTCACCATTCTGTGGAAGTTAATTTTTTTGATATATTTTCTTTTAGATAGAAGCAATATTTCATTAAAATAACAAGATTTTGCATGTGTTGCACCTCGATCATGGTCCGCATGCATGCCCGAAAATGAAAGATCAGATCAAAGAAAAAAATTTTAAATCCAGTAAATCTATTTCATGTTCGTGTGTGTCTACATATATGTACAAGTTTTCAATTCACTACCAGCATTTTCACTATAGCCGACGAAAATAAAAAAATCGACGAAATTTTTTGTCGTCGGCTATAGTGGACAATTTCCACTATAGCTGACGACAAATCAACAAAAAAAAGGGGCAAAAACATCGTTGGCTATAGTATAGCCAACGCACTATAGCCGACGAGACTATAGCCGATCGATGATTTTTCAGGGTCGTCGGCTAAAGTCGCTGGCTAAAACCTGTCGGTAATAGTATAGCCGACGAGGTTTTTACCTATTATCGTCGGCTATAGTACTATAGCCGACGAGTTTTTAAAAAAAATTAAAAAAAAATAAATTTTTTGTTTTTTAAAACTATAGCCGACGAGATTCGTCGGCTATAGTATTAAAAAAAATTTAAAAAAATTAAAAAAACATTTTTTCCACTATAGCCGACGAGATTTTTATCTCGTCGGCTATAGTTTTAAAAAAAAATCGTCGGCTATAGTGTTTCCAGCGGTAGTGATTGCGGACGTCTGAGTGCGGATGGTAAGAATTTGATTTTTTTTATCATTTCATATTTGATTTTAGCAATTTAAACGTTGATATTATAGATATTCATTTAAGGAGTAGACATACAAAATTTCATTCAATTTGATAATCGCTTGATCATCTAAAATGGTGAAACATTACGAACAAATAAGCATCGTCGAATAAATGCTGACGATATATAAATAGTGAATCAAATTACCAAACGATTTCCGATTGGACTCAAATTTTGTAGGTGACTTAGTTGAAATAGTATCTATAGTATGAGTGGTCTTGATTGTCAAAATTTGATGTCTAAGTGATGTAAAATAGAAAAATCCACACCCTACGGATGTCCTTAGCTGAAAGGATTGTATATACATATATATATATATATATATCCATAAATTATGCGAGCTGCCGCTGATTTGGTGTACGTGAAGTTTTCGAGTTCATAATTTTTGTTGCATGCAGGTATATATGACTAGCTATCTGAGCTAGCTATACAGAAGTTTATGGTAAACGCACAGGGAAATTGTACAGAGAGACCGCCATGAATATGACCATGCCATTAATAAGGCAAGTCAAGTGAGATGAACAAGTACAAATTTACAGATGAAGATTTTTACTCCCTCCTGCACAAGCTATAACTATCACAATTACAACCTCAACTGCCTACCACGCGGCAGCCATCCAATTAGCACAAAACGATCATGATCGAGATCGCGATCGGTAGGTCTTCAATTACAATTACATGACTACAGCTAGCTAATATTAAGACCCTGTATATATATATATATATATATATATATCTCTATCCCACACCATGCTACTCCATATTGGTGTCCTTTTACCAGCACAAATAAATATCATATATCACCATATATACAGCTAGCTGAGAACTGATCGATTGACAAAAGTAGTACTCACTCTCTCAAGAGTCGAGAAGATAATTAAATACAAAGGAGTTTTCGATGGTCTGCTTTTGCTTCCTAGTAGACCAGCGGAGGAAGGTGTGGCGGAGCAAGCCGGTGGCGGGGTCGTGTTCCCGGTGCGGCAGTGGAGCAAGTGTGGCGGATATCAAGACTTCGACGAGGTTTTGTTACATTCCTTTCTACTGGAAATCTTGGAGAGCTGTTATGTGTACTTTCTGCGGAGCCATCCTTAGATCTTACAGATAAGTTTTTTTGCAGTACGTACGTAGATGCAGCTAGTTAGCTTGTTATTCGAAACTCCGATCCAATCCTTTCTGAGTTTCTGTATGGTGTCTGAGTTCAAGGAGTGCTTAATTTTAAGGATGATCTATGAGATGAAAGAGGGATTACTATTATATTTCTCTTGATTTTTGATATGAGGAAATGAAGGCATGCACTATATATACCTCGATACATTTAGATCGATGGACCTGTAAATAGTTGTATAAAAAAAAGATGGACCTGTAAATAGATTTTGCTGATGAGACTAAAAATCATGGAGACTGTATGGCCGGATCTGTACGTATAATACTTACTGGCCGGCCGGAAGCAAATAATCTCTTAATTTTGTGCAGGAACAACACGTATTCCTCCAACATAATCTCTTAATTTGTGTAATTTTTAATCAAGCTTTATATATATGTATCATAGTGTGATATACAAGCAAAACATATGGCCAAAAGCGTACGTTTCTTTTCTTTTTCACTGCGGTTGTTCATCATTAGGTTGTCTGAAAATGGATGTGGATACGCGGAAGCAAATTTTTCAAAAAAAAAAAAGAGGAAACGGGTACGCAGAAGAAGGGTGTAATAAAATATTAAATATTAATTATATATAAATATAAAATAAAATATAGGATATTAAATAACTAAAATACAAGATTCTAATTCCAATTTGATTGTTTATGAACACAATACTGTTAAAATTCATAGAGGAAACTTAATTTATACCTAAAAAAAAATTATTTCCCTCAAAATTCTTATTTATTGTGAATTTTGCGCTTCCAAAATGCTTCTAAAAATAATAATTTTGGAAGCACGTTTTCAAAAATGCAAGCTTGCGCTTCTAGACGATTCCGTCACACTTCTGCTTCCGAAACGCATAATGCAACCAAATTGAAATTTCTGTACCACGTAGGTTTATGCATTGACGGAGAGACATGGGGGCCAGGGTGGGCCTGGGCCCCCCCTGAATTTATGTGAAAAAAAAGTATATTATTATTATTATTAAATAATATAAATATTATAGCTTATTTAAAGTATATCTAAATTTCAATGATGCGTATGAGTGCATGACTAATTCAAATCCGACGATTTTGTAAGAATATTATTATATATTATTTCAATAATGAAGTTTAAATATTAGGTCAATTATGATTCTATCTCTTCCCAGGTTTATGAGTTTATGGTCTTTTTTTTTTATAAAAGCTCTACCATTTATGAGATTAATATACAAACATTTTTATTAAGTTTATTAGATATGGAGAGATACTTCAAAAGAAAAGAAAAACTCTCTTATTCTACTCCAACATCAGATGAGCAACCACCTACGGAAATTCAAAAGAAGAATAATAACAATATGAAAAAGTCTCGTGCTGTAGATATTATAGAAAAGTATCTATCGGATCCCGCTAAACGCCCGCCAATTTCAAGTTATCATCCTAACATTCAAGAGGAAGTTCGAACCTATTATCTACAACAAGGACCTTGTCGACCTAAAAATCATATTTTTCCTTTCATAGAATTTGGGGAAAAAAAGAAGAAAAGAAGGTTTATTCGTAATTAGTTTATTAAATTTATATATTGGTTAGAGTACAGTATTAAAGAGGATACTGCATTTTGTTTATGTTGTTATCTTTTCAAACCAGTTATTGGACAACAAGGCGGTGGTGAAACTTTTGTTGGGGTGGTCATGGATTCAGTATTGGAAGAAGAAGCAAATGCTAATATCACATTTTGGAGGATCAAATATTACTCATAATCAGGCTGAGAGTAATTTTGATGCTTTATCAAACCAAAAACAACACATTGAGGCTGTTTTGGCAAAACATACAAATCAAGATCAAATTGACTACCCTAACCGAGGCTATTTTTTAAGATTTTCATTTAGGCCCCCCCCCCTCCCCCCTCCCCCTCAACCGAGAATTCTGACTCCGTTCCTGGGTTCATGTATATAGGAGAAAATTAATTAATACCTATATTTTTTTTGGGGGACAAAGAAGCAAAATAATAGCGCAAATCCATTTCAATCACAAACTAATATTATGTATTGTCCACATTGTGAAACATGGATTTGCCGACTAATAGCAGCATTGTAGCGATACGAATCGGTCTTCCAAATAAGCAAAGCAGCTACGTACCCATTCTCCATAATACCCTTGGTCGTAATCAATCATGAACATTTGAACTCCTGACAAATTAAGTGTTGACATAGATTCATAAGAGGCAAAGCAAGTAACAAAGTTGGTGTCGGTGGGTCGTAGTCTTGTAGTTCAGTTATAATGGTTTATATTGTGATGATTGAGATCATGTGTTCGAGTCAGGCCCATTTTATAAATATAGAGACCGTGTAAAATTTAAAATTAGGTTATTTAATCGAAAACAAGTAATTTAAATTCAAAATTATATTTTACTAGTTTTACGATCCAAAATTCGTTATTTTTATAGTGACAAAATAAATTATGTTGACTTTTTTTTACTATATAATTAACATGCGACTCAAAAAAAAAATTACAGTATAATATATTAAATAAGTTAAGACTTGAACAACTCGGCTATAATAATTTTTGTGTATATATGGTTTTCTCTGCGTGTATATATATATATTATATCTCTGCAAAAGTTTGGAGTCCTGTGCAGTTCCATGCACCCTCAGAGCCGCCCTGGTTCGAATATCATCAACCATCAAAATTATCGGCTTACCAACACCAACAAATGTAATAGGTTAATTTGATCATAAAGAATGTGAATTGAGCCGGAGCTAACTCCGCCTGTTGATAATGAATATACATGAATCACATGATGGTGATATATATCGGGTGCACGAATCCAAATTCACATGATTAACTCTATGTGTTGTAATTGAAGAGTCGGATTACAGTTTGTCAACATGACCCAAATTGGCCAAATATCCAAATTCGGTGGCAATAACCGAGCCTAGTGGCCGCGCGGAGCGGTGCGTGAGGCGGTTGTTTAGAATGTAAAGTTGTAAAGTGCCTCTACTTGGCGGGGGGCGGGTTGGAGTTGGTTCCCGGGTTGTTTAATGTCACCGGCTTTGCTTTGGGTGATCCATTGAATAAGACCTATTGACATATAGTGACCAAATGTGTAATTTGTTATTGCTTGAGCAAGATATGGGCCTGTTTAGGTGTCGGACCTATGAACCTCGGGCTATTTGGAATCCGATCGAAGAGAAAACGGGCAACAGTATACCTGGCCCAAGTAAAGATTAATCGAGACTAATCAGACAATAGAGGCCACATTCTGGGATTTCTGGGTGTGCTTTCACTTCTAATTAATCATCATCGGTTGCTCCTAAATGCGTAGTTATACACGGGTTACGGTGGACTACAGCCTCCCCCTAAATTTTTAAAAAGTTTTATTTGTAGCTTAATTTTTAGTGTAAAATTTTAAAATTTCAAAAATAACCCCTCCTAAATTTGTACATTTAACTCTTACACCATATATAAACTTATTTAGAAATAAATTTAGGCCCCCTCATTATAAAATCGTAGCTCCGCCCTTGGTTGCTCCAGATGTGATAATTGTTATTAAGTCACTGAAAGAAAGATGGCATGGTGAGTTGGTGACATATATACAGTTAAATTGGAACTTGTATAGAAGCATCGTTGCTATTTCTTTTCTCCTCGTACATTGATCAATCAGACAATATAATGAGACAATCACTTACCAGGCCATCTTGGATACTGGTATGGGAGATCTGCACGTCGGAGCTCACTGTAGCATTATAGCATGATAGTGATCAAGAGTGAGTGAGCATCATTATAGCATGATAGCGTTATAACATACTTTGATCACTCAAGTATTACACTTTTACTCACTTTGCTCACTCCGGATTCTGTAAAATTTGGAGTTTTGAATTTGAGTTATAATCGGCCAAGGAAACCTATTGGGCATTATACCTCTCTTCTTTGTGAGTCTTTTCATACCAAGGTCAAGTCTCAATTCGACTTGAGGAGGGAAAATCGAAGATTTGAAGTTTTTGGTGTTCTTGGTTCTAAAGGTTAATTCGACCACTTCCATGATGAATTGGACTTAGGTGTAGTTGAGAAAATTGTTGTTAGGTTGATTTCGTACAGATTGAGCTCTAGTTTGCCGAAAATTGGAGTGGCGTCGCCAATTTCTCTGGTTCGGAGTAAGCAAAGTGAATAAAAGTATAATACTTGAGTGATCAAAGTGATATTTGTCATACATGAGTAAACCGAGTTTAGAACGTGCACTTGAATGACCTTTTAAGCCATTTTCTCTTTCTTCAATTAAGAAAGAAACAAAGTCTCAAGGGCGGAGAAGCATACGCAGATCGTTAGCTAGCTTCGCCTCCATTCACGGAACGCTAACGTCAATATCGGTATCTCGCTGTGCCACTGCCCCCATGGCCATCTCTACTTTGAAAATAAAATAAAAATTGTGTTAAGAAAAGAAAAATATTTATTACAAAGTTTGATCGAGCGTAGTGTTTTTTCTCCATAAAGTTTATGAAGAATTTGTGGGCTTAATTTTATTTACTTATTTATCTTTTATTCTCTATGATAAATTTTGAACACATGGTCGACTTCTCAAATAAAAACTCAACGTGAGTAGTCAATGAGTTGTTGTCGAAAATATTAACCCAGTATCTCAACTGAGTAGTCAATGAGTTGTTGTCAAAAATATTAACCCAGTATTCTATACGATAAAATTTGTAGAGTAATTTTACAATATGTGGAATACAAATGTGCAGGTGAGTAATATACGGTTTGTTGAAGGATAAACGCATATAGAATAGATGTAGATTGAAACTACACCTTTATTATTGATAGATAATCTTAAATACAAGTATTACAATCTGTTACAATCAATATCCCTACAAATTAAGGATCGAGAGAATATCTACTTCTACTCTAATTAGAACAAGACACACACCTGAATATAAGGAATATACTTTCCTTAAACACTCCCCCTTGTGTCACGCTCCTAATATATGATGCATAACTTGTTGCCTCACTAAAAAACTTGCCAAGAAAATAAAAAACCTCATGGGTAAAACAAAAGGTTGGTCGAAGGGAAAAAGATACAATACATCAACTACAAAAGCGACTACATGTGGTGTAGCCTCCTCCTAATATCTACGAAATGAACTCCCAATGATCAGTAACCTAATATAGAATTTTTGATAACCTTCACATTCCAATGCGCCTCACATATTTCAAAAATATAGATTTTGGAAGTAACTTGGTAAATTAATAAGTCTGCAACATTATCCGCCGAACCAATTTGACTCACATGAATATTCAGTAACTTCTGATTGAAGAAGTACTTCAACGAAATATGTTTTGTATGATCATTCTTAATGTATCATAACTTCATTTGTTCAATGCAAGCCGCATTGTCCTCAAATATGCAAGTTGGTGCTATTGTAGTAGATGGTAATCTACTAGACCCTTGAATGTGGTGTATAACTGACCTAAGCCAAACATACTCCCTAATTGCTTCATGCAAAGCTGTAATCTCAGAATGATTTGAGAAAGTAGTAATAATGGTTTGGCTTGTTGATCTCTAAGAAATCATCGTATTCCCCATGGTGAATACATAACCTATTTTGGAATGTCTTTTATGTGGGTAAGAGAGATACCAAACATTAGCAAATCCAACCAAGACATCATATGATGTCTCTGTAGGGATCACACTGAATTGAGGTACAGTGCTTGCAGCCGGAGCTACCTTCGATGGGTTGTTAGGACCATAATTATGTGACTATTACGCTCCTAACTTTATACTTATATCTTGTTTTCTATGAATAAAGCATTGTTCTTATGACATTTTCTATTTTTGCTAGGAAATGTGGAGTTGGCTCGGAAATGCATTAAATATGAAGAAGCATATAATTATTACAGAAGACGTATACATTTCCGAGGTCAAGAGAGAATTTGGAGCAACTTTGGGAAAATGACAAAATAGTTTCACTGGAAGTCGCCGAAAGTTGTCCGGAACCCGCTGGAATTTGCCATAGCCGGCCGGTCCACCTTGGCCAGCCCAATCACATGGAGTCCAGCCTAATGAAGGCCCATTCAACCTATCTATGCTTACCAATCTGATTTGGAGAGAAATAGAAGAAGTTGGACCACATGACGTCACTAATTTGGAGTTTAGCCTTCCAAAGCCTAAAATAGTGGATCATGGTCTCCCTAATTCAAAGCTAACTTTTAGATCTTCCACCTCGATCTTCTTTTATTTTCATCCTAGGGTCGAAATGGAGCCTCCTAACTCAGCCAAATTCGAGCTCCTCTCTCCCCACACACATAACTCACCTAATTTTCAGATTTTCCATAGTTTTTACACTCTCTCTAGACCTATTATCCTTATACCAACCTTCTAACACTCTGTTCTACATCTCATCCTCCCTTTCTAGGCCAAAAAACTTCCATAACCACCACTACTAGAGACGTAGCTCTTCCCTCTCTTGGGTAGAGTTGAACCTTTTGTGACGACCCGAACCAGAATCAGTTGAATATTCGGCATGATTCACGGGATTATGCTTAGTCGCAGTTTTACGATAAATGTGTGGTTGGTCGATTCTATTCGCGACTATGTTTTCGGCCGAGAATTCGAGTTGAGTGTCTTGACGGAAGTTGTAGAGTACGTGATTTCGAGCTCGAGGGCGATTCCGGAAGATTTTTCCGATAACCGAGGAATATAATACGATTATTTGAAGTTTCAGTTTTCGACGAGTTTATCCGATTGTTTCGTGTTTATCCGAATCGTGATGGTTATCCATTTCGAATCGTCGATCGACCCGAGGCGTGAGTATAAATATCGAAAATAGTCGTAAAATAGTCGCAAAAACACTGTTTGACGTTGACCGCCGTTGACTTTCCAAAAATAGAAACTGTTGACCGTTAACCCGAGGGGAAAACTTTCCAGTTTTGGCTTCGCCGTCCGACGTCCGTTTTTCGGCCACCTCCGACCTTGTGGAAGGTATAGTTCGCTTCCCCTTTCGATTCTGAGTTGTTTGATGTTTGGATTGATGGAAATTGATGAGGTTTGAAGTGGGTTCGAATTGAGGTTGACTGGGATTTTTCGCCGGTGACGGGGAGCTGTGCTCCGGCGAGTTTTGGAGGTGGGGTTGTTGGGGTTTTACCTCCCCACACCTCGGTGATGCTCCCCATGTGATTTATTTTGGGTTTGGTTAAGGAATTGTTGGAACCCGATTAGGTTGCTGGAGAGATTTTCCATTCACCTTTCGAGCTGAAATTGACCTGTTTCCGGCTTGAATTGGACTTGGTATCAGTTGAAGGTTTGGCTGGGCTTGAGATGGGCTTCTTTTCTGGAGCTTCCTCGCCATGAAACTTCACCGTTGACGGCGCGGCGGCGGCGGCGGCGGCAGTCAACGGCGGAGCTCCGACGAGGAGTTGACTTTTTGGATTTTAGTGTTTTTAATGTCATTTTTCTCGTAATCATGCCCTGATTATCGTCTAGAAGTTTTCGGATTGATTTGGGTAGCCGATTTTTAGTCGAGGGTTTCGAGTGGAGATTTCGGGAATTCCGTTAATCATTTTGTATTGCATTGCATATTTCCGGGAACGGTTGGTTTCCGTGGTTAAGTACAGTGTTGTGGATTATGTTTTGATCAGTTGTGTTTAATGAATATTTAGGGGATCGAGATCGTGTCCGTGCTTCAGGCGAGGGATCTTCCGCCGGACCACGAGATTAGCGCGTGTGCGCATTTTTCTCACCTGTGAGTGGACAATTTCTTTTCACGGAATGATTGCGAGTCTTTTTATACGATTTTCGAACTTGAGCATGCGTACGAGATTACGATTTATACGAGCATGTGTTAGATGATTACGCTTATATCATTATACATTACGTATATGCATTTATATGCTATTTATTGCATTTGCATCGAACTATTTATGATTTGGTTTACACAGAGTACAGTCTCAGTTAAGTTGTTGTATCGATACACTTGCCTCTTGGCTGATCCCTGATGGAGGCCTACCAGGAGGGGTGGAACCCCGACCTGACCGGCGATGGGCGGTACCCCGGAACCGAGGCCTTTCTGGCTAGAGTCACGTGGAAGTCTGGGACTCCGTGATTCTGACTGTACTAGCACGGATGTGTCCATGAGTGACCCCGTGAGATTTTTACTTGCATGCTCAGTACGCTGGAGGAGTATGAGTTTACCTCGTGTACTTTGTTATTTTTATTTACTTGGACTCGCATATGTTATTTTAAACATATATATCAACTGGTGAAAGACATTTATTTTCGTCCACTCACTCTAACAGTTTTCATGTCTTTCCCCTGGGCTTTTCAGTTTCCGTGCCCAGTTGCAGTTCAAGTTCTGGTGTTTCACGTCGCGGTTGGAGGCTAGTGATCTGAGCTACCTGTGTTTTCCAGTAGGTTCTTGTTTCGCCTACTGATGTGTATATTGTATATATTTTACACTAGAGGTCGCTCTGATACATTCTGATACGTGTTATTACGGATTTTCTCGGATATATTATATATTGTACAGTATGTTTACTGTTTATTGTTTATATTATGATGTTGAGAAATCCGGATGGGATTGGTGCCCACGGTTTGGCTTTTGTGGCATAGGACGAAATATTATTTTCAGGGTGCAGGTTTATGCAATTCCATGTTAGTAACGAAACTCTGCCGAAATTTTGAATGGTTTTTGTTGGTTCGTGTTTTCAGAAGGGATTCGATTCTGATTTAGGTAACTGAATCGGGGTTGGGTCATTTCACATTTTCATCACATCTGCACCACTTTGGCTTAGTTTGGGTAGTCATCTTCTCATTCTCACCTTCTAGGGTTCGACCAAGCTTTTAGAGTTCAAAGGAGTGGGAAGTAATACCTCTTCTCCTTACTTCTTGGAATCCTAAGGGTTTAGCTTACCTTCTCTTGAAGACTTGGTGCTTTTTGAAGAGAAGAAGTGGAGCTAAAAGGCTTGGAGTCACTTGGTAAAGCTTTGGCAAGGGGACCCTTGGTTATTTATACTCTCTTCCTATTTTAAGCATGTATCAACTCTTGTATTTAGTTATGTTTAGTGAGTAGTTCCATTTGGAAGGCTAGAGTTATAATCCTAGCCATGTTATGAATAAATAATGTCTTAGATTATGTATGATTTATGATTTTAGGTATATTATGTGATTGTGTGTTGTGAATGAGCAATTGTATGTTTGTGGATGTTTATTGTGCTTGAGTTTCAAGTCTAGTTTCACTTATGCATGTGTTAACCCTAACTAAGTTAATGTATGTGTAAAGAGACTAAAAATGGTCCTTAATTGAATTAGCTACTCATTTAAGATTAGATGAGCATGTAAACAAGATAATTGTATATTCTAAGAGGTTACCTTAATAATTGGTTACCTTAACACTAAGAAAGGATTAGAGTCTCCTTGAGTCTCAATAGACTTGTAGAGCTCTAGTCAAGCACACATTAAATCCAAAAGGGTATTGTGGTTAATAGTAGACTCACTTGACTCGTAATCCAATAGGTGCGAGTTGGGGGAATCACATAGACTTTCTCTCGGATTCTCCAATAGAGATTTAAGAAGGGGAACCTTTTCCATATATGTCACACGATATTCTTGTTGACTTCACAATGTGACATATGATCGAGATGCAAGCCCAAAATGGCTTGGGTCTTGGTTCCGATTCACGAAATACTTCAATGTTGGGCTCAAGTCATCTAGAGTTCAAAATGACTTAGGAACTTGGGTTCAAAACCAAACATGACCCAAAAGGTCACGATTTGGACATTAACTTGTGTGAACGGACTTTAATCCATTACATAAATCGGGACATTATTGATGCATCATATGGTTAGTGGGGGTTTCCCTAGTCAACTATCTTTCCTTATCTTGAACTTGTTTGCTATTTTCGTTTGCGCATTGTAGTGTAATCATCAAATCAATCAACTCGTATAACCACTCATTGTAATTCAATCACGCCTCACAAGTCTAAGTCTCCAAAGGACTTAGTGGTGCGAGATACACATATCCAAATTTTACTTTTCATTTAGTGTCAAGTTAGTGTCTAGTTGTGTCTGTAGTCTAAGCGTTAATCATTCGAGCTAGGGGGTTATTGTAGCTAATCCTCGTGGGTTCGACACTCTTCCTATAAATACTATAACTTGCCCCATATACTTGCGGGTGGGTAAATATTTTACCTTTATGAGTTAGTTCTTAATTCAATAAGTGTAAAGGATATATTTTTCTCCAAACTCCCCCCAAACTCCATCAATTCTTGGGAGGGCCTGCAAAGGAAGTTCATTACTAAGTACTTTCCTCCGAACAAGATTAACGAAAGAAGGACAAGCTTGATGACCTTCCGTGAAGAGGATGGTGAGTTGTTTTGTGAAGCATGCACTACAAGAAAATGACCCATTGCCGGCGACTTTTATGTCGCCGGCAATGTTTTTGGACATTACCGGCGATTTTTGCCGGAAAAATCGCCGGTAATGTCTTTTTTTTTTTACATTACCGGCGATAAAAATCGCCGGTAATGTTCGTCGCCGGCAATCTCTCGATAATGTAAAAAAAAAAAAAAAGACATTACCGGCGACTTCATTTATGTCGCCGGTAATGTGTTTTTTTTTTTTTTTTTTTTTACATTACCATGTCGCCGGCAATGTCTTTTCCGGCAAGACATTACCGGCGACTTACATTTATGTCGCCGGTAATGTTAAAAAAAAAAAAAAAAGACATTACCGGCGATTTTTCCGGCAAAAATCGCCGGTAATGTCCAAAAACATTGCCGGCGACATAAAAGTCGCCGGCAATGGGTCATTTTCTTGTAGTGATGAGAGAGATTCAAGGACTTAGAGCTTTGTTGTCTGAACCACGGGGAATCCCAAGACATGTTTATGTGCCTTTTCTACCAAGGACTAAGCACGGAGACAAGGAGAAAAGTTGATAATGCTTGTGGTGGAGACTTCATGGATAAAACCGTGGATGGGGCTCATGTCTTATTAGAAAAGTTAGCGGAAAGGTCAACGCTGTGGGATATCAAGCCTAGTATAAAGAAGCCGGCGGTATCAATGAGGGAGACCACCCAAGCCAATAGGGGTGACATTTATGAAGTTAAGGGATCCCCTATCCAAGAAGATGCTATCAAGTGGCTTGAGGAATCAATGAATAGGAAGTTCAAAATCTTAATGAAGCAAAGTAGAAGTGGAGGCCAAGCCCACCAAGTGTCGAAAATTTGTGTAGAGTCGATCACTTGCTTGATATGCGCAAGCACGGTGCATGAGACTTTAAGTTGTCCTCATCAAGAGGATTATCTGAAAATTATCGAAGACTACAAGGGAATCTTGTATGACCAACAAAATAATGATTCATACTCCAACACCTACAACCCAGGATGGAGGAACCATCCTAACTTCTCATGGGGTGGTTAAAATTAAAGTCAAGGCAACCAAGGAGGTCAAGGTGGATTTTCAAGGTAAAATGGTGGTTTCCAAGGACAAGGAGGAATGTACAATAAAAGGGGAAACCATGGCAACTTTGGTGCTTCCAGAAGTGGAAGTAAAAGATTCTCCAATTATTAAGGAGCTCCCGAATTTGTACCAAGACTGAGTGGAGGATTTGCCAATGCTTCGAGTGGTAATGTTTATCAACCACAAGCATCTTTTGTGCCAAGATCTCAACAACCACCTCTACTCCAAGCACCAATCCCTTCACCACAATTAGAGGCACCAAAGTCCAGCACGGATGAGCTCTTGGCTAGGCTAGTGAAGAGCTATGAAGACTTAGAAAAGACTCAAGTTGAAGATAAAAAGGCTTTTCTTGAGATCTTCATGAGTTTGAAAGGGGATAACCAAGCACTCCAGAATGAGAGCCAAAGCACCATTCACAAGTTGGAGATGCAAGTGAGAAAATTGGCTAAGGCACATCAAGGCCAAGGGAATAGCAAAACCATGAGTTTCCCTCTACCAACGAGAAGAATCCCAAACACCAAGTCAATGTAGTCAAGGCGGTGTTGAGATCCGGAAGAGGATTCAAGAATTATGATGATGCTCCTATTATGGAGAGCGATGATGAAGATGACTTGGACACACTAATTGTGTCTAAAAACCATGCCAAAGTTGAAGAGGCTACCACTAGTGGGGAAAAGGTGGTGAGATTTCAAGAGAAGAATGCTTTGATTCCGTATGAAAATGCTAGTGAGTCAGAAGATGAAGACGATGAGCTTGAGGTTGAGCATGTATATTCCGAGAGTAGAATGAGTCGACATGGGGCCGCTGGAAAGAGTTTAGAAGGAAGAGACATGGTTAGAGAGCTTTTTGGGAATGAATTGAGGAAAGATCAAGGAGGAGGAGCTGTCCAGAATTCGACGGGACGAGGATCATGTTCGACTCGTTGAACGAATGCTACTGTCTCGGATGGAACCACTTCTCAAACTGTTGAGAAATAGAGGTAGGATAAGTCTAAGGGGAATTCTGATAAGGGTCAAAGTGAGGAAGAAGTATGCATACCCTTCCCTCAAGTAAGGAACAAGGAGAGAGCCCAAGCTACCTTGGATAGGAAGACTAACACTACCACATAATGACTCATTGCCGGCGACTTTTAAGTCGCCGGCAATGTTTTTTAACATTACCAACGATTTTTTAACATTGCCGGCGACTTAAGTCGCCGGTAATGTCTTTTTTTTTTTTTTAGACATTGCCGGCGACATAAATGTATGTCGCCGGCAATGTCTCGATGGTAATGACATTGCCGGCGACTTAATTTATGTCGCCGGTAATGTCTTTTTTTTTTTTACATTACCGGCGACAAAAATGTATGTCGCCGGCAATGTCTTTTCCGGCAAGACATTACCGGCGACTTACATTTATGTCGCCGGTAATGTTAAAAAAAAAAAAAAAAGACATTACCGGCGATTTTTCCGGCAAAAATCGCCGGTAATGTCCAAAAACATTGCCGGCGACATAAAAGTCGCCGGCAATAGGAAGAAATGTTGTAGTGTAAGGAGTGTTTGGATGTATTTAAGAAGGTAGAAATCAACATTCCTCTCCTTGAGGCCATTCAAACCATCCCAATGTACTCCAAATTTTTGAAAGACCTATGCACCAACTGAAGTTATAAGAACAAGCTACAAGGAGAGGTACAAGGATCCGAGAAAGTTATGGTCAAGGTAATTGACAAGGAGCTTGATGAAGAACTAAAAGATATCTCTGATCAAGTCTACGTAGAAAGTACTCCTAAAGAAGGGGTGCATGCGGCATTAGTAGTAGCATATATAGAATGTTTTCTATGGTCTACCATTGAAGGGAATGCGACTTTAAATTGTATCATGACTTCATAAGCCATATATAGACCAAGGATTTCGTACAAGCCACTTCCATTTCACCGGTTTGGGAGCAAGGGCACTTGAGGAAGATTTTTACTCAAGAAATAATGCAGATCGGGTGATGTTCATAACACATTGCTCACTATCCAAGAAGGGCCGATCCTTTTGGAGCTTGAGCTAAAACAACTACCGGACACTCTTAAATATGTGTTCTTGGACTAGAGGCGTGAGAGGCCGGTGATCATCTCATCTTTACTAGATGAATATCAGAAAGAACGGTTAATTGAAGTGTTGCGGAAATACAGAGAATCTATTAGATGGTCTTTGAGAGACATTAAGGGAATCAACCTCACCATTCGTGAACATTACATCTATATTACCATAGATACCAAGCCAAGGCGACAACCTCAAAGGGGGCTGAACCCGAACATGTAAGAGGTGGTAAAGAAGGAGGTGTTGAAACTCCAAGCCAATAAGATCATTTATGCCATATCAGATAGCCCATGGATCTCACCTACACAAGTGGTACCGAAGAAGAGGGGGGACTACCGTAGTGCCCAATGCTCAAAGGGAGTTGATACCATTAAGGATAGTCAATAGTTGGAGGTTTTGTATTGACTATCAGAAGCTTAATACGACTACCCATAAGGATCATTTCCCATTGACATTTATTGATCAAATGCTTGAGAAGTTGGCTGTGCATGATTACTATTGTTTCCTAGATGGGTATAGTAGCTATAACCAAATTTCTATCAATCCGGAGCACCAAGAGAAGACGGCCTTCACATGCGCTCAATGGGTCTTTGCCTTTTGTAGAATGCCTTTTGGTTTGTGTAATGCACCGGCTACTTTCCAACGTTGTATGCAAGCTATATTTTAGAGCATGATTGGTGAATTTGTCGAAGTATTAATGGATGATTTCTCTTTGGTTGGGGATAGTTTCGATGAATGCCTCATTCACCTTGAGCTAGTATTGCAAAGATGTTGTGAGAAGGACATGGTACTAAATTGGGAGAAATTCCACTTTATGGTAAATGAGGGAATCGTGCTAGTCCATTGCATCTCCAAGAGAGGTATTAAAGTGGACAAGGCCAAGGTGGAGGTGATCGAGAAGATTCCCACTCCAACCAATGTCAAGGAGGTTAGGAGTTTCTTGGGCCATGCAGGGTTCTACTGCCGGTTTATCAAGAACTTTAGCATGATAGCCAAGCTATTGATAGATATGCTATCCAAGGAGGCACATTACTACATCACTCCGAAAAATGAGGAAGCCTTTAAGACCCTTAAAAGTGCTCTAGTGTCGACTCCGGTGATCATCAAACCAGATTAGAGCTTGCCCTTTGAGATCATGTGTGCTGCAAGTGACTATTCCATGAGAGTGGTACTTGGGCAACAAAGAGACAATGTGTTAGAAGTCATCCAATACGTTTCCCGCATATTCAATCCTGCACAAAGGAAATACACCACCACGGAGAAGGAGATGTTAGCCATTGTGTTTTCTCTTGACAAGTTTCAGAGTTACATTGTGGGTTCCAAAGTCATTGTACATACGAACCATAGTGCTCTCAAGTGTCTCTTCACAAAAGTGGAGTTCAAGGCAAGGTTGTTGAGATAGTGCTACTACTTCAAGAGTTCTACTTAGAAATTGTGGACAAGCTGAGGAAGCATAACTTAGTAGCAGATCACCTCTCACGCCTCCAACTCAAGGAGGAAGAGGGTAACTTGACTGATGAATTTCCGGATGAGCAACTATTCCATGTCAAGAAAGTGTTTACTACTTCAAGTTATCCATGGTTTGCAGACATTGTAAACTTTCTCTCAAGCCATGGTACCTCCATACCCGCCCATTTTTCAAGTGACCAACGGAAGAGATTGAGGAGAATTAGCTGGGAGTTTATATGGGATGACCCATATTTGTACTAAGAGGGAAGAGATGGAATTCTAAGAAGATGTGTGCCTTATGAGGAGATGTTTAGTGTGCACACTTTTTTCCATGCACTTGAATGTAGCAGACATCATGGGCCTTCCAAGAGCGCCTACAAGGTTCTACAAGCTGGGTTGTGGTGGCCCACATTTTTTAGAGATGCCAACTCCTTTGTGAAAACATGTGATCGATGTCAATGAGTTGGGAGGATCAATTCAAGGGATCAAATGCCATTGAAGACGATCAAGGAGACTGAAATCTTTGATGTTTGGGGTATTAACTTCATGGGGCCTTTCCCTTGTTCACATGACAAGTACTACATTTTAGTGGCGGTAGACTATGTCTCCAAGTGGATGGAAGCTATGACATGCCCAACCAATGATGGCAAGGTGGTGACCAAGTTCCTCAAGGTCACCATCTTTACAAGGCATGAAACCCCAAGAGTCATTATAAGTGATAGAGGTTCTCACTTTATCAACCACAAGCTCAAGAATCTTTTGAAGAAGTATGGGGTTGTTCACAAAGTAGCCACACCATATCACCCCCAAACGAGATGACAAGTGGAAATAAGCAACCGGGAACTCAAAGAGTATCTTGGAGAAGACTGTGAGTGCCAACCAGAAAGACTGGAGTTAAAAGCTTAATGATGCACTTTGGGCATACCTGACCTCCTCCAAGACTCCCATAGGTATGTCACCCTTTCAACTTGTCTATGGGAAAGCATGTCACTTACCAGTGGAGCTTGAGCATAAAGTAAGATGGGCTATTAACACCTTGAACATGAACCTATTGGCTAGTGGAGAGAAGAGGAAGCTTGAGATCATGGAGCTTGAAGAGTTGAGGCTAGAAGCCTATTAGAGTGCCCGAATTTAGAAAAAGAAGACGAAGAGGTGCCATGACAACCACTTATGGCACAAGGAGCTTGTTGTGGACAAGAATGTGCTTTTGTACAACTCTAGATTCTCCTTACATCCGGGGAAGCTAAGGTCTAGATGGAATGGTCATTTAAGATTGTGGAGGTATTTCCTCATGGAGCGGTGACCTTGCGAAATTTGAGAGATGGAAGCACCTTCAAGGTGAATGGGCACCAGATCAAGCCATGGGAAGGAGTAGTACTAAGCGACGATGTTGTAGAGGTGAAATTCATGCATCTTTCGCACAGTATGATGCTTTGAAGTTTTTCTCTCCAACCCGATCGTGTTAAGGTTATTAAACTTGAACCAGCGATGGCCGGACACCATTGAGAAACCTACAAAGAATAAAGTGTGAGGCAGAAGTTGTGATCTTGTGACCCGAAACACCACTTTGAAGAAATTCAACAATACCTAGCATGGAAGGTAAGACCATTTTTGGTCTTGCATGTTGGTGATTGTTGGTGATTATGGATGTCATGTTTTGGTATTCAAGGGGGAGCATTTCTAATCACTTACTTCACTTTAAATTTCTTTGTTGATGTGTTTATATGTTAGGAATCTTTGCTTTTTGTGTGTCAAATTAATGGTAGGATTGTGTGATGCTTATGTAGCATTTTTGGTTGAGAATTGGTGCATGTTTAGGATCAAAAACTTGACGAATTCTTGATGGGTCGAAGAATGATTATTCTACTCCTTCGACCCGTCAAACAAGGACCATAGACGAGACAGAAGCACACATTCGACGGGTCGAGTAAATCCATCGACTCGTTGAACATATGCGTAGGGGAGAAACAAAAGCAAACATTCGACGGGTCGAGACCATTTTTGACCCGTCGAAATTGGTCTGGGGCTGGTCTTGACCCCAAATTGACTTTTAAAATTTCTCCTCTTCTCTCTTTTCTCTTCTGCTCTTTACCTCACTTCTCTTGTTTTTCAAACACTCTCTTCTCTTCTTTGTCTCTCTCTCCCTCTAAACAACTAATCTCACAAAATCATTCCAAATATTCCTCAATCTTTCACATTTTCAAAACAAATGCTTGTGTGTGCTTGTGTGTGGTGGTTGGAGAGGTTTTGAGCCATCTTTGTTGAGGTATTATACTTAACCCAAATTTGAATGCTTGTAAAGATTTGTTGTGATTTTGGGATGTTTGTGGTTAGTTGATGCTTTATTCCTTGATTTAGATGTATGGATTTTGTGAATGTACCACTTATATGCATGATAATTGTGAAATTGGTTGAGTTATGTGATGCATGAACCCTAATTTGAAAATTTTGGGATGAGCTTGTGCTTAGTGTTAATTGAGTCAACGTATGCTTGAAATCATGATCTAGGACTAATGGGTAGCTGAATTATGAGACCAATTGCAGGAAAACTTATCAATCTTTTTTGGTGAAGTGTTGATTATCCTTGGCTTTTTGCCGAAATTATGATGCAAGTTTGTGTGTGGTTGTTTGTTTTGTGTGTTTTTGTCGTAATGTGGCTGTCTAGGTGATGATTGTTGATATTTTGGTTCAAAATTTAATAACATTGCTTAATTGGACTACCAGCTTGATGACTCTAACTTTGCGATTATGTTACTTTGAGTGATTAGTTTTGTGAATTGTGCATATGAGACTCTACACAATGAGTTTGAATTGAGATTGATAAAATCCGAACAAGGTATGCTTTGAGATGAATAGGTAGTATGGAATTGAGTCTTAGGTGTAACAATTTATGTGTATGCCAATATGAGTACTAAGTTGTTTTGTGTGAATAATGTGTTCTAGGTATCCACGTCTATCAATCACCATCATCTTCATCATCATCTTTATCATAGCATCGAAAAAAGAGGAATGTGGAACAAGATCCTCCCGTTGATTATGTCCTATCCCTCAAGAAGACGAATAGGGCGGGCAAAGATGTTTACCCTCTGTTGGACAAACTGTGCCCAATCCATGTCGAGAGGGATGTAGACGGGAGGGGCACTAAACCCGAACTCCGGGTCCTCCTTGAGTTAGTGGAGTGCCACAACATCCCATACCTTGTCGGAAGATTCTTTGGTTATGATGAGGCCATAGTTAGAGACTTTTATGCCACACCCAAGAACACCGTGACAGATGGTGATGAAGGTCAAACCTTCAATTTCAAAGGAAAGCGGATAGTCTTTAACCTACAAATCTTTCAACGCCTTTTGTTTCTTCCAGCCCTCACCAATGGGGAAATGACAGCTTTTAGGGAGAGATTTGATGCGGTATCATGGGATAGTTTTGCATTGGAAGTTTTTGTGGGGTGCCAAGTACCGGTTCGTCCAAATGGTTCCTTCCATAGTGGGGATCTTGACTCACTCTACCGTGTGCTTTGGCTCTTTGGTAAGCACAACGTCAAACCTCAGGTCAAGAATAGCGAGATCACAGAGATGGGTTACCAAGCAATGTCCAAAATTATGAGCGATGTGGGGAAGGTGGAGTTCGACAAACTTATCTACGACTCCATCATTGGGTGCATTGATGGGAAAGGGGCCCTTGTATTTCCATGCACCATCACTGCTCTTTATTAATCAATTGGCGTTAAGGGGATTCTTAAGGACAAACATAAGTTATCACCACCCCATGGTGACATCAATGATATCGTTGTAGCTCAAAGCCTTATCAGTATCACCCGTCTCCCCTTTTCAAGCCAAGCCGGTGGTACATCTTCATCCTCACATGCCCAAGGTCCACCTCGTGGCATGACTCTAGAGATGCATGGTTATTTTGAAGGATATTTTGGTATGATGCAAACCCACATTCGTCGGTCATGCAAGAAATGAGCAACCTTGGCAATCAAATGAGTGTCCTTGATTTGTATTATCATGGAAACAATGCTGAGCCCTCGACCATGGGACAAGAGGATATGGAGCAGGACACTATGGAGAATGATGATGAGGATTGATGGGTGGTTGGATGAAAGGATGAAGACTTAGTGCATTTATTTTCTCATATCCTTGATTTTTGTGTGTTATGTTATCTAACCCTTTTGTGGCACTTTGTCAGATTTGTTTTTATGGTTTGTCATCGCGATTGCAACTCTTGGTTATCCTTGGTTGATATCAATATGGTTACGCACTATGTTTGAATCATTTATGGTCTCGCTTATCTTTGTGCACTTATATGATAATTTGATGCCTTCATGGATAATTTTGATAAGCATGTGACCACTTTCTTTGTATTTAGTTTGAGTTTTAGTTGTGTTTAATGTGTGTTACGTCTGAAGTTATTGGGTAAGACAAAAAATTTGAAATTATGGATTTTGGAGTTGGATGCATGGAGGCCAAACACTTACAGTTCATATTTTGGGTCTCCTCGACGGGTTGAAGATTCTTCTCGACCCTTCAAATGCATCCTCCTATCCAACATCTTCCATCTCCTCGACGGGTCAAAGATTCTGCTCGACCAGTCGAATGAACACCCCTGTCCGACAAAGGCAATTCCTTCGACCTGTCGAGGTGACCTTTCGACCCATCAAGGAATACCCTATAATTGACGTTTGGACAACCAAAGAGCTTGCGCCTTTGAAGCTTGGATCATAATAACAATACCATAAGGTCAAATCAAATCTGAGAGCATTAATAAGGAATCATGATAGTAGAGCTAGGATGACAAGGTCTAACTTGGCCTTCGTTGGTTTACATGTTCGTGTCTATGGAGTTAGGGGTCGGTCGACAAAGCGTTTGCACCATCTTTATCCATACTCTCTTTATTTCCTTGCTTCGTTTGGACATGTTTAGGAATGATGCTTAGTGTATATTTGAGTTGTGTTAGAATGTGGTCATCTTTGTGTGACACATGTTACGATACTTATTTCTATGGACTAAATGTGTTTATAGGTTTCTGATCATTCCATGCTAGGGTGTCCAAGTTTTAAGTGTGAGGTCCCTTCGTGTTACATGCCAGAATAAATGTGGTTTTCCTTTGAAATGTGATTAGTATGCATGCCCCCATTGTGGTTGATAAGACTTTAATAGCTTCATTATTTCTTAGAGACTATATGACACTCTTAGTGTGAATGCATGCTAGTTGTAATGTCTAGGAGAACATGTTTTAGATGAATAATTTTGTGAAATGATGATGCCTTGCTATCTTGTGAGATAGGCGGCTAAGTCATTATCACTCCTTATTCAGAATATCCATAAAAATTGAAAAATCTGATAAATTGTAATACAAAAATATGTATGTTTTAGTGTGTTTGTGTTCAAATAACCACTCCCAATGATGAAATTAAACTAATGGCTAGTAAATTGCATAATTTTGAGCATATTTAAAAAGAGAAAACAATGTATTTATAATCGGTTTGAAAAGTGCATATGTCATTCAAAATGAGTTCATATGAGAAAAAGGAGAATTGATATATGTTCGAAGCTATCCATGCCTATGTGAGATTTTTGAGCCTTATTGTTCATTCATGGCTACATTATACACCTATTCATTTATGTGTGACATCGATAAATTATAGTGTAATCTAGAACTTGTTTTAAACCCTACAAAACGTTTTTCAAATCATGAGTTATTTTCAAAAATAATAGAGGCATTAAGATTACCACCATGCCCAAATTGCTTTTGAACCCTATGATGCATATATCCTTTAGTGAGCCAATTTGAGCCTTATATTATTTAGCCTTTTAATTCTTGAACACCACAAATCCTTACCAAGCCTAAACACTTACTCCTACTCTTAACTACGCAATCGAGCAAGCGATAATGAAGTCCTATTAGAATGTGCTTAGAGTTTGTACCTATTGTGAAGTTTAGCAAAAGCTTAACTGTGAGGTAGAGGAGGTTGTTGTAATATTTATTAGTGTTGTGTTTTGTTCAAAAACAAAAAGAAAAGAAAAAAAGAAGAAGAAAAAAAAAGTAGCAAAGAAAAAAAGAAGAGAAAATTAGAAAATAGAAAAGGGATCCACATAAAGACAGTAGTGTATATAAAGAATAAGTGTTTTGGGAAATGGTTGTGTGAAAAAGGGAAAGCTTGTAACACCTAGAGTATGTCTGGAACTTCAACATGTGAGTTGCTTGCTAGGTTTTTTGTTTCTTGAACTCATATATATACCTTTCTTTCATTTAAACCCCTTCCTTAAGCCTCGTTACAACCCGAATAAAAGTCCTATTGATTTTAAATGCTTATGTTTTTGGATTGTTGGAGCATTTGTTGAAAATCGAGTCTATGTAGAACATGTGATTGATGCGATTTATGAGTGCAAACACCAACCCTCAAACACTTGTGTGCATTGAGTGATATCTAGTGAGTTTGATGGTTAGAAAACATATCAATTTGAATACATCTAACTATGATGCATTTGGCTTAGCATATCTCGTTTCAGCTTATTATATATGCATTGGTTTCATGTTTTAAAAGTGTTGCTCAAAAGTAGTTCACTCCATCTAGCTATAGTTCTTTAGGGATATCAATCATTAAGTTGGGACACTTACATACTTTTACATGCTTTGTGTGTTTTTGTGCTTCGAGTCTAGCTTAGCTTATTTCTTTTCGGCTTAGTTTGCTTGAGGACAAGAAAAGATTAAGTGTGAGGTAGTTGTTAGGACCATAATTATGTGCTTATTACACTCATAACTTTATGCCTATAGCTTATTTTCTACAAATAAACCATTATTCTTATGACGTTTCCAGTTCTTGCTAGGAAATTTGGAGTTGGCTCGAAAATGCATTAAATATGAAGAATTAGATACTTATTGGAGAAGATGTATACATTTATGAGGTCACAAGAGAATTTGGAGCAACTTTGGGAAAATGACGAAATAGCTTCACCGGAAGTCGCCCGGAACCCACTGGATTTTTTCTCGGATTCTCCAATAGAGATTCGAGAAGGGGAACATTCCACATATATCACACGATATGCATGTTGACTTTACAACATGACATATGATTGAGATGCAAGCCCAAAATGACTTGGGTCTTTGTTCTGATTCACGAAATACCTGAATATTGGGCTCAAGTCATCTAGAGTTCAAAATGACCTAGGAACTTGGGTTCAAAACTAAATGTTACACAGGTCACGATTTGGACATTAACTTGTGTGAACGAACTTTAATCCATTACATAAATCGGGACGTTGTTTGATGCATCATATGGTTAGTAGGGGTTTTCCTAGTTGACCATTTTTCTTTATCTTGAACTTGTATGATATTTTCGTTTGCGCATGGTAGTGTAATCATCAAATCAATCAACTCGTATAACCATTCATTGTAATTCAATCACCCCTCACAATGCTAAGTCTCCAAAGGACTTAGTGGTGTGAGATACACATATCCACATTTTACTTTTCATTTAGTATCAAGTTAGTGTCTAGTTGTGTCCATAGTCTAAGCGTTAATCATTCGAGCTAGGGAGATATAGTGGCTAATCCTCGTGGGTTCAACACTCTACTTCCTATAAATACTATAACTTGCCCCGTATACTTATGGGTGGAGAAATACTTCACATTTATGTGTTTGTTCTTAATTCAATAAGTGTAAAGAGTCTATTTTTCTCCAACACGGGTCGAGTGACACACTTTGGTTAATTCAGGGGCTTCCATTCAACAGGTCGAAAAGATAATGTGACAGGTCGAAAGGTTCACTCGACGGGTTAAAAATCCCAGATTTTGAAAGTTGCGTTTCAACCATTCCTTTTCTCGGAATTTCAAGTTTCTCTATGGTTTCTTTGTAGGAAAAGAACAAACCTAAGTCAATGGATCTCTTCAAGTACTTGAAGATGTACTTTACACCATTCAATGATGTTGTGTTGGAGAAGAGCTGAACATAGCTAACAAATTCACAAAGAATGCAATGTCTGGACGAGTGCATTGAGCTAAATACAACAAAGCTCTAATAACACTAAGGTATGGTACCTCGTCTCCTAAAAGTTCCTCCTGATCATCTTTCAGATGGTATGGATCCTTATTAGATTTTAGACTGTGAACAACCATTGGTGTGCTAAGAGGGTATGCTTTTTCCATGTTAAATTGCTTCAGACCAGGTGGCACCAAACAGCTCATTTGCTTGCTTTCCCATGAGGGTCAGCTTGGCTTGCTCATCCTTATCGTCAATGATCATACAAACTCTATAGCTGTATATATGCGAAAATTTCAATGGAGGCAAAAAATAACATAAGCAATTAGATTGGTATTCAGGAGATGAGTTGTAACTAAATTAATGAGACACGAACCAAAACTAAAAGAAATACATTAAAACTAAGAGGACTCATCATTAGGTTTATAAGCTAACTGAGGTGTTTCAAAAACAATGAAAATGTAATTTTGAAAGACAACAAAAAGAAACAGAAGTAAACAGAAGAAAACTGAAACATAAGCAAGGTGTTTGAGTGCAAAACTAAGATAAGATATAATCAAATGATCAACTGTATTCCAATTCCTCTAACTTCAAAAGTAAGCAACATATTTCAGTGCAAAACTAACATAGGAACAGAAACTTAATTTCAATATACAGACCCCAGGTTACAATTGACACATCCATACATGATCTTTAAGAAACAAAACCAGCAGTACTGGTGATTAATATTTAAGCCATACATTCAATAACCTAAACACTGATTCATGTCTTTTCAAGCACTTAATTAAACACTCAATCAAACACAAATACAATTAAAACCCTTCTTTATAGATGTAGCATTGGTAAGTAGGGATCGTTCTTAACCGGGGATTGAGGGTGCATGCATAACTATGCTAGGTTTATTTAGGGGGGTGCAGAGTTGGTTTGTTTTCTAAGTTCCTACGAAAATTAAACCCTAATCTAATATGTACATGTGATCATCACATCATGTCATCCTCCACCGGTTTCATACTTCAACCACTTACCATCTACGAAATTCTCACCTTTCAACCTGCAAGTTATACATATGCTTTTAAGGTGGACGAAGCGCGCCAACACCTTATTTATTCTAAGGTTCATACAAAATATGCTAGGGAGGAACGAAGTGCGTATCACCCAACACATTAAGAAGCTTTAAGCATACAAGCATGCATACAAATCAAGATTAAAAACTAAGAACACATGGAAGATAAATAAGTTAGTAAAAATATATATCCTTTATTAAACAAACTTCAATACAAAACAAAGAATCCTTACAAAACCGAAGATGGGATAGAGAGTTTATGGTTACACTTTTAATTCCGTGAAGCGCACTGCGAACGCCAAGTGATGATTCTCAAGAACAAGACGAAGCGCGCCAATTATTCTTGATCCGAGGAAGATGGAAGCTTCGGCTTTGAGAGGGATTCGAAGTGTATGTAGGGAGGAGTGTTTAGGACAGCGTTTCGGCTTCTATGATGTGTGATCCCCCTTGAAATGGTCGAGCTTCCCTTTATATAGAAGAAGATTAGGAAACTTCCCACCTTCTGAAAGCTGTCAAATCTGACCCTTCTGTATTAAAAGCTACGTTTCGGACGTTTTACAACGTCAAACGGCGTTATTCTTTCGGCAATAGAAAAAAGACTTCCAGGGCTTTCCAGATATGAATTATTTGTTCCATAATTCCTCCTGACGCGCCTTCACCGCCTATTTAAATTTGGCTGTTAGGCAGAATGACCTGTACCCACTAAATCCGGGATTTCTTAATATCCACACATTGTAACGGCATGATTCCAGTGGGGTTGGAAACTAGACTTCTATATCTTTCTAAGAATGCCTTACATGTGTCCAAATTCGTTTTCAATTGATTTTGGTGGCCTGTTGAAGTGGGCTGATCTGCACAGGCAGATTTCCTGATTTCTAGCTTTTGATCCATTTTCTTCTTTTTGGCTTCTTTGTGGGTGAATCTCGACATGATCTTGGACCTTCTTGGACACATGAGCATGGTCTTGACCCATCTTAGTGATCTTTGATCCATTCTTTATAAATCGTGGCCCATTCTTCTTCATCTTTCCTCCTCATTTTAGGAACTTCCTCCTTAGTAAGTTTTGAGCTCATTTCTGCCTCCTTTACGGATTCCTCCTTTATTTCTACCTACAAACATAAAGTAAGTTAAAAACATATTTACTAAGCACAAAACAAAACTAAATATAGAGAGAAAGTGATTAATAATCAAGCATAAAATGCGTAGATCAAATTCCCCCACACTTAAACTTTGCTAGTCCCTAGCAAATACAAATCAAAGCAACGGACTCGATAAAAGAAAAATAAAGGGAAAAAAAAATAACAATGGGAAAAACGTCACACTTATATGTACAAAACACTTAGAAGTCTCAATGTTTCAAAGCCGCAAATTTTCATGTTATCATGTTTGAAAACGTAAGAGATACTAAGTAAAACAACACTAAGCCCTTAGTCAAAATGTCTCAGAAAATTCTTTAAGTATATGGCAATGGAATTACATAACTTCAAATGATAACCAAGATATGATTCATGCAATGAACAAGTAAGACGTGGTGTAAACAATGGTGATGTTAAAGCTGTGCATGTTTCGAATAAAGTTCAAATCAACTCTCATAGATGCACTCATCATATTTTCACTCAAAAAAATGGATAGAAATAATTGAAAACCTCATGAATGAAATACTTGCACAAATGAACCAAACCATATGCTTACTCATGCAACTTACTCAACAGATTAACTGCTACTCATCTTAAGGATCAAAAAGGACTTTCGAAGGGTTGTAATGGGGCAAGGCTAAGGCATTCGAAAATTTAGATAAGTGGTGGTTAAAAACGTTCCAAAGACTTAGTCAAAATATCACAAACTTTGTAAAACCAGACTCCTTCATCTTTTCCACGCCTCCATGGTCAATCTTCTATAAACAAGGGCCAAATTTCATTTTGTTGGACCCTAACTTCATTCTAAATTCCCATTGAGCTTTGTGAACAGGACAAAGGCCATATTTCTTTATTTTTGGGCCTTCAATTCGTAGCATACTCCAAATTCACAAGTATGGGGGACATTAATCCAAACATTTACAAAACAGAACACATTGCCATGAGAGATCACATTTTTTTTTTGGCAATAACACACTTTTTAAGCTATTTGGACAAGTCTATCCCCAAACACACATCAAGGAACATCACCAAAATCTCCATCTTCGGCTCTTGTCGACATTACTTCACACTAAGTCTGCAGAACATAGGGTAAAGAAGGCCTACAGTAGGCAAAGTGTTTAGGTATTACGGGTGACGAAAAAAAGCTTAATGTGGGCTCAAATGGTTTATCTAAGGGTGTCGCAACTCGTGCGCACGTAAGGGACTCATGGCAATTTGGCTAGTGGTGGTAAACCTAAGTGCCTCTTATCATATCTAAAATCAGAGTATATGTCAACTATAAGCTTTGCAAATTCGACATGAGTAAGTTCTAGTAATCTCTAGTTCATTAAAATCTATGGCAAGTAACCAAATGATGCACATGCATAGTTTTGAGACTAATATGCACGAAATTCACTCAAAAGAAATGTATAGGCTCAAAAACTCACGTTTAGGGTTCATATGACTTAAACTTATTCTCACATGCGAAATCTGTACCATGTTTAACTATCCATATCTACTACATGTCATGACACTCAAAATAACTCAATTAACACAAGAAATCATGAATGCAATGCCATATGTATGTTCAAATTCAGTCCATTTTCATCATAGACTAACTAAGGGCATCCTAAGACTCTGTAAAACACTAAATTAAACAAAAAGACTCAAAATACACTAAGTATGACTTAAATTTTTTTTTTTTGACTCAAATAAGTTGTAAACCCCTTCCCCCACACTTAAACTCTACATTGTCCTCAATGTACCAAAGTAAAGTCATAGAATTCAAGCATGAAAGAGAGATCTACGAAAATTCTATCTAAGAAAATTAAAAAGCAACGACAAAAATTAAAAAGAGAGGGAAGAGAATGCAAATCTGGTTTGTAGACTCCTCCATTGGGTTGCCTCCCAACAAGCGCTTGTTTTTTAAAGTCTTACAGCCTAGACGTGATGCTTCAATTTTGCTCTAAGAATGGCCTGAATTTTGAGGGCATCTCCTCCACGTTTAGGTCCTTCAATTTAGGGGTAGCCATCCTTAATTACCGCGTCGGTTTTGTTCATCTAAACAACCTCCTTCTCTTGCGTTTGCCTCCTTGTTGTGCATAACTTTGTCATATTTTGGCACTTGTTTGATGCACTCAAGGGCATAAGAAATTTCTCCAAGTTGGACTCGTCAGACCTACCTGAAAACAGTTCACGAGCAAACGTAGAATTAACAACAACCAAATTTGAAGGAATAGGGTCATTACCTTTTGTTGGGGCAAGTTGTTCAAACGAATGTGCCATTGTGGCCCTAGGTGCCACATTTTCAACCGAAGATGTGGTTGAACCTCTCTCAAAAAGAATGTGCACAAGTTAGTAAATTCATGTTACAAGTTAGAAATCGCGGAAAATGAGCACAGCTGCAAGAACAATTTATATAGAATTATTAGCATGTCAAAATGCAACGAAATTTTACGAGCAAGAACTAGACACATATATACAATATTCCGTAAATTTTCAGATTTTTCCGACACCTGCAGCTATGTCAAACAATTTTCACAAAACAGAAGAATGATAAGTCTCGAAAATTTTATGAACAAGTATATGTGATTAATCCTTTACAAGTTTATATGCACAAACACACAATTTCGACATAGTATTATGTCCAAGCATGTCCAAATTGAGTGCGCCTAAGATTTAAAGAGAGTACACGAAAGTGGCCTTTAGATCTTTCAATGGACGTGCGACCCGCGCGATAAAGTATGCATTCTCAATCAATCGGCTTTTGATCAATCGAAAAACATGGCCAGTAGGGATAGAGATAACGCGAGAGGTAGGACTAATTTCGAGAAAACACCCCGAGGCTACCGTGATCAAGGGATATTACTCCAATGATGTTTCTCTTTCTTAGATCCAAAACCTGTCACCAGTCATAACCCAACTAGACACCATGTCCGACGTTTAGCCAAAATTTCGAGAATGACACACTCCCTCAAGTCCATAGTAGACTCCGCCCACAACCTTGTATCTCGAATGAAATACAAAGGGTTAAGGAGATAAACTAGAAAAAGAGGCGCCATCTATTCCAAAGAGTGAGACTTAATCAACCAGCTCATGTACTCAATGTAAATCGAAGACTTCCCTTAACGTTTAATTGGCTGCAAAAACAACAATATGAACAAGTGTTAGTATAAATCTCGAAAATTTACAAGTATATATGAACAAAATTTCACAACTTTACAAAAAACACATGCAATTCCAGATTCTGCCAAACATGAGCACAGCAGCTTGTCGAATTCTTTTAGAATTATTGGCTCGGTCGATTGGGCTGAACTTTTTCAGGCACCAACTAGACACAAAATCAAACATTCCTGCAAAATTTCAGATTTTTGTGAGTCCTCTAGCTATGTCAAATAATTTGCACAAAACCAGGCAGTGCACAGCTCCGAAAAACAGAAAACTATTAACATAATGTACAAGCATAATCACACAATTTTTTTCAATCCCCGGTAACGGCGC
This sequence comes from Geum urbanum, assembly GCA_946800695.1. Classification (NCBI taxonomy): domain Eukaryota; kingdom Viridiplantae; phylum Streptophyta; class Magnoliopsida; order Rosales; family Rosaceae; genus Geum; species Geum urbanum. The sequence goes on along the minus strand of OX326998.1, from coordinate 69,255,571 downwards.
CAAAATTGATTCGCGTCTTTTCAAGCACTTAATTTAAACACTCAATCAAACACGAAAGCAATTAAAACCCTTCTTTGTTGATGTAGCATTGGTGAGTAGGGATCGTTCTTAACCGGGGATTGAGGGTGCATGCATAACTATGCTAGGTTTGTTTAGGGGGGTGCAGAGTTGGTTTGTTTTCTAAGTTCCTACGAAAATTAAACCCTAATCTAATATGTACATGTGATCATCACATCATGTCATCCTCCACCGGTTTCATACTTCAACCACTTACCATCTACGAAATTCTCACCTTTCAACCTGCAAGTTATACATATGCTTTTAAGGTGGACGAAGCGCGCCAACACCTTATTTATTCTAAGGTTCATACAAAATATGCTAGGGAGGAACGAAGCGCGTATCACCCAACACATTAAGAAGCTTTAAGCATACAAGCATGCATACAAATCAAGATTAAAAACTAAGAACACATGGAAGATAAATAAGTTAGTAAAAATATATATCCTTTATTAAACAATCTTCAATACAAAACAAAGAATCCTTACAAAATCGAAGATGGGATAGAGAGTTTATGGTTACACTTTTAATTCCGTGAAGCGCACTGCGAACGCCAAGTGATGATTCTCAAGAACAAGACGAAGCGCGCCAATTATTCTTGATCCGAGGAAGATGGAAGCTTCGGCTTTGAGAGGGATTCGAAGTGTATGTAGGGAGGAATGTTTAGGACAGCGTTTCGGATTCTATGATGTGTGATCCCCCTTGAAATGGTCGAGCTTCCCTTTATATAGAAGAAGATTAGGAAACTTCCCACCTTCTGAAAGCTGTCAAATCTGACCCTTCTGTATTAAAAGCTACGTTTCGGACGTTTTACAACATCAAACGGTGTGATTTTTCGGAACTAGAAAATAGACTTCCAGGGCTTTGCAGCTATGAATTATTTGTGCCATAATTCTTCCTGACGCGCCTTCACCGCCTATTTAAAGTTGGCTGTTAGGCAGAATAACCTGTACCCACTAAATCCGGGATTTCTTAATATCCACACATTGTAACGGCATGATTCCAGTGGGGTTGGCAACTAGACTTCCATATCTTTCTAAGCATGCCTTACATGTGTCCAAATTCGTTTTCAATTGATTTTGGTAGCCTGTTGAAGTGGGCTGATCTGCACAGGCAGATTTCCTGATTTCTAGCTTTTGATCCATTTTCTTCTTTTGGGCTTCTTTGTGGGTGAATCTCGACATGATCTTGGACCTTCTTGGACACATGAGCATGGTCTTGACCCATCTTAGTGATCTTTGATCCATTCTTTATAAATCGTGGCCCATTCTTCTTCATCTTTCCTCCTCATTTTAGGAACTTCCTCCTTAGTAGGTTTTGAGCTCATTTCTGCCTCCTTTACGGATTCCTCCTTTATTTCTACCTACAAACATAAAGTAAGTTAAAAACATATTTACTAAGCACAAAACAAAACTAAATATAGAGAGAAAGTGATTAATAATCAAGCATAAAATGCGTAGATCAAACACTTGGAAGATTTATTTTAGATTAATTAATTCACATACTATGATGATCAGTGCAATACTATTTACTACTTCACATTCATCTATACTCGAACTAATATCAACTACATGGTCCTAAGCAACATCGAAAATTAAACTTTTGTTTTCTATAGACAATAAGTACATATCAGGAAGAAGTAAATTTAACATCGATTAAGTTGATAGCATAAACAATGAGAAAACTCCTGTAAATTTAAGAAGATAAAATGACAGAAGCTTTTTTACTCGCACACATTGCCAATACATATATAATTCATAAAAACAATTAAAAAGTGTTATAGGTTGCCTAAATATGTTTACTGACTTTGGTTTTATATATTTTTTGACCTTGGGCGGGGCTTTCTGAGACCATGGAGCGTACATGAATAGTTATCCTCTACTTCTTCTTGCTTTAGAAGCTGGTTGTAGAAGTTTTGCACCAGGCAGCTCCGGTACCACCACCTATTATGTTGGGGGAACCTCACAATTCTAACAAAGCATAATACAATCTTTTTCTGCAACACATGGATAGTCTGTTAGAAAATAATAATGGTACAATTTTTACACAATAACAAACAAATATCATTTTCATGCAATTGGGGAACTTACATTATATTCTTGAGGGCCGAGAGTATTTAACTCACTAACATATTTCTTTCCTCCAGCGACCTCTCCAATTGTTTGGTTGTAGAAAGGAGTGCCATATAGCTTCACTTTCTCTCCTAATTTTGAGAACCTACAGAATGAGATCAACATGAACAAAAACAGATCAATAATTGCATTCATGCAAAACAACATCTTTGAAATTCAAAATAGAAGCAAGACATTAAAAAAATCATGCTAAATCTAGATTATCATGTGCTGGAATATGATTATAAATTCATAGGTAAACTCATATTTTAGTGCTCCAAATCCACAAAAAATAAACACCACCAAATCTATTAGCATATGACCAAATAAAAATTACTAATAAACAAAAATATGTCATATTGTATGAGATTATGAATACCTCTCCAATATTTTCCTACCATGTCTTGCATCTTAACTAATTCAGTTTAACATGAATGTTATCATAGTCCAAATTCACAAAACATTACATGAAAACAAATCAACGAAAATCAAAATTTTATAAGATTTCTAAAAAGCCCAAACTTCCAAACAAACAAAAAACTGATAAATCGGTAAAAAGGTACTCACTCGGCTTCATAATTATTTGTCTGTGGAGTTATTACATTGAATATGCCACATGTATGGTTGGATTTATAGGCACTGATACTGTCTGTACAGTGTGGGAATGAACACTTAGACACAGGAAAAATAAATTGAATTGAACAATGAAAAGAAAAAATAGATAAATACCTTAGTACTTGTTGAGTCTTAAGCCAGTGAAGATAGCAAGTGCTGACAGAGATAGACTGAGCATGCTTGCCACATTGAAAGTTCTTCCCATGTCTCCCCAAAGTGTTATTTTCAGAACTTCCCTCTTGCACATTGAAATATGCAATCTATAAAGTCTAGAACTACTCATGACTTTTCTTCTATTTTACTATATAAAGAACTTTCATTTTAATATCTCACCCATAATATAAAGCTTTAAGAATTGATCCATACATAAAGTATATATCTTTAAGGTTCATCTCTAATGTTTCTCAGTCTTAATCTGGAGCTACATAGTCTTTAACTATCATATGTAGATTTAAATCATTTCCTTTTATCACATATATAGTATCAAGATGGTTAACACATTAAATGTGCAAACAGTTTATAGAAAACAGTACCTTAGATTTTTGATAGTTATTTCCAACTTAGTTTTTGTACTCTTCTTGTTCTTCACAAGGGTCTAATTGACTTGACATAGCCATAGACATCTTCAATAGCGAAAAAGGGTGTTAGTATGGTTTAAAGGTAGAACACAGGTTTAGAGTTCTTAGCAGCAAACTAATCTAAGAGAAGACATTAAATACACATGCCATATGTTGAAATGATTTATATAAAAATACAAATAGTAAACGTTGCCTACTTGTTAGGATTGTTTGCTTCTCAAATTCTCCTGCCAAGGCATGGAATTTCTTAAGTTGAAAGGAGTGTTTGGGAAACAATGATTGGCCTCTTCCACTTTGATAAACTTAGTCTTCTCTGTGAAATACAAAGCTGCTTTAGGAACAACAACTTTGTACTTTGCATAGTCCTTCCTTGTAGAAAACTTAAAGACAAGTTCAGATTGACCATAGTATTTCGGGGAGTAGTGTGGGCCATCATCCATACCAAACGTCTCCTTTTTCGATGAGTTCAATCTTCTTCTTGATTCCTTCCTTGATGATTTTGTTTGCTACTTCTACCTGTCCGTTTGTTTGTGGGTGTGCTGGCGATGTGAATATCAGATTGGTACCTTGTCTTTTGTAGAATGCTTTTAACTCGTCGTTGTGGAATTGTGCCCCATTATCGGTGATGATGTTGAACGGTGTGCCATGGTGACAGTAGAGGAAACGCCATAAGAATCTCTTCACTTTTTCGGTCGTGATCTTGATCATCGATTCCGCCTCGATAAACTTGGTGTGGTAGTCAATAATTACTATGATGTATCGATATTGGCCCTTGGATTTTGGAAGTTCTTCAATGAGATCGAGTCCCCACTGGGCAAACAGAACAGGAGAGGTGAGGATCGATAGGGGAACCGCGGGCGCTTGATTCTTGTGTGCGTAGAGTTGGCACTGATGGCAGGTTGTAGTGATTCCGGTTGCATCCACGTGGATGGTGGGTCACCAAAATCCACAATGGAGTGCCTTTTGTGTGATGGATCGTGCTCCCGCGTGGTGGCCACATACGCCCGAATGGATTTCTCTAAGTATCTTGTCGCCTTGCTTTGGTATAACGTATTTGAGGTTGGGCCACGTCTTCCCCTGTCGATATAAGCTGTCGTGTCGGATGCTGAAGTTGACTGCTCGGGCTATGATGTTTCGCGCTTGGGCCCGGTCTGCTGGTAGTTCGCCCCTTATCTTGTATTTGATGATCGGGTCCATCCAGCTAGCTACATGTGGTTCGACCGTAAAGATTTCTTCTGGCATTTTTGTGATGCTTAGCCTCTTTAGGACTTCCACTACACGTTGTCCTGGCTCCGTATGTATGGGCAATGTTGCTAAACGGGCAAGTGCGTCTGCCTTGGTGTTTCTACCCTTTGGGATGTGATTGATGTTGAAGTACTTGAGCTTGCTCAAAATTGTGCATACATGGTCATGGTATGCCGTCATCGTATCCCCATTCGTCTTGAAGTCACCCCGAATTTGGTTGATGACTAGCTGTGAATCGTTGAAGATGTTGATGCTCGGGGCTTCTGAGTTTTGGGCTAGCTGTAGACCAGCGATAAGAGCTTCATATTCGGCCTCGTTGTTTATTGCTTTGAAGTCGAACCTTAGCGCGTACTCGGCTCGTACGCCCCGGGCTCGGTGAGAATGATCCCAGCCCCACTGGTGTTCTTGGTGCATGACCCATCTACGTAAAGGTTCCATGGTGATTCGGGTTTTTGGGGTTCTTCCTTGGGAGGCTCAATGCTAACGGGTGGCGTGTCGAGGCGGGCTGTGTCGCCCCTTCGGCCTCCGTGTACTCGGCTATGAAATCTACGATAGCCTAGTCCTTTATTGCTGTTCGGGGCACATAGTGGATGTCGTATTCACTTAGCTCGACGACCCATTTTGCTAGACGACCACTGTGGTCGATCGATTGCAATACCTGTCGCAATGGGACATTGGTGAGGACGTGGATGCTGTGGGCCTGGAAGTATGGCCTGAGTCACCTTGCTGCTGAGACGAGTGCAAGTGTCACCTTCTCGATTGTAGGGTATCAGGTCTCGGGCGGTGTCATGCCCTTTCTGGTAAATAAGACTGGTAATTCGGTATTCGTTTCTCTTCGGACCAAGGTCGCACTGACGGCCGTTAGGGAAGCAGATATGTATAGGTATAGGGCTTCTCCCTTTACAGGTCTGGACAAGAGGGGGATTGAGGCGAGGAACTGCTTGATTGATGCAAACGCTGCTTCACAGTCAGTTTTCCAAACGACGCTTCGCTTGTTTGTCGTTCGGAGGGCTTTGAAGAACGGTGCTCACTTGTCGGAGTAGCGGGAGATGAAGCGATTGAGGGATGCTAATTTTTCCGTTAGGATTTGGAGTTTGGCCTTAGTTGTGGGGGGTTGCATGTCTAGTATTGCCTTGACTATTATTGCTGAGTCTTCGATGCCCCCTTCCTGATGATGTATCCTAGAAACTTGCTTGTTGTCACGCTGAACGTGCATTTGGCCGGGTTCAATCGCATGTCGTTCTTGATCTGGAGTTCGAGCATGGTTCATAGGTGTTTGGGGTGATCTGTTTCCTTGGTACTCTTGATCAATATGTCATCGATGTAGACCTCCACGATTTCGCCCGTTAGCCAGTCAAATATGATGTTCATCAATCTTTGGTACGTGGAGCCCGCATTCTTCAGGCTAAACGGCATGACTACGTAACAGTAGAGCCCCTTGTCCGTTGTGAAGCATGTGGCCTCTTGGTCTTTAGGGTTTATGAGGATCTGGTTGTACCCCGAGTATGCGTCCATCATTGACAGTAGTTCGTGCCCGGTAGTGGCGTCTACGAGCTCATCAATCCGGGGCAACGGGAATCTGTCTTTCGAACAGGCCTTGTTCAAATTGCTATGATCTATGCACATGCGCCAGGATCCGTTTTGCTTCTTGACCATTACGGCGTTGGAGATCTATTTCAGGTAGTCAACTTTTCGGATGTAACCGATTTTCTGCAGTCTATTAACCTCCGCATGCATAGCCGCATATCGTTCTTGGTCATACGCCCGCCATTTCTGCTTTACTAGCTTTGTAAGTGAGCTGATGCTGAGTTTGTGGAAGCTGATGCTTGGGGCGATTCTAGGCATGTCCTTGTAGGACCATGCAAATGGCAGTCCGTTAGGACTTGGGTGAGTCGAGCCGCCATGTCGGGTTCTAACTGCACGCCGATGCGGATCGTGCGCTCCGGGTGTTCACGGGATAGTTGTATCATGCGTTGGCCCTCCGGTTCTTCGGTGAGCCGGATAGTGTTCAGCCCATCATGATTGTCATCAGGTTGCTGCTCTTCAGGGGGACACTCCGCCAGGGCGAGTACATCCAATCGCGTGTTGTCTTTGTTCGGTCGAACTGTTTTTTCCATGAAAGCATATCCTCTGATCCTGCCGATTTCGTAGTCCGTCGGGAACTTTGCCATGAGCATATGGCCTACAATGATCAGCCTCAGCTTCGAGATACCCGGTCGTCTGAGGATCATGTTGTAGGATGTGTAGAGGTCTATGATAATGAAGTCCGTTCTGATCTCGCTCTGGGGGGTTCCTGGTGCACCGATGCCGAATCGCATGTAGTCGCTACCGAGGGGGTAAGTGGTCTCACCTAAGAAGCTGGCGATGCTCTCGTGGTCCTGCATCATCTTGCATTTCGGGCGCTTGAGGCCTTCGTACGTCTCCCGAAAGATGATGTTGACGGAAGCTCCGTTATCGATGAGGATGCGCTTGGCTAAATATCGATCCACCATTCCGTCGATGACGAACGGGAGCGTGCTGTTCCGGTTGCCTTCTTCCTCGTAGGTGAAGGTAATTGGGGGTCAATCCTTCTTGACAGCCTTCGGTGGATTTCCGGGATGTACCGTAAACACGTCTCTGGGTCGGGGTTCTTCCTGTTCCCTTGGGCATTGGGCCTTCCGCTTCCCGCCCGTGATATTGTTGATGGTGCCCCTTGTTCGTATATCCGTAGCCGGGCGTTCCGCGTGCGCTGCTCGGAAGATCAACGTTCCCTCTGTGTGCAGTCGTTCGATTTCCTTGGCTACGATTTCGTAATCATTAGTGTTGTGGGTGTTCGAATCATGATACATGCATCACGTTCCCCTGTTGTTCCGCATAGGGACGATGCTGGGTGCCCTAGTCATGGGCGGGCGGATTTGTCATTTATTCTGTTTGAGCACTTCCTTGTTTGTGCCCTGGGTAATGGAGAAGACTGCGTCACTGGTGGGGATCTCTGGGTGGTGGGTTTCGCAGTGGTGAACTCTCGCGATACATTTGTTGATACTGTTTGTGGTTCATGTGTTCGCGATAGTGGTCTTCACGCTTGCGGGACGCGGTGGGCTGTGCTTTCAGTGGTGGATTCTTGGTTGTATGAGGGGATGACGGGCGATCTTGTGTGTAGCCGTGTGTCTTCGAGGTCGATGTCGTGCTTGGACCTTGTGCCCCGTACACATGGGTTTCCACCAGTGCCTTTTGGACGATTAGGTCGATGATCTCGTCGTACCCAAGGTTGTCCTTTCTGACCATTTTCTCCACGAACGGGGTTCCCGTCAGGCTCTCTAGTAGCGCCGTTTTTGCTACGTTCTTATCGAGGTTCCTGCATGTGTTCCCAAGGGCCCTCCACCGGTTGATGAAGCAGGATAGGTTTTCATTGTCCCCCTGACGGACCTTTAGTAGTGTGCTGGCGGTGTTGTACTTGTCATATAGCCGGTATCACTTGAGGAAACATTCCGTGAGTTCATCGAACAAGTGGATGGATCCCGTAGGTACCTCGTAGAACCAGATTCGTGCTTCTTCTGCCAGTGTCTCCTGGAACAGGAAATAGAGGGTTGCATCCGAGTACCGGGTACCTGCGGTGGCGGATTGATACTCGTCAATGTGTGTTCGCGGGTCTCCCTTCCCATTGAACCTACCGATCTTGACGGTTTTAGAATACAGATCTCTACCCTGCGCCAGGATGTCGTTCGATAAGGGGCTCACGCAGGGTGTGTACATTCCTTTTGGCTCGGTGGGCGTGCTTTTCTTGAGTGACATGATTTCAGCCTCCATCTCCTCCATTCACCGGAGCATGGTGTTCCCAACTGCCGTGGTAGGTTCCTCGCCATCATACTCCTGTATCCTTTTGGGCGGTGGTGGAGGTCCTGGGAGCCGGTTGTTTTGTTGTCCCCATGGTGGGTCTATCCTAACGGCTTGCCTGCTCGTTCCTGGCTCCTCCGTTGGTCCAGATTCCTCTCTTTGGGTCTCTTGGCTTCGGATGAACGCATCAAGCCGATCCTCCAAGCGTTGTCAGGCTTGGCGTTCCTGGTCTCTTTCGGTTTGGGCCGTTTGGAGTTCTTTCATGAGGTGGGCTGCTGCTTCGTCCTCTGTTAGGTCGTTGATGCTGCTCATCGCGTCCACGGGCGTGTCGACGGGCGCGTCTCTCGTCTTTCGACTTTCGGGTGTAACGTGGTCTGTTACCATCTTCGCTACTCTGGTTTTTGGTGGTTTACGATTGCTCGATTCCCACAGACGACGCCAATTATTTCTACCAAACTTCATAGGAATTCCAGTAGAAATGCGGATGGGGTTAATTCGGATGATCTGAGCTATTGTGCATATGTTGTTCTTTACCTGTTGTTAAGAGTAATACACCAAACGATCGTTAGGAGCCTTGACGGGTGGTTCCCGCCTTCGACTCTCCGACGCTCAAGTTAGTGCATGAAGCGTAACAATAGTATTGGTTGAGTAACGGGCGTACCTTGTAATTGTGTATAAATGTGTTGTATATATTGGCGGTTGAGTATGGGGTCTTTTGTTGCTCTTCGATGTGGGATCGTGCTTTGTTTTTTCATGTTCTGTCATGGTACTTCCGTTTGTTGTTCCGAGCGCATGAGCTTTCGGATGGTGTTGCTTCCTTGTTTAAAGTTGAAGCCTATATTGCTTTCTTGTGTTTGGTCTGAGCTGTGTTCACCCGTTTGGAGTGACTAAGTGTGCGACATCTATGTGTTTACGGGATCACGTACTAACAGTACCCATGAGGAGACAATTGAACATTGTCTTCTCCTATGCCAATGGACCGAAGTTGTATGGTTTGGATCGTGGCTGGGCTTTAGAATTAGAAAAAAAAGAGTGTCCACACTAGAAGGTGGCTGTTGGAACTGAGTTCATAAGTATGAACGATTTAGGTTTGACAATTTGGTTCGTCTCTTGACTTAAACTAGTTCGATACTTTAATGATCACCATTTTGACTAAAAATTACACGGAATGATTACTCATATAAACCTAATAATTAAACGGTAGAGATGGTGAAAATATGATAAAAAACCCACAAATACAAAAAATATGTAAAAATATAAAAATATGATCATAAAGTTTGTGTAATCCTATACCTAAAAATGACCACATATAAGTATACCACTACCACAATAAGACCCATTGCCGGTGACTTTAAGTCGCCGGCCTTAATTTTTTTTTCTCGCCGAAAATGTCATTACCGGCGACAAGTCGCCGGCAATGCCGTCGCCAGAAATTGGCCGCCAGAGATAGCATTGCCGGCGACTCATTTTGACGTTGCCGGCAATGTTTGCGTCGCCGTGGCCGGAATTTGAAGACATTGCCGGCGACTTAGGTCCATGTCGCCGGCAATGGTTGGAAAAATTTTGAAAAAAAAAGCCGGTTCTGGATTGGGCCCAATTCCAGAACCTGCATTGAAAGACATAAACCGTACAAATACAAGTTCAACAGTACACACATAAATGTCCAACGTACAGTACAAATAGCAACAATACGAAAATAAACTACAACTACACGTCAGGGTTGAGGAACTTGCGGGTCAGGGTCAAAGAAATCCATGTACTCATTTGAACTCCGGTGGCTACCCTGGTCTTGCTGTGGCGGTGACTGGTGCGGTGGTGGTGGTGGTGGATAACTGGGGAACACAGGGACCAGGGGAGGTGTGGGGAGCGGTTGTCCGGTAGTCTGAGCTGCGTACATCGTCTGCATTCAGGTGAACATTTGTGTCTGCTGCTGGACCATGAGTCGGTGTTGCTCGATCATCCCCCGGTACTCGGCATCTCTGACGGCCTACTACTCGGCCATCTGCCGTATCTCCTCCATCTGCCTCCTGTGCTCCTCTAACGCCCTCTGCATCCTCTGAAGCTCCGCTGCGAGGTTACGACTAGAAGTTGAACTTCTTGACCCAGTAGAGTATTCTGAAGTGTTCTTCAATACTCCTTCGCCCGCCGAGCCCATTCCCCTGCAGTAGTAGGTATTCTTTCTAGTCCCGCACGCTTTTGCCATGATCTGAGCCGCTATAGGGCGATCAAGCGGATCGATCTGAGAGGCATACTGGGTGACTTCTTCCTTGGAGCAGTCAGGATAGTTATTCCGAGCTATATTCATGGTCACTTCTGTGGTCGCCTCCTCCACTCTCGCCTAATTGAAAAGCAAAAATGAATAACATATTATTTAACAAAATAAATTAATATCGAAAAATAGTTTTATTAACACATGCATAGGCGAAAGACTTACCGCTTCTTCAGGGCACTGCGGATAGAATTTCTGATGAATATACACCAACGGGTTCACTTCTTGTTGTTGGTGCGCCTTACTCGACCAACCCAAATAGTTGAGTGAACCTCCATGATGGGCCCTGGTGTTTTTCAATCTATTCGCCCGGTTCGTCTTCGAAATCTCCTTGTTTGATAAACATATGTAAAAATTAGTAACTAACTATTTCAATGTGATACGATACATTAGGCTTGTAAGATATATTCAGGATGCATACCTGAGCTTTGGGGTGCTCGAAGTGGGCTATCAGCCACAGCCACTCGTACTCCCTAAACCGGAATTCGCTAGGGGTAGAACCTCGGCCTAGCTCCTTGTAAACAGTGTAATGTGACGAAAGCTCATTCTTCCACTCTTTATACCTATATTAACACCAGGAAAAAAAAGTTAGAGATATTAAAACACTTGATAAAAAAAATGATGTTCTCGATATATACTCAAATAACTCGAAGCACATCACCTCATATGTAGTTGACGCTCTACCCACGTGTGAATAAGGCATTCATCCACGTCAAACCACACCTGCAATATGAATATATAAATGGTAAAATTATATATTTATTCGGATTTAATTAATAAATGTAAAATTTACATAATGAAAATACGATTTAACTCACACTCAGTGCATTATGCACTTGCATTTTCACGTAGATAGGCACAGATTCCCAATCTGGCCAAAGCATTGGGACCTTGTCCCGCACGATCGCCCCGGTCATGCTCACATATTTTCGCGTGGTGTCAAATGCCTCGATCACCTCGCCATCCTCATTAGCCCTGATGGGCGTTTTCCTTCCCCCGGTGGCCTGCTCAAGTCTCTTCCCGGTTCAGGTGCCTCTAGCCCCTTTCCGTTTTCCAGTACCATTAACGAAATTGCCTAATAATACAATGTCAACAAATTGATATCATTAATTGAGCCTATCGTAAGTCTTAAGTAATAATTAAGTAATCAATCTTGTTAAATAAAATTTACCTGCATCGTCCGTTTGTTGGTTGGTGCACCTCACACTCCAAAGATACACGGGATCGAACGGGATGAAGTTGTACGCTTCCTCCACGCTCAGGAACTCCAGCCGTCCTTCAACATAAATAGGCATCCCCCTATCATCGAATTCAGGGATCACAGGAATCTCGTCGGGTAGGAAGAGACCAGACGGCGGAGATAGACGAGGCCTGGACGATGAGGCGCCAGCACCATCTGCCTCAGATGATTCCCGTGAAACGGGAGTAGGCACCAGGCGAATAGGGGGCATTCGGATGGAGGGAGTTTCTGATGCCCCCATTGACTGTCGTTCGTCTGCGGGTCTGCTGACGGAGGGACGTCTGCTGACTGAGCGTCTGCTGACTGAGGCTCGAGGCTGGACTTCCGGTTGCACGGCTCCGGATCGTGTAGCTTCCTCCTCTTCTCGCGCAGCTAGCAAGGCTTGTGTGCGAGCATTCATCATTTGGCCACTGCGCGTGTTGCTGACTACGACTGAGGAGGAAGCTTGACTACTGCTCCCTCCACTATTTCGTGTCCCTCTCCGTTTGATGCCTCCAAGCCAATTTGCCGCAAAACCTCCTGGACACCGTAATAGTCATGGATTCGGTTCTATAACAAATCGGAACCGGAACCGTTGGGAACCGGAACCGTTGGGAACCGGAACCGTTTGGAACCGGAATCGTTTGGAACCGGAACCGTTTGGAACCGGAACCGTTTGAACCTGGAACCGTTTGGAACTGAAACCGTTCTGTTTCAAACGGTTCCGGTTACAAACAGTTTCGGTTCCAAACGGTTCCGGTTCCACGCGGTTCCAGTTTAAAACCGTTCTGGTTCCAAACCATTCCGATTCCAATTTTTCACCTTAATTTATACGTTAAATTAACAACTATATCACTTTAATCCAAACACGTTAAATTCCGATTCCGATTTTTCACCTATTATACGTTAAATTAACAACTATATCACCTAAATTAACATATATACATACATCATTTCCGACTTTAAATTTTCCACATATATATATACATCACATATATATACATCATGCATCTTAATTAAATTTAATTTTCACATATATATATATATATACATCACATATTAATCCAAATCACCCTAGCTAATTAATTTTCCACATTTTTCAAACATACGTATATATATACATTGCATATAAATTAATTAATTTTTCACATATATACATGCATCACATATATATATACATCACCTTAATTAAATTTTTCAAATATTTTCCACATGCATACATACATCACATATATATATATATACATCACCCCACAATTATCAAAACTTAATTAATCAAGTTAATTAAAATGCATAAAAATAAAATTAAAATTGAGAGAGAGAGAGAGAGGGAGAGAGAGTGAGCTTGCACCTGCCATGGTGGAGCTCGACTAGACTTTCCGGCGACGGAGGTGAGGGGAGGAGGTAGAGGAGGAGGGGAGGAGGAGAGGAGGAGGGGAGATTTAGGGTTTTTGGGTGTTTGTGTAGAGAGGGGAGGGGGGGGGGAGGGGAGAAGGGGAGGGGAGAGGGGAGGAGATAGAGATTTGAGGAGAGGAATATTATTGGGGGGCGAGGTGAGGAAGAGAGGGGGAGATTTTGGAGAGGAAAATGTGGAGGAGGGAGAGTGAGGGGAGGAGGAGCAGCTCGCCCGATCTGGAAATAATAGAGGGGGACATTACCGGCGAGTTACTCATGAACTCGTGGGTAATGGCATTGCCCACGAGTTGAACATTACCCACGAGTTGCTTATCAACTCGTGGGTAATGATAATGATTCCCGGCAAAAGAAGTTCCGACTACAAAGTTGACTAGAGTTTCCGACTAGAATTTCCGACAACAATTTCCGACTACAATTTACGACTAGAATTTCCGACTTCAATTTTCGACTATAATTTCCGAGTAGATCGATCAAATTTCCGACTAGAATTTCCGACTAGAATTTCCGACAACAATTTCCGACTAGAATTTCCGACTAGAATTTCCGACAACAAATTTTCCGACTACAATTTCTGACTAGAATTTCCGACTTTAATTTCCGACTATTATTTCCGAGTAGATCGATCAAATTTCCGACTACAATTTACGACTAGAATTTACGACAAGAATTTCCGACTAGAATTTTCGACTAGAATTTTCGACTACAATTTCCGACTACAATTTCTGACTACAATTTCCGACAACAATTTCCGATAGAGATTTCCGACAACAATTTCCGACTAGAATTTCCAACTAGAATTTCCGACTATAGAATTTCCGACTAGAATTTCCGACAACAAATTCCAACTACAATTTCCGACTAGAATTTCCGACTATAGAATTTCCGACAACAATTTCCGACTACAATTTCCGACTATAATTAAAATACGTACATCATTAACGTACTAAGGATGATAATCGTAATCATCTTCATCACTTGAGTCTGACTCGGTTTCATAGGTAACCTCTGGCAATATGTGTCGCTCCTCGTTCTCTGAATCAGCGTCAACTTCATATGGATTAACATCGAGAAGTTCTGCTCCAGTAATTCGAACCACACTCCCAGATCTCACATTATTAAGGCGAATCGTAGATGATTCCGGAATGTCAAAAGAGTTCGGCTCTTGGTATGCAGTAACTTCCTCATCATTTGCGGTCTCACCAAGTGTGGCAGCACTGTATATGTTTCTATGAGCAACATGGTTAACCACCTTCCACGGGACTTTGTTAAGAAGATCGTCAAGGTAAAACACTTGTTTTACTGATGAGGCAAGAACGAACGGGTCTTCTTCATACCAGCTAGTAGCAATATTCACCGAAAATGTTCCGTACTGATCGGTCTTTGTGTTCTCCGGGCTAGTATCAAACCATCTACACTTGAACAAGTGCACTTTCATGCGGTTCCCATAAATTAGTTCAACAACTGAATGAAGGACACCGTAATAGTCAACGCCATCCTGCCCACCATGGACCATCACCCCACAATTTTGTGTTTTCAGTCGTTCATCTCGATTTTCACATATAAATTTCACGCCATTGACCTGACACATCGAGTAAACTTTTGAAGCTATCGGTTTCATCGCCAGGACCCTCAATTCGTTTGACCACTCTGGGCAACCATCATTTGCTACATGGTTCATCTGAAAATGATAAGAAACCACACAAGAAATTATGAACATGGAAACCACAAAACCACGTACGTACACACATGCTATATAAGGATATATATAAAAAAATAGACATATACACATATACCCTTACCCATTGACCAAAGTAGTTTGCAAACGTCCTGTTGTGGTAATCAACATTTCCGGCAATAGCAGGGCAGTGAAGATGATAGTTTTCCAATATTGTACTTCTTGACAGTTAATCAGTACCGACCAGTGGGCAATGGCTACCTCATTTTCATCCAACTTGTACGACTTTGGTAAGCTTCCCTGTACTACCACGTCATTGGAGATGATAGAAAGGTTGAACTGGGGTTCATCTATCGGCATCTGTTGTTGGGGGTCCTCAAGCGCTCCCAAATATACTTTGGTGTACGTTACACACTCGTGCGCAACATATGCTTCAGCGATACACCCTTCAGGTGCATATTTATTCTTCACATAGTCCTTGTAGGCTCCCAATTGTCTACAAGTTAACAAGTGCATGTTAACTTTACACAGGCAATAATGAAGTGTAGTGTCTCCACAATTAACCTTCACAAAATTCACAAAACTCCTAATTCCCTGGTGATATCTCATATCCCATCTTTCGAGGCTCATCCAACTCTTGTCCATCCTGAAAATTCTAATAATATTACGATCTCAATTCAACTCTAACAATATTACGATCTCAATTCAACTCTAACAATATATATATATATATACACATTCACTACTAATAATCGACGCGATATCTCAATTCAACTCTAATTAAATCAACACATGCATACATATATATATATATATCGATCTAATTAGATCGATCAACACACACATATATATATACATACACATATATGTATATATATACGTACCTATATATATAGCTTCCCGAGTGATCGAGTTTTCGACGCGCGCCTTAATTTTGACAATACGTACCGAAGGATCGATTTCAGAGCGTTTTCCTTCTTTCGATTTCACCGGATTTTTTTCGATCCAAATGAATGAGCTACTGCGATCTGCATATAATATAAGAGGCATTGCCGGCGATTCATTAAATCGCCGGAAATGGAGACATTGCCGGCGAAATTCCGGCGAAAAGTAGCCGGTAATGTTTCAAAACATTACCGGCGACCTACTCCGTTGCCGGCAATGTCAAGACAACCATTGCCGGCAATTTCCGGCCAGAATTTCGCCGGCAATGGTTGGCTAATTGACATTGCCGGCGACGGAGTAGGTCGCCGGTAATATTTTGAAACATTACCGGTGACTTTGAGGACACATTACCGGCAACGGAGTAAGTCGCCGGCAATGATGATCATTACCGGCGACTTTCCCGGTCGCCGGCCTTGTTTTTCCAAAAATCGCCGGTAATGTTTCAAAACGTGGTAGTGTACATTAATGAAAGGCCCTCATATAAATATAATTGTATTTGACAACCCAATATATATATATATACATATGAAAACACGATATAATTTGGAGGGATATGTTCTCTTAACTATACAAGCACACTATCTCCATTTGAGACCAACTTTTTTCAAACTAGATGTCAACTTGCTCTTCTCTACATCGGACTCTATCTAATTGCATTCGGCACCAGCGGCGTTAAATCTGCCTTAACGACTTTGGGAGCTGTAATTCGGTATAAAAAACCTTAAGCAGGCAGCTCAATTGTCAAGTTTCTTTAACTGGTTCTTGTTCAGTCTCACCATCGGTGCTCTATTTGGCGTCACTTTTGTGGTTTGGATAAGTTCCAACCATGGCTGGGACTTGGCCTTTGGTGTGTGCACAGTGGCAGTCCTCTTCGCAGTCATATCGCTATGTATAGGCAAGTCCTTTTACCACAGCAACAAGATCGATCAGAAGAGAAGTCCCTTCCTAAGTTTACTGCAGGTACATCAATATGGTGCGTGTTATTATGTATGTCACAAACTTTTAATGGATTATATAATTATGTTCTCTGATCCAGGTTTGTGTTGCTGCAATCCGAAACCGAAAGCTTCCGCTTCCAGAGACGACAGATAAGTTACATGAGATCCATGACAATGAAGGAGGGGAAGGGCATGAACTCCTTCAGAGAACACATCAATTCAGTACATATATAACTACATACTCTTATAGAAGATTAACATGCATATGCATGCATGCACTACTAGTACGTATGTAGACTACGTACTCGAGCTAGGTCAAAAATATAACACCGTACCTTACAATCTTACATAGTTAATTACATACCACATTCTTTAATTATGTCTCAGATTCTTGGAGCATGGAGCCTATGCACAGTGACACAAGTCGAAGAACTAAAGCTCCTACTACGCATGCTCCTAAATAGGGCTAGGCTCGGGTCGAATCAGTTCGAGATTGGGCCTGATCCGAAATCGAAACCGAAATAATAATCGGTTCGGTTCAGTTCGGTTCTAGGCAGCTGGACCGAATGAACCCGACCCGAAAAGTTTCGGTTCGGTTCGGCCCAATTCGGTACGGTTCAGTTTACAAAATGGTCAAAATCTGTTATTTGACTTATTTCATATTTAAGGTATACCAAGCCTAATTAGAGTTTTTACATTACAAAATCAAGTACACCTAAATCAAGTACATTTCAGGTTCATGTTGAATTCAGTAAATATGCAGATCAGCTCAATATGTACACATAAATCAAGTACATTTCAAGTAAATATGCAGATCTAAATACAATTAAAACCAAGTACAGTTCATGTTGAATTCAGAACTAACTACATATACTAACAGTCCAAACATATACTAACTACAGAAACTAACAGTCCAACTACAGATACTAACTATAGATACTAACAGTCCAAGTACAGATACTAACTACATATACTAACAGTCCCAGATATTACAGTCCAAACAGTTCCATATGTAGTTCATAGAATTACAGTCATTATAGTCTCACTACAAGAAATCTGCACCTAGACCACGGAACATTTCCGTCGTCTAGGTGACGTTTTCCGTCGTCTAAGTACTTGGACGACGGAATCTCCATCATCCAAGATCCGTGCTCCAAGTGCTGTCGTCCAAGAACCTGGACGACGGAGATTTAGTGCTCCGTCGTCCAAGTTCACTTGGACCGCGGACATTATCTGTGGCCCATGTATGCACCTGGACGACGGAAACTCTAAGTCTCCGTCGTCCAGGTGACTACATGGGCCACGGACATTGCTCGTTTCTCCGTGGCCCAGGTGTTCACCTGGACGACGGAGAATTAGCGTTTCCGTCGTCCAGGTGAACACTAGGCCACAGAGAAACGAGCAATCTCCGTGGCCCATGTAGTCACCTGGACGACGGAGAACTAATTCTCCGTCGTCCAGGTGAACACCTGGGCCACGGAGAATGGCAGGGTTTAGGGTTTAGGGTTTAGGGGTTAGGGGTTAGGGGTTTAGAGTTAGGTTTAGGGTTTGTGTACCTGGACGACGGAGAACATAATCTCCGTCGTCCAAGTGAATATTTAATTTTTTTTAAAAAAATTGAAATTAAATATTATTAATTTAATTTATTATTAATTTAATTTAAATAATGAAAAATAGTCGAAAATAATTAATTAAACTAAATTTTTAATATTAATTAATGTATTAATTAAATAATTAATTAATTTGTACATATATACACATCCAAATTAAAAACCCAGAAAAATTATATAATATTGTTCGGAACTCGGAAATAAAGAAACGCGATAATTAACTAGCTAGCTAATACACTGGAGGAGCAGATGCGTCGCCGAGTCCTCCGCCTCCAGCCGGGTCGTTGTCGTCGGGGTGTGGGTTCGGAGGAGGTTGACATACTTCTCGATTTTGTTGCATGAGGGCGATGAGTTGGGTTATTTGTGCTTGTTGTTCGTCAAGTCTTTGCCTCATTGACTCATTCTCCTCTCGTGTCAGTCGAGCCTCTTGAATGGCTTCTTCGACGGCCGCAGCCTGACTCCTTCTCCGCTGCCCCGAACCTCCCGTAGATGATGAGCCGGAGGTCGTCGACAAATCTCGTACCACCCTAGGCCCAAAGTGTCTAACCTCCTTGCCAGCTCTACGACCGTAGACCTCATCCGCGATTGCAATTTGGCTCTCTAAGGATAGAGGAGGCAGGTCTTCCAGCGGCACATCTGGGAACGCAAGCTGAGTGTTAGCCAACTCTTCATGCGCACGCTCTATCGCCCTTGCCTACAAAAGAATAATTAATTTATTATAATGAAATCATATTTAAATAATAATTACTATAATTAAAAGCACATATATATATCACTTACGCCGCATTGACTCGCTTCATTATCGAGCCCTGGCGTCACGTACGCGCTTACGCTTGCATCAAGATAAGGGTGTTTGGAGCCCTTATCCTTGTGCTCCTTGGCTATTTGAATGAACTGCCTGGCGCCGGTAGTATGGTGTTTCTCCTTCTTCCCCCGGTTGGCTTTGTTGACACCGGAGAATTTCTGTTACACAACATAATTAAATCATTAAAAAATGAATAACTACAATTTAAATAATTCAATTATCTTAATTGAAATAAAAAAAAATAAATTAATACCTTAAATTGTTCATCGGCAAAGTGGTTACACAACCACTCCCACTCATCTTCTCTCTACCCTTGCAGCTCTACCGGGGGAGGCACGTGACCGACATCTTGGAAGTACTTATGGAGCTTGTACTTCCAATCTTTGTAGATGGAGTTGGCGGTTTGGTTGATATGCCTCAACATAGCCGGTGTCGGATCCACGTCAAATTGTTCCTATCAAAAATAAATAGAAAATTATAATCGTATATATAATGAAATTTTAGGCCGAGATTAACAATATTATATAATAACTAAATTGGACGTATTACGTACCGAAAGATCTTTGAAGACTTTCGCCTTCTCATGATCCGGCGCCTCCTTCCAAGTAGGGGCAGTGATACGAACCCGGTTACGGATGATTGACCCTATCCCATGCGCCGAGAGACTTGCTAGCTGAGCTGTGGGAGGGCCACCGGTGAATTCGTCGTACGGCAAGTCGATCTTTTTACCGGTCGCCTTGTAAATACGCTCCGCTTTGCCCCCTTTAACGAGACCCCGAGTCCTTTTCGGTTCTGGGTCAGTGGGGGCCCTCCTTTGCCTACGGCGGGCGCTGTACATGATTGATTCGGCGGTCGAGGACGCCTGAGTACTTCCCGTTGAACCGGTACCGGGCGTCGGAGATTGGAAGGGGTCGACGTCATCACCGCTCGAGATGAATGAGGGAGCGGGAATTTCCCCAGAGGGCGCTACGGACGGACCAGATGATCCGTCCGGATTGAGAGCGTCGTTGCCCTCCTGTTGAACCCAACCGACTTGGGCCACCAACATTCGGAGCATGGCATCTTCTGCCTCCTGTTGGGATTTCTTCTTGCCGGATGTCGTCTTTTGCGGAGCCATTTAAACCTAAGAGTACGGTGTTAAAATACGTACTTACCATAATAATTACAACTTAAAAATTTACGCTAATTAATTAAGTAAGTTTAAGATTTATATAGAGTACACTAGCTTGGCATTTTCGGTCGTTCAATGGACGTGCGACCCGCGCGATAAAGTGTAAATTTTCAATTAATCAGCCTTGGTTAAATCGAAAAACATGGCCAGTTAGGGATAGAGATAACGCGAGAGGCAGAACTAATTTTGACAAAAGTCTTTCTTAGTCCAAATCCTGTCACCAGTCATAACCCGTTTCTAGACACCATGTCCGACATTCGGCCAATTTTTCAAAAATTTACACTCCCTCAAGTCCTTTGCAAACTCCGCCCTCAACCTCGTGTCCATAACTTCACTTAGGTTATGGTGTGCGGTGATGAAATCCACACATCACGAGGGGTTAAGGAGATAAGCTAGGAAAAGAGGCGCCATCTATTCCAAAGAGTGCGACTTAATAAACCAAGCCTATGTACTAAATTTAAATCGAACACGTACTAATAATAAATTTAATCTCATATTTATTTAATCATGCAACTAATTAATAAATAATTACAATAATATTTATTCATTTCATAAATTATCAAGTAATTACAATTATTCATTTAATTATTATTAATAACAATAATTTACCATTTAATTAATTAATAACAATATGTAATCATTTATTTAATTAATAACAATAATTAATCTAAATATAATTAATAACAATAAATTTACAATTATTCATTTAATTAGTATTAATAACAATAATTAATTAATAACATTACAATAATCATTTAAGAAATATTTAAAACTAATTAATTAAATAAAAATTATTTTAATAAGGGAAAAATAGAAATTTACCGAATTAGAGTTTTTCGGGAAAATCGCCGGAGTTGTGTCGTCGGAGAGGAGGAACCACGCCGGAAAAAATGTCGTCGGAGCGTCGCCGGAGGAGAATCGCTGGAATGAGAGAGAGAGAGAGAGGAGATGGAGGAGAGAAAGTTGTAAGGGATGAGGAAAAGAAGATGAGGCTCGGCCTATATATAGGCTTTCACTTAGACGACGGAGCACTGTTTTCCGTCGTCTAAGTGCACTTGGACGACGGAAACAGTGTTTTCCGTCGTCTAAGTGAAAGGTTAAAATGTTTCGAAGCGGCGCGTAATTAATGGGCGGGACGTTTCACCCGCCATAAATTTGGACTTAGACGACGGAGAATTGATTCTCCGTCGTGTAAGTGGAAATTCAAGCGGCGCCGAAAATTGAGGAGGTAAAACGAACCGCCATGATTTTCGACTTGGACGACGGATATTGACGTTCTCCGTCGTCCAGGTTATCACCTGGACGACGGACAACCACATATCCGTCGTCCAGGTGAAAAATTTATTGGAAAAATAAATAAATAAATAATCGAATCGCCATGGTAAATTGAACCTGGACGACGGAGAACGACGTTTTCCGTCGTCCGGGTGTTCACCTGGACGACGGATAAAGTCATTCTCCGTCGTCCAGGTTCAATTTACGTAAAAAAAAGTTTAAAATTAATTCGTTAGGAATTTAGCGATCTGTCATTGAAGTGAAATAGTCGTCCAATATCGATGAACGTTTCGTATATATGAACAGTTAAATTTGAACCGACGATTAATTTTACGTATTGAAACATGTTAAGTATCAACTAATCTTTACGACTTAAGTGTTCATGAGTAGACGCTCATTTGTAGCAGAGTATTAACGAAATTGAATTTGGACAAAACAACCGTTGGATATGTTCGTCGTAACATAATATATAATTGTCTTCAAAGGACCATAAATTAATAAGTTCGGGAAGGGTTTGATTGGCACAGTCAACCGCAAAACCGATAATTCCACAAACCGGAAACGTGGATACAAGGCATTTCGCAACTCCGATTTTCGTGGCGTCGAAGCTCACACACCAAGAATTGTTTACTCTAAAGTCTTGATGAAAAGAAAATGCATTGGAAGAAGGTCTAGATGGTCGTTGTCTTAGAAAAAATTATGATATCTGCACCTGGATGACGGATATGAAGTTATCCGTCGTCCAGGTTCTAACCTAGACGACGGAGAATGACGTTCTCCGTCGTCCAGGTGTATAGACCCTGAATTCAGGGGTTAGGGCCTTAGGGTTTAGGGTTTTGGGTTTGAAAACTTGGACGACGGATAATGTGTATATCCGTCGTCCTAGTGTGTACCTGGACGACGGATAATGCACCATTCTCCGTCGTCCAAGTTCTAAACCCCGAATTCAGGGGTTAGGGCCTTAGGGTTTACGGTTTAGGTCGTCCCCGGTCATTTGTGCGTCCGTTCAATTATTCTGATTCAAAAATATAATTAAAAAATTGATCGATCGATCCGAACTACTAGATTTAGGGTCCAGGATTTAGCTAGGGTACGTTTTATATGAGATTGAGATTTGGCGACAACCTGCAATTAATTTCTCCGTTGTCCAGGATATATAATTCGGATTAATTTCTTACCGTAAACCGTCATCGATCATATATATATTACAATAATTACAGTAATTAATTTCCAATTAATCTCCCTCGTCGTATGACCGTACTCTTCGTCATAATCATCATCGTCCTCATCCCCGTTAGACGACGGCTCATCCTCGTCATCGTACTCAACATCGTCCGACGAATAACCTGAGTCCTCGTCCGCGTCCTCTTCCTGCTCGTCTTCTTCATCTACCTCATCGATAATCTCATCTTCAGTTAGATCTGTACAACCATTAGGCATGGGTAACCGTTCACCATCTTGAACCAGGTCCATTATATCGGAGCGGACCATAGAAATATTAGGCTCTTGATAGGCAGGAATGTCTCTTTCTGGTTCAGCAGCATCTTCAGTCGTCGCCGGTGTCCCTTCAATTGTCTCTGTATTCCATATTTCTCGGTGAGAGATATGGTTCACTATTTTCCACCCTTCACCGGCTTTCGGATCGTCTAGATAGAACACCTGCCGAACTAAGGTGGAGAGAGCGAAAGGCTCATCCTCATACCAGTGCGAGTTTGTATCGACTGATAATAGTCCCAGGTCTTCTTTTGTACGCTTGAACCATCTGCACTTGAATAGGAAAACGTTGACATCATTCCCATAACATAGCTGAACCACGTATACAATAGCCCCATAATATAGATCATTGTCTTTCCCAACCGCGACCCCACTATTTTGTGTTCTTCTTCCTTCGTCTCGGGCCAATGAATGGAACTTTACACCGTTCACAAAACATCCGGGATAAATATGGTGTTTAACCGGCTTCCCTGCTAGCAAGTGCTTTGGCCATGACCACCACCCTCCGTGGTTATCAGATTTTTGCAGATCAATCATTTGCGAAAAAGGGCAAATTAATATAAGGGTTTACTTTCTACAAACAGGAGCAATATGTATTTAAATAATTAATACCCAGACGTACGTACGTACCCATTGGAAGAAATAATCGGGAAACTTCTTCTTAACCATTTTCTCAATCCACGCCGAACTCTTGTTTTGATTTAACGCTTGAAGCATCTCCCTGTATGACAACATGTACGGCTCAACTTCGTCACAGTCTCGCAACACTACCCAATGTGCCTCAATAAGTTCTTCCCGTGTTAACGATTCCTTTAATACTCCTCCAAACGGTCGGACGACATTGGTGACAACAGAAAGATTGATGCGGGCACTGCGATCGGAGGCAGTGGGAGGGGGTGGATCTTTGAGGTACCTGTTGCAGTAAGTAACACACTCATGCATTAGGTATGTCTCTGCTATGGAGCCATCCGGGGCCGACCTGTTTTTGACGAATGACTTATACTGTCCAAGCTGTCTACAAAATCAAACGTACACATTACATAAGTACATATAGCTATCTAGTATATATATAATCTCCAGTGGAACAAATAAATTAATTAGTTGTACGTACCTTTCTTGAGGATACATCCAAGTGTACTGGACCGGACCAGAAATGAGCACCTGCTCGGGCAGGTGGATCATTAGGTGAATCATGATGTCAAAGAAAGCAGGGGGAAAAATCCTCTCTAGTTTGCAAATGATGTGCACAATTTGTTGTTGCAATTCCACCACATCTGACTTCTTTAATTCTCTGGCGCATAACCTCTGCCACCACTTGCACAATGCTACTATTGGTTCTACGACGTCCCGAGGCAAGTATGGTCGAATTACCACTGGAATCAGACGTTGCAGCATAACGTGATAGTCATGTGTCTTTAGACCAACAAACTTGTGTTGCACCTCGTCCACTGCTCCAGTTATAGTAGCTGCATACGTAGCCAGATAACGAACGCCCTTAAACCAGTGAAATACAGAACGTCTAAGCGTCGGCTTCACTGTGTATGGTGCAGCTGGCATCTTGTTGTACACTCCTTTCCTATCCCTCCTCAACCACAAGGGACGACGTAGGTTCATTGATTCCAAATCTTTGGGCGCTTTGGGAGTATCTTTAGTCTTGAACTTAATACCGAGAATTGTTCCCACCACGTTGTCGTACACATTCTTTTCTACGTGCATCGCGTCCAAGTTGTTCCTCAGCTTCAACTTCGACCAGTAAGGGAGTTCAAAGAATATACTCTTGTGATCCCAATAGCTCAGATCATGTGGAGGAATTGGATTGCATTTCTTTACATCCGCGTCATTTCTCAACACACCAAAGTCGAAATAGCTCAACCTCTCTAAAATCTCTTCGCCCGACCAACTACGGGGTTTAGGATTGTTCTCTACCGTACCGTCGAAATGAGCTTCATCCTGTCGCCACGGGTGGTCGTGAGGAAGCCATCTACGGTGACCCAAGTAACACACCTTCCCCGCGTGCCAACTAGAGTTCACGTCGTCCAAACATATAGGACATCCATTATATCCTTTTGTCCTGCAGGCTGCCAACATCCCATAAGCTGGAAAATCGCTGATCGTCAACATTACGGCAGCCCTCATCGTGAACATCGTGTCAGTGAATTTGTCATAAGTTGGGACTCCATTTTCCCACAACAGTTTCAGCTCGTCGATCAAAGTTCTGAGGTAGACATCTAAGCACTTCGATGGAGATTTAGGACCTGGAATTAGTACGGTAAGGAAATTAAATTCCTTGTTCATGCACATCCACAGAGGCAAGTTGTACGGCATCAGAATAACTGTCCAAGTGCTGACGGCGGAGCTATTACTTCCCCAAGGATTGAATCCGTCTGTAGATAGGCCGAGTCTAACATTTCTAACCTCTGAAGCAAAGTCTCCAAATTCTCTGTCGAAATGTTTGAAACCCTCCCCATCCGCGGCGTGTCGCAGGATATCGTCATCTATTCGCTTTTCTGCGTACCATCGCATCGCCTCTGCTGTGTGTAGAGACATGTAGAGGCGCTGCAATCTGGGAATCAAGTGAAAATATCGAACAACTTTCACAAGAATTCTCTTTTTCGAACTCTTCCTATTCAACTGGAATCTGCACTGGCCACATACGGGACAATAGTCCAACTCTTTATACTCTTTGTAAAATAGCACACAATCATTCGGACATGCGTCAATTATCCTGTACTTTAGGCCGAGGCGGCTCAGGATATTTCTAACCTTATAATGAGATTTAGGAAGATTGTGATCATCAGGGAGCAACTTTCATATTTGCTCCTGAATTTCGTCAAAAGCACTCACTGACATTTTGTGCTTCACTTTTATCTTCATTTGCTCCATCACATATTGCAACACATTCTCTCGACATCCAGGGAACACCGGGGTCTACGCTTCAAGTAGTATCCGGTTGTACTTTTCCATCTCATTAGTGGTACTGTAACCTCCGTCTTGGTGTTGGTGTCCACTATGACTACATCCCGGAAACGCATCATGGACCAAATCTGCAGTTGGGTTGCAAGCTGGGGGTCCGGCACCACTGCCGCTGGATGAGGCACCTTGGTAACTGTACCCTGAGCTGATGTCTGCTGCGCTGAACTCTACTGCTTCACCATGCTCGCTCCATGTAGTGTAACTCCACATCATACCATTTTCGTACAGGTGTTGCACCATAACATTAACCTCCGCATACTGACAATTAAGACATTTCTGACACGGACACCTGAAACGTTTCTTTCCCTGACCATGTTCTATCGCAAAATTCACAAATTCGCTAATTCCATCCATATACCGGACATCACATCTATTCTTCAACTTCATCCAACTCTTGTCCATACTGCTACAAAATATTATAATTAATTAATTATTACATATATATATATTTGTCCATTAATTTACGCTTAATTCTACGTACTCGATCTACATATCGATCCATCAATTACATACGTACGTACGTAATTTAATCGATCTGTACATATATATATATATAGCTAACATCCTTGCATGTATGTACGTACGTTTTCACTAAATATATATTAATTAAGCAAATTTTAACTGCATGCGTATGTGCGTACCTACTGGCCTTCTCGATATCTGTACGTTAATTAAGCTACCTAGCTAGTCAGCGGAGATCCCTTATCGATCATGATTCTTCTCGGCCTTCTAGCTAGCTAGCTCCCTTCTCCTTCTACCTTCTCCTTCAATTATTCTTCAAATGGAATGAAGAGATCGATGAATGAATTTAGTTGGGCATCGGGCTTATATAATGCTTCACTTAGACGACGGAGGTGTCGGTACGTCGTCTAAGTGGAAGTACGTTACGTACTCGGATGACGGCGTGTCGGTCCGTCCAGGTGGTACTTTGACCACAGAGTCTTTTCCGTGGTCCATGTGTCACTTGGACCACGGAACAATTACGTTTCCGTGGTCTAAGTGCTGTTTTCTTGTAGTGTCTAAAATGCAAAAAATGGAATTACAGTCAAATTTAGCATAAATATAGTCCCAAATTAATTCAACTAGAGCATTCATCTCCAGCCTTTTCATCTTCACTGTCATCAGAATCTTCAATGAGTTCCACAGTTTCAGAAACTCCATTGGCAGTGGCACTGGCTCCAAGTCCAATTTCTGTGGTTCTTCCCAGCTGTGTAATGTGCTCTGCAAATTGACAAGCATTAACTTATATACTGATATACATTTGATCAAATTTCCACAGTTCACAGATGCAAATAGATTCAAAATGCAAGTTCACAAATGCAGAAACAAAATGCAAGGCACAAATGCAGTTCACATAATAAAAATGGCACAGTTTCACAAAAGCAGTTAAGTCAGTTCACCTTTTTCATAGGCCTCATATATCTCAGTAGCCCTAATGCTTAGAATATCATCATCATTATTATCTACTTCATTTCCCCTAAGCCAACTTTGAAGACAGATCAATCCCTCTACAGACTTAGGAGTCAATGAGCTCCTAAAATTGTCGATGACTCTCCCACCCATGCTAAAAGCACTCTCCGAAGCCACTGTGCTGACTTGTATAGCCAACACATCCCTAGAAATTCTTGCCACCACTGGATGCTTGGCACCATTGACTCTCCACCAATCCAGAATTGGATCATGCTCACCATTCTCACATACCGGCTCAAGATCATCATCCAAATATCTGTCTACTTCATGGATAGGCCCGGACTCATTTGCGGAAGACACCATATCCTTCCATTTACCAATAAGGGAGGATCTGAAACCAGTGGGGGCTGCCCTGCTGCTAGTAGTTGCCCTTAGCAGATTAGCCTTGCTCACAGTTGCTTGAATGTCTACTGGCTCCACATATTGCGCATATAAATCCATGAAGAACTTCTTTGCCTTCTTTGTGTTTGCATCAATCTGCATCTCATCTTTCCCATCAATTTGAAATAGATGCACCAAGTGAACAAGCTTGAATCTCGGATCAAGAATCAAACCTAGCTGGATGAAAGGATTCACCTCAGCCTTTGATCCAAAATACTTGTTAAGCTTCTTCAACATGTCACCAGCCATATCATTCATCACCTTCTCTACTGCAGTAGCACCTCGCATCATTTCAGGTTCCAAAATCAGCTTGTTGATCTCCGCATCGATGACCATCACATCATGGTAGGTGGAGTGCACTGTAGGCTGTGTAGATGCACTAACTCTCACTGTCACATCATAAAAAACCTTGAGGAACAACACAAACTCCTCTGCATTATCCCAATCTTCATCACAAGGAGACCCACATTTTCCTCTAGCATTTGGCAGATGAGGAATTAGGTTACCTTCCTCATCAAACTCTTCATCCGGCTCCTCAAAGTATGCTCTATAGCATTCTTCATCTTCCACCATTCTAATGAAAGCAGCCTTGACCTTCAGGGCTGCTTCCAACATTAGGTATGTGGAGTTCCACCTTGTTGGAACATCCATCACAACCAGCCCTCTACAAGGTATATTTTCTTTTGTTATGCTATTTTGAAGATATCTAACCTATGGATAGAGGACCGAACAAACTTAACAGAATTTCTAATTCCCAAGACACCCTTATTTAACTTCTTTAAACCAGTTCCAACAATCAAGTTGCATATGTGGGCAGCACACCTAACATGCATATGTTTACCATCTAAGATAGCTTGAGAATCCTTAATCCTATTCAATCTAGCCCTAACATACTCAATAACACACTAATTAGCAGCTGCATTATCCACAGTTATGGTGAGAACCTTAGTAATACCCCACTTAAGCAAGCATTCCTCAATCAGGTTTCCTATTGAACTCCCACCATGATTATGGATAGTGATAAAATTAATGATCCTCTTATGCATTACCCAATTCTTATCAATAAAATGTGCAGTAAGCACTATGTTATTAATTTTTTGAACACTTGTCCAAGTATCGGTGGTTAGATCGACAAACTCTATACTTGAGTAAACTCTTACTAAGGTCTTTCCTCTTACTTTCATACAGATTCAAAAAATTCCTATAGAGAGTTCTTCTACATGGAACTATAAAATCAGGAACAGCAACTCTACAAAAACCCCTAAAACCCAACTTCTGAACAAAGCTAAAAGGCAATTCATCAACAACAACCATTTCAACACAGGCTTGCATAACTTCTTTAGGGTTAAAAATATGAGTCTTCAGCCTATTACCCTTAATTTTATCCCCAACCAAAGTCTTCAGTTTTTTATCAACATTCTGCCTTCCTTTATAATACCTACATCTCTCTTATATGTGTTTATTCATCCCTTCAGTTCCATTCTTTGTACTATTTGCAGCATAATCTCCTAAACTACCCTTAGGACAATATTTGCATTTAGCTCTCTTTTTCAGATATGATTTGATCAGGTTTCCCTTTACACTTAACAACCATAATAGCAGTATACTCTGTGAAATGATCCCACACCAAACTACGTTTCTTAGATTCGAAACAATCTGGACTTACAACAGATGCACCAGCCTCAGCTTCAACTACTAGAGCTGGAGTGGTTCCAATTGACGAATCATTCCCACTGGGAGCATGAACCTTACTGGTTTCAGGGACTCCTCATCTTTCCTTCTTAATATTTTTCAACTGTGACAGAAAAGAAAACTAGTTAAGAACCTAAAATTACAAATTGGAGATCATATGTTACATAATAAAATAAACACAATGTCACTTCACTTGTAAAAACTTACACTGATCGTATTCATAGTTCAAAACTTTCCTTGGGCCAGTCTCTTAGCTTGTGATAGTCCTACCTATACAGAAAAAAAAAACAAGTCAGTAGGTTATAAAAAAGACAAGGCTTACATGTTAATTAACAATTCAAAACTATCATTCCATTTTCAGTTCAAAACAATCACAAAGGTTGTCTGTTTGACACTGTACCTTCAGGGTTCAGGCCACTTGAATTGCTTCATTTGCTTCACAGCCTACTTCACAGCCTACTTCTTCTACATGCACAAACAGGGTTCAGGCCACTTGAATTACTTCATGTCTCGCAAAAGTAAACAACTAGGATCAGTGGCCAACCTTTTCAGTTCAATTCAATCACAACATGCAACTCAATTAAACATTAAACTTTCAGATTTTTAGTTCATTTTAACATAAATCTAAGCTTAGTACGGGAGCAGAGGACAATCGGTGTGCAATGGCAGCCTCATGCATGCCTGGCCATGTGTATGTTTTATCCAATATACCAAGCTATACCTAATTAGTTTTGCTTCAGTTCCAATTCACTTATTAAAACAGAATCATTTCAGTTCAGTTCCACTTATAATATGCAACATGCAACTCAATTAAATTAACACAAACCATTTCAGATTTTCAATTCATTTAAAAGAACTAATCTTGGTACGGGAGCAGGGATAATCAGTGTGCAATGGCAACCTCATGCATGCCTGGTCGGGTGTATGCTTAATCCAATATACCAAGAAACTTAGAAACATACATCACATCTCACAAGTTTCTAAACATGCATCACAAATTCACAAGTTTCAAAACATGCTTATTAACAGTTCAAAACTGTCATTCCATTTTCAGTTCAAAACAATCACAAAGTACAACCAAAGCAACAAATAAAAAATTAACAGTGTTTGAGACTATACCTTCAGGGTTTAGGCCACTTGAATTGCTTCACAGCCTTCACTTGTTTAACAACCTACTTCTTTTACAAATCCAGCTTTCCAGGGCCTATTTTCCATGTCTCGCAAAAGTAAACAACTAGGATCAGTGGTCAACCTTTTCAGTTCAATTCAATCACAACATGCAACTCAATTAAACATTAAACTTTCAGATTTTCAGTTCATTTTAACATAAATCTAAGCTTGGTACGGGAGCAGAGGACAATCGGTGTGCAATGGCAGCCTCATGCATGCCTGGCCGGGTGTATACTTTATCTAATATACCAAGCTATACCTAATTAGTTTTGCTTCAAGTTTCAAAACTAAAAAATGAAAACTCCATTTTCAGTTCAAAACAACCAAGGCAATGAGAAGTGAAATTCCATTTTCAAAGCAAAAAAATGAAAACACAGAAAACTTCAAAACTAAATAAAAATGAGACTGTGAGAGAGAGAGACAGAGCCTACCCTTAACGATCGGATCAGAGATTAGATCGGAGATCAGATCGGTGAGGCTAGCAGATCGGAGATGACATGCAACTGTGATCGAGAAGAGATCAGAGATCTGTAAGGCTAGCAGATCGAAGATGACATGCAACTACGATTGATGAGGCTACCAGATCAGAGATCGATGAGGCTGTGACTCTTGTGAGGGTTAGGCCAAGACGCGATCGGAGATCGGTGAGGCCGTGAGGGTCAACGTCTCAACAACATCGATTGAGGCGGCATCGACGCTCGTTTGAGGCTGTGCGTCGTCGATTAAGGCTGTGTGTGACTGAATCTCGGCCTAGGGTTTGAGGCAGAGAAATCGGAGGCAGTACAATGTCGATTGAGATGGTACATCATTGATTGGGTTGTGTGTTGTTACAGTTTCTTTGAGTATGAGAGACAGAGAGGGTGAGGTCGTGAGGGTGAGGGGCTGAGGGCCGTGAGGCCGTGAGGGTGAGTCTAAGAGAGAGAGATAAGAGAAAGGAGGCAAGAGCAAGAGGGTGAGGATGCGATTAGGTTAGGGTATCAGGTTGAAGTCGTCAAACTTTCAGCTTATATAGTTGGACCAAGTGGGAGAGATTCAGTAAGGGAAGCTGTATGGTTTGTAATGTATATATTGAGTTCAGGCCGGCAGATTGGCGACACATAATCGATTCGGTTTTAATTAACTTTCGGTTCGGTTTATGTACGGTACCGAACCGTACCGAATCAAAGCCATTCAGTTTCGGGCCATTCAGTTTCGGGCTGAGAATTGGGTTGATTCGTTCGATTCGGGCCATTTGGTTCGGGCTTCGGTTTTCAGCCCATTCGGTTCTGTTTTCTCGGTTTATAAGCCCAGTCCTACTCCTAATCATACTCACCACCGTCTTCATGAGCACATGCATGGCACAGCTCCAGACTTTCTCGATCCAACAAAGCATGACAATGGACACACACATCTCAGGGTTCAAAATTCCAGGGCCATCCATCCCCATCATTCCCCTCCTCTTCATGCTCTTCTTCATCCCAATCTACGACCATCTCTTCGTCCCACTCGTCCGAAAATTCACCGGTATCCGCCACCTCCAGCGCATCGTCGTCACGCTTTTCCTCACCTCTGTATCCATGGCTATCGTGGGAATAATAGAGACTCGACGCAAGTTCGTGGCCATAGAGCACGATATGGTGGACTCGAGAGAGGCACTGCCGATGAGTGTATTCTGGCCAGGGTTTCAGTACGCGATATGTGGGGCCGGAGAGATGTTCACGTTGGTGGGGCAGTTGGAGTTTTTCTATGCTGAGAGCGCAGCGAGGGTGAAGTCCCTAGGCACGGCCATGTCGTGGAGTGTGATTGGGTTCGGGTATTTCTTGAGCTCGGCGGTGGTGGAGGTTTTGAACGAAGTGAGCGGAGGGTGGCCGGTTGGCGGGAAATAATATCAACAGAGACGAGCTCAACTACTTCTGTTGGTTGCTATCGGGGTTTAGTTTCATGAATCTTGGGGCGTATGCGATGTGTGCATGGTGCTATAAGTACAGAAAGGTTGAAGTAGTGACAGTCACGAATTAGTCGCCGGCGCACCTTTACGTTGATTTAGTGTGTTGTGTTATTGGGCTTATTGTCTATGAAATTTAGATGAACAACCTACCCCATTCAATTGAATCCCATCAATAACGTACAATTAGCAAGTGGTTACAAATTAAAGTTGTTAATTTTCTTAGGCTCGAAATTAATTTTGTAGTGATTCACACTTTAAACCCTTTTTTTGAAAGTAAACCAATTTGAAGACTTCTATGAAGCAAATTTTGTTGTAAGTTGATTAATTATGGACATAACCTCCACATCTCCGTAGACTTCTATGACATTCCGGATGCTTTCGGAATGCTCCAAAATCTTCCTTGAGCTATGTTTGCCTCACAAATGTTCAAAAAAATGGCTGGAAAATTGGCGGACTGTGACAATAGCCCATGATCCATATCTAATAGGCCCACCGTCTTAGCCCAATATCTAGTCCTATATTATTTTCGTTGTTTTCCTACTCTTCTTTACCTTTGTGAATTGTTTCCCTAACAATCAATCTCACGCACCCAGTTTGACGGGCTAAACCTTCTCCTCATTTTGGCGGCAACACAGTGTGAGCGACTGTGAAGAAGACCAATCTAAGAAGTCCGAGTTTGAATTGGTTTTTCAGTTTGTTTTCCCTTAGGATTCGGTTGATTGTAAAGGCTATATAAAGCCATCATCTCTCATTCAATAAACAGTACGTTTTCAGAATCCAAACAATTAGCTTATCATCACATCACAAAGTGGTATCAGAGCTCACTACCACATTCTCACTCATTACCGGCGATTTTTGACAAAACAAGGCCGGCGACCGGAAAAGTCGCCGGTAAATATCATCATTGCCGGCGACTTGCTCCGTCACTGGTAATGTGTCCGAAAAGTCACCGGTAATGTGTCAAAACATTACCGGCGACCTACTCCGTCGCCGGCAATGTTTTGACACATTTTCGGCGACTTTTCACCGGAATTTCGCCGGCAATGACTCCATTTCCGGCGATTTAATGAATCGCCGGCAATGCCTCTTATATTAGATGCAGATCGCAGCAGCTCATTCATTTGGATCGAAAAAAATCCGGTGAAATCGAAAGAAGGAAAACGCTCTGAAATCGATCCTTCGGTATTGTCAAAATTAAGGCGCGCGTCAAAAACTCGATCACTCGGGAAGCTATATATATAGGTACATATATATACGTATATGTGTATGTATATATATATATATGTGTGTTGATCGATTTAATTAGATCGATATATATATATATATATATATGCATGTGTTGATTTAGAGTTGAATTGAGATATCGTGTCGATTCTTGGTTTGATACGCAAATAGAGTGGCTATATTGTTGCTTTCGAGTGATTGACTGTTGATTTTGAGTGGATTTGATATTATTTTGATGACAATATGTTAATTTGTGTATATATATATATGCATGGATCGATATAAAATGATTTTGTGAATATTAATTGTTAATATGTCTATATATATATACAGGTATGTTAATTTGTAATTGTGAATTGTTGGTATATATATATTTATAATTTTAATTTATATGCATGCATGGGTCGACTTTTGTTAATTAATCGGATGAATTCGAATGTAATTAATGATGATTTATTTTATAATTAGTAGTGAATGTGTATATATATAGTACGTAATATTGTTAGAATTTTCAGGATGGACAAGAGTTGGATGAGCCTCGAAAGATGGGATGTGAGATATCACCAGGGAATTAGGAGTTTTGTGAATTTTGTGAAGGCTAATTGTGGAGACACTACACTTCATTATTGCCCGTGTAAAGAATGTAAGTGTCGCAGCGATCGATTTCGTTTTCCCATTGATAAAGTCCAGAAGCACCTGAGTAAATACAGATTTTGGGATAAGTACACATGTTGGCTTTATCACGATGAAACATCGTTAGCGGGTCCGCATGATCATGGACAATTTGGTGAGAGGGCCAGTCCACGCTATGATCATGGACATTTTGCTGAGAGGGGCAGTCCATCTTATGATCCAACATCGATGTTAATCAATGATATGTTTCCTCATGAGAGCGGTGTATTTGTTGATGAAGCACCAAATGTCCCTCCGGTCATTGAGGGTTTCCCCCATATTGAGCCAGTCGAGCCATTACCTGGAGCTCATGTCAACACAAGCGGTATGGACAAGTACAACAACCTGATTGCATTGCAACAGACTCCGTTGTACGACGGTTGTAGTAATACTGTTCTTGAAAGTGTCATGGGAGTGATGCAGCTCAAAATGGAGAACAAAATGTCTGTCAAAGCTGTTGATTCTTGGCTGAAGTGGACTGCTTCGCTACTGCCACCCGGTCATCGTCTTCCTACCACTCATCATAAGGTGCGACATATCCTGAAAGATCTTGGGCTTTCCTACATCAAAATCCATGCATGCAGATATGATTGTATTCTCTTCTGGGAAAAAGATCATGAAGACCTTGAAGCCTGCCCGGTATGTTTTACAGAAAGGTATAAGTTGACTCCTGCAGGCAACAAGAAAGCTGTGAAGATACTTCGATATTTCTCGCTTATTGATAGGCTGGAGCGGTTGTTCATGTGTGCTTTCACGGCCAAAGCTATGAGATGGTGGGCTGAGAGGAATTTGCCTGACGATGACACCCTTATACACCCTTCCGACGGAGAGGCTTGGAAGCAAATGGTCAGGGAGTTTGATCATTTTGCAGCAGAGGTCTGAAATGTTTGGCTAGGGATCTCATCTGACGGATTCAACCCTTTTGGCAACATGAGTCTTCAATACATTATATGGCCAGTTATTTTGGTACCGTACAACCTTCCACCATGGATGTGCATGAAGAAGGAATACAATATGCTCACTCTGTTAATTCCGGGCCCGGGTTATCCAAGAAAGTGTCTCGATGTGTATTTGAGGCCTTTGATTGAGGAGCTTAAGTACCTGAGTGAGTGTGGCCACCCCACTTATGATAGGTTCAAAAATGAGATGTTCCATATGCATGCCATGCTTGTTGGCACCATCAGTGATTTTCCTGCCCGCGGTATGTTGTCGGGCAACGTTACCAGGGGTTACAGGGCTTGTTCAAAGTGCATGACGGTTGATTGTTGCAGTCCTCATTGTAGTAAAATTGTTCAGATGCGTCACCGTTGTTGGCTTCCATATGATCACCCATTTAGGCAGGATCCAGATGCGTTTGATGGGACTGTGGAAACAGGTGTGGCACCCAGGCGATGGACAGGGGAAGAAATTTTGGAAGTGTTGAATGAATATGATTTTGGCCAGCTGAGCAATCATCCTGAGATAGTGGCGTCAATTCCAGACAAGCCCGAAAGGTATAAGTTTTGGACACACAAGAGAATATTCTGGGAACTCCCCTACTGGCCCAGGTTGCCTATCAAACACTACCTAGATGTCATGCACATAGAGAAGAATGTGTGTGAAAGTGTGGTGGGCACAGTTCTTAACTTGGAGGGGAAAACAAAAGACATCCCTAAGGCACGCATTGATCTGAAAGCTATGGGACTGCAGAAACATTTGTGGTTAAGAGATGGTAAGAGAAAAATGCCGCAAGCTCCTTACACCGTAAAGCCGAAGCATAAGCATGAAATTTTTCGGTGGCTGAGTAATGTCAGGTATACATTCTTATGGCTATGCAGGAATTTGGCCTTAAATTTTTATGGGAACATGGTTATATGCGAGAAATATAATTGTTGCCTATGGCTATATATATATATATATATATATATATATGCAGGTATCCTTATGGCTATGCAGGAAATATAAGCAGGTGTGTTAACTTCCGGGACAATACGATGTACTGATTAAAGAGTCATGACTGGCATGTACTGCTTCAACGCCTTTTCCCTATTTTCATTCGAGGGTACCTGCCCAAAGAGGTGGTGGAGCCGTTGGTGGCCTTGTCAAGATTCTTTCAGAAGTTATGCACCAGGGAAGTTAAAAAATCAGATCTCAGGGAGATGCAAGATGACATTATTTTTATCATGTGCAAGCTTGAGAGGATATTTCCCCCAAATTTTTTCGACATCATGCCTCACCTGATGATCCATCTTCCCGAATAATTGTTGCTTACCGGTCCCGTACACTACACTTGGATGTATCCCATGGAAAGGTACAAATGATTCATACATTTGGTTTGCCTCTGTTTTTATATGTAAATTCTTATTTTTTAAGCAAGTTAACATGCACTTGTTAACTTGTAGACAATTGGGAGCCTACAAGGACTATGTGAAGAATAAATATGCACCTGAAGGGTGTATCGTTGAAGCATATGTTGCGCACGAGTGTGTAACGTACACCAAAGTGTATTTGGGAGCGCTTGAGGACCCCCAACAACAGATGCCGATAGATGAAACCCAGTTCAACCTTTTTATCATCTCCAATGACGTGGTAGTACAGGGAAGCTTGCCAAAGTCGTACAAGTTGGATGGAAATGAGGTAGCCATTGCCCACTGGTCGGTACTGATTAACTGTCAAGAAGTACAATATTGGAAAAACTATCATCTTCACTGCCCTGCTATTGCCGGAAATGTTGATTACCACAACAGGACGTTTGCAAACTACTTTGGTCAATGGGTAAGGGTATATGTGTATATGTCTATTTTTTATATATATCATTATATAGCATGTGTGTACGTACGTGGTTTTGTGGTTTCTATGTTCATAATTTCTTGTGTGGTTTCTTATCGTTTTCAGATGAACCATGTAGCAAATGATGGTTGCCCAGAGTGGTCAAACGAATTGAGGGTCCTGGCGATGAAACCGATAGCTTCAAAAGTTTACTCGATGTATCAGGTCAATGGCGTGAAATTTATATGTGAAAATCGAGACGACCGACTGAAAACACAGAATTGTGGGGTGATGGTCCATGGTGGGCAGGATGGCGTTGACTATTACGGTGTCCTTCATTCAGTTGTTGAACTAATTTATGGGAACCGCATGAAAGTGCACTTGTTCAAGTGTAGATGGTTTGATACTAGCCCGGAGAACACAAGGACCGATCAGTACGGAACATTTTCGGTGAATACTGCTACTAGCTGGTATGAAGAAGACCCTTTCGTTCTTGCATCATCAGTAAAATAAGTGTTTTACCTTGACGATCTTCTGAACAAAGTCTCGTGGAAGGTGGTTAACCATGTTGCTCATAGAAACATATGCAGTGCTGCCACACTTGGTGAGACCGCAGATGATGAGGAAGTTACTGCATACCAAGAGCCGAACGCTTTTGACATTCCGGAATCATCTACGATTCACCTTAATAATGTGAGATCTGGAAGTGTGGTTTGAATTACTAGAGCAGAACTTCTCGATGTTAATCCATATCAAGTTAACACTGATTCAGATGACGAGGAGCGGCACATATTGCCAGAGGTTACCTAGGAAACCGAGTCAGACTCAAGTGATGAAGATGATTACGATTATCATCCTTAGTACGTTAATGATGTACGTATTTTAATTATAGTCGGAAATTCTAGTCGAAAATTATAGTTGGTAATTGTAGTCGGAAATTGTAGTCGGAAATTATAGTCGGAAATTATAGTCGGAAATTATATATAGTCGGAAATTCTAGTCGGAAATTCTAGTCGGAAATTCTAGTCGGAAATTATAGTCGGAAATCGTAGTCGAAAATTGTAGTCGAAAATTATAGTCAGAAATCTCGTCGGAAATCGTAGTCGGAAATCGTAGTCGGAAATTATAGTCAAAAATTCTAGTCGGAAATTGAAGTCGGAAATTATAGTCGGAAATCGTAGTCGGAAATTCTAGTCGAAAATTATATATGGTCGGAAATTACCAACGAGAAATTGGTCGGAAATAGGTCGGAAATTCGTCGGATATTCTTCGGGAAATAATGACATTACCAACGAGTTGCAACTAACTCGCCGGCAATGGTTACTGAATATCTAAAACCCAGCTCGAGCCTCCCTCATTTCTTCACTATTTCAAACCCTAAACCTCCTCCTCTCCTCCTCCCCAAACAGTTCCGACCGCCTCCCTCTCCACAAATCTCTCTTCCTCTCCTCCCCTCTCCCCTCCCATCACCTCCTCTCCCTTCTCCTCTCTCCGCACTAAAAAACCCCAATTCAAATCTCAATTTCCTCTCCTCCTCCCATCCTCCTCTACCTCCTCCCCTCACCTCCGTCGCCGGAAATTCAACTCGAGCTCCACCATGGCAGGTGATGCAAGCTCACTCTCTCCCTCTCTCTCTCTCTCTCAATTTTTATTTAGTTTTATGCATATATATATACGTATGTACGTATGTGGAAGTGTTTATATGCAATGTATATATATATATGTATGTGGAAATTAAATTTAATTAGGGTGATTTGGATTTATTTATATGCAATGTATATATATACGTATGGTTGAAAAATGTGGAAAATTAATTAGGGTGATTTGGATTAATATGTGATGTGTATATATATATGTGTGAAAATTAAATTTAATTAAGATGATGTATATATATGTGATGTATATATATATGTGGAAAATTTAATTAAGATGATGTACGTATATGTGATGTATATATATATGTGGAAAATTTAATTTCGGAAATGATGTATGTATATATGTTGTATATACATGTATATAATTAAGTTTTGATAATTTTTGATAATTTTAGGTGATGTATATATATATGTGGAAAATATTTACGTAATTTAAGGGGATTTGGCATGGGTGGATTAATTGATATATATATAGTTCATAATTATATTGTATTTTTAAGCTGTTGCATATATGGGCAAATTAATTTAGGGTTTGGATTCATTGATATAGGTAATTTAAGGTAATTTAGGGTGTTGGGCAAAGTAAGGTGATTTGGATTAAGGTGATATAGTTGTTAATTTAAGGTATAATTTAAGGTGAAAAATTGGAATCGGAACCGTTTGGAACCAGAACGGTTTTAAACCGGAACCGCGTGGAACCGGAACCGTTTGGAACCGGAACTGTTTGTAACCGGAACCGTTTCAAACCGAACGGTTCTAGTTCCAAACGGTTCCGGGTTCAAACGGTTCCGGTTCCGATTTGTTATAGAACCGAATCCATGACTATTACGGTGTCCAGGAGGTTTTGCGGCAAATTGGCTTGGAGGCATCAAACGGAGAGGGACTAGAAATAGTGGAGGGAGCAGTAGTCAAGCTTCCTCCTCAGCCGTAGTCAGCGACACGCGCAGTGGGCCAATGATGAATGCTCGCACACAAATGTTGCTAGCTGCGCGAGAAGAGGAGGAAGCTACACGATCCGGAGCCGTGCAACCGGAAGTCCAGCCTCGAGCCTCAGTCAGCAGACGCTCAGTCAGCAGACCCTCAGACGAGCGACAGTCAACGGGGGCATCAGAAACTCCCTCCATCTGAATGCCCCCTATTCGCCCGGTGCCTACTCCCGTTTCACGGGAATCATCTGAGGCAGATGGTGCTGGCGCCTCATCGTCCAGGCCTCGTCTATCTCCGCTATCCGGTCTCTTCCTGCCCGACGAGATTCCTGTGATCCCTGAATTCGATGATAGGGGGATGCCTATTTATGTTGAAGGACGGCCAGAGTTCCTGAGCGTGGAGGAAGCGTACAACTTCATCCCGTTCGACCTCGTGTATCTTTGGAGTGTGAGGTGCACCAACCAACAAACGGACGATGCAGGTAAATTTTATTTAACAAGATTGATTACTTAATTATTACTTAAGACTTACGATAGGTTCAATTAATGATATCAATTTGTTGACATTGTATTATTAGGCAATTTCGTTAATGGTACTGGAAAACGGAAAGGGGCTAGAGGCACCTGCACCGGGAAGAGACTTGAGCAGGCCACCGGGGGAAGGAAAACGCCCATTAGGGCCAATGAGGATGGCGAGGTGATCGAGGCATTTGACACCACGCGAAAATATGTCAGCATGGCCGGGGCCATCGTGTGGGACAAGGTCCCAATGCTTTGGCCAGATTGGGAATCTGTGCCTATCTACGTGAAGATGCAAGTGCATAATGCACTGAGTGTGAGTTAAATCGTAGTTTCATTACGTAAATTTTACATTTATTAATTAAGTCCGAATAAATATATAATTTTACCGTTTATATATTCATATTGCAGGTGTGGTTTGATGTGGATGAATGCCTTATTCACACGTGGGTAAAGCGTCAACTACATATGAGGTGATGTGCTTCAAGTTATTTGAGTATATATCGAGTTAGATTTTTGTTTATCAAGTGTTTTAATATCTCTAACTTTTTTTTCCTGGTGTTAATATAGGTATAAAGAGTGGAAGAACGAGCTTTCTTCACATTACACACAGTACAAGGAGCTAGGCCGAGGTTCTACCCCTAGCAAATTCCGGTTTAGGGAGTACGAGTGGCTGTGGCTGATAGTCCACTTCGAGCACCCCAAAGCGAAGGTATGCATCCTGAATATATCTTACAACCCTAATGTATCGTATCACATTGAAATAGTTTGACGACCCGAACCAGAATCAGTTGTGTATTCTGCACGATTCCCGAGAATGGTCATAGTCGCAGTTTTACGTTATATATGTGGTTTGCCGATTCTATTCGCGACTATATTTTCGGTCGAGAATTTGAGGTGAGTGTCTTCACCGAAGTTGTAGAGTACGTGATTTCGAGCTCGAGGGTGGTTCCGAAAGATTTTTCTGATAACCGAGGAATATTTTGTGATTATTCGAAGTTTCAGTTTTCGACGAGTTTATCCGATTGTTTCGTGCTTATCCGAAACGTGATCGTTATCCATTTCGAATCGTCGATCGACCTGAGGGCGAGTATAAATATCGGAATAGTCGAGAATTATTCGTAAAAGCATTGACTGACGTTGACTTGTATTGACTTTCCCGTTTTGGAAAGTTGACCGTTGACCACGAAGGGGGAAAGGTTTCCCGTTTCGGCTTGCCGTCCGAGGACCCATTTTCTGGCCACCTCAGACCTTGAGGAAGGTATGATTAGCTTCCCTTTGTGATTTCGAATCGTTTGGTATTTGGTTTGATTGAAATTGATGCCGTTTTGGTTGAACCCGAGTCGAGCCGAGTTTGAGTTCATCGTCGGTGATGGTTGGTCGTGTTCCGGCGAGCCTCGATGGTGGAGGTTAGGGGGGTTCGACTCCCCTTGACCTTGTGAGTCTTCCTGTATGGTTTAATTGAGGATTGGTGGACGTTTGGTTGCAACCCGATTAGGTTACCGGAAGTTTTTCCGTTCGGTGTTTCGAGGTGAAATTGGATGGTTTAAAATTGGAATTGGCTTGTGTGGTAGTTGAGAAAACGATTCGGCTTGAGAAGAGCTTCATTTCTGGAGCTTCCTCGCCGGAAAATATCATGGTTGACGGCGCGCCGCCGGCGGCGGCGGCGGTCAACGGTGGTGCTCCGGCGAGGAGTTGACTTTTTAGATTTCGACGTTTTTAATGTCGTTTTTCTCGAAATTGCGCCCTGATTATCGTCCAGAGGTTTTCGGATTCATTTGGGTAGTCGATTTTCAGTCGAGAGTTTCGAGTAGAGATTTCGGGAATTCCGTTAATTATTTTGTACTGCATTGTATATTTCCGGGAACGGTTGGTTTCTGTGATTCAGTACAGAGTTGTGGACTATTATTTTGATCAGTTATGTTTTGTGAATATTCAGGAGATCGAGATCGAGATTTGCATCGTGATCGTGCTTCAGGCGAGGGATCTTCCGCCGGACCACGAGTTTAGAGCGAGTGCGCATTACACGAGTTTGTGAGTGGACATTTCTTTTCACGGATTGATTGCGAGTCTTTTATATATGTTTTATGAACATGAGCATGCAGATTGATTATGATTTTACGAGCATGTGTTTTACGATTATGCATATACGAATATACGTATACGAATATACATATGTACATATTATGTTTTATGCATGTGCATGGAAAGGATTTATGATTTGGTTTACACAAAGTACAGTCTCAGTATATGTTGTGGTATCGATACACATTGGCTTCTCGGCTGATCGCCGAGTACGCTCCGGGGGGGGGGGGGGGACAGATATCCTGACCCGAGGCCTTTCTGGCTAGGAATCACGTGTGGGTCTGGGATCCCGTGATTCAGACTGTGCTATCGCGTGGTAGTCCATGAGAGATTCTGCGATACATTTTATGTTGCATGCTCTGTACGTGAGTGGTAGTCAGCGTCTCCTCACGTACCATTTGATTTTCATGCATTTGACTCGCATATGATTTTATACGTATATATTACTTGGTGAAAGACATTTATTTTCGTCCACTCACTCTAACGAGTTTTATGTCTTTCCCCTGGGCTTTTCGGTTTCTGTGCCCAGTTTGCAGTTCAGGTTTGGTGTTTCACGTCGCAGTTTGGAGGCTAGTGATCTGAGCTACCTGTGTTTTCCAGTAGGTTCTTGTTTCGCCTACTGATGTGTATATTGTATATATTTACACAAGAGGTCGCTCTGATACATTCTGATACATGTTTATACGGATTTTCATGGATATACTATACATAGTACAGTATGTTTACTGTTATTGCTTATATTATGATGTTGAGAAATCCGGATGGGATTGGTGCCCACGGTTTGGCTTTTGTTGCATAGGATGAAGTGTTATTTTCAGGGTGCAGGTTTGTGCAATTCCGCGTTAGTAACGAAACTCTGCCGAAATTTTGAAAAGTTTTTGTTGGTTCGTATTTTCAGAAGGGGTTCGATTCCAATTTGGGCAATTGAATCGGGGTTGGGTCCTTTCAAATAGTTAGTTACTAATATTTTTACATATGTTTATCAAACAAGGCGATTTCGAAGACGAACCGGGCGAATAGATTGAAAAACACCAGGGCCCATCATGCAGGTTCACTCAACTATTTGGGTTGGTCGAGTAAGGCGCAGCAACAACAAGAAGTGAACCCGTTGGTGTATATTCATCAGAAGTTCTATCCGCAGTGCCCTGAAGAAGCGGTAAGTCTTTTGCCTCTGTATTTTGTACTTCACATATGCATGTGTTAATGCAGGAACTATTTGTCGATATTAATTTATTTTGTAAAATGGAACGTTATTCATATTCGCTTTTCAATTAGGCAAGAGTG
The DNA here is from genome assembly GCA_946800695.1 of Geum urbanum. NCBI lineage: Eukaryota > Viridiplantae > Streptophyta > Magnoliopsida > Rosales > Rosaceae > Geum > Geum urbanum. The sequence continues at coordinate 69,211,609 of OX326998.1, read as the reverse complement.
GAGGAGGCGACCACAGAAGTGACGATGAATATTGCTCGGAACAACCATCCTGACTGCTCGGAGGAAGAAGTGACCTAGTATGCCTCTCAGATCTCCCTATAGCGGCTCAGATCATGGCAAAAACGTGCGGGACTGGAAAGAATACCTACTACTGTAGGGGAATGGGCCCGGCGGGCGAAGAAGTATTGAAGAACACTTCAGAATACTCTACCGGGTCAAGAAGTTCAACTTCTAGTCGTAACCTCGCAGCGGAGCTTCAGAGGACGCAGAGGGAGATGGAGGAGCAAAGGAGGCAGATGGAGGAGATGAGGCAGATGGCAGTCAGAGATACCGAGTACCGGGGGATGATCGAGCAACACCGACTCATGGTCGAGCAGCAGACACAAATGTTCACATGGATGCAGACGATGTACGCGGCTCAGACTACCGGACAACCGCTCCCCACACCTCTCCCGGTCCCTGTGTTCCCTAGTTATCCACCACTACCACTGCACCAGTCACCGCCACAGCAAGACCAGGGTAGCCACCGGAGTTCAAATGACTACATGGATTTCTTCGACCCTGACCCGAAAGTTCCTCGACCCTGACATGTAGTTGTAGTTTATTTTCGTATCATTGCTATTTGTACTGTACGTTGGACAATTATGTGTGTACTGTTGAAGTTGTATTTGTACGATTTATGTCATTCAATGCAGGTTTTGGAATTTGGCCCAATCCAGAACAGGCTTTTTTTTTACAAATTTTTCCAACCATTGCCGGCGACTTGGACCAAAGTCGCCAGTAATGACCTCATTTTCCGGCCACGGCGGGGCAAACATTGCCGGCGACTCACGTCGCTGGTAATGTCTCTATCATTGTCGGCGACACAAGTCGCCGGTAATGTTTCTCTCATTGCCGGCGACTTGAGTCGCCAGTGATGAGTTGGACTGAAAGGACCCAACCCCGATTAAGCTTTCTAATCCCATCCGGATTTCTCAATAACACAACAGTAAAGTAAACAATACAATAGTACTTTACTGAAATCCGGGTTTAAAATCGTATAACATATACCACAGAATGCTCAGAGCGACATCTAATACATAACCATATACGTATACCACAGTAGGTAGAACAATAAACCTACTAGATGAAACAAGATTGCTCGAGCACTATGCCTCCGACCACGGCGTGCGACACCAGAGCCTGAACTGTAAACTGGGCACGGAAACCGAAAAGCCCAGGGGAAAGGCAAATAAAACGTTAGAGTGAGTGGACGAAAATAAACGTATACCTTTCACCAGCTTATATACATACTCAATATAAAACAGTGCGAGTTCGGAAAACACAACAACACATATATATATGGAGGTTGTCGGGCGAATCTCTCAAGCCCGACGTCAGGTGAATCGCTCAAACCTGACGGTGAAAGGCCAGGGGAATCTCTCAACCCCGGCGGCACTCAGGGGAATCTCTCAACCCTGCTTCAGAGGAATCTCTCAACTCTGGGCCAAAGGAATCTCTCAACTCTGGTAGCATCGATGTAATAAATGCCAATCACCAATAACACATAATAACATACCTCCGAAAATAACATATATCACAATCATCGTATAATTAAATACGGAAATCAATAAATCCACGAACTCGCAAAATCAACAGTGAAAAATAGAAACTTGTCCACTCACACGCTTGCGTAACGCAGTTCGCGTTAACTCGTGATCCGGCGGAAAGTCCCTCGCCAAACGAACGATCACGAACACCTCGCTTTACATTCGGACGCTCAACTCGAAAAACGAACCTCCCCACTACGATCGGCGTGCGATTTCGAGTCAAATGACATGTAACTTGTCGGAAAGTCCAAAAAGTCAAAGTTTGACCGCCGTTGACCGTTGACCGCCATCAACGGTGGCGCCACCGCCAACTTGAAGATTTTCCGGCGGAGGAACCCCTATTCCATACAAAATCACCCACTGAGCAACTTTGTCAACTACAACAAAGGCCAATTCTCACTCTAACTCATCCAATTTCATGAAGAACCGAATTGTTCCACAAATTTCAATCTCAAAATTCTCCACACTCAAATCGAATTAGAACACCATGTTTATATGGTTAGAATCACAATGAAGAGGGCTACAAAACCCAGTGCCTCTTGAAGTTCAATTCGGCCGAAATCGGAGTTCACCATTAAACCCAAAAATCCCAAACTTTGGTCCATGAATTCTCTCTCCACCGTGAGCTCCACCACGTGAGGAGGACGGCACGGGGTCGAGGGCAACTCGGCGAGTCGGACGGCCAAGGACCAAGCCATGAAGTGGCCGGAAAGTCACCGTCACCGGCGAGGCCGTGGAGGTCCGTCGTGAGCCATCTCTCCTCTCGGTCAAACCAGTCAAACAAGGTCAACATTTATTTCAGTCTTTGACTTTCCCAATAACGCAAGTCCACTATTTATACTTCCCAAAAAGGAAACTTGTAATTATCCATTTCAACGAATTTTAAACACGCGTAACTTTCTCGTCGTATATCCGATTCCGATAATTCTCGCGGCCACAAACTCGTCTCGACATACTCTTCAATAATCACCCGAAGTCAAACACATCGGCCAAACGGAGAAAAAGTCAACCCTTCGAACCAACACACAATTAAATCAACCAAACAATCAACAATGGGCAAAATTTGCAACTAATTCCTCGTAACTCCAAATCATGCTCCGGAAGTTCTCACAAGCTCGAAATTAAATTCTGAACAACTTCCGTGAAGAAGCCGAGACCAAATTCTCGTCCGGTAATTTAGTCGCGAACAAACCTGCCATTTAAATCTGTTTCCGTCGAAACTTCAAATATTCATAGTTAATTCCTCGGTCGTCCAAATAACGATCCCGAACCGCCCACGAACTCGTAATCACATATAGAACGACTCTCGAGAAGAGACCCAGCCCCAATTCTCGGCCAATAATTTAGTCGTTAAGAAGCTTCAGCGATTAAAACGACTGTCGCAACTCTGCGACTACGTGCAAGCTCATCAATCAAGCTGATTCCACTGCTAATTCTGGTCCGGGTCGTCACAAATCCACCCCCCTTAGAAAAATTTCGACCTCGAAATTTCCGAGTCTCCCGACTACAAGGTAGAAGCACTGCCTCTGTATACTGCTCAACTCACCAACTGCAATCTCAACTGAACAACTCTGATCACAAACTCCACAATAGGAGATAATTCCGTGCTGGAATCCCTGTACCCTCAAATCATAAATCTGAACTGGCTCCAAACAATAGCCAAGTGTTCCCGCATAAGGAACAGGTAGAGTACACAACACAAACACATCTGAAACACAGTTCTGCCATACGGAAGACAACACACATAAAAGCCAATGATATAGGCGATGCCGAACCACACGGCATAACACAAACTCGCCAATGACCACAACTGGATCAAAACAATATGGCAAAGCACAACTCAGTTTACACCCATCAACATAACTCAAACATCGGACTCGGGCAATTATCAATCCATTCCGCTAATCTGTCAGTCTGTGGTCGCACATTCCACAAAATCAGAATCAAACATCAACTCAAACTCAAACCAAACTCTCTCTCCAGCACAATGGAGTACGACATCATCCTCAAAACGACATCAAACAACGTCAATATCACAGTGGTCAATACACTGGTACTGCAAGCAATCTCAAACAAGAGAAACTGCTGGTTCCGAATCCTCCGGAACTGCAATACCGAGGTCCACAACATGCCCTCCAAGGCCTGAATAGTCCTCGAAGATCGCTCGCCAATCTGAGGATAAGAATCGGTACTAACTCATGATCTGGTCCCCAATGCTCGCTGCAAAGCTCGTCAACACTTTGTCGTAGCTGATTGTCTCGATCAGCGAACTGGGACACAGGCACACCATGGAATGGACAATCTCCGTCAAGCACGGCTATACCAGCCTGCCACTGAAATCATCTCCGAAAGTACAAGGAAACACACTAAGTTCATCAAACAATCCACAATGGCCAAACAACTGGTACCACAAACCGAAGTGCATACAAACACACACAATCACAGCAACAATCGCCACGTCTAACCGGAAATCTCAAATGGCTGACACATCTCGGCAAACCTCTGCCTCCTAGCCATCGCCAGTCGACAAATGTGTCTTCTATACACATAAGCTGCTACATTGCTCTTCATGTTGCGTCACGAGTAATAAACTCGGAGTATCTGATACATCTCCGCATCACTAGCGCCAAATTCGCGTGAAACCTCGAGCCTCAACATTATCACACTTGAACTCAGCTTCCATAGCTCATAACCCGGCTAACACGAAAATTGAGCCACACACACATAAAATACTGAAACTCCTGACACTCGACTGAATGCATCAGCAGCAACATCCCAAACGGATGGTCAAGTACAACCTCTAGCCTTTCCCAAACAAACTCAAAGGTACAATCATAATCGTTAGTCGACCCCATCCATCTACACTGCCTCAAGCCCAAATCTGGCCGAAAATGCAAGTGGATGAAACTCAGTGGTCAGTGTACATCCTACACCACGCTGCACGCCATAGCAATAGTATCTCCAACTCTCTGGTGCAAACACAAGGACAGCTACACCCAAATCATACATAGGATACGTATCCCCATAAAGTTTCCACTGCCTGAAATCATGAGCCACCGCTCTGCTACACAACCTCAAAACATAACCAACTCTAAATCTCGATGCATCGCCAAAACCCACGACCACGAACTCATCACGATCGCCAGGTAAGGTCAAAACCGAAGCAACGGTCAACCATCCTACAAGAGTAAGTACTCTCCTTGCGTGCATCGAACGACTCGAACTTGACACCTTCTTCATCAATCCGGAAAGTAGAGTGGCAATCCGGGAAAATCCTGTACAAGCCGTTGATAATAGCCTACCAAACCCAAGAGACCCCTGATCTCTGGTACAATAGTAGGGCAAACTCCAAATCAACACAGCTTCTAACTGGTCAGGACCCACGCCAACTCCCTCGACTAGCATCACACAACCCAAAATCTTTACGCTAATCGGTCAAAACTCACACTAGCTGAACTTCACAAACAGCTAATCGTCTCGCGAAGTCCACAAAACCGCTCGCAACTGCTCCAGGTACTGGTCCACACTCTCGGAGTACATCAGGACATTGCCAACGAACATGACCGCAACTCGTCCAGAAACCGTCTGAACACATGGTCCATCAAGTCCACACGATCTACGGGGCATTGGTCAACCAATAGCGTGACCAAAAACTCATAATGCCCGCACCGAGATCCAAAAACTAACATAGCCACATCTGACTCATCAAACCTCCACTGATGGTATCCAATCCCGAAATCAATCTTCAACAAGACTGAAGCTCTCGCAAGCTAATCAAACCACTCGTCAATCCGAAGCGGAGGATACTCACTCTCCTCTGAAGCAAATCAGGCTTCGGTAGTCAATGCACCACCTCGTCGAATCATCCAACGTCCGTACACACAATGCAAAAGCACACCACACAAATACGCGGGGTCGCATGAAATCTCCTGAAACCTCATCCAGCAACTCCTGGAGTCGAATATGTAGCTCTATCAGCTCCACTGGCTCTGAACGACAAGATGCCGGTAAGATGAGTCCAGCGCCTGGTACAAGCTCAATAGTGTAGTAGGTCTCCTGAACTGAAGGGACACCTGGTAACTCCTCCGGAATACACCTGGAAACTCGGGAACCACCTCAATGTCACTAATAACGGGCACAACAACCGAAGTATCCACAACATGGGCTAAGCGAGCAACACAATCCGTCTCCATCATCCGCTCGACCATCACCGCGAAACAGTATCTCGGGGAAATCTGGTCGTCGAAACACAACCTCCTCCTCAAGGCACTCGAACACAACCAAATGCGTCGTCAGTATGTCCATACTCACAATTACACCAAAACCACAATGTCCAGCTATAACAGGTCCGCGGCTAACACATAATCTCCAACAAGGATCTCGCAACCTTCGGATGGATGCAACACTCTCCAAAACCTCGGAAGTGGAGATGCAGGTACAATAGCCATGGACAACAAACAACAATAACCTCGGAGAAAGTCTGTCCTCAAACAAGGTCATAGCACGAACTCCAACATGCCCAACTAGTCGCCCACATCAAATGCGACTTGCTGAATAACTCGTCAAAAGGATACATTGGTCAGACTGCAGGAACAACATGAGGATCTCCTCCTAAATTCTGAGCTACCGAACCGCTACAATGGCTAGCTAAGGGCACTCCCTCGTAACGTGACCCTCCTGGTCACCACAATGGCAACTGAAAGTGCTCCACGAACACCAGTCACAGCGACACCTGCTGCGTGAAAGGATCTCCAACGATTGCCCAAACTCATGCCACAGGAGCAAATCCGCTACTCTGTTATCTCCACCATCGTCCAATGGATTCTCTGCTCATACTGATGGCCGTTAACAATATCATAAAGGTCACAGCCTGATAAAATCACTGGTCCCGAAGTGTCAGAACCCGAACTCATCACAACATATTTACTGAATCCACTTTCCTCAAACCGTCACATCGAAAACCGTGTACACCTTTCCTTCACAATAGCCTCGCCACTGAGTGCAGCACACTAAGCTCCTCACGGATGTCTCGAGGCACAACAATCAGATTCTCTCCGATGCTCAGGTTCAAACTCATCTCGAACCTCGTGCATAGCTCCCTCTGAAGCCACATACCCGTGTAAACAGGGACAACATGTGAGCAATGCATCTCTGCCTCAGGTGGGTAAACACTCCACATACAATTGCTGGATAGCCTGATAACACCATCACCATTTACACAACATTCTGAATGTAGGCCATGGAGTCGCAACCGGAACTCACACAATAACAGCCCACCAAACACAATGATCTGACTCAGGCAAACATCAACTGTCAAAATTCTCAGCTCTGAGGCAACATGTAGACGCCCATACACACACAACCAGGCAAACCGTGCCACACAATTCACTGAACTCTGAATACTCATCCCAAACCACTGTTCTCTGGCAAATCGCGCGTCGATTGATCCTCAATAGGATCCACAACCGAACCGACACGGAAAGCACGTCAGGAGGCATCCTAATGAATAAAACATCGTTCACAACAAGTGGAACGTAATCATGAAACCGCAGATATTTGAGGACACACAACACCCGAAGTATTGATGAGTACCGCTGGCCAGTCGGGTCATCACTCCAGTCATGCTGTATCAACTCAAATACCCTAAGCATCACAACTACAAGAGTCTACAGAATCTGACAACCTAATGCTCTGATACCAAGCTGAAAGGACCCAACCCCGATTTAGCTTTCTAAATCGGAATCAAACCCCTTCGAAAACACGAACCAACAAAAATTTCTCAAAATTTGGGCAGAGTTTCGTTACTACCGTGGAATTACCATTACCTGCACGCGAAAAATACACTTCATCCTATGCCACAAAAAGCAAACCGTGGGCACCAATCCCATCCGGATTTCTCAATAACACAACAGTAAAGTAAACAATACATATAATAGTACTCTACTGAAATCCGGGTTTAAAATCGTATAACATATACCACAGAAAGCTCAGAGCGACATCTAATACATAACCATATACGTATACCACAGTAGGTAGAACAATAAACCTACTAGATGAAACAAGATTGCTCGAGCACTATGCCTCCGACCACGGCGTGCGACACCAGAGCCTGAACTGCAAACTGGGCACGGAAACCGAAAAGCCCAGGGGAAAGGCAAATAAAACGTTAGAGTGAGTGGACGAAAATAAACTTATGCCTTTCACCAGCTTATATACATACTCAATATAAAACAGTGCGAGTTTGGAAAACACAACAACACATATATATATGGAGGTTGTCGGGCGAATCTCTCAAGCCCGACGTCAGGTGAATCGCTCAAACTTGACGGTGAAAGGCCAGGGGAATCTCTCAACCCCGGCGGCACTCAGGGGAATCTCTCAACCCTGCTTCAGAGGAATCTCTCAACTCTGGGCCAGAGGAATCTCTCAACTCTGGGCCAGAGGAATCTCTCAACTCTGGTAGCATCGATGTAATAAATGCCAATCACCAATAACACATAATAACATACCTCCGAAAATAACATATATCACAATCATCGTATAATTAAATACGGAAATCAATAAATCCACGAACTCGCAAAATCAACAGTGAAAAATAGAAACTTGTCCACTCACACGCTTGCGTAACGCAGTTCGCGTTAACCCGTGATCCGGCGGAAAGTCCCTCGCCAAACGAACGATCACGAACACCTCGCTTTACATTCGGACGCTCAACTCGAAAAATGAACCTCCCCACTGCGATCAGGGCGCGATTTCGAGTCAAATGACATGCAACTTGTCGAAAGTCCAAAAAGTCAAAGTTTGACCGCCGTTGACCGTTAACCGCCGCGTTGACCGCCGTCAACGGTGGCGCCGCCGCCAACTTGAAGATTTTCCGGCGGAGGAACCCCTATTCCTTGCAAAATCACCCACTGAGCAACTTTGTCAACTACAACAAAGGCCAATTCTCACTCTAACTCATCCAATTTCATGAAGAACCGAATTGTTCCACAAATTTCAATCTCAAAATTCTCCACACTCAAATCGAATTAGAACACCATGTTTATATGGTTAGAATCACAATGAAGAGGGCTACAAAACCCAGTACCTCTTGAAGTTCAATTCGGCCGAAATCGGAGTTCACCATTAAACCCAAAAATCCCAAACTTTGGTCCATGAATTCTCTCTCCACCGTGAGCTCCACCACGTGAGGAGGACGGCACGGGGTCGAGGGCAACTCGGCGAGTCGGACGGCCAAGGACCAAGCCATGAAGTGGCCGGAAAGTCACTGTCACCGGCGAGGCCGTGGAGGTCTGTCGTGAGCCATCTCTCCTCTCGGTCAAACCAGTCAAACAAGGTCAACATTTATTTCAGTCTTTGACTTTCCCAATAAGGCAAGTCCACTATTTATACTTCCCGAAAAGGAAACTTGTAATTATCCATTTCGACGAATTTTAAACACGCGTAACTTTCTCGTCGTATATCCGATTCCGATAATTCTCGCGGCCACAAACTCGTCTCGACATACTCTTCAATAATCACCCGAAGTCAAACACATCGGCCAAATGGATAAAAAGTCAACCCTTCCAACCAACACACAATTAAATCAACCAAACAATCAACAATCGGCAAAATTTGCAACTAATTCCTCGTAACTCCAAATCATGCTCCGAAAGTTCCCACGAACTCGAAATTAAATTCTGAACAACTTCCGTGAAGAAGCCGAGACCAAATTCTCGTCCGGTAATTTAGTCGCGAACAAACCTGCCATTTAAATTCGTTTCCGTCGAAACTTCAAATATTCATAGTTAATTCCTCGGTCGTCCAAATAACGATCCGGAACCGCTCACGAACTTGTAATCACATATAGAACGACTCTCAAGAAGAGACCCAGCTCCAATTCTCGGCCAATAATTTAGTCGTTAAGAAGCTTCGGCGATTAAAACGACTGTCGCAACTCTGCGACTACGTGCAAGCTCATCAATCAAGCTGATTCCACTGCTAATTCTGGTTCGGGTCGTCACATGGACATTACCGGCGACTTGTGTCGCCGGCAATGAGAGAGACATTACCGGCGACGTGTAAATAGGTCGCCGGCAATGCTATCTCCGGCGGCCAATTTCCGGCGAAAAAAAAAACAAGGCCGGCGACTTAAAGTTGCCGGCAATGGTGAACCATCTGGTAGTGGCTTCTGTGGTTTGATATTTTGAAACAGAGAAGCCGCAGCTTCAAAACGTTAAGAGAGATGGGAGATGATAAGATAAAGCTACCTCAATTCGATGGACATTAGGACCATTGGAGTGAAGTCATGGAGAATTTCTTCCGAGCCAGAGGATTGTGGAGATTGATTGAGAACGGGTTCGAGGAGCAACCAACCACAACGGTTCTGACACAAGAGCAGAGGCAGCTGCTTGATGATGCCAAAACCAACGATCACAAAGTCAAACATTATCTCTATCAATCCATCGATAGAGTAACGTTTGAACAGATCCTGGACAGAAGAACCTCTAAAATCATCTGGGATTCGATGAAGACTAAGTTTGGAGGAAATGCTCGAGTGAAGAGATCGTTACTGCAGAAGCTAAGGAGAGACTTTGAGGTGCTGGAGATGAAAGAGTCTGAGAAGATAGAAGAGTATTTCACTCGCGTACTGGCCATCACAAATCAGATGAGAAGCAATCGAGAAGTAATGGCTGATACGAAAGTGGTGGAGAAAATTCTCAGAACTCTCAGTGAGAAATTCATGTAAGTGGTGGTATCCATAGAAGAGTCGAAGGATATTGAGAGCATCTCACTGGATGAATTGCAGAGCTCTCTGGTCCTTCATGAACAAAAGTTCAAGAAAACTGAAAAAGGCGATGATCAGGTGCTAAACGTGACATATGGAAGAGGAATGGGAACCAGAGGAAGAGTTTTTAACGGAAGAGGAAGAGGACGTGGTCGAGGGAAGCTTCATCGATAAGAGCACAGTGGAGTGTTATAAGTGTCATCGTCTTGGACACTTCAAGAACGAGTGTCCGAAGTGGAAGGAGGAAGCAAATTATGTGAATCTTGATAAAAACGAAGCAATGCTATTAATGGCCTACATTAAAGAGGAAGAAGAACCTGAGGTCAACGTGGATGATGTTGCAGAGCTATTGTTGATGACATACACTGGAGATCAAGAAAATATGAGGAGAAGAGCTTGGTTTCTTGACTCAGGCTGTTCAAATCATATGAGCGGAGACAGAAACTTGTTTTCAACACTAGATACAAGTTTCAAACACTCGGTAAAATTGGGGAACAACAAGAGAATGGAGGTAGCTGGCAAGGGAAACGTGATGCTGATGCGGAATGGTGATGCGTACATGATAAGTGAAGTTTACTATGTGCCTGAGCTTAAAAAAAATATCTTAAGTATTGGTCAACTCCAAGAGAAGAAGCTAACGATCATTATACAAAAGGGGACCTGCAAGATATTTCATGAAGAAAAAGGATTGATAGCAGAGAGCAAGATGAGCATGAACAGACTGTTCTTATTGATTGACCAAACTAGTGATGAAGAAAGCTAGATCAAGACAACAACAATGCCTGCAGATAATCACAGAAGACACACCAAGGCTATGGCATGAGCGTTATGGGCACCTCAGTCATCGTGGGATGAAAACACTACAGAGCAAAGGAATGGTACGAGGTCTTCCAGATTTCGATACACAAAAATTCACCTGCTCAGACTGTCTAGTGGGAAACAGCCAAGGAATCCCATTCCCAAGAAGAGTACATGGAGAGCTAAAGAAGTTCTTGAACTTCTACACTCAGACATTTGTGGCCCTATTAGCCCTAGTTCGACCAGTGGATTGAGGTACATTCTGTGTTTTATAGATGACTATAGCAGGAAGGCATGGGTATATTTTCTGAAAGAGAAATCAGAAGCGTTTAACCAATTTAAGCTATTCAAGAAAAGGGTGGAGACTGAAACAGGGAAGAATATCAAATGCCTGAGAACCGATAGAGGATGGGAGTATACTTCTCACGAGTTCTCAGACTACTGCAAGGAGCAAGGGATTCGAAGACAACTAACCACTGCCTACACCCCACAGCAAAATGGCATCGCAGAAAGGAAGAATCAAATAGTCATGAATATGGTCAGGTCTATGCTCTCAACCAGAAAAGTTCCAAAAATCTTTTGGCCAGAAGCAGTAAACTGGATATTTCATGTTCTCAATCGATGCCCCACCCATGCCGTAAAGAACATCACACCGCAAGAAGCCTGGAATGGAGTGAAACCAAGCGTAGAACATTTCCAAGTGTGGGGAAGTCTGGCACATGCACATATCTCAGATGGAAAGTGAGGTAAATTAGACGATAAAAGTACAGTCTGCATATTGCTTGGTTTCTCTGAGGAATCAAAAGGTTACAAACTGTATAATCCGAAGACCAAGAAGATAATAATAAGCAGAGATGTAGTGTTTGAGGAAACAAAGAGTTGGAACTGGGAAGAAGATCAAAATCATCATCGTTCAAACTCTGAGTTAACTTGGAACGATGATGATGCGACATGGGATGAAAGTGAAGATGAGAACAGTGATGGAGATGAGGCAGAGCAGCCAATGGAAGTTGCAGGCCGGAAAGGCTCAAAACGAGCAAACTGTCAGAATTAGAGAGGGACGAAACAAAAGGGCTCCACAATATCTACATGATTATGTCACTAGGAATGAGAGTGAAGAAGAAGAAGATGAAGTAAATATGGTTGAGATCAATTCCTATGATCCCACCACCTTCAAAGAAGCAGAGAAAAGTTTAAAGTGGAGAGAAGCCATGGACGAAGAGATGAATTCAATCATGAAGAACCAAACTTGGAAACTTGCAAATTTACCGGATGGAGCAAAATGTATTGGAGTCAAGTGGATCTACAAAACCAAGTTTAATGAACATGGAGAGATAAACAAATACAAGGCACGTTTGGTGGCAAAGGGGTACTCTCAGAAGCATGGAATTGATTACTCAGAAGTGTATGCACCTGTTGCTCGGATGGACACTATCAGAACTATTCTGAACATGGCAGCGCAGAAAGCTTGGGACATTTATCAACTGGATGTGAAATCTGCCTTTCTCCATGGGATTCTCGAAGAGGATGTTTACATTCAGCAACCGAAAGGATATGAGGTCAAAGGATATGAAGGAAAAGTGTGTAAACTCCACAAAGCTCTATATGGTTTGAAACAAGCCCCGAGGGCCTAGTTTAGTAGGATTGAAGATTATTTCATTAAGGAGGGTTTCGTGAAGTCTCAGAATGAGGAAACTCTGTTTCTAAAGACTAACAAATAAGGCAACAGTTTGTTTGTTAGTATTTATGTAGATGATCTAATCTACACAGGAGATGATATGGCGATGATGAGCCATTTCAAGCTGTTTATGCAAAAAGAATTTGACATGACTGATCTTGGAAAAATGAGATATTTCTTGGGGATCGAGGTGTTGCAGACGTCACACGGAATTCATATATCTCAGTGAAAGCATGCTCTGGAGGTGTTAAGACGTTTTGATATGGAGGAGTGTAATGCTGTGTGCAACCCACTAGTACCGGGAAGTAAACTTGATATGGATGAAGAAGGGGAGAGAGTCGATGAGACTTTCTACAAGCAGATAGTTGTGAGTCTCATGCACATTACAACAACCAGACCTGATCTACAGTTTGCTGTAAGTTTTCTAAGTCGATATATGTCTAGGCCTACTAAGTTGCATTTACAAGCTGCCAAGAGAGTTTTGAGGTACTTAAAGGGTACGATGGATTTTGTCATTTGGTATAAGAGAGGAGGAATCAGAGAGTTACTTGTATACACTGACAGTGATTTTGCTGGAGATGTTGATAGTAAGAAAAGCACATCGGGTTACGTGTTTCTTATGGATGGTGCTGCGGTGGCTTGGTCCTCGAAGAAACAGCCTATCGTTACACTATCTATGAAAGGACCCAATCCCGATTCAGTTACCTAGACCGGAATCAAACCCTTTCGAAAGTACGAACCAACAAAAAATTTTCAAAATTTCGGCAGAGTTTCGTTACTAGCGTGGAATTACCATAACCTGCACCCAGAAATAACACTTCATCCTATGCCACAAAAGCCAAACCGTGGGCACCAATCCCATCCGGATTTCTCAACATCAATATAATCAATAACAGTAAACAAACTGTACTATGTATATATGTATATCCTGAGAAAATCCGTATAAACATGTATCAGAATGTATCAGAGCGACCTCTAAAGTAAAATATATACAATATACACATCAGTAGGCGAAACAAGAACCTACTGGAAAGCACAGGTAACTCTGATCACTAGCCTCCAAACTGCGACGTAACACAGCAGAATCCGAACTGCAAACTGGGCACGGAAACCGAAAAGCCCAGGGGAAAGGCAAATAAAACGTTAGAGTGAGTGGACGAAAATAAACATATGCCTTTCACCAGTTTATATACATAAACCATAAAAAGCAGTGCGAGTTCGGAAAACACAACACACATATATATATGGAGGTTGTCGGGCGAATCTCTCAAGCCCGACGTCAGGTGAATCGCTCAACCTGACGGTGAAAGGCCAGGGAAATCTCTCAACCCTGGCGGCACTCAGGGGAATCTCTCAACCCTGCTTCAGAGGAATCTCTCAACTCTGGGCCAGAGGAATCTCTCAACTCTGGTAGCATCGATGCAATAAATGCCAATCACCAATATCACATAATAACATACCTCCGAAAATAACATATATCACAATCATCGTATAAAATAAATACGGAAATCAATAAGTCCACGAACTCGCAAAATCAACAGTGAAAATAGAAACTTGTCCACTCACAGGTCTGCTAGCGCGAACTCGCGCTAATCTCGTGGTCCGGGGGAAGATCCCTCGCCTGAAGCACGATCACGATCCCGATCTCGATCTCCTGAATATCCACAACACATAACTGATCAATATCGTAATCCACAACACTGTACTGATGCACGGAAACCAATTGTTCCCGGAAATACGAAATGCGGTACAAAATGAATTACGGAAATCCCGAAATCCCCACTTGAAATCTCGACTGAAAAATCGGCTAATCAAATCGACCCAAAAACCTCTGTATGATAACCAGGGCGTGATTACGAGAAAAATGACATTAAAATTGTCGAAATCTGAAAAGTTGACTTTTTCCTCGCCGTTGACCACCGTTGACCGCAGCCGCCGGCGGCGGCGCGCCGTCAACGGTGGAATCCCATGGCGAGATTCTCCAGACTCCAAGGTCACATCAAGGCGAATCACTTCCTCTTCTACCCCGTAGCTCAAATCCTACCGGAACCCGTCCAATTAAACTAAAACAATTCGGAATCCATACTCTCTGGTGACCTAATCGGAGCACCCCGAAAACTCATCTTCAAGCCCAAACAAACACATGGGAAGACTCACCAAGGCAAGGGGAGTCTAACCCCCCTAACCTCCACCACCAAAACTCGCCGGAAAACGGCCGACGAGCTTCGACGGAACCCACAGAATCGACCCGATTCGGGTCCAAACAAAACGTAATCAATTTCATTCAAACCAAGTACCAATCGACATAAAATCAAGAGGGAAAGCTATTGATACCCTTTACAAGGTCGGTGGTGGCCAGAAAGTTGATCGTCAAACGGCAAGAACAAAACGAAAACTCCTCCACCTCGGGTCAACGGTCAGATTTCCTTTTTAGGAAAGTCAACATCCGGTCAACATCAGTCAATGCTCAAAATGAAATCCTCGACTATTCTGGACTATTTTTTGACTTTTCGACATTTATACTCGTCGCTCGGGTCGATCGACGATTCGAAATGGATAACCATCACGATTCGGATTAACTCAAAACAAACGGATAAACTCGTCGGAACCCGACACTTCAAATAATCATAAAATATTTCTCGGTTATCGGAAAAATCTTCCGGAATCGCCCACGAGCTCGAAATCACGTACTCTACAATTTCCGTGAAGACACTCAACTCAAATTCTCGACCGAAAATATAGTCGCGAATCGAATAGGCAAACCACATATACGACAATAAACTGCGACTAAACTCAATCTCGAGAATCGTGCCGAATATGCATCAAATTCTGGTTCGGGTCGTCACAAATCTACCCCCCTTAAAGAAATTTCGACCTCGAAATTTACATACCTGTCAAGTGAACAGATGAGGATACTGCTCCCGCATACGCTGCTCGGTCTCCCAGGTGGCCTCTTCAACTGAGTGGTTCTGCCACAAAACCTTCACCAGCGGAATCACACGGTGCCTCAAATCCTGCTCACGACGATCGAGAATCTGTACTGGCTCCTCAACATACGATAAATCCTCTCTGATCAGCAACTGTTGTAGGGCTAACACATGTGAAGGATCTGAGATGTACTTCCGCAACATCGAAACATGGAAGACATCATGCACACGAGCCATCTCAGCCGGTAACTCAAGTCTGTAAGCAACAGCTCCAATCCTCTCCGTAATCTCGTACGGACCAATGTACCGCGGTCGAAGCTTGCCACGCTTCCTGAAACGTACAACTCCCCTCCACGGAGACAGTCTCAGGAAGACCCAATCACCAACCTCAAACTCTAAACTCTTCCTCCTCACATACGCATAGCTCTTCTACCGATCCTGGGCGATCTTCATTCGATCCCGGATAACCTGTATGTCCTCCATCGTGGTTTTCACCAAATCTGGACCAATAAGCCAACGCTCGCCCACCTCACTCCAACACAATGGAGTGCGACACTGCTTCCCGTACAGAGCCTCGTACGGTGCCATCTCAATACTGGCCATGTTCGCTTGCATGGTGTGCCTGATCCCAGTTTCCACGAAACTGCAACACACATGATCTCAGCATATCCTCAAGAGTCTGAATGGTCCGCTCGGACTGCCCGTCAGTCTGAGGATGAAAAGCTGTACTAAACCGCAACCTCGTGCCCAAGGCTCGCTGTAAAGCCTGCCAAAACTCAGAAGTGAACAGACTATCTCGGTCAGAAACAATGGATACAGGCACACCATGCAAGCGAACAATCTCAGATAAGTACAACTTGGCCAATCTGCCCACTGAAATCTTCCCCGGAAGTGCAGGAAAGTGTGCAGATTTCGTCAATCGGTCAACAATAACCCAAATGCCAGTGTTGCCCGCCGAAGTACGCGGCAACTGATAGACGAAATCCATCGTGATATGCTCCCACTTCCAAACCGGAATCTCAAGTGGCTGTAGTTTCCCTGCAGGTTTCTGCCTCTCCGCCTTCACCTGCTGACAAATCAAACATCGACTCACGTACGCGGCAATCTCCCGCTTCATGTTGCGCCACCAATAGTATGCTCGAAGTGTACGAAACATCTTCGTACCTCCAGGATGCATCGCATACGCTGAACTATGGGCCTCATCTAGAATCTCCTTCTTCAAGTCCTCGTCTTTGGGTACACATAGCCTGCCTCTAAACAACAACGTACCGTCATCGCTCAGTCGGAACTCTGTAGGCACACCATTCCGTATCATGGTCTTCTTGCCCAGCAAATAAGGATCTGAATCCTGTGCCTCCCGTACCTGATCAACCAATATGGGTCGGACCTGGAAACTGGCCAATAAAGCTCCATCATCATCATACCCAAACACAGCACCCGTAGCTCGAAGCTCGGCTAACATCGATACTCTGGACACACACATGTGAAATAACGAGGCTCCTGACTTCCGGCTAAGTGCATCTGCCACAACGTTGGCCTTCCCTGGATGGTACTCAAACGTGCAATCGTAATCATTGATCAACTCCATCCATCGGCGCTGCCTCATGCTCAGATCCGGCTATGTCCGCAAGTATGTGAAACTCTTATGGTCAGTGTAAATCTTACACTGAGCACCATACAGGTAATGTTTCCAACTCTTCAACGCTAACACAATAGCGGCTAACTCCAAATCATGCGTCGGATAGTTGACCTCATGCGGTTTCAGCTGTCTGGAACCATATGCTACAACTCTACCATGCTGCATCAACACACAGCCAAGTCCCAACTTTGACACATCACTGTACACAACAAACTCACCACTGTCGTCTGGCAATGTCAAAACAGGTGCGGTAGTCAATCTCTCCTTCAAGAGCAAGTAACTCTCCTCGAACGCCTCAGACCACTCAAACTGGACGCCCTTCTTCCTCAATATGGTTAGTGATGTAGCAATCCGGGAGAAATCCTGAACAAACCGACAGTAATAGCCTGCTAAACCCAAGAAACTCCGGATCTCCGGCACAGTAGTGGGTCGACTCCAATTCAGCACGGCTTCAATCTTGTCAGGATCAACACTAACTCCCTCGGCCGAAATCATGTGGCCCAGAAACTTCACACTATCCAACTAGAACTCACACTTACTAAACTTCGCGAATAACTGATGGTCCCGCAAAGTCCGCAACACTGCTCGCAAGTGCTTCTTGTGCTGACCCACACTCCTGGAATAGATCAGGATATCATCAATGAATACGATCACGAACTTGTCCAGGAATCGCCTGAACACTCGATTCATCAAGTCCATGAAAGCTGCGGGGGCGTTGGTCAACCCAAACGGCATAACCAAAAACTCATAGTGCCCATATCGCGTTCTGAATGCTGTCCTAGCAACATCGGAGTCTCGGATCCTCAACTGGTGATATCCGGATCGAAGGTCAATCTTCGAAAAGACTGCTGCTCCCTTCAGCTGATCGAAAAAGTCGTCAATCCGCGGTAACGGATACTTGTTCCTCACTGTAACCTGATTCAGCTTCCGATAGTCGATGCACAAACGCATGGACCCATCCTTCTTCCGCACAAACAACACTGGAGCACCCCACGGAGAAACACTCGGTCGTATAAAACCCTTCTCTAACAACTCCTGGAGCTGAATCTGCAACTCCTTCAACTCCGCAGGCGCCAGCCGATAAGGTGTCTGGGAAATCGGTCTAGTACCCGGCAATAACTCAATGGTAAAATCAATCTCCCGTGCAGGGGGTATACCAGGTAACTCCGCTGGAAACACATCTGGAAACTCAGACACAACCTCAATACTACCAAGATCCGGCACTGCAGCTGTAGTGTCCACAACATGGGCTAAGTAAGCAACACAACCCTTCTTCATCAACCGATCCGCCCTCATCGCGGAAATCAAACACGGAAGTAAAGTGTTCTTCTCACCTCGAAACAGTATCTCGGGTAACCCTGGTCGTCGAAACGCGACCTCCTTCCTGTGGCAATCAAACATAGCCCAGTGCGACTCCAGGAAGTCCATACCCAAAATCAGATCAAAATCCACAATATCAAGCAATAACAGATCCGCGGCTAAACCATGGTCATCAATAAACACCTCACAGTCTCGGTAAACCCAACCGATGCTCACAACCTCACCTGACAGATACAACACTCTCCACAACCCCGGAAGTGGAGACACAGGTACCGTGGCTAATGATGATAGTCTAAATGATATGAATGAATGTGTAGCGCCCGGATCTAACAATGCAAGTACAGGAATACCGAAAACATATAACGTACCGATAACGACCTCCGGTGATGCTCTGCCCTCACGTAGAGTCATAGCATGAACTCTCGCCTGTCCGGCTGGTCATCCTCGCTGGGGCTGTCCCTGATGTCTACGATGTCCTGTAAACTGTGCTGGTCGAGCTCCCGTAGCAGCACCTCTCTCTCCTCCGGAACTTTGGGCTGCTTGTCCACCAGTAGCATCATACTGATAACACTCCCTCGCATAGTGACCCACCTAGCCACATCGAAAATAAGTGACAGGATCTCGCTGACATGGACCCACATGATGTCGGCTACAGAGACTACACAACGGGTACTCCCTCGGTACAGCAAAAGTGCCACCAGTACGTCGAGGATAACTAGAACCGCTGGAACCTGCACTAGCCTGTGGTCGTCGCGGTCGGTCTCTCCTCCATAACGATCTCCGTCTAGGTACACCAGCTGGTGGTCGATATGATCCACCACCTGAGGATGAAGCTGAACCAGAAGTATCAGAACTCAATCTCTTCGAAGGCCCCTGACTCGGTCCACATTCCTCCAACTGTCTCGGCTGGTACCTCTGTCGCTGTCTCTCCTGCTCAATATCCTCGCCTCGAAGTGCAGCACTAACAAACTCATCAAAGTTGTTCGGAGGCATTGTAGTCAGTGTCGCCTTAATGTTCAGATTCAATCCCAGCTCAAATCTACGACACTTGGCTTCCTCTGTAGTCACCATATCCCGCGCAAAACGAGACAAACGGGTAAACCGATCCCGATACTCAAGTACAGATAGACTGCCCTGCCTCAAGTTCGTGAACTCCTCGTACTTGCGTTGCTGGGTAGCCGGATTAAATTACCTCCGCATAAACAGATCACGAAACAATGTCCACGGAGTATCCACAGGAACCCTGTCGGTGCTGACCCACCAAAAGTATGCATCACCCTCAAGTAAACCAACTGCGGCTACTGTCATCTGCTCAGGAGTAAACTGCAGACGCTCACAAACACGTTCAATCTGAACCAACCATGCCTCGCATATCTCTGGATCAACTGAACCCGAAAACACAGTAGCACCAGCTGTGCGAGCCTTGACCACAGGGTCAAAACGCTCTTCCAAACGCAGCACTCGCATCAGCAAGTCGCGCGTTCGGCGATCCTCATCAGGATCATCATCCCGATCAACACGGGGACCACGTCGAGGAGGCATCCTATTGATACAAGACAAGAATTAGGTACAAGCAGAAAGAACGTAATCATGAAACCGCAGATATTTGAGGACACACTACACCCGAAGTATTGATGAGTACCGCTGGCCAGTCGGGTCATCACTCCAGTCATGCTGTATCAACTCAAATACCCTAAGCATCACAACTACAAGAGTCTACAGAATCTGACAACCTAATACTCTGATACCAAGCTGAAAGGACCCAATCCCGATTCAGTTACCTAGACCGGAATCAAACTCTTTCGAAAGTACGAACCAACAAAAAAATTTCAAAATTTCGGCAGAGTTTCGTTACTAGCGTGGAATTACCATAACCTGCACCCAGAAATAACACTTCATCCTATGCCACAAAAGCCAAACCGTGGGCACCAATCCCATCCGGATTTCTCAACATCAATATAATCAATAACAGTAAACAAACTGTACTATGTATATATGTATATCCTGAGAAAATCCGTATAAACATGTATCAGAATGTATCAGAGCGACCTCTAAAGTAAAATATATACAATATACACATCAGTAGGCGAAACAAGAACCTACTGGAAAGCACAGGTAACTCTGATCACTAGCCTCCAAACTGCGACGTAACACAGCAGAATTCGAACTGCAAACTGGGCACGGAAACCGAAAAGCCCAGGGGAAAGGCAAATAAAACGTTAGAGTGAGTGGACAACAATAAACATATGCCTTTCACCAGTTTATATACATAAACCATAAAAAGCAATGCGAGTTCGGAAAACACAACACACATATATATATGGAAGTTGTCGGGCGAATCTCTCAAGCCCGACGTCAGGTGAATCGCTCATCCTGACGGTGAAAGGCCAGGGAAATCTCTCAACCCTGGCGGCACTCAGGGGAATCTCTTAACCCTGCTTCAGAGGAATCTCTCAACTCTGGGCCAGAGGAATCTCTCAACTCTGGTAGCATCGATGCAATAAATGCCAATCACCAATATCACATAATAACATACCTCCGAAAATAACATATATCACAATCATCGTATAAAATAAATACGGAAATCAATAAGTCCACGAACTCGCAAAATCAACAGTGAAAATAGAAACTTGTCCACTCATAGGTCTGCTAGCGCGAACTCGCGCTAATCTCGTGGTCCGGCGGAAGATCCCTCGCCTGAAGCACGATCACGATCCCGATCTCGATCTCCTGAATATCCACAACACATAACTGATCAATATCGTAATCCACAACACTGTACTGATGCACGGAAACCAACTATTCCCGAAAATACGAAATGCGGTACAAAATGAATTACGACTGAAAAATCTCGACTGAAAAATCGGCTAATCAAATAGACCCAAAAACCTCTGTATGATAACCAGGGCGTGATTACGAGAAAAATGACATTAAAATTTTCGAAATCTGAAAAGTTGACTTTTTCCTCGCCGTCAACGGTGGAATCCCATGGCGAGATTCTCCAGATTCCAAGGTCACATCAAGGCGAATCACTTCCTCTTCTACCCCGTAGCTCAAATCCTACCGGAACCCGTCCAATTAAACCAAAACAATTCGGAATCCATACTCTCTGGTGACCTAATCGGAGCACCCCGAAAACTCATCTTTAAGCCCAAACAAACACATGGGAAGACTCACCAAGGCAAGGGGAGTCTAACCCCCCTAACCTCCACCACCAAAACTCGCCGGAAAACGGCCGACGAGCTTCGACGGAACCCATAGAATCGACCCGATTCGGGTCCAAACAAAACGTAATCAATTTCATTCAAACCAAGTACCAATCGACATAAAATCAAGAGGGAAAGCTATTGATACCCTTTACAAGGTCGGAGGTGGCCGGAAAGTTGATCGTCAAACGATAAGACCAAAACGGAAACTCCTCCACCTCGGGTCAACGGTCAGATTTCCTTTTTAGGAAAGTCAACATCCGGTCAACATCAGTCAATGCTCAAAAATAAATCCTCGACTATTCTGGACTATTTTTCGACTTTTCGACATTTATACTCGTCCCTCGGGTCGATCGACGATTCGAAATGGATAACCATCACGATTCGGATAAACTCAAAACAAACGGATAAACTCGTCGGAACCCGAAACTTCAAATAATCATAAAATATTCCTCAGTTATCAGAAAAATCTTCTGAAACTGCTCACGAGCTCTAAATCACGTACTCTACAATTTCCGTGAAGACACTCAACTCAAATTCTCGACCGAAAACATAGTCGCGAATCGAATCGGCAAACCACATATACGACAATAAACTGCGACTAAACTCAATCTCGAGAATCGTGCCGAATATGCATCAGATTCTTGTTCGGGTCGTCACAATCTACCACTGAAGCAGAGTACATGGCTGCATCTGTGTGTGCTTGTCAAGCTATCTGGTTCAAGAGGATGTTAAAGGAATTGGGTCATGAAGGAGAAGGAAGCACTGTAATTCTCTGTGACAATACTTCGACAATCAAGTATTCAAAGAACCCTGTTTTTCATGGGAGATGCAAACATATTGGTGTCCGCTTTCATTTCCTTCGAGATTTGGTGAAAGATGGAGTGATACGTCTCGAGCATTGTGGTTCACAAGAACAAGTTGCAGATATTTTCACAAAACCATTGAAGCATGATGTGTTCGAGAATCTCAGGAGTAAGCTTGGAATTTGCTCTGTTGTAAGTAAACTAAGTTTTGCGGACAAAGCTTAGTTTAAGGAGGGTTTGTTGGAGCAAATCAAATCAGAATAAGAAGTCCTAGTTTGAATTGGTTTTTCATTTTGTTTTCCTTTAGGATTCGGTTGATTGTAAAGGATATATAAAGCCATCATCTCTCATTCAATAAATAGTACGTTTTGTGTGATGACCCGGACTAGAATCAGCAGTATGATCAGCTGTATACGTGAGTTATCGCATAGTCGCAGATTGCCGACAGTTGATTGAATCGCCAGGCTCGTTAACGACTTAATTATTGGCCAAGAATTAGAGCTGAGTCTCTTCTCAAGAGTCGTAGTACATGTGATTTAAAGTTCGTGGGCGGTTCTGGATCTTTATTTGGACGACGGATGAAATAATTATGAATATTTGAAGTTTCGACGGAATCGGGTTATAATAGTGATGTTCTTAACGACTAAATTACCGGACGAGAATTTGGTTTTGGTTTCTTCATGGAAGTTGTTCAGAATTTAATTTCGATCTCGTGGGAACTTCCGGAGCATTATTCTGAGTTACGAAGTTTAAGTTGCGAATATTTCCGTTGTTGTTTGTTTAGTCGATTAAATATGTGTTTAGGCTAAACAGTTGACTTTTTATTGGTTTGGTCGATGTGTTTGACTTCGGATGATAATTGAAGAGTATATTGAGTCGAGTTTGTGGCCGCGAGAATTATCGGAATCAAAGTTACGACGCGAGAGTTATGGATATTCGAAGTTTGTCGTAATTAATTGGGAAAGTTTCCATATTTGGCATGTATATAAATAGAAGGTTACCATAAGGGGAAAGTCAACTATTCATTAAAGCTTTGACCGGTCAACTCGGCTGGAAATGGAGGAGTGCGACGGTGGTTTGGTGCTCCACGGCGGCGATCGATTCCAGCCACCCCGTTGGACGGGGTTGGTCCCATTCGATGCGCCTTGGTCCCTTGATGGTGACTCCGGCCTCCTTTCACGGCAAGGCTCGCCGGAGAGAGGGAGAAATCCGGCCAAAAATGGAGAAAAACTTGGTGATTCGGGTTCTATGAATTTGGCCGATTTGAGCTGCAATTTTGGGTGGGCTTTGTAGCCCTCATCACCATGAAGCTACCATGTAAGTTTGGTGATCTAATTTTGCTTGAGCTTGGAGAATTTTGGATTGGAAAATTTGGTACCAATTCGGTTTATCATGAAATTGAGCTAGTTAGAGATTGAATTGGCCTTTGTTGCAGTTGACAAAGTTGCTCAGTGGGTGATTTTGCATGGAATGGTGGTTGCTCCACCGAGAAAAGTTCGGTTTCGTGGTGGCGCCGCCGTGGGCGGTGGTCAACGGCGGTCAACTTTGACTTTTTGGGGATTTTCGACAAGTTGCATGTCATTTGACTCGAAATCGCGCCCCGATCGAAGTGGGGAGGTTTTTTTTTCGAGTTGAGCGTCCGAAAGTATAGCGAGGTATTGAGATGTACATATCGAATTTTCGACGATTTGTCGTATTCGGATTATGTGTTTCCGAGAACGGTGGTTTCTCGTGATTTGATTTGTATTGTCGAATTATGATTTTGAGAAATGGTTATTGTGATTATTCACGGGTTTGTGATCGTTGTTTTGGCGAGGGACTTTCCGCCGGATCACGGGTTAACGCATATCGCGTTACGCTAGTCTGTGAGTGGACATTTCTTTTCACGGATTGATTGCGAGTCTTTTATATATGATTTACGAACTTGAGCATGCATACGAGATTATGTTTTATATGAGCATGTGTTATACGATTATATTACGTATATGCATTCATATGCTGTTTATTATATTTGCATAAGATTATTTGTGGTTTGATTTACACAGAGTATAGTCGTAGTTCATGTTGTTGTATCGATACACACGCATCCCGGCTGATCCCCGAGGGTGCCTACCAGGGGGGTTACCGTACCTTGTGCCGATGTAGTTCCGGGTGGGTACTGGTTTCTGTACCTTGTGCCGATGTAGTTCCGGGTGGAAACAGATACCCTGACCTGAGGCCTTTCTGGCTCGAATCACGTGTGGGTCTGGGATCCCGTGATTCGGACTGTACTAGCACGGACGTGTCCATGAGTGGCCCCGTGGGATTTTTACTTGCATGCTCTGTACGCTGGAGGAGTATGAGTTTACCTCGCGTATTTAATTATATTTATTCATTTGGACTCGCATATGATTTTATACGTATATATTACTTGGTGAAAGACATTATTTTCGTCCACTCACTTTAACAGTTTTCATGTCTTTCCCCTGGGCTTTTCGGTTTCCGTGCCCAGTTTGCAGTTCAGGCTCTAGTGTCGCACGTCGTGGTCGGAGGCATAGTACTCGAGCTACCTTGTTTCTTCCAGTAGGTTTATTGTTCTACCTACTGTGGTATATTATATGATTATACATTAGAGGTCTCTCTGAGTATTTTATGGTATATATTATACGATTTTACTCCGGATTTCAGTAAAGTATAGATATATTTATTGTTTTACTTTACTGTTGATATATTGAGAAATCCGGATGGCATTGGTGCCCACGGTTTGATTTTTTTGGCATAGGATGAAGTGTATTTTCCGCGTGCAGGTAATGGTAATTCTACGTTAGTAGCAAAACTCTGCCGAAATTTCTACGGTTTTTGTTGGTTCGTGTTTTCGAAGGGGTTTGATTCCGGTTTAGGCAACTAAACCGGGGTTGGGTCCTTTCAGCTTGGTATCAGAGCATTAGGTTATAGGTTCTGTAGACTTCTGTAGTCGTGTTTATTAAAGACATTTGAGAATGTACAGCATGTCTGGAATGGTGACCCGACCGGCCGGCGGATACTCATCAATATTCCGGGTGTTGTATACTTTCAAATATTTGAAGTTCCATGATTACGTTCCACTTGTTGTGAACGATGTTTTATTCATTAGAATGCCTCCTTGACGTGCTTTCCGTGTCGGTACGGTTGTGGATCCTGTTGAGGATCATTCGACGCGTGAGTTGCCAGAGAACTGTGGATTTGGATGAGTATTCTGAGTTCAGAGATTTGTGTGGCACTGTTAGCCTGGTTGTGTGTGTATGAGCATCTATATGTTGCCTTAGAGCTGAGAATTGTGGCAGCTGATGTTTGCCTGAGTCAGATCATTATATTTAGTGGGCCGATATTGTGTGAGTTCCTGTTGTGACTCCATGGCCTACATTCAGGGTGTTGTTCATATAGTAATGGTTTTATCAGGCTATCCATCAATCAAATGTGGAGTGTTTACCCACCTGAGGCAGAGATGTATTGTTCATATGTTTGTCCTTGTTTACATGTGTTATGTGGCTTCAGAGGAAGCCATGCACGAGGTTCGAGATAAGTTTGAACCTGAGCATCAGAGAGAGTCTGATTGATGTGCCTCGAGACATCCATGAGGAGCATAGTGTGCTGCACTCAGTGGCGAGGCTATTGAGAACGAAAGGTGTACGCGGTTTCGATGTGATGGTTTGAGGAAAGTGGACTTAGTCGAGATTTTGATGAGGTTGAGTTCCGACACCTCGGGGTCAGTGACTTCATCAGGCTATGATCTTTTCAATTATGTTGAGGGTCATCAGATCAAGCAGAGGATCCGTTTGGCGATAGCGGAGATCACAGTGTAGCGGACTTGCTCCTGTGAAATGAGTTTGGGCGGTCGTTGGTGATCCTTTCACGCAGCAGGTGTTGCGGTGACGTGTGTTTGTTGAGCACTCTCAGTTGGTGTTTCGGTGGCCAGGAGGGTCACGTTATGAAGGAACGCCCTCAGCCAACTGTGTTTGTGGTTCGACAGCTCAGAGTTACGAGGAAATCATGATGCTGTTTCTAGAGCTTAATCAACTCAGATTTCAAGATGAGCCATTTAGAACGTCGCAATTGACGTGGGCGACTAGTTGGGCATGTTGGAGTTCGTACCATGACCTTGTTTGAGGACAGACTTTTCTCCGAGGTTACTGTTGTTTGATATCTATGGCTATTGTACCTGCATCTCCACTTCCAAGGTTTTGGAGAGTGTTGCATCCATCCGGTGGTTGCGAGATCCTTGTTGGAGGTTATGGCTTAGCCGTGGATCTGCTATAGCTTGACATCGTGGTTTGGTGTGATTGTGAGTATGGACCTACTGACGATGCATTTGGCTGTGTTCGAGTATCTCGAGAAGGAGGTTGTGTTTCGACGACCAGGTTTTCCCGAGATACTGTTTCACGGTGATGGTCGCACGGATGATGGAGACGAGTTGTGTTGTTTGCTTAGCCTATGTTGTGGATACTACGGTTGCTGTGTCCGACATTAGCGACATTGAGGTGGTTCCCGAGTTTCCAGATGTGTTCCGGAGGATTTACCAGGTATTCCTCCAGTTCGGGAGATTGACTACACCATTGAGCTTGTGTCGAGCGCTGGACTCATTTTATCGACGTTTTGTCGTTCGAAGCCAGCGGAGTTCATGGAGCTACAATTTCGACTCCAGGAGTTGCTAGAGGAGGTTTCAGGAGATTTCAGACGACCCCGCGTATTTGCATGGTGTACTTTTGCATTATGTGTACGGATGATGAATGGTTCGACGAGGTGGTGCAGCGACTACCGGAAGCCTGATTCACTTCAGAGGAGAGTGAGTATCCTTCGCTTCGGTTTGACGATTGGTTTGATCAGCTCGCGAGAGCTTCAGTCTTTTCGAAGATTGATTTCGGATCCGGATACCATCAGTTGAGAATCGATGAGTCAGATGTGGTTTAGACAGCTTTCGGATCTCGGTGCGAGCATCATGAGTTCTTGGTCATACTGTTTGGTTGACCAATGCCCCGCAGTTTTTACTGACTTAATGGACCAGGTGTTCAGACGGTTTCTGGACGAGTTTGCGGTCATGTTCGATGGCAACGTCCTAATGTACTCCAGGAGTGTGGACCGGCACCTGAAGCAATTGTGAGCGGTTTCGCGGACTTTGCGAGACGATCAGGTGTTTGTGAAGTTCAGCCAGTGTGAGTTTTGGATGGTTAGCGTGAAGATTTGGGCTGTGTGATGTTATCCGAGGGAGTTGGCGTGGATCCTGACCAGATTGAAGCCGTGATGATTCGGAGTTTGCCCTGCCATTGTACCAGATATTGGGAGTCTCTTGGGTTTAGCAGGCTATTATCGACGGCTTATGCAGGATTTTCCCGAATTGTCACTGTACTTTCCGGATTGACGAAAAAGGTGTCAAGTTCGA
Organism: Geum urbanum; assembly: GCA_946800695.1. Taxonomy (NCBI): domain Eukaryota; kingdom Viridiplantae; phylum Streptophyta; class Magnoliopsida; order Rosales; family Rosaceae; genus Geum; species Geum urbanum. Next base: position 69,183,484 of record OX326998.1, on the reverse strand, counting down.
GTGGTTCGATGCACGCGAGGAGAGTTACTTACTCATGCAGGATGGTTGACCGTTACTTCGGTTTTGACCTTACCTGACGATCGTGATGAGATCGTGGGTTATGGCGATGCATCGAGATTTGGATTTGGTTATGTATTGATGCTGTGTAGCAGAGCGGTGGCTCATGGTTCAAGGCGGTGGAAACCTTATGGGGCTACGTATCCTGTGTATGATTTGGGTGTAGCTGTCTTTATGTTAGCGTCAGAGAGTTCGAAACACTACAGCTATGGCGTGCAGTGCGGTGTAGGACGTACACTGATCATTTGAGTTTCATCCACTTGCATTTTCGGCCAGATTTGGGCTTGAGGCAGTGTAGATGGATGAGGTTGACTAACGACTATGGCTGCACCTTTGAGTTTATTTGAGAAAGGCTAGTAGTTGTACTTTGACCATCCGTCTGGGATGTTGCTGCTGATACATTTAGTCGAGAGTCGGAGCTTCAGTGTTTCAGGTGAGTGTGGCTCGAGTTTCCGTATTAGCCGAGTGTGTGATACAGAAGCTGAGTTCGAGTGTGATGATGTTGAAGCTTTTTGTTTCGCGCGCATTTGGCGCTAGTGAGGTGAAGATGTATCAGATACTTCGAGTTTACTACTAGTGACGCAACATGAAGAGCAATGTAGCAGCTTGTGTGTATAGAAGCCACATTTGTCGACTGGCGATGGCTAGGAGGCAGAGACTTGCCGAGAAGTGTCAGCAATTTGAGATTTCCGATTAGACGTGGCGTTTGTCGCTGTGATTGTGTGTGTTGTATGCACTTTGATTTGTGATACCAGTTGTCAGGCCATTGTGGACCATTTGACGAACTCAGTACATTTCCTTGTACTTTCGGAGTTGATTTCAGTGGCAGGCTGGCATTGCTATGTTTGGTGGAGATTGTCCATCTACGTGGTGTACCTGTGTTCCGGTTCGCTAGTCGAGGTAATCAGCTGCAACTGTGTGTTGGCAAGGTTTGCAGCGAGCATTGGGGACTAGATTACAAGTCGGTACCAGTTCTTATCCTCAGATTGACGAGCGGTCTTTGATGACTATTCAGACCTTAGAGGGCAAATTGTGGACCTCGGTTTGGCAGGGAGAATGAATAGTAGATGAAAAATATTTAGAGGGCAAATTGTGGACTTCATAATCATGGATGTTCACTCTCCCTACAACATGATCCTAGGGAGGCTAGGGATTAGCATATTGAAACTCATCATTGCAGGACACATGCTTCTAGGGAAATTCTCAATTGATCAGGACACGGGGTATGTACGGGGCTACGATTTCGAGGAGAAGGTCGCCCTTCTTGGTTGCGAGTGCGTTGGCCTTGGTAATGGCAGTCTTGGTCTTGGCAAGTTCGGACCGAAGAGCCCCTCTCTCTTTCTTAACCTTCGCAAGCTCGGTCGTCTGGAGTAGAGACCCTTCCAAAACCGCATGAGGTAGAGTTAATGCTGGAGGTAGGTGCACGTCTCAAAGGCTTTGTCAAGGCTCTCTGTCGGGGTAGCCTTGATCTGGCGACACTTATGCAAAACCTCTATTCCCACATCCATGGACTTGCGGACCTTAGACATGAAATCGGAGGCGTAGTCCGTGCTACCCTTCACGGCCACACTGACATCTTTGGTCGTGGGGAAGGGGAGCGTAAGCTTTGGATGCTTCATAGGAGAAGAGCCACTGACAATCGCCCCTTCGAAGTCCGTTTTGTTCTTGCACTTGATGATGACTGACTCAACCTCGTAAACAACCGAGGTCGACTTGTCGGGAGAGCTTCACTTGCTAGTCGTTCGCCTGGTATGGCCGCTGGCAACAAACACTTAGCTATTTCTAGGCCAGGCAACAAAACAACAAAAACTATCAAAAAGTCAACCAAACAGATCAAAGGCCCCAACATTTAAGAACACAAGGCTGTTCTTCGCCACAAATTCAGAAAATCAATCAAGACCCAGAAAACCCAGTTCTACCCAGAATCGAATCCCACAAGTCATTCTACCATTCTACCCTTAACAACACATGTAACAAACTATTCAAAAAAACCCAGAAAAACCAACACAAAGTATTGAAAGCCAAGGAAACAGTATCCAATGCAGAAAAAAAATACAGAACAGAAAACAAAAAGTGATTTAGAGAAGTAGTGAAAGAGAGATTACCTAAAGCAGAGGCATAGGAGGATTCACGAGAGATGTAGTTCCAAAAATCTTCAAGAATCCAGTGGAGAGAGAAATTCGACAGAGCTTTAGGAGAAAATGAAGAAGTGTGGAGGCAAGGAGGTAAAAGAACCTTATTTATACAAAACATGTTTCACCAAAACGACAACCGTTCATTTTTAGCGCATCGCACCATTGGATCACAACACATGTCCAACGCGCCCCACGCGCTTCTGTCAATTTTTTATTACCAAAACCAATTTCGAATTCTGAGGGCCACGCATCATGAATGCACAGTTTTATCGTTACATGTCTCTTAATGCGTGGCACACACTCAATAATTTTCGTTACAAATCCCAGGCTCAGAATGCGAAACGTCTCATGTTCAGACTCTCATACCCAAATTGGAAACATCGACACTACAGAGGTGAGGCACTTCGAAATAAACAAAGTCATTCTGAATTGACCTGTGATAGCTGAGTGGCGAGGATGTTCGGACTATTAGTATCTCGGTCGAACCAGTAACATCAAGTTCAAGCCAGATGGGCGACTCCGAAAGTAGTGACTTCGAATGCGTACGTGCAAGGACCCGACTTCGATTTAGTTGTCTAAACCGAAATCAAACCCCTTCAAAAACATGACCTTAAAATGAATGTTGCCAGAGTTTACTTTGAAATGCGTGAACCAATATTAGAACCTGTAAGAAACACACTTCGAATATTCCACAAAAGCCAAACCATGGGCTCCGTATCCCATCCGGATTTCTCAACAACATATATATAATAAACCAAAAGGTTTACAAGAAATCCAGAAACATTCAAGAGTAAACTCAACTTAAAACACAACATAAGTATTCAAAGCGACGCTTATATACATCATATATAACTAGTAGGTCGAACAAGGAACCTACAGAAACTGAAATGTGATCCGAACTCTACGCCTCCACCGTCAAAGTGCAACACTGGAACCCAAACTGCAAACTGGGCAAAGGAAACCGAAAAGCCTAGGGGAAAGGAAAATAAAATCGTTAGAGTGAGTGGACGAAAATAATCATATGCCTTTCACCATTTATATAATCATAAAAATAATGCGAGTTCTTTAAATAAATGAAGATCGCCACTCCGGCGGATTTCCCTGCCAGAGTAATATATCGGGCAAATCTGTCAAGCCCGACAGTCATAGACTAGGTGAATCTCTCAAGCCTAGTCAGCATATCAAGCGAATCTCTCAAGCCTGATAGATGGACTACCGGTGATCAGCTGCGTAACCAATGCATCGATGCTAAATAAATAAATGCCATCACCAATAAAATATACAATACCTTCAAAACAATAAATAATCTGAACATTGTACTGGAAACAAATACTGAAACCAAGAACTCGCGACGACAGTGTAAATAAATGTCCACTTACAGTACGAGGCTAACTATGAGGTCCGACGGAAAATCCCTCGCCAAATGCTCGATCACAATCACCTGAATAACAGGGATACGATCAATACATATTGAAACATAATATAAAGAGCTAATACATCAAGAACCCCGCGTTCTCGAAAGACGTATCGCTCGAAATATCGACGAGGATAGCAAAATTCCCAAAATACACCTAAACAACCCTCGTCCAAAAATAGAATACTCAAATCAACTCAAAAACCTCACCATTGCATTCAGCACGCGAAAACGAGAGAAACGAAATAAAACTTGTCAAAAATCCACCTCGCCGGACGCGGTGGCGGGTGGGGCCGCCGCTGCCGAAATTTCCACCAACTCAGAAAATGTCGACCAACACATCATTTTGAAGATCTCGACATTTCCAACAACTTTGTAGTTTAAAGGTAAGCCCAATTTTAACCGAAAATGGTCCAAAAATCACAGTGAATTTTGAAAACCTCGCAGGAATTCAATTTTTCTGATCGGCCACCATCGGGCAGGGCAAGGGCTGCAACCATTTGCAATAGACTCACCTATCCATGGGCTACAAAACCCCCATAACCTCAACCCCCATCGTCGTCGGCGAAATTTGCTAAAATTCCCCAAACTTTAAAAAGCCATAACTTCTTCATACGGCAACCAAATTGAGTGATCCACCTATCAAAAGAAACAAGAGCTCAGGCCCAACAACTTTCATGAAGGAACTACGACCAAAAGATGCCGGAATAAGGCACATCGAAGCCGAGAAACTCACGGCCCAAAACGGGTCAGTTTTGACCCGTGGGTCAACGCGGGTCAACGGGATTTCCAAAAATAGAAAGTTTCCCAATTTGTTTCGTATTTATACCGTATACATACCATATACGTACCATCCCCAAATCAACAGCTATAATTCAATCTGATCCAAATCGGACGGTTACGATTAAATCTAGATTCCCCAACCGACTTCAAAACTCGATAAAACATTTCTCACTTATCCGAAAAATTTCCCGAAAATTCTCACGAGCTTGAAATAAAATCCTTTAAAATTTCCACGAAGGAACTCAAATCAAATTCTTACCCGATAATTTAGTCGTTAACAAACCCACGAGTACGATTAATTCACAATAATCATGGCTCGCACCAATATGTGCACATTCCACGGTTCGGGTCGTTACAGTACGTGATTGACGAACGTGGGGAATTGTTCAGTCTTTCACTACCATGATCGAACAAGCCCTATCGGTTCGATAACATGAATGCGCTTTCGAGATAGGCAATGTCATTTCGAGAAGGCATGGGTTAGACAAACAACATGAAATTTTCAGACTTTCTCGACCATGATCGAACAAGCCCCATGGATCGATACATGAATGTGCTTTCGAGACAGGCAATGTCATCTTGAGAAGGCATGAGTTAGACGAACGGCAGGAATTGTTTGGACTTTCTTGACAATGATCGAACAAGCCCCACGGTTCGATACATGAATGTGCTTTTGAGACAGGCAATATCATCTCAAGAAAGCATCGGTTAGACGAACGACAAGAATTTTTCGGACTTTCTTGACCATGATTGAACAAGGCCCATGGTTCGGTACATGAATGTGCTTTCGAGATAGGCAATGTCATCTCGAGAAGGCATAGGTTAGACAAATGACAGGAATTTTTCAAACTATCTCAGCGTGGTCGAACAAAACACTTTTGTTCGATACATGGGGATGCTTTTAAAACAGACAAGTACATTTCGAAAGAGCATTCGATAGCCAAACAACAATTGTGTTAGGACTATTAAGGTCAAACTAGCGACATCAGGTTTGAACGAATCAAAGCGGCTCCAAAAGAGCAATATCGTTTCGGAGTCCACCCAATACAAAGCAACACCGAACAACAACATTGTTTTGAGACATTGCAGAATGTCTTTTTTTTTTTAAACATTATTAAGTCGCCGGTAATGTTAAAAAAAAAAATACATTACCGGCGATTTTTCCGGCAAAAATCGCCGGTAATGTCCAAAAACATTGCCGGCGACTTTTAAGTCGCCGGCAATGGTTAATAATCCGGTAGTGACACTTTGGCCGGATTTTGCTCTCTCCTTCGGCAACCTTGCCGTGAAAGGAGACTGGGAACATCATGGGGGAGATGAGACGAGTCGAAAGAGCCCAAGGTCAAGCCCGGAGGTGGCCGGACGGGCTTCGCCGCCGTGGAGCATGCCGGTCACCGTCGCCATCTCTCTCACCACCGAGTTGACTCGGTCAACTCGGTCAACCACAATAATGACCCAACTTTGACTTCCCAAAATAGCAAATTCACTATTTATAGCTTTCCCAAAATGGAAACTTCGTAATTATCTTTTCGACAAACTTCAAACACACGTAACTTCTTCGTCGTAATTTCGATTCCAATAATTCTCGCGGCAACAAACTCGACTCCACGTACTCTTCAATTATCACCCGAAGTCAAACACATCGGCAGATCTAATAAAAAGTCAACTATTCAACCCAAACACATTCTTAAATCGACTAAATTATCAACAATTGGAAATATTCACAACTTAATCTTCGTAACTCGAAATAATGTTCCGAAAGTTCCCACGAGCTCGAAATTAAATTCTGAACAACTTCCGTGAAGAAGCCAAAACCAAATTCCCGTCTGGTAATTTAGTCGTTAAGAAATTCACCATTTAAATCTGATTTCGTCGAAACTTCAAATATTCATAATTTATTCCTCGGTCGTCCAAATAACAATCTGGAACCGCCCACGAACTCGAAATCACTCGTACAACGACTCTCGAGAAGAGACCCAGCTCCAATTCTCGGCCAATGATTTAGTCGTTAACAAATTCGGCGATTTACATAACTGTTGGAAATCTGCGACTACGCGCAAGCTCGTAGATTAAGTTGATTTCTCATACTATTTCTGTTCTGGGTCGTCACACATATGCCTGGTCCGGGGTAATGAACCCTAGATGTCCCGGAACAGGCATCCCCTCGGAATCGACGAGAGGTATCGTCGGGATTTCCAACGGTAAGAATAAGGTAGACGGCGGGCATAGTCGCATCCTGGCCAAGGACTGAGTCGATCCACCTGCCTCCTCGGAAGAATGAGGAGCTGTCTGGTGGATAAAGGGGGAAGGGTTATCGCGATGAATCTCCGGCATTCAGACCGAGGATTGAGTCGCACTAACCGTTTCCGGCGTGCGACTGACCTCATGAAGCCTCCTCGAGCCTGAGGATCGAGCAGGCTCGACCTGCTGCTACTGAGGTTGTCCCTCACCCAGCAGTGCACGGTGTCGAGAGGTCTGCGGAAGACTGTAACTGTTGCCGACGCTGGTGGATCCTGATGCGGACCGACTTCCGGTGCCCTCATCCGCACGTCCCGATCTCCCTCTCCCTCTCGACCTCCCCCTCGAGTTCGACCCCCCTCGGGAAGCACCGTAATTTAACCAATTCATCGTTGCTATAAAATTACAAAAATTTAAAATAATTCCTAATTCATCCAAAAATTCGAATTCGTAATCCAATAATTCCAAAAATTAATTAATTAAACTCCTCTATATATATATAATCCAATAATTCCATAAATCCAATATATAATCCAATAATTAAACATAAATCCAATATATATATATATATATTCCAATATATATCAATAATCCAATACATAAATATTCCAATATATATCCAATAATTCCAATAATTACATAAATTCCAATATATAAATATTCCACAAAAATGCACAATAATTCCATAAAATCCACAATTATTACAATATATATATAATCCAATATAATTCATCCAATATATATATAATCCAATAATTTTACTATATATATTCCAATATATATCAATAATCCAATATATAAATCCAATATATATATATCCAATAATTCCAATAATTCCATAAAATCAATATATAATTCCAATATATAAATATTCCACAAAAATTTCAATAATCCAATATATAAATCCAATAATCCAATATATATTCCAATATATAAATATTCCACAAAAATCCAAAATTCCCATAACTTACAAAATTCAAGAAAAATCCAATCTATATTCACACAATCAACACAACATCCAGATTATCGATAAACAAACTAAACAAATTAATTAAAATCTAACCTAAAAAAATTGAAATTGGGGATTTAGGGATTTAGAACCTGTTTTTGGTTTTAGAATCTGAAAATGTTGATGAAGGACGACGGCTTGTAGCAGATGAAAGTCCTTCCACTTGCTTGATTCACGGCGGCGGCAGAAATGGGATCGAAGGATATGGATCGGAGGAGAAAAACTCTTGCAGAAACGAAACTGCCCAGAACGGCTGCAGTTCTGGAATATAACGCAAACTATAGCCGACGATATAAGTATCATCATCGGCCATAGTATACCCAAAACTATACCCGACGATATTTGATATGAATATCGTCGGTTATAGTTTTTTAATTTTTTTTTTCATATGCCGGTTATATATAGTGTACTTAATATTTTTTAATATTTAATAATACGAAATTATTAGAAAAAAATGGAAATTATTTAAAAGCCTAATTAATTAAATTAAAATGGCATTTAATTTTTTTTGGCTATATATATTTATTAATATTTATTTTCGGTTGTAGTTTTTTTTTTCGAATATCGTCGGTTGTAGTTTTTTTTTCGAATATCATCGGTTGTAGTTTTTTTTTTCAATCTCTCGATCTCTCTCTCTGATGATCGCTATTTAGCAATTTAATCGACACAATTTAAAGTCGATCATCTGAATATAATTTCCGTTACATTGCACGTTCAAACTCAAAATAACATACATACACTAAGGCGCATAGTCAGAATCATCGCTTGAGTCTGACTCTGTTTCCGAGTTAATTTCAGGTAAGATGTGTATGCCCTCGTCACTTGAGTCTTCATTGTCTTCATTTTGATTAACATCAATAAGATTCGGTTGAGGAATTCGTACCACACTGCCTTGTCTCACATTATTAAGGCGAATTGTTGAGGTTTCAGGAATACCAGTTGCGTTCGGCTCTTGGTATGCACTAACTTCTTCATTATCCAAGGTCACACCAAGGGTTGAGGCACTGTATATGTTTCGTGGAAGAGCATGGTTAACCACTTTCCACGCGCCTTTATGCACAAGATCATCAAGATAGAACAATTGTTTCACCGCCGTGGCCAAAACAAACGGATCATCTTCATACCAGCTTGTAGTAGTATTCACCGAAAAAATGCCGTATTGATCGGTCCTTGTGTTCTGAGGGTCGGTATCAAACCATCTACACTTAAACAAGTGCACGGTCATGCCTTCCCCATATATTAATTCGACAACTGAATGGAGAACACCGTAATAGTCAACTCCATTCTTCCCCATATATTAATTCGTCTGACATCTCTATGTTCACAAATAAATAGCACGCCATTTACCTTACACATAGGATAAACTCTGGAAGTTACCGGTTTCTGCGCCAAGAGCCTCAATTCGTGTGACCACTAAGGGATACCATCATCTTGTACATGGTTCATATGAAAATAATCATTTATTAATTTAACTATACATAGGATACGAGACATGCACTTAAATTCATATACCAGTCAATTTATCTATAAACGTACCCATTTGCCAAAATAGTTTGCGAACCTCTTGTTGTGGTACTCAACATCACCGGAAATAGCAGGGCAGTAAAGGTGCAAATTTTTCCAATATTGAACTTCTGGATAGTTAATCAATACCGACCAATGGGCAATGACTAGCTCATAAGGTTCCAAATTGTACGAGTTGGGCAACTTTCCAGAAACTTCAACATCATCGGAGATTATCGAAAGGTTGAACTGCCCTTCATCTCTGGCATATGTTGTGGAGGGTCCTCCAATGCTCCCAAATACAACTTGGTGTACGTTACGCACTCATGCGCAATATATGCTTCAGCGATACACCCTTCGGGTGTAGATTTGTTCATCACATAGTCTTTGTAGTCCCCTAATTGTCTGTAAAGTGATAATTACAGATCGAGCATGTTATGCTTATTGCAAAATAAGTGAATAAATAATATTAAAGATCGACATATATAGCCAGATTCAGAGATGCATTACGTACCTTTCCATATGATACATCCATGTGTAGTGTACTGGACCAGTAAGCAACAATTGTTCCGGAAGATGGAGCATCATGTGAGGCATGATGTTGAAAAAGTTTGGAGGAAATATCCTTTCAAATTTGCACATGATAAAAATGATGTCCTGTTGCATTTCCAACAAGTCCGATTTCTTCACTTCTCTCGTGCATAACTTCTGAAAGAATCTTGACAAAGCCACTAACGGCTCCACCACCTCTTTGGGCAGGTACCCTCTAATGAAAACAGGGAAGAGGCGTTGAAGTAGTATATGACAGTCATGACTCTTTAGTCCGTACATCTTATTGTCTTTGAAGTTAACACATCGACTTATATTTCCAGCATAGCCTGAAGGATACCTGACATTACCCATCCAGCCAAAAATTTCATTCTTCTGGGCAGGCTTCACGGTATAAGGAGCTTGTGGCATTTTTTTCTTCCCATCTCTCAACCACAAATGTTTTCGCAGTCCCATCCTTTTAAGATCAATGCGTGCCTACGGGCCATCTTTAGTTTTTCCCTCCCAATTCAACACTGTGCCGACCACACTCTCGCACACATTTTTCTCTATGTGCATGACATCTAAGTAGTGTCTGATCAGCAACTTGGACAAATACGGAAGTTCCCAAAAAATACTTTTGTGTGTCCAGAATTTATACCTGTTGGGTTTGTCAGGTATTGACGCTACTATCTCAGGATGATTGCTTAGCTGCCCAAAATCGTATTCATTTAGCACTTCCAATATTTCATCCCCCGTCCATCTCCTCGGCTGCTCACCTGTTTCCACATTCCCATCAAATGCCTCCATATCCTCCCGAAATGGGTGATCATGTGGAAGCCAACAACGATGACGCATCTGTACAATCTTCCTGTAATGAGGTCTGCAACACTCAACCGTCATGCACTATGGACAAGCCCTGTATCCCCTGGTAACGTTGCCCGACAACATCCCGCGTGCAGGAAAATCGCTAATGGTGCCAACAAGCATGGCATGCATCTGGAACATCTCATTTTTGAACTTGTCATAAGTGGGATGACCATGCTCACTCAAGTACTTAAGCTCCTCAATCAAGGGTCTCAAATACACATCGAGACACTTTCCTGGATAACCCGGCCCTGGAATTATCATAGTGAGCATATTGTATTCTTTCTTCATGCACATCCATGGAGGAAAGTTGTACGGTACCAAAATAACTGGCCATATACTGTATTGAAGACTCATGTTGCCAAAAGGGTTGAATCTGTCAGATGAAAGCCCCAGCCAAACATTTCGAACCTCTGATGCAAAATAAGAAAACTCCTTCACCATGTGCTTCCAAGCCTCTCCATCAGCAGGGTGTATAAGCGTATCACCGTCGGGCAAATTCCTCTCGGCCCACCATCTCATAGCTTCAGCCGTGTGTGTAGACATGAACAACCGTTCTAGCCTATCTATCAGCGGAAAATACCGAAGTATCTTCACAGCTTTCTTGTTTCCGGCAGGAGTCAACTTATACCTATATGTACCACATACCTGTGACGACCCGGAATAGATTGAACAGTGTCATCAGCTTGGTCCGTGAGATTATGAGTAATAGTAGATTTTCGATAATGGATTTACTCGCCAGGTTTGATAACGACTAAATTATTGGCCAAGAATTGGAGCTGGGTCTCTTCTCGAGAGTCGTTGTACGTGTGATTTCAAGTTCATGGGCGGTTCCGGATCGTTATTTGGACGAACGAGGAATAAGTTATGAATATGTGAAGTTTCGATATAATCGGGTTTTAAAGGCAGCCTTCTTAACGACTAAATTACCGGACGAGAATTTGGTTTCGGCTTCTTCACGGAAGTTGTTCAGAATTTAATTTCGAGCTCGTGGGAACTTTTGGAGCATTATTCCGAGTTACGAAGATTATGTTTTGAATATTTCCGATTGTTGATTATTTAGTCGGTTTAAATATGTGTTGGTTTGAACAGTTGACTTTTTATCCGATTGGTTGATGTGTTTGACTTCGGGTGATAATTGAAGAACACGTCGAATCGAGTTTGTTGCCGCGAGAATTATCGGAATCGGAGTTACGACGTGAAAGTTACGGGTATTTGAAGTTTGCCGAAAAGTGAATTATGTGGTTTCCATTTTGGGAAGGCCTATAAATAGAAATTTCCTATTTGGGGAAGTCAACTTGCCATTTCTGTTTGGTTGACTGGGTTGACCAAGGTGGGTCGACCCGTTTTGTTGCCGTTTGGATGCCGAGTTTTGTTGTCAATTTGTGGCCGATTCCGGCCATGATTGTGCAAGGTTCCTTCACAGTTTTTGTTGGGCTTGGGTTGCTCTTTAACTTGGTGGTTAAATCCCCTTGTGTGGTTGCCGGAGAAGGATGAATTGTAGTGGTGAAATTCACAAAATTCCGGCGAGAATCGCTGGAGGACGGAGGCAATGATTCCGGCCGATTTGGTGGAGCTCCTTTAAGGGCTTTTGTTAGCCTCGTGCTAAGGAATCATTTCCAAGTGGTCTTGAGGGTCGCCGTGGCCGGAGGAAAGAGATCGAACGGTTTGAATTCCGGTAAGGGTTTGAGACTTTGGGTTGATTTTTGGAGGTTTTCCGGTCAAAATTGGCCTTAACTTATAACTGGAAAGTTGTTGGAATCGTTGAGATCTTTGAAACCATGTATAGCATGAAATTTTCTGGGCGGGTTTGGATTTTCTGGCGACTTTTGGCCCAGCGTGGTTTTCGACGAGTTATATGTCATTTCACTCGAAATCGCGCCCCGATCGCAGTGGGGAGGTTTGTTTCTTGATTTGAGCATCCGAAAGTACAGCGAAGTATTGAGGTGTGATTTTTGGATTTCCGACAGTTTGTCGTCATCAGATTATGTGTTTCCGAGAACGGTGGTTTCTCGTGATTTGTTTTGAATTGCCGAGTTATGACTTTGAGTAATGGAATTTGTGAATATTCAGGGGTTCGTGATCGTTCTTTTGGCGAGGGACTTTACGCTGGATCACGGGTTAACGCGAACCGCGTTACGCTAGTCTGTGAGTGGACAAGTTTCTATTTTCACAGTTGATTTGCGAGTTCGTGGATTTTATGATTTTCGTGTTTACTTTATACGATGATTGAGATATATGTTATTTTCGGAGGTGTTATTATATGTTTATTGGTGATGGCATTTATTGCATCGATGCTACCAGAGTTGAGAGATTCCTCTGGCCCAGAGTTGAGAGATTCCTCTGAAGCAGGGTTGAGAGATTCCCCTGAGTGCCGCCGGGGTTGAGAGATTCCCCTGGCCTATCACCGTCGGGTTGAGCGATTCACCTGACGTCGGGCTTGAGAGATTCGCCCGACAACCTCTATATATATATGTGTTGTGTTTTCCGAACTCGCACTGTTTTATATTGAGTATGTATATAAACTGGTGAAAGACATACGTTTATTTTCGTCCACTCACTCGAACGTTTTTATTTGCCTTTCCCCTGGGCTTTTCGGTTTCCGTGCCCAGTTTGCAGTTCGGACTCTGGTGTCGCACGTCATGGTCGGAGGCATAGTGCTCGAGCTACCTTGTTTCTTCCAGTAGGTTTATTGTTCTACCTACTGTGGTATACTTATATGATTATACATTAGAGGTCACTCTGAGTATTCTGTTGTGTATACTATATGATTTCACTCCGGATTTCAGTAAAGAACATATATATTTATTATTTTACTTTACTGTTGATATATTGAGAAATCCGGATAGGATTGGTGCCCACGGTTTGATTTTTGTGGCATAGGATGAAGTGTATTTTCCGCGTGCTGGTAATGGTAATTCTACGTTAGTAGCGAAACTATGCCAAAATTTTGAAAAGATTTTTGTTGGTTCGTGTTTTCGAAGGGGTTTGATTCCAGTTTAGGCAACTAAATCGGGGTTGGGTCCTTTCAGCTTGGTATCAGAGCATTAGGTTATAGGTTCTGTAGACTTCTGTAGTCGTGTTTACTGAGGATATTTGAGAATGTACAGCATGTCTGGAATGGTGACCCGACCGGCCGACGGATACTCATCAATATTCCGGGTGTTGTATACTTTCAAATATTTGAAGTTCCATGATTACGTTCTACTTGTTGTGAACGATGTTTTATTCATTAGGATGCCTCCTGACGTGATTTCCGTGTCGGTACGGTTGTGGATCCTATTAAGGATCAATCGACGCGTGATTTGCCAGTGAATTGTGGGTTTGGATGAGTATTCCGAGTTCAGAGAATTGTGTGGCACGGTTTGCCTGGTTGTGTATGTATGAGTGTCTACATGTTGCCTCAGAGCTGAGAATTGTGGCAGTTGATGTGTGCCTGAGTCAGATCATTGTATTTGGTGGGCTATTATTGTGTGAGTTCCGGTTGCGACACCATGGCCTACATTTAGGGTGTTGTTTATATGGTAATGGTTTTATCAGGCTACCCAGCATTCAAATGTGGAGTGTTTACCCACCTGAGACAGTGATGCAATGTCCACATGTTTGTTTCTGTTTGCAAGTGTTATGTGGCTTCAGAGGAAGCAGTATGCGAGGTTCGAGATGAGTTTGAACCTGAGTATCAAAGAGAGTCTGATTGATGTTCCTCGAGATAGCCGTGAGGAGTTTACTGTGCTGCACTCAGTGGCAAGGCTATCGAGAAGGAAAGGTGTACGCGGTTACCGATGTGTTGGTTTGAGGAAAGTGGACCTAGTCGAGATTTTGATGAGGTTGAGTTCCGACACTTCGGGATCAGTGAATTCATCAGGTTGTGGTCTTTTCGATTATGTTGAGGGTCATCAGATCAAGCAGAGGACCGTTTGACGATGGTGGAGATCACGGAGTAGCAGATTTGCTCCTGTGGCATGAGTTTGGGTGATCGTTGGTGATCCTATCACGCAGCAGGTGTTGCGGTGACTTGTGTTCGTGGAGCACTCTCAGTTGCTATTGTGGTGGCCAGGAGGGTCACGTTACGAGGGAGCGCCCTCAGCCAGCTGTGTTAGCAGTTCGACAGCTCAGAGTTCAGGAGGAGGTCATGATGTTATTCCTGAAGTTGACTAATGTACCCTTTTAGACGAGTTAATCAACAAGTCGCGATTGACGTGGGCGGCTAGTTGGGCATGTTAGAGTTTATGCCATGACCTTGTTTGAGGACAGACTTTTCTCCAAGGTTACTGTTGTTTGATATCCATGGCTATTGTACCTGCATCTCCACTTCCAAGATTTTGGAGAGTGTTGTATCCATCCGGAGGTTGCGGGATCCTTGTTGGAGGTTACGTGTTAGCCGCGGATTTGTTATAGCTGGACATCATGGTTTTGATGTGACTATGAGTATGGACTTACTGTCGACGCATTTGGCTGTGTTCGAGTACCTCAAGAAGGAGGTTGTGTTTCGACGACCAGACTTTCCCCGAGATACTGTTTCGTGGCGATGGTCGAGTGGATGGTGGAAACGGGTTGTGTTGCTTGCTTAGCTTATGATGTGGATACTTCGGTTGCTATGCTTAGCGTTGGTGACATTGAGGTGGTTCCCGAGTTTCCAAGTGTGTTTCGGAGGAGTTACAAGTGTTCTTCCAGTTCGGGAGACCGACTACACCATTGAGTTTGTACCGAGCGCTAGACTCATTTTACCGGCATTTTGTCGATCGAAGCCAGCGGAGCTGATGGAGCTATAGTTTCGACTCTAGGAGTTGCTGGAGGAGGTTTTAGAAGGTTTCATGCGACCCCGCGTATTTGCGTGGTGTGCTCTTGCATTGTTTGTACGGATGTTTGATGGTTCGATGAGGTGGTGCATTGACTACCGAAAACCTGATTCTTTTCAGAGGAGAGTGAGTATCCTCTGCTTCGGATTGACGAGTGGTTTGTTCAGCTCAAGGGAGCTTCACTCTTTTCGAAGATTGATTTCGGGTCCGGATACCATCAGTTGAGGTTTGATGAGTCAGATGTGGTTTGGACAGCTTTTGGATCTCGGTGCGGGCATCATGAGTTCTTGGTCACGCTGTTTGGTTGACCAATGCCCCCATAGATCGTGTGGACTTGATGGACCATGTGTTCAGACGATTCTGGACGAGTTGCGGTCATGTTCGTTGGCAACGTCCTGAGGTATTCCAGGAATGTGGACCAGCACCTGAAGTAAATGCGAGTGGTTTTACGGACTTCGCGAGACGATTAGCTGTTTGTGAAGTTCAGCCAGTGTGAGTTTTAGCTGATTAGCATGAAGATTTTGGGTTGTGTGATGCTATCCGAGGGAGTCGGCGTGGATCCTGACCAGCTAGAAGTTGTGTCGATTTGGGGATTGCCCTACCATTGTACCTGAGATTGGGAGTCTCTTGGGTTTGGCAAGCCATTATCGACTGCTTGTGCAGAATTTTCCTGGATTGCCACTTCACTTTCCGGATTGACGAAGAAGGCGTCAAGTTCGAGTGGTTCGATGCACGCGAGGAGAGTTACTTACTCCTGCAGGGTGGTTGACCGTTGTTTCGGTTTTGACCTTACCTGACGACTGCGATGAGTTCGTGGGTTATGGCGATGCATCGAGGCCTAGATTTGGTTGTGCTTTGATGCTGTGTAGCAGAGCGGTGGCTCATGGTTTCAGGCAGTGGAAGCTTTATGGGGATATGTATCCTATGTATGATTTGGGTGTAGCTGTCCTTGTGTTAGAATCAGAGAGTTCGAGACACTACAGCTATGGCGTGCAGCACAGTGTAGGACATACACTGATCACTTGAGTTTCATCCACTTACATTTTCGGCCAGATTTGGGCTTGAAGCAGTGTAGATGGATGGGGTCGACTCACGACTATGGCTGCACCTTTGAGTTTGTTCGGAAAAGGCTAGAGGTTGTACTTTGACTATCCATCCGGGATGTTGTTGCTGATGCATTCAGTTGAGAGTCAGGAGCTTCAATGTTTCATGTGTGTGTGGCTCGAGTTTCCGTGTTAGCCGAGTTGCGAGCTGTGGGAGCTGAGCTAGTGTGTGATGATGTAGAAGCTCATGGTTTTGCGCGCATTTAGCGCTAGTGGTGCGGAGATGTATCAGATACTTCGAGTTTATTACTCATGAGGCAACATGAAGAGCAATATAGCAGCTTGTGTGTGCAGATGCCACATTTGTCGACTGGCGATGGCTAGGAGGCAGAGACTTGCCGAGAAGTGTCAGCCATTTGAGATTTCCGGTTTGACGTTGCTTGATGTCGTTTCGAGGAACGATGTTGTACTCCATTATGCTGGAGCAGGTTTGGTTTGAATTGACATTTGATTCTGATTTTTGCGGAATATGCTACCACAGACTGTCAGATTAGCGGAATGGGGTTGATAATTGCCCGAGTCCGATGTTTGTGCTATGTTGATATGAGTGTGTGAGTTATGTTGATGTGTGTAAACTGAGTTGTGATTTTCCATATTGTTTTAATCCAGATGCGGTCGTAGGCGAGTTTGTGTTATGCTGTATGGTTCGGCATCGCCTATATCGTTGGCTTTTATGTGTGTTGTGTTCCGTGTGGCAGAACTGTGTTTCAGGTTTGCTACGTGTTGTGTACCCTATCTGTTCCTTATGCAGGAACACTTGGCTATTGTGTGGAGCCAGTTCAGATTCAAGATTTGAGGGTTCAGGGATTTCAGTATGGTGCTATCTCCTATTGTGGAGTTTGTTATCAGAGTTGTTCAGTTGACGTTGTCACTGGAGAGTTGAGCAGTATGCAGAGGCAGTGCTCCTATGTTTGGCTGACAGACTTGGAAATTTCGAGGTTGAAATTTTTTTAAGGGGGGTGGATTTGTGACGACCCGGAACAGATTGAATAGTGTCATCAGCTTGGTCCGTGAGATTATGAGTAATGGTAGATTTCCGATAATGGATTTACTCGCCAGGTTTGATAACGACTAAATTATTGGCCAAGAATTGGAGCTGGGTCTCTTCTTGAGAGTCGTACGTGTGATTTCGAGTTCGTGGGCGGTTCCGGATCGTTATTTGGACGACCGAGGAATAAGTTATGAATATTTGAAATTTCGATATAATCGGGTTTTAAAGGCAGCCTTCTTAACGACTAAATTACCGGACGAGAATTTGGTTTCGATTTCTTCACGAAAGTTGTTCAGAATTTAATTTCGAGCTTATGGGAACTTCCGGAGCATTATTCCGAGTTACGAAGATTATGTTGTGAATATTTCCGATTGTTGATTATTTAGTCGGTTTAAATATGTGTTGGTTTGAACAGTTGACTTTTATCCAATTGGTCGATGTGTTTGACTTCGGGTGATAATTGAAGAACATGTCGAGTCAAGTTTGTTGCCGTGACAATTATCGGAATCGGAGTTACGACGTGAAAGTTACGGGTATTTGAAGTTTGCCGAAAAGTGAATTATGTGGTTTCCATTTTGGGAAGGCCTATAAATAGAAGTTTCCTATTTGGGGAAGTTAACTTGCCATTTCTGTTTGGTTGACTGGGTTGACCAAAGTGGGTCGACCCGTTTGGATGCCGAGTTTTGTTGCCGGATTTGTGGCCGATTCCGGCCATGATTGTGCAAGGTTCCTTCACAGTTTTTGTTGGGCCTGGGTTGCCCTTTACCTTGGTGGTTAAATCCCCTTGTGTGGTGGCCGGAGAAGGACGATTTGTGGTGGTGAAATTTACAAAATTCCGGCGAGAATCGGTGGAGTACAGAGGCAATGATTCCGACCGATTTGGTGGAGCTCCTTTGAGGGCTTTTGTTAGCCTCGTGCTAAGGAATCTTTTCCAAGTGGTCTTGAGGGTCGCCATGGCCGGAGGAAAGAGATCGAACAGTTTGAATTCCGGTAAGGGTTTGAAACTTTGGGTTGATTTTTGGAGGTTTTCCGGTCAAAATTGGCCTTAACTTATAACTGGAAAGTTGTTGGAATCGTCGAGATCTTTGAAACCATTTATAGCATGAAATTTTCTGGGTAGGTTTGGATTTTCCGGCGATGGCGGCGGCGGCGACTTTTCGCCCGGCGTGGTTTTCGACGAGTTATATGTCATTTCACTCTAAATCGCGCCCCGATCGCAGTGGGGAGGTTCATTTCTTGATTTGAGCATCCGAAAGTACAGCGAGGTATTGAGGTGTGATTTCCGGATTTCCGACAGTTTGTCGTAATCGGATTATGTGTTTCCGAGAACGGTGGTTTCTCGTGATTTGTTTTGAATTGTTGAGTTATGACTTTGAGTAATGGACTTTGTGAATATTCAGGGGTTGATGATCATTCTTTTGGCGAGGGACTTTCCGCCGAATCACGGGTTAACGCGAACCGCGTTACGCTAGTCTGTGAGTGGACAAGTTTCTATTTTCACAGTTGATTTGCGAGTTCGTGGATTTTATGATTTTCGTGTTTACTTTATACGATGATTGAGATATATGTTATTTTCGGAGGTGTTATTATATGTTTATTGGTGATGACATTTATTGCATCGATGCTACCAGAGTTGAGAGATTCCTCTGGCCCAGAGTTGAGAGATTCCTCTGGCCCAGAGTTGAGAGATTCCTCTGAAGCAGGGTTGAGAGATTCCCCTGAGTGCTGCCAGGGTTGAGAGATTCCCCTGGCCTATCACCGTCGGGTTGAGCGATTCACCTGACGTCGGGCTTGAGAGATTCGCCTGACAACCTCCATATATATGTGTTGTGTTTTCCGAACTCGCACTATTTTATATTGAGTATGTATATAAACTGGTGAAAGGCATACGTTTATTTTCGTCCACTCACTCTAACGTTATTATTTGCCTTTCCCCTGGGCTTTTCGGTTTCCGTGCCCATTTTGCAGTTCGGACTCTGGTGTCGCACGTCATGGTCGGAGGCATAGTGCTCGAGCTACCTTATTTCTTCCAGTAGGTTTATTGTTCTACCTACTGTGGTATACTTATATGATTATACATTAGAGGTCGCTCTGAGTATTCTGTTGTGTATACTATATGATTTCACTCCGGATTTCAGTAAAGAACAGATATATTTATTATTTTACTTTACTGTTGATATATTGAGAAATCCGGATGAGTTTGGTGCCCACGGTTTGATTTTTGTGGCATAGGATGAAGTGTATTTTCCGTGTGCAGGTAATGGTAATTCTACGTTAGTAGCGAAACTCTACCAAAATTTTGAAAAGATTTTTGTTGGTTCGTGTTTTCGAAGGGGTTTGATTCCGGTTTATGCAACTAAATCGGGGTTGGGTCCTTTCAATATCGGGCTTTCATCAAGGGATTCAAGACCATTCCCATAAGCATCTTCACCCCAGAAGAGAACACAATCATATCTACAAGCATGGATTTTGATGTAGGAAATGCCAAGATGTTTCAGGATCTGTCGCACCTTACGATGAGTGGTAGGAAGACGATGACCGGGGGGCAACAACGAACCAGACCACTTCAGCCAATCATCAACAGTCTTCACACTCATTTTGTTCTCCACTTTGAGCTTCATTACTCCCATAACACTTTCGAGAACAGATGCATTACACCCGTTGTACAACGGGGTCTGTTGGAAGGCAATGAGGTTGTTGTACTTGTCCATACCAGCAGTGTTGACAGCTGTAGGTAATTGCTGAACTGGCTCAATATGAGGGAAGTCTCCAACAGCGGGAGGGATATCCGATGCTTGAGCAAATATACCGCTCTCATGAGGAAACATATCGTTGATCAGACTTGTTATTAGATCATTGGATGTAGATCCACTCTGAAAAAATTGTCCGTGATCATGTTGACCAACTGATGAGCTCTCACCGTGATAAATCCAACATGTGTACTTATCCCAAAACCCGTTTTTCTTCAAGTGCTCCAATACTTTATCGATGTGAAAACAATATCGCTCGCTGCAATACTGACATTTCGTACACGGACAATAATGAATTGTCATCCCTCCACAATAAACTTTCACATATTCCACAAAACTTCTAATTCCACGGTGATATCTTACATCCCATCTTGGAAGACACATCCAACTCTTGTCTATCCTGAAAATTATAACTACATGTATATATACCCATGATCTTATTAATTAAAATTTCATAGCTAGATATATATATATATATATATATCTATATATATATATATATATATCGATATTCAAACTATAATTAAATTACATAATTTAATTATTCGATCTAGCCTACTCGATCCCTAACTAGCTAGCTAGCTAATTAATTACAAATGAACATATAAATATATATTCTTTACGTACTACGTACTCCAACTCAACTATATCATAACCATCACAATAATAATCACAATATATATTATACCCATGCATAATTAATAATCACAATTAATCCTATAATAATCACAATATATATAATCAAATAAGTACTACGTACTCCAACTCAACTATCAATCACGTACTCAAAATCAACCATCAATTACTCAAACTCAACAATCAATTAACTCCGATTCATCGATCGATCCATTCAAAATCAACATCATATCAACAATCGATTAACACGTATACACACATATATATATACGTACGTACCTATATATAATGAATCACGAACTCATTCTTCACAGTTTTCGACATCACCCAGAGATTTCTGAGCATTTTCAGTTTTCGCGGGAGATTTTTTTTGAATCACAGAACTGCTGCCCATATTGGATCTGAAATAAAAAACTATAGCCGACGATACCAATAACTCGTCGGTTATAGTCTGAAAAAATCGTCGGCCTTAATTGAAAACTATACCCGACGACTTTTCGGCCACTATAACCGACGACAAGATTATCTAGTCGGAAAAAAAACTATGTCCGACGAGGTAATCCTATCGTCGGTTATAGTAAACTATACCCAACGAGAACCCTTGTCGTCGGTCATTTTTTGGGAATCTCATCGGGTATAGTAATTCTTCTGGTAGTATCTCTCGATTAGTCTCTCCCTCTTTCGCAAGTAAAAGTAAAGAGAAAGTAGACAAGAAACCCTAATCGAATTTACTCATCTAACTCTTCTTCTTCTACCGTAATCGAATCTACTCATCTAACTCTTCTAGGTAAGCACATTTGGTTTGTAAATCTAGATTTACGGTGTACATTGTTGTTTTCTCCTCTTTGATTTTGCTTCTGAAATTTGCATGATTGAATCTGATTGATTGTGCATGCATGTCCTTACTTTGCTATGTGCTTATCCTGGTGTTTCCTTCTTGTTAGCATTTTCTTACCCATAACGCTTAGCTATTAGTTGATGGAAAATCTCAACATTAATCTGTTGCCTTGTTGTATATGTTTTGCAGTTGATTTTAGTTTCACAGTTAGCCACTAGAAACTGGAAAGATATGTAGCGGTTGATATTTACACGTTCATCTTCACCTCAATGTTACTTTCATGTTTTACTTTGTTATCGCTGCATTGTATAAAGATGAAATCCTAAAGTTGTTATGTGTTTTAATTATCAACTAAAGGGGGTGTATTCAATCATGAATTTTATAGAATTGTTTTGTATTTCATAAATCCTTAAAATTTTTGATGTATTTCAATCTTGATGTTTGGTTTGACCGGAGAGCACCACCACAATGAGAATCACTTTTTTTTCGGTGGAAAAAAACTGTGGCACTGTGTTAAATAGGATGGTCAGGGTTTGGCAGCGAAACCGGTACAAACGAAATGAAATGAAATGAAATGATACTATGTTGGACGCGTTTTTGGCACTTTGGCCAAACATGACCCTACATCTTACTCAAGTGGGGTTCAACAAAGATAAAATAGTTTGAAGATCATTTTAGTAAAATGAAGAGTTTTCATCAAGTGCAAACCTTCGCACTGAAATTTCGGTGTAAGGTTGTATTTCACACAAAATCAACAACGTAATTCAATCATTGAAGTTAAACATCTTCTAGATACATATGCAAGAACGTGCATGCAAAATTTCAGCTGAAGGATCGTGTATGCAACTATCAAATGGTTAAAACATCTCTGATTGAGCTAAAATTTTGTATGCTTGATCTTTGCATATGTATCTAGAAGATGATTGAGTTCAATAATCGAATTACGTTATCAATTTTGTGTAAAATACAACTTCACACCGAAATTTTAGTGCGAAGCTTCGCACTTGATGAGAACTGGTAAAATGAAATCACAAACAAACAAAGGCTTAGATCGAAAGTTCATCAATTTCCTTCACAAGAACAATCTAATTAATTTGCGATCGATCACCACTTTTGGATTTGAAAAAAAAAACACTAGTACTCTCCTCATGCCACACACTACACACCGAGCCCGCTTCTAAACCTGGCATTTGGGTGGGTCACTTATTAACCCGCCTGATACCACCCGTTAACGATCCGTCAATTAATAAATCGGGTTATTAACGGTTGACCCGATAACGACCCAATAATTAATGGGCGGTATTGGATATTCTAGTTGTGTGGTTCTAGTTGTGAAATTTTTTTCTCTTTCATTTCAAATTTTGCATAATTTGATAGCTATTTTAGTATTGGTTCAATCGCTAGTGTTCAAAGCGAGTTGAATTAGTATCCAAGGAAGGAGGAGCTGAATATTAGTGCATGGTGGAAAGTTATCTAGTTCTGATATCCTGTCTTGTTTCGCTTGGCGTGCGATGTATTAATTATTTCTATATTATTATTGCATTCGGGTCGGCCTTTAGTGTTGATGGTAGAGTATTTGACCAATATCTGAGTTCACAGTTTCCTGTAATAGTCTAAGCTTTGTTATGCACACGAAATTAGTTATTTTGTGGTAGCCAAGGTAATGTTTGCTTTATCTTTTAAGTTGTTTCATTTTTATATGGACATAACTCATTTGCCTTTTCTTGTTCTAATAGTTGGTTCTTCTTTGAATTTAGGCAAGAATCATGTCAAGGATGAAGAGCTCACAGAAGATATATTTGATTTGTCATTGATGTCAGAAACACAACCGAGCTTTGATACTAGTATGGAGACGATTTGATTGGTACTATGCTACTCTTTAAAATTTGCATTTTCATTTCTGCAATTTTTCATAAGTTAATAGGAAATTGATATGAGCTTTGAAAATTTGGTGCTTCAAGTTGAGTACTAGGTGTGAGATACTGCTTGGAGAAGTCGAAGAGAGAAATCGGAGAAAGAGAAGGAAGGTGGAAAGTAGAGACCAAGAACAAGAGCAATGAGACCTTTTTACTTTGAAACATGATAGACTTTGTATTTGACTTCTTTCTATTTTGTTCGTCTAGAGTCGTTAGTTAAACCTCCAAACAAGAACAGCCCCCAGAAAAAACAAATAGATAACATACCTCGAACATAAGAGATCGTGAGATCATCTTCCATCATCAAAATTGATTCCAAATTGAGCTGGTATCATCACGAGAGTCATTCAGCAATGAGCCAAAATTTATGATGAGTCATACACTTACATCTTCCAATCCATGTTTTCAACTATACAAAGAAAATGATCCAAGTAGAAGTAAGCTCAAAGATATTTTCAGCTAGAAAAATAACTCTTAATTATATATGGAGGAGAAGGAACATTATTGATTTTTAGTATACATGAATACCTAATTTACATGGGATATAAAGGCACTTCCATCCATCATTTACAAGTTTCAATAACCCAGAGCATTTCAACCCCGAATCCGAAAAAATTGTGTTTTAGTAACATCTCTAGAAAAAAAAATCTTGAATTCTTCCAAAAGCATTAGTTGAGGGGGCCTTCGCAAAGTTCCAATGCAATGATATTTTAGCAGCTGCAGTGAGAGGAACTGTATATTGAAGTAGTACGTTAAAAGTATCCATCAACTAGAACAAACTGGGTCTCTGTCCTAAATAAAATTATAACACACACATATATATAGTGCTTTTCAGTGCGGGCGTCGACACCAACTGGAATCCATAAGAATTCTGGCTTTTGGTCGGCGTTTCAATCACCAAATCTCATTTTCACCGTTCAGATTATAAGTATGTGTATAGATCAACTCTATAAAATTTCATCCAATTTGATGAAACATTCAGATTCTGGTTGGTAAATCGCAATTTTGAGGACTCAAATGATCACCAAATTGGATGAAATTTTACAGGATTGATACATATATACATGTATACCTATAATCTGAACTATAGAGATATGATTTGGTAATCCGACCGCCGGCCAAAAGATGGAATTTGTACGGTGAGATCGGTGCGGACGTGCAGATCGCGCATGTTATCTTTCAATAACATATTTTCCAGATCGATAAAATATGAAACTTGAGGTTCACAGGGCACTTTCTTTCCATGATGTAGTTAATAGATGAACACCAAATTAAACATGTTCAAACAAAAAGATGCATATTTGATGAGTATATCTATATCGAGTTAGACTTACTGTAGCACACATAGCCACATGTACTAGCCATGTTTTTATCTATGCAAGAGTTCATATAAACAACCTTGCCAATTTTTGGAGGAGGTTTGCAATGAGATTATCGATAGTTTTTCAGGGAAATGCAAAACTAGAAAATCAATATTACTATATAAATCGAAGTAGATTTAGGAGATAATACACTCTCAAATCAATTTCTTACATTTATTTATTTATGCGATGCTAATTTACGTTCAAGCTCCATGATGTAATTGGTTGGTAATCAATCAAATGTCTTTTTATAAAATAAAAAAATTACAATCAAGCTAAATAAACAAATATTTTTCGATAAACGAACAAATTTTGCAAGAATATCTAAACACCACTCTATGTGTTAAGATCGAAAAATGAAGCTAAATTACGATCATGCTAAATAAACAAACGTTTTTCGATAAATGAACAATTGGGAATCAATAAAGCTAAACACCACTCTATGTGTTAAGATCGAAAAATTTATAAGTATATCTTAATATGAACAATAAAATTATTAAAGTATTAGAAGTGTACAATTGGGAATCAATAAAGCTAAACATCAAAAACTATGTAAGACAATCTAACGATTATGTTATCCTCACTATATGACATCACCTTTCATTATATATTTATAGTAGCTACAACCTCTTTAAAAATCCCTATAGCCTCTGAAATTATAATGGCACCAACTAGAAGACTCTTCAAGAAATGCGGTTAATGCAACTTGTAATAAAAAATACGGTGATACAAAGGTGTAATGCCACCAAACTCACAGGAACATATGAAGATTAAATCGATAAAAATACAAGAGGCATAGTGCAATAATATACTGAATCATCATGATAAGAAATATACAAATAAATGTGGAGTACTTACTTTAAGAGATTATTACTTCTATACTTTATTTCCTTCTCGTGAAATCCTTGCTACGTTTTGCTTGCATTTCGAAAAAATGGTACAATATCATTTTACAAGACTCAGCATTCGTTACGTTAAATTTCAAAGTTTAACTAAGCAGAATTCTCTAAGTTGCATACTTCTCATCTCCATCGGCTGCACTCACGAACTCATGTCCTTAAAATACCTCACCTAATAAACCAATGGTGTTAAATGCTCGTAGTAGATTTGTTGCTGAACTCACCGTCTTTTTTAATTTCATTCTCATTTTGCTATATATTTATCTGGTTAAGATTATATGTTATTCATATGTAGTGGTTATTTGTCACATAAGTATGCAATGTTTTGAAGGTTATCAAAAAAATATGATGTGCATAGTTTTGGAGTCATGATACTAGATGTTATAAGCGGCAAGAAGAACAATACTTATTATGATGATCATATACCGCGATCTTGATAAGAGAAGTAAGTAAAATAATCTTTCCATTGAAAATTAATACTTGTATGTACATTACCTTATATAGGAGCTTCAAAATACTTATGGGTTTGGAAACTTTGGAGATAAGACAAAACCTTGAAAATTATGGATTCATCACTAATATTGTATCAGGATTTGGAAGTTTTGTGATGCATTCAAATTGGCCTCTTGTATGTCGAAAAGATTTGAATGATCAACCATAATGTCAACTGTTGTGGTCATGTTAAGTGGCGAAGCATCTCCTCCATCTCCTAACACTACAAGATCAAAAAATTTGGCGACAACCTGATTTTGTCATTGAAAGTTTAAATTGCAACAAATTTTGAGTCGTCGCAAGCTCCATCCCTATATTGGTCTGGTAGAATGTGAAAAACTACGAATAACTTGTTTTGTTGCATATTCTATTTGTGACGTAATTGTTTCACCGTATATTATGTTTTTCGACAAATATGATTGTGTTGCAAAACATAACTCTCAAGCTTTATTTTTGTCACATATATTGAATGCGACATTTGATGTATGTCACAGACATTAAATGTGATGCTTAATGTTTGTTTCAAATGTTGTTTTGATTTTCACCCATTTGTGCTGCAATGTTGACCAACATCGCTTTCCAAACTTCCTTAATTTGGTTGCAAGGCATACAGAATGCATAAATTTTTTAGTCTAATGGTTGGTTTACGCCATTATATATGACACATGTCATGCTTGACACCTCACCAAATTGATTGAAACAAGTGTTTTGAAAATACTCTTTATCTCTCTACAAGCAGTGCTCTGCTCTTCGTCTTCGATTCGCAGATTTGTAGCATCACTATCATTTTCAACTCTATAATTTCAATAACAAAATAATCGATTAAATTTCAATCTCAAACGAATATAAATATTAAATTTGAATTTATTTATATGAGGGATGGGAAAATTTTCTGAAAATGATCACTGGTGTTTCATAAATATTAAAATGGCCACTAAAGTTGTATCTCACATTTTGAATGGTCCCTCTATTATATTTTATTCCAATGCTTATGTTTTCTAACTCAATTAAGTGCAAAATGATAGAATTATCTCTTCCTTAAAGTGGTGATTAGTGCTAGAAGACACCAAAATCAGATTTCTAGAATTTTTCTGGGAAATGAAGTGGGGATTAGTGCTGAAGTCGATAATCACAACCACTTTGAAAGCTTCTATAAGGAGCTTTTCACTTCTGTTACCCAAAGATCATAGGAGAACTCACTGGGTAATATTTAGCAAGTAATAACTGATGATTAGAATCGCGCCCTTATCCCTGAGATTATCGAGGATAAAGTTAAGCATGCTGCTAATCAAATGAAGTATTGGAAGGCCCTTGGTATTGATGGTTTTGCTGGTCCTTTCTATGCAATTTATTGGAGCATTTTCTTTGAGTCAGTGGTAGCTGTTGTTGGGCACTTTCAGGATTCTAATTCCTCTCTGGAGGTGTTGAACAAGACAATGATTACTTTGATTCTTAAAGTCTTGCGGCCTGAGATAGTAAACCACTACCATCCCATTGGCCTGTGATGAAAGATCTTATCTAAGGTGCTTGCTAATAGGCTTAAACCTTTACTTCCTCATCTCATTTCAGAAAACTAAAATGACTTTGTTCATGGGAGGCAAATTCAAGACAACATTTTGTTGGCGCATGAAGCTTTTCATTATCTCCGCTTGAGGAAAACCACTAAGAAGTATGAATTGGGCCTCAAAGTTGATATGTCTAAAGCGTATGACAAAATTGAGTTGGATTTCCTTGAAGCGATTTTGCGCAAGATCGGGCTTCATAAGAATTGGATCAGAATGGTTATGAAATGCGTGACCTGGGAACTATTTTACTCCATCCAGGGGCCTTAGGCAGGGTGATCCCTTCTCACCATATCTCTTTTTACTTGTGAGTGAGGTCGTATCAACTAATTAATATCTCAAGGGATATCGGGGAAGGTAATCTATTGGGTTTGAAACTTAGCAGGATTTGCCCCGGACTGTCTCATATATTTTTTTGTCGATGATTCGATTTTCTTTCTCAAAGCATCGACCCAAAACTGTGCAAAATTTAGGAGGATTCTGGATGACTACTGTAATGCCTTAGAACAATACGTCAATAACTCCAAATCATCTATTTTCTTCTCTCCAAATACCCCAATAGATGTGAAGAGCGAGGTGGCTGCTAAATTGGGAGTCTCACCTTCTGATACCCCAGGGGTCTATTTGGGGCTACCTACATAATGGGGTAAGTCGATGCGGGATGCCTTGGCCTATTTGCGGGAAAGAGTGAGGAATAAGATTGATGGATGGAGCTCAACCTACCCCTCCCAAGCTGGAAAAGAGATACTTGTCAAAGTTGTTGCTATGGTAGTCCGTGCATATCCAATGTCCATTTTCAAGATGCCTAAGTCCTTGTGTAAGGCTGTGAACTCTGGTATTGCATCTTTCTAGTGGGTTAGGAATGATAGGGTGGAGAAGACTCATTGGTTGGCATGGGGAAAGTTTTGCAAATCTAAGAATGATGGTGGAATAGGTTTCAAGGATTTGGAATCCTTTAACATCTCTTTACTTGCAAAGCAGTGCTGGAGGATACTTCATAATCCCAATACTTTGTGCTCTAAGATATTAAAGGCAAGGTATTTTTATGATCGCCCTTTCTTTTAAGTGGTTAATTAGGGTCCAAGAGCATCCTAGGCGTAGAGTAGCATATTGGCTGGTCGTGATATAATTGAGAAAGGGGCTAAATGACAAATAAATAGTGGGGATACTATTAGTATCTGGAGAGACCGGTCGCTAACGCACAATAATGATGGTATGCTCCACCATTTGCCAAACTCAAATCGATTTACTCCCATTCTGGCAAAAGAGATTATTAATATTGATCGACACAGGGGAGTGGAAAATTAACCATATTGTTCCCTTTATCCCCCAAAGTGAGATTGAAGCCATAAAGAAGATTAAAGTTGGTAGTATGGAGTTGAGTGACCGTGTGATTTGGCCCCTGGATAGAGTTGGAAATTATTCTGCAAAATCAAGTTATAGAGTCATTCACAAGCCAGAAAGCAACAAGTAAAAGGCCTATATTTCCCACTGTGTTGATAAGAGTGCTTGGAAAAAGGTCTGGATCTCATCAGCCTTACCAAAGGTAAAACATTTTGTTTGGAGGGCCCTAATTAATTCGTTGCCTTGTTTGGGGAATGTTTACAAGAAAAAGGCAATCACTAGTCCTTTATGCAAGCTATATGGTACCCATGAGCAGACAATTGAACATTGTCTTCTCCTATGTCAATGGACTGAAGTTGTATAGTTCAGATCATTGCTGAGCTTTAGAATTAGAAAAGAGAGAGTGTCCACACTGGATAAGTGGCTACTGGAACTGAGGCAGTCACTGAAAAATGATCAGGAAGAGGCCAAAGTTATTGAAGTTATTTTTAACTTATTGTGGGAAATCTGGAAAGGAAGATGTGATAGTGTGTACGGTCTAAATAAGCTGGATCCTTTCAGAGCTATTCTATGTGCTCAATCCCTCCATACTGACTTAACTGGTTAATAGGTCTTCGATCTGTTTGGTCTTGCCCGGTGGGACCAATGGTTAATATCAATTCAAATGGTGCTTGGGAGGGTAGTAACCAGATTGGGGGTCTTGGTGTGATCATTAGAGATCATACTGGTAATTTCCTTGTTGGCCTTGCTACTTCTATCATGTATGATACCCCTTTGGAGGCTGAAGCTGCAGCCTTAGTTGAGAGACTGAAGTTGGCTATCAACTTGGGATACAAGCATCTGTGTATCGAGAGCGATTCTAGTACCCTGGTTTCATATTTGAACAAGAAGATTAATAATGTGGATTGGAGGATTTATCCATTCCTTCACGAGTTTCATTGAATTCAATCATCGAATTATATTGTCGATAATGGAGCCACTTACAGTTCGACAATAAGGGGTTACCCTAGGCAACTTCCTAGGTAGGTATGTCGACTTTGACCACACTAATTTATGTACTTATGGTGATTTGCAAATTTTTATTGAGGTTGATCTAAGAAAGGAAGTTGCTACCGAGATAAGCTTACGTCTTGGTCCGAATGCCTGGATTGATTATGATATTGAGTATCTGAATATGAAAGGATACAACAGAGGATGTGGTAACTTTGACCACGGTATCAACGACTGTTTAGTATATCGAAAACAAGTGGAAGCACCGGTTTTCGTTGATATGATGTTCGATGTGAGTCAAAGATATGGGGTATTGGCAAGCCGCCCTTGGTGCTTGTAGAGCTTGGTGGAGAAACTAGAAACTGGCAGGAGGAGGTAGCAAACAACTTTGCCATTCTGGAAGCGAAGGCATCAGTGTCGAGAGCGATGTCCGGGATAACAAGAGTGGCAGCTGTGCCAGCTGTGGGACAACAAGGAGCGGAAGAAGATGTTGGTAGTATTCTTCTTCTTTTGGAATTGATTGAGGGTACATGTAGGGTGCCGGAACCAGATTTTGAACTTCTGCAAGAGCAAATGAAGGGAAGGAAGATTGGGGCCCGTATGTCGGTGATGGGCCTACATCCTAAAGGTCAACATCCCAAGGTCTTAAATTTTATTCCTCTTCATTGGTGTTTCATCAGTATCCACTCGAATACTTGTAGAAACACATTAAAAGAGTGAAACCAAAGATAGGAAGCGCGTGATTAAAATGAAACTAAAGTGCACCAAGTCCCACATCAAAAAATGTATGAGAAGCGGTTATTGAAGTAACTATAAAGGTATACAATTTATTATTAGGACAAATTTCAGTTTAGTACTTTAAGGTTTATGTTTTTCTTCATGTCGGTACCTGAGATTCTAAATTTTTCAGTTTACTACTTGAGGTTTGAATTTTTCTTCATGTTACTACCTAAGTTTAATTTTTTTTTTTTCAGTTTCCTACCTGAGGTTTCATTTTTCATCACATTTTATTTTTGACTTAAAAAAAATATGTAATGCAAGAGGGTATTTTGGTCAAGTTATTTATTTTTAATAACAAAATTTGTTTATCTTCTAAAATTGTTCTTCATAACAAATAAGTTGTATTAATTTAATAAAAAATGGTCGCTTGACTTAATATGTCATTCTTACCCTTGATTGGTTAGGGCCATATGGATATATATGGGCGACATAATTTGTGGGAACTCGTAAATTTAGCTCGTTTGACAAACCCTTAGCTTTAAAAAAAGATCTAAAATTGTTCTTTTTATCAAAATAAGTGCAAGTAAAATTTAGAACATTAAGATCACTTATTTTGTTAAGAATATTTTTTTAGATTTTTTTTAGAAAGCTAAAGGTTTGTCATACGAGCTAACTTTACGAGTTCCCATTACAAGAAAAACGCACTTAGACGACGGAGCGTTTCTGTCGTCTAAGTGCATTTTTCCGTCGTCTAAGTACTTAGACGACGGAACCTCCGTCGTCCAAGGTCCGTGCTCCAAGTGCTGTCGTCCAAGAACTTGGACGACGGAGAATTTAATCTCCGTCGTCCAAGTTCACTTGGACCGCGGATAATCTCCGTGGCCCAGGTGATAACATGGACGACGGAGAACTTAATCTCCGTCGTCCAGATGCTTACCTGGGCCACGGAGAATGTTACAATCTCCGTGGCCCAGGTAAGCACCTGGACGACGGAGATTAAGTTCTCCGTCGTCCAGGTGCTCACCTGGGCCACGGAGATTGTTAGCTTCTTCTCCGTGGCCCAGGTAAGCACTTGGACGACGGAGAACTGAATCTCCGTCATCTAAGTGCTATTTAATTTTTTTTTTTAAAAATAAATTGTAATTAAATATTATTAATTTAATTTATTATTAATTGAATTTAAATAATGAAAAATGATAAAATTAATTAAATAAACTAAATTTTTAATATTACTTAATTATTAAATAATTAAAATTAATTTGTACATACACATCCAAAAAACCCATAAAAATGAAAATATTGTTCGGAATGCGGAAAGAAATGAGATAATTAATAAACTACTAGCTAATTAACACACTGGAGGAGCAGATGCACCGCCGCGTCCCCCGCCTCCAGCCGGGTCGTCGTCGTCGCGGTATGAGTTCGGAGGAGGTTGGCATACTTCTCGAGATTGTTGCATAAGGGCGATGAGTTGGGCTATTTGTGCTTGTTGCTCATCAAGTCTTTGCCGCATGGATTGATTCTCCTCTCGTGCCAGTCGATTCTCCTCTCGTCCCAGTCGAGCCTCTTGAATGGCTGCTTCGACGGCCGCAGCCTGAGTCCTTCTCCGCTGCCCCGAACCTCCCGTAGATGATGAGTCGGAGGTCGTCGACAAATCTCGAACCACCTTAGGCCCGAAGTGCCTAACCTCCTTGCCAGCTCTACGACCGTAGACCTCATCCGCGATTGCAATTTGGCTCTCCATGGATAGAGGAGGCAGGTCTTCTGGCGGCACATCTGGGAACGCAAGCTGAGTGTTAGCCAATTCTTCCTGCGCACGCTCTATCACCCTTGCCTACAAAAGAATAATTAATTTATTATAATAAAATAATATTTAAATAATAATTACTATAATTAAAAGCACATATATATATATATCACTTACGCCGCATTAACTCGCTTCATTATCGAGCCCAAGCGTCACGTACGCGCTTATACTTGCATCGAGATAAGGGTGTTTGGAGCCCTTATCCCTGTGCTCCTTGGCTATTTGAATGAGTTGCTTGGCACCGGAAGTATGGTGTTTATCCTTCTTCCCCCGGTTGGCTTTGTTGACACCAGAGAATTTCTGTTAGACAACATAATTAAATCATTAAAAAATTAATAAGTAACTAAAATTTAAATAATTCAATTATCTTAATTGAAATAAAAAAAGTAAATTAACACCTTAAATTCTTCATCGGCAAAGTGGTTACACAACCACTGCCACTCATCTTCTCTATCCCCACGCAGCTCTACGGGGGGAGGCGCGGGACCGACAGTTTGGAAGTACTGATAGAGCCTGTACTTCCAATCTTTGTAGATGGAGTTGGCGGTTTGGTTGATATGCCTCAACATCGCCGGTGTCGGATCCACCGCAAATTGTTCCTATCAGAAATAAATAGGAAATTATAATCGTATATATTATGAAATTATAACTAATATTAACAATATTATATAATAACTAAAATTGGACGTATTACGTACCGAAAGTTTTTTAAAGACTTTCGCCTTCTCATCATCCGACACCTCTTTCCAATTAAGGGAATTAATTCGAACCCGGCTACGAACGATTGACCCTATGCTATGCGCCGAGAGACTTGCTAGCTGAGCTGTGGGAGGGCCACCGGTGAATTCGTCGTAGGGCAAGTCGATCTTTTTCCCGGTCGCCTTGCAAATTTTCTCCGCTTTGCCCCCTTTAACGAGACCCCGAGTCCTTTTCGGTTCCGGGTCAGTGGGGGCCCTCCTTTGCTTACGGCGGGCGCTGTACATGATAGATTCAGCGGTCGAGGATGCCTGAGTACTTGCCGTTGAACCGCCGGGCGTCGGAGTTGAAAAGGGGTCGACGTCATCACCGCTGGAGATAAATGGGGCAGAGGGAATTTCCGCAAAAGGCGCCACCTCCGAACCAGATGAAGGGTCCGGATTGAGGGCGTCGTTGCCCTCCTGTTGAACCCAACCGACTTGGTCCGCCAAGCGACGGAGCATGGCATCTTCTGCCTCCTGTTGGGCTTTCTTCTTGCCGGATGGTGTGACGACCCGAACCAGAATTAGAGGTGTGTTTGGCACGATTCTCGAGATTCGGTTATAGTCGTAGTTTTGCGATATTGCGTGGTTTACCGATTCGATTCGCGACGATATTTTGGGTCGAGAATTTGGGTTGAGTGTCTTCACGGAAAGCGTAGAGTACGTGATTTCGAGTTCGTGGGTGGTTTCGGAAGATTTTTCCGATAACCGAGGAATATTTTATGATTATTTGAAGTTTCGGGTTTCGACGAGTTTATCCATTTGTTTCGAGCTTATCCGAATCATTTCGTATTTTCATTTTGGACCGTCGATTGACCCGAGGGACGAGTATAAATATCGAAAAGTCGGAAAATAGTCGTGAAATAGTCGAGAATTTATTGTGGGAGTTGACCAACCGTTGACTTTCCTATTTTGGAAAGTGGAAGAGCTGCCGAGAAGGGAAAGTTTCCCGAACGGGAAAGTGAACTCCGGCGATCTTTTTCCGGCCACGAGCGACTTCGGCGAGGGTATAGATCGATTCCTTGTTCAATTTCATGTTGATTCATGCTTGAGTTTGTTGAGTTTGGTTGGTTTTTGGTTGGGTTCGAATGGAGGCCGAACCGGGTTGATCGCCGTTAATGGTGACGGCGGTTCCGGCGACGGTTGAGGGCCATGTGGTTGGGGGTTTTGCTCCCCACCTCGTGGTGGAGCTTCCTGGTTGATTAGTTTTGGACGAGGAGGCGAGTATGGGTGAACCCGAATAGGGATTTGGGTTTGGGTTTTTCGATTTGTTTTCAAGAATTGGGGCAGTTCTGTTTGGAATTGGGTTGTGAGGTAGAAGAAGAAGTTGCTCACCTTGTCGAGACCATGGGAACTGGAGGAGATGGCCGTGAAATTCCTCCGTTGACGGCGCGCCGCCGGCGGCGGCGGCGGTCAACGGCGGTCAACGGTGGTCAGAAAGTCAATTTTTCAGATTTCGATGTAATTAGTGTCATTTTTCTCGTAATCACGCCCTGGTTATCGTACGGAGGTTTTCGGGTTGATTTGGTTAGCCGATTTTCAGTCGAGGTTTCGAGTGGGAATTTCGGGATTTCCGTAATTCATTTTGCACTGCATTTCGTATTTCCGGGAACGGTTGGTTTCTGTGCATCAGTACAGTGTTGTGGATTACGATATTAATCAGTTATATGTATATGTATTCAGGAGATCGGGATCGAGATCTGGATCGTGAGCGTGCTTCTGGCGAGGGATCTTCCGCCGGACCACGAGTTTAGCGCGAGTGCGCATTTCACGTGTCTGTGAGTGGACAATTTCTTTTCACGGAAATCTTGCGAGTCTTTTATGTGATTTATGAACTTGAGCATGCAGTATGATTATGGTTTTACGAGCATGAGATTTCATACGAGATTATGATTATAAGAGCATGTGTTTACAATTATACGAATATGTTATACGGATATACGTATACGAATATGCATACACTTTATATATTGTTTCATGCTTTTGCATCGAATTGTTTATGATTTGGTTTTCACAGAGTACAGTCTTGGTTACGTTGTTGTATCGATACACATTGCCTCTCGGCTGATCCCCGATGGTAGGTCATCCAGGAGGGACGTCGTCATCCCGACCTGACCGGTGAGGGGCGTTTTCCCCAGAACCGAGGCCATTTCTGGCTTAGAATCACGGGGACCAAGGACCTCGTGATTCGGACTGTACTAGCACGGTGTGTGTCCATGAGTGACCCCGTGGGATTTATACTTGCATGCTCAGTACACTGGAGGAGTATGAGCTTTACCTCGTGTACTATGTTATGTTTTTTATTTACCTGGACTCGCATATGTTTTTATAACATATATACTTGGTGAAAGACATTTATTTTCGTCCACTCACTCTAACGTGTTTATTGTCTTTCCCCTGGGCTTTTCGGTTTCTGTGCCCAGTTTGCAGTTCAGGTTTGGTGTTTCACGTCGCGGTTTGGAGGCTAGTGATCAGAGTCATCTGTGTTTTCCAGTAGGTTTCAGTTTCACCTACTGATGTACATGTTGTATATATTTTATACTAGAGGTCGCTCTGATACATTCCGATACTTGTTTATACGGATTTTCTCGGATATACATATATATAGTACAGTATGTTTACTGTTTGTTGATTATATTGATGTTGAGAAATCCGGATGGGATTGGTGCCCACGGTTTGCTTTTTGTGGCATAGGACGAAGTGTTAATTTCCGCGTGCATATGGTAATTCCACGCTAGTAACGAAACTCTGCCGAAATTTTGAAAAGTTTTTGTTGGTTCGTATTTTCGAAGGGGTTCGATTCCGGTTTAGGGAGCTAAATCGGGGTTGGGTCCTTTCAGCTTGGTATCAGAGCATTAGGTTGTCAGATTCTGTAGACTCTTGTAGTTGTGACGCTTAGGGTATTTGAGTTGATACAGCATGGCTGGAGTGATGACCCGACTGGCCAGCGGTACTCATCAATACTTCGGGTGTTGTGTGTCCTCAAATATCTGCGGTTTCATGATTACGTTCCTTCTGCTTGTGCCTAATGCTTGTCTTGTATCAGTAGGATGCCTCCTTGACGTGGTCCCCGTGTTGATCGGGATGATGATCCTGATGAGGATCGCCGAACGCGCGACTTGCTGATGCGAGTGCTGCGTTTGGAAGAGCGTTTTGACCCTGTGGTCAAGGCTCGTACTGCGGGTGCTACTGTGTTTTCGAGTTCAGTTGATCCAGAGATATGCGAGGCATGGTTGGTTCAGATTGAGCGTGTTTGTGAGCGTCTGCAGTTTACGCCTGAGCAGATGACAGTAGCCGCAGTTGGTTTACTTGAGGGTGATGCATACTTTTGGTGGGTCAGCACTGACAGAGTTCCTGTGGATACTCCGTGGACATTGTTTCGTGATCTGTTTATGCGGAGGTATTTTAATCAGGCTACCCAGCAGCGCAAGTACGAGGAGTTTACAAACTTGAGGCAGGGCAGTTTGTCTGTACTTGAGTATCGGGATCGGTTTACTCGTTTGTCTCGTTTTGCGCGGGATATGGTGGCTACAGAGGAAGCCAAGTGTCGTAGGTTTGAGCTGGGATTGAATCTGAACATCAAGGCGACGTTGACTACGATGCCGAGGAACAACTTTGATGAGTTTGTCAGTGCAGCTCTCCGAGGCGAGGATATTGAGCAGGAGAGACAGCAGAGGTACCAGCCGAGACGATTTGAGGAAGGTGGACCGAGTCAGGGGCCTTCGAAGAGGCTGAGTTCTAATACTTCCGGTTCAGCTTCATCTTCAGGCGGTGGATCTTATCGACCACCAGCTAGTGTACCTAGGTGGAGACAGAGAGGGAGGAGAGATCGACCGCAGCGACCACAGGCTAGTGGGAGTTCCAGCGGTTCTAGTTATCCTCGGCGTACTGGTGGTACATTTCCTGTTCCGAGAGATCAACCATTGTGTAGCTTTTGCAACAAGTATCAATCTGGTGTATGTCAGCGGAGTACAGTCATTTGCTATAGTTGTGGCCAGGTGGGTCACTATTCGAGAGAGTGTCCTCAGTCGTATGGTACTGGTGGACAGGCGTCCCAGAGTTCCGGAGTTGAGCGAGGTGCCACTACGGGAGCTCGACCAGCTCAGTTTGCAGGCCAGGGCCGACAGCAGGGATAGCCCCAGCGAGGACGACCAGCCGGACAGGCGAGAGTTCATGCTATGACTATGCGTGAGGGCAGAGCATCACCGGAGGTCGTTATTGGTACGTTACATGTTTTTGGTATTCCTGTAGTTGCATTGTTAGATCCTGGTGCCACACATTCATTTATATCATATAGACTATCATCATCGGCTACGGTACCTGCATCTCCACTTCCGGGGCTGTGGAGAGTGTTGTATCCGTCAGGTGAGGTTGTGAGCATCGGTTGGGTTTACCGAGATTGTGAGGTGTTTGTTGATGGCCATGGTTTAGCCGCGGATCTGTTATTACTTGATATTGTGGATTTCGATCTGATATTGGGTATGGACTTTTTGGAGTCGCACTGGGCTATGTTTGATTGCCACAGGAAGGAGGTCGTGTTTCGACGACCAGGGTTACCTGAGATACTGTTTCGCGGCGAGAAGAACACTTCCCTACCGTGTTTGATTTCCGCGATGAGGGCGGATCGG
Organism: Geum urbanum; assembly: GCA_946800695.1. NCBI lineage: Eukaryota > Viridiplantae > Streptophyta > Magnoliopsida > Rosales > Rosaceae > Geum > Geum urbanum. The sequence goes on along the minus strand of OX326998.1, from coordinate 69,145,377 downwards.
CTGATGAAGAAGGGTTGTGTTGCTTACTTAGCCCATGTTGTGGATACTACAGCTGCAGTGCCAGAGCTTGGTAGTATTGAGATTGTGTCTGAGTTTCTGGATGTGTTTCCAGCGGAGTTACCTGGTATACCCCCTGTGCGGGAGATTGATTTTACCATTGAGTTATTGCCGGGTACTGGACCGATTTCCCAGACACCGTACCGGATGGCGCCTGCGGAGTTGAGGGAGTTGCAGATTCAGCTTCAGGAGTTGTTAGAGAAGGGATTCATTCGACCGAGTGTTTCTCCGTGGGGTGCTCCAGTGTTATTTGTGCGGAAGAAGGACGGGTCTATGCGTTTGTGCATCGACTATCGGAAGCTGAATCAGATTACGGTGAGGAACAAGTATCCGTTACCGCGGATTGACGACTTGTTTGATCAGCTGAAGGGAGCAGCAGTCTTTTCGAAGATTGACCTTCGATCCGGATATCACCAATTGAGGATCCGGGAATCAGATGTCGCCAGGACAGCTTTCAGGACGCGGTATGGGCACTATGAGTTTTTAGTTATGTCGTTTGGGTTGACCAACGCCCCCGCAGCTTTCATGGACTTGATGAATCGGGTATTTCGACGATTCCTGGACATGTTCGTGATTGTATTCATAGACGATATCCTGATTTATTCGAGGAGTATGGGCCAGCACAAGAAGCACTTGCGAGCGGTGTTGCGGACTTTGCGGGACCATCAGTTGTTCGCGAAGTTTAGCAAGTGTGAGTTCTGGTTGGATAGTGTGAAGTTTCTGGGCCACGTGATTTCGGCCGAGGGAGTTAGTGTTGATCCTGACAAGATCGAGGCTGTGCTGAATTGGAGTCGACCCACTACTGTGCCGGAGATCCGGAGTTTCTTGGGGTTAGCAGGCTATTACCGACGGTTTGTACAGGATTTCTCCCGGATAGCTACACCACTGACCAAATTAACGAAGAAGGGCGTCAAGTTTGAGTGGTCTGATGCGTGCGAGGAGAGTTATTTGCTCCTGAAGGAGAGATTGACTACCGCACCGGTTCTGACATTGCCAGACGACAGTGGTGAGTATGTTGTGTACAGCGACGCGTCGAAGTTGGGCCTTGGCTGTGTGTTGATGCAGCATGGTAGAGTTGTGGCGTACAGTTCCAGACAGTTGAAACCGCACGAGGTCAACTATCCGACGCATGATTTGGAGTTAGCCGCTATTGTGTTAGCGTTGAAGAGTTGGAGACATTACCTGTACGGTGCTCAGTGTAAGATTTTCACTGACCACAAGAGTCTCACTTACTTGCGGACACAGCCGGATCTGAACATGAGGCAGCGCCGATGGATGGAATTGATCAATGATTATGATTGTACATTTGAGTACCATCCAGGGAAGGCCAATGTTGTGGCAGATGCACTTAGCCTGAAATCGGGAGCCTCATTGTTTCACATGTGTGTGGCCAGAGTATCGATGTTAGCCGAGCTACGGGCTACGGGTGCTGTGTTTGGTTATGATGATGATGGAGCCTTGTTGGCTAGCTTTCAGGTACGACCCGTATTGGTTGATCAGGTACGGGAGGCACAGGATTCAGATCCTTACTTGCTGAACAAGAAGACCATGATTCGGAATGGTGTGCCTACAGAGTTCCGATTGAGCGACGACGGTACGTTGTTGTTCAGAGGCAGATTATGTGTACCCAGAGACGAGGACTTAAAGAAGGAGATTCTGGACGAGGCCCACAGTTCAGCGTATGCGATGCATCCCGGAGGTACGAAGATGTTTCGTACACTTCGAGCGTACTATTGGTGGCGCAACATGAAGCGGGAGATTGCCGCGTACGTGAGTCGGTGTTTGATTTGTCAGCAGGTGAAGGTGGAGAGGCAGAAACCTCCAGGGAAACTACAGCCACTTGAGATTCCAGTTTGGAAGTGGGAGCATATCACGATGGATTTCGTCTATCAGTTGCCGCGTACTTCGGCGGGCAACACTGGCATTTGGGTTATCGTTGATCGATTGACGAAATCTGCACATTTTCTTGCACTTCCAGGGAAGATTTCAGTGGGCAGATTGGCCAAGTTGTACTTATCCGAGATTGTTCGCTTGCATGGTGTGCCTGTGTCGATTGTTTCTGACCGTGATAGTCAGTTCACTTCTGAGTTTTGGCAGGCTTTACAGCGAGCGTTGGGTACGAGATTACGGTTTAGTACAGCTTTTCATCCTCAGACTGACGGACAGTCCGAGCGGACCATTCAGACTCTTGAGGATATGCTAAGATCGTGTGTATTGCAGTTTCGCGGAAACTGGGATCAACAGTTACATTTGATCGAGTTCGCCTACAACAACAGCTATCAGGCTAGTATTGAGATGGCACCGTACGAGGCTCTGTACGGGAAGCAGTGTCGCACTCCATTGTGTTGGAGTGAGGTGGGCGAGCGTTGGCTTATAGGTCCGGATTTGGTGAAAACCACAATGAAGGACATTCAGATTATTCGAGATCGACTGAAGATTGCCCAGGATCGGCAGAAGAGTTACGCGGATGTGAGGAGGAAGAGTTTAGAGTTCGAGGTTGGTGATTGGGTCTTCCTGAAACTATCTCCGTGGAGGGGAGTTGTGCGTTTCGGGAAGCGTGGCAAGCTTCGACCGCGGTACATTGGTCCGTATGAGATTACGGAGAGGGTTGGAGCTGTTGCTTATAGACTTGAGTTACCGGCTGAGATGGCTCGTGTGCATGATGTCTTCCATGTTTCGATGTTACGGAAGTACATCTCAGATCCTTCACATGTGATAGCCCCACAGCAGTTACCGATCAGAGAGGATTTATCGTATGTTGAGGAACCAGTGCAGATTCTCAATCGTCGTGAGCAGGAGTTGAGGCACCGCGTGATTCCGCTGGTGAAGGTCTTGTGGCAGAACCATTCAGTTGAGGAGGCCACCTGGGAGACCGAGCAGCATATGCGGGAGCAGTATCCTCATTTGTTCACCTGACAGGTACGTAAATTTCGAGGTCGAAATTTCTTTAAGGGGGATAGATTTGTGACGACCCGAACCAGAATTAGAGGTGTGTTTGGCACGATTCTCGAGATTCAGTTATAGTCGTAGTTTTGCGATATTGCGTGGTTTGCCGATTTGATTCGCGACGATATTTTGGGTCGAGAATTTGGGTTGAGTGTCTTCACGGAAAGTGTAGAGTACGTGATTTCGAGTTCGTAGGTGGTTTCGGAAGATTTTTCCGATAACCGAGGAATATTTTATGATTATTTGAAGTTTCGGGTTTCGACGAGTTTATCCATTTGTTTCGAGCTTATCCGAATCATTTCGTATTTTCATTTTGGACCGTCGATTGACCCGAGGGACGAGTATAAATATCGAAAAGTCGGAAAATAGTCGTGAAATAGTCGAGAATTTATTGTGGGAGTTGACCAACCGTTGACTTTCCTATTTTGGAAAGTGGAAGAGCTGCCGAGAAGGGAAAGTTTCCCGAACGGGAAAGTGAACTCCGGCGATCTTTTTCCGGCCACGAGCGACTTCGGCGAGGGTATAGATCGATTCCTTGTTCAATTTCATGTTGATTCATGCTTGAGTTTGTTGAGTTTGGTTGGTTTTTGGTTGGGTTCGAATGGAGGCCGAACCGGGTTGATCGCCGTTAATGGTGACGGCGGTTCCGGCGACGGTTGAGGGCCATGTGGTTGGGGGTTTTGCTCCCCACCTCGTGGTGGAGCTTCCTGGTTGATTAGTTTTGGACGAGGAGGCGAGTATGGGTGAACCCGAATAGGGATTTGGGTTTGGGTTTTTCGATTTCTTTTCAAGAATTGGGGCAGTTCTGTTTGGAATTGGGTTGTGAGGTAGAAGAAGAAGTTGCTCACCTTGTCGAGACCATGGGAACTGGAGGAGATGGCCGTGAAATTCCTCCGTTGACGGCGCGCCGCCGGCGGCGGCGGCGGTCAACGGTGGTCAGAAAGTCAATTTTTCAGATTTCGATGTAATTAGTGTCATTTTTCTCATAATCACGCCCTGGTTATCATACGGAGGTTTTCGGGTTGATTTGGTTAGCCGATTTTCAGTCGAGGTTTCGAGTGGGAATTTCGGGATTTCCGTAATTCATTTTGCACTGCATTTCGTATTTCCGGGAACGGTTGGTTTCCGTGCATTAGTACAGTGTTGTGGATTACGATATTAATCAGTTATGTGTATATGTATTCAGGAGATCGGGATCGAGATCTGGATCGTGAGCGTGCTTCTGGCGAGGGATCTTCCGCCGGACCACGAGTTTAGCGCGAGTGCGCATTTCACGTGTCTGTGAGTGGACAATTTCTTTTCACGGAAATCTTGCGAGTCTTTTATGTGATTTATGAACTTGAGCATGCAGTATGATTATGGTTTTACGAGCATGAGATTTCATACGAGATTATGATTATATGAGCATGTGTTTACAATTATACGAATATGTTATACGGATATACGTATACGAATATGCATACACTTTATATATTGTTTCATGCTTTTGCATCGAATTGTTTATGATTTGGTTTTCACAGAGTACAGTCTTGGTTACGTTGTTGTATCGATACACATTGCCTCTCGGCTGATCCCCGATGGTAGGCCATCCAGGAGGGACGTCGTCATCCCGACCTGACCGGTGAGGGGCGTTTTCCCCGGAACCGAGGCCATTTCTGGCTTAGAATCACGGGGACCAAGGACCACGTGATTCGGACTGTACTAGCACGGTGTGTGTCCATGAGTGACCCCGTGAGATTTATACTTGCATGCTCAGTACACTGGAGGAGTATGAGCTTTACCTCGTGTACTATGTTATGTTTTTTATTTACCTGGACTCGCATATGTTTTTATAACATATATACTTGGTGAAAGACATTTATTTTCGTCCACTCACTCTAACGTGTTTATTGTCTTTCCCCTGGGCTTTTCGGTTTCTGTGCCCAGTTTGCAGTTCAGGTTTGGTGTTTCACGTCGCGGTTTGGAGGCTAGTGATCAGAGTCATCTGTGTTTTCCAGTAGGTTTCAGTTTCACCTACTGATGTACATGTTGTATATATTTTATACTAGAGGTCGCTCTGATACATTCCGATACTTGTTTATACGGATTTTCTCGGATATACATATATATAGTACAGTATGTTTACTGTTTGTTGATTATATTGATGTTGAGAAATCCGGATGGGATTGGTGCCCACGGTTTGCTTTTTGTGGCATAGGACGAAGTGTTAATTTCCGCGTGCAGGTTATGGTAATTCCACGCTAGTAACGAAACTCTGCCGAAATTTTGAAAAGTTTTTGTTGGTTCGTATTTTCGAAGGGGTTCGATTCCGGTTTAGGGAGCTAAATCGGGGTTGGGTCCTTTCAGATGGAGCCATTTAAACCTAGGAGTACGTTGTTAAAATACCTACTTACCATAATAATTACAAGTGCAAAATTTACGCTAATTAAGTACGGTTAAGATTTAAATAGAGTACACTAACTTGGCTTTTTCGGTCGTTCAATGGACGTGCGACCCGCGCGATAAAGTGTAAATTTTCAATTAATCAGCCTTGGTTAAATCGAAAAACATGGCCAGTTAGGGATAGAGATAACGCGAGAGGCATGACTAATTTCGACAAAACACCTATTGGTGTCGTCTTTCTTAGATCCAAAACCTGTCACCAGTCATAACCCGTTTCTAGACACCATGTCCGACATTCGGCCAATTTTTCGAAAATTTACACTCCCTTAAGTCCTTTGCAAACTCCGCCCTCAACCTCGTGTCCATAACTTCACTTAGGTTATGGTGTGCGGTGATGAAATTCACACATCACGAGGGGTTAAGGAGATAAGATAGGAAAATAGGCGCCATCTATTCCAAAGAGTGCGACTTAATAAACCAAGCCTATGTACTAAATTTAAATCGAAGACGTACTACCATGCAATTTACTAGAAAATACACGTAATTATCAATTAATTAAAACAATAAATAATGACAATAATGAATTATTATTTATCATGCATTTAATAATAATTATTCATTTACCAATATAATTAATTATTATTAACAATAATTATTATTACTATTATTTAATTACAATAATTATTATTTACCAAATAACTATTATAATAACTAGATAATTAAATGATAACAACCAAATATTAATTAGAATAATTATAATAACTAAATGATTACTAAATATTAATAATAACCACTAAAAATTATTATAATTACAATAATGAATTATGTAAAACTAATTATTAAATTATATTTAGAAATTAATTAATTAAATAAAAATAATGTTAATAAGGTAAAAAATAGAAATTTACCTCGCCGGAGTAATCAGGAATATCGCCGGAGTTGATTCGTCGGAGAGGAGGAACCACGCCGGAAAATTAGTCGTCGGAGCGTCGCCGGAGGAGGAAAATCGCCGGAGGAGAGGAGAGGAGAGGAGAGGAGAGGAGATGGAATGAGAAAAGGGGGGATGCTGTTCTATATATAGGCGTTCACTTAGACGACGGAGCACTATTTTCCGTCGTCTAAGTGCACTTGGACGACGGAAACAGTGTTTTCCGTAGTCTAAGTGACTGTTTAAAAAAATTTGAAGCGGCGCCAATTAATCGGCGGGACGTTTGGAACAGCCATAAATTTGGACTTAGACGACGGAGAATTGAATCTCCGTCGTCTAAGTGAAAATTTAAGCGGTGCAAAAAATTGAGGCGGTAAATTGAACCGCCATAATTTTCGACTTGGACGACGGAGAATGACCATCTCCGTCGTCCAGGTGCAATTTACATTGAAAAAAAAATAAAAAAAAAATTGAACCGCCATGATAATTTGAACCTGGACGACGGAGAATGACCATATCCGTCGTCCAGGTTCAAATTACGTAAAAAAATTTAAAAATTAATTCGCTTGGAATTTAGCGATCTGTCATTCAAGTGAAATAGTCGTACAATATCGATGAACGCATCGTATATATGAACAGTTAAATTTGAACCGACGAATAATTTTACGTCTTGAAAGTTGTTAAGTATCGACTAATCTTTACGACTTAAGTGTTCATGAGTAGAGCCTCATTTGCAGCAGAGTATTAACGAAATTGAATTTGGATAAAACAACCGTTGGATATGTTCGTCGTAACATAATATATAATTACAATAAATGACCAGAAAATAATAAGTTCGGGAAGGGTTTCATCGGCACAGTCAACCGCAAAAATTGAGAATTTCACAAACCGGAAACGTGGATACAAGACATTTCACAACTCCGATTTTTGAACCGTCGAAGCTCACACACCAAGAATTGTTTACTCTAAAGTCTTGACGAAAAGAATATGCATTGGAAGAAGGTCTAGATGGTCGTTGTCTTAGAAAAAATTATGAAATCTACACCTGGACGACGGAGATGAGATTCTCCGTCGTCCAGGTGTATAGACCCTGAATTCAGGGGTTAGGGCCTTACTGTTTAGGGTTTAGGGTTTGTGAACTTGGACGACGGAGATGAGTGTCTCCGTCGTCCTAGTTAGTACTTAGACGACGGAGAATAACCATCTCCGTCATCCAGGTGTAAAAACCCTGAATTCAGGGGTTAGGGCCTTAGGGTTTAGGGTTTAGGGTTTAGGTCGTCAGGGGTCATTTGTGTGTCCGTTCAATTATTTTGAATAAAAAAAAATTAAAAAAATGATCAATCGATCCGATTTGCTAGATTTAGGGTCGAGGATTTAGGGAGATAGCTCAAGGTACGTATTTATGTATGAAATTTCCTTCTCGCATGATATATAGATTTAACGCCGTAATTAAAACAACATATATATATATACTACATTTGTGCTCACAATAATACTATCACATGACGATCAACGTATATAATCAATTAATCATAGAATAATATAGTATAATTTCTGAAACATTTATTTCATTAATCTCTCACAATATATAATTATATAACCTGGACGCGTGTAATTAACTAATTAAGTACAAAAATATTAAGATCTACGTACATATATACATTCTCCTCCTTATAATATTTATATTAATTATTGATCGATGATGCATCATATATTAAAATAATTACATAAATTAATTACCAATTAATTTTTCTCGTCTTAGTTAAGTAGTCATCATCATAATCGTCATCATCCTCGTCCCTGGTATCCGATTGCTCATCCTCCTCATCATACTCAACATCGTCCGATGAATAACCTAAGTCCTCGTCCGCGTCTTCTTCCTGTTCGTCTTCTTCATCTTGTTCATTAATGGCATCGATAATCTCATCTTCAGTTAAATCTGTACAACCATCAGGCATGGGTAACCGTTCACCATCTTGAACCAGGTCCATTATATCGGAGCGGCTGACAGAAATATTAGGCTATTGATAGACAGGAATGTCTCTTTCTGGTTCAGCAGCATCTTCAGTCGTCGCCGGTGTCCCTTCAATTGTCTCTGTATTCCATATTCCTCGATGAGAGATATGGTTCACTATTTTCCACCCTTCACCGGCTTTCGGATCGTCCAGATAGAACACCTGTTGAACTAAGGTGGCGAGAGCGAAAGGCTCATTCTCATACCAGCTTGAGTTTGTATCAACTGATAATAGTCCCAGGTCTTCCTTTATATGCTTGAACCATCTGCACTTGAATAGGAAAACGTTGACATCATTCCCGTAACATAGCTGAACCACATATACAATAGCCCCGTAATATAGATCATTGTCTTTCCCAACCGCTACCCCACTGTTTTGTGTTCTTCTTCCTTCATCTCGGGCAAATGAATGGAACTTTACACCGTTCACAAAACATCTGGGATAAATATAGTGTTTAATCGGCTTCCCTGGTAGCAAGTGCTTTGGCCATGACCACCACCCCCCGTGGTTTTCAGATTTTTGCAGATCAATCATCTGCGAAAAAGGGCAAATTAATATAAGGGTTTAATTACTTTCTCCAAACATGATCGATATGTATATAAATTACTAATTAAATACCGAGACGTACCTACGTACCCATTGGAAGAAATAATCGGGAAACTTCTTCTTAACCATTTTCTCAATCCACACCGAACTCTTGTTTTGATTTAACGCCTGGAGCCTCTCCCTGTATGACATCATGTACGGCTCAACTTCGTCACAGTCTCGCAACACTACCCAATGTGCCTCAATACGTTCTTCCTGTGTTAACGATTCCTTTAATACTCCTCTAAACGGTCGGACGACATTGGTGATGACAGAAAGATTGATGCGGGCACTAGGATCGGAGGCAGTGGGAGGTGGTGGATCTTTGAGGTACCTATTGCAGTAAGTAACACACTCATGCATTAGGTATGTCTCTGCTATGGTGCCATCCGGGGCCGACCTGTTTTTGACGAATGACTTATACTGTCCAAGCTGTCTACAAAATCAAACGTACAATAAGAATAAGTACATATAGCTAGCTAGTAATCTCCAGTGGAACAAATTATGAATCGAAAAACCTGTATAATTAATTAGTTGTACATACCTTTCTTGAGGATACATCCAAGTGTACTGGACCGGACCAGAAATGAGCACCTGCTCGGGCAGGTGGATCATTAGGTGAATCATGATGTCAAAGAAAGCAGGGGGAAAAATCCTCTCTAGTTTGCAAATGATGTGCACAATTTGTTGTTGCAATTCCACCACATCTGACTTCTTTAATTCTCTGGCGCATAACCTCTGCCACCACCTGCACAATACCAATATTGGTTCTACGACGTCACGAGGCAAGTATGGTCGAATTACCACTAGAATCAGACGTTGCAGCATAACGTGATAGTCATGTGTCTTTAGATCAACAAACTTGTGTTGCACCTTGTCCACTACTCCAGTTATAGTAGCTGCATACGTAGCTGGATAACGAACGCCCTTAAACCAGTGAAATACAGAACGTCTAAGCGTCGGCTTCACTGTGTAAGGTGCAACTGGCATCTTGTTGTACACTCCTTTCCTATCCCTCCTCAACCACAAGGGACGACATAGATTCATTGATTCCAAATCTTTGCGCGCTTTAGGAGTATCTTTAGTCTTGAACTTAATACCGAGAATTGTTCCCACCACGCTGTCGCACACATTATTTTCTATGTGCTTCGCGTCCAAGTTGTTCCTCAGCTTCAACTTCAACCAGTAAGGGAGTTCAAAGAATATACTCTTGTTATCCCAATAGCTCAGATCACGTGGAGGAATTGGATTGCATTTCTTTACATCCGCGTCATTGGTCAACACACCAAAGTCGAAATAGCTCAACCTCTCTAAAATCTCTTCGCCCGACCAACTACGGGGTTTAGGATTGTTCTCTACCGTCCCGTCAAAATGAGCTTCATCCTGTCGCCACGGGTGGTCGAGAGGAAGCCATCTACGGTGACCCAAGTAACACACCTTCCCCGCGTGCCAACTAGAGTTCACGTCATCCAAACATATAGGACATCCATTATATCCTTTTGTCCTGCAGGCTGCCAACATCCCATACGCTGGAAAATCGCTGATCGTCCACATTACGGTAGCCCTCATCGTGAACATCGTGCAGTGAATTTGTCATAAGTTGGGACTCCATTTTGCCACAACAGTTTCAGCTCGTCGATCAAAGGTCTGAGGTAGACATCTAAGCACTTCCCTGGAGATTTAGGACCTGGAATTAGTACAGTAAGGAAATTAAATTCCTTGTTCATGCACATCCACGGAGGCAAGTTGTACGGCATCAGAATAACTGGCCAAGTGCTGACGGCGGAGCTATTACTTCCCCGAGGATTGAATCCGTCTGTAGATAGGCCGAGTCTAACATTTCTAACCTCTGCAGCAAAGTCTCCAAATTCTCTGTCGAAATGTTTGAAACCCTCCCCATCCGCGGCGTGTCGCAGGACATCGTCATCTATTCGCTTTTCTGCGTACCATCGCATCGCCTCTGCTGTGTGTAGAGACATGTACAGGCGCTGCAATCTGGGAAACAAGGGAAAATATCGAACAACTTTCACAGGAATTCTCTTTTTCGAACTCTTCCTATTCACCTGGAATCTGTACTGGCCACATACGGGACTATAGTCCAAATCTTTATACTCTTTGTAAAATAGCACACAATCATTCGGACATGCGTCAATTATCCTGTACTTTAGGCCGAGGCTGCTCAAGATATTTCTAACCTTATAATGAGATTTAGGAAGATTGTGATCATCAGGAAGCAATTTACATATTTGCTCCTGAATTTCGTCAAAAGCACTCATTGACATTTTGTGCTTCACTTTTATCTTCATTTGCTCCATCACATATTGCAACACATTCTCTCGACATCCAGGGAACACCGGGGTCTGCGCTTCAAGTAGCATCCAGTTGTACTTATCCATCTCACTGGTGTCAGTGGCCAAGCTAGCAGCGGGGAATGTGTCATCATGCTTATTAGTGGTACTGTAACCTCCGTCTTGGTGTTGGTTTCCACCATGACTACATCCCGGAAACGCATCATGGACCAAATCTAAAGTTGGGTTGCAAGCTGGGGGTCCGGCACCACTGCCGCTGGATGAGGCACCATGGTAACTGTACCCTGAGCTGAAGTCTGATGCGCTGAACTCTACTGCTTCACCATGCTCACTCCATGTAGTGTAACTCCACATCATACCATTTTCGTACAGGTGTTGCACCATAACATTAACCTCCACATACTGACAATTAAGACATTTCTGGCACGGACACCTGAAACGCTTCTTTCCCTGACCATGTTCTATCGCAAAATTCACAAATTCGCTAATTCCATCCATATACCGGACATCACATCTATTCTTCAACTTCATCCAACTCTTGTCCATACTGCTACAAAATATTATAATTAATTAATTATTACATATATATATATATTAGTCCATTAATTTACACATAATTATACGTACTCGATCTACATCGATCCATCAATTACGTACGTAATTTAATCTGTATATATAGCTAACATCCATGCATGTATGTACGTTTTCACTAAATATATATTAAGCAAATTTTAACTGCGTACGTACCTGCTGGCATTCTCGATATCAGTTAATTAAGCTAGCTAGCTAGTCAGCGGAGATCCCTGATCCTGATCCTTCTCTTTCTCCTTCTCCTTCTCCCTTCTCCTTCAATTCTTCTTCGATCTTTAAAATTTCCCGTGGGACAGAGGATTGGATGGAATGAAGAGAGTTTGGCATCGGGCTTATATAATGCTTCACTTAGACGACGGAGGTGTCAATACGTCGTCTAAGTGGAAGTTACTCGGACCACGGCGTGTCGGTCCGTTGTCAAGGTGATCACTTGGACGACAGAGATAGTATTCTCCGTGGTCTAGGTGTTATTTGGACGACGGAGATGGTGTTCTCCGTGGTCCAGGTGTTACTTGGACGACGGAGATAATATTTTCTATCGTCCAGGTGGACACCTGGACGATGGAGATGGTATTCTCTATGGTCCAGGTGTTACTTGGACGACGGAGATGGTATTCTCCGTGGTCCAGGTGTTACTTGGATGACGGAGAAGTCTCCGTCGTCCAAGTGTCACTTGGACCACGGAACAATTACATTTCTGTGGTCTAAGTGCTGTTTTCTTGTAGTGTCCCACAAATTATGTTACGTATATTGAAAGGACCCAACCCCGATTTAGTTTCCTAAACCGGAATCAAACCCTTTCTAAAAACGTGAACTTTCAAAAACCGAAAATTTCGACAGAGTTTCCTCTATAACGCGCGATTACCATTAACCTGCAGCGGAAAATACACTTCATCCTACGCCACAAAAGCCAAACCGTGGGCTCCAATCCCAATCGGATTTCTCAAAAACATATCATAATGTAAAGCAATAAACAAAACTATAGCTTTACAGAAATCAGGAAAAATCATTTGAATATATAAACATATCCAGTATTTAGAGCGACCTCTAGTATATACATATATACAAACTAGGAACCTACCATAAAATAAATGTAGCTCGAATACTAATCCTCAAACTGTGACATGCGACACCCGAATTCAAACTGCAAACTGGGCAAAGAAAACAAAGAGCCCAGGGAAAGACATAAAAACCGTTAGAGTGAGTGGACGAAAAGAAATGTCTTTCGCCGAATACATATATATGTTTATAAAACATATGCGAGTCTAAATGCATGAAAATCAAATGGTACACGAGGGAGACTCTAACTCCTCACGCGTACAGAGCATGCATCGAAAATCCCGCAGAGTCACTTATGGACATATCCGCGCTAGTACAGTTCGAATCATGGGATCCCAGATCCACACGTGATTCCAGCCAGAAAGGGTCTCGGGTCAGGGTATCTGCTTCCTCCCGGAAATGACCTCGTCTCAGGGTAGCAGTCCCTCCCCCCCCCCCCCCCGGTAAACATCCACGGGGATCAGCCGGGATGCAAAGTGTATCGATACAACCATATATACTGAAACTGTACTCTGTGTAAACCAAATCATAAATAGTTTCCATGCAAATGTATAAAACATAATGTAAATGCATATTCATAATACATAATTGTATAAGCATATTCATCGATGCATATTCGTAAATGCATAATCGAGCCAGTTTGCAGTTTGTATTCAGGTGTCGCACGTCGAGGTTATATGCATAGTATTCGAGCCACTTTTCCTTTCTCAGTAGGTTTCTAGTTTGGCCTACTGTTGTATATATATGTATATATTAGAGGTCACTCTGAGTACTGTTTATGTTATATTTTCAAATGATTTTCCCGGATTTCTGTAAAGCTATAGTTTTGTTTATTGCATTACATTATGATATGTTTTTAAGAAATCCAGATGGGGTTGGTGCCCACGGTTTGGCTTTTGTGGCATAGGATAAAGTGCATTTTCGGGTGCAGGCTAATGGTAACTTCGCGATTTAGTGAAACTCTGCCGAAATTTCTATGGTTTTTGAAAGTTCGTGTTTTTAGAAGGGGTTTGATTCAGGTTTAGGAAACTAAATTGGTGTTGGGTCCTTTCATAGCCTGCCCACTGAAATCATTCCTCGAAGTACAAGGAAATGAACTGATTTTGTCAAACGGTCCACAATGACCCAATAACTAGTATTACCATCCGAAGTACGCGGTAACTGATACACGAAATCTAAAGTCATATGCTCCCACTTCTAATCGGGAATCTCCAATGGCTGTACCTTCCCAGCAAGTTTCTGTCTCTCTGCCTTCACCTGCTGACAAATGAGGCATCTGTTCACATAACCTGCTATTTCCCTCTTCATGTTGCTCCACGAGTAGTAAACTCTAAGTATTTGATACATCTTCGTACCACTAGTGCATATTGTGACGACCCGAATCAGAATTAGAACGCTAATCGGCTTAATCCGCGAGTCTACGAGTAATCACAGTTTATCGTAATTTAATCGAATTGGCGGTTTGGTTCACGACTTAATTATCGGGCGAGAATTTCGGTATGCGTGATTTCAAGTTCATGGGTGGTTTCGGATAATTGTTTCGGTAACCGAGGAATATGTTATGAATATTTGAAATCGCGTAATTTCGTCGTGTTTATTCGTTTGAGTTTGAGTTATCCGAAACGTGGATGTGATTCGATTTGGACCGTCAATCGTATCAAGCCGCGAGTATAAATATCGGAATAGTCGGAAAATTATCAAAAAATACTGTTCGGGAAGTTTGACCGTCGTTGACCAGAAAAGGACCCGTTGACCGAGTTCAAACGGACCGCCGTTGACTCGCCGTCAAACTTCACGATTCCGGCTACCTCCGGCCTTGATTTTGGTATGGCTAGCTTCCTCTTTTGATTTCCTATGGTTTAGAACTTTATTTGAGTTGAATTGATTACGATTTGAGGGAGTACGAGCTCGGGGAAAACTAGGGATTTCGCCGGAATCGGGTAAGGTTCTCCGGTGACAGTTGAGGTCAGGGGTGTAGGGGGAAAGGTTCCCCTCATCCTTGTGAAGCTTTTGGGTGAAGGAATTTTAGTTTGGATGAGGTTTGAGACTCGCTGGAATCTCGCCGGAATCAATAGATTCCGCGAGTTTCGGGGTCAATTCCAGCCGGTGGGCTTGGAATTGGGTCTCGGTATAGAAGAGAAATGTGTTGGGCTTGAGGAGTACTTGTGATCTAAAAATTTTGGCCAAAATCCGTCACCGTTGACGCCCCACCGCCGGCGGCGGCGATGGTGAACTGCGGCGCTCCTGCGAGGGCGTTGACTTTTTGAATTTGGAATAGTTGTATACCGTTTTTCTCGTAATCGCGCTCCGATCATCGCCTTGAGGTTTTCGAGTTGATTTGGATATCGGATTTTAAGTCGAGGGTTTATGCGGAGAATTTGGGGGTTTCCGTTTATTATTTTGTATTCGAGTTATATGTTTCCGGAAATGGTTGGTTTCCGAGGTGTGGTACAGAGTAATGAATTGTGATTTTGATCAATTATATTTTGTGATTATTCAGGGGATCGAGATCGTATATTGGGCGAGGGATCTTCCGCCGAATCTCGGGATTAGCACGTTTGCACGCTGTGCTTGTCTGTGAGTGGACCTTTCTTTTCACTGATCGATTGCAAGTCTTACGTATGTGATTATGACTTATACGAGCATGTGCTTTTCGATTATGCATTTACATTATGCTTTATACGTGTGCATAAAACTATTTATGATTTGATTTACACAGAGTACAGTCTTAGTATATGTGGTTGTATGGATACACTTGCATCCCGGCTGATCCCCGAAGATGTTTGCCAGGGGGGAACTGTACCTTATGCCGATGTATTTCCGGGTGGGTACAGATGTATGTTCCTTGTGCCGATGTGTTTCCGGGTGGGAACAGATACCCTGACCTGAGGCCTTTCTAGCTAGAATCACGTGTGCGTCTGGGATCCTGTGATTCGGACTGTACTAGCACAAATGTGTCCATGAGTGACCCCGTGGGATTTTCTATGCATGCTCTGTACGTTGGAGGAGTTTGAGTTCACTTCGTGTACTATATCATATTCATCCATTTTGACTCGTATATATTTTTATATTATATATTATTCGGTGAAAGACATTTATTTTCGTCCACTCACTCTAACGGTTTATATGTCTTTCCCTGGATTCTCTGTTTTCAATGCCCAGTTTGCAGTTTAGATTCTGGTGTTGCACGTTGCTATCGGAGGCTTAGTGTTCGAGCTACCTTTCTTTTCCAGTAGGTTTCTTGTTTAGCCTACTGTTGTATATTTATGTATATATATACTAGAGGTCGCTATGAATACTTTGATGTTACATTTTCATATGATTTTCCCCGGATTTCTGTAAAGTTACAACTTTTGGTTTATTACTTTACATTATTATTATGATATTGAGAAATCCGGATGGGATTGGTGCCCACGATTTAGCTTTTGTGGCATAGGATGAAGTGTGTTTTCGGGTGCAGGTTAATGGTAATTTCACGGTATAGTGAAACTCTGCCGAAATTTCTATGATTTTTGCAAGTTCGTGTTTTCAGAAGGGCTTTGATTCCGGTTTAAGAAACTAAAACGGGGTTGGGTCCTTTCAATAACATACGTAGAACAATGAGCTTCAATAAGCATCTCCCTCTTCAAATCATTGTCTCTGGGCCCACATAACCTCCCTCTACTCAACGAAGTGCCAATATTCCTCAATTGATACTCTGCTGGAACACCATTATGAATCGCATTCTTCTAGTCCAACCAGTAGGAATCCGCATCCTGAACCTCACAGACCTGATCAAGTAACACAGGTCGATCCAGGAACTAGCCAACAATGCTCCATCATCATCTCACTCTAACTCAGTTCTCGTAGCTCGCAACTCAGCTAACAATGAGATTCTTGCAACACTTACATAAAACATATAAACTCCAAATTTTCGACTAAGTGCATCAGCAACAACGTTGGTCTCCCCTGAATGATATGCAAAGTACAATCACATTAGTCTTTCCCGGATGAACTCAAATGTGCAGCCATAGTCGTTAATCAACCCCATCCATCTACACCGCCTCATGCTCAAATCTGGCTGAATACGTAAGTAGATGAAACTCAAGTGATCAGTGTACATCCTACACTGCGCTGCACGCCATATCAGTAATGTCTCCAACTCTTTAATGTTAACACAAAGACAGCTACTCCCAAATCATACATAGGATAAGTAACTTCATAAAGCTTCCACTGCCTAGAACCATATACCATCATATTGCCATGCTGCAGCCCAACTCGACCATAATCTAGTTTCGAAACATCACTATACATAACATAATCCTCACTGATATCACATAATGGTGAACAATGGTGCAGTAATCAACCTCTCCTCTAACCACAACACGTAACTCTCCTCACAGGTACCTAACCATTTCAAACTCGACCCTCTGATCGAAACTAATGATACACAAATCTGAAATCAATCTCTGAAAACTGAAGCTCTAATGAGTTGATCAAACAAGCCATCAATCTGAAGTGGAGGATACTTGTTCTTCACTAAAACCTGATTCAGCTTCCGGTAGTCGATGCACAACCTCATCAAACCATCCTACATCTTCATAAAACATACTGGAACACCCCAAGGTAAAACACTGAATCAAATGAAGTCTTCCTCAAACAATTCCTGAAGTTAAATCTGCAACTCCCTCAACTCTGATAAATTCTCTGAAAAACATCTGAATACTCACAGATAACCTCAACATCACGAACATCAGGTACAACAACCTCCACATCACGAACATGTGCCAAGTACAGCATACATCCTTGCTTCATCATCAGCTCAGCCTCATTACTGAAACCACACGTAGTAGAGAAGCATTTCTTTCAATTTTAAACAAGATCTATGGCACGATTGGACGTCAAAGGGCTACAACATTCTTGTGACGAACAACCACAGTCTAATGAGTCACCAAGACATCCATCCCCAAAAAAACATAACAAAATCCTCAATGTCCAGTAACAACCACTCCGCAGCTAGTCCACAACCTCCTGCAAACCTCATAGTCTTGACATCCCACCTGATACACACAATCTCATCAACTGGATACAGCACTATCAACAAACCTGGAAGTGAAGATGCAAGCATAATAGCCATGAATGTCAAGCAACGGTAGCCTCAGGGAAACTCTGCCCTCACACAGGGTCGTGGCATGAACTCTGGCATGTCCAACTAACAGTCCACGTTGATTGCAACTTTACTGATTGACTTGTCTAGAAGTCTGCGTTGATCAAACTACAGAAATGGTACCTTGACCTCCTCATGATCTCTGAGCTGCAGAACCACTAAAACAGCTGACTGAGGACATTCCCTCGTAACGTGACCCTCCTGGCCACCACAATAGCAACTGAGAATGCCCCTTTGACACAAACCATAGTGACGCTTACTGTAAAAGTTGCACAATGGAAACTTATGCTGTGTGGAAGGATCACCAACGACCACCCTGACTCAAACCACAGGCACTAGTCCACTACTCTGTGATCTCCTTCCTCACCAAATGGATCTTCTGCCTTATCCATATGACCCTCAACATAATCGAAAAGGCCACAGCCTGATGAAGATACTGATCCCGAGGTGCTTGAACTCAACCTCATCAAAGTATCTCGACTGAGTTCACCTTCCTCAAGCTGACATGTCTGAAACCGCATATGCATTTCCTTCTCAATGTCTTCGCCTCTGAGTGCAGCACAACAAACTCCTCACGGTTGTCTTGAGGCATAACAGTCAAAATCCCTTGGATGATCATGTTCAAACTCATCTCAAACCTCATGTTAGTACGTTATCCCGTAAACAAAATTATTGCACACTTAGTCATTCCAAACGGACCGACACAGCTCAGACCAAACGGATGACAACAACACAAGCTTCAACTTTAAACAAGGAAGCAACACCGCCCGAAAGCCCACACACTCGAAACGGCAAATGGAAGGAACCAAGACACAACATAAACAAACAAGAAGATCCCACATCGAAGAACAACAAAAGACCCCATACTCAACCGCAATATATACAACAAATTTATGACAGTTACAAGGTACACCATATCACGCCCGTTACTCAACCAATACCATTTGTTACGCTTCATACACTAATTTGAGTGTCGGAGAGTCGAAGGCGGGAACAACCCGTCAAGGCTTCTAACGACCGTTTTGTATATTACTTTTAACAGCAGGTAAATGACGATATACGCGCGACAGCTCGAATCACCAGAATTGACCCCATTCGTATCTCTGCTGGAATCCTTACGAAATCTGGTAGAAACAATTAGCGTCGTCTGTGGGAAGAGAGCAATCGTAAACCACCCGAAACCATTGCAGCGAAGATGGTGATAGACCACGTTACACCCGAAAGCCGGAAGACGAGAGACGCACCCATCGACTCGATCAGCAGCATCAACCTCGTAAAAGAACTCCAAACTGCCTGAGCCGTGAAAGACTTGGAACGCCAAGCCCGATAGCGCTTGGATGATCGGCTTGACGCGTTCATCCGAAGCCAAGAGACCCAACGAGAAGAATCCGGACCAATGGAGGAGCCAGGAACCAGCGGGTAAGCCATCAGGGTAGACCCACCGTGGGGACGGCGAAACAATCGGCTCCCAGGACCTCCACCGTCGCCCGAAAGGATACGAGGATACTACGACGAGGAACCCACCACGACGGTCGGGAGCGCCATGCTCCGACAGATGGCGGAGATGGAGGCCGAAAACATGTCACTCAAGAAGAGCACGCACACCGGGCCAAAAGGAATGTACACTCCCCGTGTGAGTCCCTTATCGGACGACATCCTGGCACAGGGCAAGGATCCATATTCCAAAACAATAAAGATCAGCAGGTTCAACGGGAAGGGAGACCCACGAACACACATTGACGAGTATTAATCCGCCACCGCAGGTACCCGATACTTGGATGCAACCCTCTGCTTCCTATTTAAGGAGAAATTGTCGGAAGAGGCGCGAAACTGGTTCTACGAGGTGCCAACGGGATCCATCCGCTCTTTTGATGAACTCACGGAGTGCTTCCTCAAGCGATACCGGCTACAGGGCAAGTACAACACCGCCAGCATGCTACTAAAGGTCTGTTAGGGGGACAAAGAAAACCTATCCGGCTTCATCAACCGATGGAGGACCCTTGCGAACACGTGCAGGAACCTCGACAAGAACGTAGCAAAAATGGCGTTGCTGGAGAACCTGACGGGAACCCCGTTCGTGGAGAAGATGGTCAGAAAGGACTACCTTGGGTAGGATGAGATCATCGATCTAATCATCCAGAAGGCACTAGTGGAAACCCATGTATATGGAGCGCAAGGCCCAAGCACGATGCAGACCCCGAAGAGATAGGGTTACACGCAAGATCGCCCGTCATCCTCTCATACAGCCAAGAACCCGCCTCTGAAAGTACAGCCCACCACGTCTCGCAAGCGCGAAGATTACTATCGCGAGCACAGGAACCACAAGCAATATCAGCAGGCGCGCCGCGAGCGCACACCACCGCAAAACCCACCACCCAGAGATCAACACCAGCGACGCGCAGTCTTCTCCATCACACAGGGCACAAACGAGGAAGTGCTCAAGCAGAACAAACGCCAAATGCCGAGGGCGCCCGGCATCGCCCCCATTCGGAACAACAGTGGAACGTGGTGTATGTATCACAAGTCGAACACCCACAAAACTAATGACTGCAAAATCATATCCAGGGAAATCGAACGATTACACACGGAGGGAACGCTGGTCTTTCGAACGACGAACGATGAACGCGGAACGCCCGGCAACGGACATACGAACAAGAGGCACCATCAATAACATCACAGGCAGAAAGCGGAAAACCGAATGCCCACGGGAACAGGAAGAACCCCGACCTAGGGACGTGTTTGCAGTACATCCCGGAAATCCACCGCAGGAAATCAAGAAGGATTGGCCCCCAATCACCTTCACCTACGAGGAAGAGGGCATCCAGAATAGCACGCTCCCGTTTGTCATTGACGGAATGGTGGATCGATACTTAGTCAGGATCATCGATAACGGAGCCTCCGTCAACTTCATCTTTCGAGAGGCATACGAAGGCCTCGAGCACTCGAAATGCAAGATGACGCAGGATCACGAAAGCATCGCCAGCTTCTTTGGTGAGACCACCTACCCCCTCGGTAGCGACTACATACGATTCGACATTGGTGCACCAGGAACCCCCCAGAGCGAAATCAGAACAGACTTCATTTTACATGTCCTACAACATGATTCTCGGACGACCGTGTATCTCGAAGCTGAGGCTGATCATCGCAGGCCACATGCTCATGGAAAAGTTCTCGATAGACCACAGAATTGGCACAATCAGAGGGTATGATTTCGTGGAAAAAACTGTTCGACCGGACAAAGATAACACACGGTTAGAGGTGCTCGCCATGGCGGAGTGTACCCCCGAAGAGCAGCAACCTGATGACCCGAGTGACGGATTGAACGCTATCTGACCCGCTGAAGAGCGGGAGGGGCAACGCATGATACAACTATCAAGCGAACACCCGGAACGCACAATCCGCATCGGCGCACAATTGGAGCCCGACATAGCAGCTCGGATAACTCAGGTCTTGACGGACTGCCAACAGGTATTTGCATAGTCCTACACGGACATGCTCGGAATCGACCAAAGCATCATCTCCCACAATCTCTGCATCATATCACGCCCCGCCAACATTCCAAAGGTTACCTTGAGCATTCACGAAGGAAGCATGGCTCAAGGATGGGACTGGAGCACCCTAGAAACATCCGAGGACAACAAGAGGCACCCAGAGGGGGCTGCCAGACACATACAAGGGCTGCCCAAAGCAACCAGGGGGCTGTCCGACGCAACAGAAGGCAGCCAGGTGCCACCAGGGTGGCTGCCAGAGGCACCCGGAGGGTTCCAGAAGCACCCGGGGGGCTACCAGACGCACCCGGGAAGGCCTGGGAGGTTCCGGAACAGCGGGGTCAGTTCCGGAGGGGTCTGGAACAACGTGGTAGCATCCGGAAGGATTCAGAAGGGTATGGAGGCACCCGGAACACTACAGAAGGTGTCGGAAGGCCGTGGAAGGCCTTAGAAGGTTGTGGAAGGTCGCAGAAGTCTCCGGAAGACTTGGGAAGCATCAAGAGAGGTCTTGAACTCTCTAGAACCTTAGAGAGGCTCATGGTTCAAGGTCACTCCGGAGATCTCTAGAAGCGTCAAGGGACATCTTGGAGTTGTCTAGATAGGTCTAGAACTCCCTATACTTGTATATGTGCTAGATTAGTCTAGAAACACATAGGCTTGGAGGTGGAGACTATAAATAGGGAACCTCCCCTCCCATTTGAGGTAGATTAGAGAGATTAGAGATAAGAAGAGTAGGAACTCTAGGAGCTATCAAACTCTTGTAAAGCTTTCTTTAGCAATACAAGTTCTTCTTTCAAAACTCTTCTCCCTTCGATCTTTCGGCTGTTCTAGCCAAGCGTTGGCGATAGTTAGGCTGACTTAGCATAAGGGGAGTGCTAAGGCCGCACGAGTGCTAGCAGAAAAATAAGCTCGTGACAATCAGCTCACTTGCAAAGCCCGTAAAGCAGAAACGGGGCGCGTATGACCAAGTACGGTATACTGCTATGCACGTGGAGGTCGACAGACTGTAGAAAATCGGTTTCATCCGAAAAGTTGACTACCCGAAATGGATCTCCAACGTCGTCATGGTCAAGAAGCAAAATGGATCTTGGCGCATGTGCATAGATTACAGCAATTTGAACAAGGCTTATCCGAAAGATAGCTTCCCGTTACCCCGAATCGATCAGCTCATAGACGCCACTGTCGGGCACGAGCTATTGTCCATGATGGACACATACTCAGGATAAAACCAGATCCTCATGAACCCCAAAGACCAGGAGGCGACTTGCTTCACTACGGACAAAGGGCTCTACTTTTACATAGTCATGCCGTTCGGTCTGAAGAATGCGGGCTCCACATACCAAATATTGATGAACATCATATTTGACGGGCTGACGAGCGAAATTGTAGAGGTCTACATCGATGACATACTGGTCAAGAGCACCAAGGCAGCAGATCACCCCGAACACCTACGAACCGTGTTTGAGGATAGACTTTTCTCCGAGGTTATTGTTGTTTGATATCCATGGCTATTGTACCTGCATCTCCACTTCCGAGGCTTTGGAGAGTGTTGCATCCATCCAGAGGTTGCGAGACCCTTGTTGGAGGACATGGCTTAGCCGCTGAGCTGTAATTGCTGGATACTGTTGATTTTGTTACGATGTTGAGTATGGATTATTGACGACGCATTGGGCTATGTTCGATGATCAAGAGAGGGTGGTTGTGTTTCGACGACCAGACTTTTCCCGAGATACTGTTTCAGCGGTGATGGTCGAGCAGGTGGTGGAAACGAGTGGTGTTGTTTGCTTAGCCTAAGTTATGGATACTACGGTTGCTGTGCCCGACATTGGCGACATTGAGGTGGTTCTCGAGTTTCCAGGTGTGTTCTGGAGGAATTACTAGGTGTTCCTCCAGTTCGGGAGACTGACTATACCATTGAGCCTATACCGGGCGCTGGACTCATTTTACCGGCATCTTGTCGTTCGGAGCCAGTGGAGCTGATGGAGCTACAGGTTTGACTTCAGCAGTTGCTGGAGGATGTTTCAGGAGATTTCATGCGATCCAGCGTACTTGCGTGGTGTGCACTTGCATTGTTTGTATGGATGATGGATGGTTCGACGAGGTGGTGCATTGATTACCGGAAGCCTGATTCGCTTCAGAGGAGAGTGAGTATCCTCCGTTTCGGATTGACGAGTGGTTTGATCAGCTCGCGAGAGCTTCAGTCTTTTCGAAGATTGATTTTGGGTTTAGATACCATCAGTTGGGGATCGATGAGTCAGATGTGGTCTGGACAGTTTTCGGGTCTTAGTGCAGGCATCAGGAGTTTTTGGTCACGTTGTTTGGTTGTCCAATGCCCCCGTAGATCTTGTGGACTTGATGGACCATGTGTTCAGATGGTTTCTGGACGAGTTTACGGTCATGTTCGTCGGCAACATCCTGATTTACTCCAGGAGTGTGGGCTAGCACCTGAAGCAATTGCGAACGGTTTTGCGGGCTTCGCGAGATGATAAGCTGTTTGCGAAGTTCAGCCAGTGTGAGTTATGATTGATTAGCGTGTAGATTTAGGGCTGTGTGATGTTATCCAAGGGAGTCGGCGTGGACCCTGACCAGTTAGAAGCCGTGTTGATTTGGGGATTTCCCTACCATTATCGACAGTTTGTGCAGGATTTTTCCCGGATTACCACTTCATTTTCCGGATTGACGGAGAAAAGCGTCAAGTTCGAGTGGTTCGATGCACGCGAGGAGAGTTACTTACTCCTGAAGGATGGTTGACCGTTGTTTCGGTTTTGACCTTACCTATCGATCGCGACGAGTTCGTGGGTTATGGCGAGGCATCGAGGTTTGGATTTGGTTATATTTTGATGTTGTGTAGCAGAGCGGTGGCTCATGGTTTCAGGCAGTGGGAAACTTATGTAGCTACGTATCCTGTGTATGGTATTCGGTGTAGCTGTTCTTGTGTTAGCATCAGAGAGTTGGAGACACTAGTGCTATGGCGTGCAGCGCAGTGTAGGACGTACACTGATCACTTGAGTTTCATCCACTTGCATTTTCGGCCAGATTTGGACTTGAGGCAGTGTAGATGGATGGGGTCGACTAACGACTATGGCTGCACATTTGAGTTTGTTCGAGAAAGGTTAGTGGTTGTACTTGACCATCCGTCTGGGACGTTGTTGCTGATGCATTCAGTTAGCAATCGGGAGCTTCAGTGTTTCATGTGTGTGTGTAGCTCGAGTTTCCGTGTTAGCCGAGTTGCGAGCTATGGGAACTGAGTTAGAGTGTGATGATGTTGAAGCTCATTGTTTTGCGTGCGTTATGCACTAGCAGTACGGAGAATGTATCAGATACTTCAAGTTTACTACTCGTGACGCAACATGAAGAAGAATATAACAGCTTATGTGTGTAAATACCACATTTGTCGACAGGCGATAGCTAGGAGGCAGAGACTTGCCGGGAAGTTTTAGCCATTGGAGATTTCCGATTGGAAGTTGGAGTTTGTTGCTGTGGTTTTGTGAGCCAGTACGCACTTCGGTTTGTAATACCAGTTGTCAGGCCATTGTGGACCATTTGATGAAATTAGTACGTTTCCATGTACTTTTCGGAAAAGATTTCAGTGGCAGGCTGGCATAACTGTGTTTGACGGAGATTGTCCATCTACGTGGTGTACCTGTTTCCCAGTTTGCTGGTCGAAGTAATCAGCTACAACTGAGTGTTGGTAAGCGTTGCAGAGAGCATTGGGGACCAGATTATAGTTTAGTATCGGTTCTTATCCTCAAATTAGCGGGCGATCTTTGAGGACTATTCATACCTTGGAGGGCATATTGTGGACCTCGGTATTGTAGTTTCGGAGGATTTGGGACCAGCAGTTTCACTTGTTCGAGATTGCATGCAGTACCAGTTTGTGGACCACTATGATTCTGACGTTGCATGATGTCGTTTTGAGGAACGATGTTGTACTCCATTGTGCTAGAGCGTGTTCGATGTGAGCTGACATTTGATTCGGATTTTGTGGAATGTACTACCACAGACTGTCAGATTAGCAGAAATGGGTTGATAATTGCCCGAGTCTGATGTTTGAGCTACGTTGATATGTGTGTGAGTTATGTGGATGTGTGTAGACTGAGTTGTGATTTGCCATGTTGTTTTGATCCAGATGTGGTCGTAGGCGAGTTTGTGTTATGCCGTATGGTTCGGCATCGCTTATATTGTTGGCTTTTGTGTGTGTTGTGTTCCGTATAGCGGAACTATATTTCAGGTTTGTTGCGTGTTGTGTACCCTATCTGTTCCTCATGCAGGAACACTTGGCAATTATGTGGAGCCAGTTCAGATTCGAGATTTGTGGGTACAGGGATTTCAGCATGGAGCTATCTCCTATTGTGGAGTCAGTTGTCAGAGTTGTTCAGCTGACGTTGTCACTGGTGAGTTGAGCAGCATGGAGAGGCAGTGCTCCTATGTTTAGTCGGCAGACTCAGAAATTTCGAGGTCGAAATTTTTTTAAGGGGGGTGGATTTGTGACGACCCGGAACAGAATCAGTAAAAGGAATCAGCTTAATATACGAGTTGGCGCGTAGTCGCAGATTTACGACAGTTGTTTAAATCACCAGATTTGATAATGACTAAATCATTGGCCGAGAATTGGAGCTGAGTCTCTTCTCGAGAGTCGTTGTACGTGTGATTTCGAGTTTGTGGGCGGTTTCGGATCATTATTTGGACGACCAAGGAATAAATTATGAATATTTGAAGTTTCGACGGAATCGGGTTAAATTGGTGGCTCTCTTAACGACTAAATTACCGGACGAGAATTTGGTTTCGGATTCTTCACGGAAGTTGTTAAGAATTTAATTTCAAGCTCGTGAGAACTTTCGGAGCATTATTCTGAGTTACAAGGATTATGTTGTGAATATTTCCGACCGTCGATTATTTAATCGGATAAGTTTGTGTTTGAGTTGAACAGTTGACTTTTTATTGGTTTGGTCGATGTGTTTGACTTTGGGTGATAATTGAAGAATATGTTGATTCGAGTTTGTTGCCACAAGAATTATTGGAATCGGATTTACGACGCGAGAGTTGTGTGCATTTGAAGTTTATCGAAAAGATAATTACGAAGTTTCCATTTTGGTAAAGTCTATATATGGAGGATTTCCTGTTTTAGAAAGTCAAAGGTAGCATTAAATTGTTGACTGGTGTTGACCGGTCAATGCGAGCAGTGGGAGGTGGTGCACGACGGCGTTTCGGCTTGCCGGCGGTGATGCTCTTTCCGGCCACCCCAAGGCACGGGGTTGGCCTTGTTCGACTCGCCACAGTCTCCTCTTGAAGACCCCGGCCACCGTTCACGGAGAGGTGGACGGTGGAGGGAGGAAAATCCGGCCAAAAATGGTGAATTTTGGGGTTAATGGTGGTTTTCAATTCCGGCCGATTTGAGTTTAATCAAGTACTGGGTTTGAAGCCCTCATCTCCATGATTCTAACCATATAGGTATGGAGTTCTAATTCGAATTGTGCTTGGAGAATTTTGGATTTGAAATTTTGGGGACAATTCGGTTTTTCTTGAAATTGACATGGTTAGAGTGAGAATTGGCCTTTGTTGCAGTTATGAAAGTTGCTCAGTGGATGATTTTTAGTGGAATAGGGGTTGCTCCGCCGAGAAATTTCACGATTGGTGGCGGTGCCGCCGGCGCCGCCGGTCAACGGTCAACTTTGACTTTTTGGGGTTTTCGACAAGTTGCATGTTATTTCACTCGAAATCGCGCCCCGATCGCAGTGGCGAGGTTCGTTTTTCGAATTGAGCATCCGAAAGTACAGCGAGGTATTGAGGTGTGATTTTCAGATTTTCGACAGTTTGTCGTAATCGGATTACATGTTTCCCAGAACGGTGATTTCTCGTGATTTGTCTTGAATTGTCGAGTTATGACTTTGAGAAATGAACTTTGTGAATATTCAGGTGTTCGTGATCGTTTGTTTGGCGAGGGACTTTCCGCCGGATCACGGGTTAACGCGAACTGCGCTACGCTAGTCTGTGAGTAGACATTTCTTTTCACGGATTGTTTGCGAGTCTTTATACACGTTTTACGAACTTGAGCATCCATACGAGATTTCGATTTACATGAGCATGTGTTATACGATTATGCTTATATCAGTATATATTACGTATATGCACTTATATATTGATTCATGTATTTGCATCGAACTATTTATGATTTGATTTACAGAGTACAGTCTTAGTTACGTTGTTGTATCGATACACTTGCTTCTCGGCTGATCCCCGATGGTAGGCCTACCAGGAGGGGCAGTACCCCGACCTGAGCGGCGAGGGGCAGTACCCCGGAACCGAGGCCTTTCTGCCTAAGAATCACGTGGAAGTCTGGGACTCCATGATTCTGACTGTACTAGCACGGATTTGTCCACGAGTGACCCCGTGAGATTTTTATGCATGCTCTGTATGCGTGAGGAGTTAGAGTCTCCCTCGTGTACTCGGACGCGTAAGGATTTAGAGTCTCCCTCGTGTACCATTTGATTATTTATACTTTCGACTCGCATATGTTTTTATAACATATATAACTTGGTGAAAGACATTTATTTTCGTCCACTCACTCTAACGTGTTTCATGTCTTTCCCCTGGGCTTTTCGGTTTTCGTGCCCAGTTTGCAGTTCGGACTCTGGTGTCGCACGTCGTGTTTGGAGGCATAGTGCTCGAGCTACCTTGTTTCTTCTAGTAGGTTTATTGTTCTACCTACTGTGGTTTACGTATATGATTATACATTAGAGGTCGCTCTGAGTATTCTGTTGTATATATTATACGATTTTACTCCGGATTTCAGTAAAGTACAGATATATTTACTACATTACATTATTGTTGATATATTGAGAAATCTGGATGGGATTGGTGCCCACGGTTTGATTTTTGTGGCATAGGATGAAGTGTATTTTCCAAGTGCAGGTAATGGTAATTCTACGTTAGTAGCGAAACTCTGCCAAAATTTCTACGGTTTTTGTTGGTTCGTGTTTTCGAAGGGGTTTGATTTCGGTTTAGGCAACTAAACCGGGGTTGGGTCCTTTCAAACGCGCCTGTCTGTTCGACGCGACGCTCGCTGCGCTCTCGGCTGCGGGTCTCCTTCTCCTACCTGAGGCGGTCCCTTCGGGCTTGTTCATCTCCCCTTTGATCTTGGGAGGCAACTTTTTCAGCCTGTCCTTCTGGGATGGCGGCTGGGGCTCCGACAGCCTCGCCCACGGCATCGACCTCCTCATCACCCTCTGGAACCGGGTCCAGGTACTCATTACAGTTGGGGGGCTACATGACACCTTGAGAAGTGTCGCCTTGCACCAACTGGCCGCTCAGGTCTTTGACGACCATGTGAGCTTGTCGGGCCCTCTCCATTAGCACCAGCATACGCTGATGGGCAGCATCCTGCTTTGTGGAGGATCTGGACTTCTTTATCTTAGCTGCACACAGTGTATACAGGGTTAGCCCGATAACCTGAACAAACGAATTAGCTAACACAAATAAAAACTTCAAAGAGAGCAAACGCCGTTAGTTGGCAGTACAATATCACACCTAGTGGTTGAAAGGACTCGGGGACACGATGTATCTGATCACGTCCACGCGAGAGAGCATCATCCGGCTTATCGAATTCCCACTCGCCTCCAACAAGGTAGTGATACCGGCGCCAGGCAGTGGAGGAGGAAGGGGGCTCCGTTAGCCACCACTTCGTTCGGGGCTCAACCGTCATCGTACGCTTGTCCTTCATACGGGGAGAATACTTCAAACGGAAGAAGTGTCTGATCTCTGCCTGTATGGGGAACTGCAGCCCACTCAGCTTCCAGATATTATGGAAGGCAATCAGCACGCGGGCGTCAACGTTGGCTCGCATTGGCCTAACGTGATGTTGAAGAGCGCGAGCGCGTACTGGAAAAACGGATGCAGGGGAAGCTTCAGCCCGGCCTTCAGCTGGAATTCACTCACTCACGCATACAAACGAATTAGCAAACACAAATAAACGGAGTGCCCTCAGCTTCACGGTACGGGGGATATGGTAGTCCCGATACCATCGCTCGATCTCCAGCACTCACGGGGACCCCTCTGGCTCCTGCACCACTTGGCCATCCGCCAGTCGCCACAATACGGGCCTGCCTTAAGGAAGAACGGGAATGGAAGCCCCAGACGCCCGCTCACCGCGTGCGTACCTATCTGATCCCCCTAAAGAGGAGAACGCGTCAGCATTCGGCACACTGGACCCCAGTTGCTCCATGATTGGCATCGACAACCTACGCAAAGCACTACTGGGGTTAACGGATAGTGGGGAGATGCTCAGTACACTATCGGACGAGGAGTCTGAAACACTAAGGGATGAAACCCGGGACCCTATACGGAACCTAGGGGTTGACGGAGGTGACTCATCACTGGATACAGCTACCAATATCATGATCCTAAGAAAAAAACAAACGGGAGATAAGCTAAAACGGGCGAACGTGCAGACTGTCGCAGCCCCAATCCCCCAGCAAAACAAGTGCAAAATCTTTCCCAATACCCAAAATGTCGATCAAATAGCCAAAAAGCAACAAAAAAAATCCAAGAACTTGAAGATGTTCTTCCCACTACCCAGAAAAAGCCCACAAATCCTCTCTACATTACAACACAAAGCAACGTAAACCCATAAATTACCCTAAAAACAGTACCCAAAACAAGTACAAAAGCCATACACCACAAAACAATTTTCGAAAAGCAACAAAAACAAGAACACTACCTTTGAAGAGATAAGACGAGAATTCACGAGATAGCAACACTCCGCAGGATTACGAAAAGACAAGATTCAAAAGAACGTTTACGCAGAGTTTCAGTTCAAGCAAGCAAAGTGTAAAAAGGTGAAAATGAAAGCACCACTATTTATAGGCTACAATTCTAACCCTAGGCAAACGCCTACCGTTTATTTTCAGCGCTTCCATCCGCAGGATTACGACACGTGTCTCACGCGCCCCACGCGCTCCCGCCAAAATTAATTACCCTACCTCTTCTAATTCGGTGTGTCACGCGTCACGCATGCAGCAAACAACTGAAATAAACCGCCTGACACATAATCACCCCAAGCGACAGATAACCGTTACGAAGACGAAAGGGTCAGAATACAAAAAGACAAGAGGGGCCCACTTCGAAACCAGCAACACCGTTTCGGAGTCCACCCGATAGGCAAGTGGTAGTTATGCTTGCGCTATCATGGGCACGGTTGATTCCATCATGACCTGCGCCATCGTTCGGGGCTAACGGACAGGTCTGGAACCTCCCGTTACGCATCCACCCAACTGAGCAATACCCAACACATAAGTGGCTCCAAACAGCAACATCAGGTTTCAAAGTCCAACCCGATAGCCGAACATCAACAACGTTCGCACTATCGTGGGATGAGTAGCAACATCACTTGTCGCCACATAATTGGCTCCAAACGACAACATCAAGTTCCGGAGTCCAACCCGATAGCCGAACAGCAACAACGTTCGCGCTATCGTGGGACGAGTAGCAACATCACTTGTCGCCACATAAGAGGCTCTAAACAGCAACATCAGGTTTCGGAGTCCAAACTGAAAGCCAAACAGCAACAACGTTTGCGCTATCGTGGGACGAGTAGCAACATCACTTGTCGCCACATAAGCGGCTCTAAACAGCAACATCAGGTTTCGGAGTCCAACCTGATAGCCGAATAGCAACAACGTTCGCGCCATCGTGGGACGAGTAGCAACATCACTTGTCGCCACATAAGCGGCTCCAAACAACAACATCAGGTTTCAGAGTCCACCCTAATAACGAGACAGCAACAAATGCTCGCATCATCGCGGCACGAAACTTCGACTCTCGACCTCAAAATCAACTCTTTATCGGAGAGTTGGGGGACTCGGGGTTAGCAGGATCCCCCCCCCCCATTCTCGAGTGACCGCATGTGCAAAATCTGGACAAAGTCTTGCAACTCCCCAATCAAGAGCTGATTCCCTTGACTTGGGGACTTGGGGGACTTGTTAGTACGTGATCCCGTAAACATAATTATCGCACACTTTGTCACTCCAAACGGATCGACACAGCTTAGACCAAACGCAAGACAGCAACACAAGCTTCAACTGTAAACAAGGAAGCAACACCGCCCGAAAGCCCATGCACTCGGAACGGAAAATGGAAGGAACCACGACACAACATAAACAAGCAAGCAAGATCCCACATCGAAGAACAACAAAAGACCCCATACTCAACCGCCAATATATACAACACATTTATGACAGTTACAAGGTACGCCATATCATGCCTGTTACTCAACAAATACCGTTTGTTACGCTTCATACACTAATTTGAGCGTCGGAGAGTCGAAGGCGGGAACAACCTGTCAAGGCTTCTAACGACCGTTTTGTGTATTACTCTTAACAATAGGTAAATGACGATATACGCGCGACAGCTCGGATCACCAGAATTGACCCCATCCATATCTCTACTGGAATCCTTACGGAATCTGGTAGAAACACCTCCTGCATTGCTTCCTCTGAAGCCACATAACACGTACAAACTGGGATAAACATGTGAACAATACATCCCTGTCTCAGGTTGGTAAACACTCCATATTTCCGTTGTTGGGTAGCTTGATTAAACCATTACCGTATAAAAAATACCCTGAATGATCTGACTCAAGCAAACCATAAACTACCACAATCCTCTGTTCAAAAGCAACATGTAAGCACCCATACATGCACAACTGCGCAAACCATGTCACACATATTTCTGAATCCAGAATGCTCATCCAAACCCACAACTCGTATTATCAAGTCGCGCGTTGATTGATCCTCAACAGGATCCACAACCTTACTGACACAGAAAGCACGTCAAGGAGGCATCCTAATGAATAAAACGTTGTTCGCAAAAAGCAGGACGTAAACATGGAACTTCAAACATTTGAAAGCATACAACACCCAGAGCATTTATGAGTATCCGCCAGCCAGTTGGGTCATCGCTCCAGACATGTTGTACATTCTAGAATATCCTTAGTAAACACGACTACAGAAGTTTACAGAACCAAAAACCTAATGCTCTGATATCAAGCTGAAAGGACCCAACCCCGATTTAGTTTCCTAAACCGGAATCAAACCCTTTCTAAAAACGTGAACTTTCAAAAACCAAAAATTTTGACAGAGTTTACTCTATAACGCGCGATTACCATTAACCTGCAGCGGAAAATACACTTCATCCTATGCCACAAAAGCCAAACCGTGGGCTACAATCCCAACCGGATTTCTCAAAAACATATCATAATGTAAAGCAATAAACAAAACTATAGCTTTACAGAAATCCAGGAAAATCATTTGAAAATATAAACATATCCAGTATTCAGAGCGACCTCTAGTATATACATATATACAAATAATAGGTCAAACTAGGAACCTACCATAAAATAAATGTAGCTCGAATACTAATCCTCAAACTGCGACGTGCGACACCCGAATTCAAACTGCAAACTGGGCAAAGAAAACAAAGAGCCCAGGGAAAGACATATAAACCGTTAGAGTGAGTGGACAAAAATAAATGTCTTTCGCCGAATACATATATATGTTTATAAAACATATGCGAGTCTAAATGCATGAAAATCAAATGGTACAAGAGGGAGACTCTAACTCCTCACGCGTAAAGAGCATGCATCCAAATCCGGTGGGGTCACTCATGGACACATCCGCGCTAGCACAGTTTGAATCATGGGATTCCAGATCCACATGTGATTCCAGCCATAAAGGGTCTCGGGTCAGGGTATCTGCTCCCTCCCGGAAATGACCTCGTCTCAGGGTAGCAGTCCCTCCCGGTAAACATCTACGGGGATCAGCCAGAGATGCAAAGTGTATCGATACAACCATATATACTGAGACTGTACTCTGTGTAAACCAAATCATAAATAGTTCCCATGCAAATGTATAAAGCATAATGTAAATGCATATTCATAATACATAATTGTATAAGTATATTTGTCGATGCATATTCGTAAATGCATAATCGTAAAACACATGCTCGAATAAATCATAATCGTATATGCATGCTCATATTGGTAAAACGTATAATAAAGACTCGCAACCAATCAGTGAAAAGAAATATACACTCACAGACTAGCATAACGCAAAATGCGTACTCCTGTGATCCGGCGGAAAATTCCTCGCCAAACGAACGATCACGATCTCCTGAATAATCATAAATACCATTGTTCAAAATCACAATTTAAAACCCTGAACCACATCTTGAGAACCAACCATTCCCGAAAATATATAACTCGAATATCGAAGAAATCGTCAAAAATCCAATAAACACACTATAAAACCTCGCCACAAATTTTGATGCACAATTCAAAATATAAACCTTACCATTGCGATCAGTACGCGATTCTGAGTAAAACGACATAAAACTTGTCGAAAAATACCTCGGCCGGAAAACCGCCACGCAGGGCTGCCACCACCGAAAAATTCCATCGGCCCAGAAAATTTCAACCTACACATGGATTTGAAGATCTCGACATTTACAACAACTTTGTAGTTCAAAACTAAGCCCAATTTTGACCGGAAAACCTTCAAAACTCACCTTGAAGTCGAAAACCCTCGTCGGAATTCATTAACTCCGATCTCCTCCGTCCGGCCATGGAAAGGTGCAAGACCACTTCTAAAAGTTTCTTCTCCCCAAGGGCTACAAAACCCCTAAAAAGTTGACCCCTAACTCGGCCGCCTCCGCCTCCGCCCCCACCATCACATCCGAATCTCGCCGGAATACCACCAAAATTCCCAAAGTTTAACAAGCCATAACTTCTTCATCCGGCAACCAAATTGAGTGAATGACCTATCAAATGAAAGAGGATCTCAAGCCCAACAACCTTCATGAAAAAGCCATGGCCAAAAGACGCCAGAATAAGGCACATCAAAGGCGAGAAAGTCACGGCCTGAAATGGGTCAGTTTTGACCCACGGGTCAAAGTGGTTAACGGGCCAGATTTCCCAAAATGGAAAGTTTCCAAAATCGTCACGTATTCATGCCGTATTTATGCCGTACACGTATCGTCCAATTCCAAATCGTATCGAAACCAAACGGATAAACACGACTAAATCTAACGGCCGAAAATATTCATAACTTATTCCACGTAACTCGAAATCATCCTCCGGAAATTCCCACGAGCTCGAAATTAAATTCTCTACAACTTCTATGATGGAACTCAAATCAAATTATTGCCGGATAATTTAGTCGTTAACACACCCGCCCTATCGACCAATTACAACAAAAACGCGACTAATCGCGAAACTCGCAAATCAAGCTGATAAACATACCATTTCCGGTTCGGGTTGTCACATATATGTCGCAATATTCATACCGCGCTAACCAATCAAGGGTGAATATGACATATTTAACCATCCGACCATATATGTTTTAGAAAATTAACATAACTTATTTTGTTAGGAAGAACAATTGTAGAAAATTAAATAAATTTCTCATTCAAAATAAGTAAATTGATCAAAATACCTTCTCGCATTACATATTTTTTTAAGGAAAACATAAGAGTGATGAGAAAATGAAACTTCAGGTAGGAAACTGAAAAAATAAAATAAAAGTTTAGGTAGTAACATGAAGAGAATCATAAATGTCAAGTAGTAAACTGAAAAATTTAGAAACTCAGGTAGCGACATGAAGATTGACCCAAACCTCAGGGTACTAAAGTGAAATTTGTCCTTATTATTAAATATGAATAAGCAATGACTCCCGTCTTAAATACTTTCCCTACATGTCTATGCCTATTTCCTTGAAAACACATTCTTACTTAAGCAAGTGTGTTAGGCGGCTCACCCATCTTCACTTCAAACGCTCGTTCTTCATCTTATTAAAGCAGAGCGAAGCAACCCGCTTAGAATTCTATTTCTCTTCATTGGTGTTTCATCAATATCCACATAAATTCTTGTAGAAACACATTAAAAGATTGAAACAAAAAAGTAAAAAAAAATGTGAATGAATAGAAGATGAAAAATGAAAAGAAATAGTGCAAAATGAGTTCAACATTTTTTTTTTGAAAAAAGAAGATTTCATTAAAACCCTATCTTTTGGATAGTACATAAACAACTGACAAACAACCATAACTCTAACTTAAGAGAAGAATAACTAATCAGTAGCAAATACTAATATTTAAATCTATGAAGCACATCAAGTCCCGACTTATATATAGTCCTCACGCGTGAATTCTGAGAAATATATAGAAAAGACAACACCCATAAGCACGCAATTGTGGTAGGTATATCCGCTCTAATGAAAACTTGCAATTCCAATGCAACAAACATAAGCCGATTACTGCAACTCCAGTATGTTCGCAGATTCACCGAACTGCCTAGATCCCATATGAAAAAATTCTTTTGGATCCCATATTTTAAACTAAGAAGACTGTCTTGAAAACTAGTAAAGCAGACCTATCCCCAAAGGCCCAAAAGAGGTCCATGCCAGATAGTAGATGCCTTGAAACCCGAACAGACTCGACCCACAAACCATAGGCCCAGAAAACTCCTCAATTAAATAGAAAACTAGCAATAATCTCAAATCTCAATTAAAGAATCATGGAACATTCTCTTACCTGGAGTTAACTCTTTAATTATCTTCATTCGACACAAATTACACTATGTATTTTTATGATCGCTCTTTCTTTCAAGGGTTAATTAGGGTCTAAGAGCATCCTGGGCGTGGAGTAGCATATTGGCTGGCTGGGATACAATTGAGAATGGGGCTAGATGGAAATATTAAATAGTGGGGATACTATTAGTATTTGGAGAGACCGGTGGCTAACGCACAATGATGATGGTATGCTCCATCCTTTGCCGAACTCAAATCGATTTACTCCTCTTATGACAAAAGACATTATTGATATTGACACAGGGGAGTGAAAAATTGATCATATTGTTCCCTTTATCCCCCAAAGTGAGGCTGAGGCCATAAAGAAGATTAAAGTTGGCAGTAAGGAGCTAAGTGATCACGTGATTTGGCCCCTGGACAGAGTTGGAAATTATTCTGCAAAATCAGGTTATAGAGCCATTCACAAGCCAGAAAGCAACAAGTAAAAGACCTCTAGCTCCCACTGTGTTGATAAGAGTTCTTGGAAAATGATTTGGAGCTCATCAGCCTTACAAAAGGTAAAACATTTTGTTTAGAGGTCCCTAACTAATTTGCCGCCTTGTTTGCGGAATGTTTACAAGAAAAAGGCAATCACTAGTCCTATATAGAAGCTATGTGATACCCATGAGGAGACAATTTGAACATTGTCTTCTCCTATGCCAATGGACAGAAGTTGTATGGTTTGGATCGTGGTTGGGCTTTAGAATTAGAAAAGAGAAAGTGTCCACACTAGAAGGTGGCTGTTGGAACTAAGGCAGTCGCTGAAAAATGATCAGGAAGAAGCCAAGGTTATTGAAGTTGTTTTTAACTTGTAAGTACGAACGAGTGAAGTTCTTAAGTATGAACGATTTAGGTTTGACAATTTGGTTCGTCTCTTGATTTAAACTAGTTCGATACTTTAATGATCACAATTTTGACTAAAAATTACACAGAATGATTACTCATATAAACCTAATAATTGGACGGTGGAGATGGTACGTAAAATATGATCATAAAGTGAAAGGACCCAACCCCGATTCAGTTACCTAAACCGGAATCGAACCCCTTCTGAAAATACGAACCAACAAAAACTTTTCAAAATTTTGGCAGAGTTTCGTTACTAACGTGGAATTGCATAAACCTGCACCCTGAAAATAACACTTCGTCCTATGCCACAAAAGCCAAACCGTGGGCACCAATCCCATCCGGATTTCTCAACATCATATTATAAACAATAAACAATAAACATACTGTACTATATATAGTATATCTGTGAAAATCCGTATAAACACGTATCAGAGTGTATTAGAGTGACCACTAGTGTAAATATATACAATATACACATCAGTAGGCGAAACAAGAACCTACTGGAAAACACAGGTAGCTCAGATCACTAGCCTCCAACCGTGACGTGAAACACCAAACCTGAACTGCAACTGGGCACGGAAACCGAAAAGCCCAGGGAAAGACATGAAAATTGTTAGAGTGAGTGGACGAAAATAAATGTCTTTCACCAGTTGATATATATGTTTAAAATAACATATGCGAGTCCATGTAAAATAAAAATACAAAGTACACGAGGTAAACCATACTCCTCCAGCGTACTGAGCATGCAAGTAAAAATCCCACGGGGTCACTCATGGACACCTCCGTGCTAGTACAGTCCGAATCACGGGATCCCAGACCCACACGTGACTCTAGCCAGAAAGGCCTCAAGTCAGAGGTCTGCCTCCCCCCGATAAAGGCCTCGGGTCAGGAATCACAGCCTCCCCTTACACACATCCTCGGGGATCAGCCGGGATGCAAGTGTATAGATACAACATCATATATAAACTGTACTCTGTGTAAATCAAATCATGAACAGTTCGATGCAAATGCAATAAACAGCATATAAATGCATATACGTAATAAATAATGATATAAGCATAATCGTCTAACACATGCTCGTATAAATCGTAATCTCGTACGCATGCTCAAGTTCGAAAATCATATAAAAGACTCGCAATCATTTTCGTAAAAAGAAATTGTCCACTCACAGGTGAGCAAAATGCGCACTCGCGCTAATCTCATGGTCCGGCGGAAGATCCCTCGCCTGAAGCACGATCACGATCCCAATCTCGATCCCCTGAATATTCATAAAACACAGCTGATCAAAATCATAGTCCACAACCCTGTATTGAATCACGGAAACCAACCGTTCCCAGAAATATGCAATGCAGTAAAAAATGATTAATTAAATTCCCGAAATCTCCACTCGAAACCCTCGACTGAAAATCCACTACCCAAATCAATCCGAAAACCTCTGGACGATAATCAGGGCGCGATTACGAGAAAAACGACATTAAAAACGTCGATATCTGAAAAAAGTCAACCCTCCACCGTGGACCGCCGTTGACCGCCGCCGCCGGCGGCGGCGCGCCGTCAATGGTGAAATCCCACGGCCAAAATCTCCAGAACTCAAGATCATTCCAAGCCTAACCCTTTTCTCTACTACCACGAAGTCCAAATCTCACCGGAACCATTCCAATTAACCCGAAACAGATCGGCGATCCCAATTTTCCGGTGACCTAATCGGACCCTTCTAAAATCTCAACAATAGCTCAAACCAAGCACACCATAAGACTCAGAGGGGCAAGGGGAGTCGTTTACCCCTAACCACCACCCTCAAAGCTCGCCGGAAAACGGCCAACCAACTCCGGCGACGTAACCCAGCTCGGCCCGATTCGGGTTAACCCAAAACGACATCAATTCCAACCAAACCAATTACCATTTGGGATGACCCGAACCAGAATCAGATGTGTGTTTGGCACGATTCTCGAGACTTGGTTATAGTCGCAGTTTTACGACAGTGTGGTTTGTCGATTCGATTCGTGACTATGTTTTCAGTCGAGAATTTGAGTTGAGTGTCTTCACGGAAATTGTAGAGTACGTGATTTCGAGCTTGTGGGCGGTTCCGGAAGATTTTTCCGGTAACCGAGGAATATTTTATGATTATTTGAAGTTTTGAATTCCGACGAGTTTATCCGAATGTTTCGAGCTTATCCGCATCATTTCGTATTTTCATTTCGGACCGTCGATCGATCCGAGGCTCGAGTATAAATAGCAAGATAGTCGAGATTAGTCGTAAAAAAACACGGATTTGCATTGACCATCGTTGAATTTCTATTTTGGGAAAGTGGACTTGCAGACCGAAAGGGAAAGTTTCCCGTTTGGGAACCACCGTCCGGCGACCTACTTTCCGGCCACCTCCGGCCACGGGACAGGTATGGTTAGCATCCTTGTTTGATTTCGAGTGGGTTAGGCTTTGGTTTGGAGTGATTTGGTTTCGTTTTGGGGAAGAACCATTGGAGGCCGAGTTGATGATTTCGCCGGTGACGGGGAGCTTGGCTCAGGCAAGATTTGGAGGGGGAGATTAGGGGGATTCGACTCCCCTCGTCTCTCTGAGTCTAGTGGTGTGATCAATTGGGGTTAGGGAGGAGTTTTTGATGCAACCCGATTTGAAATTCCTGTTTGAATTTCCGTTTGGTTTTGCTTGGTTTTGGAGGGGTTGTGATTCGATTTGGGCTTCGTGGTAGTTAAGGAAATGGTTCGTGAGATCGAGGCGGTGAAAACTGGAGCTTCCCGCCGTGAAACTCCACCGTTTACGGCGCGCCGCCGCCGCCGCCGGCGGTCAACGGCGAGGAAAAGTCAACTTTTCAGATTTCGACAATTTTAATGTCGTTTTTCTCGTAATCACGCCCCGGTTATCGTACGGAGGTTTTTGGGTTGATTTGGTTAGCCGATTTTCATTCGAGATTTCGAGTGGGGATTTCGGGATTTCCGGGCAGGGCAGTTTGTCTGTACTTGAGTATCGGGATCGGTTTACCCGTTTGTCTCGTTTTGCGCGGGATATGGTGGCTACAGAGGAAGCCAAGTGTCGTAGGTTTGAGCTGGGATCGAATCTGAACATCAAGGCGACGCTGACTACAATGCCTCGGAACAACTTTGATGAGTTTGTCAGTGCTGCACTCCGAGGCGAGGATATTGAGCAGGAGAGACAGCAGAGGTACCAGCCGAGGCGATTTGAGGAAGGTGGACCGAGTCAGGGGCCTTCGAAGAGGCAGAGTTCTGATACATCCGGTTCAGCTTCATCTTCAGGTGGTGGATCATATCGACCACCAGCTGGTGTACCGAGACAGAGGCCGAGATGGAGGAGAGATAGACCACAGCGATCGCAGGCTAGTGCTGGTTCCAGCGGTTCTAGTTATCCACGGCGTACTGGTGGCGCATTTGCTGTACCGAGGGAGTACCCGTTGTGTAGTCTCTACAATCGACATCATGTGGGTCCGTGTCAGCGAGGCCCTATCACTTGTTTCCGCTGTGGCCAGGTGGGTCACTATGCGAGGGAGTGTCCTCAGTTGTATGGCGGTGACGGACAGGCAGCCCAGAGTTCCGGAGTTGAGCGAGGTGTCACTTCCGGAGCGAGACCACCACACTTTGTGGGCCAGGGCAGACAGCAGGGACAGGCTCAGCGAGGACGACCAGCCGGACAGGCGAGAGTTCATGCTATGACTATGTGTGAAGGTAGAGCATCACCGGAGGTCGTTATCGGTACGTTACATGTTTTTGGTATTCCAGTAGTTGCATTGTTAGATCCAGGTGCCACACATTCATTCATATCATTTAGACTGTCATCATTGGCTACGGTTCCTGCATCTCCACTTCCGGGGTTGTGGAGAGTGTTGTATCCGTCAGGTGAGGTTGTGAGCATCGGATGGGTTTACCGAGATTGTGAGGTGTTTGTTGATGGTCATGGTTTAGCTGCTGATATGTTATTGCTTGATATTGTGGATTTTGATCTGATATTGGGTATGGACTTTTTGGAGTCGCACTGGGCTATGTTTGATTGCCACAGGAAGGAGGTCGCGTTTCGACGACCAGGGTTACCTGAGATACTGTTTCGTGGCGAAAAGAACACTTCACTGCCGTGCTTGATTTCCGCGATGAGGGCGAATCGGTTGATGAAGAAGGGTTGTGTTGCTTACTTAGCCCATGTTGTGGACACTACAGCTGCAGTGCCAGATCTTGGTAGTATTGAGGTTGTGTCTGAGTTTCCGGATGTGTTTCCAGCGGAGTTACCTGGTATACCCCCTGTACGGGAGATTGATTTTACCATTGAGTTATTACCGGGTACTGGACCGATTTCCCAGACACTGTATCGTATGGCGCCTGCGGAGTTGAGGGAGTTGCAGATTCAGCTCTAGGAGTTACTAGAGAAGGGATTCATTCGACCGAGTGTTTCTCCGTGGGGTGCTCCAGTGTTGTTTGTACGGAAGAAGGATGGGTCCATGCGTTTGTGCATCGACTATCGGAAGCTGAATCAGATTACAGTGAGGAACAAGTATCCGTTGCCACGGATTAATGACTTGTTCGATCAGCTCAAGGGAGCAGCAGTTTTCTCGAAGATTGACCTTCGATCCGGATACCACCAGTTGAGGATCCGAGATTCAGATGTAGCCAGGACAGCATTCAGGACGCGGTATGGGCACTATGAGTTTTTGGTTATGCCGTTTGGGTTGACCAACGCCCCCGCAGCTTTCATGGACTTGATGAATCGAGTGTTCAGGCGATTCCTGGACAAGTTTGTGATCGTATTCATTGATGATATTTTGATATACTCGAGGAGTGTAGGCCAGCACAGGAAGCACTTGCGAGCGGTGTTGCGGACTTTGCGGGATCATCAGTTGTTCACGAAGTTTAGCAAGTGTGAGTTCTGATTGGATAGTGTGAAGTTTCTGGGCCATGTGATTTCGGCCGAGGGAGTTAGTGTGGATCCTGACAAGATCGAGGCCGTGCTGAACAGGAGTAGACCCACTACGGTATCGGAGATACGGAGTTTCCTGGGGTTAGCAGGTTATTATCGACGGTTTGTACAGGATCTCTCCCGGATTGCTACACCACTGACCAGGTTAACGAAGAAGGGCGTCAAGTTTGAGTGGTCTGATGCGTGCGAGGAGAGTTACTTGCTCCTGAAGGAGAGATTGACTACCGCACCGATTCTGACATTGCTAGACGACAGTGGAGAGTTTGTTGTGTACAGTGATGTGTCGAAGTTGGGACTTGGCTGTGTGTTGATGCAGCATGGTAGAGTTGTGGCATATGGTTCCAGACAGCTGAAACCACATGAGGCCAACTACCCGACGCATAATTTGGAGTTAGCCGCTATCGTATTAGCGTTGAAGAGTTGGAGACATTACCTGTATGGTGCTCAGTGTAAGATTTTCACTGATCACAAGAGTCTCACCTACTTGCGAACACAGCCGGATCTGAACATGAGGCAGCGCCGATGGATGGAGTTGATCAATGATTATGATTGTACGTTCGAGTACCATCCGGGGAAGGCCAATGTTGTAGCAGATGCGCTTAGCCGGAAATCTGGAGCCTCGTTGTTTCACATGTGTGTGGCCAGAGTATCGATGTTAGCTGAGCTTCGAGCTACAGGTGCTGTGTTTGGGTATGATGATGATGGAGCTTTGTTAGCCAGTTTCCAGGTTCGACCAGTGTTGGTTGATCAGGTACGGGAGACACAGGATTCAGATCCTTACTTGCTAGACAAGAAGACCATGATTCGAAATGGTGTGCCTACAGAGTTCCGATTGAGCGATGACGGTACGTTGTTGTTCAGGGGCAGGTTATGTGTACCCAGGGACGAGGACTTGAAGAAGGAGATTCTGGATGAGGCCCACAGTTCAGCGTATGCGATGCATCCTGGAGGTACGAAGATGTTTCGTACACTTCGAGCGTACTATTGGTGGCGCAACATGAAGCGGGAGATTGCCGCGTACGTAAGTCGGTGTTTGATTTGTCAGCAGGTAAAGGCGGAGAGGCAGAAACCTGCAGGAAAGTTACAGCCACTTGAGATTCCAGTTTGGAAGTGGGAGCATATCACGATGGATTTTGTCTATCAGTTGTCACGTACTTCGGCGGGCAACACAGGCATTTGGGTTATTGTTGACCGATTGACGAAATCCGCACACTTTCTTGCACTTCCAGGGAAGATTTCAGTGGGCAGATTGGCCAAGTTGTACTTATCGGAGATTGTTCGCTTGCACGGTGTGCCTGTGTCCATTGTTTCTGGCCG
Source organism: Geum urbanum (assembly GCA_946800695.1). Classification (NCBI taxonomy): domain Eukaryota; kingdom Viridiplantae; phylum Streptophyta; class Magnoliopsida; order Rosales; family Rosaceae; genus Geum; species Geum urbanum. The sequence continues at coordinate 69,102,160 of OX326998.1, read as the reverse complement.
TCATAGTCAGTTCACATCCGAGTTTTGGCAGGCGTTGCAGCGAGCTTTGGGCACGAAGTTGCGATTTAGTACAGCTTTTAATCCTCAGACTGACGGGCAGTCCGAGCGGACTATTCAGACACTTGAGGATATGCTGAGATCATGTGTGTTGCAGTTTCGCGGAAACTGGGATCAGCAATTACATTTGATCGAGTTCGCCTACAACAACAGCTATCAGGCCAGTATTGAGATGGCACCGTACGAGGCCCTGTACGGGAAGCAGTGTCGCACTCCATTCTGTTGGAGTGAGGTGGGCGAGCGTTGGCTTATTGGTCCAGATTTGGTGAAAACCACGATGGAGGACATACAGGTTATCCGAGATCGGTTGAAGATCGCCCAGGATCGGCAGAAGAGTTACGTGGATGTGAGGAGGAAGAGTTTAGAGTTCGAGGTTGGTGATTGGGTCTTCCTGAAACTATCTCCGTGGAGGGGAGTTGTGCGTTTCGGGAAGCGTGGCAAGCTTCGACCGCGGTACATTGGTCCGTATGAGATTACAGAGAGGGTTGGAGCTGTTGCTTACAGACTTGAGTTACCGGCTGAGATGGCTCGTGTTCATGATGTCTTCCATGTTTCGATGTTGCGGAAGTACATCTCAGATCCTTCACATGTGATAGCCCCACAGCAGTTGTCGATCAGGGAGGACTTATCGTATGTTGAGGAGCCAGTATAGATTCTCGATCGACGTGAACAGGAGTTGAGGCACCGTGTGATTCCGCTAGTGAAGGTCTTGTGGAAGAACCATTCAGTTGAGGAAGCCACCTGGGAGACCGAGCAGCGTATGCGGGAGCAGTATCCTCATCTGTTCACATGACAGGTACGTAAATTTCGAGGTCGAAATTTCTTTAAGGGGGGTAGATTTGTGACGACCCAAACCAGAATCAGATGTGTGTTTGGCACGATTCTCGAGACTTGGTTACAGTCGCAGTTTTACGACAGTGTGTGGTTTGTCGATTCGATTCGCGACTATGTTTTCAGTCGAGAATTTGAGTTGAGTGTCTTCACGGAAATTGTAGAGTACGTGATTTCGAGCTTGTGGGCAGTTCCGGAAGATTTTTCCAATAACCGAGGAATATTTTATGATTATTTGAAGTTTCGGATTCCGACGAGTTTATCCGAATGTTTCGAGCTTATCCGAATCATTTCGTATTTTCATTTCGGACCGTCGATCCACCCGAGGCTCGAGTATAAATAGCAAGATAGTCGAGATTAGTCGTAAAAAAACACGGATTTGCATTGACCATCGTTGACTTTCTATTTTGGGAAAGTGGACTTGCAGACCGAAAGGGAAAGTTTCCCGTTTGGGAACCACCGTCCGGCGACCTACTTTCCGGCCACCTCCGGCCACAGGACAGGTATGGTTAGCATCCTTGTTTGATTTCGAGTGGGTTAGGCTTTGGTTTGGAGTGATTTGGTTTCGTTTTGGGGAAGAACCATTGGAGGCCGAGTTGATGATTTCGCCGGTGACGGGGAGCTTGGCTCCGGCGAGATTTGGAGGGGGAGATTAGGGGGATTCGACTCCCCTCGTCTCTCTGAGTCTAGTGGTGTGATCAATTGGGGTTAGGGAGGAGTTTTTGATGCAACCTGATTTGAAATTCTGGTTTGAATTTCCGTTCGGTTTTGCTTGGTTTTGGAGGGGTTGTGATTCGATTTGGGCTTCGTGGTAGTTAAGGAAATGGTTCGTGAGATCAAGGCGGTGAAAACTGGAGCTTCCCACCGTGAAACTCCACCGTTGACGGCGCGCCGCCGCCGGCGGCGGCGGTCAACGGCGGTCAACGGCGAGGAAAAGTCAACTTTTCAGATTTCGACAATTTTAATGTCGTTTTTCTCGTAATCGCGCCCCGGTTATCGTACGGAGGTTTTTGGATTGATTTGGTTAGCCGATTTTCAGTCGAGATTTCAAGTGGGGATTTCGGGATTTCCGCAATTCATTTTGTACTGCATTTCGTATTTCCGGGAACGGTTGGTTTCCGTGCATCAGTACAGTGTTGTGGATTACGATATTGATCAGTTATGTTTATATATATTCAGGAGATCGAGATCGAGATCAAGATCTGGATCGTGATCGTGCTTCGGGCGAGGGATCTTCCGCCGGACCACGAGTGTAGCGCGTGTGCGCGTTTCGAGAGTCTGTGAGTGGACATTTCTTTTCACGGATTGTTTGCGAGTCTTGATATACGTTTTATGAACTTGAGCATGCGTATGAGATTTCGGATTACATGAGCATGTGTTTTACGATTATACGATTATACTTATACGAATATACGTATACGAGTATACATACACTTATATGCTGTTTCATGCATTTGCATCAAACTGTTTATGATTTGGTTTACACAGAGTACAGTCTTGGTTACGTTGTTGTATCAATACACTTGCCTCTCGGCTGATCCCCGATGGTAGGCCATACCAGGAGGGGCGTATCCCCGACTGACCGGTGAGGGGCGTTTCCCCGGATCCGAGGCCATTTCTGGCTAGAATCACGTGGAAGTCAGGGACTCCGTGGTTCTGACAGTACTAGCACGGTGTGTGTCCATGAGTGACCCTGTGGGATTTTTACTTGCATGCTCAGTACGCTGGAGGATTATGGTTTTACCTCGTGTACTTTATTATTTCTATTTACCTGGACTCGCATATGTTTTTATAACATATATATTAAATGGTGAAAGACATTTATTTTCGTCCACTCACTCTAACGTGTTTATTGTCTTTCCCCTGGGCTTTTCGGTTTCCGTGCCCAGTTTGTAGTTCAGGTTTGGTGTTTCACGTCGCGGTTTGGAGGCTAGTGATCAGAGTCACCTGTGTTTTCCAGTAGGTTCTTGTTTCGCCTACTGACGTACATATTGTATATATTTTACTTTAGAGGTCGCTCTGATACATTATGATTCATGTTTACACGGATTTTCTCAGATATACATATACATAGTACAGTATGTTTACTGTTTATTGATTATATTGATGTTGAGAAATCCGGATGGGATTGGTGCCCACGGTTTGATTTTTGTGGCATAGGATGAAGTGTGTTTTTCCGCGTGCAGGTTAAGGTAATTCCTCGCTAGTAACGAAACTCTGCCAAAATTTCGGAAAATTTTTGTTGGTTCGTATTTTCAGAAGGGGTTCGATTCTAATTTAGGTAGCTGAATCGGGGTTGGGTCCTTTCAGCTTGGTATCAGAGCATTAGGTTGTCAGATTCTGTAGACTCTTGTAGTTGTGACGCTTAGGGTATTTGAGTTGATACAGCCTGACAGGAGTGATGACCCGACTGGCCAGCAGTACTCATCAATACTTCGGGTGTTGTGTGTCCTCAAATATCTGCGGTTTCATGATTACGTTATTTCTGCTTATACCTAATGCTTGTCTTGTATCAGTAGGATGCCTCCTCGACGTGGTCCCCGTGTTGACCGGGATGATGATCCTGATGAGGATCGCCGAACGCGCGACTTGCTGATGCGAGTGCTGCGTTTGGAATAGCGTTTTGACCCTGTGGTCAAGGCTCGCACTGCGGGTGCTACTGTGTTTTCGGGTTCAGTGGATCCAGAGATATGTGAGGCATGGTTGGTTCAGATTGAGCATGTTTGTGAGCGTCTGCAGTTTACACCTGAGCAGATGTCAGTAGCCGCAGTTGGTTTACTTGAGGGTGATGCATATTTTTGGTGGGTTAGCACCGACAGAGTTCCTGTGGACACTCCGTGGACATTGTTTCGTGATCTGTTTATGCGGAGGTATTTTAATCAGGCTACCCAGCAGCGCAAGTATGAGGAGTTCACTAATTTGAGGCAGGGCAGTTTGTCTGTACTTGAGTATCGGGATCGGTTTACCCGTTTGTCTCGTTTTGCGCGGGATATGGTGGCTACAAAGGAAGCCAAGTGTCGTAGGTTTGAGCTGGGATTGAATCTGAACATCAAGGCGACACTGACTACGATGCCTCGGAACAACTTTGATGAGTTTGTCAGTGCTGCACTCCGAGGCGAGGATATTAAGCAAGAGAGACAGCAGAGGTACCAGCCGAGGCGATTTGAGGAAGGTGGACCGAGTCAGGGGCCTTCGAAGAGGCAGAGTTCTGATACATCCGGTTCAGCTTCATCTTCAGGTGGTGGATCATATCGACCACCAGCTGGTGTACCGAGACAGAGGCCGAGATGGAGGAGAGATAGACCACAGCGACCACAGGCTAGTGCTGGTTCCAGCGGTTCTAGTTATCCACGGCGTACTGGTGGCGCATTTGCTGTACCGAGGGAGTACCCGTTGTGTAGTCTCTGCAGTCGACATCATGTGGGTCCGTGTCAGCAAGGCCCTATCACTTGTTTCCGCTGTGGCCAGGTGGGTCACTATGCGAGGGAGTGTCCTCAGTTGTATGGCGGTGACCTACAATTTGTGTAACCCTATACCTGAAAATGACCAAAGATTAAGTATACATTAATGAAAGGCCCTCATATTTAAGATTTAGGTAAACCCTATATATAAATATAATTGTATTTGACAACCCAATATATATGAAAACACGATATGATTTGCAGGGATATGTTCTCTTAACTATACAAGCACACTATCTCCATTCGAGACCAACTCCTTGCAAACTAGATGTCAACTTGCTCTTCTCTACATCGGACTCTATCTAATTGCATTCGGCACCAACGGCGTTAAATCTGCCTTACCGGCTTTGGGAGCTCTAATTCGATATAAAAAACCTTAAGCAGGCAGCTCAATTGTCAAGTTTCTTTAACTGATTCTTGTTCGATCAGTCTCACCATCGGTGCTCTATTTGGCGTCACTTTTGTGGTTTGGATAAGTTCCAACCATGGCTGGGACTTGGCCTTTGTTGTGTGCACAGTGGCAGTCCTCTTCGCAGTCATATCGCTATGTATAGGCTAGTCCTTTTACCGCAACAACAAGATCCACTACTGGAGGAGAGAATCGGGGCGACGTAATTATATTTCTACGTCGCTCCAATTTTCGATGAGGCGACGTACATTGCCTTTGATAAAAAGTACGTCGCTTCAACAAACTGAGGCGACGTAGATTCATCGTTGTCGCTTCAATAAAATAAGGCGACTACTTTTTCATTCGAAGCGACCAAACTCATCTACGTCTCTTCGAATAAAATCTAGGCGACGTAGATTGCTCAATCTACGTCGCCTTGATTTTATTCGAAGCGACGTAGATGAGTTTGGTCGCTTCGAATAAAATCGAGGTGACGTAGATTGAGCAATCTACGTCGCCTCGTTTTTTTTTAATCTGGATCTACTCTTCTTCTTAAAGTCAAACCGTTCATAAAGTTAGAATTTTAGAAAAACAGTTCATTCGCGTTCTGCAGCTGTTCTTGTGCGATTTTGGGAGAAATTTGAGGAAATTGAGAAAGAAGGTTGTTCTTGCCATTGATTTGATTCTTGAGTAAGGTTAGTTTGATTTCTATCTCTTTAACCCTCTTTATGACCATAATATGTCAAATTAGAAGTGAAATTGAAGTTTTGGTGAAATGTTTGAAGCTGAATTGAATTTGGTGTTATGTTGTAGTTTTAGTGTTTGAATCATTGAATTGTGGTAAATCATGTTATGGGTTCATGAATAATGTTTGAAATTTGGTTAAGTTTAGTGAAATTTATTGATGATTAGAAGTGAAATTGAAGTATTGGTGAAATGTTTGAAGTTGAATTGAATTTGGTGTTATGTTGTAGTTTTAGTGTTTTAATCATTGAATTGTGATAAATCATGTTATGGGTTCATGATTAATGTTTGAAATTTGGTTAAATTTAGTGAAATTAATTAATGATTAGTGTAGATTAGGTGTATTCGAGCCTTAATTAGTAGTGTTATTAGTGTTAATCATGAAATCGAGCGTATGGCTATATATAATTGTGGTGTTTATCAACTTAGAACTCCCGTTTGAGAATCAACAACTCATCTAGTTGATCGAGTTGAGTTGTTGATTCTCGAATTGTCCCATTTTTGGACACTTTAGGTGAACATGACTTTGTTGATCCTTTTGCTATTCATGTGATTTCAGTTTCAGTTTTGGGATATGGTTTCGACAGTGTCTCCTTTCAATGTTCCCCGAGTGCAAATTAGGTTGTTTAGATATGTGTGCACTCGGGGAACTGTAGGGAGATGCTGCCGAAATTTTCCTAAACTGGAGCTGAAACGCATGGGTGCAAAAGCGTTGACAAATGTCGTGTTCCCCTGAAGGGGATAGGACCCAACCCGGAGGCATAAGGCAAAGAAGTGTGGGGTTTTGGTTGAATCGCAACTGTGGCGTGGTAACTTTGTTCATATTGATTGTTTATGCAGACAGGAAACATGGACGGACACCCAGACAAAACTTGGATGACATATCATCGTGCTGATCCAAGGTACATCACAGGCATATTCGAGTTCATGAATTTTGCCCGGCGACATAGTAACGGAGCCGATTATTACTTCTGCCCGTGCAAACGTTGTAAGAACGGTCCCTTCAAGGTTACTATGGATGTCATGTATCATCACTTATCACACAGTGGTTTGAGTCCGGATTATACAGTCTGGCACCTTCACGGGGAAGTTTCTGGTGAACCGGCAATGCTCAGTCAACGAAGACAGTGGCTTCAAGACAGAGTCGGTCCTTCTAGTGGTGCCGGTCCTTCAGTGAACCCGCAGTTGGAGATTCTACATGATGCTTATCCCTATTATCCTGGATACCATGCAAATGCACCCCAACAATTAGTGGAAGATAATTCGGGCATGAACTTCAATGACATGGTAGACGATGATTATGAAAAGTACGATAGATTATTGAAGGAGTCACAGACCCCATTATATGAAGGCAGTGAGGAAACTGTTTTGAGTGCCATATTAGATGCAATGGAAATGAAAAATGAAAATGGATGGTCGGACACAAGTGTTGACTCTTTATGTATTTACATTAATAAACTTCTTCCTAAAGGGCACACATTCCCCTGTTCATACTCGAGAATAAAAAAAATCTTGAGTGATCTTTCACTGGGTTACGAAAGAATTGATGCGTGTGAGTTTAACTGTGTGTTGTTCAGGGGGGCGCTTGTAAAGGAGAGGATTTGTCCAGTGTGTTATTCTGAAAGATATAAGCCATATACGAATGATATTCCCAAAAAATAATTCGTAACTTCCCTCTAACACCAAGGTTGAAGCGCTTGTTTATGTCCCCACACACTGCCAAGCATATGCGATGGTTGGGGGAGCGGATATGCGTGGCTGGTAGCCTCAGCCACCCAGCTGATGGAGAAGCGTTTCAACATTTTGACAGAACTTTTCCAGGTTTTGCACGGGACTGCAGGAATGTGCGCCTTAGAGTAGCAATAGACGGTTTCAATCCATTCGGAACAATGGGAACTTTGCATAGTACATGGCCCGTTGTTGTGATGCCGTACAATCTACCACCATCAATGTGCATGAAGAATGAATATAACATGTTATCAGTGTTGATTCCAGGCCCTAAATCTCCCGGAAAGTGCCTTAGTGTTCTTATTGAGCCGATGATCGAGGAGCTAATACATTTATGGGTCGTTGGAGTCCATACTTTTGATCGAGTAGACAATGAGGTATTCTTGATGAAGGCAGCGGTAATGTGGACTATTAGCGACTTTCCAGGTTTAGGGATGCTTGCGGGGTCAACTGTGAAAGGGTACAAGGCATGTCCAATCTGTCTAGATGAGCTAACTTCAGATCATATATGTGGGAGGATAGTTTATGAAGGTCATCGAAAATGGCTCCACCAAGATCACCCTTGGAGATTGAGCAAGGCCTTTAACGGGAATGAGGAGTTTGGCGGAAGACCCTATCAGAAGAGTGAAGATGAAATTTTGGAGGACGTTAGGTCACACGTTTACCCTATTCTTAGCCAACATGAAGACTTGAAGGTGCCGTACAATCCAAATAACAGACAGTGTTGGACTCACGAAAGCATATTTTGGAAGCTGCCGTATTGGTCATCATTGAAGATCAGACATTGCTTAGATGTCATGCACATTGAAAAAAATGTGTGTGACAACATCCTTGGAACCATTTATTCGATTGATAAGAAGTCTAAGGATGGTCCAAAAGCTCGCGCTGCTTTGAAGAAGAGGAATGTGCGAAAAAACCAGTGGCAAAGAGCGGGTGACCAGGGTACGGCGAAAGTTCCTCATGCACCCTTTTTAGTTAAAAAGGATGATCTAGAAGATGTGTTCCAGTGGTTCAGGGATGTTAAGTATCCTCTTGGTTATGCAGGTAGTTTGAGAAGTAAGGTGAAAGTAAGTTCCCCGTCACAGTTTTATGGATTGAAGACGTATGATTGCCATGTCTTGCTTCAACGTCTTCTTCCTGTGGTTATCAGAGGGTTCCTGCCAGAAAACGTTGTGAAGCCATTGATAGCACTGTCAAATTGGTTTCGTCAACTATGCAGTAGGGAGCTTAAGAAGGAGGTTGTGCATGACATGGAAACTGAGATAGTGATGATTCTCTGCAATTTGAAGCTCATATTTCCTCCACATTTTTTTACATCTATGGTTCATCTCATGGTTCATATGCCCGAACAAGTATTCCTTACAGGTCCAGTACACTATACATGGATGTATCCAATTGAAAGGTAAAATGTTTTGTTATTGCTAATATTATGTTCGTTATGTAATATGTCGGCAATTAGGGTTTATTGTACTAATCTTGAGTGGTGTTTTTGCAGGCAATTAGGAAAATATAAAAAGTCAATGAGGAATACACGTTACCCGGAAGGTAGTATTGCTGAACAGTACCTCGTACATGAGTCGGTGACGTATTGTAAGTCTTATCTCAGATGGATGGACAACGAAGATATCGACACTTCCATAGCTGAGTGGAATATCAGCTGTGTTTCACTCTTAGTAAGACCAGATATTATCGAGACTCGTCGCCAGTTCAGGTTGACTGAGGCAGAGACTGCTGAGGCTCACTGGCAAGTCTTGGTGGAAACAGACGAAGTTAAACCTTACCTAGAAGAACATCTCAGAAGGTTCGAGGCTAAAAATGATGAAGATTTCGACGAGATTCGTCGGAGGAGGAGTTTTCTTCGATGGTTCTTAACATGGGTACATATGCCTATTAATTCTTGTAAGGTTCTTTGAGGGTTTATAACACTTATCTCTAACTTCTCTTAACACTTATCTCTCAGGTGTCCCTTAAAGAAAAAAACTCGGACCCGAGCTTGGTTGCAGGAATAAAGTCATTAGCTCAAGGACCTCAGCAATGTCGGGTTTATAAGTCGTGTTATGTGAATGGTGTCAAGTTCACATCGTTTGATAGAGATCAAAGAACCGTGACTCAAAACAGCGGTGTCATGATAGACATGGGTTCATCCAAGTTCTACGGCCATATTAACTACGTGGTCGAAGTATTATATGCAGGCCGTATGCCAGTGCTGTTGTTTAAGTGCACATGGCACAACTCCGAGGACCCTGAAGATCTTGACACCGTTATAAAAGATCATGGACTGATATCAGTGAATACAAACAATAGTTACTATGAGGATTCACCCTTCATAATTGCAACCAAAGCAAAACAGGTATTCTACATAAACGATCCAAAGGCTGGTGGTACTTGGAAGGTAGTACAAGAAATGTCGCACCGCAATGTCTACAGCGCCGAAGTACTGGCCATAGATGAAAACATATCGCGTACAGGAGATCATATATTCGAGCCTTACCAAGAGGACACTCCCACGGTGATACAATTTTACCCAGATTTTCAACTACTTTTGGACGAAGAAGGAGACGAGGACGACGAGGACGACGAGGACGACGAGGATGAGGACAAAGACGAAGACGAGGACGAGGACGAGGACGAGGACGAGGACGAGGACGAGGACGAGGACGAGGACGAGGACGAAGACGAGGACGAAGACGAAGACGAGGACTAAACTAATATTATTATGAATTTGAAACCTAAATTCATATTTTCTTTAAAGTATAATTTATGTATTCGAGAAAATATTACTAACTTTATAATTCTAAACTTCATCGTTTCTTTCATATTCAGTTCATTACCTTTCCATAAATAAATTGAAGCGACGAAGAATTCAATCTTTGTTAGTATCTCTAATTTTAAGCGACATATATTGATCAATCTACGTCGCCTCAGTGTATTTATTTTTTATTTTTGAATAAATGAAGCAACGTAGATTGATCAATCTACGTCGCCTCAACATATTTATTTTTTAATTTTTATTTTTGAATAACTGAAGCGACGTAGATTGATCAATCTACGTCGCCTCAATGTATTTATTTTAATTATAAATTAAATACAATGAAGCGACGTAGATTGATCAATCTACGTCGCCTGGTCTATTCAAAAAGAAAAAAATAACAATTATTTATGAAGCGACGTAGATTGGATCTTTGTCGCTTCCTATAATTTCAAGCGACAAAGAACTCCATCTTCGTCGCTTCAACATGTTAAAGCGACGTAGATACTCATTATTTGTCGCTTGAAATTATAGGAAGCGACAAAGTTTGAGATCTTCGTCGCTTTAACATGTTGAAGCGACGTAGAAAGCAATCTACGTCGCCTCGTTTCCTTTATAATTCCAGAATCACAGTTGCTTTCTTCTTCTTCTCATTTCGTTTCCTTCTCACTTTACCTCTGTTCGACCTCGCCCCAAAGCCCTAATCCCAAACCAAATCGATTGAAACCAAATCGAATCCCGTCTTCTTCCTCCACCAAACCCGAAACCATCTTCTTCCTCCCCCTCCCTCACCGTCGAATCCCAAAACCCCAGAGCTTCTTCCTCCCCCTCCCTCACCGTCGAATCCCGGTTTGGGAAAAAAGGACAAATCAAAGTTTGGGTTTTGACCTAAAATCATCATCATCCATCTCTTCTCAAATTCTCCTCCCCAAAACCCACCGTTTTCATCAAATCAAATTATATCTCTCTGCTGAGCTTCTCTTCACTTCATTGAAGATTCTCTAGTAATCGAATTGTTCGGGTGCGTACTACTCTCTTTACCCACAATTTATGTTTATAGTGATTATATGAATCAATGTGTTTACATTTGGCTATTGGAATGGAATGGAGAATAGTTTGGACTTAGATTATTTTACCGACTGTGTTTGCATTTGGGTATTCAAACTTATATAAACATTGACAATTTCATATGCTTTTCTGCAAGCTTTTATGGGTTCATTTTGTGCTCTCAGATATTTAGTTTAGAAAACTACTGGATTTGAATTCATTTTCTTCAAACAGGCTATTCTGTTCAACATGTTTAGGTTACTGGTATTCAAGAAAGATAATGAATTACAGAATAATAATCCATCCCTTTATAGATGTGGATGGAACTTTAATTCAGGTTCATTACTAATCTATCAATACTTGTGATTTCAGAAAGAAGAAGCATTCCGGGTCCGTGTAGCTAAAGCAAATGAAGCGACCCAACTCGAGAAGGTATGGTGCGACATTCCGTGTAATCTATCAATGTGTAGTTGCTGTCCATGTGTAGAAGTTGTTGTCCATGTGTAGAAGTTGCTGTCCATCTATCATTTTGATTGTTTAGTTGCTGAATGTTCATGTTTAGTTGCTTTTCATGTTTAGGCTTTCATGTGTATAATCATTTTAGAGAGTTTATCCCATATCTAGTTGCTTTTTAATCTGTAGAGTTAAGGTTTTGTATCTAGCTGTGTATATTAGCTCGTATTCGTAGTTTTCGGTATCGAATTATGCTGTTAAAGGTTCGTGGTGTTATGCGTTTGTGTTATCATCGTTGTATTATGCTGTTAAAGGTTGAACGGTGTTATGCGTTTGTGTGTAGTAAGATTGAAGCACCGAGTAGTCACTATGCTAAGTACTTTGCATTAGTTACTTTGTATGAAAAGAATGTTGTTTTTATTGTACTGATTATATGAATGTTGACTTGTTACTTTGCATTAGTTACTGTTGACTTGTTAATCTTATGTGATTATTACGTGATGTTTCTATCGTTTCTTCTTTGTCACTTTTATAATTTGATTAGTGATAGATTAAGTTTTGGCCATAATTTGATAAGAGTAGTTCACTCTTAATAGATTAGTTGATACAGAATGGCTCCCGGAAATACTGGATACCAGAGGAAGAAAGCGGCGATCCAGCGTCGTGAAGCGGCCGCGGCGGCCGCGGCGGCAGCTGTGGAGGTTATGGAGGCGGCGTGGCGAGCATTCCGCAGAGATGGGGCTTCCGGGTCGGGTTGCCCCACGGGACAATCTGCGACCCCGACGATTCCAGAAGTAGGGGTTTTAACGCCCGCCCCAAACCTTGAGGATGTGATTCCTCAAGTGGATGACAGCGACGCCACTATGGCGTCACAGCATCCTCCCGCCCTCAGCATCCGATGCAAGAAGACCAAACTCCCCGACATGGTGGACATGGCAACCGGAGATCCGACGACGCAACAGCGCGGAGTCGTTGTCGGGACGAAGACGGAGTACCTCGTCCGGATGAACAACAATAGGCGACTACAAGTCGCTTACTCTACGAGGCATCGGGGGCCTGCGACGAGGGAAATGAGGAGTCTGATGTGCAGAGACATCGGTAGCATCATCCGCGGAAAAGTTCCAATGCTTGCACCTAGCTTTTTGGGACTTAGCGATTTGCATCGCGATATCGTCAATAGCAATATTGAGGTATACTTACTGGCCGTAGCTTACTTACCTACTTTATGGTTTATGTAAATATAACTTTGACATAACGGAATTTAAATGTCTTGTGCTAGACGAACTACGACATCCCGGCGACTGATGTGGAGATGTGGAACTTCATTGATGCGACGGCGCAAACAATCTACAAGGATTGGAAGTACGATTGCCATCAACATTATCTCCACGTCAGCCAGGAGACTCCGGCCGAGTTTCTCGGGAGGGAAGACCAATGGGCGTGGTTAAAAGCCCACTTCGAAGACCCTGCTTACTTGGTGAGCTTCATAAACTATCCGCACAGTTTTGGTAGCCAACATTCTAAAAATATGCATGTTTATCTATTCTTATTTTAAAATGATCTTTGTGTGTGTGTGGCAGCGATTGTGTGAACGGAATCGAGGAAACCGAAACAAGAACAAGGAGCAGCAGCTCAACCACCATTCGGGATCCCTCGCCCTCTCGTACCGAAGCGAGGTGTTGGAGAAGGAGGGTCATAGAGCGCCCGCCGTCCAGACGTGGATTAACGTATACCAGCCGAACAAGAATGCGGCTGAGAAAGTGGTAAGCTCAAATAGGTTCACGTTACGTTATTTCAATTATTTTTGTTTACTATATTGTAATATTATTTATTTGATCTATTTTAATTGAGCAGGCGGCAGTGAAGCGTCGACTCGATGAAGTCTTGTCGCAACAAGATAGTGTTGCGGGCCCAGTTGACGACGATTCGGTTTCCCAAGCCCAGCCTCTTCCTCTTGATACACAAATAAATATCATAGAGGAAGAGGTGGGTTCAAGGCCCGGGACCTCTATAAGAGGTAATAAATCTCTTAAACCACCGTCGTTCATCTCGATTTACGTTTTACTTTATTTTGGTTTACCATACAGTATACTAATATTTGTTCTTGTTCGACGTTACAGGGGTGGGGCGCGCTCTCACACGCGACCCCAAACCGAGAGGGGGGCCCGGGTACAGGAAAGCCAAACCCTAATGCAAAAAGAGATCGCTGAAACCAGAGAGGAGGCGCGCAGATCGACCGAGGTGGCGCAGAAGGCCATAGTGGATTACAGTGCGCTCGCCCAAAGGATGCAAGAAATGGAGGCCATGATGCGATCATTCCAGGCTGCGAGTCAACAACCTCAAGCTCCTCCACCACCTCCTGGCTCGTAAACTGTATCTAGGCTTTGTATAAACTTGATTTGTGTAAACTTGATTTGTATAAACTTTTTACGTTTTGATTTGTGGCAATTTTTTCTATATAACTTGATTTGTGGTTGAATGCGTTTTTGTGGTTGAATGGGTTTTTATGTTTGAAAATTGCGATAGGTCGTGACTTGGTACAATAATATTTAATTTTTATTTTTTTTATTTTTGAATAAATGAGGCGACGTAGATGGAGCAATCTACGTCGCCTCATTGTCTAAATAAAGAAAAAAATAAAAAATAAATACATTAAGGCGACGTAGATTGCTCCATCTACGTCGCCTCATTTATTCAAACATAAAAAAAAATAAAAATTAAATACAATTAAACGACGTAGATTGAGCAATCTACGTCGCCTCATTTATTCAAAAAGAAAAAAAAATAAACATTAAATACATTGAAGAGACGTAGATTGATCAATCTACGTCGCGTTATTTATTCAAAAAGAAAAAAAAAATATTAAATACTTTGAAGCGACGTAGATTGAGCAATCTACGTCGCTTTGTTTATTCAAAAAAAAATTATTAAATACATTGAGGCGACGTAGATTGCTCAATCTATGTCGCTTTGTTTATTCAAAAAGAAAAAAAATAAATATTAAATACTTTGAAGCGACGTAGATTGAGCAATCTACGTCGCTTTGTTTATTTAAAAAGAAAAATAAATAAATATTAAATACATTGAGGCGACGTAGATTGCTCAATATATGTCGCCTAATTTATTCAAAAAGAAAATAAAAATTAAAAATAAATAAAATGACGCGACGTAGATTGAGCAATCTACGTCGCTTAAGTGAGCTATAAATTGAAGCGACAAGATGAGGCGACGTAGTTTTGGTCACAATAAATCGAGGCGACGTAAAATCCAGACGAGGCGACCACCTATCTACGTCGCCCCGATTCTCTCCTCCAGTAGTGATCGATCAGAAGAGAAGTCCCCTCCTAAGTTTAGTGCAGGTACATCAATATGGTGCGTGTTATTATGTATGTCACAAACTTTTAATGGATTATATAATTATGTTCTCTGATCCAGGTTTGTGTTGCTGGAATCCGAAACCGAAAGCTTCCGCTTCCAGAGACGACAGATAAGTTACATGAGATCCATGACAATGAAGGAGGCCGGGGAAGGGCATGAACTCCTTCAGAGAACACATCAATTCAGTACATATATAACTACATACTCTTATAGAAGATTAACATGCATATGCATGCATGCACTACTAGTACGTATGTAGACTACGTACTCGAGCTAGGTCAAAAATATAACACCGTACCTTACAATCTTACATAGTTAATTACATACCACATTCTTTAATTATGTCTCAGATTATTGGAGCATGGAGCCTATGCACAGTGACACAAGTCGAAGAACTAAAGCTCCTACTACGCATGCTCCCAATCATACTCACCACCGTCTTCATGAGCACATGCATGGCACAGCTCCAGACTTTCTCGATCCAACAAAGCATGACAATGGACACACACATCTCAGGGTTCAAAATGCCAGGGCCATCCATCCCCATCATTCCCCTCCTCTTCATGCGTGCTCTTCTTCATCCCAATCTACGACCGTCTCTTAGTCCCACTCGTCCGAAAACTCACCGGAATCCCCACCGGTATCCGCCACCTCCAGTGCATCTCCGTCAGGCTCTTCCTCACCTCCGTATCCATGACCGTCGTGGGAATAATAGAGACTCGACGCAAGTCCGTGGCCATAGAGCACGACATGGTGGACTCAAGAGAGGCGCTGCCGATGAGTGTATTCTGGCTAGGGTTTCAGTATGCGATATGTGGGGCCGGAGAGATGTTCACGTTGGTGGGGTAGTTGGAGTTTTTCTACGCCGAGAGCGCGGCGTGGGTGAAGTCCCTAGGCACGGCCATGTCGTGGGGTTCGATTGGGTTCGGGTATTTCTTGAGCTCGGCGGTGGTGGAGGTTGTGAACGAAGTGAGCGGAGGGTGGTAGGAGGGAAATTTACTATATAACAAAGGTGGGTTTTCTGTTCATACTGTTCACACTTCGGGATATTATTCGGAGCGTGCGAGGCGTGCCGATGACTGTTCTGGATAAGATTTTCATCCCCCCGATTTCATTCTCTCTCTTTCAATCTCTTTCTCTCTCTCTATTTTATTTTCTTCAACCCCCCAATTGTTTCTGGGTTTTCAGAAATCTAATCCATAAGATTAGTAGATTTCCACAGCCTCAATCTTCTCTTTCGTAGCCTCACTCTTTCTCTCGCATTATTCTCTCATCATCGCAACCCATTATCTTATCTCAATGAACTCCTCATCGTTGGTTCCTGGGTGTGGATCTGAGTTTTTCTCTGGCCTTCGATCTATTTCGACTTTCGAGGTTCCGTCCTTCGTTGGCGACCTTTGTCATTTTCTAAATCGTGCGAGCATTTGAGTCGGGTTCAGGTTTAGAGGCTCGAGTCTGCTCTTCACGACCAAACCACAGACTCTGCCGGGATGGCTCAACAAGTAGAAATGGGGGAAGAAACTCTTAAGAAGAGGATGATGAGGATTCAACTGCTCCGAAGAAACTCACTCCACCGAGAAATTGCATAGTATGAATGTCCAGCAACTCAAGGAAGAAGCAGCTCTCTGTGGACTTTCGGCTTCTGGTACTAAGAAGTAGTTGCTGGAGCAACTTTGCCAAGAAAGAGAAGGATTCAGTTGACAATTCCGGAGGCTTAATTAGGTATTAGCTTTGACTGGTGCTTATTTTAGAAAGTAATTTTGATTCTGTTTTTGTGGATTTCATGGTCAAAGAAATTAATTTAATGTTGAGTTAATGCGTGTGGTGGTAGTGGCGAAACAAGAAGAAGAAGAAGAAGAAGAAGAATTACATAATGAGAGCAAGGAGAAGATAGTTATTGCTACCAAAAGAGGTACGGCTATGTTGGATCAGTGTGGCCACCGTATCACATAAAGAGGCATTATCATGTTTTGCAACTGGTTAGTCTATTAATAGTGGTGGCATTGCATGAGTTAATTGTTTTGTGATTAATGAATCATATAATGATGTTTTTTTTGTGGAGCAAAAAAAAAATTGGCTGCTATCCTACTTGATAAGTAAAGCTTCATGCATGCATCTTACTTATCTAATAGTTGCGGTTTATTATCATGTGTTGGCTGTTGTGATTTTGCAAAAAAAATTGAAATATATGGTACTTTTTCTTACTTCTTAGTGGCACTTCTGGGTCATGCTGTCAATATATGTCATCCGAGTTTACATCCAATGTTTTAAGTTAAACTTACTTCAGAGAGTAATATTATAGGGTGGTAGTTACAACTCGATGACAATTCATAATTTTTTGAAGTACTTGATTTGTGTATAATGTCTTTGATAGAAGATTGTTGTCAGGAATCATGGGCTGTATTGGTTCCTTGCTCATGTGGTTTATCTTATATGCATTTGTATTCTGACCAAGTTGTTTGAATTATTTTAAAATGGTTTTGAAAGAGGAATAATGCTTAATACAGAAGTTAACTTATCATACCGTATAACTTCTGCAACCAACTAGATTAACCACTAAGGACAAGTTGTATAGCATCTGTTTGAGCTGGTAATGAGTCTAGCTGATAGTTATTTAGTTATTTTCATTTCATATGATTTTTATAAATTACAATGGTGATGTTATTCAAGTTGACTCTTGGGTTAGTGCCTCTGGGAAGAATGCTATGCGACTGGATTGGGTTATCCATGATTTAGTGATTTCATATCTTATGGTCATTTTATTTATGACTGCAGGTTGGAACTCTGGAGTACTCCTAAAAGAATTAAATGAGATTGTTCAGTCTTAGAAAAAAAAAATTGTGCAGATTTCAAATAGGTTGGTAGTTCTTATAACTTCACCAAATTATTTTCAGGATATCTGTTTATATTGTTTGAAATTTACTTCCTAAACCTCACCATAATAGTACTGATATGGTGAGGACAATTATTTAACTTGAGTTCAGTTTTCGGCATATTGGCAATAATCTCAGAGCATCGATGTTAATATACGGGTGGAAGGATACAAAAGAAATGGTGGTACTTAGATTTTACTTAACACACTAGCTATCGTGATATCTTTCCAACTTTTTGTTAATATCTCAATGACATGTAGCCAATATCTGGAAGTCCTCTAGCTAACACAATATCTCGACTTTCCTTTTATCTCCTAGAGTAGAAACTTCAAATTTTGCTTAGATCAAATTGCAATGTCCTTTCAGTTTAACTAATCCAATGTCTTATCTTCAAGGTTTTTTCAGTGAATTGGGAGATAAAAAAAATGGAGAAGAACTTGACCAAAATTAGGTGTGAGGCAGCGATAGTTACATTTCCAATCCAAGCCAAGCAAGCCACTTTAATCAGGCTTGCTATGCTGATTGTCTGCAGATGTCGTGGGTCCTTTGACAGCTGAATTCAGTTATTGAAGCTCGCTACTTTGTCTTCTGCCCCATAGATTGTTAGGTTTGCAATGCTCATTTACTCATACTTTTGTAGTTGACTTTGTGAAATAGTTGTGATTGGTTGTGGCATATAAACTACAACAAATAGAAAATAGAATAATGGAGATTAGTTTAGAAGGAACTGAAAATGTAGATTTCTCTTAAGACTTACATGTTTTTGAGTTGTTATTTGACATCTGTGATTCTCTGAATTCTGTTTGGTAGTTGACAGGAATATGTATTATTACAGTTTGACACAATGCACGCAGTTTCTATGGCTTCTAAATCCGTCTGTTTATCCTTCACTTATGGAATATGTCACACTTTTCTTACTAAGCTCTTTGGATGTAGGTTGGATGTGAAGGACACTGAGTTGTCTGTATGATGCATAAGTTTGTTGACTTACGGGCAATGGCCACAAAGTTATAGATATTATCTACATTTGTTGTTGAGCACATCAGGGTTTTATTTTCATCGAAGTTGATAAGTTATGTGACATTCTAGAGGTGAGCTATGCCTCAATTTTTTCCCCAAAGTTTCTCCTTTGTTAGTCAGTATTTGTAAAATTAATTACTTGCAGCCAAAACTGTTATGAACTAATGTAGATGTTGTTCTAATCCGAGAAGCTAGATGTTTTTTCTCCTTTTTCATCTATCATACCCTGCTCTATTGAAACGTTGAGAGGAAACTGTACAAGTTTTGTTTACTTGGATTTTGCTTAATTATGAATAGGATGTGTTGTTCATCAGAAATAATGTAGTTAAAGATGTTAAGAATTCATGATGTTGTCAATTGAACTGCTTTAAGTGGTACGTTTATTGGTGCTCGGAACACATGTTGTATATGTTTGGTTTATGTACGGATTTCATTCAATGTCGAGAAGTCAGAAAAAACATGTTAACTGTTAATTTCAACAAGAATTTATCTTTCGTATGTCGTTTTATCTATTATGCCTTTCAGGTAAAAAAAATTATTATAATTTTCCTTTTCTTTGTTTTTCTCTATTATTTGGGTGCCAGAAAGATTTATCTCATTGGTTTATGCAGTCTATTCAATTTTGTTTTTTTGAGTTTCTGCAACGTTTTAAGGCTCTTTCGAGTTTATGATTCTTTTTATTCTTTTTCTAGAACCTCAGTAGAGAGGTTCAAAGGTTCATTTTGAGGTGCTTTGTTCAATATATTATTTGACTAGATATTCAATTTACTTTTTACTCTCTCTGTCTCACTTAATTTGTTACCTAGGAAATACATATTTACTATAATGTTCATGTATGTGCAGTTGTAAAGATTCCATTGATAGGGTTAATTCGATGATAGTTTATGAATTTCCGAAATACTTGATTTGTGTATAATGTCATCGATAGAAGAGTGATATCGATGTTAGGTCTCATGAGCTCTATTGGTTCCTTGCACCTGTGGTTTATTTTATATGGATTTGTATTTTGACCAAGTTTTGAATTCATTTCTTCATTTTTGGGATTTGTTTCTTGGTTTGTGTATAATGTCTTCGATAGAAGATTAATGTCAGGACTTATGAGCTCTATTGGTTCCTTGCACATGTGGTTATTTTATATGCATTTGTATTTTGACCAAGTTTTGAATTCATTTTCTTTGTTTGTGGGATTTGTTTCATGGGTCTCATTCTGTTTTCTTTGTTTCCTTTTAGATTGGCTAAATGATAGTGAATCGCTCATTTGTTGCCGCTCAACATTTAGACAACCTCAATTTCATGGTGAGTACATTTGTAATTGATCTTTTTGCTTTTAATTCATATGTAAACTTTATCGTTTATTGTTATGGGGTTTTGCTTCATCTATTCAAGTTTCTCCATTTGTTTGCACTTTTATAGGCAAATTCTTGAGTTTCTATTGTTGAATTCAAATCGATAATGTATGTTGCATTTTCCCTATACCACTATATCAGGCACAAACCTAATTATACAATAATCTGTACCTTCATATTTGAGTTTGGGTTTGAATTCTTTTGCATTAAGAGCATCGTGCTGTGCAGCCTTGCAGGTGCTTTGTCAAATTTAATTTTAAAAGAGTTATGGCCAGAACTTAGGTTGAATAGGTAGTTATAGATGTTGCTAATTGCGTTAGTGGTGAAAAGTTTGAAATCTTGAAGAATATTTTGGATAATGTGCTTGAGATTACGAACTGTGGGAAAAGAGGTATGCTCAGTGAATGTGTGAGTGCTGATTATGTGTAAAAAGAGAAGGTTATTTCGTCTGATTTTTGCTCACAAGATTTAGAATGATGTCGGCTATCTTTTGATATTCAATTTAATTTACATTATCAAGTTTTCTATTTTCCAAAAGCCTATCGTACCGTTCATTACAAACATACTTGAAATGCCTACATCTTAGTCAATTATTGGGATTTTTTTCGTATTTTATACAAAGTTTTTGATATATATGCTTAGATGGTAATAAATGGAAGAAGTAAAACATAAACTAGGTCAATCTGTTTAGGTGGTTGATGTGTTGCAATTGAATGTCCGTATATGTGATAGTGTTATATAGTTCTTTGACATTGATCTTCTTATGCCCTCAATATTTAGATCTTATTAAGTTACAGAAATTGTATACTAATATATGGTTTATCTAAGTGTCATCCAATTATAGTATCTAATTAGTTTATATACATAATAGTTTATAAAAGTATTCAATTTCACCCTACAGTGCACTGGCAGTGGAAATTAAAGTTCGAGATCTTGGTCTGCTAGTTTTGGTACGCCTTAAGTTGATTCTTCAGATTCTATAGGGGATAGTCTCAACAAAGGCTTCTCTCTTTTTATCTCTCTAAGTTATGATTTCGATCACCCAACAAAGGTTGGGTTATTTTTATTCATTGTGTCTAATTAAATTGTACATGTTGCAGATATGGATTCAGTTCCAAAGCTTCAAGCTCTGTCTCAGGGTGATAGACGAGTGTCTTCCTTGCGTCATGATTTTTTTTAGTGCACAGCATATTTGGATAGTAATCATGGAGACAAAGACTTGGATCTTCCTACATAAAAGGTTTTTCAGTTTTTTTCATCACAATTTAATTTAAGTTATGGACTTCGTGAAAGGATTCTAATCTAATTTTCTTTTTGTTTTTACCGTTTTTTATTTTCTGAAAATCTTAAGGATGAAACTTGCTGCATACTTGACCAAATTCAATCATACATTTAGCATGCAATATCTATATTGATAGTAGCATATGAACTCTATCTATTCCTACAGATTTGAATCAGGATAGTCTAATTATGATCTGTGTGTGTATATGATTTGATCATGTAGTCTAATTTTGGATTCGTTTTGGTTTCAATTTGTGGTCACTGTAGTTGATTGAACTAATGAATTGAGTCGACACTGACACATCTCAATGGAATCGCAAAGACATCGTGGGATCTATCTTAGTCGTTGTGAGGTTCTCTCTCCCTCTCTCTCTCTCATAGTTTTTCTGTAGTAATTGTGAATATTGTGATGATCGATCGTGAGTTTCTATTATATGATATGCTTAGAAGTTTTTTACTATTTCTGTATGTATGCAAAAGTTAAAATAAAGCAATACCAGATTAAGAAACCAATTGGAGGAAGAAGCACCACTGAAAATAAACCTTAAGATTGTAGTTTGTGTATGCGATACAAACTTTTGTATTCTCTCATCTCAATAAACCTAACTTTGGTTTCCAGTTGAACGAATTCCTTTATCGAAGCAAGCATCACTCAACTCTCTGCATTCTGCAAGACCATCAATAAAGGCCTATGTGTACAAATTCTCACTATTTCGTTCATTTTAGCATCTAGGTTTACTATAAATTTGTTTTATCCTGTTTGCTGACATCCTCTTGATTTTCTTTAAACAAATTTCTTAATGATCAGTTGGAATTTTTGGGTTCAGTTTGTCAATTTTCTTACTACATGAACATGATACTACACATGAAGATATATTTTGAAAATTGATTACAACACCAATTTTCTGTTGGTTTTTAGATTATGTTAAATTCCAAAAATTACTCATGTTGACTATGTAAAGAGAAAATTGATCAACACCAATTTAATGAAAAAGCCCAATTGTATGTTAAGACTATAGATTAACAATTGCTATTATCCTATGGTAGTTTTTTTTTACTACACCATGATGGTTCATGTAGTATCTTTCTTGATAGTAATGTAAAAATTTATGCCTGTTTTCTTTTGTGTTAATATCATTATGTGGGTTCCCTTATTAGAATAGTTGGGATATTTTTGAAGATACATATGCTTAATATTTTGATTTTCCTTGAACATTGAATGCAATTTATCAACTGCCTTTGTAGTAAAGCTTAGTTTGGAATCCTTAATAATCTAATATGATCATGTGGCTTACAGTTTGGTGTTTAAATTTTATCAGGAGCTGATTCGAAGTAAAGAACTAGATGTTGACAACAAGGGATTCCAATTTTCGGAAAATTCAAAGAAGCAATCGATCTTAGCTAAGTTGATATGATCAAGTGAATAAGTCAATAATATTTCGAGTCTCAATGGAATTTCATCACACCTTGGTGTTGAAAAACATGAAAAATGGCAATCTCAGCTCAATTTTACTATAAGTCTCAATGCATTTGTTTCCAGTATATCATAAACTGGTAGAGTAATTAGGTGCATTGTAAAAATTGAGGTATATCCACTTTGGACAGCAAAAAATGAATACAATCGAAGTTTTGGAGTGAAAAAAAAATGAGCTGTCACTTGGAATTATTAGAGTATTCAGACAATTAGGAGAAAATAAAATGTCTTTCATTGTAGTTGTTCTTGTTCTAATTCTGATGTAAATTATAATTCTCAAGCATGTAGTTCACAGCTTTGTTATGGCTCTAAGGAGAAGTATACTCTCTAAATTGTTAATATCTAGATATACATGTATATCTTGCTCTAGATACTGCATTTAATTATTATTATTTTCGCTGCTATTTGTAGTAGATGGTTTATGAATCTCTCTTAGCTAGTTTAAATCTGGAAATAAATATTGGTGTTGTTGGGTATACCTGTTTGGCTGTCATGGATTTATTGGGGATGTTATTGGAGTTGTGTTGCTAATGGTTGTTGATGTATTTAATCTCATCTATATCTCTCTCTATCTCCTATGTATTTCATTACATGAGAGACTTGGATCCAGCTTTCCAAGGAGCTGGACAAAAGGCGTATCATTTCTTATCTGATAATATGCATTGGTAGGTTTCGTACAGGTGACCTGTGTTTTGTGAGGTATGGTTAGATTGCTGTGATGTCAAACATGGCGATGACTAGGATATTGGAGAAGGTATGACCTTTTTCGAGATTTTGTTTATATTTTTTTTTTCAAGGTTTAGTTTCGGTGATAGACTGTGTTTTGTGATATGTATTGATTTTGTTGATTTTGTTTTGTTGTGTGTAGATGACTGGGAAGGATAAAGATTATAGATATATGGCGACGTTAGATTTATTGAATGAATTAAACAAAGAGAATTTTATAGCTGATTCTGAATTGGTGTGACGACCCGGACTAGAATCAGAAGTATAATCAGCTTGATTCGTGAGTTACAGCGCAGTCGCGGATTTTCGACAGATATTGGAATCGCCAGAGTTCTTAACGACTAAATTATTGGCCGAGAATTGGAACTGGGTCTCTTCTCGAGAGTCGTTCTACGTGTGATTATGAGTTCTTGGGCAGTTCCGGATCGTTATTTGGACGACCGAGGAATTGATTATGAATATTTGAAGTTCAGATTTAAATGGTGGGCTACTTAACGACTAAATTACCGGACGAGAATTTGGGTTCGGCTTCTTCACGGAAGTTGTTCGGAATTTAATTTCGAGTTCGTAGGAACTTCCGGAGCATGATTTGGAGTTACGAGGAATTAGTTGCGAATTTTGCCGATTGTTGATTGTTTGGTTGATTTAATTATATGTTGATCGGAACAGTTGACTTTTTATCCGTTTGGCCGATGTGTTTGACTTTGGGTGATTATTGAAGAGTACGTCGAGACGAGTTTGTGGTCGCAAGAATTATCGGAATCGGAATTACGACGAGAAAGTTTCGCGCGTTTCAAGTTTGCCGAAATGGATAAGCATGAGTTTCCTTTTTGGGAAAGGCTATAAATAGAAATTTCCATACTGGGCAAGTCAATACTTACTCTTTTGGGTGTTGACCGAGTTGACTGGGTCAACTCGGTGAGTGAGAGGAGGAGGCCGACGGGACTCACGGTGGTACAAGGCGGCGCGATGTTTCCGGCCACCCCAAGGCTTGGGGAAGGGTCCGTTTGGTGCGCCTCGGCCTTCCCGTGGTGGTGCCGGCCACCGTTTGTGGCGTGGGTCGCCGGAAAAGAAGGAATTTCTGGCCCAAAATTGGAGAAAATTAGGTGTATTCGGGTTCATGGTTTTTGGCCGAATTGAGCTACAACTTTGAGTGGGCTTTGAAGCTCTCATCCCCTTGATGCTTCCCTGTAAGTTTCGTGTTTCAATTCGATGTGTACAAGGAGAATTTTGGATTTGAAATTTGTGTGTTCATTCGGTTTTTCATGAAATTGACCATGTTAGAGTGAGAATTGGACTTCGGTGCAGTTGACAAAGTTGCTCAGTGGGTGGTTTTGCATAGAATAGGGGTTGCTCCGCCGTGAAATTCTCCGGTCAACAGTGGCGCCGCCGTGGTCGGCGGTCAACGGTCAACGGGTTGACTTTTTGACTTTCGGCAAGTTGCATGTCGTTTGACTCGAAATCGCGCTCCAATCGCTATGGGGAGGTTCGTTTTTCGAGTTGAGCGTCCGAACGTAAAACGAGGTATTGAGGTGGTATATATGGATTTTCGACGATTCGTCGACTTTGGATTTCGTGTTTCCGAGAACGGTGGTTTCTCGTGGTTTGATTTGTATTGTCGGATTATGATTTTGAATATTGGACATTGTGAATATTCAGGGGTTCGTGATCGTTTGTTTGGCGATGGACTTTCCGCCGGATCACGGGTTAACGCGATACGCGTTACGCTAGTCTGTGAGTGGACATTTCTTTTCACGGATTGTTTGCGAGTCTTTTATATGATTTTCGAACTTGAGCATGCGTATTGAGATTACGAATTGCATGAGTATGTGTTTTACGATTATACGATATACTTATACGAATATACGTATACGAGTATACATACACTTATATGCTGTTTCATGCATTTGCATCGAAATGTTTATGATTTGGTTTACACAGAGTACAGTCGTGGTTACGTTGTTGTATCGATACACTTGCCTCTCGGCTGATCCCCGATGGTAGGCCTTATTGCCAGGGGAGGCTGTGACTCCTGACCCGAGGTCTTTACCGGGGGGAGGCAGACCTTTGACCTGAGGCCATTTCTGGCTAGAGTCACGTGTGGGTCTGGGATCCCGTGATTCTAACTGTACTAGCACGGAGGAGTCCATGAGTGACCCCGTGGAATTTTACTTGCATGCTCAGTACACTGGAGGAGTATGAGTTTTACCTCGTGTACTATGTTGTTTTTATTTACCTGGACTCGCATATGTGATTTTAAACATATATATAAACTGGTGAAAGACATTTATTTTCGTCCACTCACTCT
The DNA here is from genome assembly GCA_946800695.1 of Geum urbanum. Classification (NCBI taxonomy): domain Eukaryota; kingdom Viridiplantae; phylum Streptophyta; class Magnoliopsida; order Rosales; family Rosaceae; genus Geum; species Geum urbanum. The sequence goes on along the minus strand of OX326998.1, from coordinate 69,076,296 downwards.
AACGTGTTTATTGTCTTTCCCCTGGGTTTTTCGGTTTCCGTGCCCAGTTTGCAGTTCAGGCTCTGGTGTCGCACGTCGTGGTCGGAGGCATAGTGCTCGAGCTACTTTGTTTCATCCAGTAGGTTTATTGTTCTACCTACTGTGGTATGCGTATACGATTATGTATTAGATGTCGCTCTGAGCTTCCAATTGAATACGTTATACGATTTTACACTGGATTTCAGTAAAGTGCATATATATTTACTACTTTACTTTACTGTTGATATATTGAGAAATCCGGATGGGATTGGTGCCCACGGTTTGCTTTTTGTGGCATAGGATGAAGTGTATTTTCCGCATGCAGGTTAAGGTAATTCCACGCTAGTAACGAAACTCTGCTCAAATTTCAAAAAGTTTTTGTTGGTTCGTGTTTTCGAAAGGGTTTGATTCCGATTTAGGGAGCTAAATCGGGGTTGGGTCCTTTCAGCTTGGTATCAGAGCATTAGGTTATAGGTTCTGTAGACTTCTGTAGTCGTGTTTACTAAGGATATTTGAGAATGTACAGCATGTCTGGAATGGTGACCCGACCGGCCGGCGGATAATCATCAAATTCTGGGTGTTGTGTGCTTTCAAATATTTGAAGTTCCATGATTACGTTCCACTTGTTGTGAACGGTATTGTATTCATTAGGATGCCTCCTGACGTGCTTTCCGTGTCGTTTCGGTTGTGGATCATGTTGAGGATCAATCGACGCGCAATTTTTCCAGTGAACAGCGGGTTTGGATGAGTATTCAGAGTTTAGAGATTTGTGTGGCACGGTTTGCCTGGGGATGTGTATATGAGCGTCTATATGTTGCCTCAGAGCTGAGATTTGTAGCAGTGATGTGTGCCTGAGTCAGATTATTGTGTTTTATGGGCTGATATTGTGTGAGTTCCTGTTGCGACTCCATGGCCTACATTCAGAGTGTTGTGTATATGGTAATGGTTTATCAGGCTACCCAGCAATTGAATGTGGAGTGTTTACCCACCTGAGGCAGAGATGCATTGTCCAGATGTTTGTTACCGTTTGCACGTGTTATGTGGCTTCAGAGGAAGCAGTGCACGAGGTTCGAGATGAGCTTGAACCTGAGTATCAGAGAGAGTCTGATTGATGTGCCTCGAGATATCCGTGAGGAGCATAGTGTGCTGCACTCAGTGGCGAGGCTATTGTGAGGGAAATGTGTATGTAGTTTTGATGTGATGGTTTGAGGGAAGTGGACTTAGTCGAGTTTTTGATGTGGTTGAGTTCCGACATTTCGGGATTAGTGATGTCGTCAAACTGTGGCCTTTTCGGTTATGTTGAGGATCCTCTGCTGATTCGTTTGACGATGGCGGAGATCACAGTGTAGCGGATTTGCTCCTGTGGCGTGTGTTTGGGCGGTCGTTGGTGATCCTTTCACGCAGCAGGTGTTGCGGTGACTTGTGTTCGAGGAGCACTTTTAGTTGCTGTTTCGGTGGCCAGGAGGGTCACGTTACGAGGGAGCGCCCTCAGCTAGCTGTTGTAGAGGTTCGACAGCTCAGAGTTTACGAGGAGATCCTCATGTTGTTCCTGAGGTCTGATCAATATACCTTTTGACAAGTTATTCAGCAAGTCGCAATTGACGTGGGCGACTAGTTGGGCATGTTGGAGTTCGTGCCATGACCTTGTTTGAGGACAGACTTTTCTCCGAGGTTACTGTTGCTTGATGTCCATGGCGATTGTACCTGCATCTCCACTTCCGAGGTCTTGGTGAGTGTTGTATCCATCCGGAGGTTGCGAGATCCTTGTTGGAGGATATGGGTTAGCCGCGGATCTGTTATAGCTGGACATTGTGGTTTTGGTGTGATTGTGAGTATGGACTTACTGACGATGCAATTGACTGTGTTCGAGTACCTCGAGAAGGAGATTGTGTTTCGACGACCAGATTTCCCCGAGATGCTGTCTTGCGGTGATAGTTGAGCGGATGATGAGACGAGTTGTGTTGTTTGCTTAGCTTATGTTGCGGATACTATGGTTGCTGTGTCCGACATTGGTGACATTAAGGTGGTTCATGAGTTTTCAGGTGTGATCCGGAGGAGTTACCAGGTGTTTCTCCAGTTCGGGAGACTGACTACACCATTGAGCTTGTACCAGGCGCCGGACTTATTTTACCGACGTTTTGTCGTTTGGAGCCAGCGGAGCTGATGGAGCTACAGTTTCGACTCCAGGAGTTGCTGGAGGAGGTTTCAGGAGATTTTAGACGACACCGCGTATTTGCGTGGTATGCTCTTGCATCAGTTGTTGCGACTGTTTGTATGGTTCGATGAGGTGGCGCATTGACTATCGGAAGCCCGATTTGCTTCAGAGGAGAGTGAGTATCCTCTGCTTCGGATTGACGATTGGTTGATCAGCTTGTGAGAGCTTCAGTCTTTTTGAAGTTTGATTTTGGGACTGGATATTATCAGTTGAGCTTTAATGAGTCAGATGTGGCTATGTGGCTATCGGATCTCGGAGCGAGCATCTGGAGTTTTTGGTCACGTTGTATGGTTGACCAATGCCCCGTAGATCGTGTGGACTTGATGGACCATGTGTTCAGACGGTTTCTGGACGAGTTTGCGATCATGTTCGTTGGCAACGTCCTGATGTACTCCAGGAGCGTGGGCCAGTACCTAATGCAATAGCGAGTGGTTTCGCGGACTTCACGAGACGATTAGCTGTTTGTGAAAGTTCATCCAGTATGAGTTTTGGTCGATTAGCGTGTAGATGTTGGGCTATGTGATGCTATCCGAGGTATTTGGCGTGGATCCTGACCAGATTGAAGCCGTGATGATTCGGAGTTTGCCCTACCATTGTGCCAGAGATCGGGAGTCTCTTGTGTTTGGCAGGCTATTACCGACGGCTTGTGCAGGATTTTTCTCGGATTACCACTTCACTTTCCGGATTGACGAAGAAGGCGTCAGGTTCATGTGGTTCGATGCACGCAAGGAGAGTTACTTACTCCTACAAGATGGTTAACCGTTGCTTCGGTTTTGACCTTACCTGACGACTACGACGAATTCGTGGGTTGTGACAATGCATCGAGGATTGGATTTGGTTATGCGTGATGCGGTTTTACAGAGCGATGGCTCATGGTTCAGGCAGTGGAACTTTATGGGACTACGTATCCTATGTGTGATTTGGGTGTAGTTGTTTTTATGTTAGCATCAGAGAGTTCGAGACACTACAGCTATGGCGTGCAGCGCGGTGTAGGATGTACACTAATCGCTTGAGTTTCATCTACTTGCATTTTCGGCCAGATTTGGGCTTGAGGCAGCGTAGATGGATGTGATCGACTAACGACTATGGCTGCACCTTTGAGTTTGTTCGAGAAGACTAGAGGTTTTACTTTGACTATCAGTCTGGGATGTTGTTGCTGATGCATTCAATCGAGAGTCAGAAGCTTCAGTGTTTTATGTGTGATGTGGCCCGAGTTTCCGTGTTAGCCGAGTTATGGGCTACGAGAGCTGAGTTTGAGGATGATGATGTTGAGGCTCGTGGTTTTGCGCGCATTTGACACTAGTGGTACGGAGATGTATCAGATACTTCGAGTTTACTACTCGTGATGCAACATGAAGAGCGATATAGCAGTTTGTGTGTATTGATGCCACATTCGTCGACTGGCGATGGCTAGGAGCCAGAGACGTGCCGAGATGTGTTAGCCATTTGAGATTTCCGGTTAGACGTGGCGGTTACTGTTGTGATCTCGTGTGTGTGTTTATATGCAGTTTGGTTTGTGATACCGGTTGTTAGGTCTTTGTGGACAGTTTGATAAACTTGGTATGTTTACTTGTACTTTCGGAAATGATTTCAGTGACAGGCGGTTATGGCTGTGTTTGGTGGAGGTTGTCCATCTACGTGGTGTACCTGTGTCCCAGTTCGCCGATTGAGGTGATCAGCTACGACTGTGTGTTGGCGAGCTTTGCAACAAGCATTGGGGACCAAATTACGAGCTAGTACCGGTTCTTATCCTCAGATTGGCGAGAGATCTTTGAGAATTATTCAGGCCTTGGAGGGCATGTTGTGGACCTTGGTATTACAGTTCTGGAGGATTCGGGACCAGCAGTTTCAGCTGTTCAAGGTTGCTTGCAGTACCAGGTTGTTGTCCATTGTGATTTTGATATTGTTTGACGTCGTTTTGAGGAACGATGTTGTACTTCATTGTGTTGGAGTGAGTTTAGTTTGAATTTGAGTTGATGTTTGATTCTGATTTTGTGGAATGTGCTACCACAGACTGTCAGATTAGCGGAAACAGATTGATAATTGCCCGAGTCCGATGTTTGAGCTATGTTGATGTGTGTAACTGAGTTGTGATTTGCCACGCTATTTTGATCTGTATGTGGTCATAGGCGAGTTTGTGTTATGCCGTATGGTTTGGCATCGCCTATAGTGTTGGCCTTTATGTGTGTTGTGTTCCGTGTGGCGGAACTGTGTTTCAGGTTGGTTTCGTGTGGTATACCCTGTCTGTTCCTTATGCAGGAACACTTGGCGCTTGTGTGGAGCCAGTTCAGATTTGTGATTTGTGCGTACAGGGATTTCAGCACGGAGTTATCTCCTGTTGTGGAGTCTGTTATCAGAGTTGTTCAGTTGACGTTACCACTGAGCAGTTGAGCAGTATGCAGAGGCAGTACTTCTACTTTTAGCCAGCAGACTCGGAAATTTCGAGGTCGAAATTTTTCTAAGGGGGGTGGATTTGTGACGACCCGGACTAGAATCAGAAGTATAATCAGCTTGATTCGTGAGTTACAGCGCAGTCGCGGATTTTCGACAGATATTGGAATCGCCAGAGTTCTTAACGACTAAATTATTGGCCGAGAATTGGAACTGGGTCTCTTCTCGAGAGTCGTTCTACGTGTGATTATGAGTTCGTGGGCAGTTCCGGATCGTTATTTGGACGACCGAGGAATTGATTATGAATACTTGAAGTTCAGATTTAAATGGTGGGCTACTTAACGACTAAATTACCGGACGAGAATTTGGGTTTGGCTTCTTCACGGAAGTTGTTCGGAATTTAATTTCGAGTTCGTAGGAACTTCCGGAGCATGATTTGGAGTTACGAGGAATTAGTTGCGAATTTTGCCGATTGTTGATTGTTTGGTTGATTTAATTATATGTTGATCGGAACAGTTGAATTTTTATCCATTTGGCCGATGTGTTTGACTTTGGGTGATTATTGAAGAGTACGTCGAGACGAGTTTGTGGCCGCAAGAATTATCGGAATCGGAATTACGACGAGAAAGTTACGCGCGTTTCAAGTTTGCCGAAATGGATAAGCATGAGTTTCCTTTTTAGGAAAGGCTATAAATAGAAATTTTCATACTGGGCAAGTCAATACTTACTCTTTTGGGTCTTGACCGAGTTGACTGGGTCAACTCGGTGAGTGAGAGGAGGAGGCCGACGGGACTCACGGTGGTACAAGGCGGCGCGATGTTTCCGGCCACCCCAAGGCTTGGGGAAGGGTCCGTTTGGTGCGCCTCGGCCTTCCCGTGGTGGTGCCGGCCACCGTTTGTGGCGTGGGTCGCCGGAAAAGAAGGAATTTCCGGCCCAAAATTGGAGAAAATTAGGTGTATTCGGGTTCATGGTTTTTGGCCGAATTGAGCTACAACTTTGAGTAGGCTTTGAAGCTCTCATCCCCTTGATGCTTCCCTGTAAGTTTCGTGTTTCAATTCGATGTGTACAAGGAGAATTTTGGATTTGAAATTTGTGTGTTCATTCGGTTTTTCATGAAATTGACCATGTTAGAGTGAGAATTGGACTTCGGTGCAGTTGACAAAGTTGCTCAGTGGGTGGTTTTGCATAGAATAGGGGTTGCTCCGCCGTGAAATTCTCCGGTCAACAGTGGCGCCGCCGTGGTCGGCGGTCAACGGTCAACGGGTTGACTTTTTGACTTTCGGCAAGTTGCATGTCGTTTGACTCGAAATCGCGCTCCGATCGCTGTGGGGAGGTTCGTTTTTCGAGTTGAGCGTCCGAACGTAAAACGAGGTATTGAGGTGGTATATATGGATTTTCGACGATTCGTCGACTTTGGATTTCGTGTTTCCGAGAACGGTGGTTTCTCGTGGTTTGATTTGTATTGTCGGATTATGATTTTGAATATTGGACATTGTGAATATTCAGGGGTTCGTGATCGTTTGTTTGGCGATGGACTTTCCGCCGGATCACGGGTTAACGCGATACGCGTTACGCTAGTCTGTGAGTGGACATTTCTTTTCACGGATTGTTTGCGAGTCTTTTATATGATTTTCGAACTTGAGCATGCGTATTGAGATTACGAATTGCATGAGTATGTGTTTTACGATTATACGATATACTTATACGAATATACGTATACGAGTATACATACACTTATATGCTGTTTCATGCATTTGCATCGAAATGTTTATGATTTGGTTTACACAGAGTACAGTCGTGGTTACGTTGTTGTATCGATACACTTGCCTCTCGGCTGATCCCCGATGGTAGGCCTTATTGCCAGGGGAGGCTGTGACTCCTGACCCGAGGTCTTTACCGGGGGGAGGCAGACCTTTGACCTGAGGCCATTTCTGGCTAGAGTCACGTGTGGGTCTGGGATCCCGTGATTCTAACTGTACTAGCACGGAGGAGTCCATGAGTGACCCCGCGGAATTTTACTTGCATGCTCAGTACACTGGAGGAGTATGAGTTTTACCTCGTGTACTATGTTGTTTTTATTTACCTGGACTCGCATATGTGATTTTAAACATATATATAAACTGGTGAAAGACATTTATTTTCGTCCACTCACTCTAACGTGTTTATTGTCTTTCCCCTGGGTTTTTCGGTTTCCGTGCCCAGTTTGCAGTTCAGGCTCTGGTGTCGCACGTCGTGGTCGGAGGCATAGTGCTCGAGCTACTTTGTTTCATCCAGTAGGTTTATTGTTCTACCTACTGTGGTATGTGTATACGATTATGTATTAGATGTCGCTCTGAGCTTCCTATTGAATACGTTATACGATTTTACACTGGATTTCAGTAAAGTGCATATATATTTACTACTTTACTTTACTGTTGATATATTGAGAAATCCGGATGGGATTGGTGCCCACGGTTTGCTTTTTGTGGCATAGGATGAAGTGTATTTTCCGCATGCAGGTTAAGGTAATTCCACGCTAGTAACGAAACTCTGCTCAAATTTCGAAAAGTTTTTGTTGGTTCGTGTTTTCGAAAGGGTTTGATTCCGATTTAGGGAGCTAAATCGGGGTTGGGTCCTTTCAGCTTGGAGACAAAGTTGTCGAGTATTATTATTCAACAACTTGATCATCTTGCTGGTGATGTCTTTGGATTGGCTATCAAATGGTATGTTTCCGTAACTTGACAAACTCTACTTTATGACTACAAGCTTCAGTCGTAACATGTTCATGTTATCCATGGCTTTGATGTTGTACATGCTTGAAGTTTATGGACTGGAATTCGAGTCTAATTCTTTGTTTGTTGGGTTTATGCCATACTGCTGCCTTGCTTCCATGAGAGACTTGGATCCAGCTTTCCATGGAGCTGGACAAAAGGCGTATCCTTTCTTATCTAATAATACGCTTAGAACATGAGCAGTTAATATAATCTTTTTATGTGTCATTCTGATAACTCATATTGCAGTTTATTAGAGTCGGGGACCATAAGATGTAAACGATCACCATTATGGTGCTTTCTGATGTCCTATTTTTCTCCATTGATGTTCTTTAAATTTTGAAATTAGTTGGATTTTGGTGTTAGTCTTCTTTTTGAGAAACTATGTTGTGTTTCACCTTGACAATCAATAGTGGACTTGAAACATGGCGCATCGAAAATTTTCTTCCTGCTATAGTCCCAAAATCCTATCATGGGAAGTTTTTTATGGGAGACTCATGTGAAATTGAAAGTAAGTGGACTAATCTGATTTAACTCATTCGTATTACAATGTCCAGAAGCAATTTCTGTGGTAGGCCGTCAGTAGAAATTCAAATGCTCTTGCTTTTGTTTTGGACTATATATCTCATTTATTTTTGAATTTATATTTATATTGAGTATCTTACCTTTTCTACCCAGACAGCAGCCTCAAAGAGTGGTGCTTAAGGCATGACATCCATTATTGGCTTGGTAAAAACACTTCTCAGGTAAATGTACCATTTTCCTTCCCGAAGTTATCACCCAATTTTAATTTTCAGGTCAAATTAAAATTCCTGGCATACTGATCTCATTTAGTTTTTTGTTAAAACAGGACGAAGCAGGTGATGCAGCCATCAAGACAGTTGAACTAGATGCCGCTCTTGGAGGACGTGCAGTTCTGTACCAGGAAGTACAAGGTCACGAAACTGCAAAGTTTCTATCATATTTCAAACCATACATCATACCTCAAGGATGTGGAATTTCATCTGGATTAACTCGAGTATGTGAAGAAGAAGCGCAAGGCCACCAAGAAGCCTTCCTCAAGTTCCATTGTTGGTGCCAATCTAAAGTTCATCCAGAAGCATATGACTTGGCTTTAGTGTATTAATCTGCAACTTCAGACGATGTTAATCCAAAGCCTGCTCCGCCGAACAATAAACCTTCCGCCAAAAGTTTTGGTGGAGACGATTTTTTCAGAAGTTCCGAGTTTGTCGAAGTCGTTAGTATCAGTAGCCGCAAGGAGACCGTCGTTGATTTCTGTCTCTGTGACGACCCAGAACAGAATCAGCAGTGGAATCAGCTGGATCTACGAGCTTGCGCATAGTCGCAGTTTGCCGACAGTTGTTTGAATCACCAGATTTGTTAACGACTAAATCATTGGCCGAGAATTGGAGCTGGGTCTCTTCTCGAGAGTCGTTGTACGTGTGATTTCGAATTCGTGGGCGATTCCGGATCGTTATTTGGACGACCGAGGAATAAATTATGAATATTTGAAGTTTCGAAGTAATCGAATTTAAATGGTGATGCTCTTAGCGACTAAATTACCGGACGAGAATTTGGCTTCAGCTTCTTCACGGAAGTTGTTGAGAATTTAATTTCGAGCTTGTGGGAACTTCCGGAGCATTATTCTGAGTTACAAAGATTAAGTTGTGAATATTTCCGATTGTTGATTATTTAGTCGGTTATGTATGTGTTTGGTTTGAACAGTTGAGTTTTTATCCGATTGGTCGATGTGTTTGACTTCGGGTGATAATTGAAGAACATGTTGAGTCGAGTTTGTTGCCGTGAGAATTATCGGGATCGGAGTTACGACGTGGAAGTTACGTGTGTTTAAAATTCGTCGAAAAGATAATTATGAAGTTTCCATTTTGGGAAAGTGTATTTAAGTGGGTTGCCATATTGGGAAAGTCAAGATTCTTCATTGATGATGTTGACTGGCGTTGAGGGAGAGAGGAGGAGCGACGGTGGCCACGGCCTCGCCGGCGCCGTGCTCCGTCCGGCCACCATAGACCACGGCTCTGGTCCCTTCCGGTGCGCCTCGGCCTCCTGGTCTCGGCTCCGGCCTCCTCTCACGGCGTGGGACGCCGGAGGAGGTGTAATTTTCCGGCCAAAATTCAAGAGAAATTGGTGAAATCAGGTTGTGATTTTCTGGCCGAATTGAGCTTTAACTTGGAGTGGGCTTTGAAGCTCTCATCACCTACAAGCTACCATGTAAGTTTGGTGATCCAATTTCACTTGTGTATGGAGAATTTTGGAATTGAAATTTGTGTGAACATTCGGTTTTTCATGAAATTGACATAGTTAGAGTGAGAATTGGCCTTCGATGTGGTTGACAAAGTTGCTCAGTGGGTGATTTTGCATGGAATGGTGGTTGCTCCGCCGAGAAATTTACAGGTTTGTGGCAGCGCCGCCGTTGGCGGTGGTCAACGGCAGTCAACAGTTTGACTTTTGGGGTTTTCGACAAGTTGCATGTCATTTCACTCGAAATCGCGCCCCGATCGCAGTGGGGAGGTTCGTTTTTCGAGTTGAGCATCCGAACTTACAGCGAGGTATTGTGGTGTGATTTCCGGATTTCCGACAGTTGTCGTAATCAGATTACGTGTTTCCGAGAACAGTGGTTTCTCGTGATTTGTTTTGAATTGTTAAGTTATGATTTTGAGAAATGGATTTTGTGATTATTCAGGGGTTCGTGATCGTTCGTTTGGCGAGGGACTTTCCGCCGGATCACGGGTTAACGCGTATCGCGTTACGCTAGTCTGTGAGTGGAGATTTCTTTTCATGGATTGTTTGCGAGTTTTTTATATATAATTTATGAACTTGAGCACGCAGTATGATCATGGTTTTACGAGCATGAGATTTCATATGAGATTATGTTTATTATGAGCATGTGTTTTATGATTATACATATACGGATATGCGTATACGAGTATTCATATACTTATATGTTGATTTATGTGTTTGCATTGAACTATTTATGATTTGGTTTTCGCAGAGTATAGTCGTAGTTTATGATGTTGTATCGATACACTGCATCCCGGCTGATCCCCGAGGATGTTTACCGGCTAGAATCACATGTGGGCTAGGGACCCCGTGGTTCTGAATCACGTGTGGGCTAGGGACCCCGTGGTTCCGACTGTGCTACCTCAGCTAGAATCACGTATGGGCTAGGGACCCCGTGGTTCTGACTGTGAGATTTTCCATGCATGCTCTGTTTACGAGTTGGAGTCAGCGTCTCCTCGTATACTATTTGATTTGATTTATTTATATTTCGAATCGCATATGTTTTTATAACATATATTACTTGGTGAAAGACATTTATTTTCGTCCACTCACTCTAACAGTTTCCATGTCTTTCCCCTGGGCTTTTTGGTTTCCGTGCCCAGTTTGCAGTTTGGACTTTGGTATCACACGTCGTGGTCGGAAGCATAGTGCTCGAGCTAACTTATTTCTTCCAGTAGGTTTATTTTTCTACCTACTGTGGTATACTTATATGTTTATACATTAGAGGTCGCTCTGAGTAATCTGTTGTTTATGTTATACGATTTTACTCCGGATTTCAGTAAAGTATAGATATATGTACTACTTTACATTATTGTTGATATATTGGGAAATCCGGATGGGATTGGTGCCCACGGTTTGATTTTTGTGGCATAGGATGAAGTGTATTTTCCGCGTGCAGGTAATGGTAATTCTACGTTGGTAACGAAACTCTGCCAAAATTTCTACGGTTTTGTTTGTTCGTGTTTTCGAAGGGGTTTGATTCCGGTTTAGGCAACTAAACCGGGGTTGGGTCCTTTCAGTCTCAAATTGTCGTTTAATTTTTCTTCTCTACGATTCCAGCTGTGAGAGCTTTATGCATATTCTTTTCGCTATACGATTTCAATATTGCTTTAGATTAGAATTTTAGAACTAAACTAAAACCTGTGGTTAATTAATGTTGATGTTTTGGCTATTGTGGATAAGGTTTTGCTGCAGCCCTCAAGTCAATGGAACCAGATCGCAAGAAGGTAACGTACCCATGCTCAATTGAGCTTCAAAGTTTTGTCCTTTTGTAAGATAGTTGACGTAAATTTTTGTGCTTTTGTTGTTTTTTAGATGATGTGATTCAGGGCATTGTGTTGTAAGATGATGGCAATGCTTCTATCATTATTGAAGTCAATGGAATTTTCTCAACACCCATCATCATATAGACCTGCTGTGATTCTTCCAGTTGAGCGAGCTCTTCAATTTTGTTTGGCTTTAGATGCAGAGAACGAGAAGTCCTTGAGAAACACAGTTAAGTGAATCGGTGGTGGTCATGGAAGTGCAAAGCTCATGGGATGCCCTTTGCAAATAGGTACAATCGAATCGACATTTTCTCTACAGATTGTTCTGAATCTGATTTGCTTGGTTATAGTGTAGAATTCAGATAAAAATTAACTGATTTATGAATCAAACGTTGTTGTTTTGTGAACATATTTTTCCCTGTCTCATCCATAACGAGAAGCCGGTGTGTGAATCACTCATCATCGTGTAGTAAATTGATGAGACATGAAAATGCAAGGCTCTTTTGCTTCCCTCCGATCCTTATCAGAGAGTTTAGGCCAATATTGATAAGGTGATGCATATTCCATATATTTATGTCGATCTGTTTCATCACTATGCATGTCTTTCAATGTTTGGTTTACTACTTGATTTGGGTTTTGATTACTTATTCGATCTCTCTGTTTTATCACTATGCATGTCTTTGATTATGTGGTTCTATACTTGATTTGAGTTTTGAATACATTTTTGACGTCTTTGTTTCATCTCTATGTATGTCTTTGTCTTTGATTGTTTGGTTCTTTACTTAATTTGATTTTTGATTACTTTTTTGATGTTTCTGTTTCATCACTATGCATGTATTTGAATGTTTGGTACTTTACTTGATTTGGGTTTGATTACTTATTCGATGTCGATTATGAACGGATCTACTTGAGTTTATGAGGAGGAGTTTCTCTTAGTTGCTAGATGTTTATTGAATTATTGCATGTGAATGAAGTGACATGTATAGATGAATAGATATTTGTTTTCTAATTTAAGAAGTACCCTCAAAATTAGCCTGAACATTTTATAATGATTTCTAACCTGTGTGAAAAATGCAGTTGTATGATGCAGGGAGGAAGATATGGACGAAAAAAGTTTAGCTACTTTCGTGATAGTCTAAATTTTCATTTGAATTACGTTTGTTACTTTTTATTAGATAGTGATGGTTGTGAAACTAAGAATGGATAAGAGGGTTTGTTTTTACTTTGAGTTGAGAAGAATTAGATGAACTATTGCAATTTGATTGCGTTGCAGTGGGTGTGGATCGGGGCCTTATTGTGCCTCCTACTGAACAAGTGTTTTTCTTTGCTTTGCTTTTTTTTGTCTTGATTTGGAAATTTATATCTTGGAAGAATTGGTTAATAAATTGGGTTTATATTTACTTGCAGAAGCTCAATGGTGAGTCAAAATTAAGGAGGAGTAAGTATCTTAGAAATGGAAAACCTAATCTGAAGATATAGCCTGAGAGATCTAGGCTCATGTCAAACTGCTATTGGTTTGTGGTTATTTTTCTTCTATAAGTACATGTTAATATTTGCAATCAAACTTGATTTGAATGCTATTCAGGTAGTGAAAGATAAGAAATTGAAGGGCAACTAGCTGATAGAGAAGACTTAAATTTGAAAATTGCAGTAGCTGCTACCATGGTTGAGAAGGTGAGTCTTATTTGATATGATACGGAGACCTCTTAAAGTGACTCATTCATGACACTACATTGGATTATTTAAAAAGAATTATTATCAAAGTTTTAATGATTCAATTCTGGGTTGGTCTTAATTCTGTTAATATTCCTTGGGGTTTAGATTTCTTTTCCAATATACTGGACATGTTGAATGTTGTGGAACCTTCCACATGTAATTTGATTTTTCTTGTACTTTTAGTGCATGTATTAACAATCGATTTGAATGGTTTTTCATTGTGATATATTATAGTACCTTCTGTCAAGGGAAAGTGGTTATTTGGAGGCTGAAGGCTTAGAAAAGATATATAGATAAAGTTAACGGTCAATAGTTCCTGCCATAGATATCTTAAGCTCAAGGAACTAATACGATATTAAATTACCAGGTTTAAATCTCACCTTTTTATTTACCTTTGGTCAACCATCTTTGCTTCATAGCAATTTACTTTATGTATATATACTACCAATTTATTCGCTAACTGATCAAAGACTTGAAGCTCTAGAAGAAGAGGTTCTTATTATGAAGTGTTTATTTTTTTTCAGTTAATATGGTTAAAGATGTTGTTCAATGTTTTGAGAATTAGGCATGTTGTAATTGATAGATATGGAGTCTCTAGGCGAGGAAGAACAATTTTGATATTCTTGTGTTGGAGTCTAGAGCACGAGATGCTGATGATAGGCTTGAAACGATTACTTCTCGAGCCAAAAAGGTCATATATTGATTGATCTCAATCTGATTGTGGTCTTTTGTGAGGGTGATGTTTGTGATTGTGTGTTGATTGTTGCTTTCAGATGAATGGTGTGGTCACTAAGCAGTGGATTCAACTTCAGTAGCTCTAGCAGCCTCTTCATATTCAACAGGTACCTACCACTTGAAAACTTCTTTTAGGTCTACGCTTTAACTTTCTTAGCAATTCAAATATCTTGACTGTTACCATTTATTCTTACTTATGTTATGTTATGAATATATAGGCTTTGATTCAATTCAGTGATGTTGACACTGCATCTGCAACAAAGAATGCCTTGGATGGAAGAAGTATACCCAGGTATGCAATTTTCATTTTGTCACCCCCTGCTTCATATGCATTCTCCCATTAATATGTTTGGAATGACTTTTAGAGTTGTTAACTGTGATTTGATGTTTTGCCTGTAGCTATTTGCTTCCAGAGCATGTGGGTACAAGTAGTTTGCATACTTCATATTCTGCACACACTAATCTAAACATAGAGTTTCAGTCCCACAGAAGCAGGTAATGGAGACCTAAGAATCTATTATCTGTGTTTGTTTTATTTTAAGGCTAACCTTTTCTTTTTTTATTGTTATTTTTGAACTCTTTGGCTACTTTGATATAATGATAATTGTGGTTATTTTTCTGTGTTGATTGTTGGCATAATGGGTATGAATTATGTATCATGCAGGGACTACACAAATCTTTACCTTCATGTAAATCCTACTGCAATAACAGTTGTGCAGGTACGTTCTAGCCATACTAATAAGATATATATTGCTACAAAGTAAGATAACACCATAAAATAGAGATGTAGGGTAAGCTAAGTTGGAGCAGCATTATTGCTGGTTAGAGAATGTAAGGTTTATGGACACATTTAGCCATATTAAGATGATGTTATAAACTACTAATAACTGTATCTCATCAAAGAAAAGACCAAAAAGAAAAAAAATGAGATCTCTGCTTGCAGTATTTCCTCTGCGATTTACGTCTCTGGATCTCTTATTGCAGTGTTTCCTCTAGCAATTTTTGAGCTATATCTCATCAAGCTAAGATCGGTGTTGGGGCTTGGAGCTGTTGTGTCCTAAAATGTCGTCGCTTTTGTCCTACAACCATTGCGTTTTTCTTCTCATATCAATTTGATCAATGCATTTTATGCTTAATTCTTAACGTCTCTCTCCTTGCATTTAGCTTTGTTTTTACCTTTATATTATTTAGTTTTACTTATTTTGTTGTTTTTAGGTTTTAAACAAAAGAGATGGAGAAAGGAGCGGAAAAGAGGTGAAAAATGCACTAAGGAGAGAATTTGGTATTTTGGACCGTCAATGGTGGGTTGGCCCATTGGAAATTCGTGTGGCCCATTAATGGAGGATAGATTCGGCCTAGATAAAACCTAGAGGTGAAGTCCACATGTGCAATTCGGCCAAGGAAAGGATTTGCAAGGAGGAAGACAAAGCCAATATGGATTTCTCAAAGTTACTTGGTGGGCAAGACAGAAAAATCAAGAATCCGACCTGGAACTTCATTAAATCAGCAAGAAGCAATCAAGAACCGGGTTAGAAATCCTTATCCACATATGACAAGGCTTCAAAACTCTATATAAGGGAGGGGTCACGTGCATTATTCATCATCTCTCAATCTACTAACAATAATCTCTGCCAATACATCTAGCCTCTCCTCCCAAAGTCGAAGATCTGCAAGAAGCCACCTCCTCCATCATCACAAATCATCTCCATCACTGACGCAACTCTAAGGCAAATTCCTTGAGGGCTCTGTGCATCCATCTCCATTGAAGGGTTGTCGAATAACTCTTGTATAGGGCAAATTCCCTTACAAAAAGTGTAACATGATTCCTTCTACTTTCTTCTTATATTTATTTTCGGTTTTGAGTGATTGCTGTTGTGTATTTCAGTTAAACACTCTTCGAATATTTTATGTACTCTAACTTTATGTTTATTTATTTTAGTAAGCATGTGTACTTAATGCATCAATTGAGGCTAAGGCAAATTCCTTGTCAAGTTGATAGATATGTCATAGGGCAAATTCCCGAAGCATGAAAACGAATCACATGTGAGTTAAAAGACATAGACATTTTTAGGTTGCATATAATAAGACTTAGTGTAAAGAGTTGAGTGAAAAGTTGAGATGATCACTTGTATATATTAGCTTAGATTTATTTTCGGTCTAGTAAGCATGTTTAGGGTTCTTTGTTCTTGTTTGTTTTCTACTTGTCTATGAGTAAAGCATGTTAGAACTTAGGATTTCTCTATGTGTTTACTAACTATTTATTTTGTCTTTAATTTCGTAGGAATTAGTAAAACAACCTTTTTAATCCCCCCATTTTAAACTTAATGTAATCATGCATATACACCCTCAATCCCCGGTTAAGAACGATCCATATTTACCAATGCTACATCTTACAAAAAAAGGTTTTAATTGCGTACATGTTTTGATTGATTTCTAAAGTGTTTATTTAGGAGTTAGTTTAAGTGTGTATCAATTTTGAAGGAGTTCTTGCGAGTGGTGGCATTGAGATTCCTATAATCGATACAAACTCTATGGCCGGTTACAGTTCTTCGTGGCACTAATTCATTCTCTGCATTCTTTGCCACAGTGATTCCAGACTTCTTATGAACTACTTGCACGGGTGAGACCCATCGGCTGTCCGAAATCAGATATATGACGCCACAATCCAAGAGTTTGATTACTTCCTTCTTCACAACTTCCATCATAGGCGGATAGAGTCTTCTTTGAGCTTCTCTCGAAGGTTTTGCCCCATCTTCGAGTAGAATTCGATGCACGCAAGTTGCAGGATTGATGTCTTTGATGTCGGCAAGGGTCCATCCAATTGCTGTTTTATGACGTTTTAGCATGTTGACGAGCTTGTCTTCTTGTTCTTCCTCCAACGTTGATGATATGATAAACGGCAATGTTTCATTATCTCCCAAGTAAGCATACTTCAAATGAGCCGGTAAAACTTTAAGGTCTAGTTCCGGTGCCTTAATCACAGATGGAACAAGTTTGTTTTCTCCATAGGCTAACGGAATAGGAGGTGGCCTATGGACAATCTGTGGAGCTTCATTGAGTGCCATAGCCATCTCAAGGATCCTTGGCTCCAAAATTTCGATAAGTGCATCAAAAAGGGCTTCATCCCTGAGTCGGGTCAACCCCACTCCTTCTTGTATTGCAATGTCTAGCTCATCATTTCCAATGGTGTCTAAGTGTTGTTGAGCTGCTTCTTCCACCATGTCCATCGAAAATATTGCATTTACACTTGTCGTGGGAACCTTCATGGCATCTAGGATGTTAAATTCGATCTTTTCTCCATCAATCTCCATGGAAAACGTTCCCTCAAAAACATCTATTTTTGTTCTTGCAGTTCTCATGAAAGGTATTTCAAGTAGTGGTGTGGTGTTCAAAGGACTTTCTTCCATGTCAACTATGTAGAAATATGCTGGAAAAATCAGGTTGTTGACTTGTACAAGAACATCTTCAACGTATCCTCTAGGATACTTATGTGAACGGTCGGCTGGTTGAATAATGACGTTGTCTTGCTTAAGTTCGCCTAGATCCATAGATGTATATAAGTAATAAGGCACTACGTTGATGGATGCACCAAGGTCTAGCATGACATCTTCAAATTTGTTGTCACCAATCACACAAGGAACAGAAAAGCTCCCTGGATCCTTCAATTTGGGGGGTAACCGACGCTGTAACATCGCTGAAACGGTTGCATTCACCTTCACAACCTCCTTCGCTCTCGTTTGCCTCCTTTGGGTGCATAATTCTTTGAGAAATTTTGCATAGAGAGGCACTTGCTTTATGCACTGGATCAAGGGCAGATTTACTTGCACCTTCCGAAAGATGTCCAAGATGTCTTCATATTGATCATCCTTCTTAGATTTTGTCAACCTATGTGGGAATGGTGCATGAGCAAACGAAGCATTAGTATTAACTGAACTTGAAGGGATGGAGTTAACACCTTTGTTTGGGGTAGATTGTGATGATGAGGGTTGTGCCTTAGTGGCGTGAGAAGCCACATTCTTCTTCTTCTCGGCCTCCTTAGTGGCCGGATCCTCTTCTAAGTCTTCTTCTTCGAGTATCGCATGAGGAGGTGTCTTGCTTGTCTTTGACAAAGGAGATGCCAATGTTCTCTCACTCCTTGTAACCATAGCACTTACATTTCGTGGATTGGGAAGTGTTTGAGGAGGTAGTTGTCCGCTCTCCCTTATTTGACCCATGAAGTCAACGAGTTGGCCCATTTACTTCTTCATTTCAGTAATATCTCGGCCATGTGTTTCCAACGTCTCCTTTGCTTTTGCTTTTCCCTCCAAGAGAACTTGTGTTGAAGCGGACAATTGGGTGAACATCTTGTCATAGTCCGGATTTGTAAATTGTTGTTGGACTGGAGGATATTGTTGCATAGGTTGCATCGTTGGAATGGGAGCTTGTTGCATTGGCTGCCTTGGTTGAAATGGAGCACGTTGATAGCCTTGTTGAGGTGCCGGAGGGTTTAAACATCCCTCATTGCCACTCCACTTGAAACACGGATGATCTCGGTTGCCAAAATTGTTGTTGTTATAGTTGTTGTAATGTTGGCCCCCTTGATATCCTCCAATTGCATTAGCTTACTCCGGATTTCCATTGCCTTGCTCCTTCATGTTAGGACATTCATCATTGTAGTGCCCTTGCATATTGCAAACGCCACAAACAGGTCCTAAGTTTGCCTTGGCTCTTTTTGTCTCGAGTTCAAGCACTTGCTCTAGCATAGATGCTAGCTTGTCATACTTCTCGTCCTTAACTTGCGTAGAACTAGCTTCATTCACTTGTCTTCATAGAGCCATCACATACTGAGCATCATTATTGGCTCGGTTTTCCAACAAAGTTCGAGCTTCCGCCTCATCTAGATCCATGAATGCTCCGGTTGCAGCGGCATCAAGAAGCTCTCTATCAATCGGTTTCAAACCATCATAAAAGTAATTCATGAGGTTTGTCTCAGAAAAACCATGGGAAGGGCAGGTGGCACATAAGACTTTAAATCGATCATAATACTGGCCAAAGGACTCGTCCGATGCTTATGTAATTCCCGTGATCTTCTTCCTCAAAACAGTGATCTTTGAGGCCGGAAAATACTTGGCCAAGAACAGGTCCGCAAGTTGCTTCCATGTCGTGATGTAATTTGGCGGAAGTTCCAACAACCAAGTTTGAGCTCTATCCATCAAGGTAAAGGGAAAAGCCTTGAGTTTGAAAAGTTCTTCATCGGCATCCGAAGGCTTCATACTCATGCAAATGAACTGAAATTATTTGAGATGCATGTTTGGATCTTCATTTGATAGCCCATGGAAGATTGGCAAACGGTGTAGGAAGCCACTCTTCAACTCAATGTCCTTCTTAAACGCTTGGGGTTCCGGAAATGCAATGCAAGAAGGACCACTACTCCATTTTGTGGAGCAAGTACGTTGGCGAAGAGATCGCTTCTCAATGTTAGGCAGGAGGTTGTTGTTATTGGCCATTTCTTCGTGTTCTTCTTCTGAAAACTGCTCGGTGGAGTGATTTGATGAATGTGGAGAGTCAAAGCCTTCCTCAATGATAGGTTGGTCGAGATCTTGCTCCCTAGGATCCACTTGAGACCTCAAACGAGTTAGACGACGTGTAAGTGCTCGGATGTCAATATTTGGAGTCGAATGGGAGCTGGACATTCATAGAATCTGATCATCCACCAAAGATCAAGTGTTAGTATCGAAAGAATACACAAAAAATGCAAGATACTAACAAAAAAAACGTTGAAAATTTAAAAGAAAGCAACAAAAACACACAAAATCACACAAAAACAAATCACACGAAGAAAAGCAAACAAAAAAACACACGAAAACTTGTAAAACACTAAGTTATGACGTTTAAGACACTAAAATGAATGCAAAAATGATTAAAATGATCTAAAGATAAACTAAGACACAATATACACGTTTTCTGCAAAAATTAGGCATATAGATAATGCAAAACTTAGAATTAATGTTAAGAACACATATATACATGTTATAACGCAAGCACAAAATATTCACTTCGAATTTATGCATAACACACTCAAATCGTCATCCAAATGTATCAAACAAGATTCTATCTCTATTGTTTATACTCTACTAAAAACTGTGCTAGATTAGATAATGCTGTGTATATAATCAGTAGAAGTTGTCTATTGTTGAAGACCAATTTATTTTATGTGGAACCACTATAGTCTTGCAACTTCTCTCTGTACTTAGATGGCTCTTAGTGATGATGCTTTTGTTCCTTTTAATATATAATCAAACAGTGTTTTTTTTATATGAAAAATGTCTATTTTGCATATTCGGTTATGTAATCAATTTTCGATGTTTACTTCGAAAATATAATAGACTTATGTTATTCATATGAGAGATTTCATTTACATATGATACAAATTATATTGTGACCATTGTGTATCTTTAAATTACAACACATGATTGCACCACGCATTGGTATCAATTTAACTTCTAAAGTTTCATAATTCTTCCTCTTCGGATTTCTTTCGTTGCCACCCGCGCCTCGCGCGCGGGAACACACATGATCTACGCATTTTATGCTTGATTCTTAACGTCTTTCTCTTTACATTTAGCTTTGTTTTGACCTTAGTGCTTTCATTTCTTACTTACTTTGTTGTTTTTAGGTAGAAATAAAGGAGAAAATAATAAAGGAGGAGTTTTGGAGCTAAAAGCGTATTAAGGAGGAAGTTCTCAATTCCGGAGAAGAAATGGTCTGAGAAATGGTCTTCAAAATGGTTACGAAGATGCATTCCCACATGGTGTCAATAATTGGAAACCAAATGCCAAATTCAAATGGATACCAAAATGGTGGACAAGAAGATGAAGACATTTCTCCTGCGCAACCCAGGAAAGAGCAAATATGGCGGAATATATGGAGCATATAATTAACAAATTTTGGGAGGATATTCCATGAAGATAAATACCTTATTTGAGGGCCAAAATATGTGCAAGAATATGGTATATTCGGCCAAGAAGTATTGGGGAATAAGGAATGCAAGATTTGAAGATATAAAGATTTCCTTTTCCTTGAAGAAGAAGAAAACTGGGCAATCAGGTCACTTAACTTCTAAAATCCGTAGTAAATTCAATTCAACTCCAAATATGGCGTTCATTATATGGATTTTATAGCCCTTTGAATACGCTTTCCAATGAAATAAGAATCGGAATTTTCTGAGCTCTAGAACTCCCGAAAAAGACGTTTCAAGACAGGCTGGCATTTCTACCCGGGTAAACTAGGAATCCCTAGTTTGGAGAGGAAAGTTGTTCTTCTTCACCTATAAATAAGAGGGCTCGGTCTCAAAATCAATCATCACTCATTCTAGCCTCTCAAGCTCTGCCTAAACACTTTCCCCTCTCCACAAAGCCGAGACATTCTCCAAGAAGAAGCTTACACCATCCTACCGCCACAAAACTACCTCCATCGACATATAGGGCGATCCCGAGTGTCTCCTCCACCAAAGAAGAGTCATCTACACCTTAGCTCCATAGGGCGATCCCGAAGACTAAAAAGTGTAACATGAATCCTCTTTACTTTGTAACTTCTCCTTGTATGAACTATTGGTTGAGTGAAGTGGTTTTTAGTATTTCGGTTCTTCTTTACTTGCAACGTTTTCCACTGTTTTTCATGTGTTCTAGTTCCTTAGTTTTTATCATACATGTTCATCTATGCTTAATGCTTTGGCTTAGATATAGGGCGATCCCGAGTCTAAATCAATGGTATGTGTATAGGGCGATCCCGAGCACGACTAATTATGAACATGTGTTTTGTAAAATTAAGAAGTTAGGATTTCGATTAACTTTGTTTAACTTGCAGGTTAGGAATGAGCAAGGGTAAGCTAGATGATTCGATCACATGTAAATAATAATCTAGTGTTTATTTTCGGTCTAGTAAGCATGTTTAGGATTCTTTGTTCTTATTTGTTTTCTACTTGTCTATGAGTGAAGCATGTTAGAACCTAGGATTTCTCGATGTGTTTGCTATGCCATGTTTTAGTGTTTATTTTCGTAGAGTACAAAACAACCTTTTTAAACCCCCTTTTAACCATAGCGTAAATATGCATGCACCCTCAATCCCCGGTTAAGAACGATACCCTATTTACCAATGCTACATCTACACAAAAGGGTTTTAATTGTATGCGTTTTTGTTGATTGTTAAGTGTTAATTTAATGGTTGCAAATGCGTGTATCAATTTTGGCGCCGTTGCCGGGGATTGTAAAGAATTGTGTGTTTATGCTTATAAATATGTGAATATGTGTAAATAAGTGTGTGTATATATATATGTCGGAATATGTAAGTAAATATGTAAAGTGTCAAAAAAATTTTATACATGTTCATAATACGTTCCATTCTAACGTTTTGTTTTTGCAGCAATGTAAATAGGTACATATTAAAGGAAGTCTTCGATTTACATTGAGTACGCAAGTTTGGTTGATTAAGTCTCACTCATTGGAATAGATGGTGCCTCTTTTTCTTTCTTATCTCCTTAACCCCTTGTGATGTGTGGATTTCATCACCGCACACCATAACCTAAGTGAAGTTATGGACATAAGGTCGAGGGCGGAGTTTGCAAAGAACTTGAGGGAATGTCTTTCTCGAAATTTTGGCTGAATGTCGGACATGGTGTCTAGAAACGGGTTATGACTGGTGACAGGTTCTGGATCTAAGAAAGACTTGCATCAATGGAGTATATACCAATGATCCGGTAAGTGGATGAATACTTGTCTTTGAGTAAGAAATCTTTGGTAACTTGATGTCTAGAAGGTGACGGTTTCTATGACGGGTTTTGGATCCGAGATCTCAAATCGGTCCTACCTCTCGTGGTCTCTCTTGCCAACTGGCCAAGCTTATTAAAGTTGCCCAAAGAAGACAAGGACTAAATCTACTTTCCATGATCGGTAAGCCTCGGGATGCATCGTCGAAATTAGTCCTACCTCTCGCGTTATCTCTATCCCCAACTGGCCATGTTTTTCGATTGAACCAAGGCCGATTGATTGAGAATGTACATTTTATCGCGCGGGTCGCACGTCCAATGAAAGACCTAAAGGCCAAACGAACGTATTCTCTTTAAATTGAGGGCGAAAATCAATGAACAAAATACTTGTGCATATTACTTGTAAATTTCGTGTGCATTCTAACTTGTAAAGAATTAACCACGTTGCATTAGCTTGCATAACCTGCCGGCGGCCTTGTGATGCTCGGATTTCACCACCGGGTACCCTAACCTAAGTGAAGTTAGGGGCATGAGGCCAAACGTATGGTCACGTTGCATCATGTATTTAGCACGTAACTTTGTGTGTTTTCTGCAGGTTCTAATATTTTCTCTTATGCATTCACTTCATATTTCACTTAGGTTCTTGTTTGATGCATTTGAATGACGATTTAATTGTTTTGAGCATGAATTTGAATGAAACGTGGTGTGCTTGCATTACTCTACTTGTATATATATATATATATATGTTTCTAAATCTTTGCATTGTAAATATGCCTAATTTTGCAGAAAACGTGTAAATTGAGTCTTAACTTATTCTATCAACTTTGCATTCATTTTAGGGAGTCTAAAGCCTTGCATTCACGTTTACAATTCTTGAAGTGTCTTAACTTAGTGTTTTACAGCTTTCGTGTGTTTTTGGTGTGTTTTTGGTTTGTTTTTCTTCGTGTGATTTGTTTTGGTGTGATTTTGTGTGTTTTTATTGCTTTCTTTTAATTTTCAACGTTTTTGGTTAGTGTCTTGCATTACTTGTATATTCTTTTGATACTAACACTATTTTGAGGAGGAGGACTTAGAAAAAGATCTGGCTACTAGAGATGCCGAGGAGAAGAAGAATGTGGCTCCTCACGCCACTAAGGCACAACCCTCATCATCACAATCTGCCCCAAACAATGGTATTAACTCTATCCCTTCAATTTTGGTTAATACTAATGCTTCGTTTGCTCGTGCACCATTCCCACATAGGTTGACGAAATCTAAGAAAGATGATCAATACGAAGACATTTTGGACATCTTTCGGAAGGTGCAAGTAAATCTGCCCTTGATCGAGTGCATAAAGCAAGTGCCTATCTATGCAAAATTTCTCAAAGATTTATGCACCCAAAGGAGGCAAACGAGAGCGAAGGAGGTTGTGAAGGTGAATGCAACCGTCTCAGCGGTTTTACAGCGTCGGTTACCCCCCAAATTGAAGGATCCGGGGAGCTTTTCTGTTCCTTGCGTGATTGGTGACAACAAATTCGAAGATGTTATGCTAGACCTTGGTGCATCCATTAACATAATGCCCTATTACTTATATGCATCCATGGATTTAGGCGAGCTCAAATAAGACAACGTCATCATTCAACTAGCCGACCGTTCGCATAAGTATCCTAGGGGATACGTTGAAGACGTTCTTGTGCAAGTCAACAACCTAATCTTTCCAGCTGATTTCTACATTGTTGACATGGAGGAGAGTCCTTTGAACACCACGCCATTGCTTCTTGGACGACCTTTCATGAGGACTGCAAGAACGAAGATTGATGTTTTCGAGGGAACATTTTCCATGGAGATTGACGGAGAAAAGATCGAATTCAACATATTAGATGCCATGAAGGTTCCCACGGCAAGTGTCAATGCAATATTTTCGATGGATGTGGTAGAAGAGGCAGCTCAACAACACTTAGACACCATTGGAGATGATGTGCTCGACATTGCCATACAAGAAGGAGCGGGGCTGACTCGACTTGGAGATGAAGCCCTTTTTGATGCACTTATCGAAATTTTGGAGCCTAGAATTCTCGAGATGGCTATGGCACTCAATGAGGCTCCACGGATTGCAAATAGGCCACCTCCAATTCCGTTGGCCTATGGAGAAAACAAGCTTGTTCCATCCGTGATCAAGGCACCGGAGTTAGAACTCAAAGTGTTACCGGCTCATTTGAAGTATGCTTACTTGGGAGAGAATGACACTTTGCCGGTTATCATTTCATCATCATTGGAGGAAGAACAAGAGAGCAAGCTCATCAACATGCTCAAACGTCACAAAACAGCAATTGGATGGACCCTTGCCGACATCAAAGGCATCAATCCGGCAACTTGCGTGCATCGAATTTTACTCGAAGATGGAGCTAAACCTTCGAGAGAAGCTCAAAGAAGACTCCATCCACCAATGATGGAAGTTGTGAAGAAGGAAGTTATCAAGCTCTTGGATTGTGGCGTTATATATCCAATTCCGGACAGCCGATGGGTGTCACCTGTGCAAGTTGTTCCTAAAAAGTCCGGAATCACCGTGGTGAAGAATGCGGAAAATGAATTGGTGCCACAAAGAACCGTAACCGGCCACAGAGTTTGTATCGACTATCGGAAGCTCAATGCCACCACTCGCAAGGACCACTTTCCCTTGCCATTCATTGATCAAATGCTCGAGAGGTTGGCGGGACATGAATATTATTGCTTCCTAGATGGATATTCCGGTTACAACCAAATCAGCATCGCCGAGGAAGATCAAGAGAAGACAACGTTCACTTTCCCCTTTGGAACGTTTGCATATCGACGGATGCCATTTGGACTTTGCAATGCACCAGGTACCTTTCAACGTTGCATGCTTTCAATTTTTTCCGATTACATAGAGAAGATAATAGAAGTTTTCATGGATGATTTCAGTGTCTTTGGGAAAAATTTTGATGCATGTTTAGCTAACCTAGAACTAATTTTACAAAGATGCGTTGAAACGAACCTAGTGCTTAATTTGGAGAAATGCCATTTTATGGTTACTCAAGGGATAGTTTTAGGTCACATAGTTTCAAAAAGGGGAATAGAAGTTGATAAAGCAAAAGTAGATCTTGTGCGGTACTTACCCTTTCCGACTTCGGTTAGAGAGATACGTTCTTTTCTTGGCCATGCAGGTTTTTACAGGAGATTTATCAAGGACTTCTCCCAAATATCTCGTCCCTTGTGCAAGCTTTTACAAAAAGACACTCCCTTTGTGTTTGATGATGAATGCCGAGCTGCATTTGACAAGTTGAAGGAGCTTCTCACAAGTGCTCCTATCCTTTGTGCACCGGATTGGTCCCTACCGTTTGAATTGATGTGCGACGCTTCCGACTACGCCGTTGGAGCTGTTTTAGGGCAACGAAAGGACAAGAAGCCCTACGCCATTTACTATGCTTCTCGAACATTGGACGATGCTCAAAGAAACTATACAACAACCGAGAAGGAGATGCTCGCTGTGGTGTTTGCACTTGACAAGTTTCGATCATACCTGTTGCAAAGCAAGGTGATTGTTTATACGGACCACGCTGCATTGAAGTACTTGATGGCGAAAAAGGATGCCAAGCCACGACTAATTCGTTGGATACTTCTACTCCAAGAATTCGACATAGAAGTAAAGGATAAGAAGGGAGTAGAAAACGTGGTGGCAGACCACTTATCTCGAATTGTACATGACAAGGAGACGATGGCAATTGAGGAAACTTTTCCGGATGAACAACTCTTCGGACTTCAGGTAAGTACCTCGGAAACTCCTTGGTATGCGGATATTGTGAATTATTTAGTTACCGATAAGTTTCCACCTCACATGCATAGTGTCCAACGCCATAAACTTAGACTAAATGCTAAACATTTCATTTGGGATGAGCCTTACTTATGGAAACAATGTTCTGACTTAGTAATTAGAAGGTGTGTCCCCGATTGCGAATTTGAGTCTATTCTTAAGTTTTGTCATAACGATGCATGTGGAGGTCATTTTGGTTCTAGGAAAACAGCCTTGAAAGTGTTAGATTGTGGATTCTTTTGGCCTAATATTTTTCGTGACTCTCATGAATTTTGTGCCAAGTGTGACAGGTGCCAACGTTCTGGTAATATAGGCCGCCGAGATGAAATGCCACAAAAGTTTATCCTTAATGTCGAAATCTTTGATGTTTGGGGCATAGATTTTATGGGACCATTTCCAATGTCTAACGGTTATACTTACATCTTACTCGCTGTTGATTATGTGTCGAAATGGATGGAAGCAAAAGCCACCCGTACTAATGATTCGCGAGTTGTTGCAGATTTCCTTAAAGCATGGATTTTCACACGACATGGAATGCCTCGCATTCTAATTAGCGATGGCGGAAGTCACTTTTGCAACAAGAAAGTAGACGCATTGATGAAGAAGTACGGCATCACCCACAAGGTCTCTACACCATATCATCCACAAACCAATGGATTAGCGGAAGTCTCCAATCGCGAAATCAAAAAGATTTTGGAAAGAACTGTCAAGCCAAATCGCAAGGATTGGAGCCACTGTCTTGACGACGCATTATGGGCCTATAGGACGACATACAAGACTCCCATTGGTATGTCTCCTTATCGACTTGTGTACGGGAAGGCATGTCATCTTCCGGTGGAACTTGAACGCAAGGCATGGTGGGCGGTCAAGAAATTCAATTTGGATCGCGACGAGGCTGGTTTGCATCGAAAACTCCAACTTTGTGAGCTCGAGGAAATCAGGAATGATGCATTCGACAATGCTTGGATCTACAAGGAAAAAACAAAGACTTTTCACGACAAGATGATCTGACGCAAAGAGTTTATCATCGGCCAAGAAGTGTTACTTTTCCACTCTCGCCTAAAAGTTTTTCCGGGCAAGCTACGATCTAGATGGAATGGACCATTCATTGTCATTGAGACCTTTCCCCATGGTGCTGTCTTGATCAAAAGCCCAATATCCGGCAATGAGTTCAAAGTTAATGGCCACCGGTTAAAGCCATATCATTCGAGCATCAAGGAAGACGATATCAAGGAATCATTCATTGAAGATGCACGGCTTGAGGACCCAATTCCGTCAAACACAACATGAAGAACTCTCACGTTTAGGCTCTAAGACGTTAAAAAACAAGCGCTTCTTGGGAGACAACCCAATGGAGGAAATCGCCAAGGCTTTGTTCTCTCCTCCCTTATCTTTTTAATTTCATTGCTTATTTACTTTCCTTAGCTAAAATTTTCGTGGGTCTCTCCCTTCATACGAAATTCTATGATTCCCTTAAATACATTGAGGACAATGTAGAGTTTAAGTGTGGGGGAGGGGTTTACAACTTTATTTGAGTCTTAAAATCATAAAACCGGGCGGACAATGGAACTTTCCGGCGGATGATGCCCTAAAAAAAAATTGTTTTTAAAGAGTCTTTTTCATTTTAGGATGCCCTTAGTTAGTCTATGATGAAAATGGACGGAAAAAGAATATTTATGGCGATGAATAAACACAAACTATTTTCTTGTGATAAGTGAGATATTTTGATTGTCATAACATGTAGTGGATATGGTTTGATTAAACATGGTACAGATTTCGCATGTTAGAATAAGTTTTAAATCATACAAACCTTAAAGTGAGTTTTTGAGCCTACATTACTTCATTTGAGAGTGAATTTCGTGCATATGGTTTTCAAAAACAAAACATGCTTCATCTAATTACTTGCCATAGATTTTAATGAACTAGAGATTACTAGAATTTACTCATGTAGATTTACAACGCTTTTAAGTTGATATATGCTCTGATTTTGGATATGATTAAAGGCAAATTAGGTTACCACCACTTAAACCAAATGGCCTTGTGTCCCATTGTGCGCACGAGTTGCGACACCCCTAGATTAACCCCTTTGAGCCCACGTTTAGCCTTTCTTTCATTACCACATTATATCTAAACACTTAGCCTAGTGTAGAGTTCCTACCCTTGTTCTAAAAGACTTGGTGAAGAATTTCGAAGCTAGCACAATAAAAGTGGCGTGAAGATGATGAAAAGATGTGTGTATAGGGATAGACTTGTCCAACAAATTTTGTATTTGAATGCCAAAATTTTCGAGATAAAAAAGAAATAGAAGAAAAATGTATAAAGATCTCGAGGCATTGTGTTTAGATTGTATAAGTTTGGATTAATGTCCCCTATACTTATGAAATTGGAGATTGCTACGAATTGAAGGCCCAAAAGTGAAGAAATATGGCATTTGTCCTGTTCATAAAGCTCAAAGGAAGTTGAGAATGAAGTTAGGGCCCAAAAAGATGAAAATTGGCCCCCGATCTTGAAGTTTGACACAAGAAGAAGTGTAGAAAGGATGAGCCACGAATTTGAAGAATTCTAAGTGCTAAACTAAGTCTTTGGAACGTTTTTACACCACCACTTATCTAAATTTCGAATGCCTTAGCCTTAGCCCCATTACAACCTTTCTAAAGTCCTTTATGATCCTTAAGATGAGTAGCCTTCAATTGGTTGAGTAAGTTACATGAGTAAGCATATGGTTTGGTTCATTTGTGCAAGTAATTATGAGGTATTACGATACAATACATATACATTTTGAGTGAACCTCTTTTCATGAGTGAAAATATGATGAGTGCATCCATGTGAGCTTGATTTAAACTTGTTCAAAACATGCACAGCTTTAACTTCACCATCGTTTACTCCAAGTCCTACTTGTTCATGACATGATCATATTTCTCTTATCTCTCGAAAATTGTTGAACTTTTTACTATGAAATCTTGTGACTCCATCGCCATATACTTAAGAAAATTTCTGAGACAAATTGTACTAAGGGCTTAGAAGTTGTTTTTATTTATTTGAGTCCATGAAATGTGTTCAACGTGGAGGCTAGCTCTAACGTTGGTTTTAGTCTTTCTTTTATTTAGTATTTGCTAGGGACTAGCAAAGTCTAAGTGTGGGGGAATTTGATCTACGCATTTTATGCTTGATTCTTAACGTCTTTCTCTTTACATTTAGCTTTGTTTTGACCTTAGTGCTTTCATTTCTTACTTACTTTGTTGTTTTTAGGTAGAAATAAAGGAGAAAATAATAAAGGAGGAGTTTTGGAGCTAAAAGCATATTAAGGAGGAAGTTCTCAATTCCGGAGAAGAAATGGTCTGAGAAATGGTCTTCAAAATGGTTACGAAGATGCATTCCCACATGGTG
This sequence comes from Geum urbanum, assembly GCA_946800695.1. Taxonomy (NCBI): domain Eukaryota; kingdom Viridiplantae; phylum Streptophyta; class Magnoliopsida; order Rosales; family Rosaceae; genus Geum; species Geum urbanum. The sequence goes on along the minus strand of OX326998.1, from coordinate 69,046,469 downwards.
TCAATAATTGGAAACCAAATGCCAAATTCAAATGGATACCAAAATGGTGGACAAGAAGATGAAGACATTTCTCCTGCGCAACCCAGGAAAGAGCAAATATGGCGGAATATATGGAGCATATAATTAACAAATTTTGGGAGGATATTCCATGAAGATAAATACCTTATTTGAGGGCCAAAATATGTGCAAGAATATGGTATATTCGGCCAAGAAGTATTGGGGAATAAGGAATGCAAGATTTGAAGATATAAAGATTTCCTTTTCCTTGAAGAAGAAGAAAACTGGGCAATCAGGTCACTTAACTTCTAAAATCCGTAGTAAATTCAATTCAACTCCAAATATGGCGTTCATTATATGGATTTTATAGCCCTTTGAATACGCTTTCCAATGAAATAAGAATCGGAATTTTCTGAGCTCTAGAACTCCCGAAAAAGACGTTTCAAGACAGGCTGGCATTTCTACCCGGGTAAACTAGGAATCCCTAGTTTGAAGAGGAAAGTTGTTCTTCTTCACCTATAAATAAGAGGGCTCGGTCTCAAAATCAATCATCACTCATTCTAGCCTCTCAAGCTCTGCCTAAACACTTTCCCCTCTCCACAAAGCCGAGACATTCTCCAAGAAGAAGCTTACACCATCCTACCGCCACAAAACTACCTCCATCGACATATAGGGCGATCCCGAGTGTCTCCTCCACCAAAGAAGAGTCATCTACACCTTAGCTCCATAGGGCGATCCCGAAGACTAAAAAGTGTAACATGAATCCTCTTTACTTTGTAACTTCTCCTTGTATGAACTATTGGTTGAGTGAAGTGGTTTTTAGTATTTCGGTTCTTCTTTACTTGCAACGTTTTCCACTGTTTTTCATGTGTTCTAGTTCCTTAGTTTTTATCATACATGTTCATCTATGCTTAATGCTTTGGCTTAGATATAGGGCGATCCCGAGTCTAAATCAATGGTATGTGTATAGGGCGATCCCGAGCACGACTAATTATGAACATGTGTTTTGTAAAATTAAGAAGTTAGGATTTCGATTAACTTTGTTTAACTTGCAGGTTAGGAATGAGCAAGGGTAAGCTAGATGAGTCGATCACATGTAAATAATAGTCTAGTGTTTATTTTCGGTCTAGTAAGCATGTTTAGGATTCTTTGTTCTTATTTGTTTTCTACTTGTCTATGAGTGAAGCATGTTAGAACCTAGGATTTCTCGATGTGTTTGCTATGCCATGTTTTAGTGTTTATTTTCGTAGAGTACAAAACAACCTTTTTAAACCCCCTTTTAACCATAGCGTAAATATGCATGCACCCTCAATCCCCGGTTAAGAACGATACCCTATTTACCAATGCTACATCTACACAAAAGGGTTTTAATTGTATGCGTTTTTGTTGATTGTTAAGTGTTAATTTAATGGTTGCAAATGCGTGTATCAACACACCTAGTAATATCAACAAAGATGAGCTCAACTAATTATGTTGGTTGCTGTCTGGGTTGAGTTTCGTGAATCTTGGGGCGTATGCGATGTGTGCATGGTGCTATAAGTACAAAAAGGTTGAAGTAGTGAAAGTCACGAATTAGTCACCGGCGCACCTTTAGTTTTTTTGATATCCTTATATGGATTCTTTATAGTTTACATAAACTGTTCAAAATTATGCAGGCCATGTCTCAGCATATAGTGCACCTCATACATGCTTTCTGATTAATCCTGATATCAAAGAGAGAGAACAGTATGAGGCTGAGTAAGTTAAATAGTAAAAAAAAATTCATCGGACTAGGTTAGAAATCAGATAGATTTTATGGATTTTATATCATGTGGTTCTTTCTTAATCTTCAAAAAATTTGTACCAGATTTTCAAAGAATGGTGACAAACTGAATGTCACTAGTGCGTTCTCTAGTTTGATGTCGCCAGGAATAATCAATGAAGCAGACAAGAGAAATGTATCTGAATTAAACATGCTCAATGTATTCAATTGTCTGTTTTATCTCTCAATGTGGTTTAAAATCAGGATCATTTGGTATGACCAAATTGTGACGACCCAGAATAGAATCAGCAGTGGAATCAGCTTAATCTACGAGCTTGTGCGTAGTCGCAGATTTTCGACTGATGATTGAATCGCCGGACTTGATAACGACTAAATTATTGGCCAAAAATTGGAGCTGGGTCTCTTCTCAAAAGTTGTTGTACGTGTGATTTCGAGTTTGTGGGCGGTTCCGAATCGTCATTTGGACGACTGAGGAATAAATTATGAATATTTGAAGTTTCAACATAATCGGGTTTAAAAGGCGGCTTTCTTAGCGACTAAATTACTGGACGAGAATTTGGTTTTGACTTCTTCACGGAAGTTGTTGAGAATTTAATTTCGAGCTTGTGGGAACTTCCGGAGCATTATTCCGAGTTACGAAGATTAAGTTGTGAATATTTCCGATTGTTGATTATTTAGTCGGTTTAAATATGTGTTGGGTTGAACAGTTGACTTTTTATCCATTTGGTCGATGTGTTTGACTTCGGGTGATAATTGAAGAATACATCGAGTCAAGTTTCTTGCCACGAGAATTATTGGAATCGGATTTACGACGAGTAAGTTGCGGGTATTTAAAGTTTGCTGAAATGTGTTTTTGGAGGTTTCCTTTTTGGGAAGGTATAAATAGGACGTTTCCCCTTTGGGAAAGTCAAAATTTGAAGTTATTTTGGTTGACCTAGTTGACTGGTCAACTCGGCTGGAATGGTGGTGGCGCGACGGTCACGACGGCTCACGGCGGTGATGCCTGTCCGGCCACCTTCGGCCACGGGGAAGGACCCCATCGATGCGCCTCAACCTCCTCGTCCCATCCCCGACCACCACGCACGGCGTGGCTCACGGTGGAGAGAGAAAACTTGGACCAAAGTTTGTGATTTTTGGGGTTAATGGTGGTTTGCGATTCCGGCCGAGTTGAGCTCAAACAAGGACTGGGTTTTGTAGCCCTCATCTCCATGATTCTAACCATGTAAGTATGGAGTTCTAATTCGATTTGTGCTTGGAGAATTTTGGATTTGAAATTTGTATGAACATTCGGTTTTTCGAGAAATTGAACAAGCTAGAGTGAGAATTGGCCTTTGTTGCAGTTGTGAAAGTTGCTCAGTGGATGATTTTGAGTGGAATAGGGGTTGCTCCGCCGAGAAATTTTCAGTTTGGTGGTGGCGTCACCGTTAACGGCGGTCAACGGTCAACGACGGTCAAAGTTTGAATTTTTGGGATTTTCGACAAGTTGCATGCCATTTCACTCGAAATTGCGCCCCGATCGCAGTGGGGATGTTCATTTTTCGAATTGAGCATCCGAACTTACAGCGTGGTATTGAGGTGTGATTTCCGGATTTCCGACAGTTTGTCGTAGTCGGATTATGTGTTTCCGAGAACGGTGGTTTCTAGTGATTTGTTTTGAATTTTCGAGTTATGACTTTGAGTAATGGACATTGTGAATATTCAGGTGTTCGTGATCGTTCGTTTGGCGAGGGACTTTCCGCCGGATCACGGGTTAACGCGAACTGCGTTACGCTAGTCTGTGAGTGGACAAGTTTCTATTTTCACAGTTGATTTGCGAGTTCGTGGATTTTATGATTTTTGTGTTAATTTTATACGATGATTGGGATATATGTTATTTTCGGAGGTGTTGTTATATGTTTATTGGTGATGGCATTTATTGCATCGATGCTACCAGAGTTGAGAGATTCCTCTGGCCCAGAGTTGAGAGATTCCTCTGAAGCAGGGTTGTGAGATTCCCCTGAGTGCCGCCGGGGTTGAGAGATTCCCCTGGCCTATCACCGTCGGGTTGAGCGATTCACCTGACGTCAGGCTTGAGAGATTCGCCCGACAACCTCCATATATATATGTGTTGTGTTGTGTTTTCCGAACTCGCACTGTTTATTATTGAGTATGTATATTAACTGGTGAAAGGCATATGTTTATTTTCGTCCATTCACTCTAACGTTTTTATTTGCCTTTCCCCTGGGCTTTTCGGTTTCCGTGCCCAGTTTGCAGTTCGGACTCTGGTGTCGCACGTCGTGGTCGGAGGCATAGTGCTCGAGCTACCTTATTTCTTCCAGTAGGTTTATTGTTCTACCTACTATGGTATACTTTTATGTTTATACATTAGAGGTCGCTCTGAGTAATCTGTTATTTATGTTGTACGATTTTTCTCCGGATTTCAGTAAAGTATAGATATATTTATTGTTTTACTTTACTGTTGGTATATTGAGAAATCCGGATGCGATTGGTGCCCACGGTTTGATTTTTGTGACATAGGATGAAGTGTATTATCCGCGTGCAGGTAAAGGTAATTCCACGTTAGTAGCGAAACTCTGCCAAAATTTCTACGATTTTTGTTGGTTCGTGTTTTCGAAAGGGTTTGATTCCGGTTTAGGGAGCTAAACCGGGGTTGGGTCCTTTCACAAATCACCATATTTGTGGATTAAAAGTTGGGTCTTTATTTCTTCACTATATTATATGTATTGCCTTTTGCTTCAATTTGCAACTATTCATAATTTTTTTTTTCAGTTTGATCACTTTCAATCTTTTGTGATATGAGTCTGAATTTGATCCTCTACAATCCAATATGAAAAGGAATTGAATTTTAAATTTGGCTAACTGGTTAGGAACTCAATTTATTTAGTATTTATTGAACTGTGTTATTTTATGACTTTTGTGTATACAAATACATCCAGTTGTGGTCTATTGGTTCGTGACTTCATTGAATTCAATATGTATTTCAGACTAAGTCAATATATTGTTCTGCTATTGTGAGAAGATTTTTTTGTCGACAAAGGATGATTTTACAGATGTTGTCCGGTTGACAAATTCTATAAACATATGTTCAAGAAAGAGGAAGTTGATGATCGATACATCTGTAATGCCCATGGAGAGCAGAAACCTAAACTGAAGTGAGTAACACTGCTTGATTTACAGCTTTCATCCAGATCTTCATCTCAATTTGAAAATTACTTGAATTAAATTGTTTTCATCTTGCCATTATTTCATGCAGCTGCAGGGTGTATATGGTCAATGAAGATGACATTGATCAAGCAAAAGTGACAATATTAATGGGAAAGGCAGCAGATGAATTCTTTGGAAGAACATGTGAGGAGCTCTTGAAGGAGGCACCTTATGCACCAGAAACAACTATTCTAACACAAATCACCCCATAAGCTGACCAACAATTCATGTTTGAGAGTTGATATAGTGTGTGTTGTGTTATTGGGCTTATTGTCTATGAAATTTAGATGAACAACCTACCCCATTCAATTGAATCCCATCAATAACGTACAATTAGCAAGTGGTTACAAATTAAAGTTGTTAATTTTTCTTAGGCTCGAAGTCAATTTTGTAGTGATTCACACTTTAAACCTTTTTTTTGAAAGTAAACCAATTTGAAGAAATCCACTTTAAGTATATTCTCTAAATTTTGTTGTAAGTTGATTAATTATGGACGTAACCTCCACATCTCCAAATGTATCTATGATCACTTTTTTTTTAAGAAGCGGGTGCTTAGCTAACTAATCGCTCAGACCCGAATTTTACTAAATAAAGGGAAACAATACAAATGATGGGGGACAAAAGCCAAAACCATCCCTACAAAACAATACATCGATAAAAATCATCAAACAAAATTTGGTGTACGTTTGCAAGGAATATCATTGAAGATGTGACATCCAATAAAGTACATCTTTTTAGAATGCATGAGTAAATAAAAAGTGATAAGCAAATTTTCTCCCTAAAATTTTGTCTTCTAGTCCACTAAATCTAACCCTAGCCACCACCATCTCCTAATGTCGTCTCCACCCTAACGATCGCTTCCTTGATTGACTAGGCTTCTTCTCCTTGTCGTACTCTCGTCCTTCTCCTCGTCACACTCCATTCCATATCCCTCTTGCTTGTATCAAACCCTAAATACACCCAAACCGATTCAAAACCCGAAACCTAATTCTACTTTGTTCTCCTTTCTCCTGATTCTGCTCTCCCACATATCTAAATCATTTCATCTCATGTCGTCTCAAGTACATGTGGAGATTGACATCTCATATGGTGTCGAGGAGGAGACGGGTGACTTTTCTTTTGCAGTCATCCGAATCTTTAGTGCAGAGGAATTTTCTTATGAGGCTTTTAAGTCCCTCAAGCATTGGCTTCTTCACTTATAGTGTCGCATGTCTAACATCAATTCGAAAAGCATCGAGTACTACTCTCTAGATCGCACGGTAGCTCGATTTAGAAACAAGGAAGTGATCAAGCGTGCCATCTCGTGTAGTCCTTGGCACTATGGGATTTCGACCATTGTGGCGGAACCCTACAACGGCTTTGATCTGGTCTGGTCGGTACCGACGACAATGACTTGGGCATGGGCCCGCATTCATGTGATCTGTGGTGATCTGACGGAGCCACTTACAGTTCGATAATGAGGGGTTACCCTAGGAAATTGCCTAGGTAGGTATGTCGAATTTGACCAGACTAGTTTATGTACTTCTGGTGATTTGTGGATTTTTGTTGAGGTTGGTCTAAGAAACCAGGTCGCTACTGAGATAAGCTTACGTCTTGGTCCGAAGTCCTGGATTGATTGTGATATTGAGTATCTGAATATGAAAGGATACAACAGAAGATGTGGTAGCTTTGACCACATTATCAACGACTGTTTAGTCAATCGAAAACAAGTGGAAGCACAGGTTTTTGTTGATATGATATTCGACGCGAGTTGAAGATATGGGGTATTGGCAAGCCGCCCTTGTTTCTTGTAGGGCTTGGTGGAGGAACTAGAAACTAGCAGGAGGAGGTAGCAGACAACTTTGCCATTCTGGAAGCGAAGGCATCAGTGACGATAGCGATGTCTGGGATGATAGGAGTGGCAGCTGTGCCAATTATGGGACAGCAAGGAGCAGAAGAAGATGTTGGCAATATTCTTCTTCCTTTGGAATTGATTGAGGGTACATGTAAGGTTCCAGAACTGGATTTTGAAGTTCTGCAAGAGCAAAGGAAGCGAAGGAAGATTGGGGCCCGTATGTCGGTGATGAGCCCACGTCCCAAAAGTCAACATACAAAGGTCATAAATTTGGTTCCTCTTCATTGATGTTTCATCAATATCCACTCGAATACTTTTAGAAACAAAATAAAAAAAATGAAACCTAAAATAGGAAGCACGCGAGTAAAAGGAAACTAAAGTGCACCAAGTCCCACATCAAATAATGTGTGAGAATCGCTTCCTGAAGTAAGTATAAAGGTAAATCATTTATTATTAAATATGAATAAGCAATGACTCATGTCTTAAATACTTTCCCTACATGTCTATGCCTATTTCCTTGAAAACCCATTCTTACTTAAGTAAGTGTGTTAGGCGGCTCACCCCATCTTCACTTCAAACGCTCGTTCTTCATCTTATCAGCCTCACTAAAGTATAGCGAGGCAACCCGCTCAAAATTCTATTTCTCTTCATTGGTCTTTCATCAATATCCACTCGAATTCTTGTAGAAACACAGTAAAAGAGTGAAACCAAAAAGAAAAAAAATGTGAATGAATAGTAGATGAAAAATGAAAGAAATAGTGCAAAATGAGTTCAACTTTTTTTTTTTGAAAAAGAAATTTTCATTAAAATCATATATGTTGAATAGTACATATTCAGCTGACAAACAACCTTAACTCTAACTCAAGAGAAAAATAACTAATCAGTAGCAAATACTACTATTTAAATCTATGAAGCACATCAAATCCCGACTTATATATAGTCCTCACACATGAATTCTAAGAAACATATAGAAAAGAGTTTCCACACCCCTAAGCACGCAATTGTAGTAGGTATATCCGCTCTAATGAAAACTCGCAATTCCAATGCGACAAACATAAGACGATTACTGCAACTCCAGCATGTTCGCAAATTCACCGAACCGCCTAGATCCCATATGAAAAAAATCTTCTGGATCCCATATTTTAAACCAAGAAGACTGTCATAAAAACTAGTGAAGATGGCCCATCCTCAAAGGCCTAAAAGAGGTCCATGCTAAATGGTAGATGCCTTGAAACCCAAACAGACTCGGCCCACAAACCATAGGTCCATAAAGCTCCTCAACTAAATAAAAAACTAGCAAAAATCTCGAATCTCAATTAAAGAAACATGGAACATTCTCTTACCCGGAGTTAACTATTTAATTATCTTCATTCGACACAAATTACACTATGTGTATTGATGTGATTAAGTGCATTTGGAATCGAAGATCTAGTAAATGTCTATGTCTGGAAAATCATGTATTCAAATCATTCCTCCTTTCATACTTAGTCCCAATTAGTAAATAAAAAAAATACGAGTTTTTTTAAGAGTAAAAAATTAAAAATATTCTATAAACACTTTTTGTAGAAAAAAAGATTATATAAATCTTATAAATTAGGAAATTAATAGTAGCGTAAATAAACAGAAAAAAAAGGGAATCGCCTCGTACAGCCAATGTGGGGGTATCTGAGGCATCTTTTCGAAACTAGATCGTGGCTTGCTCAGTAGGACTTCATTGGGATGTTTTTGTTCGGCTGATTATATTGATATGGTTTATTTGGAAGGGCCGAAACGATAAGCTGTGGAATCAGAAGTAGGTACTTGGCATGATCATTATGTATTCATGCACAAGACCTTGAACCACCTAGTTAGAGTTCTCCAGACATGGTCTAGACTACCTTTTGGTTAATACTATGTCTGTATTGATGGAGCATTCAATCACTATACAGAGGGGTGGTATATGCATGATCGTTCGTGATTGAGAGGGTAGATTAGTGTTTGCAACTGTGAGCCGTGTCAGGGGTGTTTATTCTTCGGCTTTGGCAGTTGAGATTGAGGCTGCATGGGTGGTCAATTCAGTTAGCCTACTATATGAGTTTTAATACGGTGTAGATTAGCTCAAATTGCATGACAAGTTGATAGTGGTAATGCGTGAAAGTGGTGAGGGCAGTTACAGACTCGAGTACAGTTTCTAGTATGTTCCTAGAATCTTGTGAGGACCTTTGACAGGCTTTTACTTAATTCTCGATTTGTACATTTGGGCCGCGAGGCAAATGTAGTTACAGATAAGCTAACTAAATGGGTCATTCATAATGCAAGGGTGCCATATATGTTTTAGGCCGTGCTTAATTTTATACTGGATTGGTTGACCTGATTGTATTTGCCTTTTCTTCAATACAATTCTAGCGTTTCACCCAAAAAATAAAAAATAAAAACTGATTATCCTTTTTCCATTCCTTAAAAGACCCGGATCATCTGCTAGTCTTCCTTGTTTATTTTCCTCCAGCCCAATGGCATCTAGCCACGTTAAAACAAAAGGCACACATCTCTCACACACATATTATACTCCAAAGTGGGCTGAATCAGAATCAATGGTAGTGTAGTGTCACGAGCTTATTTTTCAGCTAGTACTCATGTGGCCTTAGCACTCCTCTTATGGTAAGTCAACCTGTCTTTCGCGAACACTTGGCTAGAACAACCGAAAGAACAAAGGGAGAAGAACTTTGAAAGTAAGAACTTGTATTGCTGAAAGAAAGTTTTACAATGGTGCTTGATTGCTTGCTACCTAGATGCCTCAAACGGGAGGGGTGGTTCCCTATTTATAGCCTCCTCCTCCATGCCTAAATGTTCTAAACTATTCTAGGTATGTACATGTATAGAAAGTTCTAGAGAAATCTATACAAGACTAAGTACTACCTTGATGGTTCTAGGGACTTTTGGAGTGCTCTTGAGCTTTGAACCTCTCTAGGACTCCAGAGAGTTCTCGAGCTGTCTGGCTGCCTCCCAAACCTTCTGGAGACTCACGCGACCTTCCGTAACGTTCCGCAGACTTCTATGACATTCCGGATGCTTTCAGAATGCTCCAAAACCTTCCTTGAGCTATGTTTGCCTCACAAATGTTCAAAAAAATGGCTTGAAAATTGGCGGACTGTGACAATAGCCCATGATCCATATCTAATAGGCCCACCGTCTTAGCCCAATATCTAGTCCTATATTATTTTCGTTGTTTTCCTGCTCTTCTTTACCTTTGTGAATTGTTGCCCTAACAAGGCTAACAATCAATCTCACGCACCCAGTTTGACGGGCTAAACCTTCTCCTCATTTTGGCGGCGACACAGTGTGAGCGACTGTGAAGAAGACCAATCTGAATCTGTACAAACTTCTCCAATCCCTGCTTTCCGGTAATTATTTTCAATTTTGGATTCCTAAGCTTCTTTTCTGTCTTTGATTCTCTGTGGTATGATAGAGCCAGGGTTTTATGTTAACAATTTTGGACATATTTTCATTTGCTTTAGGCAATGAGATTTCCGAGTAATTTTTTCGTAGCTCTACTGTTATACTTATATTCAAAGACTTACAGAATTGCATTGTCATTTGTGAACTTAGGATGATTTAGTTTAGTGATGTTATTCAGCGAGAGAATTTGAAATCCAGTCTCTTAGGGTTGATGTTTTTTGGTCAGCGACTACAGATTAACTAAGGTATTACAAGGCCATAGTCTCTGTTAAGTTATTCTAATCACTTGACATACTGTATGATTCAGAGACGGCAATGGCTTTGGTTTGGTCTGTTTGATATGTCTAGATGCTTTTTTCGTTGAGAGCATCTTAAGGTGCCTAAATTCCATTAACGGCAGCTGAATTGCTTATTTGGTGGAAGTTATTGTTATGTCTATATTGAGCTTTTAATTTCTTTGAATATAATTTATTAAGTTGTTATCTTTTGCTTTGAGCTTAACTTTGAATTCATACTGTTTTACTTTTGTGACGAGTTACAGCACTGCGAATGGCTGACGGTTCTGCAGAGTTGAGTTCACAACTAGCTCAGGTGTCTGTAGACGAGTCTGTCGTGGTTCAGAAAGCAGAATTTTCAGACAGAGTTCCAATCCGATCCATCATTTTACGACCTGATGGAGGATCTGTGTTTGCCGGGCAACATGTCCGTGTTGGTGGGTGGGTGAAGACAGGCAGGAAGGCCGACAAGGATGCATTTGCGTTTTTGGAACTGAATGATGGATCTTGCGCGGGAAACTTACAGGTAATTGTGGCATCGGATAAGGGTGACCTTGGCCAGCTTGTCCAAACTGGGACATGTGTAGTTGTGGATGGTTTGCTGAAGCTGCCCCCGGCTGGGGCCAAGCAGAAGGTGGAGGTTTCAGCTGAAAGGGTGGTCCATTTTGGGAAATGTGACTCCACCAGATACCCATTGCCCAAGGCTAGGCTCTCCCTTGAGTTTTTGAGGGACTTTGTTTATCTGCGTGCAAGAACTAACACCATCTCTGCAGTTGCTCGTATAAGATCTGAACTTGGGTATGCGACTCATACATTTTTCCGTAAACATCGGTTTGTTCACGTGCACACTCCAATTATCACCACCAGTGATTGTGAGGGTGCTGGTGAGATGTTCCAAGTCACGACATTGATTAGCGAAGGGGAAAGGTTGGAGAGAGAGCCGGCTCAGCTGGGAATCCCCATAAAGGATGGGAAGGTTGACTACACGCAAGATTTCTTTGGTCGTCCAGCCTTTTTGACCGTTTCTGGCCAACTCCAACTGGAAGCTTTTGCTTGTGGTCTTGGTGATGTGTATGCATTTGGGCCTACATTTCGAGCTGAGAATTCACACACTTCACGGCATTTGGCAGAATTCTGGATGGTGGAGCCTGAATTAGTATTTGCAGAGCTCACGGTATGTTAAAGTCCACATTGTTGATATTTGAGTCTTCTATTAATAACACCTTTGACATTAAAATCCCAACGCATTTCAACATGTCCCCTGTATTATTGTCTCAAGAGCCTTGTAAATATTGCCAAGTCCCTTATATAGTTGTATCCCTTGGTCATTGTTGCTAGTGGTGACCTTCATGTAAGACAAACATGTTTTTTTTTAAAAATTTATTTTTAAAATCTTTCCCATAAGTTCAATTTTACTTCTTTATATATCAACTTCTTTTTAAAATCCTTCTTTCTAGTATTTGTTTATCATTTTGATCGTTTCTTGAATCCTGTATGTAAGTCACAGCTCCTCTTTCTCAATTTGATGTTTTAGTGTTGATATGCTCAAAAATCAATGCGAACCTTCATTTAGATTTGTTTGAAGATGTCATTTGGTTCATTTTATAGTTCATTTTCAATTTGTTTTTTTTTTATATCTTTGTGCTTTATACTATTTAGTCTTGTAGTGTATACAGAAGTCTCACACTTGGTCTATTGGTGTAGCATGACATGAACTGTGCCGAGAAGTATGTGAAATATTTGTGTCAGTGGTTACTTGACAACAGCCGGGAGGATATGGAGTTTTTTTCGAAGCATATTGATAAAACTTGCATAGAGCGTCTAACAATGGTTGCATCCACACCGTTTGTACGGGTTACGTATACAGAAGCTGTGGAACTGCTTATCGATGCTATGGAAAATGGCAAGAAGTTTGAGAATCATGTAGAGTGGGGAATCGACTTGGCATCTGAACATGAAAGGTAGTAGGTCCTGCATCATTGTTCTGCTTGAGCATTCATATTATTAGTGCTGACTTTATGGAGTTTTACTGATTCATTGTTTTGTGTCAGATTCTTAACAGAGGTAAAATTTCAGAAGCCTGTTATTGTGTACAATTACCCTAAGGGGATCAAAGCTTTCTACATGAGGCTCAATGATGATAACAAAACAGTGGCTGCTATGGATCTCCTTGTTCCTAAGGTGGGTTTTTTTTCTTATCAAGGATTCTGCCATTAAGTTCTTTTGGCGTGGTTCTGTTACATATCTAAAATTATCCCTTCTAAAAATGTTAAATAGATAGATATCTATATCTTAAATTATAGGGATCTGGTATTACTTAGATGTGAAACTAGTTAATATGCTGTCCACCTTTTACTGTATACACATTTACATATTTTGCTTATATTTCAGGTGGGAGAGTTGATAGGGGGCAGCCAAAGGGAAGAGCGCTATGATGTTTTATGTAGCAGGTATGAGAACTGTGCTGCTTAAAATTGATGCGCATACTGATTCCTTTATGACTTCATTTGTATTTCAATCAAAGTTTCCTCTAACATTCTCCTTAAGAAGAATGATGACAGTTTTCCATTGTAGTTTCTTATGCTGTTTGCATCTATTATGTATTGCAGGATTGCAGAGATGGGTCTGCCTGTTGAGTCTTACCAGTGGTATCTTAACTTGCGGCGCTTTGGAACTGTCAAGCATGCAGGCTTTGGTTTAGGGTTTGAGCGGATGCTTTTGTTTGCCACAGGCATAGAGAATATCAGAGACGTAATTCCATTCCCTAGATATCCTGGAAGAGCAGATCTCTAAGGAGTTTAAGTATTCAGAAAACATGGAAAAGCATAATATTCTAAAACTATTTTGCACAATAGGCCCAAAACATTTCAACGATCTATGTTTCCTATGAGTAATCTACTTCCTCTGTTGTATTTGGCTATTTGCAAGACAATGTTTTGCCTGAATCTTTGTAGAGCACTGCAGTCTCTTACCCTGCAAGACTTGTCTCATCTTCATACTCATAGAGTTGGTGGTATGTCAATTTCAGATTCTGAAATCATATATATATATATATATATATATCCTTCTCCTTAGTGTACCTCTTTTTTGGTCATTTTCTAGATAAGGCATTACATCAACTTTTCGATCATATTTTATCATTTTCAATGTTCGATTTTAAGCTCTAATGTGTAGATCAAGTCTGTAAGTTTTTATTCAAAATGGTGATTTTAAGGTATTCAAAACTTCAATTATATTGAAGTTCATAAGTATGAACGATTTATGTTTGACATATTTGGTTCATCTTTTGATTTAAACTAGTTTGATACTTTAATGATCATCATTTTGGTTGAAAATTACACAATGATTATTCATATAAACCTAATAGTTGGACGGTGGAGATGGTAAAATATGATCATAAAGTTTGTGTAACCCTATACCTGAAAATGACCAAAGATAGATATAATTTAATGGAATGCCCGTATATTTAGGGTTTAGGTAAAGACAATAAAGATCAACTGGTTTAATGGGAAGGGAGATCCGAGGATCCATATCAAGGAATATCAATCCGCCACTGCTAGGACTCGAAATTAGGATCCAACCCTGTGTTTCTTGTTCCAGAAAAATCTGACCGAGGAGGCGAGGAACTGGTTCTACGAGATACCTTCCGGTTCGATACGATATTTTGAGGAGCTAACTAAATGCTTCCTCAAGCGTTACTGATTACAAGGAAAGTACAATACTGCGAGCATACTCTTAAAGGTCCATCAGGGGGAGACCGTGAGCCTGTTAAGTTACATTAACCGGTGGACGGCGCTGGCTAGTATATGCAAGAACCTCGACAAGAAGGTGGCCAAGATGAGGGAGGTCATAGACCTTGTGATGGAAAATATGGTCGGATCGCCATTCGTCGAGAAGCTTGTTCAGAAGGAACATCTCGATTACGACGAGGTCATGGACTTGAACATACAGAAGGCGCTTGTAGAAACACGGGTCTATGGCACAACCCATCTGCCAAACTACCTTGTCCCGCTAAGCAAAACAGATATCCATCCCCATCCTCAACCGGCCGAAACAACACCATCCTCACGAAAATCAAAAGAACCACAAACCATTCCAACAGCCATACCAACAGCCCAATAACCGCCCGAGCAACCTTCCTTAAAACCAAGCCCGAGCACCAATGACATCGAACAACCAATATCGAAACACCGACCCACCCTGATCCGTTAACAGAGAAATATTCTCCATTGCCCAGGCCACGAAGGAAGAACTACTCCGACATAACAAGGGCCAGATCCAACCTCTGGCCATGAGGGCACCAGGCATACCCCCTATGCTCAACAACAGAAATAGGTGGTGCATGTACCATGAATCGAACACCCACAACACTAATGATTGCGAAATACTCGCCAAGGAGATACATTTGTTACACAAGAACGACAAGATTATTATCCTGAAGCCGAACGAAACTCGTCATGTTGCAGTCGTCGAGACAATGGGAGTGGGGGGCATAATCTTCAACAAGGAATGTGTATGCAATCAGCATGGGAAGGTCTGTCAAGGCCATGAAAAAGGAGTGGGCGTCTGTGACTTTCTCGTTCAATGAGGAGGATAGTCAACACAACAACACCTTGTCGTTCGTAATCAACGGTGTCGTGGATCGTTACCTTTTCAAACGAATACTAGTGGATAATGGGGCCTCAGTGAATGTCATTTTCTGGGATGCGTATAAGGCGTTGGGTAGGCCGACGTTCAAGATGACTCAAGATCACGAGAACGTTACTAGCTTTATTGGGAGAGACTTCCTACCCAATCGGCAAGGATTATATGCGTTTCAGAATCAAAGGATACGATTCTCTGCGCAGCAAAATTCGGACAGACTTCATAATCATGGATGTTCACTCTCCCTACAACATGATCCTAGGGAGGCTAGGGATTAGCATATTGAAACTCATCATTGCAGGACACATGCTTCTAGGGAAATTCTCAATTGATCAGGACACGGGGTATGTACGGGGCTACGATTTCGAGGAGAAGGTCGCCCCCTCTCTCTTTCTTAACCTTCGCAAGCTCGGTCGTCTGGAGTAGAGACCCTTCCAAAACCGCATGAGGTAGAGTTAATGCTGGAGGTAGGTGCACGTCTCAAAGGCTTTGTCAAGGCTCTCTGTCGGGGTAGCCTTGATCTGGCGACACTTATGCAAAACCTCTATTCCCACATCCATGGACTTGCGGACCTTAGACATGAAATCGGAGGCGTAGTCCGTGCTACCCTTCACGGCCACACTGACATCTTTGGTCGTGGGGAAGGGGAGCGTAAGCTTTGGATGCTTCATAGGAGAAGAGCCACTGACAATCGCCCCTTCGAAGTCCGTTTTGTTCTTGCACTTGATGATGACTGACTCAACCTCGTAAACAACCGAGGTCGACTTGTCGGGAGAGCTTCACTTGCTAGTCGTTCGCCTGGTATGGCCGCTGGCAACAAACACTTAGCTATTTCTAGGCCAGGCAACAAAACAACAAAAACTATCAAAAAGTCAACCAAACAGATCAAAGGCCCCAACATTTAAGAACACAAGGCTGTTCTTCGCCACAAATTCAGAAAATCAATCAAGACCCAGAAAACCCAGTTCTACCCAGAATCGAATCCCACAAGTCATTCTACCATTCTACCCTTAACAACACATGTAACAAACTATTCAAAAAAACCCAGAAAAACCAACACAAAGTATTGAAAGGCAAGGAAACAATATCCAATGCAGGAAAAAAAATACAGAACAGAAAACAAAAAGTGATTTAGAGAAGTAGTGAAAGAGAGATTACCTAAAGCAGAGGCATAGGAGGATTCACGAGAGATGTAGTTCCAAAAATCTTCAAGAATCCAGTGGAGAGAGAAATTCGACAGAGCTTTAGGAGAAAATGAAGAAGTGTGGAGGCAAGGAGGTAAAAGAACCTTATTTATACAAAACATGTTTCACCAGAACGACAACCGTTCATTTTTAGCGCATTGCACCATTGGATCACAACACATGTCCAACGCGCCCCACGCGCTTCTGTCAATTTTTTATTACCAAAACCAATTTCGAATTCTGAGGGCCACGCATCATGAATGCACAGTTTTATCGTTACATGTCTCTTAATGCGTGGCACACACTCAATAATTTTCGTTACAAATCCCAGGCTCAGAATGCGAAACGTCTCATGTTCGGACTCTCATACCCAAATTGGAAACATCGACACTACAGAGGTGAGGCACTTCGAAATAAACAAAGTCATTCTGAATTGACCTGTGATAGCTGAGTGGCGAGGATGTTCGGACTATTAGTATCTCGGTCGAACCAGTAACATCAAGTTCAAGCCAGATGGGCGACTCCGAAAGTAGTGACTTCGAATGCGTACGTGCAAGGACCCGACTTCGATTTAGTTGTCTAAACCGAAATCAAACCCCTTCAAAAACATGACCTTAAAATGAATGTTGCCAGAGTTTACTTTGAAATGCGTGAACCAATATTAGAACCTGTAAGAAACACACTTCGAATATTCCACAAAAGCCAAACCATGGGCTCCGTATCCCATCCGGATTTCTCAACAACATATATATAATAAACCAAAAGGTTTACAAGAAATCCAGAAACATTCAAGAGTAAACTCAACTTAAAACACAACATAAGTATTCAAAGCGACGCTTATATACATCATATATAACTAGTAGGTCGAACAAGGAACCTACAGAAACTGAAATGTGATCCGAACTCTACGCCTCCACCGTCAAAGTGCAACACTGGAACCCAAACTGCAAACTGGGCAAAGGAAACCGAAAAGCCTAGGGGAAAGGCAAATAAAATCGTTAGAGTGAGTGGACGAAAATAATCATATGCCTTTCACCATTTATATAATCATAAAAATAATGCGAGTTCTTTAAATAAATGAAGATCGCCACTCCGGCGGATTTCCCTGCCAGAGTAATATATCGGGCAAATCTGTCAAGCCCGACAGTCATAGACTAGGTGAATCTCTCAAGCCTAGTCAGCATATCAAGCGAATCTCTCAAGCCTGATAGATGGACTACCGGTGATCAGCTGCGTAACCAATGCATCGATGCTAAATAAATAAATGCCATCACCAATAAAATATACAATACCTTCAAAACAATAAATAATCTGAACATTGTACTGGAAACAAATACTGAAACCAAGAACTCGCGACGACAGTGTAAATAAATGTCCACTTACAGTACGAGGCTAACTATGAGGTCCGACGGAAAATCCCTCGCCAAATGCTCGATCACAATCACCTGAATAACAGGGATACGATCAATACATATTGAAACATAATATAAAGAGCTAATACATCAAGAACCCCGCGTTCTCGAAAGACGTATCGCTCGAAATATCGACGAGGATAGCAAAATTCCCAAAATACACCTAAACAACCCTCGTCCAAAAATAGAATACTCAAATCAACTCAAAAACCTCACCATTGCATTCAGCACGCGAAAACGAGAGAAACGAAATAAAACTTGTCAAAAATCCACCTCGCCGGACGCGGTGGCGGGTGGGGCCGCCGCTGCCGAAATTTCCACCAACTCAGAAAATGTCGACCAACACATCATTTTGAAGATCTCGACATTTCCAACAAATTTGTAGTTTAAAGGTAAGGCCAATTTTAACCGAAAATGGTCCAAAAATCACAGTGAATTTTGAAAACCTCGCAGGAATTCAATTTTTCTGATCGGCCACCATCGGGCAGGGCAAGGGCTGCAACCATTTGCAATAGACTCACCTATCCATGGGCTACAAAACCCCCATAACCTCAACCCCCATCGTCGTCGGCGAAATTTGCTAAAATTCCCCAAACTTTAAAAAGCCATAACTTCTTCATACGGCAACCAAATTGAGTGATCCACCTATCAAAAGAAACAAGAGCTCAGGCCCAACAACTTTCATGAAGGAACTACGACCAAAAGATGCCGGAATAAGGCACATCGAAGCCGAGAAACTCACGGCCCAAAACGGGTCAGTTTTGACCTGTGGGTCAACGCGGGTCAACGGGATTTCCAAAAATAGAAAGTTTCCCAATTTGTTTCGTATTTATACCGTATACATACCATATACGTACCATCCCCAAATCAACAGCTATAATTCAATCTGATCCAAATCGGACGGTTACGATTAAATCTAGATTCTCCAACCGACTTCAAAACTCGATAAAACATTGCTCACTTATCCGAAAAATTTCCCGAAAATTCTCACGAGCTTGAAATAAAATCCTTTAAAATTTCCACGAAGGAACTCAAATCAAATTCTTACCCGATAATTTAGTCGTTAACAAACCCACGAGTACGATTAATTCACAATAATCACGGCTCGCACCAATATGTGCACATTCCACGGTTCGGGTCGTTACAGTACGTGATTGACGAACGTGGGGAATTGTTCAGTCTTTCACTACCATGATCGAACAAGCCCTATCGGTTCGATAACATGAATGCGCTTTCGAGATAGGCAATGTCATTTCGAGAAGGCATGGGTTAGACAAACAACATGAAATTTTCAGACTTTCTCGACCATGATCGAACAAGCCCCATGGATCGATACATGAATGTTCTTTCGAGACAGGCAATGTCATCTTGAGAAGGCATGAGTTAGACGAACGGCATGAATTGTTTGGACTTTCTTGACAATGATCAAACAAGCCCCACGGTTCGATACATGAATGTGCTTTTGAGACAGGCAATATCATCTCAAGAAAGCATCGGTTAGACGAACGACAAGAATTTTTCGGAATTTCTTGACCATGATTGAACAAGGCCCATGGTTCGGTACATGAATGTGCTTTCGAGATAGGCAATGTCATCTCGAGAAGGCATAGGTTAGACGAATGACAGGAATTTTTCAAACTATCTCAGCGTGGTCGAACAAAACACTTTTGTTCGATACATGGGGATGCTTTTGAAACAGACAAGTACATTTCGAAAGAGCATTCGATAGCCAAACAACAATTGTGTTAGGACTATTAAGGTCAAACTAGCGACATCAGGTTTGAACGAATCAAAGCGGCTCCAAAAGAGCAATATCGTTTCGGAGTCCACCCAATACAAAGAAACACCGAACAACAACATTGTTTTGAGATCTAGACGTGACCGAAAGAGCAATACCACATTTCACCACTCAAGATACATCACTCAGCCCAACATCTGATACTCAGAGACTTGATGGATTACGTTGCACCACAAACACATCTACTTCACTCATACACTTCATCTGTTCGTCTCATACTTATCACGTGGTGTCTTGTATGTTCGCATAACTTTTTACTCGCACACCGCCATGTTTTCAATTATACATGTTGTTACTATACATTTTTCGTTAAGGCGGATATATGATTGACAAAACGGCAAGAATGTTCAGACTCTCACAACATGATTGGATTGCACAACCAAGTATATTTCGAAGAGCATTCACAGACCAAACGACAAGAATGCTACGACCACCGGGGAAAAAGCAGCTCTAACCAACAACATCCTACTCGGGCATTCCCTACTCACATTTTATCGCTTCAAAATAGACAAAACGGCACCAGCTCAGCTCAACTCTTAATCGGAGAGTTGAGGGGACTTGGGATGTCGAGGTGTCTGCCCGGTCCTAATGGCTAAGTACGGTTAATTAGGAAAAAAAATCATTTTTCAACTCCCCAATCAAGAGTTGATCTCTTTGATTCGGGGACTTAGGAAACTTGTTAGTGTAGGACATTACCTCACCTAATTAACACGCACTTAGCCACTAAACGGGTCAACACTGTGTTGACCGAAAACAAGACAGCAACAGGAGCTCTAACTTCCTATAAAGGATCACCCCCATCCGAGCAACCATGCGCCCGAGCAAGCCATTGAAATATTCGGTCCAAAAGAAATATATCCCATATCGAAGGACAACAGTTAGCCACCAGCTCAATCACCAATATAACCAACTCATTTATGACAGGTAAAAGGATCTCCGAACACTGTGCTATTACTATTATTGTTATACTCGAGACACTATTTGACTTAATCTTCGGAGTGTTGAAGGCAGGCAGACCCCGTCTAAGGCTTTGACATTTGTTCGTGTGTATTATCTCTAACAGTGGAAGCAAAGCTGTGCTCGAATTGAA
Organism: Geum urbanum; assembly: GCA_946800695.1. Taxonomy (NCBI): domain Eukaryota; kingdom Viridiplantae; phylum Streptophyta; class Magnoliopsida; order Rosales; family Rosaceae; genus Geum; species Geum urbanum. The sequence continues at coordinate 69,025,834 of OX326998.1, read as the reverse complement.
GGCCCGAGAAGATAAAGATCATCACCACTATACAGCTTACCCTTTACATGCTTTTGCTGATTAGCCTGTGCGGAATTCGGTAGAAAAAGTTTGGTTAAGTTCCAACCATGACTGGGATCCACCACTATTCGAATTTTGGTGTGTATCCACCACTATTCTGCTGTGATATCTGATATTGCTCTGTGAATTTTGGACCACCACTTTTTGCTTCTTTTAGCCTCTCTGTAAAAAGACTGCATTGTTCTTCTTCACAGTCGGATACTACTTCTTCTTTAGTGTCATGAACTGGAATTTCTGCATACTCTACTTCTTCTTTAGTAGTAGTATTGAACTTCATTATTTCTACATCTCTTTCTAGAATTTCTCGTTTCTTTTCTATCTCATAGAAGTAATCTTCATATTCTTGTTCAATAATTTGGTTTATTGAACTATTTTTTGTCTTTCTTCTTGTTTTAGCTTTGAAGCATTCTTTGTGATACATTTTTTTTGACGCTTCACAAAACATGAGGAGGCCATCCTTCTCATGGCAGTGACAGTAGTCACAAACGAATGATCCGGAATTGACTTCTCATCGTTGTCGTTGCCCGTCCAAGCCTAGTCCGTCATCACCTGCCTCGTCAATGTCGACCTTCGAAGCCTCGAACGACGCCGCACCTCCGTCTTGGTTCGGCCTGTTGCGCACGACACCTCGAGCGTCCATCCCCTTGGGTAGGTCGATCGGGTATATTCATATAGCTCGTGGCCTTTTTTTTCATAGTTTCTATATGTTTAGCATAGCCAATTTGATTGGTGCTTTCTGTTGGATCTGAAATAGTACCTCTTTTTTACCCGCAACATAGCAGCTTTGTTGTTTTTCTCTTGCTTTGATAAACTTGATACTTTGGTTCATCTTTGGGTACTCGGTGTCACAGACCTTAATTATTAGAATTTTTGATATTGGATTTCCAAAGGTTGGCCTCCCAGCGCTATGCTTCACTAATAAAGCATCTGACTTGCAATTGGCAGCAGCAAACTGTCGTAAAGTTCAGTTTTAGTTGGTTGATTTCACGCATCAGTGAATTAGTTATTTTCTCATAACATCTAATATAGATGTAAAACTGTTCATTTCAGGGTCGTTCGCTTCCATTTCAAGATATGGAAATAGAGGCGTTGCTGGTGGTGTTTTTAACCTTGACATACATAGTTATGTAAGCCTTGACATGCTGCACAGATTCTAATAGTCTATTGAAATTTCATGAATATGTGCAATGAAACTATATAGGCAATGGAGTTACCAATCATAATCATTCTTGTCCTTGTTTTCAGCAAGGAATTCGAATCCCCCGAATCCTTTCTTGGTAGATGCAATTCTGTAGAGCTGATAGTTTCCTGTACAGATCATAGCTCTGTATAAACTGGTGATGCGGCAAGCATATGACACGAAAATGAAAATTGAAAGCAGAACTGTTGGTACCATTTGGCTCAAACTCTTCAGAAACATTCATTGTTGTTTTTGATTTGAAATTGTGATTTGTAGAAGTGCACACCAAATGTTCGATGGAATGCTTGACTCGTATGTCTGTTAATATATGCTTTTCTCTACTATTTTGGAAGTTGCACAGAAGGTGTTTGATAAAATGTCCGAGTGGAATGTAGTTGGTGTATATTACAGTTAAATTGTTAATGGTTAGTAACTTAGTACATTGCTTAGTACATGTTTATAGCATTTGGTATTTGATTCTTGAAGGTGTGTTTGGGTTAATCATTATTAGAATCCATTTGGGATATTACAGTTAAACTGAAGGTGTGTTAAATTGACCATCAGTTGAACCTGAACTGACACTCAGTTGAACGTAAACTGGGTATCAGTTGAACGTCAACTGATACTCAGATGATTCTCAACTGAGTATCATTGAACCAACGTCAACTGAGTTTGAGTTGAACGTCAACTGAGTATCAGTTCACCCTCAACTTAGTATCAGTTGAACGTCAACTCAGTTGAGTGTCAGCTGACCCTCAACTGAGTATTAGTTGAATGTCAAATGAGTATCAGTTTAGTGTCAACTGAGTATTTATTTATTTAGGGTAAACTGATACTTAGTTGAGGATAAACAGTCAATGGTCAAAGTCAACGGCCAAATTCGCCAGAATCCGGTCACCGATTGCTGGAATTCGGCCAAAGTTGCCGGAATCCTGTGATCGGTCAACAGTAAACGCCGCCGAAGTGAAGTCAACAGTCAATGGTATGGTGATGAGAGAGTAATGGTATTGGGTAATTCATTAATTAAAATTAGGGTAGGATAGTCTTTTTTTACCTAATTAGCTAGTGGGGTAGTGAGAATTTTAAATCTTTTGCTTGCCTAGTGAAAATTTTGGATATTTTTCTTGGGATTTTGGGAAAGACCCCTTACTTAAATTGAATCCCACCAATAACAATTAGCAAGTGATTATAATTTTTTTTTAATTTTTCTTACGCCTCCTGAATTAGTATTTGTGGCGATTCACACTTTAGAACATTATTTTATTAGAGTTAACCAATTTGAAAAAATAAAGTTCAAGTATATTCTTCACGAAGAAAATTTTGTGGCTGATAGGTTGGCTGATTATGGACATAACTCATCGCTCAGGCCCGAATTTTATTAAATAAAGGGAAATTATACAAAGGATGGGGGACAAAAGCCAAAACCATCCCTACAAAATAATACATTGATAAGAACTATCCAAAAAACAATAAACCAAATCCAAATACTCTAGAATGAAGAGCGAAAAGTAGGCACATAGGATTGATCTCGAGTGTGAAGGTGAGCATGCAATGAACAGAGTCTGATGACGTCAACTCCTTATCTTATGTTGTCAACTTTGCATTTCAATTATCTATATTGCATCCCACCAACCAGTAAGTAGTTACAAAAAAAAAAGTGACGACCCGAAACAGAATCAGTATAGTAATCGGCTAAATCTGCGAGTTAGCGAGTAATTACAGTTTTCCGTAAATGAATTGAATTGGCAGTTTCGATCACGACTTAATTATCAGGCGAGAATTTGAGTTGAGTCTTTTCACGAGAGTTGTAGTTCACGTGATTTCGAGTTCGTGGGCGGTTCCGGATAATTATTTCGACGACCGAGAAACATGTTATGAATATTTGAAATCGTGGAATTTCGTCGTATTTATCCGTTTGGATTTGAGTTATCCGAAATATGGATGTGATTCGTTTTGGACCGTCGATCGTATCGAACCGTGAGTATAAATATTGAAAATAGTCAAAAAATTGTCGAAAACACTGTTTTGGGAAGGTTGACCGTCGTTTGACCAGAGAATTGGCGTTGACCCACGTTGACCGTGGAGAAAGCCGGACAACCGTTGACTCGCCGGCGACTTTTCTTTTCCGGCCACCTCCGGCTCCGATTTGGGTATGAATCGATTCCTCTCTTGATTTGCAACTATTTAGAACTTGGAATTGTTTGAATTGGTTTCGATTTGAGGGAGAACGAGGGAGTTGAAATTCATGGAATTTTTGTCGGAATCGGGTTCGTTGGGGGGTGGCGCTCCGGCGACTTTATGAGGGGGGGTTTTGGTGGAAAAGGATGGGCTTGAGGTAGGGAGGTGACCCCTTGAGGTTGGGAGGCCGAGATGGCCTCACGGTGGTGGATTTTGCCGGAGAAAGTTTTCCGGCCGGTTTGTGTTCGTAACTTTCGAGCTGGTTTTGGGCCACTTGCCGTCCGTTTTGGTCTTTGGTGTAGTTGGGAGATGTGTTGGGCTTGAGGAAGAGAAGCTACGGTGAGCTTGGCCGGCAGCGGCAGAGGTCAACGACGGAGCTCCGGCGACCCGTTGACTTTTTGGTTTTCGACGAGTTTTATGTTGTTTTGCTCGTAATCGCGCCCCGATCATCACCTTGAGGTTTTCAAGTTGATTTGGATGCCGGATTTTTAGTCGAAGGTTTGTGTGGAGGTTTCGGGAGTTTACGTCGATTATTTTGTATCGAGTTATATGTTTTCGGAAATGGTTGGTTTCCGAGGTGTGGTACAGTGTGATGAACTGTGATTTTGATCAGTTATATTTTGTGATTATTCAGGGGATCGAGATCGTACGTTGGGCGAGGGATCTTCCGCCGGATCTCGTGATTAGCGCGTGCGCGCTGTGCTATATGTGACTGGACCTTTTTATTTACACTGTCGTAGCGAGTTCTTGATTTTCGTATTTATTTATGATACGATGTTGACATTATTGATTGCTTTTGGAGGTATTATTTTATATTTTATATGGTGATGACATTACTTAGCATCGATGCATTGGCTACTCGGCTGATCACTAGTAGTACAGATCTAGGGTTGAGAGATTCCCCTGATGTGCCCACTAGGCTTGAGAGATTCGCCTAGTCTATTACCGTCGGGCTTGAGAGATTCGCCTGACACCTCCATTCATTATCCGAACTCGCTTTGCTTTATTTTTTGATATATATAAATTGTGAAAGGCATACGATTATTTTCGTCCACTCACTCTAACGATTTTACTTGCCTTTCCCCTGGGCTTTTCGGTTTCCGTGCCCAGTTTACAGTTCAGATTCTGGTGTCTCACGTCGCGGTCGGAGGCTTAGTGTTCGAGCTACATTTATTTTCCAGTAGGTTCCTTGTTTTGCCTACTGTTGTATATTTTTGTATATATACACTAGAGGTTGCTCTGATACACTACTGATATGTTTTCATATGATTTTCCCTGGATTTCTGTAAAGTACAGTTTTGATTACTACTTTACTTTATTGTTATGATATTGAGAAATCCGGATGGGATTGGTGCCCACGGTTTGGCTTTTGTGGCATAGGATGAAGTGTGTTTTCGGGTGCAGGTTAATGGCAATTCCGCATTATAGCGTAACTCTGCCGAAAATTTTGTGGTTTTGCAAGTTCGTGTTTTCAGAAGGGGTTTGATTCCGGTTTAGGAAACTAAATCGGGGTTGGGTCCTTTTTAAAAAGTTTTGTTAGTGGCAAGTTGCCTAAATTAATCATAACCTCTAGCATCTTCGTAAACAACAACCTTCATTGGTTTGATGATACCGTCTACAAAAACCAAATAAAGACAAATCTTATCGAAGGGAAGATGAGAGGGTGTTCTACAATGTTCTAAAACTTGAGAGTTTTAATACTCCGAAGCATTATAGAATTTTTCGAAGATAAAAATGTTCGCGAATCGGGTGTTCTGACATTTGATTTGGTTTCAGAACAGCTTCTCGAAAATCTCGTTGTCACCGTGGTATGATTAGTTCGTTAATAATAAGAGGAAAAATGGCTAAAAAGGTCACTCAAGTATAACACGTTCTAAACTATGCTCACTCATGTATGGCAAATATCACTTTGCTCACTATCGAATTACACTTTTACTGACTTTGATCACTCCGGATTCTGCAAAATTTAGTATTTTGAATTCGAGTTATAATCGGCCAAAGAAACCTATTGGGAATTTTAGCTGTCTTCCTTGTGAGTATTTTCATACCAAGGTCGAGCCTCAATTCAACCAGAGGGGGGGGGGGGGGGGGGGAGAATCGAAAATTTGAAGTTTTGGATGTTCTTGACTTCAAAGATTAATTCGACTACTTCCATAATGAATTGGACTTAGGTGTAGTTGAAATGATTGTTGTTGGGTTGATTTCGCACAGATTGAGATCGATTCACCTGAAATTGGAGTAGCACCGCCAATTTCTTCGATTCAGAGTGATCAAAGTGAGTAAAAATGTAATTCGATAACGAGCACAGTGATATTTGTCATACATAAGTGAGCAAAGTTTAGAACGTGACATACTTGAGTGATCATTTTAGCCATTTTCTCATAATAAGAAGTGTCTCGGGGTTTGGAGGGGACGATCGCTCTATGTGTCACACAGTGTGAGGAGACATTTAGAGAAAGCAGAGACTTCTGCAATTTGGTTTATTGAGTATGGCGTGGATAATGGTTGGACTAGGTTTGCCTTGAACTCGTCCAATCGACCGGGATGGGTGATCTTTAGGTCTCTTGTTGTGGAAGGTAGAAATGCCGACTTGTTCAACACCGATCTTAAACAAGAAGATACTGACAATGTAATACGTTTGTGTCCTGGGAATAACGATCTTGTATATCAGGAGACCCTACTTTTCCCCGAGAAGTTGGTAAAAACCAATTTGATGCTTTACAACAAAATTAAGAGAAGTGTCGAGAGGAAGAGAAATCTGAAATGATCAAAACATGCTTGCGCCAAAAATTTTCTTACCCTGTAATTCTGTAAAGGCTGTGATTCACAACTCACAACATCAAAGTTTGCCTCAATTTTAAGTTTTCCACTTCTCATCTCTAGTAACTATTGTAGCAAAATAGAGTTATTCCATGAATTTGCTATGTTGCTTGACTGATTATGAGTGAACCGTGAAGAACAAGTGATAATGAAAAGCTAAGAATAAACTGACATGTCCATATATGTTCTAGAAAAACCTCATACTCCTAGTGACTAGTGATACTATTACTCGGAGTATTATGCATTAAGATGAATAGGTTTGGCATGAATTTGTTAGTCTGAATATGAGTGAACAATGAATAAGTGATAGTGAACGTTTTTGGGCTGAACAGCCTATTAGACGGCCAACCATTTAATCGACGATTAAATAGAAAAATGGTCGATTAATCGCTAATTAAACGGTCAACTGGGTGATTAAATGGTCTGACTTTTTTTGATAAATTTTTTGATTTTATTTTTTAATTAATTGAAAAACCAAAAGAAATAATTAAAACCAAGATTATTAACAAGAAGAAAAAATCAATAAACTTCTAACGTTTCACCTCAAAAAACAAAAAGAAAGAAAGATGAAAGACCACAATTCTTATTTTGGGCTAAAGAAAAGTGGAGAGAAGAAGAAAATGGAGCGACTGAGGGACGTGTGTTGCGTAGGAAGAAGAAGTGTACAACTTTTTTTTTAATTTTGTCTGTAACTATATTTTAAAAGACGATTTGCAACTAGAAAACATTATTCTTCGATCAGCTGTTGGGCCTTAACTCTCTAACTATGGGCTTTGCATCCAGTTTAGTAGGCGAGCATTATATGCCTTGAAGTCAAGTGAATATGATCCCCCATATACTTGGGCCCAAAGTAAACGAAACCTACTGGTATATTATGTCTTCAGTACGTCTCTCCGTCTCTCGATCAGTCTCTCTGTCTTTCGCAAGCAAAAGCAAAGAGAAAGTAGACAAGAAACCCTAATCAAATTTACCCATCCAACTCTTCTTCTTGATTTGGGTAAGCACATTTGGTTTATAAATCTAGATTTACGGTGTTGTACCTGATGATAATGGTGGGCAAGAGAGCGTCAATGACAACAGCTTGAATGATCTCAATCGCACTCGTTTAGGTCGGATAATGACTGCAGCTGGGAAACAGCTATTGGAGAAGCTAAACTTGGCTAGAAAAAACTTCCCCATGAAGATATTTCTTCTTCTTTTGGGTTTCTACACGACAAATGCATTGGCCACAATCCTCGGGAAGACGGGAGATTGGGACGTTTTAGTTGCTGAAACTATGGTTGCTTCCATTGAGGGTATCGATATGCTCACGTATAGAAAGCCCACTTCCCCTTCGTTATCGAATGGGAAGCTCAAGTCTTTTGTCATGTTTATGAATTACTGAAAAGATGGTGTGTGCTTAGGCCTCTTTGTGGATGCCTTTAAATTGGACAGTTAAATTTTTTGTTTACCTCAGTAAATCACACAGAAGATGCACTTCTCAATTTTTAGCCACCTTTGCTCCATTGATATAGATTGAACAGCCTAGACCAGACTGTGGTATAACTCTAATTTCAACTGATGTTGCAGTTTATTATATATAGTCCAGATTTATACATAAGTAATTTTCATAAAATTGTCAAAGTGTTTGTGCTCTTTGATGGTCTATAGTTGGATGTCAGCACTTCCCAGTGTGCAATGATTCAAAATCATACTAGCTTTTTCAACCAAAGTTTGTATAACAACTAAATTCATACTAATTTAACTAGAAAACACTATACGATCCCCATATACTTGGGCCCAAAGTAAATGGAATCTACTTGTATATTATGTCTTCAGTCTCTTCATCTCACTACCAGAAGAATTACTATACCTGACGATGAGGTGTCGTCGGACTGTTCCTCTTTATCGTCGGGTATAGCCTATACCCGACGACTCATCGTCGGTTATAGTCTCGTCGGTAATGCACCGTCGGTGATACTATAACCGACGATGAATTAGGTTTTTCGTTGGAAAAAAGGGAGACTAAAGGCAACGATAGTTTATCGTCGGGCATAGTTTCAAACTATCACCGACGATGTCATCGTCGGCTATATTTTTCTCCATGGTCAAAATGGTTGACCGTGGAGAAAACTATAGCCGACGATGTTGACACATATCGTAGGTTATAGTTAATAATAATTAATTTTTTTTGCAGGTTTTGGCTTTTATCCCAAAACCTGCATTCCCAAAAAATCACCAATATTGATCAAATTGAAAATCAACAACCATTGAAACTATAGTAGTAAATAAATATAAAAAAACTGAAATCGTTCAAATCTGTATACATATGCGTACGTAGTAAATAATTAAAATAAAAAACCGACAATTGTTCAAATCTAGGGGGGTCCTAAGTCTATGTGGTCAAACGGATCGTCATAAGTTGGTTGGTCCTGGTTTGGCTGAGGCTGCGGCTGAGGCTGAGGCTGAGGCTGAGGCTGTGGCTGTGGCGCACCGAAAATGGGCGGGGGAGCTATCTGGATTCCAAATGCCTGCAACTGTGCATAACAGTGCTGCATCCATGTCCCCATCTGCTGCTGTTGTTCGGCCAACCGATTCTGCTCTGCGGCTCGCGCCTGCTCCATCTCCTCCATCCGACGCCGTTGAGCTTCCATCTCAATTGCTTGCCTATGAAGCTGGTCCTGTAGCTCATTAGTCCTCGAAGATGATGATGATCCCGATCCGCGAGAGAATTCAGTAGTCTTTTTCAGCAGCCCTTGACCCCACTTTCCGGAACCCCTGCAGTAGAAAGTGTTCTTCCCTGGAGGGATCGCAGTTGACATAATCCTGGCCCTGACCATCGGATCAGATCGATCAATCTGATCAATCGGGAGTTCTGCATCGGGGTGTTGGGATAGAGCTCTCTCGCCACTTGAGTCAACACTTCCGGAATCGCCTCCTGAACTCTCGCCTAATTTAGAAAGAAAAATAAAATATTAATTAATGTAAACAATCTTAAAAAATAAGAAATAAGTTTATTTTGTTATAAGGACACTTACAACAATCTCGGGGGACTGCGGATACGTGTGCTGCATCGTATAGACAAGGGGATCCTCTTCTGGGTGGTTGGCCGCCTCCTCGATCCAACCCGAGTATGATCTGGAACCGGCATGATGATTTTTGGTGTTTTTGGCCCGGTTCCTTGTGTTGACTTCAGAAAGAGCCTGCTCGATTAATCCAACATCAAACAAATATTCGCCAAATAATTTGAGGGAAGTACGATAAAACAAAAATTTAATCGATCGAAGGTTGCGTACCTTCAATTTCGGGTTGTTGAAGTGAACCACAAGCCATCGCCACTCGTACTCCCTATAACGAAACTCGCTAGGGGTACCCGAACGATCGTCGCCGTACTTTTTCCAATGCTTCTTCAGCTCGCCCTTCCACTCCTTATACCTATATATATTAATAAAATCAATCGTTAGTAACTTACAACATTGTATGAACATAATCAAAAGAAACGAAAAAATTGAAACAAATGCCGGTCTGCAAACCTGCTCCCATGCACTTCATCTGCCCACGTGAGTGTAATGTCTGCATCCACGCGGAACCACCTCTGCAATGCATATATATATATATATATCAATAATATTAAAAATTTATTTAGAAAATTTACATAATGAATATACAATTCAACTCACCGACAATGCATTATTCAGCTCATATTTGACGGATTGCGGCACTGAATTCCAATCTGGCCACAACATTGGGACTCTATCCCGTATGAGGCTGCTCGCCATCCCCGCGTACCTTCGAGTGACCTTTCCCTTGATCACCTGCCCTTTATCCCCGGTCGGAATCATAACTTGGCCACCACCGCTAGCCTGAATGGCGTCGTCCAGTAACTTGCCGACGACGGGGCCTCTGGTTCTCTTTTGTTTGTCACCGGGCACGATCTCGCCTATCACATATATATGTAGACGATTTTTTAAACATCAACACCTAATTGAATTTAAATATTACTAAGTAAAAAGATATCACTAATTAATATTTACCTGATTCGTCGGTGCGTTGTCCCGGAATCCTCACACTCCAGAGAGGTTCCGGGAAGGGTACATGCGCATATTGAAAGGACCCAACCCTGATTTTGCTCCCTAAACCGGAATCAAACCCTTTCGAAAACACGAACCAACAAAAATCTTTTCAAAATTTTGGCATAGTTTCGCTACTAACGTAGAATTACCATTACCAGCACGCGGAAAATACACTTCATCCTATGCCACAAAAATCAAACCGTGGGAACCAATCCCATCCGGATTTCTCAATATATCAACAGTAAAGTAAAATAATAAATAAATCTGTACTTTACTGAAATCCGGAGTGAAATCATATAGTATACACAACAGAATACTCAGAGCGACCTCTAATGTATAATCATATAAGTATACCACAGTAGGTAGAACAATAAACCCACTGAAAGAAACAAGGTAGCTCGAGTACTATGCCTCCGACCACGACGTGCGACAACAGAGTCCGAACTGCAAACTGGGCACGGAAACCGAAAAGCCCAGGGGAAAGACATGAAAACTGTTAGAGTGAGTGGACGAAAATAAATGTCTTTCACCAAATAATATATACGTTATAAAAACATATGCAAGTCTAAATGCAAATGCATAAATAAAGGAAATGGTACACGAGGGAGACACTAACTCCTCACGCGTCCGGGTACACGAGGGAGACTCTAACTCCTCACGCGTACAGATCATGCATCGTAAATACATCGCGGAGTCTCTCATGGACTACCACGCGATAGCACAGTCTGAACCACGGGATCCCAGACCCACACGTGATTCCTAACCAGAAAGGCGAGGGTCAGGATATCTGTCCCCCTCGGAGCGTACTCGGGGATCAGCCGAGAAGCCAGTGTGTATCGATACAACAACGTAACCGAGACTGTACTCTATGTAAACCAAACCATAAATCATTTTCATGCACATGCATAAAACATAATATATATGTATGTATACTCGTATACGCATATCCGTATATGTATAATCGTAAAACACATGCTCATAAAATCATAATCAAACTGCATGCTCAAGTTCGTAAATCATAAATAAAAGACTCGCAATCAATCCGTGAAAAACAGACTAGGGTAACGCAGTTCGCGTTAACCCGTGATCCGGCGGAAAGTCCCTCGCCAAACGAATGATCACGAACCCCTGAATAATCACAAAATCCATTTCTCAAAATCATAACTCGACAATTCAAATCAAATCACGAGAAACCACCGTTCTCGAAAACACGTAATCTGATTACGACAAACTGTCGGAAATCCTGAAATCACACCTCAATACCTCGTTGTAAGTTCGGATGCTCAATTCGAAAAACCAACCTCCCCACTGTGATCGGGGCGCGATTTCGAGTGAAATGACATGCAACTTGTCGAAAACTCCAAAAGTCAAAGTTTGACCGTTGACCGCCGGCGGCGGCGGCGCCACCACCAACCTGAATATTCCTCGGCGGAGCAACCTCTATTCCACTCAAAATCACCCACTGAGCAACTTTGTCAACTGCAACAAAGGCCAATTCTCACACTAACCATGTCAATTTCATGAAAAACCGAATGTTCACACAAATTTCAATTCCAAAATTCTCTATGTACAAGATGAATTGGAACATCAAACTTACATGGTAGCTTCATGGTGATGAGGGCTACAAAACCCAGTCCTTTCTGCAACTTAATTTGGCCGGAATCGGAAACCACCATTAACCCCAACCACTACCGGATTATTAACCATTGCCGGCGATTTTTGCCGGAAAAATCGCCGGTAATGTTTTATTTTTTTTTTAAACATTACCGGTGACTTAAATGTAAGTCGCCGGTAATGTCCCGCTGGAAAAGACATTGCCGGTGACTTACATTAAGTCGCCGGTAATGTCTTACCGGATTATTAACCATTGCCGGCGACTTTTAAGTCGCCGGCAATGTTTTTGGACATTACCGGCGATTTTTGCCGGAAAAATCGCCGGTAATGTCTTTTTTTTTTTTTAACATTACCGGCGACTTACATTTAAGTCGCCGGTAATGTTAAAAAAAAAAAATACATTACAGGCGATTTTTCCGGCAAAAATCACCGGTAATGTCCAAAAACATTGCCGGCGACTTTTAAGTCGCCGGCAATGGTTAATAATCCGGTAGTGAAACTTTGGCCGGATTTTGCTCTCTCCTCCGGCAACCTTGCCGTGAAAGGAGACCGGGAACATCATGGGGGAGATGAGACGAGTCGAAAGAGCCCAAGGTCAAGCCCGGAGGTGGCCGGACGGGCTTCGCCGCCGTGGAGCACGCCGGTCACCGTCGCCATCTCTCTCACCACCGAGTTGACTCGGTCAACTCGGTCAACCACAATAATGACCCAACTTTGACTTCCCAAAATAGCAAGTTCACTATTTATAGCTTTCCCAAAATGGAAACTTCGTAATTATCTTTTCGACAAACTTCAAACACACGTAACTTCTTCGTCGTAATTTCGATTCCAATAATTCTCGCGGCAACAAACTCAACTCCACGTATTCTTCAATTATCACCCGAAGTCAAACATATCGGCAAATCCGATAAAAAGTCAACTATTCAACCCAAACACACTCTTAAATCGACTAAATTATCAACAATTGGAAATATTCACAACTTAATCTTCGTAACTCGAAATAATGTTCCGAAAGTTCCCACGAGCTCGAAATTAAATTCTCAACAACTTCCGTGAAGAAGCCAAAACCAAATTCCCGTCTGGTAATTTAGTCGTTAAGAAATTCACCATTTAAATCTGATTTCGTCGAAACTTCAAATATTCATAATTTATTCCTCGGTCGTCCAAATAACAATCCGAAACCGCCCACGAACTCGAAATCACTCGTACAACGACTCTTGAGAAGAGACCCAGCTCCAATTCTCGGCCAATGATTTAGTCGTTAACAAATCCGGCGATTCACATAAGTGTCGGAAATCTGCGACTATGCGCAAGCTCGTAGATTAAGCTGATTTCTCATACTATTTCTGTGCTGGGTCGTCACACATATGCCTGGTCCGGGGTAATGAACCCTAGCTGTCCCGGAACAGGCATCCCCTCGAAATCGACGAGAGGTACTGTCGGGATTTCCAACGGTAAGAATAAGGTAAACGGCGGGCATAGTCGCATCCTGGCCAAGGACTGAGTCGATCTACCTGCCTCCTCGGAAGAATGAGGAGCTGTCTGGTGGATAAAGGGGGAAGGGTTATCGTGATGAATCTCCGGCATTCGGACCGAGGATTGAGTCGCACTAACCGTTTCCGGCGTGCGACTGACCTCATGAAGCCTCCTCGAGCCTGAGGATCGAGCAGGCTCGACCTGCTGCTACTGAGGTTGTCCCTCACCCAGCAGTGCACGGTGTCGAGAGGTCTGCGGATGACTGTAAGTGTTGCCGACGCTGGTGGATCTTGATGCGGATCGACTTCCGGTGCCCTCATCCGCACGTCCCGATCTCCCTCTCCCTCTCGACCTCCCCCTCGAGTTCGACCCCCCTCGGGAAGCACTGTAATTTAACCAATTCATCGTTGCTATAAAATTACAAAAATTTAAAATAATTCATAATTCATCCAAAAATTCGAATTCGTAATCCAATAATTCCAAAAATTAATTAATTAAACTCCTCTATATATATATAATCCAATAATTCCATAAATCCAATATATAATCCAATAATTAAACATAAATCCAATATATATATATATATTCCAATATATATCAATAATTCAATACATAAATATTTCAATATATATCCAATAATTCCAATAATTACATAAATTCCAATATATAAATATTCCACAAAAATGCACAATAATTCCATAAAATCCACAATTATTACAATATATCTATAATCCAATATAATTCATCCAATATATATATAATCCAATAATTTTACTATATATATTCCAATATATATCAATAATCCAATATATAAATCCAATATATATATCCAATAATTCCAATAATTCCATAAAATCAATATATAATTCCAATGATCCAATATATAAATATTCCACAAAAATTTCAATAATCCAATATATAAATCCAATATATATTCCAATATATAAATATTCCACAAAAATCCAAAATTCCCATAACTTACAAAATTCAAGAAAAATCCAATCTATATTCACACAATCAACACAACATCCAGATTATCGATAAACAAACTAAACAAATTAATTAAAATCTAACCTAAAAAAATTGAAATTGGGGATTTAGGGATTTAGGGATTTAGAACCTGTTTTTGGTTTTAGAATCTGAAAATGTTGATGAAGGACGACGGCTTGTAGCAGATGAAAGTCCTTCCACTTGCTTGATTCACGGCGGCGGCAGAAATGGGATCGAAGGATATGGATCGGAGGAGAAAAACTCTTGCAGAAACGAAACTGCCTAGAACGGCTGCAGTTCTGGAATATAACGCAAACTATAGCCGACGATATAAGTATCATCATCGGCCATAGTATACCCAAAACTATACCCGACGATATTTGATATGAATATCGTCGGTTATAGTTTTTTAATTTTTTTTTCATATGCCGGTTATATATAGTGTACTTAATATTTTTTAATATTTAATAATACGAAATTATTAGAAAAAAAATGGAAATTATTTAAAAGCCTAATTAATTAAATTAAAATGGCATTTAATTTTTTTTGGCTATATATATATTTATTAATATTTATTTTCGGTTGTAGTTTTTTTTTCGAATATCGTCGGTTGTAGTTTTTTTTTCGAATATCGTCGGTTGTAGTTTTTTTTTCAATCTCTCGATCTCTCTCTCTGATGATCGCTATTTAGCAATTTAATCGACACAATTTAAAGTCGATCATCTGAATATAAGTTCCGTTACATTGCACGTTCAAACTCAAAATAACATACATACACTAAGGCGCATAGTCAGAATCATCGCTTGAGTCTGACTCTGTGTCCGAGTTAATTTCAGGTAAGATGTGTATGCCCTCGTCACTTAAGTCTTCATTGTCTTCATTTTGATTAACGTCAATAAGATTCGGTTGAGGAATTCGTACCACACTGCCTTGTCTCACATTATTAAGGCGAATTGTTGAGGTTTCAGGAATACCAGTTGCGTTCGGCTCTTGGTATGCACTAACTTCTTCATTATCCGAGGTCACACCAAGGGTTGAGGCACTGTATATATTTCGTGGAAGAGCATGGTTAACCACTTTCCACGCGCCTTTATGCACAAGATCATCAAGATAGAACAATTGTTTCACCGCCGTGGCCAAAACAAACGGATCATCTTCATACCAGCTTGTAGTAGTATTCACCGAAAAAATGCCGTATTGATCGGTCCTTGTGTTCTGAGGGTCGGTATCAAACCATCTACACTTAAACAAGTGTACGGTCATGCCTTCCCCATATATTAATTCGACAACTGAATGGAGAACACCGTAATAGTCAACTCCATTCTGCCCACCATGCACCATTACCCCAGAATTCTGTGTTTTTCGTCTGACATCTCTATGTTCACAAATAAATAGCACGCCATTTACCTTACACATAGGATAAACTCTGGAAGTTACCGGTTTTTGCGCCAAGAGCCTCAATTCGTGTGACCACTAAGGGATACCATCATCTTGTACATGGTTCATATGAAAATAATCATTTATTAACTTAACTATACATAGGATACGAGACATGCACTTAAATTCATATACCAGTCAATTTATCTATAAACGTACCCATTTGCCAAAATAGTTTGCGAACGTCTTGTTGTGGTACTCAACATCACCGGAAATAGCAGGGCAGTAAAGGTGCAAATTTTTCCAATATTGAACTTCTGGACAGTTAATCAATACCGACCAATGGGCAATGAATAGCTCATAAGGTTCCAAATTGTACGAGTTGGGCAACTTTCCAGAAACATCAACATCATCGGAGATGATCGAAAGGTTGAACTGCCCTCCATCTACTGGCATATGTTGTGGAGGGTCCTCCAATGCTCCCAAATACAACTTGGTGTACGTTACGCACTCATGCGCAATATATGCTTCAGCGATACACCCTTCGGGTGTAGATTTGTTCATCACATAGTCTTTGTAGTCCCCTAATTGTCTGTAAAGTGATAATTACAGATCGAGCATGTTATGCTTATTGCAAAATAAGTGAATAAATAATATTAAAGATCGACATATATAGCCAGATTCAGAGATGCATTACGTACCTTTCCATATGATACATCCATGTGTAGTGTACTGGACCAGTGAGCAACAATTGTTCCGGAAGATGGAGCATCAGGTGAGGCATGATGTTGAAAAAGTTTGGAGGAAATATCCTTTCGAATTTGCACATGATAAAAATGATGTCCTGTTGCATTTCCAACAAGTCCGATTTCTTCACTTCTCTCGTGCATAACTTCTGAAAGAATCTTGACAAAGCCACTAACGGCTCCACCACCTCTTTGGGCAGGTACCCTCTAATGAAAACAGGGAAGAGGCGTTGAAGCAGTATATGACAGTCATGACTCTTTAGTCCGTACATCTTATTGTCTTTGAAGTTAACACATCGACTTATATTTCCAGCATAGCCTGAAGGATACCTGACATTACCCATCCAGCCAAAAATTTCATTCTTCTGGGCAGGCTTCACGGTATAAGGAGCTTCTGGCATTTTTTTCTTCCCATCTCTCAACCACAAATGTTTTCCCAGTCCCATCCTTTTAAGATCAATGCGTGCCTTCGGGCCATCTTTAGTTTTTTCCCTCCCAATTCAACACTGTGCCGACCACACTCTCGCACACATTTTTCTCTATGTGCATGACATCTAAGTAGTGTCTGATTAGCAACTTGGACAAATACGGAAGTTCCCAAAAAATACTTTTGTGTGTCCAGAATTTATACCTGTTGGGTTTGTCAGGTATTGACGCCACTATCTCAGGATGATTGCTTAGCTGCCCAAAATCGTATTCATTTAGCACTTCCAATATTTCATCCCCCGTCCATCTCCTCGGCTGCTCACCTGTTTCCACAGTCCCATCAAATCCCTCCATATCCTCCCAAAATGGGTGATCATGTGGAAGCCAACAACGATGACGCATCTGTACAATCTTCCTGCAATGAGGTCTGCAACACTTAACCGTCATGCACTCTGGACAAGCCCTGTATGCTGGTAACGTTGCCCGACAACATCCCGCTTGCAGGAAAATCGCTAATGGTGCCAACAAGCATGGCATGCATCTGGAACATCTCATTTTTGAACTTGTCATAAGTGGGATGACCATGCTCACTCAAGTACTTAAGCTCCTCAATCAAGGGTCTCAAATACACATCGAGACACTTTCCTGGATAACCCGGCCCTGGAATTATCATAGTGAGCATATTGTATTCTTTCTTCATGCACATCCATGGAGGAAAGTTGTACGGCACCAAAATAACTGGCCATATACTGTATTGAAGACTCATGTTGCCAAAAGGGTTGAATCCGTCAGATGAAAGCCCCAGCCAAACATTTCGAACCTCTGATGCAAAATAAGAAAACTCCTTCACCATGTGCTTCCAAGCCTCTCCATCAGCAGGGTGTATAAGCGTATCACCGTCGGGCAAATTCCTCTCGGCCCACCATCTCATAGCTTCAGCCGTGTGTGTAGACATGAACAACCGTTCTAGCCTATCTATCAGCGGAAAATACCGAAGTATCTTCACAGTTTTCTTGTTTCCGGCAGGAGTCAACTTATACCTATATGTACCACATACCTGTGACGACCCGGAACAGATTGAACAGTGTCATCAGCTTGGTCCGTGAGATTATGAGTAATAGTAGATTTTCGATAATGGATTTACTCGCCAGGTTTGATAACGACTAAATTATTGGCCAATAATTGGAGCTGGGTCTCTTCTCAAGAGTCGTTGTACGTGTGATTTCGAGTTCATGGGCGGTTCCGGATCGTTATTTGGACGAACGAGGAATAAGTTATGAATATGTGAAGTTTCGATATAATCGGGTTTTAAAGGCAGCCTTCTAAACGACTAAATTACCAGACGAGAATTTGGTTTCGGCTTCTTCACGGAAGTTGTTCAGAATTTAATTTCGAGCTCGTGGGAACTTCCAGAGCATTATTCCGAGTTACGAAGATTATGTTGTGAATATTTCCGATTGTTGATTATTTAGTCGGTTTAAATATGTGTTGGTTTGAACAGTTGACTTTTTATCCGATTGGTCGATGTGTTTGACTTTGGGTGATAATTGAAGAACACGTCGAATCGAGTTTGTTGCCGTGAGAATTATCGGAATCGGAGTTACGACGTGAAAGTTACGGGTATTTGAAGTTTGCCGAAAAGTGAATTATGTGGTTTCCATTTTGGGAAGGCCTATAAATAGAAATTTCCTATTTGGGGAAGTCAACTTGCCATTTCTGTTTGGTTGACTGGGTTGACCAAGGTGGGTCGACCCGTTTTGTTGCCGTTTGGATGTCGAGTTTTGTTGTCGGATTTGTGGCCGATTCCGGCCATGATTGTGCAAGGTTCCTTCACAGTTTTTGTTGGGCTTGGGTTGCTCTTTAACTTGGTGGTTAAATCCCCTTGTGTGGTTGCCGGAGAAGGATGAATTGTGGTGGTGAAATTCACAAAATTCCGGCGAGAATCGCTGGAGGACGGAGGCAATGATTCCAGCCGATTTGGTGGAGCTCCTTTGAGGGCTTTTGTTAGCCTCGTGCTAAGGAATCTCTTCCAAGTGGTCTTGAGGGTCGCCGTGGCCGGAGGAAAGAGATCGAACGGTTTGAATTCCGGTAAGGGTTTGAGACTTTGGGTTGATTTTTGAAGGTTTTCCGGTCAAAATTGGCCTTAACTTATATCTGGAAAGTTGTTGGAATCGTTGAGATCTTTGAAACCTTGTATAGCATGAAATTTTCTGGGCAGGTTTGGATTTTTCGGCGACTTTTCGCCCAGCGTGGTTTTCGACGAGTTATATGTCATTTCACTCAAAATCGCGCCCCGATCGCAGTGGGGAGGTTTGTTTCTTGATTTGAGCATCCGAAAGTACAGCGAGGTATTGAGGTGTGATTTTTGGATTTCCGACAGTTTGTCGTCATCGGATTATGTGTTTCCAAGAACGGTGGTTTCTCGTGATTTGTTTTGAATTGCCGAGTTATGACTTTGTGTAATGGAATTTGTGAATATTCAGGGGTTCGTGATCGTTCTTTTGGCGAGGGACTTTTCGCTGGATCACGGGTTAACGCGAACCGCGTTACGCTAGTCTGTGAGTGGACAAGTTTCTATTTTCACAGTTGATTTGCGAGTTCGTGGATTTTATGATTTTTGTGTTTACTTTATACGATGATTGAGATATATGTTATTTTCGGAGGTGTTATTATATGTTTATTGGTGATGGCATTTATTGCATAGATGCTACCAGAGTTGAGAGATTCCTCTGGCCCAGAGTTGAGAGATTCCTCTGAAGCAGGGTTGAGAGATTCCCCTGAGTGCCGCCGGGGTTGAGAGATTCCCCTGGCCTATCACCGTCGGGTTGAGCGATTCACCTGATGTCGGGCTTGAGAGATTCGCCCGACAACCTCCATATATATATGTGTTGTGTTTTCCGAACTCGCACTGTTTTATATTGAGTATGTATATAAACTGGTGAAAGGCATACGTTTATTTTCGTCCACTCACTCGAACGTTTTTATTTGCCTTTCCCCTGGGCTTTTCGGTTTCCGTGCCCAGTTTGCAGCTCGGACTCTGGTGTCGCACGTCATGGTCGGAGGCATAGTGCTCGAGCTACCTTGTTTCTTCCAGTAGGTTTATTGTTCTACCTACTGTGGTATACTTATATGATTATACATTAGAGGTCGCTCTGAGTATTCTGTTGTGTATACTATATGATTTCACTCCGGATTTCAGTAAAGAACATATATATTTATTATTTTACTTTACTGTTGATATATTGAGAAATCCGGATGGGATTGGTCCCCACGGTTTGATTTTTGTGGCATAGGATGAAGTGTATTTTCCGCGTGCTGGTAATGGTAATTCTACGTTAGTAGCGAAACTATGCCAAAATTTTGAAAAGATTTTTGTTGGTTCGTGTTTTCGAAGGGGTTTGATTCCGGTTTAGGCAACTAAATCGGGGTTGGGTCCTTTCAGCTTGGTATCAGAGCATTAGGTTATAGGTTCTGTAGACTTCTGTAGTCGTGTTTACTGAGGATATTTGAGAATGTACAGCATGTCTGGAATGGTGACCCGACCGGCCGGCGGATACTCATCAATATTCCGGGTGTTGTATACTTTCAAATTTTTGAAGTTCCATGATTACGTTCTACTTGTTGTGAACGATGTTTTATTCATTTGGATGCCTCCTGACGTGATTTCCGTGTCGGTACGGTTGTGGATCCTATTGAGGATCAATCGACGCGTGATTTGCCAGTGAATTGTGGGTTTGGATGAGTATTCCGAGTTCAGAGAATTGTGTGGCACGGTTTGCCTGGTTGTGTGTGTATGAGTGTCTACATGTTGCCTCAGAGCTGAGAATTGTGGCAGTTGATGTGTGCCTGAGTCAGATCATTGTATTTGGTGGGCTGTTATTGTGTGAGTTCCGGTTGCGACACCATGGCCTACATTTAGGGTGTTGTTTATACGGTAATGGTTTTATCAGGCTACCCAGCATTCGAATGTGGAGTGTTTACCCACCTGAGACAGTGATGCATTGTCCACATGTTTGTTTCTGTTTGCACGTGTTATGTGGCTTCAGAGGAAGCAGTATGCGAGGTTCGAGATGAGTTTGAACCTGAGTATAAAAGACAGTCTGATTGATGTGCCTCGAGATAGCCGTGAGGAGTTTAGTGTGCTGCACTCAGTGGCAAGGCAATCGAGAAGGAAAGGTGTACGCGGTTACCGATGTGTTGGTTTGAGGAAAGTAGACCTAGTCGAGATTTTGATGAGGTTGAGTTCCGACACTTCGGGATCAGTGAATTCATCAGGTTGTGGTCTTTTCGATTATGTTGAGGGTCATCAGATCAAGCAGAGGACCGTTTGACGATTGTGGAGATCACGGAGTAGCAGATTTGCTCCTGTGGCATGAGTTTGGGTGATCGTTGGTGATCCTATCACGCAGCAGGTGTTGCGGTGACTTGTGTTCGTGGAGCACTCTCAGTTGCTATTGTGGTGGCCAGGAGGGTCACGTTACGAGGGAGCGCCCTCAGCCAGTTGTGTTAGCAGTTCGACAGCTCAGAGTTCAGGAGGAGGTCATGATGTTATTCCTGAAGTTGACTAATGTACCCTTTTAGACGAGTTAATCAACAAGTCGCGATTGACGTGGGCGGCTAGTTGGGCATGTTAGAGTTTGTGCCATGACCTTGTTTGAGGACAGACTTTTCTCCAAGGTTACTGTTGTTTGATATCCATGGCTATTGTACCTGCATCTCCACTTCCAAGATTTTGGAGAGTGTTGTATCCATCCGGAGGTTGCGGGATCCTTGTTGGAGGTTATGTGTTAGCCGCGGATTTGTTATAGCTGGACATCATGGTTTTGATGTGACTATGAGTATGGACTTACTGTCGACGCATTTGGCTGTGTTCGAGTACCTCAAGAAGGAGGTTGTGTTTCGACGACCAGACTTTCCCCGAGATACTGTTTCGTGGCGATGGTCGAGTGGATGGTGGAAACGGGTTGTGTTGCTTGCTTAGCTTATGATGTGGATACTTCGGTTGCTATGCTTAGCGTTGGTGACATTGAGGTGGTTCCCAAGTTTCCAGGTGTGTTTCGGAGGAGTTACAAGTGTTCCTCCAGTTCGGGAGACCGACTACACCATTGAGTTTATACCGAGCGCTAGACTCATTTTACCGGCATTTTGTCGATCGGAGCCAGCGGAGCTGATGGAGCTATAGTTTCGACTCCAGGAGTTGCTGGAGGAGGTTTTAGAAGGTTTCATGCGACCCCGCGTATTTGCGTGGTGTGCTCTTGCATTGTTTGTACGGATGTTGGATGGTTCGATGAGGTGGTGCATTGACTACCGAAAACCTGATTCTTTTCAGAGGAGAGTGAGTATCCTCCGCTTCGGATTGACGAGTGGTTTGTTCAGCTCAAGGGAGCTTCACTCTTTTCGAAGATTGATTTCGGGTCCGGATACCATCAGTTGAGGTTTGATGAGTCAGATGTGGTTTGGACAGCTTTTGGATCTCGGTGCGGGCATCATGAGTTCTTGGTCACGCTGTTTGGTTGACCAATGCCCCCATAGATCGTGTGGACTTGATGGTCCATGTGTTCAGACGATTCTGGACGAGTTGCGGTCATGTTCGTTGGCAACGTCCTGAGGTATTCCAGGAATGTGGACCAGCACCTGAAGTAAATGCGAGTGGTTTTACGGACTTCGCGAGACGATTAGCTGTTTGTGAAGTTCAGCCAGTGTGAGTTTTAGCTGATTAGCATGAAGATTTTGGGTTGTGTGATGCTATCCGAGGGAGTCGGCGTGGATCCTGACCAGCTAGAAGTTGTGTCGATTTGGGGATTGCCCTACCATTGTACCTGAGATTGGGAGTCTCTTGGGTTTGGCAAGCCATTATCGACTGCTTGTGCAGAATTTTCCTGGATTACCACTTCACTTTCCGGATTGACGAAGAAGGCGTCAAGTTCGAGTGGTTCGTTGCACGCAAGGATAGTTACTTACTCCTGCAGGGTGGTTGACCGTTGTTTCGGTTTTGACCTTACCTGACGACTGCGATGAGTTCGTGGGTTATGGTGATGCATCGAGGCCTAGATTTGGTTGTGCTTTGATGCTGTGTAGCAGAGCGGTGGCTCATGGTTTCAGGCAGTGGAAGCTTTATGGGGATACGTATCCTATGTATGATTTGGGTGTAGCTGTCCTTGTGTTAGAATCAGAGAGTTCGAGACACTACAACTATGGCGTGCAGCACAGTGTAGGACGTACACTGATCACTTGAGTTTCATCCACTTGCATTTTCGGTCAGATTTGGGCTTGAGGCAGTGTAGATGGATGGGGTCGACTCACGACTATGGCTGCACCTTTGAGTTTGTTCGGAAAAGGCTAGAGGTTGTACTTTGACTATCCATCCGGGATGTTGTTGCTGATGCATTCAGTTGAGAGTCAGGAGCTTCAATGTTTCATGTGTGTGTGGCTCGAGTTTCCGTGTTAGCCGAGTTGCGAGCTGTGGGAGCTGAGCTAGTGTGTGATGATGTAGAAGCTCATGGTTTTGAGCGCATTTAGAGCTAGTGGTGCGGAGATGTATCAGATACTTCGAGTTTATTACTCATGACGCAACATGAAGAGCAATATAGCAGCTTGTGTGTGCAGATGCCACATTTGTCGACTGGCGATGGCTAGGAGGCAGAGACTTGCCGAGAAGTGTCAGCCATTTGAGATTTCCGGTTAGACGTGGCGATTGTTGCTGTGATTGTGTGTGTTTGTATGCACTTTGGTTTGTGATACCAGTTGTTAGGCCTTTGTGGATCATTTGACGAACTCAGTACATTTCCTTGTACTTTTCGAGAAAGATTTCAGTGGTAGGTTGGCATAGCTGTGTTTGACGGAGGTTGTCCATTTATGTGGTGCACCTATGTTCCAGTTTGCTGGCTGAGATAATCAGTTACAACAGAGACTTGGCAAGCTTTGCAGCGAGCATTAGGGACCAAATTACAAGTTAGTACCGGTTCTTATCCTCAGATTGGCGAGCAATCTTTGAGGACTATTCAGACCTTGGAGGGCATATTGTGGACTTTGGTATTGCAGTTTCGGATGATTTGGGACCAGCAGTTTCACTTGTTTGAGATTGCATGCGGTACCAGTTTGTTGACCACTATGATTTTGATGTTGCTTGATGTCGTTTCGAGGAACGATGTTGTACTCCATTATGCTGGAGCAGGTTTGGTTTGAATTGACATTTGATTCTGATTTTTGCGGAATATGCTACCACAGACTGTCAGATTAGCGGAATGGGGTTGATAATTGCCCGAGTCCGATGTTTGTGCTATGTTGATATGAGTGTGTGAGTTATGTTGATGTGTGTAAACTGAGTTGTGATTTTCCATATTGTTTTAATCCAGATGCGGTCGTAGGCGAGTTTGTGTTATGCCGTATGGTTCGGCATCGCCTATATCGTTGGCTTTTATGTGTGTTGTGTTCCGTGTGGCGGAACTGTGTTTCAGGTTTGCTACGTGTTGTGTACCATATCTGTTCCTTATGCAGGAACAGTTGGCTATTGTGTGGAGCCAGTTCAGATTCAAGATTTGAGGGTACAGGGATTTCAGTATGGAGCTATCTCCTATTGTGGAGTTTGTTATCAGAGTTGTTCAGTTGACGTTGTCACTGGAGAGTTGAGCAGTATGCAGAGGCAGTGCTCCTATGTTTGGCTGACAGACTTGGAAATTTCGAGGTTGAAATTTTTTTAAGGGGGGTGGATTTGTGACGACCCGGAACAGATTGAACAGTGTCATCAGCTTGGTCCGTGAGATTATGAGTAATGGTAGATTTCCGATAATGGATTTACTCGCCAGGTTTGATAACGACTAAATTATTGGCCAAGAATTGGAGCTGGGTCTCTTCTTGAGAGTCGTTGTACGTGTGATTTCG
The DNA here is from genome assembly GCA_946800695.1 of Geum urbanum. NCBI lineage: Eukaryota > Viridiplantae > Streptophyta > Magnoliopsida > Rosales > Rosaceae > Geum > Geum urbanum. The sequence goes on along the minus strand of OX326998.1, from coordinate 69,001,034 downwards.
AGTTCGTAGGCGGTTCCGGATCGTTATTTGGACGACCGAGGAATAAGTTATGAATATTTGAAGTTTCGATATAATCGGGTTTTATAGGCAGCCTTCTTAACGACTAAATTACCGGACGAAAATTTGGTTTCGATTTCTTCATGAAAGTTGTTCAGAGTTTAATTTCGAGCTCATGGGAACTTCCGGAGCATTATTCCGAGTTACGAAGATTATGTTGTGAATATTTCCGATTGTTGATTATTTAGTCGGTTTAAATATGTGTTGGTTTGAACAGTTGACTTTTTATCCGATTGGTCGATGTGTTTGACTTCGGGTGATAATTGAAGAACATGTCGAGTCGAGTTTGTTGCCGTGAGAATTATCGGAATCGGAGTTACGACGTGAAAGTTACGGGTATTTGAAATTTGCCGAAAAGTGAATTATGTGGTTTCCATTTTGGGAAGGCCTATAAATAGAAGTTTCCTATTTGGGGAAGTTAACTTGCCATTTCTGTTTGGTTGACTGGGTTGACCAAGGTGGGTCGACCCGTTTGGATGCCGAGTTTTGTTGCCGGATTTGTGGCCGATTCCGGCCATGATTGTGCAAGGTTCCTTCACAGTTTTTGTTGGGCCTGGGTTGCCCTTTAACTTGGTGGTTAAATCCCCTTGTGTGGTGGCCGGAGAAGGACGATTTGTGGTGGTGAAATTCACAAAATTCCGGCGAGAATCGGTGGAGTACGGAGGCAATGATTCCGGCCGATTTGGTGGAGCTCCTTTGAGGGCTTTTGTTAGCCTCGTGCTAAGGAATCTTTTCCAAGTGGTCTTGAGGGTCGCCGTGGCCGGAGGAAAGAGATCGAACGGTTTGAATTTCGGTAAGGGTTTGAAACTTTGGGTTGATTTTTGGAGGTTTTCCGGTCAAAATTGGCCTTAACTTATAACTGGAAAGTTGTTGGAATCATCGAGATCTTTGAAACCATTTATAGCATGAAATTTTCTGGGCAGGTTTGGATTTTCCGGCGACGGCGGCGGCGGCGACTTTTCGCTCGGCGTGGTTTTCGACGAGTTATATGTCATTTCACTCTAAATCGCGCCCCGATCGCACTGGGGAGGTTCATTTCTTGATTTGAGCATCCGAACGTACAGCGAGGTATTGAGGTGTGATTTCCGGATTTTCGACAGTTTGTCGTAATCGGATTATGTGTTTCCGAGAACGGTGGTTTCTCGTTATTTGTTTTGAATTGTTGAGTTATGACTTTGAGTAATGGACTTTGTGAATATTCAGGGGTTGATGATCATTCTTTTGGCGAGGGACTTTCCGCCGAATCACGGGTTAACGCGAACCGCGTTACGCTAGTCTGTGAGTGGACAAGTTTCTATTTTCACAGTTGATTTACGAGTTCGTGGATTTTATGATTTTCGTGTTTACTTTATACGATGATTGAGATATATGTTATTTTCGGAGGTGTTATTATATGTTTATTGGTGATGGCATTTATTGCATCGATGCTAGCAGAGTTGAGAGATTCCTCTGGCCCAGAGTTGAGAGATTCCTCTGGCCCAGAGTTGAGAGATTCCTCTGAAGCAGGGTTGAGAGATTCCCCTGAGTGCTGCCAGGGTTGAGAGATTCCCCTGGCCTATCACCGTCGGGTTGAGCGATTCACCTGACGTCGGGCTTGAGAGATTCGCCCGACAACCTCCATATATATGTGTTGTGTTTTCCGAACTCGCACTGTTTTATATTGAGTATGTATATAAACTGGTGAAAGGCATACGCTTATTTTCGTCCACTCACTCTAACGTTATTATTTGCCTTTCCCCTGGGCTTTTCGGTTTCCATGCCCATTTTGCAGTTCGGACTCTGGTGTCACACGTCATGGTCGGAGGCATAGTGCTCGAGCTACCTTATTTCTTCCAGTAGGTTTATTGTTCTACCTACTGTGGTATACTTATATGATTATACATTAGAGGTCGCTCTGAGTATTCTGTTGTGTATACTATATGATTTCACTCCGGATTTCAGTAAAGAACAGATATATTTATTATTTTACTTTACTGTTGATATATTGAGAAATCCGGATGAGATTGGTGCCCACGGTTTGATTTTTGTGGCATAGGATGAAGTGTATTTTCCGCGTGCAGGTAATGGTAATTCTACGTTAGTAGCGAAACTCTACCAAAATTTTGAAAAGATTTTTGTTGGTTCGTGTTTTCGAAGGGGTTTGATTCCGGTTTATGCAACTAAATCGGGGTTGGGTCCTTTCAATATCGGGCTTTCATCAAGGGATTCAAGACCATTCCCATAAGCATCTTCACCCCAGAAGAGAACACAATCATATCTACAAGCATGGATTTTGATGTAGGAAAGGCCAAGATGTTTCAGGATCTGTCGCACCTTACGATGAGTGGTAGGAAGACGATGACCGGGGGGCAACAACGAACCAGACCACTTCAGCCAATCATCAACAGCCTTCACACTCATTTTGTTCTCCACTTTGAGCTTCATTACTCCCATAACACTTTCGAGAACAGATGCATTACACCCGTTGTACAACGGGGTCTATTGGAAGGCAATGAGGTTGTTGTACTTGTCCATACCAGCAGTGTTGACAGCTGTAGGTAATTGCTGAACTGGCTCAATATGAGGGAAGTCTCCAATGGCGGGAGGGATATCCGGTGCTTGAGCAAATATACCGCTCTCATGAGGAAACATATCGTTGATCAGACTTGTTATTAGATCATTGGATGTAGATCCACTCTCAAAAAATTGTCCGTGATCATGTTGACCAACTGATGAGCTCTCACCGTGATAAATCCAACATGTGTACTTATCCCAAAACCCGTTTTTCTTCAAGTGCTCCAATACTTTATCGATGTGAAAACAATATCGCTCGCTGCAACACTGACATTTCGTACACGGACAATAATGAATTGTCATCCCTCCACAATAAACTTTCACATATTCCACAAAACTTCTAATTCCACGGTGATATCTTACATCCCATCTTGGAAGACACATCCAACTCTTGTCCATCCTGAAAATTATAACTGCATGTATATATACCCATGATCTTATTAATTAAAATTTCATAGCTAGATATATATATATATATATATATATCTATATATATATATATCGATATTCAAACTATAATTAAATTACATAATTTAATTATTCGATCTAGCCTACTCGATCCCTAACTAGCTAGCTAGCTAATTAATTACAAATGAACATATAAATATATATATTCTTTACGTACTACGTACTCCAACTCAACTATATCATCACCATCACAATAATAATCACAATATATATTATACCCATGCATAATTAATAATCACAATTAATCCTATAATAATCACAATATATATAATCAATTAAGTACTACGTACTCCAACTCAACTATCAATCACGTACTCAAAATCAACCATCAATTACTCAAACTCAACAATCAATTAACTCCGATCCATCGATCGATCCATTCAAAATCAACATCATATCAACAATCGATTAACACGTATACACACACATATATATATATATACGTACGTACCTATATATAATGAATCACGAACTCATTCTTCACAGTTTTCGACATCACCCAAAGATTTCTGAGCATTTTCAGTTTTCGCGGGAGATTTTTTTTGAATCACAGAGCTGCTGCCCAGATTGGATCTGAAATAAAAAACTATAGCCGACGATACCAATAACTCGTCGGTTATAGTCTGAAAAAATCGTCGGCCTTAATTGAAAACTATACCCGACGACTTTTCAGCCACTATAATCGACGACAAGATTATCTAGTCGGAAAAAAAACTATGTCCGACGAGGTAATCCTGTCGTCGGTTATAGTAAATTATACCCAACGAGAACCCTTGTCGTCGGTCATTTTTTGGGAATCTCGTCGGGTATAGTAATTCTTCTGGTAGTGTCTCTCGATTAGTCTCTCCCTCTTTCGCAAGTAAAAGTAAAGAGAAAGTAGACAAGAAACCCTAATCGAATTTACTCATCTAACTCTTCTTCTTCTACCCTAATCGAATCTACTCATCTAACTCTTCTAGGTAAGCACATTTGGTTTGTAAATCTAGATTTACGGTGTACATTGTTGTTTTCTCCTCTTTGATTTTGCTTCTGAAATTTGCATGATTGAATCTGATTGATTGTGCATGCATGTCCTTACTTTGCTATGTGCTTATCCTGGTGTTTCCTTCTTGTTAGCATTTTCTTACCCATAACGCTTAGCTATTAGTTGATGGAAAATCTCAACATTAATCTGTTGCCTTGTTGTATATGTTTTGCAGTTGATTTTAGTTTCACAGTTAGCCACTAGAAACTGGAAAGATATGTAGCGGTTGATATTTACACGTTCATCTTCACCTCAATGTTACTTTCGTGTTTTACTTTGTTATCGCTGCATTGTATAAAGATGAAATCCTAAAGTTGTTGTGTGTTTTAATTATCAACTAAACGGGGTGTATTCAATCATGAATTTTATAGAATTGTTTTGTATTTCATAAATCCTTAAAATTTTTGATGTATTTCAATCTTGATGTTTGGTTTGACCGGAGAGCACCACCACAATGAGAATCACTTTTTTTTTTCGGTGGAACAAAACTGTGGCACTGTGTTAAATAGGATGGTCAGGGTTTGGCAGCGAAACCGGTACAAACGAAATGAAATGAAATGAAATGATACTATGTTGTACGCGTTTTTGGCACTTTGGCCAAACATGACCCTACATCTTACTCAAGTGGGGTTCAACAAAGATAAAATAGTTTGAAGTTCATTTTAGTAAAATGAAGAGTTTTCATCAAGTGCAAACCTTCGCACTGAAATTTCGGTGTAAGGTTGTATTTCACACAAAATCAACAACGTAATTCAATCATTGAAGTTAAACATCTTCTAGATACATATGCAAGAACGTGCATGCAAAATTTCAGCTGAAGGATCGTGTATGCAACTATCAAATGGTTAAAACATCTCTGATTGAGCTAAAATTTTGTATGCTTGATCTTTGCATATGTATCTAGAAGATGATTGAGTTCAATAATCGAATTACGTTATCAATTTTGTGTAAAATACAACTTCACACCGAAATTTTAGTGCGAAGCTTCGCACTTGATGAGAACTGGTAAAATGAAATCACAAACAAACAAAGGCTTAGATCGAAAGTTCATCAATTTCCTTCACAAGAACAATCTAATTAATTTGCGATCGATCACCACTTTTGGATTTGAAAAAAAAAACACTAGTACTCTCCTCATGCCACACACTACACACCGAGCTCGCTTCTAAACCTGGCATTTGGGTGGGTCACTTATTAACCCGCCTGATACCACCCGTTAACGATTCGTTGGTTCTCACCATTATTAAGTACTAAATTAACACTTAACACTCAACAACAATGAGTCAATTAAAACCCTTTTTAGTAGATGTAGCATTGGTAAATAGGGATCGTTCTTAACCGGGGATTGAGGGTGCATGCATAACTATGCTAGGTTTGTTTATGGGGGTGCGAGATTTGGTTTGTTTAACTAATGGCCTACAAAATTTAAACCTAATTCTACTATGTACACGTGATCATCACATCATGTCTACCTCCACCATTTTCATGCTTCACTTACCCAGTATCAACGAAATTCTTACCTTCAACCTGCAATTTATACACATGCTTTTAAGAGTGCGACGAAGAGCGCCTACACCTTAATTTATCTAAGATTCATACAAAACATGCTAGGGAGGAACGAAGAGCGTATCACCCAACACATTAAGAAGCTTTAAGCATACAAGCATGCATACAAGTCAAAGACCAAAACTAAGAACACATGGAAGATAACATAAGTAAGTAAAAACGTATAGCCTTTATTAAACAAATCACAAGTCGTAAACCGAATTCTTTACAAGACAAAAGATGAGATAGAAGGTTTATGGTTACACTTTTGGAGTCTGTGAAGAGCACTAACAACGCCTCAAGTGGATGGATTCTCAAGAACAAGACGAAGAGCGCCGATTATTCTTGATCCGTGAGGAGGGAGCTTCGGCCTTGGAGGGGATTAGGCTTAGGACGACTTGGGAGGTGTTTTGGGCAGAGCTTTGCTGTCTATGATGTGTGATCCCCTCTTCCTCCTCCAAAGCTCTCCTTATATAGGAGATGATGATGGTGCCGTTCCTCTTCTTCATGTGTTTGAAAATTCATTCCATGTAATTAAGTGTCCTTAAGCCATACAAAAAAAACTGTTCATGCATGAAGCTTAAACCGTTCCAGCAATTGCTCAATACCGTTCTGATCTTCTCATCTCCGTTTTCTTCTTTAGCTAAGCAATTAAGCCTCCGTTCCAACCATTATCAACTTAGCTAGAAACCGTTGCATTCTTCTCAAGTCCGTTACCTCCATTAGCAATTATCTCATCATGCCATTTCAAAAATAGCTCATGTCCGTTTTGCACATTACAATTAAGCTAGACCCATTGCAAAACAGCTCCATGCAATTATATATACACCATCCAATTATCCATGCAATTTAGGCTAGTTTGTCTAGACACTTGCAAGTTTGTCTAGACACCATGCATCACCAAGCCATCCATGCTTTAAATCCTAGTCAACATAGGAAATTGTTTCCTAGTCGACACAGGTTTCCTTTTTGACTCCAAACCGCCTCCTTTATTATTTCTCCTTTATTTTCTACCTAAAAACATAAAATAAGTTAAAAACATATTTACTAAGTATAAAACAAAGCTAAATGTAGAGAGAAAGACATTAATAATCAAGCATAAAATGCGTAGATCATCCGTTAATTAATAAATCGGGTTATTAACGGTTGGCCCGATAACGACCCAATAATTAATGGGCGGTATTGGATATTCTAGTTGTGAAATTTTTTTCTCTTTCATTTCAAATTTTGCATAATTTGATAGCTATTTTAGTATTGGTTCAATCGCTAGTGTTCAAAGCGAGTTGAATTAGTATCCAAGGAAGGAGGAGCTGAATATTAGTGCATGGTGGAAAGTTATCTAGTTTTGATATCCTGTCTTGTTTCGCTTGGCGTGCGATGTATTAATTATTTCTATATTATTATTGCATTCGGGCAGGCCTTTAGTCTAATATCTGAGTTCACAGTTTCCTGTAATAGTCTAAGCTTTGTTATGCACACGAAATTAGTTATTTTGTGGTAGCCAAGGTAATGTTTGCTTTATCTTTTAAGTTGTTTCATTTTTATATGGACATAACTCATTTGCCTTTTCTTGTTCTAATAGTTGGTTCTTCTTTGAATTTAGGCAAGAATCATGTCAAGGATGAAGAGCTCACAGAAGATATATTTGATTTGTCATTGATGTCAGAAACACAACCGAGCTTTGATACTAGTATGGAGACAATTTGATTGGTACTATGCTACTCTTAAAAATTTGCATTTTCATTTCTGCAATTTTTCATAAGTTAATAGGAAATTGATATGAGCTTTGAAAATTTGGTGCTTCAAGTTGAGTACTAGGTGTGAGATACTGCTTGGAGAAGTCGAAGAGAGAAATTGGAGAAAGAGAAGGAAGGTGGAAAGTAGAGACCAAGAACAAGAGCAATGAGACCTTTTTACTTTGAAACATGATAGACTTTGTATTTGACTTCTTTCTATTTTGTTCGTCTAGAGTCGTTAGTTAAACCTCCAAACAGGAACAGCCCCCAGAAAAAACAAATAGATAACATACCTCGAACATAAGAGATCATGAGATCATCTTCCATCATCAAAATTGATTCCAAATTGAGCTGGTATCATCACGAGAGTCATTCAGCAATGAGCCAAAATTTATGATGAGTCATACACTTACATCTTCCAATCCATGTTTTCAACTATACAAAGAAAATGATCCAAGTAGAAGTAAGCTCAAAGATATTTTCAGCTAGAAAAATAACTCTTAATTATATATGGAGGAGAAGGAACATTATTGATTTTTAGTATACATGAATACCTAATTTACATGGGATATAAAGGCACTTCCATCCATCATTTACAAGTTTCAATAACCCAGAGCATTTCAACCCCGAATCCGAAAAAATTGTGTTTTAGTAACATCTCTAGAAAAAAAAATCTTGAATTCTTCCAAAAGCATTAGTTGAGGGGGCCTTCGCAAAGTTCCAATGCAATGATATTTTAGCAGCTGCAGTGAGAGGAACTGTATATTGAAGTAGTACGTTAAAAGTATCCATCGACTAGAACAAACTGGGTCTCTGTCCTAAATAAAATTATAACACACACATATATATAGTGCTTTTCAGTGCGGGCGTCGACACCAACTGGAATCCATAAGAATTCTGGCTTTTGGTCGGCGTTTCAATCACCAAATCTCATTTTCACCGTTCAGATTATAAGTATGTGTATAGATCAACTCTATAAAATTTCATCCAATTTGATGAAACATTCAGATTCTGGTTGGTAAATCGCAATTTTGAGGACTCAAATGATCACCAAATTGGATGAAATTTTACAGGATTGATACATATATACATGTATACCTATAATCTGAACTATAGAGATATGATTTGGTAATCTGACCGCCGGCCAAAAGATGGAATTTGTACGGTGAGATCGGTGCGGACGTGCAGATCGCGCATGTTATCTTTCAATAACATATTTTCCAGATCGATAAAATATGAAACTTGAGGTTCACAGGGCACTTTCTTTCCATGATGTAGTTAATAGATGAACACCAAATTAAACATGTTCAAACAAAAAGATGCATATTTGATGAGTATATCTATATCGAGTTAGACTTACTGTAGCACACACAGCCACATGTACTAGCCATGTTTTTATCTATGCAAGAGTTCATATAAACAACCTTGCCAATTTTTGGAGGAGGTTTGCAATGAGATTATCGATAGTTTTTCAGGGAAATGCAAAACTAGAAAATCAATATTACTATATAAATCGAAGTAGATTTAGGAGATAATACACTCTCAAATCAATTTCTTACATTTATTTATTTATGCGATGCTAATTTACGTTCAAGCTCCATGATGTAATTGGTTGGTAATCAATCAAATGTCTTTTTATAAAATAAAAAAATTACAATCAAGCTAAATAAACAAACATTTTTCGATAAACGAACAAATTTTGCAAGAATATCTAAACACCACTCTATGTGTTAAGATCGAAAAATGAAGCTAAATTACGATCATGCTAAATAAACAAACGTTTTTCGATAAATGAACAATTGGGAATCAATAAAGCTAAACACCACTCTATGTGTTAAGATCGAAAAATTTATAAGTATATCTTATTATGAACAATAAAATTATTAAAGTATTAGAAGTGTACAATTGGGAATCAATAAAGCTAAACATCAAAAACTATGTAAGACAATCTAACGATTATGTTATCCTCACTATATGACATCACCTTTCATTATATATTTATAGTAGCTACAACCTCTTTAAAAATCCCTATAGCCTCTGAAATTATAATGGCACCAACTAGAAGACTCTTCAAGAAATGCGGTTAATGCAACTTGTAATAAAAAATACGGTGATACAAAGGTGTAATGCCACCAAACTCACAGGAACATATGAAGATTAAATCGATAAAAATACAAGAGGCATAGTGCAATAATATACTGAATCATCATGATAAGAAATATACAAATAAATGTGGAGTACTTACTTTAAGAGATTATTACTTCTATACTTTCTTTCCTTCTCGTGAAATCCTTGCTACGTTTTGCTTGCATTTCGAAAAAATGTTATCATATCATTTTACAAGACTCAGCATTCGTTACGTTAAATTTCAAAGTTTAACTAAGCAGAATTCTCTAAGTTGCATACTTCTCATCTCCATCGGCTGCACTCACGAACTCATGTCCTTAAAATACCTCACCTAATAAACCAATGGTGTTAAATGCTCGTAGTAGATTTGTTGCTGAACTCACCGTCTTTTTTAATTTCATTCTCATTTTGCTATATATTTATCTGGTTAAGATTATATGTTATTCATATGTAGTGGTTATTTGTCACATAAGTGTGCAATGTTTTGAAGGTTATCAAAAAAATATGATGTGCATAGTTTTGGAGTCATGATACTAGATGTTATAAGCAGCAAGAAGAACAATACTTATTATGATGATCATATACCACGATCTTGATAAGAGAAGTAAGTAAAATAATCTTTCCATTGAAAATTAATACTTGTATGTACATTACCTTATATAGGAGCTTCAAAATACTTATGGGTTTGGAAACTTTGGAGATAAGACAAAACCTTGAAAATTATGGATTCATCACTAACATTGTATCAGGATTTGGAAGTTTTGTGATGCATTCAAATTGGCCTCTTGTATGTCGAAAAGATTTGAATGATCAACCATAATGTCAACTGTTGTGGTCATGTCAACAAAGTGGCGAAGCATCTCCTCTATCTCCTAACACTACAAGATCAAAAAATTTGGCGACAACCTGATTTTGTCATTGAAAGTTTAAATTGCAACAAATTTTGAGTCGTCGCAAGCTCCATCCCTATATTGGTCTGGCAGAATGTAAAAAACTACGAATAACTTGTTTTGTTGCATATTCTATTTGTGACGTAATTGTTTCACCGTATATTATGTTTTTCGACAAATATGATTGTGTTGCAAAACATAACTCTCAAGCTTTATTTTTGTCACATATATTGAATGCGACATTTGATGTATGTCACAGACATTAAATGTGATGCTTAATGTTTGTTTCAAATGTTGTTTTGATTTTCACCCATTTGTGCTGCAATGTTGACCAACACCGCTTTCCAAACTTCCTTAATTTGGTTGCAAGGCATACAGAATGCATAAATTTTTTAGTCTAATGGTTGGTTTACGCCATTATATATGACACATGTCATGCTTGACACCTCACCAAATTGATTGAAACAAGTGTTTTGAAAATACTTTTTATCTCTCTACAAGCAGTGATCTGCTCTTCGTCTTCGATTCGCAGATTTGTAGCATCACTATCATTTTCAACTCTATAATTTCAATAACAAAATAATCGATTAAATTTCAATCTCAAACGAATATAAATATTAAATTTGAATTTATTTATATGAGGGATGGGAAAATTTTCTGAAAATGATCACCGGTGTTTCATAAATATTAAAATGGCCACTAAAGTTGTATCTCACATTTTGAATGGTCCCTCTATTATATTTTATTCCAATGCTTATGTTTTCTAACTCAATTAAGTGCAAAATGATAGAATTATCTCTTCCTTAAAGTGGTGATTAGTGCTAGAAGACACCAAAATCAGATTTCTAGAATTTTTCTGGGAAATGAAGTGGGGATTAGTGCTGAAGTCGATAATCACAACCACTTTGAAAGCTTCTATAAGGAGCTTTTCACTTCTGTTACCCAAAGATCATAGGAGAACTCACTGGGTAATATTTAGCAAGTAATAACTGATGATTAGAATCGCGCCCTTATCCCTGAGATTATCGAGGATAAAGTTAAGCATGCTGCTAATCAAATGAAGTATTGGAAGGCCCTTGGTATTGATGGTTTTGCTGGTCCTTTCTATGCAATTTATTGGAGCATTTTCTTTGAGTCAGTGGTAGCTGTTGTTGGGCACTTTCAGGATTCTAATTCCTCTCTGGAGGTGTTGAACAAGACAATGATTACTTTGATTCTTAAAGTCTTGCGGCCTGAGATAGTAAACCACTACCATCCCATTGGCCTGTGATGAAAGATCTTATCTAAGGTGCTTGCTAATAGGCTCAAACCTTTACTTCCTCATCTCATTTCAGAAAACTAAAATGACTTTGTTCATGGGAGGCAAATTCAAGACAACATTTTGTTGGCGCATGAAGCTTTTCATTATCTCCGCTTGAGGAAAACCACTAAGAAGTATGAATTGGGCCTCAAAGTTGATATGTCTAAAGCGTATGACGAAATTGAGTTGGATTTCCTTGAAGCGATTTTGCGCAAGATCGGGCTTCATAAGAATTGGATCAGAATGGTTATGAAATGCGTGACCTGGGAACTATTTTACTCCATCCAGGGGCCTTAGGCAGGGTGATCCCTTCTCACCATATCTATTTTTACTTGTGAGTGAGGTCGTATCAACTAATTAATATCTCAAGGGATATCGGGGAAGGTAATCTATTGGGTTTGAAACTTAGCAGGATTTGCCCCGGACTGTCTCATATATTTTTTTGTCGATGATTCGATTTTCTTTCTCAAAGCATCGACCCAAAACTGTGCAAAATTTAGGAGGATTCTGGATGACTACTGTAATGCCTCAGAACAATAGGTCAATAACTCCAAATCATCTATTTTCTTCTCTCCAAATACCCCAATAGATGTGAAGAGCGAGGTGGCTGCTAAATTGGGAGTCTCACCTTCTGATACCCCAGGGGTCTATTTGGGGCTACCTACATAATGGGGTAAGTCGATGCGGGATGCCTTGGCCTATTTGCGGGAAAGAGTGAGGAATAAGATTGATGGATGGAGCTCAACCTACCCCTCCCAAGCTGGAAAAGAGGTTCTTGTCAAAGTTGTTGCTATGGCAGTCCGTGCATATCCAATGTCCATTTTCAAGATGCCTAAGTCCTTGTGTAAGGCTGTGAACTCTGGTATTGCATCTTTCTAGTGGGTTAGGAATGATAGGGTGGAGAAGACTCATTGGTTGGCATGGGAAAAGTTCTGCAAATCTAAGAATGATGGTGGAATAGGTTTCAAGGATTTGGAATCCTTTAACATCTCTTTACTTGCAAAGCAGTGCTGGAGGATACTTCATAATCCCAATACTTTGTGCTCTAAGATATTAAAGGCAAGGTATTTTTATGATCGCCCTTTCTTTTAAGTGGTTAATTAGGGTCCAAGAGCATCCTAGGCGTAGAGTAGCATATTGGCTGGTCGTGATATAATTGAGAAAGGGGCTAAATGACAAATAAATAGTGGGGATACTATTAGTATCTGGAGAGACCGGTTGCTAACGCACAATAATGATGGTATGCTCCACCATTTGCCAAACTCAAATCGATTTACTCCCATTCTGGCAAAAGAGATTATTAATATTGATCGACACAGGGGAGTGGAAAATTAACCATATTGTTCCCTTTATCCCCCAAAGTGAGATTGAAGCCATAAAGAAGATTAAAGTTGGTAGTATGGAGTTGAGTGACCGTGTGATTTGGCCCCTGGATAGAGTTGGAAATTATTCTGCAAAATCAAGTTATAGAGTCATTCACAAGCCAGAAAGCAACAAGTAAAAGGCCTATATTTCCCACTGTGTTGATAAGAGTGCTTGGAAAAAGGTCTGGATCTCATCAGCCTTACCAAAGGTAAAACATTTTGTTTGGAGGGCCCTAATTAATTCGTTGCCTTGTTTGGGGAATGTTTACAAGAAAAAGGCAATCACTAGTCCTTTATGCAAGCTATATGGTACCTATGAGCAGACAATTGAACATTGTCTTCTCCTATGTCAATGGACTGAAGTTGTATAGTTCAGATCATTGCTGAGCTTTAGAATTAGAAAAGAGAGAGTGTCCACACTGGATAAGTGGCTACTAGAACTGAGGCAGTCACTGAAAAATGATCAGGAAGAGGCCAAAGTTATTGAAGTTATTTTTAACTTATTGTGGGAAATCTGGAAAGGAAGATGTGATAGTGTGTACGGTCTAAATAAGCTGGATCCTTTCAGAGCTATTCTATGTGCTCAATCCCTCCATACTGACTTAACTGGTTAATAGGCCTTCGATCTGTTTGGTCTTGCCCGGTGGGACCAATGGTTAATATCAATTCAAATGGTGCTTGGGAGGGTAGTAACCAGATTGGGGGTCTTGGTGTGATCATTAGAGATCATACTGGTAATTTCCTTGTTGGCCTTGCTACTTCTATCATGTATGATACCCCTTTGGAGGCTGAAGCTGCAGCCTTAGTTGAGAGACTGAAGTTGGCTATCAACTTGGGATACAAGCATGTGTGTATCGAGAGCGATTCTAGTACCCTGGTTTCATATTTGAACAAGAAGATTAATAATGTGGATTGGAGGATTTATCCATTCCTTCACGAGTTTCATTGAATTCAATCATCGAATTATATTGTCGATAATGGAGCCACTTACAGTTCGACAATAAGGGGTTACCCTAGGCAACTTCCTAGGTAGGTATGTCGACTTTGACCACACTAATTTATGTACTTATGGTGATTTGCAAATTTTTATTGAGGTTGATCTAAGAAAGGAAGTTGCTACCGAGATAAGCTTACGTCTTGGTCCGAATGCCTGGATTGATTATGATATTGAGTATCTGAATATGAAAGGATACAACAGAGGATGTGGTAACTTTGACCACGGTATCAACGACTGTTTAGTATATCGAAAACAAGTGGAAGCACCGGTTTTCGTTGATATGATGTTCGATGTGAGTCAAAGATATGGGGTATTGGCAAGCCGCCCTTGGTGCTTGTAGAGCTTGGTGGAGAAACTAGAAACTGGCAGGAGGAGGTAGCAGACAACTTTGCCATTCTGGAAGCGAAGGCATCAGTGTCGAGAGCGATGTCCGGGATAACAAGAGTGGCAGCTGTGCCAGCTGTGGGACAACAAGGAGCGGAAGAAGATGTTGGTAGTATTCTTCTTCTTTTGGAATTGATTGAGGGTACATGTAGGGTGCTGGAACCAGATTTTGAACTTCTGCAAGAGCAAATGAAGGGAAGGAAGATTGGGGCCCGTATGTCGGTGATGGGCCTACATCCTAAAGGTCAACATCCCAAGGTCTTAAATTTTATTCCTCTTCATTGGTGTTTCATCAGTATCCACTCGAATACTTGTAGAAACACATTAAAAGAGTGAAACCAAAGATAGGAAGCGCGTGATTAAAAGGAAACTAAAGTGCACCAAGTCCCACATCAAAAAATGTATGAGAAGCGGTTATTGAAGTAACTATAAAGGTATACAATTTATTATTAGGACAAATTTCAGTTTAGTACTTTAAGGTTTATGTTTTTCTTCATGTCGGTACCTGAGATTCTAAATTTTTCAGTTTACTACTTGAGGTTTGAATTTTTCTTCATGTTACTACCTAAGTTTAATTTTTTTTTTTCAGTTTCCTACCTGAGGTTTCATTTTTCATCACATTTTATTTTTGACTTAAAAAAAATATGTAATGCAAGAGGGTATTTTGGTCAAGTTATTTATTTTTAATAACAAAATTTGTTTATCTTCTAAAATTGTTCTTCATAACAAATAAGTTGTATTAATTTAATAAAAAATGGTCGCTTGACTTAATATGTCATTCTTACCCTTGATTGGTTAAGGCCATATGGATATATATGGGCGACATAATTTGTGGGAACTCGTAAATTTAGCTTGTTTGACAAACCCTTAGCTTTAAAAAAAGATCTAAAATTGTTCTTTTTATCAAAATAAGTGCAAGTAAAATTTAGAACATTAAGATCACTTATTTTGTTAAGAATATTTTTTTAGATTTTTTTTAGAAAGCTAAAGGTTTGTCATACGAGCTAACTTTACGAGTTCCCACTACAAGAAAAACGCACTTAGACGACGGAGCGTTTCCGTCGTCTAAGTGCATTTTTCCATCGTCTAAGTACTTAGACGACGGAACCTCCGTCGTCCAAGGTCCGTGCTCCAAGTGCTGTCGTCCAAGAACTTGGACGACGGAGAATTTAATCTCCGTCGTCCAAGTTCACTTGGACCGCGGATAATCTCCATGGCCCAGGTGAGAACATGGACGACGGAGAACTTAATCTCCGTCGTCCAGATGCTTACCTGGGCCACGGAGAATGTTACAATCTCCGTGGCCCAGGTAAGCACCTGGACGATGGAGATTAAGTTCTCCGTCGTCCAGGTGCTCACCTGGGCCACGGAGATTGTTAGCTTCTTCGTGGCCCAGGTAAGCACTTGGACGACGGAGAACTGAATCTCCGTCGTCTAAGTGCTATTTAATTTTTTTTTAAAAAATAAATTGTAATTAAATATTATTAATTTAATTTATTATTAATTGAATTTAAATAATGAAAAATGATAAAATTAATTAAATAAACTAAATTTTTAATATTACTTAATTATTAAATAATTAAAATTTATTTGTACATACACATCCAAAAAACCCATAAAAATGAAAATATTGTTTGGAATGCGGAAAGAAATGAGATAATTAATAAACTACTAGCTAATTAACACACTGGAGAAGCAGATGCACCGCCGCGTCCCCCGCCTCCAGCCGGGTCGTCGTCGTCGTCGCGGTATGGGTTCGGAGGAGGTTGGCATACTTCTCGAGATTGTTGCATAAGGGCGATGAGTTGGGCTATTTGTGCTTGTTGCTCATCAAGTCTTTGCCGCATGGATTGATTCTCCTCTCGTGCCAGTCGAGCCTCTTGAATGGCTGCTTCGACGGCCGCAGCCTGAGTCCTTCTCCGCTGCCCCGAACCTCCCGTAGATGATGAGTCGGAGGTCGTCGACAAATCTCGAACCACCTTAGGCTCGAAGTGCCTAACCTCCTTGCCAGCTTTATGACCGTAGACCTCATCCGCGATTGCAATTTGGCTCTCCATGGATAGAGGAGGCAGGTCTTCTGGCGGCACATCTGGGAACGAAGCTGAGTGTTAGCCAATTCTTCCTGCGCACGCTCTATCACCCTTGCCTACAAAAGAATAATTAATTTATTATAATAAAATAATATTTAAATAATAATTACTATAATTAAAAGCACATATATATATATATATATCACTTACGCCGCATTAACTCGCTTCATTATCGAGCCCAAGCGTCACGTACGCGCTTATACTTGCATCGAGATAAGGGTGTTTGGAGCCCTTATCCCTGTGCTCCTTGGCTATTTGAATGAGTTGCTTGGCACCGGAAGTATGGTGTTTATCCTTCTTCCCCCGGTTTGCTTTGTTGACACCAGAGAATTTCTGTTAGACAACATAATTAAATCATTAAAAAATTAATAAGTAACTAAAATTTAAATAATTCAATTATCTTAATTGAAATAAAAAAAGTAAATTAACACCTTAAATTCTTCATCGGCAAAGTGGTTACACAACCACTGCCACTCATCTTCTCTATCCCCACGCAGCTCTACGGGGGGAGGCGCGGGACCGACAGTTTGGAAGTACTGATAGAGCCTGTACTTCCAATCTTTGTAGATGGAGTTGGCGGTTTGGTTGATATGCCTCAACATCGCCGGTGTCGGATCCACCGCAAATTGTTCCTATCAGAAATAAATAGGAAATTATAATCGTATATATTATGAAATTATAACTAATATTAACAATATTATATAATAACTAAAATTGGACGTATTACGTACCGAAAGTTTTTTAAAGACTTTCGCCTTCTCATCATCCGACACCTCCTTCCAATTAAGGGAATTAATTCGAACCCGGCTACGAACGATTGACCCTATGCTATGCGCCGAGAGACTTGCTAGCTGAGCTGTGGGAGGGCCACCGATGAATTCGTCGTAGGGCAAGTCGATCTTTTTCCCGGTCGCCTTGCAAATTTTCTCCGCTTTGCCCCCTTTAACGAGACCCCGAGTCCTTTTCGGTTCCGGGTCAGTGGGGGCCCTCCTTTGCTTACGGCGGGCGCTGTACATGATAGATTCAGCGGTCGAGGATGCCTAAGTACTTGCCGTTGAACCGCCGGGCGTCGGAGTTGAAAAGGGGTCGACGTCATCACCGCTGGAGATAAATGGGGCAGAGGGAATTTCCGCAAAAGGCGCCACCTCCGAACCAGATGAAGGGTCCGGATTGAGGGCGTCGTTGCCCTCCTGTTGAACCCAACCGACTTGGTCCGCCAAGCGGTGGAACATGGCATCTTCTGCCTCCTGTTGGGCTTTCTTCTTGCCGGATGGAGCCATTTAAACCTAGGAGTACGTTGTTAAAATACCTACTTACCATAATAATTACAAGTGCAAAATTTACGCTAATTAAGTACGGTTAAGATTTAAATAGAGTACACTAGCTTGGCTTTTTCGGTCGTTCAATGGACGTGCGACCCGCGCGATAAAGTGTAAATTTTCAATTAATCAGCCTTGGTTAAATCGAAAAACATGGCCAGTTAGGGATAGAGATAACGCGAGAGGCATGACTAATTTTGACAAAACACCTATTGGTGTCGTCTTTCTTAGATCTAAAACCTGTCACCAGTCATAACCCGTTTCTAGACACCGTGTCCGACATTCGGCCAATTTTTCGAAAATTTACACTCCCTCAAGTCCTTTGCAAACTCCGCCCTCAACCTCGTGTCCATAACTTCACTTAGGTTATGGTGTGCGGTGATGAAATTCACACATCACGAGGGGTTAAGGAGATAAGATAGGAAAAGAGGCGCCATCTATTCCAAAGAGTGCGACTTAATAAACCAAGCCTATGTACTAAATTTAAATCGAAGACGTACTACCATGCAATTTACTAGAAAATACACGTAATTATCAATTAATTAAAACAATAAATAATGACAATAATGAATTATTATTTATCATGCATTTAATAATAATTATTCATTTACCAATATAATTAATTATTATTAACAATAATTATTATTACTATTATTTAATTACAATAATTATTATTTACCAAATAACTATTATAATAACTAAATAATTAAATGATAACAACCAAATAATAATTAGAATAATTATAATAACTAAATGATTACTAAATATTAATAATAACCACTAAAAATTATTATAATTACAATAATGAATTATGTAAAACTAATTATTAAATTATATTTAGAAATTAATTAATTAAATAAAAATAATGTTAATAAGGTAAAAAATAGAAATTTACCTCGCCGGAGTAATCAGGAATATCGCCGGAGTTGAGTCGTCGGAGAGGAGGAACCACGCCGGAAAATTAGTCGTCGGAGGAGGAAAATCGCTTGAGGAGAGGAGAGGAGAGGAGAGGAGATGGAATGAGAAAAGGGGGGGGGTGCTGTTCTATATATAGGCGTTCACTTAGACGACGGAGCACTATTTTCTGTCGTCTAAGTGCACTTGGACGACGGAAACAGTGTTTTCCGTAGTCTAAGTGACTGTTTAAAAAAATTTGAAGCGGCGCCAATTAATCGGCGGGACGTTTGGAACCGCCATAAATTTGGACTTAGACGACGGAGAATTGAATCTCCGTCGTCTAAGTGAAAATTCAAGCGGTGCAAAAAATTGAGGCGGTAAATTGAACCGCCATAATTTTCGACTTGGACGACGGAGAATGACCATCTCCGTCGTCCAGGTGCAATTTACATTGAAAAAAAAATAAAAAATAAATTGAACCGCCATGGTAATTTGAACCTGGACGACGGAGAATGACCATATCCGTCGTCCAGGTTCAAATTACGTAAAAAAATTTAAAAATTAATTCGCTTGGAATTTAGCGATCTGTCATTCAAGTGAAATAGTCGTACAATATCGATGAACGCATCGTATATATGAACAGTTAAATTTGAACCGACGAATAATTTTACGTCTTGAAAGTTGTTAAGTATCGACTAATCTTTACGACTTAAGTGTTCATGAGTAGAGGCTCATTTGCAGCAGAGTATTAACGAAATTGAATTTGGATAAAACAACCGTTGGATATGTTCGTCGTAACATAATATATAATTACAATAAAGGACCAGAAAATAATAAGTTCGGGAAGGGTTTCATCGGCACAGTCAACCGCAAAACCGAGAATTTCACAAACCGGAAACGTGGATACAAGACATTTCACAACTCCGATTTTTGAACCGTCGAAGCTCACACACCAAGAATTGTTTACTCTAAAGTCTTGACGAAAAGAATATGCATTGGAAGAAGGTCTAGATGGTCGTTGTGTTAGAAAAAATTATAAAATCTACACCTGGACGACGGAGATGAGATTCTCCGTCGTCCAGGTGTATAGACCCTGAATTCAGGGGTTAGGGCCTTACTGTTTAGGGTTTAGGGTTTGTGAACTTGGACGACGGAGATGAGTGTCTCCGTCGTCCTAGTTAGTACTTGGACGACGGAGAATAACCATCTCCGTCATCCAGGTGTAAAAACCCTGAATTCAGGGGTTAGAGCCTTAGGGTTTAGGGTTTAGGTCGTCAGGGGTCATTTGTGTGTCCGTTCAATTATTTTGAATAAAAAAAAATTAAAAAAATGATCAATCGATCCGATTTGCTAGATTTAGGGTCGAGGATTTAGGGAGATAGCTCAAGGTACGTATTTATGTATGAAATTTCCTTCTCGCATGATATATAGATTTAACGCCGTAATTAAAACAATATATATATATATATATATATATATATACTACATTTGTGCTCACAATAATACTATCACATGACGATAAACGTATATAATCAATTAATCATAGAATAATATAGTATAATTTCTGAAACATTTATTTCATTAATCTCTCACAATATATAATTATATAACCTGGACGCGTGTAATTAACTAATTAAGTACAAAAATATTAAGATCTACGTACATATATACATTCTCCTCCTTATAATATTTATATTAATTATTGATCAATGATGCATCATATATTAAAATAATTACATAAATTAATTACCAATTAATTTTTCTCGTCTTAGTTAAGTAGTCATCATCATAATCGTCATCATCCTCGTCCCTGGTATCCGATTGCTCATCCTCCTCATCATACTCAACATCGTCTGATGAATAACCTGAGTCCTCGTCCGCGTCTTCTTCCTGCTCGTCTTCTTCATCTTGTTCATTAATGGCATCGATAATCTCATCTTCAGTTAAATCTGTACAACCATCAGGCATGGGTAACTGTTCACCATCTTGAACCAGGTCCATTATATCGGAGCGGCTGACAGAAATATTAGGCTCTTGATAGACAGGAATGTCTCTTTCTGGTTCAGCAGCATCTTCAGTCGTCGCCGATGTCCCTTCAATTGTCTCTGTATTCCATATTCCTCGATGAGAGATATGGTTCACTATTTTCCACCCTTCACCGGCTTTCAGATCGTCCAGATAGAACACCTGCTGAACTAAGGTGGCGAGAGCGAAAGGGTCATTCTCATACCAGCTTGAGTTTGTATCGACTGATAATAGTCCCAGGTCTTCCTTTATACGCTCGAACCATCTGCACTTGAATAGGAAAACGTTGACATCAT
Source organism: Geum urbanum (assembly GCA_946800695.1). Taxonomy (NCBI): domain Eukaryota; kingdom Viridiplantae; phylum Streptophyta; class Magnoliopsida; order Rosales; family Rosaceae; genus Geum; species Geum urbanum. The sequence continues at coordinate 68,979,962 of OX326998.1, read as the reverse complement.
TCCCGTAACATAGCTGAACCACATATACAATAGCCCCGTAATATAGATCATTGTCTTTCCCAACCGCTACCCCACTGTTTTGTGTTCTTCTTCCTTCATCTCGGGCAAATGAATGGAACTTTACACCGTTCACAAAACATCTGGGATAAATATAGTGTTTAATCGGCTTCCCTGGTAGCAAGTGCTTTGGCCATGACCACCACCCCCCGTGGTTTTCAGATTTTTGCAGATCAATCATCTGCGGAAAAGGGCAAATTAATATAAGGGTTTAATTACTTTCTCCAAACATGATTGATATGTATATAAATTACTAATTAAATACCGAGACGTACCTACGTACCCATTGGAAGAAATAATCGGGAAACTTCTTCTTAACCATTTTCTCAATCCACACCGAACTCTTGTTTTGATTTAACGCCTGGAGCCTCTCCCTGTATGACATCATGTACGGCTCAACTTCGTCACAGTCTCGCAACACTACCCAATATGCCTCAATAAGTTCTTCCTATGTTAACGATTCCTTTAATACTCCTCTAAACGGTCGGACGACATTGGTGATGACAGAAAGATTGATGCGGGCACTGGGATCGGAAGCAGTGGGAGGTGGTGGATCTTTGAGGTACCTGTTGCAGTAAGTAACACACTCATGCATTAGGTATGTCTCTGCTATGGTGCCATCCGGGGCCGACCTGTTTTTGACGAATGACTTATACTGTCCAAGCTGTCTACAAAATCAAACGTACAATAAGAATAAGTACATATAGCTAGCTAGTAATCTCCAGTGGAACAAATTATGAATCGAAAAACCTGTATAATTAATTAGTTGTACATACCTTTCTTGAGGATACATCCAAGTGTACTGGACCGGACTAGAAATGAGCACCTGCTCGGGCAGGTGGATCATTAGGTGAATCATGATGTCAAAGAAAGCAGGGGGACAAATCCTCTCTAGTTTGCAAATGATGTGCACAATTTGTTGTTGCAATTCCACCACATCTGACTTCTTTAATTCTCTGGCGCATAATCTCTGCCACCACCTGCACAATACCAATATTGGTTCTACGACGTCACGAGGCAAGTATGGTCGAATTACCACTAGAATCAGACGTTGCAGCATAACGTGATAGTCATGTGTCTTTAGATCAACAAACTTGTGTTGCACCTTGTCCACTGCTCCAGTTATAGTAGCTGCATACGTAGCTGGATAACGAACGCCCTTAAACCAGTGAAATACAGAACGTCTAAGCGTCGGCTTCACTGTGTAAGGTGCAACTGGCATCTTGTTGTACACTCATTTCCTATCCCTCCTCAACCACAAGGGACGACATAGATTCATTGATTCCAAATCTTTGCGCGCTTTGGGAGTATCTTTAGTCTTAAACTTAATACCGAGAATTGTTCCCACCACGCTGTCGCACACATTATTTTCTATGCGCATCGCGTCCAAGTTGTTCCTCAGCTTCAACTTCGACCAGTAAGGGAGTTCAAAGAATATACTCTTGTGATCCCAATAGCTCAGATCATGTGGAGGAATTGGATTGCATTTCTTTACATCCGCGTCATTGGTCAACACACCAAAGTCGAAATAGCTCAACCTCTCTAAAATCTCTTCGCTCGACCAACTACGGGGTTTAGGATTGTTCTCTACCGTCCCGTCAAAATGAGCTTCATCCTGTCGCCACGGGTAGTCGAGAGGAAGCCATCTACGGTGACCCAAGTAACACACCTTCCCCGCGTGCCAACTAGAGTTCACGTCGTCCAAACATATAGGACATCCATTATATCCTTTTGTCCTGCAGGCTGCCAACATCCCATACGCTGGAAAATCGCTGATCGTCCACATTACGGCAGCCCTCATCGTGAACATCGTGTAGTGAATTTGTCATAAGTTGGGACTCCATTTTGCCACAACAGTTTCAGCTCGTCGATCAAAGGTCTGAGGTAGACATCTAAGCACTTCCCTGGAGATTTAGGACCTGGAATTAGTACAGTAAGGAAATTTAATTCCTTGTCCATGCACATCCACGGAGGCAAGTTGTATGGCATCAGAATAACTGGCCAAGTGCTGACGGCGGAGCTATTACTTCCCCGAGGATTGAATCCGTCTGTAGATAGGCCGAGTCTAACATTTCTAACCTCTGAAGCAAAGTCTCCAAATTCTCTGTCGAAATATTTGAAACCCTCCCCATCCGCGGCGTGTCGCAGGACATCGTCATCTATTCGCTTTTCTGCGTACCATCGCATCGCCTCTGCTGTGTGTAGAGACATGTACAGGCGCTGCAATCTGGGAATCAAGGGAAAATATCGAACAACTTTCACAGGAATTCTCTTTTTCGAACTCTTCCTATTCACCTGGAATCTGTACTGGCCACATACGGGACTATAGTCCAAATCTTTATACTCTTTGTAAAATAGCACACAATCATTCGGACATGCGTCAATTATCCTATACTTTAGGCCGAGGCTGCTCAAGATATTTCTAACCTTATAATGATATTTAGGAAGATTGTGATCATCAGGAAGCAATTTACATATTTGCTCCTGAATTTCGTCAAAAGCACTCATTGACATTTTGTGCTTCACTTTTATCTTCATTTGCTCCATCACATATTGCAACACATTCTCTCGACATCCAGGGAACACCGGGGTCTGCGCTTCAAGTAGCATCCGGTTGTACTTATCCATCTCACTGGTGTCAGTGGCCAAGCTAGCAGCGGGGAATGTGTCATCATGCTTATTAGTGGTACTGTAACCTCCGTCTTGGTGTTGGTTTCCACCATGACTACATCCCGGAAACGCATCATGGACCAAATCTAAAGTTGGGTTGCAAGCTGGGGGTCCGGCACCACTGCCACTGGATGAGGCACCATGGTAACTGTACCCTGAGCTGAAGTCTGCTGCGCTGAACTCTACTGCTTCACCATGCTCGCTCCATGTAGTGTAACTCCACATCATACCATTTTCGTACAGGTGTTGCACCATAACATTAACCTCCACATACTGACAATTAAGACATTTCTGGCACGGACACCTGAAACGCTTCTTTCCCTGACCATGTTCTATCGCAAAATTCACAAATTCGCTAATTCCATCCATATACCGGACATCACATCTATTCTTCAACTTCATCCAACTCTTGTCCATACTGCTACAAAATATTATAATTAATTAATTATTACATATATATATATATTAGTCCATTAATTTACACATAATTATACGTACTCGATCTACATCGATCCATCAATTACGTACGTAATTTAATCTGTATATATAGCTAACATCCATGCATGTATGTACGTTTTCACTAAATATATATTAAGCAAATTTTAACTGCGTACGTACCTGCTGGCATTCTCGATATCAGTTAATTAAGCTAGCTAGCTAGTCAGCGGAGATCCCTGATCCTGATCCTTCTCTAAACTTGGACCACGGAACAATTACATTTCTGTGGTCTAAGTGCTGTTTTCTTGTAGTGTCCCACAAATTATGTTACTTATATTGAAAGGACCCAACCCCGATTTAGTTTCCTAAACCGGAATCAAACCCTTTCTAAAACCGTGAACTTTCAAAAACCAAAAATTTCGACAGAGTTTCCTCTATAACGCGCGATTACCATTAACCTGCAGCGGAAAATACACTTCATCCTACGCCACAAAAGCCAAACCGTGGGCTCCAATCCCAATCGGATTTCTCAAAAACATATCATAATGTAAAACAATAAACAAAACTATAGCTTTACAGAAATCAGGAAAAATCATTTGAATATATAAACATATCCAGTATTTAGAGCGACCTCTAGTATATACATATATACAAACTAGGAACCTACCATAAAATAAATGTAGCTCGAATACTAATCCTCAAACTGTGACATGCGACACCCGAATTCAAACTGCAAACTGGGCAAAAAAAACAAAGAGCCCAGGGAAAGACATAAAAACCGTTAGAGTGAGTGGACGAAAAGAAATGTCTTTCGCCGAATACATATATATGTTTATAAAACATATGCGAGTCTAAATGCATGAAAATCAAATGGTACACGAGGGAGACTCTAACTCCTCACGCGTACAGAGCATGCATCGAAAATCCCGCAGAGTCACTTATGGACATATCCGCGCTAGTACAGTTCGAATCATGGGATCCCAGATCCACACGTGATTCTAGCCAGAAAGGGTCTCGGGTCAGGGTATCTGCTTCCTCCCAGAAATGACCTCGTCTCAGGGTAGCAGTCCCTCCCCCCCCCCCCCCCCCCCCCCGGGTAAACATCCACGGGGATCAGCCGGGATGCAAAGTGTATCGATACAACCATATATACTGAAACTGTACTCTGTGTAAACCAAATCATAAATAGTTTCCATGCAAATGTATAAAACATAATGTAAATGCATATTCATAATACATAATTGTATAAGCATATTCATCGATGCATATTCGTAAATGCATAATGGAGCCAGTTTGCAGTTTGTATTCAGGTGTCGCACGTCGAGGTTATATGCATAGTATTCGAGCCACTTTTCCTTTCTCAGTAGGTTTCTAGTTTGGCCTACTGTTGTATATATATGTATATATTAGAGGTCGCTCTGAGTACTGTTTATGTTATATTTTCAAATGATTTTCCCGGATTTCTGTAAAGCTATAGTTTTGTTTATTGCATCACATTATGATATGTTTTTAAGAAATCCAGATGGGGTTGGTGCCCACGGTTTGGCTTTTGTGGCATAGGATAAAGTGCAGTTTCGGGTGCAGGCTAATGGTAACTTCGCGATTTAGTGAAACTCTGCCGAAATTTCTATGGTTTTTGAAAGTTCGTGTTTTTAGAAGGGGTTTGATTCAGGTTTAGGAAACTAAATCGGTGTTGGGTCCTTTCATAGCCTGCCCACTGAAATCATTCCTCGAAGTACAAGGAAATGAACTGATTTTGTCAAACGGTCCACAATGACCCAATAACTAGTATTACCATCCGAAGTACGCGGTAACTGATACACGAAATCTAAAGTCATATGCTCCCACTTCTAATCGGGAATCTCCAATGGCTGTAACTTCCCAGCAAGTTTCTGTCTCTCTGCCTTCACCTGCTGACAAATGAGGCATTTGTTCACATAACCTGCTATTTCCCTCTTCATGTTGCTCCACGAGTAGTAAACTCTAAGTATTTGATACATCTTCGTACCACTAGTGCATATTGTGACGACCCGAATCAGAATTAGAACGCTAATCGGCTTAATCCGCGAGTCTACGAGTAATCACAGTTTATCGTAATTTAATCGAATTGGCGGTTTGGTTCACGACTTAATTATCGGGCGAGAATTTCAGTTGAGTCTCTTCACGAGAATTGTAATATGCGTGATTTCAAGTTCATGGGTGGTTTCGGATAATTGTTTCGGTAACCGAGGAATATGTTATGAATATTTGAAATCGCGTAATTTCGTCGTGTTTATTCGTTTGAGTTTGAGTTATCTGAAACGTGGATGTGATTCGATTTGGACCGTCAATCGTATCAAGCCGCGAGTATAAATATCGGAATAGTCGGAAAATTATCAAAAAATACTGTTCGGGAAGTTTGACCGTCGTTGACCAGAAAAGGACCCGTTGACCGAGTTCAAACGGACCGCCGTTGACTCGCCGTCAAACTTCACGATTCCGGCCACCTCCGGCCTTGATTTTGGTATGGCTAGCTTCCTCTTTTGATTTCCTATGGTTTAGAACTTTATTTGAGTTGAATTGATTACGATTTAAGGGAGCACGAGCTCGGGGAAAACTAGGGATTTCGCCGGAATCGGGTAAGGTTCTCCGGTGACAGTTGAGGTCAGGGGTGTAGAGGGAAAGGTTCCCCTCATCCTTGTGAAGCTTTTGGGTGAAGGAATTTTAGTTTGGATGAGGTTTGAGACTCGCCGGAATCAATAGATTCCGCGAGTTTCGGGGTCAATTCCAACCGGTGGGCTTGGAATTGGGTCTCGGTATAGAAGAGAAATGTGTTGGGCTTGAGGAGTACTTGTGATCTAAAAATTTTGGCCAAAATCCGTCACCGTTTACGCCGCACCGCCGGCGGCGGCGATGGTGAACAGCGGCGCTCCTGCGAGGGCGTTGACTTTTTGAATTTGGAATAGTTGTATACCGTTTTTCTCGTAATCGTGCTCCGATCATCGCCTTGAGGTTTTCGAGTTGATTTGGATATCGGATTTTAAGTCGAGGGTTTATGCGGAGAATTTGGGGGTTTCCGTTTATTATTTTGTATTCGAGTTATATGTTTCCGGAAATGGTTGGTTTCCGAGGTGTGGTACAGAGTAATGAATTGTGATTTTGATCAATTATATTTTGTGATTATTCAGGGGATCGAGATCGTATATTGGGCGAGGGATATTCCGCCGAATCTCGGGATTAGCACGTTTGCACGCTGTGCTTGTCTGTGAGTGGATCTTTCTTTTCACTGATCGATTGCAAGTCTTACGTATGTGATTATGACTTATACGAGCATGTGCTTTTCGATTATGCATTTACATTATGCTTTATACGTGTGCATGAAACTATTTATGATTTGATTTACACAGAGTACAATCTTAGTATATGTGGTTGTATGGATACACTTGCATCCCGGCTGATCCCCGAAGATGTTTGCCAGGGGGGAACTGTACCTTGTGCCGATGTATTTCCGGGTGGGTACAGATGTCTGTTCCTTGTGCCGATGTGTTTCCGGGTGGGAACAGATACCCTGACCTGAGGCCTTTCTGGCTAGAATCACGTGTGGGTCTGGGATCCTGTGATTCGGACTGTACTAGCACAAATGTGTCCATGAGTGACCCCGTGGGATTTTCTATGCATGCTCTGTACGTTGGAGGAGTTTGAGTTCACTTCGTGTACTATATCATATTCATCCATTTTGACTCGCATATATTTTTATATTATATATTATTCGGTGAAAGACATTTATTTTCGTCCACTCACTCTAACGGTTTATATGTCTTTCCCTGGATTCTCTGTTTTCAATGCCCAGTTTGCAGTTTAGATTCTAGTGTTGCACGTTGCTATCGGAGGCTTAGTGTTCGAGCTACATTTCTTTTCCAGTAGGTTTCTTGTTTAGCCTATTGTTGTATATTTATGTATATATATACTAGAGGTCGCTATGAATACTTTGATGTTACATTTTCATATGATTTTCCCCGGATTTCTGTAAAGTTACAGCTTTTGGTTTATTACTTTACATTATTATTATGATATTGAGAAATCCGGATGGGATTGGTGCCCACGATTTAGCTTTTGTGGCATAGGATGAAGTGTGTTTTCGGGTGCAGGTTAATGGTAATTCCACGGTATAGTGAAACTCTGCCGAAATTTCTATGATTTTTGCAAGTTCGTGTTTTCAGAAGGGCTTTGATTTCGGTTTAAGAAACTAAAATGGGGTTGGGTCCTTTCAATAACATACGTAGAACAATGAGCTTCAATAAGCATCTCCCTCTTCAAATCATTGTCTCTGGGACCACATAACCTCCCTCTACTCAACGAAGTGCCAATATTCCTCAATTGATACTCTGCTGGAACACCATTATGAATCGCATTCTTCTAGTCCAACCAGTAGGAATCCGCATCCTGAACCTCACAGACCTGATCAAGTAACACAGGTCGATCCAGGAACTAGCCAACAATGCTCCATCATCATCTCACTCTAACTCAGTTCTCGTAGCTCGCAACTCAGCTAACAATGAGATTCTTGCAACACTTACATAAAACATATAAACTCCAAATTTTCAACTAAGTGCATCAGCAACAACGTTGGTCTCCCCTGAATGATATGCAAAGTACAATCACATTAGTCTTTCCCGGATGAACTCAAATGTGCAGCCATAGTCGTTAATCAACCCCATCCATCTACACCGCCTCATGCTCAAATCTGGCTGAATACGTAAGTAGATGAAACTCAAGTGATCAGTGTACATCCTACACTGCGCTGCACGCCATATCAGTAATGTCTCCAACTCTTTAATGTTAACACAAAGATAGCTACTCCCAAATCATACATAGGATAAGTAACTTCATAAAGCTTCCACTGCCTAGAACCATATACCATCATATTGCCATGCTGCAGCCCAACTCGACCATAATCTAGTTTCGAAACATCACTATACATAACATAATCCTCACTGATATCACATAATGGTGAACAATGGTGCAGTAATCAACCTCTCCTCTAACCACAACACGTAACTCTCCTCACAGGTACCTAACCATTTCAAACTCGACCCTCTGATCGAAACTAATGATACACAAATCTGAAATCAATCTCTGAAAACTGAAGCTCCAATGAGTTGATCAAACAAGCCATCAATCTGAAGTGGAGGATACTTGTTCTTCACTAAAACCTGATTCAGCTTCCGGTAGTCGATGCACAACCTCATCAAACCATCCTACATCTTCATAAAACATACTGGAACACCCCAAGGTAAAACACTGAATCAAATGAAGTCTTCCTCAAACAATTCCTGAAGTTGAATCTGCAACTCCCTCAACTCTGATAAATTCTCTGAAAAACATCTGAATACTCACAGATAACCTCAACATCACGAACATCAGGTACAACAACCTCCACATCACGAACATGTGCCAAGTACAGCATACATCCTTGCTTCATCATCAGCTCAGCCTCATTACTGAAACCACACGTAGTAGAGAAGCATTTCTTTCAATTTTAAACAAGATCTATGGCACGATTGGACGTCAAAGGGCTACAACATTCTTGTGACGAACAACCACAGTCTAATGAGTCACCAAGACATCCATCCCCAAAAAAACATAACAAAATCCTCAATGTCCAGTAACAACCACTCCGCAGCTAGTCCACAACCTCCTGCAAACCTCATAGTCTTGACATCCCACCTGATACACACAATCTCATCAACTGGATACAACACTATCAACAAACCTGGAAGTGAAGATGCAAGCATAATAGCCATGGATGTCAAGCAACGGTAACCTCAGGGAAACTCTGCCCTCACACAGGGTCGTGGGATGAACTCTGGCATGTCCAACTAACCGTCCACGTTGATTGCAACTTTACTGATTGACTTGTCTAGAAGTCTGCGTTGGTCAAACTACAGAAATGGTACCTTGACCTCCTCATGAACTCTGAGCTGCAGAACAACTAAAACAGCTGACTGAGGACATTCCCTCGTAACGTGACCCTCCTGGCCACCACAATAGCAACTGAGAATGCCCCTTTGACACAAACCATAGTGACGCTTACTGTAAAAGTTGCACAATGGAAACTTATGCTGTGTGGAAGGATCACCAACGACCACCCTGACTCAAACCACAGGCACTAGTCCACTACTCTGTGATCTCCTTCCTCACCAAATGGATCTTCTGCCTTATCCATATGACCCTCAACATAATCGAAAAGGCCACAGCCTGATGAAGATACTGATCCCGAGGTACCTGAACTCAACCTCATCAAAGTATCTCGACTGAGTTCACCTTCCTCAAGCTGACATGTCTGAAACCGCATATGCATTTCCTTCTCAATGTCTTCGCCTCTGAGTGCAGCACAACAAACTCCTCACGGTTGTCTTGAGGCATAACAGTCAAAATCCCTTGGATGATCATGTTCAAACTCATCTCAAACCTCATGTTAGTACGTGATCCCGTAAACAAAATTATTGCACACTTAGTCATTCCAAACGGACCGACACAGCTCAGACCAAACGGATGACAACAACACAAGCTTCAACTTTAAACAAGGAAGCAACACCGCCCGAAAGCCCACACACTCGGAACGGCAAATGGAAGGAACCACGACACAACATAAACAAACAAGCAAGATCCCACATCGAAGAACAACAAAAGACCCCATACTCAACCGCAATATATACAACAAATTTATGACAGTTACAAGGTACACCATATCACGCCCGTTACTCAACCAATACCATTTGTTACGCTTCATACACTAATTTGAGCGTCGGAGAGTCGAAGGCGGGAACAACCCGTCAAGGCTTCTAACGACCGTTTTGTGTATTACTTTTAACAGCAGGTAAATGACGATATACGCGCGACAGCTCGGATCACCAGAATTGACCCCATTCGTACCTCTGCTGGAATCCTTACGAAATCTGGTAGAAACAATTGGCGTCGTCTGTGGGAAAAGAGCAATCGTAAACCACCCGAAACCATAGCAACGAAGATGGCGATAGACCACGTTACACCCGAAAGCCGGAAGACGAGAGACGCACCCATCGACTCGATCAGCAGCATCAACCTCGTAAAAGAACTCCAAATTGCCTGAGCCGTGAGAGACTTGGAACGCCAAGCCCGATAGCGCTTGGATGATCGGCTTGACGCGTTCATCCGAAGCCAAGAGACCCAACGAGAAGAATCCGGACCAATGGAGGAGCCAGGAACCAGCGGGTAAGCCATCAGGGTAGACCCATCGTGGGGACGGCGAATCAATCGGCTCCCAGGACCTCCACCGTCGCCCGAAAGGATACGAGGATACTACGACGAGGAACCCACCACGACGGTCGGGAGCGCCATGCTCCGGCAGATGGCGGAGATGGAGGCCGAAAACATGTCACTCAAGAAGAGCATGCACACCGGGCCAAAAGGAATGTACACTCCCCGTGTGAGTCCCTTATCGGACGACATCCTGGCACAGGGCAAGGATCCATATTCCAAAACAATAAAGATCAGCAGGTTCAACGGGAAGGGAGACCCACGAACACACATTGACGAGTATTAATCCGCCACCGCAGGTACCCGATACTTGGATGCAACCCTCTGCTTCCTATTTAAGGAGACACTGTCGGAAGAGGCGCGAAACTGGTTCTACGAGGTGCCAACGGGATCCATCTGCTCTTTTGATGAACTCACGAAGTGCTTCCTCAAGCGATGCCGGCTACAGGGCAAGTACAACACCGCCAGCATGCTACTAAAGGTCTGTCAGGGGGACAAAGAAAACCTATCCGGCTTCATCAACCGATGGAGGACCCTTGCGAACACGTGCAGGAACCTCGACAAGAACGTAGCAAAAATGGCGTTGCTGGAGAACCTGACGGGAACCTCATTCGTGGAGAAGATGGTCAGAAAGGACTACCTTGGGTAGGATGAGATCATCGATCTAATCGTCCAGAAGGCACTAGTAGAAACCCATGTATATGGAGCGCAAGGCCCAAGCACGATGCAGACCCCGAAGAGATAGGGTTACACGCAAGATCGCCCGTCATCCCCCCATACAGCCAAGAACCCGCCTCCGAAAGTACAGCCCACCGCGTCTCGCAAGCGTGAAGATTACTATCGCGAGCACAGGAACCACAAGCAATATCAGCAGGCGCGCCGCGAGCGCACACCACTGCAAAACCCACCACCCAGAGATCAACACCAGCGACGCGCAGTCTTCTCCATCACACAGGGCACAAACGAGGAAGTGCTCAAGCAGAACAAACACCAAATGCCGAGGGCGCCCGGCATCGCCCCCATTCGGAGCAACAGTGGAACGTGGTGTATGTATCACAAGTCGAACACCCACAAAACTAATTACTGCAAAATCATAGCCAGGGAAATCGAACGATTACACACGGAGGGAACGCTGGTCTTTCGAACGACGAACGACGAACGCGGAACGCCCGGCAACAGACATACGACCAAGAGGCACCATCAACAACATCACAGGCGGAAAGCGGAAAGCGGAAAACCGAATGCCCACGGGAACAGGAAGAACCCCGACCTTGGGACGTGTTTGCAGTACATCCCGGAAATCCACCACAGGCAATCAAGAAGGATTGGCCCCCAATCACCTTCACCTACGAGGAAGAGGGCATCCAGAATAGCACGCTCCCATTTGTCATTGACGGAATGGTGGATCGATACTTAGTCAGGATCATCGATAACGGAGCCTCCGTCAACATCATCTTCCGAGAGGCATACGAAGGCCTCGAGCACTCGAAATGCAAGATGACGCAGGATCACGAAAGTATCGCCAGCTTCTTTGGTGAGACCACATACCCCCTCGGTAGCGACTACATGCGATTCGACATCGATGCACCAGGAACCCCCCAGAGCGAAATCAGAACAGACTTCATTTTACATGTCCTACAACATGATTCTCGGACGACCGAGTATCTCGAAGCTGAGGCTGATCATCGCAGGCCACATGCTCATGGAAAAGTTCTCGATAGACCACAGAATTGGCACAATCAGAGGGTATGATTTCGTGGAAAAAACTGTTCGACCGGACAAAGATAACACACGGTTAGAGGTGCTCGCCATGGCGGAGTGTTCCCCCGAAGAGCAGCAACCTGATGACCCGAGTGACGGATTGAACGCTATCTGACCCGCTGAAGAGCGGGAGGGGCAACGCATGATACAACTATCAAGCGAACACCCGGAACGCACAATCCGCATCGGCGCGCAATTGGAGCCCGACATAGCAGCTCGGATAACTCAGGTCTTGACGGACTGCCAACAGCTATTCGCATAGTCCTACACGGACATGCTCGGAATCTACCAAAGCATCATCTCCCACAAACTCTGCATCATATCACGCCCCGCCAACATTCGAAAGGTTGCCTTGAGCATTCGCGAAGGAAGCATGGCTCAAGGATGGGACTGGAGCACCCTAGAAACATCCGAGGACAGCAAGAGGCACCCAGAGGGGGCTGCCAGACACATACAAGGGTTGCCCAAAGCAACCAGGGGGCTGTCCGACGCAACATAAGGCAGCCAGGTGCCACCAGGGTGGCTGCCAGAGGCACCCGGTGGGTTCCAGAAGCACCCGGGGGGCTGCCAGACGCACCCGGGAAGGCTTGGGAGGTTCCGGAACAGTGGGGTCAGTTCCGGAGGGGTCCGGAACAACGTGGTAGCATCCGGAAGGATTCGGAAGGGTATGGAGGCACCCGGAATACTACAGAAGGTGCCGGAAGGCCGTGGAAGGCCTTAAAAGGTTGTGGAAGGTCGTAGAAGTCTCCGGAAGACTTGGGAAGCATCAAGAGAGGTCTTGAACTCTCTAGAACCTTAGAGAGGCTCATGGTTCAAGGTCACTCCGGAGATCTCTAGAAGCGTCAAGGGACATCTTGGAGTTGTCTAAATAGGTCTAGAACTCCCTATACTTGTATATGTGCTAGATTAGTCTAGAAACACATAGGCTTGGAGGTGGAGACTATAAATAGGGAACCTCCCCTCCCATTTGAGGTAGATTAGAGAGATTAGAGATAAGAAGAGTAGGAACTCTAGGAGCTATCAAACTCTTGTAAAGCTTTCTTTAGCAATACAAGTTCTTCTTTCAAAACTCTTCTCCCTTCGATCTTTCGGCTGTTCTAGCCAAGCGTTGGCGATAGTTAGGCTGACTTAGCATAAGGGGAGTGCTAAGGCCGCACGAGTGCTAGCAGAAAAATAAGCTCGTGACAATCAGCTCACTTGCAAAGCCCGTAAAGCAGAAACGGGGCGCGTATGACCAAGTACGGTATACTGCTATGCACGTGGAGGTCGACAGACTGTAGAAAATCGGTTTCATCCGAAAAGTTGACTACCCGAAATGGATCTCCAACGTCGTCATGGTCAAGAAGCAAAATGGATCTTGGCGCATGTGCATAGATTACAGCAATTTGAACAAGGCTTGTCCGAAAGATAGCTTCCCGTTACCCCGGATCGATCAGCTCGTAGACGCCACTGTCGGGCACGAGCTATTGTCCATGATGGACATATACTCAAGATAAAACCAGATCCTTATGAACCCCAAAGACCAGGAGGCGACTTGCTTCACTACCAACAAAGGGCTCTACTGTTACATAGTCATGCCGTTCGGTCTGAAGAATGCGGGCTCCACATACCAAAGATTGATGAACATCATATTTGACGGGCTGACGAGCGAAATTGTAGAGGTCTACATCGATGACATACTGGTCAAGAGTACCAAGGCAGCAGATCACCCCGAACACCTACGAACCGTGCTCAAACTCTAAATCAAAAACGGCATGCTATTGAATCGGACCAAATGCACGTTCGGCGTAACAACAAGCAAATTTCTAGGATACATCATCAGCAAATAGGGCATCGAGGCATCAACAACAAAGGTCAATGCAATACTAGACATGCAACCCCCCACGACCAAGGTCGAACTCCAAAGCCTCACAGGAAAACTGGCATCCCTCAATCGCTTCATCTCACGTTATTCCGACAAGTGTGCACCGTTCTTCAAAGCCCTCCGAACGGCAAACAATCAAAGCATCGTCTGGACAATCGACTATGAGGCACTATTCGCATCAATCAAGCAGTACCTCGCTTCAATCCCCCTCTTGCCCAGACCCGTGAAGGGAGAAGCCATCTACCTATACCTATCTGCTTCCCTAATGGCCGTCAGTTCAGCCCTGGTCCGAAGAGAAACGACTTCCGAATTACCAGTCTTCTTTACCGAAAAGGGCATGACACCCCAGAGAACCGTTACCCTACAATCGAGAAAGTGACACTCGCACTCGTCTCAGTTGCAAGACGACTCAGGCCATACTTCCAGGCCCATAGCATCCATATCCTCACCAACGTCCCGCTGCGATAGGTATTGCAATCGCCCGACCACAGTGTTCGACTGGCGAAATGGGCCGTCGAGCTAAGCGAATACGACATCCACTACCCGCCCCGAACAACAATAAAGGGTCAGGCTATCGCAGACTTCACATCCGAGTACACGGAGGCTGAAAGGCCAATAGCGACATAGCCCGTCCTCGAGATGCCGCCCGTAAGCGTGGAATCTCCTAAGGAAGAGCCCCCAACACCCGAATCGCCATGGAACCTTTACGTGGATGGGTTATGCACCAAGAACACCAGTGGGGCTGGGATCATTCTCGCCGGGCCCGGGGGAGTACAAGTCGAGTACGCGCTAAGATTCGAATTCAAAGCAACAAACAATGAGGCCGAATACGAAGTTCTTATCGCCGGTCTGCTGTTGGCCCAAAACTCAGAAGCCTCGAGCATCAACATTCTCAGCGATTCACAACTAGTCGTCAACCAAATCCGGGGCGACTTTAGGACGAATGGTGATACGATGACGGCATACCACGACCTCGTATGCACAATATTAAGCAAGCTCAAGTACTTCAACATCAACCACATCCCGAGAGGAAGAAACACCAAGGCAGACGCACTTGCCCGTTTAGCAACATCGCCCGTACATACGGAGCCAGGACAATGAGTAGTGGAAGTGCTGAAGAAGCCAAGCATCATCAAAAAGACAGATGAGATCTTCACAGTCGAACCACACACAGCTAGCTAGATAGATCTGATCATCAAGTACAAGACAAGGGGTGAATTACCGGTAGACCAGGCCCAGGCCCGAAACATCATAGCCCGAGCAGTCAACTTCAGCATCCGATGCGACAGCCTATATAGACGGGGGAAGACGTGGGCCAACCTCAAATGCATTATGTCGGAGCAGGGCGACAAAATACTCAGGGAAATCCATTCAGGCGTATGCGGCCACCATGCGGGAGCACAATACATAGCATAAAAGGCACTCCGTTGCGGATTCTGGTGGGCCACCATCCACGCAGACGCAACTGCAATCACTACGACATGCCATCAATGCCAACTCTATGCACACAAGAACCACGCGCCCGCGGTTCTCATATCGATCCTCACCTCCCCTGTTCCATTTTCCCAGTGGGGACTCGATCTCATAGGAGAGCTTCCAAAATCCAAGGTCCAATACCGATACATCATAGTCATCATTGACTACCACACCAAGTTTATCAAAGCAGAACCAATGGTAAAAATCACAACCGAAAAGGTGAAGGGATTCCTGTGGTGTTTCCTCTACTGTCGCTACGGCACCCCGCTCAACATCATCACCGACAACGGACTGCAATTCCACAACGACGAGCTCAAGGCATTCTGTAAAAGGCAAGGGACCAATCTGATATTCGCATCACCAGCACACCCACAAACAAACGGACAGGTAGAAACAGCAAACAAAATCATCAAAGAAGGAATCAAGAAGAAGATTGAACTCATCGAGAAGGGAGACATTTGGTACGGACGATGGCCCACTTTACTCCCCGAAATACTATGGTTAATCCGAACGACAGCAACAACAGCGACAGGAGAAACTTCGTTTAGCCTCACATTCGGAACGGATGCCGTACTACCACTCGAGCTCACGTACAGAAGCCCAAGAATTGAAAGCTACGACCCCACCACCAATGGTGAAGGACTCACTCGATAACGACCTCCTCGAAGAGAGACGCAACACTGCGCACCTACACAACACCGCGAACAAACAGCGCGTGAAGGAGCGCCCACTCCAACTGGGGGACTGGGTCATGAAAGCAATTCAAACGAAGCCCAAGGGATTACGCCGGTCATGGGAAGGCCCATACGTCATCAACACAGTTGCAAGTCCGGGTACGTTTTACATCAAAGACATGTTTGGGAGAAGGATAGGCAATCCCTGGAATACACAGTGCCTAAGGAAGTATTTTCACTAAGTGTTCATCTACCTGCGTTTGAGTACCTTTTTCTTGTAATCTAAACGCACGTTGGTCTAGTGATTATAAACTTTTTCATATGTACGTCTTGTTGAGTGACGGTAGCAATATAAGTATACATCAAACGCAATAACGCAAGCAATGTAAACAGAACAAAAGGTACTTAGATATATAATCCAAAAAGTGTACAATTTGTCAAACGCACGAAGGCGCAAAAGTACAAGGCAAAAAGTAAAAGAAAGCAAAAGTAAACGATAGTCTAGCTGGCCCCAGTAGCAACATCTTCACCACCCTCCCCAGGCACTTGCCCGTCACCTCCAGTCGACGCCTCCACCTCTGGCTCCTCCAGTGAGCGCTTCAATTTCTCCGCCTCGGCCGCCTGCCACACCTCGAACTCGTCCACCTTGAAAAACGGCAGCACAAGCGAGGAGAAGTCCTCACATTGGACGTTGGCCTTAGCGGCAACCAAGTCCTCAAATTCCTCCGAATCTTTGAAAGCCTGGACCGCGTCAGCCCTGACCTTCTTAAACTCGGAAGAGGCCTTGTACTCGGCCACTGCCTCCTCCACAATCCTTTGATGGACCTCCTCCATCACGGCATGAGCTCGGGCCTCCGCCAGCTCGCATTCCAGCTCTGCTATTCGTGCACTGCTGGACGTTCGGAGGGCAGCCAGATCGGTCTCCAAGATACCCACCCCGGATTGCACTTCCCCCAAGTCCTTCTTCAGCTCATCGGTCTCACGCACAAGCTCGTTCACTCGTGCGATATTCTGGTTGGCGATGTCAGTGGACTTGGTCAGAGCTTGTTGTAGCTTACCCACGTCAGCTTGAAGCTTCCGGTTTTCGGCCTTCGTCTTCGACAGTAGGGTGGTCTGCAGTATTGACCCTTCGAGCCCCTTGATGAGGAAAAGCTGATGCTGGAGCTACGTGCAGGTATCAAACGCTGCACTGAGCGATGCGCTCGGGTCGGCGCCCAGTTGACGCCACTTCTGGAGAGACTCAATGCCCGCACCCATAGAGCTCTGGATACGAGCAATGAACTCTAACGAGATCGTTATCTCACCCGCCACTACAACGGTCACAGTAGGGGAGGCCTCGTTGGACGGACGAGGGAGCTTCTGCGGGCGGCTAGAGGTACCTTGGCTGTCTGGCCTCCTAACCGAGGTCTGGGACCGGTGACCATCCGCCTCTCCAGGCTGACGGATGGGGGACACCTCGAACGAACTCCTCAAAGAGCCCGTATGGGTGGAGGGAGACTTGCCCTGGTTAACGCTGTGACGACCCGGAACAGAATCAGTAAAAGGAATCAGCTTAATATACGAGCTGGCGCGTAGTCGCAGATTTACGACAGTTGTTTGAATCGCCAGATTTGATAACGACTAAATCATTGGCCGAGAATTGGAGCTGAGTCTCTTCTCGAGAGTCGTTGTACGTGTGATTTCGAGTTTGTGGGCGGTTCTGGATCATTATTTGGACGACCGAGGAATAAATTATGAATATTTGAAGTTTCGACGGAATCAGGTTAAATTGGTGGCTCTCTTAACGACTAAATTACCGGACGAGAATTTGGTTTCGGATTCTTCATGGAAGTTGTTAAGAATTTAATTTCGAGCTCGTGGGAACTTTCGAAGCATTATTCTGAGTTACGAGGATTATGTTGTGAATATTTCCGACCGTCGATTATTCAATCGGATAAGTTTGTGTTTGAGTTGAACAGTTGACTTTTTATCGGTTTGGTCGATGTGTTTGACTTTGCGTGATAATTGAAGAATATGTTGAGTCAAGTTTGTTGCCGCGAGAATTATTGGAATCGGATTTACGACGCGAAAGTTGTGTGCATTTGAAGTTTATCGAAAAGATAATTACGAAGTTTCCATTTTGGGAAAGTCTATATATGGAGGATTTCCTGTTTTAGAAAGTCAAAGGTAGCATTAAATTGTTGACTGGTGTTGACCGATCAACGCGAGCAGTGGGAGGTGGTGCACGACGGCGTTTCGGCTTGCCGGCGGTGATGCTCTTTCCAGCCACCCCAAGGCACGGGGTTGGCCTTGTTCAACTCGCCACAGTCTCCTCTTGAAGACCCCGGCCACCGTTCACGGCGAGGTGGACGGTGAAGGGAGGAAAATCCGGCCAAAAATGGTGAATTTTTGGGTTAATGGTGGTTTTCAATTCCGGCCGATTTGAGCTTAATCAAGTACTGGGTTTTGAAGCCCTCATCTCCATGATTCTAACCATATAGGTATGAAGTTCTAATTCGAAAAGTGCTTGGAGAATTTTGGATTTGAAATTTTGGGGACAATTCAGTTTTGCTTGAAATTGACATGGTTAGAGTGAGAATTGGCCTTTGTTGCAGTTATGAAAGTTGCTCAGTGGATGATTTTGAGTGGAATAGGGGTTGCTCCGCCGAGAAATTTCACGGTTGGTGGCAGCAGCACCGGCGACGGCGGTCAACGGTCAACTTTGACTTTTTGGGGTTTTCGACAAGTTGCATGTCATTTCACTCGAAATTGCGCCCCGATCGCAGTGGGGAGGTTCGTTTTTCGAATTGAGCATCCGAAAGTACAGTGAGGTATTGAGGTGTGATTTTCGAATTTTCGACAGTTTGTCGTAATCAGATTACGTGTTTCCGAGAACTGTTGTTTCTCATGATTTGTCTTGAATTGTCGAGTTATGACTTTGAGAAATGAACTTTGTGAATATTCAGGTGTTCGTGATCGTTTGTTTGGCGAGGGACATTCCGCCGGATCACGGGTTAACGTGAACTGCGTTACGCTAGTCTGTGAGTAGACATTTCTTTTCACGGATTGTTTGCGAGTCTTTATACACGTTTTACGAACTTGAGCATGCATACGAGATTTCGATTTACATGAGCATGTGTTATACGATTATGCTTATATCAGTATATATTACGTATATGCACTTATATATTGATTCATGTATTTGCATCGAACTATTTATGATTTGATTTACAGAGTACAGTCTCAGTTACGTTGTTGTATCGATACACTTGCCTCTCGGCTGATCCCCGATGGTAGGCCTACCAGGAGGGGCAGTACCCCGGAACCGAGGCCTTTCTGGCTAAGAATCACGTGGAAGTCTGGGACTCCATGATTCTGACTGTACTAGCACGGATGTGTCCACGAGTGACCCCGTGAGATTTTTATACATGCTCTGTATGCGTGAGGAGTTAGAGTCTCCCTCGTGTACTCGGACGCGTGAGGAGTTAGAGTCTCCCTCGTGTACCATTTGATTATTTATACTTTCGACTCGCATATGTTTTTATAACATATATAACTTGGTGAAAGACATTTATTTTCGTCCACTCACTCTAACAGTTTTTATGTCTTTCCCTGGGCTTTTCGGTTTTCGTGCCCAGTTTGCAGTTCGGACTCTGGTGTCCCACGTCGTGGTTGGAGGCATAGTGCTCGAGCTACCTTGTTTCTTCCAGTAGGTTTATTGTTCTATGTACTGTGGTTTACGTATATGATTATTCATTAGAGGTCGCTCTGAGTATTCTGTTGTATATATTATACGATTTTACTCCAGATTTCAGTAAAGTACAGATATATTTACTACTTTACATTATTGTTGATATATTGAGAAATCCGGATGGGATTGGTGCCCACGGTTTGATTTTTGTGGCATATGATGAAGTGTATTTTCCGCGTGCAGGTAATGGTAATTCTACGTTAGTAGCGAAACTCTGCCAAAATTTCTACGTTTTTTGTTGGTTCGTGTTTTCGAAGGGGTTTGATTCCGGTTTAGGCAACTAAACCGGGGTTGGGTCCTTTCAGCTTGGTATCAAAGCATTAGGTTATAGGTTCTGTAGACTTTTGTAGTCGTGTTTACTAAGGATATTTGAGAATGTACAGCATGTCTGGAATGGTGACCCGACCGGCCGGCGGATACTCATCAATATTCCGGGTGTTGTATACTTTCAAATATTTGAAGTTCCATGATTACGTTCCACTTGTTGTGAACGATGTTTTATTCATTAGGATGCCTCCTTGACGTGCTTTCTGTGTCGGTACGGTTGTGGATCCTATTGAGGATCAATCGATGCGCGATTTGCCAGTGAGTTGTGGGTTTGGATGAGCATTCTGAGTTCAGAGAATTGTGTGGCACGGTTTGCCTGGTTGTGTGTGTTTGAGCGTCTACATGTTGCCTGAGAGCAGAGAAATGTGGCAGTTGATGTTTGCCTGAGTCAGTCATTGTATTTGGTGGGCTGAAATTGTGTGAGTTCCGGTTGCGACTCCATGGCCTACATTTAGGGTGTTGTTTATACGGTAAAGGTTTTATCAGGCTACCCAGCAATCGAATGAGGAGTGTTTACCCACCT
Source organism: Geum urbanum (assembly GCA_946800695.1). Lineage (NCBI taxonomy): Eukaryota > Viridiplantae > Streptophyta > Magnoliopsida > Rosales > Rosaceae > Geum > Geum urbanum. The sequence continues at coordinate 68,959,164 of OX326998.1, read as the reverse complement.
GAGGCAGAGATGCATTGTTCATATGTTTGTCCCTGTTAGTACGTGTTATGTGGCTTCAGAGGAAGCAGTGCACGAGGTTCAAGATGAGTTTGAACCTGAGCATCAGAGGGAGTCTGATTGTTGTGCCTCGAGATAGCCGTGAGGAGCTTAGTGTGCTGCACTCAGTGGCGAGGCTATTGAGAAGGAAAGGTGTGCGCGGTTTTCGATGTGATGATTTGAGGAAAGTGGATTTAGTCAAGATTTTGATGAGGTTGAGTTCAGGCACCTCGAGATTAGTGACTTCATCAGGCTGTGGCCTTTTCGGTTGTGTTGAGGGTTATCAGATCAAGCAGATGAACCGTTTGGTAATGGTGGAGATCGCAGAGTAGCGGACTTGCTTCTATGGCATGAGATCGGGTGATCGTTGGTGATCCTTTCTTGTAGCAGGTGTCGCTGTGACTTATGTTCGTGGAGCACTTTCGGTTACTATTGTGGTGGCCATGAGGGTCAATATACGAGGGAGCGCCCCCAGCCAACTGTTTTAGCGGTTCGACAGCTCAGAGTTCACGAGGAGGTCATGATGCTATTCCTGGAGTTTGATCAATGCAGCCTTCTGGACAAGTTAATCAGCAAGTCGCAATTGACGTGGGTGGCTAGTTGGGCATGTTGGAGTTCGTGCCATGACCTTGTTTGAGGACAGACTTTTCTCCGAGGTTATTGTTGTTTGATATCCATTGTTATTGTACCTGCATCTCCACTTCCGAGGCTTTGGAGAGTGTTGCATCCATCCAGAGGTTGCGAGACCCTTGTTGGAGGACATGGCTTAGCCGCGGAGCTGTAATTGCTGGATACCGTTGATTTTGTTACGATGTTGAGTATGGATTATTGACGACGCATTGGGCTATGTTCGATGATCAAGAGAGGGTGGTTGTGTTTCGACGACCAGACTTTTCCCGAGATACTGTTTCAGCGGTGATGGTCGAGCAGGTGGTGGAAACGAGTGGTGTTGTTTGCTTAGCCTAAGTTGTGGATACTACGGTTGCTGTGCCCGACATTGGCGACATTGAGGTGGTTCCCGAGTTTCCAGGTGTGTTCCGGAGGAATTACCAGGTGTTCCTCCAGTTCGGGAGACTGACTACACCATTGAGCCTGTACCGGGCGCTGGACTCATTTTACCGGCATCTTGTCGTTCGGAGCCAGTGGAGCTGATGGAGCTACAGGTTTGACTTCAGCAGTTGCTGAAGGATGTTTCAGGAGATTTCATGCGATCCAGCGTACTTGCGTAGTGTGCACTTGCATTGTTTGTATGGATGATGGATGGTTCGACGAGGTGGTGCATTGATTACCGGAAGCCTGATTTGCTTCAGAGGAGAGTGAGTATCCTCTGTTTCGGATTGACGAGTGGTTTGATCAGCTCACGAGAGCTTCAGTCTTTTCGAAGATTGATTTTGGGTTTAGATACCATCAGTTGGGGATCGATGAGTCAGATGTGGTCTGGACAGTTTTCGGGTCTTGGTGCAGGCATCAGGAGTTTTTGGTCATGTTATTTGGTTGTCCAATGCCCCCGTAGATCTTGTGGACTTGATGGACCATGTGTTCAGACGGTTTCTGGACGAGTTTACGGTCATGTTCGTCGGCAACATCCTGATTTACTCCAGGAGTGTGGGCTAGCACCTAAAACAATTGCGAACAGTTTTGCGGGCTTCGCGAGATGATAAGCTGTTTGCGAAGTTCAGCCAGTGTGAGTTATGATTGATTAGCGTGTAGATTTTGGGCTGTGTGATGTTATCTGAGGGAGTCGGCGTGGACCCTGACCAGTTAGAAGCCGTGTTGATTTGGGGATTTCCCTACCATTGTACCAGAGATCAGGGGTCTTTTGGGTTTGGCAGGCTATTATCGACAGTTTGTGCAGGATTTTTCCCGGATTACCACTTCATTTTCCGGATTGACGGAGAAAAGCGTCAAGTTCGAGTGGTTCGATGCACGCGAGGAGAGTTACTTACTCCTGAAGGATGGTTGACCGTTGTTTCGGTTTTGACCTTACCTATCGATCGCGACAAGTTCGTGGGTTATGGCGAGGCATCGAGGTTTGGATTTGGTTATATTTTGATGTTGTGTAGCAGAGCGGTGGCTCATGGTTTCAGGCAGTGGGAAACTTATGTAGCTACGTATCCTGTGTATGGTATTGGGTGTAGCTGTTCTTCTATTAGCATCAGAGAGTTGGAGACACTAGTGCTATGGCGTGTAGCGCAGTGTAGGACGTACACTGATCACTTGAGTTTCATCCACTTGCATTTTCGGCCAGATTTGGACTTGAGGCAGTGTAGATGGATGGGGTCGACTAACGACTATGGCTGCACATTTGAGTTTGTTCGAGAAAGGTTAGTGGTTGTACTTGACCATCCGTCTGGGACGTTGTTGCTGATGCATTCAGTTAGCAATCGGGAGCTTCAGTGTTTCATGTGTGTGTGTAGCTCGAGTTTCCGTGTTAGCCGAGTTGCGAGCTATGGGAACTGAGTTAGAGTGTGATGATGTTGAAGCTCATTGTTTTGCGTGCGTTATGCACTAGCAGTACGGAGAATGTATCAGATACTTCAAGTTTACTACTCGTGACGCAACATGAAGAAGAATATAACAGCTTGTGTGTGTAAATACCACATTTGTCGACAGGCGATAGCTAGGAGGCAGAGACTTGCCGGGAAGTTTTAGCCATTGGAGATTTCCGATTGGAAGTTGGAGTTTGTTGCTGTGGTTTTGTGAGCCAGTACGCACTTCGGTTTGTAATACCAGTTGTCAGGCCATTGTGGACCATTTGATGAACTTAGTACGTTTCCATGTACTTTTCGGAAAAGATTTCAGTGGCAGGCTGGCATAACTGTGTTTGACGGAGATTGTCCATCTACGTGGTGTACCTGTTTCCCAGTTTGCTGGTCGAGGTAATCAGCTACAACTGAGTGTTGGTAAGCGTTGCAGAGAGCATTGGGGACCAGATTATAGTTTAGTATCGGTTCTTATCCTCAAATTGGCGGGCAATCTTTGAGGACTATTCAGACCTTGGAGGGCATATTGTGGACCTCGGTATTGCAGTTTCGGAGGATTTGGGACCAGCAGTTTCACTTGTTCGAGATTGCATGCAGTACCAGTTTGTGGACCACTATGATTCTGACGTTGCATGATGTCATTTTGAGGAACGATGTTGTACTCCATTGTGCTAGAGCGTGTTCGATGTGAGCTGACATTTGATTCGGATTTTGTGGAATGTACTACCACAGACTGTCAGATTAGCGGAAATGGGTTGATAATTGCCCGAGTCCGATGTTTGAGCTACGTTGATATGTGTGTGAGTTATGTGGATGTGTGTAGACTGAGTTGTGATTTGCTATGTTGTTTTGATCAAGATGTGGTCGTAGGCGAGTTTGTGTTATGCCGTATGGTTCGGCATCGCCTATATTGTTGGCTTTTGTGTGTGTTGTGTTCCGTATAGCGGAACTATATTTCAGGTTTGTTATGTGTTGTGTACCCTATCTGTTCCTCATGCAGGAACACTTGGCAATTATGTGGAGCCAGTTCAGATTCGAGATTTGTGGGTACATGGATTTCAGCATGGAGCTATCTCCTATTGTGGAGTCAGTTGTCAGAGTTGTTCAGCTGACGTTGTCACTGGTGAGTTGAGCAGCATGCATAGGCAGTGCTTCTATGTTTAGTCGGCAGACTCAGAAATTTCGAGGTCGAAATTTTTTTAAGGGGGGTGGATTTGTGACGACCCGGAACAGAATCAGTAAAAGGAATCAGCTTAATATACGAGTTAGCGCGTAGTCGCAGATTTACGACAGTTGTTTAAATCGCCAGATTTGATAATGACTAAATCATTGGACGAGAATTGGAGCTGAGTCTCTTCTCGAGAGTCGTTGTACGTGTGATTTCGAGTTTGTGGGCGGTTTCGAATCATTATTTGGACGACCAAGGAATAAATTATGAATATTTGAAGTTTCGACGAAATCGGGATAAATTGGTGGCTCTCTTAACGACTAAATTACCGGACAAGAATTTTGTTTCGGATTCTTCACGGAAGTTGTTAAGAATTTAATTTCGAGTTCGTGGGAACTTTCGGAGCATTATTCTGAGTTACAAGGATTATGTTGTGAATATTTCCGACCGTCGATTATTTAATCGGATAAGTTTGTGTTTGAGTTGAACAGTTGAGTTTTTATTGGTTTGGTCGATGTGTTTGACTTTGGGTGATAATTGAAGAATATGTTGAGTCGAGTTTGTTGGCACGAGAATTATTGGAATCGGATTTACGACGTGAAAGTTGTGTGCATTTGAAGTTTATCGAAAAGATAATTACGAAGTTTCCATTTTGGGAAAGTCTATATATGGAGGATTTCCTGTTTTAGAAAGTCAAAGGTAGCATTAAATTGTTGACTGGTGTTGACCGGTCAACGCGAGCAGTGGGAGGTGGTGCACGACGGCGTTTCGGCTTGCCGGCGGTGATGCTCTTTCCGGCCACCCTAAGGCACGGGGTTGGCCTTGTTCGACTCACCACAGTCTCCTCTTGAAGACCCCGGCCACCGTTCACGGCGAGGTGGACGGTGGAGGGAGGAAAATCCGGCCAAAAATGGTGAATTTTGGGGTTAATGGTGGTTTTCAATTCCGGCCGATTTGAGCTTAATCAAGTACTGGGTTTTGAAGCCCTCATCTCCATGATTCTAACCATATAGGTATGGAGTTCTAATTCGAATTGTGCTTGAAGAATTTTGGATTTGAAATTTTGGGGACAATTCGGTTTTTCTTGAAATTGACATGGTTAGAGTGAGAATTGGCCTTTGTTGCAGTTATGAAAGTTGCTCAGTGGATGATTTTGAGTGGAATAGGGGTTGCTCCGCCGAGAAATTTCACGGTTGGTGGCGGCGCCGCCGGCGCCGGCGATCAACGGTCAACTTTGACTTTTTGGGGTTTTCGACAAGTTGCATGTCATTTCACTCGAAATCGCGCCCCGATCGCAGTGGCGAGGTTCGTTTTTCGAATTGAGCATCCGAAAGTACAGAAAGTATTGAGGTGTGATTTTCGGATTTTCGACAGTTTGTCGTAATCGGATTACATGTTTCCCAGAACGGTGATTTCTCGTGATTTGTCTTGAATTTTCGAGTTATGACTTTGAGAAATGAACTTTGTGAATATTCAGGTGTTCGTGATCGTTTGTTTGGCGAGGGACTTTCCGCCGGATCACGGGTTAACGCGAACTGCGCTACGCTAGTCTGTGAGTGGACATTTCTTTTCACGGATTGTTTGCGAGTCTTTATACACGTTTTACGAACTTGAGCATGCATACGAGATTTCGATTTACATGAGCATGTGTTATACGATTATGCTTATATCAGTATATATTACGTATATGCACTTATATATTGATTCATGTATTTGCATCGAACTATTTATGATTTGATTTACAGAGTACAGTCTCAGTTACGTTGTTGTATCGATACACTTGCCTCTCGGCTGATCCCCGATGGTAGGCCTACCAGGAGGGGCAGTACCCCGACCTGACCGGCGAGGGGCAGTACCCCGGAACCGAGACCTTTCTGGCTAAGAATCACGTGGAAGTCTGGGACTCCATGATTCTGACTGTACTAGCACGGATGTGTCCACGAGTGACCCCGTGAGATTTTTATGCATGCTCTGTATGCGTGAGGAGTTAGAGTCTCCCTCGTGTACTCGGACGCGTGAGGAGTTAGAGTCTCCCTCGTGTACCATTTGATTATTTATACTTTCGACTCACATATGTTTTTATAACATATATAACTTGGTGAAAGACATTTATTTTCGTCCACTCACTCTAACGTGTTTCATGTGTTTCCCCTGGGCTTTTCGGTTTTCGTGCCCAGTTTGCAGTTCAGACTCTGGTGTCGCACGTCGTGTTTGGAGGCATAGTGCTCGAGCTACCTTGTTTCTTCCAGTAGGTTTATTGTTCTACCTACTGTGGTTTACGTATATGATTATACATTAGAGGTCGCTCTGAGTATTCTGTTGTATATATTATACGATTTTACTCCGGATTTCAGTAAAGTACATATATATTTACTACTTTACATTATTGTTGATATATTGAGAAATCCGGATGGGATTGGTGCCCACGGTTTGATTTTTGTGGCATAGGATGAAGTGTATTTTCCAAGTGCAGGTAATGGTAATTCTACGTTAGTAGCGAAACTCTGCCAAAATTTCTACGGTTTTTGTTGGTTCGTGTTTTCGAAGGGGTTTGATTTCGGTTTAGGAAACTAAACCGGGGTTGGGTCCTTTCAAACACGCCTGTCTAAGCGTTCGACGCGACGCTCGCTGCGCTCTCGGCTGCGGGTCTCCTTCTCCTACCTGAGGCAGTCCCTTCGGGCTTGTTCATCTCCCCTTTGATCTTGGGAGGCAACTTTTTCAGCCTGCCCTTCTGGGATGGCGGCTGGGGCTCCGACAGCCGCGCCCACGGCATCGACCTCCTCATCACCCTCTGGAACCGGGTCCAGGTACTCATTACAGTTGGGGGGCTACATGACACCTTGAGAAGTGTCGCCTTGCACCAACTGGCCGCTCAGGTCTTTGACGACCATGTGGGCTTGTCGGGCCCTCTCCATTAGCACCAGCATACGCTGATGGGCAGCATCCTGCTTTGTGGAGGATCTGGACTTCTTTATCATAGCTGCACACAGTGTACACAGGGTTAGCCCGATAACCTGAACAAACGAATTAGCTAACACAAATAAAAACTTCAAAGAGAGCAAACGCCGTTAGTCGGCAGTACAATATCACACCTAGTGGTTCAAAGGACTCGGGGACACGATGTATCTGATCACGTCCACGCGAGAGAGCAACATCCGGCTTATCGAATTCCCACTCGCCTCCAACAAGGTAGTGATACCGGCGCCAGGCAGTGGAGGAGGAAGGGGGCTCCGTTAGCCACCACTTCGTTCGGGGCTCAACCGTCATCGTACGCTTGTCCTTCATACGGGGAGAATACTTCAAACGGAAGAAGTGTCTGATCTCTGCCTGTATGGGGAACTGCAGCCCACTCAGCTTCCAGATATTATGGAAGGCAATCAGCACGCGGGCGTCAACGTTGGCCCGCATTGGCCTAAGGTGATGTTGAAGAGCGCGAGCGCGTACTGGAAAAACGGATGCAGGGGAAGCTTCAGCCCGGCCTTCAGCTGGAATTCACTCACTCACGCATACAGACGAATTAGCAAACACAAATAAACGGAGTGCCCACAGCTTCACGGTACGGGGGATATGGTAGTCCCGATACCATCGCTCGATCTCCCACACTGACGGGGACCCCTCTGGCTCCTGCACCACTTGGCCATCCGCCAGTCGCCACAATACGGGCCTGCCTTAAGGAAGAACGGGAATGGAAGCCCCAGACGCCCGCTCACCGCGTGCGTACCTATCTGATCCCCCTAAAGAGGAGAACGCGTCAGCATTCGGCACACTGGACCCCAGTTGCTCCATGATTGGCATCGACAACCTACGCAAAGCACTACTGGGGTTAACGGACAGTGGGGAGACGCTCAGTACACTATCGGACGAGGAGTCTGAAACACTAAGGGATGAAACCCGGGACCCTATACGGAACCTAGGGGTTGACGGAGGTGACTCATCACTGGATACAGCTACCAATATCATGATCCTAAGAGAAAAGCAAACGGGAGATAAGCTAAAACGGGCGAACGTGTAGACTGTCGCAGCCCCAATCCCCCAGCAAAACAAGTGCAAAATCTTTCCCAATACCCAAAATGTCGATCAAATAGCCAAAAAGCAACAAAAAAATCCAAGAACTTGAAGCTGTTCTTCCCACTACCCAAAAAAAGCCCACAAATCCTCTCTACATTACAACACAAAGCAACGTAAACCCATAAATTACCCTAAAAACAGTACCCAAAACAAGTACAAAAGCCATACACCACAAAGAAATTTTCGAAAAGCAACAAAAACAAGAACACTACCTTTGAAGAGATAAGACGAGAATTCACGAGATAGCAACACTCCGCAGGATTACAAAAAGACAAGATTCAAAAGAACGTTTACGCAGAGTTTCAGTTCAAGCAAGCAAAGTGTAAAAAGGTGAAAATGAAAGCACCACTATTTATAGGCTACAATTCTAACCCTAGGCAAACGCCTACCGTTTATTTTCAGCGCATCCATCCGCAGGATTACGACACGTGTCTCACGCGCCCCACGCGCTCCCGCCAAAATTAATTACCCTACCTCTTCTAATTCGGTGTGCCACACGTCACGCATGCAGCAAACAACTGAAATAAACCGCCTGACACATAATCACCCCAAGCGACAGATAACCGTTACGAAGACGAAAGGGTCAGAATACAAAAAGACAAGAGGGGCCCACTTCGAAACCAGCAACACCGTTTCGGAGTCCACCCGATAGGCAAGTGGTAGTTATGCTTGCGCTATCATGGGCACGGTTGATTCCATCATGACCTGCGCCATCGTTCGGGGCTAACGGACAGGTCTGGAACCTCCCGTTACGCATCCACCCGACTGAGCAATACCCAACACATAAGTGGCTCCAAACAGCAACATCAGGTTTCAAAGTCCAACCCGATAGCCGAACATCAACAACCTTCGCACTATCGTGGGATGAGTAGCAACATCACTTGTCGCCACATAATTGGCTCCAAACGACAACATCAAGTTCCGGAGTCCAACCCGATAGCCGAGCAGCAACAACGTTCGCGCTATCGTGGGACGAGTAGCGACATCACTTGTCGCCACATAAGAGGCTCTAAACAGCAACATCAGGTTTCAGAGTCCAAACTGAAAGCCAAACAGCAACAACGTTTGCGCTATCGTGGGACGAGTAGCAACATCACTTGTCGCCACATAAGCGGCTCCAAACAGCAACATCAGGTTTCGGAGTCCAACCTGATAGCCGAACAGCAACAACGTTCGCGCCATCGTGGGACGAGTAGCAACATCACTTGTCGCCACATAAGCGGCTCCAAACAACAACATCAGGTTTCGGAGTCCACCCTAATAACGAGACAGCAACAAATGCCCGCATCATCGCGGCACGACACTTCGACTCTCGACCTCAAAATCAACTCTTTATCGGAGAGTTGGGGGACTCGGGGTTAGCAGGATCCCCCCCCCCATTCTCGAGTAACCGCGTGTGCAAAATCTGGACAAAGCCTTGCAACTCCCCAATCAAGAGCTGATTCCCTTGACTTGGGGACTTGGGGGACTTGTTAGTACGTGATCCCGTAAACATAATTATCGCACACTTTGTCACTCCAAACGGATCGACACAGCTTAGACCAAACGCAAGACAGCAACACAAGCTTCAACTGTAAACAAGGAAGCAACACCGCCCGAAAGCCCATGCACTCGGAACGGAAAATGGAAGGAACCACGACACAACATAAACAAACAAGCAAGATCCCACATCGAAGAACAACAAAAGACCCCATACTCAACCGCCAATATATACAACACATTTATGACAGTTACAAGGTACGCCATATCATGCCCGTTACTCAACAAATACCGTTTGTTACGCTTCATACACTAATTTGAGCGTCGGAGAGTCGAAGGCGGGAACAACTTGTTAAGGCTTCTAACGACCGTTTTGTGTATTACTCTTAACAATAGGTAAATGACGATATACGCGCGACAGCTCGGATCACCAGAATTGACCCCATCCGTATCTCTACTGGAATCCTTACGGAATCTGGTAGAAACACCTCCTGCATTGCTTCCTCTGAAGCCACATAACACGTACAAACTGGGATAAACATGTGAACAATACATCCCTGTCTCAGGTTGGTAAACACTCCATATTTTCGTTGTTGGGTAGCTTGATTAAACCATTACCGTATAAAAAAATACCCTGAATGATCTGACTCAAGCAAACCATAAACTACCACAATCCTCTCTTCAAAAGCAACATGTAAGCACCCATACATGCACAACTGCGCAAACCATGTCACACATATTTCTGAATCCAGAATGCTCATCCAAACCCACAACTCGTATTATCAAGTCGCGCGTTGATTGATCCTCAACAGGATCCACAACCTTACTGACACAGAAAGCACGTCAAGGAGGCATCCTAATGAATAAAACGTTGTTCGCAAAAAGCAGGACGTAAACATGGAACTTCAAACATTTGAAAGCATACAACACCCAGAGCATTAATGAGTATCCGCCAGCCAGTCGGGTCATCGCTCCAGACATGTTGTACATTCTCAAATATCCTTAGTAAACACGACTACAGAAGTTTACAGAACCAAAAACCTAATGCTCTGATACCAAGCTGAAAGGACCCAACCCCGATTTAGTTTCCTAAACCGGAATCAAACCCTTTCTAAAAACGTGAACTTTCAAAAACCGAAAATTTTGACAGAGTTTACTCTATAACGCGCGATTACCATTAACCTGCAGCGGAAAATACACTTCATCCTATGCCACAAAAGCCAAACAGTGGGCTACAATCCCAACCAGATTTCTCAAAAACATATCATAATGTAAAGCAATAAACAAAACTATAGCTTTACAGAAATCTAGGAAAATCATTTGAAAATATAAACATATCCAGTATTCAGAGCGACCTCTAGTATATACATATATACAAATAATAGGTCAAACTAGGAACCTACCATAAAATAAATGTAGCTCGAATACTAAGCCTCAAACTGCGATGTGCGACACCCGAATTCAAACTGCAAACTGGGCAAAGAAAACAAAGAGCCCAGGGAAAGACATATAAACCGTTAGAGTGAGTGGACAAAAATAAATGTCTTTCGCCGAATACATATATATGTTTATAAAACATATGCGAGTCTAAATGCATGAAAATCAAATGGTACACGAGGGAGACTCTAACTCCTCACGCGTACAGAGCATGCATCCAAATCCGGTGGGGTCACTCATGGACACATCCGCGCTAGCACAGTTTGAATCATGGGATTCCAGATCCACATGTGATTCCAGCCATAAAGGGTCTCGGGTCAGGGTATCTGCTCCCTCCCGGAAATGACCTCGTCTCAGGGTAGCAGTCCCTCCCGGTAAACATCTACGGGGATCAGCAGAGATGCAAAGTGTATCGATACAACCATATATACTGAGACTGTACTCTGTGTAAACCAAATCATAAATAGTTCCCATGCAAATGTATAAAGCATAATGTAAATGCATATTCATAATACATAATTGTATAAGTATATTTGTCGATGCATATTCGTAAATGCATAATCGTAAAACACATGCTCGAATAAATCATAATCGTATATGCATGCTCATATTGGTAAAACGTATAATAAAGACTCGCAACCAATCAGTGAAAAGAAATATACACTCACAGACTAGCATAACGCAAAATGCGTACTCCTGTGATCCGGCGGAAAATTCCTCGCCAAACGAATGATCACGATCTCCTGAATAATCATAAATACCATTGTTCAAAATCACAATTTAAAACCCTGAACCACATCTTGAGAACCAACCATTCCCGAAAATATATAACTCGAATATCGACGAAATCGTCAAAAATCCAATAAACACACTATAAAACCTCGCCACAAATTTTGATGCACAATTCAAAATATAAACCTTACCATTGCGATCAGTACGCGATTCTGAGTAAAACGACATAAAACTTGTCGAAAAATACCTCGGCCGGAAAACCGCCGCGCAGGGCCGCCACCACCGAAAAATTCCATCGGCCCAGAAAATTTCAACCTACACATGGATTTGAAGATCTCAACATTTACAACAACTTTGTAGTTCAAAACTAAGCCCAATTTTGACCGGAAAACCTTCAAAACTCACCTTGAAGTCGAAAACTCTCGTCGGAATTCATTAACTCCAATCTCCTCCGTCCGGCCATGGAAAGGTGCAAGACCACTTCTAAAAGTTTCCTCTCCCCAAGGGCTACAAAACCCCTAAAAAGTTGACCCCTAACTCGGCCGCCTCCGCCCCCACCATCGCATCCGAATCTCGCCGGAATACCACCAAAATTCCCAAAGTTTAACAAGCCATAACTTCTTCATCCGGCAACCAAATTGAGTGAATGACCTATCAAATGAAAGAGGATCTCAAGCCCAACAACCTTCATGAAGGAACCATGGCCAAAAGATGCCGGAATAAGGCACATCGAAGGCGAGAAAGTCACGGCCTGAAATGGGTCAGTTTTGACCCACGGGTCAAAGTGGTTAACGGGCCAGATTTCCCAAAATGGAAAGTTTCCAAAATCGTCACGTATTCATGCCATATTTATGCCTTACACGTATCGTCCAATTCCAAATCGTATCGAAACCAAACGGATAAACACGACTAAATCTAACGGCCGAAAATATTCATAACTTATTCCACGTAACTCGAAATCATCCTCCGGAAATTCCCACGAGCTCGAAATTAAATTCTCTACAACTTCTATGATGGAACTCAAATCAAATTATTGCCGGATAATTTAGTCATTAACACACCCGCCCTATCGACCAATTACAACAAAAACGCGACTAATCGCGAAACTCGCAAATCAAGCTGATAAACATACCATTTCTGGTTCGGGTTGTCACATATATGTCGCAATATTCATACCGCGCTAACCAATCAAGGGTGAATATGACATATTTAACCATCCGACCATATATGTTTTAGAAAATTAACATAACTTATTTTGTTAGGAAGAACAATTGTAGAAAATTAAATAAATTTCTCATTCAAAATAAGTAAATTGATCAAAATACCTTCTCGCATTACATATTTTTTTAAGGAAAACATAAAAGTGATGAGAAAATGAAACTTCAGGTAGGAAACTGAAAAAATAAAATAAAAGTTTAGGTAGTAACATGAAGAGAAACATAAATGTCAAGTAGTAAACTGAAAAATTTAGAAACTCAGGTAGCGACATGAAGATTGACCCAAACCTCAGGGTACTAAAGTGAAATTTGTCCTTATTATTAAATATGAATAAGCAATGACTCCCGTCTTAAATACTTTCCCTACATGTCTATGCCTATTTCCTTGAAAACACATTCTTACTTAAGCAAGTGTGTTAGGCGGCTCACCCATCTTCACTTCAAACGCTCGTTCTTCATCTTATTAAAGCAGAGCGAAGCAACCCGCTTAGAATTCTATTTCTCTTCATTGGTGTTTCATCAATATCCACATAAATTCTTGTAGAAACACATTAAAAGATTGAAACAAAAAAGTAAAAAAAAATGTGAATGAATAGAAGATGAAAAATGAAAAGAAATAGTGCAAAATGAGTTCAACATTTTTTTTTTGAAAAAAGAAGATTTCATTAAAACCCTATCTTTTGGATAGTACATAAACAACTGACAAACAACCATAACTCTAACTTAAGAGAAGAATAACTAATCAGTAGCAAATACTAATATTTAAATCTATGAAGCACATCAAGTCCCGACTTATATATAGTCCTCACGCGTGAATTCTGAGAAATATATAGAAAAGACAACACCCCTAAGCACGCAATTGTGGTAGGTATATCCGCTCTAATGAAAACTTGCAATTCCAATGCGACAAATCATAAGCCGATTACTGCAACTCCAGTATGTTCGCAGATTCACCGAACTGCCTAGATCCCATATGAAAAAATTCTTTTGGATCCCATATTTTAAACTAAGAAGACTGTCTTGAAAACTAGTAAAGCAGACCTATCCCCAAAGGCCCAAAAGAGGTCCATTCCAGATAGTAGATGCCTTGAAACCCGAACAGACTCGACCCACAAACCATAGGCCCAGAAAACTCCTCAATTAAATAGAAAACTAGCAATAATCTCGAATCTCAATTAAAGAATCATGGAACATTCTCTTACCTAGAGTTAACTCTTTAATTATCTTCATTCGACACAAATTACACTATGTATTTTTATGATCGCTCTTTCTTTCAAGGGTTAATTAGGGTCTAAGAGCATCCTGGGCGTGGAGTAGCATATTGGCTGGCTGGGATACAATTGAGAATGGGGCTAGATGGAAATATTAAATAGTGGGGATACTATTAGTATTTGGAGAGACCGGTGGCTAACGCACAATGATGATGGTATGCTCCATCCTTTGCCGAACTCAAATCGATTTACTCCTCTTATGACAAAAGACATTATTGATATTGACACAGGGGAGTGAAAAATTGATCATATTGTTCCCTTTATCCCCCAAAGTGAGGCTGAGGCCATAAAGAAGATTAAAGTTGGCAGTAAGGAGCTGAGTGATCACGTGATTTGGCCCCTGGACAGAGTTGGAAATTATTCTGCAAAATCAGGTTATAGAGCCATTCACAAGCCAGAAAGCAACAAGCAAAAGACCTCTAGCTCCCACTGTGTTGATAAGAGTTCTTGGAAAATGATTTGGAGCTCATCAGCCTTACAAAAGGTAAAACATTTTGTTTAGAGGTCCCTAACTAATTTGCCGCCTTGTTTGCAGAATGTTTACAAGAAAAAGGCAATCACTAGTCCTATATAGAAGCTATGTGATACCCATGAGGAGACAATTGAACATTGTCTTCTCCTATGCCAATGGACCGAAGTTGTATGGTTCGGATCGTGGTTGGGCTTTAGAATTAGAAAAGAGAAAGTGTCCACACTAGAAGGTGGCTGTTGGAACTAAGGCAGTCGCTGAAAAATGATCAGGAAGAAGCCAAGGTTATTGAAGTTGTTTTTAACTTGTAAGTACGAACGAGTGAAGTTCTTAAGTATGAACGATTTAGGTTTGACAATTTGGTTCGTCTCTTGATTTAAACTAGTTCGATACTTTAATGATCACCATTTTGACTAAAAATTACACGGAATGATTAGTCATATAAACCTAATAATTGGACGGTGGAGATGGTACGTAAAATATGATCATAAAGTGAAAGGACCCAACCCCGATTCAGTTACCTAAACCGGAATCGAACCCCTTCTGAAAATACGAACCAACAAAAACTTTTCAAAATTTTGGCAGAGTTTCGTTACTAACGTGGAATTGCATAAACCTGCACCCTGAAAATAATACTTCGTCCTATGCCACAAAAGCCAAACCGTGGGCACCAATCACATCCGGATTTCTCAACATCATATTATAAACAATAAAAAATAAACATACTGTACTATATATAGTATATCTGTGAAAATCCGTATAAACACGTATCAGAGTGTATCAGAGTGACCACTAGTGTAAATATATACAATATACACATCAGTAGGCGAAACAAGAACCTACTGGAAAACACAGGTAGCTCAGATCACTAGCCTCCAACCGTGACGTGAAACACCAAACCTGAACTGCAACTGGGCACGGAAACCGAAAAGCCCAGGGAAAGACATGAAAACTGTTAGAGTGAGTGGACGAAAATAAATGTATTTCACCAGTTGATATATATGTTTAAAATAACATATGCGAGTCCATGTAAAATAAAAATACAAAGTACACGAGGTAAACCATACTCCTCCAGCGTACTGAGCATGCAAGTAAAAATCTCACGGGGTCACTCATGTACACCTCCGTGCTAGTACAGTCCGAATCACGGGATCCCAGACCCACACGTGACTCTAGCCAGAAAGGCCTCAAGTCAGAGGTCTGCCTCCCCCCGATAAAGGCCTCGGGTCAGGAGTCACAGCCTCCCCTGGCACACATCCTCGGGGATCAGCAGGGATGCAAGTGTATAGATACAACATCATATATAAACTGTACTCTGTGTAAACCAAATCATGAACAGTTCGATGCAAATGCAATAAACAGCATATAAATGCATATACGTAATAAATAATGATATAAGCATAATCGTCTAACACATGCTCGTATAAATCGTAATCTCGTACGCATGCTCAAGTTCGAAAATCATATAAAAGACTCGCAATCATTTCCGTAAAAAGAAATTGTCCACTCACAGGTGAGCAAAATGCGCACTCGCGCTAATCTCATGGTCCGGCGGAAGATCCCTCGCTTGAAGCACGGTCACGATCCCAATCTCGATCCCCTGAATATTCATAAAACACAGCTGATCAAAATCATAGTCCACAACCCTGTATTGAATCACGGAAACCAACCGTTCCCAGAAATATGCAATGCAGTAAAAAATGATTAACTAAATTCCCAAAATCTCCACTCGAAACCCTCGACTGAAAATCCACTACCCAAATCAATCCAAAAACCTCTGGACGATAATCAGGGCGCAATTACGAGAAAAACGACATTAAAAACGTCGAAATCTGAAAAAAGTCAACCCTCCACCGTGGACCGCCGTTGACCGCCGCCGGGGCGGCGGCGCGCCGTCAATGGTGAAATCCCACGGCCAAAATCTCCAGAACTCAAGATCATTCCAAGCCTAACCCTTTTCTCTTCTACCACGAAGTCCAAATCTCACCGGAACCATTCCAATTAACCCGAAACAGATCGGCGATCCCAATTTTCCGGTGACCTAATCGGACCCTTCTAAAATCTCAACAATAGCTCAAACCAAGCACACCATAAGACTCAGAGGGGCAAGGGGAGTCGTTTCCCCCTAACCACCACCCTCAAAGCTCGCCGGAAAACGGCCAACCAACTCTGGCGACGTAACCCAGCTCGGCCCGATTCGGGTTAACCCAAAACGACATCAATTCCAACCAAACCAATTACCATTTGTGACGACCCGAACCAGAATCAGATGTGTGTTTGGCACGATTCTCGAGACTTGGTTATAGTAGCAGTTTTACGACAGTGTGTGGTTTGTCGATTCGATTTGCGACTATGTTTTCAGTCGAGAATTTGAGTTGAGTGTCTTCACGGAAATTGTAGAGTACGTGATTTCGAGCTTGTGGGCGGTTTCGGTAGATTTTTCCGATAACCGAGGAATATTTTATGATTATTTGAAGTTTCGGATTCCGACGAGTTTATCCGAATGTTTCGAGCTTATCCGAATCATTTCGTATTTTCATTTCGGACCGTCGATCGACCCGAGGCTCGAGTATAAATAGCAAGATAGTCGAGATTAGTCGTAAAAAAACACGGATTTGCATTGACCATCGTTGACTTTCTATTTTGGGAAAGTGGACTTGCAGACCGAAAGGGAAAGTTTCCCGTTTGGGAACCACCGTCCGGCGACCTACTTTCCGGCCACCTCTGGCCACAGGAAAGGTATGGTTAGCATCCTTGTTTGATTTCGAGTGGGCTAGGCTTTGGTTTGGAGTGATTTGGTTTCGTTTTGGGGAAGAACCATTGGAGGCCGAGTTGATGATTTCGCCGGTGACGGGGAGCTTGGCTCCGGCGAGATTTAGAGGGGGAGATTAGGGGGATTCGACTCCCCTCATCTCTCTGAGTCTAGTGGTGTGATCAATTGGGGTTAGGGAGGAGTTTTTGATGCAACCTGATTTGAAATTCCGGTTTGAATTTCCGTTCGGTTTTGCTTGGTTTTGGAAGGGTTGTGATTCGATTTGGGCTTCGTGGTAGTTAAGGAAATGGTTCGTGAGATCGAGGCGGTGAAAACTGGAGCTTCCCGCCGTGAAACTCCACCGTTGATGGCGCGCCGCCGCCGCCGGCGGCGGTCAACGGCGAGGAAAAGTCAACTTTTCAGATTTCGACAATTTTAATGTCGTTTTTCTCGTAATCGCGCCCCGGTTATCGTACGGAGGTTTTTGGGTTGATTTGGTTAGCCGATTTTCAGTCGAGATTTCGAGTGGGGATTTCGGGATTTCCGCAATTCATTTTGTACTGCATTTCGTATTACCGGGAACGGTTGGTTTCCGTGCATCATTACAGTGTTGTGGATTACGATATTGATCAGTTATGTTTATATATATTCAGGAGATCAAGATCGAGATCTGGATCGTGATCGTGCTTCGGGCGAGGGATCTTCCGCCGGACCACGAGTGTAGCGCGTGTGCGCGTTTCGAGAGTCTGTGAGTGGACATTTCTTTTCACGGATTGTTTGCGAGTCTTGATATACGTTTTATGAACTTGAGCATGCGTATGAGATTTCGGATTACATGAGCATGTGTTTTACGATTATACGATTATACTTATACGAATATACGTATACGAGTATACATACACTTATATGCTGTTTCATGCATTTGCATCAAACTGTTTATGATTTGGTTTACACAGAGTACAGTCTTGGTTACGTTGTTGTATCGATACACTTGCCTCTCGGCTGATCCCCGATGGTAGGCCATACCAGGAGGGGCGTATCCCCGACTGACCAGTGAGGGGCGTTTCCCCGGATCCGAGGCCATTTCTGGCTAGAATCACGTGGAAGTCAGGGACTCCGTGGTTCTGACTGTACTAGCACGGTGTGTGTCCATGAGTGACCCCGTGGGATTTTTACTTGCATGCTCAGTACGCTGGAGGATTATGGTTTTACCTCGTGTACTTTATTATTTCTATTTACCTGGACTCGCATATGTTTTTATAACATATATATTAACTGGTGAAAGACATTTATTTTCGTCCACTCACTCTAACGTGTTTATTGTCTTTCCCCTGGGCTTTTCGGTTTCCGTGACCAGTTTGCAGTTCAGGTTTGGTGTTTCACGTCGCGGTTTGGAGGCTAGTGATCAGAGTCACCTGTGTTTTCCAGTAGGTTCTTGTTTCGCCTACTGACGTACATATTGTATATATTTTACTTTAGAGGTCGCTCTGATACATTATGATTCATGTTTACACGGATTTTCTCAGATATACATATACATAGTACAGTATGTTTACTGTTTATTGATTATATTGATGTTGAGAAATCCGGATGGGATTGGTGCCCACAGTTTGATTTTGTGGCATAGGATGAAGTGTGTTTTTCCGCGTGCAGGTTAAGGTAATTCCACGCTAGTAACGAAACTCTGCCAAAATTTCAGAAAATTTTTGTTGGTTCGTATTTTCAGAAGGGGTTCGATTCCGATTTAGGTAGCTGAATCGGGGTTGGATCTTTTCAGCTTGGTATCAGAGCATTAGGTTGTCAGATTCTGTAGACTCTTGTAGTTGTGACGCTTAGGGTATTTGAGTTGATACAGCCTGACAGGAGTGATGACCCGACTGGCCAGCGGTACTCATCAATACTTCGGGTGTTGTGTGTCCTCAAATATCTGCGGTTTCATGATTACGTTCTTTCTGATTGTACCTAATGCTTGTCTTGTATCAGTAGGATGCCTCCTCGACGTGGTCCCCGTGTTGACCGGGATGATGATCCTGATGAGGATCGCCGAACGCGCGACTTACTGATGCGAGTGCTGCGTTTGGAATAGCGTTTTGACCCTATGGTCAAGGCTCGCACTGCGGGTGCTACTGTGTTTTCGGGTTCAGTGGATCCAGAGATATGCGAGGCATGGTTGGTTCAGATTGAGCGTGTTTGTGAGCGTCTGCAGTTTACACCTGAGCAGATGTCAGTAGCCGCAGTTGGTTTACTTGAGGGTGATGAATATTTTTGGTGGGTTAGCACCGACAGAGTTCCTGTGGACACTCCGTGGACATTGTTTCGTGATCTGTTTATGCGGAGGTATTTTAATCAGGCTATCCAGCAGTGCAAGTACGAGGAGTTCACTAATTTGAGGCAGGGCAGTTTGTCTGTACTTGAGTATCGGGATCGGTTTACCCGTTTGTCTCGTTTTACGCGGGATATGGTGGCTACAGAGGAAGCCAAGTGTCGTAGGTTTGAGCTGGGATTGAATCTGAACATCAAGGCGACACTGACTACGATGCCTCGGAACAACTTTGATGAGTTTGTCAGTGCTGCACTCCGAGGCGAGGATATTGAGCAGGAGAGACAGCAGAGGTACCAGCCGAGGCGATTTGAGGAAGGTGGACCGAGTCAGGGGCCTTCGAAGAGGCAGAGTTCTGATACATCCGGTTCAGCTTCATCTTCAGGTGGTGGATCATATCGACCACCAGCTGGTGTACCGAGACAGAGGCCGAGATGGAGGAGAGATAGACCACAGCGACCGCAGGCTAGTGCTGGTTCCAGCGGTTCTAGTTATCCACAGCGTACTGGTGGCGCATTTGCTGTACCGAGGGAGTACCCGTTGTGTAGTCTCTGCAGTCGACATCATGTGGGTCCGTGTCAGCGAGGCCCTATCACTTGTTTCCGCTGTGGCCAGGTGGGTCACTATGCGAGGGAGTGTCCTCAGTTGTATGGCGGTGACCTACAATTTGTGTAACCCTATACCTGAAAATGACCAAAGATTAAGTATACATTAATGAAAGGCCCTCATATTTAAGATTTAGGTAAACCCTATATATAAATATAATTGTATTTGACAACCCAATATATATGAAAACACGATATGATTTGCAGGGATATGTTCTCTTAACTATACAAGCACACTATCTCCATTCGAGACCAACTCCTTGCAAACTAGATGTCAACTTGCTCTTCTCTACATCGGACTCTATCTAATTGCATTCGGCACCAACGGCGTTAAATCTGCCTTACCGGCTTTGGGAGCTCTAATTCGATATAAAAAACCTTAAGCAGGCAGCTCAATTGTCAAGTTTCTTTAACTGATTCTTGTTCGATCAGTATCACCATCGGTGCTCTATTTGGCGTCACTTTTGTGGTTTGGATAAGTTCCAACCATGGCTGGGACTTGGCCTTTGTTGTGTGCACAGTGGCAATCCTCTTTGCAGTCATATCGCTATGTATAGGCTAGTCCTTTTACCGCAACAACAAGATCCACTACTGGAGGAGAGAATCGGGGCGACGTAGTTATATTTCTACGTCGCTCCAATATTCGATGAGGCGACGTACATTGCCTTTGATAAAAAGTACGTCGCTTCAACAAACTGAGGCGACGTAGATTCATCGTTGTCGCTTCAATAAAATAAGGCGACTACTTTTTCATTCGAAGCGACCAAACTCATCTACGTCTCTTCGAATAAAATCTAGGCGACGTAGATTGCTCAATCTACGTCGCCTTGATTTTATTCAAAGCGACGTAGATGAGTTTGGTCGCTTCGAATAAAATCGAGGCGACGTAGATTGAGCAATCTACGTCGCCTCGTTTTTTTTTAATCTGGATCTACTCTTCTTCTTAAAGTCAAACCGTTCATAAAGTTAGAATTTTAGAAAAACAGTTCATTCGCGTTCTGCAGCTGTTCTTGTGCAATTTTGGGAGAAATTTGAGGAAATTGAGAAAGAAAGTTGTTCTTGCCATTGATTTGATTCTTGAGTAAGGTTAGTTTGATTTCTATCTCTTTAACCCTCTTTATGACCATAATATGTTAAATTAGAAGTGAAATTGAAGTTTTGGTGAAATTTTTGAAGTTGAATTGAATTTGTTGTTATGTTGTAGTTTTAGTGTTTGAATCATTGAATATTGGTAAATCATGTTATAGGTTCATGAATAATGTTTGAAATTTGGTTAAGTTTAGTGAAATTTATTGATGATTAGAAGTGAAATTGAAGTTTTGGTGAAATGTTTGAAGTTCAAATTGAATTTGGTGTTATGTTGTAGTTTTAGTGTTTTAATCATTGAATTGTGATAAATCATGTTATGGGTTCATGATTAATGTTTGAAATTTGGTTAAATTTAGTGAAATTAGTTGATGATTAGTGTAGATTAGGTGTATTTGAGCCTTAATTAGTAGTGTTATTAGTGTTAATCATGAAATCGAGCGTATGGCTATATATAATTGTGGTGTTTATCAACTTAGAACTCCCGTTTGAGAATCAACAACTCATCTAGTTGATCGAGTTGAGTTGTTGATTCTCGAATTGTCCCATTTTTGGACACTTTAGGTGAACATGACTTTGTTGATCCTTTTGCTATTCATGTGATTTCAGTTTCAGTTTTGGGATATGGTTTCGACAGTGTCTCCTTTCAATGTTCCCCGAGTGCAAATTAGGTTGTTTAGATATGTGTGCACTCGGGAAACTGTAGGGAGATGCTGCCGAAATTTCCCTAAACTGGAGCTGAAACGCATGGGTGCAAAAGAGTTGACAAATGTCGTGTTCCCCTGAAGGGGATAGGACCCAACCCGGAGGCATAAGGCGAAGAAGTGTGGGGTTTTGGTTGAATCGCAACTGTGGCGAGGTAACTTTGTTCATATTGATTGCTTATGCAGACAGGAAACATGGACGGACACCCAGACAAAACTTGGATGACATATCATCGTGCTGATCTAAGGTACATCACAGGCATATTCGAGTTCATGAATTTTGCCCGGCGACATAGTAACGGAGCCGATTATTACTTCTGCCCGTTCAAACATTGTGAGAACGGTCCCTTCAAGGTTACTATGGATGTCATGTATCATCACTTATCACACAGTGGTTTGAGTCCGGATTATACAGTCTGGCACCTTCACGGGGAAGTTTCTGGTGAACTGGCAATGCTCAGTCAACGAAGACAGTGGCTTCAAGACAGAGTCGGTCCTTCTAGTGGTGCCGGTCCTTCAGTGAACCCGCAGTTGGAGATTCTACATGATGCTTATCCCTATTATCCTGGATACCATGCAGATGCACCCCAACAATTAGTGGAAGATAATTCAGGCATGAACTTCAATGACATGGTAGACGATGATTATGAAAAGTACGATAGATTATTGAAGGAGTCACAGACCCCATTATATGAAGGCAGTGAGGAAACTGTTTTGAGTGCCATATTAGATGCAATGGAAATGAAAAATGAAAATGGATGGTCGGACACAAGTGTTGACTCTTTATGTATTTACATTAATAAACTTCTTCCCAAAGGGCACACATTCCCCTGTTCATACTCGAGAATAAAAAAAATCTTGAGTGATCTTTCACTGGGTTACGAAAGAATTGATGCGTGTGAGTTTAACTGTGTGTTGTTCAGGGGGGCGCTTGTAAACGAGAGGATTTGTCCAGTGTGTTATTCTGAAAGATATAAGCCATATACGAATGATATTCCCAAAAAAATAATTCGTAACTTCCCTCTAACACCAAGGTTGAAGCGCTTGTTTATGTCCCCACACACTGCCAAGCATATGCGATGGCTGGGGGAGCGGATATGCATGGCTGGTAGCCTCAGCCACCCAGCTGATGGAGAAGCGTTTCAACATTTTGACAGAACTTTTCCAGGTTTTGCACGGGACTGCAGGAATGTGCGCCTTGGAGTAGCAATAGACGGTTTCAATCCATTCGGAACAATGGGAACTTTGCATAGTACATGGCCCGTTGTTGTGATGCCGTACAATCTACCACCATCAATGTACATGAAGAATGAATATAACATGTTATCAGTGTTGATTCCAGGCCCTAAAACTCCCGGAAAGTGCCTTAGTGTTCTCATTGAGCCGATGATCGAGGAGCTAATACATTTATGGGTCGTTGGAGTCCATACTTTTGATCGAGTAGACAATGAGGTATTCTTGATGAAGGCAGCGGTAATGTGGACTATTAGCGACTTTCCAGGTTTAGGGATGCTTGTGGGGTCAACTGTGAAAGGGTACAAGGCATGTCCAATCTGTCTAGATGAGCTAACTTCAGAGCATATATGTGGGAGGATAGTTTATGAAGGTCATCGAAAATAGCTCCACCAAGATCACCCTTGGAGATTGAGCAAGGTCTTTAACGGGAAGGAGGAGTTTGGCGGAAGACCCTATCAGAAGAGTGAAGATGAAATTTTGGAGGACGTTAGGTCACACGTTTACCCTATTCTTAGCCAACATGAAGACTTGAAGGTGCCGTACAATCCAAATAACAGACAGTGTTGGACTCACGAAAGCATATTTTGGAAGCTGCCGTATTGGTCATCATTGAAGATCAGACATTGCTTAGATGTCATGCACATTGAAAAAAATGTGTGTGACAACATCCTTGGAACCATTTATTCGATTGATAAGAAGTCTAAGGATGGTCCAAAAGCTCACCCTGCTTTGAAGAAGAGGAATGTGCGAAAAAACCAGTGGCAAAGAGCGGGTGACCAGGGTACGGCGAAAGTTCCTCATGCACCCTTTTTAGTTAAAAAGGATGATCTAGAAGATGTGTTCCAGTGGTTCAGGGATGTTAAGTATCCTCTTGGTTATGCAGGTAGTTTGAGAAGTAAGGTGAAAGTAAGTTCCCTGTCACAGTTTTATGGATTGGTATGATTGCCATGTCTTGCTTCAACGTCTTCTTCCTGTGGTTATCAGAGGGTTCCTGCCAGAAAACGTTGTGAAACCATTGATAGCACTGTCAAATTGGTTTCGTCAACTATGCAGTAGGGAGCTTAAGAAGGAGGTTGTGCGTGACATGGAAACTGAGATAGTGATGATTCTCTGCAATTTGGAGCTCATATTTCCTCCACATTTTTTTACATCTATGGTTCATCTCATGGTTCATCTGCCCGAACAAGTATTCCTTACAGGTCCAGTACACTATACATGGATGTATCCAATTGAAAGGTAAAATGTTTTGTTATTGCTAATATTATGTTCGTTATGTAATATGTCGGCAATTAGGGTTTATTGTACTAATCTTGAGTGGTGTTTTTGCAGGCAATTAGGAAAATATAAAAAGTCAATGAGGAATACACGTTACCCGGAAGGTAGTATTGCTGAACAGTACCTCGTACATGAGTCGGTGACGTATTGTAAGTCTTATCTCAGACGGATGGACAACAAAGATATCGACACTTCTATAGCTGAGTGGAATATCAGCTGTGTTTCACTCTTAGTAAGACCAGATATTATCGAGACTCACTGGCAAGTCTTGGTGGAAACAGACGAAGTCAAACCTTACCTAAAAGAACATCTCAGAAGGTTCGAGGCTAAAAATGATGAAGATTTCGACGAGCTTCGTCGGAGGAGGAGTTTTCTTCGATGGTTCTTAACATGGGTACATATGCCTATTAATTCTTGTAAGGTTCTTTGAGGGTTTATAACACTTATCTCTAACTTCTCTTAACATTTATCTCTCAGGTGTCCCTTAAAGAAACAAACTCGGACCCGAGCTTGGTTGCAGGAATAAAGTCATTAGCTCAAGGACCTCAGCAATGTCGGGTTTATAAGTCGTGTTATGTGAACGGTGTCAAGTTCACATCGTTTGATAGAGATCAAAGAACCGTGACTCAAAACAGCGGTGTCATGATAGACATGGGTTCATCCAAGTTCTACGGCCATGTTAACTACGTGGTCGAAGTATTATATGCAGGTCGTATGCCAGTGCTGTTGTTTAAGTGCACATGGCACAACTCCGAGGACCCTGAAGATCTTGACACCGTTATAAAAGATCATGGACTGATATCAGTGAATACAAACAATAGTTACTATGAGGATTCACCCTTCATAATTGCAACCAAAGCAAAACAGGTATTCTACATAAACGATCCAAAGGCTGGTGGTACTTGGAAGGTAGTACAAGAAATGTCGCACCGCAATGTCTACAGCGCCGAAGTACTGGCCATAGATGAAAACATATCGCGTACAGGAGATCATATATTCGAGCCTTACCAAGAGGACACTCCCACGGTGATACAATTTTACCCAGATTTTCAACTACTTTTGGACGAAGAAGGAGACGAGGACGAGGACGAGGATGACGAGGACGACGAGGACGACGAGGACGAGGACGAAGACGAAGACGAGGACGAGGACGAGGACGAGGACGAAGACGAGGACGAGGACGAGGACGAGGACGAGGACGAAGACGAGGACGAGGACGAGGACGAGGACGAGGACGAGGACGAGGACGAGGACGAAGACGAGGACGAGGACGAAGACGAAGACGAAGACGAGGACTAAACTAATATTATTATGAATTTGAAACCTAAATTTGTATTTTCTTTACAGTATAATTTATGTATTCGAGAAAATATTACTAACTTTATAATTCTAAACTTCATCGTTTCTTTCATATTCAGTTCATTACCTTTCCATAAATAAATTGAAGCGACGAAGAATTCAATATTTGTTAGTATCTCTAATTTTAAGCGACGTATATTGATCAATCTACGTCGCCTCAGTGTATTTATTTTTTATTTTTGAATAAATGAAGCAACGTAGATTGATCAATCTACGTCGCCTCAACATATTTATTTTTTAATTTTTATTTTTGAATAACTGAAGCGACGTAGATTGATCAATCTACGTCGCCTGGTCTATTCAAAAATAAAAAAATAACAATTATTTATGAAGCGACGTAGATTGGATCTTTGTCGCTTCCTATAATTTCAAGCGACAAAGAACTCCATCTTCGTCGCTTCAACATGTTAAAGCGACGTAGATACTCATTATTTGTCGCTTGAAATTATAGGAAGCGACAAAGTTTGAGATCTTCGTCGCTTTAACATGTTGAAGCGACGTAGAAAGCAATCTACGTCGCCTCGTTTCCTTTATAATTCCAGAATCACAGTTGCTTTCTTCTTCTTCTCATTTCGTTTCCTTCTCACTTTACCTCTGTTCGACCTCGCCCCAAAGCCCTAATCCCAAACCAAATCGATTGAAACCAAATCGAATCCCGTCTTCTTCCTCCACCAAACCCGAAACCATCTTCTTCCTCCCCCTCCCTCACCGTCGAATCCCGAAACCCCAGAGCTTCTTCCTCCCCCTCCCTCACTGTCGAATCCCGGTTTGGGAAAAAAGGACAAATCAAAGTTTGGGTTTTGACCTAAAATCATCATCATCCATCTCTTCTCAAATTCTCCTCCCCAAAACCCACCGTTTTCATCAAATCAAATTATATCTCTCTGCCGAGCTTCTCTTCACTTCATTGAAGATTCTCTAGTAATCGAATTGTTCGGGTGCGTACTACTCTCTTTACCCACAATTTATGTTTATAGTGATTATATGAATCAATGTGTTTGCATTTGGCTATTGGAATGGAATGGAGAATAGTTTGGACTTAGATTATTTTACCGACTGTGTTTGCATTTGGGTATTCAAACTTATATAAACATTGACAATTTCATATGCTTTTCTGCAAGCTTTTATGGGTTCATTTTGTGCTCTCAGATATTTAGTTTAGAAAACTACTGGATTTGAATTCATTTTCTTCAAACAGGCTATTCTGTTCAACATGTTTAGGTTACTGGTATTCAAGGAAGATAATGAATTACAGAATAATAATACATCCCTTTACAGATGTGGATGGAACTTTAATTCAGGTTCATTACTAATCTATCAATACTTGTGATTTCAGAAAGAAGAAGCATTCCGGGTCCGTGTAGCTAAAGCAAATGAAGTGACCCAACTCGAGAAGGTATGGCGCGACATTTCGTGTAATCTATCAATGTGTAGTTGTTGTCCATGTGTAGAAGTTGCTGTCCATGTGTAGAAGTTGCTGTCCATCTATCATTTTGATTGTTTAGTTGCTGAATGTTCATGTTTAGTTGCTTTTCATGTTTAGGCTTTCATGTGTATAATCATTTTAGAGAGTTTATCCCATATCTAGTTGCTTTTTAATCTGTAGAGTTAAGGTTTTGTATCTAGTTGTGTATATTAGCTCGTATTCGTAGTTTTCGGTATCGAATTATGCTGTTAAAGGTTCGTGGTGTTATGCGTTTGTGTTATCATCGTTGTATTATGCTGTTAAAGGTTGAACGGTGTTATGCGTTTGTGTGTAGTAAGATTGAAGCACCGAGTAGTCACTATGCTAAGTACTTTGCATTAGTTACTTTGTATGAAAAGAATGTTGTTTTTATTGTACTGATTATATGAATGTTGACTTGTTACTTTGCATTAGTTACTGTTGACTTGTTAATCTTATGTGATTATTACGTGATGTTTCTATCGTTTCTTCTTTGTCACTTTTATAATTTGATTAGTGATAGATTAAGTTTTGGCCATAATTTGATAAGAGTAGTTCACTCTTAATAGATTAGTTGATACAGAATGGCTCCCGGAAATACTGGATACCAGAGGAAGAAAGCGGCGATCTAGCGTCGTGAAGCGGCCGCGGCGGCCGCGGCGGCAGCTGCGGAGGCTACGGAGGCGGCGTGGCGAGCATTCAGCAGAGATGGGGCTTCCGGGTCGGGTTGCCCCACGGGACAATCTGCGACCCCGACGATTCCAGAAGTAGGGGTTTTAACGCCTGCCCCAAACCTTGAGGATGCGATTCCTCAAGTGGATGACAGCGACGCCACTACGGCGTCACAGCATCCTCCCGCCCTCAGCATCCGATGCAAGAAGACCAAACTCCCCGACATGGTGGACATGGCAACCGGAGATCCGACGAAGCAACAGCGCGGAGTCGTTTTCGGGACGAAGACGGAGTACCTCGTCCGGATGAACAACAATAGGAGACTACAAGTCACTTACTCTACGAGGCATCGGGGGCCTGCGACGAGGGAAATGAGGAGTCTGATGTGCAGAGACATCGGTAGCATCATCCGCGGAAAAGTTCCAATGCTTGCACCTAGCTTTTTGGGACTTAGCGATTTGCATCGCGATATAGTCAATAGCAATATTGAGGTATACTTACTGGCCGTAGCTTACTTACCTACTTTATGGTTTATGTAAATATAACTTTGACATAACGGAATTTAAATGTCTTGTGCTAGACGAACTACGACATCCCGGCGACTGATGTGGAGATGTGGAACTTCATTGATGCGACGGCGCAAACAATCTACAAGGATTGGAAGTACGATTGCCATCAACATTATCTCCACGTCAGCCAGGAGACTCCGGCCGAGTTTCTCGGGAGGGAAGACCAATGGGCGTGGTTAAAAGCCCACTTCGAAGACCCTGCTTACTTGGTGAGCTTCATAAACTATCCGCACAGTTTTTGTAGCCAACATTCTAAAAATATGCATGTTTATCTATTCTTATTTTAAAATGATCTTTGTGTGTGTGTGGCAGCGATTGTGCGAACGGAATCGAGGAAACCGAAACAAGAACAAGGAGCAACAGCTCAACCACCATTCGGGATCCCTCGCCCTCTCGTACCGAAGCGAGGTGTTGGAGAAGGAGGGTCATAGAGCGCCCGCCGTCCAGACGTAGATTAACGTATACCAGCCGAACAAGAATGCGGCTGAGAAAGTGGTAAGCTCAAATAGGTTCACGTTACGTTATTTCAATTATTTTTGTTTACTATATTGTAATATTATTTATTTGATCTATTTTAATTGAGCAGGCGGCAGTGAAGCGTCGACTCGATGAAGTCTTGTCGCAACAAGATAGTGTTGCGGGCCCAGTTGACGGCGATTCGGTTTCCCAAGCCCAGCCTCTTCCTCTTAATACACAAATAAATATCATAGAGGAAGAGGTGGGTTCAAGGCCCGGGACCTCTATAAGAGGTAATAAATCTCTTAAACCACCGTCGTTCATCTCGATTTACGTTTTGCTTTATTTTGGTTTACCATACAGTATACTAATATTTGTTCTTGTTCGACGTTACAGGGGTGGGGCGCGCTCTCACACGCGACCCCAAACCGAGAGGGGGGGCCCGGGTACAGGAAAGCCAAACCCTAATGCAAAAGGAGATCGCTGAAGCCAGAGAGGAGGCGCGCAGATCGACCGAGGTGGCGCAGAAGGCCATAGCGGATTACAGTGCGCTCGCCCAAAGGATGCAAGAAATGGAGGCCATGTTGCGATCATTCCAGGCTGCGAGTCAACAACCTCAAGCTCCTCCACCACCTCCTGGCTCGTAAACTGTATCTAGGCTTTGTATAAACTTGATTTGTGTAAACTTGATTTGTATAAACTTTTTACGTTTTGATTTGTGGCAATTTTTTCTATATAACTTGATTTGTGGTTGAATGCGTTTTTGTGGTTGAATGGGTTTTTATGTTTGAAAATTGCGATAGGTCGTGACTTGGTACAATAATATTTAATTTTTATTTTTTTTATTTTTGAATAAATGAGGCGACGTAGATGGAGCAATCTACGTCGCCTCATTGTCTAAATAAAGAAAAAAATAAAAAATAAATACATTAAGGCGACGTAGATTGCTCCATCTACATCGCCTCATTTATTCAAACATAAAAAAAAATAAAAATTAAATACAATTAAACGACGTAGATTGAGCAATCTACGTCACCTCATTTATTCAAAAAGAAAAAAAAATAAACATTAAATACATTGAAGAGACGTAGATTGATCAATCTACGTCGCGTTGTTTATTCAAAAAGAAAAAAAAAATATTAAATACTTTGAAGCGACGTAGATTGAGCAATCTACGTCGCTTTGTTTATTCAAAAAAAAATTATTAAATACATTGAGGCGACGTAGATTGCTCAATCTATGTCGCTTTGTTTATTCAAAAAGAAAAAAAATAAATATTAAATACTTTGAAGCGACGTAGATTGAGCAATCTACGTCGCTTTGTTTATTTAAAAAGAAAAAAAATATATTAAATACATTGAGGCGACGTAGATTGCTCAATATATGTCGCCTAATTTATTCAAAAAGAAATTAAAAATTAAAGATAAATAAAATGACGCGACGTAGATTGAGCAATCTACGTCGCTTAAGTGAGCTATAAATTGAAGCGACAAGATGAGGCGACGTAGTTTTGGTCACAATAAATCGAGGCGACGTAAAATCCAGACGAGACGACCACCTATCTACGTCGCCCCGATTCTCTCCTCCAGTAGTGATCGATCAGAAGAGAAGTCCCCTCCTAAGTTTACTGCAGGTACATCAATATGGTGCGTGTTATTATGTATGTCACAAACTTTTAATGGATTATATAATTATGTTCTCTGATCCAGGTTTGTGTTGCTGCAATCCGAAACCGAAAGCTTCCGCTTCCAGAGACGACAGATAAGTTACATGAGATCCATGACAATGTAGGAGGCCGGGGAAGGGCATGAACTCCTTCAGAGAACACATCAATTCAGTACATATATAACTACATACTCTTATAGAAGATTAACATGCATATGCATGCATGCACTACTAGTACGTATGTAGACTACGTACTCGAGCTAGGTCAAAAATATAACACCGTACCTTACAATCTTTCATAGTTAATTGCATACCACATTCTTTAATTATGTCTCAGATTATTGGAGCATGGAGCCTATGCACAGTGTGACACAAGTCGAAGAACTAAAGCTCCTACTACGCATGCTCCCAATCATACTCACCACCGTCTTCATGAGCACATGCATGGCACAGCTCCAGACTTTCTCGATCCAACAAAGCATGACAATGGACACACACATCTCAGGGTTCAAAATGCCAGGGCCATCCATCCCCATCATTCCCCTCCTCTTCATGCGTGCTCTTCTTCATCCCAATCTACGACCGTCTCTTAGTCCCACTCGTCCGAAAACTCACCGGAATCCCCACCGGTATCCGCCACCTCCAGTGCATCTCCGTCAGGCTCTTCCTCACCTCCGTATCCATGACCGTCGTGGGAATAATAGAGACTCGACGCAAGTCCGTGGCCATAGAGCACGACATGGTGGACTCAAGAGAGGCGCTGCCGATGAGTGTATTCTGGCTAGGGTTTCAGTATGCGATATGTGGGGCCGGAGAGATGTTCGCGTTGGTGGGGTAGTTGGAGTTTTTCTACGCCGAGAGCGCGGCGTGGGTGAAGTACCTAGGCACGGCCATGTCGTGGTGTTCGATTGGGTTCGGGTATTTCTTGAGCTCGGCGATGGTGGAGGTTGTGAACGAAGTGAGCGGAGGGTGGTAGGAGGGAAATTTACTATATAACAAAGGTGGGTTTTCTGTTCATACTGTTCACACTTCAGGATATTATTCGGAGCGTGCGAGGCGTGCCGATGACTGTTCTGGATAAGATTTTCATCCCCCCGATTTCATTCTCTCTCTTTCAATCTCTTGCTCTCTCTATTTTATTTTCTTCAACCCCCCAATTGTTTCCGGGTTTTCAGAAATCTAATCCATAAGATTAGTAGATTTCCACAGCCTCAATCTTCTCTTTCGTAGCCTCACTCTTTCTCTCGCATTATTCTCTCATCATCGCAACCCATTATCTTATCTCAATGAACTCCTCATCGTTGGTTCCTGGGTGTGGATCTGAGTTTTTCTCTGGCCTTCGATCTATTTCGACTTTCGAGGTTCCGTCCTTCGTTGGCGACCTTTGTCATTTTCTAAATCGTGCGAGCATTTGAGTCGGGTTCAGGTTTGGAGGCTCGAGTCTGCTCTTCACGACCAAACCACAGACTCTGCCGGGATGGCTCAACAAGTAGAAATGGGGGAAGAAACTCTTAAGAAGAGGATGATGAGGATTCAACTGCTCCGAAGAAACTCACTCCACCGAGAAATTGCATAGTATGAATGTCCAGCAACTCAAGGAAGAAGCAGCTCTCTGTGGACTTTCGGCTTCTGGTACTAAGAAGTAGTTGCTGGAGCAACTTTGCCAAGAAAGAGAAGGATTCAGTTGACAATTCCGGAGGCTTAATTAGGTATTAGCTTTGACTGGTGCTTATTTTAGAAAGTAATTTTGATTCTGTTTTTGTGGATTTCATGGTCAAAGAAATTAATTTAATGTTGAGTTAATGCGTGTGGTGGTAGTGGCGAAACAAGAAGAAGAAGAAGAAGAAGAAGAAGAAGAAGAAGAAGAAGAAGAAGAAGAATTACATAATGAGAGCAAGGAGAAGATAGTTATTGCTACCAAAAGAGGTACGGCTATGTTGGATCAGTGTGGCCACCGTATCACATAAAGAGGCATTATCATGTTTTGCAACTGGTTAGTCTATTAATAGTGGTGGCATTGCATGAGTTAATTATTTTGTGATTAATGAATCATATAATGATGTTTTTTTTGTGGAGCAAAAAAAAAAATTGGCTGCTATCCTACTTGATAAGTAAAGCTTCATGCATGCATCTTACTTATCTAATAGTTGCGGTTTATTATCATGTGTTGGCTGTTGTGATTTTGCAAAAAAAAATTGAAATATATGGTACTTTTTCTTACTTCTTAGTGGCACTTCTGGGTCATGCTGTCAATATATGTCATCCGAGTTTACATCCAATGTTTTAAGTTAAACTTACTTCAGAGAGTAATATTATAGGGTGGTAGTTACAACTCGATGACAATTCATAATTTTTTGAAGTACTTGATTTGTGTATAATGTCTTTGATAGAAGATTGTTGTCAGGAATCATGGGCTGTATTGGTGATTGTTGTCAGGAATCATGGGTTGTATTGGTTCCTTGCTCATGTGGTTTATCTTATATGCATTTGTATTCTGACCAAGTTGTTTGAATTATTTTTAAATGGTTTTGAAAGAGGAATAATGCTTAATACAGAAGCTAACTTATCATAGCGTATAACTTCTGCAACCAACTAGATTAACCACTAAGGACAAGTTGTATAGCATCTGTTTGAGCTGGTAATGAGTCTAGCTGATAGTTATTTAGTTATTTTCATTTCATATGATTTTTATAAATTACAATGGTGATGTTATTCAAGTTGACTCTTGGGTTAGTGCCTCTGGGAAGAATGCTATGCGACTGGATTGGGTTATCCATGATTTGGTGATTTCATATCTTATGGTCATTTTATTTATGACTGCAGGTTGGAACTCAGGAGTACTCCTAAAAGAATTAAATGAGATTGTTCAGTCTTAGAAAAAAAAAATTGTGCAGATTTCAAATAGGTTGGTAGTTCTTATAACTTCACCAAATTATTTTCAGGATATCTGTTTATATTGTTTGAAATTTACTTCCTAAACCTCACCATAATAGTACTGATATGGTGAGGACAATTATTTAACTTGAGTTAAGTTTTCGGCATATTGGCAATAATCTCAGAGCATCGATGTTAATATATGGGTGGAAGGATACAAAAGAAATGGTGGTACTTAGATTTTACTTAACACACTAGCTATCGTGATATCTTTCCAACTTTTTGTTAATATCTCAATGACATGTAGCCAATATCTGGAAGTCCTCTAGCTAACACAATATCTCGACTTTCCTTTTATCTCCTAGAGTAGAAACTTCAAATTTTGCTTAGATCAAATTGCAATGTCCTTTCAGTTTAACTAATCCAATGTCTTATCTTCAAGGTTTTTTCAGTGAATTGGGAGATAAAAAAAATGGAGAAGAACTTGACCAAAATTAGGTGTGAGGCAGCGATAGTTACATTTCCAATCCAAGCCAAGCAAGCCACTTTAATCAGGCTTGCTATGCTGATTGTCTGCAGATGTCGTGGGTCCTTTGACAGCTGAATTCAGTTATTGAAGCTCGCTACTTTGTCTTCTGCCCCATAGATTGTTAGGTTTGCAATGCTCATTTACTCATACTTTTGTAGTTGACTTTGTGAAATAGTTGTGATTGGTTGTGGCATATAAACTACAACAAATAGAAAATAGAATAATGGAGATTAGTTTAGAAGGAACTGAAAATGTAGATTTCTCTTAAGACTTACATGTTTTCGAGTTGTTATTTGACATCTGTGATTCTCTGAATTTTGTTTGGTAGTTGACAGGAATATGTATTATTACAGTTTGACACAATGCACGCAGTTTCTATGGCTTCTAAATCCGTCTGTTTATCCTTCACTTATGGAATATGTCACACTTTTCTTACTAAGCTCTTTGGATGTAGGTTGGATGTGAAGGACACTGAGTTGTCTGTATGATGCATAAGTTTGTTGACTTACGGGCAATGGCCACAAAGTTATAGATATTATCTACATTTGCTGTTGAGCACATCAGGGTTTTGTTTTCATCGAAGCTGATAAGTTATGTGACATTCTAGAGGTGAGCTATGCCTCAATTTTTTCCCCAAAGTTTCTCCTTTGTTAGTCAGTATTTGTAAAATTAATTACTTACAGCCAAAACTGTTATGAACTAATGTAGATGTTGTTCTAATCCGAGAAGCTAGATGTTTTTTCTCCTTTTTCATCTATCATACCCTGCTCTATTGAAACGTTGAGAGGAAACTGTACAAGTTTTGTTTACTTGGATTTTGCTTAATTATGAATAGGATGTGTTGTTCATCAGAAATAATGTAGTTAAAGATGTTAAGAATTCATGATGTTGTCAATTGAACTGCTTTAAGTGGTACGTTTATTGGTGCTCGGAACACATGTTGTATATGTTTGGTTTATGTACGGATTTCATTCAATGTCGAGAAGTCAGAAACAACATGTTAACTGTTAATTTCAACAAGAATTTATCTTTCGTATGTCGTTTTATCTATTATGCCTTTCAGGTAAAAAAAATTATTATAATTTTCCTTTTCTTAGTTTTTCTCTATTATTTGGGTGCCAGAAAGATTTATCTCATTGGTTTATGCAGTCTATTCAATTTTGTTTTGTTGAGTTTCTGCAACGTTTTAAGGCTCTTTCGAGTTTATGATTCTTTTTATTCTTTTTCTAGAACCTCAGTAGAGAGGTTCAAAGGTTCATTTTGAGGTGCTTTGTTCAATATATTATTTGACTAGATATTCAATTTACTTTTTACTCTCTCTGTCTCACTTAATTTGTTACCTAGGAAATACATATTTACTATAATGTTCATGTATGTGCAGTTGTAAAGATTCCATTGATAGGGTTAATTCGATGATAGTTTATGAATTTCCGAAATACTTGATTTGTGTATAATGTCATCGATAGAAGATTGATGTTAGGTCTCATGAGCTCTATTGGTTCCTTGCACCTGTGGTTTATTTTATATGGATTTGTATTTTGACCAAGTTTTGAATTCATTTCTTCATTTTTGGGATTTGTTTCTTGGTTTGTGTATAATGTCTTCGATAGAAGATTAATGTCAGGACTTATGAGCTCTATTGGTTCCTTGCACATGTGGTTATTTTATATGCATTTGTATTTTGACCAAGTTTTGAATTCATTTTCTTTGTTTGTGGGATTTGTTTCATGGGTCTCATTCTGTTTTCTTTGTTTCCTTTTAGATTGGCTAAATGATAGTGAATCGCTCATTTGTTGCCGCTCAACATTTAGACAACCTCAATTTCATGGTGAGTACATTTGTAATTGATCTTTTTGCTTTTAATTCATATGTAAACTTTATCGTTTATTGTTATGGGGTTTTGCTTCATCTATTCAAGTTTCTCCATTTGTTTGCACTTTTATAGGCAAATTCTTGAGTTTCTATTGTTGAATTCAAATCGATAATGTATGTTGCATTTTCCCTATACCACTATATCAGGCACAAACCTAATTATACAATAATCTGTACCTTCATATTTGAGTTTGGGTTTGAATTCTTTTGCATTAAGAGCATCGTGTTGTGCAGCCTTGCAGGTGCTTTGTCAAATTTAATTTTAAAAGAGTTATGGCCAGAACTTAGGTTGAATAGGTAGTTATAGATGTTGCTAATTGCGTTAGTGGTGAAAAGTTTGAAATCTTGAAGAATATTTTGGATAATGTGCTTGAGATTACGAACTGTGGGAAAAGAGGTATGCTCAGTGAATGTGTGAGTGCTGATTATGTGTAAAAAGAGAAGGTTATTTCGTCTGATTTTTGCTCACAAGATTTAGAATGATGTCGGCTATCTTTTGATATTCAATTTAATTTACATTATCAAGTTTTCTATTTTCCAAAAGCCTATCGTACCGTTCATTACAAACATACTTGAAATGCCTACATCTTAGTCAATTATTGGGATTTTTTTCGTATTTTATACAAAGTTTTTGATATATATGCTTAGATGGTAATAAATGGAAGAAGTAAAACATAAACTAGGTCAATCTGTTTAGGTGGTTGATGTGTTGCAATTGAATGTCCGTATATGTGATAGTGTTATATAGTTCTTTGACATTGATCTTCTTATGCCCTCAATATTTAGAGCTTATTAAGTTACAGAAATTGTATACTAATATATGGTTTATCTAAGTGTCATCCAATTATAGTATCTAATTAGTTTATATACATAATAGTTTATAAAAGTATTCAATTTCACCCTACAGTGCACTGGCAGTGGAAATTAAAGTTCGAGATCTTGGTCTGCTATTTTTGGTACGCCTTAAGTTGATTCTTCAGATTCTATAGGGGATAGTCTCAACAAAGGCTTCTCTCTTTTTATCTCTCTAAGTTATGATTTCGATCACCCAACAAAGGTTGGGTTATTTTTATTCATTGTGTCTAATTAAATTGTACATGTTGCAGATATGGATTCAGTTCCAAAGCTTCAAGCTCTGTCTCAGGGTGATAGACGAGTGTCTTCCTTGCGTCATGATTTTTTTTAGTGCACAGCATATTTGGATAGTAATCATGGAGACAAAGACTTGGATCTTCCTACATAAAAGGTTTTTCAGTTTTTTTCATCACAATTTAATTTAAGTTATGGACTTCGTGAAAGGATTCTAATCTAATTTTCTTTTTGTTTTTACCGTTTTTTATTTTCTGAAAATCTTAAGGATGAAACTTGCTGCATACTTGACCAAATTCAATCATACATTTAGCATGCAATATCTATATTGATAGTAGCATATGAACTCTATCTATTCCTACAGATTTGAATCAGGATAGTCTAATTATGATCTGTGTGTGTATATGATTTGATCATGTAGTCTAATTTTGGATTCGTTTTGGTTTCAATTTGTGGTCACTGTAGTTGATTGAACTAATGAATTGAGTCGACACTGACACATCTCAATGGAATCGCAAAGACATCGTGGGATCTATCTTAGTCGTTGTGAGGTTCTCTCTCCCTCTCTCTCTCTCTCATAGTTCTTCTGTAGTAATTGTGAATATTGTGATGATCGATCGTGAGTTTCTATTATATGATATGCTTAGAAGTTTTTTACTATTTCTGTATGTATGCAAAAGTTAAAATAAAGCAATACCAGATTAAGAAACCAATTGGAGGAAGAAGAACCACTGAAAATAAACCTTAAGATTGTAGTTTGTGTATGCGATACAAACTTTTGTATTCTCTCATCTCAATAAACCTAACTTTGGTTTCCAGTTGAACGAATTCCTTTATCGAAGCAAGCATCACTCAACTCTCTGCATTCTGCAAGACCATCAATAAAGGCCTATGTGTACAAATTCTCACTATTTCGTTCATTTTAGCATCTAGGTTTACTATAAATTTGTTTTATCCTGTTTGCTGACATCCTCTTGATTTTCTTTAAACAAATTTTTAATGATCAGTTGGAATTTTTGGGTTCAGTTTGTCAATTTTCTTACTACATGAACATGATACTACACATGAAGATATATTTTGAAAATTGATTACAACACCAATGTTCTGTTGGTTTTTAGATTATGTTAAATTCCAAAAATTACTCATGTTGACTATGTAAAGAGAAAATTGATCAACACCAATTTAATGAAAAAGCCCAATTGTATGTTTAGACTATAGATTAACAATTGCTATTATCCTATGGTAGTTTTTTTTTACTACACCATGATGGTTCATGTAGTATCTTTCTTGATAGTAATGTAAAAATTTATGCCTGTTTTCTTTTGTGTTAATATCATTATGTGGGTTCCCTTATTAGAATAGTTGGGATATTTTTGAAGATACATATGCTTAATATTTTGATTTTCCTTGAACATTGAATGCAATTTATCAACTGCCTTTGTAGTAAAGCTTAGTTTGGAATCCTTAATAATCTAATATGATCATGTGGCTTACAGTTTGGTGTTTAAATTTTATCAGGAGCTGATTCGAAGTAAAGAACTAGATGTTGACAACAAGGGATTCCAATTTTCGGAAAATTCAAAGAAGCAATCGATCTTAGCTAAGTTGATATGATCAAGTGAATAAGTCAATAATATTTCGAGTCTCAATGGAATTTCATCACACCTTGGTGTTGAAAAACATGAAAAATGGCAATCTCAGCTCAATTTTACTATAAGTCTCAATGCATTTGTTTCCAGTATATCATAAACTGGTAGAGTAATTAGGTGCATTGTAAAAATTGAGGTATATCCACTTTGGACAGAAAAAAATGAATACAATCGAAGTTTTGGAGTGAAAAAAAAAATGAGCTGTCACTTGGAATTATTAGAGTATTCAGACAATTAGGAGAAAATAAAATGTCTTTCATTGTAGTTGTTCTTGTTCTAATTCTGATGTAAATTATAATTCTCAAGCATGTAGTTCACAGCTTTGTTATGGCTCTAAGGAGAAGTATACTCTCTAAATTGTTAATATCTAGATATACATGTATATCTTGCTCTAGATACTGCATTTAATTATTATTATTTTCGTTGCTATTTGTAGTAGATGGTTTATGAATCTCTCTTAGCTAGTTTAAATCTGGAAATAAATATTGGTGTTGTTGGGTATACCTGTTTGGCTGTCATGGATTTATTGGGGATGTTATTGGAGTTGTGTTGCTAATGGTTGTTGATGTATTTAATCTCATCTATATCTCTCTCTATCTCCTATGTATTTCATTACATGAGAGACTTGGATCCAGCTTTCCAAGGAGCTGGACAAAAGGCGTATCCTTTCTTATCTGATAATATGCATTGGTAGGTTTCGTACAGGTGACCTGTGTTTTGTGAGGTATGGTTAGATTGCTGTGATGTCAAACATGGCGATGACTAGGATATTGGAGAAGGTATGACCTTTTTCGAGATTTTGTTTATATTTTTTTTTCAAGGTTTAGTTTCGGTGATAGACTGTGTTTTGTGATATGTATTGATTTTGTTGATTTTGTTTTGTTGTGTGTAGATGACTGGGAAGGATAAAGATTATAGATATATGGCGACGTTAGATTTATTGAATGAATTAAACAAAGAGAATTTTATAGCTGATTCTGAATTGGAGACAAAGTTGTCGAGTATTATTATTCAACAACTTGATCATCTTGCTGGTGATGTCTTTGGATTGGCTATCAAATGGTATGTTTCCGTAACTTGACAAACTCTACTTTATGACTACAAGCTTCAGTCGTAACATGTTCATGTTATCCATGGCTTAGATGTTGTACATGCTTGAAGTTTATGGACTGGAATTCGAGTCTAATTCTTTGTTTGTTGGGTTTATGCCATACTGCTGCCTTGCTTCCATGAGAGACTTGGATCCAGCTTTCCATGGAGCTGGACAAAAGGCGTATCCTTTCTTATCTAATAATACGCTTAGAACATGAACAGTTAATATAATCTTTTTATGTGTCATTCTGATAACTCATATTGCAGTTTATTAGAGTCGGGGACCATAAGATGTAAACGATCACCATTATGGTGCTTTCTGATGTCCTATTTTTCTCTATTGATGTTCTTTAAATTTTGAAATTAGTTGGATTTTGGTGTTAGTCTTCTTTTTGAGAAACTATGTTGTGTTTCACCTTGACAATCAATAGTGGACTTGAAACATGGCGCATCGAAAATTTTCTTCCTGCTATAGTCCCAAAATCCTATCATGGGAAGTTTTTTATGGGAGACTCATGTGAAATTGAAAGTAAGTGGACTAATCTGATTTAACTCATTCGTATTACAATGTCCAGAAGCAATTTCTGTGGTAGGCCGTCAGTAGAAATTCAAATGCTCTTGCTTTTGTTTTGGACTATATATCTCATTTATTTTTGAATTTATATTTATATTGAGTATCTTACCTTTTCTACCCAGACAGCAGCCTCAAAGAGTGGTGCCTTAAGGCATGACATCCATTATTGGCTTGGTAAAAACACTTCTCAGGTAAATGTACCATTTTCCTTCCCGAAGTTATCACCCAATTTTAATTTTCAGGTCAAATTAAAATTCCTGGCATACTGATCTCATTTAGTTTTTTGTTAAAACAGGACGAAGCAGGTGATGCAGCCATCAAGACAGTTGAACTAGATGTCGCTCTTGGACGACGTGCAGTTCAGTACCAGGAAGTACAAGGTCACGAAACTGCAAAGTTTCTATCATATTTCAAACCGTACATCATACCTCAAGGATGTGGAATTTCATCTGGATTAACTCAAGTATGTGAAGAAGAAGCGCAAGGCCACCAAGAAGCCTTCCTCAAGTTCCATTGTTGGTGCCAATCTAAAGTTCATCCAGAAGCATATGACTTGGCTTTAGTGTATTAATCTGCAACTTCAGACGATGTTAATCCAAAGCCTGCTCCGCCGAACAGTAAACCTTCCGCCAAAAGTTTTGGTGGAGACGATTTTTTCAGAAGTTCCGAGTTTGTCGAAGTCGTTAGTATCAGTAGCCGCAAGGAGACCGTCGTTGATTTCTGTCTCTGTGACGACCCAGAACAGAATTAGCAGTGGAATCAGCTGGATCTACGAGCTTGCGCATAGTCGCAGTTTGCCGACAGTTGTTTGAATCACCAGATTTGTTAACGACTAAATCATTGGCCAAGAATTGGAGCTGGGTCTCTTCTCGAGAGTCGTTGTACGTGTGATTTCGAGTTCGTGGGCGATTCCGGATCGTTATTTGGACGACCGAGGAATAAATTATGAATATTTGAAGTTTCGAAGTAATCGGATTTAAATGGTGATGCTCTTAGCGACTAAATTACCGGACGAGAATTTGGCTTCAGCTTCTTCACAGAAGTTGTTGAGAATTTAATTTCGAGCTTGTGGGAACTTCCGGAGCATTATTCTGAGTTACAAAGATTAAGTTGTGAATATTTCCGATTGTTGATTATTTAGTCGGTTATGTATGTGTTTGGTTTGAACAGTTGAGTTTTTATCTGATTGGTCGATGTGTTTGACTTCGGGTGATAATTGAAGAACATGTCGAGTCGAGTTTGTTGCCGTGAGAATTATCGGGATCGGAGTTACGACGTGGAAGTTACGTGTGTTTAAAATTCGTCGAAAAGATAATTATGAAGTTTCCATTTTGGGAAAGTGTATTTACGTGGGTTGCCATATTGGGAAAGTCAAGATTCTTCATTGATGATGTTGACTGGCGTTGAGGGAGAGAGGAGGAGCGACGGTGGCCACGGCCTCGCCGGCGCCGTGCTCCATCCGGCCACCATAGACCACGGCTCTGGTCCCTTCCGGTGCACCTCGGCCTCCTGGTCTCGGCTCTGGCCTCCTCTCACGGCGTGGGACGCCGGAGGAGGTGTAATTTTCCGGCCAAAATTCAAGAGAAATTGGTGAAATCAGGTTGTGATTTTCTGGCCGAATTGAGCTTTAACTTGGAGTGGGCTTTGAAGCTCTCATCACCTACAAGCTACCATGTAAGTTTGGTGATCCAATTTCACTTGTGTATGGAGAATTTTGGAATTGAAATTTGTGTGAACATTCGGTTTTTCATGAAATTGACATAGTTAGAGTGAGAATTGGCCTTCGATGTGGTTGACAAAGTTGCTCAGTGGATGATTTTGCATGGAATGGTGGTTACTCCGCCAAGAAATTTACAGGTTGGTGGCAGCGCCGCCGTTGGCAGTGGTCAACGGCGGTTAACAGTTTGACTTTTGGGGTTTTCGACAAGTTGCATGTCA
The DNA here is from genome assembly GCA_946800695.1 of Geum urbanum. NCBI lineage: Eukaryota > Viridiplantae > Streptophyta > Magnoliopsida > Rosales > Rosaceae > Geum > Geum urbanum. The sequence goes on along the minus strand of OX326998.1, from coordinate 68,917,044 downwards.
TTTCACTCGAAATCGCGCCCCGATCGCAGTGGGGGGGTTCGTTTTTCGAGTTGAGCATCCGAACTTACAGCGAGGTATTGTGGTGTGATTTCCGGATTTCCGACAGTTGTCGTAATCAGATTACGTGTTTCCGAGAACAGTGGTTTCTCGTGATTTGTTTTGAATTGTTGAGTTATGATTTTGAGAAATGGATTTTGTGATTATTCAGGGGTTCGTGATCGTTCGTTTGGCGAGGGACTTTCCGCCGGATCACGGGTTAACGCGTATCGCGTTACGCTAGTCTGTGAGTGGAGATTTCTTTTCATGGATTGTTTGCGAGTCTTTTATATATGATTTATGAACTTGAGCACGCAGTATGATCATGGTTTTACGAGCATGAGATTTCATATGAGATTATGTTTATTATGAGCATGTGTTTTATGATTATACATATACGGATATGCGTATACGAGTATTCATGTACTTATATGTTGATTTATGCGTTTGCATTGAACTATTTATGATTTGGTTTTCGCAGAGTACAGTCATAGTTTATGATGTTGTATCGATACACTGCATCTCGGCTGATCCCCGAGGATGTTTACCGGCTAGAATCACATGTGGGCTAGGGACCCCGTGGTTCTGAATCACGTGTGGGCTAGGGACCCCGTGGTTCCGACTGTGCTACCTCAGCTAGAATCACGTATGGGCTAGGGACCCCGTGGTTCTGACTGTGAGATTTTCCATGCATGCTCTGTTTACGAGTTGGAGTCAGCGTCTCCTCGTATACTATTTGATTTGATTTATTTATATTTCGAATCGCATATATTTTTATAACATATATTACTTGGTGAAAGACATTTATTTTCGTCCACTCACTCTAACAGTTTCCATGTCTTTCCCCTGGGCTTTTCGGTTTCCGTGCCCAGTTTGCAGTTTGGACTTTGGTATCGCATGTCGTGGTCGGAGGCATAGTGCTCGTGCTAACTTATTTCTTCCAGTAGGTTTATTGTTCTACCTACTGTGGTATACTTATATGTTTATACATTAGAGGTCGCTCTGAGTAATCTGTTGTTTATGTTATATGATTTTACTCCGGATTTCAGTAAAGTATAGATATATGTACTACTTTACATTATTGTTGATATATTGGGAAATCCGGATGGGATTGGTGCCCACGGTTTGATTTTTGTGGCATAGGATGAAGTGTATTTTCCGCGTGCAGGTAATGGTAATTCTACGTTGGTAACGAAACTCTGCCAAAATTTCTACGGTTTTGTTTGTTCGTGTTTTCGAAGGGGTTTGATTCCGGTTTAGGCAACTAAACCGGGGTTGGGTCCTTTCAGTCTCAAATTGTCGTTTAATTTTTCTTCTTTACGATTCCAGCTGTGAGAGCTTTATGCATATTCTTTTCGCTATACGATTTCAATATTGCTTTAGATTAGAATTTTAGAACTAAACTAAAACCTGTGGTTAATTAATGTTGATGTTTTGGCTATTGTGGATAAGGTTTTGCTGCAGCCCTCAAGTCAATGGAACCAGATCGCAAGAAGGTAACGTACCCATGCTCAATTGAGCTTCAAAGTTTTGTCCTTTTGTAAGATAGTTGACGTAAAATTTTGTGCTTTTGTTGTTTTTTAGATGATGTGATTCAGAGCATTGTGTTGTAAGATGATGGCAATGCTTCTATCATTATTGAAGTCAATGGAATTTTCTCAACACCCATCATCATATAGACCTGCTGTGATTCTTCCAGTTGAGCGAGCTCTTCAATTTTGTTTGGCTTTAGATGCAGAGAACGAGAAGTCCTTGAGAAACACAGTTAAGTGAATCGGTGGTGGTCATGGAAGTGCAAAGCTCATGGGATGCCCTTCGCAAATAGGTACAATCAAATCGACATTTTCTCTACAGATTGTTCTGAATCTGATTTGCTTGGTTATAGTGTAGAATTCAGATAAAAATTAACTGATTTATGAATCAAACGTTGTTGTTTTGTGAACATATTTTTCCCTGTCTCATCCATAACGAGAAGCCGGTGTGTGAATCACTCATCATCGTGTAGTAAATTGATGAGACATGGAAATGCAAGGCTCTTTTGCTCCCCTCCGATCCTTATCAGAGAGTTTAGGCCAATATTGATAAGGTGATGCATATTCCATATATTTATGTCGATTTGTTTCATCACTATGCATGTCTTTCAATGTTTGGTTTACTACTTGATTTGGGTTTTGATTACTTATTCGATCTCTCTGTTTTATCACTATGCATGTCTTTAATTATGTGGTTCTATACTTGATTTGAGTTTTGAATACATTTTTGACGTCTTTGTTTCATCTCTATGTATGTCTTTGTCTTTGATTGTTTGGTTCTTTACTTAATTTGAGTTTTGATTACTTTTTTGATGTTTCTGTTTCATCACTATGCATGTCTTTGAATGTTTGGTACTTTACTTGATTTGGTTTTGATTACTTATTCGATGTCGATTATGAACGGATCTACTTGAGTTTATGAGGAGGAGTTGCTCTTAGTTGCTAGATGTTTATTGATTTATTGCATGTGAATGAAGTGACATGTATAGATGAATAGATATTTGTTTTCTAATTTAAGAAGTACCCTCAAAATTAGCCTGAACATTTTATAATGATTTCTAACCTGTGTGAAAATGCAGTTGTATGATGCAGGGAGGAAGATATGGACGAAAAAAGTTTAGCTACTTTCGTGATAGTCTAAATTTTCATTTGAATTACGTTTGTTACTTTTTATTAGATAGTGATGGTTGTGAAACTAAGAATGGATAAGAGGGTTTGTTTTTACTTTGAGTTGAGAAGAATTAGTTGAACTATTGCAATTTGATTGCGTTGCAGTGGGTGTGGATCGGGGCCTTATTGTGCCTCCTACTGAACAAGTGTTTTTCTTTGCTTTGCTTTTTTTTTTGTCTTGATTTGGAAATTTATATCTTGGAAGAATTGGTTAATAAATTGGGTTTATATTTACTTGCAGAAGCTCAATGGTGAGTCAAAATTAAGGAGGAGTAAGTATCTTAGAAATGGAAAACCTAATCTGAAGATATAGCCTGAGAGATCTAGGCTCATGTCAAACTGCTATTGGTTTGTGGTTATTTTTCTTCTATAAGTACATGTTAATATTTGCAATCAAACTTGATTTGAATGCTATTCAGGTAGTGAAAGATAAGAAATTGAAGGGCAACTAGCTGATAGAGAAGACTTAAATTTGAAAATTGCAGTAGCTGCTACCATGGTTGAGAAGGTGAGTCTTATTTGATATGATACGGAGACCTCTTAAAGTGACTCATTCATGACACTACATTGGATTATTTAAAAAGAATTATTATCAAAGTTTTAATGATTCAATTCTGGGTTGGTCTTAATTCTGTTAATATTCCTTGGGGTTTAGATTTCTTTTCCAATATACTGGACATGTTGAATGTTGTGGAACCTTCCACATGTAATTTGATTTTTCTTGTACTTTTAGTGCATGTATTAACAATCGATTTGAATGGTTTTTCATTGTGATATATTATAGTACCTTCTGTCAAGGGAAAGTGGTAATTTGGAGGCTGAAGGCTTAGAAAAGATATATAGATAAAGTTAACGGTCAATAGTTCCTGCCATAGATATCTTAAGCTCAAGGAACTAATACGATATTAAATTACCAGGTTTAAATCTCACCTTTTTATTTACCTTTGGTCAACCATCTTTGCTTCATAGCAATTTACTTTATGTATATATACTACCAATTTATTCGCTAACTGATCAAAGACTTGAAGCTCTAGAAGAAGAGGTTCTTATTATGAAGTGTTTATTTTTTTTCAGTTAATATGGTTGAAGATGTTGTTCAATGTTTTGAGAATTAGGCCTGTTGTAATTGATAGATATGGAGTCTCTAGGCGAGGAAGAACAATTTTGATATTCATGTGTTGGAGTCTAGAGCACGAGATGCTGATGATAGGCTTGAAACGATTACTTCTCGAGCCAAAAAGGTCATATATTGATTGATCTCAATCTGATTGTGGTCTTTTGTGAGGGTGATGTTTGTGATTGTGTGTTGATTGTTGCTTTCAGATGAATGGTGTGGTCACTAAGCAGTGGATTCAACTTCAGTAGCTCTAGCAGCCTCTTCATATTCAACAGGTACCTGCCACTTGAAAACTTCTTATAGGTCTACGCTTTAACTTTCTTAGCAATTCAAATATCTTGACTGTTACCATTTATTCTTACTTATGTTATGTTATGAATATATAGGCTTTGATTCAATTCAGTGATGTTGACACTGCATCTGCAACAAAGAATGCCTTGGATGGAAGAAGTATACCCAGGTATGCAATTTTCATTTTGTCACCCCCTGCTTCATATGCATTCTCCCATTAATATGTTTGGAATGACTTTTAGAGTTGTTAACTGTGATTTGATGTTTTGCCTGTAGCTATTTGCTTCCAGAGCATGTGGGTACAAGTAGTTTGCATACTTCATATTCTGCACACACTAATCTAAACATAGAGTTTCAATCCCACAGAAGCAGGTAATGGAGACCTAAGAATCTATTATCTGTGTTTGTTTTATTTTAAGGCTAACCTTTTCTTTTTTTATTGTTATTTTTGAACTCTTTGGCTACTTTGATATAATGATAATTGTGGTTATTTTTCTGTGTTGATTGTTGGCATAATGGGTATGAATTATGTATCATGCAGGGACTACACAAATCTTTACCTTCATGTAAATCCTACTGCAATAACAGTTGTGCAGGTACGTTCTAGCCATACTAATAAGATATATATTGCTACAAAGTAAGATAACACCATAAAATAGAGATGTAGGGTAAGCTAAGCTGGAGCAGCACTATTGCTGGTTAGAGAATGTAAGGTTTATGGACACATTTAGCCATATTAAGATGATGTTATAAACTACTAATAACTGTATCTCATCAAAGAAAAGACCAAAAAGAAAAAAAATGAGATCTCTGCTTGCAGTATTTCCTCTGCGATTTACGTCTCTGGATCTCTTATTGCAGTGTTTCCTCTAGCAATTTTTTAGCTATATCTCGTCAAGCTAAGATCGGTGTTGGGGCTTGGAGCTGTTGTGTCCTAAAATGTCGTCGCTTTTGTCCTACAACCATTGCGTTTTTCTTCTCATATCAATTTGATCAACGCATTTTATGCTTAATTCTTAACGTCTCTCTCCTTGCATTTAGCTTTGTTTTTACCTTTATATTATTTAGTTTTACTTATGAAAGGACCCAACCCCGATTTAGCTTCCTAAATCGGAATCAAACCCCTTCGAAAACACGAACCAACAAAAACTTTTCGAAATTTGGGCAGAGTTACACTACTAACGTAGAATTACCATTACCTGCATGCTGAAAATACACTTCATCCTATGCCACAAAAAGCAAACCGTGGGCACCAATCCCATCCGGATTTCTCAATATATCAACAGTAAAGTAAACAATACATATAATGTATACTTTACTGAAATCCAGTGTAAAACCATATAACGTATTCAATAGGAAGCTCAGAGCGACATCTAATACATAATTGTATACGCATAACACAGTAGGTAGAACAATAAACCTACTGGATGAAACAAAGTAGCTCGAGCACTATGCCTCCGACCACGACGTGCGACACCAGAGCCTGAACTGCAAACTGGGCACGGAAACCGAAAAGCCCAGGTGAAAGACAATAAACACGTTAGAGTGAGTGGACGAAAATAAATGTCTTTCACCAGTTGATATATATGTATAAAATAACATATGCGAGTCCAGGTAAATAAAACAACAACATAGTACACGAGGTAAAACTCATACTCCTCCAGTGTACTGAGCATGCAAGTAAAATCCCACGGGGTCACTCATGGACTCCTCCGTGCTAGTACAGTCTGAACCACGGAGTCCTTGACTACCACGTGATTCTAAGCCAGAAATGGCCTCGGTTCCGGGGAATACGCCCCTCACCGGTCTGGTTGGGGAAACGCCCCTCCAGGCGGCCCTCCGTCGGGGATCAGCCGACGAGGCAAGGTGTATCGATACAACAACGTAACTGAGACTGTACTCTGTGAAAACCAAATCACAAGCAAATCGATGCAAATGCATGAAACAACATATAAGTGTATGCATATTCGTATACGTATATCCGTATAAATATAATCGTATAATCGTAAACACATGCTCATATTTAATATAATCTCGTATGAAATCTCATTCCCGTAAATCATCATCATGCTGCATGCTCAAGTTTATAAAATCATATAAAAGACTCGCAATCAATCCGTGAAAATAAAATGTCCACTCACAGACTGGCATAACGCGATACGCGTTAACCCGTGATCCGGCGGAAAGTCCATCGTCAAAACAACGATCACGAACCCCTCGCTTTACGTTTGGACGCTCAACTCGAAAAACGAACCTCCCCACTGCGATCGGAGCGCGATTTCGAGTCAAATGCCATGCGACTTGTCGAAAGTCAAAAAGTCAACTCTGACCGTTGACCGCCGCCGTTGACCGCAGTCCACGGCGGCGCCACTGTTGACCAGAGAATTTCACGGCGGGACAACCTCTATTCCACTCAAAATCCTACACTGAGCAACTTTGTCAACTACACCGAAGTCCAATTCTCACTCTAACACATCCAATTTCATGATAAACCGAAATAGAACACAAAATTCAAATCAAGAATTCTCCCAACTCAAACCGAATTGAAACTCCAAACCAATTTAGTTAGATTCGTGGAGGGAAGAGCTACAAAGCCCAATCCATTTCATAGGTTCAACTCCACCGAAAATCATGAACCCGAATTGGTCTAAAACCTCACCGTTTTCTCGCCGGAAATTCTCTCACCTCCGGCAACCTCGCCGTGAGAGGTGACCGGGAATGTGAAGAGCACCAGTAGACGAGTTAAACAAGACCAACCCCGTCGCCTGGGGTGGCCGGAAGCCAACGCCACCGTGAAGCCACCGTGAACCGTCGAACTTTCCCTCTCTCCACCGAGTTGACTCAGTCAACTCGGTCAACCTCAATAAATGGCCTCTGTTGACTTTCCCAAAAGGGAAACCCCACTATTTATAGCTTTCCCGATTAGGAAACTTCGTAATTATCCATTTCGACGAACTTTAAACACGTGTAACTTCCTCGTCGTAATTCCGATTCCGATAATTCTCGCGGCCACATACTCGTCTCGACATATTCTTCCAATATTACCCGAAGTCAAACATATCGGCCAACCAAATAAAAAGTCAACCCTTCAAAGCAGCACACATTAAATCGACTAAATAATCAACAAACGGCAAAATTCGCAACTAATTTCTCGTAACTCCAAATCATGCTTCGGAAGTTCTCACGAACTCGAAATTAAATTCTGAACAACTTCCGTGAAGAAGCCGAGACCAAATTCTCGTCCAGTAATTTAGTCGCGAACAAACCTGCCATTTAAATCTGTTTCCGTCGAAACTTAAATATTCATAACTAATTCATCGGTCGTCCAAATAACGATCCGGAACCGCCCATGAACTCATAATCACACGTACAACGACTCTAGAGAAGAGACCCAGCTCCAATTCTCGGCCAATAATTAAGTCTGCGATTAAAATGACTGTCGCAACTCTGCGACTACGTGCAAGCTCATCAATCAAACTGATTCCACTGATAATTCTGGTCCGGGTCGTCACAAATCCACCCCCCTTAGAAAAATTTCGACCTCGAAATTTCCAAGTTTGCTGGCTAAAAGTAGGAGCACTGCCTCTGCATACTGCTCAACTGCTCAGTGGCTACATCAACAGAACAACTCTGGCAACTGACTCCACAATAGGAGATAGCTCCGTGCTGAAATCCCTGTACGCACAAATCACAAATCTGAACTGGCTCCACACAAGCGCCAAGTGTTCCTGCATAAGGAACAGACAGGGTATACCACACGAAACCAACCTGAAACACAGTTCCGCCACACGGAACACAACACACATAAAGGCCAACACTATAGGCGATGCCGAACCATACGGCATAACACAAACTCGCCTATGACCACATACAGATCAAAATAGCGTGGCAAATCACAACTCAGTTACACACATCAACATAGCTCAAACATCAGACTCGGGCAATTATTAATCTGTTTCCGCTAATCTGACAGTCTGGTACTGCAAGCAACCTCGAACAGCTGAAACTGCTGGTCCCGAATCCTCCGGAACTGCAACACCGAGGTCCACAACATGCCCTCCAAGGCCTGAATAATTCTCAAAGATCTCTCGCCAATCTGAGGATAAGAACCGGTACTAGCTCGTAATTTGGTCCCCAATGCTTGTTGCAAAGCTTGCCAACACTTTTCGTAGCCGATTACCTCGACCAGTAAACTGGGACACAGGTACACCACGTAGGTGGACAACCTCCATCAAACACAGCCATGACAGCCTGCCCCTGAAATCATCTCCGAAGTACAAGGAAACATACTAAATTCGTCAAATGATCCACACTGGTCCAACAACTGGTATCACAAACCAAAGTGCATACAAACACACACAATCACAGCAACAATCGCCACGTATAACCGGAAATCTCAAATGGCTGACACATCTCGGAAAATTTCTGCCTCCTAGCCATCGTCAGTCAATAAATGTGGCATCTGTACACACAAACTGCTACATCGCTCTTCCATGTTGCGCCACGAGTAGTAAACTCGAAGTGTCTGACACTTCTTCGCGTCACTAGCGCCAAACACGCGCAAAATCACGAGCCTCAACATCATCACACTCAAACTCAGCTCTCGTAGCCCATAACTCGGCTAACACGAAAACTCAAGCCACACGTACAACACATGCAACACTGAAACTCCTGACTCTCAACTGAATGCATCAGCATCAACATCATCCCAAACAGATGGTCAAAGTACAACCTTTAGCTTTTCCCGAACAACTCAAAGGTGCAGCCATAGTCGTGAGTCGACCTCAACCATCTACACTGCCTCAAGCCCAAATCTGGCCGAAAATGCAAGTGGATGAAACTCAAGTGATCAGTGCACATCCTACACTGCACTGCACGCCATAGCTGTAGCGTCTCGAACTTTCTGATGCTAACAAAAGGACAGCTACACCCAAATCATACACAGGATATGTAGCTACATAATGTCTCCATTGCCCGTAACCACAAGCCACTGCTCTGCTACATAGCATCCAAACACAACCATCTCTAAACCTCGATGCATCGCCATAACCCACGAAATCGTCGCGGTCGTCAGGTAAGGTCAAAACCGAAGTAATGGTCAACCACCTTGCAGGAGTAAGTAACTCTCCTCGCGAGCATCGAACCACTCGAGCTTGACGCCTTCTTCGTCAATCCGGAAAGTGAAGTGGTAATCCGAGAAAAATCATGCACAAGCCGTCGGTAATAGCCTGCCAAACATAAGAGACTCCCGATCTCTGGCACAATGGTAGGGCAAACTCCGAATCATCACGGCTTCAATCTGGTCAGGACCCACGCCAAATACCTCGGATAGCATCACATAGCCCAACATCTTCACGCTAATCGACCAAAACTCATACTGGATGAACTTTCACAAATAGCTAATCGTCTCGTGAAGTCCGCGAAACCACTCGCTATTGCATTAGGTACTGGCCCACGCTCCTGGAGTACATCAGGACGTTGCCAACGAACATGACCGCAAACTCGTCCAGAAACCGTCTGAACACCTGGTCCACCAAGTCCACATGATCAACGGGGCATTGGTCAACCAATAGCGTGACCAAGAACTCCTGATGTCCGCACCGTGATCCGAAAGCCAACATAGCCACATCTGACTCATCAAACCTCCACTGATGGTATCCGGATCCGAAATCAATCCTCGAAAAGACTGAAGCTCCTTGGAGCTGAACAAACCACTCGTCAATCCGAAACGGAGGATACTCACTCTCCTCTGAAGCGAATCAGGCTTCCGGTAGTCAATGCACCACCATGTTGAATCATACAAACAGTCGCACAACTGATGCAAGAGCACACCACGCAAATACGCGGGGTCGCATAAAATCTCCTGAAATCTCCTCCAGTAACTCCTGGAGTCGAAACTGTAGCTCCATCAGCTCCGCTGGCTCAGAACGACAAGATGTCGGTAAAATGAGTCCAGCGCCTGGTACAAGCTCAATGATGTAGTCAGTCTCCCGAACTGGAGGAACACCTGGTAATTCCTCCGGAATACACCTGAAAACTCGGGAACCACCTCAATATCAACCATGTCGGCACAGCAACCGAAGTATCCACAACATGTGCTAAGCAAACAACATAACTCGTCTCCACCATCCGCTCGACCATCACCGCGAAACAGCATCTCGGGGAAATCTGGTCGTCGAAACTCAACCTCCTCCTCGAGGCTCTCAAACACAACCAAATGTGTCGTCAGTAAGTCCATACTCACAAACATACTAAAACCACAATATCCAGCTATAACAGATCCGCGGCTAAGTCATAACCTCCAACAATGATCTCGCAACCTCCGGATGGATACAATACTCTCCAAAACCTCGGAAATGAAGATGCAGGTACAATAGCCATGGATATCAAACAACAGTAACCTCGGAGAAAAATCTGTCCTCAAACAAGGTCATGGCACAAACTCCAACATGCCCAACTAGTTGCCCACATCAATTGCGACTTCCTGAATAACTGGTCAAAAGGGTACACTGATCAGATTGCAGGAACAACATGAGGATCTCCCTGTAAACTCTGAGCCGTCAAACCGCTACAACAGCTGGCTGAGGCGTTCCCTCGCAACGTGACCCTCCTGGCCACCGAAACAGCAACTAAAAGTGCTCCTCGAACACATATCACCGCAACACCTGCTGCGTGAAAGGATCACCAATGATCGCCCAAACTCATGCCACAGGAGCAAGTCCGCTACACTGTGATCTCCGCCATCGTCAAACGAATTCTCTGCTTGATCTGATGGCCCACAACATAATCAATAAGGCCACAGCCTGATGAAGTCACTGATCCCGAAGTGTCGGAACTCAACCACATCAAAAATCTCGACTAAATCCACTTTCCTCAAACCATCATATCGAAAACCGTGTACACCTTTCCTTCCTCAATAGCCTCGCCACTGAGTGCAACACACTAAGCTCCTCACGGATGTCTCGAGGCAAAACAGTCAGACTCTCTCAGATGCTCAGGTTCAAACTCATCTCGAATCTCGTGCACTGCTTCCTCTGAAGCCACATAACACGTGCAAACAGGAACAAACATGTGGACAATGCATCTCTACCTCAGGTGGATAAACACACCACATTCGAATGCTGGGTAGCCGGATAAACCATTACCGTATAAACAACACCCTAAATGTAGGCCATGGAGTCGCAACCGGAACTCACATAATATCAGCCCACCAAACACAACAAACTGACTCAGGCACACATCACTGCCACAATTCTCAGCTCTGAGGCAACATATAGATGCTCATATACACATCCTCAGGCAAACCGTGCCACACAAATCTCTGAACTCTGAATACTCATCTGAATCCACTGTTCTCTGGCAAATCGCGCGTCGATTGATCCCCAATAGGATCCACAACCGAAACGACACGGAAAGCACGTCAGGAGGCATCCTAATGAATACAATACCGTTCACAACAAGTGGAACGTAATCATGGAACTTCAAATATTTGAAAGCACACAACACCCGGAATTTGATGATTATCCGCCAGCCGGTCGGGTCACCATTCCAGACATGCTGTACATTCTCAAATATCCTTAGTAAACACGACTACAGAAGTCTACAGAACCTATAACCTATTGCTCTGATACCAAGCTGAAAGGACCCAACCCCGATTTAGCTTCCTAAATCGGAATCAAACCCCTTCGAAAACACGAACCAACAAAAACTTTTCGAAATTTGGGCAGAGTTACACTACTAACGTAGAATTACCATTACCTGCACACTGAAAATACACTTCATCCTATGCCACAAAAAGCAAACCGTGGGCACCAATCCCATCCGGATTTCTCAATATATCAACAGTAAAGTAAACAATACATATAATATATACTTTACTGAAATCCAGTGTAAAACCATATAACGTATTCAAAAGGAAGCTCAGAGCGACATCTAATACATAATTGTATACGCATAACACAGTAGGTAGAACAATAAACCTACTGGATGAAACAAAGTAGCTCGAGCACTATGCCTCCGACCACGATGTGCGACACCAGAGCCTGAACTGCAAACTGGGCACGGAAACCGAAAAGCCCAGGTGAAAGACAATAAACACGTTAGAGTGAGTGGACGAAAATAAATGTCTTTCACCAGTTGATATATATGTATAAAATAACATATGCGAGTCCAGGTAAATAAAACAACAACATAGTACACGAGGTAAAACTCATACTCCTCCAGTGTACTGAGCATGCAAGTAAAATCCCACGGGGTCACTCATGGACTCCTCCGTGCTAGTACAGTCTGAACCACGGAGTCCTTGACTACCACGTGATTCTAAGCCAGAAATGGCCTCGGTTCCGGGGAATACGCCCCTCACCGGTCTGGTTGGGGAAACGCCCCTCCAGGCGGCCCTCCGTCGGGGATCAGCCGACGAGGCAAGGTGTATCGATACAACAACGTAACTGAGACTGTACTCTGTGAAAACCAAATCACAAGCAAATCGATGCAAATGCATGAAACAACATATAAGTGTATGCATATTCGTATACGTATATCCGTATAAATATAATCGTATAATCGTAAACACATGCTCATATTTAATATAATCTCGTATGAAATCTCATGCCCGTAAATCATCATCATGCTGCATGCTCAAGTTTATAAAATCATATAAAAGACTCGCAATCAATCCGTGAAAATAAAATGTCCACTCACAGACTGGCGTAACGCGATACGCGTTAACCCGTGATCCGGCGGAAAGTCCATCGCCAAAACAACGATCACGAACCCCTCGCTTTACGTTCGGACGCTCAACTCGAAAAACGAACCTCCCCACTGCGATCGGAGCGCGATTTCGAGTCAAATGACATGCGACTTGTCGAAAGTCAAAAAGTCAACTCTGACCGTTGACCGCCGCCGTTGACCGCCGTCCACGGCGGCGCCACTGTTGACCGGAGAATTTCACGGCGGGACAACCTCTATTCCACTCAAAATCCTACACTGAGCAACTTTGTCAACTACACCGAAGTCCAATTCTCACTCTAACACATCCAATTTCATGATAAACCGAAATAGAACACAAAATTCAAATCCAGAATTCTCCCAACTCAAACCGAATTGAAACTCCAAACCAATTTAGTTAGATTCGTGGAGGGAAGAGCTACAAAGCCCAATCCATTTCATAGTTCAACTCCACCGAAAATCATGAACCCGAATTGGTCTAAAACCTCACCGTTTTCTCGCCGGAAATTCTCTCACCTCCGGCAACCTCGCCGTGAGAGGTGACCGGGAATGTGAAGAGCACCAGTAGACGAGTTGAACAAGACCAACCCCGTCGCCTGGGGTGGCCGGAAGCCAACGCCACCGTGAAGCCACCGTGAACCGTCGAACTTTCCCTCTCTCCACCGAGTTGACTCAGTCAACTCGGTCAACCTCAATAAATGGCCTCTGTTGACTTTCCCAAAAGGGAAACCCCACTATTTATAGCTTTCCCGATTAGGAAACTTCGTAATTATCCATTTCGACGAACTTTAAACACGTGTAACTTCCTCGTCGTAATTCCGATTCCGATAATTCTCGTGGCCACATACTCGTCTCGACATATTCTTCCAATATTACCCGAATTCAAACATATCGGCCAACCAAATAAAAAGTCAACCCTTCAAAGCAGCACACATTAAATCGACTAAATAATCAACAAACGGCAAAATTCGCAACTAATTTTTCGTAACTCCAAATCTTGCTCCGGAAGTTGCCACGAACTCGAAATTAAATTCTGAACAACTTCCGTGAAGAAGCCGAGACCAAATTCTCGTCCGGTAATTTAGTCGCGAACAAACCTGCCATTTAAATCCGTTTCCGTCGAAACTTAAATATTCATAACTAATTCATCGGTCGTCCAAATAACGATCCGGAACCGCCCATGAACTCATAATCACACGTACAACGACTCTCGAGAAGAGACCCAGCTCCAATTCTCGGCCAATAATTAAGTCGTTAAGAAGCTTCGGCGATTAAAATGACTGTCGCAACTCTGCGACTACGTGCAAGCTCATCAATCAAACTGATTCCACTGCTAATTCTGGTCCGGGTCGTCACAACTTATTTTGTTGTTTTTAGGTTTTAAACAAAAGAGATGGAGAAAGGAGCGGAAAAGAGGTGAAAAATGCACTAATGAGAGAATTTGGTATTTTGGACCGTCAATGGTGGGTCGGCCCATTGGAAATTCGTGTGGCCCATTAATGGAGGATAGATTCGGCCTAGATAAAACCTAGAGGTGAAGTCCACATGTGCAATTCGGCCAAGGAAAGGATTTGCAAGGAGGAAGACAAAGCCAATATGGATTTCTCAAAGTTACTTGGTGGGCAAGACAGAAAAATCAAGAATCCGACCTGGAACTTCATTAAATCAGCAAGAAGCAATCAAGAACCGGGTTAGAAATCCTTATCCACATATGACAAGGCTTCAAAACTCTATATAAGGGACGGGTCACGTGCATTATTCATCATCTCTCAATCTACTAACAATAAGCTCTGCCAATACATCTAGCCTCTCCTCCCAAAGTCGAAGATCTGCAAGAAGCCGCCTCCTCCATCATCACAAATCATCTCCATCACCGACGCAACTCTAAGGCAAATTCCTTGAGGGCTCTGTGCATCCATCTCCATTGAAGGGTTGTCGAATAACTCTTGTATAGGGCAAATTCCCTTACAAAAAGTGTAACATGATTCCTTCTACTTTCTTCTTGTATTTATTTTCGGTTTTGAGTGATTGGTGTTGTGTATTTCAGTTAAACACTCTTCGAATATTTTATGTACTCTAACTTTATGTTTATTTATTTTAGTAAGCATGTGTACTTAATGCATCAATTGAGGCTAAGGCAAATTCCTTGTCAAGTTGATAGATATGTCATAGGGCAAATTCCCGAAGCATGAAAAAGAATCACATGTGAGTTAAAAGACGTAGACATTTTTAGATTGCATATAATATGACTTAGTGTAAAGAGTTGAGTGAAAAGTTGAGATGATCACTTGTATATATTAGCTTAGATTTATTTTCGGTCTAGTAAGCATGTTTAGGGTTCTTTGTTCTTGTTTGTTTTCTACTTGTCTATGAGTAAAGCATGTTAGAACTTAGGATTTCTCTATGTGTTTACTAACTATTTATTCTGTCTTTAATTTCGTAGGAATTAGTAAAACAACCTTTTTAATCCCCCCATTTTAAACTTAATGTAATCATGCATATACACCCTCAATCCCCGGTTAAGAACGATCCATATTTACCAATGCTACATCTTACAAAAAAAGGTTTTAATTGCGTACATGTTTTGATTGATTTCTAAAGTGTTTATTTAGGAGTTAGTTTAAGTGTGTATCAATTTTGAAGGAGTTCTTGCGAGTGGTGGCATTGAGATTCCTATAATCGATACAAACTCTATGGCCGGTTACAGTTCTTTGTGGCACTAGTTCATTCTCTGCATTCTTTGCCACAGTGATTCCAGACTTCTTATGAACTACTTGCACGGGTGAGACCCATCGGCTGTCCGAAATCAGATATATGACGCCACAATCCAAGAGTTTGATTACTTCCTTCTTCACAACTTCCATCATAGGCGGATAGAGTCTTCTTTGAGCTTCTCTCGAAGGTTTTGCCCCATCTTCGAGTAGAATTCGATGCACGCAAGTTGCAGGATTGATGCCTTTGATGTCGGCAAGGGTCCATCCAATTGCTGTTTTATGACGTTTTAGCATGTTAACGAGCTTGTCTTCTTGTTCTTCCTCCAACGTTGATGATATGATAACCGGCAATGTTTCATTATCTCCCAAGTAAGCATACTTCAAATGAGCTGGTAAAACTTTAAGGTCTAGTTCCGGTGCCTTAATCACAGATGGAACAAGTTTGTTTTCTCCATAGGCTAACGGAATAGGAGGTGGCCTATGGACAATCTGTGGAGCTTCATTGAGTGCCATAGCCATCTCAAGGATCCTTGGCTCCAATATGTCGATTAGTGCATAAAAAAGGGCTTCATCCCTGAGTCGGGTCAACCCCACTCCTTCTTGTATTGCAATGTCTAGCTCATCATTTCCAATGGTGTCTAAGTGTTGTTGAGCTGCTTCTTCCACCATGTCCATCGAAAATATTGCATTTACACTTGTCGTGGGAACCTTCATGGCATCTAGGATGTTAAATTCGATCTTTTCTCCATCAATCTCCATGGAAAACGTTCCCTCAAAAACATCTATTTTTGTTCTTGCAGTCCTCATGAAAGGTATTTCAAGTAGTGGTGTGGTGTTCAAAGGACTTTCTTCCATGTCAACTATATAGAAATATGCTGGAAAAATTAGGTTGTTGACTTGTACAAGAACATCTTCAACGTATCCCCTAGGATACTTATGTGAACGGGCGACTAGTTGAATGATGACGTTGTCTTGCTTAAGTTCGCCTAGATCCATAGATGTATATAAGTAATAAGGCACTACGTTGATGGATGCACCAAGGTCTAGCATGACATCTTCAAATTTGTTGTCACCAATCACACAAGGAATAGAAAAGCTCCCTGGATCCTTCAATTTGGGGGGTAACCGACGCTGTAACATCGCTGAAATGGTTGCATTCACCTTCACAACCTCCTTCGCTCTCGTTTGCCTCCTTTGGGTGCATAATTCTTTGAGAAACTTTGCATAGAGAGGCACTTGCTTTATGCACTCGATCAAGGGCAGATTTACTTGCACCTTCCGAAAGATGTCCAAGATGTCTTCGTATTGATCATCCTTCTTAGATTTTGTCAACCTATGTGGGAATGGTGCATGAGCAAACGAAGCATTAGTATTAACCGAACTTGAAGGGATGGAGTTAACACCTTTGTTTGGGGTAGATTGTGACGATGAGGGTTGTGCCTTAGTGGCGTGAGAAGCCACATTCTTCTTCTTCTCGGCCTCCTTAGTGGCCGGATCCTCTTCTAAGTCTTCTTCTTCGAGTATCGCATGAGGAGGTGTCTTGCTTGTCTTTGGCAAAGGAGATGCCAATGTTCTCTCACTCCTTGTAACCATAGCACTTACATTTCGTGGATTGGGAAGTGTTTGAGGAGGTAGTTGTCCGCTCTCCCTTATTTGACCCATGAAGTCAATGAGTTGGCCCATTTACTTCTTCATTTCAGTAATATCTCGGCCATGTGTTTCCAACGTCTCCTTTGCTTTTGCTTTTCCCTCCAAGAGAACTTGTGTTGAAGCGGACAATTGGGTGAACATCTTGTCATAGTCCGGATTTGTAAATTGTTGTTGGACTGGAGGATATTGTTGCATAGGTTGCATCGTTGGAATGGGAGCTTGTTGCATTGGCTGCCTTGGTTGAAATGGAGCACGTTGATAGCCTTGTTGAGGTGCCGGAGGGTTTAAACATCCCTCATTGCCACTCCACTTGAAACCCGGATGATCTCGGTTGCCAAAATTGTTGTTGTTATAGTTGTTGTAATGTTGGCCCCCTTGATATCCTCCAATTGCATTAGCTTACTCTGGATTTCCATTGCCTTGCTCCTTCATGTTAGGACATTCATCATTGTAGTGCCCTTGCATATTGCAAACGCCACAAACAGGTCCTAAGTTTGCCTTGGCTCTTTTTGTCTCGAGTTCAAGCACTTGCTCTAGCATAGATGCTAGCTTGTCATACTTCTCATCCTTAACTTGCGTAGAACTAGCTTCATTCACTTGTCTTCATAGAGCCATCCCATACTGAGAATCATTATTGGCTCGGTTTTCCAACAAAGTTCGAGCTTCCGCCTCATCTAGATCCATGAATGCTCCGGTTGCAGCGGCATCAAGAAGCTCTCTATCAATCGGTTTCAAACCATCATAAAAGTAATTCATGAGGTTTGTCTCAGAAAAACCATGGGAAAGGCAGGTGGCACATAAGACTTTAAATCGATCATAATACTGGCCAAAGGACTCGTCCGATGCTTATGTAATTCCCGTGATCTTCTTCCTCAAAACAGTGATCTTTGAGGCCGGAAAATACTTGGCCAAGAACAGGTCCGCAAGTTGCTTCCATGTCGTGATGTAATTTGGCGGAAGTTCCAACAACCAAGTTTGAGCTATATCCGTCAAGGTAAAGGGAAAAGCCTTGAGTTTGAAAAGTTCTTCATCGGCATCCGAAGGCTTCATACTCATGCAAATGAACTGAAATTATTTGAGATGCATGTTTGGATCTTCATTTGATAGCCCATGGAAGATTGGCAAACGGTGTAGGAAGCCACTCTTCAACTCAATGTCCTTCTTAAATGCTTGGGGTTCCGGAAATGCAATGCAAAAAGGACCACTACTCCATTCTGTGGAGCAAGTACGTTGGCGAAGAGATCGCTTCTCAATGTTAGGCAGGAGGTTGTTGTTATTGGCCATTTCTTCGTGTTCTTCTTCTGAAAACTGCTCGGTGGAGTTATTTGATGAATGTGGAGAGTCAAAGCCTTCCTCAATGATAGGTTGGTCGAGATCTTGCTCCCTAGGATCCACTTGAGACCTCAAACGAGTTAGACGACGTGTAAGTGCTCGGATGTCAATATTTGGAGTCGAATGGGAGCTGGACATTCATAGAATCTGATCATCCACCAAAGATCAAGTGTTAGTATCGAAAGAATACACAAAGAATGCAAGATACTAACAAAAAAAACGTTGAAAATTTAAAAGAAAGCAACAAAAACACACAAAATCACACAAAAACAAATCACACGAAGAAAAGCAAACAAAAAAACACACCAAAAACACACGAAAACTTGTAAAACACTAAGTTATGACGTTTAAGACACTAAAATGAATGCAAAAATGATTAAAATGATCTAAAGATAAACTAAGACACAATATACACGTTTTCTGCAAAAATTAGGCATATAGATAATGCAAAACTTAGAATTAATGTTAAGAACACATATATACATGTTATAACGCAAGCACAAAATATTCACTTCGAATTTATGCATAACACACTCAAATCATCATCCAAATGTATCAAACAAGATTCTATCTCTATTGTTTATACTCTACTAAAAACTGTGCTAGATTAGATAATGCTGTGTATATAATCAGTAGAAGTTGTCTATTGTTGAAGACCAATTTATTTTATGTGGAACCACTATAGTCTTGCAACTTCTCTCTGTACTTAGATGGCTCTTAGTGATGATGCTTTTGTTCCTTTTAATATATAATCAAACAGTGTTTTTTTGATATGAAAAATGTCTATTTTGCATATTCGGTTATGTAATCAATTTTCGATGTTTACTTTGAAAATATAATAGACTTATGTTATTCATATGAGAGATTTCATTTACATATGATACAAATTATATTGTGACCATTGTGTATCTTTAAATTACAACACATGATTGCACCACGCATTAGTATCAATTTAAGTTCTAAAGTTTCATAATTCTTCCTCTTCGGATTTCTTTCGTTGCCACCCGCGCCTCGCGCGCGGGAACACACACCTAGTAATATCAACAAAGATGAGCTCAACTAATTATGTTGGTTGCTGTCCGGGTTGAGTTTCGTGAATCTTGGGGCGTATGCGATGTGTGCATAGTGCTATAAGTACAAAAAGGTTGAAGTAGTGAAAGTCACGAATTAGTCACCGGCGCACCTTTAGTTTTTTTGATATCCTTATATGGATTCTTTATAGTTTACATAAACTGTTCAAAATTATGCAGGCCATGTCTCAGCATATAGTGCACCTCATACATGCTTTCTGATTAATCCTGATATCAAAGAGAGAGAACAGTATGAGGCTGAGTAAGTTAAATAGTAAAAAAAAATTCATCGGACTAGGTTAGAAATCAGATAGATTTTATGGATTTTATATCATGTGGTTCTTTCTTAATCTTCAAAAAATTTGTACCAGATTTTCAAAGAATGGTGACAAACTGAATGTCACTAGTGCGTTCTCTAGTTTGATGTCGCCAAGAATAATCAATGAAGCAGACAAGAGAAATGTATCTGAATTAAACATGCTCAATCCAACTCTCCATATGGTATTCAATTGTCTGCTTTATCTCTCAATGTGGTTTAAAATCAGGATCATTTGGTATGACCAAATTGTGACGACCCAGAATAGAATCAGCAGTGGAATCAGCTTAATCTACAAGCTTGTGCGTAGTCGCAGATTTTCGACTGATGATTGAATCGCCGGACTTGATAACGACTAAATTATTGGCCAAGAATTGGAGCTGGGTCTCTTCTCGAAAGTCGTTGTACGTGTGATTTCGAGTTTGTGGGCGGTTCCGGATCGTCATTTGGACGACCGAGGAATAAATTATGAATATTTGAAGTTTCAACATAATCGGGTTTAAAAGGCGGCTTTCTTAGCGACTAAATTACCGGACGAGAATTTGGTTTCGGATTCTTCACGGAAGTTGTTAAGAATTTAATTTCGAGCTCGTGGGAACTTTCGAAGCATTATTCTGAGTTACGAGGATTATGTTGTGAATATTTCCGACCGTCGATTATTTAATCGGATAAGTTTGTGTTTGAGTTGAACAGTTGACTTTTTATCGGTTTGGTCGATGTGTTTGACTTTGGGTGATAATTGAAGAATATGTTGAGTCAAGTTTATTTCCGCGAGAATTATTGGAATCGGATTTACGACGCGAAAGTTGTGTGCATTTGAAGTTTATCGAAAAGATAATTACGAAGTTTCCATTTTGGGAAAGTCTATATATGGAGGATTTCCTGTTTTAGAAAGTCAAAGGTAGCATTAAATTGTTGACTGGTGTTGACCGGTCAACGCGAGCAGTGGGAGGTGGTGCACAACGGCGTTTCGGCTTGCCGGCGGTGATGCTCTTTCCGGCCACCCCAAGGCACGGGGTTGGCCTTGTTCGACTCGCCACAGTCTCCTCTTGAAGACCCCGGCCACCGTTCACGGCGAGGTGGACGGTGGAGGGAGGAAAATCCGGCCAAAAATGGTGAATTTTGGGGTTAATGGTGGTTTTCAATTCCGACCGATTTGAGCTTAATCAAGTACTGGGTTTTGAAGCCCTCATCTCCATGATTCTAACCATATAGGTATGGAGTTCTAATTCGAATTGTGCTTGGAGAATTTTGGATTTGAAATTTTGGGGACAATTCAGTTTTGCTTGAAATTGACATGGTTAGAGTGAGAATTGGCCTTTGTTGTAGTTATGAAAGTTGCTCAGTGGATGATTTTGAGTGGAATAGGGGTTGCTCCGCCGAGAAATTTCACGGTTGGTGGCAGCAGCACCGGCGACGGCGGTAAACGGTCAACTTTGACTTTTTGGGGTTTTTGACAAGTTGCATGTCATTTCACTCGAAATTGCGCCCCGATCGCAGTGGGGAGGTTCGTTTTTCGAATTGAGCATCCGAAAGTACAACGAGGTATTGAGGTGTGATTTTTGGATTTTCGACAGTTTGTCGTAATCGGATTACGTGTTTCCGAGAACTGTTGTTTCTCATGATTTGTCTTGAATTGTCGAGTTATGACTTTGAGAAATGAACTTTGTGAATATTCAAGTGTTCGTGATCGTTTGTTTGGCGAGGGACATTCCGCCGGATCACGGGTTAACGCGAACTGCGTTACGCTAGTCTGTGAGTGGACATTTCTTTTCACGGATTGTTTGCGAGTCTTTATACACGTTTTACGAACTTGAGCATGCATACGAGATTTCGAT
Source organism: Geum urbanum (assembly GCA_946800695.1). Taxonomy (NCBI): domain Eukaryota; kingdom Viridiplantae; phylum Streptophyta; class Magnoliopsida; order Rosales; family Rosaceae; genus Geum; species Geum urbanum. Next base: position 68,895,251 of record OX326998.1, on the reverse strand, counting down.
TTACATGAGCATGTGTTATACGATTATGCTTATATCAGTATATATTACGTATATGCACTTATATATTGATTCATGTATTTGCATCGAACTATTTATGATTTGATTTACAGAGTACAGTCTCAGTTACGTTGTTGTATCGATACACTTGCCTCTCGGCTGATCCCCGATGGTAGGCCTACCAGGAGGGGCAGTACCCCGACCTGACCGGCGAGGGGCAGTACCCCGGAACCGAGGCCTTTCTGGCTAAGAATCACGTGGAAGTCTGGGACTCCATGATTCTGACTGTACTAGCACGGATGTGTCCACGAGCGACCCCGTGGGATTTTTATGCATGCTCTGTACGCGTGAGGAGTTAGAATCTCCCTCGTGTACCATTTGATTATTTATGCATCCGGACTCGCATATGTTTTTATAACATATATATTATTAGTCGGCGAAAGACAATTATTTTTCGTCCACTCACTCTAACAGTTTTCATGTTTTTCCCCTGGGCTTTTCGGTTTCCGTGCCCAATTTGCAGTCCAGGTTCTGGTGTTTCACGTCGCGGTTGGAAGCTAGTGATCCGAGCTACCTGTGTTTTCCAGTAGGTTCTTGTTTCGCCTACTGATGTATATATTGTATATATTGTATATATTTACACTAGAGGTCGCTCTGATACATTCTGATATATGTTTTATGCGGATTTTCTCGGATATATTATATATTACAGATATGTTTTTTGTTTATTGATATTGATATGATATTGAGAAATCCGGATGGGATTGGTGCCCACGGTTTGGCTTTTGTGTCATAGGATGAAGTGTTATTTTTCGGGTGCAAGTTAATGCAATTTCGCGTTAGTAACGTTACTCTGCCGAATTTTTAATGGTTTTTGTTGGTTCACGTTTTCAGAAGGGGTTCGATTCCGGTTTAGGCAACTAAATCAGGGTTGGGTCCTTTCAGCTTGGTATCAGAGCATTAGGTTGTCAGATTCTGTAGGCTCTTGTAGTTGTGACGCTTAGGGTATTTGAGTTTGTACAGCATGACTGGAGTGATGACCCGATTGGCCAGCGGTACTCATCAATAGTTCGGGTGTTGTGTGTTCTCAAATATCTGTGGTTTCATGATTACGTTCTTTCTGCTTGTACCTAATGCTTGTCTTGTATCAGTAGGATGCCTCCTCGACGTGGTCCCCGTGTTGATCGGGAAGTGGATCCTAATGAGGATCGCCAGACGCACGACTTGCTGATGCGAGTGCTGCGTTTGGAAGAGCGTTTTGACCCTGTGGTCAAAGCTCGTACTGCTGGTGATACTGTGTTTTCGGGTTCAGCTGATTCAGAGATATGTGAGGCATGGGTGGTTCAGGTTGAACGTGTTTGTGAGCGTCTGCGGTTTACTCCTGAGCAGATGACAGTGGCAGCAGTCGGATTACTTGAGGGTGATGCATACTTTTGGTGGGTTAGCACCGACAGAGTTCCAGTTGATACTCCGTGGACCTTGTTCCGCGATTTGTTTATGCGGAGGTATTTCAACCAGGCTACCCAGCAGCGCAAGTATGAGGAGTTTACGAACTTGAGGCAGGGCAGTATGTCTGTGCTTGAGTATCGGGACAGGTTTACCCGTTTATCTCGTTTTGCGCGTGATATGGTGGCTACTGAGGAAGCCAAGTGTCGCAGGTTTGAGCTGGGTTTGAACTTGAATATCAAGGGGACTCTGACTACGATGCCTCGGAACAACTTTGATGAGTTTGTCAGTGCAGCACTCCGAGGTGAGGATATTGAGTAGGAGGGGCAGCAGAGATACCAGCCTAGACGGTTTGAGGATGGTGGACCGAGTTAGGGGCCTTCAAAGAGGCAGAGTTATGATACTTCCGGGGCTTCATCCTCAGGTAGTGGACCATATAGACCAGCAGCTGGTGCATCGAGACAGAGACCGAGATGGAGGAGAGATCGACCACAGCGACCACATGCTAGTGGGGGTTCCAGCGGTTCTAGTTATCCTCGGCGTAGTGGTGGCACATTTCCTGTACCGAGAGACTATCCATTGTGCAGCTTCTGCAACAGACATCACCTTGGTCCATGTCAGCGGGGCCCTGTCACTTGTTATTGTTGTGGCCAGGTGGGTCACTATTCGAGGGAGTGCCCTCAGTTGTTTGGTGCTGACGGATAGACGGCCCAGAGTTCCGGAGCTGAGCGAGGTGCCACTTCGGGAGCTCGACCACCACAGTTTGCAGGCCAGGGTAGGCAGCAGGGACAGTCTCAGCGTGGACGACTAGCCGGGCAGGCGAGGGTTTATGCCATGACTCTACGAGAGGGCAGAGCTTCACCGGAGGTCGTTATCGGTATGTTACATGTCTTTGGTATTCCAGTACTTGCATTGTTAGATCCAGGTGCCACATATTAATTCATGTCATATAGACTATCATCATTAGCTATGGTACCTGCATCTCCACTTTCGGGGTTGTGGAGAGTGTTATATCCGTCAGGTGAGATTATGAGCATCGGTTGGGTATACAGAGACTGTGAGGTGTTTGTTGGAGGCCATGGTTTAGCTGCAGATTTGTTGTTGCTTGATATTGTGGACTTTGATCTGATCTTGGATATGGACTTCTTGGAGACTCACTGGGCCATGTTTGACTGTCACAAGAAGGAGGTCGCATTTCGACGACCAGGTTTTTCCGAGATACTGTTTCGCGGCGAGAAGAACACTTCACTACCGTGTTTGATTTCCGCGATGAGAGCGGATCGGTTGATGAAGAATGGTTGTGTTGCTTACTTAGCTCATGTGGTCGACACTACAGCAGCTGTGTCGGATCTTGGTAGTATTGAGGTTGTTTCTGAGTTCCCGAATGTGTTTCCAGGAGAGTTACCTGGTATACCCCCCTGTGCGGGAGATTGATTTCACTATTGCCCTGTTGCCGGGTACAGGACCGATTTCACAGACCCCGTATCGTATGGCGCCAGCGGAGTTGAAAGAGTTACAGGTTCAGCTCCAAGAGTTACTAGAGAAGGGTTTTATCTGACCCAGTGTTTCACCATGGGGTGCTCCGGTGTTATTTGTGCGAAAGAAGGATGGATCTATGCGTTTGTGCATCGACTACCAGAAGCTGAATCAGGTTACGATAAAGAACAAGTATCCGTTGCCGCGGATTAATGATTTGTTCGATCAGCTCAAGGGAGCATTAGTCTTTTCGAAGATTGACCTTCGATCCGGATATCACCAGTTGAGGATCTGAGACTCTGATGTGGCCAAGACAGCTTTCAAGTCGCGGTATGGGCATTACGAGTTTTTGGTTATGCCGTTTGGGTTGACCAACCCCCCCCCCCGCAGCTTTCATGGACTTGATGAATCGGGTGTTCAGACGGTTTCTGGACAAGTTCGTGATTGTGTTCATTGACGATATTCTGATCTATTCTAGGAGTGTGGGCTAGCATAAGAAGCATTTGCGAGCGGTGTTGCGGACTTTGCGGGACCATCAGTTGTTCGCGAAGTTTAGCAAGTGCGAGTTTTGGTTGGATAATGTGAAGTTTTTGGGCCATGTGATATCGACTGAGGGAGTCAGTGTTGTTCCTGACAAGATCGAGGCCGTGCTGAACTGGAGTAGACCTATCACTGTACTGGAGATCCGGAGTTTCTTGGCTTTAGCAGGCTATTACCAGCGGTTTGTACAGGATTTCTCTAGGATTGTTACACCACTGACTAGATTGACGAAGAAGGGCGTCAAGTTTGAGTGGTCCGATGCATGTGAGGAGAGTTATTTGCTCCTGAAGGAGAGATTGACTACTGCACCGGTTCTGACATTGCTAGACGACAGCAGTGAGTTCGTAGTGTACAGTGATGCGTCGAAGTTAGGGGTGTTGATGCAACATGGTAGAGTCGTAGCCTATGGTTCCAGGCAACTGAAACCACATGAGGTCAACTATCCGACGCATGATTTGGAGTTAGCCACTATTGTGTTAGCGTTGAAGAGTTAGAGACATTACCTGTATGAAGCTCAGTGTAAGATCTACACCGACCACAAAAGTCTCACTTACTTGCAGACGCAGCCGGATCTGAACATGAGGCAACACCGGTGGATGGAGTTGATCAACGATTACGATTGCACTTTCGAGTACCATCCAGGGAAGGCCAATGTTGTAGCTAATGCACTTAGCCGGAAATCTGGAGCTTCGTTGTTTCATGTGTGTGTAGCCAGAGTATTGATGTTAGCCAAGCTTCGGGCTACAGGTGCCGAGTTCGAGTGGGATGATGAGGGAGCTTTGTTGGCCAGTTTCCAGGTTCGACCCATATTGGTTGATCAGGTACGAGAGGCTCAGGATTCAGATTCCTACTTGTTGGGCAAGAAGACCATGATACAGAATGGTGTGCCTACAGAGTTTCGATTAAGCGACGACGGTACCTTGTTGTTCAGAGGTAGGTTATGTGTGCCCAGAGATGAGAGCCTGAAGAAGGAGATTCTGGACGAGGCCCATAGTTCAGCATATGCGATGCATCCCGGAGGTACGAAGATGTTTCGTACACTTCGAGAGTATTACTAGTGGCGCAACATGAAGCGGGAGATTGCCACGTACGTGAGCCGATGTTTGATCTGTCAGCAGGTTAAGGCGGAGAGGCAAAAACCTGTAGGGAAACTACAGCCACTAGAGATTCCAGTTTGGAAGTGGGAACATATTACGATGGATTTCGTTTATCAGTTGCCGCGTACTTCGGCTGGCAACACTGGTATTTGGGTTATTGTGGATCGACTGATGAAATCCGCTCATTTCCTCGCACTTCCTGGGAAGATATCAGTGGGCAGATTGGCCAAGTTGTACTTATCAGAGATTGTTCGCCTGCACGGTGTTCCTGTGTCTATTGTTTCTGACCGAGACAGTCAGTTCAACTCTGAGTTTTGGCAGGCGTTGCAGCGAGCCTTGGGCACAAGGTTGCGATTCAGTACAGCTTTTCACCCTCAGACTGACGGGCAATCTGAGTGGACTATCCAGACACTCGAGGATATGTTGCGGTCTTGTGTGTTGTAGTTCCGCGGTAATTGGGACCAGCAGCTATATTTGATAGTGTTCGCCTACAACAACAGCTATCAGGCCAGTATTGAGATGGCATCGTACGAGGCCCTGTACGGGAAGCAATGTCGCACTCCGTTGTGCTGGAGTGAGGTGGGCGAGCGATGGCTTATTGGCCCTGATCTGGTGAAGAGCACTATGAAGGATGTCCAGATTATCCGGGACAGATTGAAGATCACCCAAGATCGACAGAAGAGTTATGCGGACGTGAGGAGGAAGAGCCTCGAGTTTGATGTAGGTGATTGGGTCTTCCTGAAACTATCTCCGTGGAGGGGTGTTGTGCATTTCAGGAAGTGTGGCAAGCTCCGACCACGGTATATTGGTCTGTACGAGATCACAGAGAGGATTGGAGCTGTTGCTTACAGACTGGAGTTATAGGCTGAGATGGCTCGTGTTCATGATGTCTTCCATGTTTCGATGTTGCAGAAATACATCTCAGATCCATCGCATGTGTTAGCCCCATAGCAGTTACCGATCCGAGAGGATTTGACGTACGTGGAGGAGCCTGTGCAGATTCTCGATCGTCGTGAGCAGAAGCTGAGACATCGTGTGATCCTGCTGGTGAAGGTCTTGTGGCAGAATCACTCGGTTGAGGAGGCCACCTGGCAAACTGAGCAGCGTATGCGGGAGCAGTATCCTCATCTGTTCACATGACAGGTATGTAAATTTCGAGGTCGAAATTTTTTTTAAGAGGGGTAGATTTGTGACGACCCGAACCAGAATCAGTAATGTAGTCGGCACGATTCACGAGTTAGTGTATAGTCGTGGTTTCACGTTATATATGTGGTTTGTCGATTTAGTTCGCGACTTTATTATCGGCCGAAAATTTGAATTGAGTGTCTTCACGGAAGTTGTAGAGCACGTGATTTCGAACTCGAGGGCGGTTCCGGATGAATTTTCCAATAACCGAGGAATATAATATGATTATTTGAAGTTTTGGTTTATCGACGTGTTTATCTGTTTGTTTCGTGTTTATCCGAATCATTTTGGTTATTCGTTTTGAACCGTTGATCGACCCGAGGACGAGTATAAATATCGGAAATAGTCGAGAAATAGTCGCAAAAACACTGTTTGAAGTTGACCAGCGTTGACTTTCTATTTTTGGAAGTTTGACCGTTGACCAAGGGAGGAAAACTTTCCCGTTTGGTTTCGCCGGCCGACTTGGGTTTTCCGGCCACCTCCGGCTACGTGAAGGGTATGAATCTCTTCCTCTTGTGATTTCGAGTTGTTTTGTGTTTGGAATTTTGAGAATTGATGAGGTATTGATGGGGTTCGATTCGGGTCGGTTTCTTGGTTTTCGCCGGTGATGGTTTGGGGTTTTCCGGCGAGCCACGGTGGCGGGGAGGTGAGGGTTTTGCTTCCCCTTGGCCTAGGGATGCTTCCCCTATGCTTGAATTGAGTTGAAATGGAGGTTTTAGGTGAACCCGATTAGGTTGCCGGAATTTGATTCTGTTTGGGTTTCGAGCTGAAATTGGTGAGGTTCCGGTGAGTTTTGGACTTTGTGGTGGTTGTGAAAGTGGTTGGGCTTGAGGAGATCTTCAAATCAGAAGCTTCCTCGCCAGAGAAAGTCTCCGTTGAGGGCGCGCCGCCGCCAGCGGCGCTCCGGCGATACCGTTGACTTTTCAGATTTCGGTGTTTTTAATGTCATTTTTCTCGTAATCGCGCCTTGATTATCGTCTTGAGGTTTTCGTATTGATTTGAGTATCGGATTTTCAGTCGAAGGTTTCGAGTGGAGATTTCGGAAATTCAGTCGATTGTTTAATACAGTTTATATGTTTCCAGGAACGGTTGATTTCCGTGGTTAAGTACAGAGTTGTGGGCTATGATTTTGATCAGTTATGTTTTATGATTATTCAGGGGATCGAGATCGTGCTTCGGGCGAGGGATCTTCCGCCGGGCCACGAGATTAGCGCGAGTGCGCGTTTTGCTCACCTGTGAGTGGACAATTTCTTTTCACGGATTGATTGCGAGTCTTTATACACGTTTTACGAACTTGAGCATGCATACGAGATTATGTTTTACATGAGCATGTGTTATACGATTATGCCTATGCTAGTATATATTATGTATAAGTATTTATATATTGTTTATTGCATTTGCATTGAACTATTTACGATTTGGTTTACACAGAGTACAGTCTCATTATATGTTGTTGTATCGATACACTCGCATCCCGGCTGATCCCCGAGGATGTGTACCGGGGGAGGCTGTGACTCCTGACCCGATGCCTTTACCGGGGGGAGGCAGACCTCTGACCTGAGGCCTTTCTGGCTAGAATCAAGTGTGGGTCTGGGATCCCGTGATTCAGACTGTACTAGCATAGATGTGTCCACGAGCGACCCCGTGAGATTTTTATGCATGCTCTATACGCGTGAGGAGTTAGAGTCTCCCTCGTGTACCATTTGATTATTTATGCATCCGGACTCGCATATGTTTTTATAACATATATATTATTATTCGGCGAAAGACAATTATTTTTCGTCCACTCACTCTAACAGTTTTCATGTCTTTCCTCTGGGCTTTTCGGTTTCTGTGCCCAGTTTGCAGTCCAGGTTCTGGTGTTTCACGTCGCGGTTGGAGGCTAGTGATCCGAGCTACCTGTGTTTTCCAGTAGGTTCTTGTTTCGCCTACTGATGTATATATTGTATATATTGTATATGTTTACACTAGAGGTCGCTCTGATACATTCTGATATGTGTTTTATACGGATTTTCTCGGATATATTATATATTACAGATATGTTTTCTGTTTATTGATATTGATATGATATTGAGAAATCCGGATGGGATTGGTGCCCACAGTTTGGCTTTTGTGGCATAGGATGAAGTGTTATTTTTCGGGTGCAGGTTAATGCAATTCCGCGTTAGTAACGTTACTCTGCCAAAATTTTAATGGTTTTTGTTGGTTCACGTTTTCAGAAGGGGTTCGATTCCGATTTAGGCAACTAAATCGGGGTTGGGTCCTTTCAGTAGCACCTGCAAACATTACATTTGTTTTGTTTTTTCATATTAGTAGATTCATGGAAGCAACGCTGCAATCTCACATGCGGACCAAAAAAAAGCATTTAAGGTGAAGGTGATGAAATCTTAATTAGTTGAAGTTGTTGAGTTATGCAGATATTGATCGGAGTGGTGATTTGGAGGAGTCAAAAAGTACTTCAAGTTATGCATTTTAAATGGGTTCAGAATTTTCTTATGATCTTCAAAGAAGAAGCAAATTATTGCTCTTTCTATGGTAGTAAAATACATTGCAGAAAACTAGTTGTGCTACTTAAGCAGTTTGGTTGCGAAAAATGTTGAGCTCCTTACAACAAAAACAAAAGTTCCTTACCAAGATTTAATGTGACAACAACGTAACAATTATGTTGTCAAAAAACTTGGTTCATGAAAGAACAAGCATAAAACCACCATCCTTACTTCCAAAGAAGATGTTAAAGGTTCAAATCATCATACAACCAATTTATGCCATAAATTTGAGGTTTTTTTTTTTTACTTTTTAATGGAAGGACCAAGCATTTTCATAATTCATGTAATGTAAGAGTCACCATTTGGCCCATAGGTCTAAAAAGTATGTGGGCGGCCCAAGGCCGGCCCAATGAGGATTGGGCCGAGGTACCAAAGCCCATAGGCCCGAAAATGTCGAATTCATCAAAATCCATCAAGGGACCGGGCCCTATGGGCTTAGCTTGGCCCGGCCCAAAAAATCTGTCAAGGCCCGACCCCAAGTTCATGGCAAAACCCGACTCCGCCCGGCCTGAACTTTTGTGAAATAGTGCTCAAGTTCGGCCCGGCTTGGCCCAGTCCGTTACCGACCCCTAATGTAAAGTTATATTTCCTTCTTGACCTAGTCAATGAGAAGCAAGTTGAATTCAAATATGTCATTCCAAGTATCATATGCCAATATCTTTATAAAGCTACTCAAAGCATATGCTTTCTTGAATCTCACGAAAATGCTAAGAATGAAGAAGTTGAATGAGCTTGGTTTTAAAAAAGGTCGTTGGCAACTAAAGGAAACCTAATATCTTACTTAGTGTTGTGAGTTACTAAGAGCCTTAGAGCCTCTCTAATTATGGGAGGACTCGTAAAATTATTATTCATATGAGTCTTCCCTGTATTCAACAATAAAGACTCATATGGTCATACCTCATAAATAATTTCATCTCTTACATTTCTTTTGTCTTGCCTAACCCACCCTAAAATTTGAGTTTCAGACTCAAATTGAGTCTCAAAATAAGACCTAATTTGAGATATACGGCTGATTTTTCCCTATCATTTGAAAGCCTAAAATTGAGAAAAGTCTCATTTTGAAGTATAAGACTATATAGATGGTCTTATAGCTTTAGCTTTTCATATTCTATGCCTGTGATATTATTGTATTGTAGATCCTTCATTAATCATTTGAGTTCCAACCAAAGAAATGTAGTTTTTAATAGGGAAAATTCCTAAAGAGGTCCCTCATATTTGACAGTTAAAATGAATTGGTCACTCATGTTTAATAAATATTGAATTTGTCACTCATATTTTACCTTGTCATTTAGATTGGTCAATTCGTCTGTTTTGGATGTTAAAAACTCTCATGTGATACACACGTATTTTACTTAAATGAATATTTTTGTCATTACCAAACTAATAAACTTACTTTTATGCACTTTACAAATAAAAGAAAATATTTTTTGTTAATGTTCAAAACGGACAAAGTAACTAATTTGAATGACAAGAAAAACCAATTTTGAACTACTTTGTTTGTTAATCCTAAATCTAGTACCGAAGCCGAAAATTTCTGAGTTCTGACCAAAAAATTGGTTGACCCGATTCTTTTTCTATTTGTTCTCATAGAAATTGCCTGAAACTAGATCGTGCGACGACGCCATCACCGCCATCAATGTCAAGTGCATTGCTCGGTTGTGGTGGATCCTTGGTCGCCCATTACCATCGGCCTCACAATTCTGAAATTTTACAAAGTTTCAGAAATGAAGAACTAAGATTTGAGTGTGAATGGAGGGTTTGTGAGATAGAGAAGCGAGTGCTTGAAAGAGACGAGAGAGGAGAGGTGGCCGTGAGGTCACATGGGAAGAAATCAGTCGAGAAGAAATCGGTGGGTTTTTGTCGACCTATTTTGGAGCCAGAATCGATGTCGAACCGAATAGATTCAGTGTCGGTTCGGTTATCGCCTTCCTTCACCCGTTTCAAGTTGGTTCGGTTATCGACCCGAATATTCGGATCGGGTCGGTCGGTTTTTAAGAAAATTTGGGAATAATGCCCAGTAATAAGTTAATGAAAATGAGATTCAAACTCGTGGGTAAGATCGGGGTGAACTTAATTTAGCATAAATCAGCCTCAATCGTGGATAAAATTGGGGTGAACTTAATTTAGCATAAACCAGCCTCAATCTCACCGTCAAAATTATAAACAAGAGTTGCTCATTTTTAAGATTTTGCCTAAGTCATGATAAACCCGGTTCGTACGAGCGTTTTTTAAACTTTCTGATCTACGCAATGTTGGTCAAAACTTAAAACCATATAGAGAACCACTGATCGGCAAGTGAAATGAATATAGTAAACTGTAGGAAGCAAATTTGCTCCCCACCCTTACTTCCCCACCTTCTTCCCCACCCACCTAAATGATTGACACCTGTTCATTGTTTAGAAAAACAAGAAAGTAAAAAGTGAGATTATTAAAGCAATGGACAGGTGTCAATCATTTAGGTGGGTGGGGAAGAAGGTGGGGAAGTAAGGGTGGGGAGCAAATTTGCTTCCGTAAACTGTATGCCTGCTAAAGTGCTAACCAGCCCATGCATGAAGGCGTTGATGACTAATGGGAAGAGGAACAGCGGCCACCAAACGATCCCGGAATCCACCTCTCCCTCTTTTCTCTACACCTCAAAACCGCGTCATGGCGGGTCCTACGACCCAGCACAACGACCATTTTATTCGAAACATTGAATAAAAATGGCATCCATAATATGACTAATGGTTAAAAAATCCTATTCCATATTTAAGAAACAAATAAATTACGTAAACAACTTTGGGGCTCGCTCAGTTACTACTCTACAGAGAGCTTTCATGGCTTTTTTCTGTTATTATATTTCCAACCTTTCCAACAAAGATTCTGAGAGCATCACCAATCCAACTACAATATCTTTGTTTGCAAATTGTGTAACACAGCTGGTTTCATGGGTTGTGCTCTGAACTAGTTTCTGAGGTTCCATATCCGTTGTGTGTGGGGTCCTCCTCTTTTGTGTTTAGGCTCTGTAATTGACAGCCTAATCAAAACAGCCTGGAAAGAAAGGGTTGCTGGTTGCTTATAGTCTCTCACTAAAAAGTTCAAGCCTTTCTATGGTGGTGGGCTTCACGTTCTACTCTCTCAGCTGGGTGCATCAGACCCTATTCCATTTTGGTCTCTCAATAGAGGTAAGGCTCTTCAGAAAGCTTGAATCTTTAGTTTTGTTTATCTGTTCATGTTGGAGAGTTTAGATAAGTTTTGAGCAAAGTTAATGTCTTTATTGTTTTGGCATTGTTAGGACTTTCCCACTTGGCTTAGAAGAATTGGGTTTTTGGGTTTGAGTTGAATAGATCTGAGTTTTGAAGTTTTGGCATTTGGGATTGTGGGTGTGCTATGGTGAGGATGAAATTGATAAGTTGGGTGCCTTTGGTTCTGGCTCTTGTTGTGTTTATGAGTCATGGAGCCTCTGGTCTATTCAATCCTGTTGATAACTACTTGATTGCTTGTGGTTCTTCCAAGAATGTCACATTTCAAGGTCGAACATTTGTTCCTGATACACCCTTTGTACTAAAGAGTGGAAATTCTGTAGTTGCTAGCTCCACCACTGCCCCATTTTCCATTTACCAATCTGCCCGAATATTCAAGGAAACATTTTCCTATAAATTCAAAATCCAGCAAGAAGGCCGGCATTGGGTCCGCCTTTATTTCTACCCTTTAGCAAATTCAGGCCAAAACTTGACCTCTGCTCCGATAACTGTGGTCACTGATAACTTTGTGCTGTTGAGCAACTTCACTTTTGAGAACTATAATGGTTCTTACCTGTTCAAGGAGTATGCGATCAATGTCACTTCAGATAGCCTGACCGTCACCATTATTCCTTCCAACAGCTCAGTTGCTTTTGTCAATGCAATTGAAGTTGTTTCGACCCCGGATGAACTGATTCCTGATCAGGCTTATGCAGTAAATCCATCTGCTCCTTTCAGTGGCCTTTCTGCACTTGCTCTTCAAACTATGTACCGACTAAACATGGGGGGTCCTTTGCTCACTGCTGAGAATGATACCCTGAGAAGAACTTGGGAGAATGATGTGAAGTACCTTCATGTCGACAGCTCTGCAGTGAATGTATCAACCAACCCTGCGAACATTAGGTATCCGGCGGCCATCACACCTGACATAGCTCCAAATTGGGTCTATGCCACTGCTGAAGCCATGGGAGATGCAAATGTGCCAAATGGGAATTTTAACATTACTTGGGTCTTCCCCGCAGATCCAAATTATTTGTATCTCGTTCGAGTGCATTTCTGTGATATTGTTAGCAAGTCACTGAATAACCTTGTTTTCAATGTGTTCATAAATTCTGACAATGTGCTGGCGAGTCTTGACCTCTCATCACTTACTGGTGACTTGGCTGTGCCATATTACAAAGACTTTGTATCCAACTCCTCATCAGATTCAGATACTTTGACAGTCAGTGTCGGTCCAGATTCAATGGCTGATGTGACTAATGCAATTATGAATGGCTTGGAGATTATGAAGATCAGCAATGAGCTGGGGAGCTTGGATGGGTCTTTGTCAGTTCAGAGTCTCCTTCCTAATTCACCCTCGAAGAGTAATAAGATATTCATCATTGTTGGGTGTGCTGTGGGAGCTATAGCTCTTCCGCTAATTATGGCTCTCATTTATTGCTGCCTGGCATCCCGCAAGTCAAAGACTACACCTAGCCAAGGGCAGCCATGGCTGCTGCTGCCCTTTACTAGTTCTCAGACAATGACAAAAATGTCCACCACATCACAGAAGAGTGCAACAGCTAGTTGCATCTCAGCTTCAACCAATCTTGGTCGCATATTCATGTTCCAAGATATTCTGGATGCAACTAACAAGTTTGATGAGAGCTTACTTCTTGGGGTTGGTGGTTTTGGCAGGGTTTACAAGGGAACCCTTGAAGATGGGACAAAAGTAGCTGTTAAAAGAGGAAACCCCAGATCCGAACAAGGTATTGCTGAATTCCGAACTGAGATTGAAATGTTATCCAAGCTTCGTCACCGCCACCTTGTATCTCTTATTGGTTACTGTGATGAAAGGTCAGAGATGATTCTGGTCTATGAATACATGGCTAATGGACCCCTTCGTAGCCATTTGTATGGAACAGATCTACCAACCTTGCCATGGAAGCTACGCCTTGAAATTTGCATCGGGGCTGCAAGAGGGCTCCATTATCTTCACACAGGTGCAGCTCAGAGCATAATTCACAGAGACGTGAAAACAACGAATATTCTTTTGGATGAAAACTTTGTAGCCAAAGTTGCAGATTTTGGGCTCTCGAAAGCAGGTCCAGCTATAGATCAGACTCATGTCAGTACAGCTGTTAAGGGAAGTTTTGGTTACCTTGATCCTGAATACTTTAGAAGACAACAGCTCACTGAGAAATCAGATGTGTATTCATTTGGTGTAGTTCTGATGGAAGTTCTCTGCACAAGACCTGCTTTGAATCCAGTTCTTCCCAGAGAGCAAGTGAACATAGCAGAATGGGCAATGACCTGGCAAAAGAAGGGCATGCTTGACCAAATAATGGATCCGAATCTAGCTGGGAAGGTCAATACAGCTTCTCTTAAGAAGTTTGGAGAAACAGCCGAGAAATGCCTTGCTGAGTATGGTGTTGACAGGCCATCAATGGGAGATGTCTTATGGAATCTTGAATATGCTCTTCAGCTTGAGGAGACTTCGTCTGCACTGATGGAACCTGAAGATAACAGCACAAACCACATACGGGATATTGAATTGACACCACTTGAACCTTTTGATAACAGTTTGAGTATGATTGAGGGGGGCCACTCTGGCACGGATGATGATGGAGAAGACGCTGCCACAAGTGCTGTGTTCTCTCAGCTAGTCAATCCTCGCGGAAGATGAGAAGATGTTTTCTTTCCTTATCGACGTCTACTCTCTTGCTGCATGCTGCATGCAGCCTTTTGATGTCCCAGTGAAAGAGATATTGGTCATCATGGCCTTGAAAGTCTTCAGCGAGGGATAAGGTTACTTCTTGGATCATTATTTTAGTTTGTTACCTCCATTTTTTTTCCAAGATTTATATTGTAATATAGTTGTGGCAGATGCCAATTAGTCCATCATAAATTGCTGATAAGGTGCCCAAATGTTTTAGTGTTGTATTGAAATGAGGTGATATGGGTTTCAGAGTTTCCCCGTGTTTTTACAAAGGTAAATGAAGTCATTGTATTCACATATAATTTTGTTGCTCATAAGTTAGTGGATCCTCATACTGTCATTGTAATTTCCGGAGACATGTTGATGTTAGCAAGTTGGGATCTGTGACTTGCTTCACTAGGCCTGTGTTTGAAGCACCAAGCTGAGATATGATCTCTATAGCCGTTGACTCCTCTATCTACTTGAAGTCTAGTGATGGGGGTTTCCAAGTTTGGTTTGCTTTCTTAACATATTGAGAATTCATGTTCTCCAGGTCTTTTTTTTTTTTTGATGCGGTGTTCCTCTCTATTCTCAGAACTAAACTTTTAGACTCGTTTCTTTCTTCTGGTCTAAAGGCTCTGAATTCTTATTTCAAAAAAAGAAAGAAAAAAAAAGGGCTCTGAACTCTAGTTCATAGATCGGATATCCCAAAACCACCCATTTCTTCTCTGCCATTTGAAATCTTATCTGTCATGTCTTCTTTGTTTCATATGTGCTAATATATGCGAGCTTGACCTTGTTTATTGCTGAAAGACAGCATGAAACTTGAACTGCTTTCATAAACTGCATAATCCGATTCATTAAGAGAATTTAACAATTTGACATGCTAGGATAGATCATACAGTGACCAAACTCTCTGAAATGAATGATCAACAACTTTGCATATTATTTAGATGTTAAAACTCAAATTATTTGCCTGAGCTTGTGACAGCTATACATTTACTTTCTGCAAACTATTCCATTTCCACTGAAGGTACCACCGGTGCAGTCTAGATTTCCATAGTCCATCACTCTTGATTCTGTCTGATCCAACCTCCCGGACTGAGTGAACATGCAAGCGGTGCAATCGGCAGAGACCAGCGATGTTGTTTTGTACTTGTGTTCTCCTCCAACTACTGGCATGGCTACTCCTGGCTTTGCCGGGTTCACAAAATCCGGCTGGTAAGTCCTTCCGAGCACTCCTTCAACATTTGAGGATAGGCTGTAGAATCTGAACTGCACTTCAAGGTGAGCAAAAGAGTCATCAGATGGTATCTGATAATTGTGGATTTTGTCATCTTCCTTTGTCACAGGTACCACATTCACTGAAATCTCAGCAACTTCTGGGAGAGTGATCAAGACACTGTTCTTGTTTGATGTTCTCTCCACTCTGATAGAAGACTCCTGAGATTGCCAAACAGAGAGATCAGATTCTGGGACGCCTAGCTCCTCTCCGTTGTAAGAGAATTTCAAGTGGTCAACGTCATCATCCCAAGTTGCTGATGGGGTGGCCTCAACAGTGAAGGTGTTAGAGTCAAAGAGGAGTCCAAGGGCTTGGATCCATGTGTAGTCCCTGCTTCGGCCTTCAGGGCGGAGGCCAATGAAGCGAGCATTAATTTGAAGGTTTGGATCGGAAACCAAGCTGAAATGCTTGTTTTTCTTGCCGTGGAAGTAAAAGACAACGCCATCTCCGCCGATGAAGCGAGGGTCCAGGCATGCCGATCCAGGACCAGTGCAATTAGGTTTGCGATCTATTACCAACAATGAAAAAAAAATCATCATTATTAGGAATATTTTGCTAGACTTGGCACTCTTTGCATATATACATGCATGAATTGAAATGGAGATAAAAGATGGAAGGAAAAGTAAGGGTGATGTTCTTACTTTTCCACTCAGCTTTGCATATGGGGGAGTTACAGTTGACATAGCAGACTTTTTTCACGTCAAGAGTTGGTGTAGAGGATGGACATTGTGCAGGGCACTTAATCTTCTTGAGAAAACATGGACTTTTCTTGCTGAAGCAGGCTTTAGTTTCTGCTTGTTCTTGACTTTGCACTACAGTAGAAACAAAGAAGAACAAAACGATCAACAAGCTTTTGTTGCTTCCTGCTAACAGATCCATCATATCGATCGATCTCTTGGCTCTAGCTATGTCAGTCATGTAAGATCTATCTTGTCATATATAGAATCTAACAAGTGGAATTTTCGGTATTAATTTTTTTACCGAACACATTCTGAGTCCGGAAGAACATGGCATGGGTTTCGTTGGATCTCTAGCTAATTAAGTCCTTTGTGGAATGCATGGTTAATCTTAGGTCAATGCTTAGCTGTTGGTACGTACGACTTTGTTGTAGGCAACAAATTTAAATGGGTCGGGTTGAGAGCCCAGGGCACGCGATGGAAGCCCTCTTGTCGCCAAAGGGATAGAAGTCATAGAACAACTGATCGAGGGAGGATGTTGTTCCTATAATTTTCAACGAGTATGCGTATCTCTGCATAGCTATAAGCCTATAGTTAGTTGCTTATTTTTGGTGCTACATGTTGCGTTACGTTCCAAACAATGTTCTTAATTTTCCGGGTTCAGAGTAGAGTATCGACCATTTAGACTTTGAGTTATTGCACAAGTTATGCGTTACGCTAGAGATGTCGATTGCCGCCGTCATTGACGCTGGCGACGACTTATTTCCCTGGTTTGTGAGTTTTGTCTCGAAACGAAATGGGGATCTTGACGTGGACGTGGCCCTTTTTGGCCGGTGCTCCGACCAAGCCTTTACTTCTTCGAAGACTTGGGTTGTTGGAGCGTTCCGGGTACCGGTTTGTGCTTTAGCAGCGTCATCAGATCTCGTCGAGCAGCAGCACTCGACGTCGCTGCCATCCGAGTCCTTCTGGTTCCATTTGCAAGTCTGGGATTCCGGCCGGTTTCGACTGACTGCGATGGTCGATATTTGACGATCGCTGACGGCCGCGAGGGGTCGATCAAGGCCATGTTATGCCCTCCCTAAAGCTCTGGGGTTACGGCGGTGGCATCTTGGCCGGTTGGGGATTGAGCCGGGTCCTGGATCTGGTGTGATGGCGCTGGACTTGTGGCGTCGTCACGACAAGGGTTATGGGAATGGAGCTCAAGGAGCCACACGAAACCCTATTGGTCATGGGCTAGTGGGTGGTGTAAATTTTTTCTGGGCTGGGCTTTGGTTTTGGCACGTGGTGGACAAAAATGTGGTTAAGGTGGGCAGGTTCGGCTACTTGGGCTGATTTTTCACTTTCAGTGCATTTTTGGCACAAGATTTGGGAGCCCGGCATATATATTGACGTTTGAGATTGGATGAGATCATTCGTTGCAAGGCGAGTCCACCCCATTAGTTGTGTCTCAACTGCACTTGATGTAAGATTGGCAACCAAGGAGGTATCGTGGGACTTTGGGAGTGGTGAGGCTGCAACTGTTATGAAAGCACATACAATTCACATTGACCTACTGTCGTCAATGGTTCAGGGCCCAGACTGCCCGATTTACTCGGCGAATGAAAAAAATCTAATTCTTGATTATAGAATATTGTTATCCAGTTTATGTAGCTTTAATTTTGTGTTTGTTTGATTGTACTTGATTTTTGTATTAATTTATTGATCGTTTACCTAAAAAAAATGTACTACTAAACTGTTTGGTTAATTTTTCATACTTGTGTTTTCTTAAATCTTAGGATCAGTTAACACAGAAATCAAAAACAGCCAAAATGTTGATTTTTTTATAACCACATTTTCTCACTATTGATTTATTATATCGCTAATTTTTTTCACCATATTTAACTGGGAAAATTCCCATAAACTCTAATTTTGGGAAAATCTTTCCCACTAGCCAACAAAAATTTGAGAAATTCGCATTAGCCAATTAACTCTAAGAGAACCTTTCGCACTATCCAAATTTACCTGATTTCTTAATTTTTCTTTCCAAAATTACCCCAGTAAACCAAACACATCTCTCTCTCTCTCTCTCTCTCTCTCTCTCTCTCTCTCTCTCTCTCTCTCTAGTCTTGAATGCACCTCTTCTCTCCAAAACCTCCTTTTTTTCAAAAAAAATCTCAACTGTTTATCTTAAAATTGATTATGAACTAATGATAAGCACAGGGCATGATATCACAACCTCGGCACAGATCTTTCCGCCTTTGTGGACTGCACTCCTTCGCCAGGAAGCTTTGCCGCCAATCTCTCTCTCCTCCATCTGCCCCTCACCCTCAGCTCTCTTCTGGACACCTAAAGCTCCGCCGTCGTCAATCTCTCCTCCTCTGGTGTCAACCTCCTTTCTCTCTCTGTCGCTGAAAACCTTACCGAGCGATGCTGCCACCATCCACATCTTGTCCTCTATCTTTCTACGTCGGTGTCTCCATAGTGAGCCATGAACGAGTAGAGAGTAAGCCAGGCGAGTAGCGAGTAAGAAGAAGGGAATATATTTTTTTTACCTCGCACGCGGATAGCACGCCAATGACCATAATGAAAAAGGTTCTATGTTGATTGCCGAGTTATTACTAAAACATCTCTCAATTTGAAACCCTAAAAATATCTTGATTATTTGTAGTAAGATCTCGGAGGAGCAGTCAGAAATCCATGGGTTGTGATCGATCTGGCCATACGGAGTTATCAAAGTCATTGGAGAGACCTGGCCATGATTTCTGCTTTACTCAAGATGTAAATATATAGAAGGTGAAAAGATAGTGTTTATAATGAACTGAACCCAAATTTGGATGTTAATCATCGTTATCGCGCTAATTATCGAACGTGGCAGCTCGTGACACGTTTCTCGAGATTAGTCATGATTCAAATATCGACTTTTTATAAAATTTGATTTTGGACTCGCTTTCTTCACTGAAATTGTAAAGAATATCATTGCGAGCTCGTACATATTTTATTTAAATTTTTCCGAGACTCGAACTAACTTCTATGAATTTTTGAAGTATTCCGGAAAAACTATAAAATGGGGTATTTTCTTTCCCTTTTTCCTATTTTTCTTTTCTCCCTTTTCCCTCTCTCTACTCCCTCCTCTTTTGTGCTCGACTCTCCCTCTCTCCTCCATCGTACCGTACGACGTCGTCGCCGGCCGACGAGCTTTGCTCGCTCTTCCTTCACGAAAATTGAAGCCCATCACTCCCTCAACTATGCCTTGAATTTTGGGGGTGGAATCGATGGAGTTTTTTAGCGACGTACTATCGTCATCGACCACTGAGGTCCAACCTTTGTTGGTTGACGAAACCATGGGGGTTTTAATCTCCACTGGCTCACGAGTCGATTGGGGCGAGTCTCACACCTCGCTGTGGCCGGACATCGTATGCTGAGAACCATTTTGGGTTTCACGGTGACTTTTCTTTATTTTCCGGTACGAATTGGACCTCATGTTGAACTGAAAAGTTGTTGTGGTTGATGAGATGAACATTTTGATATGGATGCCGGAGAATTCTGGGCCGGTCGGCTTCCGATCGCCGTCGTTGGTGGTGCGTGGGCCTACGCGCAGTCGTGGATGGCGAAGCTCTGGCCTCCCTTAAAACCAAAATTTTCACGGGAAGTTCCGAAACCCATTTCTAATTGAATTATGCGTGATTTAGTGTTATTCGACAATTTTAGTGATGACTTCAACTAATTTTAGGATTCGAGCCGACTCGACACTTTCACCGTCGTGCAACGTGTGCCAAGTCGAGGCTCACCTCTGTATGGATTTTGGGAGCCAAGATTTGTCGAATGTAATTAGTTTTGCAACGCGACGTAATACTGCCGATTAATCATCTAAAAACCTGATGTGAGTATTTAAGATACGAGTTGCCTCGAGTTTACTCATTTAGTTAAATTACGGGAATTGAATAAGTTATTAATCAATCTAAACCTCTGGATTTGGCTTAGGAGCATCGAGTTTAATTTTCGAGTGAGTGGATCAATAAACGTCTCCAACGATCTAGGGGAGTGAACTTTATTTTTCACGATTAATTAGGGAGTCAAGTTTAATGCTGCATGATTTCACTCACATTTATATTTACACATGATAAATACATATATTTATATGTTTTTATACATGGCACTACATGATACAAGTATGACCACATTTGGAGGCACCCTGTTATGTTTCATGATTTTTCATGCATGTTATGATTCACAATAAGCATTGATGCTATGGCTTCTCGGCTGATCACCAAGTACGCTCCGGGAGGGACATGACAACACCTGACCCGATGACCATGTTATTCATGCCTCCACATGATGACTCACTTTATTTTCACGTATATTTTGGGAAAAAAGGCATAAACTATTATTTTATGATTTACTTCGAAACGTTATTTTTACGTCTACTCACTCTGACGGATTTTTCTATTTTATATTACTTTCCCATGGGCCTTTTGGTTTCAAATGCCCAGGTTACAGAGTCTCATCAGAGGTTGGGCACACACGCGAATTGAGGCATAGCAGAACCCCACAATAGGATCAACTTTGATCCTACAGTTTAGGGTTATAGTTTTGATTGTTAAATTAGAAGTTTAGTCGCGTTATTTTCAAAATAGGAATTCCTCAGTATAGAATCCAGTTAAGATCATATCACGTACAGACTAGTAGGTTTTAAAGGCCTAATCCCGATTTAGGCAGTTAAATTGGGGTCGGGTTTTCACAATTGGTATCAGAGCTCTAGGTTATAGGTTCTGTAGACCATACTACGCCACTTTCATTTTTGTGTTTGATTACGCTCAACACTTTCGAAGTGATGGCCCGACCGGCCAGCAGATCCCCATCAAATACTCACGGTGTTGAACGTCGTTGAATACGTGGCGAATATGACTGAGTATCAACCCCAGCCTGTGAGTCAGCCTACCCCAGTTGCTATGCCTTGTGTGCGCCGACCTCAATCTCTCTCCACGAACATCTAAGGTAGGACGTTTTCTCAAAAGTTTTTTTCCGGTGCTTTTCAGTTTCGAGCACCCTGCACTTATTGCATGCTTACTCCATGACGTCTTAAGTTATGAAAATCATGATTGGGTTCATACATGATTGAGTGGGGCTCAAAAATAAGTTTGACATGTTCATTACGATGATGTTCCAAAATTAATGGTGTAAATTGCTAAGTTATATCTTTTCGGAACCTAAGGTTTATGCGTATAAAGTTTTGAAGTGTAAGAAGTTGTTGGTAAGATGAGTTGTAAGGTTTCGTGAGTATTTATAACTATTATTGAGACCTATATGGGGTCTAGCGGTAGACTTAGAGGAGCGGTCAACTTCTATGGTGTCCACTAATTAATTATCATGAAGGTATACGATGGATGTGTGGGGGTACTATTTTTTTGATTGTTGGACTTGTACGATATGAGTTGTGAAGTTCTCTTTAGGTTTTGGTTGACTTTGAATTTGCGGGGAGATTATGCAGTAATTTTGGTAAATTCTGTGTGCTGTGTCCAACACCTCGTGGGACGTCATGATTATGCCGTTACTGTGTTCACTCCATTTTAATTGGCATATTTTAAATTCAAGGCACGGCTTAATAATTCGTGGGGTGAGTCTTCTCATGCAATGTGTTTCAATTCCTATTTCATGTTAAACCTCCTAGCTTCATGTTTCATGATTCATTTACCTTACGAGGAGGAATTAGTTCTTGATTGGGGAATTCTGTCACATGAAGTTGTCGTTGGAGGGACATTACTATGAAATTGTTGGTAATCGCACCAATACCTCGTGAGCCTCGGTATGCGATGAAGTTCGATAATTCTGTTTGATGTCAGTAAATCTAGGTAATCAAGTTTTTCTCTTCGCCAGGTTTCATCATGTGTTTTATTTAAACGCCTTATGTCAAATGTGACGCCTTTCATTGCTCTAATTTGTGTCTGAATGTTCCGGCCCCAAGCATCTCACTCGGAAAACAATTTGAATTACTTGGTGAAGGATTTGCATGACCATTACGCATGTGGACAATGCTTATGGACTGGAAAACTACCCCAGCATATGTCATCATCCAATGTATGCTATATTTTGGTCAAATTGCCTGAGAAGTTTATCGTTACTTGGGGTGTACCATGCATCATCCAATGATGTGTTGTTCTCATTCCTTTGATTTTTTTCAAATCTAATGTCCGGCCTGTCATGTGGTAATCGATCATTCAACTATTTGACATTTCGTCTTCTCAAGTTGTACTCTCGATAATGCTTGTTGATTATGCAACTCATCCCATCGAATCGTTATCACGGTTTTGGTGTCAGTGGTAGTACTAAGGTGACGACTCTAGCTGTTCATCGCCTAAGATGATTCTTAGACAACGACTATTGTCGTCGTTTAGAGGAAGATTGTTTCAACAACTAAGTTCTTAGTCGACGAACCATCTTTCATCGCCTAAGTAGCTTCTTAGGGGACGAAATAAAAAAACTTTGTCGCATAAGTACTTGGACTACGATTATTACGCAACGAACTTGAGGCGATGAAATCTTTGTCACCTAAGTACCTGGCTGACAAAAAATACCACTTAGGCAAAGAAAATGTTTTGTTGCCCAAGTGTGTTTTTCTAGTAGTGATGTTAACTGAGATTACCTATCAACACATAAAATAGCGGAAACAAAACTGAAACTAAACTTTTCTAAAATCCACATTTCAAGAATCTACACAAACTCAAAAACATTCTTAGACTTCAAAGCTACTAGATATTTTAAAACTAAATAACTAGCTAAGCTTCTAACCTATAGGATCAGTTGCGGATCCTACAGTGAGGTTATACTATGCCTCGACCTACGTGTGTGCCTAATCTCCCAACACTTTGCAAACTTGGGCATTTGAAACCAAAGGGCTCAGGGAAGGATATTCCAAAAATAAAAAACTGTTAGAGTGAGTGGTTGAAAATCATGATAACGTAAGAAAAATATATAAAATTACTTTTATGCCCTTTCACTGAATTTTAGTGACAAACTAGTATGCAAGTACTTATAATCATAAGAGGAAACTAATAGTTGAGATCAAACACAAGACTGACTAACTCAAATATCTAACGTGGGATACGAAATCGACTAGAAAATATTTAAATTTGAACTGACGGTCGGAATATGAAATATCTAGTAAAAAGGATGGCTGAGGTATCTGCATCTCAGGCCATCAGAATTGGAATTAATTGACTAAGAACTGAATCAAAAATGAAATTATAGAATAAGTATGACTGAGGTATAATTATAAAAAACTGTACGAAACTTATTAAGAACTGAATTTAAATGATAGTCCAAAGGAGATGAATAAGGTATAAGACATCTCTAGTCATCGAAAACTGAGTAAACTAACTGGAAACAAAATCTGAAATGAAGAAATTATAAAAGGATGACTAAAGTATCTAACATCTTTAATCATCGAGTGTCGTTTAAGAGTCTAGCATCTAGGGCAACACGTGTTTGACTATCATGACTCAAGAAATAAGGAGACGATGATGACTGGTAGTGAACTACAACCCTAGTCACCAATATTATTTGGTAGTGAACTTTTTTTTGAACGAGATCTAGTAGTGAACTAACATCCCAGATAATGCATCAATAGTGAACTACAACCCTAGAATGACTATTTGAGGGTAAGTCAAGTAGCATATATGCGCATATATAACAATCTCAAATATACATTGCCTCCATGACTACCGACTCATTTCCTAGTAAGACACAAGAAAGGAACTAATGAACTGACAGATCAAATGAAAGTGCTATATGAACTGGAACCGCTAGGACTAAATGCATGAACGTAGATCGAAACAATACTCCAAATCATAAACATAAAATGTGAGAAATTGAACTAACAAAACTAACTTCGGCTAAATTAAAGTTTAAGGAGTCAAACAAGTAACAGCTATAAATTTCAAGCTAGTATAGTGCAAAATGTAAAAGCATAAATTATAGACGTGAAAGGTATGAACTAGCTAATCTAAATGTAAAGCTACTATAAAGGAAACGAAAAGAAAAAAAATGCTATTAAAGTTTCTTGCTAACATAAATGAACTCATAAAATGTAATTGCTTGAAATAACTACTTACATGATAAGTATCAACCCATGCTACTCGCATACACAACAGTGAAAAGCAAATGTCTACTCACTTCGATATTGCCAAAAATATATAGCTAGCCGGTGTCCCCACCAAACATTGCCAATCCATAATTATCCTCACAATCACGAACAATTGCAAGGTGAGAGATTTTGTTTGATTTGAGAATACCCTCCATTGCAGCGCATGGCCTTCACGTGCCACCCCATCTAAACTCCTCTAATTTCTCGAAAGTCAGCCGACTTCGCCGAAAATCATCGTTGATCGCCCAATGTTGATCAACCATCATATTCCTCAGGGGTTAGTGCATTTGAAAGCTGAAGATGAGGGATTACGAACCCCTAAGGAGTAGAGGTTCATCGCAGCCTTCCACGCCGCTGTGAACGGTGAGAATTTCGACACAAAAACCTTGAATTTCTCATCGCGGATTAGACCTCCTCAGCAAGAATTGGCTGCAAATGATGGTCAATATGTGTAGAGGGGAGAGAGACGATCTCAACGAGACCTACATGGTGGCCGAAGTAGCTTGACGGTGGCGATTCGCCAGAGAAGTCCACGCAACCGTTTTGGGGCTTAGGTGAGACAGAGAGAGAGAGGAATATCGTGTGAGGGGGCCCCCTGAATACTATGGTTATTTTCTATTGTAATCTGACGGCTAGAATTAATCATCTATGGTAATTTTCTTATATATATAGTTTTGTAATACCAAGGAACTCCCGAAATTCATAAAAATTAGCTCGATCCTCCAAAAAATAAAATAAAAATATGCACGAATTCAAAATAATTATCTCCACAACTTTTGTGAAGAAAGTGAATCCAAATTTAAAACTTCTAAAATGTCGATTTTAAAGAACCGCAACGAAATATTAGATCTCGATAAACGTGCCAATATGGAATCAATTTTCAGTATATTACCAAGTCTTTTATCATGTGCCATGTAGATATAATCCAAACTTTACGGCTGATGAGGCAGTAGACTTTGCTTTAGAAATGTTATACTGTACATCGTATGATTATTATACAAGAGGTGATCTACATTGTGAACCTTCACAATTCATATATTGAAAGTAATAGATTTCGTAAAAGAGAATGATGAAAGAAATCAAGCTTAAACATATTTAAACAATTAACAAAATTAACAATTTTCAGTACAAAAAATTTATCCAGTAGTAGTACGCTTGAAATCCTTCATTTTTTGGGAATTAAACTTGAAAAATAAACAATGCGCTATAAAGGATCAAAACTTGAAATAGAAGTGCTAGAAAAAAATTGGTTATCCTAGGTTCAAATGTTTCATTAAGTGGTAGTCTGCTACCGCCCGAAATCCTCAATTTGTCCCCTGATATAATTATTTCATATTATGTTCGCGTTAGGAAAGTACACCATCTTGAAGGATATTTTTTAAAGGAATCCAATTGATGTACTATTCACAAAACTCAGCCTGAAGTCCTTAACTCCAAAGCAATGATGTTCTAAATTTTTCGAGAAATAATTATGCTTGGTAATAACCTCAATTACAAGGATTAGTTCGTTCATTAAATCTTAACCAAAGACTTACAAACTTTGAAGAGTGATATTTTAACTCTTAGAATTGGTTTTTAATAAAGACACTGAAATTGGTTAAGAAATGAGTGAAATATTGATGAAGTATGATGAGATGACGCGCCTTTGATTACCAAGACGTGCTCTTATGAGGATTTATGTTTTAGTGAACGAGGTAAATATGTATATCTGCCTCATGTGACTGAATGACAGAATCTTTCTATCTGGTACAGCCACATATGTGACTGAATGACAGAATCTTTCTATCTTCTTGTAACTAATAAAAGTATGAAAAATGATATTGGGCCACAAGAATGGCCACACTTGTGTGGCCATTAATCTAGGTGGAATTAGACATCACTATATTTAAATTTTCTATATGTATAACCTGACACATCATACTTGTTAAATGTCTACCATATCATTTATAATTTAATGATTAAGAAAATTCACATCCTCTTTTAAATTCAGATAAATAATAATTATGAAAATATAAATAAAATCAATATATCGATGACGATTTGGCCTATATAGATCTCTCTGCTTCAAATATATGTGTTCTTTTCCTTTAGAAACTTAAAATAATATTCCTTTATTATTATATTTATGAGATAGATTTTCTTTATTCCATGTGATTTTTGAAGAGATGAAGAAGATCATAATCTGAGAACCAAAAAGAACCAAAATACTGAAAATCATGTGCATCTCAAGACTTTTGATTTTGAAAAAAGTAAAAAAAGAAGGTAAACAATGTCATTTGAACAACGGACGAACTAACCAAATGGGTATGTTGAACAACGGACGAACTAACCAATGTCATTTGAACAATGGACGAACTAACCAAATGTCATTTCACTATAGCCGACGAAGAAAAAAAAACCGACGAGATTTTTTGTCGTCGGCTATAGTGGACAATTTCCACTATAGCCGACGACAAATCAACAAAAAATCGTCGGCTATACTATAGCCGACAAAAAATGGGCAAAAACATCATTGGCTATAGTATAGCCGATGCACTATAGCCAACGAGACTATAGCCGACGATTTTTCAGTAACAAACCTGTCGGTAATAGTATAGCCGACGAGATTTTTACCCATTATCGTCGGCTATAGTACTATAGCCGACGAGTTTTTAAAAAAAAATTTAAAAAAAAAAATTTTAAAACGTATAGCCGACGAGATTTTTTATCTCGTCGGCTATAGGTTTTTAAAACAAATTTTTTAATTTTTTTAATTTTTTTAATTTTTTTTAAAAACTATAGCCGACGAGATAAAAAATCTCGTCGGCTATAGTTTTAAATTTTTTATTTTTTTTAAATTTTTTTTAAAAAACTATAGCCAACGAGATAAAAAATCTCGTCGGCTATAGTGTTTTCAGCGGTAGTGGTAATTGAACACAATTATTTATTTTGAAAAATAAACATGAATTAAGTTATAAGTAACTGAAAAATTAAAACTATTACATGCCACTCATTTAATTTTATTGAATAGAATATCCAAATAACATGCGATTTAATTTAATTTTTGTATACATTATCTTATAGGAGTAATCTATTATATTAATGATTTAAAATATACTATTATAATATAAAAAATACGTGTTCTTATATAGCCTAAACAACGAATAAGAACGTATATAACATATATAATTAATCATTCATAAGTATATTAGTATAGTTTTTAATCCACGTTATAATATCATTTTCATCATAAAAACGTATGAAGAATAATCATATATACAAGGATTAAAAGTATAGTGGTGATTTTGAAGTACGTGCTCATAGTTTAGTAAGCGTATAAGGATTACCACTAGCAAAAAAAATACACTTAGGCAGCGAAACAATTTCGTCGCCAAAAGTTTTTTTCGTCGTCTAAGTACTTAGACGATAAAATTTTTGTCGTCTAAGGTTCGTCAGCTAAGTGTCGTCATATAAGCACTTACACGACGAAAAAAATATATTTTTTCGCCTAAGTTACATCTTAGACGACGAAACTAACTTCGTCGTTTAAGTGTTTACATGACGAAATTTTTCTACAAAAGATGTTGAAACTTTTCGTCGTGTAAAATATTTTAGATGACAAAAAAGATTCTGTCATCTTAGTGAGTTCATTTAGACAACGAAACATTTTCGTCGTCTACATGTTGTAACTGGTTTCGTCATCTACATGAATTCACTTAGACGACGAAATTTATTATTCGTCATCTGAATATTATTGCGCGCTATTATTTCATCGTTTAACATGTTCACTTAAACGACAAACTATTATCATTACATCGTCAGAGTGGACATATTAGACGAAAAAATATTCAATATTTCGTCTTCTAAGTTGTAGTTTTTTTTATAATTATTTCAAAAAAATGAATTAAAAATTAAACAATAAATTAAGAAAATTCTCATTGAATATATTAAATAATTTATACATAAAAATTGTACTGTTTTGATTGAAATATAAACATAACTACATACGAAACTAAACAGAAATATCGACATCTGTTGAAGTTTGGAACCCGCTGATTCCTCTAGTGCTCAGATCGTCGTCATCGTTTCCAGAATCCCGAGGTGTGACAATCGGATGACAAACGAAATCAGGATCCATGCCTAGCCTAGTCACAAGGAACTTGAATATATGATCCATCTGAGTCTGTAAAATAGCAGTCCGAGTCTGGGTCGCTCGAGCCTCCTCTTTCGCCGCTCCGACCCGTTCCTCAGTAGCTGCCATACTCGAAAGCCTACTCGATGAAACTGAAGAGTGGCTTAAATCTTGCTGCACTTCCTATCGAAGGCCACAAACCTCATTCCCAGGTTAGCGACCGAAAACTGTATATGATATATGGATATGAGTCTCCTTCGATACAGGAGGCAGCTCTTCGGGTGTCATCTCCGGGTTCTGCGGATGTGCATGTGTTAATTCCCCCCCGGCCAATTGTATCAACCTTTCCTGAAATTAATATTGTGAACAAATTGTGAATGTCAATTGCTAAAGAAAATTTGACATAGTTTCCCCTAAAAATGGAGGAAACCAAAAACCTGCTTGAAAGAAAACACTTCGAATAACAAATTCCAAAATAACAAACTATGGGCACCGATTCCCATCCTGATTTCTCAAGTTCAGAATAATGTTTAATCTAGACAACTAAACCAAATTCCAATAACACAACCAAATAAATGTCATAATCATGATTCAATTGTCCTTAAATCAACGGTAAGATTAAACTCAATCATTTTCAAAAAATTGGGGGTTACTTACGCCACGTTCACTCACGGTATCGGCTTGCTCGAGCCTGACATAAGTAGATATGCTGGCATAAAAAAAACAAGTTTCGAACCCGTATCTCTGTGAGCCTTTGTGATGTCGATGATCCTTTTGGAGCCCGACCTATGGTGCTCGGTCTTCTTCTCACGATTAGTCTTGTTGGCCTCCGACCTTATCTGTTTCACAACAAGAGAAATTAAATAATAAATAAATATTTAAAAGTAAGAAATGATCCATTTTCATTACATTAAAGAAAAGGAAGATAAACCTTAAACTTCTCGGACTCAAAATGCCTGACCAACCATTCTCACTTGTCTTTCCTTTCCGTCTGCAACTCTTTTGGGACACTCGAGGCATCGTATTTCTTGTAGTGCTTGTGCAGGTTGTACTTCCAATCCTTGTAACACTACCACATATTTAGAATTTGCCGGCGACTTAAAGTCGTCGGCCTTTCTTTTTAAATCACCGGTAATACTCTTGCCGGAAATGAGGCGTCGGTGATAGTATTACCGGTGACATGTAGTGCTGGTCGCCGGTAATACTCTTGAAGTATCACCGGCGACTTGCAATAGTGTTGGATTTGCCGGCGACTCGAGTCGCCGGCAATGATAAAGATCATTACCTTTTGTCGCCGGCAATAGGTCGCCGCCATGGCCGGAAAGTGAAGTTATTGTCGGCGAGATTGGTCCAACTCGCCGGCAATACCCGGTGAAATTTGACAAAAAAAAAGCCGGTTCTGGATTGGGCCCAATTCCAGAACCTGCACTGAAAAACAGAAACCGTACAAATACAAGTTCAACGGTACACACATAATTGACCAACGTACAGTACAAACAGCAACAATACGAAAATAAACTACAACTACACTAAGGGTCGAGGAAATCCATGTTGACGTAATCATTTGAACTACGGTGGCTACCCTGGTCTTGTTGTCGCGGTGACGGCTGCGGTGGTGGAACACTGTAGAACACAGGGATCGGGGGAGGTGTGGGGAGCGGTTGTCCGGTAGTCTGGCATGCGTACATCGTCTGCATCCATGTGAACATGGATGTCTACTGCTCGACCATAATTCAGTGTTGCTCGACCATCATCCGGTGTTCGGCATCTCTGGCTGCCTGCTGCTCGGCTAATCGCCGCATCTCCTCCATCGCCCTCATTTGCTCCTCCATCTCCCTCCTTTGCTCCTCCAACTCCCTCTGCGTCCTCTGAAGCTCCGCTGCTAGGTTAGAGTTCCTAGAAGAAACTTTTGACCCGCTAGAGTATTCCGAAGTGTTCTTCAATACTTCTTCGCCCGCCGAGCCCATTCCCCTGCAGTAGTGGATATTCTTCCCAGTCCCGCAAGCTTTAGCCATGATCTGAGCCGTTATAGGGCGATCAAGCGTATCAATCTGAGAGGCATACTGGGTCACTTCTTCCTCCGAGCAGTCAGGATGGTCGTTTCGAGCTATATTCATGGTGACCTCTGTGATCGCATCCTCCACTCTCACCTAATTGAAAAGCGAATATGAATAACGTATTATTAAACAAAATAAATTAATAGAGAAAAATAGTTTTATTAACACATGCATTTAGCTACTTGATCATATGTGAACTACAAAATAATGAGGCGAAAGACTTACCGCTTCTTCAGGGCACTGCAGATAGAACTTCTGATGAACAAACACCAACGGGTTGACTTCTTGTTGGTTCTGCGCCCTACCCGACCAACCCAAATAGTTCAGTGAACCTGCATGATGGGCCTTGGTGTTTTTCAATCTGTTCTCCCTGTTCGTCTTGGAAATCGCCTTGTTTGATAAACATATGTAAAAAAATTATTAACTAACTATTTCAATGTGATACGATACATTAGGGTTGTAAAATATATTCAGGACGCATACCTTCGCTTTGGGGTGCTCGAAGTGGGCTACCAGCCACATCCACTCGTACTCCCCAAACCGGAATTCGCTAGGGGTAGAACCTCGGCCTAGATCCTTGTACTGTGTGTAATGTTTTGAAAGCTCGTTCTTCCACTCTTTATACCTATATTAACACCAGAAAAAAAAGTTAGAGATATTAAAACACTTGATAAACAAAAATCTAACTCGATATATACTCAAATAACTCGAATCACATCACTTGATATGTAGTTGACGCTCTACCCACGTGTGAATAAGGCATTCATCCACGTCAAACCACAGCTGCAAGATGAATATATAAATGGTAAAATTATATATTTATTCGGACTTAATTAATAAATATAAAATTTACGTAATGAAAATAGGATTTAACTCACACTCAGTGCATTATGCACTTGCATCTTCACGTAGCGAGGCACAGATCCCCAATCTGGCCACAGCATTGGGACCTTGTCCCGCATGACGGCCCCGACCATGCTGGCATACTTTCGCGTGGTGTTAAATGTCTCGATCACCTCACCATGCTCATTGGCCCTAATGAGCGTTTTCCTTCCCCCGGTGGCCTGCTCAAGATTCTTCCCGGTGCAGGGGCCTCTAGTCTTTCGTTTTCCTTTGCCATTAACGATATTGCTTAATAATACAATGTCAAACAATTGAAATTATAAATTGAGACTATTTATAGTCTTAATTAAGTAATAATTAAGTAATCAATCTTGTTAAATAAAATTTACCTGCATCGTCCGTTTGCTGGTCTTTGCACCTCGCACTCCAAAGATACACGGAGTCGAACGGGAAGAAGTTGTATGCTTCCTCCACGCTCAGGAACTCCGGCCGTCCTTCAATATAAATAGTCATCCCCCTATCATCGAATTCAGGGATCACAGAAATCTCGTCAGGCACGAAGAGACCGGACGGCGGAGATAGACGAGGCCTGGACAATGAGGCGCCTGTAGTATCTGCCTCAGATGATTCCCGTGAAACGGGAGTTGGCACCGGGCCAATAGGGAGCATTCAGATGGAGGGTGTTTCTGATGCGGCCGTTGAGTGTCGCTCCCCTGACTGTCTGCTGACTGTGGGTCGAGCCTGGACTGAGGGTTACACGGATCCAGATCGTGCAGCTTCCTCATCTTCTCGCGCACGTAGCAAAATTTGTGTGCGAGCATTCATAATTGGGTCACTGCGTGTGTTGCTAACTGCGGCTGAAGAGCCTTGACTACTGCTCCCTCCACTGGATCTAGTCCCTCTTCGTTTCATGCCTTCAAGCCAATTTGCTGCAAAACCTCCTGGCACATCCAACAATTTCATAGAACAGCCAAATAAATATTATATATGCCAAAAATAACCAAGCATAAATATCATATACGTACACAAAATATCCTACATATCATTACCGAAATATCAATTAACCAAGCATATCATTACCAATATTATTATAAAAAATATCAATTAACCAAATCACCAAAAATATAATTACGAATATAATTATCAAAATATCAATTAAATATTACCCAAATGCTTATTTAACCAATTAATTAAGTTAACAAATAGATTCTACTAATTAACTTAACAAATATAATTAACCAACACAAAAATACATAATTACATAATTAACTAATTAACTTATCAAAAATACAATATAATTATCAACTATATCAATTAATCCAAATCACCCTAATTTGCCCAACTAAAAAATAATTTAACCTAGCTAAATATTTTCTACATATATACATACATATACACATACCAATATAATTATCAAAAATTAAAACATCACCAAAAACTTAATTAACCAAGTTAATTAAAATGCATGCATACAAATATAATTAAAATGCATATATATATATATATTTATACATAATTATAAAAAATAAAAATTGAGAGAGAGAGAGAGAGCTAGGGGACCTGTCATCAAAAGAATTCGGATTCCGGCGGAGATGAGGGGAGGAGGAGAGGAGGAGGGGAGGAGGTAGAGGAGATTTGGGGTTTTTTAATTGGGGTATTTTTGTGTGGAGAGGGGAGAGGGGAGAGGGGAGAGGGGAGGAGAGATTTGAGGAGAGGAAGAGAGGGAGGCGAGGTGAGGAAATGAGGGAGATTTTTTAGGGTTTAGGGAAGAAGTGAGGGGCTGCCCTCGATTTTTTGGCATTTAAAGGACTATTACCGGCGAGTTGCTTACTAACTCGTCGGTAATAGTATTACCAACGAGTTGCAACTCGTTGGTAATACTATTACCCACGAGTTGATAAGCAACTCGTTGGTAATACTATCACCCACGAGTTACTCGTTGGTGATAGTGATTCCCAAGAATTTTCGACTATAATTTACGACTATAAATATGTACAAGCACGTTTATATAACAAACATACATGCACGTTTATATATACTAAAATACGTATATCATTAATGTACGTTCTAAGGATGATAATCATAATCATCTTCATCACTTGAGTCTGACTCGGTTTCATAGGTAACCTCTGACAATATGTGTCGGTCTTTGTCATCTGAATCAGCGTCTACTTCATTTGGATTAACATCGAGAAGTTCTGCTCCAGTAATTCGAACCACACTCCCAGATCTCACATTATTAAGGCGAATCGTAGATGATTCCGGAATGTCAAAAGCGTTCGGCTCTTGGTATGCAGTAACTTCTTCATCATCTGCAGTCTCACCAAGTGTGGCAGCACTGTATATGTTTCTATGAGCAACATGGTTAACCACCTTCCACGGGACTTTGTTCAGAAGATCGTCAAGGTAAAACACTTGTTTTACTGATGTGGCAAGAACGAAAGGGTCTTCTTTATACCAGCTTGTAGCAATATTCACCGAAAATATTCCGTACTGATCGGTCCTTGTGTTCTCCAGGCTAGTATCAAACCATCTACACTTGAACAAGTGCACTTTCATGCGGTTCCCATAAATTAGTTCAACAACTAAATGAAGGACACCGTAATAGTCAATGCCATCCTGCCCACTATGGACCATCACCCCACAATTCTGTGTTTTCAGTCGGTCGTCTCTATTTTCACATATAAATTTCACGCCATTGACCTGACACATCGAGTAAACTTTTGAAGCTATCGGTTTCATCGCTAAGACCCTCAATTCGTTTGACCACTCTGGGTAACCATCATTTGCTACATGGTTCATCTGAAAAAGATAAGAAACCACGTACACCATAAATTATGAACATAGAAATAGAAAACCACGTACACACATGCTATATAAGGATATAAAAAATATATATATACACATATACCCCTACCCATTGACTAAAGTAGTTTGCAAACGTTCTGTTGTGGTAATCAACATTTCCGGCAATAGCAGGGCAGTGAAGATGATAGTTTTTCCAATATTGAACTTCTGGACAGTTAATCAGTACCGACCAGTGGGCAATGGCTACCTCATTTCCATCCAACTTGTAGGACTTTAGCAAGCTTCCATGTACTACCACGTCATTAGAGATGATAGAAAGGTTGAACTGGGGTTCATCTATCGACATATGTTGTTGGGGGTCCTCCAGTGCTCCCAAATACAAGTTGGTGTACGTTACACACTCGTGCATAAGATATGCTTCAGCGATACACCCTTCAGGTGCAGATTTATTCTTCACATAGTCCTTGTAGGCTCCCAATTGTCTACAAGTTAACAAGTGCATGTTATGATACTTAAAAAATAAGAATTTATATTTAAAAACAGAGGCAAACACAAATGTATGAATCATTTGTACCTTTCCATGGGATACATCCAAGTGTAGTGTACCGGACCGGTAAGCAACAATTTTTCGGGAAGATGGATCATCAGGTGAGGCATGATGTCAAAAAAATTTGGGGGAAATATCCTCTCAAGCTTGCACATGACAAAAATGATGTCATCTTGCATCTCCCTGAGATCTGATTTTTTAACTTCCCTGGTGCATAACTTCTGAAAGAATCTTGACAAGGCCACCAACGGCTCCACCACCTCTTTGGGCAGGTACCCTCGAATGAAAAGAGGGAAAATGCGTTGAAGCAGTACATGGCAGTCATGACTCTTTAATCCGTACATCTTATTGTCCCGGAAGTTAACACACCTGCTTATATTTCATGCATAGCCATAAGGATACCTGCATATATAGCCATAAGCAACAATTATATTTCTTGCATATAACCATATATAAGTAAAAATTATATTAATTTCCTGCATAGCCATAAGAATATATACCTGACATTACTCAGCCACCCAAAAATTTCATGCTTCTGCTTCGGCTTGACGGTGTAAAGAGCTCGAGGCATTTTTTTCTTACCATCTCTTGACCACAAATGTTTCCGAAGTCCCATAGATTTCAGATCAATGCGTGCCTTAGGGATGTCTTTTGTTTTCCCCTCCAAATTAAGAACTGTGCCCACCACAATTTCACACACATTCTTCTCTATGTGCATGACATCTAGGTAGTGTCTGATAGGCAACCTGGGCCAATAGGGGAGTTCCCAGAATATGCTCTTGTGTGTCCAAAACTTATACCTTTCGGGCTTGTCTAGAATTGACGCCACTATCTCAGGATGATTGCTCAGCTGGTGTGATGACCCAGAACGGAATCAGCAGTGTGATCAGCTTAGTTCATGAGGTTACTGCGTAATCGCAGATTTTCGATAGTGTTTGAATCGCCAGGTTTGATAACGACTAAATAATTGGCCGAGAATTGGAGCTGAGTCTCTTCTGGAGAGTCGTTGTACGTGTGACTTCGAGTTCGTGGGCGGTTCCAGATCGTTATTTGGACGACCGAGGAATAAACTATGAATATTTGAAGTTTTGACGTAATTGAGTTTTAAATGGTGAATTTCTTAACGACTAAATTACCGGACGAGAATTTGGTTTCGGCTTCTTCACGGAAGTTGTTGAGAATTTAATTTTTAGCTCGTGAGAACTTCCGAAGCATTATTCCGAGTTACGAGGATTATGTTGTGAATATTTCCGATTGTTGATTATTTAGTCGGTTAAAGTATGTGTTTGGGTGAACAATTGACTTTTTATCGGATTTGTCGATGTGTTTGACTTCGGGTGATAATTGAAGAATACGTCGAGTCGAGTTTGTTGCCGTGAGAATTATTGGAATCGGAATTACGACGTGAAAGTTACGGATATTTGAAGTTTGTCGAAATGTATAATTCACTACAAGAAAAATGCACTTAGACGACGGAACCTTAAAGGTTCCGTCGTCTAAGTAACACTTAGACCGCGGAAACTTCTCTGCGGTCTAAGTGAACACTTAGACGACAGAGATGTCTTTTTCCGTCGTCTAAGTGAAATTTAGACCGCGGAGAAAATTTCCGCAGTCTAAGTGTCACTTAGACGACGGAAAAAGACATCTCCGTCGTCTAAGTGAAATTTCAAAAATTTAAAAATTTCACTTAGACGACGGAAAAAGACATCTCCATCGTCTAAGTGAAAATTTTGAATTTTTAGAACCGGCGCCCAATTAATTTGGGTTTAGGGTCTCGCGGTGTGGGTGACACTTAGACGACGAAAAAAGACATCTCCGTCGTCTAAGTACTTTAACCCTAAACCCTAAGGCCCTATCCCCTAAACCATGTTTTCACTTAGACGATGGAAATGTGCATTTCCATCGTCCAAGTAAGAACTTAGACGACGGAAATGAAAATTTCGTAATTTCACCTAAGACAACGACCATCTAGACCATGTCCTAATGCATATTCTTTTCGTCGAGACCATAGAGTAAACAATGCTTGGAGTGTGAGCGTCGACGGTTTTAAAATAGGACTTACGGATTTTCGTGTATCCAGGTTTCCGGTTTGTAAAATTTTTGGATTTGCGGTTAACTGTGCCGATGAAACCCTGAACGAACTCAGTATTTAGTGGAAATTATTCTACTTATATATGGTGTTATGGTGAGTATATCTAACTGTCGTTTTTTCCAAATTCAATTTCGTTAATATCTATGTGCAATGAGCCTATACGTACCGACACTTAAGTTATACATATTAGTAGATACTTAACAAATTTGAATACGTAAATTAATTCATCGTCTTAAATCCCACTTTTTATATATACAATTCTTTAATCGATATTTTACGACAATTCCATTCAAATTACAGGTCCAAAAATTCATTACAAATTATTTTTTAAAAATAATTTTACGAAATGTTCACCTAGACGACGGAGATGACCATCTCCGTCGTCCAGGTGTTCACTTGGACGACGGAGATTGTCATCTTCGCGGTTTAGGTGAAAATTCCGTAAAATTATTTTTTTATTTTTTATAAAAAAAATTAAAAATTTAAAAATTCACTTAGACGACGGAAATACTCATCTCCGTCGTCTAAGTTTATTTTTTATTTTTTATTTTTTTAAAAAAAATTAAAAAATTCACTTAGACGACGGAAATACTCATCTCCGTCGTCTAAGTGAATTTTTAAATTTTTAATTACTGGCGGTGTTTTTCCCACTAAAAATTTGGCAAAAATTTTAATCCACTTAGACGACGGAAAATTGTCATCTCCGTCGTCTAAGTCAAAATAATTGGCGGTATTCTTTTCCTGCTAAAATTTTTTAAAAAATTTAAATCACTTAGACGACGGAAATACTGATTTTCCGTCGTCTAAGTGAAAAATTGGCGGTATTGTTTGAAAGTTTAAAGCACTTAGACGACGAAAATTCAGAATTTCCGGCCGGTGGGCTTGGAATTGGGTCTCGGTGTAGAAGAGAAATGTGTTGGGCCTGAGGAGGACTTGTGATCTGAAAATTTTGGCCAGGATCCGTCACCGTTGACGCCGCACCGCTGCCGGCGGCGACGGTCAACAGCAGAACTCCGGCGACCGTTAACTTTTTTGAAAATATGTCGAGTTATATGTCGTTTCGCTCGTATTCACGCCCCGATCGTCGCCTTGAGGTTTTCGAGTTGATTTGGGTACTGGATTTTCAGTCGAGGGTTTGAGTGGAGATTTCGGGAATTTCGTCGATTATTTTGCACTGCATTATATATTTCCGGGAACGGTTGGTTTCCGAGGTGTGGTACAGTGTTATGAATTGTGATTTTGATCAGAAATATTTTGTGATTATTCAGGGGATCGTGCTTCGGGCGAGGGGCCTTCCGCCGGACCACGTGATTAGCGCGAGTGCGCGCTCTGCTCATCTGTGAGTGGACATTTTTATATTTTCACAGTTGTTTGCGAGTTCGTGATTTTTCGTGATTTTTCATATTTTCTTTATACGATGTTGAGATATATGTTATTTTCAGAGGTATTATTTTATGTTTATTGGTGATGGCATTACTGCATCGATGCTTCGGCTACTCGGCTGATCACCGGTAGTCCGCCAGAGTTGAGAGATTCCTCTGGGCAGGGTTGAGAGATACCCTTGTATTCCGTCGGGGTTGAGAGATTCCCCTAGCCTATCACCGTGGGTTTTGAGCGATTCGCCTGACCGTCGGGCTTGAGAGATTCGCCTGGCAACCTCCATATATATACTTTCTGAACTCGCATTGTTTTATATTGATTATGTATATAAACTGGTGAAAGGCATATGTTTATTTTCGTCCACTCACTCTAACGTTTTATTGCCTTTCCCCTGGGCTTTTCGGTTTCCGTGCCCAGTTTGCAGTTCGGATTCTTGTGTCTCACGTCGCGGTTGGAGGCTAGTTGTTCGAGCTACCTGTGTTTTCCAGTAGGTTTCTTGTTTCGCCTATTGTTGTATATTTTGTATATATATACACTAGAGGTTGCTCTGATACGTTCTGATACATGTTTTATACGGATTTTCCCGGATATACTATATATTACAGTTTTGTTTACTATTTATTGATATTGTTATGATATTGAGAAATCCGGATGGGATTGGTGCCCACGGTTTGGCTTTTGTGGCATAGGATGAAGTGTTATTTTCTGGGTGCAGGTAAAGGCAATTCCGCGTAAGTAGCATTACTCTGCCGAAATTTTAATGGTTTTTGTTGGTTCACGTTTCCAGAAGGGGTTTGATTCTGGTTTAGGAAACTAAATCGGGGTTGGGTCCTTTCACCTTGTGACACCTCTAAAGCAGAAATCTCTTGCTCGATTGTATAGGCTGTAGCCGCTTCATTTGGAGCATTTGGTATCATCTGAGGAGCCGTACCAGTCTCCTTTAAGGTTTGACCCCAACTCAACTGTCATCTTATGGATTGAAATTCACTGGCCTTCTCTTGTGCAGTGCGCTTCTTCTTACAGCCAGACATTTTAATTTAGTTCTACGACATCAGAAATTAACAACATTTACTCAGCAAAACCATATTCATCAAAACACATCCATTCCAAAAAACTAAATTTTTTTATCTAATCCAGTACATATTCAACTTAAGCGTCATTACATACTCCTCTTTATTCATTCATGCCTTATCTCTTTTCATTCAAAAAAGTACATAATTAAAGGATCATCAACAACAATTATACCTAAACTCCATAATCGGAACACAATTTTACATATTCTCCGTAATCAACAACAAAAATTCTACATAAT
Organism: Geum urbanum; assembly: GCA_946800695.1. Taxonomy (NCBI): domain Eukaryota; kingdom Viridiplantae; phylum Streptophyta; class Magnoliopsida; order Rosales; family Rosaceae; genus Geum; species Geum urbanum. The sequence continues at coordinate 68,855,838 of OX326998.1, read as the reverse complement.
TTACATAATCTCCATCAACAACAACTCTACATAATCTGCATCAACAACAATACATAATCCTAAATTCCAACAATTCTAAATAATCTCCATCAATAAGCCAACAATCCACAATCCAACAATCCATAATCCTAAGCCATAATCCATAATCCAATTCCATAATCAATAATCCAATATAGTAGAGAGAGAGAGAGAGAGAGAGAGAGAGATAGATAGATAGAGAGAGATTGAGGCAAGGTGAGATATAGGTGAGGAGAGAGAGAGGATGGCAAGAGGGGTCGGTGGCGTTGGCGGTGGCGGTTTTCAGTGTTAGAGGCAGAAAAGAGAGAGAGACAGAGGTAAGGAGAAAGAGAGGAGACCGAGAGGAGAGAGAGGATTCAGAGAGATGAGAGTGAAAGGGGTCAACTGTAGTGGCGATTTCTGGTGTCAGACATAAAGAGGAGAGCGAGGGTGTCGACAACGGTTTCCGGCGTCGGAGAGAGAGAGGTGGGAACGAGCAAATTATGGATTTGTCTCAAATTTAATCGATTTCATTTATTTACTTAGATGATGAAAAAATGAATTTCATTGCCAAATTTGACTTAGACAACGAACTCTAGGTATTTCGTCTAAGTTAAAAATTTCCCAAAAATTTGGCGCCAAAAAACCCCGCCAATTTGGGGTTAGACGACGAAATGCCTAGGTTTCGTCATCTACGCAATAATTTATTTAATTTTTTTGTGATATTTGAAAAAACAAAATTGACTACCTGCCTAAACATATGAGGAAAACAATCGTCAGATGTAATCATTATATTTATATAATATTTTAGAAAAAAATTGATGCTAATTCGATACAGTTTGGTATTCGATCGATACAGTTTTTTGAATATCAACAATAGTTTAAAAGACAGAAACGATCATAAATTATTAATCGTAAAACTATTTCCGATGTTACGAGCATTTCCACTTCATATATCAATTAGATATAAATTAATTAAAATTTGACATATAAACTAGATTGAGGAGTTAATACTTGTTATACATCTACAAATGTTGTATAACTTAAGTGTTTATATGTCTATATTTACTCTACATCCATATTAACAAAAAAATATTTGGGCAACATAACCGTTAGATATATTCACCACAACTTAATATGTAAGTAGACAAATTTTCATTCGATATGAAGTTCATTAAGGATTTGTTCAGTATAGTCAACCATAAAACTAAAATTTTAACGAAATGGAAATGTTGATATACAAATATTTGTAACTCCAATTTTCGAACCGTGGACACCCACAGTCCAAGAAATGTTTACTCTATACCCTCGACGAATATAATCTGTAATCTAACATGGTACACATGATCATGTTCATAGAGGTTATATTGTGAAACTCTACTTAGACGACAAAATATGTTGAGTTTCGTCGTCTAAGTAGAACTTAAACAATGAAAAGTTCAACTTTCATCGTCTAACCCTTTCAGGGTTTATGGTTGTTACATGTACTTAGACAACAAACATTAATTGTTTTCGTCATCTAAGTAGTTCTTAGACTATGAAAATTAATTTATTTCGTCGTGTAAGTGAACCTTAGATGACAAAATTCTATGATTTCGTCATCTAAGATGTCCTCTTTACCAGAAAAGACTCGTGCATTCGTTTATTCTAAAATTATTCCTGTAAGACATAATAAGTATTACAAACACTCTAAATCACTACCAGAAATACACACTTAGGCGACGAAGCAATTTCGTCACCTAAGTGGTGTTTTTCGTCACCCATGTACTGTTTTATTTCATTGCCTAAGTACTGAGACGTCAAAAAATTCTTTCTCTAAATGACGACAACGTTTTTCATCTAAGAGTTATATTAGCCGACAAAAATTAATAATCATCGACTAAGTATTACAACGTAGACGATAACTTATTTTCGTCATCTAAGTGATCCACTCCAACGAAGATCTATTCTTCGTCATCTAGGTTTAACCACTTAGATGACGAAGATCAATGTTTGTCGTCTAGGGTTTAAATCAGGATGACGAACTGTTCGTCGTCTTAGTGAATGACTTAGGCGACGAAACAGTGATGTTTAATCGTATATGTTCAAATATATATATATATATATATATTATTTCTGAATTATAAATTAAATTTAAAATATATAATATAAAATTTATAAAATATTCATTAAATATAAAAAGTGTTCGCACGTCAATTGAAATAATACAAACGAAAGAAACTATGAAACAAAACCCGAGGTAGACACGCCGGCAATCCCCCGTTGCCGCTCGGATCGTCGTCGTCGAGCCCGGGGCGGGGGACGACACTCGTCATCAGAAATGGGCAACCCCATGCTCTTGCACATTGCGAAGAAGACGGTCATCTTATTGTTTCACGCGTCAAGCTGCTGTTGGATCGACCGACTCCTATGCCATTCGACCCTGTTGAAGGGAGGCTTGGACAGCCTCGGCATCCTCCCTACTAATCTATTCAATTTAAGCATATTAATTAATGTATTTTTCTCTATATTTGACTTTATTGGTTATTTTTAGGTGTAGAACAAAAGAGACGGAGTAAAGAAGTCTACAAGCACGCTAAAACGCCAAAAAAATGGAGAGGATGAATTCGGCCAGAAATTCTAGAAATAATGTGAAAAAAGAAGCTTCCAGAAGATCCTTGGAAGAAGAACAAAGCAAAATAAGCTAAATTAATTAGAAGACCATTTTAGAAGACTAAGATTCAGTCCAAGACATCTCAATTTCATGGAGAACAAGATTTGGAAAGAATAGGATTCCCAAATTGAAAAAGAGAAGGAAATCTATCAAAATAAGGAAAGCAGAATCTGTCTGTGCAGAACAATCAACTGCAACGGACTACTGGGAACATATCAGGAGGAGTTAGATGGCGATCGACCTATGGTTGGAAATCTCTTCGAGTCTTTTTTCCAACGAGCCAAAAATCATAATTTTTGGAGGTCTACAATTCTGAGAAAGTGCTATTCTTTGCAAGCTGTCAAATTTACCCTGGTAGAGTAGGAAAACCTAGTTTTATGAGGAGAACCACTTGTAATGCCTATATAAGCCTAAAGCTCGACCCTCAATAGGATCATCACCTATTCTATACTCTCTTGCCATTGAAATACTCACAACCTTCTACCACAAAGATCTCCAAGTGTTAGGCCGAATTACACCACCACCACCTCTTAAAACTTCTATCCATACCTTCTATATACGCTTAGTCCCTTTAGAAGATGCGTAGCTTCCACCTAAAGCTTCATCCACTCGAGATTTTGTAAGGCTTACCAGGAATCAGAAAGTGTAAACATGGAACCTTTACTCTGTAGTTCTCCTTGTATATATTTTACTTTGTTTATGAAGAATACATGTTTATTTTAGTTTTATACTATTTTTTAGTTCAATTTATCTTCCATGTGTTTATAAGTTTTGAGTTTTGATTGCATGATGTGTGTTGTGCTTAATGCTTTGGTTTAGGTCTTAAGATGAAACGCTTAATCAATCATTTTTTACCAAAAATTAATGAAGTCAAGATTATGGTGTTTAGACGCGTAGTTGCACTTTAATTCAAAGTCATGGCATGTAATCCGAAATTAAAACTTGTAGATTTTGCAGGTAATTGAATGAAATTATATTTGTAATTGCAAGGTGTGTAGGATAAGATGATCACTTGTAAATAATTAATTAGGACTTTATTTTCGTCTAAAATGTGGTTAGGGTTTTATGTGTTTACTTGTTTATAAGTTAATGTATGTTAGGGTCTTAGTATTTCTTGCTCTGTTTGTAACATTTTTAGGTAGATAATTAGGAAATTAAAATCAACTTTTATACCCCCCCCCCTTTTATTTTACACAATTATTGCATGCACCATTCAATCTCCTGTTTGAACGATCCCTACTTTCTAAAACGCACTACATCTATAGGGTTTTAAATTGTTTGCGTTATTGTTAAGTGTTTAATTTAATGCTTAGTTTTAGCGTTATCACCTACTGTACCCAGTCGACGATGCGAATGACTGGGATAAATCTCTCTGGACCGCCCGTCCAAGCCGATGAATATCTTTGCCAGCTTGGCGACCATAAACAACATCAACAATAGTGATTTGGCTCTCCATCGATAGAGGAAGCAACTCTTCAAGCGGCATCTCCGGGTTTTGCAGTTGAGTGTTCGCCAATTGCTCCTGGGCAATTTTTATCAACCTCACCTGAAATTAATCATGTGAACAATACATAAATATTAATTCGTAAAAAAAATTCTCCATAATTTCCCCTAAAATTGGAGGAAACCAAAAATCTGCAGGAAAGTAGACACTTCGAATAACTAATTCCAATAGCACAAATTTACCGTGGGCACCGATTCTCATCCGGATTTCTTAAGTTGAAAATCATAATTTAACCATCTAAAGCATAACCTAACTCAAGTTCAAAATCATATTCCAAGAGCACAACCTAACTAATGCAATGTAACTAATAATTCAATTTCTTAAAAATGCAATTAAAGTTATACTAAATTTTGATACATTTCGAAAGTATGATTAAGGTCAACTGGTTTAGGAAAGATGAGTTACTTACGCCACATTCACTCACTTTATTCATGACCCAGGGCTTGACATAAGCTATGACACTGACATCCGAAAAACAATGCTTCGAACCCACATCTTTATGTTCCTTTACGATGTTGATGAATCCTTTTGAGCCCGAAGAATGGTGGTCTGTCTTCTTATCACGATTTGCCTTTTTGGACTACAACCTTGTCTGTTTCACAACAAAGATGACTAAATAATAAATAAATAGTTAAAAATAAATCATTATTCACTTTTCTCAATTTAAAGGAAATGAAGACGAATCTTATACTTATCGGACTAAAAGTGTCCGACCAACCAATTTTCTCAATACATAAATTATGTTCAAAATTTGATCAAATGATCTCCATCTATTAATTAATTATTATTATTATTAAGTATTACATATATTTATATATCAATCACTTTCATCATCATACTCATCATTGTTTGAATCATCCTCCTCACTCTCAACTGAATGATGATCCTCATCATCATAATCTCTATCCTCTGAATCGTATACGATGTTGTCGTCATCATCCTCTAGCTCCTCTTTAAAGGCATTCTTCTCTAGGTCGTTGGTCTCCTCTTGAATTAAATCTATGGTGCCATCAGATATGGGTAAGTGTTCATTAGACTGAATCAGTTCCCTTATGTTGGGGATGACAGAAGTATTAAGCTTTTGATATGCATTGTCATTATGTGCTTCAATGTCAGTCGACAACGACATTTTTTAGTGTCGTGACACTCCATATTTCTCGGTAAGACATATGGTTTACAATTTTTCAACCTTCACCAAATTTCAGATCATCCAGATATAACACATACCTAACCAAGGTGGCAAGAGCGAATGACTCATCCTCATACCATCTTGAGTTTGTATCAATTGATAAAAGACCCAAATCTTCCTTCGTACTCTTGAACCATTTACACTTGAACAGAAAAATGTTGATATCATTCCATTAAAGTAGCTAAACAACATTAAGACGAACACCGTAATATACATCAGCGCATTCCCCAATCATGATCCCACTATTTTGTGTTCTTCTTCCTTCATCGAGGTCCAATGATTGAAACTTTACACCATTGTCAAAACATTTAGGGCAAATATAGTGTTGGACCGGCTTATGAGCCAATAAGTGTTTTCCCCATAACCACTACCCCTTGTGGTTACCGGATTTTTTAGATCGATCATCGATCTACAAAATTGTGAAGAAGATATATGAATGTGTATTTAAGTTTTACCAAAAATTTGACATAGTTTTCGCCTAAAACAAAAGGAAACCAAAAACCTGCATGCACAAACTAAGAACAAACACTTCGAATAAGAAAACACCAAATTAAGGTCGAATTTACTGTGGGCACCTATTACTATCCATATTTCTCAATTTCAAAATAGTTAAAGAAATCACAAACCTATATGGTACTTTAAACATACCCATTGGAGGACATAATCAGGGAACTTCTTCTTAAACACTTTTTCAACCCAGTTATGACTCTTATCTGGTTTGGCTGTCTAAATTTTCTCCCTGTAAGCTTGCATGTATAGGTCAACCTCATCACAGTCTCGCAACAATATCTAATACGCTTCAATATGTTCTTCTTGAGTTAATCTTTCGTTTAATACTTCTCTAAACGATCGTACAACATCTGTGACGACTAAAAAATTATTGCAGGCATATGGAGTGGAGGCGGTGGCCTGGACTGGATCTTTGAGGTATTTGCCAGAGTAGGTAACACACTCATGCATTAGGTATGTTTCTGCTATAAAGCCATCCAGAGCAGATTTATTTTTCATGAATCCTTTATACTGTCCGAGTTGTCTCTAAAATTATACAATTAATTATTTGGCGAATAGTAAAAATACAAATATATATATAAATAATGAAAAACCGTTATAATTAATTAATAGCAACACTTGGCAAGTCAACGGGAAGGTGGATCATGAGGTGAATCATGATGTCAAAAAAAGCAAGGGAAAAAATCCTCTCTAATTTGCAAAGGGTGTGGACAATTTTGTGTTGTAGTTCGACCACATCTGACTTCTTCGACTTTCTAGCGCATAATCTGTACCACTATCGACATAATTCTACTATTGGTTTGATGACGTCACGAGGCAAATATGATCGAATTACAATTGGAATCAGACATTGCAGCATAACGTGACAGTCATGAGTCTTTACACCAATGAACTTATGTTGCTCAACGTTGACACATCCAAATATATTCACTCCATAATTAGACGGATAACGAACACTTTTAAACCAGTTGAATACAGAATCCCTCAGTGTCGACTTCACTGTGTAAGGTACATCTGTCATCTTGTTGTACACTCCTCTTCAATCCCTCTTTAACCACAAGGGACCACGTAAATTCATAGATTCTAGATCTTTTCGCACTTTGGGAGTATCCTTAGTCTTCAACTTTATACTGAAAATTGTTCCCACCACGTTGTCGCACACATTCTTTTCTATTTGCATGACATCTAGGTTGTTCCTAAGTTTCAACTTCTACCAATAAAGCAGTTCAAAGAAAATACTCATGTGATGCCAATAGCTAAGATCGTTTGGAGGGATTGAGTTTCTTCACATCATCGTCATTAGTCAACACACTGAAATTGAACCTGTTTAACCTCTCAAAAATCTCTTTGTCACACCACTGTGAGGGTTTAGGATTATTCTCTATTGTTCCGTCGAAATTATCCTTATCCTATCGTCAAAGGTGATAATGAGGAAGCCATTTATGGTGACCCATGTAACACACCTTACCCGCGTGCCAACTAGAGTTGACGTCGTCCAAGCAGTTAGAACAAGCATTGTATGTTTTGGTTGACGTCATCCAAGAAGACAGGACAAGATGTAACTTAGAGGACGAAGACGACGAATTATATAATTCGTCGTCTAAGTTTTGTTTTTAGACGACAGAACATATTTTTGTCGTCTATGATGTTAAACTTAGATGATGGAACCTTCATTCATCGTCTAGAATCTATACTTAGACAACGAATTACATAATTCATCTTCTAGAATCTCAACTTAGACGACGAATTATGTATTTCGTCGTCTAAGTGCGTATTCTGGTAGTGTACTTCAGTATTACAGTTTAGGGTTAAGTTTTATATACTCTATTTAGTAAGATTTAGGGTTTAAGGTAATAATATATAAAACATTATAAAGTTCGTTGTTTAGGCATTACACTAATAATATCTAGGGGCGGATTTATAGTTTAGACTACTATTGTATCGGGTTTAGGGTTTAAGATTATGTTAAAATTTAGGGTTTAGGGGTAAGGGTTTAAAACTTATGTTATAACTAAAATTGATTAAAAAAATATTTAAAAATAAAATTCAATTTTTTCATTAATTAATCTAAGCCGTCAATGTTTGCTCATTTGGGATCTCGCTCATTTCTAATCTCTCTCTCTCTCTCTCTCTCTCTCTCTCTCTCTCTCTCTATATATATATATATATATATCATTTCTATCATTTGGGAATCTCACCTCTCTCATCACCACCATCTATCACCTTCAAAAGAAATAGTGGATCCCAACACTTTGTCATGTATGATAGGAGTGAGACTCCATTGCATTCGTAAACTACTTCAAGTATATATGTTTATAAGTTGTTTAATGAGTATTTGAGGTCTCCCCTGATTTCCAAGGCTAATTGGGGATTCTTCTATGGGAATTCGAGTTCGGTGTACTTGCTTCATGTTTGCAGAAGTGAGACTTTTTTAGCTAATGATACTACTAATCATACATATTGCATTGCCATGGATGGTGTTGATGAAAAGACTTTGCAAGCAGCTTTGGATTGGGCGTGTGGACTGGCATGGTCTAATTTCAAAGAGATTCAGCCCGGATAGGCTTGTTATTCTCTTAACAATGTGAAGAACCTTGCTTCGTATTCTTTTGATAGCTATTACCATATGGAAGGGAAGGCTGGTTGGTCTTGTGATTTCAAATGTGTAACCATTATTACCACCACAGACCCAAGTAAGTGGTGTACTTCTACATTATAGTTCAAGCTTGGTAATACAACCCTTGTAGTAGTAATAGGTGACTACTTAGGGACTCAATTTGGTTAGAATGAAATTATAGTAAACACAACTTATCTCTAGTTTGGTCCAGCTAACAGATTTCATTTATACATTTGGTTTATCTCTTGGTATTGGGAAACTTAAAAAACTAGGCCTTTATTATGACAAAGAGAGATTAATAAAAATATTCCTTAAGGAGACCTTAAAACAACTAAGACAAAGAGTCCCTAAGAGAAATTAAAGATCATCTAAATATATAGCTCAAAATGAATATCCTTGATAAAAAATTACCAATGAGTAATTTCGAAATCTATAAATGTATACAGCTCTGAAGAAAGCTACTCAAAATTTATATTTATATCAAACGTTATTCAATCATCGAGTATAAAGGTTCTTGAGACTATGTAATTAAGACAACACATTTTGTATTGCTGGAAACAGTTCTCATATCTAGAGTACAAATATTTGACTTTGGAATCTGCAATTCGTTCTTAAGTTGATACAAGATTTGGTAATGGATGTTCTGGAGAGAATTTAATCAAAAAAACAAAAAACTATGTTAGTCACTTATCAAAAATAAATTAACATATACATCTTATTGAATATACATACCAATACATAATGATTTTCATTCACTAAGACCAATTCCAATTTCTGCAAGCTCATTGCACATTTTAATATTGTGTCCCAAAAGAGAAAGAAATGGTATGCATTGCCCATGTCATATATTGATCACAACAACATAACAAGTTATAATCAAATATACCATATTTGGAAAACACATCCAATACTTTTCAGCTGCAAACCTTGATTTAGTATGGTTGAGTGTTATCTGAACCCTCTTTACCACATTAGATCCCCTTATCAGATTTTCATAAAATTGTGGTGTTCTATTTAACTCGCTCAATAAATCCATACGAACCCGACGCCAATGTTTTCAACAAAATCTCATTGTCATAGATATGACTCTGTAACCACAATTACCATTAGACACAACATCATATGCACCTACAATATAAGGTTGCAAGCCAACTCAGAATTGACTATTGTACTTATATGTAAGTGAAAATCTAGTATCATTCGAACTCTATAAAGTAGATTAATTATATTAGTAAAGACAAAAATATATACCATGAATATATAATTGATATTGTATAATATTTAAATTAAATATAGTATTACTTGAATTTAACTATTCGTTGAAGTTTTACACGTGGTGGTCAACTGAGTATAAAACACGATAACTATTTGAGACATCTTGACCGACTTCACAAACTGTAGGTGTCAACGAGTGCATATTTTGGCTGAAATAGGTGTCTTTTGTTACTCGATCTTCAGGTAAACTTACTTAAAAAATATACGGTTAAACTTGACTAGCCAATATGAATTTATCCCATGCTCTATTGTAAAGCTAAATAAAAGAATTGAAAAGTAGAGGAGTTCAGATTTCAAATAAAAAATATAAATAAAAAGAAGTTCATATTACATATACCATTTTTAGTAATTTTGTAAACCTAAATTTAGAAGGGAGCCCCTTGCTAAAGTTTGGCTCAACACTGTTATCTCATCTATCAAATAACTTACTTTCTCCTCTGTCAAATAACTTTGGTGACAATTTGTTACTTCCTATGGAGAAATTTAAGTTTGCCGAGATTAGTAGGTAATCAAAAAAAAATTACTCGATATCATGTAGCTGTGTAGGGATATCATTCTCGATATTAAACACACCTTCACCTTCTGGACTAAGATATGACAATGTTGTTGGAGGATTGAATTCAGGTGGCTGTGTAGATATATTATCCTCGATATTAAACACACCATCTTCTTGACTAACATATGGCATTATTGTTGGAGGATTGAATTCATGTGGCTGTGTAGATATATCATCCTCGATATTAAACACATCTTCATCTTCCGAACTAACATATGGTGTTATATGTGCCTGTCTAATACGCTGTAACCATTAATAATTAATAAATGGACCAAAAAAATTTGGATAAGATAGTTGCTGGAGCCCAATATGTATTCAAGTTATACAATACTGAGTATCCCATACCTTCTCTGAAGTTGTTGAAGGAGTTGCTTTCCTCTGGCAGCATCGATTCTTTACTTCTTGAATCACTTCTTCCATTTTAGAAAGTTCCTTTTGAATGTTGGACGACCGACTCGTTTCACAACTCTTGGATCAAGAATTTTTTTTGTTGCTCTTGGTTCCTCCGATGGTGGTGTTTTCACATAGTGGACCTCCTTAGTCGTCAGCTTGTACTAAAGAACACTAGCTTTTAGCTTCTCAATACCTTGAAGAACAATGTTGATTAATTCTTCACCATCCACGAAGCTTGTATTGAGATTTGTAAGAAGAATATTGACCACTAAAATAATTTGATGTGAAGAATACTTTTCTGAATTGAGATTTGGAAGAAGAAGTATACATAGGCATTCCTCCAGGTGTCAACTGTAGGCCATGTGATGTTGGAAAGGTAGGTCGATTGAAGAAATATTTGTATGGTTTGAAGAAATCTCCTAGAGCTTGATTTGGAAGGTTCTCTAGAGCTATAAAGAAGTTTGGATATCGATAAAGCAACTCTAATCATGCCTTGTTCAACAAATGCAAGAATGGTAAGATTACTGCTTTGATTATGTATGTGGATGACATGGTTGTTATAGGGGACGATCCGGTTGAGATGGAAAATTTAAAGAAGCGTTATATCTCAAGAATTTGAGATGAAAGATTTGGGTCAATTGAAGTATTTCTTGGGAATTGAAGTTGCAAGGTCTAAACTTGGAATCACTTCATCACAAAGGGAGTATGTGCTTGATCTTCTTGCTGAAATAGGAATGTTGGATTGCAAACCAGCTGACACTCCCATTGAGATGAATCACATGTTGGCATTGTATTCTGATCAAGTTCCGACAGATAAGGGCAAGTATTAGAGGTTAGAAAGGAGATTGATTTACTTATCACACACTAGACTTGATCTTACATATGTTGTAAGTCAGTTACAGCATAATCCAAGTTAGGTGCATATGGATGTTGTGATGTGTATTTTTAGATATTTGAAGTCTGCACCAGGTAAAGTTCAATTGTTTTCAAAGAATGACAATTTTGAAGTTATGTACAAGATATACAAATGTAAATTGGATGGGTGATAAGACTAATCGCATGTCCACTTTTGGGTGCTTTACTTATATTGGAGGTAGTCTTGTTACCTAGCACAGTAAGACGCAGAAAGTGGTTACACAATCTAGTGTTGAAGCAAAATACATTGGCATGGCTCATGGAGTGTGTGAACTTTTATGGATACGAAATGTATTGAAGGAATTAGGTTACAAGCGTCTGAAACCAATGGACTTACATTATGACAACATTGTAGCGATTGAAATTGTACATAACCCAGTTCAGCATGACAGGACCAAACATGCGGAGGTTGAACATCATTTCATCAGGGAAAACCTCGATAGAAAGATTATCAGGTTTCCCTTTGTAGGTTTTGAAGAACAACTCATAGATGTACTCACCAAAGAATTGTCACACTAAGCATTTGAAGACGAGATTGACAAGTTGAACATGATTGATATTTATGCTCAAACTTGAGGAGGAGTGTTGGAAAGTATAGTCCTATAGTAATTAAAATTAATTCTTGTAAATACGATATGATTGTGTAAATATCTTTTCTTATTGAGAAACCACTTGTAAAGTTATACTAATCTTAAAATTAGGACGAATGAAATCATTAAATTCGGCATGAATATTTTTTTTTTCTATTTTAGAAACAACACTCATTTACCCCTTAATTTATGTTAGTAGTATAATGTTTCATTTACCAATTTTACCATTGGCAATTATTAATTTCTGTTCACATATTTTCAACTCCGAATACGTTAATTTATTGTTATCACATGTCATGACAAACACGTAATATGCAACGCAACCGTCTTCCCATTATTTCAAAATTTTCACTTGGATTACAAATATTTAAGGATAGAAAACTAAATCTACGTTCAATATGTATGTCCAACTGACATTTTTAGTACATTCCTGCCAAATATTCCATCTTTTGCAACCTTGGGTAAAACGAAATCAACCAAAATGAACACGTGTCGGCTCATCATTGAGATTCACGAGTCACACACAATGGAGTTACCATTTCGGTTCGGTTCTGTCGGGTTACGGGTCGGACATACGGTTTATAAAGCCCATCCCTTTCATTTCCCTCCAATCCACCCACTGCGACTTTGACTCATTTCCAGACTTGGTCTGTCAGCGAGCGGCAAAACCCTAATTCCCACTCACACCACCCAAATTACCCTCTCCCGATTCGACTCGGTCCCCAACCAACCAGGTGAGTCACCCTTCACTCTTCACTTTCAAATTCATAGGAAATACTGTGCTCAGTTTCAGAAACCAATTCTGACTACAAATGTGAAACTTGGGATTCAGCTCAATTTTTGTGCTGTAACTCTAGCTTTACTCGCTCTGATGTTAACATTTACAAATCGTTAATGGGTTTTTGACCCAATATTGAACATGAAATACCCATTTTAGTATGTACTGGTAAGGTGAAGAAATTTGGCTGTAGTTCATTTAGTTTAGGATGTTGTGATTGATTGAGGGAGTGGAGATTAATAGAGGAAATGGAGAGACCAGCTGGTTCGGATGGTTCAACAATAAAGCGGTCTCTGAGGAAGAAAGCCGGGCGGAGTTACGATGAGAATCTGATGGATGATCTCATAGAGAACCAATTGGGTGGCACTTTTAAGAAGAAGAACAGGACAAAGCAGGATTTGGAGAAGGAGACTGAGACCGAGGCAATGATAGCATTTTCCCTCGGGTTTCCAATTGATGCGCTTCTTGACGAGGAGATCAATGCTGGTGTGGTGAAAGAGTTGGGAGGGAAGGAGCAGAATGATTATATTGTTGTGAGGAATCATATTTTAGCTAGATGGAGGGATAATGTGCGAGTGTGGTTAACAAAAGCACAGATAAGAGAGACGGTGAGCAATGAGTATGGGGATTTGATATCGGCGGCTTATGATTATCTTTTCTATAATGGGTACATTAATTTTGGGGTTGCGCCATCGTATGTGGATCATATGCCGGAGGAGGCAACCGAGGGGTGTGTGGTTATTGTCGGAGCAGGACTTGCTGGACTAGCAGCTGCAAAGCATCTTATGTCGTTGGGTTTCAAGGTGGTTGTTTTAGAAGGTAGGAATCGACCTGGTGGAAGAGTCTACACCCAAAAGATGGGGCACAATGGCAAGTTTTCTGCTGTAGATCTTGGTGGTAGTGTCATTACAGGCATCCATGCTAACCCTCTTGGAGTTCTGGCTAGACAACTTTCTATTCCTCTTCATAAGGTTAGAGATAACTGCCCATTGTACAAGCCTGAAGGGGCAGCAGTTGATCAAGAAATTGACTCTAAGATTGAAGTTATTTTTAATAAGCTGCTTGACAAAGTTATGGAACTGAGGCAAACAATGGGTGGGTTTGCAATTGATATTTCTCTGGGTTCAGTTTTGGAGACACTTAGGCAGTTGTATGTTGTTGCTAGAAGTGCTGAAGAGAGGCAACTTCTTGATTGGCATCTTGCAAATTTGGAATATGCAAATGCTGGTTGTCTATCAAATCTCTCAGCTGCATATTGGGACCAGGATGATCCTTTTGAAATGGGCGGGGACCACTGCTTTCTTGCTGGAGGTAATTGGAGATTGATAAAAGCATTATGTGAAGGAGTTCCCATATTCTATGGAAAGACTGTGAATACTATTCGTTATGCAGATGAAGGGGTTGAAGTGATCGCAGGTGACCAAGTATTTCGAGGGGATATGGTTCTGTGCACTGTTCCTCTGGGTGTTCTGAAAAAGGGGGCTATCAAATTTGAGCCTGAGTTGCCCCAAAAAAAACTTTCAGCAATTGAAAGATTGGGATTTGGGCTACTTAACAAAGTAGCAATGGTTTTTCCTCGTGTGTTTTGGGGAGAAGAGCTGGATACTTTTGGATGTCTTAATGAACATAGCCAGAAACGTGGAGAGTTCTTTTTGTTCTACGCGTACCATACTGTTTCTGGAGGTCCAGTTCTCATTGCACTTGTGGCAGGAGAAGCTGCACACACATTTGAGCGTACAGAGCCATCCAGCTTACTCCATCGAGTTATAAGCGTGTTAAGAGGTATGTATTAATGAAAAGGAAGCCTTTGTTATTATAAATTGATCTACTTCAGAAAGCTTTCCAGATCTTGTCTAAACTTGTCTTGTATAATTTTCTTTTTCATTTTCTCCTTTCAGGTATCTACAGTCGGAAGGGCATTGTTGTGCCTGATCCAATTCAAACCATATGTACAAGATGGGGCAGTGATCCCCTTTCCTATGGTTCATACTCTCATGTTAGAGTACAGTCATCCGGCAGTGACTATGACGTACTTGCAGAAAATGTGGGAAATCGGCTGTTCTTTGCAGGTGAGGCCACAAATAGGCAACATCCAGCCACCATGCATGGAGCCTTCTTGAGTGGCCTAAGAGAGGCTTCGTGCATGTATCGCACAACAAGGTGTGGCCAAAACAATGTAAAGAAAGTTGTGCAAAGGAATGTTGGACCAAGCAATGATATGTTGTCTGATCTATTCAAGAATCCTGATCTAGCATTTGGGAAGTTTTCATTTGTGTTTGACCGGACAACAGACGATCCAAAATCAGTAGGGCTTATGAGAATAATTATTGGGAGCTATGATGAAAGTTATAAACAAGAGCCAGTAAGCAGCTTCCAGCATTCCATAAACTCACCATTGCAGCTTTATGCTGTTGTATCTCGTGAGCAGGCATGTGGGTTAGAGCTGGCAACAGGAGGAGAAGAAAGTAGATTATCATACTTGGTGAAAGATCTTGGTGTGAATCTGATGGGACCTAGTGCCCTAGGTTCTGCAGGTAACTCCTTGGCAATTAGAATTTCCAATGCACGGAGAGTCAGGGGAAAGAGTCGTACTTTTGCTGGGCGGCAATAGGTTCTTATCATTTTCAAGAACTTAATGTTTTGGTCTTGTGTTAGTACGCATACTACATGCAAAGGTTGCTGGGAAACAGTGCCTTCTTTCAGATGCACACATTTTTGTTTACGTTCAAGCCACGTAGGTTTTGTAGTTGAAGATAAATTTGATATGATGATATCTGGACTAGGACTAGGGAAATTTTACTTGTTTCTGTAACGCATGTTTGTCTCAACATGACCCAGTTAGCGGCTAACTAGATAGTCATCAGCTAAATTCGATTTAAGAAGCATCTCATACAAATATGAAAGGGTCAAATTAAGACTAACCATCTGTCTTCATTTTTGTTATATATCCTTCTGTCCTTTCTTGTTTTTGTTGCTTTCTCTATTCTACTTAGCATTCTGTGTGGATTGCTGAAGCTTTAAGATACAAGAGACCAAATTTCTAGAACCTCGTGTAATTATACACAGCAGTACAATGGTGATTTGCATATTCCTCTCTAAATGAAAGAATATGAACACAATTGGAAGGTCTAAAATGTCATTTAGGCTTCATTGTCTCAGAAGGTGGGAGGTGGTACGGGGTTGCCACTAGTGGTGGTGCGAGTAACAGAGAAATTAGTTATGTTGTTTCTTGTTATGATTGTTTTGTCGTAACAAGTTATTGTATCTGTTAATCGACTGATTTAGTCGAATTTGGTTTTCTGATCCTCGATTTATCGATTATTTTATTCATTTGTGACATTTTCGACAAGGGTCGGGGTGTCACAAATGATATCAGAGCACGGTTCAACTCTCGGATTTCGCTTCTGTTGTGTCTTGTGTTAGATAGTTAGTTGTGAACATGAGCCTAGAAAGAAAAATGTGTAAATTTGTATTATTATGATCGTCGCGAAGACGAAGAAATGGTGGTCCTGGACGTGAACTGGTTACGCATTTGTCGATGCGGGACCTGAGGTACGTGGTTCTGTACTACCTTTTGTAGATATAGTTATTTATCGATATTCATTTATCGGTATATTTTATTAATATTCATTTATCGATATATTTTATTTGATGTTCAGTTATCGATATTTGTTTATCGATATATTTTTGATTATTATATTGATTATGTAAATTTTGTTTCAACGAACGATATTTGAAACATGAAAATCGAGACAGTTACAGAGTTGTAACGAAACGACAACAGGAGTTGTCAAACGAAACGAAAATGTGATATTACAACGATCAATGAAAATGAAAAGTATATTATTTTATTGTACTTGTGATTATTTGTACAATATGTACAATATACGAATTGACTTTTTGCATATCGATGCAAAACGATTGATGATCATGATTTATGATCAGTTTGACTTGATTAGAATCCAACCGGATTCATCGAAAATTACTGAACTGAAGTTGTTACGATTTCAATTATTACATCGATGCACTGCTTCTCAGCTGATCCCCGAGACGCTTCGGGAGGGATATGACAAACTCTTGACCTGAGGATTTACTGCACTACTTCTCGGTTGATCCCCAAGACGCTCCGGGAGGGATAGGACAAACTCCTGACCCGAGGATTTACTGCACTGCTTCTCGACTAATCGCCGAGATGCTCCGGGAGGGATAGGAAAAACTCCTGAGTCTAGGATTTATTGTATTGCTTCTCGGCTGATCCCCGAGATGCTCTGGGAGGGATATGACAAACTCTTGACCCGTGATTTACATAGTACCCTGGAGGATTAGGACAAACATCTGATCTGGGCTTGTTTATTTTTAGACTCACATTATTTGTGTAAATTTATAGTGAAAGACATTATTTATAGTTTTCAGTTTAAAGTGAAATATTATTTTTGTTCACTCACTTTAACAGTTTAAAGTGAATGATTTGGGTGCAAAATTTTTGCAATTTGTCATTCTTGATTAGTATTATAATCAGTTTGATACTAGAGCTTTGTGTATATAGTTATGACAATGTTGAGATGTGATAGTTGACAAATCTGGATGAGCATTAGTGGCTCGTGGTATAAGTTGTGAATTGTGATTATAGAAGTGTATTTGGACATTTGTAGGTTTTTGGGTTTCCTAATTAAAGAGGAGACTGCCCGATTTTTCGTAAATATATTCTACGATTTTATTTCTGTAATTTTGAGGACGAAATTATTTTAATGGCGGTAGTTTGTGATATCTCGATCTTTTTATATTATTTATGTTATTTATGAATAATTTGAGTTTGATTTAGTGATTGCGGTAAAATATTTTTACCGTCGATAAGTACCGAGGTGTCTCGGTTTGACTTTTCATTAAATTGTTGAAGTCGGTTGACTTTGGGTGAAAATCATAGTATTTATTGATACGAGTTCTTGGACGCGAGAATCGTCAAAATTGGAGTTACAACTATTGGAAGTTTGTCTTAAAGTAATTATCGATTCACCATAAATGGAAATATTATAGAAAGAGTTGGCTTCCATTTCGGGGAAAAGGGGAAGCTTGGGGAGGAATTGACTTTGGGTCAACTCTCTCACCCGAAGAGATAGAGAGAATGTTGTGGCGATCTAAGGCAGTCGCCTGCAGCGGAGTGTCGTCCGGCCACCTCTGACCTCGAGACCGGTGAGGATCGATGCATCCCGGCCTCCTCTATCATTTTCTGATCTCATTTGAAGGTGTGGTGGCCGGAGAAAAGAGTATTTAAATTGGTAAGTTTTAGGGATTCAGAGTTATTCCGTTGGCGTCGCCGGCGGGGTTTCCGGCGACGAGTTATGTTTCAATTGAATGGGTTTTTCATGGTGATTGTATTTGTATAATTGTTGCTTAATTTGGTTGCAGGTTTAACCACTGAAATTGAAATCGATTTTGGGTGGTTCTATTCAGTCTCCACCGGTGGTGGCAGTTTCTGGTGAGTATTGGGTGGCGTGGTTATGGGGCTTTTTCTCCTCTCCATCACACGGTTTGATTGGACCATCCTCGAGCCCAGCCGTGACTCGACGACGTCGATAACTTGTCGGAAAGGTTTTCCGGCGAGATTAGGTTTTTGTGGCTTCAACCTTGATTCCAAGCGAATCTATGATTGTGTTAGTTAGACAATGTGTCGAGCTCGGTGAGAAATTTCTGTGGATGTTTTAATCTCCGCCGCTGGCGGTGGTCACCGGTGGTAGCGCATGGGCAACACGTGGCCGAAATTTCTAATCGGAAAATTTATTTCCTAAACGTGTCAAGTTATATGTCGTTAGATTTGTATCGGCGATACGAACACAATCGTGAGGTTTAAAATGTCATTTAGGCTTCGTCGTCCCAGTAGGTGGGAGGTGGTACAGGGTTGCCACCTGAGGTCCTATAATGGTAAACCAGTCAGGGGGAGTGCTGAACTACTTTGGTTCAAGTACTTTGGATACTTTATGGCTGTATGTGTTGTTTGTACTATACTCTCTTCATGCAGGTACTCTGTACTGATTGTGTTTTGTCAAGGAATGCCAAAGGGGGAGATTGAAGGCATACATGATGATTGGCAACTCCTTGACGCTAGACAAAACACAATAAGACCAGAAGATCATCCAGACAAGTGATTGAAGTTGTTGGCATCACCTACTTATCTCTTTGGTAAATCAGGTAGTTCATTCATTGCATATCATGTTTTTTCATCTAGGATACGTTAGTTTGCATGTATCCCTGCTGTTCTGGTATGATTCTGTAAACATGTTCATAACTGGGTTCGGTTACTTAAGTTAATCTTGTTTCAGTGTGCACGTGATTTACAGCAGCCTAGGTTAATCTTTATGCATGTACCCTGGTTCATGATAGTTGACTTTGCAATTCAAATAAAAGTGTGTTAAGCCAACATGTGATTCTTAAGACTTTGTGGTACTTTATGCATGTGCTTTACAGTCTGAAAAGTTAAGCTTTGCCTTTCCCATGTGGTTTCCCTTCACGTGGTAATATTTACTTCTTACTGTCTTTTGCCATTTCTAGTATTAGGCTGAGTATACCTTTTTCCCTCCTGAAACACATCTTGCCCAAAATGGAAAACTGAAGTTGGCATTGCATATTGCCTTGAAACATGTTTCTGCTTTGCAAACTGTGTTCGATATGTCTTGTCAAAACTGGGTCTGTTCCAAGTCTTCCATAGGCTTGGTTTTATGTTTGTTGACCACGTGATTTGATGCTGTGTTCACCTCTATCTTTGTGCTGCTACTTGCTGCATTACCACACGGCCTATATAAGGGAAAAACTGAAGCTATTTTCTTGTTGGTTGAGTGAAACAGTTTCTGGGTAGACTATTCTGTTAATTAAGGTTATTCTTTGAGAGCACATTTCTGTGTAGTTTCTCTTTTCTTCTCTCTTCTCTCTTTCCATGTCTTTTGGTTGCTTATAACTGTGCATAATAGACATGGATTCTCAAGCATAAAAACTGTTTTCAAAACTCATATGCATCATTGCATTGTGCATTCCATTGAGATAAGTATGGAGTTGCTCAACCCAAGAAGTAGATCAAGAAGACTTACTTGAAGAGTAGTTAAAGGTCTGAGTTGATACTTCTGATTTCTTTCCAAAGTGTAAACACATAGTTTGAGTAGTGTAGCTCTGTTAGAACTGGTGGGTAGACTAGTCAGGATAGCATACGGGTTATGTATCCCCAGAGTACGAGAGACTTGTAATTGTGTGTGTTACTTGATAGTGGAAATGTTTGTCCCTCAAGAGTTAGGGGCACGCATTTTTATTCCTGGTTGTAGGATTTCTGCGTCAACAAAAACATTTGGTGTTATTCTTTACTTTCTGTCTTTACGCTTTAACACTCGTCTCCTGTATTTAGGATATGTATCTATCTTGCTATCCTGATGACAGATTAAACGAAAAA
The DNA here is from genome assembly GCA_946800695.1 of Geum urbanum. Lineage (NCBI taxonomy): Eukaryota > Viridiplantae > Streptophyta > Magnoliopsida > Rosales > Rosaceae > Geum > Geum urbanum. The sequence continues at coordinate 68,835,429 of OX326998.1, read as the reverse complement.
GTGGGTAAATGCCTGTTCACCCCCCCTCTAGGACCTTTAGACCCAACCCCGATTTAGTTTCCTAAACCGGAATCAAACCCCTTCTGAAAACACGAACTTGCAAAAACCATAGAAATTTCGGCAGAGTTTCACTATATCATGGAATTACCATTAACTTGCACCCGAAAACACACTTCATCCTATGCCACAAAAGCCAAACCATGGACACCAATCCCATCCGGATTTCTCAAATACATATCATAATGTAAAGTAATAAACAAAACTATACTTTATAGAAATCTGGGGAAAAACATATAAAAGTATAACATCAGAGTAATTAGAGCGACCACTAGTGTATATATACAAAAATATACAACAGTAGGCAAAACAAGAAACCTACTGAAAAAGAAAGGTAGCTCGAACATTAAGCCTCTGATTGCGACGTGCAACACCAGAATCTGAACTGCAAACTGGGCACGGAAACCGAAAAGCCGAGGGGAAAGGCAAATAAAATCGTTAGAGTGAGTGGACGAAAATAATTATATGTCTTTCACCATTTATATAATATAAAAATAATGCAAGTTCTTAAAATGAATGGAGGTGTCAGGCAAATCTCTCAAGCCCGTCGGTCAGGAAAATCTCTCAAACCAGACAGTGATAGACTAGACGAATCTCTCAAGCCTAGTGGGCACATCAGAGGAATCTCTCAACCGTGCATCTGGACTACCGGTGATCAGCCGAGTAGCCAATGCATCGATGCTAAGTAAATGACATCACTATATAAAACATAAAACAATACCTCCAAAAACAATAAATAATCTCAATACCGTACTGTAAATAAATATTGAAATCAAGAACTCACTACGACAGTGTAAATAAAAGTCCACTCACAGATAGCACAGCGCGCAAACGCGCTAATTACGAGATCCAGCAGAAGATCCCTCGCCCAATGTACGATCTCGATCCCTTAAATAATCACAAAATATAACTGATCAAAATCACAATTCATTAATCTATAGCAACCATTTCCGGAAACATATAACTCGAATACAAAATAATCGACGAAAACCCCCAAATTCTCCACATAAACCCTCGACTTAAAATCTGATAACCAAATCAACTCGAAAACCTCAAGGTGATGATCGAGGCGTGATTACGTGTGACGACCTGAACCAGAATCAGTAGTGTAGTCGGCACGATTCACGAGTTAGCGTGTAGTCACAGTTTCACGTTTTATGTGTGGTTTGTCGATTTCGTTCGCGACTTTATTATCGGCCGAGAATTTGAATTGAGTTTCTTAAAGGAAGTTGTAGAGTACATGATTTCGAGCTCGTGGGCGGTTCCGGATGATTTTTCCGATAACCGAGGAATATAATATGATTATTCGAAGTTTCGGCTTTCGACGAGTTTATCCGTTTGCATGTTTCGTGTTTATCCGAATCGTTTTGATTATTCGTTTTGGACCATCGATTGACCCGAGGCGCGAGTATAAATATTGGAAATAGTCGTAAAATCGTCGAAAAATACTGTTTGAGGTTTGACTGACGTTGACTTTCCATTTTTGGAAGTTTGACCCGTAGACCGAAGAGAAAAGTTTCCCGTTTGAGCTTCGCCGGCCGACTTCCATTTTCCGGCCACGTGAAGGGTAAGGTTCGCTTCCTCTTGTGATTTTGAGTTGTTTGGTGTTTGATTTTGTGGAAATTGATGAGGTTTTGATGGGGTTCGAAACGGGTCGGTTTGCCGGAATTCGTCGGAGACGGGGGGTGACTTTCCGGCGAGCCACGGTGGCGGGGAGGTGAGGGTTTCGCCTCCCCTTGGCCTAGGGAAGCTTCCCATGTGGTTTAATTGGGATTTGGAGGTGGTTTTGGTGGAACCCGATTGGGTTGCCGGAATCTGGATTCCGATATGTTTCGAGCAGTTTTTGGTGAGGTTCCGGTTTGATTTGGCTGTTGTCATAGTGGAAGAATAGACTAAGCTCGTGGTGATCTTGTGATCTGGAGCTTCTTCGCTGAAGAAGCTCTCCGTTGACGGCGTGCCGCCGCCGGCAGCGCTCCGGCGAGAAAGTCAACTTTTCAGATTTCGGTGTTTTTAATGTAATTTTTCTCGTAATCGCGCCCTGAGTATCGCATAGAGGTTTTCGTATTGATTTGGGTATCGGATTTTCAGTCGAAGGTTTCGAGTGGAGATTTCGGAAATTCAGTCGATTATTTTGTATAGTTTAATATGTTTTCGGGAACGGTTGGTTTCCGTGGTTAATTACAGTGTTGTGGGCTATGATTTTGATCAGTTATGTTTTGTGAATATTCAGGGGATCGAGATCGAGATCGTGCTTCGGGCGAGAGATCTTCCGCCGGGCCACGAGATTAGCGCGAGTGCGCGCTTGCTGATCTGTGATTGATTGCGAGTCTTTCACATATGATTTACGAACTTGAGCATGCAGTTTGATCATGATTTTATGAGCATGTGTTTTACGATAATACATATACGAATATACGTATACGAATATACATACATACATATTATGTTTTATGCATGTGCATGGAAAAGATTTATGATTTGGTTTACACAGAGTACAGTCTCAGTTATCAGGGTTGTATCGATACACATTGGCTTCTCGGCTGATCCCCGAGTACGCTCCGGGGGGGACAGATATCCTGACCCGAGGCCTTTCTGGGTAGGAATCACGTGTGGGTATGGGATCCCGTGATTCAGATTGTGCTATCGCGTGGAAGTCCATGAGTGACTCCACGATATTTACGATGCATGCTCTGTACGTGGGTTGGAGTCAGCGTCTCCTCACGTACCATTTGATTTTCATGCATTTGACTCGCATATGTTTTTATAACGTATATATTATTTGGCGAAAGACATTTATTTTCGTCCACTCACTCTAACGGTTTTCATGTCTTTCCCCTGGGCTTTTCGATTTCCGTGCCCAGTTTGTAGTTCAGGTTCTGGTGTTTCACGTCGTGGTTGGAGGCTAGTGATCCGAGCTACCTGTGTTTTCTAGTAGGTTCTTGTTTCACCTACTGATGTATATATTGTATATATTTACACTAGAGCTCGCTCTGATACATTCTGATACATGTTTTATACGGATTTTCTCGGATATATATATATATATATATTACAGTATGTTTACTGTTTATTGATTATGATATGATATTGAGAAATCCGGATGGGATTGGTGTCCACGGTTTGGCTTTTGTGGCATAGGACGAAGTGTTGTTTTCAGGGTGCAGGTTAATGCAATTCCGCGTTAGTAACGTTACTATGCCAAAATTTTGAATGGTTTTTGTTGGTTCTCGTTTTCAGAAGGGGTTCGATTCCGGTTTAGGCAACTGAATCGGGGTTGGGTCCTTTCATTACGAGCAAAACGACATAAAACTTGTCAAAATCTAAAAAGTCAACGCCTCCGCCGGAGCGCCGCCGTTGACTAACGGTGACGGATTCCTGCCAAACTTTCCAGATCACAAGTACTCTTCAAGCCAACAACTTCCTCTTCTACACCGAGACCCAATTTCAAGCCCACCGGCCGAAATTGAGCCCAAAACTCACGGAATCCATTGATTCCGGCGAGATTCCGGCGAGTCTCAAACCTCAACCAATCCAAAATCCCTTCACCCAAAAGCTTCACAAGGATGAGGGGAACCTTTCCCCCCACCACCCCGACCTCAAAAGTCGTCGGAACACCTCATCTGATTCCGGCGAAATCCCTAGATTTCCACGAACTCGTTCTCCCTCAAATCTTGATCAATTCATCTCAAATCAAGTTCTAAACCATAGGAAATCAAGAGAAGAAGCTAGCCATACCAAAATCAAGGTCGGAGGTGGCCAGAAACGTGAAGTTCGACGGCGAGTCAATGGTGGTCCATTTTGAACTCGATCAACGCAGGTCAACGGGTCAAACGGCGGTCAAACTTCCCGAACAGTGATTTTCGACAATTTTTCGACTATTCCGATATTTATACTCGCGGCTCGATACGATTGACGGTCCAAATCGAATCACATCCACGTTTCGGATAACTCCAACTCAAACGGATAAACACGACGAAATTACGCGATTTTAAATATTCATAACATATTCCCCGGTTGTCGAAATAATTATCCGAAACCGCCCACGAACTCGAAATTACGCATACTACAATTCTCGTGAAGAGATTCAACTTAAATTCTCGCCCGTTAAGTGGTGAACCGAACCGCCAATTCGATTAATTTACGATAAACTGTGATTATTCGTAAACTCGCGGATTTAGCCGATTAACGTGCTAATTCTGATTCGGGTCGTCACATGTGTATATACGATTTGTATGTCTAGCTTGACTGGCTCAATTGTGGGAACTTTTATTCATTAGATTGCATATTAGGTTAAGTATATTTTATGTATGTTGAATGAGGGTGGTGAATAGCATTCCCCCTTAACATGTTCTCCATATTTGGTTCACATCTTTACTTTTCAGCATTAGTTGTAACTCGTCGATTTATTTCGGTAACCAAATCAACTCAAAACTCTCTAAAATTTTGCATAGTAGACCACCACTGAGTCTAGTTTATTGTGTATAAATTTCATGGCGTTAAGAGTAGTCTAGATTAGGTTCGTAATTAAATATTTATTTTGTGGTCGAGTCTGCCAGATTTTTAACTTTTATGTATAATTAATGTTTAAGACTTTAGTTGCACCAGTCATCTGTGAGTAATGGCTCATACTTCCAATATACCACATTGACATCTTTAGGAAGCATAGTAGGGATTATCTCTGTAAAGAGATATATCTTTGATAGGTGGTTTCTTGCTTAATAACCAACTACCCATTGAACGTCTTTATCTTCATCAACATGTAGGCATTCATCAAGACAAAGAAACTCAAATTCTTGATGAGTCGTAGCAGCCGTAGTATTGGTAGTGTCCTTCTTCTGGTTTGAGAAATCATGTTTTCCTTCCTACTTGTCATTCTTCAATTTTTTGCAATTTCTCTCTAGACCAAGGAGGAACCATCAAGATACTTCATTAATGCTTTTTCTCACATACTTCCCTCATGAAGCTTCCACATACATGAGCCTTCCACACACTTCTTGATTTATGCACTTGGTGATTAATCTAGAATCTTTAGGATGTTCTAAACAAACTTATAAATACTATTATCTTAATATTGAGTCTTGATATTTAACAGTTGATGTGGCATGTCAAAAAAGTCAACAATTTTCATCATGTCACGTCATGTGTCGGACGCCGCGCGGTGCCATGTCAGATTGTTGGACACTCTACCATAATGAAGTGTGAGCTTCATAGCTCTACGTACAGCTAATACATGTCTAGCTCCGACTAGCAAATGTTATGAATTTTCTCGGTACACTTGAAATTTTCACATTTGTGAATACTTTCAAGACTTCTTGTCCTTTTCAGAAGTAGCAAATGCTGATGCTCATCACAAGTATATTATCTAGTAAAGTTCCTATTATGCATAAAAAAAAAACTAGTACTTACAGAACTCGAGATTTCGAATTAGGATCAACACTTTCCGCATTTGTTTTCCTTTTAAAGTTCTGAGCTCGTTTAGTAAGTGGCACCATACCGAGGTGTAGGGTAATTCTGGGGGTAAAATAGCAGTGGGGGTAGTGAGAATGGCTTCTGGTTTTTGTGTGTAGGAGGAGTATGCAGAGCTAGTGAAGTAGCTTATCTGATCCAAGTTTCCAACCGTATATCTCCAGACACTGTTGCACTTGTTCGGGAAGCGCCGAGACTCATTGCAGCTCTTTCTTCCCTTGAATATAATTTCCCTTTAGATTATGTGCCAAGGATATATAGACTGGATATACAGTAGGAGTGCTCGCTGGACCGAGTGGTTGCAAAAGGACTTGTCTGCATACGGCACACTTGCTGAGCAATAGAAATGGCTGGTCTATATGAATCGAACTTGTCATGATTCAGTTAATTCTTGTTATTCATGTGGAAGTGTCCCAAAGTTAAACATACCCAAAAAAAAAACAAGTCAGCTATAAGTACTAAAACAATGTATCAAAAAGAACACAATGCGGTGAAGGTGGATCGAACACCTGACCTTCAGATCTTCAGTCTGACGCTCTCCCAACTGAGCTATCCCCGCATCTGTCAATTTGATAGAAATATTTTTTGGAGGATTTCCAGCCGTCAAAGTCACCAACCTCATCATGCCATAAAATTTCCAGCTAGCTATTCCAAGTTGGAACACTCATCTTTTCTCTGCTTCGTTTCTCCTTCTTAGCTCTCCACAACCATTGGTATGTTTTACTTAAACTACTTCTATGTAGTCCACATTTACTCATGTTAATCTTAATCTTGATTTCTTTATATCAGTTTGAGCTCTTGTTCTATAACTACTAATACAATCTCATCTGGGTTTTCACCAATTTATGATTTCTGACTCTTACAACTATCTACTGAGTCAATTGACACCCAATTTTTTGCAGAGGCAGAGACCCAGTTTTTGTTGAGAAAGAAAAATGGTGAATCCTGCACAGATTATTCTTCTGAGCTCCACTTTCTGTGTGATGCTCACACTTCATTTTTCAGTACAACTTCTCTCAGAGCACTTCATATGCTGGAAGAAGCCCAAGGAGCAGAAGGCCATAGCTGTCATTGTACTCATGGCTCCCTTGTATGCCATAGATTCTTATGTGGGCTTGATTGATTTCCAGGGAAGCAAAGCTTTCTTTATGTTCTTGGATTCGATCAAAGAATGCTATGAGGCTTTGGTGATAGCTAAGTTTTTGGCTTTGCTCTACAGCTACTTGAACATATCTATAAGTAAGAACATTGTGCCTGATGGGATCAAAGGAAGGGAGATTCACCATTCATTCCCAATGACTCTCTTTATGGTAAATAAACTTTTCTTTATGGATGGTCAATGGTTATGTGTGCTTTGCTTAATCTTGTTGTTATCAAATTAAGATGTGCAAGTTGGGAACATCCCCAATCTTATCAAAGACCTAGTTATATTCTTTAAATTTGTGTTTGTGAGTAACAAAAACTCTCTTTTGGTGTTCTGTGACTCCTCTGAGAATATGAGAAAGATATCTAGCATTGAAACTAGCTATAACCTTCTCACCCTCTCAGTACCAAAATATGGCCTTTTTAACCATTTCCGGATAATTGTATGTATATAGAGCTAGATCACCCAATTTATTGAAACGAGCTATAGCCTGTTTTGTCAAGTCATGTGCTTTTTCTTTTGTTGAGCTTTATACTGACTTGGAACTATGAAATGCAGCCTCGGTCTGTTCGGTTGAACCATAATACACTGAAGCTTCTCAAGTATTGGACTTGGCAATTTGTTGTCATTCGCCCTGTGTGCGCCATTTTGATGATCACTCTTCAACTTGTTGGAGTATATCCAAGTTGGCTTAGTTGGACATTCACGATAGTTTTGAACATTTCAGTTTCACTGGCCCTGTACTCTCTTGTAATTTTCTACCATGTGTTTGATAAGGAGTTGGCACCACACAAGCCTCTTGCTAAGTTCTTGTGCATCAAAGGGATTGTCTTCTTCTGTTTTTGGCAGGTAATTACTCAATATTCCTCATTCTTAACCCCTCTCATTCTAAGCCATAAACTGACAACTTCATACTTCTGTCAATCATAGATTGTTAAGATAGAGGATGTCATGGTGGGTAAAGGTTCTAGTTGATTATATGAAACTCGATTTGGCAATAGAATCTACACTTTTAGTGATGGAGGTATAGGTCAATGTTTGACAATCCTTATGTTCCGACTAACATCTTGTGTAGAAGCGGTAGAACCTTCCAAAGCAAAATTGAAATAAGATGTAACATACATGTTGTATTCTTCCTTTGTGATTATCTGTGTCATGTGATATACTTCCACGATGTAGCATATATACCAATGGTGTTACATATATTGTGGTGTCAGACCAGATTTAGATTGCCATGAGTTCAGGACATTGCACCTATATTTCCTTTCTTGTCCATACCATACTGATTGTTGGACCTCTTATACTGGTTTTAAAACTGCTATAGTGCTATTGATATGTCATATTTCCTTTGTTTTGTGATTCTGACCTCTTGATGAAATGCTTTTGGATACTTGTATAATTGAATCCGCATTGTTGTTAGACCTATATATCTCATATTTCTCTTTGACTTGCTTCAATATGCACAAAACAAAACTACTGTTTTCCAGTATTGATTTCAAAGCATCACCTATGTTGTATTTATACTTTCTGGAACATTTCTGGAATATAGACATACATTTTATTCAGTCAGCAGCAGTTATCACTTGATATACGAATACGTTAAAAACCTGTGTATTTTGACATATAAATTCTGCAATGTATTGTGCAGGGGATTGTTCTTGATGTTCTGGTAGCGTTAAAAATAATTCGATCTCATCATAAATGGCTTAACGTGGAGCATATTGAGGAAGCTCTCCAAAACATGTTGGTGTGTGTGGAGATGGTTTTCTTTTCGGTTGTTCAAAAGTATGCCTACAGTGCTGTACCTTATAGAGATGATGATACATCAACTGTGAAACAGGACAACAAGAAAGAATGATTTAGGAGCCCACGAGTGTGAGAATCATATGTATGTAGTTACTGAATATCTTAATATTGTCCAGAATTGGTTCACATAGAGGCAGCAAATATGTCCATCATATCGGTCATGATGCATGTATGGCTATTGGTAAACATTATTCAGTGTGATCATGAGTGTTTTGTACCTTTGTCAAAATATTTAAGAGCAAGCTCAATACAGTATTTCCTACCACAGTAAGATATTACTCCTCAACAGGTTACTCCTTGTACATAAGGCTCTCTGTACTCAATAACAATCTACCATGGGTTTCTTTAGTAGCATCATTTCTTTCATCTAGTGCAAGTACCAGAAAGGTATGTAGTCTGTAGTTATGTAGTGATAATACTGATTTGAGGGTATCAAATCACCTGCCTCATCTTCAAATGTAACATGAGTATTGAGGAAAAGGGTTTCTCAGTCCCTTTACAGTTTTTCTACAATTTACTGCTGTAAAAGGTGTAAACAAGTAGCTTCAAATTTGTGCTTCCATATCCTATCGAAAAAAATTGTGCTCCTATATTGTATATTCAGGTTCATCATACTTTATTTCTTTCTTTTGTGAGGAGAATGAAATAATAGTGAAATACCATAGTCAACAAGTCACTTAATAAAAACTTGGACATGACAAATTAAGCTGTAACTTCAACTTCATCCACAAGCGCGCAAGAGTTACATACAAGTGATAAAACTTTAGATGATACCCAAGTCACATGTTGATCCTAAGAGGCAACTATCATAGTGATTACTTGCATGAAGCCTAGTAGGGTCTCAATCAATGGTTGTTGTGAGTTGTGACAATTTAACCCGAGGCTTCAATTTGAACATTCACCGTGAAACCACATGGATCAGATATAGGATATTGCAAATTAACAACGATAAAGATTGTTAGGCTCGCTTGTCTGGTTACAGTTAGTGAACAGTGACATATATGTTTGGTAGCAATAAGCAAAAAGTAGATAAACGCTTCATGAAATCCTCTTTCAACATTTCAATTGTCTAGATATATTGAGTTCTTTCAACCTCCACAGTTTCCATGACAGCCATTATTCAAATCTCCATCAACTCCTTAGGATTCAGGTTTTCCAGTCTGCAAAATGAGACAAGCAAGAAGAAGCCCATCAAGTATGGCTGTGTAGCCAGTTCAAAGATTGCTTCTTTGAAGCTCAACAGATTCAAGTTGAAAGCTTTTTGGGAAAGAGGGTCTGTCAGGGAAGATGGGGTTTTGGTGAAAGATGAGGTGTGGAATAGGAAGAAGAAAAGAGAGGTTGTGGTGAGGTTTAATCAGGGCTTTGGTTTTAATGGTGGTGGTGGTGGTGGTGGTGGTAAAGATGATGGAAATACTGCTAGAGTTTTGGGTAATATAGCTGTGGCTATTGGGTTGACTTATTTATCATTTACTGGGCAGCTGGGTTGGCTTTTGGATGCTATTGTTTCCATTTGGGTAATCTCTTCTCCCATTTGTGTCATACAATCAGTTTTTGCATTTGGTATTTTCAAACTAATGAAATGTTGGTGATTTTTCTGCATAAACGCAGCTCTTGGCATTTCTTGTACCAATTGTTGGTTTGGGTGCTTTTCTGTGGTGGGCAGGGCGGGATATGGTTCAAGACAGTGTAAGATTACTTCAGTTTTACTTTCCGTTTACTTGTCAAAGATCATTGTAGGTTCTGCAATTGGTGTAGAGTTTCTGTATTTGCTTAGGAAACTCGTGATTGTTGCTCCATTGCTTTAGGTTCCATGTTGATCACTATTCTCTACAAGTTTGATACCTACCTAGACCCCCAATGAAACATATAGGTATCTGGAACAGGTAAAAACAATTTGAAAAATAGAGTGTAAAACAGTATAATTTCATAGTCAAATATTGTTCATATTATTGTTATTGCATGCATCTGAGTTGGTTTCATCAATATACACAAAATCGGAATAATAGTAAATATATAGAGAATGGAAGGTAGTGGGTCTTTCATTGACTTATGTTTGTAATTGACTAACATTTCCAATCATCAGATGCTCTTGAATATATAACTAACCGTATCATAGTAGTGCTTTATAAGTTGATACCTTGAATAAGTGATGCTGTCAAAATCTTGTGTATCATGATCAGTTCATTCTTTCCCATGGGAGATGTATCTGGGAATTGAATATTAGAAAGATGTTGAGAACACAATGGATTACTCATTGATGCAAATACCATTGAATTCTTCATCCAAATATTCTTCTTAACAACTGGTAGTAAATTCACATGTGAAGTATTATGTTTGTACTCTCCTTGTCTTTCTGCCTCTAATGATTCATTTTATGTGCCATGTACTTGCAGTGCCCAAACTGCGGAAATGATTTTCAGATTTTCAAGTAAGACTGGATGATGTCAACCTAACTTAAGTAGATTGTATTTCTCTAGTTTATACAGCATTTTTTTACACATAGTGCATAACAAACATGACTAATTTGGGAAATGTTTTCTCTTGTAGATCTACTTTAAATGATGGCTTGCAACAGTGCCCCTACTGTAGTCAACCTTTCTCCGGTATATTCTTAGTCTTCGTTTCTTACTCTTGTGAGTTATAAGCTCTGCTTGTGTTTTTTTTTTTGGTTCTTTCTGGATCTGATACTGCAGACATTTTTACTATGTTCACAATTCACCAATAGAATATTTGTACAGGACTTTTCAACTTTAGTGAACCCATTTTTTTTGTGCATTGTTACATTTTAGCTTCATATTTAGTTGAGTTCCAAAACACTTCATGCAGCTTTCTCATATTGATAGACTGAAGAAATTTTTACTATAGCTGCAACTAATATACTAGATTATTCAAGACTTTATTATATTGAAAAACCATACTTTTGTATTGTTAGCCCCTTATGTAGAACTGAGTTAGTCAGTTCTTATGCTTTCATTACCTTATATCTGTTAGTCAATGTGATGTCAGTAGAAGCTGCTCTTTCTTTACTTTATGTTATCTTTGTTTAAGTTAGCAAAGTAATGTTTACACTTCCTCATGTTTTAAAGCATTGTTCTAATTTCAGTGGTGGACAACAAATTCGTAATGGACCCAATTAACTTCTCTAATCAATCGACAACATTTGGACAAGCATTTAATGATTACACCAGATCAAAAGCAGGTTCGTTGTTTTCTTCATCAGAGCAATAACATTACTGACCTACGTTTGACTGATTTGAGTCTGATGATGTTAAAATTAATCTTTCTTGTTTGTTATTAATTTCCATGCGTTTTTCCTGCAGTTCTCATAGTGGCTTGGCCCATTCTCATAGTTAAAATGTCATAATACCAAAGACAAATATAAACCTGTGATGGCTTGTTCTGTGTAGTCATATGTGTTGAAATCATTTCATTGACATGGTGCATTGCTCTGACAATGACTCATGGGGTTGTTTATAGGAAAGAAGGATTTTTCTACAGAAGTAGTTGATATTGAAGCTGAAGTAAAGGATGCAGATTGAGGTGTCTTGGAAGAAGGCTCGATGAAATAGGTGGAAAAATATTGATGCTCAATTACAAATAGATAGTGAAATGGTGATATAGGCAGAAATGATGCCTACAAAATTTAGAAGAGTCATGTAATCAGAGCCTTGCGTAGAAGGGTAAGTCGATGTTAATCTGGTGAAGTATTCAGAGAACAAGACTCATCATGCAAAAGCGTTTTGATAATGAACTGACCAGGAGGCTAGAACTTTCCAGAGTAACGTCATAAGTGTACATCTTGTTATGGATTTTGCGTCACCCATTGTATATTACGAGGTGGGTCCCCGCGCTTTGCGCGGTTATACAATAAGATGGCAGTATCAAGATCGGAAGCAAAGACATGAAGCAAAATGTCATGGTTTTTTTTTTTCATCTTTATAGGTTATTTTCCAGATGAATTTATTAATCGAATGAAAAAGGCATTCATCAACTGGAAAACACGCGTTTTGTTATTTTTGATGGATATTCCTAAAAGATAAAAGCCACAATAAAATCGGGCTAAATATAAGTATGAAAAAGTTGTGCACAACTAAAAGAACGAAATCTTAAAGATTGAGAAACATGAATGTTGTTGGAAATGTGCTTGGCCAATGAATTTATCTAATGGTTTTGATTTATCATACAGTTAGTTGTTCATTAATTTATTTGTGCCCAGAGAAAGAGCATGATCTCACAGAGCAACAATTGTTCTTTCGTAGAATAGCAGCTGAAATCCAACTACTACAGTTCTATTAATAAAACAAATCAAACTGCCAAGAAGAATTTAGGGAATTAAAATTCAAACAATTGAAAAAATGAATTTTGGCATGGGGGTAATACTAAAGAAGAATCGAAAGATTAATCGAGCATAGACTATGATATGCACAGAAATCATTAAAAGAACAAAATAGCGGCAGTTACACAGAGACGAAAGTTATTGGATAGTCTAGCATAGGAATATGTCACAAACCTGGGACAGAAAATGTGACACACAGGAATAGATTACAGAGGATTAGGATTATGAAGACCATGTTCAGGTTACTTCGAATCTAGAAATGATTGATATATTACAGACATTGGACAATAGTTTCAAGTTAGATCAGATTCTTCAGTATCAGGTCCATGTTTCTTTTCAGGAACAATGCAACCTCTCTTCGCATTAACCTAAACCATTTCATCAGCAATGTTAAGATGGGAAAAAAGGAGTCAAGAAATAGCCAATGTAAATGAACATCATCATATACGATACACGTTGTTAATGTAGCCGAGGACATCACCCAGCATGGGTAAAAAACTAAACAAAAAGCGTTTGTTTTGAAAATGAAAGGTGAGGTTCCATGTGAAGCAAAATGACTGCTAATATAATATAACAGTCATGTTTTTGTTCCATATCAGAATGAATGTGCAATTTATATAGATCTTGTATATATGAGATTAAATGAAAACTTGGGAATACTGTTCTCTGGAACAAAATTATGAAGTGGTGGTTTCCCTAGCACGAATAGATTCTGTACCTGACACATTCCAGTTGAAAGATTGGTTGAACATATTTTCAGGAAAGCCCGGATCAGTTCCATGATTATTGTTATTTGCAGGTTGTTCCATGGATGTTCCTGCATGGGGTTGATTAATGCCATGAGTTGTGTCTGTTTGTGTTTGTCTGTTGTACCTATAAGCAGTTAATAAAACAGGGAAAACAAATTAATGAAATTTGAAACATGCAAGAATTGGTGCAAAATAACATAGGTATGGAGAATGACCTGATGTTGATCCTGGTTGCCTGATCAAAAAATGGCTTAAATCCAATCAAAAACTTTCTGATGTCACTCATCTGGCTTATTTGATCCAACATCAGCATGTTTTGTTGTGCAAGTTGTTCATTCTGTTGTTCCAACAGTTGGACGACATTCTCCAGGGTTTCACCTAGATTGTTTGTTGAACTTGATCTCTCCTGTTATGTTGGGCTCTTATCTTTGTCATGCTGAAGATTTCTGTTTATGTTGATGAAAGAATATGATTATTTAGTTTAGTAGTGGATACATGTGATGATTTTATCCTTTTGTAGATGAAACCGCAGTCAACAATTGAAAGGGACAGAAAAGTTGTTACTCTTCTTGTTGTGTGGGTTTCTTTTTTTTGGCAGGTTCTGGAGTTTCTGTTAGAGGTGTATCTTCTTCCCATGTGCTGAAAAAGTGCAAGTTAATATTCACTAATTATTTTTTGGCCTGAATCAGAAACATTTACTTTTTCTACAGATTTCAACATGTTAGCCAGAACTATCAACCGAGTGACAACAATTTGAATTCAATGAGCTTACAGCTATGGAACCATCAAATGGTCATCGCAGCATACAAAGTAAAAATTTGTCACCTGGATTTTATTCTTGCATATGGATATGAAGTTTAACAATTGTATATATCATACTTAAGCTAGTCATTCATATGTAATCAAGTATTCACGTATGTTTGTTTAGGCTAAGAAATTTTGTTGCACACCTATTCACACCTTAACAATGTTTCTTTGACTAAGCACACCTGTTGAAGAGTTGGTCCAGCACACTAATTTATCTCAACAGAACTGAATTAGATTAGATAGGTTCAAATATATGATATTTATGTTGCTGATAGGTAAATAACTTTACTCTGTAAATATAAACCATGGAAGCAGCAAACATGTATAATGTATATTCTTGACTGAGAATGTTTGCGTGTCACAACTGAAACTCGTGTTTTGTTTAAGATTGGAAGGTCCAACAGGAAATGATTTTTTAAAATGTGTACCATCGATGTGTAGTTTTTTTGGGCACTTTTCTGCCTTCTTAGTCCAATTAGGGTTGCCCCGTTTTGGCTGGTGCAGGTGTTGTTGTCTCAAAGCTTTGTGCGATGGGATCATCTTCCCGGTGTGTCCTGAAAGGGAAAAAACAGGAAATGTTATATGAACTATGGTGAACGAAGGAAAATGATTGCAAGTTATTTCATTGCTTAGAAAAATACAATTGCTGAAACAATTAAGTGGAGAGAGACAGGCAGTGAGCAAGTGAATGAATCAGTGAAAATAGTAGAGATAGACCTTTTGCGCGGCCGTCCTCTTGGCCTCTTTGGGACAAGGGCTTTCGACAAAACTGGATCCTCAATACAGATTCCAAGTTTCTTTTTGCCTGTTCGTGTTATTGGGCTGCCTGATTTTGGGACCGGGAGTATTTTTTTGGTTGCCACAACTGGGTTCGGTTGTTTTGGATTCAGGTTTTTTAATACGCACATTGCCTTGAATTGTGCTGCATATCATAATTCAGTCATTTGAAGATTCGGAATTATATATATTATATATGTAATGAATGCAGTGGTTATATTTTTTGTTTGAATTCACACTCTGATTTTAGGTAATGCATATGAATCGAAACTAATCACACACAATAAGGAATGGACTATGTGCAATCAAGCGAGAATTCATGGGACGGGTGCAATAATCTTGTGTAATAACAATGTATTCTATTTGGCTGTGTGATCTCAACAAACAATGCATGTGGATGGGAAGTAACCTCAAATGAATAACATATTTAACGTGCATTTTTAAATTGCAGATCTATACTGTGACAATTAAAAAAAAATAATGAATAAGCTATGGGCTGCACATGTAAAAAGGCAAAGTTGCATGCATTTAATACAGCAAGATTTGCCACAGAGGCTGGAACCAAACACTATCAAATAAGCACAGCAAGCAAGGAGAAAGAGACCAACAAACTTTCAAATATATTTGAATCTGTATAAAGGGAAAAAAATGTCAAGAAAGCAGGAAAAAACCGAACTATGCAGGTCGAACTAAGTTAACACACAACATTTTTGTGTAATAACGTAGAAAAGATGGTTTAAGTTTGGATTCATTGTTTAGCTAAAAGGCTCTGTTGTTCAAGAATGGTTGCAGTGTTTCATTTCGTGGGCATATGAGAGATTTCTTGAGTCTTATATGATCAGTGAATGGAATCAAGAGAAGCATGATGATATCCTGATTAATACAACTGAAAGCAGATATATATATATATTTTGACTTGTCCAAATAAAACATAACAGGCTTACATGAAAGCATATAAGTTTAGTATAGTGAACCAAGTCTGCTTCCTATCAGTAAATATGATTTAGGCTTCCTATATCATTGCAACTCTTAATCTCCAAATGATATGAGTATTCAAGACTAAAGGTAAACACCTATACTAAATTAACCTTCCAATCGTTAACCGTACCATGACTCAACCCTATACCCAATCTATTTTCAACTTTAACTGATCTGATAACTCACCTCCAGATACAGTGCATGATTGATCAATCTTTTCAATGCATCAAAGGGTACAAAGATATATGATTAAGTGGATGCATCGGTAATCATCAGCTCTAGAAATCCGACCAGCAGAAGAAGCATAAATCTTTGTAGTAAGAGCTGGCTGAGATTTGAATCATTCAAGCTCCAAATTCAAATTGTAAAAAACCCAACAGATGCAACAGGCCACTGAATTCAAAATCCTAAACGCACATTAAAAAACAGATCAACAAAGCTGGGAAAACCCCACCTAGGTTTTCTGAACTTCGGAGAACTTTACTGATAAAGAAGTAAAACTGAAGAACACAGGCTTTTTCTCCTTCATCATACGTTATTTGGAGCAGATGCCATTTTTCTTTTATCAAATTAATTTTTTTTTACATAAAATTGATTCATCTTTATGAAGAATCCTCTGACGTAGCTAAATGTTAGTGCCATTTATGCTCTTACATGCATGTCATATACTTCCCATCAAGGCCCTCATTTCTATCAAACTTCAGTTATACAAATTAAGCAGATCTAATCATACATGAAACCCATGGTGGCAAAACAATAGATTGAAAAAGAGGAACGGACCAATGATTGAAGCGGGAAAACTATGGACAAAGGAACAGAAACATGAAATGCTGATAAACCTAGCAGAGTATAGAGGCTTGAAGCAAAAAGTAGATCAACAAAGATCTGAGACAAATGAACATATTGGATGAAATCCCCAATTGCAAAAATGGAAGTAAACAGAACCGTATGGCATCAATTCATGTCTCATTCAAGTCACACCAAACTGGAATCAAAGACCATTAAACAGACAGAACAATGAAGAAGAAAATCACTTCCAAACAAAACCAAATTATAATCTTATAGGCTGAAAAGAAAATCAAACAAATCATGAACAATGAAAAACGTGGAGCATAGACGTATGAAATGAGACATGCAAATTTGCACAGAAAAGCACACTGGTAATCCAATACACCTAAATTTGGATGTCCATATAACATCTCAAATATTTTTAGACATAGGATGAAATCCCTAATTGGGAAATGAGAGTGGTGGATACCTTTTGTGCGGGTCATCGTAATCAGACGATGGAGAGATCACCGAGGATATTTGCTTGAGCAGAGCGGGAGTTAGTTGATTGATTGCAGGTATTTCGTGTGCCACGGACGGGGTAAGATTTGTTTGCTTTCAATCTGCAGGGCAGATATGTTTTTTGTTGACGAAAGAGGAGACAGACATGGAGATAGAGTGAGAGTGATAGAAAGAGCGAAAGAAGTTGAGTTGGAGAGGTGGGTGTGATAGTATTTATGATTGATCGAATGGCCTGGCATTCAAATGCAGTATAAGCCTGAAAATTTTATTCTGGCATTATCATTCTTGTAGGAAAAAGGATTGATACAATTGAACATATGAATTCGGTCAAGCGAAATACAATTAGGCATAAAAGATTGATACGGTTTGTAACTCAAATAAATTGGAGCTGTGTAATTTGTGCAAGGTCATAAGATTATGCATAGTCTTCTTATATATGATAAGTAAAATGACATGAACAATTATCGGAATAAGAATAATTTTGAAGAGATTATCATGAAGAGACGTACAATAAATTGTTGAGGCTGTGTTACACAGGGTGAACAGATTTTAAAATGTCATATGAAATGGTATTAAATGTTATTGGCGACAGAGAATTTTATGGGAAAAATAATAGCTATTTCTGAGTAAAAGCTTAGTTTGAAGCGCATTACATGTAGAAGGTTTTAAGTGTGGATAGTTAAATTTATATATGGAGTAAACGTAAGAACAAACAGGCAGTTGAACTGTACAGAATATTTGAAGCTATTCACAATCAGACATGATATGAGCAATAACCTATGAACAACAGCCATGCAGTAGAAAATGCACTTAGACACAGGATGGTTTTTTGATCCACTTGCTATTTTGGATAGCATAACATGTATGCACAAAAACTATTTTGAAAGGCGCAATGGGCACACTATGATTAAGTAATTTGTTCGAAAAAAATGCACCAAGAAGTTGAAATTATTAGGACTTTAAACTTGTTTTATGTTTTGTTTGTTGTGGTCAGCTCAGAAGCTTATTTTGATTTAAGAATGCGTCGTATCAATGGAGGGGATACCGAGAAATGTAGTTGCTTTAAATTAAATTTCGTTGTTTTCTGGAACAACTACCTATGTTGTATAAAGTGATAGGTTTCAGATGTCAACTATGATTTATTGACAAACAAAGAAGCAAAATACCCAACATTGAGTATCCTAAGACAATTAACTTAAAGAAACTAAAGTATTATATACCATATCACCCATAAACTTATTGAGGTGAAAGTGCCTGATAACTAAGGGGCAAAATCTATCTCATGGGGATCAGGATAGAACCGATTTGCAGGTCCAACAAAAGGGGGTAAGAATAAACTCATGGAGCTCGGTATACAGACCGTTTGGACGTTGTATTTTGGTCAACATGTTGGTGATATGCATGAAGTTCCAGAAGCTCATATCCTGTTGCATAGATCCACTTTTCCGTTCCTTCTATAGATAGGTTTTAAGAAAATTATTTGCTGAGACAGATTTATTTTGCGTGCAACCAGCCAAGAAGATGATCAAGTCAATAATCAGAGTTCGTTTCGGGTCACTGTCCCAGAGAAAACATCGGAGCTCTAAACAAACATATCAAGGTAATTGCAATCTATCGGTGGCACAGAGAGATCAAAGTAATAACCTATATCTAGCACATGCATCTATTTTTCCCACATATAGGCCATTTGAGTTATTCCACATGCATTGATCTGTACACCTTGCGATGTTATGGCGCAAAATTCTGTAGGCATAAGTAGCAGTTAGTGTGACATACATATCAGCAATATAGCATTGTTACATAGTTTCAGCGTACATGGGAAACAAAACATGAAGATTCATGGATGAACAGATGAACATACACAGTATAATTACATATCATGACATAGCAAAATGATACAGCTGCTAACACCCAGATCAAAAAATGATCATTGATCACAACATTAGCTGCCTCATGTTTGGCATGACAGGTACTAATTATAGAAACTAACCTGAATACTAATAATGAAAGACAACATTGCAGCAAAAGTATCTAACGCAAGTGCAGGAAGAAATCATCCAAAAACTTTTGTTGTCAACCAAGAAGTGTGGCGAACACACACTTTTTCTCAAAAAGGTTGCCTATTCTGATTCATTGATCCACCTGTAAGGAACAACGGCAATGTAAGAATTGAAACAACAAAACATGGCATAATGGCAGATTAGTCAACCAAATCACAGTTTGATGCAGCATGTGAAAAGTGGTGGTCAGAATTATAGCATGCCAAAAGAGAGAGACAGGAACATGAATATCATGTTTGCAAATGCAACGGGTCAATATAATCATATCATATACACATATCATACATGTGTGACCAGTTGTTTCCAAGACTCCACAGGCACATGATTTTTGCCGTCATCATTTTAAGTGCATATTGTTGATTGTCAACAGGGCGGTTCTATTAACATAGGTATCAATAGCCAGATGTATCTTGAAATCGAAGTAACTATGATCTTATTCGAAACAGATTATGGTTGTATTTTGATAGTTTGGTTTTACTGTGGCAGCTGAAAAGGTACAGATTACTTGCTGAATCACATACCGTAATTAATACTATGAAGCTAAGCAAACTGAAAGGGCCACATATTAATTGTCAAATGACCATAGTTATCAATTTTGAAAATAGCATGATGCACCTCCTTTTTGGGGAATTTGCACCTATGCCGTTGAAGTGTCAGCATCGTCGTCCCTGAATATATAAGCAAATATTTGAAAGTTCTCTTTGATATTTTAGGAAAATAGCACAATCGCAAAAATAGTGTGCGAAAGAAACAAATGTATACCTGTTCCCCTTTTTGTTCATTTCATTGATGAATAATTTCTTCACAATAGACTTGTTCCCACGTTTTTTTACAACTGGTGGTTTTGGTGGAGTCTCCAAGATGGGTTGTTCATTTTCTATTTCTTTTGCAGGTTCTTCATCTATCGACTTTCTCTTTTTGGAATTCTCATCTTCCAGGGCGGAGCTAAGGAAAAATTGACCTCGGTTGTTCATGTTGATTTCGAAGACAAAAGTCTTTCCAACCTTGGAACTGATCTCAATTGGGAGGGTTGCTTCTGTTTCATAAAATCTTTTGTCTAGGAGGTCTTGGCAGGTTGCATTAAAAAATTCCTCAGCCGATCTTCCCATCAAAGTCAGATTAACTTGGTCATGTTCATCTTCGATTATCATCGAGACCCTATAACTGGATATATAATTGCACAGGCACATGTCTGGGTCAGGTACAAAACATTTGCGGTGAAACAGGAAAATGAATATGGGAAATTATGCAGAGGAATGAAGAAAAGAGGAAACCTTTTTTTTGGTTTGTTTTCTCCATGAGTGAAACATAAATACTTATCTTCACCTTCTTCATTCTTCAGCATAACTTTATAACACTTGTCATAGGAACAGGAATTGTACCACCAACCCTTTTCTGCAAAAAACCTTGTCACAACTGCAGTACACCACACGGACTTTGTCTGCAACAGTAATTTAATCTATCAAAAAGAGCCTTTTATTCATAAAAGCTGTGACACAGCATAATCAATTTAGATTCGATGAATAGCATGATAATTCAAATGATGTTAACTTTTTGTTATATTCCATGAATGTTATGTGGTCAATTGGATTGTATGTTTGTTTAAATCTTCGATAAACATACGTGGTCACAGAAAACACCAATATTTATAAGATTCAGACCTAGCATATTCTAAATTTTTGGGACTTTCAATTTTGGTTGGATATGAATACTGGGACAGGGAAAATTTCTTTTCCATCTAGATGTGCAGGGTTTAATCTAAGGCTGGCGATGAGGAACAGCATAAGGTTGATACTGAAAAAGAATGGCAAACAAAAAACATCTTTGTACGCTGCAGAATCCAAAGAGCTGAACAATCCATGTGATGTAAAAATTAGGAATTCACAATTATATTGAATGAGCCAAAGTTCTAGATATTTCAAAAGATTAGCATGGATATGTTGCGTTGTTACATACCGTGTGTATTGCAGGATCCAATGCTTTCAGTTCTGCAACAGTTTTCCGATCTGCTTCGTTTATTTCCCCTGACAACGTTAAATTTGTGTATGCACCAGAGACTCTGATCTTGTCCTCTACTCGTGAGAACCTGAAATTGGAATTTTCGCTGTCATTAAGAAACCTTTGTTTAATGATACAGTTCATATGTGGCCAGAAATAGCCAGAACCCAGGTACGATGATTTCATTGTTGCTGGAGATGGAGGCAGTTCAAGAAAGCAGGAAAAGCAAATGACGTGGAGCATCAATATGTTCTATGGTAAAGATGCAGTGCCACTGTAGGCGAGAAGTGCAGGTATGTCATGAAGATGCATGAATAGAGAGAGGTTGATGGTGCATCATATTAGAAAGTAGTTGCACTTCTCATTGTCAGTAATCGTGGAAATGAGGTACAATACTACGCTAAAGATCTAAAATGGGCATTTGCATGATGATGTATTGGACATTGCCAATGTTATAATAGATGAAAATTGCATTGATGTAATTAAAGATTCAGATCAGAAGAGGTGATGGCATGATAAGGCAGTGATTTCTAGGTCTGTAAACAATGCAGTTGATGATGACATATACTACACAATGCAGTTGATGATGACATATACTACACAACAGTAGCTGAAGTGGTGCCCACATTAATACCCCAGAACCTGAGAAATTCTCTTGATGGGTGAGTCATGGAGATGTAAATTTAACAATGGAATTTTAGTTTTCAGTGTTAAATAAGTGAAAAGCAGAGGATTTTAGCATGCTGCACTTACTCAGTTTTTAATTTCTCTGTTTGTTCAATCTCTGGATTGAGAATGATGCATGTATGATTTGTGCTAGATGCACTCACTCGGCCTGCAGACAGAAAATGCATGATTGAATGTAATTAGATCACAAAAAAGACAGTGGAAAAGCAAAAAGGAGGAACAAAGGGAAAACTTGTTTGACAATAATTGATGACAGATAAGATTAAAATAAACAATACCTTCATATTTGGTGATCCTCATGCCAGTGAAGACTGCAAGCACTGGTTCATCATAGTTCTTGACTTCATCCATAGGAAATGACCTCGCAATATCTCCCCATAATGCAATCTTTAATTCTTGTCGCCTGGAGAATCAATGCCAAACATGCACGAAAGTAACAATATTTGGAAGAATTGATATAAGGATTCCTTGATAATGGCTCTCAGAAGGTAAACACAGCAATGAAAATTCAGCATCCAAACTGTGGGATATGAGATTCAGGACAGAGGAATATGAATTGAGAGTTAAAACTGACTATACAGCAGTGTACCACATCATCTTATCAATCAACACAAAGAATGCACCTACCAATAAAGACAATACAAAAGGAAAATATGAATATTCTATAATGGGATGGGTACGATAAGCTTCTGAGATAAGAATATATTCTATTTCCATGCACTCTCCTTTCTGCATTGATGGGTTTATGTGTTTCAGCAACGTTTTACAGGAAATTAGGAATAGGTACAGCGAGAATAGTATAGATGGCCATAGAAATTTGGAACCAGAAGAATTATTCAGCCCTTGAAACGAATTTGATCGAACAAAGCTTAGATGAGAACCAATGCACCAAGTACAGGTAACATGAAGGAAATTATTGTAATCCAGCGAAGATGCATTGTGCAGGGAAATATAATTGCAGACTGGAGGCACATGTGCAAGAGGATGTAAATAAACTTACCCCTCAAACATGAATATAAGATCAGTCCTGATCTCAAGTTTTTTGGAATTCTTCACGGCAACTTGCTGTGGCTCTTTGACAGCTTTGATGCAGCCGTAGAAATCTTGCAGTTGTTAAATTGGAAAAGTCAATCTATTTGGATGGAGATCATAAAACTGTGATCAAGATGTTTAGTTTGTCACCTGCAAGCACGGATTGAAATTCTGCCTCCTCACGAAGTTGGGAAAATTCTAGAAACTTGAAAGCATATCTCGGGATCTTGGGCATATGTTGTCCAACCTCATTGAAAATTGTCTTTGCGGTGAATGTCAAGATGAGATCAGCCCTGCAGATCTTCTGTCTGGCTGTGTCGATCTTTAAACCAAACCAAGAAATGTCATATACTTCTCCTACTTTCATCAGTTTCAGCATGTGTCCATAATAACATTCTTCAATCATGGCATGAATAGATGAACCCTGCATATATGAAAATAAAAAATAAACAAAGTTCTATCATTGCACGCAATGATAAGCAGCAGATTTTTTTATTTCAACCACATTTGTTGACACGGTTTTGTTGGAAGGAAAAAAAGATGACCCATATTTGATAACCTCAAAGAGATGGTGGCAGGGGGAATTTGGTCCGTCAATACAACTTCCTATTGATATCCGATATATTTGTGCCAATTATGAAACCGAACACTTATGTTGAAGGCAACCAAACAGAAGAAAAGAAAGCATGAGGTATTTCCACCATATTTCTGTTACACAGTCCACGAAATCTAATTGAAGATAATTCTAAAGAAATTGACCCGCTAAATCAGAAGAAAATTCTTGGGGCAGAAGAAAATAAATATTGATTGATAGACCCTGAAAAGGCATAAGTACAGACCGTACTCATTATCAAATTTCAAACACAGCATTCCCATCAGAGGTATAGGTTCATGAAACTGCTGAAAGTATATGAATTGTAGATATTGGCCTACAGTGCTGTAGCAGAAACCATATTTCAATCAGTTCCTTTCAAATGGTGCATTCAAGCTTCATTCTATCAGTAGTCATGCACATGATTTGAATGTCATTAACAGATTTGACGATGAATTTCCAAGATGATCCATGAAGATCCTCAAACTGCTGCTGTGGATCAAGAATGGGATTGACATGAAATGATGCTGATGATTAGGATATAGCTAGGGATCCGGCTATTTTGTAACCAATAAGTTAGATGTTGTGAATTACATGAAAGTCAAAAATCATATATCGTTGATTAAATGGAGTGAATGTGCAAGCAGGTATAAAAGGAAAAAGGGAAGAATTCGGAAGAAGAACAGCAAAATGGACATAACCTAATAAACATGGCCTGAACTCATTGATTGAACGTCAAATGTTAACAATAATTTTAACGCAGTTTCTTGTCAGAAAACTAATTTCCATTCAATGGGACTTGAGCTATATATAATTTAGAGTGAGTCCAAATATCTTTGACACTCAACAACAAATAGCTCTAATCAGTGACCAAAACAAATACGTGTAAATAAATATTGGCATTTGTGATTACCTCTTCATTCACCAAGACATAGTGCAGTCCATCGTAATCAAGACAATCAAATCCTCGAGGTCTCCATTCCAAAGCAACTCGTGCCCTGATACTCATTCCAATTGTGAATTTCTTTATGTCCTTAATCAATCTTGCCATCCTTGAACAACATACAGGAATTCATGAAACAGCTGAATATTGGAAGAAAGTTTCGATCAAATTAAACAAATCAAAGAGAAAGATCAGGTGGTTTAATTCCAAACTGAATTTGATGTGAATTTTCAATCTGACCCGTTGAGAGAAAGGATCTGAATTGGTGATTGTATGATGCAAACACAAAGAGGAAAGCCAAAAATGTATGCACATCATGAAACACAGGAAAAATCTAAAGGGACCTAATAAAAACTAATAAATGAGTCATTTGGAGAACCAAAGTACTTTGTGATGAAGCTATGACAGAAACTTTGCACAACTTTGAATCAGAACCACCTGGAATGGTTTATTTCTCAAATGAGGTGTATAGCAGATGTAAATTTATTCAGCCTTATTTCATATGAAATATTAGCACCCTCTAATTTTGTTTCTTTCCAGTTTTTTTAATATCCCCTGGAAAAGATTTGGTCCAGATCCAACTCTAGATGACCTTCAATATCTTGTTTTACTGGTACAAAAACAGGTATGGTTTAAAGATGTTCATACGAAGGTTTCCAAGACTTATGTTTTTTATGTTTCTCTTCTCTCTAACAAAACACAGAAACTGCAATGGGTACTGTGATATTTTGCACCCATTCATCTTCACAATGAATCCACCACTTTTTCCTTAGACAGCTATTTCAAAATGACGATATAAAAGCATATGAATTCAAATATTACTGATACATAGATGCCAATCAAATTGGGTCAGCTGAATTTAACTCCATCGGAGGATATGTCTTCTCTATAGATGACATGGAAAGATCAAAGAAACAGATTTAAGAATCATTCAGATCATCACCTTTTTCAGACAGCTGGAACTCTTATCTTCTTCTCTCAGTTGCTGAAAATCAAATGAACATAATGGCTAAGAACCAATCAGGAATGAAACGATGAAAACTGATGAGCATGGTGCCTATCACACCACGGCAGGCAAACTCTTAACTTGGTAATATAGAATCGTTGGTAACCACACAACACATATACCAAACCACAGACATAGATGAGAACAAACGAAATACCTCACACCTACACTGCCAAGAGAATTTATCTGTTTGGTTCTGAAGAACAGGCTAAAACAGACAGGCAACCCATTCTTGGTATTTATAACGAATACATACGGGAGTAGAGGCAGTGAATGATCACACGCAATGGTGGACGTCATCAATCTCCTCTTTCCTCGGTGGAGGATTGCTGGGTTTTTTTAATGAAGGCCTGTTGTGCTGTTGCATTGTTATGGGATATCCTCAAAAGTGGCTGTCGAGCTAAAATCAAACCGGGGAAAAAGCTGGCGAGGAATAGGATAGATGAATTCGGATCGAACTAGGCTAGTCGGAAAGAACAGTGCGAGAGGAGAGAAACATCACATTCTATCAAACTGGAAATTGAGTCTGGTCGGTGAGAAATGATTGAACGAAGAAACGAAGCCATGGAGCCTGGGTGACATGACAGAGTGCTCATTTTCCAACCATTATAAAATGAATCATAAAATGGGACTCATATTATGCACCACTAATTGTATGAGCAGGAAAAATGATGGACAATGATATGACACGATGGGAATTTTGCAATCATGAATAAAAGATCCTTTCTATTCCATTTCTGATGAATATGTTCACATGACAGGAATGATCTCTACCCAGGAAACTTGCATTTGACACTCCAAAAACCTTGACGGGGGGGGGGGGGGGGGGGGGGGAATGAATTGCATGTTATTTTGTTCTCACCAAATAAAATGTATATTTAAGATAAGCGAAAATGGTATTAAAAAAATTGTAGATGTCATCACCAAAATTCATAATAATAAAAAAATCAGATGCCCTGTAACACATCTTTATAAACAATATTTTTTGTAAAATTGTTAGGAATTTCACCATTATTGTTTATAAAAAGTTTGAGACCATTTTTTGACGTAACTCTTGATAATGTCACATATAATTGTCCATGCGTGAAGACTGGCTCCGATAAATATATTCCAACTTGATTCAGTGATTGACCTTGACTTTTATTTATTGTCATTGCATAACATGATCGAACAGGAAATTGACGTCTTTTAAACAAAAAAGGCCATTTTGTTTCTGTAGCATACAATACAATTCTAGGAATATGAACTTTTTGGCCCGTGTTATTTCCAGTGAGTATTTTGGCCTCAATCAACCTCTCAAATAATTTTGTAACAATCAATCTTGTACCATTACATAAACCACGTATCTGATCTAAATTTCTTAATAACATAATTGACATGCCAATTTTCAAAATAAGTTGATGGGTTGGTAATCCATTAAATTCAAGGTTGTTTAAAAATTCCATGGGATATAGAAGATTAATATTATCACTGTTACCGGAAGTGTATGAAATTGAATCAAAACTAAAATATGATTTTTCATCACCGGGCAATAATTTAATTGCATAATTATTGATTTCTTGAACAGTTACATTTTTTGGTGTTACGATAGCGCGTTCCTTTAAATAATTGGTATTATTATATTTTGTCAAGAAGTCAGGATATGTTGCTTGAAAAATTGATTTTATAGGATCAACTGTATGATCAATAAGCAATTCTGTTGGGATATTAATCCAATTAATATCTTGATCACCTGTATGAAAATTTGATTCCAATCGACCCTCACCGATTTGTAGTATCCATTCAGCAAATTGTTTAATGTCATTCTTTTCTGTAACATTTAAACCAACGGTTGACAATCTCATATTTTCAATAAGATGGAATACTGTAATTTCAGACCAGATGTATGAATTATTCAATGATTGTTGAATGACTTGTTCTTTACTACCACCCTGTATTACTGGTAAGGTCTGCCGAAAATCTCCTCCAAATAAAATTGTTTTGCCTCCAAACAGTTCGTTTTTTTTTGACAAAATATCACGAAGTGTTCGATCAACTGATTCTATACACCATTTATTACACATAGGAGCTTCATCCCAAACAATTAATTCAGCCTTTTCAATTAAAGCAGAAAGATTGGTTTTTTTGTTTATATTACAACTTGAATTTTTATCTATAATGGGTTTGATTGCAAAACGTGAATGAGCTGTTCTACCCATTGGAAGTAATAATGATGCAATGCCTGATGAAGCTACTGCCAAGACAATTTTTCCTTCCGATCTAAATTTTGAAATTATCGTAGTCCATAAAAATGTTTTTCCTGTACCACCACTGCCATGGACAAAGAATGATCTGGGTTTTTTTTTCTTGCACAGCACTTATCACCTGACCATATATCATTTTTTGATTGCAATTTAATTTTGCAAATAAATCAGAATGTTGTGCTTTCAATGCCTAACAATCAAAATTTAATTCTTCTCTAATTTGTCTATTATCTAGTTCATGTATCTGTTGCGTCATTGGCATTGGCAATTGATGATTTCTTAGGCTGCTGGAGGAAACATTAAATAATTGTTCAAGTTCTTGCAAAACAGCATTCTTTAAATGATCAGCCGGTATGTTAATATTGGGTATACCCAAATTTAATTTAATTTTGTGCAATATATCATCAGCCATGCTAATCCAACATGCATTTAATAAACTTGCAGGATCAGAAACATTACAAAACAATATAATTGTAACAAACAGATAACGGATCTGAGAAGAAGTAGCTGTAAATGTAGATTCTAAAAGTGCTTCAAGCCATTCTTTATCATCACCCAACAATCCCAAAGCTCGGCATGCTTCTTGATAAGTAGAATACGTGATGTTATTGATTCTCCTTATTGTTTGAAAATCAGTGCATCCTTTTTGGATATTTAAAGCATTCGCAAGTAGTATAATTCACCAGCATTTGGTGGCACATATGCTATTCTCCCAAGAACATGATATCGTTTTCTTGGAGTCCATACTCTTCTATCATTATTCCAAACAAATGTAGTCGGAAATTGAGTGTATGTCAATTTTTCAGCTTTTTTATAAGTCTTATTAGCAATGAACCAAGCAGTCAACATTGTAGATTGGATGGATGGATTTTGCAAGACATTTTCAATAGAAGTAGATCCATGAAAACAAACAATTTGTTGATCAGGCAGATGTATTTTTAGATATTGAACAGCAGGAAATCTGGAATGAATTGAAAATTCGAATAGCCGCCAAACAGATTCATTAGGGGTTAAATATCGACAATTAAGATAATTGTTAATTTCATCATTTACATTGTCACAAATTAATATTCGTGCTCGATCAGGTCCTTTGTTTATGTATTTGAATAAATATTTTATTAACATTGATTGAGAACATGATTCTACATTGATATGAGCACCATATCTTAATAATAAATTTCTATTATAGGGTACAACAAAATTATTTCCAATTTCAATGCCTTTTTTCGTTACAAAATGTGAATCAATATCACGACGCCTATATTGAGGAGAGTTCGTTGCCTGGAAAATGGTGTCAGCCTGGAATGCCTTTGAAAAATGTTTTGTGCATAATTTGTCTCTCATACACGGGGAAGATGGATTGAGCTGGCCGCAAGGACCATGAATCATAAACTGGCTAACTATTTCAAATAATTTTGGATCATTTTTTTGATCAGGCAATTCAGCTGAAATGATAGAATCCACATCATTTGCTGTACGACATTTGTAATTATGTTCAAGCCAAAATAATAAATGAGCATGAGGCAGACCTCTTTTTTAAAATTCAATTGTACATACATGGGCATGAATTTTTCCAAAGGGTTCTCCACCCTTAATATGAGAAATCATGTCATCAACTTTGATTTTAAATATGCGGCAAATAATATCAGGGCGATCTTCAGCTTTATACCCAGGTTTTTTTTCCAAATATCTTAAAATTTCTAACCATTTGACATTGCATGTAAAAGTGATAAATAAGTCAGGATTCCCATATTCTCTACAAATTGTCATTGCATCTTGATAATTATTAATCATATCTCTTGGACTACCTGTGTGAGAACCAGGGAGAAAAATTCTTTTTCCAACCTCATGACCTTGAACAATTCCTTCTGTATTATACGCAGATAAATTATTCCAAGTTTCAGTCCTTAGTTCTGGTTGATGATGTCTTATATAGTCCAAACGATTTTCCTCGACAGTTGCATATGCATCGACCAAGTATTGTTGGAATAATCTTCCACATTTTAACAAAGTACTCGATTGATTTGATCTATCATGAATTTGATAACAGACATATTTGCTCATAGTTAATTTCTTTTCTTTATTTTTAGAATCACTTGGCATAGATTTTAATTTGATGTTAATCTTGAAGCCATCTTCTCCATGCGGGAAAAGAAGCGGATATTGTAATGACATTAATTTAGGATGAATTTTAGAAATACGCTTTAAATATCCTTCGTTAGATCGCACAATGATATCTCTATTCGAATTAAATTCACCGATATCACCAACAATTAATCCACCAACTTCACAACCAGAAGGCAATTCATATTGTTTGCCATCATCTTTTTCACGATCAAGCATAGTCATGTCAAAATTTGGCAACGAAGAATTTTCAAAATCATCCGTCACAGATCGATATTCTTTTGTCAATTCATTAGATTCATCCAATAATTCTATCAAATTTTTAACAATATGAGGATCAAGCTTATTATTGGAGTCAGTTGGATCAATTGCTGCAATACGATTTTGAATTTCATGTTCAGTGTCATACACATATAATTGAGCATATTTAGGAGATTGTCCTTCAGTCGGTAAAATTGAACCCATTAGATGATGTACTTTACCACATATCTTAAAAACATAAGGAGCTCCTCCACAATTAATGGCATTTTCAATTTGAGCACCCATAGATGTAAAAGCAAACATAGAATTATAAACCCTGATATTATCGCGAAATAAAATACTCCTTCTTCCATTCTTTGGATCCAATAATTCATCAAGGAACAAAGGTGTTAAATGTGATATTGGAAGTTCAACACGGCCTTTTTCACAACAATGAGTATAGGTTGGTTGATTTTTTGTTTTGTTTTTGAACTGATTCATTTAACCAAAAATGGGCGCCACAATGATTGCATGTATAATCATCATCCCCACAATCTTCATAATCAACAACCACATCTGCAATTTCAATCATAATAAGATGAATTACACGATGTTTGCTCACCAATAATTGTTAATGAAAATTGTATTCAACAATTGATATCTAAATTAGTTCTGACCTGTTCGATTTTGTTGATAGATTGCTTGTCCAAGAGACCCAAGATGAACACCTATGATAAAGAATGAATGATTGATATTAAATTAACCAACAAACGATAAGAGAGCAAACAATAGAAAACAGACTCATTTTCACCAGAACAGATTTGGTGTTGGCCTAAACAAAACCAGTTTATTATTCTATCAAGAATTGCGTACAGAAACGGTTTGTCATGAGCTCCATAATGATATAAAATGTCAGATCATAAATCAGAGCAGTTTAACAATTTTAGCCCAGACAACACATAATTACAATATGTATGATCTGATAAAGTAAATTCATTAAAGTGAATAGCCTAAAAAGGGAAAACTAAAAGCCAACGCACAGCCCGAGAATTGATAAGGATAAGAAAATGACGCAGATAAATACTAACGCATGCCATACTATAAATAGGCAATCTGGTTGGAAATGATTGGTGTGTTTGATCAAACACACCAATTTGCAAATACAGGGAGGGAACAATAAAAATCCATAAGCAGGAAGAAGTTTGCCGGCATCCAGGCATATAAAAACCACATAATTCCGCCAGAACAAATCATGAAATACAACACGGGAAAAGCAAATAATTAAGAATTCAGCAACAAACAAATGAACAACTCTCACATCAATGATGGTCCGAAAACAAAACATGGCAACATTAAAGAAAACAATAACCTGGAAAAACAAAATTTGCACAACCACAACAAAAAAATGAAAAAAAAAAGCACTATAGTTACTGCAACGGACAAAATAATGCACTGAAAAGGACAGAGACAATGTAATAAAACCTGATCTGATTCCATGAATTTCTTCATCATCGCTGTCCTCCTGCACTTCATCATGACTATTTTGGTCAGCATGAATTTCCAACGGATAAGAAGGTTGGCATTGTTGAGAGGGGCCGGCAAATAGGCATGATCTCTTAGACGAAGAAGCTCCCGCTTCATCCGATGCCATCCCTTTAGCAATAGACTTATGGCTCCTGTTGCTCATGAGAGCTAAAAACACGCATTTCAATTCCAGCAAACAATCGAAGCACAACAAAATGGAAACACTCATGGTACTAAAAATGTCGTCAAATAATGATTCTATCACCTGCAATAGTCTTGTGAAGATCAGCATCATCGCCACGATTGTTTGTCATTGTCCCTACAAAAAATGTATCCAAAAAGAGTCAAACAAAATATTGTGCCCAAACTAAATATTCCATGTCTTGAAAATGTAAGGAGCATCTAAAGTTTGCAAGAAAGTACCTGAAGCATTTTCAGAAACAACTTGATTACCAACGTTATTTATTGTAGATAGACAATGTCATTACTGACACTTTTCTCCAATTGTGGTGTCATGTTCAGAAACACAGAGGCATCCTTATTCCCACAACGTCTTTTTTGATTTTTCCCTATGCCTAAAAAACACCCCACACGAAAAAATAAACAAACTGAATACATCACCTGGAAATATAATCATAAATTACACCCCACACAGACACAAATATCCACAGGAAGAAATTATGAACGATATGGAAAATACCTAAGATAATGAGGAACAACGCAGAAAAGTGCAATCATCTTTATCAACCAAATTTTATTTCACCATCATCAAATACACACAATAATCCCACACACACCCAAAATTTCAACACACCTACCAAAGACAGGATCGGTATATCAGCTCAGAAACTACAACACCTAATCAAATTTGATGAAAAATCAGACCATAAGCACAAAAAGGGCATACATTTGTGATCATGCAGACCCTATTTTCTTGTATTTCAGGAATTAGATTGATTGAAAACACACCATACATCACAAAGATCTACTCACACACACTATGTGACATCAGCTCCTTCAATGTTATAAGCTAAATCCCCAAAAAGGAGCCTGAAAATGACAATGTCAATCTTGGAAACCAAAAATTACCCACCAATCTATTCTGTCAATAGCCGAAATGAAAAAGCACCCAGGGGAAAACATGTGATTCAAGGAAAAACAAAGTTTGTGTACAACACCTGATAAAAACTGATGACCATCTTCATCATAGTTAACATACTCATTATTTGATTCAGTTATACCAAGACGCGGTTTTTGGCCAACATTTCGGTTCAGTTGTGGTGCTGTGTCAGGCAACACCGAGGTGGCTTCGGTTGGAGAAGGCATCATTTTCTTTCGCTTGAACTCTTAAAAATAAAGTCAATCCAAAAAAAAAAATTCGAATTATCAATAATCAGTCATAAAACAAAAGGCAACACATAATAAAAAAATCAGGACATGGAACAGAGGCACGAATTAAAACACAGTCACCAAAGAAAGGTCAAATTTGCTACCCGTTTCAGAGCTGTCAAATATATCACAGTCGCTAACAAACTTTATGCTAGGAAAAGAAAGGAGTTGCGAAAGGAAATATCCAGACAAATAAATAGTACAGCACCTGCAATAGTCTCACGGAGATCAACATCATTGTCACGACAATTTGCTGTTGCCCCTACAAACAAATTATCCAGAGCAAAATTAAATATTGTATTTTAGGGAAAGATTTCATGGCTTTAGCATCTATACCATGCAATCAATTTGGTTTACCTATTCTCAGGCCACTGGCAAATGCCACTGTATGATCAGGCATTAATGATTCCCCAACCACAGAGCCAAACAGACACTGTCCCTTGCTCAGTTGTTGCTTAACAATATCTATGACATGACATTGCAGGAAAAAAAAATATCATTGTTTTTCCCGGAAAACTGACCTATCAAATGGAAAATAAAATGAGAGAAACATACACAGTTTGCAAGAAACTACCTGAGGTATTTTCACAAACAACCTGATCATCAATGCTATTGATTGCAGACAAACGACGTCTTCTGCCAACGCCTCTATCTGATTGTATTGTCGTGTCAAGGCACACCAACATTTTCTTATTTGGACAGCGGGTTTTTTTCTTTTTCCCCATGCTTGGAAAGCATTGCACACAGAAACAAACAATGTGAAAAACTATCATAGAATCAAAAGCAACAGAAAAGAACCCATCAATTGTCCCTGCACTGTCAAGATGAAAGCAGGGTAAAAATGTAAATCACAGATCACACACACAAATATTGATGAGAATAAATTATGGATGATGCACGAAATACCAAAAAGAAGGAAAGAAAAAAGCAGGAAATTGTGACTGTTCTCATGACGGAAACTTGATTACAGTATTATCAAACAGATACAGCAATTGCACAGAAAGGCAGAAAATGCAGTATTCTTAGCACACACAACTTTGTTAACCACCCCACAAAGAACAAAACCTAATAAAAGTTGCTTAAAATTTAGACCACATCACCCTGAATGCATAATTTTGTTAGCAAGTACATCCCACACAATTAAATGAGCTAACCAAAATAAAAAAAAAGAAGAAGCCTGGAAATGACAATCAAAAACGAAAAATCACTCGGGAAACATCTAGTTCCAACAGGAAAAAAGGGTGTAAAAGTACCTGATAAAAATTGATTAAGATCTCCATCATTGCCAATCTTTTCATCATTTGACTCAACGATTCTGCTGACATTTTCATCAACATGATCCTGAAAATGAGTTTTTTTCCCCATTGACGCAGCCAATTGTGCACCCGTGCCCTCACCCGGAAAGAACTGTTGTCTCTTGCTGGAGAATGGTTTTTTTACAACAGTTGGGCACACATTATCAATAGCGGTTGATGAAGTTGTTGTTTCTTCAAAGCACCTCAATGATCCCACCATCTGATCTTTCAGAATCGCAGAAAGCAAGTTTCTCTTTT
The DNA here is from genome assembly GCA_946800695.1 of Geum urbanum. Lineage (NCBI taxonomy): Eukaryota > Viridiplantae > Streptophyta > Magnoliopsida > Rosales > Rosaceae > Geum > Geum urbanum. The sequence continues at coordinate 68,800,628 of OX326998.1, read as the reverse complement.
CATCCATACCTAAAATCATAAACACAATAGCATCCATTAGTAATTCAGCCTGAACCTAATTATGACCACCACGACTACAGATCCTAGATATGATTATCACCAGATGATCAACCGTTGCATAAAATAGAAGACAACAAAATTCCTTTAGTTGTTTTCTGTTGACCCATATATCAATTCAATAACCACCAAGCAACTATTTGGGAATAGCCATCAAGCAAAGATATATTGTTTACACAGGCCAAAAGAAAGATAGAACCACAGATTCCACCACATAATCATCCAGATAAAGTAACATTTTACGGTGGAGCACGACAACAGAAACACAAAGTTTGATCCTCTGGTGCAACCACGACAAATGCAGCATGCACTCATGTACCTACATCTACAACTCTATAACAGGAACTCAACTTCTCCCACATACCATCCCAAATAAGGCAAACATCCCTGATGAAAGCAACAAAAAACACAGAGCCGAACAAATGATATTTTTATAGCAATGATTCCAAGCTACCATGAATCAACACAGAGCCAATTAAAGTCCATCAGACTTTGCAGCAGCATAAATTTCCACCATGGAGACATAGAAGTCCCATTACTGTTGGCCATACCATCAGAGAAGGGAAATATTTTCAAAGGAATATGACACGTTCACCTATAAGAAATGCAATCAAATACAACAGTCCCAGAAATGTCGACCACAAACATTGATTCACTCAATGCTAGCATGATAGGATGAATCTTCCCAACAACGTTTATTTCCATACAGATGATACATACGACACACGTATGCCATAAACAAACGATAACATATTACTGGAAGACGAAATCAAGTCAATGAATATGACTCCTTCTGTGTTTTGTAAGAGAGGTGACTGATGATCCCCTAAGATTAGGAATCGAGCTTCTCAAACAAATGCAGACATGGAAAATCGCAATGAATTTTATTCAATCAACAGATTTGGTGCACAAAACTACTTTTTATCTGCACATCACTTTCGTTCAACACATTGGAATTTTAGATCACCCAAAACCCCAAACATCAGCACAAAGATACACCCATATGATTTTGCAAAAAGGAAGGCGAACGAAAATAAAAAAAGAAGGGAGAACCTGTACCTGAAAAGGAAGCAAGTGCGAGACAGAGAGCGAAAATCAGTGTGATCGTCTTGGGGGACGCAAAACAGGTCAAACAGGAAGCTTGCCTCCTATTCAAATAGGATAACAAAGGCAGAGAAAAGAAAAAAAATTTAATAACACAGAAGCACAAAAAACAGAACACATTCAAAACACATTAATTATGAAACCAAATGAACAAAACCATCTATAATCCTTGACATGCCACAGATAACTCTGCCAAATCCTCATGACATAATCAACAAAACTTTGAAAGGAATAAAAGGAAGAACAAACCACAAATTGAAATAAAGGCCACCACACTCTACATGCACAGGAAAAAGAAATGTAAGCAGATTGAATTCAGGGAAAATGCAATTCCTCAGAATGAAACAAACATGCGACAGGATGTAATTGATTTTGGTCAAAAGGACATCAGAGAATCAGGAAAAATGCCAGATCAGATTCACAGTTAAGAACCGGATAAATTTGGTACATGGTTATCAAAGATTTCTTTGTCTGAGGATCATTGGGCCAGAGAAAAGGATCGCAAGACTGCATATGATTGGCCAAAAAAATTGTTATTTTTTATCTGATCTATCGAGAAAGATGAGTAATGCAGATTTATTGGAGACATATTTATTCCACAAAAATACCAATTATCCTCACATCGCCGACATCCTATTTGATGTTACTGGCAACAACACCCAGTTCATCTTCTCTATCACAGCACATAATACCCAACCAAAGAAAAGTCTTAATCAACCACACCATATATGCAAACGAAACTCACATAACAGCTCATATAATTTCACCAAGATAATTTGGATCACAGAATGGTCCGACACAAAATAACCCAAATTTGATCCACTCAAAATTGTACCTGTCCACTTATTAACGAACTATTTATTTCTTAAATTGTTGATCTCTAATATCGGGAAATGCAAGCGAAGGCATACAGAATGGAAGACTGAACCGAGAAGTTGTCCCAAACGTGAATAAAAAAGTAATACCGTAAATCAAAACAACATGGGACAGAGAGAGAAACACGACGACAAATTAGTTTTGCCACCTAACCAACAGAAACACGAAATTTTGTATTCACTTGATGTCTATCTAATGCAAAAAACAGTTTGACAACTATCAAGGCCCTGCATCACAGCACCCACAAAGCGGGTTTTTTTTAAAAGTCGCAGATGCGGCGGAAACATTTGATCTCTCCATGGAATTTTTTATGCATACAGATTGCAAAATAGAAGGCAAGAATTGCTTTTTACTGGAGATTCAATTGGGAGTCAGAATGTTAAAGACCATAATTGCATGACCAAGTGACCTGGGCATATCAATATACATCAACAATTCCATGTCTTGCGGTTTGAAACGAAAGAGGAAGATTACCTCAGTCTCAAGGCAGACCGTTCAGAATCAAAAGTTGGTCGATCAAAAGCAGAAGGTTTTGCTTGTTAGATCAACTCCACAAACACCACACACCCCCTGACACAAAAACGAAGAACATCCAAAACAACGAATTAGAAATAGCCAAAACACCCAAAAAAAAATGCAGCACTGGCATCCAGATTATAATCCATAACAATGAATTAGAAATAGGTAAAAGATCCAAATTACAAAACGGACTGCCATCCATATTATAATCCAACACTGACCGACGGGTTATTTTGCCGATGGATGCATGGAGGTCAACAAAACAAAGCCACAGATTACATAAGCAGGTTGATCGAAAAAGGGAAAAAGACACAAAACTCTCAATGGGTATATAATTGGATATGATCTATGGGTATCATAGGCAGAGAGAAACAATTGATAATGAGGAAATGAGTTGTCATACCCACCGCTGAGAAGAAGAAATAAGTTTTCCCGATAAGATTCGTGGTCCGCCGACCTCTGCACTGAGAAATCGAAGATCGAAAGTAAATGGCTGAAGATGGTGCTCCGCCGACCTCTGCAGGGAAGAATCGAAGATCAAAAGGAAATGGCTGAGGATCGCAAATCAGAAGAAAACTTTAGGCTTTTGCTCAGAGAAGTCAACACTGAACCAGATTCGAAAAAAAGTGATTGAACGACGATGCTGAAAGAGGAAAAGAAGAAAAGCCACCACGTGAGGGACTGTTCAAATGAATAGTACTATTCATTTGAACAGTCTGAGAGACGGCACGTGAGTCAACTGTTCAAATGAACAGTTAATCAACTCTGTTATATAGGGGATATCTTGATGCAAATTATTCATCACTTTTGCTGGGCTAGAGAAGGAGACACTATCAATTTGAATGCTTACTGTGAGGTCCTTTTGTTTGTATGACAGAACTTGCTGTCATATAAGAGCATGAGGCTAGACTTCTGCATATATAGGGAGGTGAAATGACACCCTTTTTCTATAAACCACAACCCTTTCATATTTTTATGCAATGTATTAAAAATACATACAAAACAAGGAAAAAGTTGCAGTTTGTAAGAAAAAAGGTGCCCATTTCACCTCTCTTTCCGAGACATCAATAAGGGTGATGAATCTAGGGGTTATCATTTGGCCCGTGGGCCGGTGGAGGCCCGCAAGTTCGTGGGCTAAAAACTCAGCCCAGCCCGAAAAAAAGCCTGCAAAAGTCCGAACTTGGTTTAGAGATCTAAAACCCGGCCCGGCCCGCAAGCTCGGCCCGCCAAAAGCCCGTCAAGGCCTGCCCGTCAAAACCTGCAATTTTTTTTTTATATTTAATATAGTAGTACATATATCATTATACCTACATTTATATATATATGATATAGTGACTAGTACTATATAGATATATATTTTATATTTGTGTATGTCTATATTAATATATTACATATACATATATTGATCGAATATTCAAATTGCATATATAGTTATATTTGTGTATCTATTTTACTATTAAATCATTGTTTTGAGTTTAGAATAAGTTAGGGTTTCGGTTTAGGGTAAGTTAGGATTTAGGGGATTGAGTTAGAGTTTAGGATAAGTTAGGGTTTATGTTTAAGGTAAGTTAGGGTTTAGGGTTTAGGGTTTCATTGTAATTTTTTTTATCGATTTACCTTACACAGTAAAACTGAAAGGACCCAACCCCGATTTAGCTTCCTAAATCGGAATCAAACCCCTTCGAAAACACGAACCAACAAAAACTATTCGAAATTTGGGCAGAGTTTCATTACTAGCGTGGAATTACCATTACCTGCACGCGGAAAATACACTTCATCCTATGCCACAAAAAGCAAACCGTGGGCACCAATCCCATCCGGATTTCTCAATATCTCAACAGTAAAGTAAACAATACATATAATAGTACTTTACTGAAATCCGGATTTAAAATCGTATAACATATTCAACAGAGAACTCAGAGCGACCTCTAATACATAACCATATAAGTATATTACAGTAGGTAGGACAATAAACCTACTGGAAGAAATAAGGTAGCTCGAGCACTATGCCTCCGACCACGACGTGCGACACCAGAGTCCGAACTGCAAACTGGGCACGGAAACCGAAAAGCCCAGGGGAAAGGCAAATAAAAACGTTAGAGTGAGTGGACGAAAATAAACATATGCCTTTCACCAGTTTATAAACATACTCAATATAAATCAGTGCGAGTTCGGAAAACACAACACATATATATATACACGGAGGTTGTCGGGCGACCTCTCAAACCCGACGTCAGGTGAATCGCTCAAACCTGACGGTGATAGGCCAGGGGACCACTCAACCCTGGCGGCACGCAGGGGACCACTCAACCCCGCCCAGAGGAATCTCTCAACTCTGGTACATCGATGTATTAAATGCCATCACAAATAAACGCATATAACAATACCTCCGGAAAACAACATATATCACAACATCGTATAATTAAATACGGAAATCATAAAATCCACGAACTCGCAAATCAACAGTGAAAACATAAACTTGTCCACTCACACGTTTGCGTAACGCAGTTCGCGTTAACCCGTGATCCGGCGGAAAATCCCTCGCCAAACGAACGATCACGAACACCTCGCTGTAATTTCGGACGCTCAACTCGAAAAACGAACCTCCCCACTGCGATCGGGGCGCGATTTCGAGTGAAATGACATGTAACTTGTCGAAAATCCCAAAGAGTCAAAGTTTGACCGCCGTTGACCGTTGACCGCCGCGTTGACCACGGCCCACGGCGGCGCCACCACCAAACGGAGAATTTTCCGGCGGAGCAACCACCATTCCATGCAAAATCACCCACTGAGCAACTTTGTCAACTACAACAAAGGCCAATTCTCACTCTAAGTCATCCAATTTCATGAAGAACCGAATTGTACACAAAATTTCAAATCAAGAATTCTCCCTACACAAATCAAATTGAAGCTCAAAACCTACATGGTTAGGTTCGTGGAGGGAAGAGCTACAAAGCCCAATCAATTTTGTAGTTCAATTCAACCGAAATTAACAAACCCGAATCAACCCATTTTCTCACCATTTCTTGCCGGAAATTCCCCTCACTCCGGTGAGCCACGCTGGAAAACAAGGCCGGAGCCACCACGAGAAGGCCGAGACGAGGCTAACAAGACCCATCCCGAGCCGTGGGGTGGCCGGACGGCGAGCCACCGCCATGGCCGCCGGTTACCGTCGCACTCACCTCCCACAGCTCGGTCAAATCGAGTCAAACAAAGTCAACCCATTTATTTCAGTCAACCACTTTCCCAAAGGAGCAAGTTACTATTTATAGCTTCCCAAAAAGGAAACCCCCAAAACATATTTTGCGACAAACTTTAAACACACGTATCTTTCACGTCGTAACTCCGATTCCAATAATTCTCACGGCCACAAACTCGTCTCAACATAATCTTCAATAATCACCCGAAGTCAAACACATTGGCCAAACGGATAAAAAGTCAACCCTTCGAACCAACACACATTTAAATCGACTAATTAATCAACAAACGGTAAAATTCGCAACTAATTCCTCGTAACTCCAAATCATGCTCCGGAAGTTCCCACGAACTCAAAATTAAATTCCGAACAACTTCCATGAAGAAGCTGAAACCAAATTCTCGACCGGTAATTTAGTCGCGAACAAACCTGCCATTTAAATCCGTTTCCGTCGAAACTTCAAATATTCGTAATTAATTCCTCGGTCGTCCAAATAACGATCCGGAACCACCCACGAACTCGTAATCACACGTACAACGATTCTCGAGAAGAGACCCAGCTCCAATTCTCGGCCAATAATTTAGTCGTTAAGAAGCTTCGGCGATTCAATCAACTGTCGCAACTCTGCGACTACGCACAAACTCATCAATCAAGCTGATCATACTGCTGATTCTGGTCCGGGTCGTCACAAATCCACCCCCCTTAGAAAAATTTCGACCTCGAAATTTCCAAGTCTGCCGACTACAAGGTAGGAGCATTACCTCAGCATACTGCTTAACTCACCAACGGCAATCTTAACTGAACAACTCTGATCACAAACTCCACAATAGGAGATAACTCCGTGCTGAAATCTCTGTACCCACAAATCACAAATCTAAACTGGTTTCAGTCAATAGCCAAGTGTTCCTGCATACGGAACAGATAGGGTACACAACATATAGCAAACCTGAAACACAGTTCCGCCACACGGAACACAACACACATCTCACACACAAAAGCCAACAACGTAGGCGACGCCGAACTATACGGCATAACACAAACTCGCCTATGACCACATACAGATCAAAATAGCGTGGTAAATCACAACTCAGTTACACACATCAACATAACTCACACATTGGACTCGGGCAATTATCAATCTGTTTCCGCTAATCTAACAGTCTGTGGTAGCACATTCTACAAAATCAGAATCAAACATTAACCCAAACTCAAACCAGACTCATTCCAACACAATGGAATACAGTATCGTCCTTAAAACGACAACATGCAACATCAAACCATAGTGATCCACAAACCGGTACTGCATACAATCTCAAATAACTGAAACTGCTGGTCCCAAATCCTCCGAAACTGTAATTCCGAAGTCCACAATATGCCCTCCAAGGTCTGAATAGTCCTCAAAGATCGCTCACCAATCTGAGGATAAGAACCGATACTAACTCGTAATCTGGTCCCCAATGCTCGCTGCAAAGCTCGCCAACACATAGTCGCAGCTGGTTATCTCGATCAGCGAACTGGGACATAGGCACATCACGAAATGGACAACCTCCATCAAATACAGTCATAACAGCCAGCCACTGAAATCATCTCTGAAAGTACAAGGAAATGTACTGAGTACGTCAGACAACCTACAAAGGCCCAACAACTGGTATCACCAACCAAAGTGCATACAACACACACAAACACGGCAACAAACGCCACGTCCAACCGGAAATCTCAAATGGCTGATACTTCTCGGCAAGTCTCTGCCTCCGAGCCATGGTCAGCTGACAAATATAGCATCTGCATACACATGTTGCGCACACACAAGTTGCTACACTGCTCTTCATGTTGCGTCACAAATGGTAAACTCGAAGGGTCGGACACATTACCACACCACTAACACCAAAAGCGCGTGAAACCATGAGCCTCAACATCATCACACACTAACACAGCTCCAGTAGCTCGTAACTCGGCTAACACGGAAACTCGAGCCACACATACACATATGTAACACTAAAACTCTTGACTCTCGACTAAATGCATCAACAACAACATCATCCCAAACGGATGGTCAAAATACATCCTCTAGCCTTTTCCAAACAACTCAAAGGTGCAGCCCTTGTCGTGAGTCGACCCCATCCATCTACACTGCCTCAAGCCCAAATCTGGCCGAGAATGCAAGTGGATGAAACTCAAGTGATCAGTGTACATCCTACACCGCGCTGCACGCCATAGCTGTAGAGTCTCGAACTCTCCGATGCTTACATAAGGACAGCTACACTCAAATCATACATAGGATACGTAGCCTCATAAGGTTTCCACTGTCTGAAACCACGAGCTACCACTTTGCTACACAGCATCAAAACACAACCAAACCCTAACCTCGATGCATCGCCATAACCCATGAACTCGTCACGATCTTCAGGTAAGGTCAAAACCGAAGCAACGGTCACCAACCTGCAGGAGTAAACAACTCTCCTCGCATGCATCGAACCACTCGAACTTGGCGCCTTCTTCGTCAGTCCGGGAAGTAGAGTGACAATCCGGGAAAATCCTGCACAAGCCGTCGGTAATAGCCTGCCAAACCCAAGAGAAACATCGGATCTTTGGTACAATGGTAGGTCAACCCCAAATCAATACGGCTTCTAACTGGTCAGGATCCACGCCAACTCCCTCGGCTAGCATCACACAGCTCAACATCTTCACGCTAATCGACCAAAACTCACACTGGCTGAACTTCACAAACAGCTGATCGTCTCGCGAAGTCCGTAAAACCACTCACAATTGTTTCAGGTGCTGGTCCACATCCTGAAGTAAATCAGGACGTCACCAACTAACATGACCGCAACTCGTCCAGAATCGTCTGAACACATGGTCCATCAAGTCCACACGGTCTACGGGGCATTGGTCAACCAAATAGCGTGACCAAAAACTCCTGATGCCCGCACCGAGATCCGAAAGCCAACGTAGCCAAATCTGACTCACCGATCCACAACTGATGGTATCCGGTCCCGAAATCAATCTTCGAAAAGACCGAAGCTCCATTGAGCTGTTCAAACCAATCGTCAATCTGAAGCGGAGGATACTCACTCTCCTCTGAAGCGAATCAGGCTTCCGGTAGTCAATGCGCCACCTCACCGAGCCATACAAACAGTCGCACAACTGATGCAAGAGCACACCCCGCAAATACGTGGGGTCACACGAAGTCTCCTGAAATCTCCTCCAGCATCTCCTGGACTCAAACTGTAGCTCCATCAGCTCCGCTGGCTCAGAACGACAAGGTGCCGGTAAAATGAGTCTAGCGCCTGGTACAAACTCAATAGTGTAGTCAGTCTCCCGAACTGGAGGAACACCTGATAACTCCTCCGAAACACACCTGAAAACTCGGGAATCACCTCAATGTCACCAATGTTGGACACAGCAACCGTAGTATCCACAACATAAGCTAAGCAAACAACATAACTCGTCTCCACCATCCGCTCGACCATCACCGCGAAACAGCATCTCGAGGAAATCTGGTCATCGAAACACAACCTCCTTCTCGAGGCACTCGAACACAGCCAAATGCATCGTCAGTAAGTCTATACTCACAAACATACCAAAACCACAATATCCAGCTATAACAGATCTGCGGCTAAGTCATAACCTCCAACAAGGATCTCACAACCTCCGGATAGATACAACACTCTCCAAGACCTCGGAAGTAAAGATGCAGGTATAATAGCCATGGATATCAAACAACAGTAACCTTGGAGAAAAGTCTGTCCTCAAACAAGGTCATGGCACGAACTCCAACATGCCCAATAGCCGCCCACATCAATTGCGACTTGCTGAATAACTCATCAAAAGGATACATTGATCAAACTGCAGGAACAACATGAGGATCTCCTCGTAAACTCTGAGCTGTCGAACTGCATACACAGCTGGTTGAGGGCGCTCCCTCGTAACGTGACCCTCCTGGCCACCGAGATAGCAACTGAGAGTGTTCCACGAACACAAGTCACCGCAACACCTGCTGCGTGAAAGGATCACCAATGATCGCCCAAACTCATGCCACAGGAGCAAATCCGCTACTCTGTAATCCACGCCATCGCCAAATGAATCAGCAAAGGATCCTCAACATAATCGAAAAGGCCACAGTCTGATGACGTCACTGATCCCGAAGTGTCGGAACTCAACCTCATCAAAATCTCGACTAAGTCCACTTTCCTCAAACCATCGCATCGAAAACCACATACAACATTCCTTCGCAATAACCTCGCCACTGAGTGCAACACACTAAGCTCCTCACGGAAATCTCGAGGCATAACAATCAGACTCTCTCTGATGCCTAGGTTCAAACTCATCTCGAACCTCGTGCACTGCTTCCTCTGAAGCCACATAACACGTGCAACCGGTAACGAACATGTGGATAATGCATCTCTGCCTCAGGTGGGTAACCACTCCACATTCGATCGCTGGATAGCCTGATTAAACCATTACCGTGTAAACATCACCCTGAATGTAGGCCATGGAGTCGCAACCGGTACTCACACAATAACAGCCCACAAAATACACTGATCTGACTCAGGCATACATCAACAGCCATAAATCTCAGCTCTGAGGCAATATGTAGACGCCCATACACACATAACCAGGCAAACCGTGCCACACAGTTTACTGAACTCGGAATACTCATCCAAATCCACAGTTCACTGGCAAATCACGCGTCGATTAATCCTCAATAGGATCCACAACCGAACCGACACGGAAAGCACGTTAGGAGGCATCCTAATGAATAAAACATCGTTCACAACAAGTGGAACGTAATCATGAAACCGCAGATTTTTGAGGACACACAACACCCGAAGTATTGATGAGTACCGCTGGCCAGTCGGGTCATCACTCCAGTCATGCTGTATCAACTCAAATACCCTAAGTAAACACGACTACAGAAGTCTACAGAACCTATAACCTAATGCTCTGATACCAAGCTAAAAGGACCCAACCCCGATTTAGCTTCCTAAATCGGAATCAAACCCCTTCGAAAACACGAACCAACAAAAACTATTCGAAATTTGGGCAGAGTTTCATTACTAGCGTGGAATTACCATTACCTGCACGCGGAAAATACACTTCATCCTATGCCACAAAAAGCAAACCGTGGGCACCAATCCCATCCGGATTTCTCAATATCTCAACAGTAAAGTAAACAATACATATAATAGTACTTTACTGAAATCCGGATTTAAAATCGTATAACATATTCAACAGAGAACTCAGAGCGACCTCTAATACATAACCATATAAGTATATTACAGTAGGTAGGAAAATAAACCTACTAGAAGAAATAAGGTAGCTCGAGCACTATGTCTCCGACCACGACGTGCGACACCAGAGTCCGAACTGCAAACTGGGCACGGAAACCGAAAAGCCCAGGGGAAAGGCAAATAAAAACGCTAGAGTGAGTGGACGAAAATAAACATATGCCTTTCACCAGTTTATAAACATACTCAATATAAATCAGTGCGAGTTCGGAAAACACAACACATATATATATACACGGAGGTTGTCGGGCGACCTCTCAAACCCGACGTCAGGTGAATCGCTCAAACCTGACGGTGATAGGCCAGGGGACCACTCAACCCTGGCGGCACGCAGGGGACCACTCAACCCCGCCCAGAGGAATCTCTCAACTCTGGTACATCGATGTATTAAATGCCATCACAAATAAACGCATATAACAATACCTCCGGAAAACAACATATATCACAACATCGTATAATTAAATACGGAAATCATAAAATCCACGAACTCGCAAATCAACAGTGAAAACATAAACTTGTCCACTCACACGTTTGCGTAACGCAGTTCGCGTTAACCCGTGATCCGGCGGAAAATCCCTCGCCAAACGAACGATCACGAACACCTCGCTGTAATTTCGGACGCACAACTCGAAAAACGAACCTCCCCACTGCGATCGGGGCGCGATTTCGAGTGAAATGACATGCAACTTGTCGAAAATCCCAAAAAGTCAAAGTTTGACCGCCGTTGACCGTTGACCGCCGCGTTGACCACCGCCCACGGCGGCGCCACCACCAAACGGAGAATTTTCCGGCGGAGCAACCACCATTCCATGCAAAATCACCCACTGAGCAACTTTGTCAACTACAACAAAGGCCAATTCTCACTCTAACTCATCCAATTTCATGAAGAACCGAATTGTACACAAAATTTCAAATCAAGAATTCTCCCTACACAAATCAAATTGAAGCTCAAAACCTACATGGTTAGGTTCGTGGAGGGAAGAGCTACAAAGCCCAATCAATTTTGTAGTTCAATTCAACCGAAATTAACAAACCCGAATCAACCCATTTTCTCACCATTTCTTGCCGGAAATTCCCCTCACTCCGGTGAGCCACGCTGGAAAACAAGGCCGGAGCCACCACGAGAAGGCCGAGACGAGGCTAACAAGACCCATCCCGAGCCGTGGGGTGGCCGGACGGCGAGCCACCGCCATGGCCGCCGGTTACCGTCGCACTCACCTCCCACAGCTCGGTCAAATCGAGTCAAACAAAGTCAACCCATTTATTTCAGTCAACCACTTTCCCAAAGGAGCAAGTTACTATTTATAGCTTCCCAAAAAGGAAACCCCCAAAACATATTTTGCGACAAACTTTAAACACACGTATCTTTCACGTCGTAACTCCGATTCCAATAATTCTCGCGGCCACAAACTCGTCTCAACATAATCTTCAATAATCACCCGAAGTCAAACACATTGGCCAAACGGATAAAAAGTCAACCCTTCGAACCAACACACATTTAAATCGACTAATTAATCAACAAACGGTAAAATTCGCAACTAATTCCTCGTAACTCCAAATCATGCTCCGGAAGTTCCCACGAACTCAAAATTAAATTCCGAACAACTTCCATAAAGAAGCTGAAACCAAATTCTCGACCGGTAATTTAGTCGCGAACAAACCTGCCATTTAAATCCGTTTCCGTCGAAACTTCAAATATTCGTAATTAATTCCTCGGTCGTCCAAATAACGATCCGGAACCGCCCACGAACTCGTAATCACACGTACAACGATTCTCGAGAAGAGACCCAGCTCCAATTCTCGGCCAATAATTTAGTCGTTAAGAAGCTTCGGCGATTCAATCAACTGTCGCAACTCTGCGACTACGCACAAACTCATCAATCAAGCTGATCATACTGCTGATTCTGGTCCGGGTCGTCACAAATCCACCCCCCTTAGAAAAATTTCGACCTCGAAATTTCCAAGTCTGCCGACTACAAGGTAGGAGTATTACCTCAGCATACTGCTTAACTCACCAACGGCAATCTTAACTGAACAACTCTGATCACAAACTCCACAATAGGAGATAACTCCGTGCTGAAATCTCTGTACCCACAAATCACAAATCTAAACTGGTTTCAGTCAATAGCCAAGTGTTCCTGCATACGGAACAGATAGGGTACACAACATATAGCAAACCTGAAACACAGTTCCGCCACACGGAACACAACACACATCTCACACACAAAAGCCAACAACGTAGGCGACGCCGAACTATACGGCATAACACAAACTCGCCTATGACCACATACAGATCAAAATAGCGTGGTAAATCACAACTCAGTTACACACATCAACATAACTCACACATTGGACTCGGGCAATTATCAATCTGTTTCCGCTAATCTAACAGTCTGTGGTAGCACATTCTACAAAATCAGAATCAAACATTAACCCAAACTCAAACCAGACTCATTCCAACACAATGGAATACAGTATCGTCCTTAAAACGACAACATGCAACATCAAACCATAGTGATCCACAAACCGGTACTGCATACAATCTCAAATAACTGAAACTGCTGGTCCCAAATCCTCCGGAACTGTAATTCCGAAGTCCACAATATGCCCTCCAAGGTCTGAATAGTCCTCAAAGATCGCTCACCAATCTGAGGATAAGAACCGATACTAACTCGTAATCTGGTCCCCAATGCTCGCTGCAAAGCTCGCCAACACATAGTCGCAGCTGGTTATCTCGATCAGCGAACTGGGACATAGGCACATCACGAAATGGACAACCTCCATCAAATACAGTCATAACAGCCAGCCACTGAAATCATCTCTGAAAGTACAAGGAAATGTACTGAGTACGTCAGACAACCTACAAAGGCCCAACAACTGGTATCACCAACCAAAGTGCATACAACACACACAAACACGGCAACAAACGCCACGTCCAACCGGAAATCTCAAATGGCTGATACTTCTCGGCAAGTCTCTGCCTCCGAGCCATGGTCAGCTGACAAATATAGCATCTGCATACACATGTTGCGCACACACAAGTTGCTACACTGCTCTTCATGTTGCGTCACAAATGGTAAACTCGAAGGGTCGGACACATTACCACACCACTAACACCAAAAGCGCGTGAAACCATGAGCCTCAACATCATCACACACTAACACAGCTCCAGTAGCTCGTAACTCGGCTAACACGGAAACTCGAGCCACACATACACATATGTAACACTAAAACTCTTGACTCTCGACTAAATGCATCAACAACAACATCATCCCAAACGGATGGTCAAAATACATCCTCTAGCCTTTTCCAAACAACTCAAAGGTGCAGCCCTTGTCGTGAGTCGACCCCATCCATCTACACTGCCTCAAGCCCAAATCTGGCCGAGAATGCAAGTGGATGAAACTCAAGTGATCAGTGTACATCCTACACCGCGCTGCACGCCATAGCTGTAGAGTCTCGAACTCTCCGATGCTTACATAAGGACAGCTACACTCAAATCATACATAGGATACGTAGCCTCATAAGGTTTCCACTGTCTGAAACCAGGAGCTACCACTTTGCTACACAGCATCAAAACACAACCAAACCCTAACCTCGATGCATCGCCATAACCCATGAACTCGTCACGATCTTCAGGTAAGGTCAAAACTGAAGCAACGGTCACCAACCTGCAGGAGTAAACAACTCTCCTCGCATGCATCGAACCACTCGAACTTGGCGCCTTCTTCGTCAGTCCGGGAAGTAGAGTGACAATCCGGGAAAATCCTGCACAAGCCGTCGGTAATAGCCTGCCAAACCCAAGAGAAACATCGGATCTTTGGTACAATGGTAGGTCAACCCCAAATCAATACGGCTTCTAACTGGTCAGGATCCACGCCAACTCCCTCGGCTAGCATCACACAGCTCAACATCTTCACGCTAATCGACCAAAACTCACACTGGCTGAACTTCACAAACAGCTGATCGTCTCGCGAAGTCCGTAAAACCACTCACAATTGTTTCAGGTGCTGGTCCACATCCTGAAGTAAATCAGGACGTCACCAACTAACATGACCGCAACTCGTCCAGAATCATCTGAACACATGGTCCATCAAGTCCACACGGTCTACGGGGCATTGGTCAACCAAATAGCGTGACCAAAAACTCCTGATGCCCGCACCGAGATCCGAAAGCCAACGTAGCCAAATCTGACTCACCGATCCACAACTGATGGTATCCGGTCCCGAAATCAATCTTCGAAAAGACCGAAGCTCCATTGAGCTGTTCAAACCAATCGTCAATCTGAAGCGGAGGATACTCACTCTCCTCTGAAGCGAATCAGGCTTCCGGTAGTCAATGCGCCACCTCACCGAGCCATACAAACAGTCGCACAACTGATGCAAGAGCACACCCCGCAAATACGTGGGGTCACACGAAGTCTCCTGAAATCTCCTCCAGCATCTCCTGGACTCAAACTGTAGCTCCATCAGCTCCGCTGGCTCAGAACGACAAGGTGCCGGTAAAATGAGTCTAGCGCCTGGTACAAACTCAATAGTGTAGTCAGTCTCCCGAACTGGAGGAACACCTGATAACTCCTCCGAAACACACCTGAAAACTCGGGAATCACCTCAATGTCACCAATGTTGGACACAGCAACCGTAGTATCCACAACATAAGCTAAGCAAACAACATAACTCGTCTCCACCATCCGCTCGACCATCACCGCGAAACAGCATCTCGAGGAAATCTGGTCATCGAAACACAACCTCCTTCTCGAGGCACTCGAACACAGCCAAATGCATCGTCAGTAAGTCTATACTCACAAACATACCAAAACCACAATATCCAGCTATAACAGATCTGCGGCTAAGTCATAACCTCCAACAAGGATCTCACAACCTCCGGATAGATACAACACTCTCCAAGACCTCGGAAGTAAAGATGCAGGTATAATAGCCATGGATATCAAACAACAGTAACCTTGGAGAAAAGTCTGTCCTCAAACAAGGTCATGGCACGAACTCCAACATGCCCAATAGCCGCCCACATCAATTGCGACTTGCTGAATAACTCATCAAAAGGATACATTGATCAAACTGCAGGAACAACATGAGGATCTCCTCGTAAACTCTGAGCTGTCGAACTGCATACACAGCTGGTTGAGGGCGCTCCCTCGTAACGTGACCCTCCTGGCCACCGAGATAGCAACTGAGAGTGTTCCACGAACACAAGTCACCGCAACACCTGCTGCGTGAAAGGATCACCAATGATCGCCCAAACTCATGCCACAGGAGCAAATCCGCTACTCTGTAATCCACGCCATCGCCAAATGAATCAGCAAAGGATCCTCAACATAATCGAAAAGGCCACAGTCTGATGACGTCACTGATCCCGAAGTGTCGGAACTCAACCTCATCAAAATCTCGACTAAGTCCACTTTCCTCAAACCATCGCATCGAAAACCACATACAACATTCCTTCGCAATAACCTCGCCACTGAGTGCAACACACTAAGCTCCTCACGGAAATCTCGAGGCATAACAATCAGACTCTCTCTGATGCCTAGGTTCAAACTCATCTCGAACCTCGTGCACTGCTTCCTCTGAAGCCACATAACACGTGCAACCGGTAACGAACATGTGGATAATGCATCTCTGCCTCAGGTGGGTAACCACTCCACATTCGATCGCTGGATAGCCTGATTAAACCATTACCGTGTAAACATCACCCTGAATGTAGGCCATGGAGTCGCAACCGGTACTCACACAATAACAGCCCACAAAATACACTGATCTGACTCAGGCATACATCAACAGCCATAAATCTCAGCTCTGAGGCAATATGTAGACGCCCATACACACATAACCAGGCAAACCGTGCCACACAGTTTACTGAACTCGGAATACTCATCCAAATCCACAGTTCACTGGCAAATCACGCGTCGATTAATCCTCAATAGGATCCACAACCGAACCGACACGGAAAGCACGTTAGGAGGCATCCTAATGAATAAAACATCGTTCACAACAAGTGGAACGTAATCATGAAACCGCAGATTTTTGAGGACACACAACACCCGAAGTATTGATGAGTACCGCTGGCCAGTCGGGTCATCACTCCAGTCATGCTGTATCAACTCAAATACCCTAAGTAAACACGACTACAGAAGTCTACAGAACCTATAACCTAATGCTCTGATACCAAGCTAAAAGGACCCAACCCCGATTTAGCTTCCTAAATCGGAATCAAACCCCTTCGAAAACACGAACCAACAAAAACTATTCGAAATTTGGGCAGAGTTTCATTACTAGCGTGGAATTACCATTACCTGCACGCGGAAAATACACTTCATCCTATGCCACAAAAAGCAAACCGTGGGCACCAATCCCATCCGGATTTCTCAATATCTCAACAGTAAAGTAAACAATACATATAATAGTACTTTACTGAAATCCGGATTTAAAATCGTATAACATATTCAACAGAGAACTCAGAGCGACCTCTAATACATAACCATATAAGTATATTACAGTAGGTAGGAAAATAAACCTACTAGAAGAAATAAGGTAGCTCGAGCACTATGTCTCCGACCACGACGTGCGACACCAGAGTCCGAACTGCAAACTGGGCACGGAAACCGAAAAGCCCAGGGGAAAGGCAAATAAAAACGCTAGAGTGAGTGGACGAAAATAAACATATGCCTTTCACCAGTTTATAAACATACTCAATATAAATCAGTGCGAGTTCGGAAAACACAACACATATATATATACACGGAGGTTGTCGGGCGACCTCTCAAACCCGACGTCAGGTGAATCGCTCAAACCTGACGGTGATAGGCCAGGGGACCACTCAACCCTGGCGGCACGCAGGGGACCACTCAACCCCGCCCAGAGGAATCTCTCAACTCTGGTACATCGATGTATTAAATGCCATCACAAATAAACGCATATAACAATACCTCCGGAAAACAACATATATCACAACATCGTATAATTAAATACGGAAATCATAAAATCCACGAACTCGCAAATCAACAGTGAAAACATAAACTTGTCCACTCACACGTTTGCGTAACGCAGTTCGCGTTAACCCGTGATCCGGCGGAAAATCCCTCGCCAAACGAACGATCACGAACACCTCGCTGTAATTTCGGACGCACAACTCGAAAAACGAACCTCCCCACTGCGATCGGGGCGCGATTTCGAGTGAAATGACATGCAACTTGTCGAAAATCCCAAAAAGTCAAAGTTTGACCGCCGTTGACCGTTGACCGCCGCGTTGACCACCGCCCACGGCGGCGCCACCACCAAACGGAGAATTTTCCGGCGGAGCAACCACCATTCCATGCAAAATCACCCACTGAGCAACTTTGTCAACTACAACAAAGGCCAATTCTCACTCTAACTCATCCAATTTCATGAAGAACCGAATTGTACACAAAATTTCAAATCAAGAATTCTCCCTACACAAATCAAATTGAAGCTCAAAACCTACATGGTTAGGTTCGTGGAGGGAAGAGCTACAAAGCCCAATCAATTTTGTAGTTCAATTCAACCGAAATTAACAAACCCGAATCAACCCATTTTCTCACCATTTCTTGCCGGAAATTCCCCTCACTCCGGTGAGCCACGCTGGAAAACAAGGCCGGAGCCACCACGAGAAGGCCGAGACGAGGCTAACAAGACCCATCCCGAGCCGTGGGGTGGCCGGACGGCGAGCCACCGCCATGGCCGCCGGTTACCGTCGCACTCACCTCCCACAGCTCGGTCAAACCGAGTCAAACAAAGTCAACCCATTTATTTCAGTCAACCACTTTCCCAAAGGAGCAAGTTACTATTTATAGCTTCCCAAAAAGGAAACCCCCAAAACACATTTTGCGACAAACTTTAAACACACGTATCTTTCACGTCGTAACTCCGATTCCAATAATTCTCGCGGCCACAAACTCGTCTCAACATAATCTTCAATAATCACCCGAATTCAAACACATTGGCCAAACGGATAAAAAGTCAACCCTTCGAACCAACACACATTTAAATCGACTAATTAATCAACAAACGGTAAAATTCGTAACTAATTCCTCGTAACTCCAAATCATGCTCCGGAAGTTCCCACGAACTCGAAATTAAATTCCGAACAACTTCCGTGAAGAAGCCGAAACCAAATTCTCGACCGGTAATTTAGTCGCGAACAAACCTGCCATTTAAATCCGTTTCCGTCCAAATAACGATCCGGAACCGCCCACGAACTCGTAATCACACGTACAACGATTCTCGAGAAGAGACCCAGCTCCAATTCTCGGCCAATAATTTAGTCGTTAAGAAGCTTCGGCGATTCAATCAACTGTCGCAACTCTGCGACTACGCACAAACTCATCATCAAGCTGATCATACTGCTGATTCTGGTCCGGGTCGTCACAAAAACAGTAAATATAATAGATGGTTCAGATTAGATCTTGTAATTTTTCGATGGTGAGAGTTTAATTGAGATTGCGTGAAATGACATCAATACCTTATCTTATATATTGCTTATTTTTCCATGGAGAAACTAGGTAAATCAAATTTTTATGTCAATTTTTTGACAGTATGAGATAAATATATACGTAATCTACCAAAATGTGTGTTAAAATTTTGATCTTAAAAAATCACTTTAGGGATGTGGGTAATTTACGTTTTAGTTGTAAGGGTATTACGGTCACATTTAGCGAAATGCATAGATGTAGATCAATATAAATCAAGTCCAAAATTTATAAAATTTTAATGGCATGCTTAGAATATTATGAACAACCAATCTGACAGTCAGTTTTATAAAATGACACATGATTGATTACGTTTCACAAAGGTCTTTCATCCCATATAACCAAGGAATAAAGGTAAGGTTAACATTAATGTGCATATAGAAAATTCAAGCAATATAAGAATTAAAAATGTTTTAACAATAAAGAAGACCATATATAATAGTTCATATTGTACTAAAAAACACCATACGTACATAAAAATTAGCCTAATCGAAGTATGTTTAGACTCCGGTCAATACAGTTAAACAAAATTTGTGAAAAGACTAAAATACACTCGTCTTATTTTCCTTATTTTCCTATGGGGGGAGTAGGTAAATCCATTTTTTATGTCAATTTTTTTGACACTATGAGATAGACATGTAATCCATAAGAATATGTGTCCAAAATTTGATGTTAAAAAATTATTTTCGGGAGGGGTAATTTACGTTTTAGTTTTTAGAGTACTACGGTCACATTTGGCGAAATGCATGGATCGAGGTCTAAATCAAGTCCAAAATTTATAACATTTTAAACGCATGGTTAGAATATTCAAACCAATCAATCTGACGGTCAATTTTATAAAATAATTAAACATGACCGATTAAGTTTCACAAAGGTATTTCATTCCATATAACAAAGGAACAAACGTAAGAACATTAATATACATATGGAGAATTCAAACAATATGAGAATTAAATATGTTTTAATGATAAACGAGGACATGTGGAAGGGTCCATCTTATAGTGATAAACACCGTACGTAAAATTTAAACTCGTCGGAGTACGTTTAGACCCCGGTGCATGGATGAATGTTACGCTTATGTTGAAATGTCTTAATTTTTTAATAATTAAAGCCCGATAGGCCCGGCCCGTAAAAGTCCGTAAAGCCCACTTGAATGGGCCGGGCCGGGCTTTTTGCCGATCCCTAGATGAATCAACTTAATTGTCTCTCAGCATTAGCATCTTCGATTCGATCATTCGAATATTAAGTCCCAGCCTTGCATATAGTTTCCATTGGAACAAAATCTCCATATGATGTGTGTGTGGAGTGTGAACATTAGGAGTATGACAAATTCCATACATATAGTTACAACTGGTGTTTTTTTTTGAGGGGTCGATTATTAAATCCATTATAGAATAAAGATGATAGCAATAAAGAATTTTATCGGATTACTCGGCATGATCAAGAGAAATCCTATGGTACTACTATACTAGAAAAAAATAATGTCAAATAAAGACCTAGTCTAACAAACCAGAGTAACACGAAGAAACTGTGAGGTACACCACTCTTTAATTAGCTAGAAACCCCCTCTATTGTATTACGTTCTGGCGAAGCTCTTCCGTACAAGTTTTACATGCACTATCCATTACTATGGAAAGCATCATCGTGCTACATATTCTGGTGTCGATGGTAACACCATTTTATTTATCTACACACACACATATATTCAGGAAGCGAAAAGGCTAGCGTGGTACTTCTCGAATTCTCACCTGCAAGCAAGAAAGTAAAAACCAAGTCAAGTCACGTACGAAGTTCAATTTCAGAATAATTTTGCAGGTTATCTAATAGATGAGCAAATTTTTCAAAATTTCAAGCAAGCTAGGGAATTGAAGAATGATATATATCAAGGCAGAAATGGACCGGATGCAAGATCCGTAACTAGCTAGTAGTTATACAATTAAGACGTACTGCTAATAGAATTCATATACTTGTATGTGAAATGACATGATGAAAGGAAGGAAGTTTTTATAACAAAGTAAGCTCATATATTCCTCTATATTAAATAAAGAAGTATAAGAATGTACCTCTTCCTTCTTGTTCATGTCGCCAGTATAATACGTGTAGCTCCCATAGACTAACCCACATCCCACTAACGAGACGATCACAAACTGCCACCAATTAAGAAGGAAATGGGCTAAACAAAAGCCATAAGATGGCATGTTTACAACTCAATCTACAATATATTGAAGTTGCAATAGTGCAGGTAGCAATGACAGCACCAGTTGTTCAAGTATATCGATGTGCTTAATTCTACTCAACTAGATTAATTTGCCACTTCACATTTCCCCTAGATAAATAAGATCCTCAGAAGATATGAGCTAGACAAGGCGGTTTAACACCTCTCAAAGATACCCTATTCACAACCTGGATATATCAATGTAGTAAGATAAATAGGGGTTATCGAACACGAGGAATTGGTGAGACTAAATCCTAACACACTACTATGCTGACAGACTCGACTACAGAACACTAATGGTTATCGAACCTAAGCTAGACAGACTCAAATGCAGCGATATTTTGAAACAATGAACTAGACACAGTGGTGGACTACCACACAAAATTTGAGGGTATTCGGAGTTGATTTGGTTATCGAAATAAATCGGCTAAGCTACAGCTAATGCAGAAAATAATTGCTGAAAGTAAATATGCTAATGAATGCAAATGAGTTTAAACTATATGATTAAAGAGTTAAGAGGAATGCAATCCACCACCGTCATTCCATCTATCTAACACATACTTAATCTAATGCACATATCCAATGAATGAAAGTTCCCAGGAAGAGTTGATGGTTACAACCACATCCTATTACCTAATCCTTATGCCTATGCAGGTTTGTCATGGACCTCCCCCACATCTATCCCTCTATTGAACCCATAGTCATGGACCCCAAGATTTACAAAGAAGAAAGCATTAAGTTCTAGAAAAGGTTTGAGAAGCTACAAGGGTTCACAAGTACACTATGGGCGTGTCTCGCTAGACCTATGGATTTCAATCTCCCGACGGTAAAATCAGTGTATCACTATAGAGAATCCGGTGAAAGAAATTATCTTCAGTCGCCCGTATCTCATGAAACTAGAACCCTAGCATGCATACTAAGTTGGCCACCAAAGCAAACATACAAGAATTCATACGGTGATCATTCAGAGAAAGAAACCTCATTCAAAGAATATGCAAAACTAGATTAAAATGTATGTATTAAAAAGACTTCATGTACGGGGCTTCAAGCAGCCCCTTAACAAAGGAAAATTAGCTACTCATAGTCATAAATAAAAACATCAAAGAATTCATTGAAAGATAAATAAAAGATAGAGAAAGAAGAACTCTTGACGACGTCGAGATCGAACTTCGCTTGAATCCTCTGTTTTTGTCTCTCCAACCGTACGTCTTTTATTCTTTATTCTCTAGTGTACGTAACTTCAGCCCCCCCCCCCCCACTTGCTTTATATATATGTTTAAGCTAGGTTAATTGACCTAGCAAGTGGATCACGTGCATAATTCCTTCTCCAAGTCCAAGTCCAAGTCCACTTCTCTTTTCTTTGTTTTCTATTCAATTTCTCTCTCTTCTCTCACCAACTTTGCTCGCCAAGCCAACGTACGTAATCTCCTCGCCAAGGCATATATAATTGCAGACATTAAACCCATCGAGCTTGCATATATTCCCTCGCCAGACAGTTCCTCGCCAAGAAACTTCCAAAACATATTATTTAATCTCCTTTTCTCCATTAATCTCCAAAATACCTAAAAACAAATAAACATAATTAATTCACTCAATTAATAACAATAAACTAAATATAGGGAACGAATTAAATATCAAATAGACGCATAAATATGCGACTATCACTAGCCCATAATAAAAGGCAAGAAAATGTGTGTACGTATATAGCATGATTGCAAGTCTCCGGTTAAGTAAAAACAGGGCATGTTTGCAGCATCGATCGGCATTAACATGCAACAACCAATAATATGTCTCTTTTTATTCTCTCGATCAGCAGTAAAAGTGTGCAATCACCAAGCATTACCGCCGCAAATACTATAGCCGACGATATATGTAAAATTATAACCGATGAAAAATCTCGTCGGTTATAGTGGAAAAAATGAATTTTTTTTATTTTTTTTTAAAAACTCGTCGGCTATATAACTATATATAGCCGACGATAATGGATAAAAACATCGTCGGCTATACTATTACCGACAGGTTTTAGCCAGCCGACTTTAGCCTACGATAGGTCGTAGGCTAAAGTCGGCTGGCTAAAACCTGTCGGTAATAGTATAGCCGACGATGTTTTTATCCATTATCGTCGGCTATAATACTATAGCCGCGATGAGTTTTAAAAAAAAATCATTTTTCCACTATAGCCGACGAGATAAAAATCTCGTCGGTTATAATTTTACATATATCGTCAGCTATAGTATTTGCGGCGGTAGTGAAATGACTAAAAAAAGTGCTAATTAATTAATTTACATGTAGAGATCCAGAAAATTACGATAAAACTCACATGTCCTTGTTTCCATTTAGATGGGCTCATAGGGTTCTCCCAGAAGTTCACCTTCGGAGTTCCATGATGTTCTGCAACTCAGTGAGTGCATCGAAGAATCAAAACCATGCAGTTGCACTAGAATATCGATTCAAAAAAACATTTAGTAACAGAGGCATGAAAAGAAAGCAGATGATGTAACAGGAAGCTATGTATTTATATAAAAACCGGAAGCAGCTAGCTAGCTAGGTTAATAATAAATTCAGGTGAAGTAATAACCAGCAGCACCGGCGAGTCCACGCCGTTGGAAAAGGGATGAAGCGGCTCGAGCGTTAGAATTAGCGGACTTAGGAGAGCAAAACCGCGTCGTCATATTCGTTACCTGGCGAGTTGCAGAGGTCCACGCCGCCATGGCTCGGAGCAACTTCTTAAAAAGCGGTGGTCAAATTCGAGAGAGAGAGCAGAAAAGAGAGAGTACATATCTGCATGTGTGGAAGTTTGCAGAAGCTGGACGAAACCAGAGAAACAAAATAGGAATGTGTTGTATTTACATAAATACCCCTTCACTCGTACACACCCACCCGGTTGGTTTCTATAGGATCATCATGTTCAAAGGAGCAATGGTGTGATCGAACAAATGAAGTGTCACAGATTATGTGAGCAAATAGCGCATACATACAGTTCGTATGGCTCTGAGCAATAAGATAGATGAACATCACCATTTGGTTTTTCTGAAATTGGTCTAACATGCAAGCACTATTGTTTCTATCGGATTACGCGAGACGTAATCGAGCAGAAGCAAGTACGAGCAATCTTCTCTATGTAGCTATCCGAACGTTCGGGCTGTTCGGATGGTCAGATACCGTCTCTCTCTTCGGGCGTGTGGACTCTCTCTTCTTCTCGTCCGAACGCTCGGGCTGTTCGGATGGTCGGGTGTTCGGCCTCATCTGTTAGAAGAATACAACAACAAACGGGCGGTCAGATGGTCGAGACAGGGTCGGCATGCCTTCAACGCTCTGATGCCTAAGTTAGAAGATGTATTAGATATAACAGTCGAGCGAACGTGTAAGAAAATAGATAGAAGTATTAATTGATCGTCTTACCTGTAGTAAATACCTTACCTATATAGGTGAGTGAGATTGTTGCTTATTTGTGCTCTTCGATGTGGGATAGGCTTGTACTTGCTGTCATGTGGGCTGAACATTCGGATGCGCGCTTGTCGGGCGCGTGCCCGGTCGGATGGGCTCGGTCTTGCGAGTGAAGTTGTTGCCCGTTTGGTGGTTTTTCGGGTGGTCGGGTAGGTGTCGATCACCTGCTTAAGTGGATACGTATGTTTAATTAACGAACTAATGGTGCTATATTAACAACTATCATCATCATATTAGTGTTTGATATATTATTGTTCTATTTTAATTTGGAATATAAACTATAAAGTATCTGTTCTTCAACATATTCAATCCTTGTTATATATATGTTTCATAGTAGTGCTGCCTTGACAAATTAAATCGGTAAAAATACCCAAGCAATTGAACAAAGTAAGGTGGTATAAGTAAGCTAGATAGATGAAGATCTTAAACTATGAAATTATTTATAGAATGTCTAAATGCTTCCTCTTTTACAAATAACATATTTTACTTCTTGAGTACCAAATCTGTTGTTTGTCACTCAGATACTGACGTAGACTCCAACCAAAGTAATATTCTACTAGATCACACCCAAATGTAAAACTACACATTTTACATTAACCAGGCTCTCTCTTTCACTCATTGACTTTCTGAATTTCTTTTCCACACTGTTCCTCTTTTTTATACTTGCCCACTGAGATCACAAATATCATCCTCATTTAAAGACAAGAATGGATGAAGATCTTTTTCCTATTGTTTTGAGGAATATGTGATTCTTGAATGCTTTCTCCTGGATTCTTCTTCAAATTATCAGATCCATGTACATCTTTAGCTGTTGCTTTACAAAATTCGTGTCGTCCTGCATCTTCTCCATTTTTGTTTGCATCACCTACATACCAAACTGAGCATCTTGTAGTTTCTTCTTGTCAGTAACACAAGTTGAAAGAGGTTGATTCTTTACTCATTCCTGTAAAATCTCATACACTTGCTTCCTACCTGCAGTACTCAAACAATGAAAAACATAAATTAAAGATGGAAAAGAAAAACAGTGATAAATACAGCAGAGGTTATTACAAGCCAAGATGTAAATGAACTCACGTGTAGACACACTTTCAAGTTTCGAGTGTAGATGCACAATATATAAACAACGGGAAATCTAGATAAAACATGGAATTCTTCTTTTAAATTGGAATAATGGATGAATGCATTCCGAGCTGAGGTTTTGGAAAGTAAAAAAAAAACATGGGTTCTTGGCAATGCAATGCTGGTTAATAACTTTGACAATCGTGACATAAGGAGCAATTACAGTGCAAAGAGCACCAGTAAGGAAATATCTGCGTGGATGGATTGTCAAAATGATGCCTATAACCAAGGCCATAAGATATGTAAAGATCCCTAAAACATTAGCAAATCTAAATACTTGTGTTAGTACACCACACTATACATGTCTAATTAAGCATGATTAACGGCTAAATATTGGCTTACACCTCATAAGTTAACAGAAGGATTGACCAGAAAGGAATAACTTTGGTGAATAGACTTTTCGGAACTGATCAAGTCCTGATAGAACACGCGCCCTTCAAACCCAACGGATTAGACATGTATTGCAGAGAAGGTAATGAAGGCTAATCCCACATCGAACAATAAATGCTCAACCAATCTCCAACCATCTATTTAAGGCCTCATTTATGACGGGAATGAGGTAAAACATCTCACACTACTACTTTGCTAACACTATTATATTTCCAATTCACTGACTTAAGCATCAGAGTATCGAAGGCGGGCCGCCCGCCTCGATCTCTAACACACTTTGTGGATTGCAGTTTGATAGGAAAAGTGCAGAGGAAAGGGAGATTTGTTAGGAGCGATCCTTATAATCATCTTACTGTCCATTACCATTTTCTTAACAGAACTTGGTTAAAACAGTTAGCGTCTTCTATGAGAAGCGCATCAATTGCAAACCACGTTACCACACCAACACGAAAGTAACAATACGCATCATGACTGAGCTAGACGCAGTCAACTTCACCACACCCTTGATGGAGAAACAGAGACATATCGAGGTTAATGCTGCGCCAGTCTCAAACTCAACCGGGATATTCTCCACCAACTTTGATGAGTCAGTCATCAACACTTAGCTTCTTAAGCTGTTGGAAATGGAAAAAGGGAGAGAGACCAAGAGCGCCAAGCCAGAATTAGGGTTGAGGAGGAATTAGAGGCAAGATGCGTCAGGAAGGACGACTATTACTCGCTGGAACCCTCCGAGAATGGGGATGACCTATCTGACAGAGAGGAGGGACGTCATGTTGACACACTCTCTGGCAGATGGAAGCTTAAAGGAAAAATTGATTTGAACCCTAGGGCCACCAGTCCCACTCGGAGGATCCAGGGGTGACCAAACGGAAATCAGTTTGTGACAGAACTCCTAGCTAGAATTGACATCCTGACGGTGGAAGTGCGCCAGGGGAAGACTCAGATCAGAATCTGGCCCACATGTACACACCAAGATCAACACTGTTCTCACCCGAAATACTCGGGGCAGACATGGATCGCCACGCAAAATCCTTGAAAGACAACAAGTTTAACGGAAGGGGAAACCCGAGAATGCATGTGGACGAGTTCTGATCGACAACAGCAAGAAGAAACTATGATGACGCAACCTTATGTTATTTGTTCTAGGAGACCCTAATGGGAGAGACTATGGATTGATTCTGCAAAATACCCAAGGAGTCTATACACTTGTTCGTGGAAATGATGGAGAGCTTCCTCAAACGGCACAGGCTCCAGGAGAAATACAACGTGGCAGACAACTTGTTCAAGATCAAGCAGGGTGAGACAGGAGAGACTTCACACCTACGTAAACAGATGGAGGGCAGCTGCATAAGCATGCAGAAATCTGAATAAGGACGTGGCCTTGTCGGCATTTCGGGAAGGCATCCCTCCATCCTCATTTAAAGAGAAGTTAGTCAAAAAAATTGGCTCAGTTATGACGAGGTGATAGACCTGGCGCTAGAGAAAGCAGCAATTGAAAAAATCGTTTATTGGAAAAAATTCAACAACTGTCAGGATAACAACCAGGAGAAGAATCACCACAAAAAAACCCACCCACCCAACCCAACCATGAACCCGATGAGGAACTTGCGCTACCACTAAAACAGAACCACCACCAACAGAAAGACAAGACCTAGGGAGCTTGCACCACAAATGAAACATCATTCCAAACCGCCGCTTTACAAGAACGACAATCACCATCAGAATACGGGTCACCAGCACCACAATGCAAAACTGCACAACCTGCCCCACTTCTAACGGAACCACCCCCGCAAGGAAATTTTCACTGTTGACAACACACCTATTGAGGCCACCCTAGCAAAGCACATGGACATCATACCTGGTCTCCTACCTAAGTTCCACAAGCAAACGTAAACGCAAATGCGATGCGCAAGGGTAATTGGTGCCAATACTACGAGATGTGTTCTCACACTACAGACAGTTGTTGTGCGTTAAAATACATTTTATACAACTTACAAAAGGATGAAAAAGTCTCAGAGGTAGGAAAAGACAGACAACCCAGGGAGACAGACAAGATGCGTCAGGTGGCAGCAATAAAAGTCAGGGGAACGATCAACACATTATTTGGGGGCCAGTCGAAGAGGCAAAGAAGTTGTTCCAAATGGGAGAGAGGTTTGTAGGGTCGGTCAAAACACTGCTCCCAAGGCCAGACGCATGGACTGGGGAACCATAAGCTTTTCAGCAGACGAGAAGGATAACAGAAAAATGGTTGACCCCAACACTCTGTTTGTCATTACCGCAATGGCAGACAGGTGGAACATAGAGCATATCCTAGTGGACAACAGATCTGCTATGAACATTATCTACTTACCAGCCTACAAACTCTTAGGGAGATCTTTTAGAAAGCTAAATCATGACCACGAGCCACTAACAGGCTTTTCGGGGGAAAGTCGGCATCCGTTAGGGAGCTATATGATGAAATTTGGGCTGGGCACGCATGGAACACCATAGAAGGAGATCAGGACGGAGTTTATAATTTGTGACTGTCTGTTAGATTATAATGTCATCTTAGGCCAACCAGCCATCAAAAAACTGAAGATCATTATTGCTAACCATCTCTTCCTCTTAAAATTTTCAACAGATCACAGAGTCAGGTACGTCAAGGGATACAAGGCCCGGGATATCCCATCAAACTCCGACGAAGGAAGGTGCCATGAGGTATTAGCGGTAAAAGAGATTCTTGAAGCTACGACTGACAAGTTTGAGACACTAGATGACCCCAAGGAAAACATATGTTCCGTTAAGCCTACTAACAGAAAAGATTCCTTCACCATAGTGCAACTCTCAGACGAACACCCAGAGAGGATAATCCAAATGGGAAATCAGTTGAACGATGACCACAAAACGCAACTTGTCAAATGTCTGAGTGACCACTAGGCAGTATTCGCATGGGGTCCTATATAGACATGGCGGGCATCTCCCAAGAAATGACCACCTACAAGCTCAATCTTGCTCCTGACGCGGTACCAGTTAAACAAAAATGAAGAGCATATGATGAAGAGTGCTATGCAGCCATGCATGCGGAAGTGGACCGTTTACTTAAGATAGGCTTCATCCAACCAGTCAGCTACCCCAAGTGAATTTCAAACGCTGTCATGGTCAAAAAGAGCAACAGAACATGGAGGATGTGCGTCGAGTACACCAACGTCAGCAAGGCTTGTACAAAGTATAGTTTCCCCCTCCTTAGAATCGATCAGCTTGTTGACGCAACCGCAGGTCACGAGTTGCTATCTGTCATGGATGCATACTCCGATTACAATAAAATACTAATGGAACCAAGTGATCAGGAGGCCACAAGGTTTGTAACGGATAAATGGCTGTACTGGTATAACGTCATGCCTTTCGGACTAAAGAATGCAGGTTCCACATACCAAAGATTCATGATCCAGATCTTTGGTCCCCAGATGAGCAAAACGGTAGAGGTGTATATGGACGATATAATGGTAAAAAGTGTAAAGAAAGAGACGCATGTGGAAGACCTAACGGTAAACTTGCAGATACTGCTAAAGTAAGGAATGTGATTGAATCCTTCCAAGTTCATCTTTGGCGTTACCACCAGTAAGTTTCTGGGGTACATTGTAAGTGAGAGAGGAATCGAGGCCAAACCTGAGAAAATTCAAGCAATACTTGATACCAAAACACCAGCTACAAAGGCAGACTTACAGAGCCTGACGGGAAAATTAGCCTCCCTCAACCGCTTTATCTCCCGTTACACGGACAAATGTGAACCTTTCTTTAAGGCTTTGTGGAAGACAAGTAGAAAGGTCGTAGACTGGACCCTTGACTGCGAAGAAGCATTACAAAACATCAAATGGTACCTAACCTCTGTACCAATGCTTTCCAGGCCACTCAAAGGAGAAACCATATACCTATATCATGTTGTATCTCTAACGGCAGTTAGTTCGGCACTTATCAGACGAGACGAAGACAAAGGGGAGTTACCCGTATTTTATGTAGCAAAGGGAATCACACCACCAACAACCCGTTAATCCATGCTGGAACTTCTGACATTAGCCCTGGTAACTTCCGCAAGGAGATTGCGCCCTTACTTCCAAGCTCACACAATTCAAGTAATGATGAACATGCCACTCTATCAAGTACTGCAATCCCTCGAACATAACGGACGACTAAGCAAGTGGGTTGTGAAACTTAGTGAGTTTGACATCCACTACAAACCATCAGTGGCAATGAAAGTTCAAGCAGTGGCAGACTTCATTGCGGAACTTACCCCAGCTGACGGAGAGAGGATCATGGACAAACAGGTCACAATGGAGCCCAACCAGCATAACATTTCCTCACCATGGCACCTATATGTTGACGGATCCAAAAACACGAAAATAAGCAGAGCAAGGGCCATACTGACGGGACCTGGAGGAATTTTCGCAGAATATGCACTAAGGTTTAACTTCAAGGCTTCCAACAATGAGGCAGAGTATGAGCCCTCATTGCGGGACTATAGTTAGCAAAGGAGTCAGGAGCATCGAACATCAGCATATTTAGCGACTCGCAAGCAACTAGTGGTCAACTCGGTAAACGGAGAGTTCACAACTAAGGGGGACCGAATGGCCACATACCTAGGTTACGTAAAGACATTGTTAAGAAGATTCAAGAATTACACAATAACGCACATCCCAAGAGAACAGAATGGGAAAGCAGGCGCACTCGCCCGTTTAGCCACCGCCCTGACAGCCCACACTCCAAGTCAAACCATAGTGAAAATACTTAAGAAGTCCAGCATCAACAAGACTCTAACCGAAGTGTTCTCACTATCAATTCAGGAGTATAGCTGGATTACTAAAATTGTAAAATACAAGTCCTCCGGGGAACTTCCGTCAGACAAGGTCCAGGCTCAGGCGATCATATCAAGAGCAGCAAACTTCAGTCTTCGAAACAGACAATTATACAGGCAGGTTCCCAAGTGGCACAATTTGAAGTACGTTACAGAGGTAGAGGGACAGTCCATCTTAGAGGAGGTACATTTAGGAACTTGCAGTCATCACGCTGGCGTAAAAACGCTAGCATACAAGGTCATGAGATATGGCTTCTGGTGGCCAACGATGAAGGAAAATGCTTTCAAGATGGCAACAAAATGCCATGAATGCCAGATATTTGCACATAGGAACCAAGCTTCTGCTATACCACTTTCCATCATCATCCCAGTTTCATTGGCACAGTAGGGACTCGACTTGATTGCAAAGCTCCCAACGTCTAAAGGATAATTCAACTTCATCATTGTCATTGTAGACTACCACACGAAGTACATTGAGGTGGAAGCGTTGGTGGTAGTAACAACCGAAAAGGTCAAGAACTTCTTATAGAAGAACCTATTTTGCCATTACAGATCCCTGTTAACAATCATAATGGATAACAACGCACAGTTTAACAATGATGAGCTGATCAATTGGTCCAAACGGAAGGAAACTACAATGTTGTTCTCCTCACCCTGCCACTCAAAGACAAACGACCAGGTAGAAGTAGTGAACAAGATAATAAAGAAGGGATTGAAGAAGAAGTGGGGCAATCTCAAAGATGGACTAATGGGCTGAGAAATTGCCCGAAGTACTCTGGTCCATCAGAACTACCGTGACAAAGGCCACGTGACAAACACCAATCTGTGTCACATTTGGAACGAAAGCAATTCTTACTTTAGAGCTAACCCACCTCAGCCCAAGGATAGAAAGCTTTGACAAAGCCACAAATGAGCAAGTCCTCGGCCTAGACGCCGCCCTACTTGAAGTAAGACGCGAAGCAACACACCTCTGTAATGTCGAGAACATGCAGAGAATGACACATTTGTACAACAGACACGTCAGGGCCAGGCCCTTGCACTTAGGTGTCTGGGTTCTAAAAGTAGTCACCCACAAGGTAACTGGTCTCCAACCAAGGTGGGAAGACCTGTACAAGATAACGGAAGAAGTGAAGGCAGGCACTTATTACCTTGAAGACATGAACGTAAAGCCCTTGCCGCATTCATGGAAAAGCAAAAATCTCAAGAAATATCATCATTGATACCATTGTGTAGTTACCCTAACGTTGCCAGCTGCACTCACACTATGGGGTAGGGTTGCGTTAAGGATTTTGTTTGTAACGGACATTGTCCTTCTCTATTTTGTCAACTACAGTCAATGAATTAGAGAACTTTTCAGACCATCACATGTGTAATAATGGTAAATGTACTTCCGTTTGATTATTAATTCTGTTTCACTTAACATAGGGGAGACATATGATTAAGTTCTCCTCAGACCATTCATTGAATAAAGACAAAGCACAAAATGGAAAACATAGCAAAAGTAAACACACAATCAGTCTACACTTAACCAAAATATTGTCTTCAAGTTTATATATAAAAACATCCAACAATTGGGAAAATTTTAACAAAAGAAAGACAACAAACAAAAATTCTACACTTCATCCTCGTCCTTGGAGCTTGACGCACTAGAGCTTGACTTCTCACCTTCGTGTCCCTTGATTGATTCAACGGAGGTCTCATGGCCATCACTTCTGCCCAAGGAGTCACTGCTGGTAGTTACCACTTCAACCCCCAAAAACTCCGTCTAACCGCCCTTTGGATTCGTTTAAGTCTCCTTTGACGGAGCCTTCTCCTCTCGAGCATCGACACGTGGACGAGTCTCTTCCTTGGAGTCAGACCCATCATCATTTCCGTCATACTCTAGACCATTATCCTTTGCATACTTCTTCATGCAGAAGTAGCCTAACTCCTTATAGGAAGTCATTAAGTTAGCCATGGAAACCTTACTTTCCTGCTCCATTTCAGCACGTTGCTTAGCCAGAGCATCCGCCAGGGCACTCTCCTGCTCAGATGCTTTTGACGCAATCTTCGCTTCCAAGTCATTCACCTACAATTTCAGCTCACTGACTTGCTTTTCCAGAAGTCAATAGATTCTATGCTTGCATCATAATGCTCTTCGGCTAGCTTCAGGGCCACCTCAGCGAATTTCTTCTCCTTCAGCGCCTCCTCCTGAACTTGCTGCAGATGCTCTTTACTCTGCTCCCAGCCCTCCACCTCCTTTATGCATGCATTCCAGGAGAGCAACTTCCATTTGAGCTGGCAAAGGTTCTTTTCATCCTTCCTCCTCACAGTAGTGAGACGTCGTATCTCACCCTTCACAAGCGCGAGCTCATGCTTCACCCCAACGAGGTTCGTCTGCACAGCATCAGATCCGTAAAGCTCTGTCAGAAGATAGACCTCATGCACAACCTCCAACAAAATGGCATCGGCCTCGACCTCATGGCCCAGTGTAATTCCCAAATGGGAGAGACCAATAAGGACTACGTGCCTCTGTTTACATTGATGACCGTCGGGCCGACTCAAGTACTCATCTATGTTGTCTACTGGCATGGTTAAACTCGAAGTGAATGCCTGGTACAAAAGGACAAATGATCCGTCAGGCCCGAGGCACTCAATTCGAGCCACCACTCAGATGATAGACACCTAGCGGACTCAGGGACTGACGACGTCGAAGCTTAATAGCGGAATCCATGCGGAAGCAAATGCAACAAAAATAAATAAAAAGAAGAGTAAAGATACTTACAAATGGTAGTTGACGTGCGTCGAGCGAGCAAGGCAGACAACATAGCGAGAGAGAAAACTAACAGAGCTTCGAGAGTGAGTGAAGGAAATGTGAAAAATGATTTCACACTCCTCCACTAGGAAGCAAAGGATTTCACTAAGGGCATCTTTGCCATTCACGCTAACCGAGGTGAGCCGCAGGATCCTGCCGCGTGTCCCACTATTTATCAGGCAGAGAGACACCTTAGTTAACAAAGCGACACCATTATTACCCCATCTCTTTGCAATCACGCCAGCCGTTGCTTCAGAATTCAAAATTCAAGTCCGAACCGAGACGTGGCACACATGTAGCCTCACAAAGAAAACATGACACTTATAGGCCACGTCCAAAAAAGAAAAGGAGGCAAAAACCATCATTTTTATGCTAACTGATATTGTCAAACGGTACTTGTACAGGTTACGCATTGGACTAACGGACCATCTAAAGAAAATCTCAGAGTTTGGCCTACCTTTAGTCATCTAGTATCTGAAACGAATCCCAAAGATAACACTGACAGATTAAGCTCCTGACGCAAATCACACCAGAAATTAATCTCATCCAATAACTGAGGCGAATCCCACCATTGGACTAATAGAACATCTGAAGCAAATCCTAGAGTTCCATCCACCTTCAGTCACTTAGTATCTGAAGCGAATCTCAGAGCTAACATTGACGGATTAATCTCCTAATGCAAATCACCCCAGAGATTAATCTCATCTAATGGCTAAAGCGAATCCTACCATTGGGCTAACGAAACATCTGAAATGAATCCCAGAGTTCCGTCCACCTTCAGTCACTTTGTATCTAAAGCGAATCCAATAGCTAACACTGACAAATTAATCTCCTGACGCAAATCACACTAGAGATTAATCTCATCCAATGGCTGAACCAAATCCCACTATTGGACTAACGAAACATCTGAAGCGAATCCCAGAGTTTCGTCCACCTTCAGTCACTTAGTATCTGAAGCGAATCCCAGAGCTGTCACTAACGGATTAATCTCTTAACGCAAATCACACCAGAGATTAATCTCATCCAATGGCTAAAGCGAATCCCACCATTGGACTAATGAAACATCTTAAGCGAATCCCAGTGTTTCGTTCACCTTCTGTTACTTAGTATCTGAAGAGAATCCCAGAGTTAACACTGACGGATTAATTTCCTGACGCAAATCACACCAGAGATTAATCACATCCAATGGCTGAAGCGAATCCCACCATTGGATTAACGGTACATCTGAAGTGAATCCTAGAGGTTCGTCCACCTTCAATCACTTAGTATCTGAAGAGAATCCCAGAGCTAACACTGACGGATTAATCTCCTGACGCAAATAACATCATAGATTAATCACATCCAATGGTGTTATGTGAATCCTACCATTGGACAATCGTACCTAGACTCTCGGGGACTCCAAGGCTAACACTAATCGTTTGTTACTTTGATACTATACAGGTCGCGCCTCGCCAAAGATATTGGATAATGCTTGTGTAGTTGGGGGACTATGAGGTTAAGCAATCGAAACTTCACGCATGAATTAAGCTTAATTAGCCAATTGCAAACGTAACTCCCTAATCAAGATCGTCCTCTTAAGCTCGAGAACTTGGGGGAATTATTAGTACACCACACTGTACATGTCTAATTAAGCATGATTAACGCTAAACTTTAGCTTACATCTCATAAGCTAACGGAAGGACTGACCAGAAAGGAACAACTTTGGTGAATAGACCTTTCGAAACTGATCAAGTCCTAACGGAACACGCGCCCTCCAAACCCAACGGATTAGACAGGTACTGCAGAGAAGGTAATGAAGGTTAATCCCACATCAAACAATAAATGCTCAGCCAACCTCCAACCGCTCATTTAAGGCCCCATTTATGGCAGGAAGGAGGTAATGCATCTCACGCTAGTACTTTGCTAACACTATTATACTTCCAATTCACTGACTTAAGCATCAGAGTATCAAAGGTGGGCCATCCCGTCTTGATCTCTAACACATTTTATGGATTGTAGTTTGATAGGAGAAATGCAGAGGAAAGGGAGATCCGTCAGGAACGATCCTCATAATCATCTTACTATCCATTACCATCTTCTTAACGGATCTTGGTTAAAACAACTTGTGCTTTAGAAAAAGAACGTGGGAAATGTCAAGCCCTCATCCTAATTTTTATGATTAGTCTAATATCCTGGACACCATAAATGTTGTGCAATGAACTTATAACTTCTGATTGAGCCAATAGTACTAGTATTTGCTGCTAAGGTAACATTAGGGATACCAATGGTATCTCATCTGATCTCTAACCCCAAAAAAGCTTATGCACCTAACAAAACATTCTCAACTTCTTATTGCCTCCAAGCTAAAAAGAATTGATGATACCAACTGTTCTATGAGTGTGAGTTTCCTTAGATTGCCAATTAATGTCTCTATCAACCTTGCATTAAATCCTTACACATTAAATACCTTTCTCAATCTAAAATTCTATATGTTCTCTTTGCTAATTCAACCATAAGATATACCAAATAATTTTCATTTCAACAACACAATCCCAAGAATTTGGCTCATAAAAATCTAAACACTGGGAGAAAGATGAATAGACTAACCAACGAGAGCTTTTAATTTGAGAGAATAGTTGATGGTAAAGTCAACATCAAATTTGGCCAAATGATTCAGAAGCTTGTTGTCGATGTTTTCTCGAGGATTGGGATTTGAGTTGGAGTTGGAGTTAGAGTTATGCTTCTGGGTTGTGTCTTATCTAATGTCAGCCATTTCAACAACGACGTGCCCTGTGAAAATCGCAACTATGTTTTTTCCTATTCCTCCCTGTATATGTAGACATCACCAAAAAGACCTCATCTTTGTGGTCCTAATTACTTATCTCTATCTCTACTACAATAAAGGGAAGTCCCTTTTGGTGTCATTGATGTAGCAAAATATAAAAAAAACTCAAAATAGCCATGAAAGAAGGAAAACGTACGCAAGGAAACAGATGGAAATTGATAGAACATAAGGGCCAAAACGGGTAATATCCCAAGATGAATAACAAAAGAAAAGAAAAAGACCACGATCAAACTGTTACCCTGATCAGTTCGATCAAAGAGAAAGGAAGAAAGTAGTTTCACTGACGACAAACCAACGAAAACTGTCAAAGGAGTAGCAGGAGCCCGACGAAAATGGGAGTTGATCTGACGAACAACATATGCATATCCTCTCTTAGGCATATAGACAAACCTGCCAAAACCCAAATCGATACTCTTATTGACGGGTAAGGATGATTGATTCAGTTCACTTTAATCGATTTGGTTCTTTGAATTAGTTGATTTCATTTTATCATCGATTGTTTGGAGTCGATGTATCAATTGCACTGAAAGTGATGATTGTTTCAGTTCACTTTCGATTTTATTGTTCGATTGTTTATTTCATCAATTCTTGGTAACCTTATTTGCTTTACTATATTTTTAACTTGCTAACCCAGAAGAGTATAATGCAAGATAATTTAATTTGATGGAATAAGATGCATGAGTTAAGATGTTATTGAAGAAGACGTATACATGGGTTAAGATATGTGCAAGGGAGGTGTAAGAGTGAGTGGTGTGGTTCTGATTGTGTATGTCACTGAGAGAGTCGTCTTCTATAAGAGCATGATTGTAGCAGCTGAAGAGATAAGGTGGTCAATGACAACTGGGTTCTCCTTCAAGCACGTGTGAAGAATTGGATGCAGTTCAATTGTGAACCATTCTATAAGTAGCAGATGGTAGAATAGTAAACTACATATAAGCTCAGAAGGTTTTCTCATTCTATTTCAAAAGTGTAGAAGAGTTGTCAATTTTTTACTAATTCAAATACAAGCATTACAATGTACCTTTTATAGTAGACATGTATTTTTGATTATGTGGATATCTAGTTTACCTTTTATTTTTTTGTATCCGTTTCTTTTGTAAATAAAAGTAGGTATAGTTGGTATTTGTTGAGGCTGTTAACTTCGGTATGGTTCTAATTTTGTAGGACAAGGTAAATTATGGTTTTAAAAGATGGTACTTTTTTCACTCCTAAGGATGAAAAGTAGCCAAACGAGTCGATACCCAATTAACTTTGCTGAGATTAGGAACACGAAAGCCACCGACACCATTTCAAGAGCAACGACTAGGAATAGATCATTTACATGTAGGTTCTCGACTCTAGATTTCGGCTCTTTCTTAATGTTTGTTCATATGGTTTCTATGCATTTTGGGTAATATTTCATGTAGAGGATAGTTGAAACTTGAAAGTTGTAGTAAATTGCAGAGGAATTCTGGCTATGAGCAAACCTTTTGAGAGAGGGGTAACTAGGTCTTATTTGAAGAATTCATGGCTTTGGATCGTTACCTCCGTTGAGGTAACTTAAACTATCTTTGGTCTCCCTCTTTCTCTCTGGAAATTTGTTTATTTAAGTAAGAGATCTTTGCTTATGTTTCATTTGAATATTGAATAGCATATTAGCATATGCTACAAATTGTTCGATAACATTATTAGGCCATGTAAATTTTTCATCTGTATATTCTTTTAAATAATTAATCATAGTTATGATTATTGCAGTTGCTGAACCAAATTTTGTGGGAACTTACCCAAATCATCCCCTAATGACTATTAGGCATCTATATTACTAGTCTGGACTTACATACTCCAGTACAGGTTAGATGCTCTGCTCTTGGTACAAATTACCAGAGTGAATTTAAAGACGTTGATCAAGAACTTAATACATATATTGATATATACAAGACAATATAATCAAATGATATCCGGATGGGTACGTACTATTAATGCTTTTCTAATAAAATTTCGGTAAGACATTTTTAATCGTAATCTTCGAGTTTCAGTGATCTTTTCTTTATTTAAGTAATTTGGTCTAGGGTTATTGTTGCTGATGTTATCTTGGAATGTACCGTAGCATATTTAATGAGGACCACATAAGGGAATAAAGTAAGACAAGGGATATCTTTCTTGCAATAAGCAATAGTGGGAGCGCAGATCCCTCTTATAAGGGGAACTCTAATAAGATGATCAGTGCTGATTATTGTAGCTTCACCGTTCACTAGGTGTTGTATTAAAAGATCAAAATTTTGTGAATTTGTTTAGGTAGGTGCCAGATGATGGGAAACTAAATTATTTTTTGGATTATAAATGTAAATAGTACGTGTTGTTTATACAGAATAATCATTTACTAAATAAAGGATATAGACATATAGTTGTGGGAGTCTTAGCAGATTCGGATATAATTAGTGCTTTCCATACTTTACAATATTTTAGGTAGTTTTTGCAAGTCTCTAAACTTTTTTTTCTTCCAAAATTTTAATTTTTTCAGCTTTCAAGATGCACTGTATTAAGTGGACATACAAATTCTTGATTCATAAAATTTCTTATCACACCCAAATGGATGAAGCATGTATTGATTTTTTTCTCTCTCTAAAGTTTACATGTATTAGAAAATAAGGTCTCACAACCGCTCGCGCGAGCATAACGCTCTTCCGCACGTGCATATGCGCGTGCAGGAAGGCTAGTTATAATAAAAGAAAGTCTCTCTTTGATGTTATCGCCATACTAAAATATGAAAACCCCAAAATAATCATAAGGAACAAAAACAAATACGCAAGGAGAAAAAGATAGAATGAATAGAATAGAGGACAATGTTGTAGATGCCCAGAAAGAATGACAAGACCCGACGATCAAACAAAATATCCCTATCAGTTCAACAAAACTCCAAAAGAAGAAAAAAGAAAAAAATTGTAGTTGTTGTGGAGATTATTAGCTTTCCAGTCTTCATTGTTTCGGGATTCAGTGATCAACTCATTCTTCCACAATATATCGTGACACTTTAGTTGAGCTAAATGTTTGGGGATCATCTATTTTCGATGCTCATTCAATCAATAGCATACATATTTTTTTTATCTGTATAGGAAATTTATGCCAGAATAATGTATGCAGTCAATACTTTGTGCAGTTGACGAACTATAGAAAGCTGACAGCTGCCAAGAGAAAAGGAGGTACGTACTAGAAAGCAGTGAAGCTTCAAACACAAAGATGGCATAATGCTGCATTCATGTATAATCAATTCATGACAATATACAACACTATACATCATACTCTCGGTTTCTTTTCCTCTCTTTTTTTCTAATAATTATGCCAATTCATCTGTTGTTGACTTTGTCTATTACTTTTTTAGGACTAAAGCAAACTAGCCGACAATATTGGGGAAAAGCCAATGACATTCCTAATCACTACTTCACACTATCTTGTGTTTGATTGTTTTAATTTGTTAGCATTAGTGCAAATATATCACTGTATGGACGAAAGAGAATAGTGTTGCAGAGATTATGCAATTTAATCAGAGATTTCCACTAATTTGTGTATGTTAGATGTTTCTTTATGTTCCAACCGATCAAGATAACACTTGCTGATTTAATTTAGTTTTAATAACACATAACGTATATCTTTGTTTCGTCTTTCTGGTGCCTAAAACAATCTAAATGTACTCTTAATAAATATACTAATAAATAATGCATTACGTATTATTGGGAATCGATCATTAGAGATATTCTCGGTCTCTTTTGGTTCCACTTTAGAGACAATCTATTCAAACATAGGATTTGGGATAAAAAAAAATTAGTATCGTTGAATTATATATGCGTAAAATAACATAACATCATGCCGTTTAATAAATAATTTAGAATTCGCATGTGCTAGCGCAATGCTCTTCGGCACGTGCAAGAAGGCTAGTAATAATAAACCGAATACAAAGAATGCATCAATGCTGGAAGGCCAGTAATAATAAACCAAACACAAACAATGCATCGATTAAATATTTTAATGTAGACTTCCAGTAAAACCTATCAAACTGAGTCTGCAGTTTATGTAAGTGGGAACTCTTTACTCCTTGTTAACTTGGGAGTTTCAAGCAAAGAAATAATCTCCTTTTTCAGATGATCCAGATACATGTCCGCTGGATGCTGTACCCTCGCAATACCGGCAATTGCCTTGTTTTCTTCAGCTGTCCCTCCCTCTAAGAAAACTCCCATAATCTTCCCTTTCTTGATCCACACTGTTCCAAACTTTGGTTTTGTTGATGAAGGATTGTTGTCTCCAAACAGCACAGGATCACCAACATTGTCTCCATAAAATGTCCACGAAAGATTGAACAAGCGAGAATAGAAGTATGGAACATAATCATACTCCGGAATGGATCTCCTCTCTTCGTTTGCCTTGATGGCTTTTACTGCATGCTCTGCCAATTTTCTGGCATGGTCTACATGCTCAACTCTTCTCATATCATTGTAAAGTTTTACAGGAAAAGTAGCCACATCCCCGACTGCATACACATCAGGATCACCTGTTCCGAAGAATGCATCAGTTTTGATTCCGCCTTTCTCCTGATCAAGCCCTGCAAATAACTCGATGAGAGGTTTGGCACCAACACCAACAACAACAATGTCAGCTTCCAGCACTGTTCCGTTCTTGAGTTTGACTGCTTTTACCTGGCCATCACCATCAACATCGAATGCCACTGCAACTGTACCTTTGATAATTTTAATCCTTTATTTCTAAAGTAACTCTCATAGAAAGCAGCTATCTCTCGAGTGAAAAGCCGTGGCATGCACCATTATTCGGGATAAACCATTGTAAGTTTTGTAACATCAAACTTGTTGATGCTCATAGCAGCTCCGACTTCAAGACCAATATATCCTCCTCCAATAACCACTACTTTTCCTTTTTACTTGGCTCTAATGTCTTCTACAAGCTTATCTGCATCACTGATTTCTCTCAAGTAGAAAATGTTCTTGGCATCAGCACCATGTACACCAAACTCTGTCAACCTTATCGCTCTGGAACCAGTTGCAAGTATCAGAGTTTCATAACCAAATTGTATTCCCGTTGCACTAGTAAGGATTTTTGAATCAAGATCTGCTTCGACAATCTCTGTGCGTAGAATTAAGTCGATACCTTTTTCCGTATACCACTCAGGTAGCAGCCTCTCTCCTCCACTTCCAACACAGACATGGAACCCTGGAAGTCTTGCAGCTCCCTCAGGAAACAGCTGGTAGGCTTTACTGAGAACTGGACGTTCATAAGGCGCCACTGCTTCTTTTGATATGATTCCTAACTCACCTGGCTTGATCCCTTCTTTAACAAACTCCCTTGCTGCATATCCAGCTGCAACTCCGCCACCAATGATCAAGTACTTGAAACACTATCCATGGAAAGCCCACTATACAAACTTCCTTGCTGGAGCAAGTCCTTAACCTCTATGATTTTTTCTTCAACTAGCTTCCCAAAATGTTCACTTGAGAGATATTTCCTTTGGACAATCATTTCAATAGTTCGTATTTCAGTTTTAATCCTTTCCACATCATCTAACCACTCAAAGACTTCCTCCTGTTGTCTTTTAATAGGATTAGGATGCTCCTCAGCGTCTAGTTTTTGCTCTATATCTGCAGTTTGGCTATCTAGCTCTGTCAACATTCTTTTAAGAGTTTCCATATTTCCTCTATGATTTCTGTGAAACTCCAACCATCTAGTGATCAGAGCCCATATGAATATCAATGTTTCACCAATTGGCTTAAACAATGCCATAGATAAGCTCCTACACATAAGTACCCCATCAGTGCAAGAAAAAGTCACTCTGAATACACAATTAGATGAAAAGAAGATTCATTGATCTGGTAACGAGCAATCAGATACTAGAAGTATAATTTTAGACTTTGAGGTTAGCTGGACTTACAAGTTACAACATGAACGAAGAAATGTTTAATTGTACTTTAATTCAATTCTATTTTGCTTTATTACTGTTTACTCACCCATTCACCAACAAGTACTGTAAATGTCGTAGCATACATTTATATATGATCTGGACCATATTATATAAACTCTCTTCCAACATTACTGTTAATATGTTCAACCAATATAAGAAAAACTCTACCTTTCTGCTAACTTTAATTCAGAATAAAGTGATATTTTCATTGTTAAATATGAAACCACTAGATCAGAAGACCTTACGAAACCAGCTAATCTAAAAAGTTCCGCCACTTAAATAATTCGATGATGAAATAACATCAGCTATGAAATGAAACATACTAAAAAATATTGCAACGGGAATTGTACTGACTATGGTGAATTATAATCATCAAAACTAAATAGAGGTGCATAGCAGTACTTATGTTTGCTCCAGCAAGCTGTTAGGTGCTATAGCTTTGCTTACCTGTTAACTGATCAATGTTCCATTATGAAACTAAAAAAATGCATTATGACTTGCAAAGCTTAAAAATATATTAATATGAAAGGACAAACTTACCTGGCCTCAATGACGCAGATCCTTTTTGGTGAATAAGAGTCCTCTAGGAAAGATCGGAAAAGAAAATAAAAATAAAGCCAATGCCGATCGAGTAGATATGCCTCTCAACTCTCAAAGACCTTGAGTCAAAGTTCGCCCTAAAATGTTGCTCCTTTACAATAGAAGTGAAGGAGAAAAAAATAGCGGAGTTATCAGAGCAAGGTATGTATTGTTTGGTACTATGATAATCAAGGAAGCAAAGTATATATATGACTGGCAGAACAGTTGAGGCCCTAAAATGATTACATAAAATACTTTTCCCAGGTTCAATAAATTTAAAGTTGTTACACTAAACGTTTTCTTGAAACAAGGGCAAGAGCATACATATCACTACCAGAATAATTACTATAGTTGACGACTTCAAGAAAAAAGAGGCCGACGATTTTTGTTGTCGTCGGTTATAGTACACTATAGCCGATGACAACACCAAAAATCGTCAGCTATAGTACTATAGCCAACGATTTTTGCAAAAAAAAGCGTCGGCTATACTTTTGCCGACGATTTTCAGCCTACAGACTATAGCCGACGATTTTTCGAAGCGTCAACTTGGTATGCAAAGCGCTTGGAAACCAACCTCCTTAGTTGGAAAGCGGCTGGCATCGCAGACCTTATAGACCTCTGTTTCTCATTACCCAATGGAGGAAATCGCGCTCCATTCACCGCCACTACGTGCTTTTGGAACGCCACTTGCAATTGCTTTCGTCTTCCCTGCGGCGATGTGATTATTACATTGCTAGATCCTTTTATCATGTTCGGGGTACCCATAGCATAACCCATTTGGAAGCAAGGCTTCACCACCAAGGTTGCAGACAAAGCTAGCCTCAACCGACCCACCTTTTTCCAAGCTTGGGTTACTCGCTTTATGCGCGACACATCCAACCAAGGAGGTATAGCTTTCCTTGAATTCTGGTTGTCAAAATATTTCTGTACATCTTCCCA
Source organism: Geum urbanum (assembly GCA_946800695.1). Lineage (NCBI taxonomy): Eukaryota > Viridiplantae > Streptophyta > Magnoliopsida > Rosales > Rosaceae > Geum > Geum urbanum. The sequence goes on along the minus strand of OX326998.1, from coordinate 68,756,009 downwards.
GAAGGTTAAAAAAATGTTGGACCAACCTCGCCGAGTGCTTATTTGTGGACACCAAAATGGGTCTTGCACAATCCATCATCGCATGCATCTATCGCAGCCTGAGATGGATCTCACTCTCGCCACTACAACTCAACAAGCCTTGCCCTTTATGGATGGTAGATTTTTGGCTTCAGATGTATTTCCTAGTTTTCCGTCATCCAGAAGTACCGCCATTCGAAGCAGACAAGCTTCCGGGACAAACCCTAGCAACCCCTCTCTGTTTTGACGGTTGGACTTACCAGACCTGTTTTGCCACTTTCTGCTCGCACAATCACTACCCTTCAGACCCAGTCTACACCATCATGGACCGTCGTTTCCTGCCAGAGCTGGAAACTGGCTTTATGCCCTCACGAGACCAAAGTGACCAGGCGAAACTTATCTTCCTCTACAACCACACTTGTGGAGATTTCCTAGTCCCTAACTCGACCAAAGTCGGATACGAGCTATATTCCCCCAACCATTTCGCTAGGCAACTTGGACTAACATAACGTGCTTCTATACCGCTGGCCGGTTAAGTGAATCGCTATGGCATCTGGCAAGCCACTTCTCATCCTGTGGAATCTGACACCGCTGACCCACACTTTGGCCTTCCGCTAGTGCTACTTCCTAAGGAAGAACTAATTTCTCCCCTTGTTCCTTCTGTAAATGTGACCTCACATTACCGCACATAGAAGGCACAATTTTGGGATGGCATCAGATCTACTCAGCCGTTATCCCTCTTTGCCTCCATCTTCAAAAACTTCAAGGCACAATTTGTCAACACCTTTGACAGGAAAGCACTAATACCTATCCCTGCAGACCTCAATGAAGATACTCCCTAGCCTGTGGTATATGTCTTCATCTAGTATTTATTTAAACCATTACCATAGGTATTGGAAATATTTTAGCTTCGCATTAATTATTCCTATTAGAACCCAAATAGTTCTATGAACAACTCAATCCTTGAATACCCAGTGAAGCTCATGAGGCTGTGATCGAGCCAGAACTAGAGCAAGAACAAAAGGATGAGCAACTATAAATTGTAAGTAATCACACCTTGTAATCAAAGTGAATCTCAAATTCTTCAAAATATAATTGCTCCCTCCTATTCCAGAGATCCCAAAAACAGAACCGGATCGCCTCGCCAGTTGGCGACTCCGGCAAGCGAAAACAGCGCTGCCGCAAACTCCTCTCTGATGATGTTTTGGAAGCACCCGTTGATCATAATGAGCCACCCCAGCAAACAACATAGCAACTCGTACCTTCTATTTCGACGGTTAATGCTTCATCAGCCCAACCGTCTCGTCACAGCCTGTCGGCACTCCTACCATCGCCGAACGACCACATGAGTTGGTCGAAACCAACCTCTCGTCCACTCACGAGGTACTTGTCGTTCATTACCTCTTAAAAAATTTTGCACAAACATTTACTTATGAAAATAACCTCAAATATCTCTCACCACATCCTTAGGATCTACCCAACGTTCTCGAAAGGAAGATTGTTGCCAATGCTGAGGATGCAGATGCTGACAAAGGTGTTCATGGTTCCCCCGACAATGAATTCAACCACCATGTTTCTGAGTCTGACAAAGACACCGCTCTGTCAAAGACTTACCAAGACGAGTGTGATGTCGTAGGCGAACGGGCCGATGCGGGTAATTCCCAAGACGCACCTACTTTTACCTTTGTTGACGCTCCCTTCTCTTATCATACCATGAATCATACTCCTGAAGAATAGCAAGCTATTGCGGGAGGGAAAATAATACCTTTCCCGATCTAAGATCCCTTAGAGGTGAAAGACGCTACAAACGAGCCCAATAGGGTCTCAGAACAGATGATACATGACATCCTCCACTCGCCTGAGTCAGAAGCGCCTGGCGAAGCTGAGGTATGTAAATTTAGTTGACCCTCATTTGCCACTCGTCTGCCTACATTATCTAAGCCATACAGTTTTTAATTTAATAGGATCCAGAACGCCCAGAGCTCTCTGAGGGCAGCCTATGCTCTATATTCAAGGAGTTGTACAATTCCTCAGAGATAGAGCATAGGCTGCCCTTGAAGGCATGTTCTCTTCCAGCAATTACTTCTAAGACCCACGTTATCATGCAAGCTACAATTCTTTGGGCCTCATCCTCCTCGGGTCCCGTCAACCAAGTGGCTGATTCGCATCTTTTCAAGCATTTAATTAAACACTTAATCAAACATGAAAGCAATTAAAACCCTTCTTTGTAGATGTAGCATTGGTAAGTAGGGATCGTTCTTAACCGGGGATTGAGGGTGCATGCATAACTATGCTAAGTTTAAATGGGAGTGCGAGATTTGTTTGTTTAATGCCTACAAAATTAAAGACAAAAACGTGGCAATCATACACATAGAGAAACCCTAGGACCCTAACATGCTTCACTCATAGACAAGCAAACAATCAAGAACCCTAGAAACCCTAAACATGCATCATTGCCGAAAAAAAACTAAACTAGTTATTTACAAGTGATCATCACATACTAATTACCTAAGCCGATTACTTCTTCTTTAAACAAGTTCTACGAAATTCATAGCACACATTAAAACACATACACATGCTTACATCGAATTAGAGAGCAACCAAATCATCTAGTTAACTTCCTAACTCAATTTTATCTTGATTAATTCGGTGGAACATGCTAGGGTGAACCAAATCATCTAGTGTCATCCTAAACAAGTTTCAAAGCATTAAGATCATAGTAAGCTAGCATACATATTCGAATTCATACTAAGAACACATGGAAGAACTCATAAAAATCCAAAACAATCATCTTTACACTAAAACATGTTGTCTTTCTACAAAAAGTAAAGAAAACCAATACATAACCGAAATTTGATACAAGATGTCATGTTACACTTTTTGCTCCGAGGAATTCGTCTCTCCGCAAGCTCCAAGTATAGCATCCCCTTGTTGGCGTGAGGGAGGACACAAGTGTTCAAAGCCAAATCTAGCGTAAGAACACTTATGGGTGAAGGAGGGATGTTTTTGAGGTGGTGATGGTGGTGTTTCGGCTAAGGAGAAGAGTTCTTCGACTTTGTGTGAAAGGAGGTAGTGTTTGGACAGAGATTCGGCTCCTAGAATGTGTGATCCTGAAACCCTAGTCGAGTCCTCATTTATATAGGCCAAGCAAAGCCTAATTCGACTCCTTTTAGAACTCTTACTACTCCACCCGGGTAACCTGACCCTTCTCCACTAAAATAGGGGTTTCTATCGTTCTAGGACTCCAAATCGCTTGATTCCAGTTGCGTTGGAAACTAGACTTCTAGATCTTTCCAACCATATGCTAATCGCGTCTAGATTCATCCGGATATGTTCACAGTGGCCTTTTGAAGTGGGCTGATCTGCACAGGCAGATTTCCTGATTTCTAGCTTTTGATCCATTTTCTTCTTTTGGGCTTCTTTGTGGGTGAATCTTGACATGATCTTGGACATTCTTGGACACATGAGCATGGTCTTGACCCATCTTAGTGATCTTTGATCCATTCTTTATAAATCGTGGCCCATTCTTCTTCATCTTTCCTCCTCATTTTAGGAACTTCCTCCTTAGTAGGTTTTGAGCTCATTTCTGCCTCCTTTACGGATTCCTCCTTTATTTCTACCTACAAACATAAAGTAAGTTAAAAACATATTTACTAAGCACAAAACAAAGTTAAATATAGAGAGAAAGACATTAATAATCAAGCATAAAATGCGTAGATCAAATTCCCCCACACTTAGACTTTGCTAGTCCCTAGCAAATACAAATCAAAGCAACGGACTCGATAAAAGAAAAATAAAGGGAAAAAAATAACAATGGGAAAAACGTCACACTTATATGTACAAAACACTTAGAAGTCTCAATGTTTCAAAGCCGCAAATTTTCATGTTATCATGTTTGAAAACGTAAGAGATACTAAGTAAAACAACACTAAGCCCTTAGTCAAAATTTGTCTCAGAAATTTCTTAATGTATATGGCAATGGAATTACATAACTTCAAATGATAACCAAGATATGATTCATGCAATGAACAAGTAAGACGTGGTGTAAACAATGGTGATGTTAAATCTGTGCATGTTTCGAATAAAGTTCAAATCAACTCACATGGATGCACTCATCATATTTTCACTCAAAAATGGATAGAAATAATTGAAAACCTCATGAATGAAATACTTGCACAAATGAACCAAACCATATGCTTACTCATGCAACTTACTCAACAGATTAACTGCTACTCATCTTAAGGATCAAAAAGGACTTTCGAAGGGTTGTAATGGGGCAAGGCTAAGGCATTCGAAAATTTAGATAAGTGGTGGTTAAAAACGTTCCAAAGACTTAGTCGAAATATCACAAACTTTGTAAAACCAGACTCCTTCATCTTTTCCACGCCTCCATGGTCAATCTTCTATAAACAAGGGCCAAATTTCATTTTGTTGGACCCTAACTTCATTCTAAACTCCCATTGAGCTTTGTGAACAGGACAAAGGTCATATTTCTTTATTTTTTTGGGCCTTCAATTCGTAGCATACTCCAAATTCACAAGTATGGGGGACATTAATCCAAACATTTACAAAACAGAACACATTGCCATGAGAGATCACAATTTTTTTTCTTTTCATTCTCTCGAATTCCTTTTTTTTTTTTTGGCAATAACACACTTTTTAAGCTATTTGGACAAGTCTATCCCCATACACACATTATACCAATCAAGGAGCATCACCAAAAATCTCCATCTTCGGCTCTTGTCGACATTACTTCACACTAAGTGTTCAGAACATACGGTAAAGAAGTCCTACATTAGGCAAAGTGTTTAGGTATTACGGATGACGAAAGAAAGCTTAATGTGGGCTCAAATGGTTTATCTAAGGGTGTCGCAACTCGTGCGCACATAAGGGACTCATGGCAATTTGGCTAGTGGTGGTAAACCTAAGTGCCTCTTATCATATCCAAAATCAGAGTATATGTCAACTATAAGCTTTGCAAATTTGACATGAGTAAGTTCTAGTAATCTCTAGTTCATTAAAATCTATGGCAAGTAACCAAATGATGCACATGCATAGTTTTGAGACTAATATGCATAAAATTCACTCAAAAGAAATGTATAGGCTCAAAACTCACGTTTAGGGTTCATATGACTTAAACTTATTCTCACATGCGAAATCTGTACCATGTTTAACTATCCATATCTACTACATGTCATGACACTCAAAATAACTCAATTAACACAAGAAATCATGAATGCAGTGCCATATGTATGTTCAAATTCAGTCCATTTTCATCATAGACTAACTAAGGGCATCCTAAGACTCTGTAAAACACTAAATTAGACTCAAAAGACTTCCTAAAAATTCAAAATAATAAAACCCACGAAAATTATAAACAAAAATAATTTTTTTTTTTTAATTTTTTTTTTGACTCAACAAAGTTGTAAACCCCTCCCCCACACTTAAACTCTACATTGTCCTCAATGTACCAAAGTAAAAGTATAGAATCAAGTATGAAAGAAAGATCTATGAAAATTCTATCTAAGAAAATTAAAAAGTAACGACAAAAATTAAAAAGAGAGGGAAGAGAATGCAAATCTGGTTTGTAGACTCCTCCATTGGGTTGCCTCCCAACAAACGCTTGTTTTTTTTTAACGTCTTACAGCCTAGACGTGTTGCTTTTATCCTTTTCACTTTTGACTTCCAACATTCTTGACGTTTTCTTTGCATGTGCACTTGCATGTATATGTTGGTGCCATCCTTTAGCTCGGCATTCTTCTTCTCTTTACGAGCTTGTTAGAATTCATGATCCACGAAAAGATACATTAGTTAGTGATCAATTAACTAATTAATCATAAACGTAGCTCATGTAGCATTTACAACAAGTATGTTTATCTTTCGTTACAAATTTATTACAACATAGTAGATAAATAAAGTTTACAAAACAATGTCCCAATTGATTTTTCGCCAAAGATATATGATTATCACATGCATCTAGAATTTAAATTAAGACTTAGATGATTAAATTGTGTAATGGCTCGAAATCCATTCTACTCCTTTGGGCAAGTCCGGAAATGGCCAGTTGGGATAGATGTAACGCGAGAGGTAGGACTAATTTCGAGAATATTCTCTTTCTTAGATCCAAATCCTGTCACCAGTCATAACCCTTCTAGTCACCATAACCGAAAATTTCTTACTAAGAGCAAAATTTCAATACGATATTACATCAACTCTTTCAATCAAAGTCCAACTTAAAAACTAAATAACAAGTGATAAAAACATAGCTAAGACTATTTATTTAACATTTTACAAAATCGGAGAAACTGAATACAGCTATTTGCAGAATTTATGTAGAATTAATCACACGTTGGAATTGCACAAAATTTTACGAGAGGACACTAGACACATATATACATCACTCTGTAAATTTTCATAATTTTCCAATACCTGCAACCAAGTCAGATAAATCTCACAAAATAGCACCTATCACAGTCCTGAATTAAAATTAATACTAAAACTAAAATAATTATAATCACATTATACAATAACAATAATGAATATTTTTACAGCAAAAATGACTCTTTGACCTCATACATATGGACTCTTTGACCTGCAAAAACAAAAACAAAGTTACAACATGTTTGGAACTCAAGAACACATGAAAATTTCCAGATTCGCATAAAATTAAACATAGCAGATTGTCGAATTTGACCAGAATTATTGGCTAGTCCGAATGTAATGAAATTTTACAGGCACAAACTAGAAACGTAGCCAAACAAGTCTGCAAATTTTCAGATTTTTATGAGACCTGTAGCTATGTCAAATAGTTTACACAAAACATGGCAGTGCACAGTTCCGAAAACAGAAAAATATAAACATATTGTACAAGCATAATCACACAATTCTTTACAATCCCCGGCAACGGCGCCAAAATTGATTCGCATCTTTTCAAGCATTTAATTAAACACTTAATCAAACATGAAAGCAATTAAAACCCTTCTTTGTAGATGTAGCATTGGTAAGTAGGGATCGTTCTTAACCGGGGATTGAGGGTGCATGCATAACTATGCTAAGTTTAAATGGGGGTGCGAGATTTGTTTGTTTAATGCCTACAAAATTAAAGACAAAAACGTGACAATCATACACATAGAGAAACCCTAGGACCCTAACATGCTTCACTCATAGACAAGCAAACAATCAAGAACCCTAGAAACCCTAAACATGCATCATTGCCGAAAAAAAACTAAACTAGTTATTTACAAGTGATCATCACATACTAATTACCTAAGCCGATTACTTCTTCTTTAAACAAGTTCTACGAAATTCATAGCACACATTAAAACACATACACATGCTTACATCGAATTAGAGAGCAACCAAATCATCTAGTTAACTTTCTAACTCAATTTTATCTTGATTAATTCGGTGGAACATGCTAGGGTGAACCAAATCATCTAGTGTCATCCTAAACAAGTTTCAAAGCATTAAGATCATAGTAAGCTAGCATACATATTCGAATTCATACTAAGAACACATGGAAGAACTCATAAAAATCCAAAACAATCATCTTTACACTAAAACATGTTGTCTTTCTACAAAAAGTAAAGAAAACCAATACATAACCGAAATTTGATACAAGATGTCATGTTACACTTTTTGCTCCGAGGAATTCGTCTCTCCGCAAGCTCCAAGTATAGCATCCCCTTGTTGGCGTGAGGGAGGACACAAGTGTTCAAAGCCAAATCTAGCGTAAGAACACTTATGGGTGAAGGAGGGATGTTTTTGAGGTGGTGATGGTGGTGTTTCGGCTAAGGAGAAGAGTTCTTCGACTTTGTGTGAAAGGAGGTAGTGTTTGGACAGAGATTCGGCTCCTAGAATGTGTGATCCTGAAACCCTAGTCGAGCCCTCATTTATATAGGCCAAGCAAAGCCTAATTCGACTCCTTTTAGAACTCTTACTACTCCACCCGGGTAACCTGACCCTTCTCCACTAAAATAGGAGTTTCTCTCGTTCTAGGACTCCAAATCGCTTGATTCCAGTTGCGTTGGAAACTAGACTTCTAGATCTTTCCAACCATATGCTAATCGCGTCTAGATTCATCCGGATATGTTCACAGTGGCCTTTTGCAGTGGGCTGATCTGCACAGGCAGATTTCCTGATTTCTAGCTTTTGATCCATTTTCTTCTTTTGGGCTTCTTTGTGGGTGAATCTTGACATGATCTTGGACATTCTTGGACACATGAGCATGGTCTTGACCCATCTTAGTGATCTTTGATCCATTCTTTATAAATCGTGGCCCATTCTTCTTCATCTTTCCTCCTCATTTTAGGAACTTCCTCCTTAGTAGGTTTTGAGCTCATTTCTGCCTCCTTTACGGATTCCTCCTTTATTTCTACCTACAAACATAAAGTAAGTTAAAAACATATTTACTAAGCACAAAACAAAGTTAAATATAGAGAGAAAGACATTAATAATCAAGCATAAAATGCGTAGATCAGTGGCCGCTCTTTAGAACCAGATTCTGAGTCTGGAAGACCTCTCAGCGAAGTTTGTCATTATCGAGCATATCCCTTCTGAGATCACACTTCCTCAAGCCTCCCTCAAGGAGCTTTTTGAGGCCAACTTGGACATCTCTAAGGCTATCAACACCATGCTAGATAAAGTGGTGGATTTGGGGAGGATTTCCCCTGGCGAGCTCGTCTCCATAATCTCTTGGTTTGAGCAATGCCTTCACGAACTCTACCAGCTGCAGGGCAACCAAGCTAACATAAAGCACCATTTGAAGTGCAAAGAAGTCACGGTTAGCGCAATGGCTGGCCAAATAGACCATGACCGGGCACGAGTCCAGACACTCTTTCAAAGTGTCTCCTCCTAAAGGGAAACTCTGGACACTAAAGAGGCTGAAATGGCTGCTCTTTAAGCGGAACTAGAACTTCTACTGGTCGATGCTCTTTCTACCCATGCAAATGCTCAGCAATTTCTTGACGAGAGTTCAAGACGCAAAAAGACTCTCAGAAGCTGGGGATGATGTTGCCTCTCTTTGTGAGACATATTACTCTGCCTGGGGTAACTTCGAGCATTTCAAAGTAGAGCTAAAAAAGAAAACCCTCTTATTGTAATCCCTGGGCCATCAATATTAGGCCTGACTTTTGTACTTCAAATAGTAACATTAACTCTCAATACATCATAATATTCTAAGTGAATTTTAACTCTAATAATCCACCTATTTTATGGACTTGCTCGTGGGCCTCAGGCATAGGCCTAATTAATGACACATACCCAACCACGACTGGCCCATCTCCAAATCATCCTGAATTTACGTGTTGTCGTTTTGTTAACCTAATCAATCCTCACCATTAGGGTTAATTTCAATTTGAAATTCGAATCGTGCCATCCCGTCACATAAAATCTTCCGGTTTCCAAAAGGCACGCTCAACTGCTCCAGGAATAAATGACCATTACTACATTGACTCTGAATGGATGAACCATCATATCAATGAATCCACAACAAAATGTGTCCTTCATCCAACGATGAAGCTTTAGTTTATGGATTTTAACCGCTCTGTCCAGATACAAAGGCTCTATGGTTACTGTCCCCTACAAATATCACTATGGTTCTTCGTATTCTGCATTCCATCACACTATAGTTCAAAATGCAATCTCTTTTAGTGCATTCCCCCTGGTTCTTCCTCAAAGAGAAACCCCCAGATAAACTCACCGTATAGCCAAACCTTAGATAGTAATATCCATGTCCAAACCTGGGCTAGATAGTGATATCTATGTCCAAGTCGATCCTTGGTAAAGCTGATCCATGTAAATGTGGAGTAGCAAAGTCTAAACACCAGGGATAACGTTGCGCCGGTTCCCTCGCTAGCAACAGCTTGACATTTATATGCATAGAGGCTGCAAATCCACGGATGCACACGCTTCTGGCAAGGAATAACAAGGAGTTGGTTATGCTACTACTCCCCATTTACGTGGGGGTCAATTCAGGGCAGCACCTGGAGACATGTTGCCGACACTTGGCTTGTTCCTTGGGAGAAAGCACCAAGGTGGAAACTGGTACATCGGCTTTAATGATGAAAAGAGATAAAGACCTATTTCATTGCTTTGGACTGCTGAACTTGTCTCCAATTCCTCTTTCTTCTTTTGCCTCTTGAGGACCTTCTCCTTGTTTTGCAGAGCAGCTGGTCCTCGTGACACTATTGTTTTCATGTATGCATATTTGATACGAGTACCACAGGGATTGATTATCTCTTAACCACATCAACGATTGTAGAAGTTATTTTCTTATGGTATCAGAGCTTGAGGCCGCAAACCCTTTGTAACCCTTTCCGAAATAAAGAGTCTAGTTGACGTGTTCTGCTTACTTTAGCATTGTAAAATCTTTCCACAATATTTTGTTCATTTTGATAAACTCGGCAAATGTTCCCATAAAAAGAAAACCAATACATTTGCGTTTGGCCACAGAAATTGGCTAATACATTTGTGTTTAAAATGAGACAAAGTTTAACCACAGGAATTAGTCTTAGAAATGAGAAAAATTCTGACATCTAGCAACTGTTATTGGCTTTGTGCTAAAATACACCAAGTCCCTATAGGTTATGCCCCTTCGGTTCAATTAGGCGAGTGATTGGCTAGGAGCCTGAATGAACTGAAATACGCTGTTGTTGGCGGGTTGTCATACTTCCAAACTGGCTGCACATACTTCTTGAGAAAACGACCATTGATAGGGTTAACATGGATTGTACCATCTCGGTCACGAAGACGCATATCTCCATGGCCTTGGATCCGATCTATTATGTATAGGCCTTCCCATTTTTCAGAGCATTTGTTACATTTGTCAATCTTCTCGCCAATGGGAAGTACTACTTTCCAGACTAAGTCACCCTCTGTATAACTCCTTCCCCTAGTACACTTGTCATAAGCCCGAGCTACTTGTCATTTCTCAGCGCGTAAGTGTTCATATGCCTCCGGTCGCTGTTCATCTAATTCCTCATGCTCCTGCCACATTGCCTGCATATAGTCCTCGCCTATCAGATCGTGCTGTTCCATAACACGTAAGAACTACACGTTAAGCTCTAAAGGCAGCACAACATCGTGTCCAAACATCAACGCATAAGGAGTCGTCCCAGTGGGATTTCTTTTACTTGTCTGATATGCCCAGAGTATGTTGAACAAGTCATTATGCCACATGCGAGCATTGCTGGAAAGCATTCATTTAAGGATATGTGTTGGAAGATTTATACCCCCACACTTAGTTATTAGCTAACTCATAAATATAAGAATGGTCTTCGCCCGCAAGTGTACGGGGACAAGTAATAGTATAGAAAAGGAAATCGAGTGTCGAACCCACGAGGATTAAGCACTTAGATTCCTTAGCTCGGGGTAAAAAACACAAAAACTACGACTCCCTAGACAATACTTGACACTAAAAGGAAATAAAATGTAAAAGTGAATCTCACACCACTAAGTCCTTTGGAGACTTAGCATTGCAAGGGATGGTGAGATTAAGATGAGTGATTAACGAAGTTTTATTGGTTAGTTATTACACTAGAATGCGGAAACTAAATATCACAAATTCACGATAAGGAAAGTAGGTCGGCTAGGGAAGTCCCGCTAACCATATGATGTATCAAACAATGTCCCGGTTTATGTAATGGATTAAAGTCCGTTCACACAAGCTAACATCCAAATCGTGACCTTTTGGGTCACGTTTGGTTTTGAACCCAAGTTCCTAGGTCATTTTAAGCTCTAGATGACTTAAGCCTAACATTGAAGTATTTCGTGAATCAGAACTCAGACTCAAGCCAATTTGGGGCTTGTATCTCGATTATAGGTCACGTTGTAAAGTCAACAAGCATATCGTGTGATATATGTAGAAAGATTACTTTGAAATCTCTTTTGGAGAATCCGAGAGGACGTCTAGTTGAATCCCTCAACTTGCACCTAGTGAGTTACGAGTCAAGTAGGTCTACTATTTTCCAAAATAACCTTTTGGATTTAATGGTGCTTGACTCGAGTCCTTCAAGCCTATGGAGACTCAAAGAAGCCCTAGTCCATGCTAAGTGGTAGTGAACCAAATCTTAAGATAAATCTCATAGATAATACCCCAATCATGTTTGCATGCTCATCTATCCTTAAATGAGTAGCTAATTCATTCAAGGGTCATTTTTAAGTCCTTTAACACATACATCAACCTAGCTAGAGTCAACACATGCATATGAGAACTACACAACAAGCTCAAGAATATAAACATACAACAATCACATAATGAACTCCTTCACAACACAAGTCTTCATAACATGCACTAAAACCATGAAACATATAAATCCAAGACATGTTCATCACATCACTTGGAACCCTAGCCTCCCAAAGTTGTCTACTCACTACCCATAACAAGCATAGAGTCTAAATACATGATTGAAATACAAAATAGGATGAGAAATAACCAAGAGTCCCCAAAAACTCTAAGGTCTTCTAGCTCTTCTCTCCCTCTTGCTCCAAAGCTCCAAGAGTTGAGTCACCCACCTAAAGCTAGAGGGATGGTTATATAAATGGGAGTGTAATGGTGGTGATGGAGATTTCTAGGCTTTAGATGGTGGTTATGGGTGTTTGAGAGGTAGAGGAAATGACTATATGGGTTGGGTATGGATGGAGGCTTAAGAGAGAGACTAAAACTGTGAAAATCTAAAAATTGAAGTGAGTTGTGTTATGGTCTAAGAGAGAGCAAGACCCTAAGGCTTTTTGGGAGATATTTTGGCTTTAAAAAATTCAAAAATAAATCAAGACATGATCCACAATTTTAGGGACATGTCGGTAGTCCAAGGATGACTCACCACCAACATGTGAGTGGCACATGACTCTTCAAAATGTCTTCTCCAATTGGACTTGTGGGCTTGGGCTTGAAGTCTTGGGCCTTGACACATTTCGGCAAGGACTGGCTGGAGTTGACCGTTGATCTGCTGGAGTTGACCGTTGACTTTGACCAGAGTTTACTTTGACCAGTAGTTGACTTTTTGTCCTTTTCTCTTTTTTGCTCCTTCTTCTCCAAATGCTTAGGAAACTTGCTTGGCTTCTTCAAAAAGTGATTAATCTCCATTTTCTAGCATAACAAGGAAACATATTAAAAATGATGCTTTATTCCAAGAAGGCAAGTTTTAAGCATAACGTTAGGTACATAATTGGAACACAATTATGGTCCTAACAATGTGCAAAATTAACTCGTTGCTCGCGTCTGCCTGACCATTAAATTAAGCATAATATGGTGTTGAATGAAGAAAGTGTATGCCCAAATCCTGCATCAGCGTATCGACCTCGCCAGACATGAACGCGGCCCCTCTGTCTGACACGAAGTATTCTGGTATACCAAAATGTAAATTATATCTTCAAATAAGAACTAGCGAATGGTACCTGCGGAGGCCATTTTTAAAGGCTTAGCTTCCACCCATTTGGTAAAAATGTCAGTGGCCACGATGATGAACTTATGTCCTTCTGACGAGTGAGGATGAATCATCCCAATTAAGCCTAAAACTCATCTTTGTGCTGGCAAAGGCTTAATGATCGGGTACAAGGGAATATTAGATAAATGGCTAATTAGACCATGTGCTTGACAGTCCTTGTAACCCTTAGCCAAGGTGTGACAATCCTTAAGCATTCCTGGCCAATAATATCCATGACGTTGTAACAACCATCTCATCTTTGGACCAGCATTGTGTGCCCCTGCTGCCCCTAGATGTACTTCTCTCATTATTCTTTTGGCATTTTGTTCGTACACACAACGCAGTAGCAAACCATTTTCACCTCGTCCATTATCTTTGAGCATATAATTAGGAGTCAGAAAATGGATCTACTTGTCTGCCAGTTCATTAGGATTCTGGAGATAGGAGATGATAGGTTGCCACCAATCTATGTCGATGTGGTCGAGCGATGCTACGTACCACTCATTGTTTTCTTCCTTCCTTGTAGTCGCCAGGTTCTTTATGCTTCTGGTCGAGCCGGTATCAATCTTTATCGAGAAACCCGCAAATTTTGAAGGTAAGACAAATAAGACGTTAACATCTACCTCCTCTTCGTACTCTTGCATTTCAGCTTCCTCATCTTCCCTATAGTCGACCAACTCCTCGTCATTATCTTCAACCTCTTCTCCAGCTTCTTCTACCTCCATGTTTGCATCATGTGTAACATCCAAGGTGGCTATATGTTCCTGTAGGAATTGGACCTCAGGTGTAGGTTCAATGATGGCTGACAAAAACAAACCAGCATTTCTCTCTTGGGGAGTAGGAGCAGACTTGTCCAGGCTGACCATTTTCTTCTTTTCTTCTTCCATTAATGGCTTTGGTCTCCATCTAAGTCCCTTTGTCTCACTCGAGGTAACATGGTCTTGGGAAATCTCCTTAGTTTGATGAAGACTTTTCAGAGCAACAGGCTACTTAGTCTCCTCACTAACGTGGACACGTTGCTTGATAATTTTATGCCTCTTGGGGTCACGGGGAACCTCAGGTATAGGTTCTAGTGTCTTCTCTCTGGCCAACAGATCTGGGTTGGGATCGAAGACATTTGGCATGGCTGCTCGGACTTTGGGTTCACGCGATTTCTTACCAAAGACCACTAAGGGATTAGCTGTTAAAGCATTCAACCGTCTTTGGAGCTTTTTTGGAGAGTATGCTAATTTCTCTGGTTGTACCAAGCCTAGCTCCAAAGCTTCCAATGCTCACTTGGCTTCTCCAAAGCGTTGTTGTAGATTACGTCTCCTGGTGGAGTTTCTTCCATAGTCTTTCCTTTCTCCTTCACATACTACACGTTTTCTTTAGTAATATTCCTTGAAGCTGGTTGAACATACGGCTTGACGAGAGAGTCGGTTACAGCTGCTTTAGATATCTCTAGTTTGGTGAACTTCTTTGTCGCTCGCCTTCGCTTGAAACTATGTGAATCCCTTTGGTTAAGCTCTCTTGGAATATTTGGGTGATTATGTTTAGGTGTCAGAATCAACTCAGGGCAGATTGTCACCGCTTTCTTCAACTCTTTATACGTGATCTTAAGCCCACAATGAAGGTTGCAGCGAGTACACAAAGCCACGGGCGACTCTGCCTTTGGATCTACCTTTTCTTTCCCTTTTGTTGTTGTCTCCGGCTGCTTTCTCGAACTACCCTCGCCATTGGTTTGTAGGTCGAGAGTTGGTTTTCTTTTGCTTGGGTTACCCCTTATGAACTCCAGTATACCAACCACAATGTTTTCCTCAGGTTCGGGGTGTGGCATGGCCATTGCAATCTCTAACTCCCCGTCATCTATCCACTGCTAAATCCTATGCACCAGCCTTATGCACTGATCCATGGAATGCGATCCCCATGTGTTATGGAAACGACAATGAGGAAGATCTTTTACTTCTTCAGGCTTTAGCGTGGGAGATTCCCAGTTATCTGGCACCGTCACTATCTTCACTCGGACTAGGTACTCAAAGATTTTAACTCGCCTAGATACATCGTAAGTGATCTGATGCTTTGGTTTTTGTCTAGACCTCATATCTCGTTCTTTAGGCTTAGGCACATTGTTTGAGGTATTCAAAACACTCGGATGCAGTTTTGTGTGGAAAGGTGAAAAAATCGGTGGGTTCCAATCCATGATACCCTTTTGGTTGAATCCGATAACTTTATAATCGAGTAAGCTCTGTACCGTGTCCTTCAAGGTATAACACGAAGATGTCTTTTTTCCAAACTGATTGTGGTATCTGCAAAAATGATCACCCATCATGATGTAGTCTAGATCCCTCAACTTACTCACAAGCCAAAAGTTGAATAACTTATTCCTCAAAAGCTCGTCTAGGATTTCGTCCATTTTATCCTGTTGGAAGGTATAATGTGGGTGAATCGAAACATTTTCTTTTGCGAGGCCCTTTGGTTCTACCAAGCCCTCTGACTCTGCCACAAAGTTCTCTGTCGATGGCCACTCGATCTGCACCAAATTAACCTAAGGATCCAGGAATGGCTAGGAATCCACCAACGAGACCGTCTTAGGTGCTACTTCCAAGGCCAGTTTGCCTTCATTAATCCACTTCTAGATCTGATCCTTCATCTTAACATAATTCTTAGTCATGTGGTTTCACATACCATGGAACTTACAGTACTTCTTCCTTTTCAATTGCTCGGCATTAGGAATTGAACCTAAGTCTGTTTTGACGGCTCGCAGACTAAAAAGCTCGTCTAAAATCGCATGAGCCATGTTGGCATCATAAGTGTACGTCTTGAACTCTGGCTTGGTAAAAGCCACTATCAAGAGCTTCATAAGACATTTGTTCTGCTGCAGCTTACGGGGTTTCAAGACCTTATTTAACGCCAGCTCTACTGCGTGTAGCTGATCGTCTTCAGAACTTGATCCCTTGTCTTCAGGGTCTTCAATAGAAGTAACAATTTTTGGCTTATGCCTCTCATAAGATCTTGGTGCGTAAGTCCCCTTCAAGGAATTATGCTTGTTGTCTCTTTCTTGCATGGTATTGTGAGCTTTCGTCATTGCAGCAATCATCTCGTTTAAGGTGAGATGTTTGTGATTGAAATATTGCTAAGTGTTTAGAGTGATGAGTTATCTTCTCGGATTCTTGTAGATGGTGTGAGTATAGATTAAGTGATAGATGAACGTTTTATAGAAAATTGTAAATAATCGGATATTTGAAGATAAATACACGTGTTGCATCATCATTGGAAAAAAATCATACCGAAAATCTGGTTCAATTATTTTTTCGACAACGCTATATCGAAGTTACACGTGTCGCTTCGTCATTGGTCAAAAATGTTACCGGAAATCTAGTCCAATTATTTTGTCGATGACATATCTCGTGGAAACACATGTCTCATCGCCATTGGTCGAAAATCTTATGGAAAATCTAGTCCAATTATTTTTCCAATATTGACACGTGGCAGTGACACGTCACTTTTTTATTAGACGAAAATCGTATCGAAAATCTTGTATAATTATTAAGCGGATAACAACACATGTCATATTATTATTGGTCATAAATCAATCCGGCAAATAATTTGTTAACTTTTTACAACATGTTAAAAATGAATTACTTTAGCAAATAGTTTATAAGTGTGTGCAAAATAAATTTTGTTAGAACAAATTATAATTTTGCTTTGTTTCAGGCAAAATTTACTCTTACTTATTTAGTGGGTACGGATGCTCCAAACGAAAGAAGAGTTTTGAATACGGGAGATGTTAACCTCCGTGCATTTTGTCATCGTCTATCTGTCTCCCCCGCAAGACTCGAGATTGCACGAGGCTTTGTCAGCTCAAAGCATATAATTGCCATGCAGTTGGTTTCTCCTGCTTGTCCTTGTTGTGGAACGGTTGTAATAGTTTTGAGTCTTGACTCTATTCTTGTCATATATAACTCGATCTCCTCCGATCCTTTTCGTCTCGGCCTCAATTTACTTGGACAAATTAACAGTACCGATGGATCAGACCTTGCATCATATCAAGTTAGGGGTCATCATTTGGCCCGTGGGCCTTGTGGGCCGGTGGAGGCCAGCAAGCCCGTGGGTTAAAAGCCCGGCCCGGCCCGAAAAAAAACTGTAAAAGCCCGCCAAGGTGGTTGGTGGACCGAACTTGGTTTAGAGATCTAAAGCCCGGCCCGTCAAAGCCCGCAATTTTTTATATATAAGATAGTAGTACATATATCATTATACCTACAGTTATATATATATATATATAATATAGTGACTAGTACTATATAAAAATATAAAATATAAAATATATATCTATATAGTTATATTTTTGTATCTATTTTACTATTAAATCATTGTTCAGAGTTTAGGATAAGTTAAGGTTTAGGTTTAGGGTAAGTTAGGGTTTAAGGGATAGAGATTTAGGGTAAGTTAAGGTTAAGGAATTTTGAAGTTTAGAGTAAGTTAGGGTTTAGGTTTTAGGAATTTTGAGGTTTAGAGTAAGTTAGGGTTTAGGGTTTAGGGTTTAGGTTTTAGGGTTTAGGGTTTTATTGTAATTTTTATTTATCGATTTACCTTACACAGTAAAACAGTAAATATAATATATGGTTCAGATTAGATCTTGTAATTTTTCAATGGTGAGAGTTTAATTGAGAGTGTGTGAAATGACATCAATACCCTTCTCTTATATATTGCTTATTTTTCCATGGAGAAACTAGATAAATCAAATTTTTATATCAATTTTTTTGACACTATGAGATAGATATGTAATTTACAAGAATGTGTTAAAATTTTGATCTTAAAAAATTCCTTTAGGGATGGGTAATTTACGTTTTAGTTGTAAGGGTACTACGGTCACATTTAGCGAAACCCATAGATGTAGGTCTAAATCAAGTCCAAAATTTATAAAATTTTAACGGCATGCTTAGAATAATATGAAAAACCAATCTAACAGTCAGTTTTGTAAAATGATGATACATGATCGATTAAGTTTCACAAAGGTCTTTCAACCCATATAACCAAGGAATAAAGGTAAGAACATTAGTGTGCATATAGAGAATTCAAGAAATATAAGAATTAAAAATGTTTTAACAATAAAAAAGCCCATATATAATAGTTCACCTTGTAATAAAAGACACCGTACGTAAAAATTAGCCTAATCGAACTACGTTTGATCCCGGTCAATACAGTTAAACAAAATTTGTGAAAACACTAAAATATACTCATCTTATTTTTCTTATTTTCCTATGGGGGAGTAGATAAATCAATTTTTTATGTCAATTTTTTTGACACTATGAGATAGATATGTATTCCATAAGAATATGTGTCCAAAATTTGATGTTAAAAAATTATTTTCGGGAGGGGTAATTTCCGTTTTAGTTGTAAGAGTACTACGATCACATTTGGCGAAATACATGGATCAATGCTTAAATCAAGTCCAAAATTTATAAAATTTTAAAGGCATGGTTATAATATTCTAACCAATCAATCCAACGGTCAATTTTATAAAATAATTAAACATGTCCGATTAAGTTTCGCAAAGGTATTTCATTCCATATAACAAAGGAACAAACGTAAGAACATTAATATACATATGGAGAATTCAAGCAATATGAGAATTAAATATGTTTTAATGATAAACGAGGACATGTAGAAAGGTCCATCTTAAAGTGATAAACACCGTACGTAAAATTTAGACTCGTCGGAGTACGTTTAAACCCCGGTGCATGGATGAAGGTTACGTTTATTTTGAAATGTCTTAATTTTTTAATAATTAAAGCCCGATAGGCCCGGCCCGTAAAATTCTGCAAAGGCCTGGCCCGTAAAAGCCCGCAAAGGCCCACAAAGCCCGCTTGAATGGGTCGGGCCCGGATCCTTATATAAAAGATAAAGCCCGGCCCGGCCCGACCCACAAATATTAAAATGTTGTTGAGCCCCGGCCCGGCCCGGCCCGTGCTGACTATACATGGGCCGGGCCGGGCTTTTTGCTGACCCCTCTATCAAGTCATGTGCAAATATAAGCTTAGAATTTTCCTCTTCCAAGGCTTATGGAGATGAAATCAATCACTACACCCCATATAGGATAGATGTGTCTGGCATTGCATACTGGAACATAAAAGAAAGACTGTTAATTAGTAAAGGATAATTATTCATGTGTGTGGCCTTCAATCATTTCCTTTTCCTATACGCGGAGATTGTGAGAAATTTTTGGTCCCTTAGAGCATCTCCAATCATAAAAAATTTATACTTCATAAAGATATTTTGAAAGTTACTATTTATTATAAAAAAATTTCATATCTAATTATCAAGATCTTATACCTCATAAGCTTACATCTCCTTCATAAGCTTACTGTATAGTCTTTAACATAACAATATGCAGTAAAGCTAAAGTCTCCCTGAGTTGAACGGCGCTACTAGGGCTTTCTTCCTAGAGCACGATCTTAGCACAACGCCAGTAATGGATATACTAGCGTGGAATTGTCGCGGGGCGGGCAACGATGCTTCGGTAGAGGCATTGAAAACCCTCATAAAACAAAACAAACCTTCTTTGATCTTCTTTTCGGAGACCAAGGTTTCGGATCCGACCTACATGGAGAATCTACGACGTCGGATAGGTTTTCTAAACTGTGAATCGGTTTATAGTGATGATTAGGTCGGTAACCCTGGACAATCGAGAGGGGTTTCTTTGTTCTGGAGCGATAAGGTTAACGTGGAATTTTTGTCAAAATCAAAACATCATATCGATTTGATCATCCCATGGAAAGTCTAGCGAGATGGAAACTTACTGGCTTCTATGGTCATCCTAGTACTTCAAAACGTCATCGCAGTTGGGATCTCCTCAAATCCTTGAGTGACGTTTCTTCTCTTCCGTGGATTGTTATAGGAGACTTTAATGAAATCCTTTACGATGATGAGAAGGATGGAGGTCCGGATCATAGTGAGGGACAAATGCAATTCTTTAGGGATGCTCTAACCTATGGTGAGTTGGTTGACTTAGGATTTTTGGGGCAGCCTACGACTTGGGGAGGCGGAGGAGTTCGAAACAGGTTGGATAAGGCAATCTCATCTCGCTCTTGGATCGATCTCTTTCAACTTGCAATAGTGCAACATCTTCTTCCTGTTCATGGAGATCATATTCAAATTTAAACAGGGGAACACCAATTGGTGACCCCTATTATCTCTAGACAACAGAGAAGATTCAAATTCAATAGCTTATGGTCATCCCATGAGCAATGTGCCTCGACTGTACAACAAGGTTGGCATCGATCCAAAGTAGGATCTCCAATGTATGAGGCAGTGCAGTGCATACATAACTCAAGGTTTGCCCTCAACAAATGGCAGAAGCACGTTTGTGAATCAGCATCGGGAGATGGAAGGGATTCGTTCTCGGTTGAACACTCTTCTTGGACTACCCCTTACTGACCAGTTTCGGATTGAGTATAAAACCCTCTCAAAGAAAATAGATTCTCCTTCTGGCCGAGAGTGATTGCTGGAAGCAACGATCACATGTTCAATGGCTCACCCTTGGTGAGGAGAACACGAGATTCTTTCATAGAAGAGCTTCTAATCGCAAATCTAAGAATAGAATTGTGGCCCTATTTGATGAACAAGGCAATCACCATACCTCTCTTGTTGGCTCAGAAAAAGTGGTGGTTGATTACTTTGCAAATATGTACAAGGCAGGAGACATGTCATCTTCCTCTCCTAAGGTCATTCAACTGATTCAACCTAAGGTAACTCCAGCAATGAATGCAATGCTCAATGCAACATATGATGCGGAGGAGGTGAAGAAAGCACTCTTTTAAATGTATCCCATGAAGAGTCCGGGTCCAGATGGAATGCCTCCTTTATTTTTCCAGAAGTATTAGGATACTATTGGTCCTGAGGTCACAAAGGCAGTAAGAAGCTTCTTAGAAACAGGTACCCTGCTTGGTGAGGTGAATTATACTCATATCTATCTTATACCAAAAGTTCCCAAGCCTTCAAGAATGTCCGACCTTCGGTCTATTGCTCTGTGTAATGTTGTTTACAAAATTTGTTCTAAAGTCATTGTGAACAGGTTACAGAAGATTTTGAATAAAGTGATATCTCCATTCCAGAGTGCATTTGTACCAGGTTGTCTTATATCTGATAACACTCTGATAGTTAATGAGGTGACGTACTACCTCCATAATTGTTAATCACGGACTGAAGGAGTATTTTATTTGAAACTTGACCTAAGCAAGGCGTATGATCGGCTTGAATGGGGGTTTCTTGAAGTTTTTTTTTCATCGGTTAGGGTTTGAAAGTCGTTAGATTAAGATGGTTATGCAGTGTGTTACCATGGTTCGATACTCTTTTTTGGTCAATGAGCAACCGAAAGGGTATTTGGCTCCGACAAGAGGTATCCGACAGGGAGATCCTCTCTCTCCATTCTTATTCTTACTTGGAACTGAAGTTTTTTTGGCACTTTTGGAAGCTCAAGCGGCGAAAGGAAGATTATAGGGTGTTATTATAGCTCCTGGAGCACTAATGATTCACCACCTTCTCATATTATTTATTATTTACATATTTTGTAATATAATATTTTATATTTATGAATTATATAATTTTGAGATATATTTATTGAATTAATCATTTATAAATTTATTAATTAATTAATGTCAAATGTATGCAAGACACGTCTTTTTTCTTCCACAGGGCACGCAAGGCGCGTCTCTCCTCAGCTTTCTCCATGTCTCTCTCTCTTATTTGTTCTCTCTCTCTCTCTCTCTCAGTTGCACCAACTCACGTCTTTTTTTTCTGTCTTCTCTTCCTTCTGATTTTCTCAACCCCACATGGCCCATAACAAAACGGAAACTTAAAACTTATAATGGAGTTCATTTTGAACTCTTAGAGGTATAAAATCTATAATATAAGGTATAGACTTTAACTTCCCACCATTGGAGAAGAGAAAACTTGTGAAATCTTATTCTAAGGTATGAACTCTCCTATTGTTGGAGATGGTCTTAGATCCCCAAAAGACATCTGTTTCAATATCATTCTTTCGACAATACTATTAATATATATATATATTATATATTATGCACATTTGTTCGATCATATATTTTTTCGCCATTTTTGATTTTAGCAGTAAATGAAGCTCAAAATTTGTCAGCTTCCTTCATGGATAATTTCATAATTCTTAGGTACATATTCATGGATACCATTTATCATTTGAGAACAAATTTTGTGGTCATTGTGGTAATCTAAGTTATTATTGATGTTATTTAGTTCATTTCGAGGTAATTAATTAATTTAAAAACTCAGTTAATTACAACTTTAAAAAAAATCTCAAAATTATAAATTTGATTCATTTAGTTGTAAATATCATAAATAACCATTAACATTTATGGTCATTGTAGTAATATTTTTCCTCAATGTTGTAAATTTATATTCAAATATATTGTAATTTTTGTTCTCAAGTGATAAATAAGGGTATAGCATAGCCCTTGGTATCCAAGAAAGTACCCTCTTTTCAAGAATGAATTTTAAATCTATTTCTTGAAAAACTAATTTTACTTTCAGTAGTATAGCTTAGAAAAGGTCATTCGGTTATTTCTATGACGATTTGGTGTTCTAGGATTCCTTGCTCTTCTTATATTGCTCATCAGTTGGATGTGACTGATATGTTTAGATTGTGAAAGAAGTTTTCTCTTGTACAGTAATTTGTATTTTCTGTTTTTTTTTTATATTAATTGATTAGAAAATGAGGATATCTACTGCCAAATATTGAACTACATACATAAAAAGAAGAAGGGAAAACAAGTTGAAACCCTAGTAAAACTCCGTTCCCAGCATGAAAGAAATAAAAAAAATGAAACTAGATAGGAGGGTCAAAACTCAATTTAGCAGTGAAAAAGATACATAATTAAATAGTGTATAGATTTTCATTGTTATGACAGTTTAATATTTAAAGTTTTAAAGTTAACCTGAATTTTGATTTCATCGACATCGAGATCTTCACATCATTTATCTGTCCATTTTAATGGTGTGGCAATTAATAAATAAATTGATGAGATTTTATAACAAGAAGAAAATAAAAAAATTAGAGAATATAAAAGGGTGGAAAAGAATATTTGCAACAAAATTTGCACACATTTCTTGGCAAGTATATAAAGCCAGAAACAAATATAAAAAGATATTATGATTTTTTTAATGATAAATCAACAAATTGGCGTAGCACGTCATCGATTAGACATAAAATTGATGAAAAAGTGATGAGAGGTATCCCGATATCAATGAAATCAAAATTTAGATATCAAACTGTTAATTTCAAACTCCAAGTATTAAAATATCCTGACAATAAAAGTCTAAACATCATTCCCACATTTTTGCCGCACATTAATTTAGAATTAAAATGTGTAAGGTCTCGTTTGGCTTAAATAGAAGGGGTTTTTTCAATATATATGGCTTAAATAAAGACCTTACACATTTTAATTCTAAATTAATGTACGCAGGAACGGTGATTGCACGTGCAAGCCCCATGTGGTCCGATATTGTAAGGAGCCTAGCTGAGTTTAGGCCGTCTCACCAGACACCACCAGTATCCGTGTGCGTGTGATAATTAACATCAAGATAATGAATGGTTAAGAATGTATCATGTATGCATGGTGCACTTACACCTGATGCACCCAAGAATCTTCCATGGGAGACTCGATCTTTAATTTTGATCTTTTATCTAAAGGAGAGAAACGTGGCCAGCCACCGCCCAGATGGCATGGGGTCGATCATCATGCTTCGACGTACCCCCAACAGTGGAGGCTGCTGGAGCTAGGGGTCGGCAAAAAGCTCGGCCCGGCCCATGTATAGCTGGACCGGGCCGGGCCGGGTTTTATCTTTTATATAAGGATCCGGGCCCGGCCCATTCAAGCGGGCTTTGCGGGCTTTTACGGGCCGGGCCTATTGGGCTTTAATTATTAAAAAATTAAGACATTTCAAAATAAACGTAACCTTCATCCATGCACCGAGGTTTAAACGTACTCCGACGAGTCTAAATTTTACGTACGGTGTTTATCACTATAAGATGGACATTTCTACATGTCCTCGTTTATCATTAAAACATATTTAATTCTCATATTGCTTAAATTCTCCATATGTATATTAATGTTCTTACGTTTGTTCCTTTGTTATATGGAATGAAATACCTTTGTGAAACTTAATCGGACATGTTTAATTACTTTATAAAATTGACCGTTGGATTGATTGGTTAGAATATTATAACCATGCCTTTAAAATTTTATAAATTTTGGGCTTGATTTAGACATCGATCCATGTATTTCGCTAAATGTGACCGTAGTACTCTTACAACTAAAATGGAAATTACCCCTCCCGAAAATAATTTTTTAACATCAAATTTTGGACACATATTCTTATGGAATACATATCTATCTCATAGTGTCAAAAAAATTGACATAAAAAATTGATTTATCTACTCTCCCATAGGAAAATAAGGAAAATAAGATGAGTGTATTTTAGTGTTTTCACAAATTTTGTTTAACTGTATTGACTGGGATCCAAACGTATTTCGATTAGCCTAATTTTTACGTACGGTGTCTTTTATTATAAGGTGAACTATTATATATGGCCTTCTTTATTGTTAAAACATTTTTAATTCTTATATTGCTTGAATTCTCTATATGCACACTAATGTTCTTACCTTTATTCCTTGGTTATGGGTTGAAAGACCTTTGTGAAACGTAATCGATCATGTATCATCATTTTACAAAACTGACTGTCAGATTGGTTGTTCATAATATTCTAAGCATACCGTTAAAAATTTATAAATTTTGGACTTGATTTAGACCTACATCTATGGGTTTCGCTAAATGTGACCGTAGTACCATTACAACTAAAACGTATATTACCCATCCCTAAAGAAATTTTTTAAGATCAAAATTTTAACACACATTCTTGTAAATTACATATCTATCTCATAGTGTCAAAAAAATTGACATAAAAATTTGATTTATCTAGTTTCTCCATGGAAAAATAAGCAATATATAAGAGAAGGGTATTGATGTCATTTCACACACTCTCAATTAAACTCTCACCATTGAAAAATTACAAGATCTAATCTGAACCATCTATTATATTTACTGTTTTACTGTGTAAGGTAAATCAATAAAAAAAAATTACAAGGAAACCCTAAACCCTAAAACCTAAACCCTAAACCCTAACTTACTCTAAACTTCAAAATTCCTAAAACCTAAACCCTAACTTACTCTAAACCTCAAAATTCCTAAACCTTAACTTACCCTAAATCTCAATCCCCTAAACCCTAACTTATCCTAAACTCTAAACAATGATTTAATAGTAAAATAGATACACAAATATAACTATATATAGAATTCCAATGTTTGATCAATATATCACTACCAACATAACAGCTTTAGGCAACGATTTAAAATCGTTGCCTATAGTTTAAAAATCGTTGCCTATAAGTATAGGCAACGAAAATTCGTTGCCTATACCGTCGTTGCCTTTTCATCGTTGACTATACTATAGGCAACGATTTTTAAACCGATTCGTTGCCTATAGTTCGGGGTTTAGGGGTTAGGGTTTTGTACTATAGGCAACGACTAGAGTGAATCGTTGCCTATAGTTTCACTATAGGCAACGACTTCATCGTTGCCTAAACGCTAAACCAACATGTCAATTTTGACCAACTTTGAAACTATAGGCAACGACTTCGTTGCCTATACTTAAGAATTTCGTTGCCTATAGTCAAGAACATCGTTGCCTATAGTTTGATTTGTTGTATTTCTGGCAAACTATAGGCAACGAAATGGACCAATTTCGTTGCCTATAGTTTGAAATTTTTTTGGTGGCAAACTATAGGCAACGAAATTGGACCAATTTCGTTGCCTATAGTTTGAAATTTTTTTTGGTGGCAAACTATAGGCAACGAAATTGGTCCAATTTCGTTGCCTATAGTTTGAAATTTTTTTGGTGGCAAACTATAGGCAACGAAATTGGACCAATTCGTTGCCTATAGTTTGAAATTTTTTTTGGTGGCAAACTATAGGCAACGAAATTGGACCAATTCGTTGCCTATAGTTTGTGTTATTTTAAAAAAAATACTTGATTCTGGATTGGGCCCAATTCCAGAATCTGCAACATTTACATTTCAAACCACAAAAGCGTACACATTCCAACCTAAATCAAAAACTAGCTACGTGTTACTGATCAAAGTTAACACAATTGAGGAAGTCCTCGTGTGAACCCTCCTGCTGGTCGTCACCCCTGTAAAACTGATGCTGCAGCGGCGGCTCGGCGTCCCCAAAAAACTGATGCTGCTGCGGCGGCTCGGCGTCCCCAAAAAACTGATGCTGCTGCGGCGGCTGCTGGTGGTCCCCATATAACGGCGGCTGCTGGTGACCCCCAAAATACTGCGGCTGTGCTGTAGGCGTGAACAGATTTGGCTGAGTCTGTGGGTGCGGCTGCGAAGCCCCCCGAGGTTGCTGAGATTGAAAGAATGCCCACATTTGGTCGTGCTGCTCCTTCTCACGGGCTCTTTCCTGCTCCATGGCTTTCCTGGCACGCCTCATCTCCTCCAACTCCTCCTCCTGCCTCCGAATCTGCTCCTCCTGCCTCCGAATCTGCTCTTGTTGGCCGGACGACCTAGAACTGCTGGACCCGCTGGAGAATTCTGGAGTCATCTTCAAGACTCCATTTCCTCTGTAACCCATCCCCTTGGCCCAAAACTTGTTCTTTCCAACGGGAAGCGCATCTGACACGCACCTCGCCGCATTAATGGGCGTCATGTGGTCAACCTGAGATGCATACTGGGTCACCTCCTCCTCCGTGCACCCCTGATGCAGCTCTCGAGCTACTTTAGCACGCACCTTCGGGATCGACTCAACCAATCTCTCCTAATAGACAATGCAAAATCGGTGACGCATTAATAATTGAGTAAAATACAAGAATTAATTAAACATGAGATGTATCAAATATGGACAAATATTTATTAGATACTTACAACATATTCAGGGTTGTTCGGATACCCATGTTGGATGGAATACACGAGAGGATCGGTCTCTGGTTCCAACCTTGCCCCACGACGAGTCCATCTCTCATACGTTCGGGAACCGCAATGATGTGGGTTCACGTTCTGCGCTCGGTTTTTAGCATTTTGTTTCGAAATGTGCTTGTGACCATAAGAAAATGTGCACAATTATTAGCCAATTATATATATAGCAGAAATTAGAGAATATTCTCGCAACATTAATTTTTTTGATTAAAATCCAACCCATTTAATTTACCTACACAATATATTAGAGATTTACCTACATATTAAATTAATAACATAGATAGAGATTTACCTACTACCTCTTGCGTATATAAAATAATATATCATAAAATGTAGGTAAATTAATAATAATAATATTAGTTTAGATTTAGGTACGCAAATCAATTCATGTGCATACCACAAGTTTGGGATGCTTCCAGTGGGCTATAAGCCAGTTCCACTCGTACTCCCGGTATCTGAACTCACTTGGAGTGCCATTTCGGCCTTTATCTATGTTCTCCTCCCAGAACGTCTTCAAGTGGGACTTCCACTCTCGATACCTATATTGATGCAACAAAAATATCATATAACCAACACTTTATATTCACAAATCTAACGTATTCAGGATACTTAGCCTTATATAAATCCAAAATCACATCACCTAGACGCGAGCTTTCGTTCACACCACCCCCCGGGCTGCTTCAGCCGATCGTCAATAATAAACCATTGCTGCAATACACGTATACATAATTAGCCTCATAAATATGTATGTTTGGTGGCTTATAATAATAAGAATGCCCATATTTTTATGACAAATTAATGTAAATTTAACTCACCGACAGTGCATTATGCACTCGGGCCTTCACTTGAGCATCAACTGAACCCCACGAGTCCCACAACATCGGGACGAAATCACGTATGACAAATCCTGCTTGGCTAGCATACATCCCTTTGTCAGAATACTCGATAGCCGAGCCATCGTCCTCATAATCAATATGAGCCCGATTGTCACCAACTCGATCTTCAATACCCTTCCCGGTTGTGGTACCTCTGCTCGCTTTAGCTTTAGGGTTGACGACGGTGCCTAAAACACGGTACAAAAGAAGGAAATTAAGAAATAGAACCTAATTTAATGTACTGTATCTACTAAAAGAACATAAACTTACCATTCTCGTAAGTGAGCTGGCCCTTAACCCTCACACTCAACAGAGGTTGAGAGAACGGCTCATATGTGTATGCTTCCTCAGGCGTCGTGAACGGGTCCTCATCATATATGGCCACGTTGTTAGGGTCGAGCTGAGGTATCTTCGGAATAACCGTAGGGAAGAACAAGTCCCTAGGCGGGCATAAGTGCACAGAATCCGTGCGGGATGCACTGCCGGATGGCCCAGATGATCCGGAATTAGGGTGTGGCGTCGCCGGATTGGGAGGAAGAGGTGGCATACGCGGTGGGTCCTGCTGGTTTGGCCATAGTACCCTCGTACTATTTGGGCGTTCGCTGCTGACTGAGTGACGACCGGATTCCGTGGTGGAGTTTCGGCTGCTGTTGCGGGAGGGTCGTTCATGAGACACCGAGTGACGTGGACCTTGGGGATCCTGGGATGCTGTATATAGTTGGAGGTGACGATTGGAATGTACATAGACGGTCTCAAGACTGTCCGGTACGGTGCTTCCAGCACTCTGACCAACGGACCTAGACCCACTCCTGGGTCCTTGAGGGTTCAACCCGGAGGACATTTGAGGTGTCGCTCCTTGAGGTGACGAGGAGGAAGCTCCTTTCTGTTTCCCACTTTTCCCGGGAATCAATCTTTTGAACACCGACATTTTTATTAATGTCTGCAACAAAATAACATAATGAATAGCTTACAATTGAGGCAACACTAACCTAAATTTAAATTTTGTCTAACTAAAATGAACAACCCAAACTAAAATCACACTTATTCCCAATTCTAATTACCTAAACTAAATAACCAAACTAAAATCACACTTATATTCCCAATTCACCTTACATAAACTAAATAACCAAATTAAATCCTCTAATCCACAATATAATCCCAACCTAATTAAATCAACAATCCAACATAGTTCATCATCCTTACCAAAATCAAACCAAAATCAAACCTAAATAAAACCTAAATTCAACAATACAAACTAAATAACAACACAAATCCAACTAAAATCAACCTAACCTAAATCCAACACAAATCCAACACAACCTAACATAAATCACAAGACAAATCCAACACAAATCCAACTAAAATCAACCTAAATCACGTTGTTTATATATTCAAGTAAGGAGAATCATGAGAGAATGCGAACCTATATTCGGGAGAGGGCAGAATATATACTCAAGCGAGAGTAATAGGTGCGGCGGCGGTCGTTGCGGCGAGGGCGAGGGCAGAAATCTGGTCGCGACTGGGTCATTTATTCAACCTATTATAGGCAACGAATGGAAGAATCGTTGCCTATACTTTAGGCAACGAGGAGCACTTTAGGCAACGATACCAATACTTTAGGCAACGATTTGTGTCGTTGCCTATACTTTAGGCAACGAGGAGGACTTTAGGCAACGATACCAATACTGTAGGCAACGATTTGTGTCGTTGCCTATACTTTAGGCAACGAGGAGGACTTTAGGCAACGATACCAATACTTTAGGCAACGATTTGTGTCGTTGCCTATAGTATAGGCAACAAAATCCATATTAAAGGCAACGAAATTTTCGTTGCCTATACTATAGGCAACGACACAAATATCAAAGGCAACGAAATCAATGTTAAAGGCAACGAAAATTTCGTTGCCTATACTATAGGCAACGAAATTTTCGTGTCCTATAGTATAGGCAACAAATTCATTATTAAAGGCAACGAACATCAATTTATAAGCAACGAAATTCATAAAGTCTACATAGCCATTCAAGTTCACAGGATGAACCAGGGTGAACCAAGCTGAACCAGGGTGAACCAATTCAAGGTGAACCAGGGTGAACCAAGCTGAACCAGGGTGAACCAATTCAAGGTGAACCAGGGTGAACCAAGCTGAACCAGGGTGAACCAATTCAAGGTGAACCAGGGTGAACCAGGGTGAACCAATTCAAGGTGAACCAGGGTGAACCAAGCTGAACCAGGGTGAATTGGGTGAACCAATTCAAGGTGAACCAGGGTGAACCAAGCTCGAAGACTATACTCAATTACATCTCTAACTAAGGCTGATAATCAGAATCAGAATCATCGCTAGAGTCTGACGCAGTTTGATAGTTGAAGTCTGGTAATAGGTGTCGCTCCTCGTCCTCGTCACTCGAGTCTTCATCAAAGTCATTTGGATTAACATTTAGAAGTGCTGCTCCAGAATTTTGAACCACAATACCAGGTCGAACATTATTAAGGCGAATTGTATCGGATTCCGGAATGTCAATTCCATTTCCCTCTTGGTATGCTGCAACTTCTTCGTCATCTTCATTCTCACCAAGTGTGGCAGCACTGTACACATTCCTAGCTTGCACATGGTTTACTACTTTCCACGGGGGTCTGTTCATAAGATCGTCAAGGTAAAACACTTGTTTGACCGATGTGGCAAGAACGAAAGGATCCTCCTCATACCAGCTTGTGGCAGTATTCACGGAAATGTATCCATACTGATCGATGCGAACGTTCTCCGGACGAGTATCAAACCATCTGCACTTAAACAAGTAAACTTTCATGCGCTCACCATACATGAGTTCAACCACTGAATGGAGTACACCGTAGTAGTCAGGGTCGTTATCCCCACCATGCACCATTACCCCACAATTCTGTGTCTTCACCCTGTTGTCTCTTTCTTGACACATAAATTTCACGTCATTGACCCTACACATCGCGTAAACTTTTGATGATATAGGTTTCATAGCCAAGAGCCTCAATGCGTGTGACCATTGTGGGTAACCATCATCTTCTACATAGTTCATCTGAAACAAATAACCGTCAACATTAGATACAACATTTCATATAAATAACCGTCACAATTTGCTTTTACACGTCATATATATTATGACTAAATGAATATATACTCACCCATGTGCCAAAAAAATTTGCAAAGGTCCGGTTGTGGTACGCAACATCCCCGCGAACCTGTGGACTTCCAAGGTGTGTGTCTTTCCAATATTTAACTTCTTGACAATTAATGAGTACACACCAGTGTGCAATGTCTAACTCATATGGTGTCAACTCCCACTCCCCGTGCAACCTACTCTGTGGGTAAACATCATTAGAGACTACAGAAAGGTTGAACTGGGGTTCATCTACCGACATATTCGAATGTGGGTCCTCAAGCGCTCCCAAATACAGTTTGACGTACGTTACGCACTCGTGCGCAAGATATGCTTCGGCGATACACCCTTCAGGTGCAGATGTATTATGTACATACCCTTTGTAGTCTCCCAGTTGTCTACAAAGATGAAAACAGCTTGTTATTATTGTTGTACGTAGAACAAGAATAAATTAATATATAAAGACTTAATTAGCAAACATCATACAAATGCAAGGTATATACCTCTCCATTGGATACATCCAAGTGTAGTGAACGGGACCGGTGAGCATCAATTGCTCGGGAAGATGCATCATCAAGTGAGGCATGATGTCGAAGAAATTTGGGGGGAAAATCCTCTCCAACTTGCACATGATAAAAATGATGTCCTTTCGCATTTCTTCGAGGTCTGACATTTTCACTTCTCTGGTGCATAACTTTTGAAAGAACCTTGACAGCGCCACTAACGGCTCTACCACCTCATCATCAAAGTACCCTCGAATCATAATAGGGAAGAGGCGTTGAAGTAGTACATGGCAGTCATGACTCTTTAATCCATAAATCTTATTGTCCCTGTAGTTAACACACCGACTTATATTTCCAGCAAACCCATAAGGATACTGGACGTTAGCCATCCACACAAAAATTTCATGCTTCTCGTCACGCGTGACCGTGTAAGGAGCTTGGGGCATCTTTCTCCCCTTCTTTTTCAACCACAGATGTTCCCGCAGTTTCATTTTTTCCAAATCAACGCGAGCTTTAGGGCCATCTTTGGTTTTACCTTGCCAATTTAGAACGGTGCCCACCACACTTTCACACACATTCTTCTCTATGTGCATGACATCTAGATAGTTCCTGATAGGCAACATCCGCCAGTACGGGAGTTCCCAGAAGATGCTCTTGTGGGTCCAGAACTTATACCTGTCGGGTATCTTCGGTATAGTCGCAACAACCTCAGGATGATTGCTCAATGGCCCAAAATTATACTCATTCAGGACTTCTAAGATTTCATCTCCAGTCCATCCCATGGGTTGCAGACCTTCTTCTACAGTGCCGTCAAAAGCCTGGGCGTCCTGGCGAAATGGGTGATGTCGTGGAAGCCAACATCGGTGACGCATATGGACAATCTTCGAGCAATGAGCTTGTCCAAACATGGCAGTCATGCACTCTGGACAGGCCCTGTACCCCTTGGTTGGGTTTCCCGACAACATCCCTCGACCTGGAAAATCACTGATTGTGCCCACAAGCATAGCACGCATTCGGAACATCTCATTTTTAAACCTGTCGTAAGTGGGATGACCAACTGTACTCAATTGCTGAAGCTCCATAATCAATGGCCTCATGTACACATCCAGACACTTTCCTGGATAACCCGGCCCTGGAATCAACAGAGTCAGCATATTATATTCTTTCTTCATGCACATCCACGGAGGAAGGTTGTACGGTACCAATATAACGGGCCATATGCTGTACTTCTGACTCATGTTGCCGAAGGGGTTGAATCCGTCAGTCGATAGCCCCAGCCAAACATTTCGGACTTCAGCTGCAAAATCAGAAAACACATTCACCAGGTGCTTCCAAGCCTGACCATCAGCAGGGTGTCTAAGGACATCATCGTCAGGCGAAGTCCTCTCAGCCCACCATCTCATAGCTTTCGCCGTGAATGCACACATGAACAACCTTTCCAGCCTATCAATAAGTGGGAAATACCGAAGTATCTTCACTGCTTTCTTGTTTCCTGCAGGAGTGTACTTCCACCTTTCCGTACCACACACCGGACAGTAATCAAGCTTTGATAGATCCTTCCCGTCATCGTCTACACCCCAAAAGAGAACGCAATCATACATGCATGCGTGAATCTTGGTGTAGGAAAGTCCAAGATCTTTGAGGACATGTCGTATCTTACGATGAGTGGGGGGAAGACGATGACCGGGGGGCAGCAGATCACCAGTCAACTGAAGCCACCTATCGACCGCTGCCACGGTACTCTTGGTCTCCACTTTTAGCTGCATCACTGCCATCACACTTTCAAGGACTGTCTTAGGACATCCGTGGTACAACGGAGTTTGATGCATCTGAATCAGGTTGTGGTACTTGTCCATACCACGTGTGTTGACATAAACTCTAGGTAATGGCTGGACTGGCTCAATGTGAGGGAAATTCTCAACTTCTGGAGGAACATATACGGGTGCTTGAGAATCATGAAATACACCGCTCTCATGAGGAAACATATCGTCGATGAACCTTCTGGTGGGATCATAATTGGATGAACTCGCAGTATCAGCAAATTGTCCATGATCATGCGGATCGGCTGCTGTTGCTTCACCGTGATAAATCCAACGGGTGTACTTATTCCAAAATCCGTTTCTATGAAGGTGTCGCTCAACTGTAGCAATGGGACAACGATTGCCGCGACACCGACATTGTTTACATGGACAATAATGCACTGGCAACTCTCCACAATTAGCCGCCACAAATTCCAGAAATCTCCTAATTCCCTGCCCATATCTTGCATCAGTTCTATCCAGCCTCATCCAACTCTTGTCCATCCTGAAATGCACTGGCGATTCCAGAACGTTTCAGATTTTTCCACCGATTTTGATTTGAATGGAGGAGCTGCTGGCTAGATCTAATATAATAATAATTATAGGCAACGAATTACTATTTCGTTGCCTATATTGTTTTTCGTTGCCTATTAAACTATAGGCAACGAAAAACCATACTTTAGGCAACGATTTGTATAGGCAACGATTTTTTTCGTTGCCTATAAACCAAACATTAGGCAACGATTTCACTTCAATAGGCAACGAACTCGTTGCCTATAGTATAGGGTTTAGGGTTTAGGCAACGATTTTTTTCATTGCCTATAAATAAAACATTAGGCAACGATTTCACTTCAATAGGCAACGAACTCGTTGCCTATAGTATAGGGTTTAGGGTTTAGGCAACGATTTTTTTCGTTGCCTATAAATCAAACATTAGGCAACGATTTTTCATCAACAGGCAACGAGTTCGTTGCCTATAGTATACTATAGGCAACGAAAACCCTTGTCGTTGCCTATAGTATACTATAGGCAACGAATTTACCACCTCGTTGCGCGTTGTTTTCAAATTCGTTGCCTAAAGTGTTTATGTTGGTAGTGTATGTATATGTAATATATTAATATATTAATATAGACATACACAAATATAATATATATAGTACTAGTCACTATATTATATATATATATATATAAGTTTAGGTATAATGATATATGTACTATCTTATATATATAAAAAATTACGGGTTTTGACGGGCCGGGCCTAACGGGCATTGATGGGTGTTTGGCGGGCCGGGCCGGGCTTTAGATCTCTAAACCAAGTTCGGCCCACCAACCACCTTGGCGAGCTTTTTTTCGGGCCGGGCCGAACTTTTAGCCCACGGGTTTGCGGGCCTCCACCGGCCCACGGGCCAAATGATGACCCCTAGCTGGAGCTATATATAGGACTAAATAATGGGATCAAATTATGATGAGCTCCATGCATATGACATACACGATAGATATGAGTACTTTTCCGGTTGTCATTGCCTTTTGAGTTGAGCATATATATCAAGTCGGATCTTCTGGGGGGGAAATTACATTAGCTTTTTGTAAGTGCAAGCTTTCATGTCCCTAAGTATCTTGTATTCTACCTCTCAGGAAAACTCAGTGCGCAGGATGGAGCAAAACTTATCCCACAATGCAGGATTCTTTGTCATTTCATCTATAAGGTTCTTGAACTTCGGGCAACGATGTCCACCACTGCAGGATATCAAACATAAGAAACATTAGAAGATATATCCATGTCAAACAAAAACACAGGTACACAGATGATGAAAAATACAGGGAGAACGAAGACTTCATTGTTATGTTTTGATATCTGTATCACTAGGCAAGGACTACAAGCATTTCTGCTTTTTACTTGAATACATATCACTCAAGTATAACAATAACTCGTGTAGAATGTAAAGCAGGACTGAGATAAAAAGAAATCACCTTATACGGTGCAAAGATGCTATTGTTCTAAGAGCACTGCGGATCATGTCTTCATTGCGATCCACTTCTTGCTTTACAGTACCTTGTTTCAATCTGCGGATCATGTCTTCTACTTCTTGCTTTACATTTTGCTTCGGCTTAAAGTTTATGGTCTTTCGAAGATGATCCACTAATGAATCCAACACTGAAGAAATGGAGGGGATATATTAGATTATATATATATATACATATACACACAGTCTGGTTCAGCTGCCATATATATATGTGTGTGTGTGTGTGTGTGTGTGTGTGGCAGTTTTGAATGAGAACAGACTCAACAGAGGATGAAATAACTGACCTGCCAGTACAGCTGAAGAACACTTGTCCGCAAGCTTTGAGAGAATGAGATGGCAAGGCATCTTAACATCATAATCATCTGTAAAGAAGAATTGAAATCATAAATAAGCAAATACCCACCCGTCTATCCTTACATTAAGATTAGGAAAGAGGACAAACAAACTAAGCTCACCATCTAGACCGGATTAAGGTAAGGAACAATAAAAGATGAAGGAATCACTTGATCAAGACAACTGTCTAACAATGTGTCCACACATTCAAATGCAGCCTTCCTTAACTCAAGCCCATCATCAACTGTCAGCTCACAAGGACCAAGTTCAACTGTCCTTGTCAATTCTTTCTGCACACAGAGCATTTAAAGTAAATAGGGGACCAGGTGGCCATGTCTAAAACAAGT
Organism: Geum urbanum; assembly: GCA_946800695.1. NCBI lineage: Eukaryota > Viridiplantae > Streptophyta > Magnoliopsida > Rosales > Rosaceae > Geum > Geum urbanum. The sequence goes on along the minus strand of OX326998.1, from coordinate 68,719,514 downwards.
GAAACAAATGAATTTGTAAAGGAAAGGTATTACAATATTACATCTATAATCCAGGATAGCAGAAGTCAAAATGAAAGGTGATTGATGCAACTGACATTTGAATATACTCAGCCTACCTTAATAACAGTCTGATCATAAAGAAGCGGCAACAATTCTGGTAGAAGCCCCCTGATGAGGTTTGGCTTATTAAGGGAAAATGAACTTAAAGCCAGCACAGCTGCATGCCTAACATGCTGCATGAGGTCAAAAAAATATCAGCTACCAAGTACCAACCAACCAACAAATTAAAATACTAAGAAAACTAAGAGATGTAACTTGAGCACTTACATTATCAAGTAAGGATTAGAAATGTGAGACTTACCCGGTCATGATCCTTAATAAGCATCAAGAATGATGAGATTTCAGGAGATAAGATCTCGTCTATCTTCTCTGGCCTCTCCACTACTGAATATTTAACTGCAATGACAGCTGTAGCCCTTGTGAAAGCAGATGGACTGGTTGTTCGTACCTATAGAATATTCAGGTATGCAACCCATCAACTTTAGTATAATATTATGCAGAAACATGGGGCACTTGAACATATGTGCAATCTAAACCATTAATTACCTTAAGTGCAGGAACCAGTTTTGCAGGTTCAATAAGTGCAATTTTACCCAGACACTCAGCGACCACATTGCGTACACCCTCTTCCTCACTTTCACAGTGATTAAAGAGTAAATTGAGTATATTTTCAACACTGGTGTCCTGAAACTCAGCTTTATCTACAGATTGAGGTACAATGGCCTGGGAAGTAGGGAATTTTTCCATATCTACAGACAGCACAAATATTATCAGAATACAATTCAGGCATTTATAGAATAGCACACCTCCTTCAAAGAATGAAGCAAAAGATACTGTTTCTTCTGCTGATTGTCAATCCAGGATATGAGATTACCCAGAGCATAAGAGGCTGCAGACTTGATCTCTTCAAATGGCGATTGAAAGGACTCGTTTACAATATTCTCAATATGGGAGTGAGAGGTTCGACCTTTCCTTCTCTCAATCTCCCCAAGACATAACGATGCAAGGTACTGCTTAGCCTGTATCATAAAAGGAGTAAGCAATTTACTGAAGTGAAACAAGAGAGTAAATTATTTGAAATCAGTTATCCTTCCCGTAAACTAATAGAGGGTATGCTTGCAAATACATCCATTCTTTTCTCGAGAATTTCGTTAAGCATTTGCACAGTAGATGAACATTTCTGAACACCGGCAGCAAGAGAAAGGACAGCCACGCATTGAGCTATTGAATTTAGAGCTTGTTTGGAAACCCCACCAGCCTGAGGAGATGGTTTAACACTAGATAGGAGAGAGTCTAATAGGGCATCAAAGCTTGTGGTTGCAGAATAAACCAAGGAGGCAAAGAAGTTTTGCAACGCCTACATATTCAACAAAGAAATTTCTCAATCATGCGAATAGTTTCTATATATCAAGATAGACAAGAATACGAAATTAACAAATTACCACTAGAGCTTGCCCCTGTAGCAGTGAGCTTTTAATCAATGTTATTGCTTGTGGAAGAATTTTGTTTCTCACAGCCAAACAAACAACCGGGCTTGACCTGTAAGCCATCAAGGTGCGGCAGAGTTCCAGGGCAAGGGCCGTCATATGCAATTCTGAATCACTGGAATGGCAATTGAATTCAGAAATCCAATACAACAAGATTTGAAAATAACAAAAGGACGAAACTAACTAAAGTTGGCAAAAATTGAATCAAGAAGAGAAGTAACCTTATCAGTGTTGCAAGTTCTACAATAATAATCTCATAAGCCGGTGGACCAATTTTATCACCATAGGCAACAATGAGGGAATTGAGGGTCCCAAGAGTTGCTTGCCTTAGAGGCCAATTAGCCTGATTTCCAAAATGGCAAAGATTATTACAACATATTCATATAACAATAGTCATTGTCGCTTTGTCCGCTCAAGATCAAGTGAAGTAAATTGTCATACCTTCCTTAAGAATGCAGTTAACTCTGCAATGACTCGCTCCAGAACACAAGACAGGTTTACTCGCAGTGGAGAAGAAGCGATGACAGCAAATGCCTGGGAAAACACTCAGGTTATAAATACTTAACACTAGACATAGAATTCATATGGCCACACGTATCGTGTCCAAGGAACAAAAATCTTATAGGAATGATAGGTCAACAGGACATACAGCAAACGGTATGCACCATAATCACAAAAGTGAGTGTTGAAATTGATTCTCCTTAATCTGTGCAATTGCACACTTTACATTATATGTCAATTACATGATGATAGATACAGAAAGTATTGAAGGTATTTACAACTGTATTAAAACTGCATAATCTGAGCTAGTGACTGATCCTAAACTCTAGGCAGGACAGCTAGAAATATCAATGGATTTATGGAGAAGATTGCTGCACTGTATTGATATGGGAAGAAATCTGTGGCATAGAATCAGAGACTTTAACATCCCCCCTCAAACTGGGCATTCCCGGATGCACAAGTTTGGTAGATAGGAGCTGATGACGGTGTTTAGGCAATGGCTTTGTAAGCAAATCAGCTGGTTGATCCTTGGTAGGAATATAACAGACTCGATGACTGCCACGGGCAACCTTCTCACGAACATAGTGATAATCAAGCTCAATATGTTTGGTGCGTGCATGAAAAATGGGATTGGAGGCTATGTATGTGGTGCTCATATTATCACAATGTAACAAAATTGGATAATGAATACGAGCACCAAGTTCATATAATAAATAGCCTAACCAGGTTGTCTCCGCACTTGCATGAGCCAAGGAGCGATACTCTGATTCAGCACTGGACCGAGCTATAGTTGGCTGCTTCTTGGAGCACCATGAAATGAGATTAGAGCCAAGATACACCAGATAGCCCGAGGTAGATCTCCTCGTATTTGGACAACCCGCCCAATCTGCATCCGAATAGGCTGAGAGTTGAACTGGATGACGTTGGGGAGTAATCAACAAGCCATGACCAATAGTGCCTTTTATGTAGCGCAGAATTCGCTTGGCAGCAACCAAATGCGGGGCACGGGGCTGACTCATAAATTGGGACACCATGTTGACTGCAAAGGTGATGTCAGGACGAGTGATATTGAGATACTGCAAAGACCCAACAATCTCACGGAAAAGAGTAGGGTTCTCAAGCAAAGGGCCATCGGTAGCATGGAGATCAGATTTAGTAGACATAGGTGTAGACACAGGCTGACTGAGTTGGAGATCATGCTTGGTCAAGAGATCATGAGCATATTTGAGCTGATTAATATGCAGGCCATTAGGAAGAGTAGTAACCTGCAATCCCAGAAAATAATGCAGAGGACCTAAGTCCTTTATGTCAAAACCACGACCCAGACAATCTATGAAACTCTGAAGCAGATGCGCATCACTCCCCGTCACCACAATATCATCAACATATAATAAGAAATAAATCATCTGTGAACCATGTTGGTAAATGAACAAAGACGGATCAGCAATACTTTGAACAAAACCGGCAGACAACAAGAATGAAGTGACACGCTGAAACCAGGCACGAGGTGCCTGTTTTAACCCATAAAGAGCTTTATGTAGTTTGCAGACATGAGTGGGTCTTGATGAATCCACAAAACCAGGGGGTTGAACCATATACACATCCTCATGAAGAAGTCCATGAAGGAATGCATTCTTAACATCTAACTGCCGTAGAGGCCAATGTCTAGAGACAGCAAGTGTGAGAACAGTTCTAATAGTAGCAGGCTTAACAACAGGACTAAACGTCTCATCAAAATCAATACCTTGTTGTTGGTGATAACCTTTAGCGACCAGGCGAGCCTTGTATCTTTCAATCGAACCATCGGACTTCCGTTTGATACGAAAAACCCATTTACAACCAACTATGTTCTGGGAAGATGAAGGAGGTACCAGAGTCCAGGTATTGTTCTTGAGTAAGGCGTTGATTTCCTCCGTCATTGCTTGTCGCCATTCTGATTTTTGGGAAGCTTGAGAGTAACAGGTGGGTTCAACACTATTAACCAAAGAGATTAAAGCATGAGAGACCGGATAACGAATGGTGCCATCAGTGCGTTGTTTTGGCTTGACAATTCCATGACGGAGACGAGTGGTGACTCCTTGGTGCGGTGGAGGAGCAACGACGGGCTCCGAGGCTGCCGGGGCGGGATCATCGGCAGGCACAGGGTCGATGGGATCGGCGTCGGGCTCCGGTTCTGCCGGTGCGGGATCGGCGTCGGGTGCAGGGTCGATGGGCTGGACTGGTGCTGATGAAGACAGAGTGGTTGAAGGAGCATGGGGCGACAGCAGAGGGGCTGCCGCGACTGGCGCGGCCGGAGGACGGCGGCGAGAGTAGACAATCGGCGCAGATCTTGGCGGTGGAGATGAGGAGGACGGATTTGGTCGAAGAAGCAGAGGAAAGTTGACAGTGGAGGACTGGGGGGGAGATGATGCCGAAGTGGGCCTGTGACTGGGAGAGACGGGTTGGTGAGGTGGATGTGGGCAGTTGGGCCCAGAAAGGAGGACATCAGATGAGGATGATGATGGGCTCGGCTGTTGGGCCAGCGGAGGAGTGGTTTGTGATATGGACACCAAATCAAGCGTACCGGGAGAGGAAACCTGCAAAGCTTTGTAAGGAAAATGTGTTTCGTTAAATAAAACATGACGTGACACATAGACTCGACCTGTTTGACGATTGAGACACTTATAGCCCTTATGAGTGGGGCTATACCCTAAGAAGACACACTCGACACTTCGACTAGAAAGTTTATTTGAGACATAAGGACCTAAATGAGGGTAACAAGAGCAACCGAAGACACGAAGGGAGGAATAAGACGGTGGAGTACCATGAAGAAGTTGATATGGAGTGACCCAATTGAGGACTGGAGTAGGAAGAATATTGATGATATGGACGGAAGTAAGAACGGCCTCGACCCATAAATGATGTGGAGCCCCAGCAGTTTGAAGGAGGGTACGGGCCATGGTTGTAATGTGCCTGTGCTTTCTTTCTGCTAACCCATTCTGTTCAGGAGTGTGTGGGCAAGAGAGTCTTTGTTGAATGCCCAAAGTTTGGCAAAAATGAGAGAAAGCATTATTAACATATTCCGTGCCATTATCACTCTGAAGATATTTGATAGAGCCATTAAAGAGATTTCGAATGAGAGCAACAAGAGTTTGAAAATGAGTGAAAACTTCATTTTTACGGCGCATGGGATAAAGCCAGGTGAAACGAGAGTACTCATCAGTAAAGAGAACATAATATTTAAATCCAGTCACAGATAAGGTAGAAGACATCCACACATCACTATGGATTATTTGAAACAAACTAGTAGCAGAAGTCTTATTGGAAGAAAATGACAACTTGTGAGACTTACTAACAGCACAATCATGACAAAAACTATTAAGAGACGACGAAGGACCTAGAGTAGATTTTAAGGAAGACAAGACAGCAGCGGAGGGGTGGCCGAGACGATGGTGCCACAAGGATGAGTGGATTGTGGCAAGAGCTTGGGGAGATGACGGAAGGGTTGACGGAAACAATGGATACAGGCCATCTTTACAAGGGCCCTGAAACAAGATAGCACCAGTGAGCAAACAACGAATTTGATAAAAATTTGGTGCGAATAAGAAATAAACAAGATTGTCTTTAGTGAATTGGGCAACCGACAACAAATTTTTGCGAATAGAAGGGATTTGCAATACTTGCTCTAGAGAGAATTTAGTATTGCCTAATAATATAGGAAGATTACCATAGTGAGAAACTGGCATAGAGTCGCCGTTTCCCATGTAGACATTGTGAGGGCCGCCATAAGCCTGAGGATTTTGGAGAGACATGGCGGTCATGTGATGGGTAGCACCTGTATCCGGATACCAACTCTGATCACCAAGTGAATGAGAACCAGCAAATGGAGGAGCCGAAGATGGGCCAGAAAAACGATGTGGGTAGTGATGAGGCCCATGCTGATACGTATTACAATTAAAACACCATTGGGGCCTTGAGGACGGGGGCCTGGCCCAAGAAGACCATTGGACCAAGGAGGACGAGTGACCCACGGCTGAGAATTTGGATAAAATTGACCCTGAGAATTTGAGTAACCACGACCTCCACGTCCACGACCACGACCACGGAAATCACGGCGGCCACCGCGGCGGTTGCTAGTGGAGTCACGGCGGGACTGGACATCATTGCCAGAGTCACGGGGCTGCGCAACCATTTCGGAAGGTTGGGCTGCCGGCGGAGCAGCTTGAAAAAGAGCGGTTGCCGTGGCATCAGAACGACGATTCTGCTGGCCGTCGAAGGATAAAATACGGCCGCGGAGCTCAGCAAAGCCAGGAAGTCGGTCAGATTGAGCAATCGCCGTCCTCAGCATGAGATAATCTTGACCAAGGCCTGTGAGAGTAGCAACAACAAGATCTTTTTCAGAAACAGGTTCATTAATGGCTTCAAGGGAATCAGCCAAGGACTTGGCATGCTCGAGATAATCATCAACAGACTGGGACCCCTTTTGAAGATCAAAGAGTTGGAGGCGGAGACTGGTGGAGCTAGCAACAGACTGTTGAGCATAATGTTGGGCAAGACAATCCCAGATGCCTTTGGAGGTATCGAATCCAGTGGTGAGTCGTGCTACTTTCTCGGTGAGGGAGGTGTTGAGGATGCTTATGATCTGTTGATCGGTGGTGAGCCATTCATCATATTTGGGGTTGTCTTCAGTTGTTGCAGGGGCGTCATTACGGGCTGGAATGGTGATGGTTGTAGGAGGGATTGGGATGGAACCATCGACGTAGCCCCAAAGCTTGGCACCACGGAGGTATGGTTTGAGTTGTCGAATCCAGAGAAGATAATTGGTTTCGTTCAATTTGATGAACTGGGAAGTGTTTTGATGTGGTGCAGGTGGAGTTGTGGTTGCCATGAGAGGTGGGAAAGAAGAGGAAGGAGACTATAGAGGAAGAAGAAGACACACAGGGAGATGCTATACCTAAGCGAATGATACCATGTTGAAATTGATTCTCCTTAATCTGTGCAATTGCACACTTTACATTATATGTCAATTACATGATGATAGATACAGAAAGTATTGAAGGCATTTACAACTGTATTAAAACTGCATAATCTGAGCTAGTGACTGATCCTAAACTCTAGGCAGGACAGCTAGAAATATCAATGGATTTATGGAGAAGATTGCTGCACTGTATTGATATGGGAAGAAATCTGTGGCATAGAATCAGGGACTTTAACAGTGAGCAAACAATCACCTTAACAGCAGTAAGTCTAGTAATCTCATTTCCCATCCGATCAACAAGTACAGGAAGGCACACAGGTAATTCAGCGTTGGGGTTATCCCCGAATGTTGACACAAGTAGTCCCATGCAAGATATAGCACACTCTCTTACTTCCTGCATACGAATTTAGATGACCCACAAAGGGGTAAACAAATAAGTGGGAGCAAAAAAAAAATTCTGAGAGGATTTGAGAGGAAAATGTAGTAGAATAAAAAAGTAATCACTCTCACCTGATCTTGATCTTGGATTGTCAAGCGAGACATTATGGCCGTATATAGTGGTTGAACATAAGGTGTGAAATCAAAACTAATCTCCTGTAAAGAAGACAAACAAAATGTTAGAAAGCAGGTAAACAGATCCTAAAGCACAAGAATCTCTAGTAATTCACCTCAATATTTGGGCGAACAACACAAACAAGTTCATTACAGACCCTTAGTGCCTCAGCTATGACTTTGGAATAACACTCTGCCACAGCAGACAAAACAGGGCTAGAGAGAGCCTGCAGCAATCACAATATAATGTCACCACATGCAATGTATTTAAACAACAACGAGGGCAACTTGAATGTTTGCCATACCTTGATGTAAGGATGGAAAACATAAGGAGAATGTGAAGCCAGCACCAATCTTGTAAATATAAGAGCTTCAATCATCAAATTGGAGGTAGAGGACTTGTCCTGGAGGAAAAAAGATTACAAAGATATCACAGACAAAATTTAGTGGTTGAAAGTACTTTACCAACTCAGCCACTTACACTTAATGCCTTTTCAATTCCTGGAATGAGTGAGCCAATTTGATCTGCCAGACAATTTGGCAAAACCACAACTAGTTCTTTCAAAACAGAAAATGCACCAACCTGCAACCAGATAAATGTAAAATCTGTACTGTACATATAAACCACAAATACAGAGGGACATCAGAGGAGCATCAGAGATTCAAACCTTCGTCTTGATAGATTTCGCACGTAGTTGCCTATTAATGGATCTGACAATCTTTGGCACTTTTTGCTTCAATAACCATCTTGGACTGCAGAAAATGCCATCAATTTAGTAGCATACACAAGTCCTATTACATGTAACATGATAGCAAGCTTACCTCTGTTCATCAATGTTAATCTGTCCCTTTGTGACCTTTCCAGTTTGCTGCAACAGCTTAGTGAATGTACTGAAAACATCCATCTGTAGCAAAATAGAGTCAGATACTCACCATGTGAGCCGTGAAAAAAGGATCTAGTATCCATTATTGTGGCTTACCTTGACATTTTCTTCCCCCTCTTTAAATCTCTCGATTAATTTTGGACAAGCCTGCACAAAGCAGCGTCAATTTACTGATTTCATGTCTAAGCACAGAACAGTGAGTGTGACTACTTTATATACGCTAATATTCAATTTAATTAAGGATTGCTAGAAGGATCCGACCATTGAAGAAAAACTGAACACCCATCCAAATGCAATTATATGTTTTAGAGCAAACCAAATGTTATACTCCTACACAATACGAATAAGGCAAAGTTACCTCCTCATACAACTTTGCAAGCATCTCAGGACGAGATACAATTAAAGTCGCTAAGCATTTAGCTGCGGCTATTCGGACTTTCCAGCTGACATCTTCATCCTCCGTATATTCATTTGCACTCTCACTACAGCATATTTAGGAAGCCAACAGATTTAAGAGTAAAATTGTACCACTAACTGAGCTTAAACACACACAGATAATAAACTTACTCGTCGTCCTCTTCCTCAAGAGCTTCTTCATCAGTATCGTCCTCCATGTTATCAGTGAAGTTTGGTTCATAGCTTAGATATATCAAGTTGAGATGAAGAATTTCTTCACAGTAGGAAGAAATATCCCCAGGACACCCAAGTAGAAGACTCTCTAGTGCCTAAGGTCAAATTACAATAATTCCGACACATGATCACCTCCACACGAATGTTAAACACGATAGGAAACACCAAAACGATATCCAACAGCACGACTGACAATCAATATATCAAATTGGTTACGAAACTTAAGTTTAATCTTCAACATAAGTGCATTACACACCACAAAGCTCACCTTAAAGCACCAATTATCTGAATATTTGTACGAGTCATTTCGGACTTTGTGCCTTTATTTCTCAAGCTCTGAACAACTTTACTAGTTGCCTTTGCCAGCAACTCATCTGACAATGAAGCAAGTGATTCTACATACAAAACCAGTTCAAAATATCAACATTGTATTTTGGAAGCACCTATAAATTAAGCGTTGAAATGCATGGTAATAGAAAAATATTCCTGTGAAAGTTGGTTTTGGTGCAAAGTAAGACCCACAACAAGTAAAAGCCAACAGTATTCAACAGGTGGAGAATCTCCAAAAGGCCTTCAGACTTTGACAGAGCACATAAAGCAAATCACCGAAGAAATAAAAGCCGGTGACATCAAACAAAACACCCTCAAACGGATAGGTAAAGCACACAGTAATACTTACCGATGCATGACACAGTTTTCTTCCTCACGCTGGCTTGATTGGAACTCAACTGAGACAATAGTCTCTCTAAAATCTGGTCATGGTCGGATACCATTAAATTGCCACACTTATGAAGGACGTCACATAAGATATCAAGACATTTACATTTTATCTCTGTGCTCACTCCCTGGTGCAAATGCAGTACAAGAGTTTAGCAAGAACAACTACATATGACAGCTGACAGAATCCAAAGTGCAATAGACCAAATAAATGATACAAAACCCCACAAACTTATGTACAGAGATTTGACATTATAAGTTGTTAGTTAGAGACCCTTTGTTATACTGCTCCGTAACGAATTTACAATTTTAAAATATCACTAAGATCAATCAGTTTTCTTAGAGTCAAGAAGTTTGTAACTCACCGGGGCAGTAATATCTCTAATCAACTGTGGTAAAATAGCCACAAGAGTTGACGGTGCAATAGATTGAGTAGAAACTTCTGTAACAATAGCCTTCATAGCTATGCTTGCATTATCACGATGTTGATCCTTATTTACTTCAAGTATTAGTGACTCGATGACCCTCTCAACATATAAGTTTGGCAATATTCCCCTCTTAATCTCACTAAGGAATTGTCGAACTCTTCTAAAAGTAGGAAATAGCCACACTTCTGAAATTCTACTTCGGAATGAGTTCCACATACGGGGTCAAGTGAGACTTGTTGGATGTGATCATTGGCACGCTGGATGCACACATATGCATATTTTTTGTGGTTACACACAACGCCGAACTGTATAGCGATATGGTTGAGCATATCAAGAAAAGCTTCACTACATATACATCATTCCAACATGATTTTGCCCACTGGAAATGGCTTAAATTCGCTGACCCCGGATACTTTTCTTCTTATTCTACTATCGGGATGAGCGACAAATATCTTACTGCAATCGAATGTAGCTAAATGCACGGGGATCTCGCCGGACTCATCTGAAATGGCTGAAAAATAAATTTGGAATTGTCGCTCATCCCGATAGGAAAATAAGAAGAAAAGTATGTATCCGGGGTCAGCGAATTTAAGCCATTTCCAGTGGGCAAAATCATGTTGGAATGGTGTATATGTAGTGAAGCTTTTCTTGATATGCTCAACCATATCGCTATACAGTTCGGCGTTGTGTGTAACCACAAAAAATATGCATATGTGTGCATCCAGCGTGCCAATGATCACATCCAACAAGTCTCACTTGACCCCGTATGTGGAACTCATTCCGAAGTAGGATTTCAGAAGTGTGGCTATTTCCTACTTTTAGAAGAGCTCGACAGTTCCTTAGTGAGATTAAGAGGGGAATATTGCCAAACTTATATGTTGAGAGGGTCATCAAGCCACTAATACTTGAAGTAAATAAGGATCAACATCGTGACAATGCAAGCATAGCTATGAACGCTATCGTTACAGAAGTTTCTACTCAATCTATTGCACCGTCAACTCTTGTGGCTATTTTACCACAAATATCTCGCCAGACTCATCGACAAATATCTTACTACCTGAAGATGGAGTTTTTTTGGTTCCCTGTGATTATTTGGAAAATTACGAGGCTGTTAATAGGAAATTATAAACTGCAAAGAAAATTTAGCTCATCAGGCATATAACTATAAGTCTATAATATTGCTGTAAATTTAAGTTATGTATAATGTACATGAACTGACTGATAATATGAAACTGATACTATTCAGTGATAGGTACTCCAGCTATGCATCAACCCATATTATTAAGACAGCTGTAGTGACATTAAAATATCTGGCTGTATGAAAAACGAAGAAATCAAGGAAACACACAATTTATTCAGAGACAACAGTGAGAGAAAATTGTCATTGTTTAATGCAAAAATGCATTTGATCTCTCACATATTCCCTTTATAGCATTTGTAACCAGTAGGGGGAATATTGCAGATATCGTCATGCATTTAAGAGGGTGGGTACGGACAGAGAGAAAAGGCAAGCATACTCCATGCAACTGTTGAGATACAAGATACACTTACCTCATGCTGATCAACAACATTAACTGCAAAACGATCCTCGGTGGTTGGATAATAGTTGGAACAATATGGCCTGCATGCCCAGTTACCACCGCTAGTTTATGTAACTTGGGAAAATATATATATATATATATATATAGAACTCAGAATTGAGTAATGATTCATAGGGTACCTTCCAATGAAGGAATCCAACAATGTAGACTTTCCAGCTTTCTTTTGGCCGAAGACGAAGCATTGGAGAACATTTTTATTTGATTTCGCCCTGAAAACCTTCCCTCAGTTACACGAATGGGAGACGAAACATCACTGGGATAACCAAGGTATCTAAGATTCTCTATGGTAGAAGCTGGGTTTAGGAGCGTCATCAGAGCCCACTGAAAACAAACATATCTCAGAAAACTTTAGAAATACAGAAGAAAAAGAAATTGTACACATAGGAGAAATATACTTGGTGCAGATATTACGAACCTGTGACAAAAACGCATCACATGACAGCCCTCCAGATGCATTTTTCTCTACAGCATCCGTGTATGGAGATTGATCAAAGGGACTGCAAATTCAAAGACCAACCCTTAAAGCATGCTAAATTCACACGTGGTAATTAAATTAAATGACAATTCATACTTTATCCCAAGTAGGAGAGCTATAGATACTCTGTGAAAGAGTACTGATCAAAGCTCACATGGAAACCATGATGATTTTACAAGAAGCCGATAGTGTACAGACTTTCAATAGACAAACTCTAACTGGAAACTGTTTAAGCAGCGTACAAATGAATTATAAGTGACATACTTACACCAGCTATGCCACTTTATGAAGTCTGAAACTCTCAATTACAATACATACATGCTTATTGATTATTGATGGACTTCGACACTTATCGTATACTACACAGAAAAAAAAAACAAGAAAAAACTAAAGTTCGACGACCCATGGAGAAGACGAACAACTTGCAAAGAAAAAAATAGAAAATATTGTTTCCGGGAATATAAGTACCATGATGTAGCAGTTGAAAATAGTTCTTCAAGTTCCCGTGGTTGTAAGGCCCCATCCTGGTATAACAATAATGATTGGGATAGTGAGACACAGCTTAATTAACAGCATAATTAGAAAATGTATCATCTGATACTTTGTGTTGACTAAGACGACATACACCATCATTGTCGAGCGAAATAAAGATTGCCTTGACAAAATCGATTGCTTCATTTGTGAGCTCCAAGCTCTGCACACATGACAACACCGTATCGGTATCCAAATAAAAGTATTTCTACTTACTCTAATACTTTGTATACATATTAGATACGTACGTATCTTAAAATAGATACGTACGTATCTTAAAAAACCCCAGCCTTCTCGAAAACGGCGCCGTCCTGCAACACCCTACTGATCCCGCCGCCGCCTCCCGGTCTCGACCACACGTCCTCTTTAAACCTTCCTCCGCCGTCCGAGGCCGCGATCGCGTCGCACACGGTGTCCTGGGCCTCCCTTATCATCTTCTCAAACCGCGCGCTGACGGATCCCGGCGACGACGACTCGCGGAGGAAAGTGTCCGGCTTCTCGGTCTCAGGCGTCTCCTTCTCGATAACGGCGCAGCGCGGAGTCAGAACGGTGGAGGAGTAGTGGAGGGGGCGCGTGGAGGAGTGGAAGGAGTGGTTTGGGGAGTGGAGAGAGGCGAGGTTTGGTTTGCGGGAGGGAGATGGGGAGAGGAGAGAGAAGGAGGAAGGAGCTGAGAGTGCGGCGGCATTGAGGTGGCTGATTTCCAAGCTCGATTCTTTCAGTCACTCTGTTTTTTTTTTTTGAGTCGATCATATTAGAGAGAAGGAGGAGATGGGAAAATACAGTGACGATAAGGCAGCTCCCCAGTCAAAAACAAAAAAGTTAGAGAATTTGGGCAGTACCCTACCCACTGTATTATCCACTTACGGGATTTTACCAATACGGTGGGGTCTCCTTCTTTACTGTTGGCCATTTTCAACATGGCGGTAAAAGAATAAATTTACGATTTGTGAAAGGTAATGTTGGAATTACGGAGTTGAGATTTGTGACTTTGTGAGAGAGACTTCTTTAAGTCAATAATCCATTATCCATCTAATCATTTTATAATTTCAATGCTATAGAGCATCGTTATAAGTAAGAAATTTTTACGTATTCCAATCGAAGATTTAAAAAAACTCAGATTTTTTCTAATGTATAACATCGAGTCATTAATTATTAAGACTGTAGGAGATCGACTGTAGTAAGTACCTTAGTTTGTATCACATGTCGCAGTGGCAATGACTACAACTTCTTTATACCAAATTCACAATAAGCCATTTTTGTATAAAGTTGTATGTACATACATGACCACTCTAATTACCCAACTTTTCTTTGATGAGCCCGATTTGGAAGCAATGCTCTTTAATGTCAATGAAGATGAACATAATGAAGAAGTTGATTTGAAAAATGCCTAAAGATCTCTATTGCCTCTACATGAAGCTACTATGACATAAACTTAAATTGCATGCTTATTAGTTTTTTTTTTAGATATTTGAATTTTAATAGATTATTTAATTTCCGTATCCTATTCGTATCGTATCCTTGGATTTTTTTGATTTTGCCGTTTCGGCGTATCGTATCGTATCGTATCCCCGTTTCCGTATCCGTTTCAATGCAACCTGGACTAACAAGAACAACTCAACTAAATCTCACCTGGTCAGGAGTCCTCCGTTCTGGGATTAGTTCATCTGCCATTAACGATGGCAAGGAGAGCTCCTCGAAGCTTCGAGAGATGAAGAAGAAGAGAGGGGAAGAAGCTCTCCCTCCAGTAAAGAGAACCACGCTGGCTATCCCACTTAAAATGATACAGGCAATATCTACTTATAGTGTGTGAATAGATACAGATTTACTTTTATACTTTTACAGTGTGTGTATAGATACATATTTACTTTTATACCCTTATAGTGTGTGTGTATAGATACAGATTTACTTTTATACCCTTACTTATTTTTTTATATTTAATTTTTCTTTTATCCAAAAAAAAAAGATTTTTCTCTTCAAAGTTAGTATATTTTCATTCAATTTTTTTTAATCCATGTCTTTTTCTCAACCTGAATTAATTATTCACATTCAGTAGCATTATCAATAAAGACTCAATACCAATTTAAACACAAATTTAATAATATTTTCGAAACAAATTCATTAAAAATTTCAATAAAAATTGAGTAACAATTTCGATACAAATTCAGTAGCAATTTTGATACATATTTCATAATATTTTTCAATACAATTCAATCCTTAAAATAATAGTAACTGTCACCGATAACATAGTAACAGTCTTCGAACTGAAAATACAGTAACAGACCCAAATTAAAATGTAGTGGCAGTTCTCGAACCAAAAATTCAATAGTAGTAATAACCCGTAGGTTCTGGTATCTGCTCGAAGCCGACCCGGTTGGGTCGGGTTTGGAATAAAATGGCGGGTGACGGGCGCGGGTTCGAGTTTGAGTCTTTTGTAAAATATTTGAACGGGTTCGGGTACGGGACAGTTAGATATTTACCGAACCTGAAGGAAATATTATATATATTATTATTATATATTAATATTATATTTACCATATATTAATACAAAATATGGTAAAAACTTTTATTCCCTAGCTAATTCTTCACCGTTCTTTTCTCTTGGTTTTTTCACTTTTGTGACTTTCTGTTTCTCCGCCATTATGTTCTTCAAAGAATCAATGAGCCAAAAACGTTTTAGTGGCCTCATCGATCAACCTTTTTAATCTAATGATGCTAATCCTTGTTAGGAGTGTTGGCTCTTCAGTCTCTTGTAATTCCCTATTTCTCTATTACCTCTTCAGTTGTTTGCAGTTCGTTGTGTTATGGTTGAAGAGAGTAAGACTGAAGAAAGTGAAAGTGAAGAACTGAAAATCGATTATTAGGCACTTTGTCTTCTTTGGTGTTCTTTGAAAGGTAATTATTTTAATCTCTTCCTCGTATGTCTGACTCTTAGTTTCCTACTAGAATAGAGTTAGATTTTATGTAAGGGAAAATGCTCATATAGTCACCTAACTATGTCAATATAGACGCTTTAGTATCTAATGTTTGTCATATATCAAAATAATCACCTAACTTTAGTCGCCTATATCAAAATGGTCACTCCATTTATTTTTGCCGTTACATATATAACATGTGAAAGGTAAATATATCTTTCTATTCTTAAGTTCTTAATATTTACAAAAATATCATTCTCATTATTTCTAAAAATTACAAATGTGCCTTCTTGAGAGAGATCGAGAGAGAGAGAGAGAGAGAGAAATTCTGGCAACAAGGCTCGCATGAAGCTTCACTACGCTAACCTCTCCGATGCCTCCTCCCTCCGTCGCTGGCTTGACACTATCGCCTCCGACGAGGTCTATAATCTCGCCGCCCAGTCCCACGTCGCCGTCTCATTCGAGATCCCCAACTACACCGCCAACGTCGTCGCCACCGGCGTCCTCTGCCTCCTCGAAGCCGTCTGCAACCACGTCGATGCCACGGGCCGCAAAAACATGAAATACTACCAGGCCGGCTCATCTGAGATGTTCGGCGCCACTCCGCCACCACAATCCGAAATGACGCCATTTCACCCCGGATCCCCTTACGCGGCCTCAAAATGTGTCGCGCATTGGTACACCGTCAACTACCGGGAGGCATACAGGCTCTACATGTGTAGCAGAATTCTGTTCAATCACGAATCTCCACTCAGGGGCGAGAATTTCGTGACTCAAAAGATCACGCGGCCGGCCGTGGGCCGGATCAAAATCGGACTCCAGAGCAAGCTCTTCCTCGGGAATCTCAACGCCTCACGTGACTTGGGGTTTGCTGGGGACTATGTCGAGGCAATGTGGATGATGCCTCAGTAGGACAAGCAGAGGCGTTTCAACCACTGGTCGGAGATCAGAATATCTCCAGTAAATTTTGCAACGGCGACTAGGTAACTCAGACGCTGTGACTTGGTAACTCAGACACCGCGAGTGGCTAACTCAAGCCATGTCTAAGTGATAAATACTAAACAAAATTTTCTAATTTTTTTTTCTGCCAAAGAGACGAAAATATCCCTACAAATAAACGAAATATTCTTTTTTATATGTAACCATATGAACAATTTTTCCTTCTATGTATGAATCATTTTTCATTAGGATTGATATCATTAAACCACTTTAGTGTTTACAAGATGCTGACCTGATGCTAAATTGATATCTCTTATACAATAATGAATCTAAATAAGTAAATAGTCTAGATTGATGCTTTGAGAATGATAATTTAATTTTTGTTGCCATGGTTTCATCCTTATGTTGATATGTACATATTCACAGATGGAGGAATTAGAAACAGGACAACAAAATGTACCAATATTACAATCTGATGGTGGTACTTATAATCAAATGGTGGGTGATAATGGTGAAGCATATGGAAATGGACTTGAGAATGAGGGCCTACCAAACGGCACAACAGCTCCAGCTCCGGTAGTAGTGGTAACTAATAATGTAGATACTCGAGGTGGTGGAAAATTAAAGTCAGATGTATGAGGCCATTTCGAAAGAGTACAAAAGAATGGAGTATGGCTAGTTGTTTGCCCATACTGTAAGAAACAACTTCAAGGAGGAGGTACCTATGAGACTACACAGTTAAGGAACCACATGAGAAGTTGTATTTATAAGAAACAGAAGAATGTTGATCAATATATGGTTCATGCCACAAAAAATAAAGATGGGACCATCAAACTTAAAAACTAGAAGTTCGATCCAAATTTCTCAAGGCAAGAACTTGCTAAGATGATTGTTATGCATGATTATCCATTATCTATGGTTGATCATCGGCAATTTAGGAATTTTGTGCATTCATTGAATCCCAACTTCATAATTGTTTCTAGAAACACAATAAAAAATGATATCCTGAGAATATTTGAGTATGAAAAGAGCAAGTGCATGAGCTTGTTGGATGAAAATTCAAGCAGAGTTGCCTTAACTACAGATATGTGGACGTCCAATAATCAAAAGAGGGGATTCATGGCCATCACTTCACATTTCATCGATAGCTCGTGGAAGTTGCAAAGTCTTCTTCTTAGGTAATTTCTTTTGTCAAATTATTTTTAGTAAGTTATCTACTTATTTTCAAGTATATATTAATATAGTTTACTATGTAAAATGGTTAAGTACAAACCATTTTCTATGATACTGTATCAAATTCATAATGCTAAAGAAGTTTTATACTTTTAAGTTCAAGCATAGATATAGAAATAACTACATGCTGACAATGACAGTGCATAATTGAAATAGGATTGGAGGGAATTATTTTGCATATAATACCAGCAACATCTATCAGATATTAGGCCTATCTAGCTAAAATAAAACAAAAATACACATGTTGTTCAACAAGTGAGCTTATAGGCAAGGTACTATGTACGTACATAAAAACAAAACTAAAATAAAGTGCATAAATTAAAGATAAAGTAGAATCTGACACATGATATTCTGTTCATGCATACTAGTACCTTTTTTTTTCATGTTGTCATTTTCAAATCTCTCTTTAGGCTTCTAGTTATAATGCATGTCCCGTTATAATATATCTAATTTTGTTCATTTAATCTTTTGCCAGATTTATATATGTTCCTTATCCACATACGGTTGAGATACTTGCACAAGAATTGATAGCGTGCATGTATGATTGGAACTTGGATCGTAAGTTATCTACTTTGACTTTGGATAATTGTACAACAAATGATGTTAGTGTTAATGTTGTTCTATGGCAGATCTTCTAGTTCAATGATGTTGGATGGAAAAAAAATTCACATGTGATGTTCTGCTCATATTCTCAATTTAGTAGTGAGGGATGGCCTGGAGGTGATTAAAAGTAACATTGAAATTATATGTTCCAGTGTTCAATTTTTTACAACAAGTGCAAAAAGAGAAGAAAATTTTGAAGAGGCTTTGCGACAACTGAAACTGCAACATACCAAAAAGTTAGAACTTGATTATCCAACTGGGTGGAACTCAACATATAGCATGCTAAACACATCAATGTTATATAACAATATGTTTTCATGATTGAAGCAACGTGAGCCTTTGTACGAAAAAGTGCTGACTGAATATGATTGGTCAAAGACAAAAGATATTGCTGATAAGTTGAAGATGTTCTATGATGCAACTGTCATATTTTCAGGACTAAATATCCAACTGCCAACCTCTTTTTTCTCAGTGTTTGTCAAATTAAATTGGCAATTGATAAATGGATTTACTCGAAACATCAAGATGTGGCTGCAATGGTACTTAACATGCTGCAAAAGTTTGAGAAGTATTGGGTGAAAGGACCCAACCCCGATTTAGCTTCCTAAATCGGAATCAAACCCCTTCGAAAACACGAACCAACAAAAACTTTTCGAAATTTCGGCAAAGTTTCGTTACTAGCGTGGAATTACCATTACCTGCACGCGGAAAATACACTTCATCCTATGGCACAAAAAGCAAACCGTGGGCACCAATCCCATCCGGATTTCTCAATATATCAACAGTAAGGTAAAGTAGTAAATATATATGCACTTTACTGAAATCCAGTGTAAAATCGTATAACGTATTCAATAGGAAGCTCAGAGCGACATCTAATACATAATCGTATATGCATACCACAGTAGGTAGAACAATAAACCTACTGGATGAAACAAAGTAGCTCGAACACTATGCCTCCGACCACGACGTGCGACACCAGAGCCTGAACTGCAAACTGGGCACGGAAACCGAAAAGCCCAGGGGAAAGACAATAAAACACGTTAGAGTGAGTGGACGAAAATAAATGTCTTTCAACAGTAATATATACGTATAAAATCATATGCGAGTCAAATGCATAAGTAAATAAATGGTACACGAGGGAGACTCCAACTCCTCACGCGTCCGGGTACACGAGGGAGACTCCAACTCCTCACGCGTACACAGCATGCAATATAAAATCGCGGAATCACTCATGGACTACCACGCGATAGCACAGTCTAAATCACGGGATCCCAGGCCCACACGTGATTCCTAGCCAGAAAGGCCTCGGGTCAGGATATCTGTCCTTCCCGGAGCGTACTCGGGGATCAGCCGAGAAGCCAAGGTGTATCGATACAACAACGTAACCAAGACTGTACTCTGTGTAAATCAAATCATAAATCTTTTCTATGCACATGCTTAAAACATAATATGTACGTATATGTATATATTCGTATACGTATATCCGTATAAGCATAATCGTAAAACACATGCTCGTAAAATCATAATCAATCTGCATGCTCAAGTTCGTAAATCATAAATAAAGACTCGCAATCAATCCGTGAAAATAAATTGTCCACTCACAGACTGGCGTAACGCGTATCGCGTTAACCCGTGATCCGGCGGAAAGTCCCTCGCCAAAAGAACGATCACGAACACCTGAATATTCACAAAATCCATATCTCAAAATCATATCTCGACAATACAAGACAAATCACGAGAAAACACCGTTCTCGGAAACACATAACTCAAAGTCGACGAATCGTCGAAAATCCGTATATGTACACCTCAATACCTCGCTATACATTTGGATGCTCAAATCGAGAAACGAACCTCCCCACTGCGATCGGGGCGCGATTTCGAGTCAAATGACATATAACTTGTCGAAAGTCCAAAAACTCAAACCTGTTGACCGTTGACCGCCGCCCACGGCGGCGCCGCCACTGACCGGAAGATTTCACGGCGGAGCTACCCCTATTCCACTCCAAATCGTCCACTGAGCAACTTCCATAACTGCACCGAAGTCCAATTCTCACTCTAACTAGGTCAATTTCACGATAAACCGAATTGGTACCAAATTTTCCAATCCAAAATTCTCCATGTACACATCGAATTGGATTACCAAACTTATAGGGTAGCATCAAGGGAATGAGAGCTACAAAGCCCAACCAAAAATTCAGCTCGAATCGGTCTAATTTGAACAACCCGAATTCATGAAAATACCTTGAATTTTGGCCGGATTTCTCTCCTCCTCCGGCGAGTCTTGCCGTGAAAGGAGGTCGGCAACATGACGAGGACATCAAGCCGAGTCCAGAGGGTCCAATCCCAAGGCCCGGGGTGGCCGGAATCCTCCTCGCCGTGAGCCACCGATTGCCACCGTCGTGAGCCATCCTCCACCGAGTTTGACTCGGTCAAACTCGGTCAAACCCCAAAATGGCAGGTCTTCCACTTTCCCAAAATAGCAGGTTTCTATTTATAGCCTTTCCCAA
Source organism: Geum urbanum (assembly GCA_946800695.1). Taxonomy (NCBI): domain Eukaryota; kingdom Viridiplantae; phylum Streptophyta; class Magnoliopsida; order Rosales; family Rosaceae; genus Geum; species Geum urbanum. The sequence continues at coordinate 68,698,497 of OX326998.1, read as the reverse complement.
AAAGGAAACCCCCATAATTACATTTCGCGACAAACTTTAAACTCCCGTAACTTTCTCGTCGTAATTCCGATCCCGATAATTCTCGCGGCCACAAACTCGTCTCGACGTACTCTTCAATAATCACCCAAAGTCAAACACATCGGCCAAACGGATAAAAAGTCAACTGTTCAGCCCAAACACATAATAAATCGACTAAACAAATAACAAACGGAAATATTCGCAACTAACTCCTCGTAACTCCAACTCATGCTCCGGAAGTTCCCACGAACTCGAAATTAAATTCTAAACAACTTCCGTGAAGAAGCCGAGACCAAATTCTCGTCCGATAATTTAGTCGCGAACAAACCTGCCATTTAAATCCATTTCCGTCGAAACTTCAAATATTCATAACTAATTCCTCAGTCGTCCAAATAACGATCTGGAACCGCCCATGAACTTGTAATCACACATACAACGACTCTCGAGAAGAGACCCAGCTCCAATTCTCGGCCAATAATTTAGTCGTTAACAATCCCTGGCGGTTCAAACCCTGTCGTCAATCTGCGGCTACGCAGTAACTCATGTATACAGCTGATCATACTGCTGATTCTCGTCCGGGTCGTCACATTGGGATACCATGCAATGGGAGTGGTAACACACTCCACATTGGGAGTGGTAACACACTCCACAAAATCAGAATCAAACATCAACTCAAACTCAACCAAGCTCACTCCAACACAGTGGAGTACAACAACATCCCTCAAAACGACATCACGCAACATCAGAACCATAGTGGTCCACAAACTGGTACAACAAGCAATCTCGAACAAGTGAAACTGTTAGTCCCAAATCTTTCGGAACTGCAATACCGAGGTCCACAACATGCCCTCCAAGGTCTGAATAGTTCTCAAAGATCGCTCGCCAATCTGAGGATAAGAACCGGTACTAACTCGTAATCTGGTCCCCTATACTCGCTGAAAAGCTCGTCAACACTTTGTTGTAGCTGATTATCTCGATCAGCGAACTGGGATATAGGCACATCACGAAATGGACAATTTCCACCAAACACAGCTATGCTAGCCTGCCACTGAAATCTGTTCCGGAAAGTACAAGGAAACGTACTAAGTTCATCAAATGATCCACATTGATCCAACCACTGGCACCATAACCCAAAGTGCAAATAAACACACACAAGATCACAACAACAAACGCCACGTCTAATCGGAAATCTCAAATGGCTGACACTTCTCGGCAAGTCTCTGCCTCCTAGCCATCGTCAGTCGACAAATGTGGCATCTGCATACACATGCTGCGCTCGCACAGGCTGCTATATCGCTCTTCATGTTACGTCACGAGTAGTAAACTCGAAGTATCTGATACATCTCCGCATCGCTAGCGCCAAATGTGTGCAAAACCACGAGCCTCAACATCATCACACTCGAACTCAGCTCTCATAGCCCACAACTCGGCTAACACGGAAACTCGAGCCACACACACACATGCAACACTGAAGCTCCTGATTCTTGACTGAATGCATCAGCAACAACATCCCAGACGGATGGTCAAAGTACATCTTCTAGCTTTTCCCAAACAAGCTCAAATGTACAGCCATAGTCGTGAGTCGACCCCATCCATCTACACTGCCTCAAGCCCAAATCTGGCCGAAAATGCAAGTGGATGAAACTCAAATGATTAGTGCACATCCTACACTGCGCTGCACGCCATAGCTATAGTGTCTCAAACTCTCTGATGTTAACACAATTACGGCTACACCCAAATCAAACTCCGGATACGTAGCCTCATAAGGTTTCCACTGCCTGGAACCATGAGCCACTGCTCTGCTACACAGCATCAAAACACAACCCAAATCTATACCTCGATGTATCGCCATAACCCACGAACTCATCGCGATCGTCAGGTAAGGTCAAAACCGAAACAATGGTCAACCATCCCTCAGGAGTAAGTAACTCTCCTCGCGTGCATCGAACCTTAATCCAGAAAATGAAGTGGCAATCCGGAAAAATCCTGCACAAGCCGTCGTTAATAACCTGCCAAACCCAAGAGACTCCTGATCTCTGGTACCATGGTAGGTCAACCCCAAATCAACATGGCTTCCATCTGGTCAGGATCCACGCAAACTCCCTCGGCTGACATCACACAGCCCGAAATCTTCACGCTAATCGGCCAAAACTCACACTGGCCGAACTTCGCAAATAACTGATCATCTCGCGAAGTCCGCAAAGCCACCTGTAATTGCTTCAGGTACTGGCCCCCACTCCTGGAGTAAATCAGGATATTGTCGACGAACATGACCGCAACTCGTCCAGAAACCGTCTGAACATCTGGTCCATCAAGTCCACACGATCTACGGGGCATTGGTCAACCAATAGCGTGACCAAAAACTCGTAATGCCTGCACTGAGATCCGAAAGCCAACAAAGCCACATCTGACTCACTAAACCTCTTCTGATGGTATCCGGACCCGAAATCAATCTTCGACAAGACTGAAGCTCTCGCGAGCTGATCAAACCACTCGTCAATCCGAAGCGGAGGATACTCATTCTCCTCTGAAGCAAATCAAGCTTCCGGTAGTCAATGCACCACCACGTCGAACCATCCATCATCCGTACAAACAATGCAAGAGCACACCACGCAAATGCGCGGGGTCACATGAAATCTCCTCCAGCAACTCCTGGAGTCAACACAATAGCTCCATCAGCTCCGCTGGCTCCGAACGACAAGATGCCGGTAAAAGGAGTCCAGCGCCTGACACAAGCTCAATAGTGTAGTCAGTCTCCCGAACTCGAGGAACATCTGATAACTCCTCCGGAATACACCTGAAACTCGGAAACCACCTCAATGTCACCAATGTCGGACACAGCAACCACAGTATCCACAACATGAGCTAGGCAAATAACACAACTAGTCTCCATCATCTGCTCGACCATCACCGCGAAACAGTATCTCGGGGAAATCTGGTCGTCGAAACACAACCTTCTTCTCGAGGCACTCGAACACAGCCAAATGCATCGTCAGTAAGTCCATACTCACAAACATACCAAAACCACAATATCCAGCTATAACAGATCCGCGGTTAAGTCATAACCTCCAACAAGGATCTCGCAACCTCTAGATGAATGCAACACTCTCCAAAACCTCAGAAGTGGAGATACAGGTACAATTGCCATGGATATCAAGCAACAGTAACCTCAGAGAAAAGTCTGTCCTCAAACAAGGTCATGGCACAAACTCCAACATGCCCAACTAGTCGCCCACGTCAAATGCGACTTGCTAGATAACTCATCACAAGGATACATTGATCAGACTGCAGGAACAACATGAGGATCACCTCACGAACTCTGAGCTGTCGAACCGCTAAAACAGCTAGCTGAGGGCGCTCCCTCGTAACGTGACCCTCCTGGCCACCGAAACAGCAACTGGAAGTGCTCCACGAACACAAGCCACCGCAACACCTGCTGCGTGAAGGGATCACCAATGATCACCCGAACTCATGTCACAGGAGCAAATCCGCTACACTGTGATCTCCGCCATCACCAAACGGATTCTCTGCTTGATCTAATGACCCCCAACATAATCGAAAAGACCACAATCTAATGAAGTCACTAATCCCGAAGTGTCAGAACTCAAACTCATCACAACATCTCTACTGAATCTACTTCCCTCAAATCGTCACATCGGAAACCGTGCACACATTTCCTTCTCGATAGCCTCGCCACTGAGTGCAGCACACTATGCTCCTCACGGATGTCTCGAGGCACATCAATCAGACTCTCTCTGATACTCAGGTTCAAACTCATCTCGAACCTCATGCATAGCTTCCTCTGAAGCCACATAACTCGTGCAAATAAGGACAAACATGTGAACAATGCATCTCTGCCTCAGGTGGGTAAACACTCCACAGTCGAATGTTGGGTAGCCTGATGGAACCGTTACCGTATACACAACACCCTGAATGTAGGCCATGGAGTCACAACCGGAACTCACACAATATCAGCCCACCAAACACAATGATCAGAATCAGGCAAACATCACTGCAAAAATTCTCAGCTCTGAGGCAACATATAGACGCCCATATACACATCCCCAGGCAAACCGTGCCACACAATTCTCTGAACTCTGAATACACATTCGAATCCACTGTTCTCTGGCAAATCACGCGTCGATTGATCTTCAACAGGATCCACAACCGAAACGACACGGAAAGCACGTCAGGAGGCATCCTAATGAATACAATATCATTCACAACAAGTGGAACGTAATCATGGAACTTCAAATATTTGAAAGCATACAACACCCGGAATTTGATGATTATCCGCCGGCCGGTCGGGTCACCATTCCAGACATGCTGTACATTCTCAAATATCCTTAGTAAACACGACTACAGAAGTCTACAGAACCTATAACCTAATGCTCTGATACCAAGCTGAAAGGACCCAACCCCGATTTAGCTTCCTAAATCGGAATCAAACCCCTTCGAAAACACGAACCAACAAAAACTTTTCGAAATTTCGGCAAAGTTTCGTTACTAGCGTGGAATTACCATTACCTGCACGCGGAAAATACACTTCATCCTATGGCACAAAAAGTAAACCGTGGGCACCAATCCCATCCGGATTTCTCAATATATCAACAGTAAGGTAAAGTAGTAAATATATATGCACTTTACTGAAATCCAGTGTAAAATCGTATAACGTATTCAATAGGAAGCTCAGAGCGACATCTAATACATAATCGTATATGCATACCACAGTAGGTAGAACAATAAACCTACTGGATGAAACAAAGTAGCTCGAACACTATGCCTCCGACCACGACGTGCGACACCAGAACCTGAACTGCAAACTGGGCACGGAAACCGAAAAGCCCAGGGGAAAGACAATAAAACACGTTAGAGTGAGTGGACGAAAATAAATGTCTTTCACCAGTAATATATACGTATAAAATCATATGCGAGTCAAATGCATAAGTAAAGAAATGGTACACGAGGGAGACTCCAACTCCTCACGCGTCTGGGTACACGAGGGAGACTCCAACTCCTCACGCGTACAGAGCATGCAATATAAAATCGCGGAATCACTCATGGACTACCACGCGATAGCACAGTCTGAATCACGGGATCCCAGACCCACACGTGATTCCTAGCCAGAAAGGCCTCGGGTCAGGATATCTGTCCTTCCCGGAGCGTACTCGGGGATCAGCCGAGAAGCCAAGGTGTATCGATACAACAACGTAACCAAGACTGTACTCTGTGTAAATCAAATCATAAATCTTTTCTATGCACATGCTTAAAACATAATATGTACGTATATGTATATATTCGTATACGTATATCCGTATAAGCATAATCGTAAAACACATGCTCGTAAAATCATAATCAATTTGCATGCTCAAGTTCGTAAATCATAAATAAAGACTCGCAATCAATCCATGAAAATAAATTGTCCACTCACAGACTGGCGTAACGCGTATCGCGTTAAACCGTGATCCGGCGGAAAGTCCCTCGCCAAAAGAACGATCACGAACACCTGAATATTCACAAAATCCATATCTCAAAATCATATCTCGACAATACAAGACAAATCACGAGAAAACACCGTTCTCGGAAACACATAACTCAAAGTCGACGAATCGTCGAAAATCCGTATATGTACACCTCAATACCTCGCTATACATTCGGATGCTCAAATCGAGAAACGAACCTCCCCACTGCGATCGGGGCGCAATTTCGAGTCAAATGACATGTAACTTGTCGAAAGTCCAAAAACTCAAACCTGTTGACCGTTGACCGCCGCCCACGGCGGCGCCGCCACTGACCGGAAGATTTCACGGCGGAGCTACCCCTATTCCACTCCAAATCGTCCACTGAGCAACTTCCATAACTGCACCGAAGTCCAATTCTCACTCTAACTAGGTCAATTTCACGATAAACCGAATTGGTACCAAATTTTCCAATCCAAAATTCTCCATGTACACATCGAATTGGATTACCAAACTTCTAGGGTAGCATCAAGGGAATGAGAGCTACAAAGCCCAACCAAAAATTCAGCTCGAATCGGTCTAATTTGAACAACCCGAATTCATGAAAATACCTTGAATTTTGGCCGGATTTCTCTCCTCCTCCGGCGAGTCTTGCCGTGAAAGGAGGTCGGCAACATGATGAGGACATCAAGCCGAGTCCAGAGGGTCCAATCCCAAGGCCCGGGGTGGCCGGAATCCTCCTCGCCGTGAGCCACCGATTGCCACCGTCGTGAGCCATCCTCCACCGAGTTTGACTCGGTCAAACCCCAAAATGGCAGGTCTTCCACTTTCCCAAAATAGCAGGTTTCTATTTATAGCCTTTCCCAAAAAGGAAACCCCCATAATTACATTTCGCGACAAACTTTAAAATCCCGTAACTTTCTCGTCGTAATTCCGATCCCGATAATTCTCGCGGCCACAAACTCGTCTCGACGTACTCTTCAATAATCACCCGAAGTCAAACACATCGGCCAAACGGATAAATAAGTCAACTGTTCAGCCCAAACACATAATAAATCGACTAAACAAACAACAAACGGAAATATTCGCAACTAACTCCTCGTAACTCCAAATCATGCTCCGGAAGTTCCCACGAACTCGAAATTAAATTCTAAACAACTTCTGTGAAGAAGCCGAGACCAAATTCTCGTCCGATAATTTAGTCGCGAACAAACCTGCCATTTAAATCCATTTCCGTCGAAACTTCAAATATTCATAACTAATTCCTCGGTCGTCCAAATAACGATCCGAAACAGCCCACGAACTCATAATCACACATACAATGACTCTCGAGAAGAGACCCAGCTCCAATTCTCGGCCAATAATTTAGTCGTTAACAATCCCTGGCGGTTCAAACCCTGTCGTCAATCTGCGGCTACGCAGTAACTCATGTATACAGCTGATCATACTGCTGATTCTGGTCCGGGTCGTCACATTGGGATACCATGCATGGTCTGTTGGGAATTGCCTTTATATTGGACCCAAGGTACAAGTTTAATATGATCCGATATTATTTTCCTAAGATTTTTCTTCCTAGCTATAAATCTGAGATGGATAGGATCAAACAAATCTTGTATGACTTGGTAGAAGAGTATGAAAGAGATATGTTGAAAATCAGGTTTCTGATGTTAGTGGTTGATCAAGACCTGCAAAAATGACTCGCCTAGAAGATGATTTTGAGGCATTTATGGATGAAGTTGTCCCTTGTAAACAAGCAAAGTCAGAAGTAGATTATTATCTTGAGGAATCTCTTCTACCAAGGACTGAAAATTTTGATTTATTGACATGGTGGAAGTCGAATGGTCTAAAATATCAACATTTGCATGATATTGCTAGAGATGTTTTGGCTATCCCTATATCAACTGTTGCTTCTGAGTCTTCTTTTAGTACTTGTACAAGAATTATAAGCCCTCATCGTAGTCGACTTCATTCAAAGAATGTGGAGGCCTTAATGTGTGCTAGAGATTGGCTTTGAAGTGAGGCTAGAGGTAAGAAAATAACGAACATTTCAATAAGTGTGTTTGCTTACTGTTTTCTTTTCTTTAGATGGTGAAGGGAAACTTGATGATTTTGAAGTGTTTGATAGTGTTGGAAATACAACTAATGAGGTAACTATGGCATTCCTTTTAATCGTCTATCTCAAGTATGAGTTTATTTAGAAACCAAACAAAGTTCTTAATTTTCCAAATTAAGGGATGCACTGTTACTTTGCTGTTGTGTGATGCAGCTTCAGAAAGTAGGGTGCTTATTACTTTTGTATGGATTACGGCATGCCTCATTTACTTTGATTTAGTTTCAGTTTAAAGTTTAGTTTATAATTTTCTAGAGATATCTTCATTGAAGTATCATGTTCATTTCATTTGAATTGCTAATAATATCTGGTTATATCTATAATTTCTTGTAGGAAACTGATGCAAACGAAAGTAATAGTTGCTACTGAAAATATATCATTGTATCAGTGAAGAACTTGGCGATTACGTATGCTCTTCATGCATATGGAACTTCATATCATATGTTTTACTGTTTTTGTGAGGAAAACTCTATTGCTTTCTTATTTGTTCTATAATTGTTTCTAATTGTTCTTGTATGGATGGATGTATTGGATGATCTTAACTTATTATATGCTATGCTTTTGCTTATATTCACAATCATCATCTTCCTACTATAGCAGCTGTTTTTTTTAGGTAGCCTGGTCGGGTTTGTTTATCCAAGACCTGACAGGTTTGGGTAGGGTCAAAACCCGAACCCAAATCTTCTGGTTCAGATACGGGTTCGTTAAAAAAAAGGTTTCAGGTTTGGGTTCGGTCATGGGAAATCTGGCCTTGATCGGACCCGTTGTCATCCTTACCCTAGCTTGATCCGTTGTGGCCCACCGATTAGTAAAATTAGGTTGATTGCGGTTGGTACCCAATCTTCAAAGTATTTACACTTTTTGGGCCATCTTCTTCTTCATTAGATACTAGAAACCATAGACGCCTTATGTGTGTGGGGAGAATTAAAAAAAAAATTGTACAGAAAATTGCAATTGTAACTAGTTTTACAAAAAATAAAAATAAACAATTTTTAAATATTATACAGTTTTTAGTCGACAGTTTTTTAGTATGCAGTTTTTTCATTCACAAAAGAAAAACTGTTGGCAGTTTTTTCAGATTTTGATTTTCTTTTTTGTATTTTGTTATTTACTGATATAGCCCTAAATTATTATTCTATACTTCAGTTAAAAGTTTAAAATTGTAAAAAAAAAAATTAGTTATGGTTGACAATGAGGGTTTCTTTCATAAATAGTATAGATTCAAACTTTCTTTTAAAAAAAATAACTATCTAACAATTTAGCAATATTCACAATTCATTCAGGAAAGATTATTAGAGCCACTGCATTTTCAAGTTAGGTAGTACCAAATAAAGTTTTTGAAGCATCTAATGTCTCCAAAATGGCGGAAAGTCTGAAAATTGTTTACGTTGCATTTGGATGAAGTTTTCAATTCTCGTTGGAATTAACAAATGAAGGAAATTCTAGTTCCATGAGTTTAAATGTCATTACTTTAAAATTTTAGTGTTTGGATTACTTCTTTAAAAGATCGATTTAAAATGATAAAGGAATTCAAACTTTTATATGTAATTCGAGGAAATTGTAGAATGATACCTAAATTTGAAGGAATTGAACTAAGGAATTGTGAGCTTCAATTCCCTTGAATTTAAAAAAAAAACAGAATTTGCAAAATTCTTCAGAAGCTTCTCCAAACAGAAGAATTTAAGGAAAAAAATTGTCAGTTGCTGGAATTCGTTTAAATTTCCTCTATATTTCCTCCATCAGAATATTGTATATACAATAAGGTGTGATTTATGTTCTCTATCAATGAATGCCAAGATGTACCCAACACCATTTCACGTACAACCATAAACTTCTAACACATAGAAGTCTATAGCTGAAAGGACCCAACCCCGATTTAGCTCCCTAAATCGGAATCAAACCCTTTCGAAAACACGAACCAACAAAAACTTTTCGAAATTTGGGCAGAGTTTCGTTACTAGCGTGGAATTACCATTACCTGCACGCGTAAAATACACTCCAACCTATGCCACAAAAATCAAACCGTGGGCACCAATCCCATCCGGATTTCTCAATATCTCAACAGTAAAGTAAACAATACATATAATAGTACTTTACTGAAATCCGGGTTTAAAATCGTATAACATTTTCATCAGAGAACTCAGAGCGACCTCTAATACATAACCATATAAGTATACCACAGTAGGTAGAACAATAAACCTACTAGAAGAAATAAGACCGCTCGAGTACTATGCCTCCGACCACGACGTGCGACTCCAGAGTTCGAACTGCAAACTGGGCACGGAAACCGAAAAGCCCAGGGGAAAGGCAATTAAAAACGTTAGAGTGAGTGGACGAAAATAAATATATGCCTTTCACCAGTTTATAAACATACTCAATATAAAACAGTGTGAGTTCGGAAAACACAACAACACGACACATATATATATGGAGGTTGTCGGGCGAATCTCTCAAGCCCGACGTCAGGTGAATCGCTCAAACCTGACGGTGAAAGGCCAGGGGAATCTCTCAACCCCGGCGGCACTCAGGGGAATCTCTCAACCCTGCTTCAGAGGAATCTCTCAACTCTGGGCCAGAGGAATCTCTCAACTCTGGTAGCATCGATGCTATAAATGCCATCACCCATAAACACATAACAACACCTCCGAAAATAAAATATATCTCAATCATCGTATAATTTAAATACGGAAATCAATAAATCCACGAACTCGCAAAATCAATAGTGTAAATAGAAACTTGTCCACTCACAGTTTGGCGTAACGCGTATCGCGTTAACCCGTGATCCGGCGGAAAGTCCCTCGCCAAACAAACGATCACGAATACCTGAATAATCACAACATCCAATTCTCACAAACATATTTCAACAATTCAAAACAAATCACGAGAAACCACCGTTCTCGGAAACACGTAATCCAAAGTCAACGAATCGTCGAAAATCCGCATATGTACACCTCAATACCTCGCTATACATTCGGATGCTCAAATCGAGAAACGAACCTCCCCACAGCGATCGGGGCGCGATTTCGAGTAAAATGACATGCAACTCGTCGAAAACTCCGAAAAAGTCAAAGTTGACCGCCGCCCACGGCGGCGCCACCACCAAACGGAGAATTTTCCGGCGGAAAAACCCCTATTCCATGCAAAACCACCCACTGAGCAACTTTGTCAACTGCACCGAAGTCCAATTCTCACTCTAACATGGTCAATTTCATGAAAAACCGAATGAACACACAAATTTCAAATCCAAAATTCTTCATGTACACATCGAATTGAATCACGAAACTTACAGGGAAGCATCAAGGGAATGAGAGCTTCAAAGCCCACTAAGAATTGCAGCTCGAATCGGCCTCAAACATAGAACCCGAATTCACAAAGTTTTCACCATTTTCAAGTCGGAAATTCCTTCAATTCCGGCGAGCTACACCGCCAACGGTGGCCGGGGATGTCACAAGGGAACGAAGGCGAGTCGAATAAGCCACGGGCCGAGCCCGGAGGTCGCCGGAATCCGGTCGCCGGCGTGGAGGCCGTGGCACCGTCGAAGGCTTCTTCTCCCACCGAGTTGACTCAGTCAACTCGGTCAACTCCATTAAATGAGTCCTTGTTGACTTTCCCAAAAGGGAAACCACACTATTTATACTTTCCAAAATAGGAAACTTCATGTTTATCCACTCCGACGAACTTCAAACGCGCATAACTTCCTCGTCGTAATTCCGATTCCGATAATTCTCGTGGCCACATACTCGTCTCGACATATTCTTCCAATATTACCCAAAGTCAAACATATCGGCCAACCGAATAAAAAGTCAACCCTTGAAAGCAACACACATTATATCGACTAAATAATCAACAAACGAAAAAATTCGCAACTAATTCCTCGTAATTCCAAATCATGCTCCGGAGGTTTACACGAGCTCGAAATTAAATTCTGAACAACTTTCGTGAAGAAGCCGAAACCAAATTCTCGTCCGGTAATTTAGTCGTTAAGTAGCCCACCATTTAAATCTGAACTTCAAATATTCATAATTAATTCCTCGGTCGTCCAAATAACGATCCGAAACCGCCCACGAACTCGTAATCACACGTACAACGACTCTCGAGAAGAGACCCAGCTCCAATTCTCGGCCAATAATTAAGTCGTTAACAAGCTTGGCGATTCCAATAACTGTCGAAAGCCCGTGACTACACTGTAACTCACGAATCAAGCTGATTATACTTCGGATTCTGGTTCGGGTCGTCACAATAGCTATCTCTTGACCTTGTATCACCACTTTCAAACCAGAGAGAAAGCCTTGTGTTCTAAGTATCTCCCCACTAGCTAGCTACTCTCACCCTTAATGGCTTAGACTTTTCAACAATGCCCTTGTAATATCTCTGTAAATGAGGGTGGACAAAGCAGTGTATAACACCACAGTCTATCAAAATGTGTGCATTTTTGCCCAGCACCATTCCTTTGACTTGAAGAGTCTCAACCTTGTCAACATCACTCATCGAGTGTAAGTTGATTAAAGGGGGTTATGGATCCTCTTGTTCTACATTTTCCCTAGTTAGTAGGTCCCCAACAGACAAATGTGTCAACACTTCATTCTGATCATCCATCTCCTCTCTGATCATGAAGCCTTCAATACTCATGGCTTTGGCTTGTCTGTATCTATATTTATTGCCTCCATAATATTTCTCTAGACAATACCAACACTTTCCATTGTTCATCATGTCCCTGAACTCCTCTTGTGTCTAGGTTTTACCTTGTGATGTATTTGGTTTAGCTAGGGTTGGAGGCATGGAAGGGGAAGGTTTAGATAACTGAGGTGAGGGCTGAGGTTTAACATTGTGAGGTGACCTATAGGATGGATTCTGTTTAGGATTATGGGAAAATTTATGGGTTGGTGTGGCAACAGAGTGCTTTTGGCTCCTTATATGGTCTTGTTTTGTCTCGCAAGTTTGTGCTAGCTTAGAGGCATCCATTAAACTTTGGGGTTTAAGCATCTCCACTTCAGTCCTCAGTTCCGGTTAAAGCCCTATAAGGAAACAGGCTAGCCTCAACTCCGGAAAGAATCCAGGAGCCTTAACATACATGCTGGCAAATTTATCTCTATACTCCCCAACAGTTCCCTCCTGGCTCATTTTTGCCAACTCAGCTTGATAATGCAACTTGTCATTGCCACCAAATTGATGTAACATTAATTCCCTCAATGCTGCCCATGCCTCAATGCTGCCCATGAAGTAGGGCTGTCTTGCAGAAATAAGTGTCACAGACTGTTAGCCACTTCATTTAGATGCAAGGCAGCAATGCCTACTTTCTGATCTTCAGGCACTTGAAAAAGTTAAAAGTATTGTTCAAATTTACTCACCCTTCCCAATGAATCTTCCCCATCAAATGTGGGAAACTCCAATCTGATTTGTTTGAGTGTTGGTAAGTGATGATCACTCTGAGGATGTTGAGGGGGTATGGGAGGAGCTGCCACTCCTATAGGCCTAAACTGCTGTGGGTAAGGAGGTGTTGGTTGTGTATAGAGGTAGGTTTGTGTGGTGAAAGAAAAAGTGGGTTGTTGAGTGTAGCAATGCTTGAAGCTCTTGAGCGAGATCCCACCATCGTCGAAGCTCTAGATACGTGATGATACAGCCCTTAGGCCCTTGGTAGTGGCTAGGGTATTTAGTTTACACAAGAGGATACAATAGAGCATAAAAGAGAGAAAGTAAAGATTGATATTTCATTTGATAATGAATTTAGTACAAGCGACCCATAAATCCAGAAGAAAAAAAATTACAAATCGGGTTGGGTCTGTGAAACAGGTTGGATCGACCCAGCGAATTAAAAAAAATGAAACATGAAACAAAATCATTACAGAAGGACAAAAGGGTATTTTGACACTCATATTTGAATTTTGTAACTGCCACGTCATCACATGTGACGTGGATGAACGAAAAAATTGATTCCAGGTATCACTGACATATCGTTTTGAAAATTGAGGTATCACAAAAATAGATTTTAAAGTTGAGGCATCACCAAAGTTCAGGTATCATAGAAATTTTTTTGCTAGAGTATAAGTAAATTATGGTGCATTTTTGTATACTGTTTTTTCCCACCAGTATAAGTATTTGGCGTGAAGCATCGTGATATTAGATTTGATTCCTCTATTTTGGCGTCTTCACATTTAGAATATCCTCTGTTTGATATAACGAGGATATATCAATTTTTAAGATTTTCATCTCATAATTTTATTCTTTTGATTCGATGATTTCCTTGAAGGTGTACTCTTCAGGAAGCATATCAAACAAGTCGTCTCCCTTGCAGACTACATCCTGCACTCTTTTTGGGTTTAAGTACTTATTAACCCTTTTTTCTTTTACTTCTATGGGTGATCGTAAAGTAATTTCTTTAAATTTTCTGATTGTTGCTTTCAGATGAATGATGAATGATGTGGTCACTGAGCTGTGGATTCAACTTCAGTGACTTTAGCAGGTTCTTCATATTCAACAGGTATCTGTCACTTGAAAATTATTTATATATTTACATGATAGGTGATTGAAGGTGAAATCCAATCAATATCATCAACTCCGTTTTTCGCCAGAGGTTATACTTGATCCTACTTTCTGGGCTAATGAGCTACCTTGCTCATTGACATATCATTCAGTAGCTTGATCAAGTATTAATCTTAGTGTTAAATACTTATCAAATACATGTATATAATTTAGTTATGTTTATAAGGCCTTATAGCTGCCGAATTCAATATTACGGCTATATAATTTGTGACGAAGGTAGAATCCATGTAGGTTTTCCATTTTTGTAACCCTCGAGTTATAGTAGGCATTGTATATTTTAATACCGTATTCTCCAAATGTATTTGATCAAGCTACTGAATGCTTTATATATGCCAGACATATACACAGGCATTGTATGCGTATATAAATTACTTACCAGTTTCAAGATACTGGTAAGAAATTTACAGTTGTTCATGTCTCTGGTAGTTCATATACACATGTTTCTGGTAGCTATATATACCGTAAATAGTTATACATGCTATTTACACATCTATATATACTGTAAATCAGTGCATCATATTGTGATCTGCTTTTGCCGCCGTCTCTTTCGTCGTCTGTATATGTTTCGATTAGTGGAGTTTGATTCTTTTACCTAAATTGCTACATATCAGATTATGAGTGATTGGCTTGGCAGCAACACATGTGGCTCTTAAGGAAGAAGGAGGTGTCACTGCCATTGATTTCAATGTTGGGAAATCAGATCGCAATGGGGTTAAGGTTACTGGGAATCGCAAGACGGTAGTTTCTTTTACAGAAGGACAATTCTTGATTGCTCCAATAGTTTTCATAATTTTATGTCACATTCTGAGATCCTTTTTCTTTTTCTTTGGAGCTATAAATGCTGCAGATTATAAATTTTACAGAATGCAACCTATATTGTGAGGTATAAACATTTTAAGTCATTGCTTTCCTCTTCTACAATTTGCATCCTTCTGCTTTTAACACCATTCATATGTGATTTGAAGTAGTAGTTTGTGACAACCCGAACCGGAAATGGTTGTTAATCGGCTTGATTTGCGAGTTTCGTGATTAGTCGCAATTTTGTCGAAATTGGTTGATATTGCGGATTTGTTAACGACTAAATTATTGGGCAGGAATTTGTGATGAGTTCCTTCACGAAAGTTGTAGAGAATCTAATTTCGAGTTCGTGAGAATTTTCGGAGGATGATTTCGAGTTATGTGGAATAAGTTATGAATATTTTCGGCCATTGAATTTAGTCGTGTATATCCGTTTGGTTTTGATACGATTTGGACGATACGTGTACGGTATAGATACGGCATGAATACGTGACAATTTTGTAAACTTTCTATTTTGGGAAACTGGGTCGTTGACCCCGTTGACCACGGGTCAAAACTGACCCATTTCAGCCCAAGCTTTTGTTGCCTTTGATGTGCCTTATTCCAGAATCTTTTGGCCGTGGTTTCTTCATGAAAGTTTTTGGGCTTGAGCTCCTCTTTCTTTTGATAGGTGGATCACTCATTTTGGTTACCGGATGAAGAAGTTATGACGTTTTGAAGTTGAGAGAATTTCCGGCGAGATTCGGCGGCGACGGAGGCGGTGGTGGCGGCCGAGTTGGAGGTCGACCCTATAGGGGTTTTGAAGCCCATGGAGAGGTTAGTTGAACCCAAGTGGTCTTGCACCTTGCCGTGGCCGGCGGTGGCCGATCGGAGTTAATGAATTCCGACGAGGGATTTCGACTTCAAGGTGAGGTTTGGAGGTTTTCCGGTTAAAATTGGGATTAGTTTTGAACTAAAAATTGTTGGAAATGTCAAGATCTTCAAATCTATGTGTAGGTTGCAATTTTCTAGGCCGATGAAATTTTCCGGCAGCGGTGGTTTTCCGGCCGAGGTGGTTTTCGAAATGTTTTATGTCGTTTTGCTCGGAATCGCGCACCGATCGCAGTAGTGAGGTTTATATTTTGAATTGAGCATCGAAATTTTTGGCGAGGTTTTATAGTGTGTTTATTGGATTTTCGACGATTTCATCGATATTCAAGTTATATGTTTCCGAGAATGGTTGGTTCTCAAGATGTGGTTTAGGGTTTTAAATTGTGATTTTGAACAGTGGTATTTATGATTATTCAGGAGATCGTGATCGTATATTTGGCGATGGATCTTCTGCTGGATCACAGTATTAACATGTTTTGCGATGTGCAAGTCTGTGAGTGGACATTTCTTTTCACTGATTGGTTGCGAGTATTTTATATACGTTTTACGAGCTTGAGCATGTAGTTATGATTATGATTTATACGAGCATGTGTTTTATGAATATGCTTTTATAATTATGCAATACGAATATGCATTTACATTATGCTTTATACATTTGCATAGAAACTATTTATGATGATTTTATGATTTGGTTTACACAGAGTACAGTCTCAGTATGTATAGTTGTATCGATACACTTAGTATCCCGGCTGATCCCCGAGGATGTTTACTGGGGGGGGCGGGGTGCAGATACCCTGACCTAAGGCCTTTCTGGCTGGAATCACGTGAGGGCCTGGGATCCCGTGATTCAGACTGTACTAGCGCGGATGTGTCCATGAGTGACCCCGTGGAATTTTCGATGCATGCTCTGTACGCGTGAGGAGTTAGAGTCTCCCTCGTGTACCATTTGATTTTTCATGCATTTAGAGTCGCATATGTTTTATAACATATATAATATTCGGCGAAAGACATTTATTTTCGTCCACTCACTCTAACAGTTTATATGTCTTTCCCTGGGCTCTTCATTTTCTCTGCCCAGTTTGCAGTTTGAATTCGGGTGTCGCACGTCGCAGTTGGAGGCTTAGTATTCGAGCTACATTTCTTTTAGGTTCCTAGTTTGGCCTACTATTTGTATATATGTATATACTAGAGGTCGCTCTGAATACTGGATATGTTTATATTTTCATATGATTTTTCCGGATTTTTGTAAAGCTATAGTTCTGTTTATTGCTTTACATTATGTTATGTTTTTGAGATATCCGGATGGGATTGGAGGCAACGGTTTGGCTTTTGTGGCATAGGATGAAGTGTATTTTTCGCTGCAGGTTAATGGTAATCACGTGTTATAGAGGAAACTCTGTCGAAATTTTCGTTTTTTGAAAGTTCACATTTTTAGAAAGGGTTTGATTCCGGTTTAGGAAACTAAATCGGGGTCAGATCCTTTCAGCTTGGTATCAAAGCATTAGGTTTTAGGTTCTGTAGACTTCTGTAGTCATGTTTACTAAGGATATTTGAGAATGTACAGCATGTCTGGAGCGATGACCCGATCGGCCGGCGGATACTCATCAATACTTTGGGTGTTGTATGCTTTCAAATGTTTGAAGTTCATGATTACGTCCTGCTTGTTGTGAACAACGTTTTATTCATTAGATGCCTCCTTGACGTGGTTTCCGTCTCAGTAAGGTTGTGGATCCTGTTGAGGATCAGTCGATGCGCGACTTGATAATATGAGTTGTGGGTTTGGATGAACATTCTGGATTCAGAAATATGTGTGGCATGGTTTGCTCAGTTGTGTGTGTATGGGTGCCTATGTTGCTTCTGAGCAGAGGATTGTGGTAGTTGATGGTGTGCTTGAGTCAGGTCATTGTATTTGGTGGATTGGTATTGTGTGAGTTCCTGTTGCGACTCCATGACCTACATTCAAGGTATTGTTTATACGGTAATGGTTCAATCAAGCTACCCAATAACAGAGATAGGAAGTGTTTACCAACCTGAGGCAGGGATGTATGTTAGTTCTTGTTCACCTGTTTGTCCCAGTTTGCACGTGTTATATGGCTTCAGAGGAAGCAATGCAGGAGGTTCGAGATGAGTTTGAACCTAAGCATTAAAGGGATTTTGACTATTATGCCTCAAGACAACCGTGAGGAGTTTGTTAGTGCTGCACTCAGAGGCGAGGACATTGAGAAGAAAAGGTAGATGCGGTTTTAGACATGTCGGTTTGAGGAAGGTGAACTTAGTCGAGATACTTTGATGAGATTGAGTTCAGGCACCTCGGGATCAGTAGCTTCATCAGGCTGTGTCCTTTTAGATTATGTTGAGGGTCATTTGGACAAGGCAGAAGATCCGTTTGGTGGAGAAGGAGATCACAGAGTAGTGGACTAGTTCCTGTGGCATGAGCCAGGGTGGTCGTTGATCCTTCCACAAAGCAGGTGTGACGACCCAGACCAGAATCAGCAGTATGATCAGCTTGATTGATGAGCTTGCACGTTGTCGCGGAGTTGCGACAGTCGTTTTAATCGCCGAAGCTTCGTAACAACTTAATTATTAGCCGAGAATTGGAGCTGGGTCTCTTCTCGAGAGTCGTTGTACGTGTGATTTCGAGTTCGTGGACGGTTCCGGATCGTTATTTGGACGACCGAGGAATTAGTTATGAATATTTGAAGTTTCGACGAAAATGGATTTAAATGGCGGGTTTGTTCGCGACTAAATTACCGGACGAGAATTTGGTTTCGGTTCCTTCCCGGAAGTTGTTATATTGAGAAATCCGAATGGGATTGGAGCCCACGGTTTGCTTTTTGTGGCATAGGATGAAGTGTATTTTCCGCGTGCAGGTAATGGCAATTCTACGTTAGTAACGAAGAGCAAGCTGAAAGGACCCAACCCCGATTTAGCTCCCTAAATCGGAATCGAACCCCTTCCGAAAACACGAACCAACAAAAACTTTTCAAAATTTAGGCAGAGTTTCGTTACTAACGTAGAATTGCCATTACCTGCACGCGGAAAATACACTTCATCCTATGCCACAAAAAGCAAACCGTGGGCTCCAATCCCATCCGGATTTCTCAATATATCAACAGTAAAGTAAAACAATAAATATATATATACACTTTACTGAAATCCGGTGAAAAATCGTATAACATATACCACAGGAAGCTCAGAGCGACATCTAGTACATAAACATATACGCATACCACAGTAGGCAGAACAATAAACCTACTGGATGAAACAAGATTGCTCGAGCACTATGCCTCCGACCATGACGTGCGACTCCAGAGTCCAAACTGCAAACTGGGCACGGAAACCGAAAAGCCCAGGGGAAAGGCAAATAAAAACGTTAGAGTGAGTGGATGAAAATAAACATATGCCTTTCACCAGTTAATAAACAAACTCAATATAAAACAGTGCGAGTTCGGAATACATATGCATATGGAGGTTGTCGGGCGACCTCTCAAACCCGACGTCAGGTGAATCGCTCAAACCTGACGGTGATAGGCCAGGGGACCACTCAACCCTGGCGGCATACAAGGGACCTCTCAACTCTGCCCAAATTTCGAAAAGTTTTTGTTGGTTCGTGTTTTCGGAAGGGGTTCGATTCCGGTTTAGGGAGCTAAATCGGGGTTGGGTCCTTTCAGCAGGAGTTTCCATTGTGCAACTTTTACAGCAGGCGTCACTACGGTCTGTGTCTGAGGGGCACTCTCAATTGCTATTGTGGTGGCCAGGAGGGTCACATTGCGAGGGAATGTCTTCAGTTAGTTGCTTTAGTGGTTCTGCAGCTCAGAGTTCAAGAGGAGGCCAAGGTACCATTTTTGGAGTTTGACCAACGTAGACTTCTAGACAAGTCAATTAGCAAAGCCGCAATCAACGTGAACGGTTAGTTGGACATGCCAGAGTCCATGCCATGACCCTGTGTGAGGGCAGAGCTTCCCTGTGGTTATCATTGTTTGACACCCATAGCTATTATGCTTGCATCTTCACTTCTGGGTTTGTGGAGAGTGTTGCATCCATTCGATGTGATTGTGAGTATCAGGTGGGGTATTCGAGACTATGAGCTTTGCAAGAGGTTGTGGACTAGCTGCGGAGTTGTTGTTGCTGAACATTGAGGATTTTGTTATGTTTTTGGGGATGGATTTCTTGGTGACTCATTGGACTGCGGTTGTTCGTCGTAAGAATGTTGTAGTCCTTTGACGTTCAGTAGTGCCAAAGATCTTGTTTAGAGGTGAAAGAAATGCTTTTCTACTATGTGTGGTTTCAACAATGAGGCTGAGCTGATGATGAAGCATGGATGTATGTCGTACTTGGCACATGTTCGTGATGTTGGGGTTGTTGTACCTGATGTTCGTGATGTTGAGGTTATCTGGGAGTATCCAGATGTTTTTCAGAGAATTTATCAGAGTTGAGGAGTTGCAGATTCAACTTCAGGAACTGTTTGAGGAAGATTTCATTTGATTCAGTGTTTTACCTTGGGGTGTTCTAGTATGTTTTATGAGGATATATGATGATTTGATGAGGTTGTGCATCGACTACCGGAAGCTGAATCAAGTTTTAGTGAAGAACAAGTATCCTCCACTTCGGATTGATGGCTTGTTTGATCAACTTATTGGAGTTTCATTTTTTGGAGATTGATTTCAGATTTGAGTATCATCAGTTTCGATCAGAGGGTCGAGTTTGAAATGGTCTGATACCTGTGATAAGAGTTACATGTTGTGGTTAGAGGAGAGATTGATTACTGCGCCAGTGTTCCCATTATGTGATGTCAGTGAAGTGTATGTTATGTATAGTGATGTTTCAAAACTGGATTTTGTCGTGTTGGGATGCATCATGGCAATATGATGGTATATGGTTCCAGGCAGTGTAAACTTTATGAAGTTATGTATCATATGTATGATTTAGGAGTAGCTGTCTTTGTGTTAGCATCGAAGAGTTAGAGACACTACTGGTAAGGCGTGCAACGTAGAGCAGGATGCACACTGATCACTTGAGTTTCATCTACTTGCGTATTCAGCCAGATTTGAGCATGAGGCGACGTAGATGGATGGGGTTGATTAACGACTATGGCTGCACATTTGAGTTCATCCAGGAAAGGCTAATGTAGTTGCACTTTGAATATCATTCAGGGGTGTTGTTGCTGATGCACTTAGTCAGAAATTTGGAGTTTCTATGTTTCATGTACGTGTTGCAAGAATCTCATTGTTAGCCAAGTTGCGAGCTACATGAGCTGAGTTAGAAGGAGATGATGATGGAGCATTGTTGGCAAGTTCCAGGATCGACCTGTGTTACTTGATCAGGACTGTGAGGCTCAGGATGCGGATTCCTACTGGTTGGACAAGAAGAATGCGATTTAGAATAGTGTTCCAGCAGAGTATCAGTTGAGGAATATTGGCACTTCGTCATGCAGAAGGAGACTATGTGGGCCCAGAGACGATGAATTGAAGAGGGAAATAGCAGCATATGTGAGCAGATGCCTCATTTGTCGGCAGGTGAAGGCAGAGAGACAGAAACTTGCTGGGAAGTTACAGCCATTGGAGATTCCCGATTAAAAGTGAGATCATATCACTATGAATTTCGTATATCAGTCATTGCGTACTTCGGCTAATAATACTAGTATTTGGGTCATTGTGGACCGTTTGACGAAATCAGTTTATTTCCTTGTATTTCCAGGAAAGATTTCAATGGGCAGGCTGGCAGAGTGGTATTTGGCAGAGGTTGTCCATTTGCATGGTGTGCCTGTGTCCCGGGTCGCTGATCGAGATAATCGGTTACAACAGAGTTTTGGCAGGCATTGCAGTGAGCATTGGGGACCAGATGACAGTTTAGTGCAGTTTTTCATCCTCAGATTGGTGGGCAATCTGAGATGACTATTCAGACTTTAGAGAACATGTTGTAGTCCTGTGTATTGTAGTTCAGAGCGATTTGGGACCAGCAGTTTCATTTGTTCGAGATTGCTCGCAGTACCAGTTTGTAGACCAGTATTGTTATGGCATTGTATGAAGTTGTATATGAGGAGCAGTGTTGCACTCCATTGTGTTGGAGTGAGTTAGGAATGATATGGCTTTTGGTCCTGATTTAGTGAAATGCGCTACTGCAGACCTTCGGATTAGCAGGGATAGGTTGATAATTGCTCGTGATCGGCAGGGAAGTTATGCAGATGTGAGTAGGTTGAGTTATGAGTTTGAGGCCGATGATTAAGGTTTCCTTGGAAATGTGTGATTTGTTTTGGGAGGTGTGGTATACTTTACCACGTTATATTGGTCCGTATGTGTTTATGGAGCGAGTTAGTGTTGTGACATATAGTTTGGCATTGCATGTAGTGTTGGCCAGTGTATATGTTGTATTCCATGTGGTGGAACTACATTTCAGATTTGTTGCATGTTTAGCACCATATCAGTTCCCTATACTGGAAGACTTGATATTTGTGGAGGAGCCAGTTCAGATTCTGGATTTGAGGGTGCAGGGATTACAACACAGAAATATTTCCTATTGTGAAAGTTTGATGGCAGAGTCATTCAGTTGAAGTAGTCACTTGGGAGTTTTAACAGTATGCAGAGGCAGTATCCCTATTTTTCAGTTGGCAGGCTTGGAAATTTCGAGGTCAAAATTTTTGTAAGGGGGGTAGATTTGTGACAACTTGAAAGGACCCAACCCCGATTTAGCTCTCTAAATCGGAATCGAACCCCTTCGAAAACACGAACCAACAAAAACTTTTCGAAATTTGGGCAGAGTTTCGTTACTAGCGTGGAATTACCATTACCTGCACCCAGAAATTAACACTTCGTCCTATGCCACAAAAGCAAACCGTGGGCACCAATCCCATCCGGATTTCTCAATATCTCAACAGTAAAGTAAACAATACATATAATAGTACTTTACTGAAATCCGGGTTTAAAATCGTATAACATATTCAACAGAGAACTCAAAGCGACCTCTAATACATAACCATATAAGTATACCACAGTAGGTAGGACAATAAACCTACTGGAAGAAATAAGGTAGCTCGAGCACTATGCCTCCGACCACGACGTGCGACACCAGAGTCCGAACTGCAAACTGGGCACGGAAACCGAAAAGCCCAGGGGAAAGGCAAAAAAAAACGTTAGAGTGAGTGGACGAAAATAACATATGCCTTTCACTAGTTTATGCACATACTCAATATAAAACAGTGCGAGTTCGGAAAACACAACACATATAAATATATATACGGAGGTTGTCGGGCGACCTCTCAAACCCGACGTCAGGTGAATCGCTCAAACCTGACAGTGATAGGCCAGGGGACCACTCAACCCTGGCGGCACGCAGGGGACCACTCAACCCCGCCCAGAGGAATCTCTCAACTCTGGTACATCGATGTAAATAATGCCATCACAAAGAAACATATAACAAAACCTCCGAAAACAACATATATCTCAACATCGTATAATTTAAATACGGAAAATCGTAAAATCCACGAACTCGCAAATCAACAGTGAAAACATAAACTTGTCCACTCACAGTCTGGCGTAACGCGTATCGCGTTAACCCGTGATCCGACGGAATGTCCCTCGCCAAATGAACGATCACGAACACCTGATTATTCACAATGCCCATTATTCAAAGTCATAATCCGACAATACAAATCAAACCACGAGAAACCACCGTTCTCGGAAACACGAAATTTAATGTCGACGAATCGTCGAAAATCCGTATATGTACACCTCAATACCTCGCTATACATTCGGATGCTCAAATAGAGAAACGAACCTCCCCACTGCGATCGGGGCGCGATTTCGAGTCAAATGACATGCGACTTGTCGAAAATCCAAAAAGTCAAACCTGTTGACCGTTGACCGCCGCGTTGACCACCGTCCACGGCGGCGCTACCGCCGATCGGAGAATTTCAAGGCGGAGCAACCCTTATTCCACTCAAAATCACCCACTGAGCAACTTTCATAACTGCAACAAAGTCCAATTCTCACTCTAACCATGTCAATTTCACGAAAAACCGAATGTACACACAAATTTCAAATCCAAAATTCTCCTTCCACAATCAAAATTAGAACTCCAAACTTACATGGTAGCTTGCTAGTGATGAGAGCTACAAAGCCCACTAAAACATTCAGCTCGAATCGGCCTGAAAAATCAAACCCGAATTCTTCAAAATTTCATGAACTTCAAGCCGGAAAAACTGCCCCCTCCGGTGAGCCACGGAGTGGAGAGTGGCCGGAATTGAGTTCGGGACAACGGGCCGAGTCGTTTGGGTCCTCCCCCGAGGCCGGAGATGGCCGAAAGGGCTTCACCGCCGGCGAGCCACCGAGAACTATCGCCACCCTCATCCAAGCTCGCGTTGACCGGTCAAGGAGTTAATGACCACAGTTGACTTTCCTCTTAAGGAAACCCCAATATTTATACTTCATTAAATACTTTCTCGTCGTGATTCCGATTCCGATAATTCTCGCGGTCACAAACTCGTCTCGACGTACTCTTCAATAATCACCCGAAGTCAAACACATCGGCCAATCGGATAAAAAGTCAACTGTTCAAACCAACACATAATTAAATCAACCAAACAATTAACAATCGGCAAAATTCGCAACTTAAACTCCGTAACTCAAAATCATGCTCCAGAAGTTCCTACGAACTCGAAATTAAATTCTGAACAACTTCCGTGAAGAAGCCGAAACCAAATTCTCGTCCGATAATTTAGTCGCGAACAAACCTGCCATTTAAATCCGTTTCCGTCGAAACTTCAAATATTCATAACTAATTCCTCGGTCGTCCAAATAACGATCCGGAACCGCCCACGAACTCCTAATCACATGTACAACGACTCTCGAGAAGAGACCCAGCTCCAATTCTCGGCCAATAATTTAGTCGTTAAGAAGCTTCGGCGATTCAATCAACTGTCGCAACTCTGCGACTACGCACAAACTCATCAATCAAGCTGATCATACTGCTGATTCTGGTCCGGGTCGTCACACAACTCGAACCGAAAATGGTAGTTAATCGGCTTGATTTGCGAGTTTTGTGATTAGTCGCGATTTTGTTGAAATTGGTTGATATGGCAGGCTTATTAACGACTAAATTATTGGGCATGAATTTATGATGAGTTCCTTCATGAAAGTTGTAGAGAATTTAATTTCGAGTTCGTGAGAATTTCCGGAGGATGATTTTGAGTTACGTGGAATAAGTTATAGATATTTTCGGCCTTTAGATTTAGTCATGTTTATCCATTTGGTTTCGTTATGATTTGGACGATACGTGTACGATATAAATACGGCATTAATACCTGACGATTTTGGAAACTTTCCATTTTGGGAAACTGGGTTGTTGACCGCGTTGACCACAGGTCAAAACTGACCCATTTCATGTTGAGCTTTTGTTGCCTTCTGATCTACGCATTTTATGCTTGATTATTAATGTCTTTCTCTCTATATTTAACTTTGTTTTGTGCTTAGTAAATATGTTTTTAACTTACTTTATGTTTGTAGGTAGAAATAAAGGAGGAATCCGTAAAGGAGGCAGAAATGAGCTCAAAACCTACTAAGGAGGAAGTTCCTAAAATGAGGAGGAAAGATGAAGAAGAATGGGCCACGATTTATAAAGAATGGATCAAAGATCACTAAGATGGGTCAAGACCATGCTCATGTGTCCAAGAATATCCAAGATCATGTCAAGATTCACCCACAAAGAAGCCCAAAAGAAGAAAATGGATCAAAAGCTAGAAATCAGGAAATCTGCCTGTGCAGATCAGCCCACTTCAAAAGGCCACTGTGAACAGATCCAGATGAATCTAGACGCGATTAGCATATGGTTGGAAATATATAGAAGTCTAGTTTCCAACGCAACTGGAATCAAGCGATTTGGAGTCCTAGAACGAGAGAAATTCCTATTTTAGTGGAGAAGGGTCAGGTTACCCGGGTGGAGTAGTTAGACTTCTAAAAGGAGTCGAACTAGGCTTTGCTTGGCCTATATAAATGAGGGCTCGACTAGGGATTCATCATCACACATCATAGACAGCAAAGCTCTGCCCAAAACACCACCCAAGTCGTCCTATGCCTAATCCCCTCCAAGGCCGAAGCTCCCTCCTCACGGATC
Organism: Geum urbanum; assembly: GCA_946800695.1. NCBI lineage: Eukaryota > Viridiplantae > Streptophyta > Magnoliopsida > Rosales > Rosaceae > Geum > Geum urbanum. Next base: position 68,672,595 of record OX326998.1, on the reverse strand, counting down.
AAGAATAATTGGCGCTCTTCGTCTTGTTCTTGAGAATCCATCCACTCGAGGCGTTGTTAGTGCTCTTCACAGACTCCAAAAGTGTAACCATAAACCTTCTATCTCATCTTTTGTCTTGTAAAGAATTCGGTTTACGACTTGTGATTTGTTTAATAAAGGCTATACGTTTTTACTTACTTATGTTATCTTCCATGTGTTCTTAGTTTTTGGTCTTTGACTTGTATGCATGCTTGTATGCTTAAAGCTTCTTAATGTGTTGGGTGATACGCTCTTCGTTCCTCCCTAGCATGTTTTGTATGAATCTTAAATAAATTAAGGTGTAGGCGCTCTTCGTCGCACTCTTAAAAGCATGTGTATAAATTGCAGGTTGAAGGTAAGAATTTCGTTGATACTGGGTAAGTGAAGCATGAAAATGGTGGAGGTAGACATGATGTGATGATCACGTGTACATAGTAGAATTAGGTTTAAATTTCGTAGGTCATTAGTTAAACAAACCAAATCTCGCACCCCCATAAACAAACCTAGCATAGTTATGCATGCACCCTCAATCCCCGGTTAAGAACGATCCCTATTTACCAATGCTACATCTACTAAAAAGGGTTTTAATTAGCTCATTGTTGTTGAGTGTTAAGTGTTAATTTAGTACTTAATAATGGTGAGTATCAATTTTGGCGCCGTTGCCGGGGATTGAAAAGAATTGTGTGATTATGCTTGTACATTATGTTAATAGTTTTCTGTTTTTCGGAGCTGTGCACTTCCTGGTTTTGTGCAAATTATTTGACATAGCTAGAGGACTCAAAAAAACTCTGAAATTTTGCAGGTATGTTTGTTTTTGTGTCTAGTTGGTGTCTGAAAAATTTCAGCCCAGTCGACCGAGCCAATAATTCTAAAAAAATTCGACAAGATGCTGTGCTCATGTTTGGCAGAATCTGGAATTGCATGTGTTTTTTGTAAAGTTGTGAAATTTTGTTCATATATACTTGTAAATTTTCGAGATTTATACTAACACTTGTTCATATTGTTGTTTTTGCAGCCAATTAAACGTTAAGGGAAGTCTTCGATTTACATTGAGTACATGAGCTGGTTGATTAAGTCTCACTCTTTGGAATAGATGGCGCCTCTTTTTCTATTTTATCTCCTTAACCCTTTGTATTTCATTCGAGATACAAGGTTGTGGGCGGAGTCTACTATGGACTTGAGGGAGTGTGTCATTCTCGAAATTTTGGCTGAACGTCGGACATGGTGTCTAGTTGGGTTATGACTGGTGACAGGTTTTGGATCTAAGAAAGAGAAACATCATTGGAGTAATATCCCTTGATCACGGTAGCCTCGGGGTGTTTTCTCAAAATTAGTCCTACCTCTCGCGTTATCTCTATCCCTACTGGCCATGTTTTTCGATTGATCAAAGGCCGATTGATTGAGAATGCATACTTTATCGCGCGGGTCGCACGTCCATTGAAAGATCTAAAGGCCAATTTCGTGTACTCTCTTTAAATCTTAGGCGCACTCAATTTGGACATGCTTGGACATAATACTATGTCGAAATTGTGTGTTTGTGCATATAAACTTGTAAAGGATTAATCACATATACTTGTTCATAAAATTTTCGAGACTTATCATTCTTCTGTTTTGTGAAAATTGTTTGACATAGCTGCAGGTGTCGGAAAAATCTGAAAATTTATGGAATATTGTATATATGTGTCTAGTTCTTGCTCGTAAAATTTCGTTGAATTTTGACATGCTAATAATTCTATATAAATTGTTCTTGCAGCTGTGCTCATTTTCTGCGATTTCTCACTTGTAACATGAATTTACTAACTTGTGCACATTCTTTTTGAGAGAGGTTCAACCACATCTTCGGTTGAAAATGTGGCACCTAGGAACACAATGGCACATTCGTTTGAACAACTTGCCCCAACAAAAGGTAATGACCCTATTCCTTCAAATTTGGTTGTTGCTAATTCTACGTTTGCTCGTGAACTGTTTTCAGGTAGGTCTGACGAGTCCAACTTGGAGAAATTTCTTATGCCCTTGAGTGCATCAAACAAGTGCCAAAATATGAAAAAGTTATGCACAACAAGGAGGCAAACGCAAGAGAAGGAGGTTGTTTAGATGAACAAAACCGACGCGGTAATTATGGATGGCTACCCATAAATTGAAGGACCTAAACGTGGAGGAGATGCCCTCAAAATTCAGGCCATTCTTAGAGCAAAATTGAAGCATCACGTCTAGGCTGTAAGACTTTAAAAAACCAGCGCTTGTTGGGAGGCAACCCAATGGAGGAGTCTACAAACCAGATTTGCATTCTCTTCCCTCTCTTTTTAATTTTTGTCGTTGCTTTTTAATTTTCTTAGATAGAATTTTCGTAGATCTCTCTTTCATACTTGATTCTATACTTTACTTTGGTACATTGAGGACAATGTAGAGTTTAAGTGTGGGGGAAGAGGTTTACAACTTTATTGAGTCATAAAATTGAAAAATTGGGCGGATAATGGAACTTTCCGGCGAATGATGCCCTAAAAAAAAAAAACATTTGAGTCATACTTAGGGGGGTGTATTGTATCTGGATTTTTATGGATTTTTATGGAGTTTTTTTAATCCATGGACTTTTAGAAAAGTCTACAGACTCTTTAAATAGTCCACAGACACTTCTAAATAGTCCACAGACTTCTAAGCATTTCTAAAATCATCGACAGACTTTCTTACGATTTATAAAAATCCACAGACTTTATATGAACGACTTATACAGATTTCAAAGGGAAATTTACGTTATATATTAAAATAATTGAAAGGTACATGGTCGAACATGAGAATGAAAAAACATTGATGAAAACTTTAACATGAAAAGCAGACGTCCTTAACAACAATGATATGATCATCCTTCTCCTTCTTGTTGATTACTTTCTGCATCGTTTACATTGTTGGCGTTTGCTTGAGCTTCTGCCCACATTTGATTAGCAATACTCATTCTCCATTGATTAGCGTTATCCCTTTGCTGCTCTTGAGTTTGAAAATCGTCCCATTCAAAATTATCTTCTCCATTTTCTACATGATCATCTTCTTCTGGTTCAGGAGGAAATTCATCTGAACGACATTCCTGACGAAGAAAATTATGCAATCCTGCACATGCCAAAACTAGCTCTGCTTGTGTCTTATAAGGAAATGGTGGTGCTGATTTAAAAATTGTGAACCGCGACTTAAATATACCAAATATTCTCTCAATTACGTTCCTCAGAGAAGCATGACGAAGATTAAATAACTCAACTGCATTGACCGGATGGTTTCCTTCACCGCCACAAAAATCTTTGAGATGATATCGAGTACCTCGAAATGGAGCTAAAAATTGACGTCGATTTGGAAATCCGCAGTCCCCTAAGTAATACTTACCTAATCATGAAAAACATATGTAATTAGTAAGTATATTTATGACACAAACTGAAACATGCTTGCTAAAGTTTTTCATGGATGTAAAACCATACCTGGTGGTACTTTGAGTCCATTATGTCTAGAAATAGCATCATTTAACACTTTTGAATCATGAGCAGAACCCTCCCATCCACTAAGCACATATATGAATTGTAAATCAAAGTCACAAGCTGCTAACACATTTTGTGATATCTTCCCATGACGATTTCTGTATCTGCTTACCTCACGTCCAATAACTGTTGCAGGAATATGTGTGCCATCAATAGCTCCAATGCAATCCTGTGGTAATGAAAAACTATTTACAACATATAAAAAAGAAAAATGATACAAGATTTAATCTGATAGAAATATTGCTTTGCATACCTTAAAGAAAGGATAAAACCTTGTGCTTTCTCTTATGTTAGGTGGTGAGGTATTAGCCGGCAGTGGTTTTGCCATAAACTCTGGAGCTATTGTATTTAAGGCCTTCAAGATTTTGTTGAAACTTCTGCTAACAGTGAAATGAGATCGCTCGAATATCATCCGAGGTTCACTATATCGATTGTTTTGACCGACAACAAGTAAAAATGTAGCAAGCATTTCTTCAACACAAATGTATCTGGTATCTCGTAAAGGTGTTTTCTCTTTGATGATGGCACACAATTTTTGAAATACGTCAGGATACATTCTGTAAACATCCCGAAACATACGAGGGTCGCTGTCCAGTATCTTATCCATATATATGTATCCACGTGATGTCACTGGTCGTCGAGTCAACAGACGTCTAATACGTTCATCAAGTATGCTGCGCACAAGATCATATAACATATAAACAACTGCTTGTATTGCCATTAACAAAATTCTAATGACCTCGTAAAACTCTTCTTCCTCTTCATCAAATCCACACACATCCATTTCAGATATCGCGCTTAGAGAAAGCACCTAAACAATTAAAATGAACAATGTTACTATTCATAAGATCATCCATTCAAAAGCAAACCAGAACTCATAATTATTCAGAAAAACCTCAAGTTGCAATAAATTAAAGAAAGCATAATTGTTCAAAGAAATCCTTATTCAAACAAAAACACATCAAAGAAACAATCAAGCCATATCATAGTGCTTGTTAGCCTCATGCATTATTTCGTTCCCAAGTGATCCAATTATGTCGTTGGTCTGGACTCATCTTCAAGAATATGTCTTGCTTTGCTTTAGTGTTAAGAAACCTAAGCGCAAAAAAGCTAGCTTCATCAGTCAATCCTGGGGTCTCTTGAACAGCAATCCAACATTCAGTGTCTCTTGATTCTCTCTTCTCCATTATGCCACAAATGGTATCAAAAGTGGTGACAATTTTACCAAAGCCAGTTGACAAGTTTTGTAGAACTTCAGCTTGAGATGCTGCCCCTTTTGAGCTGCTACTTTTTTCATAATCAGCTCTACTTCTTTTCCCTTGAACCCTGCTATGTGCTGAAGCATGTGCATTGTTGGTTGGGGTGCGTTGTTGGGAAAGAGATGGCAAGTTTTCTTGGTCCAATGACTCATTTTCATTTGGCACAAATGTGTAATTATCTTGATCAAAGACCAAGTCATCTATACCACCCACTTCCCAAGACCCGTTCTCACCTTCTTCATATGTTGTGGCATCTGTATCATCACCTAGACCGATTGAGCCCATCCCAGTTGCAGTTCCATTACCAACTGCAATTTTCAAATCCTCATAGTCTGGAAATGCTTCTGTCCGAAAGTGTGCATGGGTTGGATGTGACTGAAAGATAATAAACAAAAATGTCAATATGGTAAACCTTCAAAATAATTAGTAATCTAATAAAATAAACTCACCTTCAAATAGTCAGCCCATACTTCATCAGCGGCAGTGAATCTCTTTGTGATCGGATCCCACCCAAACCCAGAACTGTGACGCATAAGCTGAGAGTAATTGGTGTATTGTTTTTTAAACCATTTCACTCGGCTTTGGTAATGGCTGAAAGTTACATCATAACCGAGTTTTTCCTTAAGCTTAGGAAGTAACTTTGCTTCTACTGTTGTTTTGCTTATTACACCATTAATATCACGGAACCCAAGCTTAGCTCCTTCAACCATGAGTTGAAGCAAAACATTGCTCTCTTCTGCGGTCCAAGTTTTATAATCCTTTCGTTTACCACTTCCTTGTGAATCTCCCATCTATGATTCAAAAGTTTCTCTTCTTTACCTACTCAAAGTAGAACATTCAAAAGCCAAACTACTTGATTACAGCGACACCCAGGAAAGACATTCAAAAGCCAAACTACTTTATTTGAGATCAATCAAGTATATAGAAACCAATAAACACACTTGAAACAAACATAAAGAGCACAAGTGTTCTATAGGTCCAAACAACACATTGTGATTAATACCAAAAATCTCTATTATTAGTGTGTTCTACTTTAACAGATGGAGTAATCGGTTCCTCAAGTGCAGCAGCGGTGCTATAGTTACCAATTGCTCCACTTACATTAGAAGACCACACTGATAAAAGTAGTATCAGCCAATCAGCAATGCATAGAATCATAAACGCTACTGAACATTACAAAAGGAATAAAGGAGGGAAGAGTAATATTCAACACCAGTAATTTAGCACAGGAAGTTTTTGTTTCTTTTTTCTTTAAAATTCATTTTGATCGGCTGTTTATATATATGTGGTACCATGAAAAACAAGCAATCAGATTAACTAGGACCCTTAGCAGAAATTGCCTCACCCTATCAAGTACAACCATACACATTCATTCAATCAAAATTAACGTATTGTCAGTATCACAGAGATAAGAAAAGTAGGTCACACAGTGCCGTGTATTATTGATGTATACAATAAGAAAATGACTATTGGGATCGAGGAGATCGAAAAAGAAACAGCAGCACTAAGAACAGGAGACAATCAATGTAACAGTACAAACAAGAGACCAAATTTTGTTCAACAACAAAAACCAACATAACCCAGAATTCTGATACCACAAGAAATTAGGCAAATATAGAGAAGAATCAAGAAAACAAGATGATGGGAACCAACCTCTTTGCACGCTCAGAAGGATGAACTTTGATAGACTTTTCCCACGCTCAAAATCTTTGCCCTAGCAGCTGGCAAATTGTTGAAGTCTGCTATTTATACTAAACCCTACAAAGTCCACAAATTTCTTTGACATTCTAATTCCGTAAATATGAATGAAATTTTGAATACCCTAAAACTTCTATTCATTTTTTAAAATCCTAATCGAATACCACTAGACTTTGGTGGACTTCATATGGATTTTTTAAAATCCTAATTGAATACACCTAGACTTTTATGGACTATTAAAAATCTGTTTTGAATTGCTTGATTTGTGCCTCTGCTTAACCCGTTCTTATGAAAGAACATGGGGAACCGGGATATTCAACAACAATCCCAATCAATATGCAATAACCAACAAAGTATTTCGATGTAAACTCTCCTATATTAAACCAATCTGAATGACTTGATTGAATTTTCCGGGTGATGAGCCCGAAGCGTAATAATATGTGCCAGGAGTTTTGAAATGCAGCGTAGCTTGTGGATTGCAAAGATGTGTGACTGTCGCATCGATGCAACAATCAAAATCATATATAAATAGTCCGCATATCGATTTGATTTATCCACAAATAGATTCTTGGAATCTATAGAGATAGAAATATGTGTATTCAACAAAAGATTGTCATGCATGTAAACAACGTACAACATTACAAACATTTAATTTTGCATTTAATGTTAAAAAAAAAATCTAATGGTTTTTGTTCCATTTTCCATGTTAGTAGCTAAGCTACTTATCAAACACTAACAAGAAAAACAAAATATCTAATTTTGGTAAAGAATGTACCTTCTTATTGGAAAAGACCAGTATCTCTAAAGAGAGTACAGTCCATGTAACACCACCCAATCCAGTAGCACGGAAAATACCCGTCACTATAGCACTAACAATACCTCCAACAAAAAACAGCTGCAACAGAAAAAAAAATTTAAGTCCATTTGTGTTGCTTCAACACTATCCACAGGGCAAATATAACTATAAAGTTCAGCTTTCATTTGATAATCAAAAAACCAAAAAAAACCCTGGACTGTAAGCTAAATGATCAAATTTCAACAAACCAACTCCAAATCGAATTCATACAAAAGCCAACCTTATAGCATTGCACTAAATTGATTTTTCCCAATAAATGTTTTAGCTCCTTCTACTCTTTGGTGGGACTGCACTAAGAACCGCTTGTTTCTTGTCGTCCGGTATCTCAATCCCACGCTGATGAACCAAAAAACCCAGGAAGTCTCCTGCCTAGACTCCAAATACACATTTGGCTGGATTCATCTTCAGTTGATGTGGTCTCATTCTGAGAAACACTTGCCGTAAGTCTTCAAAATAGTCACTTCTGCATTTCGTTTTAACTACCACATCATCGATATATACTTCCATAGTCTTGCCAATAAGATCATGGAAGATCAAGTTCATTGCACGTTGGTAGGTTGCCCCAACATTCTTGAGTCCAAATGGCATGTCCACGTACTCAAATACTCCTGCAAAGCTTGGACACCGAAAAGCAGTTTTGTGTCGATCAGATTCAGCCACCGGAACTTGATGGTAGCCAGCAGTTCCATCCATGAATGTTAACATCTCATGGCGAGCCACTGAATCCACCAGCAAATCAGCTACTGGCATTGGGTATGCATCCTTTGGGGTTCACTACAAGAAAAACGCACTTAGACGACGGAGTGTTTCCGTCGTCTAAGTGCGTTTTTCCATCGTCTAAGTACTTAGACGACGGAACTTCCGTCGTCCAAGGTCCGTGCCCCAAGTGCTGTCGTCCAAGCACTTGGACGACGGAGATTAAATTCTCCGTCGTCCAAGTTCACTTGGACCGCGGACAATCTCTGTGGCCCAGGTGAGCACTTGGACGACGGAGAACTTAATCTCTGTCGTCCAGGTTCTCACCTGGGCCACGGAGAATGTTACAATCTCCGTGGCCCAGGTGAGAACCTGGACGACGGAGAACTTAATCTCCGTCGTCCAAGTGACTATTTAAATTTTTTTTTAAAATTAAATTGTAATTAAATATTATTAATTTAATTTATTAATAATTGAATTTAAATAATGAAAAATGATAAAATTAATTAAATAAACTAAAATTTTAATATTACTTAATTATTAAATAATTAAAATTAATTTGTACATACACATCCAAAAAACCCATAAAATGAAAATATTGTTCGGAATGCGGAAAGAAACGAGATAATTAATAAACTACTAGCTAATTGACACACTGGAGGAGCAGATGCACCGCCGCGTCCCCCGCCTCCAGCCGGGTCGTCGTCGTCGCGGTATGGGTTCGGAGGAGGTTGACATACTTCTCGAGATTGTTGCTTGAGGGCGATGAGTTGGGCTATTTGTGCTTGTTGCTCATCAAGTCTTTGACGCATGGATTGATTCTCCTCTCGTGCCACTCGATTCTCCTTTCGTGCCAGTCGAGCCTCTTGAATGGCTTCTTCGACGGCCGCAGCCTGAGTCCTTCTCCGCTGCCCTGAACCTCCCGTAGATGATGAGTCGGAGGTCGTCGACAAATCTCGAACCACCTTAGGCCCGAAGTGCCTAACCTCCTTGCCAGCTCTACGACCGTAGACCTCATCCGCGATTGCAATTTGGCTCTCCATGGATAGAGGAGGCAGGTCTTCCAGCGGCACATCTGGGAACGCAAGCTGAGTGTTAGCCAATTCTTCTTGCGCACGCTCTATCACCCTTGCCTACAAAAGAATAATTAATTTATTATAATGAAATAATATTTAAATAATAATTACTATAATTAAAAGCACATATATATATATATATCACTTACGCCGCATTGACTCGCTTCATTATCGAGCCCAGGCGTCACGTACGCGCTTAAGCTTGCATTGAGATAAGGGTGTTTGGAGCCCTTATCCCTGTGCTCCTTGGCTATTTGAATGAGTTGCTTGGCGCCGGAAGTATGGTGTTTGTCCTTCTTCCCCCGGTTGGCTTTGTTGACACCGGAGAATTTTCGTTAAACAACATAATTAAATAATTAAAAAATTAATAAGTAACTAAAATTTAAATAATTCAATTATCTTAATTGAAGTAAAAAAAGTAAATTAACACCTTAAATTCGTCATCGGCAAAGTGGTTACACAACCACTGCCACTCATCTTCTCTATCCCCACGCAACTCTACGGGGGGAGGCACGGGACAGACAGTTTCGAAGTACTGATGGAGCCTGTACTTCCAATCTTTGTAGATGGAGTTGGCGGTTTGGTTGATATGCCTCAACATCGCCGGTGACGGATCCACCGCAAATTGTTCCTATCAGAAATAAATAGAAAATTATAATCGTATATATTATGAAATTCTAACTAATATTAACAATATTACATAATAATTAAAATTGTACGTATTACGTACCGAAAGTTCTTTGAAGACTTTCGCCTTCTCATCATCCGGCACCTCCCTCCAAGTAGGGGAATTAATTCGAACTCGGCTACGAACGATGACCCTATGCTTTGCGCCGAGAGACTTGCTAGCTTAGCTATGGGAGGGCCACCGGTGAATTCGTCGTAGGGCAAGTCGATCTTTTTCCCGGTCGCCTTGCAAATTTTCTCCGCTTTGCCCCCTTTAACGAGACCCCAAGTCCTTTTCGGTTCCGGGTTAGTGGGGGCCCTCCTTTGATTACGGCGGGCGCTGTACATGATAGATTCAGCGGTCGAGGACGCCTGAGTACTTGCCGTTGAACCGGTACCGGTACCGGGCGTCGGAGTTGAAAAGGGGTCGACGTCATCACCGCTGGAGATAAATGGGGCAGAGGGAATTTCCCCAAAAGGCGCCACCTCCGAACCAGATGAAGGATCCGGATTGAGGGCGTCGTTGCCCTCCTGTTGAACCCAACCGACTTGGTCCGCCAAGCGGCGGAGCATGGCATCTTCTGCCTCCTGTTGGGCTTTCTTCTTGCCGGATGGAGCCATTTAAACCTAGGAGTACGTTGTTAAAATACCTACTTACCATAATAATTACAAGTGCAAAATTTACGCTAATTAAGTACGGTTAAGATTTAAATAGAGTACACTAGCTTGGCTTTTTTGGTCGTTCAATGGACGTGCGACCCGCGCGATAAAGTGTAAATTTTCAATTAATCAGCCTTGGTTAAATCGAAAAACATGGCCAGTTAGGGATAAAGATAACGCGAGAGGCAGGACTAATTTCGACAAAACACCTATTGGTGTCGTCTTTCTTAGATCCAAAACCTGTCACCAGTCATAACCCGTTTCTAGACACCATGTCCGACATTCGGCCAATTTTTTGAAAATTTAAACTTCCTCAAGTCCTTTGCAAACTCCGCCCTCAACCTCGTGTCCATAACTTCACTTAGGTTATGGTGTGCGGTGATGAAATCCACACATCACGAGGGGTTAAGGAGATAAGCTAGGAAAAGAGGCGCCATCTATTCCAAAGAGTGCGACTTAATAAACCAAGCCTATGTACTAAATTTAAATCGAAGACGTACTACCATGCAATTTACTAGAAAATACACGTAATTATCAATTAATTAAAACAATAAATAATGACAATAATGAATTATTATTTATCATGCATTTAATAATAATTATTCATTTACCAATATAATTAATTATTATTAACAATAATTATTATTACTATTATTTAATTACAATAATTATTATTTACCAAATAACTATTATAATAACTAAATAATTAAATGATAACAACCAAATATTAATTAGAATAATTATAATAACTAAATGATTACTAAATATTAATAATAACCACTAAAAATTATTATAATTACAATAATGAATTATTTAAAACTAATTATTAAATTATATTTAGAAATTAATTAATTAATTTAAAATATTGTTAATAAGGTAAAAAATAGAAATTTACCTTGCCGGAGTAATCGGGAATATCGCTGGAGTTGAGTCGTCGGAGAGGAGGAACCACGCCGGAAAATTTGTCGTCGAAGCGTCGCCGGGGGAGGAAAATTGCCGGAGGAGAGGAGAGGAGAGGAGAGGAGAGGAGATGGAATGAGAAAAGGGGGGGGGGGTGCTGTTCTATTTATAGGCTTACACTTAGACGACGGAGAACTATTTTCCGTCGTCTAAGTGACGGTTTAAAAAAATTTGAAGCGGTTCCAATTAATCGGCGGGACGTTTGGAACCGCCATAAATTTGGACTTAGACGACGGAGAATTAAATCTCCATCGTCTAAGTGAAAATTCAAGCGGTGCCAAAAAATGAGGCGGTAAATCAAACCGCCATAGTTTTCGACTTGGACGACGGACATGTCATTCTCCGTCGTCCAGGTGCAAATTACGTAAAAAAAAATTTAAAAATTAATTCGCTAGGAAGTTAGCGATCTGTCATTCGATTGAAATAGTGGTACAATATCGATGAACGCATCGTATATATGAACAGTTAAATTTGAACCGCCGAATAATTTTACGTCTTGAAAGTTGTTAAGTATCGACTAATCTGTACGACTTAAGTGTTCATGAGTAGAGGCTCATTTGCAGCAGAGTATTAACGAAATTGAATTTGGACAAAACAACCGTTGGAGATGTTCGTCGTAACATAATATATAATTAAAATAAAGGACCAGAAAATAATAAGTTCGGGAAGGGTTTCATCGGCACAGTCAACCGCAAAACCGAGAATTTCACAAACCGAAAACGTGGATATAAGACATTTCGCAACTCCGGTTTTCGAACCGTTGAAGCTCACACACCAAGAATTGTTTACTCTAAAGTCTTGACAAAAAGAATATGCATTGGAAGAAGGTCTAGATGGTCGTTGTCTTAGAAAAAATTACGAAATCTTCACCTGGACGACGGAGATGAGCAAAATCTTCACCTGGACGACGGAGAAGCTCATCTCCGTCGTCCAGGTGTATAGACCCTGAATTCAGGGGTTAGGGGGCCTTACTGTTTAGGGTTTAGGGTTTGTGAACTTGGACGACAGAGATGAGTGTCTCCGTCGTCCTAGTTAGTACCTAGACGACGGAGAATGACCATCTCCGTCGTCCAGGTGTAAAAACCCCGAATTCAGGGGTTAGGGCCTTAGGGTTTAGGGTTTAGGTCGTCCAGGGTCATTTGTGTGTCCGTTCAATTATTTTGAATCAAAAAAAAAATTATAAAAATTATCGATCGATCCGATTTGCAAGATTTAGGGTCGATGATTTAGGGAGATAGCCAAAATACCCAAAAGGCGACAACCTGCAATTAATTTCTCCGTTGTCCAGGATATATAATTCGGATTAATTAATTAGTTTAATTTAGTTTACATACGTCGGTCGATCCGATCTGATCGAGCATGGACGCGTGTAATTAATTAATTAAGTACAAAAAGTCAAAGATATACGTACATATATACATTCTCCTCCTTATAATATTTATATTAATTATTGATCGATGATGCATCGATCATATATTACAATAATTACATAAATTAATTACTAATTAATTTTTCTCGTCTTAGTTAAGTAGTCATCATCATAATCCTCATCATCCTCGTCTCCGGTATCCGATTGCTCATCCTCCTCATCATACTCAACATCGTCCGACGAATAACCTGAGTCCTTGTCCGCGTCCTCATCCTGCTCGTCTTCTTCATCTTTTTCATTAATGGCATCGATAATCTCATCTTCAGTTAGATTTGTACAACCATCAGGCATGGGTAACCGTTTACCATCTTAAACCAGATCCATTATATCGGAGCGGATGACAGAAATATTAGGCTCTTGATAGGCAGGAATGTCTCTTTCTGGTTCAGCAGCATCTTCAGTCGTCGCCGATGTCCCTTCGATTGTCTCTGTATTCCATATTCCTCGATGAGAGATATGGTTCACTATTTTCCACCCTTCACCGGCTTTCAGATCGTCGAGATAGAACACCTGCCGAACTAAGGTGGCGAGAGCGAAAGGCTCATCCTCATACCAGCTTGAGTTTGTATCGACTGATAATAGTCCCAGGTCTTCCTTTGTACGCTTGAACCATCTGCACTTGAATAGGAAAACGTTGACATCATTCCCGTAACATAGCTGAACCACATATACAATAGCCCCGTAATATAGATCATTGTCTTTCCCAACCGCTACCCCACTGTTTTGTGTTCTTCTTCCTTCATCTCGGGCCAATGAATGGAACTTTACACCGTTCACAAAACATCTAGGATAAATATAGTGTTTAATCGGCTTCCCTGCTAGCAAGTGCTTTGGCCATGACCACCACCCCCCGTGGTTTTCAGATTTTTGCAGATCAATCATCTGCAAAAAAGGGCAAATTAATATAAGGGTTTACTTTCTACAAACATGATCGATATGTATATAAATTACAAATTAAATACCGAGACGTACGTATGTACCCATTGGAAGAAATAATCGGGAAACTTCTTCTTAACCATTTTCTCAATCCACGCCGAACTCTTGTTTTGATTTAACGCCTGAAGCCTTTCCCTGTATGACATCATGTACGGCTCAACTTCGTCACAGTCTCGCGACTGTGCCTCAATAAGTTCTTCCCGTGTTAACGATTCCTTTAATACTCCTCTAAACGGTCGGAAGACATTGGTGACGATAGAAAGATTGATGCGGGCACTGGGATCGGAGGCAGTGGGAGGTGGTGGATCTTTGAGGTACCTGTTGCAGTAAGTAACACACTCATGCATTAGGTATGTCTCTGCTATGGAGCCATCTGGGGCCGACCTGTTTTTGACGAATGACTTATACTGTCCAAGTTGTCTACAAAATTAAACGTACAATAAGAATAAGTACATATAGCTAGCTAGTAATCTCCAGTGGAACAAATTATGAATCGAAAAACCTGTATAATTAATTAGTTGTACGTACATTTCTTGAGGATACATCCAAGTGTACTGGCCGGACCAGAAATGAGCACCTGCTCGGGCAGGTGGATCATTAGGTGAATCATGACGTCAAAGAAAGCAGGGGGAAAAATCCTCTCTAGTTTGCAAATGATGTGCACAATTTGTTGTTGCAATTCCACCACATCTGACTTCTTTAATTCTCTGCCGCATAACCTCTGCCACCACCTGCACAATGCCACTATTTGTTCTACGACGTCACGAGGCAAGTATGGTCGAATTACCACTGGAATCAGACGTTGCAGCATAACGTGATAGTCATGTGTCTTTAGACCAACAAACTTGTGTTGCACCTCGTCCGCTGCTCCAGTTATAGTAGCTGCATACGTAGCCGGATAACGAACGCCCTTAAACCAGTGAAATACAGAACGTCTAAGTGTCGGCTTCACTGTGTAAGGTGCAGCTGGCATCTTGTTGTACACTCATTTCCTATCCCTCCTCAACCACAAGGGACGACGTAGATTCATTGATTCCAAATCTTTACGCGCTTTGGGAGTATCTTTAGTCTTGAACTTAATATCGAGAATTGTTCCCACCACGCTGTCGCACACATTCTTTTCTATGTGCATCGCGTCCAAGTTGTTCCTCAGCTTCAACTTCGACCAGTAAGGGAGTTCAAAGAATATACTCTTGTGATCCCAATAGCTCAGATCATGTGGAGGAATTGGATTGCATTTCTTTACATCCACGTCATTGGTCAACACACCAAAGTCGAAATAGCTCAACCTCTCTAAAATCTCTTCGCCCGACCAACTACGGGGTTTAGGATTGTTCTCTACCGTCCTGTCGAAATGAGCTTCATCCTGTCGCCACGGGTGGTCGTGAGGAAGCCATCTACGGTGACCCAAGTAACACACCTTCCCCGCGTGCCAACTAGAGTTCACGTCGTCCAAACATATAGGACATCCATTATATCCTTTTGTCCTGCAGGCTGCCAACATCCCATACGCTGGAAAATCGCTAATCGTCCACATTACGGCAGCCCTCATCGTGAACATCGTGTCAGTGAATTTGTCATAAGTTGGGACTCCATTTTCCCACAACAGTTTCAGCTCATCGATCAAAGGTCTGAGGTAGACATCTAAGCACTTCCCTGGAGATTTAGGACCTGGAATTAGTACAGTAAGGAAATTAAATTCCTTGTTCATGCACATCCACGGAGGCAAGTTGTACGGCATCAGAATAACTGGCCAAGTGCTGGCGGCGGAGCTATTACTTCCCCAAGGATTGAATCCGTCTGTAGATAGGCCGAGTCTAACATTTCTAACCTCTGCAGCAAAGTGTCCAAATTCTCTGTCGAAATGTTTGAAACCCTCCCCATCCGCGGCGTGTCGCATGACATCGTCATCTATTCGCTTTTCTGCGTACCATCGCATCGCCTCTGCTGTGTGTAGAGACATGTACAGGCGCTGCAATCTGGGAATCAAGAGAAAATATCGCACAACTTTCACAGGAATTCTCTTTTTCGAACTCTTCCTATTCACCTGGAATCTACACTGGCCACATACGGGACAATAGTCCAAATCTTTATACTCTTTGTAAAATAACACACAATCATTCGGACATGCGTCAATTATCCTGTACTTTAGGCCGAGGCTGCTCAAGATATTTCTAACCTTATAATGAGATTTAGGAAGATTGTGATCATCAGGAAGCAACTTACATATTTGCTCCTCAATTTCGTCAAAAGCACTCACTGACATTTTGTGCTTCACTTTTATCTTAATTTGCTCCATCACATATTGCAACACATTCTCTCGACATCCAGGGAACACCGGGGTCTGCGCTTCAAGTAGCATCTGGTTGTACTTATCCATCTCACTGGTGTCAGTGGCCAAGCTAGCAGCGGGGAATGTGTCATCATGCTCATGAGTTGTACTGTAACCTCCGTCTTGGTGTTGGTGTCCACAATGACTAAATCCCAGAAACGCATCATGGACCAAATCTGCAGTTGGGTTGCAAGCTGGGGGTCCGGCACCACTGTCGCTGGATGAGGCACCATGGTAACTGTACCCTGAGCTGAAGTCTGCTGTGCTGAACTCTACTGCTTCACCATGCTCGCTCCATGTAGTGTAACTCCACATCATACCATTTTCGTACAGGTGTTGCACCATAACATTAACCTCCACATACTGACAATTAAGACATTTCTGGCACGGACACCTGAAACGCTTCTTTCCCTGACCATGTTCTATCGCAAAATTCACAAATTCGCTAATTCCATCCATATACCGGACATCACATCTATTCTTCAACTTCATCCAACTCTTGTCCATACTGCTACAAAATATTATAATTAATTAATTATTACATATATATATATATTAGTCCATTAATTTACGCTTAATTATACGTACTCGATCTACATCGATCCATCAATTACGTACGTAATTTAATCTGTATATATAGCTAACATCCATGCATGTATGTACGTTTTCACTAAATATATATTAAGCAAATTTTAACTGCATACGTACCTGCTGGCCTTCTCGATATCAGTTAATTAAGCTCGCTAGCTAGTCAGCGGAGATCCCTGATCCTGATCCTTCTTTCTCCTTCTCCCTTCTCTTTCTTCTTCGATCTTTAAAATTTCCCGCGGGACAGAGGATCGGATGGAATGAAGAGAGTTTGGCATCGGGCTTATATAATGCTTCACTTAGACGACGGAGGTGTCGGTACGTCGTCTAAGTGGAAGTTACTCGGACCACGGCGTGTCGGTCTGAGGTCCAGGTGATCACCTGGACGACGGAGAATACCATCTCCGTCGTCCAGGTGATCACCTGGAGGACGGAGAAGTCTCCGAGGTCCAGGTGGTCACCTGGACGACGGAGATGGTATTCTCCGTCGTCTAGGTGTACACCTGGAGGACGGAGAAGTCTTCGAGGTCCAGGTGATCACCTGGATGACGGAGAATACTGTCTCCATCGTCCAGGTGACCACCTGGACCTCGGAGTCTTCTCTGTCGTCCAGGTGATCACCTGGACCTCGGAGATGGTATTCTCCGTCGTCCAGGTGTTACTTGGACCACAGAGAAGTCTCCGTCGTCCAAGTGTCACTTGGACCACGGAACAATTACGTTTCCGTGGTCTAAGTGCTGTTTTCTTGTAGTGGTTACATTGTTCAAGTCTCTGTAGTCAACACACACTCACATTTTCCCATTCTTTTTCTTGACTGGGACTACGTTGGATAGCCACTCATTGCATTTGGCTACTCGTATGATCCCTGACTTGAGCATCTTCTCGACCTCTTCCTTGACAAGAATTGCAGTTTCTGTATTCATCTGACGCATCTCTTGTTTCACGGGCTTCTTTCCCTCTATGATGGGTAAGTTGTGACAAACCAAATTATGTGATAGTCCTGGCATGTCGTCAAACTTTCTGCAAAACAATCAGCGTATTCTTGTAGCAATTCAATGAGCTTGAGTTGTTCTTCAGGCTTTAGGAAGGTACTAATGGCCACAGAGATTGGCTCTTCATTTGTCCCAAGATTGATGTGTTCAATGAGATCCTTGACTTTAGGAGGTAAATCATCCAGGGCTGCTGGAGCTAATTTAATCTCTTCCTCCTCGTCAAAGTGATGCAAAACATCTTCATCCACATATTCCAATGCTGAAACCACTGGAACCTTCTCAAAGGCTTGACTCTCCAACAGAAATTTGTGAAAGCACTCGTGTAAAGAGTAACAAGCCTCGGTCTCTATGCTTGATAGGGACCAGATCATTGAGAAAGTTTGGATGGTAGCTCAATGGTGTAGGGTCTTCCACTATCTTGATTGACTTGAATTATATCCCACTGAGCTAGTTCAGAGGCCATAACACCAACTGAGCGACCTTTGTTATCGACGCCACATACCTCCAATGGCCTGAGGTCACTATGGTAATAAATGGCTTCTAATGAGTTAGCAGAAATAGAATATGGGCGAGGGTCAGCATCAACAATTTCTACTTCACCAGACTCCATATTCCAGAGTAACATCTGCTGATGGAGAGACGAAGGTACACAATAGCTCCTGTGGATCCAGTCACGCCCCAGAATTGCACTGTATGGAGCTGTACATTCTGCTACAAAGAATGTATAAGTACCGGTGGCCGGACCGATGGTGACAGTCCTGGCATGTCGTCGTACTTTTCTGCAAAACAATCAGCATATTCTCGTAGTAATTCAATGAGCTTGAATCATTCTTCAGGCTCCAGGAAGGTACTAATAGCCACAGAGATTGGCTCTTCAGTTGTTCCAAGATTGATGTGTTCAATGAGATCCTTGACTTTAGGAGGTAAATCATCTAAGGCTGCTGAAGCTAATTTAATCTCTTCCTCCTCTTCAAAGTCATGCAAGACGTCTTCATCCACATATTCTAGTGCTGCAATCATTGGAACCTTCTCAAAGGCTTGACTCTCAAACATAAAATTGTGAAAGCGCTCGTGTAGAGAGTAACAAGCTTCAGTCTCTATGCTTGATAGAGACCCGATCATTGAGAACGTTTGGATGGTAGCTCAATGGTGTAGGGTCTTCCACTATCTTGATTAACTTGAATTATACCCCACTGAGCTAGTTCAGAGGCCGTAACACCAATACCTCCAATGGCCTAAGGTCACTATGGTAATAACTGGCTTCTAAAGAGTTAGCAGAGACATAATATGGACGAGGATCAGCATTAACGATTTCTGCTTCACCAGACTCCGTATCCCAAAGTAACATCTGCTAATAGAGGGACGGAGGTACACAATAGCTCCTGTGGATTTAGTCACGCCCCAGAATTGCATTGTATGGAGCTGTACATTCTGCTATAAAGAATATGTAAGTACCAGTGGCTGGACCGATGTGTACCTGCAAAAAGACAATGCCCAAAGTCTTGGAAATGCTACCCTGAAATTTTTTAACGTTCAGTGAGGTCTCTTGGATAGCAGACTTGGGAACGCCTAATAAGGCCATTGCTTTGACTATGATGATGTTTACTGCTGCCCCTGAGTCCACTAAGAGCTTGTTTAGTTGAATTCCTTGGACTTTTCCTGTAACATATAACGGCCGCATGTGCATGGCCATGTCTACAGTAGGCTTGGCAAACATCATTTGTCCCTTTGTTGATGAATCAATCTCTGGTGTCTTGGTGGGCGCTAAGTCATCTTTCGGTTTTGGTTCATCTTCTGGCACCGCCAAGTTGTTGATGCTATCGCTTATGATTGATTCATCCATTATTGCTGGGGAAGGTAAAGCATACTTGGAGGATAAGATATACACCATGTTAACAGTGATATCCTCCTCTACAATATATTCTCCAGTTTCTTCGTCTTCACCTTCATCGTAATCCAACAACTGCTCATCATCTTCACAGTTGTCACCCTCAGCCTGTTGCACCTCAAAGTTCAAATTTGTAGTGAGCTCGAGAGAAGCAACATGTTGAAATTTATCCTCAGGTATAGGATCAACAGTTGCTGGCATGAGTAGTGCTGGATCTTGCTCCATTAGGCTGGAAACGAGTTGTCGGACCTTCTTTTGTTCTTCCACAACCAAAGGTCGCGGCTTCCATTGCAAGACCTTGGGCTCGCTTGGAGTTTTTTGCTTTTGAATGATTTTCCCTTCCTTAGGAGGTGTATGTAGCCCTATTGTTTTCATCGTGTCATCTTCAAAAATGAGACGTCTTCTCACTGGTTTTCGTTGTGTAACTTCACGATGATCCTCAGGAGTAGGTTCAGGCTGTTTTCCTTTAGACCCTAACTTTGGGTTACAGTCAAAGATACCTGATCTTTGTGCTCTCACTTTTGGTTCGCGAGACTTCTTCTCGAAATCCACTAATGGGTTTGCTTCAAGGGCATTCATCCGCCTTTGTAGCATTTCTGGAGAACATACCAGTTCGTCTTCTTTGAGCAGGCCTGCTTCATAAGCCTCGAATGCTCTCTTGGCATCTCCAAAGCGTCGTTGAAGATTTCTTCTTCTACTTAGAGTTACCTCAATAGTTTTTCCTTTCACCCTTACGTACCACACATCCTCCTTTGTGATATTTCTTGAAGCTGGAGGTATATATGGCCTTGCGAGCATGTCAGCAGCTTCTGATTTAGATTTCTTGACTGTATTAACCTTTTCTGTTGCTCGCGAGCGCTTAGGAGTTGGAATGTCCCTTTGTCTTGCTTGTTGAGGTTGATAATCTGCTTGTGCAAATAGTTCTGGGAATCATTTAGCTGCTTCAGCCAATTCCTCATAGGAGATCTTCAACCCACTCTTGAGTTTACAATGAGCATAAAGGGCTACTGGCGACTCCGCTTTTGGATCCACCTTTTCTTTTCCTTTGTTTGGTTTTGTCGTTTGCTTGCTCTGTGGACTCTCGCCAGTAGTTGGATGACTGTTGGGTTGTTTCCTTTTGTTGGATTTGTCTTGTGTTAGTTCTAACATCCCAACCATCACCGATAAGTCAGTTGCCAAGCTTGGTGAGGGCTCTTGATCTATCATTATTTCTCCCTCGTCAATCCACTGCTGTATCCTGAACTTTAAATCACGACAAGCACCTGTGGAATGGCGACCCCACCTGTTGTGGTATCGACAATGAAAAAGACCCCTGACATCCTCAGGATGTGGGTCCGGAGCTCCCTAATTATCAGGAACCACTGTTATTCCTATTTGGACTAGCTCTTCAAATATTTTCTCGCCTAGACGCATTGTAAGTAATCTCAGTCCGCTTAGGTCAGACAAATGCAATATTGTGTCTAGACCTCCGTCTTGACCTCTTCCTTTTATATGTTGGTTCAGTTTGATTGCTATGGGAAGAAGTTTCGATGGTAGGAAAAGTTGTATCGGGAGGAGGTGATAACCTATGTGGATATAGTGGATGCCATTCTACCTCTCCCTTGTCGTTGATTTCAATCACGTCCCAAGTGACCAACCCTTGGATTTTATCTCTCAAGGTCGAACACCTTGTTGTTCAATGACCAAAGTGATTGTGAAATCTGCAGAAGTGCTGGGTTGGACCTTTATACTGTAATTGTCTGAGTTCATTAACCGGGTAATAGAAGATCAAACCCATGTCCCTTAGCCTATCCAGGATATCCTCCATCATGTCACATTTGAAAGAATAGGCTACAAAGACAGATCGATTCCAGTCCTCCCAACTTCCAATGCGACTATCGAGTGATGACCACTCGACATCAATCATATTGACTTGAGGCGTTGGGAATGGCTTAGAATCCACAAATGTTGCTGTCTTGGACGTTCCTTCCAGCTCTAGTCTTCCTTCGTTGATCCATCTCTGGATCTAGTCTTTAAGCTTGATGCAGTCTTTTGTAATGTGATTCCATGCTCCATGGAACTTGCAGTACTTTTTACCCTTTAACTGCTCAGCTGTAGGAAGCGGTCCAAAATCCGTTTTGACAGTACGCATGCTGTATAGCTTGTCCAAGATCTCATGAGCCATATTGGCATCATAAGTGTATGTCTCAAACTCTGGCTTGGTAAAAGCCACTGTTGAAAGTTTGATTGGACCCTTATTCTTCTGAAGCTTGCGGGGCTTAATTTAATACTTTGCTCGTTGTTAAATCCACAGCACCCACTTGCTCTCCATCGGAGTCCGATTCTTAGTCGTCTATATCTTCAATATAAGCCACTGTGTTTGGCTTTAGTCTATCATAAGACTTAGCATTGTACGTTCCCTTGGATGCATTCCTTCTGTTATCTCTTTCTTGCATGGTGCTGTAGGCTTTCGTTAAAGCCGTGATAAGCTCATTCAAGGAGAAGTACTTGCTGTTTAGGAATAGTTGGTGGTAAGTATCCTCCAACCCATTCTTGGCCATCTTGACCACCTCTTCTTTACCAAGTGGGGTCTTACATAGATTATATTCTGACCAGAAACGGTGCAAGAAGGTGACTGGACTTTCTGTAGCCGATTGGCTCAAGGAAGCCAGCTTTCCAACACTGGTCTCAAGTCTCGCCTTTCCAAAGTGATCTATGAATAAGCCCACCATGTCCTTCCACTCACTGATCGGGCCCTTTTATATTCCCGTATACCATACGAGGGCTGATCCTGACAGAGACGATCTAAAGACTCTTAATTTGAGTCCCTCATTATCGGCATACTGCCCCAGTTGCAGCGCATACACTACCACATTTTTTAGTATTGCCGGCGAAACGGAAAACTAAGGCCAGCGATTTAAAAAATCGTCGGCAATAGTTTTCATTATTACCGGCGACTTGGAGCAAAAATCGCCGGCAATAATGCGCCGAAAATAGCCAAAAAAAAAAAGTATTGCCGGCGATTTTCCCCAAGTCGCCGGCAATACTTTTTTTTTTTAAAGTATTGCCGGCGACTTGGGGGAAAGTCGCCGGCAATACTTTTTTTTGTGTGGCTATTTCCGGCGCATTATTGCCGGCGATTTTTGCTCCAAGTCGCCGGTAATAATGAAAACTATTGCCGACGATTTTTAAATCACCGGCCTTAGTTTTCCGTTTCGCCGGAAATACTAAAAAAATGTGGTAGTGAACGTAAAATATGCTAAGTGTGTTGCCGTGTTAGAATCGTCGTCGCCAGAGAAAGTTTGGAATGTCTGATGCCGGTAAAATTTTGGCCATTTCCATGCATCAGGATCGTCCTTCTGCATGGGAGGAAACGGTGTTTCGTATGTTTCATGCATCTTAGCTAAATGTATGTCGCAATCGTTTAGGAACTTATTTAACCATTGCTCCCAAGCAGCTAGGAGGGAAAGACTCTGCTTGTCTAGTCTTCCTTGCCAAGTCAGATACGGATTTAGTTAGAGACGCTATGTCCCTGTCTGTCATTTGAGACAGTGTCGCCGCGTGTCGGCGGTATTCAGCCAAACTTGATCCCAAGTGTTGGAGGATATCTATCCGTAGTTTATCTTGACCTTCCATGGAGCTAGAAACCTGGGCTCCCATGGCCTCTCTCTCCTCTCGATCTCTGCTGAAATCTACCCGTATTGATTGGATTCCAGCTACCGCCGTATCTATTAAGTTGCTCTGGGTAGTGAGAAGAGATGCTTGTTGCTCGATCCTTTCGTCGAGAGCCGCATAGTAATTAGCCTGGTGGTTATCACGCCTAGCTGCATAAGCTATGTATTCTGGGAACGTAAGTTCCGCTATCTCCGCTTCACTCAAAGATTTGAACGTCATGATGTTGAAGTCTTTAGCGAAGATAATTTCAACCGCTTGAATACTCAATGAACGACACCGAGTAGATGTATGTTCACGGTAAGCCGGTTGTGGATGTTTGTGACACTGAGGGTAAATCCTTCGATAAGGATCCCCAATATAATTGTCACTTAGAGACACGAAAAAATGGCAAAAGGTCCCACCGGGTGTACCAAAATGTTCGAGGGAAAAATATCTCTCGCGGAGAGATCCTCCCGCGAAGCAGTCTCTTTTAACAGGTTCGGATAGCTTCAACCGCAGGTACCGGTTTATCCTGTATCGTGTGCTTCGTGTGCTGGCGTGCCACTGTTCTTCAACGGAATATGGACTGTTTACAACCGCCTGACTTCTATATAAAGCGATTTACACAGGGAGAGCACCAACCCCGCCTGAATAGGTCCTTCTCGCCTAGTAACCTAGGACTTTAGATATGTGTCTCTTGTACAGCCTTCAAAATCGATACTTCACACTCCCTTATCAGTGCAAAACAGAGCAATCTCTCGGACGGTGTGTTGAGAACACTTGCTTCCTTAGAGTATCCAAACTCTCACTCGACAGGTGACAAGCCTTTCAACTTTTGGGTCGCAAATTGCTTCCTTGGGATCGCAACACTCTCACTCGACAGGTGACAAGCACGTTGACCTTCGGGTTGCAATGAAGATAGAATCTCGAAGACGAGATGTCTGCCTAGGTGTACTTGCGTATAGCAAATGTATGTTTGATCGGGGACCTCTTCCACAAAGCTCTTACTCTCCTTATATAATCGCTCATCAGCAGTCATTCAATTCTATTAAACTTGTTCTGTTCTTGCTCTTAGAATCCCAATATAACTTCGACACCAGTACACGGGTTATTAATCCTTATAGATCTTCAATACTATCACAACTCTTTTATCAAAGAAACCTATCTAAGATAAAACATGTATGATACACATCCAAGCCGCATGGAATCAACTAACTAATAAATCACAGTTCTAACCGAACTCTATTTCCTGTACTTGGCCACTCGCCAAGCTTTTTATAATTCACGGGCCGCTCGCCAAGATTTCAGCCATTCAATTCCAATATGAAATATTTATTTCAGATCCAAACATATATAATTCGAACAGACTTATAACGGCGAGCAACTGGCAGCGGGGTTCTATATATACACCCTCAAGCTTTGCTCATATATAGTTAACCTGTCTGTCTCAGCTCCCTCCTCGATCTACATGCATGACCTTAATTTCCTTCATCTCGATCCATTTGGCATCATCGTTTCGCCTTAAACAAAATTGTAAGATTTATCGAAGGCAAGCAACAGATTTATATTATATATGTCTGAGATTGCATAGAGTGATCGATGATCGAGCTACGTACTTGGATAATCCTGTTGCGTCTCGATCTTTTTTCCAAAGGAAACTAGAATTTTCTCTAATGTCCACTGACCATTAGCGCTTTGCATGCATTGTTCGATTTGAGCCTTTCGGACCAAAAACAAGTGCTTTGAAAGTGGCAAAATGATTACCTAGGGAGACCAAAATGCTCCCTTTCTAGCCCCAGCAAATTATTTCAACTTTTAAAACTGTTGGCAACCAAAATTCTAAGTTTAAATATGTTTCGTCATTTTATACAATCGGAAGGTTTGCCATGCTACTTGCCTTCTATGAATCATTGTAGTCTTATATTTGTGATCAGAGTGAAAAAAAAAGTACTAAGCATGTCTATTTCCTGCCCAATTGCTTCTAGTTTCGCTTAACTCCCTTTTTTTGACCGAGTGAAAATGCTTTGTACTTACTTCTGTGACTTAACTGTCAGATTTGTTGGTAAGCTAGTAGGTCGTTTCTATGACCAAGGAAACCCTACGAAATACCTGAAGGGAGTTTGAGCAAATTAAGGCTGCGAGAGGTGCACAGCTATTGAAGAACATGAGAAGGAAGAAGCTAATTAAACGGCCCAGTTGCAATTCACACAACTGGGAAACAGCTTCCAAGTGACGAAGGTATTTACCTTCGTCGCTTTACTTCGTTGAGGCGACGAAGAAGACATTGGTAGTCTCAGAAATACCATACGTCGTGTTAAGGTCCTTGAGGCGACCAATTAATTCCTACGTCGCTTCATAAGGTATCTGAAGAGACGTAGGAAAACTTGGTCGCCCCGAAGAGATCTTATGCGATGAAAATTGATCAATCTTCGTCACCTCATTTTTTTTAAACTGGATATGTTCTCCTTCTAAAAGTCAACCCCTTTATAAGGTTGAAATTTTAGGAAAATAGGCCATTCGCGAAGATGAGCTGTTCTTGGCCGATTTGGAGAGAAATTTGAAGAAATTGAGAAAGAAGGTTGTTCTTGCCATCCATTTGATTCTTAAGTAAGGTTAGTTTAATTTTTATCTTTTTATCCCTCTTTATGACCATATTATATGTTAATTGAGAAGTGAAATTAAAGTTTATGTGAAATTTTTGAAGTTGAATTGAATTTGGTCTTATGTTGTAGTTTTAGTGTTTGAATCATTGAATTGTGATAAATCATGTTATGGGTTCATCAATAATGTTTGAATTTTGGGTAAATTTAGTGAAAGTTGTGATGATTAGTGTAGATTAGGCTTATTGGTCTCAATTAGTGGTGTTATTAGTGTTAATGATGAAATCGAGCGTATGGTCATATATAATTGTGGTGGTTATCAATTTAGAACTCCCGTTTGAGAATCAACAACTCATCTAGTTGATCGAGATGAGTTGTTGATTCATGAATTGTCCCATTTTTGAACACTTTAGGTGAACATGACTTTGTTGATCTTTTTGCTATTCATGTGGTTTCAGTTTTAGTTTCGGGATATGGTTTCGACAGTGTCTCCTTACAATGTTCTTCGAGTGCAAATTAGGTTGTTTAGATATGTGTGCAGTTGGAGAACTGTAGGGAGATGCTGCCGAAATTTCCCTAAAGTGGAGCTGAAACCCATGAGTGCTAGAGGGTTGAAAAATGTAGTGTTCTTCTGAAGGGGATAGGACCGTACCTGGAGGCATAAGGAGAAGAAGTGTGGGGACAGGTTTCGGTTGTATCATAAAGGTGTACATGTGGTAACTTTGTTCATATTGATTGTTTCTGTTGACAGAAAACATGGAAGGATACCAAGACTAAACTTGGATGACATATCCTCATGTTGATCTAAGGTACATCACCGGCATATTCGAGTTTATGAATTTTGCCCGGCGATATAGTAACAGAGCCGATTATCACTTCTGCCCATGCAAACGTTGTAAGAACGGTCCGTTCAAGGTTACTATGGATACCATGTATCATCACTTGTCACACAGTGGTTTGTATCCGGATTATACTGTCTGGCATCTTCACGGGGAAGTTTCAAGTGAACTGACAATGCTCAATCTCAGAAGACAGTGGCTTCAAGACAGAGTCGATCCTTCTAGTGGTGCTGGTCCTTCAGCGAACCCGCAGTTGGAGATTCTACATGATGCGTATCTATATTATCCTGGATACCATGCAAATGCACCCCAACAATTTGTGGAAGATAATTCTGGCATCAACTTCAATGACATGGTAGATGATGATTATGAAAAGTACGATAGATTAATAAATGAAAGGACCCAATCCCGATTCAGTTACCTAAACCGGAATCAAACCCTTTCGAAAATACGAATCAACAAAAAATTTTCAAAATTTCGGCAGAGTTTCGTTACTAACGCGGAATTACCATAACCTGCACCCAGAAATTAACACTTCGTCCTATGCCACAAAAAGCAAACCGTGGGCACCAACCCCATCCGGATTTCTCAACATCAATATATGAATCATAAACAGTAAACAATACTGTACTATATATAATATATCCGTGAAAATCCGTATAAATGTATCAGAATGTATCAGAGCGACCTCTAGGGTAAAACATTAACAATATGTACATCAGTAGGCGAAACAAGAACCTACTGGAAAACACAGGTGACTCTGATCACTAGCCTCCAAACCGCGACGTGAAACACCAAACCTGAACTGCAAACTGGGCACGGAAACAGAAAAGCCCAGGGGAAAGACAATAAACATGTTAGAGTGAGTGGACGAAAATAAATGTCTTTCACCAAATAATATATGTTATAAAAATATATGCGAGTCGAATGAATAAATATAATAAAATACGCGAGGTAAACCATAATCCTCCAGCGTACAGAGCATGCAAGTAAAATCCCACGGGGCCACTGGATCCCAGACCCACACGTGATTCGAGCCAGAAAGGCCTCAGGTCAGGGTATCTGTTTCCACCCGGAACTACATCGACACAAGGTACGGTACCCCTACTGGTAAGCACCCTCGGGGATCAGCCGGGATGCGAGTGTATCGATACAACAACATGAACTACGACTGTACTCTGTGAAAATCAAATCACAAATATCTCGATGCATGTACAGTAAACAGCATAAAAATGCATATGCGTAACATAATCGTTTATAACACATGCTCATAATAATCATAATCTCGTAAATATGCTCATATCTGTTTATTCATATACGTATATCCGTGTATATATATAATTGTAAACACATGCTCATGTAATCTAAA
The DNA here is from genome assembly GCA_946800695.1 of Geum urbanum. Lineage (NCBI taxonomy): Eukaryota > Viridiplantae > Streptophyta > Magnoliopsida > Rosales > Rosaceae > Geum > Geum urbanum. Next base: position 68,644,582 of record OX326998.1, on the reverse strand, counting down.
ATCTCATACGCATGCTCAAGTTCGAAAATCATATAAAAAGACTCGCAAGAATTCCGTGAAAAGAAATTGTCCACTCACTGGTGAGCAAAATGCGCACTCGCGCTAATCTCGAGGACCGGCGGAAGATCCCTCGCCAGAAGCTCGATCACGATCCCGATCTCGATCTCCTGAATATTCATAAAACATACTGATCAATATCAAAATCCACAACACTGTACTGATGCACGGAAACCAACCGTTCCCGGAAATACGAAATGCAGTAAAAAATGAATTACGGAAATCCCGAAATCCCCACTCGAAACTTCGATCGAAAATCGGCTAATCAAATCAAGCCGAAAACCTCTAGACGATAACCAGGGCGCGATTTCGAGAAAAACGACATTAAAAAACGTCGAAATCTGAAAAGTCAACTTTTTCCTCGCCGTTGATCGCCGCCGCCGGCGGCGGCGGCGCGCCGTCAACGGTGAAATCCTACGGCGAGATTCTCCAGATCACGAGCTCTCATCCTTGCGAGTCATTTCCTCAACTACCTCGAAGCCCAATTCAGCCTGGAACCCGGTCAATTCTAGCCCGAAACCCGATCGGAAAATCTCCCCGGTGACCTAGTCGGACCTCCATGAAACCTCCACCAAAACCCAAAATAAACACATGTATAGCATCACCAGACCAAGGGGAGTCGAACCCCTAACCTCATAACCACCGAGGCTCGCCGGAGGACCACCCCCCATCATCGGCGAACCAACCCAGTTCGGCCCGACCCGAACTCACCCAAAACTCCATCAAATTCCACAAAATCAAGCACTAACCAACTCGAAATCACGAGAGGAAGCGATCCCTACCTTTTAGTTGACCGGAGGTGGCCGGAATTCGGTCGCTGGAAGTTGAAGCCGAAACGGGAAACCTTTCCTTATCGGTCAAACCGGTCAATTTCCAAAAATAGTAAGTCAACGTCTGGTCAACGAAAAACAATGTTTTTACGACAATTCATGACAATTCCGATATTTATACTCGTCCCTCGGGTCGATCGACGATCCAAAACGAATATACGAAATGATTCGGATAAGCTCGAAACAATCGGATATACTCGTCGAAACCCGAAACTTCAAATAATCATAAAATATTCCTCGGTTATCGGAAAAATCTTCCGGAACCGCCCACAAACTCGAAATCACATACTCTACCATTCCCGTGAAGATACTCAACTCAAATTCTCGACCGAAAACCAAGTCGCGAATCGAATTGGCAAACCACAATTACGACAATAAACTGCAACTAAACTCAATCTCGAGAATCGTGCCGAATAAGCAACTGATTCTGGTTTGGGTCGTCACAAATCTACCCCCCTTAAAGAAATTTCGACCTCAAAATTTACGTACCTGTCATGTGAACAGATGAGGATACTGCTCCCGCATACGCTGCTCGGTCTCCCAGGTGGCCTCCTCAACTGAATGGTTCTGCCACAAGACCTTCACCAGCGGAATCACACGGTGCTTCAACTCCTGCTCACGACGATCGAGAATCTGCACTGGCTCCTCAACATACGATAAATCCTCTCTGATCAGCAACTGCTATGGGGCTAACACATGTGAAGGATCTGAAATGTACTTCCGCAACATCGAAACATGGAAGACATCATGCACACGAGCCATCTCAGCCGGTAACTCAAGTCTGTAAGCAACAGCTCCAACCCTCTCCGTAATCTCATACGGACCAATGTACCGTGGTCGAAGCTTGCCACACTTCCCGAAACGCACAACTCCCCTCTACGGAGATAGTTTCAGGAAGACCCAATCGCCAACCTCGAACTCTAAACTTTTCCTCCTCACATCCGCGTAACTCTTCTGCCGATCCTGGGCAATCTTCAACCGATCCCGGATAACCTGTATATCCTCCATCGTGGTTTTCACCAAATCTGGACCAATAAGCCAACACTCGCCCACCTCACTCCAACACAATGGAGTGCGACACTGCTTCCCATACAGGGCATCGTACGGTGCCATCTCAATACTGGCCTGATAGCTGTTGTTGTAGGCGAACTCAATCAAGTGTAACTGCTGATCCCAGTTTCCACGAAACTGCAACACACACGATCTCAGCATATCCTCAACAGTCTGAATGGTCCGCTCGGACTGCCCGTCAGTCTGAGGATGAAAAGCTGTATTAAATCGCAACCTCGTACCCAACGCTCGCTGCAAAGCCTGCCAAAACTCAGAAGTGAACTGACTATCTCGGTCAGAAACAATGGACATAGGCACACCATGCAAGCGAACAATCTCCGATAAGTACAACTTGGCCAATCTGCCCACTGAAATCTTCCCCGGAAGTGCAAGAAAATGTGCGGATTTCGTCAATCGGTCAACAATAACCCAAATGCCAGTGTTGCCCGCCGAAGTACGCGGCAACTGATAGACGAAATCCATCGTAATGTGCTCCCACTTCCAAACTGGAATCTCAAGTGGCTGTAATTTCCCTGCAGGTTTCTGCCTCTCCGCTTTCACCTGCTGACAGATCAAACATCGACTCACGTACGCGGAAATCTCCCGCTTTATGTTGCGCCACCAATAGTACGCTCGAAGTGTACGAAACATCTTCGTACCTCCGGGATGCATCGCATACGCTGAACTGTGGGCCTCATCCAGGATCTCCTTCTTCAAGTCCTCGTCTCTGGGTACACATAGTCTGCCTCTAAACAACAACGTACCGTCGTCGCTCAATTGGAACTCTGTAGGCACACCATTCCGTATCATGGTCTTCTTACCCAACAGGTAAGAATCCGAATCCTGGGCCTCTCGTACCTGATCAACCAGTACGGGTCAAACCTGAAAACTGTCCAACAAAGCTCCATCATCATCATACCCAAACATAGCACCTGTAGCTCGAAGCTCAGCTAACATCGATACTCTGGCCACACACATGTGAAACAACGAGGCTCCAGATTTCCGGTTAAGTGCATATGCTACAACATTGGCCTTCCCCGGATGGTGCTCGAATGTACAATCGTAATCGTTAATCAACTCCATCCATCGGCGCTGCCTCATATTCAGATCCGGCTGTGTCCGCAAATAGGTGAGACTCTTGTGGTCAGTGAAAATCTTACACTGAGCACCATACAAGTAATGTCTCAAACTCTTCAACGCTAACACGATAGCGGCTAACTCCAAATCATGCGTCGGATAGTTGACCTCATGCGGTTTCAGCTGTCTGGAACCATATGCCACAACTCTACCATGCTGCATCAACACACAACCAAAGCCCAACTTCGACGCATCACTGTACACAACAAACTCACCACTGTCGTCTGGCAATGTAAGAACCGGTGCGGTAGTCAATCTCTCCTTCAGGAGCAAATAACTCTCCTCGCACGCATCCGACCACTCAAACTTGACGCATTTCCTCGTCAATCTGGTCAGTGGTGTAGCAATCCGGGAGAAATCCTGTACAAACCGTCGATAATAGCCTGCTAACCCCAAGAAACTACGGATCTCCGGCACAGTAGTGGGTCTACTCTAATTCAGCACGGCCTCGATTTTGTCAGGATCAACAATAACCCCCTCGGCCGAAATCACGTGGCCCAGAAACTTCACACTATCCAACCAGAACTCACACTTGCTAAACTTCGCGAACAACTGATGGTCCCGCAAAGTCCGCAACACTGCTCGCAAGTGCTTCTTGTGCTGGCCCACACTCCTGGAATATATCAGGATATCATCAATGAATACGATCACAAACTTGTCTAGGAATCGCCGAAACACCCGATTCATCAAGTCCATGAAAGCTGCTGGGGCATTGGTCAACCCAAACGGCATAACCAAAAACTCATAGTGCCCGTACCGCGTCCTGAAAGCTGTCCTGGCTACATCTGAATCTCGGATCCTCAACTGGTGATATCCGGATCGAAGGTCAATCTTCGAAAAGACTGCTGCTCCCTTCAGCTGATCGAACAAGTCGTCAATCCGCGGCAACGGATACTTATTCCTCACTGTAATCTGATTCAGCTTCCGATAGTCAATGCACAAACGCATGGACCCATCCTTCTTCCGCACAAACAACACTGGAGCACCCCACGGAGAAACACTCGGTCGAATGAATCCCTTCTCTAACAACTCCTGGAGCTGAATCTGCAACTCTTTCAACTCCGCAGGCGCCATCCGATAAGGTGTCTAGGAAATCGGTCCAGTACCCGGCAATAACTCAATAGTAAAGTCAATCTCCCGTACAGGGGGTATACCAGGTAACTCAGCTGGAAACACATCCGGAAACTCAGACACAACCTCAATACTACCAAGATCCGGCACTGCAACTGTAGTGTCCACAACATGGGCTAAGTACGCAACACAACCCTTCTTCGTCAACAGATCCGCCCTCATCGCGGAAATCAAACACGGTAGGGAAGTGTTCTTTTCACCTCGAAACAATATCTCGGGTAACCCTGGTCGTCGAAACGCGACCTCCTTCCGGTGGCAATCAAACATGGCCCAGTGCGACTCCAGGAAGTCCATACCCGAAATCAAATCAAAATCCACAATATCAAGCAGCAACAGGTCTGCGGCTAAACCATGGCCATCAATAAACACCTCACAATCTCGGTAAACCCAACCGATGCTCACAACCTCACCTGACGGATACAACACCCTCCACAACCCCGGAAGTGGAGATGCAGGTACCGTAGCCAATGATGACAGTCTAAATGATATAAATGAATGTGTAGTGCCCGGATCTAACAATGCAAGTACAGGAATACCAAAAACATGTAACGTACCGATAACGACCTTCGGTGATGCTCTGCCCTCACGTAGAGTCATAGCATGAACCCTCGCCTGTCCGGCGGGTCGTCCTCGCTGGGGCTGTCCCTGTTACCTACCCTGGCCTACAAACTGTGCTGGTCGAGCTCCCGTAGTGGCACCTCGCTCAACTCCGGAACTCTGAGCTGCCTGACCATCTGCACCAGCCAACTAAGGACACTCCCTCAAAAAGTGGCCCACCTAGCCACAACGATAACAAGTAATAGGGCCTCGCTGATATGAGCCATAATGATATCTATTGCAGAGGTTGCACAAAGGATAGTCTCTCGGAATAGGAAATGTGCCGCCAGTACGCCGAGGATAACTAGAACCGCTGGAACCTGCACTAGCCTGTGGTCGCTGCGGTCGATCTCTCCTCCACCTCTGCCTCTGCCTCGAAGCACTAGCTGGTGGTCGATATGATCCACCGCCAGAGGATGAAGCTGAACCGGAAGTATCAGAACTCTGCCTCTTCGAAGGCCCCTGACTCGGTCCACCTTCCTCAAATCGCCTCGGCTGGTACCTCTGTTGCCTCTCCTGCTCAATATCCTCACCTCGGAGTGCAGCACTAACAAACTCATCAAAGTTGTTCCTCGACATCGTAGTCAACATCGCCTTGATGTTCAGATTCAATCCCAGCTCAAACCTACGACACTTGGCTTCCTCTGTAGCCACCATACCCCCCGCAAAACGAGACAAACGGGTAAACCGATCCCGATACTCAAGCACAGACAAACTGCCCAGCCTCAAGTTCGTGAACTCCTCGTACTTGCGCTACTGGATAGCCTGATTAAAATACCTCCGCATAAACAAATCACGAAACAATGTCCACGGAGTATCCACCGGAACTCTGTCGGTGCTAACCCACCAAAAATATGCATCACCCTCAAGTAAACCAACTGCGGCTACTGACATCTGCTCAGGAGTAAACTGCAGACGCTCACAAACACGTTCAATCTGAACTAACCATGCCTCGCATATCTCTGGATCAACTGAACCCGAAAACACAGTAGCACCCGCAGTGTGAGCCTTGACCACAGGGTCAAAACGCTCTTCCAAACGCAGCACTCGCATAAGCAAGTCGCGCGTTCGGCGATCCTCATCAGTATCATCATCCCGATCAACACGGGGACCACGTCGAGGAGGCATCCTACTGATACAAGACAAGCATTAGGTACAAGCAGAAAGAACGTAATCATGAAACCGCAGATATTTGAGGACACACAACACCCGAAGTATTGATGAGTACCGCTGGCCAGTCGGGTCATCACTCCAGTCATGCTGTATCAACTCAAATACCATAAGCGTCACAACTACAAGAGTCTACAGAATCTGACAACCTAATGCTCTGATACCAAGCTGAAATGACCCAATCCCGATTCAGTTACCTAAACCGGAATCAAACCCTTTCGAAAATACGAATCAACAAAAAATTTTCAAAATTTCGGCAGAGTTTCGTTACTAACGCGGAATTACCATAACCTGCACCCAGAAATTAACACTTCGTCCTATGCCACAAAAAGCAAACCGTGGGCACCAACCCCATCCGGATTTCTAAACATCAATATATGAATCATAAACAGTAAACAGTATTGTACTATATATAATATATCCGTGAAAATCCGTATAAACATGTATCAGAATGTATCAGAGCGACCTCTAGGGTAAAACATTAACAATATGTACATCAGTAGGCGAAACAAGAACCTACTGGAAAACACAGGTGACTCTGATCACTAGCCTCCAAACCGCGACGTGAAACACCAAACCTGAACTGCAAACTGGGCACGGAAACCGAAATGCCCAGGGGAAAGACAATAAACACGTTAGAGTGAGTGGACAAAAATAAATGTCTTTCACCAAATAATATATGTTATAAAAATATATGCGAGTTGAATGAATAAATATAATAAAATACGCGAGGTAAACCATAATCCTCCAGCGTACAGAGCATGCAAGTAAAATCCCACGGGGCCACTCATGGACACATCCGTGCTAGTACAGTCCGAATCACGGGATCCCAGACCCACACGTGATTCGAGCCAGAAAGGCCTCAGGTCAGGGTATCTGTTTCCACCCGGAACTACATCGGCACAAGAAATAGACATCTGTACCCACCCGGAACTACATCGGAACAAGGTACAGAAACCAGTACCCACCCGGAACTACATCGACACAAGGTACGGTACCCTTACTGGTAAGCACCCTCGGGGATCAGCCGGGATGCGAGTGTATCGATACAACAACATGAACTACGACTGTACTCTGTGAAAATCAAATCACAAATATCTTGATGCATGTACAGTAAACAGCATAAAAATGCATATGCGTAACATAATCGTTTATAACACATGCTCATAATAATCATAATCTCGTAAATATGCTCATATCTGTTTATTCATATACGTATATCCGTGTATATATATATAATTATAAACACATGCTCATGTAATCTAAAATCTCATACGCATGCTCAAGTTTGAAAATCATATAAAAAGACTCGTAAGAATTCCGTGAAAAGAAATTGTCCACTCACTGGTGAGCAAAATGCGCACTCGCGCTAATCTTGAGGACCGGCGGAAGATCCCCCGCCAGAAGCTCCATCACGATCCCGATCTCGATCTCCTGAATATTCATAAAACATACTGATCAATATCAAAATCCACAACACTGTACTGATGCACGGAAACCAACCGTTCCCGGAAATACGAAATGCAGTACAAAATGAATTACGGAAATCCCGAAATCCCCACTCGAAACTTCGACCGAAAATCGGCTAATCAAATCAAGCCGAAAACCTCTGGACGATAACCAGGGCGCGATTTCGAGAAAAACGACATTAAAAAACGTCGAAATATGAAAAGTCAACTTTTTCCTCGCCGTTGACCGCCGCCGGCGGTGGCGGCGCGCCGTCAACGGTGAAATCCTACAGCGAGATTCTCCAGATCACGAGCTCTTATCCTTGCGAGTCATTTCCTCAACTACCTCGAAGCCCAATTCAGCCTGGAACCCGGTCAATTCTAGCCCGAAACCCGATCGGAAAATCTCCCCGGTGACCTAGTCGGACCTCCATGAAACCTCCACCAAAACCCAAAATAAACACATGTATAGCATCACCAGACCAAGGGGAGTCAAACCCCTAACCTCATAACCACCGAGGCTCGCCGGAGGACCACCCCCCATCACCGGCGAACCAACCCAATTCGGCCCGACCCGAACTCACCCAAAACTCCATCAAATTCCACAAAATCAAGCACTAACCAACTCGAAATCACGAGAGGAAGCGATCCCTACCTTTTAATTGACTGGAGGTGGCCGGAATTCGGTCGCCGGAAGTTGAAGCCGAAACGGGAAACCTTTTCTTATCGGTCAAACTGGTCAATTTCCAAAAATAGTAAGTCAACGTCTGGTCAACGAAAAACAGTGTTTTTACGACAATTCACGACTATTCCGATATTTATACTCGTCCCTCGGGTCGATCGACGATCCAAAACGAATATACGAAATGATTCGGATAAGCTCGAAACAATCGGATATACTCGTCGAAACCCGAAACTTCAAATAATCATAAAATATTCCTCGGTTATCGGAAAAATCTTCCGGAACCGCCCACAAACTCGAAATCACATACTCTACCATTCCCGTGAAGATACTCAACTCAAATTCTCGACCGAAAACCAAGTCGCGAATCGAATCGGCAAACCACAATTACGACAATAAACTGCAACTAAACTCAATCTCGAGAATCGTGCCGAATAAGCAACTGATTCTGGTTCGGGTCGTCACATAAAGGATTCACAGACCCCATTATATGATGGCAGTGAGGAAACTATTTTAAGTGCCATATTAGGTGCAATGGAAATGAAAAATAAAAAAGGATGTTCAGACAGAAGTGTTGACTCTTTATGTATTTATATTAATAAACTTCTTCTAAAGGGCACACATTCCCCTGTTCATACTCGAGAATTAAAAAAATCGTGAGTGATCTTTCACTTGGTTATGAAAGAATTGATCTGTGTAAGTTCAACTGTGTATTGTTCAGGGGGGCGCTTGTAAACGAGAGGATTTATCTAGTGTGTAATTCTGAAAGATATAAGTCATATACGGATGACATTCCCAAAAAAAATCATTCATTACTTCCCTCTAACACCAAGGTTGAAGCGTTTGTTCATGTCACCACACATTGCGAAGCATATGCGATGGCTCGGGGAGAGGATATGCATGGCTGGTAGCCTCAACCACCCAACTGATGGGGAAGTGTTTCAACATTTTGACAGAACTTTTCAAGGTTTCACACGGGACTGCAGAAATGTGCGCCTTGGAGTTAGAACAGACGGTTTCAATCCATTCGGAACAATGGAAACTTTGCATAGTACATGGCTCATTGTTGTGATGCTGTACAATTTACCACCATTAATATGCATGAAGAAGGAATATAACATGCTATCGGTGTTGATTCCGGGCCCTAAATCTCCCAGAAAATGCCTTAGTGTACTCATGGAGCCAATGATCGAGGAGCTAATACATTTATGGGTCGTTGGAGTCCATACTTTTGATCGAGTAGACAATGAGGTATTCTTGATGAAGGCGGCGGTGATGTGGATTATCAACGACTTTCCTGGTTTGGGGATGCTTGCGGGGCTCAACGGTGAAAGGGTACAAGGCATGTCCAATTTGTTCAGATGAGCTGACTTCAGAGCATATCTGTGGGAGGATAGTTTATGAAGGTCATCGGAAATGGCTTTACCAAGACCACCCTTGGCGATTGAGTAAGGCATTTAACGAGAAGGTGGAGTTTGGCGGAAGACCCGTTCAGAAGAGTGGAGATGAAATTTTGGAGGACGTTAGGTCACACGTGTATCCCATTCTTAGCCAACATGATTACTTGAAGGTGTCGTACAATCCGAATAACAGACATTGTTAGACTCACGAGAGCATATTTTGGAAGCTGTCTTATTGGTCATCATTGAAGATCAGACATTACTTAGATGTTATGCACATTGAAAAAAATGTGATTGATAAGAAGACCAAGGATGGTCCAAAAGCTCGCGCTGCTTTGAAGAAAAGGAATGTATGCAAAAACCAGTGGCAAAGAGAAGGTGATGAGGGGACGGCGAAGGTTCCTCATGCACCATTTTTAGTTAAAAATGATGCTCTAGAAGATGTGTTCGAGTGGTTCAGGGATGTTAAGTATCATCTTGGTTATGTAGGAAGTTTGAGAATTAAGGTCAAAGTTCGCCCCCTGTCACAGTTTAATGGATTGAAGACGCATGATTGCCATGTATTGCTTCAACGTCTTCTTCCAGTGGTTATCAGAGGGTTCTTTCCAGATAACGTTGTGAAGCCATTAATAGCACTGTCAAATTGGTTTCGTAAATTATATAGTAGGGAGCTGAAGAAGTAGGTTGTGCGTGACATGGATATTGAGATAGTGATGATTCTCTACAATTTGGAGCTGATTTTTACACCACATTTTTTTACATCTATGGTTCATCTCATGGTTCATCTGCCCGAACAAATATTGCTTACAGGCCCAGTACACTATACATGGATGAATCCAATATTGAAAGGTATAATACTTGTTCAACTGCTAATATAATGTTAGTTATGTAATATGTACTAACAATTTACATGATATTGCAGGCAATTAGGTCAATATAAAAAGTCAATGAGGAATACACGTTACCCGGAAGGTAGTATTGCATAACGGTACCTTATACAGGAGTCTGTGACGTATTGTAAATCTTATCTCAGACAGGAAGACCACGAAGAAATTGACACTTCCCCACAGTGGAATATTAACACTGTATCACAACAAGTAAGGTCAGAGATTATTGAGACTCGTAGTTAGTTTAGGTTAACTGAAGCTGAAGCTCATGAGGCTCACTAGCAAGTTTTGGTGGAAACTGACGAAGTTAAACCATACCTAGAAGAACATCTCACAAGATTCAAAGCTAAAAATGGTGAAGATTTCGACGATGTTCGTCGTCAGAGGAGTTTTCTTCGATGGTTCTTAACATGGGTATGAAAACTAACACTTATCTTTCACTTTTCTAACACTTATCTTTTAGGTGTCTCTCAAGGATAAAAATAAGGACAAGAGCTTAGTATCAAGGATAAAGTCATTAGCCCAATGACCTCAGCAATTCCTGGTTTTTAAGTTGTGTTATGTCAACAGTGTCAAATTCACTTCATTTAATACAGATCAAAAAACCGTGACTCAAAATAGCGGTGTCATGATAGACATGGGTTCATCCAAGTTCTACGACTATGTTATCTATAAAGTAGAAGTATTATATGCAGGCTGTATGCCAGTGGTGTTCTTCAAGTGCACATGGCACAACTCCGAGGATGAGGACAAAATTGACACCGTGAAGTTAGATCATGGACTAATATCAGTGGATACAAATAACAATACTATGAGGATTCACCCTTCATTATTGCAACCAAAGAAAAACAAGTACTCTACATGGACGATTCAAAGGTGGGTGGTACTTGGAAGGTAATACAAGAAATATCACATCGAAATGTCTACAATGTCGAAGTACTTGCTATAGATGAAAACAGGTCACCTACAGGAAATCATATAACCAAGCTCTACCAAGAGGACACTCCCACAGTGATACAATTTTACCAAGATCTTCACCTAGTCTTGGATGAAGAAGGAGACGAAGATGAAGACAAATCTAACGAAGACCTATTAGAGCAATATAAAGACGAAGACGAAGACGAAGAGAATGATGAAGAGAACGCCGAGGAGGAAGACTAAACTAATATTATTATACATTCAAAAACTAATTTCATATTTGTAGACTATGCATTATGTATTTGAAAACATTAAACCTAATTTTTGCATTTGTAAAAAGAAATCTAATTGAGGCGACCAAGATGTCAATGTTCCTTGCTTCAAAATGGATGAGGCATCGAGAAACTTCAGTCTTCATAGCTTCGATTAGGATTATTAAAATATTTTTTTCTGTGAGGCGACCAACCCTAAATCCCCTAAGTAATCCAGTGTTGTTTAGGCTTCGTCGCTTCATCTATCCCAGATGACCAAGAAATTATTCTACATCGCTTCATCTATCCCAGGCGACAAAGAAAACTACGTTCGTCGCGTCACCACTTCCAGGCGACAAATCAAGCCATCTTCGTCACCTCAATGAGGTTATATTTCCAAACTCAACATGATTTCTTTCTTCTTATTCACTCCTCTGCCCCCAAATTCATATTTCCTCCCTGGAAACCGTAATCCTAAATCCCCTCCTCTCCCACCTCTCCCTGAAACCCTAAATCGCCTCCTCTCCCCAGTTACCCACCGGTCCCCGAACCCCAACACTCCTTGAAATTTCTGCTGCCCCGTCAAGAAGGCGTCGCTCAAGGCTCGAGGCTCAAGCTCAACAGGTACACCAATTTTGGATTTTTGGTTTTCCGATTATATTGTTGGGTGAATTTGAAATTAAGTTGGTGAGTTAGGGGAATTACAAAATGAGATAGTCTGGGTTTGTTTATGGGTTTTGGAATGGTGTGACATTGATTTTGCTATAGCTTTCTTTCAGACAAACAAAAGGCTGGTCAAAATGCATATGAGTGATTCGAACTCAATGAAGAACACTGATATTTTCTGTGTTTGTTTTGTATTTTGGAATTTTACAACTTTGTATGCTAAATCACAGTGATGTTATTGGTTGGTTCACTTATTGGTTGGTTCACAGTGAAGTTTAAGTGGAATTTTGGTTTGGAATTAATGTACTCTTGCAATTGTTTGTCATAGTCTGCATTGGTCTGGAATTGCCTTCCTTCTAGCATCTGTAAAATTACACATCATGCAGACATAGGTCATCGTAAGTTAGTGGTGGATATTGGAACCAAGCAAATTATATGAATCCGAATGTCCATATATTTCAATTCCAATTACTGAAATTATGCAGTAGTTTTGTTTTAGTATATTCAATCTTTGTTACACACAAAATTGTGTAAATTTGTACGTTAGGCAGCGCTGCGGTTGGGATCAAGTTAATCAGGTTGAGATCTACAACATTAGAACAAGCAAGCAATTTTTTCTGTAACTTGGTCCTTGATTTTTTTTGCTCTCTGTATTGTAGTTTTCTCTGTATTGTAGTATTGTAACTTCTGAATACTTTAAATTCTTGATAAAAGCTTTGATAAGTAGTCTATTACTATATGATAATTATTGCACAACTGCAAATCTGGTTTCAAATGTCTGATTTTGATTCGTTTTTTTTTTGTTCCTCTTTCTTTGGAAATTACATAATAGCTCCCGGGAGTACGGCGCACCGGATGAGGAAAGCGACGCTCGAGCGTCGACAAGCCGCGGCGGCGGCTGGGGTATCCACCTGTGACGACCCGAAACAGATTGAGCAGTGTCATCCGCTGGGTCCGTCAGATTATGAGTTAATAGCGGATTTCTGATAATGGATTTACTCGCCTGGTTTCTTAACGACTTAATTATTGGCCGAGAATTGGAGCTGTGTCTCTTCTCGAGAGTCGTTGTACGTGTGATTACGAGTTTGTGGGAGGTTCCGGATCGTTATTTGGACGACCGAGGAATTAATTATGAATATTTGAAGTTTCGACAGAAACGAATTATTATGGCAGGTTTGTTCGCAACTAAATTATCGGACGAGAATTTGGCTTCGGATCCTTCAAGGAAGTTGTTCGGAATTTAATTTCGAGTTCGTGAGAACTTCCGGAGCATGATTTTGAGTTACGGAGTTTAAGTTGTGATTATTTCCGTTTGTTGGTTATTTAGTCGATTTAAATGTGTGTTGGTTCGAAGGGTTGACTTTTTATCCGTTTGGCCGATGTGTTTGACTTCGGGTGATATTGGAAGAATATGTCGAGACGAGTTCGTGGCCGTGAGATTTATCGGAATCGGAGTTACGACGAGGAAGTTTCGGATGTTTAAAGTTCGTCGAAATGGATAAACATGAAGTTTCCGTTTTGGGAAAGGCTATATATAGTAACCTGCTATTTTGGGCAAGTGGAAGACTTTCCATATTGGGTGTTGACCGAGTTGACTTGGTCAACTCGGTGGAGGAGGAGCTACCTCGCGACGGCGACGGCGTGCAGCACGGCGGCGAGCCGTCCGGCCACCCCAGGCGACGGGGTTGGTTCCATTGCGTGCGCCTCGGTCCCCTCTACCCATCCCCGGCCACCGTTTGTGGTGTGGGTCGCCGGAAAAGAAGGAAAATCCGGCCAAAAATGGAGGAAAAACTTTGTGATTCGGGTTCCATGTTTCAGGCCAAATCGAGCTACAATTTTGAGTGGGCTTTGAAGCTCTCCTCACCTACAAGCTACCATATAAGTTTGGTGATCTAATTTTGCTTGTGCTTGGAGAATTTTGGAATTGAAATTTGTGCGAACATTCGGTTTTTCATGAAATTGACATGGTTAGAGTGAGAATTGGCCTTCGGTGCAGTTATGGAAGTTGCTCAGTGGGTGATTTTGAGTGGAATAGAGGTTGCTCCGCCGTGAATTCTTCCGGTCAGCAGTGGCGCCGCCGTGGACGGCGGTCAACGGTCAACGGGTTGAATTTTTGATTTTCGACAAGTCGCATGTCATTTGACTCAAAATCGCGCTCCGATCGCAGTGGGGAGGTTCGTTTTTCGAGTTGAGCGTCCGAACGTAAAATGAGGTATTGAGGTGGTATATATGGTTTTTCGACGATTCGTCGTATTCGAATTTCGTATTTCCGAGGACGGTGGTTTCTCGTGATTTGACTTGTATTGTCGAGTTATGATTTTGAGATATGGATTTTGTGAATATTCAGGTGTTCGTGATCGTTCGTTTGGCGATTGACATTCCGTCGGATCACGGGTTAACGCGATACGCGTTACGCTAGTCTGTGAGTGGACATTTTATTTTCACGGATTGATTGCGAGTCTTTTATATACGTTTTATGAATTTGAGCATGCAGCATGATCATGGTTTTACGAGCATGAGAGTTCATACGAGATTATGTTTATTACGAGCATGTATTTTACGATTATACGATTATACTTATACGGATATACGTATACGAATATGCATACACTTATATGTTGTTTCATGCATTTGCATCGAATTGTTTGTGATTTGGTTTTCACAGAGTACAGTCTCAGTTACGTTGTTGTATCGATACACTTGCCTCTCGGCTGATCCCCGATGGTAGGCCGCCAGGAGGGACGTCGTTATCCCGACCTGACCGGTGAGGGGCGTTTCACCGGAACCGAGGCCATTTCTGGCTTAGAATCACGGGGACTAAGGACCTCGTGATTCGGACTGTACTAGCACGGTGTGTGTCCATGAGTGACCCCGTGGGATTTATACTTGCATGCTCAGTACGCTGGAGGATTATGGTTTTACCTCGTGTACTTTATTATTTCTATTTACCTGGACTCGCATATGTTATTTTATACATATATATTTTCGTCCACTCACTCTAACGTGTTTATTGTCTTTCACCTGGGCTTTTCGGTTTCCGTGCCCAGTTTGCAGTTCAGGCTCTGGTGTCGCACGTCGTGGTCGGAGGCATAATACTCGAGCTACTTTGTTCATCCAGTAGGTTTATTATTCCACCTACTGTGGTATGCGTATATGATTATGTATTATGTGGGCAGAGTTTTCTATTGAATACGTTATACGATTTTACACTGGATTTCAGTAAAGTGCATATATATTTACTACTTTACTTTACTGTTGATATATTGAGAAATCCGGATGGGATTGGTGCCCACGGTTTGCTTTTTGTGGCATAGGATGAAGTGTATTTTCCGCGTGCAGGTAATGGTAATTTCATGCTAGTAACGAAACTCTGCCCAAATTTCAAAAAGTTTTTGTTGGTTCGTGTTTTCGAAAGGGGTTCGATTCTGGTTTAGGGTGCTAAATCGGGGTTGGGTCATTTCACCACCGGCCCATCCAGACCTCCTCCGCAGCCTCGTTTCCAGCAGGAAACACCGGCCCCACCACTGGACAACACTACACTGTCAGTGGATCACAGCGATGCGGTATCCACCGGCGCCACTGCCGCCTCCGGTAGCTCAGAGCCGTTGCCTGCTCTCAGCATCTGTTGCAAGAAGACTAGAATTCCAGGTCCACTGCTCACCTCTCATTTTTATGTTAATGATTTGGTTTGGTAAATGTATAGCTATTGGTAATAATCGGTTTGAGCAGACATGGTGGACATGACAACTGGAAATGTGACGAGGATGCAACACGGGGTCGTTGTGGGCACAAAGACTGAGTACCTCATCCGGGTGAACAACAATCAGTGACTACAAGTGCTTTACTCTACAAGGCATCGAGGCCATGCGACGAGAGAGTGGAGAAGTCTGATGTCCAGAGACATTGGCAGCATCATCCGCAGCAAAGTTCTCATGTTTGCGCCTAACTTCTTGGGACTTAAACATGAGCACCGCGACATCGTCAATACAGCAATTGAGGTATACTTTTTGCGCTTAGCTACTTTGTTAATTTAGGGTTTATGTATTTATTAAAGATAATCAACACATTTTAATTTTATGTGCTAGACGAACTATGACATCCCTGCGAT
Organism: Geum urbanum; assembly: GCA_946800695.1. Taxonomy (NCBI): domain Eukaryota; kingdom Viridiplantae; phylum Streptophyta; class Magnoliopsida; order Rosales; family Rosaceae; genus Geum; species Geum urbanum. The sequence goes on along the minus strand of OX326998.1, from coordinate 68,628,250 downwards.
CGAGGTGGACATGTGGAATTTCATAGACTTGATGGCGCAAACCATATATAAGGACTGAAAATATGATTGCCATTAGTATTATCTCCACATCAGCAAGGAGACTCCTGCCGAGTTCCTAGGGAGGGAAGAAGAATGTAAGTGGTTGAAAGGCCACTTCGAAAGCCCTGATTATCTTGAAAGCTTCATGACCTATTTATAGAGTTCTTAGGATGATTTTAAATTTAAATGTTTATCTATTAATATTGTTAAATTATTTTTTTGTATGGCAGAAAATGTGCTCACATAACCATGGAAATAGAAACAAAAATAAGCAACAGCAGCTCAACCACCATTTGGGCTCCCTCGCACTCTCATACCGGAGTGAAGTGTTGGAGAATAAAGGTTATAAAGCCCCGGCTGTCCAGACTTGGATCGATGTATATGAGCCGGACAAGAATGCGGCTGAGAAAGTGGTGAGCGGACAATAATTATTACTTTTATTTTTGTATTTACCATATATTTAATATATATCGTTGTGGAGATACTGGCAAGGCTCGAGTGAAAGCCTTGAGAGTCGACCTTGATGAAATTTCTATGCAAAAAGGACTAATCATCATTGCATTCCTATACCTATTCTATTTAGATTTAGATGTAGAATTCCTTTCCAAACCCAAGGGATTCATTCAATTATTGTAATGCAATATAATGACAATATATATATAGTGTCTCTATCAAGTGTGAAACTTCGAACTGAAACTTCAATGTGAAGTTCTATTTTACACAAAATCGACAAACAATTCGAAAAGTAAAACTCCTCATCTTTAAGATACCAATGCAAGGATCGGGTTTGCAAATTTTCAGCTAAATCGAAGATGTTTTGACCATTTGATCGTCACATTGTTTAACAATGCACACAGATTCTCCGATTTAGCTCAAAACTTGAAAGTGGTGATCAAATGGCCAAAGCAAGTCCGATTGAACTAAAAATTTGCAAGCACAATCTTTGCATGGTTATCTAATGGATGTGTGGTTTTAATTTTCGAATTGTTTTTTTTTGGTTTTGCGTAAAAGGGAATTTTATACTGAATTGTCGGTGTGAAGCTTTACACTTGATATGATCTGTATATATATATATACACACACACATATATATACACAAAATGTCTTAGATGCAGACGTCCACACCAACCGGAACCGTACGGATTTTGCCTTTTGGCCTGCGTTGCTGTCACCAAATCTTAACTCCACCGCTCAGAATATAGATATATATATATATGCAGTTTCTATAAAGTGCTTCGCACTGAAACTTCTACGTGAAGTACGTAGCATTTTACACAAAATTCACACTGTGATTTGATAATTGAAGTCAATCGTCTTTTAGATACATATGCAAGGATCGTGCCTGCAAAATTTCAGCTTAATCGGAGATGTTTTAACTATTTGATCATCCTATTGTTTAACAATGTACATAGGTTGTCCGATTTAGCTCAAATTTTGAATGTGTGATCAAATGGTCAAAACATTTCTGATTGGGCTAAAACTTTGCATGCACGATCATTCCATATGTATCTAAAATGTGATTGATTCCAATGATCAAATTATTTAGTCGATTTTAGGTAAAATTGAACTTCATACCGAAGTTTCAGTGTGAAGCTTCGCACTTGATAGGATCTGTATATATATGTATAAATCAATCTTGTAAAGTTTCGTCCAATTTGATGATAATTTGGTTCCTTAAAATAATGATTTACATGAATGGACATAAATCAGTAAAACTATAACCGTTCATGTTATAAGTGGTAAATTACGATTTGAGGACCCAAATGATCACCAAATTGGATGAAACTTTACAAGATTGATCTATATATATATTCTGAACGAAACTCTGGCCAAAAGCCAGAATCAGTACGGTTTCGGTTGGTGCAGGCGTCCGCATCCAAGACAGACTGTGTATGTGTACATATATAGGGCCATTCCACTAAGGTATACATTTTTTTGGTCATTTCTAGGTATAGGGCATTAGACAAATTTTTTGATCATATTTTAACATCTCCACCGTCTAATTATTACGTCTATATGAGTAGATCATTCTGTAAATTTTCAACCAAAATGGTGATTGTTAAGGTATCGAACTAGATTAAATCAAGTAACTAACCAAATCTGTTAAACTTAATTAAGTCGTTCATACTTATAAACTTCAATTGCAGTTTTGAATACCTTAACAATCACTATTTTTGCTGAAATTTTACAAGATTGATATACACATTAGGATCTAAGATCTAAATGGTAGAGATAGTAAAATATGATCAAAAAGTTGGTGTAATGTCCTATACCTGAAAATGACCAAAAAATAGATATACCTTAATAAAAGAATGTTGTACATATATATATGTAGTGGCAAAGCCACAGAGGGGTAGGCCCAGCCTTGGCCCCTGACCTCTGAGATTGACATGCATAGTACAAAGCAGCTAGGAAGAAATGAGAAATATGGTCTATTCAAACCTTGAGAGATGTAGTGCAATCCAAAATTGATCAAAAGGAAAGAGGCCTGCGTATTGATAAAACTAAAGAGCCATGGTTCACCACTAACCATTAACTATTACAGTATATTATATAAAAAAGTATAAATATAATGTGCAAGTACTGTAATATATTCTCGTGGAGACCCGATTCCTATATATAGTAGTTTACAGTCTCTACTATTTGAAAAAGTGATTTTTATGTTTTTTTCCTTTTAAATAGTATAAATAATAGTGTAACTACTGATAATTGTATTTTTAATCTATTATCAGTTTTTTATGCATTTTTCCTATCCAAAATTATATTTTGATAATGTTGTGAAAAATCTTCCACGCAATTAGTCTCAGCTATTGTCGTGGCCGGTGGTGGCTGATCGGAGGAAATGATTTCAGCGAGGTTTTTCAATTTCACAGTGAGTTTTTGACGTTTTCTGGTCAGAATTGGGTTTAGCATTGAACTACAAAGTTGGTGGAAATGTTGAGATCTTCAAATCCACGTATAGGTCGAAGATTTCTGGGCCAGTTGGAATTCCGGCGGAGGCGGCCCCACGCGCCGCTTTGCGTGGCAGAGATTCGGCGATGTGGAATTTTCGATGAAGTTTTATGTCGTTTCGCTCGTTTTCACGTCTGAACGTAATGATGAGGTTTATATTTGAATTTGAATTTGATGAATTTGGCGTATTTAATTGGACAATTATCAGTTTAATTCACGACTAAATTAAAGGACGCTTTGTTTATCAATTTATTTGCGAGCCGTTTGATATTCGAGATTGGTTTGTGACTCTTAAAGTGAAGGATTACAGGGAATTGAATTTAGAATTTGGTTGTGTTAGTAATCAAACAAAAAATTACGTTATTCGAGTATTCTAGACTCTCGATATTATTACTCACCAGATTATGATCTTTGCTATTCAGCATGAACCACGATGATCAGATATTATTTTAATTGTGGTTTCAGGATTTCGAGTTAGTGGGTCATGTCAGATGATTATTACGCCGACTTTCAGGCTTCGAGTGGTGGAAATCACGACATAGTCTTGTGAGTGGACACTTTTGATTTTTATTGTCGATTTGCGAGTCTATGATTATGCATTTTATTATTATGCTTTTACGATTATGCTTTTACTAGTATGCATTTATGATTATGCATTTTATGAGCATACATTGGTTTGGAGACATAAATGATTTGTTTGTACACAGAGTACAAATATTATGAATGCATCGATGCTATGGCCTCTCGGCTGATCCGCGAGATGCTCTGCGAGGGTTACGTCTATATGAGCGCCTGACCCGTGATTCACAATACTCGGGAGGGTTACGTCTTTATGAGCACCTGATCCAGGTGTTCTTGTAACTTTGAGGAAAATGTACTCAAGTTACTGCATCCACACACAGAGTACCCAGGAGGGCAAACACCTAACCTGGGCTTGATCGTTTTGAATCGCATGATTTCTACGTGCATTTATTGTGAAAAGCATGTTGGATTTATATTTTAGATTTATGTGAATTATTACTTAAGTCCACTCACTCTAAGGGTTTTTATGATTTTATGTGCCTTTTTCCAGGGCTTTTTAGTTTTCTTTGGCCAGATTGTAGTGTGTATCATGGGGATGCTGAATGTCGTCGAGGGTGTCGAGTCCACAAATCAATCCCTTCTACAGTAGATTCTAGCTCACTGTCAGTATGTCTCTTATGTTATTGAGGTCACCGTGGATACTAGTTCTGTAGTATCGTCTTTGTGAGACTCTTATGAATAGGTCATCACTCGTATAGTTGTCGAGTTGAGTTTATTTATTATGAATCAGTTTATTTATTTGCATTATGTTTTCAAATTCTGATTAATGTATCAGTTTTGATTTCCGTTTTATTTTGAGAAATCCGAATAGACATCGGTGGTCCACGGTATTATTTGTGGGTTTATCTGCGGAGTGTCAGTTTTTCATGCAGGTTTTTGGTCGTCTCTTTTATAAGAGAAGTTAGGTCAAAAAATTTGCAGAAATTCATAGATTAGGGTCATTCGTTAAGGCTTGATTCTAGATTACAAGTTAATCTAGGGTCGGGTCCTCTCAGTTTGGTATTAGAGCATTAGGTTACAGATTCCATAGACTCTTCTGGTCAGGTTAGTACAGGCGTTTGAAAATGTACGACACTTCTGCAAGGATAGGCCGACCAACCCGCGGATGCTCATTATTCCAAGTGTTGTACTTTGTCAGATGTCTAGAGTCTCCTAGTTGATTTGGTTTGTGACTTCTTCCAGTGAGCTGTCAGTTTTGGACTCGGTAGTCAGTCAGTCAGTACGCCTCGACACCCAGCTTATCTGCATGATACACAAACTTTAGTTTGGTTATGTGTGATTTGATTGTACGTATGATGCCAGTATTGTGAGTGGATTTTGAGAATTAATTTGTAAAGTTACTTTTGTAAGAATCATTTCTTTTACATACTCCCATAACCATGTGGCTAGCAAATTTTGGCTAGTGGGATTGGTCGAGTTTGATCGTTTACGATCTTAGTTGATTTCTGAGCTGAGAATTGTAGTGGTTGCTGATCTATTGTTGGACCATACAGTTTATCAGTGGCAGGATATTGCTAAGAATGTAGTTTTCACTCAGTGTTTAGAGTATTGAGATCGTTTCACCTGCTTAGTCCGAGTTGGCACCAAATTCCAGCAGGACAGTGAAAGGGAAATGTTGAGGTTTTGAGCAGAGTTTGTGGCCCGATGTTGATCTGTATTTATCAGATGTAATACGCGTTGTTTTGAATAGTTGTCAATATTGTAGTTTGATGCAAGGTTTGTTGCCAATCTGTGTGAGGAGAAACTTAATGATTTGATGGTAGTGTACTTCGTCAAATTCCTCGGTGTGGGAAATTTGAGCATTTCAGTTTTCCATTATTTCTTCAGGCATGGAAGCTCACATTACTACTCTTAGTGTATATTGTTCGACTCATTTTTCAGAATTGGAAAGTGTTGACTCTGATTATGATGGTCAGGAGCCAGTATCAGTGAAATTAGCAGTTATTAAATTACCCCTTCTGTACGCGGAGATGTCTCTTTTATTGCAGATGCCACATGTATTTTCGTGGAAAGTGTCCTTTTAATATTTAAGTTATTTTCGTTATGCCAGTTGAATTACTTTGGGAGGGTGTGTCCATACTGGGACCCCTAAGGTGGAGTTTTGGTGCAGAATGCTTGTGGTGATTCAGGGAGTCACTTCAGAGGTTAGAGCTGCATCGTCACCCAAGCAGCCAGTTTAGCAAGATCAGAGGTTGTGAGGATTGAACAGACTAGTCAAGCCAATAGCATTATATAGCTTTTGGAAAGGTGGAATATCTTTGTCAGTGTTCGTCGATGTGAAGCAATGGAATATTGCGTACTGGTGCACTTCATATTTAGCGAACGATGTAAATACTTGTGTTTCCTCCTAATCTTTAAAAGATTGCAGTAGTCAGGGAATATCTTGATGTCTATTCTGAAGAATTATTAGCTCTTCCTCTAATGCTGGCAATTATTGACATGTATGAGCTTTTTCCCGGTATATGTCTCATTTCATATGCGTTGTACCAGATGATTTTAATTATATGATTGTGTGATGTCTGTCGGTAGCTAAACTGAGTTATTGTGAAGAGCAAGTATCCAACATTTTGTTGTGATGGTTGGTTAGATAATTCAAAAGGAGTTTCAGTATTGCTTAAATTTGATGTTCGATCGTGATTTAGTCGATGTTAATTTCGAGTTATGCAGTTTGTTTTACTGAACGTATATGGGTCGATATGAGTATAATGAATCATGTATAACGAGCATATTCAGGTGGATTCGATATCGACTATATTGCCGACATATTAGTTTATTTCCAAGGATGTACAACAGCAGCAGGGTGTGTTAGTATGGACCCGGATAAGGTTGAAGATGTGTTGATCTGGAGTTAACCTATTAACGTGGCAGTTATTCGGAGCTTTCTGTGGTCAGTTTATTTTTATCGCTGATTTGTGTTTGACTTTTCACGTATTACGGCATTATTGACCTCATTATTGAGAGAAAAATTCGATTTTAATGGTCTCAGTTTAACAATACAGTTCGAAGAACAAGTTAATTTTATTGTTGATGTATTTATCTAGAAATTTGGTGTTACATTATTGCGTATTCAGGAATCGCGAATACTACTTCAGTCAGAGATGCATATTATGAGTGTTTTCTTTTATATCGCAGTTATTGAGCCAAAGGTTTTGTTGCTAATTCCTGGTTTGATCAGTTTCTTCTTATCGAGTTCGTGAACTCCAGAATTGTGATTTTTCTTTAGTAAATTGTATGTTGGTGGATCGCTTGATTTCTTGCAGTTATGGGGTGAGATGTTATTATATAAAGGCAGATTCTGTGTATCAGTTAAAGAATAGTCGAAAACAGAAGATTTCTGGTAAGGCTTGTTGCTCGATTTGGTTGAGCATTCTAAAGTTAATCAATGGCAGTGTTGTATATCAGTTGCAGGTTAACATAGTGTTCATTCCATGCAGGGTGTTAGTTCGTGAGAACCTACTCAGATTGTGTGTATTATAGTTTATTATGAAGTGTCAGTATTTAGGTAGAATTCGTCTACGATTACAGCTTTCATTTGAATATCCAGATACCACTTTATTAAGCATTTTATGGTAAGCCATGTAGTATTTGGCTATGTTGATATAAAGTTAGTAAGGAAGCGTTATCAATCCAGTTAGTGTGCCAGAGTTGGCAGATAACATGCATTTTGTTCTTAATAGATTAAGGTTGTCAGATTATCATAAAAGATTGCGCTAATGTCAGTCAGAGTATATAGTGGTAATTGAGTATCCTTCTAGCTATCGCCATGGAAAGGAGTTATGCATATTTGTTGGCGCGGCAAGTTGTTATTGCGGTTCAAGGAACCATGTGAGATTAGTATGGATATGGGCGTTATGGTTATTGTTTGAAAAGTATTATCAGGGCTGGCATATGAATATGACGTATTTCACGCATCATGGTTATGAACGTATATTCCTAATCCTGTGATAGTAGTGTGTCTCAGAAAATTTCTATTGTCGATAGTTTCAGTTTATATTGTGGAACCGATGGATGTTCTTAACCGTCGAGAGCAGATTCTCTGGAACAGGAATATTCTATTAGTGTCAGTGTTTGTGTTGATACAAAAATCATACAGTAAATGTGACCACGTAGCAGCCAGAATAGTTTGTGTGAGTAGTAGCTTCGTTCTTCTAGTAGGTATGTAAATTTTGAGGATGAAATTTTGTAAGGATGGTGGATTGTGACAACCCGAACCAAAATCTACGTATTAATCAGCACAGAATAGAATTATCGCAGATTAATCGCATAATTGGTCGGGTTTGTTAACGACTTTTTCACCTGACGAGAATTTGGGTTGATTTGCTTCACGAGAATTGTAGAGAATTTAATTTCGAGATCGTGAGAATTTTCAGAGAATTTTTCGGATAAGCGAACAATGTTTTGTCGAGTTTTGAAGTCGGTTGGTGAAAATATTAAAAGTGTTATTTTTATTCCCGATTTAATCGTGACCATCCGATCTTGATCAGATTGAACCATAGTCATTGATTTGGGCTGTATGTGTACGGTATATGTCTACGGTATATGTATACGGTATAAATACGAGACAATTTAGGAAAGTTTCCATTTTGGGATTTCTGGCCATTGAGCTGCGGTTACCACAGGTCAAATTGACATGTTTTGCCACCGAATCTTCTCGCCGGCGGTGTGCTCGATTTCGGCATCCTTTGGTTGTGAGTCCTTGATGAAAGTTGTTGGGCTTGAGCTCCTCTTCAATTTGATGGGTGGATCGCCCCCGTTGGTGGCCGGAGGAGGAAGAAACGACGCGAAGAGCATTGGAGTGTTTCGGCCAGATTTTGCCGGCGACGGAGGTGGCAGAGACAGCGGTGCTGGGGGTCAATCTTATGGGGGTTTTGTAGCCCTTGGGATGGTGATTCTATCTCAAGTAGTCTCAGCCATTGCCGTGGCCTGTGGTGGCCGATCGGAGGAAATGATTCCGGCGAGGTTTTTCAACTTCACTGTGAGTTTTCAATGTTTTCCGGTTAGAATTGGGCTTAGAATTGAACTACAAAGTTGGTGGAAATGTTGAGATATTCAAATCCATGTATAGGTCGAAGATTTCTGGGGTGGTTGGAATTACAGAGGCGGCGGCCCCTTGCGCCGCTTTGATGGCAGAGCTCTAGCGAGGTGGAATTTTCGATGAAATTTTATGTCGTTTCGCTCGTTTTCGCTTGCCGAACGCAATGGTGAGATTTTTATTCAGATTTGATTTTGATAAATTTGGGCGAGTATTTAATCGAACAATTATCAGTTTAATTCACGACTAAATTAAAGGACGCTTTGTTTATCAGTTTATTTGCGAGTCGTTTGATATTCGAGATTGGTTTGTGACTCTTAAAGTGAGGGATTACAGGGAATTGAATTTAGAATTTGGTTGAGTTAGTAATCAAACAGAAAATTACGTTATTCAAGTATTCTAGACTCTCGATATTATTACTCAGCAGATTACGATCTTTGCTATTCAGCATGAACTACGATGATCAGATATTATGTTAATCGTGGTTCCAGGATTTCGAGTTAGTGGGCCGTGTCAGATGATTATTACGCCGACTTTCAGACTTCGAGTGGTGGAAATCACCGCACAGTCTTGTGAGTGGACCCTTTTGATTTTCACTGTCGATTTGCGAGTCTATGATTATGCTTTTACGATTATGCTTTTACGAGTATGCATTTATGATTATGCATTTTATGAGCATACATTGGTTTGGAGGCATAAATGATTTATTTTTACATAGAGTATGGATATTACGGATGTATCGATGCTATGGCCTCTCGGTTGATCCCCAAGATGCTCCGCGAGGGTTACGTCTATATGAGCACCTAACCCGTGATTCACAGTACCCGGGAGGGTTACATCTTTATAAGCACTTGACCCGGGCGTTCTTGTAACTTTGAGAAAAACGTATTCAAGTTATTGCCTCCACACACGGTGTACCCGGGAGGGTTAGAACAAACACCTGACCTGGGCTTGATTGTTTTGACTCCCATGATTTCTATGTGCATTTATTGTGAAAAGCATGTTGGATTTATATTTCAGATTTATGTGAATTATTATATACATCCACTCACTCTAACGGTTTTTATGATTTTATGTGCCTTTTTCCTGGGCTTTTTGATTTTCTTTGCCCAGATTGCAGTATGTATCATGGGGATGCTGAATGTTGTCGAGGGCGTCGAGTCCACAAGTCAATCTCTTCTGCAGTAGATTCTAGCTCTTTGTCAGTATATCTCTTGTGTTATTGAGGTCACCGTAGATACTAGTTCTGTAGTATCGTCTTTGTGAGACTCTTATGAATATGTCATCACTCGTATAGTTGTCGAGTTGAGTTCATTTGTTATGAATCAATGTATTTACTGGCATTATGTTTTCAAATTTTGATTAATGTATCATTTTTGATTTTCGTTTTATGTTGAGAAATTCGGATGGACATCGGTGGTCCACAGTATTGTTTGTGGGTTTATCTGCGGAGTGTCAATTTTCCTTGCAGGTTTTTGGTTGTCTCTTTTATAAGAGAAGTTATGTCAAAATTTTCGCAGAAATTCGTAGAATAGGGTCAGTCGTTAGGGTTTGATTCTATATTACTAGTTAATCTAGGGTCAGATCCTCTCATTAACATTGATGAGATCCTTGTACTTTATAATATATATACAAGCACATATTGAATATTTTAAATTATTTAAATGAATTTTATTTATTTATTTTTAATATAATTTTGGCCCCCTCTCACTGTAAATCCTGGCTCCGCCACTATATATATACATATATATATAACGATCACTATTTTGACTGAAAACTTACATGATTGATCTACACATTAGGACCTAAGATCTGAACAGTGGAGATGGTGAATTATGATCGAAAAGTTGGTGTAATGCACTATACCTGAAAATGACCAAAAATAGGTATACGTTAGTGGAAGGGTGTTATATATATATCCACACAATTCTCATCAAGTGTGAAGCTTCGTACTGAAACTTCAATGTGAAGTTGCATTTTTCACAAAATAAAAAATGTAATCTGATGATTGAACTGAATCACCTTTTAGATACTCATGCAATGATCGACCATGCAAAATTTGAGCTAAATCGGAGATCGTTTAGTCATTTGATCATCGCATTCAAGTTTTGAGCTAAATCAGACAATCTGTGTACATTGTTAAGCAATGCCACGATCAAATAGCTAAACGATCTCTGATTTGGCTGAAATTTTGTATGGTCGATCCTTGCATAGGTATCTAAAAGACGATTGAGTTCAATCATCGAATTCCATTTTCAATTTAGTGTAAAATACAACTTCACATTGAAGTTTCAGTGCGAAGCTTCGCGCTTGATGAGAACCGTGTGTGTGTGTGTGTGTGTGTGTGTGTGTGTGTGTGTGTGTGTGTGTGTGTGTGTGTTCGTGTTCGTGTTCGTGTTCGTGTTCGTGTTCCTAATATGTTCAGATGTAGAATTATTTTCCTAAGTTCAAAAGGAATTATAGTAATGTTAAGTAAGTATTCTCTAGCTATATTATATATAAAGTGGTAGGTACATTGTATTATTATCAATAAAGTCGTGATTGTTTAAGGAGATTAATTCTCCATAATTTTCGGTGTGTGTCTTATCCTGCTTAGATACGGATATTAATTAGATAGATATAGAGAATCCCTGTTATATCGGGACACTTATTGTAACAGATTGTATCAACCTATATTTAAGATATTCTATCAATGAAAGAGTTACGGTTTTATAGTCTACATATTATTCTCATGCAATACGTTATCAACACGCTATCTGCGCTGATAGCCATCACCACAAAGAAAAAAAAACCCTAACCTTCACAAAAGGCCTCCACCACCGACAAACCAAGTCACCACCGACCACCACAAGTCGACTTCTCTCCTTTCCGACGCTCCTCACACAAGCACAAGCTCCTCAAATCTTTATACGTCGTCAAGATTGCTCGACTTCCAAAGAACCGTTTCTGACAAGTTTCAACATCAAATCGACCAACAAGTGTACTGGTCATACCGAGCACAATACCCATCGAGGTAAACTTTTCTAAACCATCAATCTCTAGATCTAGAATCAAACTTACTTACCATAAAACCCTAGATCTAAGTTGATGATAATTGTAATATGAGTTGTTTTATATAACATTTTACCCTAGTTCCTATGGACCTATATCCATAGAGTTAAGTGACGGTCCTAGGGGACTCACAATTTAGAAAAGAAAAGATAAGAAAAGGGAAATCAATCCTATGTGATAGTTAGTCATGGTAGCTAGGTGTGGTTTTTGCCACCATTTATAATCAATTTTGTGACCATATATCATAGATCACATTCTTATTCAATAAAACTTGAAAGTTTTTGTGATCGTAGTTTTTTATTGTTACTGATAAAGCATCTCTGTGTGTTTTTGTAGATGAGTTCAAATGAGCCAGCTAGGCCAAAATTCAACATCCTTAACCTTCAAGGTGGAGTATCACCGTTGCGTCTCAGATGTGAAAAATACATTCATCGAAAAGAGACTGACCAACACCATCAAACCCTCTGGGTCTGGATAAGTTCTTATTCCACCCACAGAAGAATTAAAAACTCAAGCCCACATGTTTTTGAGGCGTCGCATTCATCCAACTCTAAAGAAGCATTATTTAAACAAGACAGATCCCATGGAATTGTGGGACGTTCTGAAAAAGCGCTTCAATAATGTGCATGATGCACAGCTTCCTGAGTTGACTACGAAATGGAAAAACATCAGACTTCTTGATTTCCCAAAGATCCAAGATTATAATCAAGCAATGTTGGATCTACAGTCAGAGTTGAGTTTCTGTGGGGTGCAGAAGACCGAGCAAGATATGATTGAATGGTCGTTAAACACATTCCCTACATCCATGAGCATCCTTGCTCATTAGTACTGGATTGAGTATGAACAAGGGATGATTACCACCTTCAGTGATCTCATCAATAGCCTTGCAAAAAAAGAGAGGCATCATGAGATTATCCTAAATAATAACTCAAGATTGGCTAGTACTAAAAAGCTTGAGAGTTACCAAAATGGAGGAAAGGCCAATAAAAATAAGAAGATTGCTCGTTCAGAACCTTATGCTCATGGAGGACATGCTCCACGTAGGGGTAGAGGAGGGCGTGGGCATGGCCAAAGCCGCAGCTGAAATCTGACTTGAAAAAAATATCAGAACGCCAACTTCGACAAGGACCAATCTGGTTCGGTTTCTTATGGTTAATGGTCTCAACATTCTGGAAGATATGTTTGTTTCAAATGTGGTTCTACTAAGCATATGCACAAACAATATCATGCTAGTAGAGAAATTCAGAACATCTACAAGAGGCACAAGCAGTATTTGGCTCAAGAGTCGAATTATGCTAAAGATTTAGAGTTGAAGGTTGACACCAATCTCGTTCTTGCAAAAGGCAAGGGGAAATATCTTACTACCCCAGATTTTTATTATGCCTATATAAAAGGCGTTGTCTCTGTAATTTTTCAAGTTTTGGTTTTTTTTTTGGCTTACTTTTCGGTCAAACTTATTAAGATGCTTGTCTTGTTTTTGATTAAGAACATCTATGATGTATTTTTGTTGGCAGTAATGAATATTTCTCTATTTTTTTCGGTATGTGAAAGTGTTGAGAATGTTCTATTTTCATACAATTCTTATGTATGGTTCGATGTTCACAATTTTATATGGCATAATGACACAATGATACAGTAAAGACGAGACACGAAAAAGCAGTTAAGAGTTTCTGCTACCCCATGGTACAAAATTATATATCACTGATGCCTTATAAGTGCAAAAGCCAATCAAACCTTGCTAAGTTTTAAGGATATTCATACCAACGGTTTTCACTTGGAAACTTATTGTGAGAATGGGAAAGAACAATTGCGTATAACCTCGGTTGAATGTGGCCGCAAGCTCATTCTAGAGAAGTTTTTGGCTATCCATAGTGGTTTATATCTAACTACAGTTCGGATCATTGAATCCAATTTTGTGACTCACACTTGTACGTGTGATTATAACTCATACAAGCTTTGACATTTTTGACTGGGACATCCAGGTCGTGACATGATGATCAAAATCTTAAAAAATACTCATGGCCATCTGTTCTTTAGAGAAAAACAACATATGGGATTACCTATTTTCATCGGTTTAGATGGTGAGGATGAGACTACTCTTCTCAATCCTGACTCGGTCTCCAAGACGAGTGCAGCACCCTCCCGAAAAATACTGCTGAGGCGTTGTGCGTTATCCCACCAGATTCTTATGTTGCAATCTCTGATGCACATCGCTCGTTTTGCAAAACTTGTTCTTTAGCAAAGTTACAGACACGTCCTTCTTTTGCTGTTGATAATAATGACAAAATTCCATTCTTACAAAGGATCCAAGGTGATATTTGTGGACCTATCAAACCCAAATGCGGTGTGACAACCCAACCGGAAATTGTATGTTAATCGGCTAGATTTGTGAGTTTTGCGATTAGTCACGGTTTTGCCATAATTGGTTGATATGGCGGTCTTGTTTGCGACTAAATTATCGGGCGAGAATTTGACATAAGTTCCTTCACGAGAGTTGTAAAGTTATGATTTCAAGCTCGTAGGAGTTTTTCGAGGATTTTTCCGATGTCCGATGAATATGTTATGAATATTTCTGACCGTTGGATTTAATCATGCTTATCCATTTGGATTCGATCCGTTTTCAATTGTTGATCATTTTAGTCGCGAGTATAAATATCGAAATTGTCGTAAAATTGTCGAAAAGTTGCATTTTGTGCCGTTGACCAAGCGTTGACCGTCGTTGACCGAGTCATTTCGGACCATTTGTGGGTTGCCGATCAACTTTTCGATTCTGTCTACTACAGACCAAAAGGTTGGTATGGTTAGCTTTCTCTCATGATTTCCTATTGTTTAGAACTTGGTTTGAGTTGATTTTGGTTGAGTTTTGAGGGAGAACCAACTTGATAAAGTTTAGAATTTTTGCTGGAATAAGGTGAGCTTTTCCGGCCATTTTTGGGGTCGATGGGGTTGGGGCTTTTGCTCCCCTCAACCCATAGATTATTTTGGGTGAAATAATTTTTCGAATTGGAGGCCGTTTGAAGCTCGCCGGAATAGGTTACCAGAATTAGTTGAGGTTTGAATTTTCGAGCTTGATTCCGGTACGTGGATTTCGAATTGGAGGTTGGTGTAGAAGGAAAATTTGTTGGGCTTGAGGAGTAGATGTGATCTGAAAATTTTCATCGAATTTGGCCACCTTTGACGCCGCGCCGCCGCCGGCGGAGCTCCGGCGAGGTTGACTTTTTGGGATTTTTGGGAAGTTTTATATTGTTTTTCTCCCCGAGGATGTTTATCGAGGGGGAGACTGTTACCCTGACCCGAGGTCTTTACTGGGGGGAGCAGATACCCTGACCCGAGGCCTTTCTGGCTGGAATCACGTGAGGATCAGGGATCCCGTGATTCAGACTGTACTAACGCGGATGTGTCTGTGAGTGACCCCGCAAGATTTTTGATGCATGCTCTGTACGCGTGGGGAGTTAGAGTCTCCCTCGTGTACCATATGATTTTTATGCATTTAGACTCGCATATGTTTTTATAAACATATATATGTATTTGGCGAAAGACATTTATTTTTGTCCACTCACTCTAACAGTTTATATGTCTTTCCTTGGGCTCTTCATTTTCTTTGCCCAGTTTGCAGTTTGGATTCAGGTGTCGCACGTCGAGGTTGGAGGCTTAGTATTCGAGCCACTTTTCCTTCTCAGTAGGTTTCTAGTTTGGCCTACTGTTGTGTATATATATGTATATACTAGAGGTCGCTCTGAATACTATTATGTTTATATTTTCACATGATTTTCTTGGATTTTTGTAAAGCTACAGTTTTGTTTATTGTTTTACATTATGATATGTTTTCGTGAAATCCGGATTGGATTGGTGCCCACGGTTTGGCTTTTGTGGCATATATAGGATGAAGTGTATTTTTCACTGCAGGTTAATGGTAACTACGCGATATAGTGGAACTCTGCCGAAATTTTTATGATTTTTTAAAGTTCATGTTTTCAGAAGGGGTCTGATTCTGGTTTAAGAAATTAAATCGGGGTCGGGTCTTTTCATGCGGACCATTTAAATATTTCATGGTTTTGATTGATGCATCAACGCGATGGTCACACATTGCTTTGTTATCCACAATGAATGTTGCTTTTGTAAAACTCTTGGCTCAAATCATTAAACTCTGGGCTCACCACCCGGATAATCCAATCAAGTCTATTCGATTGGATAATACATGAGAGTTTACATCAAAATATTTTGATGATTACTGCACGTCTCTTGGGATTGAAGTTGAACATCCCGTTCCTCATGTTCATTCTCAGAATTGTTTAGCAGATGCTCATATCAAGCAGTTATAGCTTCTGTCTAGAGCTTTGGTAATGCATACAAATTTACCGGTCTCTACATGGGGATATGCAGTGTTACACGCAGACATGCTTCTTCGTTTTCGACTCGTAGCCTGCCAACCATTCAGTGTATACCAGTTGGTAACTGGATATGAGCCTTATGTTTCACATTTGTGCATTTTTTGTTGCGCAGTTTATGTGCTAATTATGCCTCCACAACGTACTAAAATGGGTCCTAAAAGAATATTAGATATTAATGTTATTTATGAATCTCCAACAATAGTCTGCTATCTTGAACCTTCAACATGAGATCTCTTAATTTTTTTTAATTACTTTTACAATTTTTGGGGATTTTTTTTACAATTTATTGACATTTCCCCGTTATTATCAAAAATGGTCGTTGTATTTAAATTATAGCCATCGGATCAGTGAAAGAGTTTCAAAACCAACGGTCCAGATGAGAGACCCGTTGAGGATCCATTTGTCTGATCAGTGTGCCATGTGGCATGCTCTTATTGGAGCGTAACTCGGTTATTTTTTTTAATTACTTTTACTGACGCGTCACTACCACGCGGCTTAATTTAAGAAATAAAAAAAACGGCATGACGTCACCCACGTGAGGTTAGCTCCCCCGGGCTGGGAAACAAACGCCGGAGCAAAAAAGGCTTGAGCAGTTGTTTTTTTTTCAATTTGCTTGAGAAAACTTCTCCTCTCCCTTCCCGCTGCAAGCTTCTTCCCTGTTTGCTTGCCCAAAACCCTCTGGCCCCCAACTCTTGTTCGAGTAAGCCTCTATCAGTGCGGATGCTCTAACTTGTGCTTGGATTGTAGGCAAGTAGTACCACTGAGGAAATTGCGGTATGTCATTCCAGTCAAACACATATTTTTGGGGATTATTTGTTTTGGTGCCCTCCAGGAAAAGTTGGTCCCTAGTATGAAAGTGAAGAAACCGAGAAGCATATATCGCAAACTGTGCTTTGACTCATCAGAATCTATAAAGCACGTAATATTTCGATAAGAACTCATTCGGTTATTGTTTTTTCAGAGAGTTTATTTTGTAGAACATATGCATGTTTTCCATTTGGATTCGCCGAAGGATCGATGCTGCTCAGATCAATTTCTATGTAGTTACGTGTTGCAATAATCTCGAGAATCACGAGTTAAAATATAAGATTTATATATAACTTATGTTAATTTTATATTAACTTATAAATTAATCATCAGAATTACAAAATGATTATATTAACTTGTAATTTTGTTATAAAAATTATAAAATATTTTTTATCGAGTGATTACTACTAATGAATTAAAATGACAAAAAAATTAATACTTATTTTATAACTTTTTAAACAAAATTTATAAATTGATACATGACATGTGTTAACTCATATATAATAGCCTTTTTCATCTGTCATTTGTCTATTTTTTCTTCTTCCCTTTTTTTTATGTACGGTGTCTTTGTAAAAGATGGTAACCCTTGACCTTTGCATAAAGATAATCTATCATTTTCATCTCAAAAAAAATGTTATCATTCTTGTTACAGTTGATTTATACAAAGTTATTTAATGAAACACTTGGGTAAGAGACCAGTTTTACTTTTTAGAAGCGAAGAGCATACGGGCACTAATTTAATAAAATATTTATATAGAAACGATACGGTTATTTTGTTAAACGAGGACTAATTTTTCCTAACTCAATTAGAGCCACCTCTAAACTAAACAGTGATATATTATTACTGTTAGAACACATTGAAGACTAAATTTTTTTATATTCTTTTCAATTCAAAACAACTAAAGAACTAAAACGAAGAACATAAAACCTCTCATTTATTCATTAGATGAAACTAATAATATGCTTACACTATATATTCCTCGGAAAAGCTGTTAAACTAAGTTGCATAATCATCTGAGTCGTCTACTATCCCAACAAACAGATCTAAAGGGCATGCATATATGAATAATTAAGTTATAATTAGGCAAAGGAAAACATAGATTAATCATGTTGACTAGGACAAATGTTAATTATATAGTACTCGTTAATTATAGTTCGTTAATTAATTTTAAACTTATTTTTCTGTGTCAGGATCAAATAAAAATCTGTTGTAGGTTTCTTTTTTTCGTTCTTCCATTACAATAGACTTTTAAATATAAAGCTTTAGCCTCTTACACATATTATAGGGTGTTCATGTGCATGCATGGGTTGCTCAATCTAGCAGCTACTTCAATTGCGTTGGGTTAGCAGAAAGAAACAAAGTAAAAGCACCCAAAAAAATTGATTAAGGGTCGATGATTATATATACTTACATACAATCGATTAAGTATGCGTCTCACTTGCCTCATAAATGTAGATTTTAAGTATGTGTCTCACTTGCTTCATAAATGTAGATTTTAGTAGAGAGTTGATAAACAAATCTGCAACATTATCCATCAAACTAATTCTGGTTCACACGGATATTCAATAACCCTTATTATTGCTAATGGAAGGAGTATTTCGGCGAAATATGTTTTGTATAATCACCATTGATGTATCCCAACTTTATTTGTACAATGTAATTTGCATTATCCTTAAATATGCAAGTTGGTGTTGTCGTAGTAGATGACAATCTACTAGACCGTCAAATATAATGTTGTGCCATCCCGTTCCGAGTACTCCTGGTTTATGATTTATTTAACGTTAATCGACGATGGTAATTAATTTTTTTGCCATCGATAATTATCGATGGTATTTATCAGAATTTTACCAATTACATTTTTCGAGGAATCTTTTTGCAAAAAGTCGTAGATTTTAGAAAGACGAGTTTGTAGCAACGTCAAGAGTTTAAATCGGAGTTATAGTCCACGAAATTTTTGTATGAGATTAGGATACATGTAGTCGCAAATTTCGACTATATATAAACAGAAGGTTTCCGAAAATGAAAAGTCAACTCTTTCTACTATGGCAATTTCTTTTTCTCTCTACTTTCTCTTTCTTCCCTCCTGTCCTCTATCTCCCTTCGTCTGCCTCACCACCAGCGAACTGCCGAATGGCCACCAAAACCGGCAAAGCCGGTGTCAATCTCTTCATCTCTCCTCCCTCTTTCAAACCTTTATAGTCTCAACATTGATTTTGTAAAATTGAAGAGGTGGTGAGCTTGAGAATCTTCAACCCAAAGTGAACCCTAGAATTTTTGGAGTTGGGTTGTTCGACATCAATTCGACCATAGAGACCTACTGAGTTTTGAATCTCTTCTCACTATGAAGCTAAAGACACCAAAGGCAAGTCCTAATTCAAACCGTGGAGGAAGAATCGATGAATTGAAATTTTTGATGTTCTTGACTTCGAATTGAAATTCGGTGAGTTATATTGAGAATTGGACTTTGGTGTAGTTATGAAAGTTTTTGTTACGTTGATTTTGCATAGATTAGTGTTCGGGTCGCCAAGAAATCTCACCGGCGCTGCCGCGCCACCGCCTATGGCGGTAGTCCACGGTAGAGCTCCAACGAAGGATTTTTTCGGCAAAAATTTTATATCGTTTCGCTCGTAATTACATACCGATTCTAAATGATGAAGTTATTGAATTGATTTGGATATTATTGGTTAAGACATGTTGTTAATCAGATAATAATTAAACTTTTTTATTGTATTAATAATTGGTTGAATCATTTGTCGATTTGACCGCGAGTCACATAACCTTTAAGGAGTTTGGTTACTACTTAAAAAGAAGATTCAAGAATTGGAATTTAGAATTTGGATGAGATTAGAGCTCGGTATTATTTCGGGAAGCGCAAGTTTTGAGAATGCGATGTTCTCGACGGTGTTGCCCGTTAGTAACGAGTTTAGTTATTCGATATGATTTTCAACGATTAGTTTTTACATATTAATTGTTATTTCAAGACGACGTATCAGAAGCCAGATGTATAGAGACGCTGACAAATGTGCTTGGCTGATTGGAGATCACGACACAGTATTGTGAGTGGACCTTTTATTTTCATAGTCGTAGCGAGTTCATATTTTTATTAGTATGCTTTACAGTTTATTTAAGAGCTTTTAAATTTGGAAGTTTATTTGTGATGGTTTGTTTAGTTGCATCGATGTTTTACCTATTCGGTTGATCACTGAATAGTTTAGTCAGGAGAGGTTAGGTAGACTCGTCTGACCTAGATCAACTAAGGTTAGGTTGCCTAGGAATGATCTCGTCACATATACTTTTCTTACAGCTAGACGACTCGGGTTAAGTGGCATGGGCGAGCACCTCCATTTTTATTTCAATTATATGATTTTGAACTCACACTATTTCACAGAAAGTATGGGAAAGGCATACAGTTGCAGTTTTACAGATTACTTAGTTTTTGATTTTTGTCCACTCACTCTAATGTATTCTGATTTTGTTCACTTTTCTGGGCCCTTTGCTTTAAATTGCCCAGATTGTAGGTTAATCGGTTGAGGTCATGATCGTCTAGAGTTTGAGGCATGACAATCCAAAGCTTCCGCCTTCTCAGTGTAGGTTCTCAGTTGACGTTCAGGGTTGCTCGTGCTAGAGTACTTGATACCGACTAGTCATTGCTAGATACTCTAATACAGGTCCTGCAAGACTTACCCTAGATTACTACGGTAATCTGGGACGGGTCTTGTCAGTTAGTATCAGAGCATTAGGTTTCATGATCCTGTTGATTATCTTGTATCCTAAGTGATTTTAGAGTGCGATGGTCTGACTACAGCGGCTCCCATCGTATGCCTTCGAGCATATGGATCACTAATGGTATAACATAATCTTCTAGGTGAATATCTCTCGTTTCTTGCGTCATGCCTCATGGACGTGATCGATGACTTCAACAATAGTTTTCGTAATGAATATGTACTATTTTCATTATGCTTTACCTTTGAAATTTCGGCGACTTAGTGGGTCGCGAGGTTCATTTGGGCAGTATATATTCTTGGCTGCCAGTAGAGTAGATGATGTCTACTTATGAGATTAGATTATCTCGACTCTCGGCTGAGGAGTCGTTATGTTATGATGTGTCAGCATCCTTGCATCCTTGGTACTTGATATTGATCTTTTCGTGCTTTGGAGGACAAGAAGAGGTAGCCGCCATCGTACATATCACTGGGAAAAGTATCAGGCGAGCATAGCTATGTACTTTAGTATAAATTGGCGGTGCGGGCACCATGAGTTTTTAGTTTTCGATGGGTTGTCAATTATCAATCTAGATGCTTACTCAAATGTTGTCAAGTATACGATGATACTTCTAGGAATGAATCTCAATATTATGATTGTTGATTGAGTAAGGAAGGTCTAATGCATTGATTCAATTCCGTGAGAACTTCTAGCGTGTTATGCGCAGTTCAGTAATTTTTCCCGAGTACGCAAGAGTACTCAACTTTCATTCAGTGCAATTCGACGATTCATCCTTGCTTTTTATGATTCTTTGTTACTTAAGCTATATTTAAGCTTTTATCGTTTGATTTCATGTAACAAGAAGTATGAGGTTCTTGTTATGGTATGGTGATGACTCTGATGATCACAATGGGATAATTCCCAGAGGGTCGACAATCAAGGCCTCATGGGATTTTGGACTAGTAGTTTACATATTACAGACCCGTAGCATGGACTCAGGGTTAGTCGTGATATGCGGTTGCTTCCTGAGGAGATTTATGATTTGTGGTGCAGCCGTGTGGGTCAAGAAAATTGTTTATGTTAACCTTTAGTGTTCACGCAATGTTTCATGATTTTTTCTTAAACATTCTTATTACTTGCTATCTGAAGTCTTGATTTTCCTTCGAGTACGGTAGATAAGTACTTTCATTCAATTCCAGCTTCATTCATTATATTCAGAGATCATTTTACCACCATTTATATATTTCAACTAATCAGTGTTACGACCTTGCTTCTCTATACTGATGAAATGACTATGGCGTAGCAATGTAGCATTCCGCAATAGAATAATTCATAGCAATCAAACCATGTCCAGTACCATTTTGTTTCTTCTTATGTATGAGAGTTGTTTGTCAATAAGATTTATGGTAAGAGTACTAGTATCGACGAGGTATTTACAATGACCACTATGGGAAGTAAGATTTTCGTTGGGATTTGAATCAATGTTCTGCTTATCCATAATGGGCATACTTTTGAGTCATTGACTCTCGAGTGGGTAATCTCGACAGTTTCAGTGGTTCCAATGTGTAATGTGATTTGTTTTATGTATTCTTTTTCTTTCAAAAAGTTGTCGTTCCATAGTTGTGAACGAGGCGAATAGTGTATACAAAATGTGGCTATTATGATGACTTCCTAACATTGAAAATTTGTTCCTTCTTGTAGTATGTGTCAATAGTTCAGAATCTCTTATATCATCGTGTTTCACGATGTTTTCATCCAGACTTTCTACCACTCTGGATGCACACCATTTACTTTTGCATGAGTTTGATCTTTTTGTTTGATGTTTTGCGTTGAACGAGAAGGCAGTGTTTGATGTGTATTATACCTCCTCTACTCATGTCACAAAATCTAATAAGATCAGTATTGTGGCCACCTTGCCTATTGACATGTTCCATTCTTATTCGGTGATTGAAATTCATCCATCCACGTGTGAGCTAACTATTCAATATCGTTTTATTTAATGACTTCTTTTCGTCACGTGTGTTGGATACTACTTTTGGTATATCAAATAGTGTAGAGGGAAATGAAGAGCAGATACTTCACCACTGGGTATGGTGTATGGTGTGTGGTTGAGTTAGACAATCTTCCTCAGTTACAACGTACATAAAATTTTGTTAACCACCGCCTTGAAAACTTCGACATACATCAGATTTCAATATCGAAGTCAGTTGAGGATACTCATTCACGATTTTGGTGATCCTAATGACTCAGTTATTTTTTCGTAACGAATCTTGAGTTGTTTGACTTTATTCTTTTATGAATCGTTCATGTTTATTCTTTGTCATGACCATGATTTTTCCTATAAAGGTGTTTCCTCGAGATGTGCGGTCAGCTCCAGGATACAATTCTCCAAGTTATAAAGCACAAGGGTAAGGATGTTGATATTACAATTCTGGTGCAGTGCCATGCGCTCTACGTTTATGCAAGTATGATTAATGAACCACTCAGCTCAGTTAACAGTAAACATTTGTATTTATCACGAGCACGTGTAGAGATCAGAGAAGGATATATGTTACACACTCCAAAAATTTATTAGCCTGGATGGAGGAGTATCATGCAGGGGATAAGCGTTCTTTACTCATAGGAGTATTTATGAGAATAATGCACGAAAATGAAAACTTTTGACCAGTCTTTTGCGTGTATGGCGAAGTGTTGTTTCATTCTATAAGGATACAGATTATTATCAATAATCTCTACGAGTGGTTGTTCTATTCCTTAGGCTTTATAGTATTATGGTTTTATGACTAGTTATCACGAATATACATCAATAGCCAGGGAGTCAGGTTTGCATATGGTAGTACAATGATGAAGTTATTGTTGTTCCATTACTCGATTCGAGTATGGTATGTGGCATGCAGATACGTGTGGATATATATTTTATGCTGAGATTTATGCAACGTTGGGCAGTTGTACTGACCTGTAGGCTCTTCATGTGAACTTGTGATGCTCATGTTTTTGGTATGATATTAGTTACACAGATTTAGTACCTGAGTAATGGGAGTGCTTTTGATGAGTTGCAGGACTCGAGTTTCACATCAGCATCACCTTTTCATCAATGTCAGTTATATAGTTACACGTGATTAATTAGATGTTAGCTCTTCAAATGTTGGTTATCTCCATTGTAGAGTGAATTTAGAGATGGCGGTATGAGTTGTGGGAGTCTAGGTTGTACGGGGACGGAAGCGGGTATGTGGAAGCGAAACATTTAGAAACGCAAAAACAATAATTTCTAAAATTTAGAGGAAACGGGTACTCGAAGGAAGCGTAAAATAAAATAATATTTAAATATATTTATTGATATGATAATATATGATAAATAAGGAAAAGAGAAGTAAAAATTAGCCATAGTAATAATCTGCCACTAATCTATGCATCATATAAATTGTGTGGCTGCAATTTATTTTGGTCTTTTAGGTTCTCTCTATACTAACCCACACTTGATTACATTCACCCCTTCTCTTATACTTTTGATCTAATCTCTCTCGAGCGAGCGAGAGTCGTTCTCACTTCCAGTCTCGGTACAGTTAACTCCACTGAACATTTAATTGATGAGCTCACGTAGTGCCTTCGTTTAATTGTGAATTCGTTGTCCTGGGTTCAATCAACGCCTCCGTGTTGCCCATCTTCTTAATCTTCATCCGCCGCTCGAGTTGAGAATGAACAATATATTTTCTGGGCTTTGCTCCGATTTACAAATTGGTATTCAGAATTCTTGTGTTTAAATGTTATTCATGGTTGCGGGGGCTAGTGTCCGTTGGAAACGACGGACAGCATTTCTTGCCTTTTGTAAGGGAGCGATCCCAATCTGGAAATGACGCGATTCCACAGCGTTTCCAAATCGAATAATTTATGAAGCGTAATTTGAGCCGCTTCTGAGTGATTCCGGCACGATTCTGCTTTGCTTCCACTTCCGGTACGGGAATCGCCTTCACTTAGGTGATTCCATGCTTACTAGGTGGGAGTCCATCCATATTATTAGGATTTATGTTGGTGAAGATCAAGTGATCACATGAGAATTTTAATACGTTGTAGTTTTCGGTGGTTAAGTTATTTGATGTAATAAATAAGGCAAAAATATTCAGACTATCGAAATATTGAGAGTTGTGGTTATTAGAAGGATTATGATAGGATGCTAAATTCATATCTCCAGATTAGTAGTGAATGGTTTAACTCCCAGGAGTTCCCCTGTAGTTTTGGGTGTTGTGGAGGCAAATTTTAGGAGAATTCGTACGAGCCTCTTTATAGTATAGTTGACGATATATGAGACAGCACTACAACATTTCTTCCCATTGCCGGCGACTTTTATGTCGCCGGCAATGTTTTTGGACATTACCGGCGATTTTTGCCGGAAAAATCGCCGGTAATGTCTTTTTTTTTTTTTTTAACATTACCGGCGACATAAATGTAAGTCGCCGGTAATGTCTTGCCGGAAAAGACATTGCCGGCGACATACATTTATGTCGCCGGTAATGTAAAAAAAAAAAAAAAAAAGACATTACCGGCGACATAAATTAAGTCGCCGGTAATGTCTTTTTTTTTTTTTTTACATTATCATCGAGAGATTGCCGGCGACGGACATTACCAGCGACAAAAATCGCCGGTAATGTAAAAAAAAAAAAAAAGACATTACCGGCGATTTTTCCGGCAAAAATCGCCGGTAATGTCCAAAACATTGCCTGCGACATAAAAGTCGCCGGCAATGGGTCAATTTCCAGTAGTGCAGTATATTGAATGAGAGTTACAGGGAAATGTAGAGATTATTGGTATTGCGGTTATTGTGATTTTTGTTCATAATGTAGTTTATTTGAATTACGAGAAGTCCAGATGGGATATGGTGCCCACTGTGTATTTTTTGGGATTTGGTTATATGAAGTATTCTCGTAATGCAGATTTTTGGGTTCCTTTGTTATAGAGGAAACTATGCCCAATTTTTCGTAGAATTTTCAAGCATACGATACTGTGTAGGGTTGAAACTTTTCTTGAAATCGGCCGGATGCCCTACATATGCTCCAATTTTGTAATGGTTAGTATATGTCTTTAGCAAGTTATCTTTGTGACCTTGGGGGTTACATTATGTGAGAATGTAAGCGTAAGGACACCTCAAGTAGTATTTCAGTACTGAGCTCTGGTGGTGATTAGGGAGCCACTTCTAGAGCTAGAGCCGCACCGCCATTCAAACAATCATTGTTAGCAAGACCACAATCAGAAGAGATAATAGGTTCGATTGACCGTATAAGCCTAGTCACATGAGTAGAACTTGCCACTGGAGTTGACATGGATACCAGATGCTTTCAGGTATTTACGTTACAGAAAAGCTAGTCATGGTTCAATTATGACGCTTTCTAGTATTCAGTTATAAGGAGTATTTGATTAAGACACGGGATCAGAAAACCAAGACTTGGTAGCAAGACGACAACATGCTAACGGTTTTATAGACAACTCTCGTAGTTGTGGATAATGCTTGAGAGCCGAAAGAACTTATGTGTGAGTTACTAGTATATGCGTAAATTTCGAGGACAAAATTTTCTGAAGAGTAAATTATGACATCTCGTTCCGAGCACTCCTGGTTTATGATTTATTTAATGTTAATCTGTGATGGTAATTAATTTTTTTACCGTCAATAATTATCGATAGTATTTATCGAAAGTTTACCAATAATATTTTTCAAGGAATTTCTTTGTGAAAAGTTGTAGAGTTTAGCGAGACGAGTTCGTGGCTGCATCAAGAGTTTAAATCGGAGTTACGAAGAAGAAGTTATTGTCAACGAAAGTTTTGTACGAGGTTACGACACATTTAGTCGCAAATTTTAACTATAAATAGAAAATTTTCGTAAAATTGAAAATCAACCCTTTCCATTTTTTGGAAATTTCCTTTTTCCTTTTTTTTTCTCTTTACTTTCTCTCTCCTCCCTTCTTTCTTCTCTCTCCCTCCATCGCCCTCACCGCCGGCGAACCGCTGAACGACCACCAAAACCGGCGGGGCCAGTGTCAATCTCTTCATCTCTCCTTCCTCTTTCAAACCTTTATAGTCTCAATCTTGATTTTGTAAAATTGGAGAGGTGGTGAGCTTGAGAATCTTGAACCCATAGTGAACCCTAGAATTTTTGGGGTTGGGTTGTTTGGCATCAATTTAGTCATGGAGACCTACTGGGCTTTGAATCTCTCCTCACCACGAAGCTAAAGACACCAAAGGTAAGTCCTAATTCAAACCGAGGAAGAATCGATGAATTGAAAATTTTGATGTTCTTGACTTCAAATTAAAATTCGGTGAGTTATATTGAGAATTGGACTTTGGTGTAGTTATGAAAGTTTTTGTTAGGTTGATTTTGCACATATTAGTGTTCGGGTCACCGGGAAATCTCACTGGCGCCGCCGTGCCGCCGCCAGTGGCGGGGGTGGTCCACCGCAGAGCTCCGACGATGGAGTTTTTCAGCAGAATTTTTATACCGTTTTGCTCATAATTATATACTTATTCTAATGATGAAGTTTTTGAATTGATTTGGATATTATTGGTTAAGACGTGTGATTAATCGGATAATAATTAAACGCTTTTACGATATTAATAATTGGTTGAATCATTTGTCTATTTGACCGCGAGTCACATAACATCTAAGGATTTTGGTTACGACTTCAAAAGAAGATTCAAGAATTGGAATTTGGAATTTGGATTAGATTAGAGCTCGGTATTATTTCGGGAAGTGCGATTTTCGAGAATGCAATTTTCTCGACGGTATTGCTCGTTGGTAATGAGTTTAGTTATTTGATATGATTTTCAACGTACTATTAGTTTTTAAATATTAATCGTTATTTTAGGACGATGTATTAGAAGCCAGTGGCAGATGTATGGAGACGCTGATAGATGTACTTGATTGATTGGAGATCACGACACAATATTGTGAGTGGACCTTTTATTTTCACAGTCGTAGAAAATTCATATTTTTATTAGTATGCTCTACAGTTTATTTAAGAGCTTTTAAATTTGGAGGTTTATTTGTGATGGTTTGTTTAGTTGCATCGATGCTCTAGCTATTCGGTTGATTACCGAATAGTTTAGCCAGGGGAGGTTAGGTGGCCTCGTCTGACCCAGATCGATTCAGGTTAGGGGGTCTGGGAACGATCCCATCACATATACTTTTCTTACAGTTAGTCGACTCAGGTTAGGTGGCCTAGGTGAGTATCTCCATTTGTATTTGAATTATATGATTTTGAACTCGCATTATTTCACAGAAAGTAGCAAAAATGCATACAGTTGCAGTTTTACAGATTACTCAGTTTATGATTTTTGTCTACTCACTCTAACGTATTCTTTTTTTGTCCATTTTCTTGGGCCCTTGTTTTTAAATTGCTCAGATTGCAAGTTAGTCTGTTAAAGTCGTGATCGTTCAAAGTTCGAGGCATGACAGTCCACAGCTTCCGTTTTCTCAGTGTAGGTTCTCAGTTGAAGTTCAGGGTTACTCGTGCCAGAATACATAGTACCGATTAGTCAGTGCTAGAAACTCTAATACGGGTCTTGCAAGACCTATTACAAACCTAAGTCAGACACACATGTTAACCATTTCATACAAAGCTATAATCTCATAATACTTCGAGGAAATAGCATCAAGGGTTTGCTTTGTTGATTTCCAAGAAATTGTCGTGTTCCCCATGGTGAGTACTTAAGCTATTTAGAAACGTCATTTGAGTGGGTCAGAGAGATACCCATTATCATCAAAACCAACCAACACATCACAAGGTATCTTTGAGTAGAGGATCGTATTGAATGGAGGAACAGTGCTCGCAACTAGAGTGGAATTCGACGGGTCAAAGCTTTCACTCGAGCAGTCGAATGATTTCTTCGGGTCGATCCATGGTGCATATTTCAGCAGGGCGAGTGACTCAACGGGTTAAACCTTCAAGTCCGTCTAGGGTACAATTTTCGACTAGTCGAAAGATGCATTGAGCTGGTCGAAAATCCTAAGACTTGAATGCTAAAATTCAACCATCCATTTTCTGGAAATTTCAAGTTTCTCTCTGTTTTCTTTGTAGGGAAAAGAATAGGCCCAAGTCAATGGCTCCCTTCAAGTACCATAAGACATGTTATACTCTATTCTAATGACTTTGCGTAGGCGCATACCGAGAAGGCAATGTGTGGATGTGTGCACCAAGCTATATATAACCAAGCTCCAACCGCACTAAGATATGAAATCTTAGCTCCAAAATTTCCTCACCATCATCTTTTCAGATGAAACGAATCCTTTTGGGCTCCAGACTGCAAACAACCATTGGTGTGCTAAGATGGTGTGTTTTGGCCATTGCTTGATTTAGACATAAGTAGACTGGTGAATAAGTATTCCACCAACTCGATGTACCATTTCTAAAACCAAGACAAAATTGAGTCCTACCAAGGTCTATCATCTCAAACACCTTGTTCACGTAATGAACACGCATGGGCATAACTTATCATTCTTGCATCCCTTCCCAATCAAGTAGTCACTTAGAATTGTGAACGTCTCAATTTGAACACATGAGCACTTTGTTGTTTAGAGTTACTTGAATTAGGTATAACCATGCCAATTGGCACTCTCATATATATCTCTAAATCAATATCCCTAAAGAATATATAACCACATCCATTGGTTGCATACTCAATTTTTCGGACACTACCAAATTGATAAGGTAGCATAAAGTAATGATGTCCATAACCAGCGAGTACATCTCCTCATAATCAATACTAGGGTGTTGAGAAAATCCTTGCGCCATAAGTTCTTTTCATTGTGCTTCCGAACAAAGACTCATTTATGTCTAATTGGCTTACCATTCGGTGGTCATAGCACTACCATACCGGAAACTTGCCATTTGTAAAAGAGTCTAGTCCAGCCGAGATTTCAACTTTTCATATCGGTCAATCTACTATATGTTGACAATTCACAAGTAAGCAAGGTTCTACTTCATTGTCCTCAATTCCTGAGTGACAGAATTAGTAAATGCATCATCAACAAACCTAGAAAAACCTTCCATAATACAGCTAGAATTTGTTTAGTTAACTTGGTGAGATTTATTTGTTTACTGACATCGTCATTGACTCTGAGGCATCCCTCAGTGATTGTTAATGTCGGTTTTAGACACAATTGCAGTCGAAAACAATCTCATGTGTTGATCATGAATGGTTGTGACTTGATGGCTTGCCTTTTTCACTAGAAACTCATCAGTGAATTTTGACCTAGGCAGGAGAAATGCTACATTGCCCGGGTGTTGTGTTAACTTGCCCAATTTTAGGGACTTTCAACCTTACAGGATTTGCAGCAAGTATAACATATCCCGTCACTTTTATGATATCAATAAAGGAGTCAGGCATCAAATTTGCTACTTTCTGAAGATCAATAATACATTGCATTTTAATCTCACACTGAGATGTGCGGGGATCATGATAAGTCATAGTAGAGACATACCACATCAATTTCTGACTTTTAACCAGAATGGAACAATTCCTATCTCCCGTTAATGGCAGGAAGTATGTCTCATCATAGTGACTATCTACAAAACTAGCAGTAAAGAGATCTTCTGTCAAAGGTTCTTAATAGCGGACAACCGTTGGAGAGTTATAACCAACATAGATGCATAAATGTGATTGAGAACCCATTTTAGTATGTAGTGGAAGCGTAGTAGGAACATGTACTACACAAGCAAAGATGCGTAGATAAAATATCAGGCTCACATCCAGTTACCAACTGGTATGCACTGAATGGTTGGCGGGTTACGAGTCTCAAGCAAGTAAGTATAACTGCATGTAACATTGCATATCCCAAAGCAGATATCGGTAAATTAGTATGCATTATCATTGTGTTGGCTACAAGCTGTAATCGCTTGATTGGTACTTCTGCTAAACCGTTCTGTGAATGAACTTGAGGGACAAGATGTTCAACTTCAACCACAATTGACATGCAATAATCATCAAAAGTTTGATGTAAACTCTTCTGCATTATGTAATATAATAGACTTGATTTGATTGTCCAGGTGGGCCCGAATTTTAATAATTCATGCTAAGAGTTTTGCAAATACAACGTGTCATGTGGATTGCAAAGACGTGTGACCTATATGTCGATGCAACAATCAAAAACATATATAAACAATCTGCATACCGGTTTGATTGATCCACAAATATATTCTTTGGAATTTGTGGAGGAATAAAAATTGTGTCTACAGTAAAAGACTATCATACATGTAAACAACATTATAGACATGAACAAGCTTTGCAAACCGAGGGATATGCATTGAATTTTTCCATAAAGGAATCCAGTGGAAAAGTATTGTACTCGTCTTGAAGACTGAGCATATACCAAGTGGAATAATCTCACTCCCCCCACCACATGCTTCTTTGCTCTTAAGAATCGATGACCATGAAATTTTTTCAATATCTTGATCATCATAATGCAAAATCTTATATGAGGCAGAGTCACACATAATAACATAAGTAACCGCATTGGATTTAATGATCCGAACCATAGTAATAAACCACTACAAATCCTCATAAACATCTCCAGAGTGCGCTGTTGGCAGCATTATATGGATATTGCGCACATAACTCATTTTCATTCTCACAATATTGTTCCAATTGAAAATCGTTGGCAAATATTTTTGAAACTTAGCATGGTTTGATTAGAGTGCTGACCATAGTAACATCCAAAAACCGATGTAAAATAGCATATGACTGGTGGAAATGACCCTTGTAGATTACGTTTCATATCATGACGAAACCGATGTGAAATCACATCTGATGTAGATTACCATGTGCAAAAGTTTGGGTTGGTTTGAAATTTTTTTGAACCTTTATTTTTTGACAAAAACGATGTACAAACACATCAAAAATACCAATTCCGGGTACATGTTTCGATGGGTTAAGAAATCCACTCGACGGGTCGAAATAAACCCAAAAACAAATCGAATTTCTGATACTGATTTTCGACGGGTCAAAAATCAACAAATTTTGGGACAGAAGGTTACCTTCGACGGGTCGAAGGATTGATTTTCCAATAACCATTCTCAACGGGTCAAAAAACGAAAAAAATTTGAGACAGTAGCTTGCAATGGAGGGGCCAAGAGAATCTCTCAATGGGTCGAAGGGCTAAAAAATTTAGTACTGGCTGGCCTAACATTGTTATTGAGAAGAATCTCACAATACCGTTCTTTCTTGGCCAAACCATTCAGGAGACCACTAAAGGATCTTAGTCTTCCTTGCTCATAATCTGTGCGATATTTATGTGCAAGTGTGTCCATGGAAGTAGGGAATGTGCTTAAAGACTTCTCGATCATAGCCTGATCAGTCTTTACAATGCTACAAATACTTAACTCTGATTGTAGCTCCAACATAGCTTGATTGAATGCATCAATCTTTGGATAATCCAATAATCGGATTAAATATCATCTTTCTTGTAGTTCTGGAAGTTGTGCATTATGCACATTATTGAACATATCTTGTAAAGTCGCCCACAAAACCGCGGGGCCATTCTTTAGTAGATACTGCTTCTTTAGAACTGAATGTATATGCCGCCTCAAAAACATGAGGGCCTGAGCTTTGCGAGCTGGAGTTGGTGACTCAGTTCCAGGTGGTGGTGGTGGTGGTTGGATAGTATCTGTCAGATTCATACCGAGAAGAGTATTCTCAACATCTGACACCCAATGGTGGTATTCTGCCCCTTATGAGTCTAGGATATCAAAATCAGACCTTTCCGGCTCTGTTAGTGTCATCTACAAAATAGACAAAAGATGTAATTAGTATCTGATCGAATGAACCACGATTATTAATATCAAGTTT
Source organism: Geum urbanum (assembly GCA_946800695.1). Lineage (NCBI taxonomy): Eukaryota > Viridiplantae > Streptophyta > Magnoliopsida > Rosales > Rosaceae > Geum > Geum urbanum. The sequence continues at coordinate 68,595,864 of OX326998.1, read as the reverse complement.
AGGAAATTAGACCATGATTAATGATATTTGGTCACAAAACCAATGCAAGACCAGTGGCTTCATACCACTCCTCAGAAATCCATGACTGTCAAATTAATAGTCACAAATATGGACTTTCCTTTTTCCAATGTAAAATCACAATTAACCATGATATTCACTAATAATTATGACTCTCCCAGGACCGTCACTAATCTTAAACCTTGATGAATGGGTGATTAAATTCTCTTTCACTCATACATACATTAATCCATATGAACTAGAGGCATATAATAATTCACGGTATTTAAACCTAAATCTAGACCTAGATATAGGGTGTTGCAGTAATTAAGTTTTGCAACTTAATTCTAAATCGAACAAGGTTAGTGAATTTACCTCGAGGGTATTATGCTCGGTATGAAAAGTTTGAGAAAAGTTTGAAGCGAAATCCGGCGCCGGTGGAGAATTCCGGTGACAAACGACGGTGGTGCTCCGGCGGTGGAGATGATTCTGGCGATGGAAATTTAAGTGTTTAGGGGTTAGAATATTTTTCTATTGGTAGTGATGGTCATCAACTCAAAAGTTGTTGATAACGTGTTAATGAATAAAATAGATACGCATAAGATATGATCTTAAACTGTGTTTTATTCATTGACAAATGGTCTTCAATAAGTATTACAATCTGTTACAATCAATATCCTTATTTATCAGGATTTGAAAGAATATTTACTTTTATACTAATTAAGACAAGACACACCGAGATACAAGAAATATTATTTCTTTAAACACTCTTTTTTCTGATATACAATGGAATTGGGAAATTTGAGGTTTCAACCATTTTGGTGAGCTTGTCAACTTTCTTATTACGACGACACTCAATTTTCGAGGGAGAAAATTTGCTGTCCCTATAATCATGTTTCCCTCCCTGCCCAAACTTGCCATTTAACACCGTTAGCACACTAGATTTTCTGAAGAAAAAGAACAAGAGCAATGGAATGGTTAACATCCTTCACTTATGCAGTTATGTACTCATTGATCTAATTCAGAATTCTACCATAAGTAAATTGGGAGTGGAAATTTTCAAGTTGGTTCAAAGTTGCGCAGCCAAACGAATTAAAAGTCAAGAACCCCGAAGGAGCAGCTTCAGGATCCACCATTTACCATTTGGACATTCAAATTCCACAAATTTCTGGATTGTTAGTAACTCACCAAAGTTCTTCCAAACAGACTTTCCCTTGAACACAAATATACCGACAAAACATCTGATTCTTTACAGATTAACAACACAACAAACTATTGAACATATATGGCTTGTTGGTAGCGTATTACTACAAGGAGTAACACGGTAGTTGGCAGTTAATGCAAACTATTTGGTTACCAACTCACAAAATAGTTCAAAGTTGAAACAACAATTAGCCCCTGCCTTGGAAGGTTAAGTTCATAAAGATAGCCCCGCAAAAAGCAACTCCAACTCCTGATCTTGTGACATAGTTCGCTGGGAGCATCAGAGAGAGAAAATGTAAACAAATATTCGGATACATTGTTTCTATTTTTAACTGTAATCACAGCCATACAGAAAACAAAAATTTCATGCTGTATAACAGAGCAAGCAAAGTGAACTTTAAACTCAAACGAAAGTCGTCAAATAAGCAGTATTCTTTCTGTAGATCTCCCATATAAATTATTAATCTCATGTACCTATACTGCTATACAGTATCCGTTGTCTTCCTGTCATACCTACATGGCAACATCTATGGTTTTCAAAGAAGAGGTAGTTAACTTCCTGTTGAGCATCTAGCTTCTTACTAATGTGTGTAACTCTTTATATGAATGATAAATAAATTATTAACGCAACTCAGTAATAATAAAATGTTATTGCCTTCAGGACAATGAGTTGGTTTCAGGAGTTTAAAGTATGTAATAAAGATTGGATAACCAAAACTAGTTGGGTGAAATGTTTCTGTGATACAGTCTGTAGACCACCTGATTCATTAAGCTCAACGTGAATGGGATTTTCAAGTGGGAAATGTGCGAAGGTAGGAGTCATTCTAACAGATAGATGATGCTAACAATGCTGCTCAATAATCCAAGAAGACCATAACTTAGAATTTGATGGCTCCCAGGATACATGCTCACATCCTTGTCTCACAAACAGAGTTCACTTCTTTGTTTCAAATGACAAAGAAAACAAGCAGTAAATCACTTTGACAATATAAAGCAAGCAAGCAACCTTGAAACTAAATCACCAAATACCAACAGCACCACATCATTAAACATGCTCCTACAGCAGAGCTAAGCAAATGCTTTCTACGTTAAAAAAAAATAGTAAATGAAATGTATGCACCTGAACTGACAGAAGCTGCAGAATCTTATTAAGAACCCGGAGTCGATGCGTAACATAGGTACTGTTTGAAGGAAGCTTCTGCATTTTCTCCACTTCTTCGTGAACCGATGCCTCCTTCTCGGCATGCCCCATTTGCTTCCACTGAGGTTTAGGTTGGGTAACACTGCTACTATCATCCATAGAAACAACAAACCTATTCATCTCCTTCACAAATGCAAGTGAAAACCACATATCAACACAATTGAACGTTTCAAACTATCATAATAATTCACTATTCAAAAATAGGGTTTCTGGGTTTGGGGTTTCTCAAAAGCATTGAAGCCGCAGCCTACAAATTTCAGTGTTTGACTACTGGGATATTATGGAGCAGGAAATTTTGACTTCTAGGGTTTACTGATTGCAATAGCATCAAATTCGTTGTTGTTGTTTTCTCAGCAACAAGGGAAATGGGAAATAGTGTGGACAGAGATGACGTGAAACCGAAAGTGAGGTGTGGAGGAGGGACTTACTATTTAACAGGTGGCGGTTGTATAAGCGCAAAGAAGGCGACGACTTCGCCGGTGCGGCGGAGGAGCAATATGAGCGAGCACGCACCACAGTCATCAATATAAGGTGGGCTTTGGTTTTTTTTATTTTTTGGAATAAAGGTGGGCTTTGGTTTGGGCTCCGATTTTCAACCCACAGTTTTGGGTTGAGATTTTATTTTTGAAGACGTTATAGTCCATACAAAATTAAAAACCTAGCAGTATCATTTCCAAAAAAAAAAAAGGCAGAGGATTGTTCTGGTTAGTAGTAATATTACTGCCACTGCCGGGTCAAATTTATATTTAATTTAAAATCAGTTGAAATATAATTTAATATTATCAATTAGACCGCACCGTGGGAGGTTGTACATGAGGCAGTCCCGTAGTTCTGGTTCTTATCCTCGTTGTCTGCGACGAGGCCGACGAAGATGACGTCGGGGCTGAGGCTGGAGTGTTGCTTCAGAGGCTTGGCGTTGGAGGCAGTGGACTTGAGAACCTCGGCGAGCCACTTGGTGGCGGTGGAGACGGTCAGGATGCGCTTGGAGTCCACGTGGACGGTGAAAAGTTCGTGCGGCTTCGGCTTGGGGTAGTAGCGCTTTGGCCCGACGAAGATCTCGAAAAGCGTTTCTGAGAGAGGAAACGAAATGGGTCTGCTCAAAAGTTGCAGGGTGGGAGCAGTGAGCCCTAATCGGCGTGACCACTGTCATTTTATAGGACGAATCTCAGCGGTCCCCACAGCTAGTCACTGGACTGTTATTTCCAAAATGGGTCAATGCTGGGTCAGATTATCAAACTTCACCAGGCATAAATCGCATGACCTCGTTCCCTTGGACACCAAGTCAAAACCTAAGGGAAGGCTCGTTGACCATGCTGACCAGAGAACTGGAAGGTCATGTTCTCCTTTATTTCTTTTTATTCCTTTTATCTTCCAAAAAAAAAAATAGTTCGAGATTTTATTTCTTTTCAAGGGTCTTATTGATCTTAAATCACCTTAAATTGGATTTGCCTTATTGCTACCATCTAATTAGGTATGTTATTCTTTTGGGGTTTTGCCTGATGGGTTTGACAAGAAAAGTGAAATCCAACACCAATTGTATCATAATTTATAGTATCATGCCATCATTGTACAAGTATGTGTGAAGTTCAAGCTTCAATTACAACAGCATTGAAACAAACAGTCAATATAATTTAGTTGACAAGGAAAAATTAAAATCTGAAACTCAAATGATACAAGCTGCCACACCATATAATCATATATACAAGAGTCGACCCCCATGCTTGGTCGAATGAAGAGTTTTGAAAACGGACAAAAGGAGAGAGTGCAGTCCAGAAACTATTCCACAATTTTGTCCTTGAGATAATTCAGAACAGCTTTGGTTCCTCTGTCTAAAACCGCCCGCCGGATGCTGTGGATAAGAATTATGATGCATTAGAAGCAGCAATTTTGGAAATCGAACAAAATCTGAACCAACTAGCTTATAGAAAGCTTATGTAGGTTATATTACAAGACCTTTCTACTTGTATAGAAACTTTTGTGCTATAATCTGAGAAAATGAAGAAAACTCACCTTCTTAATGGATTTCCGTCCAATCTTAAGGCCTGTAGGCTGGGTTCAAGCATACCCTGATAATATTAATAAAATTAGTAAAGAAAATCACAAGGATAGAAAGTTAGAACATTGAAAAATTGGGCCTATGATTCTCAAATGCGCTGGCATTCAACTGTCCCTAGACTCCGCAATGGCTGGAACCTCATGTACTCGAACCGCTTTTATACAATCAAACTTATGAGTCTTATTATTATTATTTTCTCTTTACAATATGTAATTAATCAATATGGAATTCCCGTTGTCCATGGAAGTCACCACATATAAGATAAACTCAATAGCAAGAGGTTATTAAGTACTGACCAACTCTGGAGGAAGTGTTGATATGTTGTTGTCAGATAGGTCAAGCTCAGTGAGTGAATTAAAATTCTTGAACTCCTGCATATGCCAACATTAAGACCACAATAAAACGAGAATAGTGATTAACGTAGCACAACAAATTATATGGGTAGTACATGATTTATGAACATTTAATTAAACATAGACCTGTCAAGTATCCATTTCTCGCTGATATATTAAATGCATGACTTCTACTATATATAATATGGAAATGTAGAAAAGCATTTGAATAGATGCCAAAGAAGCAATCGATCACATGGCAAGCATTCTTACTCAGTCCGATCTTATCTCCTCAAGACCTTACAATAGTCTGCCAGCCTCAATCAAAAACTACTACACTCATAAACTTTCTAGACAATAGATAACTTCTATTCCTTGGCAAAATAAAATGACTTCTATTCAATATCATAATGTCTCGACTGTCTCCCAATTTGAAGGCTCTGGAGTTGATGCTGTTTTATTTTTATTAGAATGCAATGAATCTTTTTTCTTAATCAAGGAATATATTACCACTGGAATGGCTTGCAAGGAATTTTGGCTCAAGTCCAGGTTCCTTAGTTGCTTCAAACTCAAGATTTCTTCTGGAACTTCACGTAGCTGCATTCGTCTATTAAGCGAAACATGTGTAGTTCAGCCAAATAAAGAAGCAGTGGAAAATACATGTATGCTAACTACATAGACCTTATTGAAAACCAATATTTACGAGGAAGACACAGATACAAATGCAAATAATGTTCAGTTGTTCACTTACCTCAGGTAAAGTTCTTGAAGATGTGGTAAGCAAGAAAATACAGGATGTTCCGGTAAGGAAGCTGCATTACAGCTTAGATCTAGAATCTGAAGCATAGGGGTTGCTTGAAATCCATCAGATGGTATCTACAAGTCAACATGTAGATCTCTTAGTCACATAATAAATTTTGATCTATCGATTGACGAGTTAACTTTTGGTATACAAGAGTACTCATTTTGGAGATATGAGAAACAAAAAGTTTCATGGACCACAACCTTATTTGTTTTTCATCGGAACTCACATTTTTTATATGTGTTAATATCTTAACACACAAGACAAGATAAATATAGCAGTTTGAAGTAATTTACCTGTCTAAGTGGATTGTTGTCCAGCTTCAAGCACAAAAGATTAGGAAGCGAGCTTAAAATTGCACCAGGCCAGTCTTTAATCTTGTTTCTAGATAAGATAAGTGTCTGCACATTGGAATATAGATAGAGATCATTTAGTGTACCCATTAAACGCCAATACTCTATGATCTTACTCCAGTTACTATCTAATTTCCAAGAAATAAATCAGTCAGTTGCCTACTTAAATCCCTTTTTATGGTTCTCTGACAGTTTGAAATTATAATAATCCGAAATATGTTAAATTTGCAGAAATTTTCCAGACAGACTATATATTAAGTTTTTGACGCACTTTCTCAGGTTATTACATCAATTAATCACGCAGAATTTGCAAACTTACTTTATCATCTTGAACTTATAACTACTCAGACAACAAATGATATGTACAATGACAATTACCCGGAGGCGGATACATGAAGAAAGTTCAGCTGGGAGCACCTCGATGGAATTCCTAGTAAGATCAACTTTTGTGACCTCACTTGATTCCCATACTTCTGAAGGGACAGAACTCAAACCCAGCCCTTGCATAGAAAGTTCCTGAAAGTAAAACAACTTCTAAGCGTAAATTCCACTATCGAAAAAAACAGCAAATAGTAGAAAGAGTTAGTGCCGAGTGCAATACTAGAATAACCAGTAACACAAAGATGAGTGTACAGAAAAAACAAAGACATGAATTATGTGGGGAATAGAGATGCGCTAGTATTTTCTAACCCCATCCCAACTCATACAACATGAAAAGCTATAAATTCATCATTCTCAGGAAACATTATCCTCCTCAGACAAGTTACAGCGCATTACCTTTGAAGCAATAGATAATCGAGCTGCCATGGCAATTACATCCTCTTTTTTTGGGGTTGCAGATTCAGCATCTAAACATAATTTAGTAAAACAACAAATTAGCTGATAAAGACAGTAGTTGGTGCAATAGTATGATTTCAGACAAGTTTAAAAGCCTTTACAATGTTGGAACACATTTAAATTAAAAGAAAAAAATTTATCTCGTGCATGCATTAGCTGACATGTCACCTAACATTAGCTTTAAAATATTAGTGTCTACCATACAATACACCACAAAAGTACACAATCATGTTGTTAAGAAGGCAAAGAATATGGTAATGCATAAGTAGGCAAATGATACCTTCATTTTGAGAAAGTCTACTTTGCAGATACTTCAATAAAGTAGGTGTTGGTCCAGTAACCAATGAGCTGGGAGAGAAAAAATATTAGTTGATAAGTACTCAATCAAGAGAAGCATTAAAAACAGAAAGGTACTTAAAATCTCACCTTCTAAGAGTTCGTATTGGATTTCCGTTAAGTAAGATTTTTCGCAGGCTAGTCATCTTGCCTAAACAAAGAATAACAGTTACGTATATTAAGAACAATTTAAGATTTTTGTTGCAATGAGTATATTAGTATATATGATTCAGGGAAACCATCATTTTGCTATCCCAGCCACCCTCCCTCACCACATATTAATAAAAATGATACTAGTCCACTACGACTCTACGAACCACCTTTATCATAGAGCGACAAATGACTTTTGCCACTTTAGAATCCAAACATATCTTAGAGCAAAAAAATATGCCCAATTGTTTCTACTGCACCCTACTTTCTCGGAAAGTGGTTGCAAGTCACATCATTCTGAAAATTAGGAATTTTTAAAACTAAAATATTAAAGTAGGACATCTTGGTTCTGCAAACGAAAATTATGGACATTGTGGTCTCTTTAAATAACGACTAACCCACAATTAAACAGTTACTTAACTTCGGGGACATTCTTGGGTACCTAAGGGTATGCCATACCCTTATTTATCACTTGAGAACCAAAATTACAATATATTTGATAAAGAATTTACAACATTTAGGACACTTTTACCACAATGACCACCTATTTTTATGATTATTTATAATGTTCACAACTAACTGAATCAAATTTACAACTTTGAGAATAACTATTTTCAAAAGATGTAAATAGATCTTAAAGTAGTAATTACCTAAAATACAATTAAAATTACATAAATACTAACTCAGATTACTACCATGACCAAAAAATATGTTCCCAAGTGGTAAATGGTACCCATGGGTACCTAAGAATCATCCCTTAACTTCATATCCGAGTTATTATTTTCACTTTAAGTAACTCGGACATAATATACACAACAAGTGGGTTCCGAGCATCAGAAGCAATGGAGCACTTTACGACTTCAGATGAGATATTATATACCAGATATATCATTCAATCCAAACATATGACAAAATGAACTTACCCAATTTGGGAGGCAATCCAGACAATGAATTGTTTGAAAGATTTAACAATGAAAGATGCAATTTACATGCCTCCACTGGATACTCCTTCAACTGCATGTACATGAAGCAGTTGGCAGAGATTTGAAAAAATCGAATATGATGTGAACTTCTACACGAATTCATGGAGCATTTACAACTTCAAAAAACACTGCAATACCCCACCAGGCCACCACTTATTATTCTGAAGTAGCTTGTTTTTTTTAGAAATTCATCACCCCGACTTACCTAGGTCTTAGGTTGTATTTATTTCTTACGATAGGATTCTCCATCCCTTCTCTCAAGTTGTTTTCTTGTAAAAATGAGGTTACACAAACATCATTTGGGTGCCTACGTAATTTCCAGTGTAAAACCATGAGAAACCTCTGCTTGTAAACTAGTAGGTTCTGCACATGAATATACTAATATACATAGCCCAAGTAGCACCCTGTGGTTGGGTCAGGTCCATACCTCCTACCCCGAGTGGAGAGGGAGAGGCAATAGCCTGTTATGGCACAAGGGATTGTTATTATAGTCCCACATTACTGATACCTATAGGTGGCTATACAGGAACGCCCTTTACTTGTAGCTGGAGTTGAAAGACGAACTTTACAGCTGAGTTTGACACTGATTTTCACTTGTTGAATGATGGTGTTATACAGAATTGCATTTGAGAAATCCGCCCATAAAAGCTTTTAAAGTTTGACCTTAAAACTGGTCTAAAACGAGATAAAAACTACTTTCCTCTAAGTGCACATATAATTGAGGTTAGCACAAGTGCTGACATCCACATTTTAAGAAGTTGTAGTACTGTTCATGATCTTGCACTGTTCCAGGTTATTTAAAGTTCCAAACTTATACATATTGTCATGTAACTGTAGCAAAGAAATGTGTATCAAACTTGTTTCCGAACTTATACATATTGTCATGTCTATACCAAAAGACTGATACATTTAAGCTGAAAAACATCATCATACTCAGATGGAAGCAAAACAGTTATAATCTTTTCAGCCAAATCAGATAAGAAATACTTGCCTTCCCCACATAAATTCACAGTATTCAGAGAACAAAAATGAAGATTCTACATACCTGGTTTGATTGCAGATCTAGAGTTCCTAGGCAAGACAGCGCTTCCATCTCTGATGGTAATGTGGAGAGTGTATTATTCCTGGAAATTTGAAGTTACAGGGACATATAAATCTTTAAGCTACAGAATTTCTCTTTCAAAGACACATGCTCCTAAATAAGTACAAAGAACAATGTCAAATTTGGTACCCCATGTGAATTTCGGCAAGGGATACGCAACCGGCTATTGAAGCAGGGATCGCTGTAATTTCTGCAATATTCATAAAACATATACTACTTATTTGAAATGAACAGCTTGACATTAGCTTGCAGGATGGTGAATAGAGAAAATTTGGCTGGAATTTATTTCAAATTGACTCACTGTTCTGGTGAAGGTCAAGACGAATAAGATGAGAAAGGCTTCCAATATTTTCTGGTATTCCACTTAACAAATTCTTTGCTGCATATTCCAATAACAAACAAAAATTCAAAATATAAAAGATGTGCAAATAGAGATAAGCACTTGAGCAAATCTGCAGACATTTTACATGCATTGAGTTCTGTAAGCAGGGTCCAAGATCCAATTAACTTCTCAGGTAGGATTGTCAGCTTGTTACCCTGCCACATACAGATCATACAGTTTGGTTTTAGGACAAACAATTATCAATCACTAAAATAACACTAGTTATCATTTCAGATGCTAATATTACATCTCACCCATACCTCCACATCCAATTTCATCAATTTTGAGCAGTTTGCTAAACCTTCTGGCAAGCTGATCATAACATTGTTTGATGCCTGTGAAAATAGTATCAATGCTTATTTGCTAAGAAACTGGATGAAGGTTGAGTCATTGACAAAGCGTCATAAAATATGACAGAAGTTTAACTGTCATAACTTATTTTCAACCAAGATTGGATATTATGTTGATATAATCATTAAACTTGCAATATATTTGGACAAACCCAAGTTTGTTTTGGGTGCATATAAATTTAGGCAGGATACACCAAAAGGTTATGTAACATTGCAGTGTCAAATGTTACTAACCACACAGAAACACAAACACTTCTAGAGTCAAACCAACTACAGTTGTACCTTGAAATCTGATAAATCTGAGCATCTTCCCAGTGAACTTGGGAGTTCCATAAGCTGATTGTTTGAACAATCAAATCTGGAAGGACCGAGAGCTGTGTCATTAACTTAAAATAGGTTAAACAAACAAAGGCAGAGAAATGCACAGATAAGTTTGCTTCTGTACTATGATACTACAAGTCCAGGGCGCACATATGATCAGCAAATGACCATGTAAAAGTAGCAAAGAGAAAGAGATCTCTAGCCAGCGCACGGACAGATCTAAGAAAGTATTATACTTAACTTCCCTCCTTATTTCAACCTTGATATGGAAAAAATAAAATTAAAGCTCCCCTGACTTATCAACGCTAGCTGCTTGGTTACTATATATGAAACTATATACCTTATACATCATATACACTCAGAGCTTTCATAATGAAACAACGGAAATGGAGGTAAATCTACTAGTTTTCTCAGTTTCTGTATTTATTAAGAACCATACTTGACGAGAGTAGTTGCTGATCCAATTTCCTCAGGCAAATTTCGAAGCAAGTTGAATGATACGTCTAACAACTTCAGCATTGTAAGCCTGCCAAATATGCTTTCCGATTTCAACAAAACAATGCCTAATGAATCACATTTACACAACTAGAATGCCAACAGAGAGAACTCACTCTCCAATTGCAGCCGGAAGCTCGGAAAGCTTGTTGTGGCTGACATTCAACACAATCAGTAGCGGCAAGTTTCTCAAATCATCTTTCAACACTTCAATTTCATTATGCGCTAGAATCAGCTTCTGTAGCTCCACAGCCTGAAAAATCACAAGTCCATCAAATCACACTTCAGAAATCTAAACCTCCACAATCACAATCTCTCAATTCAAAATCTGACTTACCTCCCACCACTTCTCGTCTTCTCCAACTGCATTGACGCTCTTGTATACCTCATCGGGCACGTCCCTAATGAACCAGTGTGTTTTAGAGATCAAATTGCACAAAGAGAAAAGAACGATGATGGCGATCGAGTAGGTTTACCTGAGAGAGCGATTAGAGAGGTTGAGAGAACCGGAGGCTCTGGCGGCTTTGATTACGCGATCCATGATCCTTGAGTCTCAGAATCTCAGATGGATTTTTTGGCGTTGTTGCTTCATTTTCGTGATTTTCATTCGATTGTTGCGACTTGCAGAGTTGCAGAGACAAAAGGGAGAGATATCAGAGAGGGCCTTTTACAGTAAAAAGTAAAGTGAAAGTAAAATAATTTTTTTCTTTTCTAAATATTTAGTACAAAACTCTAATCAAAATTTATCCGACTCGTATTAACGTGTTCAATAAGTCAAAGATAACGGCATTATTAACGGTAGGTATCAAAGTCAGTACATAACTCCAAATTAGAGGTACTAGTAACTAGTCTTATGCATGCCAATCTTAAAACAAAAAAAGGTATAGATACAGTATATGCAAATCCTGATTTAAAAAGTTGCAAATGATTTAAGAGAGAGGTACTAACTGAAACGAAGTCTAATCACAAGAATCATACCAAATGAGCTTTCGATAGAGATGTTCTTGTTATTAGCTTTTTTCACTTTTTCAGCTAGACGCGCATCAATCACCACTTATGACTTATGTAGACAACTAGAGTGGATGCTCACGCCGAGGTGCGGATGATGACGAAAGGATATCCGAAGATAAAGTAGGATGACTAAGAAAATTGATTTCTGATCATATATATTTGAAGCTACATTGATAACAGATCACATTCTAAAATACATAACACAAATGAGATCATGAGGCCTTGTATTGTAACATAATTATACAAACAACGGCTAACATCTAAATCAAGCATAGATGCCTAATCACAATGTTAGTTGTACAAAACTTAACTTACATAGTGTACGTGCAACATAAATAGAGAGACAAACAGCTAACATCCAAATCAAGTGTACATTCCAGATCACAATATTAGTTGTATAAAAGTTAACCTACATAGTGTATTCTGATACATAATAAAATTAATTTATAAAAAGGCAGTTGGGTGATTGAAATGATTATAAAAAGCTGAGAAAAATTCTTCAAATTAGATCAGTAAGAGATTGAACAAAAAATGCACCTATCTTTGTCCCAAACAAAAGTTAGCTCCCAATTGATAATGCCACCACATCACTATGATTCCTGCAAATTTAAGCAATGTAATAGATTGGTTAACTTGAATTTCTGATTATATAAACATATAAATCTAAACCCTATGTACAAAATTGGGGACTGATCTTGCATTACTTGCTGGATCTCAGTTGTTCTTTTCAGTTCTTATTGCTTCTTGTCTGCCTCTGTTGATGTAGATCATGCTTAATCATATTACCTACACATAATTTTAAAGAAGTAAGCATTATAGTGATTCTCAATTATAGAGTACAATTTATCATGATTGCACTTACATCATGATTTTCTTCTTAGAAACTGACGCGAACAATACTCGCTTTCTTTCTAAGCGAGTCTTGTCAGCAATTTGTATGAGCAGCTCATGATTATCTTTCATGCCAATTGCCCTTTCAGTTCCAAACATAGTGCTTGAGAACCAAAATAGAAAGCAGCAACAATGACACAGCTGGAAATCGACTCAGCTACACATGTGTGCATATCTTTATCAAATATACTAATCTCTAATGTGATGTAATTCAACCTACCAAGTGAATATGTAGCACAAAATGTACAGAAAATCAGAATGTGATATGGATATATTAAGTGTATCAAAACTCATTACTGATGCTTAAAAAGTAAACCCCATTAGTTATAAAATTAATTAGAGAACTGGACCCTGTATATCAATATGTTCTACAGCCAAAACTTGTATTGATAACCGAAAAGCATACAGAAGACAAGTTCATTTAAAATTAAAAAGTTGTCTTGTCATGAAAAAACCTAACTAACCTATGTTAATTAGAGATAAGAGCGAGCTAGAGTAGCCATACATCAAATGCTCTAAACTCTAATTGGAGTCGTCTTGAATTTCTTACACTTTATTGAAATAGATTGCCTCTATGTTATATTTATGATGTATAACACCAAGCCAATATAAATGAAGTCAGAAGTAGACACAATAGAAACCCATGAGCCACTGACAATAAAAATTTCGAGGACAGAGCAAACCAGAGTAGAACTTATTGAGAGAGATATGTGTCTAGAATGGAGGTGAGCTGTTTTCCAAAACCTAGTACTATACCACTTTAGACAGTTTTTTCCTGCCAACCAATCCTATATCATACTCATTTCAGTTCTCGCCAAGAACATTTTCACAAACAAACTATATTTATAAACTCTTAATGCATTATCTGAATATACAAATATACATACCTCATTACAGGTCAACTGGCTGAATTTTCATCAACAATCTCTTCACACCTAATAGTAACAACCATAACCTGATGAAAGTATATACGGTGCTTTAATTTATTATATGCATATGGGAAGTCCAGAACTTAAACTAAATTGTGATGGAAAAAAACCTTATGAGTAGGAAAATTTAGGTCATCGTTCTCTATAATTACTTTCCAAATTTCCATTTATGTCGTGCACTAAAATCAACACCTCTGAAAGTACTAAACTAGACAGACAACTAAGAACTCAACACAAGATGTGTTCACGCATGGAAAACCTCAAGAGGATAAAACCCTGCGGGGATTTTAGGAAAAGCACTAAACCAATCTATCAAACTGTTTATACACAAGTTCAAGCAAATCACAAGTACAAGCAATCAAAGGTTTACTGTAACAAAGTGAATAAGCTGATTGATAATAAAACACTTCTCCTTGTAAAACTAGGAAACCTCCATGTTTCCTTTTTCAGGAAAGCAAGTTCTCCAAAAGCTTCACGTCTCTTCTATTTCCTTTGCAGCAGACTATATCCTGCACACACAGCAAAGATCAACTCGAGACAAACAAAGTACTCTCTAGTTTTATGTTTGTGAACAGATGTCAATAGCAACAATACACATGATCTTCTAAAACAACATCGTCACCTAACAAAACTTCCCAGAGCTGTATATATAATTAGGTCTGGTTAGGAATCAAAGTGTCCACATCCTTAGAATCCCTCCGCTAATCAATTACTTTGATTGCTTAAGATTCTGATGTGATATGCTTTAAGTAACTACAATCAGGTCCTAAGCTTATCAGACTAGCAGCGGAATCACATCATTAATTGATGTGAACCACTTACAACTATCCTTAACCAGATAAGATAAGCCATGATCTCAGCCAATTGAGATCTTTACCTTCCTTACGATCAGTCATAAGGAGCACGTACTTCAATCATACAATTGTAACGTGTTTTGCCAAAACTAATACTTACAATCTCCCTCTTGGCAAAACAATCACAACTTATGGATTGAAATCGATATACCTACAGGCAGATACCAATTACAGTAACACAATTTACAGGCATACCATACTGGCATCACTCTATAAGATAACTACATAGATAATCTACTAGTTAATAAATAGTCTAATTAATAATCCTAAAATTAAACAAAGTATTGTTCAAATCAGGGGGAAAATATGCAAAAAGATCAAAAAGCAAAATTGGAGGTACCTTCCCCCTCAACCCATGCATATGTGGGACTCCATCTCTCCCCCTTTGGGATTGCTTTGCCAAGACCTAAGGATTGCGGCGCTTAGCTCGATCCACCACACGATCCATGTGCTTATTCCATTCAGGAGAGAAAAGAAGCCCAGACATAGAGAGCATATCAACGACCATTCCTAAGAGACGCCCCACATCTTCTTGAACATCACGAATGTCGAGAGACATCTCATCAACAGTAGAGCGAAGATGAGTGACCTTCTCTTCCAGATGAGTGAGGCGTTGACTATTGGTGAGAGGAGGAGGCGGAGACGGTAGGCGAGGAAGGGGCTCATTTGAAGCAGAGTTGAAGAGAGCGGGACCTTGAGCCATGGAAGCAAGACGACGGCAGATTAGTTGTTGATGAGAGTGAAGCTCGAAAGCGGTGAGGCATTGGTGAGTGAAGATGCAGCGAATCATTGTGGTTTATAATGTTAGAAGAGAGTGGGAAATGTGGAGAGCCCGCTCTTGAAAACCGTGTAGATAACGAAAAGATTTTCAGAAGATGAGAAGATTTTCCCTCCTGGAACACGATTCTGAAGAAAAAAAATACCGAACTGAGAAATAGGCCATGCCACAAGGCCCACTGGACATCTCAGAACACAAGGCCTAAAAACCGAAGTGTGCAATGAGTGTGAGTAATCTACAAAAGGGAAGTGCAACTACAAACAAGGAGATATCAGGTCAGTATATATGCACTAGTCTGAATAACAAGATAAGCAAGATTGCAGAGATCCATCAACATCACACTCAAAATAAAGAATCACTCCCTCACATACTCAAGATATAGTGGTGAAGACTAACACTCATAACAGAATGAAGAACAGTGACCAGACCATAGGCTTGCATTACAACCTGTAACGGAAGACATCACATACCAACATATAGAATCAAGAGGTCTTTTGTAATCCAGGTTATACTGAGGTCTAGGGTGACAAGCAGAAAGGTGAGAGTGTTCTAGAGGTTCTAAACTGCTAGTTCTAAATATAGAAAGGAACACAGAGTGAATGTGACTATATATGAGGTTGAAATTGGATGGCACCGTTAACTAGACTAAATAAAGCAGTGAAGATTGGAAATAACAACAGGCTATTCATCAGGATCTGAATGGTTTGTTGACATCTGTTCCATAAGTGACGTATTTGTGCTAAATACTTTTGTGTCTTGCTTGATTTTGTGGGAAGAATCCTGTACTATGGTATTGTTGGTAATTTTTCTGAACACTGTTATGTCTTGCAGATATATTCCCAGTTGGAGTGGGAATGAGGTTGATATACATATGCTTCATGCAGACAATAATGGAATATATAGGAGTAGTCAGGTGAGTGCCAGGTTGTGTCCAAGCTTCAGACCATAGTGTGAGGTAGATAGAACACATTCACTCAGTGGGGACAAGAGAGGAGGAACTAAACTAAGCAGGCCTTTTCAGAGGTTGAAGAAAAAAAATGAGAGAACATATGGGCTCAAGGGGCTGTCCTTAGGGTCAAGCTAAAAATTAGGCAGGCATATGTTTGGCAATGGTGCTCACTACTCTATACTATGCCTCATCATTTTCAAACGCCAGTATGAGAAATCAGAAAGTGTCACAGGTATGATGCAAGTTCTAGCTAGAGTTGTCTCAGTCTGCAACACTCACACAAAAAATGTTAAGTCGAAGATGGACTTAAAAAGGAGCAGGCACAAAAAGGCTCACCAATCCTGAAGGGCATAATGATATTGATAAACCTGTGAACCTTGCTTACCTGGAGACTTCATACTAGTATGTGTAGATACTGAGAAGATATATCTGATCTGAAGTTAACACCACACTGCTAATGTAGAGCACACACACCAATAACACTTCTTAGATATTCAAACCTTGTAGTGTCCAGTGGTTTTGTGAAAAGATCTGCCAGCTATCTATCGATAGGCACAAACTGCAGTTCAAGAACATTGTTTTCAACCAGCTCCCGAATGAAATGATATCTGACATCAATATGCTTGGTCCGTGAGTGTTGAATGGGATTCTTGGAGATGTTGATGGAACTAGTGTTGTCACAGAAGATGGTGAGTTTCCCTTAAGGAATTCCATAATCATGGAGCATGTTTTTCATCCACAACATCTGAGTGCAACAGCTTCCTGTAGCTATGTATTCTTCCTCAACAGTGGAGAGAGAAATGCAGTTTTGTTTTTTGCTGTGCCAAGATACCAAGTTGTTGCCCACAAAGAAGGTGCCACCTAATGTGCTCCTTTTGTCTTTCATATTTCCTCCCCAATCAGCATCACTGTAGCCTATAATCTCCACATTTATTTTATTTGTATAGAATACTCCACAATCAATGGTTCCTTGGACATATATATCTGATGATCCTCTTGACTACCTCTACATGAGATTCCCGAGGGGAACCTTGAAATCTTGCACAGACACTAACACTGTAGCAAATATCAGGTCTGCTAGTACTGAGATAGAGAAGGCTCCCAATCATGCTTCTGTAAGCTGTGGCATCAACAGATTTTCTAGCGGTGTCCTCACATAACTTTGTAGTAATGCTCATAGGATTAGAGACAAGTTTGGAGGAAGAAAGCCCAAATTTTTTGACTAGATTTTTGGCATATTTAGATTGAGAGAGGAACATACCTGTAGCAGTCTGTTTGACTTAGAGTCCAAGAAAATATGTTAGTTCACCACAAGCACTCATTTCAAACTTCTGTTGAAGTATAGAGGCAAACTCCTCTGTGAGTGCAGTGCTTGTGGATCCAAACATAATGTCATCTACATATACCTGTGCAATCATGATGTCCTTACCTTTTCGTTTCACGAAAAGTGTTTTGTCAATGGAACCTCTGGTGTAACCTTGATTCACAAGATAAATAGACAATTTCTCATACCAAGCTCAAGGAGCTTGTTTAAGGCCATATACTGCCTTTCTTAACCTGTAAACATGATTAGGAAACTTTGGATCTACAAAACCCTTAGGTTGTTGTACATAAACAGCCTCTTTAAGTTCACCATGTAAAAAAACAGTTTTGACATCCATTTGAAACAGCTTGAATTTAAGATGGCAAGCAATAGCAATTAAAAGTCGAACAGATTCTAACCTGGCCACATGAGCAAATGTTTCATCGAAATCAATACCTTCAATCTGTGAATATCCCTGAGCAACCAGTTTCGCTTTGTTTTAGGTGATGTTGCCAAATTCATCAAGCTTGTTTCTGAAAATCCATTTTGTTCCAATGATATTTCAGTCACTTGGTTTATCTACCAATGTCCAGACATCATTACGTTTAAACTGATTAACTCTTCTTGCATGGCATTGATCCAATCATCATCAGTAATGGCAAACTTGATATTCTTTGGTTCAATGAGAGAGACAAAACCAAAATACCGAATGATGTTGATGTCTTTCTTATTTTACACAATGAAGCACCTAAGTGCTGTGACATCAGTCACTTCTTCACGAACATCCTCTTCTTCCTTAGGAGATGCATTAGAGGCATTGACTTGTCTTCGAGTCTTAATTTCACTGTTTAGATTTCCTATGACATCAAATAATGAATGATCTTTTTGTACCTGTCAAGAACCTTGTCTGAACACAGGACTAGGTCCAAGTATTGGATCATCTGATGCTCCATTGTCAACTGCATTAGGAGAAATCTCAAACATAGCAAGATCAGTGTAAACCTGTTCATATTCAACTGGTATAAAACCATGATCATCAACTGATTCATTTATAGATTCTATAACATTTTTTGTTCGTTTGTTATAAACTCTAAATGCCCTACTATTTAAAGAGTATCCTAGAAAAATTCCAGGATCACTTCTAGCATCAAATTTGGCTAACTTTTCTTTATCACGGTAGATATAACAGGGACTTCCAAAAATGTGAAAGTAACTTACCTTAGGTGCCCTACCTTTCCACAGTTCATAAGAGGTGTGGTCAGTGCCTGGACGCAAGAGGACTCGGTTTGTAGTATGACAAGTTGTGTTGACTGCTTCAGCCCACAAATTTGTGTTTATGCCAGATGAGTGAAGCATCACTCTTGCCATATCAAGCACGACTCTATTTTTTCTCTCCACTACTCCATTCTGTTGATGAGTGATATGGAAGAGTACTCATAAAAGATACTTTTTTCTTTGCACAGATCATGGAATGAACTGTTTCTGAACTCAATACCATTGTCTGACTTGATTCTAACAATCTTGGGATGTTGAGCATACTTCTCTGTCAGCAGTCTTGTACTCAGATTTTTGAATGCCTCAAAAGTTTCACTTTTATCTGCAAGGAATTCAACCCAGGGGAATCTTGAAAAATCATCCACTACAACAAGAATGTACCTTTTATTACCAAAGCTAGTGGTCTGAGCTAGTCCAATTAAGTCCATGTGCATGAGTTCAAGGGGTTTTGAAGTTGGCGCAAAATTTACAACTTTGTGAGGCTGTTTTGTTTATTTTCCAAGTGTGCATCCAGAGCACAGTTTTTTAGGAAGTCCCTTCAGAACATGAAGTTCTCTGACGCATTCTTTAGAAGAGAGTTTGACAAGATCTTGAAAATTTATATGTTCATGCTTCTTATGCCAGAGGTCAAGTTGATCCTCCATTTTGATTAAAAGATAGGTTATACTTCCACCCTGATCAGACTGAATTTGGTAGCAGTTATCAGAATATCTTAACCCTTGCATGACGAAACAACCTTTCTTGTCCAGAACCATGCACCTTTTTCGATTAAACCAGACATCCTCATATTCATCAGTCAGGTGACTCACACTCATTAGATTGGCTGATAATCCTTTAACGAAGTAAACATCAGTTACTTGTGTATTCCAGGTGCTTTGACAGTTCCTTTACCTATGATTTTACATGATTTCCCATCACCAAAAGTAACTTCTCCACATGTGAAGTTTGAGTCAATTGAAGAGAACCACTTCACGTTTCCTGTCATATCTCTAGAGCAACCACTATCCACATACCACATATCTGGATTAGTTTTCAGGAGAGCAGAAAAGGAGACAATACATTTTTCGACAATGTGATCTTTGGATTTTGAGATACCTGCATAGTCTACACCAGACACATCAGAAACATTCAATCTTATCTGAGAAAAGAGGCATTTCTCAAAGGTTTTTGCTTTCCAATTTGCTAATTTTTGAACTTTTGAGTGAGCATTCATGCTTTGATCTCTTTCCTGAGAATCTTCAATCAATTCTTCAAGTTTAGTTAACTTTAGTCTTTGTTCAACCAACTCTGACTTTAGAGCATAAGTGAGATTATTATCAGACAATTCTAATTGACAAGGAGATTTAGTTATTTTGGAAAGACTCACCTGTTTGTTACACCAAGGTCTGATGTGACCTTTTTCACCACAGAGATGACAAGTGGGAATGAATTTTTTCTTTTCAGGAACATACCTGGACTGGGCAGCGAACTTATCTTTACCACTTTCAGAATTGTTGTATTCAACAGCTTTTGTGAGCGTTGTGGAGTCTCTTACAAAGTTCACAGCTTTCTGATAACCTAAACTAGAGGTATCACCATGATTTTTCTTAGGAAACAGTAGTTGGCTAAATTTTTTGGAACTCTCATCAAACTTCAGGAATTTTGCTTAAGATTTTTTTAGCTGTTCCTGCAAAGATTTCACTTCCAAGTTAAGAGAAACATTTAAGAGAATATGAGCTTTTACCTGTACTTTCAGTTGATCACTTGTGTTTTCAATACATTGTCATTTGGACACATGTCTTTGACTGAACTCACAGGAGCATTGATTTGTTCTTCTTTGATCATCTTCAGTTCATTTTCCAGATTGACTTTCTCTAGTCGTAGATGAACAATCTCTTCTTCCAGGAGTTTGTTTTTTTTACCATAGCCTTTGAAGCTTGGTACAGTTGTATGTACATGTCATTAACTTCATCTTCAGAAATTCTGGAATCATCTTCAGAATCTTCAGTTTGAGTTGATCTCACTGAAGATACTAGAGTAACATTTTTCTCTTTCTTGTCAGTCTCCTTGTCATCATCACTGTCACTCCATGAAGATGACTTCAGTGCTTTTGGTTTTCTTTATGCAAAACGCTGATTACCACAGTCAGCAGCCATGTGGCCAATGCCCCGACATTTAAAACATTTAGGTTTCTTCCTATCAGACTGAGTATTTTTATCATTTTCTTTGAAGAAGAGCTAGAAGATGAGTTTTTTCTGTTCTTAAGCAATTTCCTAACCTCTTTCACCATCAAGGCCATGTCACCAGACTCACTAGACTCGGACTTACACTTGCTTTTCTTTTCTTTTCCTTTTCAACAGATTGAAGAGCTATACTCTTGGTCTATTGATAAGGTTTAATCGGTTTCTCAACTCTTCCTCTCATCTTAAAGGTCTTAAGAGTGGCTACTAGTTCTTCTAGAGTGTAAGTATCTAAGTTTTGACAGTCTTCTATGATCACTCCCTTGACCTTAAGTCTAGGTGGTAGAACTCTTAAAAACTTCATGACTACCATGTACTCCTCTTTTGGTTCACCTAGACTTTTGGATTGCCCCACTACCTTAGATAGACTCAGATGGAAGTCATCCACTGACTCATCATCAGCCATAACCATTGTTTCAAACTCATACATGAGAGCTTGAATTTTTTGGAGTTTGACTTTTGTGTTCCCTTCATAAGTTACTTTGAGAAGATCCCAAGCATCCTTCGAAGTGATACAGTGAGCCACACTAACCCTTTCTTTATCACTCAAGGCTGTGAATATGCAAGTTTTTGCTTTGTAGTCTCTCTATAGATCAGCTAATTCATCAGCAGTGTAATCCTCTACAGGTTTCATTTTGGAGATCTTAGCATCCTCTCCCTCCTTAGGTTTTACCATATGAGGAACCCATCCTCTCATAACGATCCGCCAAACCAGGGGATCAAGACTAAACATAAACGATTCCATGTAGATTTTCCAGTTGGAATAATCTTTTCCATCGAAGTAAGGAGGAACAGTCATGGAACCAGTATCTCTATTTATCTTAGTATCCATTCTAGCTTGGATCTAACCTAAGGAATTAACCCTCTTAGTTAGGCTCTGATGCCAATTGAAAGTACTAAACTAGACGGACAACTAAGAACTTAAAACACGATGTGTTCACGCATGGAAAACCTCAAGAGGATAAAACCCTGCGGGGATTTTATGAAAAGCACCGAACTAATATTCACTATAATCAAATTGTTTATACACAAGTTCAAGTAAATCACAAGTATAAGCAATCAAAGGTTTACTGTAACAAAGTGAATCAACTGATTGATAATAAAACACTTCTCCTTGTAAAACTAGGAAACCTCCATGTTTCCTTTTTCATGAGAGCAAGTTCTCCAAAAGCTTCATGTCTCTTCTATTTCCTTTGCAACAGACTCTATCCTGCACATACAGCAAAGATCGACTCGAGACAAACAAAGTACTTTCTAGTTTTATGTTTGTGAACAGATGTCAATAACAACAATACACATGATCTTCTAGATCAACATTGTCACCTAACAAAACATCCCACGCCAGTATATATAATTAGGTCTGGTTAGGAACCAAAGTGTCCACATCCTTAGAATCCCTCAACAAATCAATTACTTTGATTGCTTAAAATTCTGATGTGATATGCTTTAGGTAACTATAATCAGGTCCTAACCTTATTAGATTAGCAACAAAATCACATCATTAATTGATGTGAACCCCTTACAACTATCCTTAACTAGATAAGGTAAGCCATGATCTCAGCCAATTGAGATCCTTACCTTCCTTACGATCAGTCACAAGGAGCATGTACTTCAATCATATAGTTGTAACGTGTTTTTGCCAAAATTGATACTTACAACCTCGTATATTTACTTTCCAAAGTAAGGACCTTGTAGATCGTTATGATGAATTACTCTGCACCCCGTCATAAATATAGTTCATGAATCTAAACAAGCTCCTACATACGTGAATCTCAGTCGTAATGAATTGCTTCTAATTGTATAGCTTTGTCCCTCCTTAAATTTCTCTTCCTTTCTCTTCATAACTAGACAAAGAAATAACTTCAACCTTCATATATAAGAACATCATGATCAAATAATATGCTTTGATAAATGATTATTGATGAGAAGAATGCAAGACAACAACCATAAAGACAACAACAAAACGACACATGCCAGACCTATTTGCATAAAACCTGTAAAAGCAAACTATATGTAATAATGCAACTACCATAAAAATGACATCAAAGAAAAAAGGTGTTTCCATTCGCAAAGATTGTCCAACCACAAAATTGCTCAACCATAATAGACAATCTGATCAACCCTTTAGAATGACATGCAATTCCAAGTAAAAGTTGGATGCTTTAAAAAGTTTAAAGCTCAAATTGATCTTTGGATGTACACAAAAAAAGGGACAGCTATGCAACTACTAAAGATTACTTCGTATTCAAATTTGTTTAAGTTTTCCTTTCTCATAAACACGAACATCTTGAAATAAACACCATACTACTAAACAATTGAGCAAGGAAGCTTTAAAGTTAAACTGAAGCATAACACAAATATGTAATACTATGAAAATAACATCAGTAGTAAAAAAATAGAGAGAAGAAAAATTTCAGTTTGGAAAGGCAAAATGAATATAATCACTTATTGAAAATTATGGTTGTGGTGAAGGGATTATAAACCATGGACACCTAGGCCTGACATTGAATATCTCAATCAATTCTCCGACTTAAGTAAAAGATAGGTAAAAAAGTTCAAAGCTATTAGGGAGACGTTGGGCCTCTTGAACTGGTTGACACTCTCTCCAAAATAAATTTCTTCAGCAATTGAATTCTTATTGTATATTGTAGCCTATGGCCAAAGAAGGAGATTCAACAAACTGAACCACAAAACAAAGAAGAACTTCACATATTTATAATTGATATTCATTATAGAAACAATAAAGTAAACACATAGAGTGAGTGGTTTGCTTGCCATTAGACACTTAGTTAGTAACCATTACTGCAATACTACGAAAAATCCACTAGTACTATTCTTGCAATCAACAACCGTTGAAGATCTTATAGTACTGATTGGCAATTCATGATCAATAGGTTTCACATCCTTGAGTGAGGCTGAATGTTCCTTACTTTTCACATCCAATGACTATGAGGATAGTCCAAACTGAAAAATGAAACATAAATGCATCGTTAAACCCTAGAAACATAACAAGATTGCATCAAATGTGGTTCATAAATGTGATACAATAGCTGACATGCATATGTTGACAAATGTACATACGTTCCAAGATAGACTTGCTCAGATAAAATGATGGCGCCTAGAGCAGCGGTGGTGATCATGGCCAATGGACTGAAAGCTGTGACAAAAACTAACCCTTGTTCTTTCATCACAATCCCTTGCACATAGAATGCAATTCTAGAGCAAATGATATCCTAATCACCATAAAAAAATTAAAAAAAGTTGTGTCAAACTACAATTTTATCGATCATATAACTTTTCAAAGTTGATCAAAATCAGCATATAACATTAAAACTACAACATGTAATGTCAATACATTATAAAAAACATGTAGCAAACCATTAACATTAAAATTTATGTCACGACCCGAACCAGAATCAGTTGTGTATTCTGCACGATTCACGAGATTGGTCATAGTCGCAATTGTACGATATATGTGTGGTTTGTCGATTCTATTCGCGACTATATTTTCGGCCGAGAATTTGAATTGAGTATCTTCACGGAAGTTGTAGAGTACGAGATTTCGAGCTCGTGGGCGGTTCCGAATGATTTTTCTGATAACCGAGGAATATAATACGATTATTTGAAGTTTCAGTTTTCGACGAGTTTATCCGAATCGTGATGGTTATCCATTTAGAATCGTCGATCGACCCGAGGTGCGAGTATAAATATTGGGAATAGTCGAGAATTAGTCAAAAATCACAGTTTGAGCTTTGACTGACGTTGACCACCTGTTGACTTTCCAAATTTGGAAAGTTGCCCGTTGACCCGTGAAGGAAGTGAGCGAACCGTTTGGGCTCGTCGGCCGACCCGACTTTTCGGGTCATCTTCGGCCAAGCTGTGGGTACCGTTCGACTCTCCTTGAGCTCCTCTTTCATTTTATGTATGAGTTTATGGGAATTGGTTATGGTTTGTTGGGTTTCGAATCGAGGCCGATTAGGAAATTTCGCCGGTATTGGTTGTCGTTCTCCGGCGAGCCACGGTGGTGGTGGTTAGGGGGGTTCGACTCCCCTTGGCCTAGGGATGCTACCTATGTGATTTAATTTGGGATTAGAGGTGGTTTTGGTGGAACCCGAGTGGGTTGCCGGAGATGGGTTTTCGCTCGGTTTTGAGCTGTTTTGGGATGTTTCCGGTGAGAGTTGGACCCTGTGACTGTTGGAAGATTGGCTAGGCTTGAGGAGAGCTACAGTTCTAGAGCTTCCTCGCCGGAGGAAGTCACCGTTGACGGCGCGCCGCCGCCGCCGGCGGGGGTCAACGGCGAAGCTCCGGCGAGGAGTTGACTTTTTGGTTTTCGACGTTTTTAATGTCGTTTTTCTCGTAATCGCGCCCTGATTATCGTCCAGAGTTTTTCGGATTGATTTGGGTAGTGGATTTTCAGTCGAGGGTTTCGAGTGGAGATTTCAGGAATTCCGTTAATCATTTTGTACTACATTGTATATTTCCTGGAACGGTTGGTTTCCGTGGTTCAGAACAGAGTTGTGGGTTATGTTTTGATCAGTTGTGTTTTATGAATATTCAGGAGATCGAGACCGAGATCAAGATCGTGCTTCTGGAGAGGGATCTTCCGCCGGGCCTCGAGATTAGCGCGAGTGCGTGTTTTGCTCATCTGTGAGTGGACAATTTCTTTTCACGGAATGATTGCGAGTCTTTATATACGTTTTACGAACTTGAGCATGCATACGAGATTTCGAGTTATATGAGCATGTGTTATACGATTATATTACGTATATGTATTCATATGCTGTTTATTATATTTGCATCAGATTATTTGTGATTTGATTTACACAGAGTACAGTCGTAGTTTATGTTGTTGTATCGATACACACGCATCCCTGCTGATCGCCGAGGGTGCCTACCAGGGGGGAACCGTACCTTGTGCCGATGTAGTTTCGGGTGGGTACTAGTTTCTGTACCTTGTGCCGATGTAGTTCCGGGTGGGTACAGATATCTGTTTCTTGTGCCGATGTAGTTCCGGGTGGAAACAGATACCTTGACCTGAGGCCTTTCTGGCTAGAATCACGTGTGGGTCTGGGATCCCGTGATTCGGACTGTACTAGCACGGATGTGTGCATGAGTGACCCCGTGGGATTTTTACTCGCATGCTCAGTACGCTGGAGGAGTATGTGTTTACCTCGTGTACTTTGTTATTTTATTTACTTGGACTCGCATATGTTATTTTAACATATATATCAACTGGTGAAAGACATTTATTTTCGTCCACTCACTCTAACAGTTTTTATGTCTTTCCCCTGGGCTTTTCAATTTCCGTGCCCAATTTGCAGTTCAGGTTTTGGTGTTTCACGTCGCGGTTGGAGGCTAGTGATCTGAGCTACCTGTGTTTTCCAGTAGGTTCTTGTTTCGCCTACTGATGTGTATATTGTATATATTTACACTAGAGGTCGCTCTGATACACTCTGATACATGTTTATACGGATTTTCTCGGATATACTATATATAGTATAGTATGTTTACTGTTTATTGTTTATATTATGATGTTGAGAAATCCGGATGAGATTGGTGCCCACGGTTTGGCTTTTGTGGCATAGGACGAAGTGTTATTTTCAGGGCGCAGGTTTATGCAATTCCACGTTAGTAACAAAACTCTGCCGAAATTTTGAATAGTTTTTGTTGGTTCGTATTTTCAGAAGGGGTTCGATTCCGATTTGGGCAACTGAATCGGGATTGGGTCCTTTCAATTCATTATTCAATCTGGAAAGACATCATTTTCAGATGAGTAGTCTAAAATGATTTTGAACATGGCTACCACACTTTCACGAGTACAATACTTTATATTAGAAGAGCCTGTTACTTAGGGTATGCATCAATTAATTAACTATAAGAATGAATGATTATCAAGTTCCCAACAAATTGAATGTACGAAGATAAAATAGCTTACCCAGAATTAAAAAATAGTACAATAAAGAGCTTAATCTTATGTTATCCTTTGCAAAGTTGTAGGTAGAATACTCAACAACTCAACCAACACTTCTCTAATACATGAAATTTCAAATGGGAGTAATATAATGAGACCTGGGTTGGCACAGGAAAGTCATCAGCAAAGCCCGGAGGAAACAATAAATATGTTTGATTCTTCATATAAGTTGGTTTTCTAGATGCAACATTATATTTTCAAAATTCTTAGAATAAATTGACAAAAGTGATATTTTTTTACAGCAATAAACAATCTACATCCACAAATTCTCTAAGAAAAATCTTGTACTAAGAAGACATAAAGAGGCCAAGGCTAATCATATAATGCAGAAGAAGAAAACATTATACATAGGAGCTTAAGTATCCAACGAAAAATGATCAGAGTAAAACATGACAGATCTTACAATTTCAAAAGAGTTAAGTATCCAATAAACCTAGAGAGCTAATTTAATCACGGAAAACCCAATTCGGAATAGCTAGCTATTTTTTTCCATTACATTCAAGCTCAAGCTCATAACTGATGAAAAGATTACCACTCTTGATTTGGGTATTTATGTCAATGAAGTTGGCAACACTAACCCTTCCTAAAAAGCAACAACTAAGTAAATAGCATATATAAAAATCTAACCGTTTTTCTAATCTCAAGAATCTTACACCTGAGAGCCTCACCTTGCTTGCTTCTCAGCTTCTTTTCTTCTGTTCTTCTTCCTCTTGTGAAACCCAGACACAAAATCTCTTCCAAAAAAAAAACAAGACCCAAAATCAAACACTACAAATAAACCAAGACCCAATTCATAAAATTCAAAAAGGAAACAAAAGTTTAAGGTATAGAAAGTGTGAGTAGTTGAAAGGACCTGACCCCGACTTAGCTACCTAAACTAGAATTAAGCCCTAACGACTCTACTAACCTCAGTTTCTACTTACTATTTGAAAACCGAAGTGGAGATCCATAACTCAAGTGTCACGAAATAAGGAAATTTTCCACATATTGGTTCACATCTAAAATATAAAAGATAGACAACTGTTTTCAACATTAGAGCAGCTAGATAATCTAAATTGACTATGTAAACTAAAATACTAACTCGAAAGATCAACTTTGGATCACAAAGTAAATACTGCTATGCCATGAACTACGTATGCACCTGACCTCAGCTGAAACTTTGTAGACTATAGACTTGCAAAACAACAGTGAAAATAAAATATCCACTCACCTAGAACGTAAGAAATCCAATAGTTGATCCACTAACTTGTAATTTGTACATAACGTTCATACCATTTTTGATCCCCAAGCATCGCTACTCTGCCATATTGCGATATAAAACATATTCATCATGCTATGACTCCAAGCTTTATAGAAAGGTGAGCATCAACTCGACACACGACAGAAGATCACGTTAAATGTGTCGAGTCGCGTTCGAATCCTAAACATACATAGAAACATTACGCAATTTCTTAAAATATATGGAACTACTCAAAAACTAATACGAATCGACTAGAGAAACTCCCTGTGAAAACTTACTCTTCGTGGTCGTTGGAGCTCCACCGTGAAAACTAATATATGTGGGGCCCACGTGCCACTGCTTGCGACAGCCGGAATCCAACCGACTCCAACATGAACAACCTGCACATAGAAATGTTCATCTCAACAAGCCTAACAACATTTCAGAATAACCCAAAGTCAAAAAATTGTCGGAAAATGTCAAAATCTACCTTGAAATTCGGAACCCTCACCGGAAAATCAAGTTGACCGGTCACCGTTGTCAAGCCACAGCATGACATGAGATAGGTTACGCTTAACTCGTGGTAGTGCGGGCTTCAAAACCCTCAACTTTGCGCCACCCAACTCCTGTCGTAGCATCGCCGCTGTCGTTAGCAAAATCGAGCCGAATCTCTAGGTTTTTACATCGATGGTTAGCGATGGTTGACGCGAATTAGAGGTTGAAACATTGGGGAACTGGAAGAGGAAGCCAAGGTGAAGATTTTGACACCAAGGCCGACCAATTTGGTGGTCGGCTGGTAGTGCTTTGCCGGCATCAGCCATCACGGGGAGAAAGGCAGGGAGAGAGAAAAAAGAGAGGGGTTGACCACGTGTTGACCCCATTTGACCAAAAAGGAAATTTTATGACTTTCTAAAATCGGAAAGTAAGTATTTATACTTCGAAACTTATCGAAACGTAAAAACTCCTGACAAACTTCGATTGACCAAAACTTTCTTACTCCAAATTTAACATTTTAACATGTCCACGTACTTAGCTCAAAGAGCTCGAAAATATTTCCCTTTACAACTTCTGAGAAGAATACGAGTCCAAAATCAAAACTTATAAAAAGTCAATTTTAGTGGCAACGAATCTCAATAAACGTATCATATAGTGATTAGTTCAAAATAACTCGATTAACAAAAATTAATTTGCTAATTTAGTTGCTATTGTGGTAGCCAGGAGGGTCACGTTGTGAGGGAGCGTCCTCAGCCAACTGTTTTAGCGGTTCGGCAGCTTAGAGTTCACGAGGAGGTCATAATGCTATTTCTGGAATTTGACCAATGTAGCCTTTTTGACGAGTTAATCAGCAAGTCGTAATTGACGTGGGCAGCTAGTTGGGCATGTTGGAGTTCGTGCCACGACCTTGTATGAGGACAGAATTTTCTCCGAGGTTACTGTTGCTTGATATCCATGGCTATTGTACCTGCATCTCCACTTTCGAGGTTTTGGAGAGTGTTGCATCCATCCGGTGGTTGTGGGATATTTGTTGAAGGATATGGCTTAGCCGCAGATTCATTATTGCTGGATATCGTCGATTTTGGTGTGATTATGAGTATGGACTTCTTGACGACGTATTGGGCTATGTTTGGTAGTCACGAGAAGGTGGTTGTGTTTCGACGACCCGGACTTTTCCCGATATATTGTTTCACGGTGAGAAGAGTATTTTATTACCATGTGTGAC
Organism: Geum urbanum; assembly: GCA_946800695.1. Lineage (NCBI taxonomy): Eukaryota > Viridiplantae > Streptophyta > Magnoliopsida > Rosales > Rosaceae > Geum > Geum urbanum. Next base: position 68,565,845 of record OX326998.1, on the reverse strand, counting down.
TTCAGCGGTGATGGTCGAGCGGATGGTGGAAACAGGTTGTGTTGTTTGCTTAGCTCATGTTGTGGATACTATGGTTGCAGTGCCCGACATTAGCGACATTGAGGTGGTTCCAGAGGTTTCAGGTGTGTTCCGGAGGAGTTACCGGGTATTCCTCCAGTCCGGGAGACTGACTACACCATTGAGTTTTTATCGGGCGCTGGACTCATATCATTAGCAATCTATTGTTCGGAGCCAGCGGAGCTGATGGAGCTACAGGTTCAACTTCAGGAGTTGCTGGAGGAGATTTCGTACGACCCAGTGTATCACTGTGGGGTGCTCTTGCACTGTTTGTGCGAATGAAGGATGATTCGACAAGGTTGTGCATCGACTGTCGGATGTTGAATCAGGTTTCAGAGGAGAGCAAGTATCCTCCACTTCGGATTGACGACTTGTTTGATCAGCTCACGAGAGGTTCAGTCTTTTCGAAGATTGATTTCGGGTTCGGATACCATCAATAGAGGATCAGGGAGTCAGATGTGGCCAGGACGACTTTCGGATCTTGGTGCGGGCATCAGGAGTTCTTGGTCACGCCATTGGTTGACCAATACCCCGCAGCTTTTACGGACTTGATGGATCAGGTGTTCAGACGGTTTCTGGATGAGCTTGCGGTTGTGTTCGTCGGCAACATCTTGATTTACTCCAGGAGTGTGGGCCAGCACCTGAAGCAATTGCGAGCGGTTTTGCGGACTTTGCTAGATGATCAGTTGTTTGCGAAGTTCAGCCAGTGTGAATTTTGGTTGATTTACATGAATATTTTGGGCCACGTGATGTTAGCCGGGGAAGTTGGCGTGGATTCCGACCAGATAGAAGCTATGTTGATTTGGAGTTGACCTACCATTGTACCAGAGATCAGGGGTCTCTTGGGTTTAGCAGGCTACTATCGGTGCTTTGTACAGGATTTTCCCGGATCACCACTTCACTTTCCGGATTGACGGAGAAAAGCGTCAAGTTTGAGTAGTCCGATGCACGCGAGGAGAGTTACTTACTCCTGAAAGAAGGTTGACCGTTGCACTGGTTTTGACCTTACCTGACGACCGTGGTGAGTTCGTGGGTTATGGAGATGCATCGAGGTTTGGATTTGGTTATGCTTTGATGCGGCATGGCTGAGCGGTGGCTCATGGTTTCAGCGCATTGTAGGAGGTACACTGATCACATGAGTTTCATCTACTTGCATTTTCAGCCAGATTTGAGCTTGAGGCAGTGTAGATGGATGGGGTCAACTAACGACTATGGTTGCACATTTGAGTTTATCTGAGAAAGGCTAGTGGTTGTACTTTGGCTATCCTTCTGGAATGTTATTGCTGATGCATTTTGTGGGAAGTCGGGAGCTTCAGTGTTTCATGTATGTGTGGCTCGAGTTTCCGCGTTAGCCGAGTTGTGAGCTACGGGAGCTGGGTTCGAGTATAATGATGATGAAGCTCATTGTTTTGCGTGCATTATGCACTAGCGTTACAGAGATGTGTATAATACTTCGAGTTTACTACTCGTGACGCAACCCGTAGAAGAACGTAATAGCTTGTGTGTGCAGATGCCACATTTGTCGGCAGGCGATGGCAGCGAGGCAGAGACTTGCCGGGAAGTTACAGCTGTTGGAGATTTCCGATTAGAAGCTGGAGCTTGTCACTGTGGATTTTGTGTGCCAGTATGCACTTCGGTTTGTGGTACCAGTTCTCGGGTCTTTGTGAACCATTTGATGAACTTATTTAATTTCTTATACTTCCGGAAAAGATTTCGGTGGCAGGTTGGCATAGCTATGTTTGGCGAAGGTTGTCCATTTTCATGGTGTACCTGTGTCCCTGATTGCTGATTGAGATAATCAGCTACAACAAAGTGTTGGCAAACGTTGCAGCGAGCATTGGGGATCAGATTACAGTTTAGTACAGTTTCTTATCCTCAGATTGGTGGGCGATCTTTGAGGACTATTCAGACTTTGGAGGGTATATTATGGTCTTGTGTATTGTAGTTCCGAGGGATTTGGGACCAGCAGTTTCAACTATTCGAGATTGCATGCAGTACTAGTTTGTAAACCACTATGATTTTGACGTTTCATGATGTCGTTTTGAGGAACGATGTTGTACTCCATTGTGTTGGAACGAGTTTGGTGTGAGCTGACGTTGGATCCTGATTTAGTGGGATGTGCTACCACAGACTTTCAGATTAGCGGAAACAGGATGATAATTGCCCGAGTTCGATGTTTGAGTTAAGTTGATGTGAGCAGGCTGAGTTATGAATTTGCCACGTTATTTTGATCTATATGTGATCATAGGCGAGTTTGTGTTGTGCCATATAGTTCGGCATTGCCTATAGCGTTGGCTTTTGTGTGTGTTGTGTTCCGTGTGGTGGAACTACCTTTCAGATTTATTGTATGTTGTGTACCCTATCAGTTCCTTATGCAGGAAGGCTTGGCGTTTGTGTGAAGCCAGTTCAGATTCGAGATTTGAGGGTACAGAGATATTTTCCGTAGACAGGGTTGTTCGGTTGAAGTTGCCACTTGGGAGTTGAGCTGTATGCAGAGGCAGTGCTTCTACTTTTTAGTCGGCAGACTTGGAAATTTCGAGGTCGAAATTTTTTTTAAGGGGGGGTGGATTTGTGACGACCCGGAACAGAATCAGAAGTGTAATCAGCTTAATCCATGAGATTATGCGTAGTCGCAGTTTCTGATAATTGATTAAATCGCCAGCTTTGATCACGACTTAATTATTGGCCGAGAATTTGAGTTGAGCCTCTTCTCGAGAGTCGTTGTGCGCGTGATTTCGAGTTCGTGGGCGGTTCTGGATCATTATTTGGGCGACCGAGGAATATAATATGAATATTTGAAGTTTCGGCATAATCGGTTTTAAATGGCGGCCTTGTACGCGACTAAATTTTTGGGTGAGAATTTGATTTGGAGTCCTTCGCGGAAGTTGTAGAGAATTTAATTTCGAGCTTGTGGGAACTTTCGAGGGATTTTTCCGAGTTATGAGGATTAAGTTATGAATATTTCGACCGTTGATTATTTAATCGGGTAAGCTTGTGATGGTTTGAACCGTTGACTTTTTATCGGATTGGTCGATGTGTTTGACTTTGGGTGGAAATTTAAGAATATGTCGAGATGAGTTTGTTGCCGCGAGAATCGTTGGAAACGGATTTACGACGTGAAAGTTACGGGTATTCGAAGTTTATCGAAAAGTGTAATTGCAAGTTTCCAAAAATAGAAGGTATATATATTGAGGTTTCCCCTTTGGGAAAGTCAAAGCTTGGCTTTATGGTGGGTTGACTGGGTCAACGCGGGGGGAGAAGATGATGCGCGATAGTGGAGGAGCTCGCCGGCGGCGAGCTGCCGTCCGGCCACCCCAAGGCACGGGGCTGGTCCCTTTCGACTCGGCTTGACCTCCCCGTGGTGATGCAGGCCACCTTTCACGGCAAGGGACGCCGGAGGTGGAGGAAAATTCCGGCCAAAGTTGGTGAAATATGGGGGATTTCGGGTTGTAATTTTCCGGCCAAATTGGGTGGCTTGAAGCACTGGGCTTTGAAGCTCTCATCACCATGAATCTAACCATATAGGTATGGAGTTCCAATTCGATTTGTACATGGAGAATTGTTGGATTGAAATTTGTGTGATAATTCGGTTTTGCATGAAATTGAGCTAGTTAGAGTGAGAATTGGACTTCGGTGTAGTTATGGAAGTTGTTTGTTGGATGATTTTGAGTGGAATAGGTGTTGGATCGCCGGAAAATCTCACGGTTGGAGTGGCGCTGCCGCCGACGGCGGCAGTCAACGGCGGTCTCCGGTCAAAGTTGACTTTTCGGGGTTTTCGACGAGTTATATGTCGTTTCACTCGGAATCGCGCCCCGATCACAGTGGTAAGGTTTGTTTTTCAATTTGAGCATCGGAAATTATAGCGAGATCGTGTGGTGTGATTATCGGATTTTCAACAATTCGTCGTTATTGAATTATGTGTTTCCGAGAACGATTGTTTTTCGTGATTTGATTTGAGATATCGAGTTATGTGAAAGGAGCCAACCCCGATTTAGCTCCCTAAACCGGAATCAAACCCTTTCGAAAACACGAACCAACAAAAACCATAGAAATTTCAGTAGAGTTTCGTTACTAACGTGGAATTGCATAAACCTGCACCTTGAAAATAACACTTCGTCCTATGCCACAAAAACCAAACCGTGGACACCAATCCCATCCGGATTTCTCAATATATCAATAATAATGTAAAGTAGTAAATATATCTGTATTTTACTGAAATTTGGAGTAAAATCATATAAGATATACAACAGAATACTCAGAGCGACCTCTAATGCATAATCATATACGTATACCACAGTAGGTAGAACAATAAACCTACTGGAAGAAACAAGGTAGCTCGAGCACTATGCCTCCGACCACGACGTGCGACACCAGAGTCCGAACTGCAAACTGGGCACGAAAATCGAAAAGCCCAGGGGAAAGACATGAAAACTGTTAGAGTGAGTGGACGAAAATAAATGTCTTTCACCACGTAATATATATGTTATAAAAACATATGCGAGTAAAAATAACAATGTACACGAGGTAAAATCATACTCCTCCAGCGTACTGAGCATGCAAGTAAAAATCACACGGGGTCACTCATGGACACATCCGTGCTAGTACAGTCCAAATCACGGGGTCCTTAGTCCACACGTGATTCTAAGCCAGAAAGGCCTCGGTTCCGGGGAAACGCCCCTCGCCGGTCAGGTCAGGGTAACGCCCCTCCTGGTAGGCCTACCATCGGGGATCAGCCGAGAGGCAAGTGTATCGATACAACAACATAACTGAGACTGTACTCTGTGTAAATCAAATCATAAACAGTTCGATGCAAATGCATGAAACAATATATATATATATGCATATACGTAATATATAATGATATAAGCATAATTGTATAACACATGCTCGTAATAAACATAATCTCGTATGAAATCTCATGCTCGTAAAACCATGATCATGCTGCATGCTCAAGTTCGAAAATCCTATAAAAAGACTCGCAAACGATCTGTGAAAAGAAATTGTCCACTCACAGACTAGCGTAACGCAGTTCGCGTTAACCCGTGATCCAGCGGAAAATCCCTCGCCAAACGAACGATCACGAACCCCTGAATATTCACAAAGTCCATTTCTCAAAATCATAATTCGACAATTCAAATCAAATCACGAGAAACCACCGTTCTCGGAAACACATAATTCGAATACGACAAATCGTCGAAAATCCGATATGTACACCTCAATACCTCGCTATACTTTCGGACGCTCAAATCGAGAAACGAACCTCCCCACTGCGATCGGGGCGCGATTTCGAGTAAAATGACATGCAACTTGTCGAAAACCCCAAAAAGTCAAAGTTGACCGCCGTTGACCACCGCCAACGGCGGCGCCGCCACCAACTTGAAAATTCCTCGGCGGAGCAACCCCTATTCCACTCAAAATCACCCACTGAGCAACTTTGTCAACTGCATCGAAGGCCAATTCTCACTCTAACTAGGTCAATTTCATGAAAACCGAATGTTCACACAAATTTCAATTCCAAAATTCTCCAAGCACAATCAAAATTAGATCACCAAACTTACATGGTAGCTTCTAGGTGATGAGGGCTATAAAACCCAGTCCAAATCATAGCTCGAATCGGCCGGATTCACGTCGATCTGAAACCACTCAAAACTCTTGATTTTTGGCCGGAATTTCCTTCCCCTCCGGCGAGCCACGCCGTGGAGGGAGGCCGGAATCACCACCAGTGGGCCGAGGCGCATCGATCAAGACCCTCCCCGAGCCTTGGGGTGGTCAGATGAGCTCGCTGCCGTGGAGCACCGTAGCTCCTCCCGTCGCCATTCACACCACCGAGTTGACTCGGTCAACTCAGTCAATACAATTAAACCCAACTTTGACTTTCCCAAAACAGCAAGTTCACTATTTATAGCTTTCCCAAAATGGAAACCAATAAACACACTTTTCGGCAAACTTTGAATACCCGTAACTTTCTCGTCGTAATTCCGATTCCGATAATTCTCGCGGCAACAAACTCGACTCGACATGTTCTTCAATTATCACCTGAAGTCAAACACATCGACCAATTGGACAAAAAGTCAACTGTTCAAACCAACACATATTTAAACCGACTAAATAATCAACAATCCGAAATATTCACAACTAAATCTTCGTAACTCGGAATAATGCTCCAGAAGTTCCCACGAGCTCGAAATTAAATTCTCAACAACTTTCGTGAAGAAGCTGAAACCAAATTCTTGCCCAAAAATTTAGTCGCTAAGAAAACCACCATTTTAACCCGATTCCGTCGAAACTTCAAATATTCATAACTTATTCCTCGGTCGTCCAAATAACGATCCAGAACCGCCCATGAACTCGAAATCACACGTATAATGACTCTCGAGAAGAGACCCAGCTCCAATTTTCAGCCAATGATTTAGTCGTTAACAAGTCCGGCGATTCACATAACTGTCGGAAATCTGTGATAACACGCGAGCTCGTAGATTAAGCTGATTCCACTGCTGATTCTGTTCTGGGTCGTCACATTATGATTTTGAGAAATGGACTTTATGATTATTCAGGGGTTCGTGATCGTTCATTTGGCGAGAGATTTTCCGCCGGATCACGGGATTAACGCGAACTGCGTTACTCTAGTCTGTGAGTGGACACGTTTATATTTTCACAGTTTTGCGAGTTCGTGATTTTTTGTGATTTTTCGTATTTACTTTATACGATGTTGAGATATATGTTATTTTCGGAGGTATTATTTTATATTTATTGGTGATGGCATTACTGCATCAATGCTTCGGCTACTCGGCTAATCACCGGTAGTCTGCCAGAGTTGAGAGATTCCTCTGGACCAGAGTTGAGAGATTCCTCTGGGCTAGGTTGAGAGATTCCCCTGTATGCCGCCGGGGTTGAGAGATTCCCCTGGCCTATCACCATCGCGTTTGAGCGATTCACCTGACCGTCGGGCTTGAGAGATTCGTCTGGCAACCTCCATATATACTTTCCGAACTCGCATTGTTTTAAATTGATTATGTATATAAACTGGTGAAAGGCATATGTTTATTTTCATCCACTCACTCTAACGTTTTTATTTGCCTTTCCCCTGGGCTTTTCGGTTTCCGTGCCCAGTTTGCAGTTCGGGCTCTGGTGTCGCACGTCGTGGTCGGAGGCATAGTGTTTGAGCTACCTTGTTTCTTCCAGTAGGTTTCTTATTCTACCTGCTGTGGTATATTTATATAATTATACACTAGAGGTCGCTCTGAGCATTTTGATGTATACTTTTATACGATTTTTCCCCGGATTTATGTAAAGTATAGTTTTATTGATTACTTTACATTATTGTTATGATATTGAGAAATCCGGATGGGATTGGTGCCCATGGTTTAGCTTTTGTGGCATAGGTTGAAGTGTATTTTCCGGGTGCAGGTAATGGCAATTCCGCGTTAGTAACGAAACTCTGCCGAAATTTTTATGGTTTTTGTTGGTTCGTGTTTTCAGAAGGGGTTTGATTCCGGTTTAGGAAACTAAATCGGGGTTGGGTCCTTTCAATTTCATTTCCGTATAAATAAAGGATGACTCAGTAAAATTAACAGACGCGACAACAAGCGACATGTCATTTATGAACTATCATGGGTAGCTGTCTAGAGCGCTGCCTAAGTAGTTGTCGTTGGTTTATGAACTGCATTTCACTGCCAACTATACACCCAACTTTGACTTGGTTTTGTGTTGTAAAATGCATCATAAAGTGCAAAAATAAAAATTTCATTTCATATGCTTAATACTTTAATTCGCTCATTCAAAATTTCAAAGCAACACAAATAGTATTACACAGACAGATAGTCATATGATTACATTCATAATACTTTCCAAATGTACTACTTACAAGGCATACCCCTACAACTTACAATAATGATCACAGAATGATCACTACAACAAAATATACACATTGATTACTGGCATACACTTGTTCATGAGATGATTCATTCCTTGTTCCACGATACCCATGATAGATCATGATTCATAAACGATTCCAACACGTTGGCCTTAAATCAAGCCACATCCTCACGGTTCAGTATTTGCTTTATATCCTTGCCCAGAACTAGACGATATATGATGTAGCAAACAATAGTTCCATAATCAAGGCCAGGAAGTTGTTGAGGACTATTGCTGATGGACAGCACAGGTATTTTGTCAAAATCTACCTTCTGATGTTTGACCCACTGAATGCTTTTGCATTCATTTTCGTATATTGGAATTTTCCTCATCATTAGTTCTTTGTCGGTGCTCTGAGATTCATCTACCAACATTTGAACATTCAGTGATAACATATCATCACTTACATCCCTCACAGAATCCATCCACAAAGACACCAAACAAACTTTCATCAATATAGTAAACAATCTCTCAAACTATCTGTAAACTGTAAATACTAAACATTCGGAAAAGAAAACGAAAAGAAAAGTAGGAAGAGAGAATAAACATTACCATTTTTAGTGCCTTCCGAAAGTGTTGGTTGTTTATCGACTTTGCATTCTTTCTCAGTGAGTCATAATGATACCAGCATGACACACTTTTATGAAAGACTAGGAAGTGAAAATGTCCATAAGAAATGATCGGGAATAACAGCTTGCCATTGTTGCCCAAAACCTTGAACAACATCTTAAAAAGATGTTCATGCATCATCTTTACTTTGAGCTCTGACCCAAAAACCTGTCAAAAGCAGCACACAAAAATTAAAGACACACATATGCTAAAAGAAAACATTGCAGAAACACATAAAAATAAAACACACATAGGACTCGATCATATTGTAACGACCCAACCCTTGTCGAAAATGGTCAAAATAAATAAAATGATAAAATTATTAGATAAATCGAGGAAGTACTCGATGAGATAACTAAATTCAACTAAATCAGTCAAATAATAGATACGATAACTTGTTACGACGAAACTATCGTAACAACAAACAATATAACTAATTTCTCCGTCGCCCGCACCGCCTCTAGTATCGAACCTCGTCGCCACCACCCACCCACAAGGACGACGAGGCCTAAATGAAATTTTCGACCTCACAACCATGTTCGAATCACCGATACAAACCCAATGACATATAATTTGATATGTTTCGGAAATAAAGTTATCCGGCAAGAATTTCCGGCCACGCGCCGCCACAGACGGCGGTGCGTGCCGCCCACGCGCCACCACCGATGACCACCACTAGCGGCGGAGATGAATTCACCAAAAGAAATATCTTAGTGAGTCTACAACTTATCTAACTACACCAAGCTCCGATTCGGCCATATTCCGGCCGAAAAACCTGAAAACAGTCGAGAAATCCAAACCTGCCGAAAAATGATTCCGACGGAGGATCTCTGTCATCAAGCCACCGCTGGGCTCGAGGCGGCCCCCAATCAACTCGAGAAGAAGAGGGGAACAAAACCCCTATAACCTAGCTGCCCAAGTTATGACGGAATTCGCCGAGATCGACGGACTCTGAAATCGAGCTCTCCGGAAATCCATTGATTTCCTAAGTTAAAACCTGCACCCAAACTCAAACCAATGTAGAAAAAAAATCTACAATTCATAGCCAATCGATAGAAACAAGAATCGTCGCTAGAAACCTCACCGACGACGGCAACGATTAAACCCAGAAAACCCTAACCCCCAAATTTCGATTTCTCTTCGAATCTCCTCTTAAATACCTTAATTCCTTAAATTATCAAAGGTATAGAAAGGGGGTATCATTACCTTTCGATTTCGGTTGAAATCAGCCGAAACGGTGGCAAGAGGCATCGCACCACCGGCCGGAAAATCACAACGGCGCAAATGTCTCTCTCTCTCCAAGGGGAGAGAAAGTTGACCCAAGGTCAACTCCTCCAAAACTGGTCTCACTTCCAAATAAGGAAACCCCTCCCTTAAATACTATTTCCATTTACGAAAACTCGGTAATTAATTTTCGACAAACTTCCTTCGATCATAACTTCTTCATCATAACTTCGTTTTTGACGATTCTCACGTCCACGAATTCGTATCGACAAATTCTATGATTTTCACCCAAAGTCAACAAACTTCAACAATTTAATAAAAATTCAACCTTTGACCTCTAACTATTTACCAACGAGAAATTTTTTTTACCACAACATCAAAAACAAACTCAAAATATTTGTAACTAATAGAAATTATATAAAAAGATTGGGATATCACAAACTACCCCCGTTAAAATAATTTCGTCCTAGAAATTACAAAAATTAAATCGCATAATATATCTGTGGAAAATCGGGCAAAGTCTCCTCTATAATTAGGAAACCCAAAAACCTGCAAATATCGAACCACACTTGTATAATCACAATTCACAACCTATACCACGAGCCCCCAATGCTCATCCGAATTTCTCAACTACCACAACTCGACAATGTCACAACCATATATATATAGCTCAGCTACAACCACTGGAAACTATAAATAATATGTCTTTCTCTATAAAATATACCTAGAAATAATGCGAGTCAAAAAATATGATCATTCAGGTACTCCTGGGTACCATAAAATATGTGGGGGCTATGACTCGGGTCATTCGACCTCAAGTCCTAATACTACACGACATTGCATCGATGCATCAACTGTGATTATGCTCAGTGTAAAAGAAATCATATATATGTGCCTCCAAGTAAATGAATAATCGTAAATGCATACTAATAAAATGTATAATCGTAAAATGCATAATCGTAAAATGCATAATAATAGACTCAGAAATAAAAAGTGAAAATGAAGTGTCTACTCACTGCCCAGGATAGGTGTTTGTCATAACCTTCTTGGGTACTGTGTAATGTATGGAGGCAGTAACTTAAGTACATTTTCCTTAAAGTCACAAGAATGCCCAGGTCATGTGTTTGTCTGAACCCTCCTGGGTACTATGTAAATCACGGGACAGGAGTTTGTCATATCTCTCCCGCAGCATCTCGGGGATCAGCCGATAGGCCAAACAATAAACCCTCGGGTCAGAAGTTTGTCCTATCCCTCTAGAGCATCTCGGGGATCAGCCGAGAGTCCAAACAATAAATCATCGGGTCAGGAGTTTGTCCTATCCCTCCGGAGCATCTCGGGGATCAGCCGAGAGGCCAAACAATAAATTCTTGGGTCAGGAGTTTGTCCTATCCCTCCCGGAGCATCTCGGGGATCAACCGAGAGGCCCCAGTGCATCGATGCAATAATTGAAATCGTAACAATTTCAATTCAGTAATTTTCAATGAATCCCGTTGGATTCTAATCAAGTCAAACTAATCATAAATCATGATCATCTATCGTTTTGGTCAATATACAAAAAGTCAATTCGTATATAGTACATATTGTACAAATAATCACAAGTACAATAAAATAATATACTTTTCATTTTCCTTATTCGTTGTAATATCACGTTTCCATTTCGTTTGACAACTCATGTTGTCGTTTCGTTACAACTCTGTAACAATTTTGATTTTTGTGTTATCGAATATCGTATGTTGTAACACAATATAACAATATAATATTCAAAAATATATTGAAAATAAATCTCAAATAAAATAATTGATAATTGAATATCGATAACATATCGATAAACGAATATCAATAAAATATACTAATAAATGAATATCGATAATTACATTGTATCTACAAGAAGTAGTATAGAACCGCGTACCTCAAGTCCCGCATCGGCAAATGCGTAACCACTTCACGTCCAGGACCACCATTTCTTCGTCTTCGCGACGCTAATAAAATAATACAATTCACAATTTTCTAGACTCATGTTCACAATTAACTGTCTAACACAAGACACAACGAAAGTGAAGTCCGAGAGTTAAACCGTGCTTTGATATCATTTGTAACAACCCGACCCTTGGCGAAAATAGTTAAAATGAATAAAATAATAAAATAATTAGATAAATTGAGGAAGTACTCGATCAGATAACTCAATTCAACTAAATCAGTCGAATAATAGTTACGATAACTTGTTACGACGAAACTATCATAACAACAAATAACAGAACTAATTTCTCCATCACCCACACCGCCTCTAGTGACGAAACTTGTTGCCACTACCCACCCACGGGGACAACAAACCCTAAATGAAATTTTAGACCTCACGACCGTGTTCGTATCCCTAATACGAATCCAATGACATATAATTTGATATGTTTCGGAAATAAAGTTTTCCGGCAAGAATTTTCGGCCACCCGCCGCCACAGACGGCGGTGCATGCTGCCCACGCGCCACCACCGACGGCGGAGATAAATACACCAAAAGAAAGATCTCTGTCAACCGACTTCGACAATTCAATAAAAAGTCAACCTTTGACCTCTAACTATTTACCAATAATAAAAATATTTTACCGCAGCATCAAAAATAAACTCGAAGTATTCGTAACTAATAGAAATTATATAAAAAGATCAGGATATCACACATATCATCCATTGCTTCACTAAGAATAGTAGAATAGCAATCCAAAACAGAGTTCGAGATCTCTTTGTCATCAATAATAAACTCTATATCTTCCTGGTCGAAGAACTGAAAAGAAGCAATCCAATTCCAAAAGAAATCTATGTCCAAAACAACAGCAGAGCACAAACAAAAAAGTTATAAAACTGAAACATAATTAAAACAAAAACAAAAAACTTTGAAATTTTGATAGACTTACCCAGTTTTGAACACTTTTCGTCCAGTACCTCACCAACTCACTCTAGTAGTGCTCTCTCATGTACTGAAGAACATCACGATCAACGAACGGTACTGCCAGCTTCTCCCCATCAATCAAACTCACCCAGATTCTTCCCGGCTTGCCCATGTTCCTGCTGCACAATTTCACTACCAAAAGTGAAGATACTTCAACAATTGCAAAATCTCCAATCGGAACTACCTCCACCACATCAACATTTTTCTTCCCTCTTGTACTCCAACACTTTCCCTTGACATCATTATTAGTCGGATACCAGTAGATCTCGTCCATCTTCAAGGGTTTCCTAGTCTTATCCTTTAACCTCTTAAAATACGAGTATAGATAAATGTTTTCTCTATTGAGTCTCTCACCAGGCCCAAGAAGTTCATTGCGAATCAAATATGTGCAGACTGACGGAGGAGATGAACCACCAGCAGGAGGAGGAGTCACCAGGTTTTTCAGTACCTTTGGAGATAAAAACATAGGAGCAAGCAATGCCACTGGAGTTTGATTGGGACTAGGAGTAGGGGTAAATAGATGGAAAAATGGGACAAACTCTCCTTGTTCAGAACTCTTCTTCGTTTCCAAAAAACTTCCTAACAGAGATACAAAAAAAGCATTCAATGAAAGACATAAGTTACCAAAGACAGATACACTACATGTCCAGAGAAAAAACATATACTCAAAAATATACCCAGATAAATATCCAGAAAGATACCAAGACAGATAGACAATGTTGACACAGATACATAAACATATACTCAGATAAATTCCATATAGATAGATAAACAGATACATAGACGTTTCAGTTTTCTGCAAAAAAAAAATAATTATAAAATCCAAAGGAAAATCACCCCATAAAAGTACGTGTGTTCTATTATTTTCAAATGTCAAAATCGGTACCAGCTAGTCCCTTTATAACTGTAACAACAATGTTCATCTGCTGATTGGTGAGCTCATGTTTCTGCTTTACATCTTCAAAATCTTCCATCCGCTTCTCAAGGTCCTCCTTTTCACGTTGCAAAACTTGCAATCTCCTCTGAAGCTCTTCATTTGTTGCTTAACACGATTTAACTGCTTCAACACCATCTTCAACTTGCTTCTACAATTTACTATTTTCTTCAGCAGCAATTTGTATCTTTCCTTGAGAAGCAACTTGCAATTGTGTTTCCTTGAGTTCCTTCTTCAACATCATATTCTCTCCAGCAGCAGCTTCAGCAACATCCTTCATCTCGCTTAATCTGGACTCGAGCACAGTTTTCTCTTGGGCAGTTGCACCAAGTTTTGTCCTTGCTTCCTGCAGTTTGTTCTCAGCATTAAGATTTTCTGCCCTCAATACTGCCATCACATCTGTAGAATCTACAGTAGTTGATAATTGGTTCTTAAAAACCACATTCTTCCGGTCTAGGTTCTCCATTTTCATCTACATGTATTTCTTCTGGTTATTGAAACCATCAACCTCCATTCACAGCTCAACCAATTCATGATAGTTAGGAGCAGACTTATTTGCTTTCAAGTCCGCATTTTCTTGCTCAAAAGACTTGAAATCATTTTTCAAAAAACCAAGTACTTTCTCAATGGCTAAATTGATTTTGCACATTTCCTAATATTGAGAATCCTCAATAAAGATCTGCTCAGCCTTCTTCTTAATAATGGCTTGCAACTTCTTAGCATGCTCTTCACTATCCTTCAACTTATCTTGCTTGGCAGTCAATTCGGCTTGAAACTTGGCATAGTCATCCTAGGCAATATACTTACCAGGACAGGACTTATATGAAGGGACCCAACCCCGATTTAGCTCCCTAAACCGGAATCGAACCCCCTCGAAAACACGAACCAACAAAAACCGTAGAAATTTTGGCAGAGTTTCGTTACTAACGTGGAATTACCTTTATCTGCACGTGGAAAATACACTTCATCCTATGCCACAAAAAGCAAACCGTGGGCACCAATCCCATCCGGATTTCTCAATATATCAACAGTAAAGTAAAACAATAAATATAATAGTACTTTACTGAAATCCGGTGTAAAATCGTACAACGTAAACAACAGATTTCTCAGAGCGACCTCTACTGTATAAACATATAAGTGTACCACAGTAGGTAGAACAATAAACCTACTGGAAGAAACAAGGTAGCTCGAGCACTATGCCTCCGACCACGACGTGCTACACCAGAGTCCGAACTGCAAACTGGGCATGGAAACCGAAAAGCCCAGGGGAAAGACAATAAACTCATTAGAGTGAGTGGACGAAAATAAATGTCTTTCACCAAGTAATATATATTATAAAAACACATGCGAGTCAAAAGTATAAATAATCAAATGGTACACGAGGGAGACTTTAACTCCTCACGCGTCCGAGTACATGAGGGAAACTTTAACTCCTCACGCGTACGGAGCATGCATAAAAATCTCACGGGGTCACTCGTGGACACATCCGTACTAGTACAGTCAGAACCACGGAGTCCCTGACTTCCACGTGATTCTAGCCGGAAATGGCCTCAAGTCAAAGGTCTGCCTCTCCCCGGTAAAGACCTCGGGTCAGGAGTCACAGCCTCCCCTGGAATAAAGCCTACCATCGGGGATCAGCCGAGAGGCAAGTGTATCGATACAACAACGTAACCAAGACTGTACTCTGTGTAAACCAAATCATAAACATTTCGATGCAAATGCAATAAACAGCATATAAGTGTATATATATATTCGTATACGTATATCTGTATATGTATAACCGTAAAACACATGCTCATGTAATCCGAAATCTCATATGCATGCTCAAGTTCATAAAACGTATATCAAGACTCGCAAATAATCCGTGAAAAGAAATGTCCACTCACAGACTGGTGTAACGCGTATCGCGTTAACCCGTGATCCGGCGGAAAGTCCCTCGCCAAAACAACGATCACGAACCCCTGAATATTCACAAAGTCCATTATTCAAAGTCATAATCCGACAATACAAGACAAATCACGAGAAACCACCGTACTCGGAAACACGAAATCCGATTACAACAAACTGTCGGAAATCCGGAAATCACATCTCAATACCTCGCTGTATTTTCGGATGCTCAACTCGAAAAACGAACCTCCCCACTGCGATCGGGACGCGATTTCGAGTCAAATGACATGCAACTTGTCGAAAATCCAAAAAGTCAAACCGTTGACCGTTGACCGCCGCCGTTGACCACCGTCCACGACGGCGCCGCTGCCAAAATAAAAAAATTCCGGCAGAGCAACTCCTATTCCACTCAAAATCATGCACTGAGCAACTTTCATAACTGCAACAAGGGCCAATTCAATCTCTAACTAGCTCAATTTCGTGATAAACCGAATTGGTACACAAATTTCAAATCCAAAATTCTCCTTCCACAAATCGAATTAAAGCTTCATACTTACATGGTTAGAATCCTTGAGAGGAGAGCTACAAAACCCAGTACTTGATCAAGCTCAAATCGGTCGGAAAAATGGAACCCGATTAACCTCAAAATCCTTCCGTTTTGGCCGGAATATTCCTCTCTCTCCGGCGAGCTAGGCCGTGCGTGGTGGCCGAGGATAGACTCGGGAGGTCGAGGCGCACCTAATGGAACCAGTCCCGAGCCACGAGGTTGCCTGAATTGTCGCGCCACCGTGAAAGCCGTCGGCCACCGTCGAGAATTCCTCTCTCTCCACCGAGTTGACTCGGTCAACTCGGTCAACATCAAAAATGGCAAGGTTTGACTTCCCAAACTGGTAACTTTCTATTTATAGCCTTACCCAAAATGGAAACTCCATACTTATCCTTTTCGACAAACTTTGAACACCCGCAACTTTCTCGTCGTAATTCCGATCCCGATAATTCTCGTGGCCACAAACTCGTCTCGACATGTTCTTCCAATATCACCCGAAGTCAAACACATCGGCCAAACGGATAAAAAGTCAACTGTTGAACCAAACACACATTTAAATCGACTAAACAATCCACAATCGGAAATAATCACAACTAAATCTTCGTAACTCAAAATCATGCTCCGGAAGTTCCCACAAGCTCGAAATTAAATTCTGAACAACTTCAGTGAAGAAGCCGAAACCAAATTCTCGTCCGGTAATTTAGTCGTTAAGAAGTCCACAATTAAAACCCGGACTTCAAATGTTCATAATTAATTCCTCGGTCGTCCAAATGAAGATCCGGAATAGCCCACGAACTCGAAATCACACATAGAACGACTCTCGAGAAGAGACTCAGCTCCAATTCTCGGCCAATAATTAAGTCGTTAACAAATCCGGCTATTCACATAACTATCGAACATCAGCGACTACGCGGTAACTCACGTAAATAGCTGATCATACTGTTGATTCTGGTCTGGGTCGTCACATTATGTCAGCATCAACTTGAGTTTTCTTGGTCCTCGTAGGCAAAAAATATTTGGTCTGTGAAAAATAAATCAATGATATTAACAAACAGCTATTTAGACAGATATTCAAACAACTATTTAGATAGACATCCAGACAGCTATTAACAACAACACACAGTTAGATACTCACCCTCAGCATATCCAAACTTTTGATGTTTTGGAAGTTGTCTAAAATATCACTGAGGTTCTACTTGACCATGGCCACCTTTGAATCCTCCTTGCCAGCACTTGGTTTGGAAATATTAAGGATTGAAGCAAGATAAAAACCAATACAAAAAAATAATAAGTGATACATACAAAAAAAAATAAGAGGCTAAATAAAATCAAGGGATCAAAAGGGAAAAAAACTCAAGAAAATTTACCGGAATAATAATTGTACAACCTCCAATATTCTTCGCAAGTCTTCTATAAGACTTTTTCTTCTCCTCAACATCATCATTCTCTTCCTTCTCCTCCTTCATCTTCTTTGCATTCTCCATCTTCTATTTCTTTGCTTCCCCCTTCTTCTTGACTACTGCATGATCAAAGTTCTTTGCGTAAATGTCCAATGTATTGAATACATTATCTTACACAATAGTTGCCCAAGCATAAGCTTCCATTCCTTCAATGCTGGTCACACAGTTTGCAAAACCAGTCGCCAAAGATTCTTTGAAATTAGGCAACAGAGCAGAGGCCAGAAGAAGCAAAACCAAAAGACGAACACAGTCGTCAACCTTCTGTTTGTCAGTAATTATTTTCTCCAACATCTTGCTAATATTGGCCTTGTTGATTGCCTCACTACCAAACAAGTTACTTAGCCAGCTTGACAACTTAACACTCTTATCACTCAATGCAATTGGTCTTCCAGAGCATCTGAGACCCAACATAGATCCAACAAAACTAGGAGTGATATGGTGAACACTTGTCGGATGGAACTGAAATTCCCTCTTATCCTTCTTGTATGCGTCAACCATAACAACAATTACTTCATCCGAATTTAGGCAGTCTCGTTGATCAATATCATCATCGATGAATGCTCGAATTAGTTCATTAAACGGTGTATCCTTCAGCATATTCTTTACATCCTCTCTGATTTTCTTCCGGATACTCACAATGAACTTCTTGAAGTACTATAACAAGCAACGAAATTGACACTTCCATGTCCGTTCCACTGGAATAATTTGCTACTTAAGTAACTTATACGCTCCTTGATGTTGTTTAATAGCAAGTCTTTAGAGTTTCCCTAATAATCTTCACAATACACTCCTTAATGTTGTTTAATGTCATTTAACTTATACGCTCCTACTTCTTGTTAATGCCGTTTAACTTATATGCTCCTGCTTCTGTTCCTTATTTAGAATTTTCCTAATAATCTTCGTAATACGATCTTCAAAAACAGAAGAACCAGATGAAGAGGAAGCCACTCTTCTTCCCTTGTCCCTTTTTTTAAGCTGCTCCTCCTCAGAAGAAGAAGAAGAAGCTAGCACATCAAATTCTGAAGATTCAACATACTTTACTCTCTTCCTAGATGATCTTTTATGCCTTCTTTCAGATTCACTGTTTGAATCTGAGAGTGCACTATTGTGTTTTCCCATTAAATATAGAATAACTACAAATGATCAATACACATATTATTAGACATATATCCAAAACAGATATCCAAAAGTTAGAGGCATAACACAATAAAAATAAAGTAAGCAAAAGGAAAGTATATCAAGACAGATACTTAAACAGATACCCAGATAAATACTTAAATAGATACCCAGACAGATACATAAACAGATACCAGACAGATACTTAAACAGATACCAGACAGATACTTAAACAGATATTTAGAAAAAAAAAGTCTTCTATCACAAACACAACAACAACAGCAACTACTACAACAACCAAAAAACCTTCTGAACACACTACATCAGATAGCATTGAAAGGACCCAACCCTAGATTAACTAGTAATCTAGGATCACTCCCTAACGACAAGACCTAAACTACAGATTTCTGTAAAAAAAAAAATTGACATAATTTCCTCTACGAAGTGGACTACCAGAAACCTGCAAGAAAATTCACACTTTGAATTTCCCACAAACAATACCGTGGACCACCGATGTCCATCCGAATTTCTCAATAAAGTGCATAAAGTAATTTAATTAAAATGCTAGAATAATAATACGGAACTAAAAACTCACAATCCAACATTACTATCAATTCACTATCAATACTAAAAAATATTTACAACACTAGTGTTCAGAGCGACTTCTAGGAGCAGAATGAAAACATAAGAAAATACACTGCTATTGGCCAAAACCTACAGGAAGGTATGATAACCCGGTGGACTCAAAGCCTCAAGGGATCCAAAATCCAGCTCAAGAGAAGCACTGCAATCTGGGAACAGAAAACCAAAAGGCAGATAAAAACATAAAAAGGTTAGCGTGAGTGAACAAAAAGTCATAATCAGTGTAACACAATAAAATAGTCTATCTGTGCATTTTCACTGATTTCTGAGAAATACAGGAAGTTCAAAGAAACTGTAAACTGAAAACAATGAAGGCACTCGCCTAGGCCACTTAACCTAAGTCAGATAGCTATAAGAAAATAAATAAAATAAATGTGACCGGATCATTCCAGGCCACCTAACCTGAGTCGATCTGGGTCAGACTAGACCACCTAACCTTCCCTGACTAAACTATCTAGTGATTAGCCGAATAGCTAAAGCATCGATGCAATAAAATAAACCATCACAATAAACCTCCAAATATAAAAGCTCTAA
Source organism: Geum urbanum (assembly GCA_946800695.1). Classification (NCBI taxonomy): domain Eukaryota; kingdom Viridiplantae; phylum Streptophyta; class Magnoliopsida; order Rosales; family Rosaceae; genus Geum; species Geum urbanum. The sequence goes on along the minus strand of OX326998.1, from coordinate 68,545,981 downwards.
AAACTAAAACTGTAGAGCATGCTGTATAAAATAAGAACTCGCTACAACTGTGAAAATAAAGGTCCATTCACCATACTATGTCGGGATATTCATAAAGCCGTAACCTACTAATCGGTGCAATAACTATCGGACACGGCCCGCTAACTCGTAATCCTAAAACCACGATTATAATTAATATTTACTCGTCGATATTGAATAGCTAAGCTCGTAATCCTACGAGCAATAATGTCAAGAATCTCGCATTCTCAAAATATGCATTTAACGCTTAAAACATACTTAACCAAATTCTGAATTCAGTTCCTTGCATTCTTTCACTATAACTCAACTTTAGAGTCGCAACATAAATCTCAAATATCGAGCGACTCGAATTAAATCGATAGTCGAATCGTCCGTTAAAAATTATCATGAAATCAATTAATTATTACCCAAGTAAATACACGTCTAAATTAATCAAATCCAAATCCAAACAAGAACCTCACCATTGTATTCGTCACAAAATTACGAGCAGAATGACATAAAATTTTGTCTAAAATTTCACCTTGCCAGAGGTCCACCACCAGTAGTGGCCGGAACTCCACCTGCTCCAAATCGAGCAACCTACATATCAAAACGTTCATCTCAACAAACCCAACAATATTGTAGTACAACACAATAAAAAAACAAACCGGAAAGGCACAAAATTGCCAGAAAACCGAAAACCCACCGAAAATTTCAATTCGCCTGATCGCCGTCGTTCGGCCACGGCAAGGACGAGACATGTCACGTTCGACTCGTCTCACCCGGGGATTCAAGACCCCTCTAACCTCGACGCCAAACGCCACCGTTATCGAGAAATTCAATCTGAAACCGACCAACTTCCTCCGCTGCGAATCTCCTTCCTCCGGCCACCAACACCGGTGATGCTACCACCAAACAATAGAGGGGCCCAAGCCCAACAAAACCCGACACATATCATGGCCAAAGGTGGCCTGCCGAAAGCTCACCGCCGATGAGGAACCGACGGCGAAAATAGTGCCGAGAAGGTGGTCAACGCGGGGTCAACCCGGTTGCCAAAAATGGAAACTTCTCACTTTCCCAAAATGGAAACCCGTATTTATACCCGCGATTTTGCGACGAAATTTTATTTGATATTTCCGTAAAATTTCCGTTGACCATAACTTCTTCGTCGTAACTCTGATTTCAACACTTGACGTGACCATGAACTCGTATCGACAAACTCTACAACTTTATCCAAATAAATTTCTCTAAAAACATATTGATAAATTCTCGATAAATCACCAACGATAGTTATCAACAACAAAAACTAATTACCATTGACGATTAACGTAATTAATTAGCAACTAACCGCATAAGTTCCGATTATCGCGTAATATTATTCTGGGTCGTAACAAGCATCTACAAAAAATCATGAAAAAATGTGTAAAAATACCAAAAATAAAACTAAAAACCCTAGAAAAATGTCAACAACGACAACATTTCAAAAATTCAAAAAAGCATAGATACGAACCACCAAAAGGAACGTGTAAACTGTTTAGAAACAACGAAAATGAACAACCAAGGATTTTTTTACGCAGAATGATAACAACTGCGAGGAAGACCAAGAAAACAATGAAGAGAACGAACTCAACAGTGAGAATGCAAACACAACGACGGCGATAACGAACACGACAACGGCAATGTTCAAATGCAGAGAGAAAACGAGTAACAGATCTAAAAACCAATAGTGAAACACGTAAAGGTAGTAGGAAAATAACGTAAATATGACGAAAACTCGGGTCTTTTACATACTTATGGTAGGTTTTTGTGGAAATAGAAAGTCTAAACTGGATTTTTTTTTCTTCATTTTCCCAAAAAATAAACTTGTTTAGATAATGACTGAATTTTGGGACTAGCTTAGTGAAGAATGAAGATTTGGTTTTATGATAATTAAACATTTTAGGAATTTTAGCCATCATACTGTAGTTCATTAAGTTTATAGTTGCAACATAGTACTAGCTACCATCCAAGGTAAAATATTATCAATTTTTTTTTTCTTAAACAGTATACACGGAAGTGCGCAGATCAACATTTAGCTCATAGGTATGCTCGTTAATTCTCTTTAGAGTAGTTTAATTTTTCAAAGTAAATGAACTACTTATTTTGCAGGGCTAAAATTGTTTTGTTTATTACTCTTGCAGCGATGCATCTAAAAATGCAAGAAATACAATTGAACCAGTTATAGGAAGAGGATGACTCTGGTCTGGAGAGAGATATTGAAAGCATTGTTTTGTGTTCCTGAAAGATCAGAGGAAGAACCTAAAGTAAATCTACGAGCAGCGGGAGTGAAGAAATTTGGAGGATTTCGTGGTAGTTTGGTGGTTGAACCTTTTAAATACAAAATTATAGAAAACAGTATTGCTACTGTGCTACGTCGAGAAGTTACTAGCGGAGGTACAAAGTTTAATGTTTGCACTTCCATGAAAACATAAGTCATTTTCCTATTGCTTAGCATATAAGGTTTTCTAATGCTTTTACTTTGTAGCACTGAGGTGTATGAAGCTTTCTGTAAAATCAGATGAGGATGTTGAGAATAGCTATGAGGTTCTACGTAATTCTGTGAAGGAATTTTGGATTACAATGAAGGCGTACTATAAGGCTATAAGATCCTGACTATTGTTAACATACTGAAACTTTTTTTGGGGGAATCGTGTACTATAGTAAAAGATAGGAGAATTGGTTGGTATGTTACTCTTGATAACAAGATGTGTTGCTTCTGTAGTTACTTTCACTCTAAACTTCTGTATATTTTTGGCTTACACGTTATTTTGAGCTTGCAAACTTATGAGCTTACCATCTATTGATATGAATTTATAATTCATTATTGTTTTTTGTCTTGTAAGCAGTAATATTCCAACTTGCTCTGCAGGTTTTCGATGCATTTTTAGAAGGTGATCGTGCATGTGCAGAACAATTTTTAGAAAAGGTATAGTATCTTTGTTTATAGATAGATTGAATCAATCTAGATGGAAAGCCTGGAGCTTTGAGTTTCACAGTAAACAACCTTGATGATACATTTTGTTCTGATTTTCTTTTCAAAATGTCATTCCTGCATTTCATATGGCTTTTCTCATGGCTGCATTTCATATGGCTTTTCTCATGGCTTTTCTCATACTTAAAAGTGTGCAATTATAACGTTTTCACTTAATTGCCGAAGTCCATTGCTCATGACAGATACTATCGTGCACTTTCAGGCATATCTCTATTATTCGAATACTGATCTAATTGAGATCTCTATTATTCGAACACAGATCTAATTGAGATGTGAGAAGAATTACCAATGATTGGTGATAAAATTCCTAAAATAATATTAGCCTACTTCATATTAAGTCAACACTATGTAAAAAATAATCAATCACTGATAATAAATGCAGTGTTAGTGCATATGAAAATAGAACAAAAAACACATGAATAGAAACTATTTAAAAAAATAGTAAAAGTTTTAACTATGTTGACTTCGATATGTCCAACGAAGTCCAACCATAGTAATCATCATGTAGAACGACTTGTCACTCCAACTACAAATAAAATATAGGAGAGTTAAAACAAATGAATAAATGGTCACATACATGTATATGTTGAACACGAATGCGTTACGTAGTTACCTGATCAATTTGTCCCAAATTTTTACGTTTTTTGTAAAACTGTAAAAGATATAAATTAACTTTTAGTAATTTTCAAATAAATCTATGTTGATCATCAATACTTATACTTGCGTAATTTTCAAATCAACAGATTCAACCACATGTCGTTTTCCTCGAGCATGGTCTCGTCGTCGGGCCAAATAATTTTGATATTGTTCTGGAGTCAATGTCTCTAGCCATTGTCGACTCGTTCGAGTACGGGAACTATTTGCTTGATCCATAAGATGTTCGATATATGACCTAAAAATAGAAATCATTTTTAGTTTTGGTGAATTTGTTGATGATATATAATCACCAATGTTCTTTTGTGATTTTGTTGGATGGTGTGTGAGACTAAAGAGGCACATATTACTATTTTGTGGGTTCAAATTATATGACGCAGAAGGGGAAAATTAAGAATATCAAAAGTTATGCTATGATAGATGTCGTAGTGGATCAAATTTTGTTAATTAATAGAGATTTTATGTTAAACTCATACATTGAAATTCAAGTATATAACCCAAAAGATACATCTAATGGGCGAATTTTTTTCTACCTCTAACAGTCAGGCTCTACTTTGGTTTATAAGTGGAGCTGCACCAAGGGAAGGAAAGTTGAGTATCGCAATTAGATGAGCTTAACAATGAACCCCCTGCAAACTGCATTGTAATTAGGTTTGATAAGTCATCATAAAAGAACACAACAATTACAGTATTCATGTAGAGATCTCTATTAATTAATTGAAAACTAAATAAAGGCTAGTATAACAGAAACTTGAAGAAAAAAAAAAAGAATGAATGACTTGCTAATTCATTGTAAACAAAACACAGTATCTTGAAACTCATATGGACATCGTACAAACAGTAAGAAATAACATACGTAAACACATTGGATTGAACATCGTACGGGACAGTAAGAAAGACGATACTTGAACACATTGGATTGAATGCATATCTTCAATTGAAAAATTGAAACAGGGACATATTGCCACTAACGCATCTATCTATATATTAATGTAAAACAGCAAGTACCGGCAAACTCATACACAAAAATGGGAGATATGAAGTCAGTGTGTTGAAAAAAATCAAGTATTCAGTCTATTCAACATGTTAAAATGAAAGAATGATTGGATATGTTGTTCTCAATCACACAGCTGTCTCAAAGAGCACCTTGACAGCATGTATGAGATCGATCTACTACACCTTCAAAGACTATTATTACTATAACTACCATGTGAGAGATTGGATTTATCATTTGATCTCTCTTATTCTTGAAGTACTTAGACGCAACTTTCAACACCTTATTCCATCCATACTTGAACCAAATCCATAAAATTTAAAGTATGATAATCACCCACAAAAGAATCTATGCCCTACTAACTTATAAGAGAAACCCAAAATTGATACTAACATAAGCTACTAAAATTTTTTACTTTCAATTGGTTTCTTAAGATTTATTCATCATTCTTCAGAAAAGAAAACTCACAAACTTCAAGATCCGAGTCCCAATGACATTCAAATGTGAATCTGCAACAAACATAATCGGCTGACCAGTCTCAATATTCACAACGGTGAATGCAACCAGAAAAGATATCATACGTCTATTACAACCTTACTCTATGCACAATTACACACCTGATTGGGCAATCAATTGAATCGTAGTCCTACTAACAAAATTAATTAAAAGTATTAGACAGAGCAAGCTAAAAACAGCTTCAAGGCCTCTCGTCTATGGAAGACCAATTAACCGAATTCCTTTGGGCATTGTATCAAACACCTTCCGTGCATAAATAACAAACCCAGTAACTAAATTCCACTAATAAAAAATCGAAAATAAAGACTGCTACAGGAAGAGATAACAATATGATTCAGTCGAAAGTAAAACAACAAACATAAGCTCTGATCAAATGCCTCTCAACAGTCTCAAGAAAGTGAATCAAGTGTCAGATTAAAAGCATTGAAACAACATGGTTTTGTCGAGTATCAAAAAATTACAAAGCAAAAGGTTCACATAAGAGAAATCCACATCAAAATACAACTATGTAATCCAGAAGAATAAACAACAACAAAAAAAGTAAAATTCACCAAAAACTGAAGCCGGAAACACATTCACAAACTGAATGCTTCTAAAAATCGAAGACAAACACAAACCATATGTGTATGCAATTCTAGGACAGTATCTCCATCTATGGACCCAATGACATCGAAAACAATATCATAGAACACAAACAACAAACCATAGAAATGCATAGGCAATTCAAGGTAGTAGCCTTAACCAAACAACAACCATTGAACGATCAGGTATATAAAGAAGTAGCTTATTGAGAAAAGAAAAAAAAAACCTTATTGAAGCCGATCAAAGAGAAATTGAATGAAGAAGAAGAAATCCAAGTATCTACTTGCTCTGTTGTGTGAGCGATGATACCAGACCAGGTGAATGGAAATCAAAACTGATTGGAGATGTGGTGTTACCCTTTAAAACTTACGACGGGGCAACTGCTCTTAGTTGTAAGCCGTAAAACCCTCTGGAGAAACTACCGTCAGTTTACATCTCTACCCTGGTGTTCTACCGTTAACTGTTCCCTCAACTGTTCCTCTTCCTTACTACAATTGCACACGAAGATGACAAAGAAGCTAAAAGACCTAGTGCAGTCAAGAGTTGGTATGTGCCACAATTCAATATCTGCAGCTGTTAACTCCCTGATTGGCAATACTAAAGCCAACCAGCTCGGCCAGCTGCAATGAACTCTGATAAAGATGACTGAAAAAATCTATATCTCCATATACTCAGACATAATGAACCTGTAGTTTATACATACCATATGTGGACATCACTGCTTAATCTTACAAACATACATAGTAGACCTGTAATCGAACAAATATAGCCAATCTGGAAGATATATAATTGAGTTGCAGTCTCCAAGATACAGAAATGAATTATTATAATCCAGGAGCAGTTCACACATGATGCAATTTGATATATCAATTCCCAGAGGACTATGAAATGATATCATAGTGTTGACATACAGCAATAAAGTCTTTGATAATTACCTACGACATCTAGCACTTGCTTCTGCTTTCTCATTGCACCTCATTACCACATACAAAGTATATTTCACAATTAAACGCAAAACTGATGGTAACACAATACTATCAAATTCAGCACACACCATCCAATAGAATGGACAAAAATAAAGAACTTCCCCAAATAAGAAACTGAAAGGAACAGAGATTTATTTTTCATATTCGGTGACTCATGTGGTGAAGTGTTTATGTTGCAGCCAGAAATGCATGGTGAAGTTGATCCAGCTGTATTAGCTGCTTTGCCTAGGTACATGCAAGCTGGTCTTCTTTCACAGGTCCAGAAATACATATATCTTTTTTTATGATTGAAGTAGTGTACTTCAGAGAACTGAATAAGGATTTTTTTTTACCATAAATACACACAGCAGAATGATGCTAACGGTAAGCAAAAATACAACTAAGCAAGAATATGATGCGGTATCAAGGAGAGTCGATCAAGAAGAGCTAGACGAAATGTAATGTATACATATTCAATGTGTTCTTTGACTATGTGATTGAATGAATCTAAAATTCAAATTTTCTAATTTAGGATAGCAGCATCAATTGCAGCAGAGACAGATGGTAGTGTAACTAATAATGCATCAACTTCAACTGCTTCTGTTCTAATTGAGGAGGATGTCAATACTGGTATGTTTTATAGATTGTGGTTCTATAGTGGGATTCAGGGTCTAAGTATTAAATTTGATATGTATGTAAAGAATTGCATGTTCGCTTCATACCAACTCATCAAGTTTCCATCATGTGAGCTTTATCAACACCAAAATTACTCTTCTTTGGGTCTCTGGAAATCAAAACTTACGATATAGTACTCTACTAACGACATACAAAATCATAGAAGTATACTCCATAATCAAGAATCATACCCATATTCCAGAGCTCCAACCACCAAATCGAACACTGGCCAACCGTACTCCAAATTGCTGCAAACAGAGAACCTATAGATCAAACAGTAATAAACAAAATCTTTTCTCGGTTTTCAGAAGAAGGGAACGCATACCAAATCGAAGAGTCCAAGCGACGTGAGAGCTTTGGTGGACTACAGAGGGAGAGGGCCGGACTTGAACTCCGGGAGGCACGGCTTGCCGGACTCGGATTTGGACACCGAAGTGTTTGACGGAGCAGAACTCGGACCGGGTGATGACGGACAATAATAAAGTGGACAGCGAAGACGATCCAGATGGAGAGGACAGCGGGTCGAAAGAAATATGGGGGTCGAAGGAAATGGAGATTGGGAAGATGAAACTGATCAGTTTTCTTTAGGCAATCGTTCAATTTTTTTTTACGTGGTTGGTTGCACCTAATATGCTTAACAAAGGGCAAATTCAGGAATTACTAATGTTCTATTCTTTAAACTGCCCTAAGCACCTTTCCCTTACTTAATAGATATATATATATATATATATATGCCGTGACTCATACTGTTGCTCTTATTTTAAATTCAAGCATGGTAATGGGCTCGAGCTTGTTAAGTACACAAAAATGAACAACATGGTGAGAATAGGGGTATTCATTTCCCCTGGGTTAACCAAAATTTCACACCAATTTCTTTCCATTCATATGGAGCACATTCGCAAATTCACCAACATTTAAATCTTCTATAGAGGCACCCTTTCCCCTCTAGGTTAAGCCTAACACTCGAACATATACAGGTAAAAACAAAATTTTCAAGGATAAGGCCTGTAAAGTACTGGGAGGCAGGATTACGTAGTTATACCAAGGCTTCTAAATTTCCATTTTAAGCTAATATGAGGGAAGGAAAATTGCACATCTAAGGTATATCATTGGATCCTTGGGTAAGTCTCTGCATCTCATTTTGGTCATTTAAGGTTTCAATGAGAAGCAGAGGAGCATACTGGGCAGTCCCTTGGTGCTCTTCAGAATCCTGGCAGAATGAAAGAATGATGGTGTCGATTGACATTTCCACGACAGCAAAGAAAAGGGTAGCAATCACATAACCAAGGGCCCAGCAAACCTGCATAACATATGGCAGCAGGTTGAAGGTCTGACCGATATTCAGTAAATTTCTAAAAGCAAACTCTCGTCAGAAATGCTTTCATCAGTATAATCAAGATGATCACTATAATTAATTTCATGATTCATTAAATCATAAACATACCAACACTGGAAACAGCGGAGAAGAAATCTTGTTATGTGCAGACTTGTATCTGTGGGTATCCAACATAAGGAAAGCAAAAAGCGCAGAGAAGAGGCTGACGCATAATTTTCCAAGGAAAAGGATAACATCACCAATCACGTTCACCTTCCCTATTCGAAGTATGTTACTGATAATCAAATCTGTAGCAACTGCAGATGACTTACAGAAGCTTTTACCCGTTATAGCAATCTGCATGAGTAACAAACAAGTTTTAACGAAACAATCAGAAGGCAAACAAGTTTTAAAGAAACAATCAGAAATGAACCAGGAGGAAAGATATAAGATCTCCTATAGTCCAAGACAATATTCCTGCACTTTCCCTGATCCAAAATAAAAGAAATTATAATTTAACAGACAAAGGAAAGAAATCATCATTATAGAGTTGGTAGTCATGCAGTTATTGTAGGTTAAACAAGTACCTAAATTTCATGCTACTCTCCTTTGTCTATTATTTCAAGCTTCTTAGAAATTCTACTTCATTTAAATGCTCTCAAGACAATCCAATTATTGCATATTCCAAACATGGTTTAGACTTATCAAAGAAAGACTGATCACTCTAAGATAGTACTTGTTCAGGCATGAGTTTCCTCGGTGATGTAGGAACCACTTCAAGCATGCTGGTCAACAGGAATTTGATTGATACTAAATTACTAATTTTTAAATAACTTACCTGTGGGCATTCATCATATAAACTAATGAATATGAACAAATACACAAACAAATAATTGCAAAAATGATCAATACTAGTTATCTTAGAATTACCATAATGTAGGCATTGCGATTAACTGACTTGATTGTCCACTCAATACAGCTCAGGCAAAATTTGGCAGTATGGAACGCAGCCCTTCCGAACCAGTTATTAGGAGTGGTACCAGAAACTTTTAATCTGCGACGAATTGACTCGAGCATAAACCTTATTGATTCCACATATGATACAATCAGGGAGCCAAGAGCAACAGAACCAAGGTTATAGCGCATCAGCCGTATCATGGAGGAAAAGACTGGAAGAAATGGAATTTCAGCCTGCATTGAAGAAATATAATGATTGATTATAAAGATAAATCTGGCACAGAACCAAATAAGACTTGGTCCTCAAAAAGAGAATTCGGCTCACTTGGTTTGGAAACTACTAAAAATATTTCGTTCTAAAATCCAGCAGATATTACCTACATATGGGGACCCCACCTGAATTCAGTGTAATGTCATACATGTCGGAAGACACCGACATGAGTTTAGCACATGCAAACGCTGGAATGCATGACCACACATGAGAACACTGATATGCATGTGAACACATTTCTAATCAGCTGTAATATTCATCTATTGACAATATGTAAGATCCATCTTAGACTAAATAGATGAATATTCGCTAAGTACTTGAACCTTCAATCAGTGTGCTCACATGCATATCAGTGTCCTCTCTACATACTTTAAATGAAAAGTTACAACTGTTCAAAACATGATACCCTACCATCCAACTAAAAACATCTGATGCAATGGTCAGCCTAAGATTCAACACCAACTAGGCAACTATCATGTTTAGAACTTGAGATACAAATGTAGACCCGTCTAGCCTTCTGTAATTCAGATAACAAAGATAATAGCAAGAGCAATGAAATTAATCTACAAACAGATTTTGTTGTAAACATCTATAAATTGATCTTAGTAACTTACTGATGTTTCACCACGAGCCCAATAATAAGAGGCCACAGAACCAGCAATAACAGTTGCAGAGGCTGCTTTGAAAAATTGTGTAGCCCAAAAACACCCAAATAGGTGGAAAAAGATGGCAATTGCAATATGAGGAGTGTAGTGAATACTATAACCGCAACATCGATCACAGTTAACTTGCTTTGACAGAAGATCATAGACACAACAGTTCACGTTGCAGCTATTCTGGATTACTTGACCAGAACTGAACAGATGAAGAGCAGCTGAAAACCAGATCATGTAAAATACTGCAAGGAGGGTATATGGAATGATTGGAAATATTATGAGTGCCTGAGCTTCTCCTATGACCTTTGCTGCGACCTGCATAAAGTTGAACAGCCAATGAAGTTGGGAAATCAAACATTGGATTATCTAAGAGTTGGATCTTATGAGTGCTGTCATTCCAAAAATGAAAGGTGCACAACTGAGATTATTTCCTCACAAGTTGCAATGAAATTATACTTAAGTCAAAGGTAATTGATAGCCTGTCCTACATCAGCATTTTAAATCCAAGACTCTTTGCTGAATTTCTTTTATAATATTTTTTTCTGCACCAAAAGGGATTACATAAGTTAGGACCGTTCATATCAAATGAAAGAAAATTACCACACTACAGGCTAGTTGATAGCAATTTAGCTTTCAAACATTACAGATTTACAACTTTGGAGCATCTCCAACTAGTTAGAGTATTGACTTCTTTAAATATAGAATATGCATATCCAAGGGGGTGTCTATGTCTTTGAGTCCATTATATGCTACAGTTTTTATATGATTAATTAAATATCATACTTGCCTTAAGGACAGATGTCGCCATTAGGATGCGGCGGACAATAGCAATTGATGTGAGAACAGAAACTACCATAATAAAAGTCATGAGAACAGCAGCAGCTCGGAGATGATATAACTCCTGAAAGATTGAAACCTTCAGTTACCGATGCATACAAATACTAATTAAATGATGTGGTACAGTGTCATCAACTAGCTTTGAAGTTTGGAGAACTCTGTTAATGAAGAAGGTACTTACTCTTCCAATAATGTGAATGTATAGATCATGCTCACCAATCATTGGAGAAATAGCATCATTTCCTATCCATCCAGCTAAAAGAAAGCAAGAAAGTAAATCAGCACGGCATGTTGAATATTGTTCACACATAGACGCACACAACTTAGACAAGTACACAAGTAAACATCTAGACTCTCTGAAGTAACACACTTGAGTCTATCTCCAGTACAAATGGGGACTGTATAAACCCAATCTGTCAGTTGTAACGAGTAAAGATGAAGCATATTGGGAGGCCTAGACGAGAGTTTCTCAGTAATGTCAACAAGCTTTTGAATTACTAATAGCTAATCAAAAATACAAAATAGCTCCTGACCTTTTAAGTAATAAAACATTGTGACTGATATGATGAGAATATTAAAGAAGGCCACTGTAATCCAAGGCATTGCAGTAACAAAATAGCGAATTAGAAGTAGCCAAATCACTGACAAAACCAGTGGCACAATTCCTCCACAAACAAGCAGCACTGGCCATGACTTTCCAATATCGGCCATGTATCTCTGTTGATAAGATGTAAGCAATGAGTATCAGAAGTCGAGGAAATGAAACAAGTAAGACACGAAAAAGAATGCATGATTGCCATATTTCTGGCAGCATGTGAAGATTAAAGTGCAGATCTATTTATCAATAATCAACACCTTCGTGCAGTTTCAGCAGGAATCCACAATTGAGCCTTTCTAGAAAAGGAAGAGTGGTGTACAACTATTCCTGCTTGGTTGGTTATATTGGCTGTGAACTAGGTCCTCTGAATGAGGAAAGAGTAACTGATACTTCTAAGATCAGATGTTCACAAACGGCCAGACATATTAAAATAACTTAATGGAAAAGGACAACTTGTTTCGAGTATATAGAATAGGCTTAGCTTAAGGTGCATCATAGAGTTTCTATACGTGGCAATGCTCTATGGTCAATCAAAAATAAATCTGGCTTCAATTCTGTTTGTCTGAAATGACAAAACTATATAATTTTACAGATAACACAAGCATATGCACTGTAAAGAATTAAAGCAAGGATACTGCTTAACCTTTAAGACAGATGACCGAGAATTGATGGACCTGTGAATAGATTTGTCTATAATAATGTCCTCATCAATGTTCACTCCACCCATTTGCTGCCAGTGCTTCAAGGAGCTGTTTGATGGACGAGCAATAAATTGGCAGCTCCAATAGACTGGAAAAGGGAACAGGTTTGAGTAAAGTTGTAATGCAAAATAGAAGATAATTGTTAATGTGACCATAGAAGGACTAAATTCATATCTCAAAAGCTACCTCCCATTGAAAGATGTATATAGACACAACAAGTTTCCCTTTGACAACGGGATATATTTGTCAATGGAACAAGATTAATAACAACAAAACATGATTACAGTTCGAATATCTATGGCAAAAACTGCATCTACTCACCATTTACACTTGGAAATATGACAGGGTAACAAGGACCTTGAAGTTGAAGAGATGCATTTCTCATTTCTGGTGTAAGGAACTCAAAATAATCATAATTCCTGTCAATCCAATCTTCCGTGGAGAGACGGATCTCTCCTTCCGGGTAATCACACACCCAATTCAGTGTATCATCAGAAGGGACCGGGCAATCCAACAAGCATATACTCCGAGCATCATCCAACTTGAATTGATTGTCTTTTAGGCCACTTAGGTAAACCTGGTTTGGATTCACCCAATATTTGAGATCTAGTTGCCGAAGACCAGGTTTTGCATGCTTGTCACCGCAAACATTTCCTTTGTAGTCCAGTCCGTAAGTGAGCCTGATCAAAACCAGCACTTTTAATTACATCGATGGAACCCAACTATACAATACAAATGTATCAGTTGTGCAGCAAAATGGAGCATGCCAACAGAAAATGTGCAATGTAGCCAAACAGAAACAAAATCACCACACAAGGGAACTATAAGGAAAACACACCAAATGCAATCTCTAGCTAGCAATATCACAGAAAGTGCAAAAACCCAACCATTTCTTTAAGAAAATCCAATAGGAATTAAACCCAATATTTCAATTTGAGTTCTTTACAATATCTCTCAAGCAGCCACACAGCTAAATTAAGCATAGAGAACAAGATAAATATCATGCTCATAATACAGAAGAACACAGAAAAGAACAAGAGTGAAGACCCACAAGAATTATAATCGAGCAAGAACAACAGAAACCCCATTCAAACACAAAGTTTAGGGTTTATCAATAGTACGTGGAAAGAATACACTACAGATTATCAATAATAAACATATACCCAGTTGAGTTACCTTAATGGGTTTCCTTGGTTGAATCCAAAGCTGGAGTTAACAATCATAGCAACCCAGAAGGCAATAAAGATGACTAGAAACACAAGGTCCCTGCATTTTCTATTGTGACTGATGATTGAGCCCATTTGCTCACTCCCACCACCTGATGGGTACCTCCCAATCACTGCCCCTAGAGGACCCCTCATACCTACCAAACCCACTAAACCCTTCTTCTTCTTCTTCTTCTTCCTTTGCTCAACAATGAGGGAGTTGCAGAGAGAGAGAGAGAGAGAGCGAGCTTCGGAGAGTGTGAAAGGTTAGTTGTTTTAGATTTGGAATATTTTTTTAACCCCAAGTATCACTCTCTTTCCGCCTTTAAGATATATGCACGTCACTAAAGCATACCAGAGGGTGCGACAGTTTGTAGCTAATTTAGAATTCTGATCGGGCCGGCTTAGCTCGGCTCGCCCTTGTCGGCTTCTCTCCACTTTAGCTAGCTATTTCAAATAGTTTAATTATCATACCCGACAATAATTAGAGTACTCAATTACTAACATGCAAAGAACATATACAGAGAAACAAACTTGTCCACCGTTGCTGATTGGGGAGGACTAGATTGGACATTTATGGACATGAGGCGGAAACAAAAAATTGTGCTCCTTGATGGTGGTAAAAAAAAAAAAAAAATAGTTATAATAATTATTCAAGTTTGTCATAATCGATAATTTGATCACTAAAGTTTAAAAAATATCAAAAATGTCACTGAACTTTAAGTTTGTCTATCAAATTGATCACTTTGCCCATCTTGCATATCAATTTTTTTATTTCATGGTAGTTTTCATACTTCTCCCACTCATGTTATGTGCATTTCTCTCATAAGCCTACCTATATAAGCAAAATATTTGACAAATTAGAATGTTTAAAATGAGCAAAGTGATCAAATTGATTGACAAAGTTAAAGTTTAGTAACCTTTTTGATATATTCTAAAGTTCAGTGATCAAATTGTCGATTTTGACAAAATTTAGTGATCATTTGGGTCATTTAAAAAAAAATAGAGAATTTGGTAAGTGGTATAGTCAACAAAATTTGGTAAACAACAAATGCATTGTGGTAACATCCATCCATCCTCCTCAAATAATTCAACACATCTATTGTTCTTGTGGTTTTTGGTGGTAGCAAGTGTCTTAACAATTGCAACTCTAAACATAAGTTTTACTCTGCGAGAAGAATGGAGTATCGGGTTTCACGAAGCAAAAAAAGATCGAGTACCAATTTTTTGTTTTATATATATAGTTATATAAGTAAATTTTTTAAATTTATTTAAAAATATATATATATATAAACTTCTTTTTTTGAGGCCCCGACAATTTGGTACCTGAGGCGGCAGCCTCCCCCATCTCACCTCAGGTACAGGTTTGTGATTAGCTTATTATATCTTTGTTGTTTTTCCAATCTGATTATGGCGCTGCATATATGGCGTCGTCGTCTTTGTTTGTTTTCTCCGCCCTCCCCAAGGGGAGTGGCGGGGAGGATGGTTTGCTCAGTATTCAGAGGAAACGCTCGAAGGTTAGTGGTTATGTAAGTGCAGATCTGGAGGCTTTGTCAATGGAAGATGTTGATATAAGTGTTCCGGTTGTAGATTTTTCTGCTCCAAGGTCATATGCAAGTAAATTGCTAAGACATATGTCTAAATACCATGAAACCATGTCTATTGAATATACTTTGGGGTCTGAGGATGTTTCATTCACTGTGGGAATTCATGGAAAGAACTTTGTGTTCTCTGAACGTGTTCATAATAAGCTGGATCTAAAATGGCGTTATGTTGTTATTGTGAAACTTATGGGGAAGCCGAACTCGACATCGAGTTTTGACTTTATGTTGAAAGGTCTTTGGAGGAAATGGCAGATGAATGGAGGTTGGAGACTTATTGATTTGCCTAATGGCTTCTTCATTATGAGATTTAATGTAGCAGAAGATAATAATGCTTTATGTGATGCCCCTAGGATCTTGGCTGGACAAACTCTTGTTGTTAAGAGATGGAAACCAGATTTTAACCCCAAATCTGATCATATTAGAAGCATGGTTGTTTAGGTCAGGATTGTTGAACTTCTTGTGAAGTACTTCAAGGACTTTCCTCTGAGAATGATTGGAAATTTGTTTCGAGAGATGGTTAAAATTGACTTGATGACCTTGGGACAAGCTAGAGGGCAGTTTGCTAGAATCAATATGGAGATTGATCTGAGTCAACCATTGAAGCCTTTTGTGAAAGTTGACGGCATTGCTTACCATGTAGTCTATAAGGGTATAACACTAATTTGCTTTGAATGTAGATGTTATGGGCATTCCAAAGATTCTTGTCATACTATGTTTCATACTCCTAGTACTAATAGGAATGTGGATCCAGTGAACGAAGCTACCAATACAATTGTCTCTGCTGGTGTGGAGATTAGTTGTGACAATTTTGGTGTTCAAGTTGGGTGTGATACTGTTATAAAGAGTTATGAGACCAAAAAAGAAGAGTTTGGATCCTGGATTTTAATCAATTATAAGAATAAGAATAGAGGTGTTGGTATTTCTAGCAACAAAACCAAGACCAACTCTGAGTCAAGATTTTTTGTGCTAGAGAATGACAATAATGAACAGTATGAGCAAACAAAGATGAATGAGATCAAGACTGTGGTTGAGTCTGGAGCAACTGTTTCTTCTAATCCAAGTGTGGATCCAAAATCTAGTACTACTAGTACATCTGTGTTTGGTTCCAATTTGGCTTAGCTATAGGAGAATTTTAACACCATGCAACCTAATAGTGCTTCTACCAGTAAATCTTCTAAGGTTGTGGTGTCTAGAAAGTCTTTATTGACTAAAGGCAAAAGTGAGGGTAATGGGACAAAATATGCTAGTTTTGATCCTATGATGAGAAATACTAATAGAGTTCCGATACATGATGTATCTAATGAAATTGATGGTAATGTGGCCAAAGCAAGTGGTAATGGGAACAAATCTGGGTTGAAATGTAGCTTCAAGTACTCTACAAGATCAGCTGGTGGTTCTAGTAACCAAACTATTAGAGAGACTGACATCTCTAAAAAATTATTTGTTGATCATGTTGTTGCTGTTTAGTATAGTAATTGGCTTAATCCACGAGTTTACGAGTAATCGCAGTTTATCGTAAATGAATTGAATTGGCGGTTCGGTTTACGACTTACCTATCGGGCGAGAATTGGAGTTGAGTCTCTTCACGAGAATTGTAGTACGCATGATTTCGAGTTCGTGGGCAGTTTCGGATAATTGTTTCGATAACCGAGAAATATGTTATGAATATTTGAAATCGCGTAATTTCGTCGTGTTTATCCGTTTGTGTTTGAGTTATCCGAAACGTGGATGTGATTCGTTTTGGACCGTCGATCATATCGAGCCGCAAGTATAAATATCGGAAATAGTCGAAAAATTGTTGAAAACACTGTTTTGGGAAGTTTGACCGCCGTTGACCAAGAAATTGGCGTTGACCCGCGTTGACCGTGTACCAAACCGGACCATCGTTGACTCGCATGTGACTTTTCTTTTCCGGCCACCTCCGGCTTCAATTTGGGTATGGTTCGATTCTCCTCTTGATTTCCTATGGTTTAGGACTTTGATTTGTGAAAATTGGTGAGGTTTTGAGGGAGAACGAGGTGCTTGAAGTTTTGTGAAATCGGGGTTGTCGGACAGCGACGCTCCGGCCACGGTGGTGGCCGGAGGTTAGGGGGGTTTGACTCGTGGGGCCATGGCGATGTCTTTGGGAGTAGCCTCGAGGGCCGCCGTGCACCGTGGACGGAGATTTGACGGAGAACAGGTTCGCCGGGCGGTTTGGGATTTTGGAAGTTTTGAGTTGATTTTCGGCAGTTCACGGCGGAATTGGTAGTTGGCACAGTTGAGAGATGTGTTGGACTTGAGGAGGAGAAGCTACAGTGATCTTGGTCGCCGGGAAATTCCTCCGGTGACGGCGCACTAGCGGCGGCGGCGGCGGTCAACGGCAGAGCTTTAGCGACCCGTTGACTTCTTGGAATTTGATAAATTTTATGCCGTTTTGCTCGTAATCGCGCCCCGATCATCGCCTTAAGGTTTTCAAGTTGATTTGGATATCAGATTTTTAGTCGAGGGCTTATGTGGAGAGTTTGGGGATTTTCGTCGATTATTTTTGTATCCGAGTTATATGTTCCGAAAATGGTTAGTTTCCGAGGTGTGGTAGAGAGTAATAAATTGTGATTTTGATCAGTTATATTTTGTGATTATTCAGGGGATCGAGATCGTACGTTGGGCGAGGGATCTTCCGCTGGATCTCGTGATTAGCGCGTTTGCGCGCAGTGCTATATGTAAGTGGACTTTTATTTACACTGTCGTAGCGAGTTCTTGATTTCAGTATTTATTTCCAGTACAGTATTGAGATTATTTATTATTTTTGGAGGTATTGTTTTATATTTTATATGGTGATGGCATTTACTTAGCATCGATGTATTGGCTACTCGGCTGATCACCGGTAGTCCAGATCCACGGTTGAGAGATTCCCCTGATGTGCCCTCTAGGCTTGAGAGATTCACCTAGTCTATCACCGTCAGGCTTGAGAGATTCGTCTGACCATCGGGTTTGAGAGATTCGCCTGAAACCTCCATTTATTCTAAGAACTCGCATTGTTTTTATGTTATATAAATGGTGAAAGGCAAATGTTTATTTTCGTCCACTCACTCTAATGATTTTATTTGCCTTTCCCCTGGGCTTTTCGATTTCCGTGCCCAGTTTGCAGTTTGGATTCTGGTGTCTCACGTCGCAGTCGGAGGCTTAGTGTTCGAGCTACCTTTCTTTTCCAGTAGGTTTCTTGTTTTGCCTACTGTTGTATATTTTTGTATATATACACTAGAAGTCGCTCTGATTACGCTACTGTTACATCTTCATATGATTTTCCCCGAATTTCTGTAAAGTACAGTTGTACCTATTACTTTACATTATTGTTATGATATTGAGAAATCCGGATGAGATTGGTGCCCACGGTTTGGCTTTTGTGGCATAGGATGAAGTGTGTTTTTGGGTGCAGGTTAATGGCAATTCCACGTTATAACGAAACTCTGCCAAAATTTTTGCAGTTTTTGCAAGTTCGTGTTTTCAGAAGGGGTTTGATTCCGGTTTAGGAAACTAAATCAGGGTTGGATCCTTTCAGTTGCTCTCTCTGGTGATCTGAGTGATTCTTTTGGACACTAGCCTCTTGATGATAGACTAGAAAAAATGATGGATTCTAGTGGTGGTGTGACATCTGGTGGTGATATGATGCCAATTTCTGATAATGTTATTGTGCAATTAGTTGAAAAAACATTTGTTGACAATAGCCTTTTGGCTATGGATGTTGATCTATCTCCTACTACTGTGGGGGATCAACCTACGAATTAATGGGGTCTCAAGCCCTCATTCTTTTATCTTTTCCGAATGTTTAAGCCTCTTTTTTGGAATGCTAGAGGAGTTAGTAGTGAGAAATTTAGATCTAATATTTCTGATCTTGTGAAGAAGAATAAGATTGATGTCTTAATGGTTTGTGAGTGTAGAGTCCCTTTTTCTAGAGCTCGGGAGACTTTGATGCAGCTTGGCTTCAATGAATCTATTATTGTTGAAACCAATGGCTTTTCTGGGGGCCTATGGCTACTTTGGAAATCTGATAATGTAAATATAGAGTATATTCATCACAATTTTCAGTCTATTTCTATTAAGGTATATATGGATAGTATAGGGTGTTGGATGTTGTGTGCCTTTTATGCTTGTCCAATCAATACTGCAAGAACTGCGTTATGGCATTATTTTGAGAAAATTGTTGGTAGAATTTATTTTCCTTGCATTCTTATTGTGGATTTTAATGAATTGGTCAGCATTAAAGACAATAGTTGTGGTCCTTATGAGGGGAGATTTGGTGCTCTTAGAGATGGGGTGGAGAAGAAGAGTCTTATTGATGTGGAGTTTAAGGCATCTTGTTTTACTTGGCAGAATAAGAGAGTGAAAGAAAGGCTTGATATGGCTTTTTGTTGTGATGATTGGAGAACTTTATTCCCTAGAGCTTTTGTGAGGCATTTGGCAAGGACCAAATCTGGTCATTGCCTTATTCTATTACAGTTGAGCTCTAATAATGTGGTGAATAAGGAGAAGATGTCTTTTAGATTCCAGGCTATGTGGCTTTTACATCCTAGCGTCTCTAACTTTGTGATAAACACTTGGAAGGAGCTTTCTGGTGAATTTCCTGCTAAACTATATGCTTTTGGAAAGGCCTTAGATTGTTGGAACAAAGAGGTTTTTGGGCATGTTTTCCAAAGGAAAAAGCATTTGTTAGCCAGAATTAGTGGTATCAAAAAGTCTAGGGATAGATATGAGAATCCTTTCTTGATTAATCTGGAGGCTGAGTTAATTAAGGAATATGAGCTTGTGCTTAATCAGAGAAGCCTACTATGGAAGCAGAAGTCTAGAGACCAACACCTACAGGAAGATGACATGAATACAAAGTTTTTTCATCTCACTATTTTGGTGAGAATGAAAAGAAATAAAATAGAAGGCATGTTTGACAAAAATGGAGAGTGGTTCACTGATTCCCAAACCATGAAACAAATTGTTGTGGCCTTTTGTTGATTTTTTTTTCTTAACCTCCCATTGAGGATCTGAGGACCATCATCCTATGGCTATTTCTTAGCCTTGATGCTCAGATGTTGAGTGATGTGAAAGCATCTATATCAGCCATGGATGTCAAGAATCCAATGTTCAGCATTAGAGATTTAAAGGCTCCATGTAATGATGGTCTCCATGCTATCTTTTATCAAAAGAATTGGTCCGTTTGTGCTAATAATGTAATTAAAGTTGTGAAAGATGCCTTTGTTTCTGGGAATATTCCTGATGGGTTAAACCACACAATTATTGTTCTTATTCCTAAAATTGATGGTCCTCAGAACATGATTCATTTCAGACTCATCAGCTTATGCAACACTGTCTATAAAGTCATTTCCAAGCTTATTGTGGCTAAGTTTAGACCCATTATGAAGTATCTTGTTAGCCATAATCAAGTAAGCTATATTCTTTGTAGGCATATTACAAACAATATCATGATGGCACGAGAAATGCTTTATAAATTTAGAAAATTTCAAGGTAATCTTAGATTTTTGGCTTAGAAGGTTGACCTGTCTAAAGCTTATGATAGGTTAAGCTGGCCTTTCATTGAGCAAGTCTTGTTTGAAAACACTATTACCTCTTCATTTTGTAAAGTTAATCAGGAGTTGCATCAGATCCACTAGCTTCCAAATTTCTTTGAATGGGGAACTAACTGACTATTTCAAGGCTAAGAGAGAGATAAGGCAAGGAGACCTTGTCTCATCCTATATATTTGTCCTATGCATGGAGAAATTATTTCATCTCATTCAGTTTGTTGTGGATGAAGGCCATTGGAAGTCTGTGAAACCATCCCAAAATGGACCAGTTGTCTCTTATCTTTTCTTTGCTGATGATCTAATGCTGTTCTCTGAGGCATATGATCAACAAGCTAAAGTGATTAAAGGATACCTTGACCTCTTTTGCTCTCTACTTGGACAAGCAATCATCTATGACAAGTCTTTGCTTTTCTGCTCCCCCAATGTCAGTAATGCTTCTACTAAACATCTTAGTTCCCTTTGTGGTTTTCCCATCACTACTGATTTGGAAAAATATATGGGAGTTCTTCTTGTCCATTAGAGGATTAACAAACAAACCTACTCTAGTATCTTTGAGAAAGTGCATGGTAGGTTAGCTAGTTGGAAGAGTAAACACTTGAGCATGGCTGGAAGATTAACCCTTGTTCAAGCTGTTATTTCTGCTGTTCCAATCTTTTCCATCAGTATTGTGACATTTCTCATGTCTCTCTGTGAAGATCTTGGCAAATTAAACAGAAACTTCACATGAGGAGATTCTATTGAGCAAAAGAAGGTGCATTTAGTCACTTGGGATACCGTATGTTTGCCTAAATCTCTTGGTGGGCTTGGCATCAAGAAAACTGCAGATATGAATCAAGAAATGCTTGCCAAAATTGGTTGGAGAATCTTTCAAAAAGATGAGGGACTATGAACTAGCATTTATCATGCTAGGTATATGCAATATGATCATGTTTTGGATCAAAATTATGATGTCATGTTGATTGCTCTAGCACATGGAGAGGTGTTGTCTATGGTGCTAGACTTCTAAAAAAAGGCTTGATATGAAGAGTTAGGGATGGTGTCATTGTGATATTTTGGGTGGATCATTGGCTTGGTTCAATTGCTTTAAGGGATTTGGCTCTGCCTAATGTTGTCATTGATGAAGAATTACTTGTGCATGAATGTCGAGATGAGAATAGTTGGCTTCATGACTTCTTAGTTATAAATCTCTTTGATGATATTTTCAAAAGGTTTTGTGTATCCCTTTTGGGTTTGATGGTGCAGGTCCTGATACATTGATACAGAGTCATACTTTCAATGGTCAATTCTATATGAGATCTGCTTATATTTTTTTTTAGATAATATTGAGGGTCAAAACCAATAAAAGAAGATATGAGGCTTTAGGATCCCTCGAAGGCAAAACAATATTTATGTGGACAATGTTGCACCAGAAGCTATTAACTAATTGTCAGAGAGCCAAAAGGAAGCTCACTAGTAATGCTGGTTATGAAGTGTGTCAAAACTATGATGAAACTTTGATACATCTTTTCAGAGATTGTCCCCAAGCTTAGGTCGTATGAAGCTCTATTCCTATTACAAGTTCCATTAGGAGAACATTCATTTTAGACTGGAGGAGTTGGATTAAGGCTCAGATTTTCTGCACTCTTTCAATCCAAGATATCAAATGGTGTGAACTCTTCAATACTTATTGTTGGTTCATCTGGAAATGGCACAATAAGAAAGCCTTCGATGATAGATTTATTATGCCAACCAATGCTGGTTCTATTATTCTCTCAGCTACTAAGGAGTGGTATAATGCTCAAGCTAAATTGAAGTATGGAGTGCTTCAAGACTATGAGCTGAGACACATTTATTAGATCAAACCATTTATAGGGAGTTTCAAGATTAATGTGGATGGTTCTAGGAGAAGTTCTGGTTTTATTGGAGCTAGTGGTGTCATTAGGGACTGTGATGGCATGTGGATCAAAGGCTTTCAAGCTAAAACTAGTTTATGAACTATTTCGGAAGCTGAGCTATGGGGTTTATGCCATGGTCTCAAGTTAATTGTGGATTTGGGGTTACAAAGTGTACTAATGGAATCGAATTTTGAGGTCCTTGTGCAACTCGTCTACAATGGTGATGTTTCTATTCATCCTTCTAGTGCTTTGATCCTTAGTTGCAAGACTTTACTGAAGAAATTTAGAACCTCTTCTCTATGTCACATTTATGGTGAAGCTAATGCGTTGGCTGATATGCTATCTAAGAAAAGCCTGAATTATGACACTGGGGTGATTTTGATGGATGAGCCTCCTAAATATGTCTGCTCTACATATCTGGATGATTTGGAAGGAAGGGACTTTTTGAGAAGAACTGTGGTGGGGCTGAGCTGTGAGCCCGCTTAATTTGTTTCTATGTTTTCTGGCCTATTTTAGGTCCCTCTGTAACCAAAAAAATAAACAAACTTGTCTACTTTTAGATTTTAGTTCATGAATTATGATCAAGAGGAACACAATTGAAAAAAGGCACTAAGGCTTATATATAGAGCAACATTCCTCGATGAAATTAGAAAAATAGTTTTCTGTTCCCTTGTAGAACATGACACATTATTCTTGCAAAACATAACAAGCTATACAAAATAGGAAACTACTGAGTATGAAATAAAAATTTTAAAACGGTCTATTTTGGTTTTGCCCTAAGAAGGATGCTAGGAACCCCTAGATATACTCATAGTTTCCTATGTCGCGTTCATGTGTTGGAGATAATAAGGTAAATAGCATGCATATTTTTTTTATTTTTTAAAGGGATTAATTTGGAACCGAGCTAACTCAATCGTTTGCTTGATCGAAAATTAGTTCTATCACATCTATGTGAAAGCGTAATTTCTCACTTATAAAGAACAAAAAGTACAATTGATTATTGAACCAGATCGATAAACTGTAGTTCTATAAAATTGATTGTTTAGATGCTTTAATAATATTAATGCCAATAATACACTTGCATCATACATAGGCAGTACAGGGAAAGAGCCAGAGACTCGAAGATTAGGAAGATATGGCGAGGAGAACGAAGAATCATATATAAGCAAAAGAGCCAATTCGAGAGAGACACCACAAAAGGATTACCATCCGAAGAGGCTGAGGAGTAAGAATGCCGATCAATCGTCGAGGGGGAGAGAGGGAAACATACATGAAAAGATATATATATATATATATATATATATACACACACACACATTAAGAAAACAAATGTTATTCTCCTTTTTTGATATTTCTTTCAAAAATACCCTTTTTTATATGTCATAATAATTCAGCAGTAATATTATAATTGAATAATAATAATATAAATAAAAAACTTAAAATTATCCATAAATTTTCTCTCTGCGTATAACTTCTTTTTAACTCCTCATTTTTCTTTATTATTTTTTTTACCAATAACTACTTCTTGAAGAATTATAAATAAAAAAATAAATTAATAGAGCAATAAAAACACATGCAGGATTGTCGGGATCGTTGGCTATGCCTTAATAACTTATATGGGCCTTGGGGGCATTTAATTGGGCTGCTTAAGGGGTTTGCGAATAAGCGGGCTGTGGATCTAGTGACATTGGCTAGGGTTGAGGCGGGAGCGGCGACTCACTCTACTGTAGTTTTGGAGGCAATGTTAGATGAAGTGTGAGATTTTGAAATTTTATTGTTTGTCCTACATTTAGTTCGTCTAGCTATGTTAGGTACTTGTTTGAATTGTTCTAGTGTAGTTTACTTTAAGGGATTCATTTCTATCAAGCCTCGAATTCAGTTGATTTCTTGTATTCTACCACTTTCTTCAATTAACTATCGTTTACCTCAAAAAAAAAAACAACCAGACCAAGACAGTAGACATCGTTAAGAAAATTGGGACCCGAGAGAACCATGAATAACAATTGTTCTCAGCCAGCCGGTTCAACTCCTTCATCAATTACAAGCTGGGAATAATCTTATAATACAAGCCATTATGGGGCTAATAGAACTCATCAGATTATGTTAAAATCCAGTAAATTAGGTACTCAGCCAATAACAAAGGCTGTAAAATTAATACTTCCAATTTTACAAATAACACACTCACACTAATTTTTTATTATCTTTTTAATTTAGTCTTATTTTTTCTCTTCCTATATTACCCTTGGATGTGGTTCTCTATCGTATTGTATCGTCTCTCTCTCTCTCTCTCTCTCTCTCACTTTCTTTTGAAAATAAAACACCGATGCCTTCTTTGACTGGAGCCAAAGTCTCGAAGATCTACTATATATTGTATTCCATTGTATATGCAAAGTTCTTTAGTGTTGAGTTTTGGCCTTGCCTACTTCACCATTCTTGGCCCCGATCGACGCTTCATTATGACAGCAAACCCCACCGTTGGTTTAGCAAGTAATCGTTAAAGACTGTGAGTTCGCCGAGGTAGTCAGGTCAACAAAATGAAGGCAGTAAAGTCGCAGAACCTGTTGTCAACTTGTTGTGATTCTCCCGGCCATTCTGACGAGAAAGTTTCATTGACATCTTCCTCAGCTTCACCCTCGCCTGGAGGAACACGACGTCGAGGTGCTGACATGATTTATGGGAAATAGAGAGAACCAACTCGAAGACCCACTCTGATAAGAAGGACTACGACAAGTCAAAGATTTCGTTCGACAGATGGGCGGATGCATATCAACTTAAAATCTGCATATGGGATTTTTCTTTTTTGAGGATGAATGATTGTCTGGGTTGTGGTAATGTTGTGGGTACCAAAGCAACTGCAAGAGATTTTATTGCATTGGTAAATTTTATTAAGAGAAAAGTAGAAGAGAGATGATCAATGGGATGTTAAATTCCAATGGAGGACTAGGAAAGTATCTGCTTGATGGCTTGAGAGAGAGAGAGAGAGAGAGAGAGAGAGAGAGAGAGAGAGAGAGAGAGAGAGAGAGAGAGAGAGAGAGAGAGAGAGAGAGAGAGCTTCAGTTAAAAAAGATAAAATAAATTAGACTGGGAATGTCATTTGTAAAATGGCACTGGGAATGTCATTTGTAAAATGGGGAGTGTGAATTTCACAGCCCATAAACAAAAGCCATGCCCAAAAAGAGAAAACAACAACTTAAGGAACTCTTTGAATAACTTAGGCGTGTCCTCGTACGCCGCCACCTTATTGTGGTGGTTGTTGGTGTTGTTAAAGTGGTAAAGGAGACAAGATGAACCGGTGCATAGTGTTTGAATTGGAGCTTATAGCTGTAGTACATCTCAACTTTGGAATATATTTTCTCCTCTCAACATTCAGTGGGACAATGATGCTTTCACCTGAAAAGGTTATGCCGCTGCAGGTGCCGAAAAGTGATTGCTTAGTATTGGATCCGTCAACCTTCATCATTTCCTTGTACCACTTGGTGGCCACATCATCGTCAGGCCCCTACCTGAACTAAAGCGAAGGTGACGCCGCCTTAGACATTAAAATTTCAGAGGCCTAATTTTGTTAAAGGGAGTAAAATGTGAAGACATAAACTAAATTTGACATCTTATATTTATTCAAAGACTTCGTTGGGAACTTGAACTATCTACTTTCCGCAACACATGAGTCTAATCGAGTCACACACTAATATATATCGCATTAGTAATATTGACTGCAAAATTAATCAAAAATTTTAATTTTATCGTTGAAAAGAGATAACTAGTATGCGATAAATAAATTGATTCAAAGAAATGGAGAATTCGACGATCCAATCGTCCACCGTTGACGCAGACTAGACACTAAACACGTCTCAGAAGACTCACAGTCTCCCTCATACGGCTCAACCAATAAAAAACCTTGATTTCATAATCTTCTACCTAAAATGCTTCTACTTTTTTCTTTCCAATTCCTACAATACCCCCACCCACCCGTGCAAATCTAGCAAAGTAATTGGTTGTCCTTAGCTTCAACTTGGCAAGGCGGTTATACGGAAGAACTTTTTCACCCCCAAAAAAATAATTTTTTTATACATTCCAATTGATCAAAATTTGAATTAAATTTATTAATATTACGGATGATTACAGTGTAGTGTTTAGAGTTTATTTATTTTATTATAAGTAAGTTTAATCAATTGTGTCTCAAATCTAATTTATTTTCTTTCAATTTATCGATGAGTTTAATTTTTGTCTTCTTTTAGATGAAATTTTTATTTGACACAGGTGTGTACAATTTTTGGCTACGTCACTGGGAAGGATCCCTTTTATTCTCTTATTCTTAGAGGTTGTCGGCGGAGCTTGGTAGGTACTTTTCCTACTCAAGTAGGCGAACAATTTTTATGCCGGTCAGATTTGACTGGTTCTAGTCAAGTTGCGGTAGTGAGATCGTTCTTGTCTACGCTGGAACGTCCTGCATTCCTTTACGAATGTTGCCAAGTGAAATATCGGGGCGTGGTTGTATTGTCGTTGTCTTTTTGACTAGTTGGCGATTTGAACTTCCAGTGTAGGGGTCGTCAACGGGTCAGGCCAAGCCTCCGTGGGCTGGGTCTTGCGGGCTGGGTTGGGCCGTGTTTTTGAGAAAATTAAATAATTACGGGTCGGACCGGGCCAGGTTTTAAGCACAATTGTAAAGCCCAAGCCCGATCAATGAAACTGGCCCGGGCCGAGTATCTCTATAATTTTCAGGCCAGACCTAATTATTTTCTATATAAAAAACAAGTCAAACTCACTAGTCGCAAAAAAATAAAATTAAAAATTTGACTAATTTGAAGTGTTTTCTCACTCTAATAGATACCCTAATATACTAAACTCAAATATAATTTTTTTTGTTCAATCCTTTATCAAATTTAGTAAGAATGGAGAGAGAAAATAACTAATAGTTAAACTTTTTCCTCAAATATGTTTTTCTCTTCATAGTGTTTATTTCAATTCGACTTAGAAATATCTAGAACTATTGGAGCAAAAGTTAAAAATATGGTGGTTATATTTAGCTTTGTGATAAATTTAACTAGAAAATAAGACTCTACTATTGATGATGCTTTTAGATCACTGCCCAAATATCAATTCAAAAATCATATAACATTTTCAAAACAATGAATCAAGATTTTCTTTATATAAAACTAAATTTATTTATTAATGTCAAGTACAAAATGATAATCTAAGAGAAAATCCAACTATCCAACTAAGAATTTATTCATTAAGGCCATAACTTATTTTCTTATTTATGTTTTTTATATAAGTATATATTATAATTCATATATTAAATTTAAGAAATTAAAATACAAGATATGCATTCGGGCAGGGCCAGGCCGGGTGAGCTTCTTACAGGCCGGGTTGGGCCGGGCTTGAGTCACTAAGCCCAAGTCCAACCCACGGCCCGATGGGTTGGGCCTATTGCAAGCTTTTTTTGGGCCGGGTCAGGCTTGGACTTCTCGGGCCTCCGCAGGCCTCAGAGGTCCGCATGCCAAATGATGAGACCTATTCCAGTGGAATGACGTTCAACGTCGAGGCCAATATAGTGGATGATGCAAGGATCGTTGAGGACTTGGATTGGGTTGTGCATAAATGGGGGGAGGGATTATGTCCCTTAGAGAATCTCCAATGGTATGGCCAAATTTATCTGTGAAATTTGAATTTTGATATATGACATGTAATTGCCAGTTTTGTCAAAATTGAGCTCCAACCCATCTGTCAAACAAAAAATATTAAAATATGTAGTCCAAACACAAATGCATTCTCTTTGTTCTTCATTGTTCTACTATTCCAAATTAACCTGGGAAGCAATTGAAACCACTGTCCATCCTGGATCTATAATCATTGTCGAACCAACATTCTCCCCCATATACACAGCCCATGCCATCTGCACTAAGATTTTTCAAGTAACAGATTCACATGCTAACAAGAATCCATATTCAAAAACAACAATTGAACACAAGTAGTTTGGACCCAAAATATCATGTTTAGCGTCTCATAATTCACGTTATTATTGATTCGTCTAATTTAAGGGTTTAGTAATAACTTTTTCTTCCATCGAGAATTTGATTTGACTTTCTTCTTGAGAGTTGTAGAGAATTTTATTTCAAGCTTGTGAAAATTTTTAGTATATTTTTTGGATACCTGAGCTAATTTTTACAAATTTTTGAAGTTGTGCGCGTGTAAAATAAAGAAGGGATTTAATTTTGTGGCAGTTTGATCTCAGCCGTCGATTTTGGCTGAGATCAAATATAGGCCGTCGGATTAGGTGAGTTGCTTAAGGTATAAATAGGGAATTAAATAGAAAACCTAGTTCATTTTTCTCTTCGGTGCTTGACCCGGTTTGTTAGAGAGACCCGCACCGCTCGACTCGACCCAATAGCCCGACTCGCCGGAAACCCATGTCGGCCGACCATCTTTGACGGCGTTTCTGGTATGGTTCGAAATCCCATTACTCATGGATAGCATTGCTGGGATATTATGGGTGATTACAAGTCTGGCTAGAGAGAATCGACATGATTCTTTTCCACAGAGTACTGCCACTGGGCTCGACGGTTTTCCGGCCAATTGACGATGACATGTAGGGATTTTAGGTAGATTAGGATGGCAAGAATGCTTTTAGGGGTGGTTCGTGGAACGACATAGCTTATCTGCGCCATAATTGGCCTCAAAAGATTTCCGGCTATTTTGAGGCCGGTTGGTTTCGGGCTGAATTTCGGCCACCTCGGGCGTAGTTGAGTAAGGTGGTAGTGAGAAAAGTGGTTGGGCTCGAAGAGAAGAACGTTTTGGTTGGTTGATCGCCATCGTTTTGGAATTGGTGGTTCGCGGCTGTGGCGGTGGTTTCGGCCACAATGCCGCCTAATCTCCCACTAGTGAAGAAGGAAAAGTTGTTGGGTTTGTCGAGATGAAGCTAGATGTGTGAGCTTTGGGGTAACCGAAAAATTCGTCAGAGGTGGTGCATGAAGGCCACGCACGCTGCTGTCCACGGCGGAGCTCCGGCCAGGCAGAAACTTTCTAGGTTTTTTTTGAGACTGTTTATGTATTGTTTCATCGATATTGAGTGATTTCTTATTGTTCAGGAAACTATAATCAGGATCATGATGAAAGGACTTCCGCTGGACAGCAGGATTAGCCGTATACTGTGAGTGGAGACTTTTCTTTTCACAGTCATCATGCGATTTTATGATTTGGTTATGATTTAGTGATTTCAGTTTCTCAGTTTATTTATGTTGGAGACAATTCATGTATTTTCGGTACTCTAGTCATGTCCGGAGGCTATTTAACTATTTTTAGTTTCAGTCATGTTAGAGGTTGTATTATAGTCAGGTTGTTCGCATCAATGCGTCGGTTACTTGGCTGAACCCCGAGTAGCTCTGGGTTGGGTCACGACAAACACCCCCTTGACACTTGATCATATCTGAGCCACAAAAAATTCCCCAGATGATCATGGGTTGTCCCTGGGCCATAATATACTCCCCGAAGAACTCATAGTAGTTAGAGGTCGAAGTACTCTAATCACTACCTCCATTGGTCTGTTATCGTTTTTAGGCTATGGTAAACTCCCAAAACGATTTGTATTGTTGTTTACAGACTCTGCACAGTATTTTTATCATACACTAGTGGAAAGGCATATGAGTTATTTTCATGCTTTTCTATTATAAATAGTTATTACTTTCTGTCCACTCACTCTAACGGTGTTTCATGTTTTCCATATCTTTCCCTGGACCTTTCGTGTTACGTTGCCTAGTTTGCAGTATTTATCTAGAGGTTGCTGGTTCACGTAGGAGGCTTTGAGATCGTGTCATATGCCATCATTAGTAGGTTCATAGTTCAGCCTACTAGTTGTGTCTTATGTAAATTAGAGGTCGCTCTGATAACATGTTTTGTTTCCGTTGTATGTAGTGAATACTGTTCAAGTACCTCTTTGGTATTCTTTCGGTGTTTAAGTTTATTTTTGTTGTAGTTCCTTTGGTTTATTGAGAAGAAACGCTTTGTTGTATAATTTAAGTGTGTTGAGAAATCCGGATGAGAATCGGCACCCCACGGTTTATTTTTGGGAATTAAATTTGAAGTGTGGTTTTAAGTGCAGGTTTTGGGTTCACTTAATTTTAAAGGAAGCTATGTCGAAATTTCAGTAGATTCTTATGTGTTAAGCTAGATCGTCAGGGTCTAATCTCAGTTTAACAACTAAATCGGGGTCGGGTGCTTTCATAGTACCACTTCAATTCATCAACAACTTACCAAATCTTCAGTTTCAATCGGGCACCAACCACAACTCCATTTTTAGTTTTGAGTATATACCCAGAAAACCTAGTTCAGTTTGATTCCGGTCAATTTGCCATTTATTGTGTCTTTGGCAAATCTATTGAGGGAGCTGAAGTCTATCAATTATAGCCGTTAAGCCTTCACCATGTCTTTTGACAGAACGGTTAAAGATGTTTTTATTCATAATATAGTGTCATAGAACAGTCGTACATAGTTAGTCAGGGCTAATGTAAGCAATAATCATTTTGATTATTGTGCGTTATGCCGTTAAGAATAATTATTTACTCTAGTCATTACTTCGATAATATAGTAATTCTCATCTTACTCTAAAGAAAAAAATGTCAAACTTGATCTCACTACAATTGAGAGTGCACCACAATTAGTCTGTGTGAAAATTTCCCTAACTTATACAATTGAACTAATCAACTAAACAGTAGTACTGATCTGTTCTTTAAAGCTGATCATGTAAAATGAAGAACCATGAAAAATAGCAGCTCTTAGCCAGCCGCCAACTTCATTACAACAGCAAGCCATTATGGGCTAATAGAATTCATTAGATTATATTAAAAAATCCAGTAAATTTGGTGCTTAGCCGATAAACAAAAGTGAGGAGGTTAAAAAGAGATAAAAGCCGAAAGAAAAAGTCGGAGAATCTACAGAGATAGCAGTGCCATACTGCCCTCCCACGGCATGCCTTAATTATCACATCTCAATTTTCACTCGATCTGCCAGCCGTTGATTTGTGCAGATCGTCACCATCTTCCATGGGTAGATAATTTGTAATACTTTTTAATTTTGATTTTAGTCTGCCGTAATTAAACGTAACTAAACTAAACACTTACTACTTACAAATCACAATTCTTCCTCTACATTTACTTTCACTTTCTGACATACCTTTTACCACGTACTTCTGTGTGTTTAGGAAAATGTTAGAGTGGATATTTATTTATTTATTACTAAATAAATTAATTAATATTACAAGAATTAATACACATTTTATAATTATAGGAACTAATTTATAAGTAATGTATATTTGTTAAAAACTTCAAACATAGTAGAATTTTCAGTGTGTGGCCATTCTTAATAAAGAGTTTAAGCTCGAGAGTTCAATATCGATTGATTTGGTTCGACGTTATTCTAGTTGCAAACTATGTAGTTGAAATGATTTTTCAAGACATAGAACACTAGCTTTGGCATCACATTTATCCAAAGGTTTATATATTAGATACGAACTATCTAGTTTGAGCTAAATCAAAGCCACAGTTACAACAAATAATTATTACAAACAAATGATGAAAGTTTTGGATTATATTGGATTTGTTACAAACAAATGATGAATGTTGTGCATTATATTGAATTAATTGGATAGGTAACATTGACTGCAAAATTAAACCAAAAACGGCAAAAAGTGATTTTTTTTAATAACGGCAAAAAGTGAATTTTATTGTTGAAGAGTATGGTTAGAAATATACGTATTTTCAAGGAGGTGGAGACTTAGATCGTCCACCATGCCACTGTAGTCTGTAGACTCAGATCACACAATGACACGTGACAGTCTCTCGTCACCGCATTTTGGGCACTAATTTTGACACTCCACTTTTTACAATTCACACTCCCACATCTATTCTAATTATACAAACTTTCAAATTTACCCTCGTGTTATTTGTAATCTTTCTTTTTCTTGCTAGTCTCTCCTGGCACGGCAAAATTTTCTGATGTCAACCTATTGATATCAATCAGGCCGGCCCTGAGTTTTAGGTGGCTTAGGCGAAATTTTTTTTGGGGCTTATACATGTAGAAAAATTCTTCTATACATAAGAAAAAATGTGAAATTATAGGGGCCGTATACATGTTGAAGAACAAATTCAAATAATTAAAATTTGAGAATTAGTGTAAAGAAGTACTTGCAAAAGTACAAATAGAGTTACAAGGCTACAATAAATTTAGGAAGAAGCTGGATACGAAGAGATTTAAGAAGAAGGTAAAAATGAATGATCAAATTTGAATCGACAAATGATTTTAGTTATTTATTACTTAATTTTTTGTTAAACATGTTCTTTTCGTTATAAAAAAAATCTTATGTCACCTTCCGTACATAGTACATTTTTTCTTCAACTATCTTTATTTATATTTTAATTTATATATGAATAGTACATTTATGGGTTCTGGGCTCAAGCTCCTTTGTGCCTATAACTAGGGCCGCCACCGATAATTATCAATGAGGCGACATAATATGTTTAGAAACTCCATATGAGGGCATGATTTTGTTGGGAATGTTCTTTGTAATTTTGGAGCTTTAAATGTCAATCATATATAATTGGGAAAGCTATGTAAACAGTAGGAGACTAGGACTTATCAACCGGAGGTGTCGATCTCACTCGGTGGAGAAATCTGCATCGGCAAATCACCGTAGCAGTGCTACGGTGCTACCCATCATTTTAAAGTTTGTAAGAAAAACTAGCTCCAAGAAACTGGGCTTGGTGTCGCAAGAGGGTTAACCGGGTCGGGCGTGCATTGGCTGGATGATCGGGCCTTTTGGGCTGGACGTGTTTCCAAGAATCGGCCTCGCCTGCAATTCCTCCTCTAATCCTAGCTATCGGAATGTGTATATATAAAAGCAGGAGGGAGATAACACACTGGGATCGTGACTCGTGGGGGAAGGGAAGAGAGGAGAGAGAGTTGCTCGGCCACAGGGCAATAATGGAATTAAGGCTATTAGAATAGGAGTGGGAGTGTGGATGGTAAAAAGAAGAGTGTCAAAATCAGTGCCCCATTTTTCGCTACTTATTACAACCACGACAAAAAGCCCAAGAAAATGTACCATTTTGAAAAAAAGATAAGCGAGAGAAACGGACCAAATAGCCAGAGCAGCTAGCAGTGACAGTACTGTGAGTGAGTGGAGCACTGGAGCTACGTACGTCAATGGCGGTAGTAGAGTACAGGTCACACAGGGACGACGCCTGGTACGACGTCCGCCTCGTCACGGAAAATGTCACCGGCGACCTCCGCCTCCGAATCCACCTCCTCAACTTCTCCGACGACGAAGACGAGTTCGTCTACGCCAAAGACCTCACCTCCTTCCAAGACCTCGACCAGCTCAGGTCCCGCGTCCTCCGTCAGTCCGAGCAGCTCCAAGACTCCGAGTGCTCCGCCGTCGACAAAGGCCTCCTCGTCTGCGCCTCTCGCACCTTCCACCCCGACGACCGCCGCTTCTACGACGCCTTCGTCGACTCGGTTAGTCTCTCTCTCTCTCTCAAGTGCTTGTGAAAATGCCGCTGTGGAAATATTGTAGTGTTTGATTTTTTGAGATGCATAGCAGGTGTTTGTGAAAATGCGTGTGGATATATTTGTGTGATTAATTAGGCTGTGCATAAGAGGCATAGAGTTGTGGGAGGAGATGATGAGTGCAGGTGTAGCTTCATTCTGGAGTGGATTCACGGACTGCAAGTTGGGACTGTGGCGGCTCTGACTCTGGAGAACATTTGCAGAGTCCTGCTGCCTGCTGTGGACGAAGAGATTGACCCGTCGTTGACCTCTTTCCTCGACGCAGCCAAGGAGAAGATTGACAACTCTATTTCGAGCTTGACGTCTATCGAGGTTTCGGTCGAGAAAGGTAGTGAGTATGACAGTGACTCGAGCAGGCTCAGAAAGAGGCACAAGGGAAGCACTACTCAACGTTTAGACAAGGCAAGTTTTAATATTTTGCAAAAATAGAAAGTTCTATTTGAAGTTCGGATTATTGCCGCCTTCTGGTGATAGATTGATCTGTTGTCTGATTTGTCTCACTTCTTGGTGTTCTTGTGAGAATGTTTGATTTCTTCAAATTCGTTTCTTATTCTGGGTTTCTTTCCTAACTTGAACATGACTGATACAGTGAACTTATTGACTTTGTATTTTATCATTTTCTCTCATGAAAATTCTCCTCATTTACTATTCTCAAATTAAGTATAGTGTTTATCTGTGGTGAATCATGAACACTGCCTTACATAACTATTTGGTGATTTTGGTTTAGACATTAATGTCTAACATCAATACAGGATCATATGAAAATTTTAATTTAAGTTTTCTTTTTCTTTTTTTGTGGTTCTTTTGAATTGTCAGGGCTTTGCTGACTTTTGTTTGGTAAATTGAAGTTTTGGACTATAATGCCATATCTCAGTGCTTGTTGTTTTTGTGATATTAGTTTAGTTTAGTTTCTTACTCTGGGTTTCTTTCCTAAATTGAATAGCATTGATACAAGAAAGTTTTTATCTACCTGATGATAGCTTTCCCCTCTTTACATTCAATCTGTTCAAATAGATTGCATTGGCAGACATTTGAGAATGAGTTTGAAGTCAATGTTTGACACCTCCTGTGAACACATACATGTTGTCTGAGCCATATGTTTTCTATCCATTTCTATGCCATTTCCTCATTCTTTGGATACATTCATTCTACGTTCTCTTTTTTAAAACAATTCTGATGCTAGTTTCCCTATTTGTAGGATGGAACCCGTGGCAGGGGATCGTTAGTCTCATGTTCGTCTTCTAAAGGTTTGTACAGATTTACTTTGAGTTTGGGAGAAATGCATTAGTATCTCTTTCTGAAGGCTCTACTATTTTCCAAAGCAGAGATAAGGAACAGCTCTTCTTCTAGGGGTGGACAGGACACGGATATTGGAGGGGCTCCACATATGATATTTGTTGAGAATCTTGAGAAGGGGATCTCATCATCTACTATTATGGAATTCATATACCAGCATCTTTTAATATCTTGTCAAGCATTTGTTTCTCCAAGTAAGCCGTTAGAAGCTTATACAAGAGGAACTATCATGTTGAACAACAAAAAGAACCCCGACAAGTTATCTAAGTTTTTGGCCAGTCCGGACCATATCATCATTAGCTCAAGAGGAAGGTATAACTTCTTTTATTACTTATATCGACTCAAACTGGTCAGGTAGAATGATATCAAAGAAAATGAACCATACAGCCTCCTTATAGTTAAGAAAGCAACTGGAAACTGGTAGGGGTTGTAAGATTTGAACCTTGAGCCTTATTCATTGACATCTAATGTTCATCCTGATTAATTATAATGCAGGCCCTGGGTTGTGACCGAGAAGTTATCCTTGGATGACACAAAAAGGGGATCAGTTGAAACCTTGAAGCTATCTCAGGTCAGCTTCTTTAGCTTTATCCTGCGAGTGTGACTATATAAGGGCGTATTCCCATCCTTTCTCTACACAAGTTCATCTCATACAGCCTCATCAACTATTCATCGATTATAAACAAACCTAGTTTGCTGCGTTGTAACACGTAATCGATTTGTATTTACCCAAATAGATGAGCAGATAATTTCTGACTGACCCTCTCATTCCCTATTTGTGAAACTGTTGAAGAGTCAGAAAGCATAACATAACCTTTTAGAATGTAAAATAACTCGTACAAAATATTATTGCACCACTAAAAAGTACTTTCCTTGATGATTTACAGACGGCCTTAGAGTGTCGAACTCGATGTAGCAAGGATTTGAAGGTTGTCATTTCTGGTAGTCAAGAATACACAAAAGCCAAGCAGCTAAAGGATTTGTTTATGGTTTTTACTGATCATCAGTGTGGACTTCATCAGAGATTACTCCACGAAGAGGGGAAAATTTTGCAGCAGGCTATGTGATGGATTGTAGAGTTGAAGGGCTAAAATCTAGTTACTTTTGTAAATACTGAATTGGTCCGAGTCAAGGCAAAATGTATGTGGTTGTTACACATGTGGTATCTGAATTTCAGTGTTTCTTGAATTTCCTGTCACCATCTTTAAAGTTCATATAATGTACTGGTGTTGTATCAGTTCTTGCATAGAATTTTTTTTTTGGCGAAGGAAACTAAAATAATAAAGAACAGAATGATGAGTGGAGAACCACCTTTCAAAGATAGCTTATTTTCAACTAAGATATATCATTGTAATAGTTAATTATAAGGGTCATCGAATACAAGGAGTTGGTGAAACTAAATTCTAACACTAGATTAAAATACTGACAGACTCGACTACGGTACACTAATGACACTACGAACCTAGGCTAGACTACTCTAAAAGCTACGAAAATTTAACACAATATACTAGACTCAGTGGCGGACTACCACACCAAAATTGAGGGTATTCAGAGTTGTTTTGGTTACCGAACTTAATCGGCTAAGCTACAGCTACTGCAGAAAATAAATGCTGGAAGTAAATATGATTATGTATGCAAAGAGTTTAGACTATATGATGAATGAGTTAAGAAGCACGCAATCCACCACTGTCATTCCATCTTTCTAACACCTACTTAACCTAATGCACATATCCAATGAATGAAAGTTCCCAGAAAGAGTTGATCGTTACAACCACATCCTATTACCTAATCCTTATGCCTATGCAGGTTTGTCATGGACCTCCCCTACATCTATTCCTCTATGAACCCATCTATTCCTCTATGAACCCATAGTCATGTACCCCAAGGTTTACAAAGAAGAAAGCATTAAGTTCTAGAAAAGGTTTGAGAAGCTACAAGGGTTCACAAGTACACTATGGGCGTGTTTTGCTAGACCTATGGATTTCAATCTCCTGACGGTAAAATTAGTGTATCACTATAGAGAATTCGGTGGAAGAAATTACCTTCAGTCGCCCGTATCTCATGACAATAGAATCCCAACATGCATACTAAGTTGCGCACCAAAGTAAACATACAAGAATTCATACAGTTAGTCATTTAGAGAAAGAAACCTCATTCAAAGAATATGCAAAACTAGGTTAAAGTGTATGCATTAAAAAGACTCCATGTACGGGACTTCAAGCCCCTTAACAATAAGTTTAGTTACTAGAATTCATAGTAGAAGAATAAAAACAATTTATGGAGTTGATACAAACAAACGAGATGAAGAAGAATTCTGGTCAGCCAGAATTCGACGGGTCGAGAATATCTTCGACTGGTCGAAACTGGACAGGTTGAACGGGCTAGTCTCCTTTTGTGGCTTGCTCTCTCGTTGCTCGAAATTATGCTCCCCAAAATGCTGATTACCCTTTCTAAAACCCTAAGATGAGTTTATATACTCCTTGGTTTGATTTCTCCAAATTCTTATTGGTCCAGGCTTCTTTATTTGTACATAAATCCTATTTTTCTCCGTATTGAGTTAGGAATCCTTCTTTTATCTCATTCTCCTTTATTTCTCCACAAAACCTATTAAAACAATAAACATAATTAAATTACTCAAATAATAACAATAAAATAAATATAGGGAAAAAATTAAATACTGAATAGACGCATAAATATGCGACTATCAAAATACCCCACACTTAGACATTGCTAGTCTTCGAGTAATATACTGAACTAAAACTCTTAAAACAACTCAACATAACTCTAACTACATGATTCTAATGCCCTTAACATATTGTCTCAGCAATCTTCCACAATTCCAACACCAAGATTAGTGTGACTCCACACTCCCATTCCGTAAAGTTTTGAAAGTTGATCTCAATGCATGACACATATGTAATATGTAGGACAAAGACATAATCATGGTGGATGGAGCTGCAACATGCAATAAACAAGTCAAGATTCACCCTCACAGAAATATACTCTCACAAGTGTTTCTCTCTAAGTATGTCTAAGGTATTCACTCAACTCAAGTACTTGCCAAATGGACCAAACCATATGCTTACTCTTGTGACTAATCTCCACAGATCAAAGGCTGTCATCTTGAGGATCAAAATGACTTTCAAAAGGTTGTAATGGGGTCTTGGCTTATAGGTTAAAGAATAAATGGGTATAGATTGCAAACACAATTCTAGAACCTAGTAGAGCACCAATAATAAGAGACTTCTTCAAACTTTACAACCATGAACTTTTTCACTACTGTGGCCTGATTTCATCTTGTTGGGCCTTTACATCATTCTTTTCATCAACAATTGACTCGAGTATCAAGCTAGACATCACAACCTTTTTTTCTTTTTACATTAGCTTGATATCCCACACTTATTTCTTGTTATCTCGGATTATTGGCTCATTCTCAAGGCCAGAATCTCCTGGTAAAGTGAAAGTAACTGAAACCAAGTCTGTGACTGAATTGAAGTCCCTGGATCCTACTACTTTCATGATATGGCAAGATTCTAAGTCTGGATGTGATGTTTTACTATATGTGTCAAATGATTTTCTACTATTTCTAGAATGAAATTTAAATGGTGTACTAATTTAGCATGTGGTACACTATAACCTTAATATTGTAAGATTAATGGGAGTATTTCTAATGTGTTAATGTGTTCTTTAGTTGTAATTGTGAGACAGATTAAAAAAATATAAATAGTAATGTTGTCATTATTATAAGTTGAGGCCAGTGGGTTGTCTGAGGGTAACCATAATTTGAAGCAAGTAATTTTTTTCACTGGTTTTCTGCCTCTGTTAATTATGCAAATAAAATTATACCTTTGTTATGCTGAGATATTTAACTTCAGTTAAATTAATGTGTGTTCAATTTTTATTTCAGTATAAGTCAGTATTATGTGCTGCCGTTATTCTGAGGGTTATAGTTCATAAGGGATGGTACTACAGATGTTGTTCTGCTGAAAAGTGCTATAGGCATGTAGCAAAGAAGGAGGAACTTAATGACCAGTACTTTTGTATGATTCATGGTCAACAAGATCCCAAGCTCAGGTAACTGTATATAGCACTTGGAAAACACACTGTTAGGACTACATGTATAATAATATTACAGTTATTTTTTATGTACATGCATTTTTTTCATTGTCATCTACTTATTAGGGTCCTCATTTTCAGTTTTAGAGTCTACGTTATCATTGATGATGAAGAAGATCAGATCACTTTGTGCATCATGGGTAGGGCTGTTGAAGAGCTTTTTGGTGCTGAGTTGGTGAAAAACAATGTGTATCCAGGGAATACAACTGTGCCACCAGAAATTTTTACAGTCATTGGTAACAGTTATCTTCTTGAAATAACACTAAGTCAGAGTGGTGATCTTATGTTGAGGAGTGCGAGCACCAAGGAAGAGTTGTCTAAGACAAATGGAGAAGATAGTTTTGTGATACAGACACCTGAGAAGCAAGTTATGAAGTGTGACAAAGCAGAGGTGACTATGTCCAGAGAATTGTTTCCTGCAGATTCAAAGAAGAAAGCTAAGAGGTATATCTAAAGCTAGGATATCGATGAATTCAGAAAATTGCTTACAAATACTATGTGATTTTATCGTGATGTAATATGTTTGCAGTGATGAAGATGAACCTGTGTCTTCAACAAAAAATGGTGATAACGAGGAGGAGGGAAACACAATGTATGATTGATGTAGTTGTTCAGGTATGATGTGAGATCTATGCTTTTTGAATGCCTATCAAGGTTTAGGTAGTAGATGTTGAAAACATAGGAATCTTATACACACCTACTGATATCATTAATCTGCTGTTTTCTTTCCTTAATTTATTGATGTAGGTGAAGTAGTGACAGAAGATTACTTTGATAAGCAGTATTTGGTTTTTGCGTTCCAGTTGAAGATCAACTGTTTTTGTTCTGACATCCAGCTGCACCTCTCACATTGGACTGCTTTCATGTGTTAATGTTTAATTAGTACTCTTCTATTTGGAAGTGTTATATGACATTTAAACTTCAGCTAATGTTGGGATCATGGAAGTATCCTTGATCATTCAATTAACTATTTTGCCTATCTAGATATGTGTTTATTATAATTTGTAGTTTTTTTTTTGTGTAATATGACTTTGACTGGTATCCATAATATTAGTAATTCAAGTATATATTACATTTTGTGGTGATTGGATTATCTGCTATAGTTAGAAGTATGAAGATTGATTTGTTCTGTTATGGATATGTAATATTTGAGTGCAATTTGGAAATTATAGGTCAAATGATAAATCTTTGGTACCCTATTCTAAGTGTCAATGCATTGAGTACAATTTCATATTCTCAGTTGTGTATTTAAAGTTATACCCATTCTTATGGAATCTCATTGTAATGGATATATTATTCATCATATATGGAAATGAAGTTTGAATTTGTCATCTGTAATTGACCAAATGGACTAAATATTCATCACATCAAATATCATCATTGAGGTATGCGTACTATATGATTGATCATATTCACATTAATTCAACGTATACTACCATATGATATTCTAAAATTAATTGCGATGATTTATGTCCCTCCTAATATTGTGTAAATTCAGTAAGTAAGTATATAAAATGACTAATTACAGGCTGTAAGGATTGTAGTTAGAGAGTTGATGAGTTCGCACTATTTGGTTACCTAACGAGGCCGAAGATAAATCGATTTCACTGTCTATCCTGAAACGGTCGATCGGTCTGGGTTCATCTGCTTTGGCTATTCTGTTTGAGTGCCTTTTTCCTTATCTCCTTCTATCAAAACGCTTCTCAGGGCCAACTGATTGCCTTTTCTTCATCAATTACATCCAATGCTGTTTAACAGGTAGATAGCAAGATTTAGCCGTAGTTTGGGTAAAATACATTTTGTATCTATGATTCTGTAACTTTAATTGATTAATAGACATGGTTAAAGAATTTTTGATAACATTTTTCACGGTTTAATGATGATGAAATTTACCGGGGCATAACCATGGCCATGTTGTTAATTTGGTTTAGTACTAGATGTCTATTATTTCGTCATTTGGCAATTTTGTTGGATTTAGTTAGTAAAGGAAGATTTCACATTGCTACAGTGTATTTGTACTCAAGTGTAGGTAGATCTAGCTTTGTCATTTTTAATCTTTTATATTCTTCAGATTGTGATGTTTTGGGTTAAATAGTGCACATGATGATACCTTTATATTGTAGTTCAGTGATTGCAGGTTAATTTGTGATTGCAGAGATGAGTAGTTATACAGTAGGTAATAGAATAGGCAATTACATGTTATGTGAAGATGGTGATTTGATTCCAATTGTAGTTGAAGTCATCCCACTCCCAGCAGCTTTTCCACGAACTCAATCCTCAATTTCGGGACGGATAAGAGAAGAAATGTCTTCCATTGGACAATATGTTCAAGCTCTTTCACCGTGTCCTCGATCTTCCACTTTCATTGAACAAGAAGTAGATGATCTGAATCATTATAGCATGAGACACAAAGGAGCACATGGTAATACGGTTTCTGGCGGATGGAAGAGAATGGAGTCAATTGTTGGAAAGCTTGATGTTCCTGAACCAAAGAGATCGAGGGGCCTGAGACGTGGGAAGTTAGTGCTAATATCTAAAAATAAATTATCAAATATGTTAGATTAATTATGATGGTAAAATTCTTACTGTTTTGACTGAAGATCTAATGAATTATTTATGTTTTACATGTTTTAGGAAAGAATGTGTGGTTGGTGGTTCAATTGGTGCAGCAAATGGTGATATTTCAGGTAGGTGTTGATCTTATATTTCAATTTAAACTGTGCACATTAGTCATCTCACTGCGTTGATGATTTCTTAATGATTTTGATTTATCTTTCTGTCATTGAATTGAAGATTAGGGCATTGTGATTCTATGTGGTAGCATTATATGTACTGCGTTTCGTGTACTGAGCATATATTTATAGTAATTACATGATGGAAGAATATAGTGGCATAGGTGATGCTACGTAAGTCCAAATTCATTGTTTGAAATAGATATTTTGTAGTTAGGAATGATGATCATAAGTTTATTTCAAGTAGCTAATTCTCTCATGCAGTGCATGAAGAATATAGTGTTTATATGCCAGGTACAATTTGGAGTGATTACATGATACAAGCACTCCATGAGATGATTACTAATAAATAATCTTGAACTTATCATCATATATATAATTTTTGGGATTAATAATGTCGATCTAATGTTTATCTGATAATCTGCAGTGGAGAATGTGGTTGAACATAAAAGGGTGGCAAAGAAGAAAGGTGGGTGGACAAAAGGAAGATCTAGGAAGGGACACAATGAGGATGCTGGCTGTAAGGAGGTGGGTGCTGTGTCAAAAAAGGGTCAAGGTAAGACAGGATAGCCAACGGGTAAGAGTAGAAAGAAGATTAGAGATGACATGATTGCTTGCAAAAAAGTACCTGCCACCATAAGTGGTGAAGTAGAGGATCAAAAGCAAGGTGATAGTAATGCAAAACGAGTGGTAGAGGAACCAGCAACTCAGGCCAAGCCAGCTCAAATGGCAGATGAAGGGCATGAATCCAATGCTGATAAGCTGTCCAGAGAGAAAGTAGTGGACATGCTATAGGTCATACCAAAAATAATGAAAGTTCAGACTATTCTGCTTACTGAAGTGAAGAGTTTTCTGGTGGAGAATATTTGTCTATTGAGGGAGACAAACAAAGCAATGCAGCAAATCTGTAAGATCATAATTGAAGCAAATGATAAGTTTGACAACATGGTTGAGTTTAAGATTAAGTAATTATTTTGTGTTGCAATTATTATTAATGGTCCTTTCGTATCTATGCAAATGAAAGTTTATTTATTTTCACCACATAGGTTAGTAATGGTTGATCTAATGTATACTTGCAGATACAAGAAATCCATCATGTGAAACCAGCCAGATCAGACAGGCATGTTTCAATCTCAATTATATATATTATTTTGTGAGGTATTAGTATCAGGTTTTAATATCTTCATTCTAATGCTAAGGTAATTAAGTTAGAGAACATGCATATTTTGGCTCATGCAGTAATAAATTCACCTCTGATAACACATGCAGCTGGCAACATTTTAGCATTAGTTTGTTGTAGGATAATAGGGGTTAGAGAGATATAAATTGGTATGACTTACCTCATCGGTCAATATGAATGAACACTATTGAGTATCAGATTGAAAGTTCATTGCTGTGTATAAGATCATATGATATTTGTTATATATAAGTAGCTTAACTAATTTTTATTTCATTTGTTGTCTTACTTTGTTTGATCTCAACTTTGTTTTGTGGTCTAAACTTATTTGTATCATATTGTTTGTGGTTCTCTATATTTTTTTTCCATATCAAGATTGCTTCCTTTATGTCAACTGGTGGGACATGTGTAAGAATGGATAAGAGGATGTGAAATGGCTATAGTGAGTTTTTGAATTATTGCATGTGCTCCATTCTTTGCAATTTACTGATTTGATACTTTGGCAATTTAGTGACCAGTGGAGACCAGTAGTTTCAGAGGTTTGAAATTAGGAATTCAGTTTTAGTATATATTAGCTGTGTATGTTTATAGCTCAAGGGTGCTAGACTTATTTGTATCATGTTGTTTGCCATACTCTATATTTATTTCCATATCAGGATTTGATGTTTTAATTCTACTTGTGTAATTTGAGTAAGAATGGATAAGAGGATGTCATATGGCTACAGTAGATTTGAATTATTACCCTTGCTTCCTTCTTTGCAATTGGCTGATTTGATGTCTTATTCATACATGTTGTCTTTATTTATTTGATTTGGTCTATTCATTGCAGGTTTTCTATCAATGATTGCTTTATGGGTGCATCAAATTTTCCGTGGCAATCAACAAAAGAGTTCTTTGTAATTTTGGCTCTTTGGAGATTGTTTGTATATTATTGATTGTATTAGTTAAACTGGTTGTAATATGTATGCAGACGAAGCTTAAGGTTTACGCTGGTTCTTAGTTATGATTGCTGCACG
The DNA here is from genome assembly GCA_946800695.1 of Geum urbanum. Classification (NCBI taxonomy): domain Eukaryota; kingdom Viridiplantae; phylum Streptophyta; class Magnoliopsida; order Rosales; family Rosaceae; genus Geum; species Geum urbanum. The sequence continues at coordinate 68,501,104 of OX326998.1, read as the reverse complement.
TATGAACATTAGTTATTTGTAGCTTATTAGTTGTAATTTGTAGTTTTTATCGTCTTACTAAATTGAGCATGTGATTAGTGTGATAATCGGTCTGTTATGTTAATTTTTACTTTGCTGTTTAAGCAATTGTGATATTCAAATGCCTTATATATCCAATACTTACAGATGGTGCATATACTGGCAGATTTTTTTTTTATATCCTAGAATTTGAGTCTTCGATATACTGTGCATATTATGCAATCAATAGTGAGTTGCATTATTCTCATTATTCTACAAGGCTTATCCACATATCAGCAACTAGAAGTTCTATAAAAAGCCATATAGCTATTTCACCATTCACACCAGCGTAGCATCATGTCGTTCATGTTCTTTAGCTTTTCCCTTCTATCCTGAGTTCTTATTGTGTTCTGCCAACTTTTATGTTCAAGTGTTTGTGACTTCTTCTGTAATTTTTTTCCAGTGAATACTGATAGATATTTTAGTTTAAATATGAATCGCACATGCAAAAGGTATTCAGGACATAGAATAAAAGTTAGAGTGTGTAGATTGTGGAAGGATGACTCATTGTTTAATGAAGCGGGAATTCGATTTGTGTTAATTAGCCCACAAGTATTATCGATTAGACCATTACTTTTGATATTATATTGTTTATATGGATGTAGTGTATGGCACTAGTTAGTTCATTTTTGTTATATACTTATTCTAAATAGGGGCATGAATTTGAAGGAACGATGTCCGAATTAGCAATGAGAGAATATGCCGATTGTCCATTTCAAATAGGGCGCTGCTACAATATTACGAGCTTTTATACCAAAAACTTTCCTTTGATTCCGAGAGTCATTCCATCAAATAAGCATTTAGAGTTTACCACAAGCAGTGTTATGGAACCTGTTGGAGCATATGATGTAACAATCCCCTTCATGCTTTTCACTTGGTTGAATTTGATCATGTTGAACATCATTTTATCCCCTTTTCTTTGATAGATATGTTTTTGATATTAAAAAATTAATTTAGAAATTATACATGTGTAATAATATATGATCTTATTTCTTATTTTGAGACGTAAAGATGTGATGGGAAGGATTCATGAAATACACATGCCTCATAGTCATACAATGCACTGCATGAGAGAGAATATCAGGGCAATTATAACTTTGATGAATCAGAAGTAAGTGTATAAATACTATGTTTATTATTTTTTATTTGTACTTATTCATTTATTAATATGGTGTTTATATGCAAGTATTGTGTTTCAAATATTATAAAAATGATTATCTTTGTTCTATTCATTGTGTGATAGCAATGAAGTCATAAAGATCTCAATATTGCCTCCTATCGAGCAACATATAAACTTCGAGTTTATATTTGAACAAACTACTGCAATAGTTGTAATATTTACTGGCATTCAGAGTCGAAGAACTACTAATGGCAAGTGACAATTATGTAGTTTTAACTTAAATTCAATATCACATAAATGCCACAGTAGTCATTTAATATTATTTTGTTTTCATAATATTAGGAACTCAAGAACTTTCCACCACTTCCTTAATAAATATATACTACAATGAAGACCATTGTAAGTTCAAAATCTTTAATGGTCAATTATATAATATGTCTTATTTTTTTGCAAATTGTATTTGTTTATTATAATTAATTTTCACATTTATTAATTTTATTATTGGAATAAAAATTTTGGATCTCATAAACAATATTATTGCATACTTATTTATAGTAATTGATATACCCACGTAACTATATAATTCATTAATATTTTTTTATTTTATACGATAAGTTGAATCAACTGAAATTAACAAAATGCAAAAAAAGTTCATGTCACTACAAGAAAACATCACTTAGACCACGGAAACGTAATTGTTCCGTGGTCCAAGTGACACCTGGACGACGGAAATGACTCCGTCGTCCAAGTACCACCTGGACGACGGAGAATGTCATCTCCGCCGTCCAGGTGGTAAGCTGGACCACGGAGTCTTTTCCGTCGTCCAAGTGATCACCTGGACGACGGAGAATGCCGTCTCCGTCGTCCAGGTTATCACCTGGACCTCGGAGTCTTCTCCGTCCTCCAGGTGATCACCTGGACGACGGATATTGTATTCTCCGTCGTCCAGGTGATTACCTGGACAACGGACCGACACGCCGTCGTCCGAGTATACGAAACGTACTTCCACTTAGACGACGTACCGACACCTCCGTCGTCTAAGTGAAGCATTATATAAGCTGATCGAATTCATTCCTGGCCTCGATCTATTCATTCCATTTGAAGAATAATTGAAGGAGAAGGGAGAAGGAGAAGCTAGGGAGCTAGCTAGCTAGAAGCTAGGCCGAGAAGAATCAGGATCGATAAGGGATCTCCGCTGACTAGCTAGTTAGCTTAATTAACGTACAGATATCGAGAAAGCCAGCAGGTACGTACGTACGCAGTTAAAATTTGCTTAATTAATTAATTAATTAATTAATTAATATATATTTAGTGAAAACGTACGTACATATATACATGCAAGGATGTTAGCTGATGTTAGCTATATATATATATGTACAGATCGATTAAATTACGTACGTACGTAATTGATGGATCGATGTAGATCGAGTACGTATAATTAAGCGTAAATTAATTGAGAAATATATATATATGTAATAATTAATTAATTATAAAATTTTGTAGCAGTATGGACAAGAGTTGGATGAAGTTAAAGAATAGATGTGATGTCCGGTATATGGATGGAATTAGCGAATTTGTGAATTTTGCGATAGAACATGGTCAGGGAAAGAAACGTTTCAGGTGTCCGTGTCAGAAATGTCTTAATTGTCAGTATGCGGAGGTTAATGTTATGGTGCAACACCTGTACGAAAATGGTATGATATGGAGTTACACTACATGGAGCGAGCATGGTGAAGCAGTAGAGTTCAGCGCAGCAGACTTCAGCTCAGGGTACAGTTACCATGGTGCCTCATCCAGCGGCAGTGGTGCCGGACCCCCAGCTTGCAACCCAACTGCAGATTTGGTCCATGATGCGTTTCCGGGATGTAGTCATGGTGGACACCAACACCAAGACGGAGGTTACAGTACCACTTATGAGCATGATGACACATTCCCCGCAGCTAGCTTGGCCACTGACACCAGTGAGATGGAAAAGTACAACCGGATACTACTTGAAGTGCAGACCCCGGTGTTCCCTGGATGTCGAGAGAATGTGTTGCAATATGTGATGGAGCAAATGAAGATAAAAGTGAAGCACAAAATGTCAGTGAGTGCTTTTGACGAAATTCAGGAGCAAATATGTAAGTTGCTTCCTGATGATCACAATCTTCCTAAATCTCATTATAAGGTTAGAAATATCCTGAGCAGCCTCGGCCTAAAGTACAGGATAATTGACGCATGTCCGAATGATTGTGTGCTATTTTACAAAGAGTATAAAGAGTTGGACTATTGTCCCGTATGTGGCCAGTGCAGATTCCAATTGAATAGGAAGAGTTCGAAAAAGAGAATTCCTGTGAAAGTTGTTCGATATTTTCCCTTGATTCCCAGATTGCAGCGCCTGTACATGTCTCTACACACAGCAGAGGCGATGCGATGGTACGCAGAAAAGCGAATAGATGACGATGTCCTGCGACACGCCGCGGATGGGGAGGGTTTCAAACATTTCGATAGAGAATTTGGAGACTTTGCTTCAGAGGTTAGAAATGTTAGACTCGGCCTATCTACAGACGGATTCAATCCTTGGGGAAGTAATAGCTCCACCGTAAGCACTTGGCCAGTTATTCTGATGCCGTACAACTTGCCTCCGTGGATGTGCATGAACAAGGAATTTAATTTCCTTACCGTATTAATTCCAGGTCCTAAATCTCCATCGAAGTGCTTAGATGTCTACCTCAGACCTTTGATCGATGAGCTGAAACTGTTGTGGGAAAATGGAGTCCCAACTTATGACAAATTCACTGACACGATGTTCACGATGAGGGCTGCCGTAATGTGGACGATCAACGATTTTCCAGCTTATGGGATGTTGGCAGCCTGTAGGACAAAAGGATATAATGGATGTCCTATATGTTTGGACGACGTGAACTCTAGTTGGCACGCGGGGAAGGTGTGTTACTTGGGTCACCGTAGATGGCTTCCTCACGACCACCCGTGGCGACATGATGAAACTCATTTCGACGGTACGGTAGAGAACAATCCTAAACCTCGTAGTTGGTCGGGCGAAGAGATTTTAGAGAGGTTGAGCTATTTCGACTTTGGTGTGTTGAGCAATGAGGCGGATGTAAAGAAATGCAATCCAATTCCTCCACATGATCTGAGCTATTGGGATCACAAGAGTATATTCTTTGAACTCCCTTATTGGTCGAAGTTGAAGCTGAGGAACAACTTGGACGCGATGCACATAGAAAAGAATGTGTGCGACAGCGTGGTGGGAACAATTCTCGGTATTAAGTTCAAGACTAAAGATACTCCCAAAGCGCGCAAAGATTTGGAATCAATGAATCTACGTCGTCCCTTGTGGTTGAGGAGGGATAGGAAAGGAGTGTAAAACAAGATGCCAGATGCACCTTACATAGTGAAGCCGACGCTTAGACGATCTGTATTTCACTGGTTTAAGGGCATTCGTTATCCGGCTACGTATCCAGCCACTATAACTGGAGCAGTGGACGAGGTGCAACACAAGTTTGTTGGTCTAAAGACACATGACTATCACATTATGCTGCAACGTCTGATTCCAGTGGTAATTCGACCATACTTGCCTCGGGACGTCGTAGAACCAATAGTGGCATTGTGCAGGTGGTGGCAGAGGTTATGCGCCAGAGAATTAAAGAAGTCAGATGTGGTGGAATTGCAACAACAAATTGTGCACATCATTTGCAAACTAGAGAGGATTTTCCCCCCTGCTTTCTTTGACATCATGATTCACCTAATGATCCACCTACCCGAGCAGGTGCTCATTTCTGGTCCGGTCCAGTACACTTGGATGTATCCTCAAGAAAGGTACGTACAACTAATAAATTAATTTGTTCCACTGGAGATTATATATATACTAGCTAGCTAGCTATATGTACTTATGTAATGTGTACGTTTGATTTTGTAGACAGCTTGGACAGTATAAGTCATTCGTCAAAAACAGGTCGGCCCCGGATGGCTCCATAGCAGAGACATACCTAATGCATGAGTGTGTTACTTACTGCAACAGGTACCTCAAAGATCCACTGTGACGACCCGAACCAGAATCAGATGGGTGTTTGGTACGATTCTCGAGGTTTGGTTTTAGTTGCAGTTTTGCGATATTATGTGGTTTGGCGATTCGATTCGCGACTTTGTTTTCGGTCGAGAATTTGAGTTGGGTATCTTCACGGAAAATGTAGAGTATGTGATTTCGAGTTCGTGGGTAGTTTCGGAAGATTTTTCTGATAATTGAGGAATATTTTATGATTATTTGAAGTTTCAGGTTCCGACGAGTTTATCCGATTGTTTCGAGTTTATCCGAATCGTGATGGTTATCCATTTTGAATCGTCGATCGACCCGAGGGACGAGTATAAATATCGAAAAGTCGGAAAATAGTCGAGAAAAAGTCGTAAAACACTGTTGGACCGTTGACCAAACTTTGACTTTCCATTTTTAGAAAGTTGACCGTTGACCCGTGGAGGGAGAGTTTCCCGTTTTGGCTTCACTTTCCGGCGACCTAATTCCGGCCACCTCCGACCACGAATCAGGTATGGTTAGATTCCTCTGTGAATTTCGAGCATGATGGTGCTTGGTTTGGAAGAAATTGGTGGGGTTTTAGTCGGGTTCGAACCGGGCCGATTTGGGTGATTTCGACGGTGACGGGGAGCTCGGCTCCGGCGAGGTTTGGAGGTGGGGGTTAGGGGGGAAAGACTCCCCTTGCTCCTCTGAATCTCGTGATGTATTTAGTTCGACCTGGGATGGTGTTTTTAAGAAGCTCCGATTTGGTTCCGATTAGGTTTTCCGATTTGGATTTCGACGAAATTGAAGTGGTTAGGGGCTGAATTGGTCTTTGTGCTAGAAGAGGAAATGGTTCCCATGGTTGAGATGACGTGATCTGGAAACTTTGGCCTTGGAATCTTGCCGTTGACGGCGCGCCGCCGGCGGTGGCGGCGGTCAACGGTGGTCAACGGCGGTCAAAAAGTCAACTTTTCAGATTTCGATGTAATTAGTGTCATTTTTCTCGTAATCGCGCCCTGGTTATCGTATGGAGGTTTTCAGGTTGATTTGGTTACCCGATTTTCAGTCGAGATTTTGAGTGGGGATTTCGGGATTTCCGTTATACATTTTGTACTGTATTGCATATTTCCGGGAACGGTTGGTTTCCGTGCATCCGTACAGTGTTGTGAATTACGATTTTGATCAGTTATGTTTTATGATTATATTCAGGAGATCGAGATCTGGATCGTGAGCGTGCTTCTGGCGAGGGATCTTCCGCCGGACCACGAGTTTAGCGTGTGTGCGCGTTTCGAGAGTCTGTGAGTGGACACTTTATTTTCACGGATTGATTGCGAGTCCTTATTTATGATTTACGAACTTGAGCATGCAGATTGATTATGATTTTACGAGCATGTGTTTTATGATTATGCATATACGAATATACGTATACGAATATATTTATACGTACATATTATGTTTTATGCATGTGCATGGAAAGAATTTATGACTTGGTTTACACAGAGTACAGTCTCAGTATATGTTGTTGTATCGATACATATTGGCTTCTCGGCTGATCCCCGAGTACGCTCCGGGAAGGACAGATATCCTGACCCGGGGCCTTTCTGGCTAGGAATCACGTGTGGGTCTGGGATCCCGTGATTCAGGCTGTGCTATCGCGTGGTAGTCCATGAGTGATTCCGCGATTTTATATTGCATGCTCTGTACGCGTGAGGAGTTGGAGTCTCCCTCGTGTACCCGGACGCGTGAGGAGTTGGAGTCTCCCTCGTGTACAATTTCTTTATTTATATATTTGACTCACATATGATTTTATACGTATATATTATCTGGTGAAAGACATATATTTTTGTCCACTCACTCTAACGTGTTTATTGTCTTTCCCCTGGGCTTTTCGGTTTCCCTGCCCAGTTTGCAGTTCAGGTTTGGTGTTTCACGTCGCAGTTTGGAGGCTAGTGATCAGAGTCACCTGTGTTTTCCAGTAGGTTCTTGTTTCGCCTACTGATGTACATATTGTATATGTTTTACTCTAGAGGTCGCTCTGATACATCCTGATACATATTGTGCGGATTTTCACAGATATACATATATACATAGTACAGTTTATTCATTGTTGATGATTATATTGTTGTTGAGAAATCCGGATGGGATTGGTGCCCACGGTTTGCTTTTTGTGGCATAGGACGAAGTGTTAATTTCCGCGTGCAGGTTATGGTAATTTCACGCTAGTAACGAAACTCTGCCGAAATTTTGAAAATTTTTTTTGTTGGTTCGTATTTTCGAAAGGGTTTGATTCCGGTTTAGGTAGCTGAATCGGGATTGGGTCCTTTCAGCTTGGTATCAGAGCATTAGGTTGTCAGATTCTGTAGACTCTTGTAGTTGTGACGCTTAGGGTATTTGAGTTGATACAGCATGACTGGAGTGATGACCCGACTGGCCAGCGGTACTCATCAATACTTCGGGTGTTGTATGTCCTCAAATATCTGCGGTTTCATGATTACGTTCTTTCTGCTTGTGCCTAATGCTTGTCTTGTATCAATAGGATGCCTCCTCGACGTGGTCCCCGTGTTGATCGGGATGATGATCCTGATGAGGATCGCCGAACGCTCGACTTGCTGATGCGAGTGCTGCGTTTGGAAGAGCGTTTTGACCCTGTGGTCAAGGCTCGAACTGCGGGTGCTACTGTGTTTTCGGGTTCAGTTGATCCAGAGATATGCGAGGTATGGTTGGTTCAGATTGAGCGTGCTTGTGAGCGTCTGCAGTTTACACCTGAGCAGATGTCAGTAGCCGCAGTTGGTTTACTTGAGGGTGATGCATACTTTTGGTGGGTCAGCACTGACAGAGTTCCTGTGGATACTCCGTGGACATTGTTTCGTGATCTGTTTATGCGGAGGTATTTTAATCAGGCTACCCAGCAGCGCAAGTACGAGGAGTTTACGAACTTGAGGCAGGGCAGTTTGTCTGTACTTGAGTATCGGGATCGGTTATTTCCCGATTATTTCTTCCAATGGGTACGTACGTACGTCTCGGTATTAATTATTTAAATACATATCGCTCATGTTTGTAGAAAGTAAACCCTTATATTAATTTGCCCTTTTTCGCAGATGATTGATCTGCAAAAATCTGATAACCACGGAGGGTGGTGGTCATGGCCAAAGCACTTGCAAGCAGGGAAGCCGGTTAAACACTATATTTATCCCGGATGTTTTGTGAACGGTGTAAAGTTCCATTCATTGGCCCGAGACGAAGGAAGAAGAACACAAAACAGTAGGGTAGCGTTTGGGAAAGACAATGATCTATATTACGGGGCTATTGTATATGTGGTTCAGCTATGTTACGGGAATGATGTCAACGTTTTCCTATTCAAGTGTAGATGGTTCAAGTGTACAAAGGAAGACCTGAGACTATTATCAGTCGATACAAACTCGCACTGGTATGAGGATGAGCCTTTCGCTCTCGTCACCTTAGTTCGGCAGGTGTTCTATCTCGACGATCCGAAAGCCGGTGAAGGGTGGAAAATAGTGAACCATATCTCTCACCGAGGAATATGGAATACAGAGACAATTGAAGGGACACCGGCGACGACTGCAGATGCTGCTGAACCAGAAAGAGACATTCCTGCCTATCAAGAGCCTAATATTTCTATGGTCCGCTCCGATATAATGGACCTGGTTCAAGATGGTGAACGGTTACCCATGCCTGATGGTTGTACAGATCTAACTGAAGATGAGATTATCGATGAGGTAGATGAAGAAGACGAGCAGGAAGAGGACGCAGATGAGGACTCAGGTTATTCGTCGGACGATGTTGAGTACGATGACGAGGATGAGCCGTCGACTAACGGGGATGAGGACGATGATGATTATGACGAAGAGTACGGTCATACGACGAGGGAGATTAATTGGTAATTAATTACTGTAATTATTGTAATATATATATGATCGATGCCGGTTTACGGTAAGAAATTTATCCGAATTATATATCCTGGCCAACGGAGAAATTAATAAATATTGGCGCCAAATCTCAATCTCATATAAAACGTACCCTAGCTAAATCCTTGACCCTAAATCTAGCAGTTCGATCGGATCGATTGATAAATTTTTCAATTATATTTTTGAATCAGAATAATTGAACGGACACGTACACAAATGACCGGGGACGACCTAAACCGTAATCCCTAAGGCCCTAACCCCTGAAATCAGGGTCTATGCACCTGGACGACGGAGAATGGTCATTATCCGTCGTCCAGGTAAACACTAGGACGACGGAGAATGGTCATTCTCCGTCGTCCAAGTTCACAAACCCTAAACCCTAAACAGTAAGGCCATAACCCCTGAATTCAGGGTCTATACATCTGGACGACGGAGAACGTCATTCTCCGTCTTTCAGGTTAGAACCTGGACGACGAATAACTTAATATCCGTCGTCCAGGTATAAACCTGGACGACGGATTTGATCGTTTCCGTCGTCCAGGTGCAGATATCGTAATTTTTTCTATGACAACGACCATCTAGACCTTCTTCCAATGCATTTTCTTTTCATCAAGACTTTAGAGTAAACAATTCTTGGTGTGTGAGCTTCGACGGTTCGAAAATCGGAGTTGCGAAATGCCTTGTATCCACGTTTCCGGTTTGTGAAATTATCGGTTTTGCGGTTGACTGTGCCGATCAAACCCTTCCCGAACTTTTTATTTTATGGTCATTTGAAGACAATTATATATTATGTTACGACGAACATATCCAACGGTTGTTTTGTCCAAATTCAATTTCGTTAATACTCTGCTGCAAATGAGCGTCTACTCATGAACACTTAAGTCGTAAAGATTAGTCGATACTTAACATGTTTCAATACGTAAAATTAATCGGCGGTTCAAATTTAACTGTTCATATGTACGATGCGTTCATCGATATTGTACGACTATTTCACTCGAATGACAGATCGCTAAATTCCTAGCGAATTATTTTATAAATTTTTTTTACGTAATTTGAACCTGGACGATGGAGATGGTCATTCTCCGTCGTCCAGGTGTTCACCTGAGCGACGGAGAATGACCATCTCCGTCGTCCAGGTTCAAAAATCATGGCGGTTCAAATTTATTTTTGTTTATTTTTTTTCATGTAATTTTCACCTGGACGGCGGAAACTTACCATCTCCGTCGTCCAAGTCCAAAATTATGGCGGTTCATTTTACCGCTTCCGTTTTTGGGACCGCTTGAATTTTCACTTAGACGACGGAGAATTCATTCTCCGTCGTCTAAGTCAAAAATCATGACGGTTCAAAACGTCCCGCCGATTAATTACGCGCCGCTTGAAATTTTTTAAACCGCCACCTAGACGACGGAAAACACTGTTTCCGTCGTCCAGGTGGACTTAGACGACGGAGAATAGTGCTCCGTCGTCTAAGTGCAACTCTATAAATAGAGTTGCACCCCCCCTCATTTTCTCATCATTCCATCTCCTCCTCTCCCTCTCCTCTCCTCTCCTCTCCTCCGGCGATCCTCCTCCGGCGACGCTCCGACGACATTTATTCCGGCGTGATTCCTCCTCTCCGACGACTCAACTCTTCCGATATTCCGGCGACATTCCGACGAGGTAATAATTCTATTTTTTACCTCTTTTACATTTTTGTTAATTAATTAATTATTTAATTAATAAATAGTTTTAATTTATTAATTAGTTTAAAATAATTAATAGTTATAATTATAATCATTAATGAGTTGTTATTATTAATATTGGGATAATTATTATTAGTATACATTAATTATTTGGTAATAATTTTATATTTGTTAGTTCAAATTAAATAATAGCAATAATTATTATTGTTAATAATAATTAATTATATTGGTAAATGAATAATTATTATTATATGCATGATAAATAATAATTTATTATTGTAATTATTTATTGTTTTAATTAAAAGATAATTAATTACGTGTATTTTCGAGTAAATTACATGGTAGTACGTGTTCGATTTAAATTTAGTACATAGGCTTGGTGTAATTAAGTCGCACTCTTTGGAATAGATGGCGCCTCTTTTCCTTGCTTATCTCCTTAACTCCTCGTGATGTGTGGATTTCATCACCGCACACCATAACCTAAGTGAAGTTATGTACACGAAGTTGAGGGCGGAGTTTGCAAAGGACTTGAGGGAGTGTAAATTTTCGAAAAATTGGCCGAATGTCGGACATGGTGTCTAGAAACGGGTTATGACTGGTGACAGGATTTGGACTAAGAAAGACTTTTGTCGAAATTAGTCCTGCCTCTCGCGTTATCTCTATCCCTAACTGGCCATGTTTTTCGATTTAACCAAGGCTGATTAATTGAAAATTTACACTTTATCGCGCGGGTCGCACGTCCATTGAACGACCGAAAATGCCAAGCTAGTGTACTCTATTTAAATCTTAAACGTACTTAATTAATTAGCGTAAATTTTTAAGTTATAATTATTATGGTAAGTAGGTATTTTAACACCCTACTATTAGGTTTAAATGGCTCCGCCAAAGACGACATCCGGCAAGAAGAAAGCCCAACAAGAGGCAGAAGATGCCATGCTCCGCCGCTTGGCGGACCAAGTCGGTTGGGAATTACCACCGGAGGGCAACGACGCTCTCAATCTGGACGGATCATCTGGTCCGTCCGTAGCGCCCTCTGGGGAAATTCCCGCTCCCCCATTCATCTCGAGCGGTGATGACGTCGACCCCTTCCAATCTCCGACGCCCGGTACCCATTCAACGGGAAGTACTCAGGCGTCCTCGACTGCCGAATCAATCATGTACAGCGCTCGCCGTAGGCAAAGGAGGGCCCCCACTGACCCGGAACCGAAAAGGACTCGGGGTCTCGTTAAAGGGGGCAAAGCGGAGCATATTTGCAAGGCGACCGGTAAAAAGATCGACTTACCGTACGACGAATTCACCGGTGGCCCTCCCACAGCTCAGCTAGCAAGTCTCTCGGCGCATGGGATAGGGTCAATCATCCGTAACCGGGTTCGTATCACTGCCCCTACTTGGAAGGAGGCGCCGGATCATGAGAAGGCGAAAGTCTTCAAAGATTTTTCGGTACGTAATACGTTCAATTTAGTTATTATATAATATTGTTAATCTCGGCCTAAAATTTCATAATATATACGATTATAATTTTCTATTTATTTTTGATAGGAACAATTTGACGTGGATCCGACACCGGCTATGTTGAGGCATATCAACCAAACCGCCAACTCCATCTACAAAGATTGGAAGTACAGGCTCCATAAGTACTTCAAAGATGTCGGTCCCGTGCCTCCCCCGGTAGAGCTGCAAGGGGAGAGAGAAGATGAGTGGGAGTGGTTGTGTAACCACTTTGCCGATGAACAATTTAAGGTATTAATTTATTTATTTTATTTCAATTAAGATAATTGAATTATTTAAATTGTAGTTATTCATTTTTTAATGATTTAATTATGTTGTGTAACAGAAATTTTCCGGTGTCAACAAAGCCAACCGGGGGAAGAAGGAGAAACACCATACTACCGGCGCCAAGCAGTTCATTCAAATTTCCAAGGAGCACAAGGATAAGGGTTCCAAACACCCTTATCTTGATGCAAGCGTAAGCGCGTACGTGACGCCAGGGCTCGATAATGAAGCGAGTCAATGCGGCGTAAGTGATATATATATATATGCTTTTAATTATAGTAATTATTATTTAAATATGATTTCATTATAATAAATTAATTATTCTTTTGTAGGCAAGGGCGATAGAGCGTGCGCATGAAGAGTTGGCCAACACTCAGCTTGCGTTCCCAGATGTGCCGCCGGAAGACCTGCCTCCTCTATCCTTAGAGAGCCAAATTGCAATCGCAGATGAGGTCTACGGTCGTAGAGCTGGCAAGGAGGTTAGGCACTTTGGGCCTAGGGTGGTACGAGATTTGTCGACGACCTCCGGCTCATCATCTACGGGAGGTTCGGGGCAGCGGAGAAGGAGTCAGGCTGCGGCCGTCGAAGCAGCCATTCAAGAGGCTCGACTGGCACGAGAGGAGAATGAGACAATGCGGCAAAGACTTGACGAACAACAAGCACAAATAGCCCAACTCATCGCCCTCATGGAACAAAATCGAGAAGTATGTCAACCTCCTCCGAACCCACACCCCGACGACAACGACCCGGCTGGAGGCGGAGGACTCGGCGGCGCATCTGCTCCTCCAGTGTATTAGTTAGCTAGTAGTATATTATCTCGTTTCTTGGGAGCATTCCGAACAATAATTTAATTTTTAATTTATGGGTTTTTTCGTATGTACAAATTAATTTACTTTGATTATTTAATAATTAAGTTATTAATTAATTAATATTCAAAATTTAGTTTATTTATTTAATTTTAGCATTTTTCATTATTTAAATTAAAATAATAATAAATTAAAATAATAATATTTAATTTCAATTTATTTTTTTTAAAAAATTAAATATTCACTTGGACGACGGAGAACATAATCTCCGTCGTCCAGGTGCAGAACCCTAAACCCCTAACCCCTAACCCCTAAACCCTGCCGTTCTCCGTCGTCCAGGTGTTAACCTGGACGACGGAAACTCTAAGTCTCCGTCGTCCAGGTGAACACCTGGACGACGGAGATTGTTAGCTTCTCCGTGGCCCATGTATGCACCTGGACGACGGATTACGATTTATCCGTCGTCCAGGTGAACACCTGGGCCACGGAGAAGCTAACAATCTCCGTCGTCCAGGTGTTCACCTGGACGACGGGGACTTAGAGTTTCCGTCGTCCAGGTGGCTACCTGGGCCACGGATAATGTCCGAGGTCCAAGTGAACTTGGACGACGGATTACTAAATCTCCGTCGTCCAGGTGCTTGGACGACAGCACTTGGAGCACGGACTTTGGACGACGGAGATTCCGTCGTCTAAGTACTTAGACGACGGAAAACTGCACCTAAACGACGGAAATGGTCCGTGGTCTAGCTAGGTGCAATTTTCTTGTAGTGTGTGTAATTCCTAACGTATGTATATTGAATTATTTCATTCCAATTCATTTTCCTGATTTATTAAAAATAAGTTTTTAAATATGTAACATAAATTATAAATTATGCATATTATAAATTATATATTAAAAAAATTATTTATAATGATTAGTGACACTGTGTGACTATATAGTCTTATATTAATTCTTATTTTTATTAGGTGTCGGACAAATTTTCTTGCAAAACTTGCATTATAATAGTTTGAGTTAGAATATATAGTTATTTGATTGATATTATATTGCTTCATTTCTTTGATTAATATATAGGGATCATTAGTTGCCTAATTATTCAAAAATCTTTGGACATGATTTCTTATATGATCTATAATACCTTGAGAAATCAGTAGTTGCTAGGTCTTGCATATTATTTATATACTACTTTGATGTTTATGATATTTTTTAATTAATATATTAATAGTTATGTATTGTATATGTGCAGATATGAATATCGACCATGCAGTGTTATTCGTCGGTGCGGATGATTGTTTATGCTGTTAAAATATTTATTTTTTTAATTTTCTATATATAATGTAGTTTGAATTGTAATCTGAACAATATTCTATTTGTATTCAATTTTTATTTGTATCTTGAACATATTGTATTTTCAATTGTGTGCTTATTTGGAAAAATAATATTCAATAGTTTATTAGATATAATAATTAGTGGTGTTACTGATTTTAATTTTTTGTACTATTCAGTTGATTTTTTAATTTTATAATTTTCTGGATCATTCTATAAATATATAGTATATATTATTTTTATATTTTGAATTTTAGCTGTTTTAATAATCTGTTGATAATTAGTTGTTTTGACAAATTTTAGATGCTTTAGAAAATAAAAATAATATGGAGTATTTTTATTATTTTTATTTTATTTTTGATATCCATGTCATTATGATTCATGACAAGTGTCGTTCTCTTCCAGAGCATTGTCTCTCTTCATATTCACAATTGCTAGGTCTAGGAATATAAAAGACTTTAGTAAGAATTCTTTCGTCTTATCTTTATCTTTCACTCCTCCTTCTCTGTCCAAAAATATCAATATTTTCAACTGTTTAGAAACCCAAGGAATCGATCACCGCCATGTATTAAGGAGCAAACCATTATGCAGGAAAACGGATTAGGCGAGATGATTCGGTCGATTATGCTCGTTCTCCGACTCCATCAGATCAATCCACCGGCACTGTGAATGTATCACCTGTCAATCAAGTTCTTGAGGCAATTGAAAGCCTGCGGCTTGATATGAACACTGAGTTCAAAAACGAGAGCAACATTCGTATTCAAACCATGTGGAACGTGGATCTAATCATGCACAGGGTAGAGGAGATGTGGGAAAAAATCGATGCTCTTGCCAATGCAATCGAGAAGAAGAACAAGTGATGCTATCAGTAATATATGTGTTAGCTATTTTTAATTCCGTTTGTTGTTATTTTTGTGTTGAACTATCAAACTATGGTAAATTTCATCGTATCGTTTAATGAATGTTTAGTTGTGGTGCTATATTTCATAATAGGTTAACATGGTATTTATGCTTGATTTGAAAGTGGTGCTATGTGTATTCATCTTTGCAGAGTATACTGTACTTGATTATTAGTGGTTGTGTGATACATAGTCTGGGTTGTGACATTCACTCATTGTTTTTGAGCTCATTTGTTATCTAAATTTTACTATCCTTCTTAATTTGTTATTATGATTGAAAACCATGATATCGTCTCAAGTGAGTGTTTTTATTTATTAACTTGCCATGGGTACCCAAATTTCCATGTTGTGATTGTTATGATGTATAAATTTACTACATGTGATCTTTTGTTATGCAATCGTGTATACTCCTATTATTTCTTCTCTACCTATATGTGATCATGAATCTGGTTATATTTGGTGTTGTGTATAAAAATGAGTACCTGCCTTTTTACTTCTATCATGGATGTAGCTGCCGGTCTTTTCTAATTTATACTAGATAGTGGTAGCCATGTGAAGAACATAGACTCAAAGACGAAATTAGACCAATTCATTATACCAATGCGACACTGGAGCTATTCCATGAACTATATTAGCAGTATTATACTCAATACCAGTTTGATTATCTATGACAATAGTATGTAGTTATGATTTTCTGGTGGTTGTGATTGCATAATATTGCCAACAGTATGTAGTTATCTATACCAGTTATTTGCTGTATTGCCAGAAGTTGAAATAGTTTGTACTGTTTTAAGCATACAATTAGGTTGCTCTTTTGTATCTCTATATATGAAAGGACCCAACCCCGATTTAGTTGCCTAAACTGGAATCGAACCCCTTCGAAAACACGAACCAACAAAAACCAACAAAATTTCGGCAGAGTTTCGTTACTAACGTGGAATTACCATTACCTGCACGCAAAAAATACATTTCATCCTATGCCACAAAAATCAAACCGTGGGCACCAATCCCATCCGGATTTCTCAATATATAAACAGTAAAGTAAAATAATAAATAGATCTGTGCTTTACTGAAATCCGGAGTAAAATCGTATAAAATATACAACCGAATACTCAGAGCGACCTCTAATGTATAATCATATAAGTATGCCACAGTAGGTAGAACAATAAACCTAATGGAAGAAACAATGTAGCTCGAGCACTATGCCTCCATCCACGACGTGCGACTCCAGAATCCGAACTGCAAACTGGGCACGGAAACCGAAAAGCCCAGGGGAAAGGCAAAGAAAAACGTTAGAGTGAGTGGACGAAAATAAACATATGCCTTTCACCAGTTTATATACATACTCAATGTAAAACAGTGCGAGTTCGGAACACATATATATATGGAGGTTGTCGGGCGAATCTCTCAAGCCCGACGTCAGGTGAATCGCTCAACCCAACGGTGATAGGCCAGGGGAATCTCTCAACCCCGGCGGCATATAGGGGAATCTCTCAACTCCGGCGGCATACAGGGGAATCTCTCAACTCTGGTCCAGAGGAATCTCTCAACTCTGGTACATCGATGCAATAAATGCCATCACCAATAAACATATAATAACACCTCCGAAAATAAAATATATCTCAATCATCGTATAAAGTAAACACAAAAATCATAAAATCCACGAACTCGCAAATAAACTGTGAAAATATAAACTTGTCCACTCACAGACTAGCGTAACGCAGTTCGCGTTAACCCGTGATCCGGCGGAAAGTCCCTCACCAAACGAACAATCACGAACCCCTGAATAATCACAATGTCCATTACTCAAAGTCATAACTCGACAATTCAAAACAAATCACGAGAAACCACCGTTCTCGGAAACATGTAATCCGATTACGACAAACTGTCGAAAATCCGGAAATCACACCTCAATACCTCGCTGTATTTTCGGATGCTCAAATCGAGAAGCGAATCTCCCCACTGCGATCGGGGCGCGATTTCGAGTGAAATGACATGCAACTTTTCGAAAACCCCAAAAGTCAAAGTTTGACCGTTGACCGCCGCCGTTGACCACCGCCGGCGGCGGCGCCACCACCCGAACTGAAAATTCCTCGGCGGAGCAATCTCTATTCCACTCAAAATCATCCACTGAGCAACTTTCACAACTGCAACAAAGGCCAATTCACACTCTAAATAGTCCAATTTCGTGATAAACTGAATTGTCCCCAAAATTTCAAATCCAAAATTCTCCAAGCACAAATCGAATTAGAACTCCATACTTACATGGTTAGAATCATGGTGATGAGGGCTACAAAACCCAGTCCTTGTTTGAGCTCAACTCGGCCAGAATCGAAAACCACCATTAACCCCAAATTTCTCAAACTTTGGTCCAAGGTTTCTCTCTCCACCGTGAGCCGTGACGGAAAAAGAGGCCGGAGATGGACTCGGGAGGCCGAGGCGAAGAGAACGGGACAAGCCTCATGGCCTAAGGTGGCCGGAAGGCGAGCCACCGCCGTGGCCGCCGGTCACCGTCGAACTCCTCCATTTCCAGCCGAGTTGACCGAGTCAACTCCCATAAATGAAAATGTTGACTTTCCTGAAATAGCAACTCCACTATTTATAGCTTTCCCAAAATGGAAACTACATAATTCATTTTTCGGCAAACTTCAAATACCCGTAACTTTCTCGTCGTAATTCCGATTCCGATAATTCTCGCGGCAACAAACTTGACTCGACATGTTCTTTAATTATCACCCAAAGTCATACACATCGACCAATCGAATAAAAAGTTAACTGTTCAAACCAACACATATTTAAACCGACTAAATAATCAACAATCGGAAATATTCACAACTTAATCTTCGTAACTCAGAATATTGCTCCAGAAGTTCCCACGAGCTCGAAATTAAATTCTCAACAACTTCCGTGAAGAAGCCGAAACCAAATTTGTGACGACCCGAACCAGAATCAGATGTGTGTTTGGCACGATTCTCGAGATTTGGTTATAGTCGTAGTTTTGCGATATTAGGTGGTTTGTCGATTCGATTCGCGACTTTGTTTTCGGTCGAGAATTTGGGTTGAGTGTCTTCACGGAAGTTGTAGAGTACGTGATTTTGAGCTCGTGGGCTGTTTCGGAAGATTTTTCCGATAACCGAGGAATATTTTATGATTATTTGAAGTTTTGGGTTCCGACGAGTTTATCCGATTGTTTCGAGCTTATCCGAATCACATTGTATATTCATTCCGGACCGTTGATCGACCCGAGGGACGAGTATAAATATCGAAAAGTCAAAAAATAGTCGAGAAATAGTCGCAAAAACACGAATTTGCATTGACCATCGTTGACTTTCCCGTTTTGGAAAGTTTGACTGGTTGACCGTGGGAGGAGAGTTTCCGTTTCGGTCTTGCACTTCCGGCGACCGGATTCCGGCCACCATCGGCCACGGGACAGGAGGTCGAGATCGAGATCTGGATCGTAGTCGTGCTTCAGGCGAGGGATCTTCCGCCGGACCACGAGATTAGCGCGAGTGCGCGTTACGCGAGTCTGTGAGTGGACAGTTTATTTTCACGAAATTATTGCGAGTCCTTTATATACGTTTTATGAGCTTGAATATGCAGTATGATTATGGTTTTACGAATATGAGTTTTCGTACGAGATTATGTTTATATTGAGCATGTGTTACGTGATTATTATTTATACGTTGTTATGTGTCCACGTGTGGCCCCGTGTGATGTATACACATGCTCTGTACGCGTGAGGAGTTAGAGTCTCCCTCGTGTACGTATACGTGAGGAGTTAGAGTCTCCCTCGTGTACCCGGACGCGTGAGGAGTTAGAGTCTCCCTCGTGTACCATTTGATTGTTTATACTTTCGACTCGCATATGTTTTTATAACATATATACTTGGTGAAAGACATTTATTTTCGTCCACTCACTCTAACGTGTTTATTGTCTTTCCCCTGGGCTTTTCGGTTTCCGTGCCCAGTTTGCAGTTCAGTTTTGGTGTCTCACGTCGCGGTTTGGAGGCTAGTGATCAGAGTCACCTGTGTTTTTCCAGTAGGTTCTTGTTTCGCCTACTGATGTACATATTGTATATGTTTTACTCTAGTGGTCGCTCTGATACATTCTGATACATGTTGTGCGGATTTTCACGGATATACATATATACAGAGTACAGTTCATTTACTGTTGTTGATTATATTGATGTTGAGAAATCCGGTTGGGATTGGTGCCCACGGTTTGCTTTTTGTGGCATAGGACGAAGTGTTAATTTCTGGGTGCAGGTTATGGTAATTCTACGCTAGTAACGAAACTCTGCCGAAATTTTGAAAATTTTTTGTTGGTTCGTATTTTCGAAAGGGTTTGATTCCGGTTTAGGTATCTGAATCGGGATTGGGTCCTTTCAAAATTCTCGTCCGGTAATTTAGTCGCTAAGAGCACCACCATTTAAATCCGATTATATCGAAACTTCAAATATTCATAACTTATTCCTCGGTCGTCCAAATAACGATCCGGAACCTCCCACGAACTCGAAATCACACGTATAACGACTCTCGAGAAGAGACCCAACTCCAATTCTTGGCCAATGATTTAGTCGTTAACAAATCTGGCGATTCAAACAACTGTCGTAACTCTGCGACTACGCGCAAGCTCGTAGATCAAGCTGATTCCACTGCTGATTCTGTTCTGGGTCGTCACAAATCCACCCCCCTTAAAAAATTTCGACCTCAAAATTTCCGAGTTTGCCGACTAAAAGTAGGAGCACTGCCTCTGCATACTGCTCAACTGCCCAGTGGCTACTTCCACTGAACAACTCTGATAACAGACTCCACAATAGGAGATAGCTCCGTTCTGAAATCTCTGTACCCTCAATTTCGAATCCGAAATGGCTCCACACAACAGCCAAGTGTTCCTACATAAGGAACATATAGGGTACACAACACGTAACAAACCTGAAACATAGTTTCGCCATACGGAACACAATACACACAAAAGCCAACACTATAGGCGATGCCGAACTATACGGCATAACACAAACTCGCCTATGATCACATGTTGATCAAAACAACATGGCAAATCACAACTCAGTCCACACACATCAACATAACTCACACATCGAACTCGAGCAATTAACAACCCATTTCCGCTAATCTGACAGTCTATGGTAGCACTTTCCACAAAATCATAATCAAATGTCAGCTCAGATCCAAACTTGCTCCAACACAATGGAGTACAACATCATCCTCAAAACTACATCATGCAACATCAAAACCATAGTGGTCCACAAACTGGTACTGCAAGCAATCTCGAACAAGTGAAACTGCTGGTCCTAAACCCCTCGGAACTGCAATACCGTGGTCCACAATATGCCCTCCAAAGTCTGAATAGTCCTCAAAGATCGCCCACCAATCTGAGGATAAGAACCGGTACTAACTTGTAATCTGGTCCCCAACGCTCTCTGCAATGCTTGCCAACATTCAGTCGTAGCTGATTACCTCGTTCAGCAATCTGGGACACAGGCGCACCACGTAAATGGACAACCTCCGTCAAACACAGCTATACCAGTCTGCCACTGAAATCCTTTCCGAAAGTACAAGGAAAAGAACTAAGTTCATCAAATGGTCCACAATAGTCTGACAACTAGTATCACAAACCAAAGTGCATATTGGCACACAAAACCACAGCGACAAACTCCAACTTCTAATCGGAGATCTCAAATGGCCGTAACTCTCCGGCAAGTCTCTGCCTCGCTGCCATCGCCTGTCGACAAATGTGGCATCTGCACACACAAGCTGCTACATTCCTCTTCATGTTGTGTCACGAGTAGTAAACTCGGAGTATCTAATACATTCTCGTATCACCAGTTCCAATGGACGCAAAATAATGAGCTTCAACACCATCACACTCGAACTCAGTTCTCATAGCTCGCAACTCGGCTAACACGGAAACTTGAGCCACACACTCACATGAAACACTGAAGCATCCGACTTCCGACTGAATGCATCAGCAACAACATCCCAAATGGATAGTCAAGGTACAACCTCTAGCCTTTCTCGAACAAGCTCAAAGGTGCAGCCATAGTCGTTAGTCGACCCCATCCATCTACACTGCCTCAAGCTCAAATCTGGCCGAAAATGCAAGTGGATGAAACTTAAGTGATTAGTGTACGTTCTACACTGCGCTGCACGCCATAGCAGTAGTGTCTCGAACTCTTCGATACTAACATAAAGACAGCTACACCCAAATCATGCACAGGATATGTAGCCCCACAAAGTTTCCACTGCCTAAAATCATGAGCCACCGCTCTGCTACACAACATCAAAACATAACCACATCCAAATCTCGATGCATCGCCATAACCCATAAACTCGTCGCGGTCGTCAGGTAAGGTCAAAACTGAAGCAACAGTCAACTATCCTGCAGGAGTAAGTAACTCTCCTCGCGTGCATCGAACCACTCGAACTTGACATCTTCCTCGACAATTCGGAAAGTGAAGTGGTAATCCGGGAAAATCCTGCACAAAGCACCGAAAGTAGCCTGCTAAACCCAAGAGACTCCTGGTCTCTGGTACAATAGTAGGGCAATCCCCAAATCAACACGGCTTCTATCCCCAAATCCCCAAAATTCTCCAAGCACAAATCGAATTAGAACTCCATACTTACATGGTTAGAATCATGGTGATGAGGGCTACAAAACCTAGTCCTTGTTTGAGCTCAACTCGGCCAGAATCGAAAACCACCATTAACCCCAAATTTCTCAAACTTTGGTCCAAGGTTTCTCCTCTCCACCATGAGCCCTGCCGGAAAAAGAGGCCGGAGATGGACTCGGGAGGCCGAGGCGAAGAGAACGGGACAAGCCTCATGGCCTAAGGTGGCCGGAAGGCGAGCCACCGCCGTGGCCGCCGGTCACCGTCGAACTCCTCCATTTCCAGCCGAGTTGACCGAGTCAACTCCCATAAATGAAAATGTTGACTTTCCTGAAATAGCAACTCCACTATTTATAGCTTTCCCAAAATAGAAACTACATAATTCACTTTTCGGCAAACTTCAAATACCCGTAACTTTCTCGTCGTAATTCCTATTCTGATAATTCTCGCGGCAACAAACTCGACTCGACATGTTCTTCAATTATCACCCGAAGTCATACACATCGACCAATCGGATAAAAAGTCAACTGTTCAAACCAACACATATTTAAACCGATTAAATAATCAACAATCGGAAATATTCACAACTTAATCTTCGTAACTCAGAATATTGCTCCAGAAGTTCCCACGAGCTCGAAATTAAATTCTTAACAACTTCCGTGAAGAAGCCGAAACCAAATTCTCGTCCGGTAATTTAGTCGCTAAGAGCACCACCATTTAAATCCGATTATATCGAAACTTCAAATATTCATAACTTATTCCTCGGTCATCCAAATAACGATCCGGAACCGCCCATGAACTCGAAATCACACGTAAAATGACTCTCAAGAAAAGACCCAGCTCCAATTCTCAGCCAATGATTTAGTCGTTAACAAATCTGGCGATTCAAACAACTGTCGTAACTCTGCGACTACGCGCAAGCTCGTAGATCAAGCTGATTCCACTGCTGATTCTGTTCTGGGTCATCACAATGTAGTAAGTAAATTGTATACCCTCATGCTAGAGAACTGATAGAAAAATGTATTGGTATTTCCAGATGAATCTCACTATTATGATTACTATATTTATATATTGTTTGTGAATTCTATCTTTATATTTTATACTATGTGTGTTTTTACCTGGAATGATGGATGAGGACTTTCTGTATCTATATATGATGTAAAAAAGTGGCAGAAATGCATACATGGTTACTACAATTTCTAACATGAATAGCAAACTTAAGATTATAGTTCAAAGTAACCACTAAGATCATAATGGTTCATTTTTGAATCTCAATTATTCATTTAGCTAGGTATACCATAATCTTGAAACTATATTTGAATTCCTTGGATGTAAATATTAGGATGTGATGTATCGAAATGATTAATGTGATTGCTATTATGAATTGAGTTTCAAGACGATCTCAAGATGGTTTTAAATATTCATTGATATGGTGTTTATGGATTACTAGTGTAAGCAAATTCAATAGACATTTTAATAGCATCCAAGCAATATGTAGCATGTTATTTTGTGTATCTAGAATGTGCAGCAAGAGTATGACAAATATGATTATAGCAAATTCTAACTTTTGTAATTTGATAGTGATTTCCAACTATCATCGGTATACAATTAAGTCGGACGTTTATCAATAATGAAACTTAACTTAGAACTCTTTGTTTAAACTGTGACGACCCAGAACAGAATCAGCAGTGAAATCAGTTTAATTCGCGAGTTAGCGTATCATCGTAGATTTCCGATAATGGATTTACTCGCCAAGTTTGATAACGACTAAATCATTGGCCGAGAATTGGAGCTGAGTCTCTTCTTGAGAGTCGTTGTACGTGTGATTTCGAGTTCGTGGGCGGTTCCGGATCATTATTTGGACGACCGAGGAATAAATTATAAATATTTGAAGTTTCGGCATAATCGGTTTATAATTGTGGCCTTCTTATCGACTAAATTACCGGATGAGAATTTTGTTTCGGATTCTTCACGGAAGTTGTTGAGAATTTAATTTCGAGCTCGTGGGAACTTCCGGAGCATTATTCCGAGTTACGAGAATTAAGTTGTGAATATTTTTGATTGTTGATTATTTAGTCGGTTTAAGTATGTGTTTGGGTTGAACTGTTGACTTTGTATCGATTTGGTCGAAGTGTTTGACTTTGGGTGGTAATTGAAGAACATGTTGAGTCGAGTTTGTTGTCGCGAGAATTATCGGAATCGGATTTACGACGAGAAAGTTACACGCATTTGAAGTTTATCGAAAAGTGAATTATGGAGGTTTCCATTTTGGGAAGGTCTATATATAGAAGGTTCCTGTTTGGGCAAGTCAACCTTGCCATAAGGGGAGTTGACTGGTCAACTCGGTTTGACCGAGTTGGTGCGACGGCTCACGTCGGTCGCCGGCGGTGGAACTCTGTCCGGCCACCATGGACCACGGCGTTGGTCCCAAATGATGCGCCTCGACTTCCTCTTTCCCTTTCTGGCCTCCTTTCACGGCGTGGGACGCCGGAGGGGAGGGAATTTTCCGGCCAAGTTTGAGAAATTTTGGGGGTAATCGGGTTTCATTTTTCCGGCCGATTTGAGCTGCAAAAAGGAGTGGGCTTTGAAGCTCTCATCACCTAGAAGCTACCATGTAAGTATGGAGTTCTAATTTTGCTTGTGTGTGGATAATTTTGGATTTGAAATTTTGGTGATAATTCGGTTTATCATGAAATTGACCTAGTTAGAGTGAGAATTGGCCTTCAATGCAGTTGTGAAAGTTGCTCAATGGGTGATTTGGAGTGGAATAGTGGTTGCTCCGCCAAGAAATTTCACGTTCGGGTGGCGCCGCCGCCGCCGGCGGTGGTCAACGGAGGTCAACGGTCAACAGTTTGACTTTTGGGGGTTTTCGACAAGTTGCATGTCATTTCACTCGAAATCGCGCCCCGATCGCAGTGGGGAGGTTCATTTTTCGAATTGAGCGACCGAAAGTACAACGAGGTATTGAGGTGTGATTTTCGGATTTTCGACAGTTTGTCGTAATCGGATTACGTGTTTCCGAGAACGGTGGTTTCTCGTGATTTGTCTTGAATTGTCGAGTTATGACTTTGAGAAATGAACTTTGTGAATATTTAGGGGTTCGTGATTGTTTGTTTGGCGAGGGACTTTCCGCCGGATCACGGGTTAACGCGAACTGCGTTACGCTAGTTTGTGAGTGAACAATTTCTTTACACAGATTGATTGCGAGTCTTTATACACGTTTTACGAACTTGAGCATGCATATGTGATTTCGATTTACATGAGCATGTGTTATACGATTATGCCTATACCAGTATATAATACGTATATGCACTTATATTTTGTTTCATGCATTTGCATTGAACTATTTACGATTTGGTTTACACAGAGTACAGTTTATATATGTTGTTGTATCGATACACTCACATCCTGGCTGATCCCCGATGGTGCCTACCAGGGGGGACTATTTCTTGTGCCGATGTAGTTTCGGGTGGAAACAGATACCCTGACCTGAGGCCTTTCTGGCTAGAATCACGTGTGGGTCTGGGATCCCGTGATTTGGACTGTACTAGCACGAATGTGTCCACGAGCGACCCCGTGGGATTTTATGCATGCTCTGTACGCATGAGGAGTTAGAGTCTCCCTCGTGTACCATTTGATGTTTATACATTCCGACTCGCATATGTTTTTATAACTTATATATTATTATCGGTGAAAGACATTTATTTTCGTCCACTCACTCTAACAGTTTTCATGTCTTTCCCCTGGGCTTTTCGGTTTCCGTGCCCAGTTTGCAGTTCGGACTCTGGTGTTGCACGTCGTGGTCGGAGGCATAGTGCTCGAGCAACCTTGTTTCTTCTAGTAGGCTTATTATTCTACCTACTGTAGTATACTTATATGATTATACGTTAGAGGTCGTTCTGAGTATTCTGTTGTATATTTTATACTATTTTACTCCAGATTTTAGTAAAGTACAGATATATTTACTAGTTTACATTATTGTTGATATATTGAGAAATCCGGATGAGATTGGTGCTCACGGTTTGATTTTTGTGGCATAGGATGAAATGTATTTTCCACGTGCAGGTAATGGTAATTCCGCATTAGTAACGAAACTCTGCCGAAATTTTGATGGTTTTTGTTGGTTCGTGTTTTCAGAAGGGGTTTGATTCCGGTTTAGGCAGCTAAATCGGGGTTGGATCCTTTCATAAACAGAGTAAATCTCAAGTACACAACAAATAGAAGGAGCAATAATAATTTCGTAATAGAAGGTGCCATAAGACTTCTAAGTGAAGGAAATAATGGTGCAATTGTGTCATTGTAGAAATATTTTTATTATATATAATGGTTGAAATGAAAATGATTCTAAACTAATATCATGTGATCTTAATTATCATGTGCAAAAGCCAATGTTATACACTCCTTTACTTTTGCATTAGTGTAAATCGCAGACACTCTTAACAATTTCACTCACATAAATTTAGTGTCTCTACCTAATATATGCTAACAACACTAAGCTTAACAAATCAAACTCAATAAATATCAGCTCGAAGGATATATGGGCCTCAAAGTGGGTTTAAAGAACCAACCCATATAGAATTATTTCCCGTAATGCTACATAAGTACCAGTCGCCATTGTTCTCTCTGAATAGAATCAGTGCCCTAATTTTTCTTCACTAATCCTTTCTCCATTCAGGCGATTATAAGCCAAGCAATCATGGATCAAGGGCCGAGCAATCGTCAATTGATCGGCATCGAGGAATCAGACGAGTGGAACGAGCGAATGACAGAAGAATCACCAGGCAAATTATCGAACGACTGAGTCGTCTCCGACTTGAAATGAAGGCCAGATTCGAAGGTCAGTGCATTGCCAGTAATCAAATGACATGGAATGTGGAGCATATTATGTCTATGCTTAGAAATATGGAGAAAGTTGTTGATTCCCTTGGAAAAATAATTCACGAGAATAATACATGATTATGTTAGTTTTCTAGATTGATCGTTGTGCCATGTCATTTATGGACAGATGTGTATAAATTTTGTTATTTTAAGCTATGTTATTGTTAACTATTTCGGTGTTGTAGGACTGTTCTTATTTGTTCCATATATGAATTCATTTTTAATTCAATATGTGGTATCAGATGGAGGTGAGAGCAAAATGGAATGACCAGTACATGGCATCATTAGGTGTGGAAGATAGATCGCACTACAACATTTTTTAGTATTGCCGGCGATTTTTCCCCCAAAAGTCTCCGGCAATACTTTTTTTTTTTACTATTGCCGGCGATTTTTCCTCCAAGTCGCCGGTAATATTTAAAACTATTGCCGGCGAAAAAAAAATCGCCGGCCTTAGTTTTCCGTTTCGCCGGCAATACTAAAAAATGTGGTAGTGTCGATGTACATTTAAGGGTGTGAGATTGCATGATACTTTTATCTACTTTTGGTTTTTTCCGAAATGTATGCTCTAGGGGTTTACGGTCTTTGTTGCTCTTCAGTGTCAAACATGAGAAAGCTAATTTCACACTTTTGTAAAATGATATTTTTTGGTGTCATGAGAATAATGTCAGTATGTTTGATCCTGCAATTGTCTATTTTGCTTATCTAGATATGTCATTTACTTTAATTTGGAGGATTCTATGTAATATGACTCAGGTATCTATAATATATGGAATTACAAATACCTCATTCATTCTGTGGTGATTCAATTATATTTATGGATAAAAAGGATGATCACTGAAATTAGATGTAGTATTCAGGGCTGAAAGAAATGATGTACTCTTCTTTTGTTTCCTTTAATATAGCAACCTAGACTAAATTCTCAGAATTGTAATTAGAATTATATGTGGTTAAAATTTAATGATCATTTGTTGTACTTGGTTAACATTTTATGCTCATACCAGTTAATTGGCTAAATGAGAGCAGGGTGAAAAAAAGTTGATGAATCTAAAGTAATAGGAAGCTTTTGTATTATGGTTAAAAAACACGGGTGTTCATGTTGTGTATTGATATATGTTGCTGTAACATAACTCACTCTATTGTCAGTTTTCCCTTTGTATAACAGTCACAGAGTGAGACGGAGAGATATGTTATTGTGTATGTAAACAATAGTTGCATCAACTTCATCGTCTATTTGAATTAAATTGATATCAAATTACAGCTATTCTGAAACATCGTGCTGATTTATTCAGTAGTTTTCTTTTATGTTTTAGCACCATACCATTGTTACAGTGATAATTACACCAAGAATACTATTATACATGGATAAATGATGATCTTCATCTTTTTGTACTTTACTTGATCTATCAACATTATAGACACAGATTCAAGTGTAGTGGAGCATATTGTAGACTATAAGTACCAAATGATATAGGAATAATGAACGAGCCTTTAAAATGAAGAATAGCCACTTTGCACGATCATGCTCGATCATTTGAGTTATTGCTAATCATACTTTCGTAATTGAATCATAAATTTTTTTTTGGTTATCTTAATAATTGGACATGTATACATACCTCATCAGAGGTCGTTGGACTGCTTTTGTCGTTACCAAATTATTGCAAACCAATTTTGCAGATGGTAGTTTTAGACTTTGAAATTTATGTGTGTCTGAAGCTTGAAGAAGATGTGAGGTCATCAGAGCGATCAGTTTCTCAAAACACTACTATTATCATCTACTAAATTGCTAACAAAGAAACCAAAGAGTCTCACATTTACTTATTAAGGAAATCATATTCCCATAAAATGCAGCATAAGGAAGTTATTTTTAATCAATCAAAACCAGCAACATATAAACATGAGGACAATCAAGCAACCAAACAAATGCTTTGAAAGAAGCATAATTGTATAATCTTCACAAATCAAATTCAGCAGCCTAGAACAATCATAGTAATGAGAACTGATTATGACAAATTATTCTTGAGTGATCTTTACATGTGTAGTTAAGAGATATCAATGAATTCTGCCATATAAAATATGGCATCCCTTATCTTTTATTCATGTATATGAACATAGTAAAAAACAGCATACACTCCACTGGAATCCCATAACAAAAGTATACTAACCCCAAACAAAACCAACAATATTCACTAATCACAACATTATGTTATATTGATTATTATGTTAAATATATATTTGATTCACCTATTACATAAACCATAAGCAATCAAGAACCCACGTAGACAATAAAAGCTAGACCATTGGATAATTAGAGATAAACAGTAAAAGCAAACATTTTAACCATGATAACCTTACGAATGAGCATTTAATATTTGTCTAGCAACCAACATGCCTGTATACATTAAATATTACTCTTCATTATCTTTGCTTTTTTTACCCTACTTCATTTTGTCCTCTCCATTACAAATATCTTCATCGTCCATGGCTGGAGACAAGCACAGTGGTAAGATCCCCTGTCTCCTTCTCCATTTCATCCAACAGATGGGCTTAGTCCATCATAGCATGCATGCATGTTATGAAATATTTATTTCATAAGAGTTATTCTCTAACAAAACTGAAATAATAGAATTGATTGTTCATTTAGTACCTTGATTTATCACTATTTTGGGTGGGCAATTCTCTATTTCTTCATAATAGCTAGTGAATTTCTTGATTACTTTATGGGTATTGCTTGGTTGGTATTGATACATCTCAATTTTCCTTGATGGACTACATGTCAATACTTTGATAACAGATGATTTTAAGGTCATGAAATTCTGAGTTATAGCATCTGCGTTTGTAAGGCCACCAAATTCCTTACCAACTTATAAAGGAAAGAAAACATGTATGTTCATACTATACTGAGTCTCAAGCTTATCTATCCCTCTCTTGAATTTATGTCTCTGCTATGTATTATTCATTTAGCGGATTTGTGATCTATGATGTGATATAATTGCATTAAAGGTATGTTGACTAATCACTGGGTGGATGTTTTGTTAAAATAATTGATGTTAAATACAAAAAAATGATCTGTCATGATTTGTGTGCTTGGTTTCAATTAGTTGAGTACACAATGCTGGGGTAAGTAGAAATAAATGACAATCTGTAGCAGCAGATCTCTTATCTACGCTAATAAAATATGTGAAATATCATGTTCATTATGAATGTGACTGTTGAATTTGCTGTTATAGCTGCTGCGTAAGTCAACTCTTGGAGTTATGGATGAATTTAGTAGATTGATGTGGTTAACAACATTGAGTGTATATGGCTTCTAAAGATCTGTTATACATTGGTCTTTATAATATTTTTGCTTCTTTAGATCAGCTTCATTAATTTCACTATGAAATTGGCAGTGATAATCTTCTCTTGCAGTCCGAAGTTTTGGTTGCTTTTTACTTATACTGGTCTGATATTCAACAGAATCTTGAAAGAAAGGTAGCTGCAGTATTAGTTCTAAATTCGTATAATTAAACAACAACTTGCAATAAAAAATTACTATGATATTTTTCATATCTGTACTGTCTATGTCTTCATTTTTAATTACAACTACTTATATTTTTCGTGTAATTCAATCAGTAGATACAACGAAGGATTGTGGCACGAACCAGACTAATCTCACTGAAGCAATCTTGCGAGCACTACAACAATTTCTTCGACCCAAGGTAACCAACCAACAACTGCTTGAAGGACCAAATTCTGCTTCAATGCAACCTACAGACCATGATTTTGATACCTGAAAGAAAAAGACTCAAAAACCTCACCGGCAAAGCAATCTGGAAGCATAAGCACCTTGAAGTGGGCTGTCACAAGAATGGACAAGAATTTGATGGGAATAGAGACCCTTGACATCGACCTGGCTGCTAACCCTGATCCGAAGAAACCGAAGGGGCGAATAAGGTGTGTTATCTTTCTAGACAGTGCATTACTATGTATTAAATATGGTTGTTATATTTATCTGTTTGTATAGTACTGTACGAAGTAATTAAGCTCTGATATATAAGTATTCAATATTTTCAATTACAAGTTACATGAGTTGGAACCTTTATAAACAAGATGTTAACAATATGTATAATATTATCTTAACTTTATTATAGGCAAGTTAAGGTAGAGCCTGGTACTGCCACAGTGGTTAAGAAGAAGCGAGGCTGGACTAAAGGAGTGCCAAGGAACCCAAATAAGAGGTTTTTTTAGGTTATTTTAATATACCAATAGTGAATTATTATTCATTGTGAATAACACCTAATATATTCTTTTATAGGAAAATTGCTGATGCTGAAGAAGTCTATGAGCCAAAAAAAAATAGGTTGGCAAAAATGTAGGCCAAGGAACACCAAGAAAATAATTGCTGAATTGCCAAGCACTGAGGAAGCCACGGTCGTAGAAACTTCATCAAAGTTAAGCTTTGGTCAAGAAGAGGTTGTTGAGCCGCAAACAATAGTTGGAAAAGGTCAAACATAGGCCACTGAACAGCAAGAAACAATTGGAAATGTTGAAGGTGAAGGAATTGAGGATGAAGGAAATGCTGGAAATGGTGATAGAGAGGTTATTGAGGTGAAAGCAATGGCTGGAATAACATCGTCAAAATTGATCTTCGCTGTAGAAGAGGCTATTCTGTGTATGACATAGTCTGATGAGTGAACATAACCAGCATATAAAAGAATTGAAGGAACTGATCGGTGAATGCTTAGACAAATTTCTGGCCTCTGGTCAGTGAAGGACCCAGGTCAGCCATGCATAAATGTACATGTTAGTAACTTTATGATTGTTGCTATAAAACTTGGTTGAATTAATTGTATGGAAAAATTAGTATTTACAAAGTGAATAGTGTTACCTCAATTTTAGAATGAATATATTGTTAGCTTGAAAACGTAGATTCAATGGACAGTAATCAATGACGTGGTCTTATGCCTATATATATTTAGAAGGTGATTAGTGTTTTTTTTAAACTTTATTACCTGAAAACAGATGCAACAATGAAGTCAAATGAGCATTTCCTTTATACTTATGCATAAGGCTGGAGAACGATGAGCTTCGCCTGGGTTTATATCTAATTATTTGGAATATACTCAATGCATTTTATTTCCATATTCATTTAGGATATTATTTACCATTAAGGTCCAGTGCTGTCTTTTTTACTTCTTGGTTTATAGGGCCCAGTAACCTATTGAACAAATTGGTAGATGGTAGGTATATGTGATGAAACTGGTTACATTGCTAGCATAACAAATCTAAGATGATCATCTTTTCTTTGAAGATTGTAAGATGTATAATATGAGCTGTTATTTTTTTCAGGTGTTGAAATCCAACGGGTTGTACCAGCAAAGGTGCATTATGTTCAAGTTGGCTATATCAGTATTTAGTGAAGTACCAAATTGTGTGATGTAATATTGGACAAGTTTATGTGTTTAGTATTGTAGTGTAACTTAGGCAATACATTGATGACCAATCTGTTGACTGATCAGATTACTTTATGTTGCTTCAATTTCTACTTTCAGCCTTAGTTGAATTCATGCACTATAACAATTGTGCTATCTCAATCATATATTTGTGCAATGGTGTTATTTGAACGTTGTCTTTGTACAATGGACTTTGAATTAGAAATCTATGTTATAGCTATGAAATTTGGAACTGCATTAGTGTCTAATCTATAATAGTTCTGCTTGCACTTTGATTCTACCGATCAAGTTTGAAATTTAAAGTGCTTTACATTCAAATGTAAGAGTCATTGTTTTATATACAGGCCCACTGATCACAATACATGAAGAGAAGCTTGATTGCTTTATAATACACAATGTGTTTATCTTTCCCAACCCACCATGATTGTAAAGCATTCAATGTCTTTAGCATGAAGCCATAGCAGTATCCCTAACTTCAAAGTACTCTTTTTTGGTGTAGTTATAAGTGATGTGAAAATTTTAAGGTAGCCATTTTACAAGCCAAATAGTCGGAAAACACTTATGAAAAATTTTCCTAAATCAGCCAAATAGTCGACAAATAGTTCTACTCAGTAAAAAAAAAATCAATATGTGTCTGCTCTACCTCTTTTAATAATAACTAAACAATCCAAAATAATTGTTAGGTGATAACCTAATTTAAGCTTAATTTATTCTATATAATCTCCGAATAATGACTGCATCATGTTAATCAACTTTTGTATTTGTAATCCACTTTTTTTGATAAATGAATTCTCATTGTTTTGAAATTACTTATTTTCTCCAATTTGTAAAGCCAAAAATGCAATTCAAATTTTGATTTAATTTTTTCTCGGCATCCATTTAATTTTTCTATTTTTATACATACCTACTATTCAATACATAATTTTTTCAAGCGGTCTCCTTAAGATAGTGCATTAAGGATTTACGGATATTATAGAATTCATATAGCCATTGATCAGATCATTGACTGAACACTTAGATCTCCTTGGTATCCAAAACGTTCTGCAATCAATTCGTTACCAACCAACAACAACAAATTCCAAAATATATAATGCCTGTATACATTCACTATATTTTCTTCCGTTTTGCTTTCTCTTTGTTCATCTCAGTGAAACCATCGTCGATCGCCTTGACAAAGAGGATGGGTGAGAACAATTTTCGATCGTTCCTTTTTTTTTTCTATTAAAGTGTTATATTTCATCGTCTATTCAGTTAGACACTTAGAGATTAAATATGGCTTTTACGGCTTGGTTTGCATGTCAGCTCTGATGCATATACAATGCATTTTCCAAAAGCCAAATTTGTTTGCATATACATTAGGATTAGATAAATGCTCTCACACAAGGTGGAATCGAAATAGAGCAAAATTCTGATTTCTGTTGAATTTTGATGCCAAAAAATATGATATTATTTAGGGGTTTTGATTGAGTTGTTGTTTCTTGATATTCAATCATTGTTTTAAACTGATAGTATGATATATGTATCTTCCAATGTCATTGTTATATAGTTTTTTATCAGGTGTTAGAAAGACCTCCAGTTTGAGCTGGCATATGATAATATTGGTAGTTTTTGATCGAGTTGTTATTTCTTAATATTCGATGATTGATTTAATTAATAGTGTGATATATGCATATTTCATTTTGAATGTTTTATGGTTTTGTATGATAATCTCAGTAAAGCATATGATTTAAACTGGAATCGATGGTTTTGTGATTGCGAAATATAAGCACTCTTTGATGGTTTTGTTCTGTTTATCTTTATCCCAATTTTGATCTGATATTCAGCATCATTGGCTGTATTGGGTGTAGAATTTTCATGGTTTTTTTGTTTCTATGGAGTACATGTGCATGAATACATGCCATTTCCTGTTTAGTGAGTATATGTGCTTGAATGCATACCATGGAGTATATGTGCTTGAATCCCATTGTTGCCTTACATTCATAATGTATTCCAACTTTTCTGATTTGTACTTCCCTAATAATATTTTGCAATTCAATTAATTTGTAGATAAGATGTTAGATGAAAATGACAACCAGGAACTAATAGATGATGTGATGCTCCACCCTATTCCAAGTGGAATCATCCTGTTCCTTCCACCTCCTGTCACAACATCATCATCTCCATCTCCATTACCAGAAGTGGAAATCACTAGCCCTCAAATAAGAGACCTCGATTCTAGTTGGCCAGGACCTCCAAGAGGCAAAGGGATAGGGAGAATTAGGAGATCGATCTCTAGGAAACAGAAACTGAAGGCCGCAATGCAATCAGAACAGATTGAGCAAATTGTTGACAGTGATAGAGAAGAACCAAGGTTACCTTATACTATTGTGTATTGCCCCTAAAGTTTGATCCCTTTTTTTCCCTATTGCACAAAAAATTATTCACGATTTTGAATTGAGTAAACCATTGCATGACACAAATGATTTCAAAATTTAATTCAATGGTGTTACTCACATGTTTCTCCTTGATGAGAATTAATTCAGTGTTAAACAACTATTCATAGTATATATTCTGATGTAGGATTCCAAATAGTTGCATCATTCGCAATGAAAGTAGATGAACCAACATTGGTCAATTATTTTTTTCAATAGAGCACTGTAAATATATTGTAGCTTATCACGATGTTAACTTATGAAATCAATATCATGAGCAGATGTTTGGACTCATGGGGTATATTGGTTCCCATTATTGTTAATGTAAATATAATCTTGATTTCATATGCTTAAGAATTTCTTATGACATCCAAACACTTGGGATATAGGAATCTATATCATTTTAACATTATGTAGTCTGATGGTGAGTATGACAGATGATATGGAAAACTGATTATTCATTTTGCAACAGTTCCCAAGAAGACACCAATCAAAGAGTGTCAAAAAAAAGGAAAGGGGGTTGGCCAAAGGGAGTGCCCAGAAACACCAAAAAAAGGTTTGCTTCACTCTGTTGCTGAATTCATTTGAATTTTATGCATCACTAATTTTTTTTTCTTTTGCAGAAGATTGCAACAACAGGCCAATGGAGGAAACAGGAAACCTGGATGGCTAAAGGGGGTGCCGAGAAACCCAAAGAAAAGGTTTGGCTTACTCTATCCATGAATTCTATTGTTTCTTCCATGTTATTGAATTTTATTCTTGCAAAAAGTTACAACACCAAGACAATCAATCATCATCAGAAAGAAGGCCAATGGGGTATCTAAAAGGGATGAAAAGGAAACCATTGTAGGCCAACTTCAACTTGCATCGTTCATATGAGAGAACGTCCACTTCAACTGAAGAAGAAACAACAGCCAACACTGCAAACCAGATGGGACCAAATGGACCAGAAGACAATCTGGCAACAGTTTCGCAAAGATTGCATTGCAACAATGTCATGATTGCTAGTATAAGAAATCTGATGGTGGAACAAGTGAAGCAGACAAAACAAATATTAGAGCTCTTGAGCGGGTTGAAGGACACATTTGAAGCATGCAATGGAGTGGAGACAGTGTAAGTGATCTTATCCCATCTCACGCAATTACTTCTCTGGAAATCAATACTTGCTCCGAACTCATCCAACTTTAACTAATCTGCATATGTAGCGAGGAAGGCGCACCAAATGCTCCATAACATGGCTTTAGACCCAGGTCACCCTTAATTCCCATTTTAGTTGCTCATTTAAGTCCATTGTTAGTACATAACTATGCCATATTTATACTTTTGAAAGAAAAAAAGAGACGTTGTGATATCTTATTATTACATATAATGCAATATTAAAAATTGAAATTGCCCCATCATAAAAATCCAGCCTTGAAACCAGGAACTGTCAATTCCTAAACCCATGATTTCTTTCAAATATGTATGCAATAGGGGACAACAACAACTTCTATGTAAAATCATTTAATACCAATGACATAATCGAATTCTAAATTTTGTATGTTTACTTGAACATGGTCACATTGTAGGAACCAAACTGCTCTCATTTTTCTTAGATCATGCAATAATCCTTTTTCACATCCCTGCTTTATCACTGCTCTAATGAGAAATCCTGAATGTGTTCAATTTTAAAATGTGTGAATAGATAGAAAATAGTACTTCCATTCATGTTTTCTTTATCATCATTGTCTTACATTGAGTATATTAAGGTGTCAAATACTTTGGATCATACCAGCAGATTCTTTGTGCTTACTTGGTATTCTATTCTGTAGTTGCTTTGATGTGTATGGTCTATTATTTAATTTGTAATTATACTTAGCTATAATATCCCCGATTTGCTTTTAAGATTGTCATTTGTTTCAAAATTTGGTTTCTGATATATTATTACAAAATTGTCAATTGCATATTTGAAGGATTGTATTCGTGATCATAATCATTCTGTTTTTCTTCTCATACCTTATTCAAAAGTGTGATTGATTAGGTATATTAAACTTGCAGGCCGATTTATGAAGAATGTTGTGCATGTCATTGATAGTAGTTGCCTTTTGTTGAAACCCTTATGTGCAATCACTGTAAAGTAGTGTAACTTTTATCTATGATTAGGTGGATCTTAGCATAATCCTTTTGTTCTATTTAATATATAATCAGACATAATTTCTTTCTTCAGCAAAATTTTTATTTTGCATATTCGGTGGGAATGAGGAAGACATGTTTTATTGAAAAATGCATTACTTTAAATGAATCAACTATGGCACCAGATTTGGCTAATGTGTTGACTATATTGGCCCAGACAAAAGCACTCTCTACATGCACTTGATTATAAATGTATCCTATATATTTACATGGATATGAGGTTCTTGGCCCTTCAATCCACAAAAAGTGGAGCATCAATTGAAAATACTCAAATTAACAATAATTACATTTACAGATAAAAAATAAACCAATGGTTCAATTCTTCGATAAAAGTTATCATAACAATACATTATTCATACTTTTTCCTTTCCTGATCTCTTCTTGCCACCCGTTCCTCGCACGTCAATATATTAAAACAAACCAACAATTACTAAATTCATAATAAGCTGTTAGATGTATTCAAATAGATGCAGATACATTCTCATTTAGCAAATGATTAGACAATTATGTAAAAGAATGCCAAACTTCATGCAAATAAGCCGCAATCGAGAAGGGTTATATAGATTAGACAATTAATGATAGCATGATAGTTGCTCGGGAAGAAATACAGCCCAAGTATTATTAATAAATATCAATAAAGCAATCTTAATCTATAATCATCCGAGTTATAATCGACTCATACTTAGTGGATAGTTAATTAATATAAAAAATAATCTACTGCTTACTAAAATTGAGTCACATATTCGATACAGAGATTCGGACATTGTACATCGTTAATTAATGTATAAAACAATTTATTGCCTTGTGACAACCCAGAACAGAATCAGAAGTGTAATCAGCTTAATTCGTGAGTTAGCGCGTAATCGCAGTTCTCCGATAATTGATTGAATCGCCGGTTTTGATCACGACTTATTTATTGGCTGAGAATTTGAGTTGAGTCTCTTCTCGAGAGTTGTTGTACGCGTGATTTCGAGTTCATGGGTGGTTCCGGATTATTATTTCGACGACCGAGGAATATAATATGAATATTTGAAATTTCAGAATATCGTCGAGTTTATCCGTTCGTATTCGAGTCTATCCGAATCATGATTGTGAATCGTTTTGGACCGTCGATCGACCCGAACCGAAATTGGAATGGTTATCGACTTGATTTGCGAGTTTCGCGACTAGTCGCGATTTCGACGTAATCTGTTAATATGGCGGCTTCGTTAGCGACTAAATTATTGGGCGAGAATTTGATTTGGGATCCTTCGCGGAAGTTGTAGAGAATTTAATTTCGATCTCGTGGGAACTTCCGGAGAATTTTTCCGAGTTACGAGGAATAAGTTGTGAATATTTTCGTCCGTCGGATATTGTCGTATTTATCCGTTTGGGGTTTGATACACGTACGGTATAAATACGGAAGCGATACATGCCAATTTGGGAAAGTTTCCAGAAATAGTAAGTTGGGTTGACTGTGTTGACCGGGTGGGTCGACCCATTCTGGCCGATTGGGCACCGTGACTTTGCCTCGCCGTGGAGGCCGATTCCGGCCATGGTTGGCCGGGGTCCCTTCACGGAATTTGTTGGGCTCGTGGCCCTCTTCGGATTGTGAGTTGGATCACCCTCTATGGTGGCCGGAGGAGGAAGATATGGCTCGGCGAAAATCAGTGTTTTCCGACGAGAATTCGTGGCGGTCGGAGGTGGCTTTTCCGGCTGATTTGGTGGCTCCTCTTTGAGGGGTTTTGTTAGCCTCGAGGTAAGGAAGCTATTGCAAGTGGTCTTGAGGGTTTCCGTGGCCGGAGGAGAGAGATCGATCTGTTTGAAATTCCGGTAAGGGTTTGGAACTTTGAGTTGAATTTTGGAGGTTTTACGATCAAAATTGGCCTTAACTTTGAACTGGAAAGTTGTTGGAAATGTCGAGATCTTCAAAACCATGTGTAGCATGAATTTTTCTGGGCAGGTCTGAATTTCCAGCGGCCGGCGGCGGCGCCGTCCGCGGCGGTGATTTTTCCGACGATGTGTTTTTCGACGAGTTATATGTCGTTTCACTCGGAATCGCAATCCGATCGCAGTGGTGAGGTTTATTTTTCAAATTGAGCATCGGAAATTATAGCAAGGTTTTGTGGTGTGATTATCGGATTTTCACAATTTCGTCGTTATTGAATTATATGTTTCCGGGAACGGTTATTTCTCGTAATATGATTTGAGGTGTCGAGTTATGATTTTGAGCAGTGGATTTTATGATTATTCAGGGGTTCGTGATCGTTCGTTTGGCGAGGGATTTTCCGCCGGATCACGGGATTAACGCGTATCGCGTTACGCTCACCTGTGAGTGGACACTTTTATATTTTTGCACAGTTGTTGCGAGTTCGTGATTTTTCGTGATTTTCCGTATTTATTTATATACGATGTTGAGATTATTTATTATTTTCGGAGGTATTATTTTATATTTTATGGTGATAGCATTACTGCATCGATGCTTTGGCTACTCGGCTGATCACTGGTAGTCTGACCAGAGTTGAGAGATTCCTCTGGGAAGGGTTGAGAGATTCCCCTGTTATGCCGCCGGGGTTGAGAAATTCCCCTGGCTTATCACCGTCGGGCTTGAGAGATTCGCTTGACCGTCGGGCTTGAGAGATTCGCCTGACACTCCATATATATATTTTCAGAACTCGCTATACTTGTTTATTGTATATGAAATCGGTGAAAGGCATATGTTTATTTTCGTCCACTCACTCTAACGATTTTATTTGCCTTTCCCCTGGACTTTTCGGTTTCCGTGCCCAGTTTGCAGTTCGGATTTTGGTTTCGCACGTCGCGGTCGGAGGCTTAGTATTCAAGCGATGTTTCTTTTATGGTAGGTTCTTAGTTTGGCCTAATATTTGTGTGTGTATATATATATATATATATATATATATATATATTAGAAGTCGCTCTGAGCATTCTTATGTTATACTTTTATACGATTTTTCCCCAGATTTCTGTAAAGTATAGTTTTATTAATTACTTTACATTACTGTTATGATATTGAGAAATCCGGATGAGATTGGTGCCCACGGTTTGATTTTTGTGGCATAGGATGATGTGTATTTTCTGGGTGCAGGTTAATGGCAATTCCGCGTTATTAGCGTTACTCTGCCGAAATTTTGATGGTTTTTGTTGGTTCGTGTTTTCAGAAGGGGTTTGATTCCGGTTTAGGAAAATAAATCGGGGTTGAGTCCTTTCATGCCTACTAAAACCAAGTCACATTTCAATAAAATGTACTGTTGAAGTTTTTGAATATTCATTTTGTCACCTTCACAGCTGTTATGTATCGTTCACATTGATACGTTTCTACTATTTCATAATTGATTTTTCGTTGAATAGTCAAGTTGGTGATTTTAATTGCAGCCTTGATAAAGATCTTAATAACCTTACTCTACATTACTTTTGTTTAAATAAAAACTTAGAAAATCCGTCTCTGGGGATGGGTATCCACCTAGTTGAAGCCTAATTGTCAGTCAAGTTTTTTGTTAAATAACACATGCACAACTATTCGCTGCTCTTTCCTTTCCTTGTTTCTTATTATTATGTAAGCTTTTGCCTTCTTATGGTATTCGTAGTCTTCAAAGCCTGCCAAACTACCTTTAATCAGTTTAATGTAAGCCTTTTCTATTTGTGCCAGGTTAATTTGCTCTATTCGATCAGTCTTGGCAGATGTTATGACTTGGTTTATAATCATGTATTTGCCTAAACCTAAGAAATCTACTGTAATTGATAATAGTACTGTAACTGAGAATAGTCGATGATGAAGGATGAAGGTAATATTGTAAGATTAGATTAGATTAATAGGTGAAATGTTATCCCCTGTCTATTCACACCTCCATTTTTATTATTTACACCTCCCTTCAAATTTTTGTCCTCTAATTTTCCAATCTTACGTACCCTTATTTTCTTTTACACTTCCTCTTTCAATCTTGTTAGCACTCACCAAACTATTTCTCTCCCCCTACTTTTATTCTCCTTAGTGATTGGTTGTGTTGAATAAATTTTAATTGAGATCTCAACCAATCATGAAAATATTAGACCTTTCATACATAAATTAGATTAAAGACCTACATAACTATATTTGGTTTGGCTATGAAAATAAAATATGCATATTCAATAACTCGTTTTACTGATTTAAAACAACCCAGAAAATTTTAAACTATGAAGTTAAACTCAAAAATTATTATGCTCATTAGGCATAACCTATTGTAATTGGAAATTGGACGTTGATTGATGGAGATTGGAGCATTAGGTCATGGCAAGGCGTGTAGGTACGATTTTGCAATGCCATGAAATACCCGACCTCTTTAAATTGTTCAAGGCGGAGTTTATTTTTATCCAAACGAAGGTCTTGTATTAATAAATAAACCAATGATTACAAGATTACACCATAGTTACTCCTAAGGGGTTCGATAATAATTAACTACAGTTGTGTTAGGTACGTAACACTGTAACCTTGCACATAACATGCAAATCATAAAAAGAACCAGAGCATGCAAGAGCACTTACTCGGGAACAGGGCATGGATAAACCAAAACTTGAACCAGAACACAAATAGAAAAATAAAACGCCTAAATGAGCAAGGGAAAAGCCCAAACGCATAAGGCCTAACTCGATAATCTAAATCCTCCCGGATCCCAAATTCGAAACCAAGCATGGACAAACCTAGAGAGCCCAACCCACTCAACAGAGGAGGTCAAAGCTCTATGGGCCAACTAGGCTTGATTCCAGACCTTAAGGTTTAGATCCAATCCCAGCCCAACATGAACCGAGACGACTCAAGGTCTGACTTGCAGCCTCTTGCACTGATCAGTGTCCTCGCTCAAACTGACATAACTGTCGACGACGTCTCTTCAGCCAACTTGCATTTCCTCACTTCGACTATCAGAGCCTCCGCCATTCTCAATGACCAAAGACCCCATCCAGTCGAAATCCGGCATCGGCCTCCAAACACATCTCCAAACACCAAATAACCAGACTGCACCACTAGCCTCCTAGTAGCCACCGATATCTCAGACCAACCTCTGCTCAATTGGACGACACTATTTTCAGACTTCGCAATCCAGAGAACTCCCACCGCCATGGAAAAGAGCATCACCCGTCGCCCTTAGAGAACTTGCAAAGCTCCCTTCAGAGTGCATTGAACAGAGAAGGATACCGACAAAGGTTGGGTTCGATGAGTACGACACTTGAAGATCCGCAAGAAATCTCCCTTTGAGGAGGGTGCTGCGCAGCCAGGAGCAAAACCCTAGCATCGCTCTTTTACGCAAAAGGCGGAGTTTGTTAATTACAAATTCCTCGAACACCGAGACTTCTAATGTAAATGTACAACATTGATGCATGATTGATTGATTGTTCATATACTTAAACCAAAAGGATCTCAAATATACCGTAAAATTTGAGATCCCACCACTGTACTGATCGATATTTTTTTAGAGGGGTAAAGTTGGGTTTTAGATGTTTCAAACAAATGAAGATGTGCAAATAACAAAAGTGGATGTGTGAATAAACGCATTAATATTTTAATTCTCTTTATTTTCTTGCAAAATTGTTTGTATCAATTTTAAATCATCACTAGCTGCGCTAGGCGGTGATTAATGGAACGTCGCTGAGAATGATTAGGCCAAACTCCGGTCGTATCCCGGGAAGTTTTGCCATGAACATAAGTTACATAACACTAATGTGTGAGGGTTATTTCTTCACTAAAAAAAAAACACAATCACATACTCTACACGGGGATGTAAAATGGGGAAGTTCTCATATGAATTGAGTTTACCGTGAATTAAAATAAAATTTTAAAAAATAACTAGAATTATCAATCATATCTTGACCGACTCGACATTGAAATTGATGCTAGTTCAAGGTGAGCCAAGTTCTCCCGAGCTGTATCCTTATAAAACAGGCTGCTCACCTCTCTGATCCCCATACCTAAAGTGTACTCTTTACTCTTAAGGTAAACAGATAAAAGTAAAAATATTCCAAAGCTCACGGTGAAAGCTTGCAGTCGTAAAATTACATAACTATCCTCGCTGAGATTCCTCAATATTTGCTTCAAACAATCCTCCCCTGAAATCCCCACAACCTAATCTCTTCATCTTTCTCCTCTCTTCTGGTTTCTCCCACCCACAAAAAGAACACACAGAGATCAACACCACCATGTTAACCTCCACGTCATCATCGCCGTCACTCCACCACCCAATCCTCCACACCCCACTCCACTCCAAAACCATCCCAACCCTCAAATTCCAACCAAACCCAAAACCTCTTCAACACCACTTCCTTGTCGGCAGAACCTCAACCATCATCTCCAAACGTTGTCCCGACATCATAGTCGCGATGGCTAAGTCGTCGCCTAAAGTGGAGGAGCAGAAGTTCAGCGCCGAAGGTCTAGTCACCGAGTCGCTCCCCAACGGTATGTTCCGAATCCAACTAGACAACGCCGACAACATCATCGGATACATTTCTGGGAAAATCCGAAAGAGTTTCATTAGGATTTTGCCTGGGGATAGAGTCAAAGTTGAAGTCAGTCGCTATGATACTACTAGAGGTCGGATTGTTTATAGGCTAAGGAACACTAGGGACTCCTCTACCTAGTATCAACACGTTGTGCTTGCTTGCTAGTCACAATGTAATGTAATGTGCTGTGTATTGTGGGTTTGAGAAAGAAACGGATTTTTATTGGAGAATTTTAATTGGTAAATGTAATTTTATGTTGGTAATTGTGATGGGTGCTAATTGTACAGTGTTTTTCCCATGGTTACATTTACTAGTACTGTGTATTGCCAATGAGGTATATGATTTTCTTGCTAGTATAAATGAACTATACCAGTACATGTTATGTAGCTCATGTTTTTATGAGACTGAAGGACAGGTGAGGTGAAGTGAGGTGAGGTACATGTTAGTGATGTTTTTGAGTGGTGTGGAATGGTAATTGATGAGTGGGATGAGACTAGAGTAGCCCGAATCCTCAAGTGGAGGGATGGTGATAATTTCCAACTCCAACCTCTACTGGTGATGTGTGGCCAGACGGGTTCTTTTGCGATCACTGCTATGGCATTGTTGATGCAATGTCATGAGATGGTATAGGATATGCGAGGCGAGAGTAGCGATGATGTTTTAGTATGAGATTAGTGAGTAAGGGTAGAGAATGTGGATTGAAATCCTTGTGTAAGCTGGAGTGGTACGTATTGACAATGGCTAGGGTGAGTGCCTGAGAGATCTTGAAGTCAGTATGATTGCATAAATTTTGGGAGCTTAATGTTTTTCTGTCATTTTACGGTTATTTTTTTATTGGAAAATAAAAAATATCAAAAGTACCAAACGAGCCCCGATTACAACCGCCTCCAACTAAGTCAAACACACGTCTTAAGACGGATCCTCGGAAGTTTTTCACCATGCACTTGATGTCTTTAACAATGGTGGTCACTCTTCAAGGGATATCAGTTACTC
The DNA here is from genome assembly GCA_946800695.1 of Geum urbanum. Taxonomy (NCBI): domain Eukaryota; kingdom Viridiplantae; phylum Streptophyta; class Magnoliopsida; order Rosales; family Rosaceae; genus Geum; species Geum urbanum. Next base: position 68,456,526 of record OX326998.1, on the reverse strand, counting down.
CGTTCAATACATCAATAAGAGTTTTGGAGTCTCCTTTAATTATAATGATAAACGGCTCGTCTCGCCGTGACCTTCTCTTGAATGATCAAGACTTCTATTGCTCCACCCCCGTGGAAGCAGAAAACAAAGAAGAAAAAGTATTGAATAGAGGAACTCTGAACATTTGGACGAAATAATAGATTTTAAAATCTTTAATCTGAGTAATGAGCCTCTAAGAAGCTCTTTACGTCCAAGATAATAAAACCATCAATAACAGTAACATAATCATAGTACCGGTGAACTAGATGATCGTGACAGAAAAACAATTTTTCCTATCAGGGTAAAGTGACACATAAAAGAGGGGGGTGGGGGTGCATAATAGGTTGACAATCTGAGTTCCGAATAATAAATCCTACCGTAGCATTTTGGTTCATAACAGAACCACCAAAAAATATTTTTAAAACTAAATTAGTGGGAGGAGTCCATTTAGTATTATGAGCATGATTCTTTCGACGAGTGATTACGTAATTGACCTGGTGAAGTTGTTGCATTATCGTAGCATAAGCATAAACTACCTCATTCAGAGAAAGGATTTTATTTTGGAAGACAAGCCTATTCCTGGCTTTCCAGAGATAACAACTAATGGCCAAAGCATTTTCTAAAAGTTCTTTACCATTAGGTTATGATAATAAGGCCCAAAGCCAATCCAATTTTTTTTGATAGGCAGTATATGAAGTAGAGATACCTGCAAGATTCCAAATATAATTAGCAGTAGGACAATCCTTGAAGAGATGGTCTATGACTTCAATAGTAGAGCTACAAATGGGGCACAAAAGAGAAACATGTGACATAGATCGAGAGAGCTTATCTTGAGTTTTAAGTCTTTGAGAAACTAAAAGCCAACTAAATTTTTTTATTTTGTTTGGGAGTTGTAACTTCCACATTTTCTTAACAAGGTTAGCATATTGGTATTCCTAACCCTCATTATTCAAAAGATTCAAAGCTGGAAAATTTTCATTTCTATTTGGACCCCAAACAAAAGTATCCTGTTGAGAAAAAATGAGGATAGGCATAGCTTTAATAGTATTTAACACATCATTATCAAGCAAACCAATTACAGGTCGGAGGTTCCAAGAGCCCTGATGCATTAAACCTTTAACCATTAGGTTTAGATTTACTTTATTAGCAAGAGAAGAGGGGAGAAACTTGATTAAAGGAAATGAATAGACCCAATTGTGAAGCCACACATTTATTTGGGATCCATCACCAACCACCCATCTCATACCTTGCCAAAGCAGGTTTCGGGGTTTAAGAATTCATTTTCATGTTGTCGAATGACCACTTTTTGGATGAAGGCCAAGGAAAGAATTTTTCCGAAGATATTTTTCGTCACAATTTGCACCCACTAATTTGTAGGGTCAATAAAAAAAATTCAGCCTAGTTTGGCTAAAGCAGCTTGATTAAAAGGGAGGATTGGTCTAATTCCAAGACCGCCTTTTTCTTTGGGAGAACAGACTTTTTTCCAGGCAATAGCAAGATTTTTAGAACCTCAAAAGAAGTTCCTCGTTTCTTTATCCACTTTTTTTGCAAGATTAAAGGCGGCCAGGAAAAATAAGAGAGAACATGATTCGACATTCCTAAAATGTTTGAATTAAAAAGAGTAATTTCTCTGCTCTATAAAGCGTATTCGCTTTCCAACCTGCTAATTTTTACTTAATTTTTTGAATTAGATCATAAGTATTAACTTGATGTTTTCAAAAAAATAATATTTTGAATTCCTAAATATTTGCCAATAGAGGCCTTATGTGGAACATTAACCAAAGCACAAAAATCTTCCTTAGTGGATCTAGCAACAATATTTGAAAAATAACAGATAGATTTGTAAAAATTAATTTGACGTCCATAAGCATTAGAGAAATTATGCAAAATAGTCGTAAATTTTTTGGCCACAGTTTTAGTTGCTTTGCCAAACAGTACGTAAACAATCATCCGCAAGAACTTGGTTGGATATACGAAAGGCAAGAGGAGAGGAAAGGATTCCAACATGGGATTTAGAGGACTTTGCTACTTTGTAAAAGTTCTAAGTAATGGTTCCATGGAGAGGATAAAAATGTAAGGTGAAAGGGTATCACCTTGTCGAATGCCTCTAGTAGGCCTGAACCATCCCTTAGCCACTCCATCAACGAGAATAGAGAATGAGGCTGACGTGATACAGTTCAGAATTAAATCAATCCATTTTGGATGAAAGCCAATTCAAACTTTTTAAGACAATTTCTGATGTAATCTCAATCAAGAAAATCATAGGTTTTTTCTAAGTTCAGTTTTAGGGCTACAACTCCCTTTCTTCCTTTCTTTTTGTTATAGTTTGCAAAGAGCTCATGCGCAACTAAAATATTATCATAAATAGATTATCCTGTAGCAACATTACAGAGGCTAATACATCGATAATGGTTAATAGTTTCAGGGTTTTTGATTTTAGGAATTAGGACAATTATGATTTAGAGCCCCAAGCTTAGCATTATGAGTAAAAAAGAAATTAACAAGCTGAACAATTGGTTGTTGCAGGAGGTTTCATTTTTTTTGAAAATATACTGCATGAAGGCCATTCGGGCCTGGAGCCTTAAGAGGGTCAATGGTAAATAAGGCTTCTTTTACTTCATTCAGAGTAATTGGAGCAAGTAACATATTATTTTCTTCATGAGATATAATTGTAGGAAGAATGTCAAGGAATTTATTAATATTGTCCGGGTTAGGAGGTCGAGATTGTGTAACTATTTTTTGAAAAGAACGACAAATGGTTCTGGCAATATCAAGGTGATCATTATAAACAAAATTATCTTCATCACAAATGCGTGTTAAGAGTTTCCTCTTTTTTTGAATACTTGCCTGTGTTTGAAAGAATATGATATTCTAATCGCCTACATTGAGCCAGTTAACTCTAGCACATTGAGCCCAGAAAACTTCTTCTTGTTGATAGAGTTTAGCTAATTAAGGTATCATTCTAGCTTGTCATTTTATGTCTTTGGTGGCATCACTTCTGTTTAATCCTTGTTATGGACTAGATTTGTGCCACCAAATTGCAAAAATTGTCCAAACAAATAGTTCACGGGGTATTTATATCATATCAAAAGAATACCCAAAACGATGTCATTCTTTGCTAGTTCTGTTTTTTCAAGTACCATTTGGTTTCATGTAACTAGAATAGAATCAAATTTTTCATTTTTTTCTCAAATTTTAGTTCGGTTTTTGTTTTAGATTCATTTTTATTTATTTTTGTTGCGGCTCTATTTTGGCGCGATCTTTTTTAGATTTTTGGTTGCAAATTCTCAACCCTAGCTTGCTACAAAGTGATTTATAGAACAAGCTGTTTTCTAAAATTCTACTTGATCTGCGACTAGTCAAAGATTTTTCAAATCCGAATTGATTTGATCAAGTTGGTCTAAAAATCGATCAATGCCAAAAAGACGATCAATGTCAAAAAAAAATCGATCAAAAGTCAACCGACTAACTAGGTCAATAGTTTTTTTTTTGGAACTAAAATGTGCATAACTATTGCAAAAAAAAAAACTGCATAAGTCAATTATCTTAAAGCATGTTGAATGTTGAGTCGTTGAGAGAACCCTCACTCAACACTCATTATCTTATCAGCCAACGAAACGACAGATTGACAAAACACTAGTTAGACACGCAAGTAGTTGTAAATTCTTTGGTTAATTTGTTTGTATGAATATTATTTTCTTGTTAATTTTACCTAAGTACTTCTAATTTTTTAATTTATTTGTAAGGGTATTATTTTCTAGTTATTTTAGTTATGTCATGTAATAAATTATTAAATTTAATTTTAAAATAGAAAATCCGACTAATCTCCAACAAGTCGTTTTGTCCCTCGACCGACCCGACTCCAATTTATGACTTTTAGAATATTGATAACAAATGACACGGGGCAAAAACCCAAGACATAGCAGGATTAACTCATTAAACAAAAAAAGTTGCCCCCCTTATATAATCTGCCCCTCTCTCTCTCTCTCTCTCTCTCTCTCTAGTCTACATAACGAGATACTATCTATTTTGGGTCTCGACTTGTGGTTTTCTTCACGTCTCACTGTAAGAATGTATCCGAAAAATCATTGAAGGACGTGTAGTTGAAATAAAAAAGTTGAACGACGACTCTCGAGTCTCGATGACCAAGAAAACTATCACCATCCATGGTCAATCACGAGCTCAAAGACAAGATTTGTTGCATTATCGGTTGTATTGAGCATTTGAGAGAGATCGAGAAGGCTCTCACGCTCTCCTTCGAATATCCGGTTATGAATAACATTGAGCTTATTAGAGCGACAACAACATCTCTAATCGCTTGTACCACAAAGTTCTGCCACTTGATCCAACGCAGTGTAGAATAGCAGGCATCGACTATGTTCTCTTGATAGAATCTCACTTGTCTTAAGAGCTTTAAATCCTCAAGAATTAATTGCATGCTTCCAAGTCATCTTGATCTATTAGAGCAAATGCACCGCAACATATTTTGGTCGAGTAAGACTTTTAATATGTGCCAAAAAGTAACATTCCACTTGCAATTGACACAAATTAGAGGTGGGCTCCATATTCTTTATGTAAGAATTGGTCAAGTCAATCAAGGGTGGAGACAATTTTTGCCTGAGCAATTGGTCGAGCTCCAAGACATGGGTCCCATGTACTTTATGTGTGTGAACTGAAAATTTGTCCCTTGCCTTTTGCCTTTTGCCTTTTGCCTTTTGCCTTTTGCCATTAAGTGGTGCATTTGCTCTTAAGAACTAAGAATGCCTCATACGATTGTGGACAATTTCAATGGACATTTATGAAAAGTATAATGATTTTGATAGTAAGAACAATCTTCCATTGTGAATTTGAAGAAAAGGAGAAGCAATAATAAGTTCCAAGAAAGATTAGCAAAGATTTAGCATTAATCACTGTAGAATAAACTACTGGTCTTTAAAAACCAATAAACTCAACCAAATTTTGAGTTCATCCTTGGAAAAAAATTAGATATGAAATCGAACTAAAATGTTCTAACTAAGCCCCAACATGCAATTTTCGTATGGTTAGTTAGAACCTCAAAAGAATATCTAGAGATCATCAAAGATGAACTTACACCTCTACGAGAAGGCCTAGATACACTCTCTTTTTAAAATAATTTTATTTAGTAATGATAAAAGAACTTCAAAGGATAGGGGACTAGATGAAACCACCCCAAACGAATAATGAAAGAGAGGACCAAACTAACAAACTCTATACATAGGAAAAGAACTTTGTCTCTATTATAAGTTGCTACCACAAAATTTGCAACTTTAATCCACCAAATGGATCCCTCATGGGCAGCCCCATAATTAGCAAAATCATATGCCAAGACATTACCCTCTCAATAAATGTGACTAATTTTGAAATTTATGCTTTTGGTAAAAGGAATACACCAAAGTCACTGCATTCAAAAACGCCATGGAACATTCGCAGATTTAGTGAACAAATTGACCACCAACATGGAGTTAAGTTCAAACCAAACATGACCATAATTCAATGCACTAGCAACTTCACTAGCCATAATGACTGCAACAATTTCAGCGTCAAAGCATTACTAACCTGAGCATGATAAGAAAAAGCTTCGAATAGGCCAAGATGATCACGTAACACTCGACCAAAGCCACAAATATGGCAATCATTAAAGGAACCATATGTGTTAATTTTTGTCCAACCATGTAATGGAGGTTGCCATTGCACACTCTTGTAGGAAATGGCACACATTCGTAAAGAGGACAGCCCAAGAAAGGAAAAGAAAGATTGTTGTTGTGTGCTTGAGTGCACGGGCTTGAATACTAGAGCAGCAGATTTATATACCAATGGCCAAACCAAACTCTTAAGCCTCTGAAAATTGAATCACTTACCATCTTGATGAATTTGGTTATACTCTTTCCGCACACAACAAATGATGTTGCACATGAGAAGCTTGAAAGAAAGAGACTGGTGTTCATTACCACCTAAAAAATAAATTTATATATGGATTAAAAATCCTACAAAATTACCCCATGCAACAACGCAAGCCACTACCGTAAGAGCTTGGTAACATTGCATCTATAGAAAAGATGCATGGTTTCCCAAGTCGTTGGAGTATTGATCAATCAATATCCTTCCACAGAACACTTTCTAAACAATTAAACTCTTCTTAGGTTGGATTGAAGCGTGTGAATTTATTACCCCATTCAACCAAAGGAAGATTAGGAGAGATGGCGGTGTATGCTATTTTTGAAGACAAATAACCAGAGGATTTCCCTGACCAAATAAAACAATCATCAATGAGAGTAGAAGCCACTGGAAAAGGCAATCGAAAAAAAGGAGGGGATACACCAAGCCCTATTATCCATGTCTTCACTAACGATTGTAGTGAAAGATGATTGAAGATCATGCCTTATGTTTGACATTGTTGCTAGAGGCTTTTTCAACCAGTTTGAATTCCAGAAATTAATGTGTTCTCCGTTTCCCACCAACCAACGACCATTGTGGCCTAGATACACTTACTAGTACCTTGAATAACCAAGAGCAGCCTAAAAGGGAGAAGCCCAAGTTGAGACCAACAAAACTGATCTCGTCTAAGACTAATAGTACACACCAAAATACCACCAACAAACCACGATGCACCACCATCTCCTACCAGTCTCCCCAACATCTTCTGAACCGCACCTCTACCACTTTAGTCTTCCAACCATATGTAGAAAACTGACGTCACAACGAAACTCGACGAACTACACCGCCATCAACCCGTTCCCTTAGATCAAAAAGACCTCTTGCCGACCGAAGCCATGAAAAGTATAATGATGTTAGTAAATTAAATGATACATGTAGTCCTATCATTTTTCTTTCAACTGTGATCATGTAACCTTTCTTCTTCATTTGAAATACAAGATTAGTAATTTGTAGAGTTTGTTACATTACCAAAAAGTACAATTGACAAATTAATTGATAACTTAATGTAGATACTATTCACTCCTAACATCAAATTTTTGTTGCTCTAGTACTGCATGCTCATTTTCATTAATTCATGGTTGCATTTCTGCTCAGGTATAAGATTTTTACTTGAGATAAGTATTGGTGTAATTTTATATAAATGGCTATGCTACTATTTAATGTTGTGAACGGTTCACAATATTATTGTAGATGTTAATTTTATTTGTTATAAGTGGTGTCTGATTATTGGTGTAATTTTGTAGAAATTGTTATGTTGCATTATCAATGTTGTAAACAGTGTATAATATTGCTAAACAAGTCAATGTTGCAGTTTCATTTGTTTTATTATTGTGTAGTTATGTTGATGATGAGACAACTATATATAGAGTTGGAATTCAATGTAATAAGTTGTTGGAAGAAAATGTGGTTACTACAATGAAAATTCCAAATTCTTCTGGCTCTGGAGCAACCAATGTTATAGAATATGTGAATTAAATTTTGCAGAGAAAACCATTAATAACTGATCAAGAATTTATTGATATGCTGACAGGGGCCATCGTGTATGCATCTTTCTCTGACATCCAAACCGGTGGACAAATCAGAATATGTTAGATGAAAAACCAGAAAACGCAATAATAAACCATGAGATTAAATGTGAAGGTCATATTATTGATCTTCTACAACATCGTATGAATAAGGAGAAGTTCAAGAAAGATTTCAATGAAAAATTAAAAATGAGGAATTTCATGGTGACTAAAGGAAAAATAGTGACTGGTTGGAAAAATATGGTAGTACGGTGGAGTTGAAGATGAAGTTAGCATTGCATAAGGCTGGGATTGATAAAAGAATTTATTTGGTTGTGAACGAGTATATGGTGACTTTGGGGTGCTTAAAACAAGATCTACACATTTTATGGTTCATTTCATAAAAGTTGAACTATCACATGAACCCTTAAAGAAGAAACTCAGTATTCTAAAAGGCGTCCATCTCAAGAACTTTGGTGCGCTTCACTAGGATTTTTCGGCCACATTTATAGGGGAATGGAGCATTGATGACTACTAGTTCATCAATGAGTTTGTGAAGAATTACTAGTTGTTGAGTTTGGTGATCAGTTATGCAACGTTGAGTTTGTCGCTGACTACTATCTGTTTAGTACTAGAGAATTGTAGCTGCGTTGAGTTTGTAATAATTACTAATTATTTTATATTAGGGACATTCTAAATAAATAAAAAAGATTTAATCTCATTTGTTATAAGTGGTGCCTTGGGTCTTGGTGCTAGGTTTGTATTTGTTATTACTTCTAATAAGGTACTAGTACCTATCATTTTTTGACTAAAAGAAGAGTTCATTAAAACCTTCACGGCCTGAATAGTATATACATAATTAACAAAAACCCCTAACTCTAATCAAGAGAAGAAGAAACGACTTAGTAGCAAATACTACTCTTTACAAACGCTAAACTCGAACATAGTCGAGCTTACTTACATCTTTCAAGGACAGACAAAAAATACTATAAAAGAGATAAAAATACCCCTAAGCACTTAATTGTGGTAGGTATATCAATCTATGTATGTAGCATTGTTCATACAATGTGTGTACAAACACAATTTATCGAACAATTGCATTGGTATATCAATGATTGTGATAAAAACATACGAAATGAAACCAATTAGCTAGAAATAGCCATTGTCTCACAGAAAAATAGTAGTCACATCTCTATTAATTAAACAAGCCTTCCTTATGGAAGTTAGGAATGTAGAACTTTCAAAAGCCCATGTTTTCCCTTTCTTTACATATGTCTATTTGCATAAAATTAAATGAATAAAAGGATAAAATAGTAAACACGAGGCTTGAGAACTGCTCAACTGTCGTGTTTAGCTAAAAGGTAGAACTACTTGTTTGCAGTTACAATTCACACATCTTGATATAACCTTTAAAAAACTGAAGATTTGCAGAAGATGCATTTGGGTTCTCTTCCATGGTCTTCAAATTTTTCCCATTGAATACGTTTGGAAGTAAGGAAATTTTCTATTGATTTGATTATTTTCGCTGGATTTTAATCTTCCCCTTTGCATGGTTCCTTACTTTTTTTCAATGGGTCTTTATTTCCTAGGTTTTAGCAATTTTCTTCCAGAACCGATATTCCAGCTATATGTGCTCTATGTTAGTATTTTGTGGAACTGTTTCACTGCAAGAACTTTGATCAGTGGTAGTATTTCTTTCTCCTTCAGCTTTTTCGGAAACAAACTATATTGAAATTAATCATTTTCAAAGGAATACTGTGTTTCTTTTTGGAGTTATATATTGTTCTCTACTCTTCTCTTTATTTTTGATTTCATCGTCATCAAATACTCGGCTAATAGGTAAGGTTTAAATATTGATTCTATCATTTGTCGGGGTGGTGTGACTATGATCTGTTATAATTGTTGATTTAATCATTTTTTTATGGGCAGAGTTTGTGGATGTGATTAATCAAAATTGTTTATTTATTCATTCGAGGGTTTTTGCTGGAGTCAATTTGTTAAGAGGAAACTAGGGCAAGGATGTATGTGAGAACCCGTGGTGGAGATGAGAGATTGGGTTGGTTATTTACTATCACTTTTATCATGTATACTATCTTTAAGTTTCATTATCTGAATGCATGTACCAAACAATTTTTATACACTGCCAAATATATTTTAGATAAAGACTCAGGTATAATAATGTCTTTGTGATTTTATGTTGTATCATATATGTATGGGATCATACTAGCTAGCCAGGCCTATGGCCTTGCCTACTTGCCTCCTCCACAAATTTGGAACGATTGATTAGTGTATGTATGTAGGTGTCTGAAATCAAATGTCATTTTTTTATCTATTTATTTTTTCATTTGATCTTCATCACAATGTCATCAAAGATGGCTACCTGCGTGTAATTTCGTAAGTAATGAGGTTTTGGTGTTTCATTAGATTTGTTTGTTGTTTTGGATGATTATTCGGTGGGAAATCCTCCTTGTCATCAAATACACCTTTGTTGAACACCGAGTGACGATGTCACACACTTGTAACAAGCAAAGGTGGTGATTGCAGAAGGACTTGAGAAGTTGTAATGGTCCCGAAATTGTCAATCATATATCTTTATGCTTTTGCTCATGTGTAATGTTGAAGCTAACTAAATGTAGGAGTATTTTGGAGTTGATTGAATGTATACAACTTAGTTTTCAAATTATAGAGAATCTCCAACCTCATGTGAGGAACTTATTCACTTTTTGTTTATACAATTTACCGACTCATTATGCTGTGTGAAATGTATAAGAAGAAAGGTTCAAGAAGCTAGATACAGAAAACATGAAGCATTAAAGGAAGAATAAGGACCATGTTACCAAGAGATAAAGATAGTATGAAGCCTATTACCAAGTGCTAAAGATAGCAAGAAGCCTGTTACCAAGTGCTAAAGATAGCAAGAAGCCTCATCGGAAGAATTGAAAATGGTGTTTAGCTGAGAGATGAAGCAAGAAATAACTGCATTTACTAAAAACTAAACAAGGGAATATGTTGTGATAGTTATATTGATTCATTTTTTACAAACATGAACAAATGTTCTACCTTTTTGATTATTAAAGATTGATCCGTGATATTCATATTTTTGGTTCAATTTGAGTTGAGTTTGAGTACTTCATTGAATATTTCAATGCCTTTGAATTTGAGATTTTACAAACTACCAGCAGAACCACTATATCCGACGAGCTGCCGAAAAACAGACCGATGAGAAGGGATCTCGTCGGTTATAGTTAACTATAACCGACGACAGGATTATCTCGTCGGTTATAGTTTTATGACCGTCGAGATTATCATGTCGTCGGTTATAGTCGCCGGAATCTCGTCGGTCATAGTTTTCGACTATGTCCGACGAAATTTTTGGACTATAACCAACGATTTTTTCATATCGTCGGTTATAGTTTCTTATTTCAGATCTGGGCAGCAGCTCGATCTGTCATTCAAAAAACTTTCCATTTTTTCAACAAATGCTCTGAAATCGATCTTTGGGTGATGTCGAGAATGAGTTCGTGATGATTCGTGCGCATTATATATAGCTAGGTACGTGCTTAATTAATATATATATATGTGTTGTGCATGCATGTATTGCTTAATTTGTTGAATTAATAGATGGATCGATCGATCGAGTTAATTAATTAATTGATTCTTGAGTTTGAGTAATTGATCGATGGTTGATTTTGATTACGTATGCGTGATTGATCGTAAATATATTTATATTAATTGTTGTTAATTTTAATTTGATTATTGTGAATATATATAGCAATTATATATATATATTTAGATTTTTGTGATCGATTATATATATATATAGTTAGGGTGTACGTGTGTGTGTATATATATATATTAAAATTATGGGAATTAAAATAATAAATATTTATATGTAGCTATGAAATTTGAATTAATAAGATCATGGGTATATATACATGCATGCAGTTATAATTTTGAGGATGGACAAGAGTTGGATATGTCTTCCAAGATGGGATGTAAGATATCACCGTGGAATTAGAAGTTTTGTAGAATATGTGAAGGTTAATTGTGGAGGGATGACAATTCATTATTGTCCGTGTACGAAATGTCAGTGTCGCAGCAAGCGATATCGTTTTCACATCGATAAAGTATTGGAGCACTTGAAGAAACACGGGTTTTGGGATAAGTACACATGTTGGATTTATCACGGTGAGAGCTCAACAGTTGGTCAACATGATCACGGACAATTTTTTGAGAGTGGCAGTACATCCAATGATCCAACAACAAGGTTGATCAACGATATGTTTCCTCATGAGAGCGGTATATTTGCTCAAGCACCGGATATCGATATCCCTCCCGCCGTTGGAGACTTCCCTCATATTGAGCCAGTCCAGCAATTACCTACAGCTGTCAACACTGCTGGTATGGACAAGTACAACAACCTCATTGTCTTCCAACAGACCCCGTTGTACAACGGGTGTAATAAGACTGTTCTGGAAAGTGTTATGGGAGTAATGAAGCTCAAAGTGGAGAACAAAATGAGTGTGAAGGCTGTTGATGATTGGCTAAAGTGGTCTGGTTCGTTGTTGCCCCCCGGTCATCGTCTTCCTACCACTCATCGTAAGGTGCGACAGATCCTTAAACATCTTGGCCTTTCCTACATCAAAATCCATGCTTGTAGATATGATTGTGTTCTCTTCTGGGGTGAAGATGCTTATGGGAATGATCTTGAATCCCTTGATGAATGCCCGGTATGTGGTACAGATAGGTATAAGTTGACTCCTGCCGGAAACAAGAAAGCTTTGAAGATACTTCGGTATTTTCCCCTGATAGATAGGCTAGAACGGTTGTTCATGTCTGCACACACGGCTGAAGCTATGAGATGGTGGGCCGAGAGGAATTTGCCCGACGGTGATATGCTTATACACCCTGCTGACGGAGAGGCTTGAAAGCACATGGTGAATGAGTTTTCTTATTTTGCATCAGAGGTTCGAAATGTTTGGCTGGGGCTTTCATCTGACGGATTCAACCCTTTTGGGAACATGAGTCTTCAATACAGTATATGGCTAGTTATTTTGGTACCGTACAACCTTCCTCCATGGATGTGCATGAAGAAAGAATACAATATGCTCACTATGATCATTCCAGGGCCGGGTTATCCAGGAAAGTGTCTCGATGTGTATCTGAGACCCTTGATTGAGGAGCTTAAGTACTTGAGTGAGCATGGTCATCCCACTTATGACAAGTTCAAAAATGAGATGTTCCAGATGCATGTCATGCTTGTTGGCACCATTAGCGATTTTCCTGCACGCGGGATGTTGTCGGGCAACGTTACCAGGGGATACAGGGCTTGTCCAGAGTGCATGACGGTTGAGTGTTGCAGACCTCATTGCAGGAAGATTGTACAGATGCGACATCGTTGTTGGCTTCCACATGATCACCCATTTCGGGAGAATATGGAGGCATTTGATGGGACTGTGGAAACAGGTGAGCAGCCGAGGAGATGGACGGGGGATGAAATCTTAGAAGTGCTAAATGAATACGATTTTGGGCAGCTAAGCAATCATCCTCAGATAGTGGCGTCAATACCTGACAAACCCGACAGGTATAAATTTTGGACACACAAAAGTATTTTTTGGGAACTTCCTTATTGGTCCAAGTTGCTGATCAGACACTACTTAGATGTCATGCACATAGAGAAAAATGTGTGCGAGAGTGTGGTCGGCACAGTGTTGAATTGGGAGGGAAAAACTAAAGACGGCCCGAAGGCACGCATTGATCTTAAAAGGATGGGACTGCGAAAACATTTGTGGTTGAGAGATGGGAAGAAAAAAATGCCACAAGCTCCTTATACCGTGAAGCCTGCCCAGAAGAGTGAAATCTTTGGTTGGATGGGTAATGTCAGGTATCCTTCAGGCTATGCCGGAAATATAAGTCGATGTGTTAACTTCAAAGACAACAAGATGTACGGACTAAAGAGTCATGACTGTCATATACTGCTCCAACGCCTCTTCCCTGTTTTCATTCGAGGGTACCTGCCCAAAGAGGTGGTGGAGCCGAATGTGGCTTTGTCAAGATTCTTTTAGAAGTTATGCACGAGAGAAGTGAAGAAATCGGACTTGTTGGAAATGCAACAGGACATCATTTTTATCATGTGCAAATTCGAAAGGATATTTCCTCCAAACTTTTTCGACATCATGCCTCACCTGATGCTCCATCTTCCGGAACAATTGTTGCTTACTGGTCCAGTACACTACACATGGATGTATCCTATGGAAAGGTACGTAATGCATCTCTGAATCTGGCTATATATATGTCGATCTTTAATATTATTTATTCACTTATATATTGTTGCAATAAGCATAACATGCTCGATCTGTAATTACCCATTTACAGACAATTGGGGGACTACAAAGACTATGTGATGAACAAATCTGCACCCGAAGGGTGTATCGCTGAAGCATATATTGCGCATGAGTGCGTAACGTACACCAAGTTGTATTTGGGAGCGTTGGAGGACCCTCCACAACATATGCCCGTAGATGGAGGGCAGTTCAACCTTTCGATCATCTCCGATGATGTTGAAGTTTCTGGAAAGTTGCCCAACTCGTACAAGTTGGAACCTTATGAGCTCGTCATTGCCCATTGGTCGGTATTGATTAACTGTCCAGAAGTTCAATATTGGAAAATTTTTCACCTTTACTGCCCTGCTATTTCCGGTGATGTTGAGTACCACAATAAGACGTTCACAAACTATTTTGGCAACTGGGTAAGTTGATACTTAAATTGACCTGTATATGATCGATGTTAAGTGCATGTCTCGCATCCTATTTATACGTACTTAATAAATGATTATTTTCAGATGAATCATGTACAAGATGATGGTATCCCTCAGTGGTCACACGAATTGAGGCTCTTGGCGCAGAAACCGGTAACTTCCAGATTTTATCCTATGTGTAAGGTTAATGGCGTGCTATTTATTTGTGAACATAGAGATGTCAGACGAAAAACACAGAATTCTGGGGTAATGGTGCATGGTGGGCAGAATGGAGTTGACTATTACGGTGTTCTCCATTCAGTTGTCGAATTAATATATGGGGAAGGCATGACCGTGCACTTGTTTAAGTGTAGATGGTTTGATACCGACCCTCAGAACACAAGGACCGATCAATACAGGATTTTTTCGGTGAATACAGCCACAAGCTGGTATAAAGATGATCCGTTTGTGTTGGCCACGGCGGTGAAACAATTGTTCTATCTTGATGATCTTGTGCATAAAGGCGCGTGGAAAGTGGTTAACCATGTTCTTCCACGAAACATATACAGTGCCTCCACCCTTGGTACTGTGACCTCGGATAATGAAGAAGTCAGTGCATACCAAGAGCCGAACGCAACTGGTATTCCTGAAACCTCAACAATTCGTCTTAATAATGTGAGACAGGGCAGTGTGGTACGAATTCCTCAACCGAATCTTCTTGATGTTAATCAAAATGAAGACAATGAAGACTCAAGTGACAAGGACATACACATATTACCTGAAATTAACTCGGAAACAGAGTCAGACTCAAGCGATGATTCTGATTATGCGCCTTAATTAATTAATTAATTAATTAGTGTATATATATATGTATGTTATTTTGACTTAGAACGTGCAATGTAAAATGAATTTTATTCGATCATATTATCGATCGACTTTAAATTGTGTCGATCGATCGGGAAAAAAATACAGCCGATCGATTAATAATTAATATCGATCGATCGTATTATTAAATAATTAATTTTGCTTTACTAATTTCGTATTAACTATTAATAATTTCGTATTAATTAACTATTAATAAATATATATATTAAAACACTACACATTTAATTAGTTTACTGGCCGGCATAAATGAAAAATAAAAAAAGGAACTATATCCGACGAGTTGCATAAGTAATCTCGTCGGATATAGTTGAACCGAAACTATATCCGACGACATTCATATGAAATCTCGTCGGATATAGTTTCGGTTCAACTATATCCGACGAGATTACTTAACTCGTCGGATATAGTCTGTTTTATATCCCGATCTGGGTTTCGATTTGGGGCAGAAACGAAACTGCCCCAAACCGGAACAATCGCCTCCTCTCCGCCTCCTCTCGATTTTCTACGCAATCTTCGTGTTGGAAGCAAGCAATCGAAGGTCAAGTGCTATTCCATCGATCCTCAAGCCAAATTCCTCGTCGATTAGTGAAAAAACAGGTTTGAAATCCCTAATTTCAAATTTTCGAATTTTTTGAATTCGGTTGCATACCAACGTTGTGGAATGTGTTGATTGTCAATGTGGATGCATGTATTGATATAGTTGTGGAATTTGTGGATTCTATGCATGTATTGAGTTATATTAGAATAATTTTGATTTTTAGGTAAAATTTAGGTTATTTTAGGTTAAATTTGCATGAATATTTGTAAATATTATGTTAAATTTAGGTTAAATTTGCATGAATATTTGTAAATAATATGTATGTTAAATTTAGGTTAAATTTCGATTTTTTTGAATTTTATGCATGTATTGATATATATTGGAATAGTATGAAATTTAAGGTGAAATTTAGGTTAAATTTGGATTATTTGGTTAAATTTCGAATTATTGGGATTTTTTGCATGTATGTTTATATAGTGGAATATATTGGAATTGGAATTATTGTTGGAATTGTTGGATTTGAAAATGGAATTATTGTTGTTGGAATTGGAATTATTAATTGGAAATGGAGTTATTATTGTTGGAATTGTTGGAATTGTTGGAATTGTTGGAAATAAAATTATTATTGTTGGAATTTGAATTATTCTTGTTGGAATTGGAATTATTGGAATATGCATGTGCTAGATTTTTTGGATGAATTAGGAATTTTTTTTAATTTTAATAATTTTATAGCAACGATGCAATGGTTTAATTGCAGACCTTCCCGAGGGGCCGGGTCGAGTACTTCGAGGGGGAGGTCCAGAGGGAGAGGGAGATCGGGACGTGGGGATGAGGGCTCGGGAGCTGGGGATCCTGATGGCACCGGAAGTCGGTCCGCATCAGGATCCACCAGTGTCCCCAACACTTACAGTGTTCCGCTGACCTCTCGACACCGTCCGCTGATGGGCGAGGGACAACCTCAGCAGCAGCAGCTCGAGCCGGCTCGATCCTCAGGCGCGAGGAGGGTTCAGCAGGTTAGTCGCACGCCAGAAACGGATAGTGCGACTCAATCCTCGGTCCGAATGCCGGATATTCATCGCGAGGAGGGTTCCCCCGTCATCCACCAGACAGCTCCTCATTCTTCCGAGGAGGCTGGTGGATCTACTCAGTCCTCGGCGAGGATGCGACTGTGCCCGCCGCCTACATTATTCTTACCGTTGGAAATCCTGACGATACCTCACGTCGATTCCGACGGGATGCCTATTCCGGGACAGCTAGGGTTCATTACCCCGGAGCAGGCATATGCGTATATACCATTCCCGGCACCTCTATGGAGTGCAAGGATTCCGGGACAACGCACCGACGAATCAGGTAAATATTAATTAGTGATATCTTTTTACTCCCTAATATTTAAATTCAATTAGGTGTTGATGTTTACAAAATCGTCTACATATATATGTGATAGGCGAGATCGTGCCCGGTGCCAAACAGAAGAGAACCAGAGGCCCCGTCGTCGGCAAGTTACTGGATGAAGCCATTCAGGCTAGCGGTGGTGGCCAACTTATGATTCCGACCAGGGATAGAGGGCAGGTGATCGAGGGAAAGGTCACTCGAAAGTACGCGGGGATGGCGGGCAGCCTCATACGGGATAGAGTCCCAATGTTGTGGCAAGATTGGAATTCAGTGCCACAAGCCGTCAAACATCAGCTGAATAATGCGTTGTCGGTGAGTTGAATTGTATATTCATTATGAAAATTTTCAATAATAAATTTTTAATATTATTGATATATATATATATATATATAAATTTATGCATTGCAGAGGTGGTTCCGCGTGGATGAAGACATTAGACCCACGTGGGCGGATGAAGTGCATGGGAGCAGGTTTGCAGACGACCATTTGTTTCAATTTTTTCGTTTCTTTTGATTATGTTCATACAATGTTGTTAGTTACTAATGCTTGATTTTATGGGTATATATAGGTATAAGGAGTGGAAGGCCGAGCTGAAGAAGCATTGGAAAAAGTACGGGGACGATTGTGAGGGTACCCCTAGCGAGTTTCGTTATAGGGAGTACGAGTGGCGATGGCTTGTGGTTCACTTCAACAACCCTCGATTGAAGGTACGCAACCTTCAATCGATTTAATTTTGGTTTTATCGTACTTCCCGTAAATTATTTGGCTAATGAGTGTTTTTTTATGTTGACTTAATCGCGCAGGCTCTTTCTGAAATCAACGCAAGGAACCGGGCCAAAAACACAACAAATCATCATGCCGGTACCAGATCATACTCGGGTTGGATCGAGGAGGCGGCCAACCACCCAGAAGATGATCCCCTTGTCTATACGATGCAGCACGCGTATCCGCAGAATCCCGAATATGCTGTAAGTGTCCTTATAACAAAATAAACTTATTTCTTATTTATTTAGATTGTTTTTTTAATTAATATTTTATTGTTCTTTGTCAATTAGGCGAGAATTCAGGAGGCGATTCCGGAGGTGTTGACTCAAGTGGCGAGAGAGCTCTATCCCGACACCCCCGATGCGAAACTCCCGATTGATCAGATTGATCGATCTGATCCGATCGTCAGGGCCAGGATTACGTCAACTGCGATCCCTCCAGGGAAGAACACATTCTACTGCAGGGGTTCCGGAAAATGGGGTCAAGGGCTGCTGAAGCAGACCCCTGAATTCTCTCGCGGATCGGGATCATCATCATCATCTTCGAGGACTAATGAGCTAAACGACCGGCTTCATAGGCAATCAATTGAGATGGAAGCTCAATGGCGTCGGATAAAGGAGATGGAGCAAGCGCAAGCTACAAAGCAGAATCGGTTGGCCGAACAGCAGCAGCAAATAGGGACATGGATGCAACAATGTTATGCACAGTTGCAAGCATCTGGAATCCAGATACCTCCCCCGCCCATATTCGATGAGTCACAGCCACAGCCTCAGCCTCAGCCGCAGCCTCAGCCACAGCTAGACCAGGACCAACCTACTTATGACGACCCGTTTGACCACATAGACTTAGGACCAGGACCCCCCTACATTTGAACAATTATCGGTTTCATTTTTATTTTCATTATTTACTACGCATATGTATATAGATTTGAACTATTTCGGTTTTTTATTAATTTATTTATTTACTACGTACTCTAGTTTCAATGGTTGTTGATTTTCAATTTGAACAATATATAGATAGCGTGATTTTTTGTGAATGCGGGTTTTGGGATGAAACCCAAAACCTGCAAAAAAAATTAAAATTTTTCCACTATATCCGACGACATGTGTCAATATCGTCGGATATAGTTTTCTCCAGAGTCAACCATTTTGACCATGGAGAAAACTATATCCGACGATGACATCGTCGGTTATAGTTTAAAACTATGACCGACGCAAAACCGTCGTCGGATATAGTGTATCCTTTTTCCAACGATAACCCTAACTGGTCGTCGGATATAGTATGACCGACGGTCTATTACCGACGCTACTATATCCGACGACACATCGTCGAATATATCTATGACCGACAAGGAGCCCAAACAGACCGACGACACCAAGTCGTCGGTCATAGTAATTGTTCCGGTAGTGAATTTATTCAAAAATAAATTACATTGAAATTAGTTGTAGTGGTTGAATTATATATTGCGTAGAACCTAATATAATTATATTGATAACTTGTACATGCGAGCGTAACGTTATTCTGCCCGTGCATATGCTATTATATATTGTGTAACACAATGACTACACATGCATAATAAATACACCAACAATTAAAATGTATATGTCAATAAATACATCGACAATCCAATCGCACGCGCGAGCATGATGTTCTTCCACACGCGCGTATGCGTATGCTACAAAAAATGGTTCACATGATGGCTCACAGATGCGGAAAGGCTTGAACCGACATGTAAAGCCTATTTCAAAATTTAGACGATGGTTTGGTGCTACCTGTTTTATAATGTACTCTTACACGACAGGTGACTGCCGTAGGAACCCTCATTTTTGGGGGAAGCTTTTAAAATGTCATTTGACTTCAATTATATGGCAGTGCCCGTCGTGTGAATCCAGGGCATTTCTAAATAACATTAGCCCAAATTTTCAAAATTGCATATGCCTTCATTCATACGATAGTTTCCGTCGTTTGATATTACAACATTTTCAGAAATCCAAGTTGTTGTCATATCCCCCAAAAAATTGATGTTGAAATTTTGGTTTTGACATTGGTTCCTCTCAAATATTTTGGCAAACTGCCCTAATAAATTAAGTGTCTTTGAATCATATGATGATCACTCGTCGTGTGTAGTTTATTTATATCATACACCTAATTATTTGGCTCTCCATAATGACACTTAGACAAGAAAAATGAAACCCTAGGGACTCAAAATGCATAGGCGGCACAACCTCTCCTCTCTATCATACTCTCGAGTCTCGATTCAACTTCCCATCCCCCATTACTCAAAACCATTGAGCCTTAAAAACCCTAACGCACAGTCTCGATCAGACCAGTAATCAGCCTCCCCATCACACTCTCGACTCAAATCATACACTCTCGGCTCAATCTCCAACTATCTCAGCCTCGTGAAAACCCGAACTTCGTAATCTCTTAGACTTGTGGCTTCCTCTTCCTCAATGACTCCATAGCCTTGTCTGAAATTGGAGACAAAGAAGATGACTCCGTTTTGAAATCACCAGAATCCGATCAACAATTGAAATCGAAGAGTTTCCTTATGTCTTCTGGAGTTTGCTCACCGGTTGGGAAAGACTCGCTGATTTCATTCCCAGACTCGCCGTCTTCCAGCGGCTTGACTTTTCCAAATCCATCTCTATCTCTCTCTGAATTGTGTTCAATTCGATAAGCAATTTTTGTGTAGTTATGTAATTTTTTGGATTTGCAGCAGAGAAACGAAGAAGATGAGGTCGTTGTCAAGGATGTGAAAGACTGAGGATGACGACGATGTTGATGACAACTATGTTGAAGCTGGGAATAAAGAAAGTGACTGTCATAAGAAGGGTCACCATTAAGAGAACCAAAAACATGAGCTTGTAATTGATGTTTTGATTTCTGGGTAATATGTTTGATTGCTTGTATATGGTTATATGGATGAAAGATGTTGATTGTGTTTTCGATTTTCAGATTCTATTTTTTTCTTATCTCGAAGAGTCCAAAATCTGATACCTATGTCATATTGGGCAAGGCCAATATTGAAGATGTGATCCCTCAGCTGCAGACACAAGCTGCTCATCAGTTCAAGATGCCAGATATGAGTTCTAAAGTACACTGGTTCAAGCTTGACATGTTTGTGTTGCTGGCTAGACATGGATGTATGTTGCAATACGATCAACTTCATCTAGCTGTATACGACGCCCGCAAGGTTGGTTTAGTTTTTCATTCACTTTTGATATGAATTTAAGTGTTAAGTATTTTTGTAGGTAGTTTAGTGTAAGTAGACACCTGTGCATAATGTACTGATGTTTTTGTGGATTGGTTATTGTATTATTATAAGGAGGGTTTGATGAGCTTTAGACAGTATGGAAGCAAGATCCCAGGGCACCTTGAGAACTTCGAGACACCTGGTGTCAAAGTTACCACCTGTTAGATTTCATTGCTTTCTCTTTTTTTTTAGGACCGTTTTAGTTGTTGATTGAGTACTTGCATGCATGTTTGTTGGTTTTAAAGATTGGTGTTTTTATTAAGGTTGTTGTTGTTTCGTGTTTGTCCTTTTGGGCAAGGTATTACAAATGTGGTTGGTTTGGTATAGCTACCATGATGAGATTAGAGCTGCCATTAAGGAAGCAAAGGTTGTGACTGACAAGCCCACTTTGACTAAGGTGAGATATCTCCTGCATTCTTTAGTCTTTCTCATACATGTTTCTATAATGAATTTATATATGCCAGGTTACTTATCTAAAGTACATTGAACCTCTGTAATATTAGGCACTGACTTTTGTGTGTTTTTTCATGATTAGACATTGCATTTAGACTAATTATTGATATTGCATTGAATTTATACATGGTTAATGATTAGAATTTGTACCATCCTTGTTGCCCTGAGCTCAGACTCGTTGCTTCGACCTTGAGCCCTACCTATGTGGTTGCAGATCTCACATGGTTACTAGCTCAAGATATATATCAGCTTGCTCAATGCCGTAAACTCTATAGTCGTCATCCCTAGTGCCACAAAGTACTCTCCAATCTACTTCGAACTCATGTACAAATTAAACTTATTAACATGAACGAAATGTGAATATGTTGTCATTTCAATTTGTATAGGTTCGTTTCAGTTTTGGGAACTATGAAATTGGTGATGCCACTTCACAGCGCCATTGATTCTACTAAGCTCACTTCTAACATAGGCCTTAGATTCCACCTGATGGAGTAGTCTTTCTCAGAGTAATCTGCTATCTTCAAAATTCATGTTTGTGTTGTTAAGTGTGTTAGCTTTTCCTAGCATGTGTTAGTTGTTGTAGCTATGGATTTGGTACTCGTAACTACAATTCTTTTTGGGGTTAGAGTTCAGCCTGTGTATCTATCTCATCTTTCTGAAATTGATGTGTATATTTCTGAGTCATCTATTTTACATGGGTGCTTGATGATTTGATTCTGTGTATTTATTATGTCAAGGGATGTGGTTATGGGGATGTGATTAGGTTAATATGATTATCTGATTAGTTATTAGGGATTGTATTTGTAATTGGGTATGTTATGAAATCTTGGTTTTGAATTGGTAATGAAAGCTTTATGGTTTAACTTTATGTGCTTCATTGTGTAATGAAATATTTATGGTTTAGTTGGTTTGTTAATTGTTTGTTTGGAACTTTATATCAGGATCATGTGTTAATGAAGGATGCAGGATAAGCTCTGCAGTTTATGTGAGCAAATGGAGGAAGTCCTGGCTATCAAGAATACGTAAGTTTTTCTTGGCCTCCGTTTGTGTTTCGTTGTGGATGTTGTGCAAATGTGATTTTAGGTTAGGATTTTGTTAATTTGAGGATTTTTGTGAATTAGTTTAATTTGATTCTTTAATTCATTTATGATGTTGTATTTAGTTGATCTCATTTCCTAATATGATAATTGAAATGAAGTCTGCTCATATGGTCAAAGAAGAGAATTTTTTTAGTATAGTTATGGAAATTAAGCTTTGACCATGAAGATGATTCTAATATGATATTATAAATGGACTTGGAGTTTCTGAATGTTGCACTTCCTATTGCGGCAAAACCTTTACAGCTCAGTGTTATTTTATGGCTAGATGATACATCTGTGACTAAAGTACATAACTACAATATTGTCTTTCAACTAGATGCTTTATATATGGAGATGCACCTGTTATCTATATTTGTGTGGGCTATGTGTTATTTCTGAGTAATTTTTGGGAGTGGACATATTGTGTGATATTTGTGACTTAGAAGGTTGACTTTGTTTTTGTGTTGGTATTCATTTACAGGCTGCTAACTACTTGAACATCAAGAATTTGCTGGATTTGACATGCCAGACTGTTGTGGACATGATCAAGAGGAAGACTTCGGAGGAGATCAGGAAGACCTTTAAAAGAATAACTTTACCCTAGAGGAATAGGAGAAGGTTTGTCGTGAGAACCAATGGGAATACGTATAGTGGAGGTAGACAATGTCGGTGGTGTTTTATTGTTTTCTTAATGGCATGATTCCTTACTACTGTGTACTCTTCTAGCTAAGCAATTAACTTTTATCACTCTATGTTTAAAGTACGCTTTCTATATATAATTAGACCAATACTATGTTGTGTATTGATCTATTGATGTATCATTGCTATTGTTTATTATGATATGCTATTTTGTTTGTGTAGTACATATGAAAGCAAGAAATACAATTCATTTTGAATTTTGTCCTAAATACACTATTCATGTGGTCATTACAAAGCATATAAATTCTGTCTACTGAATACAAATAAATGACACTCATATATAGTATGTAATTGTCGACTGAATTAGTATAAGACGATGGTTATATAATATGTAACTGTCGTATGATATACCATCAGAAGACGGTTATCCATCGTCTGATATACGATATAAGATGGTTGTCCGTCGTCTGAATGTATGTCAATGAAAGCCTTGATGCGCCTGCGTGGATGTCACCCGTAGTGTGTCATTTTGGTCATCGTCCCTATGATCAGTATATAACGGTTGCTTTGGTGAGTTACCCATTGTCTGAATCAGACGATTGCTCGATAAAAGATAGTCAAGTTGGTCTTCAGATTACTCTCCTGAGCCGTCATGTGAAACCTTTTCTGTAGTAGTGCAGGAAGACTAGTCCTTATATTATTTTACATCTAAAGAACAAAATCTAAATTGAAGGAGGGTCATCATCTCCTTCGATCTTCCATATCTACCTCCACATCTAAATTTTAATATGGGGGGACTAAAAATGACAACTCTATAAAAGAACAACATGTCTATATATTTTAAATAAAATTATTATAAGTCACAAATAAAGTATGTAATAGAAAATGAAAAAAGGCGAGCCACAAACAACAAGACGAAACATAAACCTAAACGAGAAGAAGATTAATGTTAACATGACATTTGACTAAGCATTGGATTATATGATCGAGAAACTATAACGACATAACCGGAAAAAAAAATTATTAAGGTATCTAATAAAAAAATTGTTAAGATAATAAAACTCAAAAGAGTAGTTTAGTGGTGAGGACTCATATCGTGATCAATGAGATCACGTGTTCGAATTCATTAGTAGTTTAAAAAGCATTAGCATGTATCCCAAATCGCAAAACATTGAAGGACAAGTAGTTGAAAAAAAAAATTTGAAGGACGACTGTCTCAACTCTCAAAAAGTCATTTTCAAATTAGCGAACAAGAGCACTCTTTGTAAATTGAAAAAAAAACTCTAGAACAAACGCTCTCACCATCCATGGCGAATCACGAGCTCAAATAAAAGATTCATTGCATTGTCGGCTGTATTGAGCATATGAGAGAGCTCGAGAAGGCTCTCACACTCTCCCTCAATTAAAAGAAAAGATTTATAATTTGTAGAGTTTGTTGACATTATTAGACAACGCAGTTCACTAGGCCTGAGATGGTTATAGGTAAAAATTGTTAGGAACCTAACCGAATTGAGAAAACTTTATATCGGTTCAATTCTGCAAATTTAAACACTAGAATTGAATTGGAAGCGAATTGAATTAGTTCGGGTTGGTTCCACAAGTTTTTTCGGTTATTTCCTGTGTATTTGAAAATCAAAATTAGAATTATTTTTCATGATTCTAATTACCAAAATTACAGCTAACCATAACCAAACTGCCCAAGCACAATATCTGATAACAAATTAACATCACAAATCTATCTAAGCACAAAATCTGATACCAAATTGACATAAGAAGCAAGCACAAATCTGATACCAATCTATCCAAGCACAAATTGACCATAACAAATGTTCAAAGACTACATCATAATCCTACACAAAAGATCATTTTGCACCAGTCTTCGAACCTCTCTTCCTCTTTGGAGCAGAAGAAGAAGAGCTAGTAGGACATGTAACATTCTTTCCCTTCTTTTGACTCTTCTTGAGGTCTTGAAGTATAACATGCTTCGGCATGGACTAGTGGAACACTTGTAGTTGTAGCACCATCTTTGACAAAATGGGTATCACTGGTATCAGATCTCATTGATGAGTGAATAAGAGCTTTACTCATTTTAAGGTTTTGATTTAAAGGGAAGAAGAAATTCGGGATTTCACAGATTGATTTGGGGTTTGGAGTGGATGGTTTTAATTCAGGGAAATAAAATTTTGGTTTAATTTATCAAAAAGGATTGAAATTTGGGACTTTGATTACGGTTAAGAAATTTTGAGAGAGAGAGAGAGAGAGAGAGAGCACTACAAGAAAATAGCACTTAGACCACGGAAACGTAAATGTTCCGTGGTCTAGGTGACACTTGGACGACGTAAAAGTCTCCGTCGTCTAAGTACCACCTGGACGACGGAGAATACCATCTCCGTCGTCCAGGTGATCACCTGGACAACGGACCGACACGCCGTTGTCCGAGTAATTAACTTCCACTTAGACGACGTACTGACACCTCCGTCGTCTAAGTGAAGCATTATATAAGCCCGATGCCAAACTCTCTTCGATCGATTCATTCCATCCGATCCTCAATCTCTTCATTCCATTCGAAGAAGAATTGAAGGAGAAGGGAGAAGGAGAAGGAGAAGGGAGAAGGCCGAGGGAATGATCAGGATAAGGGATCTCCGCTGACTAGCTAGCTAGCTTAATTAACAGATATCGAGAAGGCCAGCAGGTACGCATGCAGTTAAAATTTGCTTAATTAATATATATTTAGTGAAAACGTACGTACATACATGCATGGATGTTAGCTATATATACAGATTAAATTACGTACGGACGTAATTGATGGATCGATGTAGATCGAGTACGTATAATTAAGCGTAAATTAATGGACTAATATATATATATGTAATATATAATTAATTAATTATAATATTTTGTAGCAGTATGGACAAGAGTTGGATGAAGTTGAAGAATAGATGTGATGTCCGGTATATGGATGGAATTAGCGAATTTGTGAATTTTGCGATAGAACATGGTCAGGGAAAGAAACGTTTCAGATGTCCGTGTCAGAAATGTCTTAATTGTCAGTATGCGGAGGTTAATGTTATGGTGCAACACCTGTACGAAAATGGTATGATGTGGAGTTACACTACATGGAGCGAGCATGGTGAAGCAGTAGAGTTCAGCGCAGCAGACTTCAGCTCAGGGTACAGTTACCATGGTGCCTCATCCAACGGGAGTGGTGCCGGACCCCAAGCTTGCAACCCAACTACAGATTTGGTCCATGATGCGTTTCCGGGATGTAGTCATGGTGGACACTAACACCAAGACAGAGGTTACAGTACCACTAATGAGCATGATGGCACATTCCCCGCAGCTAGCTTGGCCACTGACACTAGTGAGATGGAAAAGTACAACCAGATGCTACTTGAAGCGCAGACCCCGGTGTTCCCTGGATGTCGAGAGAATGTGTTGCAATATGTGATGGAGCAATTGAAGATAAAAGTGAAGCACAAAATGTCAGTGAGTGCTTTTGACGAAATTCAGGAGCAAATATGTAAGTTGCTTCCTGATGATCACAATCTTCCTAAATCTCATTATAAGGTTAGAAATATCTTGAGCAGCCTCGGCCTAAAGTACAGGATAATTGACGCATGTCCAAATGATTGTGTGCTATTTTACAAAGAGTATAAAGATTTGGACTATTGTCCCGTATGTGGCCAGTGCAGATTCCAGTTGAATAGGAAGAGTTCGAAAAAGAGAATTCCTGTGAAAGTTGTTCGATATTTTCCCTTGATTCCCAGATTGCAGCGCCTGTACATGTCTCTACACACAGCAGAGGCGATGCGATGGTACGCAGAAAAGCGAATAGATAACGATGTCCTGCGACACGCCGCGGATGGGGAGGGTTTCAAACATTTCTGATGCCGTACAACTTGCCTCCGTGGATGTGCATGAACAAGGAATTTAATTTCCTTACCGTACTAATTCCAGGTCCTAAATCTCCATCGAAGTGCTTAGATGTCTACCTCAGACCCTTGATCGACGAGTTGAAACTGTTGTGGGAAAATGGAGTCCTAACTTATGACAAATTCACTGACACGATGTTCACGATGAGGGCTGCCGTAATGTGGACGATCAGCGATTTTCCAGCTTATGGGATGTTGGCAGCCTGCAGGACAAAATGATATAATGGATGTCCTATATGTTTGGACGACGTGAACTCTAGTTGGCACGCGGGGAAGGTGTGTTACTTGGGTCACCGTAGATGGCTTCCTCACGACCACCCGTGGCGACAGGATGAAGCTCATTTCGACGGTACGGTAGAGAACAATCCTAAACCCCGTAGTTGGTCGGGCGAAGAGATTTTAGAGAGGTTGAGATATTTCGACTTTGGTGTGTTGAGCAATGACGCGGATGTAAAGAAATGCAATCCAATTCCTCCACATGATCTGAGCTATTGGGATCACAAGAGTATATTCTTTGAACTCCGTTACTGGTCGAAGTTGAAGCTGAGGAACAACTTGGACGCGATGCACATAGAAAAGAATGTGTGCGACAGCGTGGTGGGAAAAATTCTGGGTATTAAGTTCAAGACTAAAGATACTCCCAAAGCGCGCAAAGATTTGGAATCAATGAATCTACGTCGTCCCTTGTGGTTGAGGAGGGATAGGAAATGAGTGTACAACAAGATGCCAGATGCACCTTACACAGTGAAGCCGACGCTTAGACGTTCTGTATTTCACTGGTTTAAGGGCGTTCGTTATCCGGCTACGTATGCAGCTACTATAACTAGAGCAGTGGACGAGGTGCAACACAAGTTTGTTGGTCTAAAGACACATGACTATCACGTTATGTTGCAACGTCTGATTCCAGTGGTAATTCGACCATACTTGCCTCGAGACGTCGTAGAACCAATAGTGGCATTGTGCAGGTGGTGGCAGAGGTTATACGCCAGAGAATTAAAGAAGTCAGATGTGGTGGAATTGCAACAACAAATTGTGCACATCATTTGCAAACTAGAGAGGATTTTTCCCCCCTGCTTTCTTTGACATCATGATTCACCTAATGATCCACCTGCCCGAGCAGGTGCTCATTTCTGGTCCGGTCCAGTACACTTGGATGTATCCTCAAGAAAGGTACGTACAACTAATAAATTAATTTGTTCCACTGGAGATTATATATATACTAGCTAGCTATATGTACTTATTCTTATTGTACGTTTGATTTTGTAGACAGCTTGAACAGTATAAGTCATTCGTCAAAAACAGGTCGGCCCCGGATGACTCCATAGCAGAGACATACCTAATGCATGAGTGTGTTACTTACTGCAACAGGTACCTCAAAGATCCACCACCTCCCACTGCCTCCGAGAGCAGTGCCCGCATCAATCTTTCTGTCGTCACCAATGTCGTCCGACCGTTTAGAGGAGTATTAAAGGAATCGTTAACACGGGAAGAACTTATTGAGGCACATTGGGTAGTGTTGCGAGACTGTGACGAAGTTGAGCCGTACATGATGTCATACAGGGAGAGGCTTCAGGCGTTAAATCAAAACAAGAGTTCGGCGTGGATTGAGAAAATGGTTAAGAAGAAGTTTCCTGATTATTTCTTCCAATGGGTACGTACGTACGTCTCGGGATTAATTATTTAAATACATATCGATCATGTTTGTAGAAAGTAAACCCTTATATTAATTTGCCCTTTTTCGCAGATGATTGATCTGCAAAAATCTGAAAACCACGGAGGGTGGTGGTCATGGCCAAAGCACTTGCTAGCAGGGAAGCCGGTTAAACACTATATTTATCCCGGATGTTTTGTGAACGGTGTAAAGTTCCATTCATTGGCCCGAGACGAAGGAAGAAGAACACAAAACAGTGGGGTCGCGGTTAGGAAAGACAATGATCTATATTACGGGGCTATTGTATATGTGGTTCAGCTATGTTACAGGAATGATGTCAACGTTTTTCTATTCAAGTGCATATGGTTCAAGCGTACAGAGGAAGACCTGAGACTATTATCAGTCGATACAAACTCTAGCTGGTATGAGGATGAGCCTTTCGCTCTCGCCACTTTAGTTCGGCAGGTGTTCTATCTGGACGATCCGAAAGCCGGTGAAGGGTGGAAAATAGTGAACCATATCTCTCACCGAGGAATATAGAATACAGAGACAATTGAAGGGACACCGGCGACGACTGAAGATGCTGCTGAACCAGAAAGAGACATTCCTGCCTATCAAGAGCCTAATATTTCTGTCATCCGCTCCGATATAATGGACCTGGTTCAAGATGGTGAACGGTTACCCATGCCTGATGGTTGTACAGATCTAACTGAAGATGAGATTATCGATGAGGTAGATGAAGAAGACGAGCAGGAAGAGGACGCGGACGACGACTCAGGTTATTCGTCGGACGATGTTGAGTACGATGACGAGGATGAACCGTCGTCTAACGGGGATGAGGACGATGATGATTATGACGAAGAGTACGGTCATACGACGAGGGAGATTAATTGGTAATTAATTATTGTAATTATTGTAATATATATATGATCGATGCAGGTTTATTTACGGTAATTAATTAATCTGAATTATATATCCTGGACAACGGAGAAATTAATTGCAGGTTGTCGCCTTTGGGTAATTTGGCTATCTCCCTAAATCCTCGACCCTAAATCTAGCAAATCGGATCGATCGATCATTTATTTAATTTTTTTATGGTCATTCAAAATAATTGAACGGACACCTGAATTCCGTCCACGTTTATATTAGGTCCCCCGCCATTTTCACCTTTGGCGCCACGCCAAATCTCAATCTCATATAAAACCCTAAATCCTGGACCCTCTAAATCTAGCAGATCGGATCGATCGATCAATTTTTTAATTATATTTTTGAATCAGAATAATTGAACGGACACACAAATGACCGGGGACGACCTAAACCGTAAACCCTAAGGCCCTAACCCCTGAATTCGGGGTTTAGAACTTGGACGACGGAGAATGGTCATTATCCGTCGTCCAGGTACAAACTAGGACGACGGATATGGTAATTCTCCGTCGTCCAAGTTCACAAACCCTAAACCCTAAACAGTAAGGCCCTAACCCCTGAATTCAAGGTCTATACACCTGGACGACCGAGAACGTCATTCTCCGTCGTCCAGGTTATCACCTGGACGACGGATAACTTCATATCCGTCGTCCAGGTTAGAACCTGGACGACGGAAACGCTTATATCCGTCGTCCAGGTGCAGATATCGTAATTTTTTCTAAGACAACGACCATCTAGACCTTCTTCCAATGCTTATTCTTTTCATCAAGACTTTAGAGTAAACAATTCTTGGTGTGTGAGCTTCGACGGTTCGAAAATCGGAGTTGCGAAATGCCTTGTATCCACGTTTCCGGTTTGTGAAATTATCGGTTTTGCGGTTGACTGTGCCGATCAAACCCTTCCCGAACTTATTATTTTATGGTCCTTTGAACACAATTATATATTATGTTACGACGAACATATCCAACGGTTGTTTTGTCCAAATTCAATTTCGTTAATACTCTGCTGCAAATGAGCCTCTACTCATGAACACTTAAGTCGTAAGGATTAGTCGATACTTAACAACTTTCAAAACGAAAAATTATTCGTTGGTTCAAATTTAACTGTTCATATATACGATGTGTTCATCGATATTGGACGACTATTTCACTCGAATGACAGATCGTTAAATTCCTAGCGAATTATTTTTAAAATTTTTTTTAACGTAATTTGAACCTGGACGACGGAGATGGCTATTCTAAATATAATTTATTAATTAGTTTTAAATATTTCATTATTGTAATTATAATAATGAAAAAGTGGTTAATTATTGTAATTAATAATTATTTAAATGCATAATTGTAATTAGTTGATAATTATTTAAATGAATAAATTTATTATTGTAATTATTTATTATTAGTTGATAAATGAATAAATTTATTATTATAATTAGTTCATAATTAATTAGTTGATAAATAATAATTTATTATTGTTATTATTTATTGTTTTACTTAATTGTTAGTTACGTGTGTTTTCTAGTAAATTGCATGGTAGTACGTATTCGATTTAAATTTAATACATAGGCTTGGTTTATTAAGTCGCACTCTTTGGAATAGATGGCGCCTCTTTTCCTAGCTTATCTCCTTAACCCCTCGTGATGTGTGGATTTCATCACCGCACACCATAACCTAAGTGAAGTTATGGATACGAGGTTGAGGGCGGAGTTTGCAAAGGACTTGAGGGAGTGTAAATTTTTGAAAAATTGGCCGAATGTCGGACATGGTGTCTAGAAACGGGTTATGACTGGTGACAGGATTTGGACTAAGAAAGACTTTTGTCGAAATTAGTCCTGCCTCTCGCGTTATCTCTATCCCTAACTGGCCATGTTTTTCGATTTAATCAAGGCTGATTAATTGAAAATTTACACTTTATCGCGCGGGTCGCACGTCCATTGAACGACCGAAAAAGCCAAGCTAGTGTACTCTATTTAAATCTTAAACGTACTTAATTAGCGTAAATTTTTAAGTTGTAATTATTATGGTAAGTAGGTATTTTAACACCGTACTCTTAGGTTTAAATGGCTCCGCCAAAGATGACATCCGGCAAGAAGAAAGCCCAACAGGAGGCAGAAGATGAGATGCTCCGAATGTTGGCGGCCCAAGTCAGTTGGGTTCAATAGGAGGGCAACGACGCTCTCAATCCGGACGGATCATCTGGTTTGTCCGTAGCGCCCTATGGGGAAATTCCCGCTCCCCCATTCATCTCGAGCGGTGATGATGTCGACCCCTTCCAATCTCCGACGCCCGGTACCGGTTCAACGGGAAGTACTCAGGCGTCCTCGATCGCTGAATCAATCATGTACAGCGCACGCCGTAGGCAAAGGAGGGCCCCCACTGACCCGGAACCGAAAAGGACTCGGGGTCTCGTTAAAGGGGGCAAAGCGGAGCGTATTTGCAAGGCGACCGGGAAAAAGATCGACTTGCCGTACGACGAATTCACCGGTGGCCCTCCCACAGCTCAGCTAGCAAGTCTCTCGGCGCATGGGATATGGTCAATCATCCGTAACCGGGTTCGTATCACTGCCCCTACTTGGAAGGAGGCGCCGGATCATGAGAAGGCGAAAGTCTTCAAAGATCTTTCGGTACGTAATACGTCCAATTTAGTTATTATATAATATTGTTAATATTAGTTAAAATTTCATAATATATATGATTATAATTTTCTATTTATTTTTGATAGGAACAATTTGCGGTGGATCCGACACCGGCCATGTTGAGGCATATCAACCAAACCGCCAACTCCATCTACAAAGATTGGAAGTACAAGCTCCATAAGTACTTCCAAGATGTCGGTCCCATGCCTCCTCCGGTAGAGCTGCAAGGGGATAGAGAAGATGAGTGGGAGTGCTTGTGTAACCACTTTGCCGATGAACAATTTAAGGTATTAATTTTTTTTTATTTCAATTAAGATAATTGAATTATTTAAATTGTAGTTATTCATTTTTTAATGATTTAATTATGTTGTGTAACAGAAATTCTCCGGTGTCAACAAAGCCAACCGGGGGAAGAAGGAGAAACACTATACTACCGGCGCCAAGCAGTTCATTCAAATAGCCAAGGAGCACAAGGATAAGGGCTCCAAACACCCTTATCTTGATGCAAGCATAAGCGCGTACGTGACGCCTGTGCTTGATAATGAAGCGAGTCAATGCGGCGTAAGTGATATATTAATTATGTGCTTTTAATTATAGTAATTATTATTTAAATATGATTTCATTATAATAAATTAATTATTCTTTTGTAGACAAGGGTGATAGAGCGTGCGCATGAAGAGTTGGCTAACACTCAGCTTGCGTTCCCAGATGTGCCGCCGAAAGACCTGCCTCCTCTATCCTTAGAGAGCCAAATTGCAATCGCGGATGAGGTCTACGGTCGTAGAGCTGGCAAGAAGGTTAGGCACTTTGGGCCTAGGGTGGTACGAGATTTGTCGACGACCTCCGGCTCATCATCTACGGGAGGTTCGGGGCAGCGGAGAAGGAGTCAGGCAGCTGCCGTCGAAGCAGCCATTCAAGAGGCTCGACTGGCACGAGAGGAGAATCGACGGACACAAGAGCAGAATGAGTCAATGCGGCAAAGACTTGACGAACAACAAGCACAAATAGCCCAACTCATCGCGGTCATGAACCAAAATCGAGAAGTATGTCAACCTCCTCCGAACCCACACCCCGACGACAACGACCCGGCTGGAGGCGGAGGACCCAACGGCGCATCTGCTCCTCCAGTGTATTAGCTAGCTAGTTAATTATCGCATTTCTTTATTTCCGAGTTCCGAACAATATTTTATTATTTTTATGGGTTTTTAATTTGGATGTGTACGTATGTACAAATTAATTAATTATTTAATTAATACATTAATTAATGTTAAAAATTTAGTTTAATTAATTAATTTCGACTATTTTTCATTATTTAAATTAAATTAATAATAAATTAATTTAATAATATTTAATTTCAATTTATTTTTTTAAAAATTAAATTGTCACTTGGACGACGGAGATTATGTTCTCCGTCGTCCAGGTGCACAAACCCTAAACCTAACCCTAACCCCTAACCCCTAACCCCTAAACCCTAAACCCGTCCATTCTCCGTGGCCCACGTGTTCACCTGGACGACGGAGAATTAGTGTTTCCGTCGTCTAGGTGAACACCTGGGCCACAGAGAATCTAGCATTCTCCGTGGCCTATGTATGCACCTGGACGACGGAAATACTAATTCTCCATCGTCCAGGTGAACACGTGGGCCACAGAGAAACGAGCAATGTCCGTGGCCCATGTAGTCACCTGGACGACGGAGAATTAGCCTTTCCGTCGTCCAGGTGCATACATGGGCCACAGATAATGTCCGCGGTCCAAGTTAACTTGGACGACGGAAAGGCTAATTCTCCGTCGTCCAGGTGCTTGGACGACAGCACTTGGAGCATGGACCTTGGACGACGGAGATTCCGTCGTCCAAGTACTTAGACGACGGAAAACTGCACTTAGACGACGGAAATTGTCCGTGGTCTAGGTGCAGTTTTCTTGTAGTGGAGAGAGAGAGAGAGAGAGAGAGAGAGAGAGAGAGAGAGAGGTGTTTGGTATATGTGAAAAAATTAGGTGTACTCAATCTCACGTAAACTCAATTAGAAACTAATAGTATAGGGACACGTGTACAACAACACTGAAATTCAGTTATTTCAGTTTTAGGAGAACAAAAACAATACAAACTAAACTGAACCAAGATTTATTCATTTGGTTTGGTTCCTCCTTCAGTCCTCACCCATCTGGTTGGACAGTCCATTTTTCACAATATTCATAGCAGAAAATGCTCTCTTAACATAACACTACTAGAATAATGACTATAGCCGATGACTTTGAGATAAACAGACCGACGACTTTTGTTGTCGTCGGCTATAGTATACTATAGCCGATAACCATTTTGGTCGTCGGCTATAGTATTATAGCCGATAACAAAAAAATACAGTCGTCGGCCTTTGCTATAGCCGATGACAAAAAAAATATTTGTCGGCCTTTGACAAGGGAAAGTCGTCGAGTATAGTTACAACTATAGCTGACGAATTTTTTAACTATAGCCGATGACATTATTAAGTTGTCGGCTATAGTGCTTTATTATAGATCTGGGCAGTAGCTCAATCATTCAAAAAAAAATCGGTAAGAAAAACACAAAACACTCTCAAATCGTTGGGTGTTGTTGGAAGCTGTCCAAAATGAGCTCGTGAAGCTATATCCTGCTACATATATATATCGGACGTATATATATGTGTGTGTTGATATCGTTGATTTAGAGCTGATTGTTAATTTTGAGTTGAATTGAATGAAAAAATATATTTATATATAATTATATGTTAATTGTTGATATATAGTTTGCATATATATATATGTTAATTAATGTATAATTAATGAGTAGAAGAATTAATGTAATTTGTAGTTTTAAAGATCGATATATATAGATATAATAATGAATTTTTAATTGGTGCATGTATATATATATATAGTTGGAATTTTTAGGATGGATAAGAGTTGGATTTACCTTCCAAAATGGGATCAAAGATATGACATTGGAATGTGGAGTTTTGTGGAATATGTGAAAGCTAATGCTAATGGAAATACAATTCATTATTGCTCGTGTACGAAATGTCAGTGTCATAGTGATTTGTATCATTTTTCCATTGATATAGTATGGGAGCACCCAGAAGAAAAACGAGTTTTGATTGGGAGAAGTACACATGTTGAATTTATCATGGTAAAACATCATCAGCGGGTCAACATGATCATGGGCAATTTTTCGAGAGGGCCAGTACATCCAATGATCCAACAACGAGGTTGATCAACGATGTGTTTCTTTATGAGAGCAGTGTATTTACTCAAGCACAAGATATCCCTACCATCGTTGAGGGTTTTCCTCCTATTGATGCGGTCCAGTAATTACCTAGAGCTGTCAACACTACCGGTATTGACAAGTACAACAAGCTGATTGCCTTCCAACAGACCCCATTGTACAACGGGTGTAATAAGAATGTTCTTGAAAGTGTCATGGGAGTAATGAAGGTCAAAGTGGAGAACAAATTGAGTGTCAAGGTTGTTGATGATTATCTGGCATTGACTACTTCGATGCTGCCGCTCGGTTATCATCTTCCTACCAGTCATCGTAAGGTGCGACATATCCTGAAACATCTTGGTCTTACCTATATTAAAATTCATGCATGTAGATATGATTGCCTTCTCTTTTGGGGTGAAGATGCTGAAGGGAACAATCTTGAAAACCTTGATGCGTGTCTTGTATGTCACATAGATAGGTATAAGTTGACTCCTATAGGGAATAAGAAAGCTATGAAAGTACTTCAGTATTTCCTGCTGATTGATAGGCTGAAACAGTTGTTCAGGTCTGCACACACGGCCAAACCTATAAGATGGCATGTTGAGAGGGATTTGTCTGACGATGATACCCTTATACACCCTGCTGACGAAGAGGCTTGGAAGCACATGGTTATGGAGTTTTCTCATTTTGCACAAGAGGCCCGAAATGTTTGGCTCGAACTCTCATATGACAGATTCAACCCTTTTGGCAACATGAGTCTTCAATATAGTATATGGCCAGTTATTTTGGTACCATACAACATTCCTCCATGGATGTGCATGAAGAAGGAATGCAATATGCTGACTATGTTAATTCCAGGGCCAGGTAATCCATGAAAGTGCCTCGATATGTATTTAAGACCATTTATTGAAGAGCTTTAAGTACCTGAGTAACGTTGGTCATCCCACTTATGACAAGTACAAAAATGAGATGTTCCAGATGCATGCCATGCTTGTTGGCACCATCAGTGATTTTCTTGCCCGTGAGATGTTGTCGAGCAACGTTACCAAGGGATACAGGGCTTGTCCAGAGTGCATGACTATTGATTGCGGGAGACTTCATTGTAGGAAGATTGAGCAGATGCGTCACCATTGTTGGCTTGGGCTTGATCACCCATGGCGGGAGGATGACCAGGCATTTGATGGGACTGTAGAAACTGATGTGCAACCCAGGAGATGGACGGGGGATGAAATTTTGGAAGTGCAGAATGAATACGATTTTGGGCAGCTCAACAATCATCCTGTTATAGTAGCGGCAATACCTGACAGACCTGACAAGTATAAACTCTGGACACAGAAAATCATATTCTGGGAACTCCCGTACTGGTCCAAGTTGTCGATCCGGCACTACCTAAATGGGGGATGGAATTTTGAAAGTGCAGAATGAATACGATTTTGGGCAGCTCAACGATCATCCTATTATAGTAGCGGCAATACCTGACAGACCCGACATGTATAAATTCTGGACACACAAAATCATATTCTGGGAACTCCCGTACTGGTTCAAGTTGTCGATCAGGCACTACCTAGATGTCATACACATAAATAAGAATGTGTGTGAAAGTGTGGTGGGAACAGTGATAAATTGAGAAGAGAAAACTAAAGACAGCCCCAAGGCACGAATTGATCTGAAAAGAATGGGTATACGAAAAACATTTGTGGTCGAGAGAAGGGAAGAAAAAAATGGCTCAAGCTCCTTACACCGTCAAGTCTGACCAGAAGAATTAAATTTTTAGGTGGATGACTAATGTTAGGTATCCTTCAGACAATGCAGGAAATATAGATCGGTGTGTTAACTTCCGAGACAATAAGATGTATGGATTAAAGAGTCATGGCTGCCATATATTGCTTCAACGTGTCTTCCTTGTTTTCATTCGATCATACATGCCCCGTCAGGTGGTGGAGTCGTTAGTAGCGTTGTCAAGATTCTTTCAGAAGTTATGCACTAGAGAAATGAAAAAAACAAACCTCAAGGCAATGAAAGAGAACATCATTTTTATCATATACAAATTTGAGAGGATATTTTTCCCATTTTTTTTTACATCATTCATCACCTGATGATTCATCTTCCCGAACAATTGTTGCTTACTGGTCAAGTACCCTATACTTGGAAGAATCCCATGAAAAGGTACGTACGATTCAGCATATGAATTTTTAGTCTGTTTTTATATAATTATATTTTTCAATAATCATCACATGCACTTTGCAATTTGATAGACAATTGGGGGACTATAAAGACTATGTGGCTAATAAATCCGTACCTAAAGGGTGTATAGGTGAAGTATATATTGCGCACGAGTGCGTAACATACACCAAGTTATATTTGGGAGTGTTAAAACATACTCCAACATATAGCGGTAGATGAATCACGGTTCAATCTTTTTATCATCTCCAATGATGTTGAAGTATATGGATAGTTGCCAAAGTCGTACAAGTTGGAACTATATGAGGTAGTCATTGCCTACTGGTGGGTACTGATTAACTGTCCAGAAGTTCAATACAGGAAAAACATCCATCTTTACTGCTATGCGGTTGCCGGTGATCTTGAATAGCATAATAGAGAGTTTGCAAACTAATTTGGCAGCTGGGTACGTCTACATATATATTTACTTCTATATATATAAATTAATTTCATTGTTCATATTTAAAGTTAATGGTTACAATTTTTTTCCAGATGAACCACATACAATGTGATTTGACCACGAATTGAGACTTTTGGTGATAAAGCCAATAACATCAAGAGTTTATCCAATGTGTAAGGTCAATGACGTGTAATTTATATGTCAACATAGAGATGACAGACAGAGAACACAGAATTCTGGGATAATGGTGCATGGTGGGTGGAATGGCATTGACTATTACGGTGTTCTCCATTCAATGGTTGCACTAATTTATGGGGAATGCCTGACAGTGCACTTTTTTAAGTGTAGATGGTTTGATACTAATCTTGGGAACACAAGGACCGATCAATATGGTCTTTCTTCGGTGAATACTACTACAAGCTAGTATGAAGATGACCTTTTTGTTTTTGCCACATCGGTAAAACAAGTGTTTTATCTTGATGATCTCGTGCACAAAGGCGCATGAAAAGTAGTAAACCATGTTGTTCTTAGAAACATATACAGTGTTGCTACAATTGGTGAGGCCGTAGATAATGAAAAAGTTACTGCATACCAAGAGCAGAACGCAATTGGTATTCCTGAATCATCTACAATTCGCCTTAATAATGTGATATCGAGTAGTGTGGTTCGACTTCCTTGAGCAGATGTAAGTCTTATTGATGTTGATCTAAATAAAGAAAAAGAAGACTTCTGTGACGAGGAGCAGCACATATTACCAAAAACTAGCTCAGACATCGAGGAAGACTTAAGTGATGTTTCTGATTATGAGCCTTAGTTAAATATGAATTTATGTTAAACGTGTTAGTTGGTCATGAGCCCAATGTTGTAAAGTATTTTCACACTCCTAAATATAGCGATGATTTTGATTATGTTATTTAATTAGTTAAACAGGTAATTTTGGGAAACATGTTTTCACATGAGCCTAATTTTTCAAAATATTTTCTAACTACAGTCGACGACATTTGACATATGTCTTCGGCTATAGTATAACTGGCGACATTGACCCAGGTCGTTGGCTATACTATAGCCGATGACATGCATGTATAATGTTGTCGGCTATACTATAGCCGACGACTTAACACTACCAGAATAAGTATTATAGCTGACGACATAATGAAAACATGCTAACAAATAGGTTTTTTATTGCCTATAGTCTACTATAACCGATGACCAAACGTAGTTGTCAGCTATAGTTTTCCGTCACCGGCTATCGTACCAAAGCCGACGACAAAAAATAACTCGTCGGTGTTTGCCAAAAAAAATCGTCGGCTATAGTTGGACTAAAGCCGATGAGTTTTTTCGACAATTATTGACAAGATTTTTCAACTATGGCCGACTATATTAATGAATTGTCGGCTATAGTCCTTTATAATAAATCTGGGCAGCAGCTTAATCATTCAAAAAAGTTTGGTGAGAAAAACTCAAAACGCTCTGAGATCGTTGGGTGTTGTCGGAAGCTTTCCAAAATAGGTTTGTGAAGATATATAGGTACACAAACGTATATGTGTGTGTGTGTGTACACGCGCGCGCGTGTCTGTGTTGATTGCTGATGTAGAGTTGATTGATTGTTGATTTTGAGTTCAGTTGAGTTGAATTCGATGAATATATATATAATTATATGTAAATTGTTGATATATATATGTGTTAATTTGTAATTAAAGATTAGAATAATTAAATTATGTAATATGTAGTTTAAAGATCAATATATATAGATATAATGATGAATTTTTAATTAATTATTGCATGTATATATATACAGTTGAAATTTTCAGGATGGACAAGAGTTGGATGCGCCTTCCAAGATGGGATCCAAGATATGCCCATGGAATTTTGAGTTTTGTGGAATATGTGAAGGCTAATTGTGGAGGGATGACAATTCATTATTGCCTGTGTACGAAATGTCAGTGTCGCAGCGATAAATATCGTTTTCCCATTGATAAAGTATGAGAGCACCTAAAGAAAAATGAGTTTTGGGATAAGTACACATGTTGGATTATCACGGTGAAACATCATCAGCGGGTTAGCATAATCATGGGCAATTTTCTGAGAGGCCCAATACATCCTATGATCCAACAATGAGGTTGATCAACGATGTGTTTCTTTATGAGAGCAGTGCATTTGCTCAAGCACCAAATATCACTCCCGCCTTTAGGGGCTTCCCTCATATTGAGTCAGTCCAGCAATTATCTAGAGTTGTCAACACTTCCAGTATGGACAGGTACAACATCCTGATTACCTTCTAACAAATCTCGTTGCACAACGCGTGTAATAAGATTATTCTTAAAAGTGTCATGGAAGTAATAAAGCTCAAAGTGGAGAACAAAATTAGTGTCAAGGTTGTTGATGATTGGCTGGAGTGGTCAGCTTCGCTGCTGCCCCCCAGTCATCGCATTCCTACCACTCATCGTAAGGCGCGACATATCCTGAAACATCTTGGCCTTTCTTACATCAAAATCCATGCATGCAGATATGATTGTGTTCTCTTCTGGGTGAAGATGCTTACAAGAATGATCTTAAAAGACTTGATGCATGCCCAGTATGTGGTACAGATTGGTATAAGTTGACTCCTACAGGGAACCACAAAGTTGTGAAGAGACTTCGGTATTTACCGGTAATTGATAGGCTGAAACGGTTGTTCATGTATGCACACATGACTGAAGCTATGAGATGATAGGCTGAGAGGAATTTGTTTGATGATAATACCCTTATACACCCTGCTGACGGAGAGATTTTGAAAGGACCCAACCTTGATTTAGTTTCCTAAACCGGAATCAAACCCCTTCTGAAAACACGAACCAACAAAAAAAAACAAAAATTTCGGCAGAGTAACGCTACTAACGCGGAATTGCCATCACTACAAGAAAAGAGGACTTAGACGACGGAACAGTATTAGTTCCGTCGTCTAAGTTACACTTAGACCTCGGAGATTTCTCCGTGGTCCAAGTAACACTTAGACGACGGAGATGTAATTCTCCGTCGTCTAAGTGTTACTTGGACCACGGAGATATCTCCGAGGTCTAAGTGTAACTTAGACGACGGATGTGAAATTTCTCCGTCGTCTAGGTAAGAACCTGGACCTCGGAGACTTCTCCGTGGTCCAGGTTATCACCTGGACGACGGAGAATTACATCTCCGTCGTCTAAGTGTTACTTGGACCTCGGAGATTTCTCCGTGGTCCAAGTAACACTTAGACGACGGAGAATTACATCTCCGTCGTCTAAGTGTGACTTGGACCACGGAGAAGTGATCACCTGGACAACGGACTGACACGTCGTGGTGTAAGTTCCACTTAAACGACGTACCGACACCTCCGTCGTCTAAGTGAAGCATTATATATATAGGCCATGCCAAACTCTCTTAGCTTCGATCATTCCATTATATTTTCTCCCGTGGGGAATTTTTGAGATCGAAGGAGAAGGAGAAGGCCGGATTAGGCTAGGCCGGGGCTAGAAATTAATTAAAGGATCGGATCTCCGGTGTTCGATCACTAGCTAGCTTAATTAACTGCAGATATCGAGAAGGCCAGCAGGTACGTACGTAGGCAGTTAAAATTTGCATGATTAAATATATATATATTTAGGGAAACCGTACGTGCGTACATACATGCATGAATGTTAATTAGCTATATATACAGATTAAATTACGTATGTAATTTGATGGATCGATGTAGATCGAGTACGTATAATTAATGGTAAATTAATGGACTAATATATATATATGTAATAATTATTTTTTTTTGCATATTTTGTAGCAGTATGGACAAGAGTTGGATGAAGTTAAAGAATAGATG
The DNA here is from genome assembly GCA_946800695.1 of Geum urbanum. Taxonomy (NCBI): domain Eukaryota; kingdom Viridiplantae; phylum Streptophyta; class Magnoliopsida; order Rosales; family Rosaceae; genus Geum; species Geum urbanum. The sequence goes on along the minus strand of OX326998.1, from coordinate 68,414,500 downwards.
TGATGTCCGGTATATGGATGGAATTAGCGAATTTGTGAATTTTGCGATAGAACATGGTCATGGAAAGAAGCGTTTCAGGTGTCCGTGCCAGAAATGTCTTAATTGTCAGTATGCGGAGGTTAATGTTATGGTGCAACACCTGTACGAAAATGGTATGATGTGGAGTTACACTACATGGAGCGAGCATGGTGAAGCAGTAGAGTTCAGCGCAGCAGACTTCAGCTCAGGGTACAGTTACCATGGTGCCTCATCCAGCGGCAGTGGTGCCGGACCCCCAGCTTGCAATCCAACTGTAGATTTGGTCCATGATGCGTTTCCGGGATTTAGTCATAGTGGACACCAACACCAAGACGGAGGTTACAGTACCACTCATGAGCATGATGACACATTCCCCGCTGCTAGCTTGGCCACTGACACCAGTGAGATGGATAAGTACAACCGGATGCTACTTGAAGCGCAGACCCCGGTGTTCCCTGGATGTCGAGAGAATGTGTTGCAATATGTGATGGAGGAAATGAAGATAAAAGTGAAGCACAAAATGTCAGTCAGTGCTTTTGACGAAATTCAGGAGCAAATATGTAAGTTGCTTCCTGATGATCACAATCTTCCTAAATCTCATTATAAGGTTAGAAATATCTTGAGCAGCCTCGGCCTAAAGTACAGGATAATTGACGCATGTCCGAATGATTGTGTGCTATTTTACAAAGAGTATAAAGATTTGGACTATTGTCCCGTATGTGGCCAGTGCAGATTCCAGGTGAATAGGAAGAGTTCGAAAAAGAGAATTCCTGTGAAAGTTGTTCGATATTTTCCCTTGATTCCCAGATTGCAGCGCCTGTACATGTCTCTACACACAGCAGAGGCGATGCGATGGTACGCAGAAAAGCGAATAGATGACGATGTCCTGCGACACGCCGCGGATGGGGAGGGTTTCAAACATTTCGACAGAGAATTCGGAAACTTTGCTGCAGAGGTTAGAAATGTTAGACTCGGCCTATCTACAGACGGATTCAATCCTTGGGGAAGTAATAGCTCCGCCGTAAGCACTTGGCCAGTAATTCTGATGCCGTACAACCTGCCTCCGTGGATGTGCATGAACAAGGAATTTAATTTCCTTACTGTACTAATTCCAGGTCCTAAATCTCCAGGGAAGTGCTTAGATGTCTACCTCAGACCTTTGATCGACGAGCTGAAACTGTTGTGGGAAAATGGAGTCCCAACTTATGACAAATTCACTGACACGATGTTCACGATGAGGGCTGCCGTAATGTGGACGATCAGCGATTTTCCAGCGTATGGGATGTTGGCAGCGTGCAGGACAAAAGGATATAATGGATGTCCTATATGTTTGGACGACGTGAACTCTAGTTGGCACGCAGGGAAGGTGTGTTACTTGGGTCACCGTAGATGGCTCCCTCACGACCACCCTTGGCGACAGGATGAAGCTCATTTCGACGGGACGGTAGAGAACAATCCTAAACCCCGTAGTTGGTCGGGCGAAGAGATTTTAGAGAGGTTGAGCTATTTCGACTTTGGTGTGTTGACTAACGACGCGGATGTAAAGAAATGCAATCCAATTCCTCCACATGATCTGAGCTATTGGGATCACAAGAGTATATTCTTTGAACTCCCTTACTGGTCGAAGTTGAAGCTGAGGAACAACTTGGACGCGATGCACATAGAAAAGAATGTGTGCGACAGCGTGGTGGGAACAATTCTCGGTATTAAGTTCAAGACTAAAGATACTCCCAAAGCGCGCAAAGATTTGGAATCAATGAATCTACGTCGTCCCTTGTGGTTGAGGAGGGATAGGAAAGGAGTGTACAACAAGATGCCAGCTGCACCGTACACAGTGAAGCCGACACTTAGACGTTCTGTATTTCACTGGTTTAAGGGCGTTCGTTATCCGGCCACGTATGCAGCTACTATAACTGGAGCAGTGGACGAGGTGCAACACAAGTTTGTTGGTCTAAAGACACATGACTATCACGTTATGCTGCAACGTCTGATTCCAGTGGTAATTCGACCATATTTGCCTCGCGACGTCGTAGAACCAATAGTGGCATTGTGCAGATGGTGGCAGAGGTTATGCGCCAGAGAATTAAAGAAGTCAGATGTCGTGGAATTGCAACAACAAATTGTGCACATCATTTGCAAACTAGAGAGGATTTTTCCTCCTGCTTTCTTCGACATAATGATTCACCTAATGATCCACCTGCCCGAGCAGGTTCTCATTTCTGGTCCGGTCCAGTACACTTGGATGTATCCTCAAGAAAGGTACGTACAACTAATTAATTATACAGGTTTTTCGATTCATAATTTGTTCCACTGGAGATTACTAGCTAGCTATATGCATGTACTTATTTTTATTGTACGTTTGATTAATTTTGTAGACAGCTTGGACAGTATAAGTCATTCGTCAAAAACAGGTCGGCTCCGGATGGCTCCATAGCAGAGACATACCTAATGCATGAGTGCGTTACTTACTGCAACAGGTACCTCAAAGATCCACCACCTCCAACTGCCTCCGATCCCAGTGCCCGCATCAATCTTTCTGTCGTCACCAATGTCGTCCGACCGTTTAGAGGAGTATTAAAGGAAACGTTAACACAGGAAGAACTTATTGAGGCACATTGGGTAGTGTTACGAGACTGTGACGAAGTTGAGCCGTACATGATGTCATACAGGGAGAGGCTTCAGGCGTTATATCCAGACAAGAGTTCGGCGTGGATTGAGAAAATGGTTAAGAAAAAGTTCCCCGATTATTTCTTCCAATGGGTACGTATTTAGTGATTTATATACATATTGAGATCATGCATGTTTAATTTGTAGAAAGTAAACCCTTAAATTTTTCCATTTTCGCAGATGATTGATCTGCAAAAATCCGAAAACCACGGGGGGTGGTGGTCTTGGCCAAAGCACTTGCTAGCAGGGAAGCCGATTAAACACTATATTTATCCGGGATGTTTTGTGAACGGTGTGAAGTTCCATTCATTGGCGCGAGATGAAGGAAGAAGAACACAAAACAGTGGGATAGCGGTTGGGAAAGACCCTGATCTATATTACGGAATGATCGTATATGTGGTTCAGCTATGTTACGGGAATGATGTCAACGTTTTCCTATTCAAGTGTAGATGGTTCAAGCGTACAAAGGAAGACCTGGGACTTTTATCAGTCGATACAAACTCAAGCTGGTATGAGGATGAGCCTTTCGCTCTCGCCACCTTAGTTAGGCAGGTGTTCTATCTCGACGATCCGAAAGCTGGTGACGGGTGGAAAATAGTGAACCAGATCTCTCATCGAGGAGTTTGGAATACAGAGACAATTGAAGGGACACCGGCGACGACTGAAGATGCTGCTGAACCAGACAGAGACATTCCTGCCTATCAAGAGCCTAATATTTCTGTCATCCGCTCCGACATAATGGACCTGGTTCAAGACGGTGAACGGTTACCCATGCCTGATGGTTGTACAGATCTAACTGAAGAAGAGATCATTGAGGTAGATGAAGAAGACGTGCAGGATGAGGACGATGACGACGACTCTGGTTATTCCTCGGACGATGTTGAGTACGATGAGGAGGATGAGCAATCGGATAACGGTGATGATGATGATGACGATTATGACGAAGAGTACGGTCACACGACGAGGATCATTACTTGGTAAACCCTAATTTATTATTGTAATATATATATGATCGATCGATGCATCGTAAAAAGGTGAAAGATTTCTATTATGTCGAGACTTTAAGATTCCTCGTCCAGCTTTGGTTGGTTTTATTGTTTTTAAATACTATTTATGTATAAATTGGATTAATTATGGGTCCCTATATATGATTATATATATTGACTTGTGATAGTATTATTGAGAGCACAAATATTGTAGTATATATATATAAAAGTTGTTTGTACCTGGACTAACATCGATCTCCGCCAGCTTAACTTCCTCAGATTTTAAGTCGACTTCTCTCTGTTTCAATTGAATGTCTTTGGACTGTTTTTCTAGTCCCGGCCCCTCTCTTTGCTTTCAACTTCATCGGTGTATTCTCTGATCTTATTAAAAGTAAGCTGAAGCTGCTCTACATTTCGCTCACGCAGCCCTTCAAACCCTAAATCCTAGACCCTAAATGTAGCAGATCGGATCGATCGATCATTTTTTTAGTTATATTCTTGAATGAGAATAATTGAACGAACATACAAATGACCGGGGACGACCTAAACCCTAAACCATACGGCCCTAACCCCTGAATTCAGGGTTTTTACACTTGGACGACGGATACAGTCATTCTCCGTCGTCTAGGTACACACTAGGACGACGGAGAATGTCGTCTCCGTCGTCCAGATGACAAACCCGATACCCTAAACCCTAAGGACCCCTAACCCCTGAATTCAGGGTATATTCACCTGGACGACGGAGACAGTCGTATATATACCCTAAACCTAAGGACCCCTAACCCCTGAATTCAGGGTATATTCACCCTAAACCCTATACCCTAAACCTAAGGACCCCTAACCGAGAACGGAGAAATTAATTGCAGATTCACCTTTGGCGCCAAATCTCAATCTCATATAAAACCCTAGCTAAATCTTGGACCCTAAATCTAGCAGTTCGGATCGATCGATCAATTTTTTAATTATATTTTTGAATCAGAATAATTGAACGCACACACAAATGACCGGGGACGACGGATACCGTAAACCCTAAGGCCCTAACCCCTGAATTCGGGGTTTTTACACTTGGACGACGGAGACAGGCATTATCCGTCGTCTAGGTACACACTTGGACGACGGAGACAGTCATTCTCCGTCGTCCAAGTGACAAACCCTATACCCTAAACCCTAAGGACCCCTAACCCCTGAATTCAGGGTATATTCACCTGGACGACGGATACGACATTCTCCGTCGTCCAAGTAGACACCTGGACGACGGATATTAGCGTCTCCGTCGTCCAGGTGTCTACTTGGACGACGGAGAATGTCGTATCCGTCGTCCAGGTGTAAATTTCGTAATTTTTTCTAAGACAACGACCATCTAGACCATCTTCGAATGCGTATTCTTTTCGTCAAGACTTTAGAGTAGTATATTCTTGGTGTGTGAGCTTCGACGGTTCGAAAATCGAAGTTGCGAAATGTCCTGTATCCACGTTTCCGGTTTGTGAAATTCTCGGTTTTGCGGTTGACTGTGCCGATGAAACCCTTCCCGAACTTATTATTTCCTGGTCCTTTATAGTAATTATATATTATGTTACGACGAACATATCCAACGGTTGTTTTGTCCAAATTCAATTTCGTTAGTACTCTGCTGCAAATCAGCAACTACTCATGAACACTAAAGTCTTAAAGATTAGTCGATACTTAACAACTTTCAAAACGTAAAATTATTCGGCGGTTCAAATTTATCTGTTTATATATACGATGCGTTCATCGATATTGTACGACTATTTCACTCGAATGACAGATCGCTAAATTCCTAGCGAATTAATTTAAATATTTTTTTTGCATAATTTGAACCTAGACGACGGATACGGTCATTTTCCGTCGTCCAAGTGTTCACCTGGACGACGGAAAATTACCGTATCCGTCGTCTAGGTTCAAATTACCATGGCGGTTCGAATAATTTTTTATTATTTTTTCGATGTAAATATTGACTTGGACGACGGATATGTCGTTTTCCGTCGTCCAAGTGTTCACTTGGACGACGGAAAACTACATATCCGTCGTCCAAGTCGAAATAACATGGCGGTTCGATTTGCCGCCTCAATTTTCGGCACCGCTTGAAATTCCACTTAGACGACGGAAAACACTGTCTCCGTCGTCTAAGTCAACATTTATGGCGGTGAAACGGCCCGCCCATTTATTTGGCGCCGGTTCGAAAAAATTTGACCCTTCACTTAGACGACGGACAACACTGTTTCCGTCGTCTAAGTGCACTTAGACGACGGAGAATATTGCTCCGTCGTCTAAGTGAAACTCTATATAAGGAGGAGCACCCCCCCTCATTTTCTCATCATTCCATCTCCTCCTCGATCTATACTCTCCTCTCCTCTCTCTCTCACTCCGGCGATCCTCCTCCGGCGACGCTCCGACGACCAATTTTCCGGCGTGGTTCCCCCTCTCCGACGACTCTACTCTTCCAATATTCCGGCGAAATTCCGACGAGGTAATAATTCGAAATTTTAACTCTTTAACAATTTTTTTATTTGTTTAATTATTTAAATTCTAAATACTTTTAATTTATTAGTTTTAAATAATAAATAGTTGTAATTATAATAATTATTTTCTTGTTATTATTATTATTTAGTAATCATTATTAGTTGTTAATTATTTGGTAATGAATAATTATTAGTTAAAATTAAATAATAGTAATAATAATAATTGATTATATTGGTAAATGAATAATTATTATTAAATGCATGATAAATAATAATTAATTGATAATTATATGTATTTTCTAGTAAATTGCATGGTAGTACGTGTTCGATTTAAATTTAGTACATAGGCTTGGTGTAATTAAGTCGCACTCTTTGGAATAGATGGCGCCTCTTTTCCTTGCTTATCTCCTTAACCCCTCGTGATGTGTGGATTTCATCACCGCACACCATAACCTAAGTGAAGTTATGGACACGAGGTTGAGGGCGGAGTTTGCAAAGGACTTGAGGGAGTGTAAATTTTCGAAAAATTGGCCGAATGTCGGACATGGTGTCTAGAAACGGGTTATGACTGGTGACAGGATTTGGACTAAGAAAGACTTTTGTCGAAATTAGTCCTGCCTCTCGCGTTATCTCTATCCCTAACTGGCCATGTTTTTCGATTTAACCAAGGCTGATTAATTGAAAATTTACACTTTATCGCGCGGGTCGCACGTCCATTGAACGACCGAAAATGCCAAGCTAGTGTACTCTATTTAAATCTTAAACGTACTTAATTAATTAGCGTAAATTCTCCGTCGTTGTAATTATTATGGTAAGTAGGTATTTTAACACCGTACGTACTCTTAGGTTTAAATGGCTCCGCCAAAGATCACATCCGGGAAGAAGAAAGCCCAACAGAAGTCAGAAGATGAGATGCTCCAAATGTTGGCGGCCCAAGTCGGTTGGGTTCAACCGCAGGTAGACGCCCTCAATCCGGGGCCTTCTGGGGAAATTCCCTCTGCCCCATTTCTCTCAAGCGGTGATGACGTCGACCCCTTTTCAACTCCGACGCCCGGTACCGCTTCAACGGGAAGTACTCAGGCGTCTTCGACGGCCGAGTCTATCATGTACAGCGCCCGCCGTAAGCAAAGGAGGGCCCCCACTGACCCCCAACCGAAAAAGACTCGGGGTCTCGTTAAAGGTGGAAAGGCGGAGAAAATTTGCAAGGCGACCGGGAGCAAGATCGCCTTGCCTTACGACGAATTCACCGGTGGCCCTCCCACACCTCACCTAGCAAGTCTCTCGGCTCATAGCATTGGGTCGATTGTTCGTAACCGGGTTCGTATCACTGCCCCTACTTGGAGGGAGGTGCCGGATTCGGAGAAGGCGAAAGTCTTTAAGGATCTTTCGGTACGTAATACGTACAATTTTAGTTATTATATACTATTTTTAATATTAGTTATATATAATTTTATAATATATACGATTATAATTTCCAATTTATTTCTGATAGGAACAATTTGCGGTGGATCCGGATCCGGCGATGTTGAGGCATATCAACCAAACCGCCAACAACATCTTCAAAGATTGGAAGTACAGGCTCCATCAGTACTTCCGAATTAACGGTCCCGTGCCTCCCCCCGAAGAGCTGCGTGGGGATAGAGAAGATGAGTGGGAGTGGTTGTGTAACCACTTTGCCGATGAGCAATTTCAGGTGTTAATTTACTTTTTTTATTTCAATTAAGATAATTGAATACTCTAAATTTTAGTTACTTATAAATTTTTTAATGATTTCATTATGTTGTGTAACAGAAATTCTCCGGTGTCAACAAAGCCAACCGGGGGAAGAAGGACAAGCACCATACTTCCGGCGCCAAGCAACTCATTCAAATTGCCAAGGAGCACAGGGATAAGGGCTCCAAACACCCTTATCTCGATGCAAGCGTAAGCGCGTACGTGACGCCTGGGCTCGATAATGAAGCGAGTCAACGCGGCGTAAGTCATATATATATATGTGTGTGCGCTAATAATTATAGTAATTATTATTTAAATATTATTTCATTATAATAAATTTATTATTCTTTTGTAGGCAAGAGTGATAGAGCGTGCGCAGGAAGAATTGGCTAACACTCAGCTTGCGTTCCCAGATGTGCCGCTAGAAGACCTGCCTCCTCTATCTGTGGAGAGCCAAATAGCAATTGCGGATGAGGTCTACGGTCGTAGAGCTGGCAAGGAGGTTAGGCACTTCGGGCCTAAGGTGGTTCGAGATTTGTCGACCTCTGAGTCATCATCTACGGGAGGTTCGGGGCGGCGGAGAAGTTCTCAAGCTGCGGCAGCCTATGAAGAGGCTCGAATCGCACGGGAGGAGAATATTGCCATGCGCCAAAGAATGGACCAGCAAGACGAGCGAATAGCCCAACTCATCGCCCTTATGCAACAAGCTCAAAGACAATGTCAACCTCCTCCGAACCCATTCCCCGACGACGACGACCCGGCTGGAGGCGGAGGACGAGGCGGCGCATCTGCTCCTCCAGTGTTTTAGCTAGCTAGTAGTTCATTATTTCGTTTCTTAATTTCCGCATTACGAACAATATTTTCATTTTTAATTATAGGTTTTTTCGATTATGTATGTACAAATTAATTTTAATTATTTTATTAATTTAGTGTATTTAATTAATTTAATTAATTTTTTTTCAATTAATATTAATAATATTTTTGAATTTAATTTTTTTTTTAAATTAATTTTTCACTTAGACGACGGAGATTAATGTCTCCGTCGTCTAAGTCCCTACATGGGCCACGGAGAAGCTAACAATCTCCGTGGCCCAGGTGGTGACTTAGACGACGGAGACATTAATCTCCGTCGTCTAGGTAACCACCTGGGCCACGGAGAAGCTAACAATCTCCGTGGCCCATGTAGGGACTTAGACGACGGAGATTAATGTCTCCGTCGTCTAAGTCACCACCTGGGCCACGGAGATTGTTAGCTTCTCCGTGGCCCATGTAGGGACTTAGACGACGGAGATTAATGTCTCCGTCGTCTAAGTCCCTACATGGGCCACGGAGAAGCTAACAATCTCCGTGGCCCAGGTGGTGACTTAGACGACGGAGACATTAATCTCCGTCGTCTAAGTCCCTACATGGGCCACGGACGTTCTCCGCGGTCCAAGTGAACTTGGACGACGGAGATTAAATTCTCCGTCGTCTAAGTACTTAGACGACAGCACTTGGAGCACGTACCTTGGACGACGGATTTTCCGTCGTCCAAGTACTTAGACGACGGAGATAGGCACTTAGACGACGGAAATTCTCCGTCGTCTAAGTCACTTTTTCTTGTAGTGCATTAACCTGCACCCGGAAAATAACACTTCATCCTATGCCACAAAAATCAAACCGTGGGCACCAATCCCATCCGGATTTCTCAATATCATAATAGTAATGTAAAGTAATCAATAAAACTATACTTTACCGAAATCCGGGGAAAAATCGTATAAAAGTATAACATCAGAATGCTCAGAGCGACTTCTAGTATATATATATATATATATATACAAATAGTAGGCCAAACTAAGAACCTACCATAAAAGAAATATCGCTCGAATACTATGCCTCCGACTGCGACGTGCGACATCAGAGTCCAAACTGCAAACTGGGCACGAAAACAGAAAAGCCTAGGGGAAAGGCAAATAAAAATGTTAGAGTGAGTGGACGAAAATAAACATATGCCTTTCACCAATTTCATATACAATAAACAAGTATAGCGAGTTCGAAAAATATATATGGAGGTGCCAGGCGAATCTCTCAAGCCCGACGGTGATAGGCCAGGGAATCTCTCAACTCCGGCGGCATAACATGGGAATCTCTCAACCCTGCCCAGAGGAATCTCTCAACTCTGGTCAGACTACCGGTGATCAGCCGAGTAGCCAAAGCATCGATGCAAGCATGCCATCACCATAAAATATAAAATAATATCTCCAAAAATAATAAATAATCTCAACATCGTATATAAATAAATACGGAAAAAAAATCACGAACTTGCAACGATTGTGAAAATATAAAAGTGTTCACTCACAGATGAGCGTAATGCGATATGCATTAATTCCATGATCCTGCGGAAAATCCCTCGCCAAAAGAAGGGTGACGATCCCATGGATAATCATAAAATCCACTGCTCAAAACATAACTCGAAACCTTGAATCACATCACGAGAAACAACCGTTCCCGGAAACATATAATTCAATATCGACGAAATCGTCAAAATCCGATAATCACACCACAAAATCTCACTATAATTTCCGATGCGCAATTCGAAAAATAAACCTCACCACTGCGATCGGTGCGCGATTCCGAGCGAAACGACATATAACTCGTCCAAAAACACGTCGCCGGAAAAGTTGTCGTCGCGGATAGCGGCGCCGCCGCTGTCGCCGGCGGAAAATCATACCGGCCCAGAAAATTGCAACCTACATATAGATTGAAGATCTCGACATTTCCAACAACTTTCCAGTTCAAAGTTAAGGCCAATTTTGACCGGAAAACCTCCAAAACTTGCCTCAAAGTCCCAAACCCTTACCAGAATTTCAAACCGGCCGATCTCCTTCCTCCGGCCAAGGCAACCTCCCAAACCACTTCCAATAGCTTCCTCTCCTCATGGCTAACAAAACCCCTCAAAGAGCCACCACCAACTCTGCCTCCACGCCGTCACCCGATTCTGTCAAAAACTCGCCGGAAACACCGAACTTCACCGCTCCTTTTCTTCCTCCTCTGGTCATGCCACGGGTCGATCCACCTACCAAGTTGAAGAGGAGCTCGAGCCCAACAAGTTCCATGAAGGGACCCCGGCCAACCGTGGCCGGAATCGGCCTCCACGGCGGAGCGAAGTCCACGGCCCAAACGCACGAAACGGGTCGCCCATGACCTGTGGTCAACGCGGGTCAACCCAACTTTCCTGATTTGGAAACTTTCCCAAATCGTCACGTATCGCTTCCGTATTTATACCGTACGAGTATTGAATCCCAAACGGATTAATACGACAATATCCCACGGCCGAAAATATTCACAACTTATTCTTCGTAACTCGGAAAAATCATCCGGAAGTTCCCACGAACTCGAAATTAAATTCTCTACAACTTTCGTGAAGGATCCCAAATCAAATTCTTGCTCGATAATTTAGTCATTAACGAAGCCGCCATATTAATCGATTACGTCGAAATCGCGACCAATTGCGAAACTCACAAATCAAGTCGATAACCATTCCAATTTTTGTTCAGGTCGATCGACAGTTCAAAATGGATCACAATCACGATTCGAATAAACTCGAATACGAACGGATAAACTCGACGATATTCCAAAATTTCAAATATTCATATTATATTCCTCGGTCGTTGAAATAATAATCCAAAACCGCCAACGAACTCGAAATCACGCGTACAACAACTCTCGAGAAGGGACTCAACTCCAATTCTCGGTCAATAATTAAGTCGTGATTAAAACCGGCAATTCAATCAATTTACCAAAAATTGTGATTACGCGCAAGCTCGTGGATTAAGCCGATTATACTACTGATTCTATTCTGGGTTGTCACAGTTTGGAAGCACATGGTCAGGGAGTTTTCTAATTTTGCATCAAAGGTCCAAAATGTTTGGCTCGGGCTCTTATCTGACGGATTTAACCCTTTTGGCAACATGAGTTTTGAATACAATATATGGCCAGTTATTTTGGTATCGTACAACCTTCCTCCATGAATGTGCATGAAGAAGGAATACAATATGCTCACTCTGTTAATTCCAGGGCCGGGTTATCCAGGAAAGTGTCTCAATGTGTATTTGAGACCCTTGATTGAGAAGCTTAAGTACCTGAGTAACGTTGGCCATCCCACTTGTGACAAGTACAAAAATGAGATGTTCCAGATGCATGCCATGCTTGTTGGCACCATCAATGATTTTCGTTCCCACGGGATGTTGTTGGGCAACGTTACCAGGGGATACAGGACTTGTCCAGAGTGCATGACTGTTGAGTGTTGTAGACCTTATTGCAGGAAAATTGTCAAGATACGCCACCGTTGTTGGCTTCTACATGATCACCCATTTCGGCAGGATAATGAGGCTTTTGATGGACTATAGAAATGGGTGTGCAACCTAGGAGATGGACGGGGGATGGAATTTTGGAAGTGCTAAATGAATACGATTTTGGGCAGCTGAGCAATCATCCTGAAATTGTGGCGTCAATACCTGACAGGTATAAATTCTGGACACACAAAAGCATATTCTGGGAACTCCCATACTGGCCTAAGTTACCGATCATGCACTACCTAGATGTCATGCATATAGAGAAAAATGTGTGCGAAAGTATTTTGGGCACAGTGCTGAATTGGGAGGGGTAAACTAAGGACGACCCTAAGGCAAGCATCGATCTGAAAAGAATGGGACTGCAGAAACATTTGTGGTTGAGAGAAGGGAAGAAAAAAATGTGTCAAGCTCCTTACACCGTTAAGCCTGACCTGAAGAAAGAAATTTTTGAGTGGATAGGTAATGTCAGGTATCCTTCAGGATATACAGGAAATATAGGCCGGTGTGTTAACTTCTGGGATAATAAGATGTACGGATTAAAGAGTCATAACTGTCATATACTGCTTTAACGCCTCTTCCCTGTTTTCATTCGAGGGTACTTGCCTATAAAAAAGGTGGAGTCGTTAGTGGCATTGTCAAGATTATTTCAGAAGTTATGCGCCAGAGAAGTGAAAAATATTAGACCTGTGGGAAATGCAACATGACATCATTTTTATCATGTGCAAATTTGAGCGGATATTTCCCCCAAATTTTTTTGACATCATGCCTCACTTGATGCTCCATCTTCTCAAACAGTTGTTGCTTACCGGTCCAGTACATTGCACTTGGATGTATCCCATGGAAAGGTACATACGATTCAACTGTGACGACCCGAACCAGAATCAGATGTGTGTTTGGCACGATTCTCGAGATTTGGTTATAGTCGCAGTTTTACGACAGTGTGTGGTTTGTCGATTCGATTCGCGACTATGTTTTCAGTCGAGAGTTTGAGTTGAGTGTCTTCACGGAAATTGTAGAGTACGTGATTTCGAGCTCGTGGGCGGTTCCGGAAGATTTTTCCGATAACCGAGGAATATTTTATGATTATTTGAAGTTTTGGGTTCCGACGAGTTTATCCGATTATTTCGAGTTTATCCGAATCACTTCGTATATTCGTTTTGAACCGTTGGTCGACCCGAGGGACGAGTATAAATATCGAAAAGTCGAAAAATAGTCGGGAAATAGTCGAGGATTTCATTGTGAGCATTGACTGATGTTGACCGGATGTTGACTTTCCTAAAAAGGAAATCTGACCGTTGACCCGAGATGGAGGAGTTTCCGTTTTGGTCTTGCCGTTTGACGATCAACTTTCCGGCCACCTCCGATCTTGTAAAGGGTATTAATCGCTTCTCCATTTGATTTTATGTCGATTGGTACTTGATTTGAATGAAATTGGTCCCGTTTTGGTTTGACCCGAACCGGGTCGGTCCTAAGGTCTCCGTCGGTGTTCGTAGGCCGTTTTCCGGCAAACTATGACGGTGGTGGTTAAGGGGGTTAGACTCCCCTTACCTTGGAGAGTCTCCCTATGTGTTTTATTATGAGATTGGTGAAGTTTTGAAGGTCGCCGGTTTGAGTCACCGGAGTTGCGATTCCGTTCGGATTTGTGGGATTTTGGTCGGGTTAGAGGCCGAATTGGTCTACGTGATAGTTAAGGAAGTGGTTCGCATGGTCATGATGGTGTGATCTGGAAGTTTTCGCCGGAGAATCTTGCCGTTGACGGCGCGCCGCCGCCGGCGGTGGCGGTCAACGGCGAGGAAAAAGTCAACTTTTCAGATTTCGACAATTTTAGTGTCATTTTTCTCGTAATCGCGCCCTGATCATCGTCCAGAGGTTTTTGGGTCGATTTGATTAGCCGATTTTCAGTCGAGATTTCGAGTGGGGATTTCGGGATTTCCGTAATTCATTTTGTACTGCATTTCGTATTTCCGGGAACGGTTGGTTTCCGTGCATCAGTACAGTGTTGTGGATTACAATATTGATCAGTTATGTTTTGTGAATATTCAGGAGATCGAGATCTGGACCGAGGTTGTGCTTCTGGCGAGGGATCTTCCGCCGGTCCTCGAGATTAGCGCGAGTGCGCGTTTTGCTCACCTGTGAGTGGACAATTTCTTTTCACGGATTATTTGCGAGTCTTTTATACGATTTATGAACTTGAGCATGCGTATGAGATTTCGGATTACATGAGCATGTGTTTACGATTATACATATACGGATATACGTATACGAATATACATACATTTATATGTTGTTTCATGCATTTGCATCGAATGGATTATGATTTGGTTTTCACAGAGTACAGTCTCAGTTATGTTGTTGTATCGATACACATTGCCTCGTCGGCTGATCCCCGACGGAGGGCCGCCTGGAGGGGCGTTTCCCCAACCAGACCGGTGAGGGGCGTATTCCCCGGAACCGAGGCCATTTCTGGCTTAGAATCACGTGGTAGTCAGGGACTCCGTGATTCAGACTGTACTAGCACAGAGGAGTCCATGAGAGACCCCGTGGGATGTTTACTTGCATGCTCAGTACACTGGAGGAGTATGAGTTTTACCTCGTGTACTTATGATTTTATATTCCTGGACTCGCATATGTATTTTAAACATATATATTAACTGGTGAAAGACATTTATTTTCGTCCACTCACTCTAATGTGTTTATTGTCTTTCCCCTGGGCTTTTCGGTTTCCGTGCCCAGTTGCAGTTCAGGTTTTGGTGTTTTCACGTCGCGGTTTGGAGGCTAGTGTTCAGAGTTACCTGTGCTTTCCAGTAGGTTCTTGTTTCGCCTACTGATGTGTATATTGTATATGTTTTACTTTAGAGGTCGCTCTGATACATTCTGATACTTGTTTATACGGATTTTCTCGGATATACATATGTATATAGTACAGTTTGTTTACTGTTATTGATTATATTGATGTTGAGAAATCCGGATGGGATTGGTGCCCACGGTTTGGCTTTTGTGGCATAGGACGAAGTGTTATTTTCTGGGTGCAGGTTTATGCAATTCCACGTTAGTAACGAAACTCTGCCGGAATTTTGAAAATTTTTTGTTGGTTTGTATTTTCAAAAGGGTTTGGTTCCGGTTTAGGTAACTGAATCGGGATTGGGTCCTTTCATCAACATCTGAATTTGGTTCTTTTTTTAATATATAAATACTTATTTTTCAATAATCATAACATGCACTTTGCAACTTGATAGACAACTGGGGGACTACAAAGACAATGTAATGAATAAATCCGTACCTGAAGGGTGTGTATCGCTGAAGCATATTTTGTGCACGAGTGCCTAACAAACACCAATTTGTATTTGGGAGCATTGGAGGACCATCCATAACATATGCCGGTAGATGAACCACAGTTCAACCTTTGTATCATCCAATGATGTTGAAGTATCGGTAAAGTTTCCAAAATCGTATAAGTTGAAACCATATGAGTTAGTCATTGTCCACTGGTCGGTATTGATTAACTTTCCAAAAGTTCAATACTAAAAAAATATCCACTTTTACTGCCCTGCTATTGCCGGTGATGTTGAGTACCACAACAAGACATTTGTAAACTATTTTGAAAATTGGGTACGCATATATATATATATATTTACTTCTATATATACAAAAATTAATATCAATGTTCATATTTAAAGTTGATGGTTGTACACATGATTGTTTTTAGATAAATCATGTACAAGATGATGGTTACCCACACTGGTCAGATGAATTGAGGCTCTTAGCGATAAAACCGGTAACTTTAAGAGTTTATCCGATGTGTAAGGTGAATGGAGTGTAATTTATATGTGAACATAGAGACGTCAGACGAAGAACACATAATTCTGGGGTAATGGTACATGGTGGGCAGAATGACATTGACTATTACGGTGTTCTCCATTTAGCGGTTGAACTAATTTATAGGGAAAGCATGACAGTGCATTTGTTTACGTGTTGATGGTTTGATACTAACCCTAAGAACACAAAGATTGATCAATACGGAATATTTTCGATGAATACTGCTACAAGCTTGTATGAAGATGATCTTTTTGTTTTTGCCACAGCAGTAAAACAAGTGTTTTATCTTGATGATCTTGTGCAGAAATGTGCGTGGAAAGTAGTGAACCATGTTGTTCCTAGAAACATATACAGTGCTTCTACACTTGGTGAGACCGTAGATAATAAAGAAGTTACCGCATACGAAGAGCTGAATGTAATTGGTATTCCTGAATCCTCTATATTTAGCCTTAATAATGTGATACATGGTAGTATGGTTCAAATTCCACGAGCAAAACTTGTTGAAGTTAATCCAAATTAAGTTGACGAAGACTCGGGTGATGAGGAGCGGCACATCTTACCCGAAATTAACTCGAACACCGAGTCAGACTCAAGCGATGATTCTAATTATGAGCCTTAGTTAAAGATGTATTTGAGTATAAATGTGTATGTTTGTTGGTCTTGAGCCTAATTTTGTTAAGTATTTTCACACGTCTAAATATAGCGATGATTCTGACTATGTTCTTTAATTAGTTAAACAGGTATTTGTCGGAAACGTGATTCCACATCAGCCTACTTTGTCAAAAAAAATTAACACTATAGCCGATGACATAGAATCATATCGTCTGTTATACATATTATAGCCGACGACTATTTAACTCGTCCGCTATAGTTTTCATTTATATTTCCTAGACTCGACCAGCCCACGCCGCCCAGCCTCACCAAAATGACCTAAACCCTAAAAATTGATTTTCGCCAAGCCCGACGCCACCGTTCGCTGTTTGCCATTCACTTCCCAGCCAGCACCGCCGCTCAACCAGGAAGCCCTTTGCTCACCGCCACAACCCTAAACCCAAACCAAAAGACAAAAATAGTTGTGGTTCTAACCCTAAAACCCAGCCCATGCTGCCGCCTAGCCTGACGCCGCCGCTCACCGCCAGCCCGCCTCTCGCTCTCTCTCTCTCTCTCTCTCTCTCTCTCTCTCTCTCCTGCAATTTCAGATTGATCAACATGTTTTTTTTCCGGATAAACATATTCGGGTTTGGTTTTGGTTGTGAATTAGCTTATTAATAATATGTGTATATATATTGTTATTGTTAATTATGTGTTAAGTTTGGTATATATGGCATATTAGGCATGCAGGTTATGGTTTAGGCATGGCATGGCAGATTATGGTTTAGGTGAGGTTATGGTTATGGTTATGGTATGGCTTAGTATATATATTGTTAGGTGAAGTTATGATTATTGTATATATATTGTTATGATTTAGGCAGGTTATAGTTTAGGCTTAGGTGAGGTTATTTGTTAGTTTGATTGGTATGGCTTAGGTGAGGTTATTTGTTAGTATACATATGGTGTACCACTCCATGTTTAATGTTGAATATGATTATGATTATAAGGATATAAGCTATTGTTTTGCATATAACTGTGTTTTTTTGTGTATTAGATTGATAAATGTGTTAGTTTGCATATTGGTGTTATGGGTGTGTTAGTTTGGTGCGTTTGAATTTTATGTATGTACGTGTTTGAAATTTGTGTATGTGTTTGAATTTGGTGTGAATTTTGGTTTATGATTAGGGTTTGCAATTTTGTGAAATTGATTATGGTATGTGAAATTCATTTTCTGTTGTTGATTAATTGATTATGCTATGTAAATTGATTAGGAACCATGAATGTGTTCAACCGTGGTAATTCGTCGAGATCCAAATGTAGAAATGGGACTAGAGCCTGTAGTTTCAGGTCCACCACTATCAGTAACACTTATAGCGGTTCTGCCAGCTCTCGCCACCTTCAACTACTTCAGGGGGCGACACCACATCAGGAAGAAGCGGCCTACCGAACTTCCAGCGCGAGAAGGCTCTGGAATGAAGGCGACAACTGCACGCCCTCAAAGGATAATGCGACTCAATCCTCGGTCCGTATGCCAGAAATTCCCCCTCTACGGCCCAAGCTCCTCATTCATTTGAGGCTGGTGCTTCAGGTAGTTCCTCGGCCGGGGTACGATTATGTCCGTCGTCTTACCTCTTCTTGCCCCTAGAGATACCTACCATACCTACCCTCGATGACAAGGGAATGCCTATTCCAGGACAGCAAGGTTTCACTACCCCGGAACAAGCATACGTGTATGTACCGTTCGATACACCTCTCTAGAGTGCGATGTTCCGGGACAATCGACAAACGAATCAGGTGAATATTAATTAACAACCTTGGTTATTTAATTTCAAACTTATTAATAATATAAAATTAAATTTGGTGCTTATGTTTTAATCTTATTACCATATCTTAGGCGAAATCGTTGCCAGAGACAAAGAAAACAGGACTAGAAGCCCCGTCACTGGCAAGCTACTTGATGATATGATCAGGGGTGGTGGGAAAGTGGTCATTCAGACCAGGGACAGAGGCGAGGTGATTGGGGAAAAGATTACGCACAAGTATGCTAGCCAAGTGGGAAGCATCATACGAGATAGAGTCTCAATGCTGTGGCAAGATTGGAATTCCGTGCCACACTGCGTGAAGTACGAAGTGAATAATGCACTGTCAGTGAATTATATTGTATATTCATTATGTATCTTTTACACTTATTAATCAAGCCAAATAAATATGCAATTTTTACCATTTATATATACATTGCAGAGGTGGTTTCACGTGCCCAATGAGCTCAAAAGCACATGGGCAGATGAGGTGCAAGGGGGCAAGTGATGTGATTCGAGTTATATTATATATATCGAGTTAGATTTTTTTGATCAAGTATTGTCAATTTCTAACATTTGTGTTGCATTGATATAGGTACAAGGAGTGGAAGGCCAACCTCAAAAGGCACTGGAAGAAGTACGACGACGACCGTTCGGGTACCACTAGTGAGTTTCAGAGTGGCGGTGGCTTGTATCCCACTTCAATCTAAGTATATTTGTGTTGTATCGTATTTGACGAAAAATAGTTAGCTAATATTTTTTTGATATATGTTTATCCAACAAGGCCATTTTTGAAACAAACTCGAAGAACTGGGGCAAAAACACCAAGAACCATCATGCCAGTTCTAGATCTTATGCGGGTTGGATGGAGGAGGCCGCCCAATACCCAGAAGTCCCCCCGTTGGTGTATACGATACAACATGCATATGTGCAGGCCCCTGAATATGTTGTCAGTCTTGAGCCCTTATAAATTAATTAACATATTTGCTTATATATGTATTTTCCCCAGGATAAATTATTTTTCCTGTTTACTAATACGTTATTTTGTTTTCCTTATCAATTAGGCGAGAGTGGAGAAGGTGATGCCAGAGGTGTTGACTCAGATCACGAGAGAGCGATATTCTAACACCCAGGATGATCGAGGACCTCCTAATTGATCAGATTGATCAATCTAATCCAATTGTAGCGGCGAGGATCATGGCTACTACTATCCCACCACGGCAGAACACCTACTACTGCAGGGGTGTCAGAAAGAAGGGCGAATGAGTCTTAAAGAACACTCCTGAATTCTCACACAGGTCAGGAACTTCCAGGAACTCTGAGCTACAAGAGCAGCTTCAACGATAGGCGAGAGGGATGGAAGAGCAACGGAGGATGATATAGGAGATGGAACGGGCGAATTTAGTCAAGCAGCAGACGAGATTAGCCGTGTTGACATCTATGGCGACATGGATGCAGCAATGTTTTGCACAGCTTCAAGCTTCTGGAATCCAGGTCCCGGCCCCACCTCCACTCTTTTTCAATGCTCCATAGCTGCAGCCGCAGCCACACTGCAAGATCATGCACAACATCATGGTAGTCAAGCCTCTGATTTTATAAACGACATAGATTTTGATCATCTTTAGTGTAGGTGTATTGTGGGTGAATGTGTGTTGTTTGTATGGATGTGTACGTTGTTGAAATATGTGTTGTTGGTTAGCTATTGTGTAAATACAATTTTGTAATTGTAGGTTATGGTAGTGGAAATCCAGAATCTGCAAAAAAATTTCAAAAAAATCACCAACTATAGCCGACGACATGAGATAATCTTGTCGGCTATAGTGTTCCAGAAATTGACATTTTGTAAACTATAGCCGACGACATGCTTCCAAAGCGTCGTCGGATATAGTCTGATTGATAAACTTGTTGACCATGGGGGAGGGCTTGCCCAATGACGTTATCGCCGATAATAGTGAAAACTATGTCCGACGATTTATATGTCGTTGGATATAGTTAGGACTATAGCCGACGATAACTCTAATATGTCATCGGGCATAGTATGGCCGACAACTATTTTTTGACGATGTTATACCCGACGATATGTTGTCGACTATAACTATAACTTACGACTTTTTCTGACAGGCCGACGAATTTTTGTTGTCAGCTATAGTGATCCTTCTGGTTGTGTAAAACAGGTGTCGTCGGCTATACTTTTCGAGTTTTTAACCCGGAACAGCCCAGGTTGCAACTATTTTCGCCCAAAAATCCCAAAATTCTAAATCAGCCGCCTACACCGCCTAGCCCAGCCGCCCACCTCGCTGGTAAACCCATAAACCCTAAATTTATGGTTTTTTTTAAAAAAAAAAATTGAATTAAGGTTTTGAAATTGGGTGAATTTTATTTTGAATTTTTGAATTAAGGTTGAGAATTTTGTTGAATCTTTGAATTTGGTTGAAAAATTTGATTAAGTTTGAGAATTTGGTTGAATTTTTGTGATATTGTGATTTTTTTGATGTTGTGATGTTGGATTAAGGTTATATGTTAATTTTGTGAATTTTTGTGAATTTTTGAAATTTGAGATGTGATTTTATGAATTTTGTGAATTTGCATCGTGAATTTTATCACAAATTTATGGATGATTTTTATTCTAAGAATCATGAATTGGTTAAAGAAATCGAAGGGATCCAAGAAAGAAAATGGGTCTAGCGGCGATAGTTCCTTGTCCGCCTCTATCAGCAACACGTACAGCGGCCCAAGGACCTCTCGACATCTTCAACTGCTTCAACAGTCGCCGCAGCAGGAAGTAGATGTTCGCCGACGTGCCAGCACGAGGCATCTCTGGAACGAAGACGGCCCTTCCAACCCCTCACTCGCTGCCTCTAGCTGTCCCACCCCTTGGGTGTCTGT
Source organism: Geum urbanum (assembly GCA_946800695.1). Lineage (NCBI taxonomy): Eukaryota > Viridiplantae > Streptophyta > Magnoliopsida > Rosales > Rosaceae > Geum > Geum urbanum. The sequence goes on along the minus strand of OX326998.1, from coordinate 68,393,210 downwards.
ATGCCGCACATTCACCGGTCAGAGTCTTCTCCCTCATAAGCACATTCCTCTGAGGCTTGTGCTTCAGGTAGTTCCTCGACGCTGGTACGTGGTCCACCGACTCACCTCTTCTTGCCCCAAGAGATACCTGCCATACCTGTTCTCGATGATCGGGCAGTGCCTTTTACAGGACAGTTTGGTTTCACTACCCCAGAACAAGCATATGTCCATGTGCCGTTTGATACTCCTCTGTATAATGCGAGGATATCAAACACATCGATGTCTGAATCGGGTAAATATTAACACATCGATGTCTGAACTAGGTTATACTCCCAGTTCTGTGGGCAAACTGGTCATTTGTGCCACAGTGTATGAAGGACATGGTAAATAATACAATGTTGGTGAGTTAATTACATATTCATTAATTATGGTATTTATTCCCTAATTAATTAAGTCCAAATAAATATAGAAATATTATCATTTATATATACATTTGCAGGTGTGGTTTATTATGCCGGAGGAGCTCAAATTCATGTGGGCAAATGACGTGCAAGGAAAAAGTTGGGATCCGAATAATATTTTATATATTGAGTGATATTTTGTTGATAATTTATTGTGAATTTCTAACATTTCTGTTGCATTAATATAGGTACAAGGAGTTGAAAGCAGAGCTCAAAAAGCACTAGAAGAACCACGACAACCTCTGTGGGGGTACCCCTAGCGAGTTTATGTATAGGGAGTACGAGTGGCAATGGCTTCTCGCCCACTTCAACAATCCAAAATTTGGGGTATGCAACATTATATTTGTGTTTAATTACTTGTATCGTATTTGGCAAAACTAGTTTCCTAATTAATATTTTTTTGATATATGTTTATCCAAAAAGGTCATTTCTACGATAAACACGGCGAATCGGGGAAAAAATACGAAGAACCCTCATGCCGGTTCTAGATCCTTTGCGGGTTGGATGGAGGAGACCGCCCAACACCCTAAAGTCACTACAAAAAAACTCACTTAGACCACGGACCATTTCCTTCGTCTAGGTTAGAGTTTCCGTAGTCTAAATACTTAGACTACGGACTCTCCGTCGTCTAAAGTCTGTCGTTCAAGTCTCGTAGTCTAAGCACTTGAACGACAGAAATAGTCCGTTACGTGGTCCAAGTAACATCTTAGACGACACAATGATTCCGTCGTCCAAGTGCAATTTAGACTACGGAATTATTGAGTGGTCTAAGTGATGACTTAGACCACAAAACTGTTTTGTAGTCTAAGTGAAAGGACCCAATCCTGATTCAGTTACCTAAACCGGAACCGAACCCCTTCTGAAAATACGAACCAACAAAAAATTTTCGAAATTTCGGCAGAGTTTCGTTACTAACGTGGAATTGAATAAACCTGCACCCAGAAATTAACACTTCATCCTATGCCACAAAAGCCAAACCGTGGGCACCAATCCCATCCGGATTTCTCAACATCAATTTATGAATCATAAACAGTAAACAGTACTGTAGTATATATATATCCGAGAAAATCCGTATAAACAAGTATCAGAATGTATCAGAGCGACCTCTAAAGTAAACCATATACAATATACACATCAGTAGGTGAAACAAGAACCTACTGGAAAGCACAGGTAACTCTGATCACTAGCCTCCAAACCACGACGTGAAAACACCAAAACCTGAACTGCAACTGGGCACGGAAACCGAAAAACCCAGGGGAAAGACAATAAACACGTTAGAGTGAGTGGACGAAAATAAATGTCTTTCACCAGTTGATATATATGTTTAAAATAACATATGCGAGTCCAGGTAAATAAAAATAACAAGTACACGAGGTAAAACCATAATCCTCCAGTGTACTGAGCATGCAAGTAAAAATCCCACGGGGTCACTCATGGACACATACCGTGAAGTACAGTCAGAATCACGAAGTCCCAGACTTCCACGCAATTCTAGCCAGAAAGGCCTCAGGTCAGAGGTCTGCCTCCCCCCGGTACAGGTCACGGGTCAGGAGTCACAGCCTCCCCCGGTACACATCCTCGGGGATCAGCCGGGATGCGAGTGTATCGATACAACAACATATAACGACTATACTCTGTGTAAACTAAATCATAAACAGTTCGATGCAAATGCATGAAACAACATATAAGTGTATGTATACTCGTATACGTATATTCGTATAAGTATAATCGTATAATCGTATAAACACATGCTCATGTAATCCGAAATCTCATACGCATGCTCAAGTTCGTAAATCATATAAAAGACTCGCAATCATTTCCGTGAAAATAAATTGTCCACTCACAGGTGAGCAAAACGCGCACTCGCGCTAATCTCGTGGTCCCGCGGAAGATCCCTCGCTTGAAGCACGATCACGATCCCGATCTCGATCTCCTGAATATTCACAAAAACATAACTGATTAAAATCATAGTTCTCAACCCTGTACTGAATCACGGAAACCAACCGTTCCCGGAAATATGCAATGCGGTACAAAATGTATAACGGAAATTCCGAAATTCCCACTCGAAACCTCGACTGAAAATCGGCTAACCAAATTAACTCGAAAACCTCTGAACGATAATCGGGGAGCAATTACGAGAAAAATGACATTAAGAACGTCGAAATCCAAAAAGTCAACTTTTGGCCGGAGCTCCGCCGTTGACCGCCGGCGGCGGCGGCAGCGCGCCGTCAACCGTGGAGTTTCACGGCGAAACTTTCCAGATTTCTAGGTCTCGACATTTCGAACCACTTTCATAACAGACACACAAGCCAATTCCAACTCTAACATCATCAATTTCATCGAAATTCAAATCGGAAAACCCACCGGAAAACCTAATCGGGTTCGAGCCAAAACTTAACCAATTCCAAAACAAAACTTATGGAAAGCTTCACAAGGTCAAGGGGAGTCGAACCCCCCTAACCTCCACCCTCGAAACCCACCGGAACCACCGTCACCATCACCGTCGAACCACCACGATTCGGCCCGAATCGAACTCAATGAAAACACCATCAATTCACTCAAATCCAAATCCAAACACCATTCAACTCGAAATCATACAAGGAAGCTAAGTATACCTGTCTCGTGGCCGGAGGTGGCCGGAAAGTGGGTCGTCGGACGGTCAACCAAATCGGGAAACTTCTCCCCCTCGGGTCAACGGGTCAACTTTCCAAAACGAGAAAGTCAGAGATGATCAACGGTCAAACAGTGTTTTCGACAATTTTACGACTATTTTCAATATTTATACTCGCGCCTCGGGTCGATCGATGATTCGAAATGGATAACCATCACGATTCGGATAAACTCGAAACAATCGGATAAACTTCAAATAATCATAAAATATTCCTCGGTTATCGGAAAAATCTTCCAGAACCGCCTACGAGCTCGAAATCACGTACTCTACAACTTCCGTGAAGACACTCAACTCAATTTCTCGACCAAAAATATAGTCGCGAATAAGGTCGACAAACCACACAATATCGTAAAACTACGATTATGACCAAATCTCGAGAATCGTGCCGAACATGCATCAGATTCTGGTTCGGTTCGTCACACTAAGTGATCACTTAGAGCACGTATGTATAAATGTTTTGTAGTCTAAGTCATCACTTAGACTACGAAAGCATATATGATTTCGTAGTCTAAGTGAGGACTTAGACTACGAACGTAGTCTAAGTGAATATTAATAAAATAAAATTTTTAATTATATTGTTTTTCTTTTTTTAAATAAAATTTGAATTTAAGTAAAATATTAATAAATTAATTTAAATACTAAATTTAATTTAAATAATTAAAAATTGTACATACATCAAAATTGTTCGAAAAAAAATGATATATCATAAACTACGTACAAACTACTAAAATACGGCAGGAGTAGATGCGCCGCCGAGTCCCTCGCCTCCAGCCATGTCGTGCTGCGCCCGTTCTACCAACCTCGCCTGAAAATAATAATAAAAATTAAATAATTATAAATTTATACGAGAGTTTAATAAATAAGAAATAATAATTACGTTAATTGAGAAGAACTATATAAGGCACTTACGCTGATTTGACTCGCTTCATTGTCAAACCCAGGCATCACATAAGCGGTGATGCTAGCATCCAGATAAGGGTGTTTGGGGCCCTTATTTCTGTGCTCCTTTGCGATTTGTATCATCTGCTTGGAGCCGGAGGTATGATGTTTGTTCTTCTTCTCCCTATTGGCCTTGTTTACATGTGATTGCGTATGTTCGACAACATAAATCACCTTCCAATCACAGTAGATGGCGTGGAGGATGGTGTTGATGTGCTTAAGCATCTCCGGTGTGCCATCCACCGTATATTGTCCCTACAAGAAAAGAATAAAAAATTATAATCGTATATATTATGAAATTATAATTTTTATTGGTTATTAAAAAATGAATTTAAAATTGTATGACGTACCGAGAGTTCTTTAAACACTTTCCCCTTCTCCAAGTCCGGCAACTCCTTCCAGCTAAGCGCAACCATACAAATCTTGTTGCGAATAATTGCCCCGATGCTGTGCGATGAGAGACTAGCTAGCTGCGAGGTGGGAGGGCCATCGGTGAAATCGTCGTACGGCAACTGGATCTTTTGCCCGGTCACCTTGAACAACTTCTTGAATTTTCCGCCTTTTCTGAGTCCTTGGGTCCTTTTCGGTTGAGGATCTGACGGGGCCCTCTTGACCTTGCACCGCGCGCTGTAGAGAATAGGCTCGGAGGAGGCCGACTCCTGAGCACTTTCTGACGTAGATGATCGGCCAGAAGGGGTGTTATCGTCATCGGTCTGTATAACTGGGGCATTAGGAATTTCCCCAGTCGTCGCAGCTAAGGGACCAGCTGAAGGGTTTGGAGGAGGTGCGACGTTGTCCTCCTGGCTCTGACAACCCACTTGCTCTGCGAAGTGTCGGAGTTGAGCATTTTTCGCCTCTTTTTGTGCCTTTTTTTTACCCCACGAAGCCATTTTAACCTAAGAGTTGTAAAAATCAACTATTAAACCTATTTTACCATTAATTATAACTACTTTACTATTTACTATTTTTAACAATTTTTACTATATATTTATTCTACATTTTTCATATTTACCACAACATTTACTATTTGAAATTTTTTTCATTTGTAAAACCATTTTTGATATTTATCATTTTTTAATATTAACCAATTTATAATATTTACTATTTATAATTAAATTCATATTAATTTACAATAATTAAAATAATGTTACAAATAATTAAATTCATACTATTACAAATAATATTACTATTAATTAAAATAATAGTACAAATAATTAAATTCATACTAATTACCATAATTAAAATAATGTTACAACTATTAAATTCATACTAATTTACCGATGATTACTAATTTATAATAATTAATAATTTACAATAATATTTACTAATTTATTATTTTTACTAATTTACCAATTTACCGATTTATTATTAAACAGAAATACACTATATTTATACCTAAATATATAGTATTATACCTAAATACAGATTAAAAATAAATTTAAAATACATACGTATGTAAATAAATTTAAAACTTACTAGCGGTGGAGATGGGCAGTGGTAAGATTGGGTGGCCGGTGGCGGTGACGGTGGGAGGTGGAGGCGGAGGGAGGGAGCAAGGAGGATCGACGTACGTGGTGGAGTGAGTGAGGAGAACTCACAGACGGTGGAGGAGGTGAGAGGCGGCGGAGGGAGGGAGACGTCAGAGTTTGAGAGAGAGAGAGAGAGAGAGAGAGAGAGAGAGAGAGAGAGAGAGAGAGAGAGAGAGAGAGAGAGAGAGAGAGAGAGAGAGAGAGGAAAATTGAGGAGATGATGGTTTGATCAAAACTTGCCAGAATTCTGCAATTATACTTTTTCACTTAGACAACTGAGGGAGATATTCCGTCGTCTAAGTGAACAGCGGAAACGCCACCAAATTAATTGGCAAGTGGAAGTTGACCACCATTTTTTTTGGAACCGCTCAAAATTTTAACTTAGACGACGGAGATGGCCATCTTCATCATCCAGGTCAAATTTTGAGCGGTTCCCAAAAAAATGGCGGTGGAATTTGGAACATCCAGGATATACCGGGGTCTGGACTTCAAGTAGCATCCTGTTGTACCTATCCATCTCACTAGTGTCAGTGGCCAAGCTAGCAGCGGAGAATGTATCATCATGCCCATGAGTGGTATTATAACCTCCATCTTGGTGTTGGTGTTCACCATGACTAAATCCTGGAAATGCATCATGAACCAAATCCGCAGTTGGGTTCCAAGCAGGGGGGCCGACACTGCTCCTACTGGATGAGGCACCATGGTAACTGTACCCTGAGCTGAAGTCTACTGAGCTTACTGCTTCACCATGCTCGCTCAAGGTAGTGTAACTCCACATCATACCATTTCCGTACAGGTGTTGCATCATAACATTAACCTCCACATACTGATAGTTAAGACATTTTTTACATGGACACCTGAAATGCTTCTTTCCTTGACCATATTCTATCACAAAATTCACAAATTCTCTGATTTCATCCATACCGGACATCACTTCTATTCCGCAACTTTATCCAACTCTTGTCCATACTTTTACGAAATTTAATAATTAGCATTTTAGTCAACTATTATATATACATATTTTCAAGTAATTATTAAACTATTACATAAACAAATTTTTAATAACTACCTTAATTATTAACGGATAATTAATTAAAATATTTATTAATTACCTTTATTAATTAATGGTGAATATACTATACATCAATTACTTTAATATATCTAACATGCATGTACGTTTTAACTAAATATTTACCAAATTTTAAAACATCCATGCATGCATATATACTAGTTAATTAATTAACTAATATATTTATATCAATCAATTAACTAACTTAATTATAAATATTAGATATACTAACAATGCAATGCAATCAATCAAATGTATAATTAATTACATATATAAACGTTAAGATTGTCGAAAATTAACTACGTACGTACCTAGCCTTCTCCGATATATGGTGAATCGGTGGTCAGATCCGAATTGAAAGGACCCAATCCCGATTTAGTTGCCTAAACCCGAATCAAACCCCTTCTGAAAACGTGAATCAACAAAAACCATAAAAATTTCGGCAGAGTAACGCTACTAACGCGGAATTGCCATTACCTGCACCCGGAAAATAACACTTCATCCTATGCCACAAAAGCCAAACCGTGGGCACCAATCCCATCCGGATTTCTGAATATCATATCATAATCAATAAACAGTAAACATACTGTAATATATAGTATATCAGGGAAAAACCGTATAAAACATGTATCAGAATGTATCAGAGCGACCTCTAGTGTAAATATATACAATATATACATCAGTAGGCGAAACAAGAACCTTTTGGAAAACACAGGCAGCTCGAATCACTAGCCTCCAACCGCGACGTGAGACACCAGAATCTGAACTGCAAACTGGGCACGGAAACCGAAAAGCCCAGGGGAAAGGCAAATAAAACTTTAGAGTGAGTGGACGAAAATAAACATATGCCTTTCATCAGTTATATACATAATCAATGTAAAATAGTGCGAGTTCGGAAAGTATATATATGGAGGTTGTCAGGCGAATCTCTCAAGCCCGACGGTCAGGTGAATCACTCACACCCGACGGTGATAAGCCAGGGGAATCTCTCAACCCCAGCGGCATACAGGGGAATCTCTCAACCCTGCCCAGAGGAATCTCTCAACTTTGGTCCAGAGGAATCTCTCAACTCTAGCGGACTACCGGTGATCAGCTGAGTAGCCGAAGCATCGATGCAGTAATGCCATCACCAATAAATATAAAATAATACCTCCGAAAATAACACATATCACAACATCATATAAAGTAAATACGGAAAATCACGATAAATCACGAACTTGCAAACTGTGAAAATATAAAAATGTCCACTCACAGATCAACAAGCGCGCACTCGCGCTAATCAAGTGGTCCGGCGGAAGATCCCTCACCCGAAGCACGATCTCGATCCCCTGAATAATCATAAAACACCTATGATCAAAATCATAGCCCACAACTCTGTAGTTAACCACGGAAACCAACCGTTCCCGAAAACATATAAAACTGTATAAAACAATCGACTGAATTTCTGAAATCTCCACTCGAAACCTTCGACTGAAAATCCGATACCCAAATCAATTCAAAAACCTCAAGGTGACGATCGGGGCGCGATTATGAGAAAAATGACATTAAAATCATCAAAAACTGTAAAGTCAACTTTCTCGCCAGAGCGCCGCCGGCGGCGGTGCGCCATCAACGGAGAGTTTCTCCGGCGAGGAAGCTCCAGTGATCAAGGTCTCCTCAAGCCCAACCATTTTTACAACTACAAAAAGTCCCAATTCAAACCACAACACCTCCAATTCAGCTCGAAACCAAAACGGATCAAAATTCCGGCAACCACCACGGGTTCACCGGAATCCACCTCCTCAACCCAATTCAAACCCATGGGGAGCATCACAGGGGCAAGGGGAGTCAAAACCCTCACTCCCCCGCCACCGTAGCTCGCCGGAGGACCACCTCCCGTCACCGGCAAACTCCGGCAAACTATCCCGATTCGAACTCACTCAAACCACCATCAATTTTCACGATTTCAAACACAAATCAACTTAGAAACTCAAGAGGAGAAAGATTATACCCTTCACGTGGCCGGAGGTGGCCGAAAAATCCAAGTCGGCCGGCGAAAATCAAACGGGAAAGTTTTTCTCCACGGTCAACGGTCAACAGCCCCAAAATCGAAAGTCAACACCTGGTCAAACCTCAAACAGTGTTTTAGACAATTTTTCGACTATTTCCGATATTTATACTCGCGTCTCGGGACGATCAACGGTCCAAAACGGATAACCATTACGATTCGGATAAATACAAAATGAACGGATAAACTCGTCGATAAACCGAAACTTCAAATAATCATATTATATTCCTCGGTTATTGGAAAAATCATCCGGAATCGCCCACGAGCTCGAAATCACGTACTCTACAATTCTCGTGAATCATACTGATTACTTTACTGATTTTGGTTCGGGTCGTCACAAATCTACCCCCCTTAAAAAAAATTTGACCTCGAAATTTACGTACCTGTCAAGCGAACAGATGAGGATACTGCTCCCGCATACGTTGTTCGGTCTCCCAAGTGGCCTCCTCAACCGAGTGATTCTGCCACAAGACCTTCACTAGCGAGATCACACGGTGTCTCAACTCCTGCTCACGACGATCGAGAATCTGCACAGGCTCCTCCACGTACGTCAAATCCTCTCGGATCGGTAACTGCTGTGGGGCTAACACATGAGAAGGATCTGAGATGTACTTCCGCAACATCGAAACGTGGAAAACATCATGAACACGAGCCATCTCAGCTGGCAACTCAAGTCTGTAAGCAACAGCTCCAATCCTCTCTGTGATCTTGTACGGACCAATGTATCGTGGTCGAAGCTTGCCACGCTTCCCGAAACGCACAACTCCCTTCCACGGAGATAGTTTCAGGAAGACCCAATCACCTACATCAAACTCGAGGCTCTTCCTCCTCACATCTGCATAACTCTTCTGCCGATCCTGGGCGATCTTCAATCTATCCCGGATAATCTGGACGTCTTCCATGGTGCTCTTCACCAGATCAGGGCCAATAAGCCATCGCTCGCCCACCTCACTCCAACACAACGGATTGTGACACTGCTTCCCGTACAGGGCCTCGTACGGTGTCATCTCGATACTGGCCTGATAGCTGTTGTTGTAGGCGAACTCTATCAAATGTAGTTGCTGGTCCCAATTCCTACGAAACTACAACACATAAGACCGCAACATATCCTCAAGTGTCTGTATAGTCCGCTCAGACTGCCCTTCAGTCTGAGGATAAAAAGCTGTACTAAATCGCAATCTCGTACCCATGGCTTGCTGTAATGCCTGCCAAAACTCAGAGGTGAACTGACTGTCTCGGTCAGAAACAATAGACACAGGCACACCGTGCAGGCGAACAATCTCCAATAAGTACAGCTTGGCTAATCTGCCCACTGATATCTTCCCCGAAAGTGCGAGAAAATGGGCGGATTTCGTCAGTCAATCCACAATAACCCAAATACCAGTGTTACCAACCGAAGTACGCGGCAACTGATGAACGAAATCCATCGTAATATACTCCCACTTCCAAACCGAAATCTCTAGTGGCTGTAGTTTTCCTTCAGGTTTCTGCCTCTCCGCTTTAACCTGCTGATAGATCAAACATCGACTCACATACGCAGCAATCTCCCGCTTCATGTTGCGCCACAAGTAATACGCTCGAAGTGTACGAAACATCTTCGTACCTCCGGGATGCATCGCATATGCTGAACTATGGGCCTCATCCAGAATCTCCTACTTCAGGCTCTCATCTCTGGGCACACATAACCTGCCTCTGAACAAAAACGTACTGTCGTCGCTCAATCGAAACTCTGTAGGCACACCATTCTGTATCATAGTCTTCTTGCCCAACAAGTAGGAATCTGAATCCTGAGCCTCTCGTACCTGATCAACCAATACGGGTCGAACCTGAAAGCTGGCTAACAAAGCTCCCTCATCATCCCACTCGAACTCGGCACCCGTAGCCTGAAGCTCGGCTAACATAGACACTCTAGCCACACACATATGGAATAACGAAGCTCCAGATTTCCGGCTAAGTGCATCAGCTACAACATTGGCCTTCCCTGGATGGTATTCGAACGTGCAATTGTAGTCGTTGATTAACTCCATCCATCGGCGCTGCCTCATGTTCAGATCTGGCTGTGTCTGCAATTAGGTAAGACTTTTGTGGTCGGTGTAGATCTTACACTGGGCTCCATACAGGTAATGTCTCCAACTCTTCAATGCTAACACAATAGCGGCTAACTCCAAATCATGTGTCGGATAGTTGACCTCATGTGGTTTTAGCTGCCTGGAACCATAAGCCACAACTCTACCATGCTGCATCAACACACAACCTAATCCCAACTTCGACGCATCACTATAAACCACAAACTCACCACTGTCGTCTGGCAATGTCAGAACTGGTGCAGTAGTCAACCTCTCCTTCAGGAGCAAATAACTCTCCTCACATGCATCGGACCACTCAAACTTGACGTCCTTCTTCGTTAATCTGGTCAGTGGTGTAGCAATCCGAGAGAAATCCTGTACAAACCGCTGGTAATAGCCTGCTAAACCCAAGAAACTCCGGATCTCCGGTACAGTGGTAGGTCTACTCCAGTTCAGCACGGCCTCGATCTTGTCAGGATCAACACTGACTCCATCCGTCGATATCACGTGGCCCAGAAACTTCACACTATCCAGCCAAAACTCGCACTTGCTAAACTTCACGAACAACTGATGGTCCTGCAAAGTCCGCAATACCGCTCGCAAATACTTCTTATGATGACCCACACTCCTGGAATAGATCAAAATATCGTCGATAAACATAATCACGAACTTGTCCATAAACCGTCTGAACACCCGATTCATCAACTCCATGAAAGCTGCGGGGGCGTTAGTCAACCCAAACGGCATAACCAAAAACTCGTAATGCCTATACCGCGACCTGAAAGATGTCCTGGCTACATCAGAGTCTCGGATCCTCAACTGGTGATATCCGGATCGAAGGTCAATCTTCGAAAAGACTGAAGCTCCCTTAAGCTGATCGAACAAATCATTAATCCGCGGCAACGGATACTTGTTCTTCACCGTAACCTGATTCAGCTTCCGATAGTCGATGCACAACCGCATAGATCCATCCTTCTTTCGTACAAACAAGACCGGGGCACCCTATGGCAAAACACTGGGTCGAATAAAACCCTTCTCCAGCAACTCCTGGAGCTGAACTTGCAACTCTTTCAACTCCGCTGGCGCCATACGATACGGTGTCTGTGAAATCGGTCCTGTACCTGGTAACAACTCAATAGTAAAGTCAATCTCCCGCACAGGAGGTATACCAGGTAACTCTGCTGGAAACACATCCAGGAACTCAGAAACAACCTCAATACTACCAAGATCTGGCACAACTGCTGTAGTGTCCACAACATGGGATAAATAAGAAATACAGCCTTTCTTCATCAACCGATCCGCCCTCATCGCGGAAATCAAACACGGTAGTGAAGTGTTCTTCTCGCCGCGAAACAATATCTCGGGAAAGCCTAGTCGTCGAAACGCGACCTCCTTCTTGTGACAGTCAAACATGGCCCAATGCGTCTCCAAGAAGTCCATACCCAAGATCAGATCAAAGTCCACGATATCAAGCAACAACAAATCTGCGGCTAACCCATGATCTCCAATAAAAATCTCACAGTCTCTGTATACCCAGCCAATACTCACAATCTCACCTGACGGATATAACACTCTCCACAACCCCGGAAGTGGAGATGCAGGTACCGTAGCTAATGATGATAGTCTATATGACATGAATGAATGTGTGGCACCTGGATCTAACAATGTAAGTATTGGAATACCAAATACATGCAACGTACCGATAACGACCTCTGGTGAAGCTCGGCCCTCTCGCAAAGTCATAGCATGAACCCTCGCCTGTCCGGCTGGTCGTCCACGCTGAGGCTGTCCCTGCTGTCTATCCTAGCCCGGAAACTGTGCTGGTCGAACTCCCGAAGTGGCACCTCGCTCAGCTCCGGAACTCTGGGCCGCCTGTCCATCAACACCATCAAACTGGTAACACTCCATCGCATAGTGACCCACCTTGCCACAGCGAAAACAAGTGACAAGGCCTCGCTGACATGGACCAACATGATGCCTGCTGCAGAGGCTACACAACGGGTACGCCCTCGGTACAGCAAATGAGCCACCGGTACGCCGAGGATAACTGGAACCGCTGGAACCCCCACTAGCCTGTGGTCGCTACGGTCGATCTCTCCTCCATCTCGATCTCTGTCTTGGTACACTAACTGGTGGTCGATAAGATCCACCGCCCAAGGATGAAGCCGAACCGGAAGTATCAGAACTCTGCCTCTTTGAAGGCCCCTGACTCGGTCCACCCTCTTCAAACCGTCTAGGCTGGTACCTCTGCTGCCTCTCCTTCTCGATATCCTCACCTCAGAGTGCTGCACTGAAAAACTCATCAAAGTTGTTCCGAGGCATCGTAGTCAAAGTCCCCTTGATGTTCAGATTCAAACCCAGCTCAAACCTGCGACACTTGGCTTCCTCAGTAGTCACCATATCACGCGCAAAACGAGATAAGCGGGTAAACCTGTCCCGATACTCAAGCACAGATATATTGCCCTGTCTCAAGTTCGTAAACTCCTCATACTTGCGCTGCTAGGTAGCCTGGTTGAAATACCTCCCCATAAACAAATCTCCGAACAAAGTCCACGAAGTATCAACTGGAACTCTGTCGGTGCTAACCCACCAAAAGTATGCATCAGACTCAAGTAATCCGACTGCTGCTATTGTCATCTGCTCGGGAGTAAACCGTAGACGCTCACATACACGTTCAACCAGAACCACCCATGCCTCACATATCTCTGGATCAGCTGAACCCGAATACACAGTCGCACTAGCAGTACGAGCTTTGACCACAGGGTCAAAACGCTCTTCCAAACGCAGCACTCGCATCAGCAAGTCGTGCGTCTGGCGATCCTCATCAGGGTCCGCTTCCCGATCAACATGGGGACCACGTCGAGGAGGCATCCTACTGATACAAGACAAGCATTAAGTACAAGCAGAAAGAACGTAATCATGAGACCGCAGATATTTGAGAACACACAACACCCGAAGTATTGATGAGTACCGCTAGCCAGTCGGGTCATCACTCCAATCATGCTGTACAAACTCAAATACCCTAAGCGTCACAACTACAAGAGTCTACAGAATCTGACAACCTAATGCTCTGATACCAAGCTAAAAGGACCCAATCCCGATTTAGTTGCCTAAACCGGAATCAAACCCCTTCTGAAAACGTGAACCAACAAAAACCATAAAAATTTCGGAAAAGTAACGCTACTAACGCGAAATTGCCATTACCTACACCTGGAAAATAACACTTCATCCTATGCCACAAAAGCCAAACCGTCGGTACCAATCCCATCCGGATTTCTCAATATCATATCATAATCAATAAACAGTAAACATACTGTAATATATAGTATATCCGGGAAAAACCGTATAAAACATGTATCACAATGTATCATAGCGACCTCTAGTGTAAATATATACAATATATACATCAGTAAGCGAAACAAGAACCTACTGGAAAACACAGGTAGCTCGAATCACTAGCCTCCAACCGCAACGTGAGACACCAGAATCCAAACTGCAAACTGGGCACGAAAACCGAAAAGCCCAGGGGAAAGGCAAATAAAACGTTAGAGTGAGTGGACGAAAATAAACATATGCCTTTCACCAGTTATATACATAATCAATGTAAAACAGTGCGAGTTTGGAAAGTATATATATGGAGGTTGTCAGGCGAATCTCTCAAGCCCGACGGTCAGGTGAATCGCTCAAACCCGACGGTGATAGGCCAGGGGAATCTCTCAACCCCGGCGGCATACATGGGAATCTCTCAACCCTGTCCAGAGGAATCTCTCAACTCTGGTCCAGAGGAATCTCTCAACTCTAGCGGACTACCGGTGATCAACCGAGTAACCGAAGCATCGATGCAGTAATGCCATCACCAATAAATATAAAATAATACCTCCGAAAATAATACATATCTCAACATCGTATAAATTAAATACGAAAAATCACGATAAATCACGAACTCGCAAACAACTGTGAAAATATAAAAATGTCCACTCACATATCAGCAAGCGCGCACTCGCGCTAATCGCGTGGTCCGACAGAAGATCCCTCGCCCGAAGCACGATCTCGATCCCCTGAATAATCATAAAACACATATGATCAAAATAATAGCCCACAACTCTGTACTTAACCACGGAAACCAACCGTTCCCGAAAACATATAAAACTGTATAAAACAATCGATTGAATTTCCGAAATCTACACTCGAAACCTTTGACTGAAAATCCGATACCCAAATCAATTCAAAAAACTCAAGGTGACGATCGGGGCGCGATTACGTGAAAAATGACATTAAAATCATCGAAAACTGAAAAGTCAACTTTCTCGCCAAAGCGCCGCCGTTGACCGCCGCCGCCCGCGGCGGCGCACCGTCAACGGAGAGTTTCTCCGGCGAGGAAGCTCCAGTTCTCAAGGTCTCCTCAAGCCCAACCATTTTTACAAGTACAACAAGTCCCAATTCAAACCACAACACCTCCAATTCAGCTCGAAACCAAAACGGATCAAAATTCCGGCAACCACCACGGATTCACCGGAATCCACCTCCTCAACCCAATTCAAAACCATAGGGAGCATCACAGGGGCAAGGGGAGTCAAAACCCTCACTCTCCCGCCACCGTAGCTCGCCGGAGGACCACCTCCCGTCACCGGCGAACTCTGGCAAACTAACCCGATTCGAACTCACTCAAACCACCATCAATTTTCACGATTTCAAACACAAATCAACTTAGAATCTCAAGAGGAGAAAGATTATACCCTTCACGTGGCCGGAGGTGGCCGGAAAATCCAAGTCGACCGGCGAAAATCAAACGGGAAAGTTTTCCTCCTCGGTCAACAGCCCCAAAATGGAAAGTCAACGCCTGGTCAAACCTCCAACAGTGTTTTCGACTATTTCTGATATTTTTACTCGCGTCTCGGGACGATCAACGGTCCAAAATGGATAACCATTACGATTCGGATAAATACGAAACGAACGGATAAACTCGTCGATAAACCGAAACTTCAAATAATCATATTATATTCCTCAGTTATCGGAAAAATCATCTGGAACAGCCCACGAGCTCGAAATCACGTACTCTACAATTCTCGTGAATCGTACTGATTACTTTACTGATTCTGGTTCAGGTCGTCACACGGATATATATATATATATATATATATATATATAGTACTAGTTGTACGTGTAAGGAGAGTCTGATCGAGAGAGAATGAGAATGAAAATGAAAATGAAACGAGCGAGTAGAGAGAAAAAGAGTCTGGCATGGATAGTATATAATACATCACTGAGACGACAGACATGAATATTTGTCGTCTAAGTGACCACTTAGATGACACAGTGTCGGTGCGTCGTCTGAGTGAACACTTAGACGACGAAATTACGGAGGTCCGTCGTCCAAGTGCAGCATAAGACGACTCATAGTCGATGCGTCGTCTAAGTGGTCACATAGATGACGGCGTGTCGGTACGTCGTCTCATGCTTCACTTGGAAGACACTGACTTATTTCCGTAGTCTAAGTTGCCACTTAGAGGATGGAAAAATGCTTAAGATAACACAATTTTTTGTTGTCGTCTAAATTCTACTTAGACGACTCAACCTTTACTGTTCCGTCGTTTAAGAGTATTTTTCTTGTAGTGAGTCCCCCATTTGGAGTATATATACGTTATAGAAAGCATATCCTCAGTGCCTCGAAGATATTGCAAGTCTTATACCCTAAAAACTTAATTAACATATTTGCTTATATATGCATTTTCTCTAAATTTGTTTACATATTATTACTAATATGTTATTTTATTTTCCTTGTCAATTAGACAAGAGTGCAGGAGGTGACTCCAGAGGTGTTGACTCAGATCGTGAGAGAGCAATGGCTTAAGACCCAAGAAGAGGACCTCCCCTGAGCCATCTATCAGATTGATCAATATGACCTGATGGTAGCGGTGAGGATCATGGGTCAGGTTTTCCCACCATGAAGGAACACCTACTACTGCAGGAGTCTAGGACAAAAGGGCGACAGAGTCTTGAAGAACACTCCCGGTTTCTCACCCAAGTCGGGAACTTCCAAGGATCCTCAGCTACAGGAACAACTTTAGAGGCAGGCGACGGAGCATCAGAAGGAGCTAGAACAAACTCAGAGATAGATGGAGAAGATGCAGCAGTCGTTGGGTTCCTGGTTTCAGGATTGGACATCACAGCTTCAGGCTTCTGGAATCCCAGTCTCGGCCTCACCTCTATTCCTTTTTGCTACTCCACAGCCGCAGCTGCTGGAGGATCCGTGAGGTCTGGTAGTAACGACTATATTTTCGATAACATAGATTTAGATAACCCTTAGTGTACGTAGGTCTAATGTGGATGAATACGTATTTGTTGGTGAATATGTGTTATTGGCTATTATGTAATAAAATTGTGTAATTGCAGGTTCTGGGAATAGAAATCTAGAATCTGCATTTTTTTTTTCAAAAATCACCAACTATAGCCGACGACATTGGACAAAGTCGTCGGCTAAAATGTTTTAAAAAAAATACAGTTTTATACTATAGTCGACGACGTCTAAATACTATAGCCGATGACGTGTCGTCGGCTATAGTCTTATTATGGTCAACTATTTTGACCACCGGGAAAGGTTTTGCCGACGACAACAAAGTCGTCGGGTATAGTTTAGACTATACTCAACGACAGGCACAACAAGTCATCGGCTATTCTTTCACCGACGGCCTTCTCCCGACGAGTCTATAGCCGACGACTTCTTCTAGCATGCCGACGACTTTTGGTCGTCGCCTATTGTCATTATGCTAGTAATGCTAGCAGTCGCTACTAGTAGGAGTAATGCAATGTCACAAGCAATTAGACTAATGCATAAGTCTTATCTTTTCTTTATCTCAAACCTCTTCAATGCTAGATCAGCAATCCCTTTCAAATTTGCAAACTTAACATTAGAGCGTATGTCAATAATATAATTTTCAAGCTGCTCTCCAAGTACTTCAAGTTGAAGTTTAGAATCATATGGGTAAAATGCAGCAAGTTGTATCAAATTTTCTTTATCAAAAGAAGAGAATGCATCACTTGGATTTAAACATGCAACACAAAGGAGCAATTGTGTGAGTATTCTTCTCAGTAAAATGATTGTTTAACTCTTGCAGCTGTTTATCAATGACAGAATAAAACAAACCAACACGATAATGGTGCAAGTTTGTAATTACCTCAGCCTTTTGACTTGGCCGCTCTCCAGCTTGATACATGTCATCCATCTCAAGACATTTAATTTGATACTTGCCACAAGAAGATGAAACTTGAGTAAATAAAATGTCGCAACCAGTCTCTCTCATATTTTTCAATCGAGTCTTAAAAATTGAAACAAGTTTTATGGTATTAACAATATCTTGATCTTTTCTTTATAATGCTGGTGACAAATAATTTGTGATTCCTAATATATTCTTCATCAAATGTAGAGAAAAGATAAATTCAAAAGACCGAGTAAAATTCAGCAAACCCTTTGCTTCAAACTTTTGTTGACCAGATTACCCATCTTTTCTTACGATCTGCAACACATATATTATAGACTCAAATAATTTGATCAAGATAGTAATAGTATTAAAATGGGAGCTTCATCGTGTATTACAAGATCATTAAAGATTAGTCTCTTAGTTTAGGCCTTTTTCACTTGTCAATTCACTGTTATTCAGTGTCTCTAAAAGTACATCTGCATGTTTCTCTTGAAAAAGTTCAAGACGAATAGTTGATCCTCCAACGACATTCACAACATTACTAACCAAAGCAAAAAAATCTGAGACATTTTTGTACTTCTTAACCACTGCTACAAGAGCTAATTGTAGTTGGTGGGCAAAATAATGCACATAGAAAGCACACTCATTGTCATTCAAAATGAGTGTTTTAAGGCCATTAAATTAACTGCGCATATTGCTTGGTCCATCATAACCTTGCCCCCGTAGCCTAGATATGCTCAAACCATTTCTGAAAAATAATTCATCAATGATACTCTTTAATGCTATAGCTTTAGTAGTGCCAACATGTTTGATACCTACAAAACGCTTAATGACACGACCATCAACCACATAACGCAATACAATTGTCATTTGCTCCTTTAAAGTCATATCTTGAGATTTATCAACAAGAATAAAAACTAACGAGTCGCCAATTTCACTACAAATTGCAATGATGATTTCGATCTGTTGAAATAGCACTTACAATGTCTTTCTGAATATCTTGTGAAGTCAGCTTCAAATTCTCATGAGCATTCTTTAGTGTGACAGCTTCAATACCTTCAATATAACCACACAACCACTTCAAAATTTCCAAAAAATTTCCCTGATTATCTGAGTTTGCATATTCATGATGTCCACGAAAAAGGAAGTCCCTGATGTAAAAGAAGCCTAATGACACCAATTGAAGCACTCAAACGAGTCGTATAATCACTGCGGTCTTGATCTGTATGTTGTTTAAACAACTATTTGCAATGTGTTGCTTCTGATTCAATATATCTTAACCCATTTCCATGCAGTATGATGTGAACTATCGTGTTTTCCAATGTGTTCATACCCCTTAGCTTTATTTTTCTAGTCATCAAATTTTTTACTAACAAAAGTATCACCACTTGATTTGTCTCCGTTATCGGGCTTAAAAAGATAACAATAAAGACAATATGCTCCATCTTTTTTAATACTATACTCTAGCCAAGTAGGAAATTCATCAAACCAAGACTTACAAAACCGTCTTAACGTCTATCCAAATTGCATTTGAGGAAAATTGTGATTTTGAGGTTGGCAAGGACCTCTTAACAAATAGTCTCTTCAAACTTGATCTCTCACATTAGGATGATAGCTTGAAATACGAGGGCATAAACTAGGATCAGCTAGGCGTCATCCAAATCAAATTCTCCACAACGTTACTTTGATGAATTCTCAATTTCTTTTCGAACCTTTGCAGGCACTGGCTTTGACGACTCAAGGTTTGACGATGTGATTGGTGTCAAACTTTAGAAATACCTTTTCATTTTTTCTGTCAATAAAAAGTTTTGATCATGTAAGAGAACTCAGCAAGATAAAAGAAAATCAATACACAAATTGGTAAAATTCATAGTTACATCATGAAAATAAACAAATTGAGAGGAAGAAGTAATAAATTACCTTTGCTTGTAAGTTTGTACTTTTTAGTGAAAAGAAAGAAATTGTGAGAAGGTAGATGGACTCTAGTGCATTCGTCGGGTCTGTGCGTGAGTGTGAGAAGAAATTATGTATTGATTGGTAGTAATTGACATTGACTAGGATTGGGAGACTAAAGAAACGAGAATTTGAAGGAAAATCTGAAAATAAATGGCTTGTATTAGGCCTGTCAATGTAGACACGACCCGATGATACGAATCCCACACAAATAAAGTGGGTCGAACCCGCACAGTGGGTCATTATTGGGTTCACCCGCTAGTAACCCGCATTTTTAATGGGTCGGCGAATGGTCAACCAGATAACACGAAAGTAACCAATGTAACCCATTTATAAATGGGTCAAGTCATTTTATATAACCCTTAACCCAACCCATTAAACATTATTTCTAATTTGATCAAGATTCTCTGTTTAATTCCAAAATTTAATGTACGAGTATTATATATCCCACAAATTTGCGTCATTGAATAACTGATTTTGATTTAGTACATTATAAAATTTTCATTTGAATGTGATTTATATTTCCTTCAATTTAGGCCTTATAATTTAGCCCGTGGGCCTCGAGCCAGAACCCAAGCCCAGCCTGAAAAAGTCCGCAATTGGGCTTAGTGTCTCATGCCTAGCACGTTCCGTAGGCCTGACCCGTAAGTCCAGCCTAGAAAAGCCCGACCAAAAAACCCGTCTTGAATTTTAATTTCTTAAATTTAATATATGAATTATAATTTATACTTATATAAAAAAAATTACAGTAAGATAAGGAAACAAGCTATGGCCTTAATGAATAAATTCTTAGTTGGATAATTGGATTTGCTCTTAGATTCTTATTTTGATACTTAGCCTTAACGAATAAATTTAGTTTTATATAAAGAAAATTTGTATTCATTGTTTTAAAAATGCTATATGGTTTTTGAGTTGATGTTTGGGTATTGATCTAAGAGCATCTCCATTAGTATAGTCTTAGTTTCAGGACAAATTTTTCACAAAGCTAAATATAACCACCACATTTATGACTTTTGCTCCAATAATTATAGCTATTTCTAAGTCAAATTGAAATAAAGCACTATGAAGGGAGGAAAATATTGGAGGGAAAAGTTTAACTATTAGTTATTTTCTCTCTCCATTCTTGCTAAATTTAACAAAGGATTTAATTAAAAGTTATATTTGACTTTAGTATATGGTATCTATTAGAGTTAAAAAAACGTTATAAATTAGTCAATTTTTTTTTGCGACTAGTGAGTTTGACTTGTTTTTTATGTAGAAAATAATTAGGACCAGCCCGGCCCGAAAATTATAGAGATACCTAACCCGGCCCGTAAGACCCGGTTCCATGGGTCGGGCTTGGGCTTTACAATTGTGCGTAAAGTCTGACCCAGCCTAGTCCAAACCTCGCAAGGCTCGGCCCACGGAGGCCCAGTCTGGCCCGTTGACAATCCCTACTTCAATTTAATTGGTATTTGTTAAATTAGTCATAATATATGGGTAAACCTGACATAACACGACTCAGTTATTAAACCAATTGTAAACGGGTTAACCCGAGACCCACCCATTTATAAATAGGTCAAGTTTGAGTTTGTACTTACTTTTGACATGCTAAAATTCTTAACCCGATACCAATCTGACACGACATGACCTATTGATAGACCTAGTTTGTATCATACATAACTACATTATATTTATAATATATATTAATTATAATATTATTACTTCCTTGACTAAGATTTCCTCTGCCCCTGATGAAAGCAATAGTGCCTTTAATAAGTTGTTGCTCCTTGAGACCTTGACAACAAATTCTGTGTGGTTGACTGAACTTGAGCATATCTTGCCTTGAACATTAGACGTATCTCTTCAAAATAGACCTTTAGTTGGGAGAATTTCTCATCCATGACATGGTACTGACTCTCATGTAACTGAATGTCTGGTGGAGTCTTATAAGATTCTCCAAAGAGCACTCGAATGGAGATGTCGACATCGAGACTTGAGCGATGGAGAGAGACTGGCTCAAGGTAGTCTTGGAATGATGATGAAGGTAGAAGAAATTCCCATAAACCTCGTTTTCATTATTGTGGGTCCAAGTTTGGGTTCAACCGTGTTTGGGTTGGAGCTCCACCCAGACCCAAACTTAAAGGGTAATGATCACGTATGTACGTATCTTGTTGCCTCATGTTGTGTAAAAAATATAAAAGTAATATACTTGACATAATTTTACCGTATCTAAAAAATATAGAGTTTTAGTACCATTCAAAATAAATATAAATCTCTTAATTATAACTGTTTGGGGGGATAACCTTTTGATTCCAAATATAAAGACGGAAAACAGGGATTATAAAATTTTGCGACTGTGCCCAATTTATTTATCAGGCTGCCTACGTATCCCGAAAAGAAATCAAGCCACTTGTAGCTCAATATAAGTGAGTTGGTGAATTTGGTTTCAAGATAACCAGTGATTCAAATATTTTTTGTGCTTGCATCCAAATTTCATGCCGAATTGCCTACATACCATATAAAGGAATCAAACTGTTTGTAGTTCTTCAATTTTAGTCAAATTATTTTATTTTCTTGGTTTTATGCCAATATATTTTTTATTTAATGATCCCGATTATTTATTGGGAATCGTTGTACTCAATTTTAGAGAAGTGACACAGGAGATCTTAAACAATTTTGGAGTATGTGAGCCCAAAATAAGGTGTAGCCGGTGAAGCCCGTTTTTGAAGCTCAGCCCACTTCTTCAAAAACAAAATATCTTTTTCCTTTCACTCTCTTGTCTCTGCTCCTCCTCACGTGCACAACAACATGACCAATTCAACCATTTCTTCTTGATTCACAAAACACGCAGCAGCAGCTAGCGAAGACATTCTCACCCAGTAACCGAACTTCTTCTTTGATTCACGCACAGCAACCTCCAACTTGTTTAGATTTCGATCTCTCTTGCCTCTTTGTTTTTCTAGTCGAAGTCTCTCCGCCGTAGAAGAATTTTAATTAGAATCCATTTGGGAATTGGTTTATTCTGTCCAAGTTAGATATGGATTCTACTTGCTCCGGGTGCACTCCACGAGTTGGGTTTTCTCTTTTGGAAGCCGTTGTGAAATCAATCAAACTCCTTTGCTTCCTTTTGGTGTTGCCGACTCTAGCGACTCGAAGAAGAAGACTACGGTAACTGAAATTAGCCTAGCAGCTCTTTGTAGTTTCTCTTCCGCCGGTATGTTTCAATATTAGCCTTCAGTCGATATGGGCATCGTGTTTGAAATCTAGAACAGCTGTGGTCATGCGTTGATCGACTTTTCTTGTATTGGCAGGGTGTTTGTTGATGTTACCGGGTGTCACCTATGTTGCACGGACACCGATACAAATATTTCAAAAACATACGTTACGGTAAATAATTAATAAATATATATGTATTTTTAATTATAAAATATTACTAAAAATAGAAAATATATTTATTATATAACTAAATTTAATCATAAAATTCAATTCAGTACTAAAATTTATAAGAAATAACATCAAACAAAACTAAATGTAGTACCACATGAGTTTATCCTATTCATTATAAACTAAAAAAATTAAGAATAAAGGATAGACAAATCCAACAATCAAACATGTATTCAAGCATTTTAATGATTTTAGACATCAATTTCATAAAAGCCCAACTATCTATCTAAACAAAAATTTTGTGAAACCCAACCGATTAACTTCACTACAACCATGAAGTATGGAAGAGTGGGTCTGACCTTGAAGAGAGACGCGGGATGATCTTGAAGAAGAGACGCGGGACTAAGTGGAAGCTTCTATATGGAGAGGTGAGATGAGTGGAGGCAACTCAGTCATAATCGTGATTCGTCGTTCGCGACTTTTTTTCCTTTCTTTTTTTGTTGAGTCACGACTTCTCTTGACAGAGAAGAGAAAATAGCAGCTGGGCTAGGTATTAGGGCTTCTATTTAGTTTTTTCTTTTTTTAGTATGTTTTATTTATTTTTTCTTATTTGATGGCGTGACATGTCATGGTCATGACGAGGCGTGTCCGTTTGGTGATGTGGCGTGTCGTCAATGTGTCAGAAAAGTCAACATTCTACGACACGCCACATGGCATGTCGGACGCAGTGTCGGGCTGTGTCGGTGTGTCGAGGTGGAGTGTCGGTGCAACAAAGATCTTCACCAACCTTGTTGTTATCATCGGTCTCCGTCGACTTCGTTGTTGTCGACGGTCTCTGTCAGTAACACTTTGGTGTTGGGTTCGTCCGCCTCGGTCTCCTTTAATAATTTCAGTGAGCACGAAGAGTTATACTTCCTTCTTTAAGAGAGGATTGAATCATTATTTGAACTGCTTTTACTGCCATGAGGTTGTCTACTATTGATGCTTTGTGACTGGGGTGATTGCTGCATGAGATTAGAATAGGATTTTGTTGTATGATTTTTGTTGAGGAACAAGGACATAACAGAGGCCAAAAAGTTGCACAGGGGGTTCCTGGAGATACGTTGGTGAAGCATCGAACATGGTAGCCGGTTGATTTATGTCACTGGTCACTTCTGTCATCATCGGAACCCTGCATAAAGAGATGCATCAAGGTTCAGGAAGGATCCCCACCTTTGGGTTGAGCTTTGAACATGAACTTCTTCTTTCTCCAGCGGTAGGGCTTCAACTCTTCTCCTTTGCGTGCTTCTGCTCTTGCTTTGTTGTTCTCTCTCTATTTTTCTCTTTGTGTCTTGTTTGTGATGTTTTTTTTAATGATAGAAATTCATTAAAGTCAGAATAATGGCAGTAAAGAACATACAAAGATCATTTAATTAAGCAACTTCCCTGATCACTACTCAACTAGTCCCACACAGGGAGACTGGCCTGAGAATAGGTGAGAGCACAAAATCAAAGAAAAAACCTGCTCAATGGGGGCACGGGCACCCATCATTCGTCAAAACACCCACCAGAGAGGGTGGTGGCACAAGTGCTCATCTATACAGACCCACCTTTTAGTATCCCAACTTGGCCGCCATATGAGTTATGCCATTTGCATTTCGAGAGATCCATTACCAGCTGATATTATGACATCTTGCAGCCAATCTCCGAATTTCAGTCTCCACATTCCTACACCTCTAATCACCTCTTTTCCTACTGTCATTGAAAGTATTAATAACTTTCAAAGCATCCGACTCCACTTCATATTCCTACTGTCCTCGTTTGAGATGTTTATGGCCACATATATAGGAGTTTACTCCTCTAGAGATTGACCATCACCAGAGTCTTAGTGTTTTGATAGAAAACCAATAGCTTACTCACTTCAAACTTGGTTGTTAATGTCTGATGTAGTCGTGCACCGTACACGTTACATACATATTATGGACTTTGTAGTCATAACCAGTACAAGCCCACATATATTTCCATGTTTTACTCAAGAAGCCCACAGAAACATTGTCGATACTTTTTTTTTATATTTCAACACCTCCCTACCTTTATTGCAAGCGAACGGCTCTGGTGGTTCTGATTCCATCATATAGGTGTTTTCAATCCGAGTATTTGATCCTGCCACTCATAACCTTCATAGATCAGATTGGCGAGAGAGAGGGTGGTAGACACGAAGATGAAGGCCTCAGCGTCGTCAGGATGATTGTGGCGCGAAAAGGAATTTTGAGGGAGATTTGGTGGTGGAGGCGACGGCGGATATGATTGATGGTGGTTGTGATTTTCGAGAAAGAGAGAAGAGAGGACGCAAAAGGTGTTCTCTTCTGTGTCTCATGAAAGGTTAGCTTAAGTTCAACACCATATAAACACAACTACATAAGACTGTATGAATGACAGAAATTATGCAGAGGAGCTTACCAGCAGCGTTGATGGAGATTGTCATTGTTCTTGAACAAGAGGTAGTTTAGGCTTCTGTTCTCTACTGTATGTTGCCTCTCTGATGGGAAAGAGCTGAATGCAAGTCACGTAGAGATCCAGGGACTCAACTCATGTATATATAGTGTCCAATTCTAGTGCCTACCCATAATAGAATCCCAGTTGGAGATAGACTTGTAATAGCTGAATAATAAGACCATATCAGTGTATAATTTGGACAAGAACCAGCTAAACAATGTATTAATCCAACTAATAAACGTATTAGCAATTCCCATGTGTTTCTAGTTAATGATCATGATGTTTATATAGTGCAGAATATAAGTTCATATCCAACAATATCTCACTGAACTTAATTTACTGCAATAGCACATAAACGTACACCACCATCAACTACTGAAGTGGCCATGAAACACAAAATCACACAAGTCCTATCATCTCAACTCTGTCATACTGTAGTCACTGTTACTGAATCTAGAACTGAACTGATCAAACTAACCAGCAAGTTAAAGATCACAATAATAGCACCTGCATTACCCATGAGTTCCAGATATGATTATGAGAGCTATTGACATTATACATTTCAAGTCAAGTGTCAACACAATCTCTCAGTCCTACTAAATGGTTTTTACAAAAACTCCAAAATCACAAACACTCTTAAACAACAGTGGATACATGTTTGTTCTCTGAAAATATAGGTATACTTACACAACACAAATGCTGCATAAAACATCCACCTAATTAAAAACTCCAACTGTAACAACGTATCAACAAAACATTGACCATAATTCATCAACAACTTTAATATGAATATATCATCAATAATTTATAAATGCAGAATTCTGCAAAAGTCATTACAGTAGCCAATTCATAAATGAGAAAATCATCTCAGTACTAACAAAACCAACAAGAACTACAATAAGACTGAAAATTCCTTTATACTTTGAATGCTCTCACTAATCCTAACAATCTAGACTGTTTAAAACTCCCATACTCTCAACATGAGCTTTAAACACTCCTACTGCCAAAGCCTTGGTAAAGGGATCTGCTAACTGATCTTCAGTGTCAACATTCAGTACTTCAATTTCATCATCATTTACCCTCTTCTTGATACTGTAATATTTCAAATCCAAATGCTTAGAATTATGTGATCTTTTGCTGTTCTTACTAAAGAACACAGTTGCTTCATTGTCACAGTACAGAATAAGCTTTTCTGATACTACATATTTTAGAACTTTGTTCTCCAGCATAAAATTCCTAATCCATAAACCCTCACACATACATTCATATAAGGCTATGACTTCTGCCTGCATAGTAGAAGTAGCAGTTAGGCCTTGTTTCATTGTTTTCCAGGCCACTGCCCACCAGCCATCATAAACACATAACCACTGGTAGATTTTGTAGAACTAGGATAGTTTCCAGCAAAATCAAAATCAGCATAACTTTCTAAAACTAAGTTTTTCACTATTCTAGAAACAAGTTGATGATGTTTGGTTCTTTGCAGATATCTCAAAACTTTCTTCCCTGCATTCCAGTGCATAATATCTGGACTGGTTTGAAATCGTGAAAGAATGCCTACTGCAAAAGCTATATCAGGCCTTGTGCATACCTGAGTATACATCAAGCTCCCTATTAGCCTAGCATATGGTTTTGACTTCATATATGCTACATGTGCATCATTTTTAGGAAGTATATTTTTGGTTAACTTATCACCTTTAGACATAGGTACCTCACCAGCTGTACAGTTCTCCATACCAAATCTTTTAAGAATTTTGGAGACATAAGCATGGTGAGATAATCCTAGAAGTCTCTGAGTTCTGTCTCTTTTAATCTCAATCCCCAAAACAAAAGATGCTTCCCCCAAATCTTTCATATCAAATTGTTTTGATAGAAAGATTTTAGTATCTTTTAGAAGCTTCATATTACTGGATGCTAACAGGATGTCATCCACATACAATATGAGGAAAATAAAACTTCCTCCCACTGTTTTGAGATAGACACACTCATCTACAATATTTTCAGTGAAACCAAACTTAGAAATTACTGAATCAAACTTCCTATACCATTGTCTTGATGCCTGTTTTAAACCATAGATAGATTTATTAAGTTTACACACTAAAACTTCTTGCCCTGGTTCTACAAATCCTTCTGGTTGTTTCATAAAAATGATTTCTTCCAGTTCTCCATTTAGGAAAGTTGTTTTAACATCCATTTGATGTAGCACCATATCATAGTGAGCCACTAAAGCCATGATTATCCTAAATGAGTCCTTTGTAGACACATGAGAAAAGGTTTCTGTAAAATCTATCCCTTACTTTTGAGTAAAACCCTTAGCTACAAGCCTTGCTTTAAATCTTTCTATATTTCCCCTAGCATCTCTTTTAGTCTTAAAAATCCATTTACAGCCTATTGGTTTTTGTTCTTTATTAGGCTTAACCAATTCTCAAACCTCATTTTTACGCATGGAATCAATTTCTCCTTCCATGGCTTCTCTCCATTTCTCAGAATCAGTGCCTTCAATAGCATCATTGAAGGTTACTGGATCAGTTTCATCTTCTAATGCCTTCTCAATTTCTTGAGAAAACACTAGATAATCACTCTGGCCTCCAAACGTGGGAACTCTCTCTCACATGCCTTTTAGGAGGTGAGGTTGGTTGTGGTGCTTTAGTTTTTAAGGTTACTGTATCACCAGCTTCTTCTGAGTTTCCTAAGTCTGATGTTGTAGTTTGAGCTTCTGCAACATCAGTCAAGTCAGGTATAGGTTGATCAAATATTTGCTCTGGTTCCCCCAAATTCTCATCAACTGATATTGTTGCTGTTTCTGTAGTCAAATCAGTGATTTTTGGCAATGTATGAAGGTTGCTAGGATTTTCTGTGTTCCTTAAGTCATCTTCAGTATGTTCATCAACTTCAATGAATTCTAAGGATAAATCCTCAGGATTTATACTGTAAGTTGATTCTCCTACAAATTTCACTTGGTGAGTCTCAAAAACTCTAGGAGAATGTTTAGCTTAATAGAGTTTATAACCCTTAGACTTGTCACAGTATCCTATAAAATGACAGCTTATAGACCTTGAATCTAATTTTCCTAGGTTAGGGTTGTGGATCCTAGCTTCTGCAGCACATCCCCAATCATGACAATGATGTAGGCTAGGCTTCCTATTACACCACAATTCATAGGGTGTTTTGTTTGATGACTTAGTGGGAGAACTGTTGCAA
This sequence comes from Geum urbanum, assembly GCA_946800695.1. Lineage (NCBI taxonomy): Eukaryota > Viridiplantae > Streptophyta > Magnoliopsida > Rosales > Rosaceae > Geum > Geum urbanum. The sequence goes on along the minus strand of OX326998.1, from coordinate 68,364,258 downwards.
ATGTAGTTTGCAGTTCTTAATGTCTCTCCCCATAGAAACCTAGGTAAGTCTGAGCCACACATCATACTCTTAACCATGTTTAGAAGTGTCATATTTTTCCTTTCTGCAACGCCATTCTGCTGAGGATTGTATGGAGTTGTGTACTGAGCCTTAATGCCACATTCCTGAAGGTACAAGGCAAACGGCCCCATATGTTGGCCACTCTCAGTAAACTTCCCATAAAACTCTCTCCCCCCCTATCAGATCTCACCACCTTGATCTTTAACCCAAACTGAAGCTCAGCCTCAGTTTTAAAGATTTTAAAATATTCTAAGGATTGAGATTTTTCTGATAAAAGGTATATATGGCAGTATCTGGAAAAGTCATATGTAAATGTAATGAAATAAGTATTTCCACAGATGGTTTGAGTTCTAAATGGTCCATATGTCTGTATGAATTAGCTCCAACAATTTCTTGCTTCTGTATGCACCCTTTCTGTTTAAATTTGTCATTTTTCCTTTGTAACATTCAACACAGTCTTTTAGGTCACTAAAATCTAGTTCTGGTAACATTTCATTCTTTACTAAAGTTTTTAATCTTTCTGATGAGATATGACCTAACCTTCTATACCATAGGATTGCATATTTTTCATTAAACATGGTACTTTTAATATCTGCCCTACAGTATCAGCAGCAGCTGCTACTGTATTTTCTATGGAAAACACTTCCTATGATGATGACAAGGTACAAATTAATTGTAAATAACCATTCACACGTTTTCCAGAACCAACACATACTAAATTTTGAAAAATTTGTATTCCTTCAATGTCATACAAGAAACTGAAACCATTCTCAACTAAAAGATCAAAAGAAACTAAATTCCTCTTCATTGAAGGAATGTAGTGTACATTATCCAGAAAAAGAAAATTGTGAAAACCTAAACTAAGCTTCAAAGATCTTATAGCTTTGACTGCCACATGCATTCCATTCCCTACTTTGATGTTAACTTCATCACTTTTTGGGTTCCTCTTTCTTATTAAACCCTGCAAGGAATTAACTATGTTTAAGGAGGATCCAGAATCCAGCCAAAAGGTATTTGGCTGTGAGTCAATTAAATCAACTTCTAGAAAATAAAGAGATGAATTTTAAAGGAGTTAATATGAGTTGAAGGCATACCCTTTTTCTCTAACCAGGTTTTAACTTTCTTCATGTGTCCAGGGTTCTTGCAAAAGAAGCATTTGAACTTAAACGGCTGCTGATTTTGGTTATTACTGGAGTCTCCCTTAGCTCCTGAGGCTTTAAAGTTGGCTTTCTTAGGTCTTAGCTTCTTTTTCCATTTATTTTTCCCAACCAGGTTGACTGAAATTTCAGGTTTAGGCACTATACCCCATAGGAAGGATCCTCTTTCATTATTATGGACTCTTCTGCAGCTGTAATGGCTATGAGTTGATTCATAGACCATTTGGCTTTCTGAGTGTTGTAACTTGTTTTCAGCTGCCCAAACTTGTTAGGTAGTGACTGTAGTGCTGTATTTACAACATGCTCATCAACCATCTTAATGTCTAGGTTTGCTAACTTTAGGGCTATGTTTTCCATTTGCAGCAAATGCTCTCTGACTCCTCCAACACCATTATACTTGGCTGTGTTAAACTGGTGAGATAAAGATGCACTCTCCACCTTGTCAGATTCCTTAAATTTTTCCTCAATCAGCTGCAAATAGTCATACGCATAGTCTACCTTAGGAATTATTCCTGCAATTGTATCTGAAATGCAGGCCCTTATGATATTAATAGCTAAATTGTTCTTCCTATGCCAGTAGTGATAGTGCTTATATTCTTCAGGGTATATGTGTTTCTCCTCTTTTATGACAGGATCAGGAACATTTTGATAAAGAGCTATGTCTAGGTCATTTTTGTTGCTGAAGTATGTGTCAATTTGCCTCCTCCACACCTTATAATTTGAACCAGTAAGGAGTTCAATCGTGTCAAGTGACACAATTTGGTTACCTATGAGCAAACAAGTAAGAAAAAGAAAATAATTAGTTCTTGTTTTCTGCAGTTTCTTAATGAAAGCTAGAGTTCATGTCTTAAGTGTCTTCTGTGTTTTCAGTAAAGTTCTATTGTAGTTTTACATTAGAATTCACAGAGAAGAGTACACAGAACAAAATCATAGCAAAAGAAAACTGCAATCATGCATATGTATTCGTAAACAGTACAAAACACACACACACCATATCCCATCACTGAAAACCATTATGTACAACACTTTGAGCAGAAGATACAGAATACTGAAGCTTAACCATCATACCACAAAACACAAAATTATGTTATAATCATATATTCTCTACACCTTTGTGGCAGAAGAAGAACCTACACTATCTGAATATGAATTTTGTGCAATATTTATGATGCTGTTTATGTATCAAAAGTATGCAACACCACTTCTTTGGAAGTCAAAATTCACATAACCTTTAAAAACATTAAACACAAGTCCTGAAACCTTTTAAACTAAAGCTGATTCAATGCAAGGAAAAGAAAATTTTGCTTTATGCAATATATGGTCTTATCCCACATTGACTCAAGGTTATCATGTTGAATTCCGAGACATTCTTTCAAAACGTTCACTTTTAGTTTTACCATTATCTCATGAATTCCAGTTCAGCAAGTAATTTTCATGTACATATAAATACACAGGGAGATTTCATTATGCCTTTTAATCAAGAAAATTCACCCACGTACATGAACAGCAGCACACAACCAACAATTCTCATCCTTTGACATGCTTTGATTTCTAGTTATTATGATCCCAAAACAGAAACAGATGCACAGATCAATCATAATGTCAAAACACATCCATCATCAGAACTAACCTTGGCCTCTGCTCACAGCGCTGCAACGTTAGCGGAAGCAAAACAATTTCACACAGCACATGCTTTTAAATCAAACAATCCACATATGCTCACAATCAATCATTGAAATTTAAATTCCATCCGGTCCATATATCCTAACCTAATTGCACACCGGGATATGCTCTAGGGTCATTCAACAATGAAGGAAACTCAATCTAACCTTGTTGTGAGCTCAGGTTTGAATCCCAAAACGGATTCGTGAAAAGAATCCGTGCGTGTTCTTCCCCAAATCCAGCAGCTGAACCAAACGGCTTTTGTTAAAGCTTTAATGGTCATAAAACCCTCCAATCAGAGGTTTTGGATCAGCTCGGTTTTGGGCCACGCAAAACAGGCCCCAAGTTATATGAGTTTTTGGGCCAATCAGAAACCAAAACGAAGGCCCAAATATATTCTGAAGCTTTTTGTTCTTCCCTTTAGTTCTAAGACACTCAATCAAAATTGCCTTAGATTTCTTTTGTGTTTGTTCTCAATTGATTTACATGATGAAGAGAGACAAAGCTCTGATACCAATTGAAAGGTTAGCTTAAGTTCAACACCACATAAACACAAGTACACAAGACTGTATGAATAACATAAATTATACAGAGAAGCTTACCAGCAACATTGATGGAGATCGCCATTGTTCTTGAACAAGAGGTAGTTGAGGCTTCTGTTCTCTACTGTATGTTGCCTCTCTGATGGGAAAGAGCTGAATGCAAGTCACGTAGAGATCCAGGGACTCAACTCATGTATATATAGTGTCCAATTCTGGTGCCTACCCATAATAGAATCCCATGTATATATAGTGTCCAATTCTGGTGTTTCACTTAGACGACGATGTCTGGTCGTCCCCTAAGTGGATACACTTATACGACGACATGTCCATCATCGTGTAAGTGTAACCACTTAGGCGACAAAATCTTTGTTTCGTCGCTTAAGTTTACACTTATACGACAAATGGTTCGTCGCCTGCGTGATTCACTAAGAAGACGAACCAAGATGTTTCGTCACCCAAGTTGAATTTAAATTTTATTTTTTATTCTCAATTATAAATTTAATTAAATTTAAAATATATATAATAATCTATTAAAAATCAATAATCTATTAATTAAATTAGTAAAATATTCATTAAATATAAAAAGTATACGTACATCGATAAAAATAATAATAAAATAACGAACTAATTGCTAAACTAAACCAGGAGTAGGAATCGCGCCACCGATTCCCCCGCCATAGCTCGGATTGTCGTCGTTGAGGCCAAGAGTGGGCTCGGGGGTGGAAGGGACGAACTCGTCATCAAGATCAGGAATGGGCAACCCCATTTCCCTGCAAGCCTCGTAGAAGGCAGCCATCTATGGTTGTGAGCTTCAAACCGCTCCTCCACCGACCTCGAATGCCCCCAAGCGCGATTGACCGACTCCTATGCCAATTGACCCTGTTCAAGGGCGACTTGGAGCGCCTCGAGATTGTCCCTACCGCGATGAGTCGACGATGCAGATGACTCGGACAAATCTCTTTGTACCGTTCATCCAAGCCCACGAATCTCTTTGCCAAGTCGGCGGCTATAAATAGCATCGACAATAGCGATCTGACTCTGCATCGATAGGAGAAGCATCTGTTCAGGTGTCATCTCTAGGTTGGTCAGCTGGGTCGTCGCCAATTTGTCCCTGGCCAGTTATATTAATCTCTCCTGAAATTAATCATGTGAAGAATACATAAATATTAATTTCTAACAAAAGTTTGGCATAGTTTCCCCTAAAATTGGAGAAAACGAAAAAATCTGTAGGCAAAATTACGCTTTGAATATAACCAATTCCAAAAACACAATTACACCGTGGGCATCGATTCCCATCCGGATTTCTCAAGTTGAAAATCATAATTTAACCAACTAAACTAAAGCATAACGTAGTTCAAGTTCAAAATCATATTCCAATAGCACAACCTCACTAAATCATATCCTAATCATAATTCAATTTCTTAAAAATGCAATTAGCGTTATACTAAATTTTGATATGCTTTGAAAGTATGTGTAAATTCAAATTATTTTAGAAAGATGAGTTACTTACCCCGAGTTGACTCGCCTCATTGACGACCCCGGGCTTCACATAAGCTTGCGCGCTGGCATCAAGGAAGCAATGCTTCGAACCCGCATATTTGTGCTCCTTCGCAATGTAAATGAACCTTCGCGAGCCCGATCCATGATGTTGGTTCTTCTTGTCCTAATTTTCCTTGTTGGCCTCCGACCTTGCCTGTTACATACACCACAAAGATAATTAAATAATAAAATAATAAATTATGCAATTTTCATTAGATTAAAGAAAATGAAGACGAACCTTATACTTGTCGGACATAAAGTGTTCGACCAACCATTGTCACTCCTCTTCCCTATCATTCCAGAGTTTCAGAGGGATAGATGAGGCGCCGTGTCGCTGGTAGTACTTGTGGAGGTCGTACTTCTAGTCCTTGTAAATGCGGGCAGTTGTCTCCTTTATATCCGCCATCATCTCCGCTAAGTTGGAGATTTCAAAATGTGTCTAGAAAAATGAATAACAAATTAAAATTCTAGAAATTATGCATTTATATTTTGTAATTACTTATAAAATAAATAATATTAAATAGTATTACCGATAGTTCGCGGTACACTCTCAACTTTTCAAGTCGAGGCAACTTGTTCCACAAAGGGGCAACCATACAGATGTTGTTCCGTATGATTGAGTCGATGGTGCGCGAAATCAGACTCCCGAGCTGCGCAGACGGAGGGCATCGAGTGAACTCGTCATACGGCACCTCGATCTTCTTCCTCATCGACTTGTTTATGCGCTCGCCTTTGGCACCCTTTCCAAGTCCTTGATTCATTTTCGGAAGCGGGTCTAATGGTTGCCTCCTGACCTTGCGTCGGGCATTGCAGACAATCGAGTCGTTGACCGACTCATCCGGACCTTCTGACGCCGTAGACAATCGAGCCCCGTCTGCCTCGTCCGTAAAAGATGAGGCATGTATACATAGAGAATGAGGGATTTGGCCAGTCGTCGGAGCCGAGGATTACTGCGAAGAATTCGAAATGGTGTCCTCTGAAACCTGCCACCAACTCATAGCTTGCGCAATGGCTTCGCGTTCGGCCTCCTTCTCTGCAGTCGTGCGCCTCTTCATTGGCGTCATAATTAAGTTGATAAAATATATAATATTCATCATAATTCATCCAAATTTCATCAAATATATCTAAATTTCACAAATATATCCAAATTTATCCAGAAATCCAAAGTTCACAAATATAGCCAAATTTAGCCAATTTATCCAAATTTCACAATATTTTTTCAATTTATCCAAATATAGCAAAATTTATCCAATTTATCAAAATTTATATACATTAATATAATATACCCAAATTAATCAATATATATAACATCAATATACCCAAATTAATCCATATATATATTATATTAATTAATATATATTACCATATATTATTAATCTAATACATATATATATTACCAAATATATATATATATAAACGGTTTGGAGAGGAGATGAGAGAGAGGGTATACCGACGGAGAGGGGAGAGAATATGGCCGGCGGCGGGGCAATCGGGAGAGGAGGGCGCGGCGGCGGAGGAGAGGAGAGGAGAGGAGAGGAGAGGGCGGCAGCGGCGAGGAGAGGAGATGAGAGGGAAACCGGCGGTGCGAGGAGAGAGAAAGAATTTGGCGGCGCGAGGAGAGAGAATCTGGCGTTGGGTGGCACCATTGGGCGGCGGCGTTTTGGGGTTCCAGGAGAGGAGAAAAGGAGGCAGCGACGTTTTGGAGGATTTAGGGTTTGGGTAGGGAGAGAGATCGAGAGAGGAAATGTGAAAAACTGGATCGAAGTCAATCCAATTTTGGGATATATCGATTCACTTAGGCAAAAAAATAAATAGTTTCATTTCCTAAGTAGACTTTGTGAGAGCAGATTTATCCCGCTTAAGCTTAGATCTCCGTGAACCTACAAAATAAGTCGGAGCACGGTGTGGTACCGTGCTTAGACCCTTCGACGCTCAAGTTAGTTCTTATCTCAAGAATCGAATAGTAAAATTGGGCAGAGTAACGTTACCTTGGACTATGCTGAGATGGTCTATATATAGTGATCGAGCTAGGTCTAACCATAATCCATCTTGAATAGGATTACTTTACTTTCGGATATGAGGAATCCACTAAGGAATGGATCTCTATATCTTAGGCCAATCAAATCTCATGATTACCACAGACCCTTTGGCATAATCCTGCTTTGATATGTACAAATATTTCATTTTCCTCCTCAGATTCTGTCAACCCCCCAAGGTCCAATCAAACTGTCCCTTGAGGTCAGATTGCCCAGCCTGCTTGAGGTCCGATCTTACTTAGGATTGTTATGCCCATTGAATATTCCAGAAGACTCTACATCGTTCCAGAGACTTCTAGAAACCTCCAAATCAATCATTATTTGATTGAGCCCATAATCGTCTGAGCCTAGACCCATATCTGGCCTCATCGAACCTTATCCAGAATCGTTCTACCTGAGCTCATCCTTCCCCAGCTCGGGTGGCCAAAAATGACTCCTACAAAACCTCCACAGCAGTGTGAGGCTCGACACATGTTGGTCTTGCACTGCTGTTCGCCCAAGATCTTCGGTCTTCGAGGCACATCATTCTTCCTCAACAAGTAATGCGTGAAATCCCAAGCATGTGCTCGTACTGCTCCACCTTCATCATGACCCGTATGTCATCATACCTCATTAGCCATTACGTTTCTTCCCATCCAACGCAACATTTCCCACTTCCAACTCTTTTCAAAAGATCAATCATATCCCTTGAAATATGAAACTACTTATCTCCTCAAACGGCCACCTTGTATTGATTCACACCCCTTCTCAATATATAAATCAAAGGCCTTCTCCCTTTTCATTTTTTACGCCTAAAAAATTTTCATCGAACCCAGAAGGCTCGACTCTGCAATTATTCTACCTGCAAAGTTCCTTCCTTTCAAAAACCCAGAAAACCTTCGACTCTTTTTTTAAAAACTCAGATTTATCCAATGGCCTCCAACAATACTTCCTCTTCCACCCCGATCGAATTCACGATCCTTCAAGATCCCAGCGTCGCCGACTTGATCGACCACTCCAAACCGCTCGCCTTCACTGGAACTCTCCTACAACCGTAATTGACCGCTGCCGAATCAACCCTCGAGCCCCTCACTTTTAAGGTGGATGAGATTGAAATCACCAAACCCCCCATTCTAGAAGTTGAAGCTGACCCCTCCTCCATGCATTTCCAGCCACGTACCACCAATGCCGCTCCTAAGAAAGCCCGCAAAGAACTTTACCCTTCCGCCTTGAAGATTGATTCTGCCGAGGCCCTTGCCTTATTCATTCAAACATTCCACCAGGGGGATAACGATAACTTTCAGTTCGCCCTCGTCCAAGATGAAGCGAGAGTGTCAGAGCTTGAAAAAGCTTAAGGCTCGGGCCTGCTCGTTCATCCTTTCCAAAATGTCTATGGGATTTCCTTTCTGATCCTTGCCTTTATCTGCTATGCTCTTGAGTTCTATGGCATTACTGTGGAGCAATGGTGCCCAGATAGCTTTCGCTATCTGGTCTGCTTTGACCGGCTCAATCGGTGGTTTGACTGACGTATGGGTCTAGCAAAGTTTTGGCTTCTTGTTCAAGTCAAACCTACTCTGGTCAACCAATTCTACCTCTCACAAAGGATCATGTATGTCAAAGAATCTCTGCTGGTCGACCCGCCTTACTCTCCAAAAGTTTGGAAGAAGACTCCCATCCTCGTCTTCGGGGACTAGGAGAAACTCGACCGAGTGGTCGGCTTCAAAGTCCTTACTGCTACTCAACCGTCTTCCTAAGCTGCCGAAGGAGGTGACCAAAGCCGTCGAGTTTCGCTGCGACCTTATCAATGACGCCTTAGATATCCCGGCCAAGTATCACAAATGTCGGTGGCTATGGAGCAAGAAATGCCTCAGACCTGAAAGCCTAGAGGGCATTGTGCCCCTCTAGCATAAGAGCTGCCAAGAGGTGATCGAGGTCCCTCGAGCCGCCCAGGTCCACAAGAAAGGAGCCCCTACCCCCAAGCCCACACATGTCGAAGCTCTTACTGAGCAAGGGAGGGCTCTAAGCCTCGGAAGTGAAGGCTGGTGAAGGCTTTCGAGCTCGCTAAGGACAAGGCTCAAACTGCGAGCCATAGGAGGCTTAGGATCTAGTTTCCCCCACTGTTACTGCCACCACCAATACTGTTACTCCTACCGTTCCTCCACCGTTTCCTCTTCTCAAGAAGATGAGGACTGACCTGGAGGCTTCCCGGCCCAAGAATTTCTCTCTCGGTAAACTTGCATTCTTTCATACTCTAAATACCATCAATCGTACCTTGTTCTTCTCATATAATTTTGCATGCCTTTATAATCTTGTATGCATGTGCTGTGCGTGCTAAATATATGAGATTTGCCATTCCGTTAATCGTACAGCCCCTTGGCAAGGTCGTTGAAGGGATCTTGCCCGACCACCCCCGAGTCTAATTCAAAAGGTCCCAACCAAACCAGGGCTACATCGTTCAACCCCATCGCGATCTTACTGAGGAAGAGGTAGAGGCCATCAGTGAAGGTACTGTGCTCCCTTACGTAGGGGAGCTTATTCCCTCCCAATTCTGCTCGGGTTTGGCTCATGCTGAGATCTCCTACCCATCCTTGGTTTCTATGATCCTCAAGCAGGATGTCGAGGACCTTGGATCATTGGAAACCGGGGATCTAATGACAGCATCCTGGACTTCCCTCTATCGAGTAATATTTCCTTTCATGCTTCTAACATCTTTTTGTGTTTGCTTTACTAAATCTATGCCTTTGTATCTGACACATCATTCTTTTCTTTATTCCAGTCTTTCGCTACCCTTACCGTAGCCTTTGGACACCTGCACGCTGAGGCTAGGGAGGCTAGGGACAAAGTCAAAGAGCGTGAGGGTCACATGAAGGTGCTTGGAGAAGCCCAAGACCTTGCTTGCCGTATGATCGACCAAGGCAAGAGGGACCTGGAGGCCGCATGCTCCGCTCATGAGGAGGAGGTTAAGTCCCTGAAGTCCGAGCTTGAGTGGGCCCGATCTGAGTTAAGAGAGGCGGCAAAGGTTGCCGATGCCAAGTTCAAGAAGGCTCTGGATGCTAAGGACAAGGAGTGCGAGGATCATTTGGCTGCCTTGAAGACCTCTCATAGGCTCCAACTCGAATCTCAATGAGTGGACTAGGAACAGGAATGAGCAGAGCTGATCTGCGCTTATGACCCTTTCGTTGCTGCCTCAAAGACCGAGTCTGAATGAAGCCCTTAACCTGTCCTTACGGTGTAGCTTATGTAATAGCATTAGGATCAATGAACAATGTTTCTCTTCTTTTTTATTTCTTATCGTACATAACTTATTTTTGATCTTGGCCTGGGCCTTTAGCCCAAAAAACTCTTATGCCAAGAGTAAATATCGTACTTTAGTTCATCGTACTTTGCTATATCGTTCTTAGCTCATCGTGCTTAACTGTTCCGTACCTTTCCGTATCGTGCTTTTGTTCCATGCACATCGATCTTGCTTATGGGGCTTAGGGGATCTGCCTATGAGTGTTTTTGGCCTCAGTGCGAATCTTGGACCCCCACAAGTACTAAATGCTCTCGGAAGAGGCTTAAAAAGATTGCTTTGGTAACCTTAAGGTCTCCTGGGAGGTGCTCGCGGTTTTGAGACTACCTCCCTAATGGGGGGTATGCATGCCTACCCTGGTCTGTGTAAAGACCACCATACTCCAGACCCTTCCCTCGACCAAGCTCCTTCATCCCGAGGGATCTTAGCCTTCACAGGGGTATCTGATGCTATCACAAAGACCATACCAGGGTTGCCCTTCGAGCTTAGATCTCACCAGAGTGGCTGTCTGCAATGTCGAGATGGGGTCTGCCAACACTTTTCTCATCGACTTTGACTTATCCCTAGGGCGACATCAGGTGTATATGCTTGGGACTTAGAATGCCCAATTTGCCAGAATATGGCCAAGCCACCAATGGGGTGTTTGTTAATTTTACCACGTACATTCTAACCTCGAGGACTTTACTGACCCAAGATTACTATGAGCTCTCGTGGGTTTTTACTCTGAATGTTTTGGTCTATCCACGGGCGTCCTTCTCAATGCCCTAGTCCTTCCTCCCTCAGAGTGTTTTGGAAGGACTGACTAGCTTGCAGAGTGAAAGTCCTTCCCTGGGAACCAACGTCATCTGCCCCGTTTAAGCTCGTTGCCTTTCCTGGGCTTTAGGCTTCCCCTAATCGTATTTATCGACCCGTGAGCTACTATAGAATACACAGGATCACACTCCCAAGATCAAACACACAAAATCATACTCAATGGATTAGATACACAGAATTGTACTCAATGAATTGAACACACAGAATCGTACTCAAAAGATCAAACACATGGAATTGTACTTTAAATAAATCGTACATTATTAAAAAAAAAGCATAGCCACTAAGATCAGAGACTTTTATTGAATGATCGTACAGTATCGTGTAATGTCTATCACATCGAGCATATCATACTTTATCAATCACATCAAGCAGGAAAGTATCTCACATGCCTCGTCAAACCTGTCAAATAGTTGTACAGTATATATCAAGCTGGTTGGGGAGAGTGCATGGCCCTTCAGGCCCTAAGCCTTCAACTCCGCTCTAACTGGCACTCCTTTAGGTAGAGGGCATTCCACCGTTTATCCATCAAGAATCTGGTTCTCGGATTTTCTAGCTTGCCCTTCCCGTTATAGCCTTCTCTGACTATCTTATATAGCCCTTCCCAGTTTGCCCCCAGTTTTCCCTCTCCTGGGACCTTTGTATTTTCGAACACCTTATGTAGCAATAAGGTTCCAGGGAGGAAAACTCTAGGTTAAACATTCATATCGTAATAGGATTTTATCTTCTGCTAGTCAGAAGCCACCCTTATCTAAGCTTGCTCTCTTCGTTCCTCTAGCAGATCCAACTCGTGTCTCAGGCTTTCTGAATTGCTTTCCACTGTCCGTTCTGTCAGCTTAAGGTTAGGGATCTTATATATGGTTGATTGGAATGACTGCCTCTGTTCCGTAAACCAATGTGAAGGGAGTTTCCCTAGTGGGTTTCCTCTTAGTTTTGTCATTCGATATGCTCAAAGTACGTTTGGGAGCTGGGACACCCACTTCCCCTTCGCTAGTTGATCGAGCCTCCTCCTTAGGCCTTGCAATATCATTTTATTCGAGGCCTCTACCAGTCCATTGCGCTGAGGGTATCTGGGGGTAGAGAAGCGGATCTTGATGCCATGATCGGTGCAGTAGTCCCTAACCTCTTGGCAATTAAACTGAAGGCCATTTTCCGCTACGATCGTTTGTGGGATTCCAAACCTGTATATTATAAACTTCCAAATGAAATTTTTTACCTCTGTTCCTCTGATTTTAGACAAGGCCTTAGCTTCGATCCACTTGGAGTGGTAGTCGGTGGCTACAAGGAGGTACATTTTCTGTCCGCCCCCAGCTCCAGTTGGAAACTCTCCCATTATGTCTAACCCCTACTGTGCAAAGGCACATGGTATTAAAACCGAGTGCAACTCCTCCGGGTGCAGGGGGTTGAAGGGCGTGTCTTTGACAGGCTTCACAAGTATTGGCATATTCCATGCAATCATTCTTCATCATTGGCCAGTAATACTCTTCGGTCAAGCATCTTACCACAAGATTCCTGCCTCCAATGTGCATGCCACATATTCTGAAGTTGAGCACTTACATAATCGTTCTCACCTGGGTGGGATGCGCTGCCTACTAGTCTGGTCCCCCGAAGGATCACCTGTATAACTTCCCCTCTTTGATGTTGTATCTCGCTGCTTGTCATACTATCCTTCTAGCCTCCACCCTTTCCTCCGGCAAGATGCCCGCTTCTATATAGTTCATTATTTCATCCAGCCAGGAGGGTCCCAGCTGGACGGGCATTACACTCAAGATCTTCTACTCGTCCGTGCTCAGGTTAGGCAAGTGCTCTACAAGGATCATTCTTCTAAGTTAATAGTCAACGTTGGAGGCTAGATTTTCCAAAGCATCTCCGTGCGTGTTCTCTGACCTCTGGAGCTGCATGATTGAAAATTCTTCAAACTGAGCGACCAGCCCTTTAGCCAACCTTAGATACGCCTCCATGGACGCGTGGTGGGCTGCGTATTCTCCTAGGACCTAGTTTGCAATCAGCTGTGAGTCACAAAACACCCTGAGTTTTTTATGTTCAGTTCCCTTGCTAGCCTCAGGCCTGCCAATAGGGCTTCATACTCGGCTCCGTTATTTGTGGCCTTCCATCCCAAGGTTAGGGCTTGTTCCATGATCATTTCGTCTGGGTTTTTAGCACCAAGCTAGCTCCAGCCCCCTTATCCTTCGATCATCCATCCGTGTACAATGTCCAATGATCTACCCCGAGCACCTCTTCCTCCTTCTCTCTCTTTTCCTGCACCTCCAGCTCAGGCATAGTAAACTCTACTAAGTAGTCTACCAAAGTTTGCCCCTTCATCGCTATTCTAGGCATGTACTCAATATCGTGCTGTGCCAGTTCGATGGCCCATTTAGTCATTGTTTTGGGCGAAACCCGTAGGGATTCTGTCCCGTCGAGGTGTAGATTTTGGATATAGGATCGCTCCCAAGTGCTCTGATGATAGATCTAGAACACTTGCGTTATCTGCAAAATAACAATTTGAGCCTAAGAGGTCAAGACGGGATTGGCTCGCCTTCAACGCTCAGATGCTTAAATCAGTAAATGACATGATTGACTGGGTAAAGTAACTGTAGGAGTTAAATTGAATTACCCTTCCCTTGGAGTAGATACCACATATTTATGGCTAGATGATCTTGGCAACTCAAGATGATTCTCAATGTGGGACTAGTTTTCTTACCATTTTGGTGCAAGGGAAAGACTGATCTACATTAGGATGACTGAGGGGCATGCTGGTAAACGACAACTTTGTTCCATACAGCCTACACGTGACGCGCGTTACTCTTCATCACGTGCATCATACGGAAAATCGGGCCGTCGTGACCGAACTTCCCTTGCCTGTGTAGTGGAGGTGCACAAGTCATTTGACCGGGCAGAAAGGTAGGCATGCACGTGACGCACGTTGGTGTGCCTCACATGCCTTGTACGACCTGAACCTGGAATGACTGAACTGCCCCTGAGCCTGGCAAGTGGCCTTTTGCATAGCGTTTCTAGGCTTTTTGTGTAGAGTAAAGTATGTTTTTTGGGTTTAGCACATTGCGTACTAAAAAGTCCTCCAAGTCCTCGAGTCAAGGGTGAACCTTGGATGGGGAGTTGACTAGAATCAATTCTTCCAAAAAACATTTTTACCATAGTGTCATCCCATTCTGACCCGACTTGCTCGGGGTACGGTGAGGCATACTGGAGTCCCTCAACTTCCCGATCAAGGTTGACCTTTACCAACCTCTACATTCAAAACGCCTGCCCCTAAGGCACGGCTTATTCAAAGATGAATAGGGTATCGTGGGATCTTGTTCTTGGGATGGGGGTAGCCTCTGATGTGATGCGTGGGTAACAAGGTTTGTGCTATTTAGAGGCGTTTTTTGCGGAGATGCTGAGCTAGCGTTTTGTTGGGTTCGCGGGGGGAGGAGGCTCATAAGTAACCAATACACTGAGTTAGGCATTTCGAGTTATGGGACATCCAAGAGGATCATTCGCTGGGGAGTCCGTTATGTGGAACGAAGTGCGTGGTAAAATGAACCCACACGCGTTCTGGCCGCTGGGGGCCTCCTGACGTGCAACGACTAGGGTTTTTTTGGGCTCGAGAGGAGTTTAAGTCCCCAGGTAGACAATACCTCTAACGGTGTGCGCGATTGGGGAGCGTCGCGTTTAGGGTGATCGGCCGTTGACGGCGCCCGTCGTGATTTGGTTGAGAGTTACTATTTATCGCATTTTGAGGATTTTTCCTGGATGGGTACTTTTCTGTCTTTCTGCAACCTTATATGTGAGATTTTAAAGTTGGAACGTTCGACCACGGTGGTGCGAAGCGTTCCGTTTCATGGTGTATTACCGTTGTGGTTATTGATGCATGTCCAACACCTGTCGCCGAGCACGGGGCTCAAGGGAAGTGACTTGGCGCAGAGAACCTGCACTGACTGTCATAATGGTGTGACAGTTAAGATGGGGCATTTGAGTTTTGAATTTGAAATGCTGCTTGCTATGTGGCATGCATCGACAGTATCATGGCCAAACAGATCGATGGTTGGGACGAACCGACGTTTTCAGTCCCTAGGCTATATAAGGCCGTGTTTTACCCTACTTGGGTTTATTTTACCTTCCTTTGAAGAGTTGTGTGTGAGAGCTTTGATTAGAAGAGGACTGTTGCTTCATTGTGTTCGAGAGAAGAAGAGTTTGTGGAAGATTTTTGAAGCTGTGTTTGTAATCCTTTAGTAAGGCTTCTTTATTCTTCTGTTATGCTTGCGGATTTGTTTGTGTTTTGCTTTCGCGCTGTTCTTCGACATCTTGTTGTTGTCTGTTTTTTGGGTTGGTGTAGTGGTTTAGGCAGCCTGAAATTCCAATAGATGTGTTATCTTTTAGCAATTTCTGGCATGTTTTGATTTCTCAGACGTGTTTCTGTGGCGCTCGACATGGCCCTTGATGTATTTTCCTTTGTCAGGCCGTTTGCGTTGAGACCATGAATCTGTCCTCTCCCGTTTACGTGTCAAGCGATGAAACGCATAGGATAGTTAATGGTAGGAGGAGGCGCCCTAAGATTTATGTAAGCGTGACGAAGTTGAATCGAAAGTTGGGGCTTTCGCTGGAGTCATTCAGTATGAGTCAGACACTTTCTTCATTGTCGTCGTCGTCATCATCTAGTAGTATAGAGTCTAGGCGCGTTGTGCTTAGCCCTGACCCTCTGTGTTTTGTTCCCCCTGATGCCCGCCCCCTATTATTGACTGCGGCGTCCATTCTTGTAGGGGTTGTGGCT
This sequence comes from Geum urbanum, assembly GCA_946800695.1. NCBI lineage: Eukaryota > Viridiplantae > Streptophyta > Magnoliopsida > Rosales > Rosaceae > Geum > Geum urbanum. Next base: position 68,348,413 of record OX326998.1, on the reverse strand, counting down.
TCGGAGGCCTCTCAATGCCAACAGAGTAGGACTATGACGTCGATGTCACAAATTACGGAAGACAAGCTGCGAACCATGAAGGGGGGGTGCCATCTTCCACTTTTTTGAGGACGGGATGCCCATCCAGGAGCCCGTTGCATCGTGCTTGGAGGCAAAGTGCGAGAGCTTCTATGACAAGTACGGAGTGCCGCAGGACAGCGTGGTGCTCAGGCTGTTGGGACCTGGTGAAACCTTTAGCCGCCCTCTTAAAGGTTTTACGTATGCGTATGAATGGTATCTGAAGAACGAGATGAACCTGCCTCTTCATCCGTTCTTCCAGTTCATACTTTCCCACTGAGGAATCTCTTTGGGTCAATGCGGGCCCATTTTTGTGAAGATTCTGACGTGTCTATATAACATGTTCAGACTCTCCAGGATGGATTGCCCCAGCATCGCAAAGATTGGATATTTCTGCAGACACGTGTATGCACAACGGGATTTCGACCTGGGTGCCGTTATGATGGCGGCAAAGGAAGGGAAGCAGTGGTGGTTCCAGGGCGTTTAGTCTTCTGCTGGCGGGTGGTGCAAGAAGGCGTTCCTTGTTGATGGAAATTGAGAATTTGGGAATCGCACGGGCGTTGACTTTTGCCCAAACGTCCCGACTGGGTTTGAGCCGTTAGGTTGTTCTTTTGAGTATACATTGTTGTTCCTTGTATGCATCTTACTCTTCTTGTTCTATTGCGTCGAGCTGTACTCACTTGGTTTATTCTTCTTTTGCAGTGGAGTATTACTTTCCTCCTTGCGAGAAGGAGCGACTGCGTTTGGAGCAAGTGTTGTACCATTGGGATCGTCCTGAAGCTTGCCGCAGTTACTGGGCATTGTTGCATCCTGACATTGTTTCCAGAATAAAAATCTTTCGAATTCCTGGTACATGTATCGGTTGTGTTTGCTTTGCGTTATCCCCCCATCCTTTTTTTGTTCTTTTGTTTCTGCGTTGCGTTGTTCTTAATGATTCGTGCCGTCTTTGAGCAGGGAAGAGAGCGTTCAACACTGAGGGAGCGATGATGAAGGCGAAGGTTGGTGGGATGCTTAACCTGGTTCTCCTAGTAAAGGACCAAGAAGGCCAAGTTGACTCGGGACGCTAGTGGGAAACTAGTGCGGACCTCAGTTGTCCAAGAGAAGGTTCCCCATCCCGAGCATGAGGAGCTGAACACCCGTTAGGTGGCGGTCCCTGCATCGGGTGTTGTTGCTGGTCCTTATGAAACAAAATGCCTTCAAGCCGATAAGAGGAAACGGAAGGCGGAGGGTCCACTCGAAGCCCATCATACAAGGATGAAAGCTTCCTCGGTCCCCAAGGCAAAGACCAAATCAGTGTCGTTCGCGTCGCATTCGAGAAGTGGCTCCTGGTCCGTTGTGGGCTTAAACGATGCAGACACTGAGTCAAATACGGGACGCACTCCTCCCCGGAAAGACGTCCTTATCGTGAACGATCCTCCCAGCGTTGCAGTGCCAGGGGGAGAACGGGTTGTCACTCCCCCACCTCATGATCATGCACAGGCTGCTTCACATGCGCCCCCGCCTCCCGTTGGGGGTGCCCAAACTGAGAAGACCGTCGCGGCATCGTCTGCCTCTCCTGCTCCTAATCAAGATGCCCCTAATCTGACTGGGCCTGACTTGTCAAGTGACTTGGTGGAACGTTTCCATGTGTGTAGTAAGAGGGCCGCGACGCTAGAGGTGGCCAAGGCACAACGGCTTCTGGCTGTCAAGCTGGGACGAGGGAGAGCACGCGCCAAACTGATGGTAGACGCTGCGCGGTTGGTGCTCGATATGCACCAACAAATCCTGATGGATAGGGGTGTTGATGGCCCAGACAGCCTTGAGTAGACTCGGGAGCAAGTTAGCCGTCTTGAGGCAGAGGTCAAGGAACAGACTGAGTCTAGGCAGAGGACGCAAGACGCTCTGTTTCAGAGTTCGAACTCGGAGGAAAGGAATAAAAAGAAAATTGCAGATTTTGAGCGTTCTGTCCAAGAGCTTACTGCGTCCAAGGCTGAGCTGGAAAGGATGGTGGCCAAGTTGCAGCCGAACCTAGATACGGCCCACATTTGTTTGGACACGCGGGAGGAAAGTCGTCTTGAAGGGGTGAAGAAGATCGAGGAGCTACAGGGGAGGCTGAATGATCTTCAACTTGAGCTAGACGCACTTCGAAGCCAGCATGAGGCAGATCGTGCTAAGTTGGAGGAGGAGTGCGCTCAGCTGAGGCGATCCATTCTGGATGACAGCTCACGCTTCGAGCTCAAGGAGAAGGCAGTGAAAGCTTTCCTAGCATCTGAGAGGTACTTGCAGCTTGAATTTCAGACTGTGCTGCGGATAATGAAGGTATTGGAGAAATCCAAGTACTTCGACGCAAAGCAGTATCAGGCTGATCGGGCTACGGATGAGCTTTACCTTCTTGATGAGGAAGACGATGGTAGGGCATCGGGGGAGGAGGATGAAGAAGATGATGGAGACTCTGGCGATGACGTCGTTGAGGATGAGCCTGCCAAGGATGAATGAACATATGATTCTGCTACTCTATTTTTCTTGTTAGGACCTGTTTATGGGCTTTTGTTATTTGTACTTGTATCGGATATTTCTATTTTTAATGTTTACGTTGCCCTTTCTTTCGCTTTTCATACTTAACGTTCTACTATTTTGCCTTTGTTGTAAGTACCTTTCTTGTGTTGATTGTTACTCACGTTGCGTTTATGTATTGAATGGATGTATGTGGTGAGTTCTTATTATTTGAACATAGAGGCCTAGCGTTAGAAGTAATAGAACATATGTGTCGTAGACAAGCACAGTATAAGCACCAAATGTGATCATGTTTCAATACCATAAAGCGTTGTACATGCCTCAGGTGGTCACATGGTGACTTACAAAAAATATAATGAACCCTAGAACATGAGCAAAAATATATGCGTAGTTGTGCGGGATGCTCTAGTGATAGTATTTCCGTAGGTGCTCGATATTCCATGGGTGAGATAGAACGGTGTCGTCCTTCTCACTAAGGTCAAACAAGCCTGGGCTGGCAGCATCTACGATCTTGTACGGCCCCTCCCAAACTGGTCGCAGGCTTTTCACCATTCCCTGAATGGCCTTGAGCACCCAGTCTCCAACTCGGAGTAGGCGGGCGTGAACGCGTTGATTGTAAAAGCGCGCAATCTTTTCTTTAATGGTCTTGTTACAGTAATGGGTCATGTTTCGCTTTTCTTCTAACAGGTCGTTGTACAAACGTAAGCCGACTCCGTTCTTCTCGGGGTCAAATGCTTCCACCCTCGGGCTCTGGTAAGTCAATTCTAGGGGGAGCAGTGCTTCCGTACAAAAGGTTAGGGAGTAAGGCGTTTCACCTGTAGCCGTTGTGGCCGTTATGCGAATTGACCATAGGATCTCAGGAAAGAGCTCGGCCCATTGCCCAAAGTTTGGGCTACCTCGTCGCATTGCTTGGAGTTTACGTTTTAGACCCTCCTTAATGATTTTGTTCACCGCTTCCACTTGTCCATTGCATTGGGGGTAAGCAGGTGAGGAGAATAGGAGGTTAGTCTCTAGTCTCTTACAGAACGTAATGAGTTCAGGATTGTTGAATTGTGTGTCGTTATCTTTGATGATGTTAATCGGGGCACCGTAACGGCAGAAGAACGTTCTCCAGAGGATTTTCTTGACCTTCTCCGTTGTGATCTGGACGAATGGTTCAGCCTCAATAAACTTGGTGTGGTAGTCTATGATGACTATTGTGTAACGGTATTAGCCTTTGGTCTTTGGTAGTTCTCCAATGAGATCCAGGCCCTACTGCACTAATGGTATTGGGGATAAGATATTGGAGAGCGGTGTAGCTGGCGAGTGCCCTCGATGGGAGTGGAACTGACAGGCCTGGCATGCATTGGCAATCCCCGATACATCTGCATGAATGGTGGGCCACCAAAAGCCATATCGTAACACCTTGTGAGCGATGGAACGGGCCCCAACATGGTGGTTGCACTGCCTATTTTGTATGTCTTCCAGGAGGGATCGCCCTGCCCTTGTGGAGAGGCATCTCAAGTTGGGCCATGTGCATCTTTGCCTGTATAGGTGACCGCCACAAATGCTGAAGTTAACAGCCTTAGCGATGATCGTTCTGGCCTATGTTTTGCTTGCGGGATGGGATCTAACCAGTCTGGTTCAGCAGGCTCGACGGGTAACATCTCGAGGAAGCTCCTCTTGATGCTTGGTCTATCCAGCATTTCAACCTTTTGTGAGAATGAACCATGTACCATTTTGGCCGTTGCCAGACGTGCTAGAGCATCGGCGTGGGCGTTCTGCTCTCTTGGTACTTGTGTGATACTGTAAAATTTGAATTTGGAAAGGTAATATTTTGCCAATGCCATGTATGCTTCCATGGAATCATCTTTGGCCTCGAAGTCCCCTTTTATCTGACTAACCACAAGCTGGGAATCACTGAAGATGTTTACGTCTGGAGCGTTTGAGATGCGTGCCAATTGCAGGTCAACTATAAGTGTTTCGTACTCAGCCTCGTTGTTTGATGCCTTGAAGTTGAATCGTAGGGCGTACTCAGAATGAGCATTATTTGGCCCAGTCAGTATAATACCCGGGCCACTGTTTGTCTTGGTGGCTAAATCGTCAACGTACAAGTTCCACCTAGTTGTTGGAGTTGTAGTGGAGGGCGATGCAGTGACAAGACGGGAATGTTCGAGCTCAGGCTCCGCTTCAGTATATTCTGCTATAAAGTCTGCCACAGCCTGGGCTTTGATGGTCGTTCTAGGTTTGTATCCGATGTCAAATTCACTAAGCTCGATGGACCATTTGCTGAGGCAGCCACTATGGTCAGGAGATTGATGCCCCTGCTTTAAGAGGAGGTTTGTGAGCACCTGGATTTTTTGCACTTGGAAATAAGGCCTTAAGCATCGAGCAGCTGTGACGAGAGTGAAGGCCCACTTGTCAAATGCTGGGTAGCATTTCTCTACTCTTGCGAGTCCCTTGCCTGTAGAAAAGACGGGGAGCTCAGCATCAGCATCGTGTCACACTAGGGTGGAGCTAACGGCTATGAGAGAGATAGCCAGGTATAAGTATAGTGTTTCACCTTGCACTAGTCTCGAGAGTATGGGAATGGAAGCTAGGTATACCTTGATTTGCTGGAATGCGTTCTCACAGGTAGACGTCTAGTCGATGGAGCGCTTGCTGTGGGCAAGGTGTATGACCTTGAAGGACGGTTCGTACTTGTTAGAAAATCGAGAAATGAAATGATTTAGGGCAGCAAGCTTACCTGTAAGGCTTTGCATTTCCTTCTTATTCACAGGGGGTTTTATATCCATGATGGCCTTGACCCTTTTGATGTTGGCCCCGATACCCCTCAGGCTAACTATATACCCCAAGAATTTACTGGCAATGACGCCGAACGTGCATTTTGCGAGGTTGAGGCGAACGTTATGCTCAATCAAGCTTTGGAAGACAATGCGGAGGTTGGCAATGTGGTCTTTGGCCATTTTGCTTTTGACTAAAATGTCGTCAATATATACCTCCACAACGGAGCCGTTGACATCGCGAAATATATGTGTCATGAAACGCTGGTAGGTAGATCTTGTGTTCTTGAGACCGAACGGCATGACCACGTAGAAGTAGAATCCTTTGTCAGTAGTGAACGTCGTAGCTTCTTGATCTTTTGGGTTCAGGAAAATCTGGTTGTAGTTAGAGTACGCGTCTAGCGTTGAGAGGAGTTCATATCTGACCGTTGATCCACGAGTTTGTCTATTCTGGGGAGTGGGAAGCTATCCTTAGGGCATGCCTTGTTCAGATTTGTGTAGTCGACGCACATCCGCCAACTCCCGTTGTTCTTTGGAACCATCACCGCGTTTGATATCTACTTGGGATAGTAGACTGGTCGTATAAAGCCCATTTTGAGTAAGTGTTCCACTACAGTGTTCATCACGTCATAATGCTCAGCGTTGTATGTGTAACGCTTTTGTTTGACTAGCTTGCTGTTTGGGGCGATGATCAACCTGTGAGAGATTAAATCGATAGAGATGCCAAGCATATCGACGTAAGACCATGCAAAGACAGTGTTGTACTCGCGAATGAGGTTGGTCAACTCCGTCTTAATGCTGACGTCTAAAGTAGCCCCGACGTGGATCTTCAATTCTGGGTGGGCTGGATCGATTTCAATTTCAACGATGGAATCCCCGGTCTCAACAGGTCTGAGCGCGTTCACACCGTCCCTTAGAGCACCAGGCCTCTCTACTTTCATGTTTAGGACGGGTGTGTTTGCCACCTTCATGACCTTTTGGTGTACGATGTGACCAGTGCGGGGGTTGACTGGGCGCGTCACGAAGTTGTAGCCACGTACCGAACCTTTGCCAAAGTCCGTTGGGAACTTCATGTATAGCATGTGACCGGCCGTAATGGCTCGAAATTTCTTGAGGGCTTGACGGCCAAGAATTACGTTATAAGAAGAATGTAAATCTACCACAATAAAAACTGTAAAAACTTCCCTTTGAGGAGTTCCCGTGGCACCGAGGCCTAGACGCATGTAGTCATTACCGAGAGGGTAGACGACGTCACCTGAGAAGCTTATGAGGGATTCGTTGTCCTGAGATAAGGAATGGTCAGGCCGGTTTAGCTGCTCATATGCGCTGAGGAAGATCACGTTAGCACCAGAACCTGAATCGATGAGGACGCGCCTCACCTTACACCTGTCTATAAAAGTGTCGATGACAAATGAGGCGTCCGTTGGGGGAGCTCCTAGCTCATCTACCTTGGAGAAATTGATTGGCTCCAAGTAACGGCGTTACGCCTTAGGTTCGGAGCTCGACGTGACGGATAACACTTCTCGAGATAAGGCATCCGCTCGTCACTTACCCCCATATATCGTGGAAATTTCTTTCCGAGCTTCGATGAATGCGATCTGTTTACCTTCATCAACGCAGTATTGATTGAGCTTGCCTTTATAAAATAGCTCCTGTATGATCTTCTTTAAAACGTTGCAATCTTTTGTGTTGTGGGTTTCAGATTCCTGGTATTTGCACCAATTGTTGGTGTTCCTCAACGGTGCCTTACGCATCTTAGGCTTAGGTTGAGCTATCAAATGCTTATTGTTAGCGAGGATCTACGCATAGGTGGCGTTTGTGACAGTGTAGACCATTCGGTCTGGAGAACGACGTTTTTGAGATTTAGGTGGCCATCGTTGTGGGTTCGGAATGGGAGAACGATGTCCTTCCGAGGCATTGTTCCTGCCTTGGACAGGGAACCGACGACGTTCTGGGGTGTGTTGTCTATGTGGGCTCAGCTTCCGCTCTAGAGTATTGGAACGGTGTCGCTTCTGTTCTGGTGTGCGTGAAAGGTGACGCCTGTCCTTGTAGCCATGTCGATTGGGAAGTGTGTAGCCGTCCCGTTGGCCCCAGACCCAGTTGTGGACCTTAGCCTTCTTGACCGTCATATCGAGGGTGGCCTTGTATGTGATTTAATCCTTTCGGATCAGTTTTTCTTTGAAGAGTGAAGACTAGAGTCCTTCTACTAACAGTGTTTGAGCCATCTGCTTGTCCAAATTTAGGCAAAGCTGAGCGGCCTCCCTGAAACGGTTGATGTAGGACGACAGGTTTTTCAGAGCCCCCTCTGTCAGACGGAGAAGAAAGACTTGGTTGTGCTGTGACGTGTTTGTAATTGGTACCGCTTCAGGAAAGCGTCCATTAACTCGTCAAAGGATGATATGGAACCGGGGGCCAGTTCAAAAAACCAATTGAGCGTCTCACCCGTAAGTGTTTCAAGGAACAAGTAGCATAGCGTCACGTCGTCGTGTCTGTGACCCGCTGTAAAAGAAAGGAATCGGTCAAGGTGGGTGCTAAGGTTTCCTTGCCCAGAATACAGTTCATCCTTCCACATTTTCGCCCTTGGGTGACGTCCCACATTGGTGATGGAGAGGGAAAACGGGGTCGTGCACAGTGTGTAAAACACTGTGTAATGATGGTTGCGAGTCTGTCTCAGTTCATTTTCCAAATCAGCCAGTCGGCCGAGGATTTGAGCTGTCGTGTCTTGGGAAGCAGGTGTCTTAATGGCGGGCGAACGACCAAGAAGTAGCGGATTGATCAGCTGTGTGTTCATATGGATCATATTGTGTCGTTCCTCTCGACGGCCAAGTTCGAGTTGCTGGGCCTGCATGGTGCTTAACATATCACTGAGACGCCCGTTGGTGCGTTAAGTTGGGTCCCATTCCGCCCTAAGCTCAGCGAGTTACGCCAACAGTTGGGTGTGAGTTATGCTAGTATCAGCTGGGATGCTTGGTGCAACAGTTTGGGACAACGTTCCCATGCCGCTGGATGTACCTGCGTTAGGGGGTCTAGGTATTTGGCATTATGAGCGGTTCAAAAGTTTGTAAACGGTCCACAGCAAGGGTGATCATGCCGTCTTGGCCGTTAGTAGCCATAAAGGAAGAATGGAATGGGCTTTTTAGTGTTGTGAGAAAATTTTATTCGTCCTAGACAGCGCCAATTGTTTTGGGCGAAACCTGTAAGGGTTCCGTCCCGTCAAGGGGTAGATTTTGGATATAGGATCGCTCCCAAGCGCTCTGATGATAGATCTAGAACACTTGCGTTATTTGTAAAATAACAATTTTAGCCTAAGAGGTCAAGACGGGATTAGCCCGCCTTCGACGCTCTGATGCTTAAGTCAGTAAATGACGTGATTGACTGGGTAAAGTAACTATTGGAGTTAAATTGAATTACCCTTCCCTTGGAGTAGATACCACCTATTTATGGCTAGATGATCTTGGCAACACGAGATGATTCTCGATGTGGGACTAGTTTTCCTACCATTTTGGTGCAAGAGAATGACTGATCTCTATTAGGATGACTGAGGGGCATGCTGGTAAACGACAACTCCGTTCCGTACAGCCTACACGTGATGCGCGTTGCTCTTCATCACGTGCGTCGTACGGAACTGGGCTGTCATGACCGAGCTGCCCTTGCCTGTGTAGTGGGGGTGCACTGGTCATTTGACCGGGCAAAACGATACGGCCTGCACGTGACCCGCATTGGTGTGCCTCATGTGCGTTGTACAACCCGAATCTGGAATGACCGAACAGCCCCTGAACCTGGCAAATGGCCTTTTACATAGCATTTTTAGGCTTTTTGTGTAGAGTAAAGTATGTTTTTTGGGTTTAGCACATTGCGTACTAATAGCCACCCTACTCGAGGAGTCCGGGGTATGGAGGATCGTTCTCGGTGGATATTCAGTCATGACGATGACTTTGAAAGCTTGAAACTATGGGCGAAGCTTACGCGACGACACGACCAGGGCTAGTATCAGCCTTTCCAGCTTAGGGTAGCAGGTCTCTAGGTCGAGGAGAGCTTTAGACATGTAGTATATGGGTAGCTGCCCCCCAGTTTCTTCTCAAACCAGAACTCCGCTCACTGCTACGTTGGAAACCGCCAAGTACAGGGAGAGAGATGAGGTTTGGCTTAAGTGCTTAGAATGCCCTCTCGCATTCTTCTGTCCAGAGCTCACCCTTAGTCTTTTTGAGTACCTTGAAGAATGGCTTACATTTGTCGGTCGATCTGGATAGAAACCTTCTTAAGGCCGCCAGTTTTCTGTTCAAGCTCTGGATTTCCTTCACCGTGGATAGGGATTTCATCTTGACAATCGATGCGACTTGATCCGGGTTCACCTCTATTCCTCACTGCATCACTAGGTATCCCAAGAACTTTCCAGATTCTACCCCAAACGTGCACTTTTTGGGGTTCAGCTTCATGCTAGTGTTGGCGCAAGAGATCGAAGCATCCCTTTAGGTCGGACACGTGGTCTTGCCTGCTCTTGCTCTTGACTAGCATATCATCCACGTACACCTCCATTATGTCCCCAATCAAGGGCTTGAATACCTTGTACACCAGCCTTTAGTACGTCACCCCTACATTTTTCAACCCAAAGGGCATTACCTTGTAGGCGTAGACTCCTTTCTCTGTCACAAATGCCGTCTTCGCCACATCGTCCTCTGCCACCTTGATTTGGTTGTAACCACTGTAAACGTCCATGAAGCTGAGGAGCTCATGACTTGCAGTGGAGTCTACCAACTGATTGATCCTAAGGAGGGGGAAGCCGTCCTTGGGGCATGCCTTGTTGAGGTCCGGGATGTCGACGCAGACCCTCGGCTTCCCATTTTTCTTCTTGACAAGGACAACATTAGAGAGCCACTCAGAGTGTGGGACTTCCCTAATGAACCCCGTTGTGAGTAGCTTTTCCACTTCCTGTTCAACTACCATGTTACCTTCCACCGTAAACGTTCTCTTCCTTTGTGCTATGGGCCTGAATTTATGGTCCACATGAAGCCGGTGCTCAATCACTTACTTGTCGATCCCCGGCATGTCCCATGATAACCACGCAAATACATCCTTATATTCCCTCAGCAAGTCCATCAGCCTCTTTCGTTCAACTCCACTTGGGCCCGATCCAACTCTCGCACATCGATCTGGTCGGTCTTGATCGAAAGGTTCAAGTGTTACTTCTTCCTCTGCCTTTTCCTTAAGGAAAGTTCCTGGGGGGTCTAGTTCTATATCTAACTCATCTATCTCGGCATCCCGGCCCCCGTTCTATGATTGTTATGCCAACGGAACTGGGGCAACCGTGTCCCCAGCTTCGCCCTTTGCTTTCTTTCCCATACCCTTGGTGGCCAACACCGTACACAACCTTGTCGTGGCTCTGTCCCCCTAAATGGTGATGGTGCCTTCAAGGGTTGGATACTTTAGGACCTGGTGGTAGGTTGATGCCACCGCCCCCATCTGATGGAGCCAGGGCCTTCCTAGGATTGCGTTATGGGGGGACGGGGCGTCTACCACAGCGAACCATGTGGTCCGGTTGGTGAAGGGCATGTCCACCTGGAGGGGGATAATCCCCAAGTCCTCACCCTTGATCCCTCGAAGCCTATGAGGGTCATTCGATGATCTTTGATTGCCTCCATCAAGCCCATCCTCTCTACGGCATCCTTGAATATAACATTCACGATGGCTCCATTGTCGACTAATACTCAGGCCACAGTCATGTGGGCTATCCTGATGTTTAAAACCAGGGAATCGTCATGGTCCTCCCCCTGCTCAGGGAAGTCTGTGTCCGAAAATACGAGTGTGTTCCTCCTTGTTCGGAGCATAGGTCCACCCTCAGCTTTGAGATTCTTCGATTCACGCTCCCTCTCTTCGAGGGTGACCCCCAGCTCCTCTGCCTCTGCCATAATATAATTTAAGTCGAGGAAGGTGGTATCTCTAGGGTACTCGAGGGCCTGGAGGATATAGTTCAACACTGGGTACTTCTCCTCTTGGCCCTTAGGTGGTGGTGGTAAGGTTCCATTGTTTCTCTGACGCTTTCCATTACCTTATGACCTCAGTGAATCTTTAAGCTTTTTTTTGTAGTCTTTCGTCAGGTATTCCCAACAGTACCTCTATTCCACCAACTCTCCGAAATACTGCTTGAAGACTCCGCAATCGACCGTCTTATACCCATTGGCCTTATGGTAGGCGCAAAAGTCTCTCGAATTGCCCTTGTCTGTCATCGGTGATGGCCTTTTAATCAAAGGCTCGTTATTGATGTGGTGGAGTATGGTGGAAATCGAGATTGTTGTGGGGGGAACAAACAATTTTCTACCCTAAGCGGCAGGCTGGTGCCTAAAGGCCTTCCTCTTGTTATCGTTGTTGCTCCTCCCCTGACTAGCATTGCTGTAAGTCGTGTTTCTCCAAGAGTTGCAGCTGTTTCCACCTCCGGGCGCTTTTTCCATCAGAGCGTCCCTGACGTTATAGGTCCTCATGTCCTCTAGCCGAGCATAATCTAAGGCCTCATGGTACACCGTGGATAAGTCCTTAGTCTTTTTCTTAATCAACTTGCTAGCCATCTCTGAATCCATGCCAAGCTGTTAATTAACGTCGTGGCTGCTACAGTCTTTTGCAGTCAACTGTCGCATATTCCTTCCTAAACCTTGTAACCCAATCCCTCAGGCCGTCCCCACTCCTCATCATGAGGGATGAGAGGTAGGTCATGTCTTTTGTTCCCTCGGTGCTACTTTCATATCTTTTGAAGAAAGCCGCTTTCAGACTCCGCCAATCTTCGATCAACCCTGAGGGGAGCATCTCATACCACTGCAAGGTGTGGTCCTTCAGGCTTGCCTGGAACATCTTGCACATCCAAGTGTCGTTTGACTAGCTAGTGGCCATGGCAGATTGGTAATTCCTGACATGTTGGTACGGGTCTAAATCCCCCGAGTACCTATCAAACCTGGGGTGACTCCACTTCCTGGGAGGCTCAACATCCTGGATGAAATGAGCCAGAGGATTCTGAGACATCCTCCTAGCCCTCTATTCTGCTTCTAATTCTTTCTTGAACATCCTTTCCTTCCTCAGCCTCTCAGTTTCTTGGTTAGCCCTAACGTTTTGGGCACGCTGCGTCTCCATCATGTTCTAGAGAGTCGTTACCCCCTGGGTCTCTGGTTTGGTCATCACCTCCTGCTAGTCGTTCTGCTCGGCTACTAGGACCCTTTACGCCTCCGGCACTGGCGGATCGGGTCGGACTAATCCTTGGTTTTTCAATAGCTCTACCAAATTCAGCAGGGTGGTCTGGACAGTAGCCACAGTTCCTGCCAACTCGTTCGTATTCCTAGCGGCCCCTTCAGTAGATTGATGCAACGTAGCTATGTCGATTCTCAGGTTCATATATTGTTCCTTAGCCCGATGGAGGCCCTGATCGACCTTAGCCCTCCATCCCCTGGCTTCTTCGTTTTCCTGGTCAGAAACATCTTCGTCTCTCATGTGCCCATCTTCCGCGAGGTTCCTCGACTGAACCTGATGCGTGAGGGCACTCCCGCGTCTCGATGCCCCTGAGTCAAGGGTGATTTGGTTGTTTCCTGTTGACAGGGTTGCTTCCTCATCGTGCTGATTACCTGTGTTAGTGTTGTCTTCCATAATTCTTCTATTCACGGGAGTTAGCCTAGGGTTCCGCTCTCAACGAGAGCACCAATTTGTGAGAGCAGATTTATCCTGCTTCAGCTTACCTACAAAACAATTTGGAGCACGGTGTGGAACCGTGCTTAGACCCTCCGACGCTCAAGTTAGTTCTTATCTCAAGAATCGAATAGTAAAATTGGGAAGAGAAACGTTACCTTGAACCATGCTAAGATGGTCTATATATAATAATCGAGCAAGGTCTAAGCATAATCCATATTGAATATGATTACTTTACTTTCGGATAGGAGGAATCCATTCAGGAATGGATCTCCATATCCAGGGGCAATCAAATCTCATGATTACCACAGGCCCTTTGGCATAATCCTGCTAGGAAATGTACAAATCTTTCCTTTTCCTCCTCAGATTCTGTCAACCCCCCAAGGTTCGATCAAACTGTCCCTTGAGGTCAAATTGCTCAGCCTCCTTGAGGTCCGATCTTACTTAGGATTGTTATGCCCATCGAACATTCCAGAAGACTCTACATCGTTCCAGAGACTTCTAAAAACCCCCAAATCATTCATTCTTTGATCGAGCCCATAATCATCTGAGCCCAGGCCCATATATGGCCTCATTGCACCATATCCAGAATCATTCTACCCAAGCTCATCCTTCCCCAGCTCGCGTGGCTAAAACTGACTCCCACAGATTTATGTAACGAAAGTTGTTCATTTCGTCGCCTAAGCCGTTTATATATGTTCCCCGAAAAATTTAGCGCAAAACACTGAACCGCAAAAAAAAATAGTCTTAAATGACGAAATGAGTGGGTTTGTCACCTAAGTACTCACGTAGACAACAAACGTGTGGTTTTGTCGTCTAAGGTTTCAGAGTTTAAGGTAAAGGGATTAGTGTTAGGGTTTAAGGTTCAGGGTTAGGGTTCACCTAGACGACAAAGACATTTTTAGCGTCGTCTAAGTGCACCTTAGACTACGAAATAATCCATTTTCGCCAGCCAAGAGTTTTTTTATTTACTTTTCATTTTTTTCCACTTCCAAACATAATTTTATTTCAATCATAACCATTTGGCCTTTTTCATGTGAGTCCTTCCGAATCATAATCTTATAAAATTCAAAATCAAAAGCCGATTCTGATATCTCCTCTGATCCCTCTATAGACTTCATGTTCTCCTTGGCGCAGTGACTGTCAAGAAATGCCAAAAAACTAAATTAGTTAACATCCATAAATACACACACATATATATAACCTGGCCACATTAATTCCTACGTACCAACACTTGTTGGGAATGTTACGGTGGTACACTCACCGTCTTTCGCTATCGGCATGATGATCTCGAAGAATATATTATTCATCTGGCTCTTTGCATGTACGTACACATATCATCAAATACATCATTTAATTCAAAAATATAAACCTCTTTACATATATATAGTGACTTTAATTAATAAATTTCTAATATAAATAGTAATCCGGCTTCATATCAATCCTCATCTTCATAATCATCATCATCTGAATCATCCTCCTCACTGTCATCTTATTTCTCTTCATCATCATACTCTACATCATCTGAATTATATCCGATATCATCGTTGTCATCCTCCAGCTCCTCGACTTCTGGGGCATTATGCGCTAACTCTCTAATCTCCTGGAGTAAGATCTATGGCGCCATCAATCGGGAGTAAGCGTTCGTTGTGCCGAACCAGTTCCATTATGTCCGGGATGAATGAAGCATTAGGCTAATTGATATGCATCGTCTCTATGTGCTTTAATATCTGTCGCTGATGTCCCTTCAAGTGTCGTGGTACTCCATATTCCTCGGTGAGACATATGATTTACTATTTTCCAGCCTTCACCAGCTTTCGGATCATCCAGATAGAACACCTGCCTAACTAAGATGGCAAGAGCGAATGGCTCATCCTCATACCATCTTGATTTTGTATTGACTGATAAAATCCCCATATCTTCCTTGGTATGCTTGAACCATTTGCACTTGAACAGAAAAAAGCCTATATCATTCCCGTATAGTAGCACAATGACATGTTCAAGAACTCCATAATAGATAGCATCGCCTTTCCCAATTGCGATCTCACTGTTTTGTGTGCATCTTCCTTCATCTCGGGCCAATGAATAAAACTTTACTCCATTCAAAAAACAGCCGGGTAAATATAGTGCTTAACCGGCTTATGGGCCAACATATGCTTTTCTCACGATCACCACCCCCCACAACCCCCCCCCCCCCCCCCTCGTAGTTATCGAATTTTTGTAGATCATTCATCTGCAAAAAAGTGAAGAATATATAAATGTATATTTCATTTCTACTGAAAATTTGACATAGTTTCCCCTAAAAATAAAGGGAACCAAAAACCTGCATGCACAAACTAAGACAAAATATTTCGCATGAACAAACACCAAATGTCCTTCCAATTTACCGTTTGCACCTATTCCCAAATCCAGATTTATCAATTTCAATTAAATAGCCTAATCACATATGTACTATATATGTGAGAAAGAGTTTTAAATTAATTAAACATACATACCCATTGTCGAAAATAATCGGGGAACTTCTTCTTAAGCACTTTTTCATCCAAGATAGGACTCTTGTCCAGTTTGGCTGCCTGAACTGTCGCCCTGTAAAGCTTCATGTAAGGTTCTATCTCGTCACAGTCTCGCAACACTACCCAATGTGCTTCAACAAGTTCTTCTCCAGTTAATCTTTTCTTTAATACTCCTCGAAATGGTCGTACAATATTTATGACGATTGAAAGATTGTGGCCGACATTTGGATTGGCATGGACTGGATCTTTGAGGTACCTATTACAGTAGGTAACACACTCATGCATTAAGTATGCATTTGCTATGGAGCCATCCAGGGCAGATTTATTTTTCACAAATCATTTATACTGTCCGAGTTGTCTACAAAATCATAGAATAAAAAATGTGAAGAATAGTAGAAACAAAAAAAAATACAAATAATGAACAACCATTATAAATAATTGTACATACCTTTCTTGAGGGGAAACACCAAACCCTCTCTTTTTTATCAACTTCAATTTTTTCGGCTAGGCATAGTAGATCTTGTAGATCTTATTGTTCTTACTAATATTTTAGACAATTTTCCAGTAGATATTTTACTTTTATTAGGAGTATTATGAGGGGAGTATAATTTAGAGAATATCCAAGTGAAGTGGACCTTACCAGAAATGAGCACTTGTTCGGGTAGGTGGATCATGAGGTGAATCATGATGTCAAAGAAAGTAGGGGAAAAAATTCTCTCTAGTTTGCAAACAATGTGCACTATTTCATATTGTAGTTTGAGGACATCTAACTTCTTCAACTCTCTGGTGTATAACCTCTACCACCATCTACACAATTCTACTACTAGTTGGACAACATCACGAAGCAAATATGGTCGAATTACCACTGGAACCAGACGTTGTAGCATTACGTGATAGTCATGAGTCTTTAGACCAATGAACTTGTGTTATGCCTCGTCAACTGCTTCTTTAATATTCGCTGCATACGTAGACGAATAATGACCACTTGTAAACTAGCTAAATACAGAACCCCTCTGTGTCAGCTTCACCGTGTAAGGTGCATCTGACATCTTATTGTAGTCCTCTTCTATCCCTTCTCAACCATAAGTGATGGCGCAAATTCATAGGTTCCATATCTTTTCGCACTTTGGGAGTATCTTTAGTCTTCAACTTAATGCCCAGAATTGTTCCCACCAAGTCGTCACACACATTCTTTTCTATGTGCATAACATCAAGGTTGTTCCGGAGTTTCAACTTGGACCCATAAAGCAGTTCAAAGAAAATACTCTTGTGATGCCAATAGCTGAGATCGTGTAGATGGTGTGGATTGAGTTTTTTCACTTCTTTGTCGTTGGTCAAAACATTGAAATAAAAGTTGTTCAACCCTATAAAATATCTTCTCCAGACCACTGTCGAGGTTTAGGATTATTCTCTACCGTCCCGTCGAAATGAGCCGTATCCTGTCACAACGGGTGATCATGAGGAAGCCATCTATAGTGACTCAGGTAACATACCTTCCCCGCGTGCCAACTAGAGTTGACGTCGTCCAAATAGACAGGTAAACCATTGTATCCTCTGGTTGTGCAAGATGCCAACATCCCATATGCAGAAAAATTGTTGATTGTCCACATTACGGCTCCTCTCATCATGAACATCGTGTTAGTGAACTTGTCATAAGTTGAGACTCTATGTTCCCACAATAGTTTTATCTTATCGATTAATGGTTTAAGGTAGACATCTAAACACTTTCCCAGAGATTTAGGACCTGGAATTAGCAGAGTAAAGAAATTAAATTCTTTGTTCATGCACATCCACGGAGGTAGGTTGTACGGCATGAGAATAACTGGCCAAGTACTGACGGCAGCGCTATTACTACCCCAAGGATTGAATCCATCTCCAGATAGGCCGAGTCTAACATTTCAAACCTCTGCTGTAAAGTCTTCGAATTCCTTGTCGAAATATTTAAAAGCCTCCCCATCTTCTGCATGTCGGGGCACATCATCATCCACTTGTTGTTCCGCATACCATCTCATCACCTCTGCTATGTATAAAGACATATATAGACGTTGCAATTTAGGAATCAACGAAAAATAGAGCAGTACCTTGACATGAATTTCCTTATTTGATCTCATCCTATTCCGATTTTGATATCTGCACTGGTAGCATACAGGACAGTAGTCCAAATGTTCATACTCTTTGTAAAATAGCACACAATCATTTATGCATGCGTGAATTTTCTTATACTTTAGGCCGAGATTGCTCAAAATCTTTCTAACCTTATAATGGGTATCCAAAAGTTTGTGATGATCAGGTAGCAACTTACATATATGGTCATGTATTTCGTCAAAAGAAAGCTGTGAAGATACTTCGATATTTCCTGCTTATGGATAGGCTGGAGCGGTTGTTCATATGTGCTTTCACGGCCGAAGCTATGAGATGGTGGGCTGAGAGGAATTTGCCCGACGATGACACCCTTATACACCCTACCGACGGAGAGGCTTGGAAGCACATGGTCAGGGAGTTTGATCATTTTGCAGCAGAGGTCCGAAATGTTTGGCTAGGGCTCTCATCTGACGGATTCAACCCTTTTGGCAACATGATTCTTCAATACAGTATATGGCCAGTTATTTTGGTACCGTACAACCTTCCACCATGGATGTGCATGAAGAAGGAATACAATATGCGCACTCTGTTAATTCCGGGCCCGGGTTATCCAGGAAAGTGTCTCGATGTGTATTTGAGGCCTTTGATTGAGGAGTTTAAGTACCTGAGTGAGTGTGGCCACCCCACTTACGATAGGTTCAAAAATGAGATGTTCCAGATGCATGCCATACTTGTTGGCACCATCAGTGATTTTCCTGCCCGCGGTATGTTGTCGGGCAACGTTACCAGGGGTTACAGGGCTTGTTCAGAGTGCATGACGGTTGATTGTTGCAGTCCTCATTGCAGTAAAATTGTTCAGATGCGTCACCGTTGTTGGCTTCCATATGATCACCCATTTAGGCAGGATCCAGACGCGTTTGATGGGACTGTGGAAACAGGTGTGGCACCTAGGCGATGGACAGGGGAAGAAATTTTGGAAGTGTTGAATGAATATGATTTTGGCCAGCTGAGCAATCATCCTGACATAGTGGCGTCAATTCCAGACAAGCCCGAAAGGTATAAGTTTTGGACACACAAGAGCATATTCTGGGAACTCCCCTACTGGCCCAGGTTGCCTATCAGACACTACCTAGATGTCATGCACATAGAGAAGAATGTGTGTGAAAGTGTGGTGGGCACAGTTCTTAACATGGAGGGGAAAACAAAAGACATCCCTAAGGCACGCATTGATCTGAAAGCTATGGGACTGCGGAAACATTTGTGGTTAAGAGATGGTAAGAGAAAAATGCCGCAAGCTCCTTACACCGTAAAGCCGAAGCATAAGCATGAAATTTTTCAGTGGCTGAGTAATGTCAGGTATATATTCTTATGGCTATGCAGGAAATTGGCCTTAAATTTTTACCGGATTATGGTTATATGCGAGAAATATAATTGTTGCCTATAGCTATATATATATATATATGCAGGTATCCTTATGGCTATGCAGGAAATATAAGCAGGTGTGTTAACTTCCAGGACAATAAGATGTACGGATTAAAGAGTCATGACTGCCATGTACTGCTTTAACGCCTTTTCCCTATTTTCATTCGAGGGTACCTGCCCAAAGAGGTGGTGGAGCCGTTGGTGGCCTTGTCAAGATTCTTTCAGAAGTTATGCACCAGGGAATTTAAAAAATCAGATCTCAGGGAGATGCAAGATGACATCATTTTTATCATGTGCAAGCTTGAGAGGATATTTCCCCCAAATTTTTTCGACATCATGCCTCACCTGATGATCCATCTTCCCGAACAATTGTTGCTTACCGGTCCCGTACACTACACTTGGATGTATCCCATGGAAAGGTACAAATGATTCATACATTTAGTTTGCCTCTGTTTTTATATGTAAATTCTTATTTTTTACGTAAGTTAACATGCACTTGTGTACTTGTAGACAATTGGGAGCCTACAAGGACTATGTGAAAAATAAATATGCACCTGAAGGGTGTATCACTTGTGACGACCCAGAACAGAATCAACAGTGGAATCAGCTGGATCTACTAGCTTGCGCGTAGTCGCAGTTTGCCGACAGTTGTTTGAATCACCAGATTTGATAACGACTTAATTATTAGCAGAGAATTGGAGCTGGGTCTCTTCTCGAGAGTCGTTGTACGTGTGATTTCGAGTTCGTGGGCGGTTCCGGATCATTATTTGGACGACTGAGGAATAAGTTATGAATATTTGAAGTTTCGACGAAATGGAGGATTTCTTAACGACTAAATTACCGGTCGAGAATTTGGTTTCGACTTCTTCATGGAAGTTGTTCAGAATTTTATTTCGAGCTTGTGGGAACTTCTGGAGCATTTTTCCGAGTTATGAAGAGTATGTTGTGAATATTTCCGATTGTTGGTTATTTAGTCGATTAAGTGTGTGTTTGGGTGAACCGTTGACTTTTTATCAGTTTGGTCGATGTGTTTGACTTCAGGTGATAATTGAAGATCATGTCGAGATGAGTTCGTGGTTGCGAGAATTATCGGGATCGGAGTTACGACGAGAAAGTTACGGATAAACGAAGTTTATCAAAGAGATAATTACGAAGTTTCCAAAAATGGAAGGCCTATAAATAGAAACCTGCTGTTTTGGGCAAGTCAAAGCTTACCATTTTGGGAGTTGACCGAGTTGACCGAGTCAACTCGGTGGGAGAAGGAGAATCGCGACGGTGCTTCACGGTGGCGACGGAGAGCTGCCGTTCGGCCGTCTCCGGCCACGGGGGAGGTGGCAAACGGTGAGCCTCGACTTCCTCTACCCACTCCCGGCCTCCATTCACGGCCTAGCTCACCGGAGAGTGAGATTTTCCGGCATGAAAATAGAGGAAAAATGGTGAATTCGGGTTCCATGTTTTAGATCGATTCGAGCTGAAATTTGGAGTGGGCTTTGAAGCTCTCATCCCCTTGATGCTACCCTTTATGAAAGTTGCTCAGTGGATGATTTTGAGTGGAGTGAGGGTTGCTCCGCCGTGAAATTTTCCGGTCGGGTGGCGGCGCCGCCGTGGGCGGTGATCAACGGCGGTCAACGGCGGTCAACAGTTTGACTTTTTGGGTTTTCGACAAATTGCATGTCATTTCACTCGAAATCACGCCCCGATCGCAGTGGAGAGGTTCGTTTTTCGATTTGAGCATCCAAAAATACAGCGAGGGGTTCGTGATCGTTCGTTTAGCAAGGGACTTTCCGCCGGATCACGGGTTAACGCATATCGCGTTACGCTAGTCTGTGAGTGGACAATTTCTTTTCACGGATTGTTTGCGAGTCTTTTTATACGATTTTCGAACTTGAGCAAACGTACGAGATTACGAGTTATACGAGCATGTGTTAGCTGATTATGCTTATATCATTATATATTGCGTATATGCATTTATATGCTATTTATTGCATTTCCATCGAACTGTTCATGATTTGGTTTACACAGAGTACAGTTTATATATGATGTTGTATCGATACACTTGCATCCCGGCTGATCCCCGAGGATGTGTGCCAGGGGAGGCTGTGACTCCTGACCCGAGGCCTTTACCGGGGGGAGGTAGACCTCTGACCTGAGGCCTTTCTGGCTAGAGTCATGTGTGGGTCTGGGATCCCGTGATTCGGACTATACTATCACGGAAGTGTCCATGAGTGACCCCGTGGGATTTTTACTTGCATGCTCAGTACACTGGAGGAGTGTGAGTTTTACCTCGTGTACTATGTTATTTTTATTTACCTGGACTCGCATATGTTATTTTAAACATACATATTAACTGGTGAAAGACATTTATTTTCGTCCACTCACTCTAACAGTTTCCATGCCTTTCCCCTGGGCTTTTCGGTTTCTGTGCCCAGTTTGCAGTTCGGATTCTGGTGTCGCACGTCATGGTCGGAGGCATAGTGCTCGAGCTACCTTGTTTCTTCCAGTAGGTTTATTGTTCTACCTACTGTGGTATACGTATATGATTATACATTAGAGGTCGCTCTGAGTATTCTGTTGTGTATACTATATGATTTTACTCCGGATTTCAGTAAAGTATAGATATATTTATTGTTTTACTTTACTGTTGATATATTGAGAAATCCGGATGGGATTGGTGCCCACGGTTTGATTTTTGTGCCATTGGATGAAGTGTATTTTCTGCGTGCAGGTAATGGTAATTCCACGTTAGTAGCGAAACTCTGCCAAAATTTCGAAAGATTTTTGTTGGTTCGTGTTTTCGAAGGAGTTTAACTCCGGTTTAGGGAGCTAAATCGGGGTTGGGTCCTTTCATCGCTGAAGCATATGTTGCGCACGAGTGTGTAACGTACACCAAAGTGTATTTGGGAGCGCTTGAGGACCCCCAACAACAGATGCTGATAGATGAACCCCAGTTCAACCTTTCTATCATCTCTAATGACGTGGTAGTACAGGGAAGCTTGCCAAAGTCGTACAAGTTGGATGGAAATGAGGTAGCCATTGCCCACTGGTCGGTATTGATTAACTGTCAAGAAGTACAATATTGGAAAAACTATCATCTTCACTGCCCTGCTATTGCCGGAAATGTTGATTACCACAACAGGACGTTTGCAAACTACTTTGATCAATGGGTAAGGGTATATGTGTATATGTCTATTTTTTATATATATCCTTATATAGCATGTGTGTACGTACGTGGTTTTGTGGTTTCTATGTTCATAATTTCTTGTGTGGTTTCTTATCGTTTTCAGATGAACCATGTAGCAAATGATGGTTGCCCAGAGTGGTCAAACGAATTGAGGGTCCTGGCGATGAAATCGATAGCTTCAAAAGTTTACTCGATGTGTCAGGTCAATGGCGTGAAATTTATATGTGAAAATCGAGACGACCGACTGAAAACACAGAATGTTGGGGTGATGGTCCATGGTGGGCAGGATGACGTTGACTATTACGGTGTCCTTCATTCAGTTGTTGAACTAATTTATGGGAACCACATGAAAGTGCACTTCTTCAAGTGTAGATGGTTTGATATTAGCCCGGAGAACACAAGGACCGATCAGTACGGAACATTTTCGGTGAATACTGCTACTAGCTGGTATGAAGATGACCCTTTCGTTCTTGCCTCATCAGTAAAACAAGTGTTTTACCTTGACGATCTTCTGAACAAAGTCCCATGGAAGGTGGTTAACCATGTTGCTCATAGAAACATATACAGTGCTGCCACACTTGGTGAGACCGCAGATGATGAGGAAGTTACTGCATACCAAGAGCCGAACGCTTTTGACATTCCGGAATCATCTACGATTCGCCTTAATAATGTGAGATCTGGGAGTGTGGTTCGAATTACTGGAGCAGAACTTCTCGATGTTAATCCATATGAAGTTGACGCTGATTCAGATGACGAGGAGCGGCACATATTGCCAAAGGTTACCTATGAAACCAAGTCAGACTCAAGTGATGAAGATGATTACGATTATCATCCTTAGTACGTTAATGATGTACGTATTTTAATTATAGTCGGAAATTGTAGTCGGAAATTCTAATCGTAAATTATAGTCGAAAATTGTTGTCGGAAATTCTAGTCGGAAATTGTTGTCGGAAATTATAGTCGGAAATTCTAGTCGTAAATTCTTGTCGTAAATTCTAGTCGGAAATTGTAGTCGGAAAGTCTAGTCGGAAATTTGATCGATCTACTCGGAAATTATAGTCGGAAATTAAAGTCGGAAATTCTAGTTGTAAATTGTAGTCGGAAACTCTAGTCGGAAACTCTAGTCGGAAATTAAAGTCGGAAATTCTAGTCGAAAATTGTAGTCGGAAAGTCTAGTCGGAAATTTGATCGATCTACTCAGAAATTATAGTCGGAAATTTGATCGATCTACTCGGAAATTCTAGTCGGAAATTTGATCGATCTACTCAGAAATTATAGTCGGAAATTAAAGTCGGAAATTCTTGTCAGAAACTCTAGTTGGAAATTAAAGTCGAAAATTCTAGTCGGAAATTGTAGTGGGAAAGTCTAGTCGGAAATTTGATCGATCTACTCGGAAATTAGAGTTGGAAATTAAAGTCGGAAATTCTAGTCGTAAATTGTAGTCGGAAACTCTAGTCGGAAACTCTAGTCGGAAATTAAAGTCGGAAATTCTAGTCGGAAATTGTAGTCGGAAATTCTAGTCGAAAATTTGATCGATCTACTCGGAAATTCTAGTCGGAAATTTGATCGATCTACTCGAAAATTATAGTCGAAAATTAAAGTCGGAAATTCTAGTCGTAACTTGTAGTCGGAAATTCTTGTCGGAAATTATAGTCGGAAACTCTAGTCAACTTTGTAGTCGGAACTTCTTTTGCCGGGAATCATTATCATTACCCATGAGTTGCTTCTCGTGGGCAATGTCATTACCCATGAGTTCAAGTAACTCGCCGGTAATGTCCCCCTCTATTATTTCCAGATCGGGCAGCTAGCTCCTCCTCCTCCCCTCACTCTCCCTCCTCCACATTTTCCTCTCCAAAATCTCCCCCTCTCTTCCTCACCTCGCCCCCCTCCCCCCATTTTTATTCCTCTCCTCAAATCTCTATCTCCTCCCCTCTCCCCTCCCTAGCTCCTCCCCTCTCCCCCCCCTCCCCTCTCCACACAAACACCCAAAAACCCTAAATCTCCCCTCCTCCTCTCCTCCTTCCCTCCTCCTCTACCTCCTCCCCTCACCTCCGTCGCCGGAAAGTCTAGTCGAGCTCCACCATGGCAGGTGCAAGCTCACTCTCTCTCCCTCTCTCTCTCTCTCTCAATTTTAATTTTATTTTTATGCAAATTAATTAAATTGATTAATTAATTTTTGATAATTGTGGGGTGATGTATATATGTATGTGATGCATGTATGCATGTGGAAAATATTTGAAAAAATTAATTAAGGTGATGTATATATATATGTGATGCATGTATATATGTGAAAAATTAATTAATTTATATGCAATGTATATATATATACGTATGTTTGAAAAATGTGGAAAATTAATTAGCTAGGGTGATTTGGATTAATATGTGATGTATATATATATGTGAAAATTAAATTTAATTAAGATGCATGATGTGTATATATATATGTGGAAAATTTAAAATCGGAAATGATGTATGTATATATGTTAATTTAGGTGATATAGTTGTTAATTTAACGTATAATAGGTGAAAAATCGGAATCGGAATTCAACGTGTTTGGATTAAGGTGATATAGTTGTTAATTTAACGTATAAATTAAGGTGAAAAAATCGGAACCGGAACCGTTTGGAACCGGAAATGTTTGTAACCGGAACCGTTTGAAACAGAACAGTTCTAGTTCCAAACGGTTCCAGGTTCAAACGGTTCCGGTTCCAAACGGTTCTGGTTCCAAATGATTCCGGTTCCAAACGGTTCCGGTTCCAAACCGTTCCGGTTCCGATTTGTTATAGAACCGAATCCATGACTATTACGGTGTCCAGGAGGTTTTGCGGCAAATTGGCTTGGAGGCATCAAACGGAGAGGGACACGAAATAGTGGAGGGAGCAGTAGTCAAGCTTCCTCCTCAGCCGCAGTCAGCAACACGCGCAGTGGGCCAATGATGAAAGCTCGCACACAAGCCCTGCTAGCTGCGCGAGAATAGGAGGAAGCTGCACGATCCGGAGCCGTGCAACCGGAAGTAGAGCCTCGAGCCTCAGTCAACAGACGCTCAGTCAGCAGACGTCCCTCCGTCAGCAGACCCTCAGACGAGCGACAGTCAACGGCGGCATCAGAAACTCCCTCCATCCGAATGCCCCCTATTCGCCCGGTGCCTACTCCCGTTTCACGGGAATCATCTGAGGCAGATGGTGCTGGCGCCTCATCGTCCAGGCCTCGTCTATCTCCGCCGTCCGGTCTCTTCCTGCCTAACGAGATTCCTGTGATCCCTGAATTCGATGATAGAGGGATGCCTATTTATGTTGAAGGACGGCCGGAGTTCCTGAGCGTGGAGGAAGCGTACAACTTCATCCCTTTCGACCCCGTGTATCTTTGGAGTGTGAGGTGCACCAACCAACAAACGGACGATGCAGGTAAATTTTATTTAACAAGATTGATTAGTTAATTATTACTTAAGACTTACGATAGGTTCAATTAATGATATCAATTTGTTGACATTGTATTATTAGGCAATTTCGTTAATGGTACTGGAAAACGGAAAGGGGCTAGAGGCACCTGCACCGGGAAGAGACTTGAGCAGGCCACCGGGGGAAGGAAAACGCCCATTAGGGCCAATGAGGATGGCGAGGTGATCGAGGCATTTGACACCACGCGAAAATATGTCAGCATGGCCGAGGCGATCGTGCGGGACAAGGTCCCAATGCTTTGGCCAGATTGGGAATCTGTGCCTATCTACGTGAAGATGCAAGTGCATAATGCACTGAGTGTGAGTTAAATCGTATTTTCATTACGTAAATTTTACATTTATTAATTAAGTCCGAATAAATATATAATTTTACCGTTTATATATTCATATTGCAGGTGTGGTTTGACGTGGATGAATGCCTTATTCACACGTGGGTAGAGCGTCAACTACATATGAGGTGATGTGCTTCGAGTTATTTGAGTATATATCGAGTTAGATATTTGTTTATCAAGTGTTTTAATATCTCTAACTTTTTTTCCCTGGTGTTAATATAGGTATAAAGAGTGGAAGAACGATCTTTCTTCCCATTACACTGTATACAAGGAGCTAGGCCGAGGTTCTACCCCCAGCGAATTCCGGTTTAGGGAGTACGAGTGGTTGTGGCTGATAGCCCACTTCGAGCACCCCAAAGCTCAGGTATGCATCCTGAATATATCTTACAAGCCTAATGTATCGTATCACATTGAAATAGTTAGTTACTAATTTTTTTACATATGTTTATCAAACAAGGCGATTTCGAAGACGAACCGGGCGAATAGATTGAAAAACACCAGGGCCCATCATGCAGGTTCACTCAACTATTTGGGTTGGTCGAGTAAGGCGCAGCAACAACAAGAAGTGAACCCGTTGGTGTATATTCATCAGAAGTTCTATCCGCAGTGCCCTGAAGAAGCGGTAAGTCTTTCACCTCTGCATGTGTTAATAAAACTATTTTTCGATATTAATTTATTTTGTTAGATAATACGTTATTTATTTTCGCTTTTCAATTAGGTGAGAGTGGAGGAAGCGACCACAGAAGTGACCATGAATATAGCTCAGAATAACCATCCTAACTGCTCCGAGGAAGAAGTCACCCAGTATGCCTCTCAGATCGATCCGCTTGATCGCCCTATAGCGGCTCAGATCATGGCAAAAGCGTGCGGGACTGGAAAGAATACCTACTACTGTAGGGGAATGGGCTCGGCGGGCGAAGGAGTATTGAAGAACACTTCAGAATACTCTACCGGGTCAAGAAGTTCAACTTCTAGTCGTAACCTCGCAGCGGAGCTTCATATGACGCAGAGGGAGTTGGAGGAGCAAAGGAGGCAGATGGAGGAGATGAGGCAGATGGCCGAGCAGCAGGCAGTCAGAGATGCCGAGTACCGGGGGATGATCGAGCAACACCGACTCATGGTCCAGCAGCAGACACAAATGTTCACCTGGATGCAGACGATGTACGCGGCTCAGACTACCGGACAACCGCTCCCCACACCTCCCCCGGTCCCTGTGTTCCCCAGTTATCCACCACCACCACCGCACCAGTCACCGCCACAGCAAGACCAGGGTAGCCACCGCAAGTTCCTCGACCCTGACGTGTAGTTCTAGTTTATTTTCGTATCGTTGCTATTTGTACTGTACGTTGGACATTTATGTGTGTACTGTTGATGTTGTATTTGTACGGTTTATGTCTTTCAATGCAGGTCCTGGAATTGGGCCCAATCCATAACCGACTTTTTTTTTCAAAATTTTTCCAACCATTGCCGGCGACATGGACCTAAGTCGCCGGCAATGACTTCACATTCCGGCCATGGCGGCTCAAACATTGCCGGCGACGTGAAAATGAGTTGCCGGCAATGCTATCTCCGGTGGCCAACTTCCGGCGATGGCATTCAAGGCCGGCGACTTAAAGTCGCCGGCAATGAGTCTTAATCCGGTAGTGTGAGGATGAGGATGAGGATGAGATAGAAGAAATCTAATCGATCTAATAATTTAGTTTTCTTAGGCGACGAATCTAAGTGTGCGCTTCTGTCGCCTAAATTCTTACCTAGGCGACGGAAGCAGGTTCGTCGTCTAAGTTAGCACTTAGACGCCGTAAAAAGTTTCGTCATCTAAGTGTGGCATACTAAGCCGATGACAATAAGTGACCGTTGTCATAGTGTGTCTTTTGGGCGACGAAAGATGACAAATGTCGTCTAAGTTCATATTTAGGTGACGACATACGTAAACCGTCATCTAAGATACACACTTAGCCAATGACGATCATTTGCGTCGCCTAAATATGACTGAGTTGATGAAAATATTTTTCAGACGACGGCGAATTATTTCATCGCCCAAGTCCTACTTAGGCGACGAAACCTTAACGGTTTCGTCACCTAAGTGAGTATTTCTGGTAGTGAACAATAAGAAAGAAAAGCAACAAAATTGAAAAATTAAAACTAAATAATGGTGAGTGGACTACTGACACAAATACTATTGAATTATTTTGTTACGGACTTTAATTAAGAAGAGATTTCAAGCTGATAGGGAGCCAGATAATGACAGCCTTGAGAGATTCATTAGTGCTTTGACCCCTACATTGCTGAACACGATAACCTCTTACTCACAAGATAGGTGAGTGAGGAAGAGATCCTTTGTGCAGTCAAGTCAATTGGACCCATCAAAGCCCCTGGGCTAAATAGAGTATATGTTTTTTTCCTACCAGCACAATTGGAATGATGTTAGTGAAAAAAAAACACCAAGTTAAATTATTTTTTCAGAATACTGCTAGTCTAAAACTTTTGAACCATATATACAAATATTGCCTTGATCCCTAAAGTTATCAAACCTGAGAATGTGAGTCAATGCAGATCTATTAGTCTTTGTAATGTTTCCTATAAAATAATCACTAGAGTTCTTGTAATGAGTCAACCATTGTTGGGTAAATGTATCTCAAAGAACTAGGGAGCTTTTGCCCCAGGAAGAGCTATACAGGATAATATTCTTATTGCGTATGAGTTTTTTGATGACTTTAGGAGAAAAAAAGGTAAACTGAGAGCTATGGCCCTAAAAATAGACTTAGAAAAGGCTTATGATTTCCTAAATTGGAAGTTTATCAGGAGTTGTTTAGCCAGATATGGATTTGATCACCATTGGACTAACCTAGTCTTGGAATGTATTAGTTCTCTCTCTTTTTCAATTTTGATTAATGGTAAACCAGAAGGTTATTTCTCTCCTACCAAAAGAATTAAACAGGGGGACCTAATTTCCCCCTATGTGTTAATTTTTTCATGGAACCCTTAGTCAAACATCTTAATTCTCTTTGTGATAAGTCTAAAATTCATGTGGGTTTAGACTATCCTAAAGGTCTTAGAATATCAAACCTGATGTTTGCAGATGACTGCCTCATTTTCTGCAAAGCTTCTCCTCGAGCGGCTAGGAATGTCTTTAAAGTTCTAAATAACTTTTTTGATGCTTCTAGGAAAAAATTTAACTTTCAAAAGTCTTCTATTTACTTTTCTCCCAAAATCCTAGCTAGTACAAAGAATGAAATCTCTATGATGCTAGGGATCCCCCATAAGACAACTATTAGCAAACATTTAGGTATAAATAATGTGGCCCATTGGAAAGACCCTTTAAACTCTAAGGAGTTGATTTCTAGAATTTCAAAAAAACTAGCAGGTTGGAAAAGAGACTCACTCTCAAGAGCTGGTAGACTGACCCTTATTAGTTATAGTCTTGTTGGGATGCCTAATCACATTATGTTTTGTTTCAAATGTTCTCAAAAGGTTTGTAATGAAATTGATAAACTCTCTAGGCATTTCTTTTGGGGGAAGAGTTCAAATCTGAATCCTATAGCCTGGAATAAGGTGTGTACCCCAAAAAAATGTTTGAGGTTTAGGACTAAGAACTGCAAAAACTTTTAATAATGTTGCTTTAGCCAAAATAGGCTGAAAAATACTCATAGACCATGATAACTATTGGGTTTAACTTATTAGAAAGAAGTATCTTAGTAAATCAGAATTTTTTTTTAAGCTAAGAAAAAGACTACTAGTTCTACTGCCTAGAATGGAATTCTGGATAGTAGAAAACTACTTAAACATGGAATAAGATGGATTGTAGGTAATGGGGAGAACATAAAGTTCTGGACTGATTGATGGGCCTACCAAAAACCACTCTCTTAAGTGGTTGGTTGTAACAAGCTCTAGTTTATTGACAGGGCAGAGATAGTAAGTGATTTCATTATTGATAATGTTTGAAACATTGATAAACTGAAGCTTTGGTTTGATGATAATACTATCAGTCAAATTATAGGTATTCCTATCTCCTTGTCTGACCAGGACGATTATTTTGTATGGGGGCATTCCCTTAATGGTATATTTTTAGTCAAAATTGCTTCCCTTTTACAGGTAGAACATACTCAAAAACATAAAAATCAGCAGCTCTTGAACAAACTTTGGCTAGATCTTGCTACATGAAAGATTGGGAACAAGAGATCGATTAATGAGGCTTAACCTGATTACTACAAATGTTTGTTCTACTTGTCAGAATGCGGAAGAAACTATTACACATCTTTTTTGTGAGTGCAGATATGCAAAGGAAGTTTGAAATTGAGCTAAAGTTTTTAACCCAAACACTGGGAAGGATTTCATATAACAACTTAAAGATTTTTGTAGTGATTCTACTAATGATCCTAACTCTTTGAGCTGGATTATTATGTTTTGTTGGCAGATATGGAAGCCATAAACTTTGTGGTCTTCAGAAATGAAAAAATTTCTTCTTCATCTACAGTAGCTGCCTCTATCAACTCTGCCAACCAATATCTGGAGGAAAATGGCAATAACTCAAGTCCAATGCATGATACTCATATTATCTCATGATCACCACTTGATCCAGATCATTATAAATTCAGTTTTGATGGATATGTGTTAGATGGTGGCAAAGGTAGAGCTGTAAGAGGTTTTATCATCAAAGTCCACCTTGGAGCCCCCATCTCTGTAGGTGCTAAAGCTTTTGGCATGACTTCTATCCCCATGGTTAAGGCGTTTGCTCTTAGGGAAGGTCTGTATCAAGCTCGAATGAAAGGTATCACCAATTTAGGTGTTGAAGGCGACTCTTCGCTCATCATTGGTTGCCTCAACATGGAGTATGTCTGGCCAGGGAAAATTAATCCAATCCTTCAAGACATTAAGAGCATCACTACTAATTTTCACAGTATCTCCTTCAAACATATCTTCAGAGAAGCCAATTTTGTAGCAGATTGCATAAAAAATATTGCCATAAGGCTAATAATTTTCATATTTAGGAAGGATATGATGTGTTCCAAGTAGTGCTTCTAGTCTTCTGTATTTTGACCTCCAAGGCAAAGGTTGCCAAAGAAGCTCCTCTTTATAACTCTTATTTTCTCATATAAAAAAAAGAAGTCATATCTTTATATTATTTTAAACATTAATAACAAAAATTAAACTCGAGAAGGGCCATCATCTCCTCCAGCTTGCATATAGGATCTCCACCTCCACATTTTGGGTCACCAAGATCCCAAATTCTCCAAACCCAAATTTGGCCCATACCATAAACCATTAGCATCCCATCAAGAAAATTTGGCCCATGAGTTCCTCGGCTAGGTTCCAACAAAGACACAGATAGCCTCGATGAGAAAATCCTATGGTAAGGCTCGCAGCCCCAATTTTGCAATCTGAACACCAACAACACACCTCGTTGACTTGAGATGTTGATCACCCCAATGGCCTAGTCGATCATACTAGATTGAAAGCTGAAGCAAACATCATGCCATATGATCCAAAGAGCTCCACCCACCACTACCCGCCAGACAACACTCACTACAACACTCACTACACACATAGCCTCGATGAGAAAATCCTGTGGTAAGGCTCGCAACCCTAATTTTGCAATCTGAACACTGACAACACACCTCGTTGACTTGAGATGTTGATCACCCCAATGGCCTAGTCGATCATACTATATTGAAAGTTGAAGCAAACATCATGCCATATAATGCAAAGAGCTCCACCCACCACTGCCTGCCAGACAACACTCATTACAACACTCACTACACACATAGCCTCGATGAGAAAATCTTGTGGTAAGGCTCGCAACCCCAATTTTGCAATCTGAACACCAACAACACACCTCATTGAATGAGATATTGATCACCCCAATGGCCTAGTCGATCATACTAGATTGAAAGCTGAAGCAAACATCATGCCATATGATGCGAAGAGCTCCACCCACCACTACCCGCCAGACAACACTCACTACAACACAAAATGCCTTTTTCGATGAAATTTGTTTTTGTCGAAAATAGAATTTTTTTCTGACCATTAAATTTTTTTTGTTGAAAATAATTAATTGGCATTTCTGACCACGAAGTTTTGGTCATAAAAGATTTAATTTTTGTCAGAAAAAATAATCAAACATTTGATCGTGATAAATAGACAATGTGTGAAATCATTGCCTCACTGGATCTCCTTTAAACATATGTCAATGTGTTTGTCGTAAATAAGGTTAGTATGGTAGATCACATGGGTAGAAGTTGCAAATCAACAAAGAAAATATCTAATTATTTATATTATGCATAAAATAATCTAATTATCACATCTATTAGTCAATAAAGTTCATCTTCGATGTTCATAAACCCTACAGCTCAACCTCAAGCCCTATACCCTAAACCCTAAATTATTAATTTTAAGCCTAAACCGAGAATTTAAGAGCTTGACCAAGAAATGAAATCCGCACAAATTAAAAAATCCCTTAAATGCCCTTCAAACTTTGCATAGACAAGTTACTTATATCTAGTATATGTATGAGGGTTAGTTTTGTAAAATCTCACTTATGCTTACAATAGGAAAATGAATGAATTTCTGCAAATGTACTTCTTACTACTGTTGAGAACATTATCTAATATCTAGTATATCTAAGAGGGTTAATGTTGTAAACTCCATATTTTTGACGTTCAGCAGTTATATAGACTAGATATGCAATACTTATGGATCTCCTCCAACTGCTTTGTTCTGTTTAGTTCTCAATTGAGAGTGCCTTCGACGGCATCAACAACATCAGCTACACTTCCCTTAGACGGCACCGACGACTTCACCTCCACCAAAGAGAGTCTTCCCTCTGCTTGAGGAAGCTTACTGTGGAGAAGATGTCTAAAAGGATGCGTCTGATTGAAAGGAGTGTGACGACCCGAAACAGAATCAGTAGAGTAATCGGTTTAATCCACGAGTTTGCGCGTAATCGTAGTTTTCCATAAATTGATTGAATTGCCGGTTTTGATCACGACTTAATTATTGGCTGAGAATTTGAGTTGAGTCTCTTCTCGAGAGTTGTTGTACGCGTGATTTCGAGTTCGTGGGCGGTTCCAGATTATTATTTTGACGACCGAGGAATATAATATGAATATTTGAAATTTCGGAATATCGTCGAGTTTATCCGTTCGTATTCGAGTTATCCGAATCGTGATTGTGATTCGTTTTGGACCATCGATCGACCCGAACCGAAATTGGAATGGTTATCGACTTGATTTGTGAGTTTCGCAATTAGTCGCGATTTTTATGTAATTGATTAATATGGCGGCTTCGTTAGCGCCTAAATTATCGGGCAAGAATTTGATTTTGGATTCTTCACGAATGTTGTAGAGAATTTAATTTCAAGCTCGTGGGAACTTCTGGAGGATTATTCCGAGTTACGAGGAATAAGTTGTGAATATTTCGGCCGTTGAATTTTGTCGTATTTATCCGTTTGGGATTCGATATGCATACGGTATAAATACGGGAGAATACTTGCCGATTTTGGAAACTTTCCATAAGGGGAAACTGGGCCTTGACCCGCGTTGACCACGGGTCAAGGGGTGACCCGTTTTGCTTCGTTGGGCCGTGAGCTTCGTGCCCCCGTAGAGGCCGATTCCGGCCACGGTTGGCCGGGGTTCCTTCTTGAGATTTGTTGGGCTCAAGGCCCTCTTCAATTCGAGAGGTGGATCGACCCGTGAGGTGGCCGGAGGAGGAAGAAATGTGGCGGCAAAGTACGACGTTTTTTGGCGAGTTTTGTTGGCTTCGGGTGGCGGCGTTCCGGCCGAGTTGGTGGTGACTCTTTGAGGGGTTTTGTTAGCCATGAGGAGAGGAAGCTATTGGAAGTGGTTTGGGAGGTTGCCGTGGCCTGAGGAGAGAGATCTGTGATGTTGAAATTCCGGTAAGCGTTTTGAGTTTCAAGGTGAGTTTTGGACCTTTTCCGGTCAAAATTAAGGTTAGCTTTGAACTAGAAAGTTGTTGGAAATGTCGAGATCTTCAAATCCATGTGTAGGTTGCATTTTTCTGGGTCGGTTTGATTTTCCGGCGACGGCAGCGGCGCAGCCGTCCGCGGCGGCGACTTTTCCGGCGAAGTGTTTTTCGACGAGTTATATGTCGTTTCGCTCGGAATCGCGCTCCGATCATAGTGGTGAGGTTTATTTTTCGATTTGAGCATCGGAAATTATAGCGAGATTTTATGGTGTGATTATCGGATTTTGACGATTTCGTAGATATTGAGTTATATGTTTCCGGGAACGGTTGTTTCTCGTGATGTGATTCGAGGTTTTGAGTTATGATTTTGAGCAGTGGATTTTATGATTATTCAGGGGATCGTGATCATTCGTTTGGCGAGGGATTTTCTGCCGGATCACTGGATTAACACATATTGCATTATGCTCATCTGTGAGCGGACACTTTTCTATTTTCACTGTCGTTGCGAGTTCGTGATTTTTCGTGATTTTTCATATTTATTTATATACGATATTGAGATTATTTATTACTTTTGGAGGCATTATTTTATATTTTATGGTGATGGCATTACTTGCATCGATGCTTCGGCTACTCGGCTGATCACCGATAGTCTGACCAGAGTTGAGAGATTCCTCTGGGCAGGGTTGAGAGATTCCTCTGGGCAGGGTAGAGAGATTCCCCTGTTATGCCGCTGGGGTTGAGAGATTCCCCTAGGCTATCACCGTCGGACTTGAGAGATTCGCCTGGCACCTCCATATATATTTTCCGAACTCGCTATACTTTACATTGTTTATTGTATATGAAATTGGTGAAAGGTATATGTTTATTTTCGTCCACTCACTCTAACGTTTTTATTGCCTTTCCCCTGGGCTTTTCAGTTTCCGTGCCCAGTTTGCAGCTCGGATTCTGGTGTTGCACGTCGCAGTCGGAGGCTTAGTATTCGAGCGATGTTTCTTTTATGGTAGGTTCTTAGTTTGGCCTACTATTTGTATATATATACTAGAAGTCGCTCTGAGCATTCTTATGTTATATTTTCATACGATTTTCCCCTGATTTCTATAAAGTATAGTTTTATTGATTACTTTACATTACTGTTATGATATTGAGAAATCCGGATGGGATTGGTGCCCACGGTTTGGCTTTTGTGGCATAGGATGAAGTGTATTTTCCGGGTGTAGGTTAATGGCAATTCCGCGTTAGTAGCGTTACTCTGCCGAAATTTTTATGGTTTTTGTTGGTTCGTATTTTCAGAAGGGGTTTGATTTCAGTTTAGGAAACTAAATCGGGGTTGGGTCCTTTCATGGAGTCACTACGGATGCTTCGACGTTGGCAGAGTCCCTGGATTCAATCCGCAATAGAGTCAAAGTAATCGTCATCTATGACTTGAATTATTATTTTTTTGGATTGGTATAGGTGAAAAAGAAATCAGCGCAAGCTAAGGATGATTTACTCAATTGACTAGCAGGTCAGTTTCTCTTCTAATGGATTTATAGATGTCAATGTGTTTTCTCTATAATCTCTAGTTTTTTCAAGTTCTTAATCACTGCCAAAAAAGCTCTTCAGGTTCATCATTTAGCCTTACATTTGCAATTCTTTTGTGTAGTCCATGAAAAAGTTTGGGGTTTAATTGGATTTTTATGTGCAGAGTATGGCCTTGGATACTAAATCCAAGGCAGTGATGCATATTGGGATGGGAAAGAAGGATATTTTGTGAATTGAACTAAGATTATATGTTACTTCTTGTCAGGCATGTATAGTGCTAAGTTTATGATCCTTTTTGTTTACAGTCATCTAGCTTATAAATGTCATACACGTCGATTTCTTTTCAAGGAGAGTGGGTTAATGAGTGGAGCAAAGAAAATACATTTGAATTAGATTATGAAACTCTCAGGAATGTCCAGTTAGACCAAGTCTAATGGTTATGCCAAAATCCACCATGGTAAGATGCTCATAATTTTTTACCAAATTTTTTGACATTTTAGCCTGTCAAAACCAATATGTCAAATCCACGTGGATGATATATCTAACAAAGAATGTCAAATTTGACATCAAAAACTAATATGTCAAACTCTTTTTCTATCTCTCTTTCTTTGACAATTGATCTCTTCATTGAAATTTGACAAAATAACATGTTGCCTAGTCAGCCCTCAAATTTAAAATGAAAAAAGTTTATTTGGCTAATCCATTAGACTTGCTCTTAGAATACAATGCTACCTCATTTGGATGCGCTTACTGGACATGAAGAATGACAAATTGTAGTGAAAATTGAAAGGATGATTGTATTTCCCTAGATTGCGTAAAGAGTATGTAGCCACAAGAAAGTTATAGAAGAAGATTATATTATTTACTATTTGATATTAATATTCTATAACGGTAACATTTGACCAGAATTTTTTTTTTTGATAAAAAAATTGGATTGTCTAATGGTTAAGCCAAATGCACTTGATTGACATATTAATCCATGTGGATAGCATATTTTCCCAGAAATGTCAAGTTTAACATTCCATGCTCATGTGCCAAACTTAAAGCCTTAGTGTATTCTAGGTCTCCTTCATTTGACATAATCATTGGATTAGAGATGAAAATTTCCGAATAGACCTATTGCCTAGTCCATCTTCAAATTCAGATTTAATAAGTTCTAATTGGTTAATAAGGCTTGCTAATTCATTATAAGCCTAGTTGACTAAGTTGAGACAAGATTTGCAGCTGAAAAGCAGCTCCCCAATTTCAAGTCTGGAGGGATATGTGGGCGATGCAAACTGATGATGGGAAGCTACATCCTTTACATTCCAACAATATGTTCACTCCTCTTTTGGTTAGGAGTATTCTTGATAGTGAATCGAAACGCTGGAAGGCATATCACATTGAAGCTTTTATCCCTGTCTTTAAGAATGGGCTATTAAGGAATTGAGAATGGGTGATTCTTCACTTCCAGATAAACTAATTTGGCCTTTTATGCAAATCTGGAAGGTATACTCCTAAATCTGGTTATAAATGCATCTTTAATCCTACTTCTCTTTCAAACTCTGCATCCTCTTCATATTACATTGATCCTAAAGTTTGGAAGTTAATTTGGAGTATGGAAACTTTACCAAGAGTGAAGCATTTTCTATGGAGAGCAATCAATAATATCATCCCATGCTTGTGTTCTTAAACAAAGAAAGTTTGAGGAATCAGTTGAACATTGCCTGCTGAATTGTCAATGGACTAGGAGTGTTTGGTTTGGTAGTCCACTTGGATTGCATATACCACACCAGGTTATTACTCATTTTGAAGTCTAGTTTGTCAATACTTTTGATGCTCCTCACCATGGTTGGTCCAAACATGAACTAATATCTTTTATTAGTTACTATATTTGGTCAATATGGAAGTCTAGGTGTGCAGCTTGCTACCAAGGTTTGAAAGTTTGCCCAAATGAAGTAATATCAAAAGCCAATGTTCTTTTTTCTGAGTACTAAGATGTGAAAAGAGCTTCTATTACCTCAAGATAGGCTTCTGTCATTGATAGCCATGCTACTATGTGGTCTCTTCCTCCTCCCCAATCTTTCAAGATCAACACTGATGGAGCATGGGATCCGGGGGAGGGAAAAGCTGGTGCTGGAGTGATTAATAAAGACTAGAATGGAGAGTTTGTGAGAGGATGTGATGTTCCAACCTCAGCTAGATCTCCCTTGGAGGCAGAGGCTTATGCTGTAATTGAGGGTAAAAAGTTGGCTAAGACTTTAGATTGGTTAATGTGTTGATTAAGTGTGATTCGAGGAGATAGTGGTGGCTCTATTCCCCTTTACTTGATATCAGAAAGCTCATGGGTTATTTCCCTTCTATTGTTTGGAATTGGATTGCAAGAAAAACTAATCGGGTTGCAGATGCAGTTGTGAAGCTAAGCAAATTGAGGTTGAGTCCTTGTGTTTGGGTTGAAAGACCCATAACCTCTATTATTGGTGTTCTTGCTAGTGATGTGTTGCCTTGCCCACACTGATTTGTTTTGTTAGTAGCTCTCAGTCTTTGGTCTGACATCTCCTTAGTATTTTACCAGAGTGTTTGTTTTCCTTTATAATGCCTCTGCTTATATTGTTGAAATGTCTTTGCTTATATTGGTGAATGAATGAATTATCTTTACAGTTCCAAAGAAAAAAAAATTGCCTTGACGTATCATAAGTTATAACTTATCAGTGGCACGTTTCAAACACTTAAAACCCAACTTTTTTTTGCAAACTACTCACAAGGAGAAGGTGGAAGTATGCCATGCACTTAATGACAAGAGTATAATATTTGAACACTTAAAAACAAAATTTTATATATAAAGACAAAAGTCATATATGTTATCATGTGGCAGTTACAATTTTATATATTTACCCATATTTTGTTTTTCATGTATTTTTTCTTCAAAATAATTACTTTTATATTATTTTCGTTCAAAAATTAAAAAAATATCACAACCAACATAAGTACTATAGCCGACGAAAAGAGGGAAAGTAGGCCGATGAGTTTTTTTACCGTCGGCTATACTGTACTTTAGCCAACGGTACAAAACCGTTGTCGGTAAAAAAATTCTATCGTCGGCTATAGTATTATAGCCGACGGTATATTTCGGATTGTCGGTTATAGTTAAAACTCATCGTCGGCTATAGTTATACTATATCTGACTACTGTTTTGGCAAAAAACTGACGATATTGTCAACTATAGCCGACGACCATTTTTTATGTCATCAGCTATAGTTCCTTATCTAATGAGTTGCGATGGAGGCTAAGAACGGTGCAATGCGAGGCTGAGCAAAAGAGTTGTGGCTAGATGTCGAGATGGAGAGCGGAGGCGGGAGGCGGAACTTGGAAGCTGTGTCGCACCACTTTAAGTCGTCGGCCTTTCTTTTTTTTTCGCCAGAAATGACTATTACCGGCGACAAGTCGCCGGTAATACTCTCACCGGAAATTTGGCGCCGGTGAAAGTATTACCGGCGACTTATTTTTCAAGTCGCCGGTAATGGCCTTCATCAAGTCGCCGGCAATACTCAAGGAATCACCGGAGTCACCGGCAATGATGAAGGCCATTACCGGCGACTTGAGTCGTCGACAATGATTGCTCCGCCGTGGCCGAAAAATGAGGGGTATTGCTGGCGACTTTGGTCCAAGTCGCCGGCAATACCCGGAGAAATTTGTCAAAAAAAAGCCGGTTCTGGATTGGGCCCAATTCCAGAACCTACACTGAAAAACATAAACGGTACAAATACAAGTTCACACAGTACACACATAATTGTCCAACGTACAGTACAAATAGCAACAATACGAAAATAAACTACAACTACACGTCAGGGTCGAGGAACTCCCGTGTCAGGGTCGAAGAAATCCATGTAATCATTTGAACTCCGGTGGCTACCCTGGTCTTGCTGTGGCGGTAACTGTTGCGGTGGTGGATGAGTGTGGAACACAGGGACTGGTGGAGGTGTGGGGAGCGGTTGTCCGGTAGTCTGGCACGCATACATCGTCTGCATCCATGTGAACATTTGTGTCTGCTGCTGGACCATGAGTCGGTGTTGCTCGATCATCCCCCGGTACTCGGCATCTCTGACTGCCTGCTGCTCGGCCATCTGCCTCATCTCCTCCATCTGCCTCTTTTGCTCCTCCAACTCCCTCTGCGTCCTCTGAAGCTCCGCTGCTAGGTTAGAGTTCCTAGAAGTTAAAGTTCTTGACCCGGTAGAGTATTCCGAAGTGTTTTTCAATACTCAATCGCCCGCCGAGCCCATTCCCCTCCAGTAGTAGGTATTCTTTCCAGTCCCGCACGCTTTTGCCATGATCTGAGCCACTATAGGGCGATCAAGCGGATCGATCTGAGAGGCATACTGGGTCACTTCTTCCTCCGAGCAGTCAGGATGGTTGTTTCGAGCTATATTCATGGTGACTTCTGTGATCGCCTCCTCCACTCTCGCCTAATTGAAAAGCAAATATGAATAAAGTATTATTAAACAAAATAAATTAATAGAAAAAAATAGTTTATTAACACATGCATATGTGAAGTACAAAATAATGAGGCGAAAGACTTACCGCTTCTTCAGGGCACTGCGGATAGAACTTCTGATGAATAAACACCAACGGGTTGACTTCTAGTTGTTGCTGCGCCTTACTCGACCAACCCAAATAGTTGAGTGAACATGCATGATGGGCCTTGGTGTTTTTCAATCTATTCTCCTGGTTCGTCTTGGAAATCGCCTTGTTTGATAAACATATGTAAAAAAATTAGTAACTAACTATTTCAATGTGATACGATACATTAGGGTTGTAAGATATATTCAGGATGCATACCTTCGCTTTGGGGTGCTCGAAGTGGGCTACCAGCCACATCCACTCGTACTCCCTAAACCGGAATTCGCTGGGGGTAGAACCTCGGCCTAGCTCCTTGTACTGTGTGTAATGTTTTGAAAGCTCGTTCTTCCACTCTTTATACCTATATTAACACCAGGAAAAAAAAAGTTAGAGATATTAAAACACTTGATAAACAAAAATCTAACTCGATATATACTCAAATAACTCGAATCACATCACCTGATATGTAGTTGACGCTCTACCCACGTGTGAATAAGGCATTCATCCACGTCAAACCACACATGCAAGATGAATATATAAACGGTAAAATTATATATTTATTCGGACTTAATTAATAAATGTAAAATTTACGTAATGAAAATAGGATTTAACTCACACTTAGTGCATTATGCACTTACATCTTCACGTAGAGAGGCATAGATTCCCAATCTGGCCAAAGCATTGGGACCTTGTCCCGCACGACGGCCCCGGCCATGCTGGCATACTTTCGCGTGGTGTCAAATGCCTCGATCACCTCGCCATGCTCATTGGCCCTAATGAGCGTTTTCCTTCCCCCGGTGGCCTGCTCAAGTCTCTTCCCGGTGCAGGTGCCTCTAGCCCCTTTCCGTTTTCCAGTGCCATTAACGAAATTGCCTAATAATATAATGTCAACAAATTGATATCATTAATTGAACCTATCGTAAGTCTTAAGTAATAATTAAGTAATAAATCTTGTTAAATAAACGTATACCTGCATCGTCTGTTTGCTGGTTGGTGCACCTCGCACTCCAAAGATACACGGGGTCGAACGGGATGAAGTTGTACACTTCCTCCACGCTCAGGAACTCCGGCTGTCCTTCAATATAAATAGGCCTCCCCCTATCATCGAATTCAGGGATCACAGGAATCTCGTCGGGCAGGAAGAGACCGGACGGCAGAGATAGACGAGGCCTGGACGATGAGGCGCCAGCACTATCTGCCTCAGATGATTCCCGTGAAACAGGAGTAGGCACCGGGCCAATAGGGGGCATTCGGATGGAGGGAGTTTCTGATGCCCCCGTTGACTGTTGCTCGTCTGTGGGTCTGCTGACTGAGCATCTGCTGACTGAGGCTCGAGGCTGGACTGGGGGTTGCACGGATCCGGATCGTGCAGCTTCCTCCTCTCCTCGCGCAGCTAGCAACGTTTGTGTGCGAGCATTCATAATTGGCCCACTGCGCGTGTTGCTGACTGCGGCTGAGGAACCTTGACTGCTGCTCCCTCCACTGTTTCTAGTCCCTCTCCATTTGATGCCTCCAAGCCAATTTAACGCAAAACCTCCTGCACATCCAACAATTAGTCCTAGATTCGGTTATGTGAAAATTAAGGATGGAACCGTTTGGAACCGGAAACGTTTGGAACCGGAACCGTTGGGACACGGAACTGTTTGGAACCGAAACCGTTTGGAACTGGAACCGTTCGGTTCCAGTTTCGGTTGTAGAGGTTATAGGTTCCAAACAGTTCCGGTTCCGAACGGTTCTGGTTCCAAATGTTTCCGGTTCCAAACGGTTCCGGTTACAAACGGTTCCGGTTCCAAATGGTTATCGGTTCCAACAATGAGTCCTGGATTAGATTCTATGAAAAACCGAAACCGGAACTGTTTGGAACCGGAACCATTTGGAACCGGAACGGTTCAGTTTCAAACGGTTCCGGTTCCAAACAGTTCCAGTTCCAAAAAGTTCCGGTTCCAAACGGTTCCGGTTTCAAACGGTTCCGGTTTTGTTCCGGTTCCAAAAGGTTCCGGTTCCGGTTTTTCATAGAACCGAATCCATGACTAATTGTTGGAACCGATAACCGTTTGGAACCGGAACCATTTGGTTCCGGTTCCGGTTTTGTTCCGGTTCCAAATGGTTCCGGTTCCGGTTCTAGCGGTTATCAGTTCCAAACCAAACGGTTCCGGTTCCAAACGGTTCTAAATGCGGTTATGATATCGTACATTAAATTAAACATTAAACATTAAATTAAATTGCATCATATCATATCGATCATTACGAATATAATTATCAAAATATCAATTAATTATTACCCAAATGCTTATTTAACCAATTAATTAAGTTAACAAATATACCTTAAATTAACAACTATATCAATAAATCCAA
The DNA here is from genome assembly GCA_946800695.1 of Geum urbanum. NCBI lineage: Eukaryota > Viridiplantae > Streptophyta > Magnoliopsida > Rosales > Rosaceae > Geum > Geum urbanum. The sequence continues at coordinate 68,306,060 of OX326998.1, read as the reverse complement.
ATCACCTTAATTTGCCCAACACCCTAAATTACCTTAAATTACCTATATCAATGAATCCAAATCACCTTAATTTGCCCATATATGCAACACCTTAAAAATACAATATAATTATGAACTATATATATATATATCAATTAATCCACCCAAATCACCTTAAATTACCTAAATATTTTCCACATATATACATCACCTTAAATTATAAAAAATTATCAAAACTTAATTATATACATCACATATATACATATATACATCACCTTAATTAAATTTTCCACATATATACATCACATATATACATCACCTTAATTAAATTTTCCAAATATTTTCCACATACATACATCACATATATACATCACCTTAAATTATCAAAAATTAAAACATCACCCAAAACTTAATTAATCAAGTTAATTAAAATGCATAAAAATATAATTAAAATGCATATATATACATAATTATAAAAAACAAAAATTGAGAGAGAGAGAGAGAGAGAGAGAGAGAGAGGGAGCTAGGACCTGTCATGGTCGAGCTCGAAGTGGGCTTCTGGCGACGGAGGTGAGGGGAGGAGGAGAGGAGGAGGGGAGGAGAGGTAGGGGAGATTTGGGATTTTTGGGTTTTTGTGTGGAGAGGAGAGAGGGGAGAGGGGAGAGAGGAGAGGGGAGGAGGGGAGGGGAGAGGGGAGGAGAGATTTGAGGAGAGGAAATGTGGGGGGCGAGGTGAGGAAGAGAGGGGGAGATTTTAGGGTTTGAGGAGAAAAAATGAAGAAATAAGGTGAGGGGAGGAGGAGCTGCTCGATCTGGAATATAAGGCACCATTGCTGGCGAGTTACGAGTTAACTCGTGGGCAATGTCATTACCAACGAGTTAACTCGTTGGTAATGACATTGCCCAACTCGTGGGTAATACTATTACCCACGAGTTGATAACTCGTGGGTAATACTATTACCAACGAGTTATCAACTCGTTGGTAATGATAGTGATTCCCGGCCAAGAATTTTCGACTAGATTTTCCGACTAGAATTTCCGACTATAATTTCCGACTAGAATTTCCGACTATAATTTCTAACTATAATTTCTGACTATAATTTCGACTAGAATTTTCGAACAATTTCCGACTAGAATTTACAACTAGAATTTACGACTACAATTTCCAACTACAATTTACGACTACAATTTCCGACTACAATTTCCGACTACAATTTCAGACTACAATTTGCGACTATAATTAAAATACGTACATCATTAACGTACTAAGGATGATAATCGTAATCATCTTCATCACTTGAGTCTGACTCGGTTTCATAGGTAACCTCTGGCAATATGTGCCGCTCCTCGTCACTAGAATCAGCGTCAACTTCATATGGATTAACATCGAGAAGTTCTGCTCCAGTAATTCGAACGACACTCCCAGATCTCACATTATTAAGGCGAATCGTAGATGATTCCGGAATGTCAAAAGCATTCGGCTCTTGGTATGCAGTAACTTCCTCATCATCTGCGGTCTCACCAAGTGTAGCAGCACTGTATATGTTTCTATGAGCAACATGGTTAACCACCTTCCATAGGACTTTGTTCAGAAGATCGTCAAGGTAAAACACTTGTTTTACTGATGTGGCAAGAACGAAAGGGTCTTCTTTATACTAGCTTGTAGCAGTATTCACCAAAAATGTTCCGTACTGATCGGTCCTTGTGTTCTCCGGGCTAGTATCAAACCATCTATACTTGAACAAGTTCACTTTCATGCGGTTCCCATAAATTAGTTCAACAACTGAATGAAGGACACCGTAATAGTCAACGCCATCCTGCCCACTATGGACCATCACCCCACAATTCTGTGTTTTCAGTCGGTCGTCTCGATTTTCACATATAAATTTCACGCCATTGACCTGACACATCGAGTAAACTTTTAAAGCTATCGGTTTCATCGCCAGGACCCTCAATTCGTTTGACCACTTTGGGCAACCATCATTTGCTAAATGGTTCATCTGAAAACGATAAGAAACCACACAAGAAATTATGAACATAGAAAAACAAAACCACATACACACATGCTATATAAGGATATAAAAAATAGATATATACACATATACCCTTACCCATTGACCAAAGTAGTTTGCAAACGTCTTGTTGTGGTAATCAACATTTCCGACAATAGCAGGGCAGTGAAGATGATAGTTTTTCCAATATTGTACTTCTGGACAGTTAACCAGTACCGACCAGTGGGCAATGGCTACCTCATTTCCATCCAACTTGTACGACTTTGGCAAGCTTCCCTGTACTACCACGTCATTGGAGATGATAGAAAGGTTGAACTGGGGTTCATCTATCGGCATCTGTTGTTGGGGGTCCTCAAGCGCTCCCAAATACACGTTGGTGTACGTTACACACTCGTGCGCAATATATGCTTCAGCGGTACACCCTTCAGGTGCAGATTTATTCTTCACATAGTCCTTGTAGGCTCCCAATTGTCTACAAGTTAACAAGTGCATGTTATGATACTTAAAAATTAAGAATTTACATATAAAAACAGAGGCAAACCAAATGTATGAATCATTTGTACCTTTCCATGGGATACATCCAAGTGTAGTGTACGGGACCGGTAAGCAACAATTGTTCGGGAAGATGGATCATCAGGTGAGGCATGATGTCGAAAAATTTGGGGGAAATATCCTCTCAAGCTTGCACATGATAAAAATGATGTCATCTTGCATCTCCCTGAGATCTGATTTTTTAACTTCCCTGGTGCATAACTTCTGAAAGAATCTTGACAAGGCCACCAACGGCTCCACCACCTCTTTGGGCAGGTACCCTCGAATGAAAATAGGGAAAAGGCTTTGAAGCAGTACATGGCAGTCATGACTCTTTAATCCGTACATCTTATTGTCCCGGAAGTTAACACACCTGCTTATATTTCCTGCATAGCCATAAAGATACCTGCATATATATATATATATATAGCCATAGGCAACAATTATATTTCTCGCATATAACCATATATAAGTAAAAATTTAAAGCCAATTTCCTGCATACCCATAAGAATATATACCTGACATTACTCAGCCACCCAAAAATTTCATGCTTATGCTTCGGTTTGACGGTGTAAGGAGCTTGCGGCATTTTTCTCTTACCATCTCTTAACCACAAATGTTTCCGCAGTCCCATAGCTTTCAGATCAATGCGTGCCTTAGGGATGTCTTTTGTTTTCCCCTCCAAATTAAGAACTGTGCCCACCACACTTTCACACACATTATTCTCTATGTGCATGACATCTAGGTAGTGTCTGATAGGCAACCTAGGCCAGTAGGGAAGTTCCCAGAATATGCTCTTGTGTGTCCAAAACTTATACCTTTCGGGCTTCTCTGGAATTGACGCCACTATCTCAGGATGATTGCTCAGCTGGCCAAAATCATATTCATTCAACACTTCCAAAATTCCATCCCCTATCCATCGCCTGGGTGCCACACCTGTTTCTACAGTCCCATCAAAAGCGTCTGGATCCTGCCTATATGGGTGATCATATGGAAGCCAACAACGGTGACGCATCTGAACAATTTTACTGCAATGAGGACTACAACAATCAACCGTCATGCACTATGAACAAGCCCTGTAACCCTTGGTTACGTTGCCCGACAACATACCGCGGGCAGGAAAATCACTGATGGTGCCAACAAGCATGGCATGCATCTGGAACATCTCATTTTTGAACCTATCGTAAGTGGGGTGGCCACACTCACTCAGGTATTTAAGCTCCTCAATCAAAGGCCTCAAATACACATCGAGACACTTTCCTGGATAACCCGGGCCCAGAATTAACAAAGTCAGCATATTGTATTCCTTCTTCATGCACATCCATGGTGGAAGGTTGTACGGTACCAAAATAATTGGCCATATACTGTATTGAAGACTCATGTTGCCAAAAGGGTTGAATCCGTCAGATGAGAGCCCTAGCCAAACATTTCGGACCTCTGCTGCAAAATGATCAAACTCCCTGACCATGTGTTTCCAAGCCTCTCCGTTGGAAGGGTGTATAAGGGTGTCATCGTTAGGCAAATTCCTCTCAGCCCACCATCTCATAGCTTCGGCCGTGAAAGCACACATGAACAACCGCTCCAGCCTATCAATAAGCGGGAAAGCCCAAGATCTCTTCACAGCTTTCTTGTTGCCTGCAGGAGTCAACTTATACCTTTCTGTAAAACATACCGGGCAGGCTTCAAGGTCTTCAAGATCTTTTCCCCAGAAGAGAATACAATCATATCTGCATGCATGGATTTTGATGTAGGAAAGCCCAAGATCTTTCAGGATATGTCGCACCTTATGATGAGTGGTAGGAAGACGATGACCGGGTGGCAGTAGCGAAGCAGTCCACTTCAGCCAAGAATCAACAGCTTTGACAGACATTTTGTTTTCCATTTTGAGCTGCATCACTCCCATGACACTTTCAAGAACAATCTTAGTACAACCGTCGTACAACGGAGTTTGTTGCAATGCAATCAGATTGTTGTACTTGTCCATACCGCTTGTGTTGACATGAGCTCCAGGTAATGGCTCAACTGGCTCAATATGGGGGAAACCCTGCACGACGGGAGGGACATTTGGTGCTTGATCAGCAAATACACCGCTCTCATGAGGAAACATATCCTTGATTAACATCGATGTTGGATCATAGGATGGACTAGCCCTCTCAACAAAATGTCCATGATCATAGCATGGACTGGCCCTCTCACCAAATTGTCCATGATCATGCGGACCCGCTAACGATGTTTCACCGTGATAAATCCAACAAGTGTACTTATCCCAAAACCCGTATTTACTCAGGTGCTTCTGAACTTTATCAATGGGAAAACGAAATCGATCGCTGCGACACTTACATTCTTTACACGGGCAATAATGAAGTGTAGTGTCTCCACAATTAGCCTTCACAAAATTCACAAAACTCCTAATTCCCTGGTGATATCTCACATCCCATCTTTCGAGGCTCATCCAACTCTTGTACATCCTGAAAATTCTAACAATATTACGTACTATAAATATATATATATATACACACACATTCACTACTAATTAATTAATAAATCATCATTAATTACATTCGAATTCATCCAATTAATTAACAAAAGTCGACCCATGCATGCATATAAATTAAAAATATATATATATACCAACAATTTACAATTACAAATTAACATGCCTGTATATATATATAGACATATTAACAATTAATATTCACAAAATAATTTTATATCCATACATATATATACACAAATTAACATATTTTCATCGAAATAATCTCAAATCCACTCAAAATCAACAGTCAATCACTCGAAATCAACAATATATCCACTCTATTTGCGTATCAAACCAATAATCGATATCTCAACTCTAAATCAACACATGCATATATATATATCAATCTAATTAAATCAACACACATATATATACATACGTATATACGTACCTATATATAGCTACGTATATAGCTTCCCGAGCGGGTTTTCGACGCCTTTTGACAATACCCAAGGATTTCAGAGCGTTTTCCTTCTTTCGATTTCACCGGATTTTTTTCAATCCAAATGAATGAGCTGCTGCGATCTACATCTGATATAAGAGGTATTGCCGGCGATTTATTAATTAAATCGCCGGAAATGGAGTTATTGCCGGCAAAATTCCGGCCAATAATCGCCGGAAATGCTTGAAACTTATTGCCGGCGACTTTCTCCTTCGCCGGCAATAATTTTTCACCATTGCCGGCGATTTTCCGGCCGGAATTTCGCCGGCAATGGTTGAGCAATCATTGTCGGCGACGGAATAGGTCGCCGGCAATAGTTGTTTACATTACCGGCGACTTTTCGAACTTTTGCCGGCGACGGAGCAAGTCGCCGGCAATAATGAGCATTGCCGACGACTTGCCCGGTCGCCAGCTTTTTTTAAAAAAAAATTGCCAGCAATGGTACTTAATGTGGTAGTGCACGTCAACGGCGGTGATTTCACCACTGTTACTATGTTGTCAACGCTTCTCATGAGAGAGAGAGAGAGAGAGAGAATGATTTTTGTTTGTAAAATTATCAACTAAGGATTCTTTTAGATATAGAAGGGAAATCTCGTATTTTTATTATATTTAATGAATTGGATCACTGATATTACGTTTTGGGCTTGAAACTCACGCTTTTATTGTCTAAATATTAGTGTAATTGATTTTTGAGTATTATTGATATTATAGTTGTTCTTGTCTGTTTTTCTTCTAAAAAAAATTCTGCAATAATATTTGTTGCAAAATTACTTTTAACTATTATAAAATATTTGTTAGGCCTAATTTAGTTTACTAAATGGATACTGTTTGTCCATTTCTTTCGTAATTTCCTTTTCATATATGGGAAAATAGATTTACAAAACCCTAAACCCTCTCTCTCTCCATTTATAAACTCAGCAGTTACCAATTGGAGCCACCGGAACAAAGTTGAAAAACACAGCCGATCACAGTACACACTCGCACGATCCAAATCAATGGCGACCAGATTCATTCTCAAAGACGCCAAAACCCCACTCCTCCTCCTCCGCCGCCCCTTCTCTTCTTCCGCCTCCGCTGTCGTCTCCAACACTGCTTCTCCAAACCCCCAACTCGTCCAGTCAATTCATCCAACCAATCTAAAACCGCTTATTCACCTCTCGGGTATGCGCCAATATCTCGACTACCAACAACAACCCTCCCCATACGTCGACGTCCTTGGGCCCGGCGGCGCAGCACTGGGCTCTGCTTTTGGGCTCCTTCCCCAACTTCAGGCCCGTTGCGATATGGACGACTTGGACGATGACAGTGAAGAAGACGACGAATCTGACGAGGTCACCGAGTCAGATGAGGATGACGAATCCGACGAGGTCACCGAGTCGTCAGAGGAGGATGACGAATCCGACGAGGTCACCGAGTCGTCAGAGGAGGATGATGAAGACGATGATGACGACTTACTTGATGCTGCTGTTGTTCATCATATTACTGAAGACGAGGAGAAGAAAACACGAAAGACAAAGACCCGTAACTAAATAAAACTCTTCTCTATGCTTTTTGCTTTTTGTTCATGTTTTTTCTTCTTCTTGGCAATGTTGTTTTGGTATTGCTTTTGTTACTGGATGTTTGTAGCTTTTAGGGGGTTTTAATTACCCTTTGATAGAACTAAGATTTCTAGCTATCTGCATTTTGGTTATGAATTACAAGTCACATTGACACATTATTTTCACTAGACAGTTTCTACAAATCGGGCAAGTTAGGCTGTTCTCTAACCAATGATCAATGCAATTGGAATGGAAAATGTGCTTGCACTCCAAAACACGACACCACTCGCCGTCCACGAAATCTTCGAGGCAAATGGCGCACCGGTCGCTGCAGCAGCGCGAATTCCCTTTGCAGTATTGGAGAGGCGCTGGAAGGTCCTCGACGGGGTGTGTTTGAATGGCTTGGAGCCTTTGTTGTTCTTGGCCTTCTTCCATAGCCATGTCCTCCCAAACTCTGTCGAGGACTTCCATTAGGAACACTTGCAACATAGCTACAGCAATTTGGACCGGGGCTTGGGACCATGATTCTTCGAATTCTTCGGCGTTTTCATGGTAATCGGAACGAACTACCCCGGTTAGAATGTGGCTTCTCTCGCTGGATGCTTCAATGTCACGACGGCTTCCATGCGGAAGCCAAGAACATACGACTCCAACAATGTGATGCATGAGGGCGATGAGAAATAAAATTTCGCTGCAGAGAGTTAACTTGGCCAGTGCAATACAAATTGCAAGACGGCCTGAAGGTGTAAACTTGTCCTGGCTGAGCAAAAACAAGACGGTAACAATTCCGAGGGCAAAAATGAAAGGTATGAGAGTACAAGGATGAGCTGGAGAGTGATGAAAAAGAACTCTTGTGCTAAAGATCATACTGCTCATGATATAGAGAATTCTGAAATGCTTTCATGGATGAAGAATTTTAACATGCCTTATCGCCTCTGCTACATAATATCTTGGTTTGTGGAACGACACCATTCTAGGAGCTTTGTTATATAACTTGCATCAACTCGATCACATCAGAACACTGAACAAAAACCTGCTATGTTCTGGATGTTATCTAAACATAGAAATACCATCCTGTTCTTTTAACCAACAAGGTAACAGTAAATTCATGTAGTAACTGGTTCTTGTTTATTTCGAAAAGGAACTCGGATCGGATCAATCATCGGTTTCTACTTTCTAGGTTTATGGCGTTACATCGGTTTACCTAATTAGTTACTCCGATCCGGATTCAAACCGCATATATTATCCAAGTAACGAATTTTTATTTTTCATTAACTTTAATTTTTAGGCAAAAAGGAAATGGTATGTGTCTCCTCGCCATCATACCATAGTACAGTAATTCTGGTCGAAACCAAATAGCAAGAGCAATATCAACCTGACGACATCATTAAAAAGCTGTACATCCAAGTGATCAAAACATTTTGTGTTTTTGTATATTTAGTCGTCAGTCATAAATCTATAAAACAGTGTTGGCAAATAGGGCAACTTAAATTTCTCCTCAACCAATGATTTATGCATCTAGAATGAAAAACATGGTTGCAAGAAGGAAGAGCTTGGCACATCTCCCCAGTCTCAAACTCTTCCAAGCAGATGGCACATTCCTCGCAATTCATTCCACCTTCATGGCGTCCATAAACAAAGATCGGTGGCAGTTTGTGCTGCAACGCTCGCTCTTGCCTCAGCCTCCGTTCTTCCTTTCCTTCAGCTCCTCAGTGATTCTCTCTATAATCTCAAACACCAACGCACGGTGCAGCGCAGCAGCTTGGTGAAATGCATCTTGCTCTAACAACCTTTCATCCTCTGGTCGTGATTCGAGATCGCTTTGACTCTGATGGCTTTGCTGCCAGATGAAGTAATCCTGGATCATGTAAGTAATCGTAACGATTATGCATATGAATGTGAGAGCCATGACAATGGTAGAGGCAGAAAGAAGAGAAAATCTTTGGTTAGGGCCTCCGGAAACATGTTCATGGCCGGTGAAGATCATGATTAGTACTTGAGTATTTGCTTGATAAAAGCTACAGGCTTGGGTATCAAGCAAGCTTATATTTACCTACTAATTGGTATATATTGTATTTGTTGAAGGAGAAAATAGATAAGCGAAATATATGACCTGAAATTATACTTTATTCATTAATAGATGACCTTAAATAAATATTATAATATGATACAATCAATATCCCTATAAATCAGAGATTAAGAGAATATCTACTTCTATTCTAATCAGGACAAAATACACACTGAGATACCAGGGATATTTCTCTTAGAACACTCCCTCTTGTGTTGCGATCCTGATGTATGGTGCATAACATACTGCCTCACTAAGAGCATCTGCACCGGTGCAAAATTTTGCTCAAGCAAATGGTAGAGTCCACCACAAAAGTTTTGCGAGCAAAACTTTGCTCTTGCTCAATCAAGAGGAGGAGCAAAATTTGCTTGAGAGCATCCGCATCGGTGCAAAATTTTGCTCAAGCAAATGGTGGAGTCCACCACAAAAGTTTTGCTCAAGCAAAACTTTGCTCTTGCTCAATCAAGAGGAGGAGCAAAATTTGCTTGAGCTCTTAATTGAGCAAGAGCAAAGTTTTGCTTGAGAAAAACTTTTGTGGTGGACTCCACCATTTGTTTGAGCAAAATTTTGCACCGGTGCAGATGCTCTGAGATCTTGATTAAGCAAGAGCAAAGTTTTGCTCCTCCTCTTGATTGAGTAAGAGCAAAGGTTTGCTCGAGCAAAACTTTTGTGGTGGACTCCACCATTTGCTTGAGCAAAATTTTGCACCGGAGCAGATGCTCTAAAAACCTTGTCAAGCAAACAAAAAACCTCTTGGGTAAAAAGAAAAGGTTGGTTTAAGGGGAAAAGAGTACAATGCATCAACTACAAATGCGACCACATGTGATGTAAACTCTCACTGATGTCTACAAAATGAACTCCTCCTTATCAGTAACTCAATATTGGAGTTCAGACAACCTTCGCATTCCAATGCGTCTCACATGTTTTACAAATGAAGATTTTGGCAATGACTTGGTAAACAAGTCTACAGCATTATCTGCCGAACAAACCTAATTCAAATGAATGTTCAGTGGAAGAACTTAGGTGATATATGCGTTGTATGATCACCTTTGATGTATCCCAACATCATTTGTTCAATGCAAGCCGCATTGTCTTCAAAGATACATGTTGGTGTTGTAGTAATGGATGGTAATCCACTAGATCCTCGAATGTGGTGTATGATTGATCTAAGTCAGATACACTCCTTAACCGCTTCATGTAAAACAATAATCTCATAATGATTTGAGAAAGTAGCAACAAAGGTTTGCTTTGTTGATCTCCAAGAAATTGTCGTGTTCCCCATGGTGAATACATAACTAGTTTGGAAACGTCCTTTGTGTAGGTGTTGAAGAGATTTATACCCTTAAAATTTTGATTATTTATTAGTCTAAGGCTCAGTGAATTTTCTCTTACTAGCAAGTATACGGAGTCAAGTTATAGTATTTATAAAAAGTCGAGTGTTGAACTCACGAGGATTAGCCACTATAACTCCTAGTTCGAATTGATTAAGCACTTAAATTACGGCTAAACTAGACACTAACTTGATACTAAACTAAAATGAAATGCAGAAATCTATCTCACATTACTAAGTCTTTTGGAGACCTAGCATTGTAAGAGGTGATTTAGACAAGGGTGAGTGATTATCCAAAAGTCGATTGATTGATTATACTAAGACACGGAAACTACAATAGCAAACGAATTCAATATAAAGAAAAATAGTTAACTAGGGAAATCCCTGCTAACCATATGATGCTCAAACAATGTTCTGATTTATGAAATGGATTATTAAAGTCTATTTCTGAAAGGACCCAACCCCGATTTAGTTTTCTAAACCGGAATCAAACCCCTTCTGAAAACACGAACTTACAAAAACCACAAAAATTTCGGCAGAGTTTCGTTACTAACGCGGAATTGCCATTAACTTGCACTCGAAAACACACTTCATCCTATGCCACAAAAATCAAACTATGGGCACCAATCCCATCCGGATTTCTCAATATCATAACAGTAATATAAAGTAATAAATAAAACTGTACTTAACAGAAATCCGGGGAGATATCGTATGAAAGTATAACATCAGAATGCTCAGAGCGACTTCTAGTATATATATACAAATAGTAGGCCAAACTAAGAACCTACCATAAAAGAAATATCGCTCGAATACTAAGCCTCCGGCTGCAACGTGCGACACCAGAATCCGAACTGTAAACTGGGCACGGAAACCGAAAAGCCCAGGGGAAAGGCAAATAAAATTGTTAGAGTGAGTGGACGAAAATAAACATATGTCTTTCACCATTTACATATATCATAAAATCAAAGCAAAGCAAGTTCAGAAAATAAGTGGAGGTGCCAGGCGAATCTCTCAAGCCCGACGGTAATAGGCTAGGCGAATCTCTCAAGCCTAGCGAGCACATCAGGGGAATCTCTCAACCCTGGATCTGACTACCGGTGATCAGCAGAGTAGCCAATGCATCGATGCTAAATAAATGTCATCACCATATAAAATATAAAACAATACCTCCAAAAGCAATAAATAATCTCAACATCGATGGTATATAAATAAATATGAAAATCACGAACTCGCTACGACAGTGAAAATAGAAAAGTCCACTCACAGATGAGCATAACGCAATACGCGTTAATCCAGTGATCCGGCGGAAAATCCCTCGCCAAACGAACGATCACGATCCCCTGAATAACCATAAAATCCACTGCTCAAAATCATAACTCAAAACCTTGAATCACATCACGAGAAACAACCGTTCCCGGAAACATATAACTCAATATCGACGAAATCGTCAAAAATCTGATAATCACACCATAAAACCTCGCTATAATTTCCGATGCTTAAATCGAAATATAAACCTCACCACTACGATCGGTGCGCGTTTCCGAGCAAAACGACATAAAATTTGTCGAAAAACACCACGGCCGGAAAGTCGCCGCCAGTGCCGGAAAACTTCATCGGCCCAGAAAAATGCAACCTACAAGTGGATTTGAAGATCTCGACATTTCCAACAACTTTACAGTTCAAAGTTAAGGCCAATTTTGACCGAAAAAGGTCCAAAACTCACCTCAAAGATACAAACCCTCGCCAGACTTTCAACTTCTCCGATCTCCCTCCTCCGGCCATGGCAAGGCTTGAAACCACTTCCAATAGCTTTCTCTCTCCAAGGCTAACAAAACCCCTCAAAGGACCACCACCAACTCGGCCTCCATCGCCGCCACCCAAGGCCGCCAAACTCGCCGGATTTTCCTCCAAATTTGCCGCTTCGATTCTCTCACCTCCGGCCACCTCAAGGGACGATCCACCTCCCAAACCGAAGAAGAGCACAAGCCCAACAACTCTCATGAAGAGACCACGGCCAACCGTGGCCGGAAAATGGTCCAACGCTGGTGACAAACTGTTCGGCCAAAACGGGTCCCCCTTAACCGTGGTCAACGCGGATCAACGGCCAAGTTTCCTGTTTTGGAAAGTTTCCAAAATCGTCACGTATTCCTTCCGTATTTATACCGTACACGTATCGAATCCCAAACGGATAAATATGACAATATCCAACGGCCGAAAATATTCATAACTTTTTCCTCGAAACTCGAAATAATCCTCCGGAAGTTCCCACGAGCTCGAAATTAAATTCTCTACAACTTTCATGAAGGATCTCAAATCAAATTCTTGCCCGATAATTTAGTCGTTAATGAGGCCGCCATATTAACCAATTACAACAAAATTGCGACTAATCGCGAAACTCGCAAATCAAGTCGATAATCATTCCATTTTCGACTCAGATTGTCACAATTTCACACAATTCATAACCAAACCGCGACCTTTTGAGTCACGTTTAATTTTGACGACTTGAGCTTAACCATGAAGCATTTATGGCTAGATGAGCTTAACCCAAGTTCCTAGGTCATCTTGGACTCTAGACGACTTGAGCTTAACCATGAAGCATTTAGTTAACCAGGATCAAGCCCTTCGGATTTATATCTTGATGATATGTCACGTGAGTGAAGTTAACAAGCATACAATGTGATACATTTGGAAGGTTCCCTTTCCCGAACCCCTTTTGGAGGACCCGAGAGATAGTCTAGGTGAATATCCCAATTCATACAATTTTGAGTTACGAATCGAAAGATTCAACTAATAGCCACAATAAACTCTTGATTTAATGTGTGCTTAACTAAAGTTCCTCAAGTCTATTGAGACTCAAGGATGCTCTAGTCCTTGTTTGGTGCTAAGGAAACCAAATCTTCAGGTAAACCCTCTCGGAATAGACCCTAATCATGTTTACATGCTCATCTAGCCTTAAATGAGTAGTTAATTCAAATAAGGTCCCAGTTTTAGTCTCTTCATACATATATTAACTTGGCTAGGGTCAACATACATAAATAAAACAAATCATGAAGCTCAAGCATATAAACATCCACAAACATATAGTAATCTCATTCACAACACAACTTCACACAACATACACTAAAAACATAAACCATATATATATATATATATATCAAGACATCATTTATTCACATCACATGGCTAGGGTTCAAACCCTAGCATCCCAAATGGGACTACTCATTATGCATAGCTACAATGAAGTCTAAATACATCCATGAGAGTTAATAAGTATAAGAAATAATCGAAGAGTCCCTTAAGAAAAACCTCCAAGCTCTTCAAGTTCCTTCTTCACTTCTTGCTCCCTTCTTGCTTCTTGTCTCAAACTAAGATGATGAACCCACCTTAGGCTAAAGTGAAGAGGGTGGAGATGAGAGTATGGTGGTGGTGATGGAGGTTCCTATGCTTTTTGGTGGTGTTAGAGTGAGTTTTAGAGGTGGAGGAGAGATGTAGAGGGTTTTGATATGGATAAAGGCTATAGAGAGAGAGAGACTAAAACTATGAGGAAAAAAAAGTGAAGTGTGATATGTGTATGGAGAGAGGGGAGCTCGACCAAGATAAGCTAAGGGAGATATTTTTGGTGTTTGAAATTCAAAATTAGATGCTTAGACATGATCCTAAACTTTAGGCTTTTAGGTGGTCCTAATATGTGACTCACCCCAAGTCATGTGACTTACATGTGCATTCATCTCTCAAAATTTCTTCCTTATGGGTTTGGACTCTTGGGCCTTGGCCCTAATTGACTTGACTCTTACCATTGATCGGTGATGACTTGCCAGAGTTTGACCATTGACCGGCTGGAGTTGACAGTTGACCGACGTTGATTTTTTGTCATTTTCCCGGTTTTACTCCATCTTCTCCAATGGCTTCAGAAATGCGCTTGGCTTCTCCAAAAAGTGATTAAATTTCATCTCTTAGAGAGTTTCTAGGTCAATCTCTCATTTCCTAGCATAACAAGAAAACATAATAAAGATGATTCTTTATTGATAAAAGACAAGCAATAAGCATGACGTTAGGGACATAATTAACACATAATTATGGGGCTAAAAAACTACCTCATGCTTAAACTTTGCTTGTCCCTAAGCAAATCAGAAGAAAATAAAGTAAGCTAAGCTAGACTCAAAGTACAAAAGAATTATAAGACTAAACACAAAAACATGTAACTGTTCTGAATGGTGAATATTTTCTCTCAAAGAACCATGGTTAATGGATTGAACTTTTCTTAAGCACAATTAGAATATGGAATCAATGCATGTCTAATAAGCCAAATATGCTACATGTAGACACAAAAGCATGTAAGTGTTTTGAATGGTGAATATTTTCTCTAAAAAAACTATGGCTAATGGATTGAACTTTTCTTAAGCACAATTAGAATATGGAATCAATGAATGTCTAATAAGCCAAACATACTACATGTAGACACAAAAGCATGTAAGTGTCCTGAATGGTGAATATTTTCTCTCAAAGAACCATGGCTAATGGATTGAACTTTTCTTAAGCACAATTAGAATATGGAATCAATGCATGTCTAATAAGCCAAACATGCTACATGTAAAATCAAATGCATGCATTGAGATGAATTCAAACTAACATGTTCATAACCATCTAACTCACAAGAAATCACTCAATGCACTCAAGTGTTTAAAGGGTTAGTGTTTACACTCAAAAATAAAATTGATCACATGTTTTTCATAGGCTTGCTCTTCAACCAATGACTCCAATCATTCTACACACAAGAGTTTCAAACCAAGAGGACTTTTATTTAGGTTGTAATAGGATATTAAGGACGGGGGGTTTAATCGAAAGAAATGGATAGGATAATCAAAGATCAAGCAACCTAGCAAACAATTCACAAGTTCAAGTACTTCTAAACTACTCCTAGGTGCTACTATTTTCCTCTTCTTCTTTTTTCCAATCAAATCACTTCCCCAAAATATTTATTCTTTATGTACAACACACACACTATTTTTGAATTTTTGTTTTTTTGTTTTTCAATCATAACTCTTTTTGTAGAACATTTTTTTTTTTTGCTTTGATTTTCTTTGGTACTTTTTTTTAGCTACTCAACAACTCAATAAACAAATGACCACCCAAGACCTCATCCACCTCACACTTATCTTTTAACATTCTTTGCAACAGTAAGACCGCATCCTAATAGGACTTCATCATCGCTTGCTAGTTTGCCGAGTTAAGGGATGTGGTAAGTATTTAAGCTAGGTAGGTATTTGTGGTGTTCATGAACAAAAATTCTAAGTATTAAAATCTCAAATAGGCTCACTAAATAATATATGCATTATAGGTTCAAAAGCTATTTGACCATGGTGGTGATTATAATGCCTCAATCATCTTTAAAAACTACTCATATTTCGAAAAAATGTTTTGCACGGTTTAAAACAAATTCTAGATCACACATAACCAATTGATATCACACATGAAAGAATGAGTGCATTAAATAAGCTAGGCATGCACAATTTGGCTCAAAATCTCACATAGGCAATGATAGCTTTGAAACATGTTAATCATTCTTTTTCTCACATGCACACATTTTGAGGGACATATGATTTACAACCAATTAAAAATGCATTGTTTCCGTTTTTGTTTCACACATGCTTAAAATCATGCAATCCACTAGCCATAATTTCAATTTCATCATCGAGAACCATTATTAGAACACAAACACACCAAAACACACATATTGTGGCATTGCATTTTCTCAAATTTATCATTTTTTTTTTAATTTTTAGGATAAGGAGTGATAATGACTTAGCCGCCCACTTCACACTTTAGAATCAAATTGTGCTCAATTTGCATCAAGCCACATAATAAACACAAGTGTACAAAAGATAGCAAAGACATCATCATTTCACATTTTATTCTTCTAACACATGTGCTCCTAGGCATAACAACTAGCATGCATTCACACTTAAAGGGTCATATAGTCTCTAGGGAGTAATGAAGCTATTAGAGTCCTATCAACCACAATGGGGGCATGCATACCAATCACATTTCAAAGGAAAGCTACATGTTAACATGACTCAAACTATACACTAAACATCATTTTCAACATATACATATCATGCTAAGAAGTAAAGAGAGTATGGGGAAAGAGGATGCAAACGCTTTGAAACAATGTTCGTCGTCTAAGTAGTTCTTAGACGATGAACATTAATTTATTTCGTCGTCTAAGTTGTCCTCTTTACCAGAAAAGCATCTTGTATTCGTTTATTCTAAAATCATTCCTTCTTAAGACATAATAAGTATTACAAACACTCTAAATAAAACTCTTTTAATTAGTGTCTTAATTATAATTAATTAATTAATTATGTGTGACGACCCGAAATGAAATCAGTATAGTAATCGGCTTAATCCACGAGTTTACGCGTAATCACAGTTTTCCGTAAATGAATTGAATTGGCGGTTTTGATCACGACTTAATTATCGGGCGAGAATTTGAGTTGAGTCTCTTCACAAGAGTTGTTGTACGCGTGATTTCGAGTTCGTGGGCGGTTCTGGATAATTATTTCGACGACTGAGGAATATGTTATGAATATTTGAAATCGCAGAATTTCGTCGTGTTTATCCGTTCGTATTTGAGTTATCCGAAACAAGGATGTGATCCGTTTTGGACCATCGATCATATCGATCCGCGAGTATAAATATCAGAAATAGTTGAAAAATTGTCGAAAAACACTTTTTGGAAGTTTGACCGGCGTTGACCAAGATTTGAGGCGTTGACCCGCGTTGACCGAAGGAGAAAACCGGCCACCGTTTAACTCGCCGGAGACCTTTCATTTCCGGCCACCTCAGGCTCCGATTTGGGTATGAATCGATTCCTCTCGTGATTTGTAATTGTTTAGAACTTGGATTTGTGGAAATTGGTTTCGTTTTGAGGGAGAACGGAGTGTTTGAAGTTTGTGTTTTCCGGCCGTAATCGGCTCCGTTTGGGGCCGGCGCTCCGGTGACTTTCCGGTGAGGATTTTAGGTGGAATCGGTTGGGTTTTGATAAAGCATGATTTCCCCTTTGGTTTTGAGGGACGAGGTGGTATGACAGCGCCAGAATCGGCCGGGAAAGTTTTCCGGCAATTCTCGGCCGTGAATTTTCGAGCTGGTTTTGAGCTACTTGTCGTCCGATTTGGCCTTTGGTGTAGTTGAAAGATGTGTTGGGCTCGAGGAGGAGAAGGTACGGTGAGCTTGGCCGCCGCGAAATTCCTCCGGTTGACGACGCGCCGCCAGCGGCGGAGGCGGTCTACGGCGGAGCTCCGGTGACCCGTTGACTTTTTAGAATTTGATGATTTATATGTCGTTTTGCTCGTATTCGCACCCCGAACATCTCCTTGAGGTTTTATAGTTGATTTGGATGCTGGATTTTTAGTCGAGGGTTTGTGTGGAGATTTCGGGAGTTTTCGACGATTATTTTGTATCGAGTTATATGTTTCCCGAAATGGTTGGTTTCCGAGGTGTGGTACAGTGTGATGAACTGTGATTTTGATCAGTTATATTTTGTGATTACTCAGGGGATCGAGATCGTACGTTGGGCAAGGGATCTTCCGCCGGATCTCGTGCTTAGCGCGAGTGCGCGCTGTGCTCATCTGTGAGTGGACTTTTTTATTTCACTGTCGTTGCGAGTTCATGATTTCCATATTTATTTTCGATACGATGTTGAGATTATTTATTGCTTTTGGAGGTATTATTTTATATTTTATATGGTGATGGCATTACTTAGCATCGATGCATTGGCTACTCGGCTAATCACCGGTAGTCAGATCCAGGGTTGAGAGATTCCCCTGATGTGCCTATTAGGCTTGAGAGATTCGCTTAGTCTATCACCGTCAGACTTGAGAGATTCGCCTGACCGTCGGGCTTGAGAGATTCGTCTGACACCTCCATTTATTTTTCGAACTCGCTTTGTTTTATGATATATGTAATTAGTGAAAGGCATATGATTATTTTCGTCCGCTCACTCTAACTATTTTATTTGCCTTTCCCCTGGGCTTTTCGGTTTCCATGCCCAGTTTGCAGTTCGGATTCTGGTGTCTCACGTCGCGGTTGGAGGCTTAGTGCTCGAGCTACCTTTCTTTTCCAATAGGGTTCTTGTTTTGCCTACTATTGTATATTTTTGTATATATACACTAGAGATCGCTCTGATACACTACTGATATGTTTTCATATGATTTTCCCCGGATTTCTGCAAAGTACAGTTTTGATTACTACTTTACGTTATTGATATGATATTGAGAAATTCGGATGGGATTGGTGCCCACGGTTTGGCTTTTGTGGCATAGGATGAAGTTTATTTTCGGGTGCAGGTTAATGGCCATTTCACGTTAGTAACGAAACTCTGCCAAAATTTTTGTGGTTTTTGCAAGTTCGTGTTTTCGGAAGGGGTTTGATTCCGGTTTAGGAAACTAAATCAGGGTTGGGTCCTTTCAGCTTTGTATCAGAGCATTATGTTTCAGATTCTGTAGACTCTTGTAGTTGTGACACTAAGGGTATTTGAGTATGTATGGCATGTCTGGAGCGATGACCTGACTGGCCAATGGTTACTCATCAATGCTTCGGGTGTTGTATATGTTCAAATGTCTGAAGTCTCATGATTACATTCATAGTGCTTGTGGCTAATGCTTGTCTTGTATCAGTAGGATGCCTCCTCGACGTGGTCTCTGTGTTAACCGGGATGTAGATCCTGATAAGGATCACCAGACGCATGACTTGCCGATGCGAGTGTTGCGTTTGGAGGAGCGTTTTGACTCTGTGGTCAAATCTCGTACTGCTGGAGCGACTGTCTTTTCGGGTTAAGCTGATCCAGAGATTTGTGAGGCATGGTTGGTTCAGGTGGAACACATTTGTGAGCGTCTGCGTTTGACCCTTGAGCAGATGACAGTGGCAGCAGTCAGTTTACTTGAGTCAGATGCATACTTCTGGTGGGTTAGCACCGATAGAGTTCCGGTTGATACTCCGTGGACTTTGTTTCGAGATTTGTTTATGCGGAGATACTTCAACCAAGCTACACAGCAGCGGAATTATGAGGAGTTCACTAATTTGAGACAGGGAAATTTGTCTGTGCTTGAGTACTGGAACAGATTTACCCGTTTATCTCGGTTTACTCGTGATATGGTGGCTACAGAGGAAGCCAAGTGCCATAGATTTGAGCTGGGCTTGAACTTGAGCATCAAGGGGACTCTGACTACGATGCCTCGGAACAACTTTGATGAGTTTATGAGTGCAGCACTTCGAGGCGAGGATATCGAGAAGGAAAGGCAGATGAGATTCCAGTCTCGACGATTTGAGGAGGGTGGACCGAGTCAGGGACCTTCCAAGAGGCTGAGTTCTGATACTTCCAGATCGGCATTATCCTCAGGCAGTGGACCATATAGACCACCAGGTGGTGCACCTAGACAGAGGCAGAGATGGAGGAGGGATCGACTGCAGAGGCCACAGTCTAGTGGGGGTTCTAGCGGTTCCAGTTATCCTCGGCGTACCGGTGGCACTTTTGCCATACCGAAGGAGTACCCATTGTGTAGTCTTTGCAGAAGGCATCATGTTGGTCCATGTCAGTGAGGCATTATCGTTTGTTATCGTTGTGGCCAGAAGGGTCACTATACGAGAGAATGTTTCCAGCTTGCTGGTGCCGGTGGAGAGGCAGCCCAGAGTTCCGGAGGAGAGCGAGGTACCACTTTTGGGGCTCGACCAGTACAGTCTTCTAGTCAGGGCGGATAGCAGGGACACCCTCAGCGTGGATGACCAACCGGGCAGGCCAGGGTTCATGCCATGACATTGCGCAAGGGCAAAGCTTCACCGGAGGTTGTTATTGGTACGTTGCATGTCTTTGGTTATCCAGTACTTACTTTGCTAGATCCAGGTGCTACGTATTCATTCATGTCATATAGACTATCATCTTTAGTTACTGTACCTGCATCTCCACTTCCGGGGTTGTGGAGAGTGTTGTATCCATCCAGTGAGGTGGTGAGTATTGGTTGGGTGTATAGAGACTGTGAGATTTTTATTGGGGGCCATGGTTTAGCCGCGGATTTGTTTTGGGTATGGACCTCTTGGAGACACATTGGGCTATGTTCGATTGTCACAAAAATGAGGTTGTGTTTTGACGACCAGGCTTTCTAGAGATATTGTTTCGCGGTGAGAAGAATACTTCATTGCCATGTGTGATTTCAGCGATGAAGGCTGATCGGTTGATGAAGAAAGGTTGTGTTGCTTACTTAGCTCATGTTGTAGATACTACGGCTGCTGTATTAGATATTGGTGATATTGAGGTAGTTTCCGAGTTTCCAGATGTGTTTCCGGAGGAGTTACCGGGTATTCCTCAAGTTCGGGAAATCGATTTCACCATTGAGCTATTACCGGGCACTGGACCCATATCACATGCACCTTATCGTATGGCGCCAGCGGAGTTGAAAGAGCTACAGATTCAACTTCAAGAGTTGCTGGAGAAGGGTTTCATACGACCCAGTGTATCGCTGTGGGGTGCTCTTGTACTATTTGTGCGGAAGAATGATGGTTCTATGCGGTTGTGCATCGATTACCGGAAGCTGAATCAGGTCACTGTGAAGAACAAGTATCCATTACCGTGGATTGACGACTTGTTTGATCAGCTCAAGGGAGCTTCAATCTTTTCGAAGATTGATCTCAGGTCTGGATACCATCAATTGAGGATCAGAGAGTCAGATGTGGCCAGGACAGCTTTCAGATCACGGTACAGGCATTACGAGTTCTTAGTTATGCCATTTGGGTTGACCAATGCCCCCGCAGCTTTTATGGAGTTGATGAACCGGGTGTTCAGACGGTTTCTGGACAAGTTTGTGATCGTGTTCATCGACGACATCCTGATTTATTCCAGGAGTGTGGGCCAGCACAAGAAGCTTTTACGAGCTGTTTTGCGGACTTTGCGGGACAATCAATTGTTTGCGAAGTTTAGCAAGTGTGAGTTTTGGTTGGACAACATGAAGTTTTTGGGTCATGTGATATCAGCTGAGGGAGTTAGCGTGGATCCTTACAAGATCGAAGCCATGTTGAATTGGAGTAGACTTACCACCGTACCAGAGATCAGGAGTTTCTTGGGTTTGGCAGGCTACTATCAGCGTTTTGTGCAGGATTTTTCTCGGATTGCTACTCCACTTACCAGATTGACGAAGAAAGGCGTCATGTTCGAGTGGTCTGATGCATGTGAGGAGAGTTACTTACTCCTGAAGGAAAAGTTAACTACTACACCGGTTCTAACTTTACCTGACGATAGTGGAGAGTTCGTGGTTTTACAGCGATGCATCGAAGTTGGGACTTGGTTGTGTTCTGATGCAGCATGGCAGAGTGGTAGCCTACGGTTCGAGGCAGCTGAAACCACATGAAGTTAACTATCCTACCCATGATTTGGAGTTGGCTGCTATTGTATTAGCGTTGAAGAGTTGGAGACACTACTTGTACGAAGCTCAGTGCAAGATATACACCGATCACAAGAGTCTCACTTATTTGCGCACGCAGCCAGAATTGAACATGAGGCAGCGCAGATGGATGGAGTTGATTAATGATTATGATTGCAATTTCGAGTACCATCCAGGGAAGGCTAATGTTGTTGCTGATGCACTCAGTCGGAAATCTGGAGCTTCATTGTTTCATGTGCGTGTGGCCAGGGTTTCCATGTTAGCCGAGCTACGGGCTACTGGAGCTGAGTTCGAGTAGGACGATGATGGAGCTTTGTTGGCTAGCTTGCAGGTTCGACCGGTGTTGGTTGACCAGGTGCGGAAAGCTCAGGATACGGACTCCTACATATTGGACAAGAAGACCATGATTCAGAATGGTGTGCCAACAGAGTTTCGGTTGAGTGATGATGGTACGTTGCTATTCAGAGGAAAATTATGTGTAGCCAGGGACGAGAGTTTGAAGAAAGAGATTCTAGACGAAGCTCATTATTCAGCGTATGCGATGCATCCCGGCGGTGCGAAGATGTTTCGTACACTTCGAGCCTATTACTAGTGGCGCAATATGAAGCGGGAGATTGCCACATATGTGAGCAGATGTTTGATTTGTCAGCAGGTTAAAGCAGAGAGGCAGAAGCCTGCGGGAAAGTTGCAGCCACTGGAGATTCCGGTTTGGAAGTGGGAGCACATTACCATGGATTTTGTGTATCAGTTACCGCGTACTTCGGACGGTAATACTAGTATTTGGGTTATCGTAGATCGATTGACAAAATCTGCTCATTTTCTTGCACTTCCAGGGAAGATTTCAGTGGGCAGATTGGTAAAGTTGTATTTGTCGGAGATCGTTCGACTGCATGGTGTGCCTGTATCTATTGTTTCTGACCGGGACAGTCAGTATACCTCAGAGTTCTGGTAGGCATTGCAGCGAGCCTTGGGCACTAGATTGCGTTTCAGTACAGCTTTTCATCCTCAGACTGACGGGTAGTCCGAGCGGACTATTCAGACTCTCGAGGATATGTTGCGGTCTTGTGTTTTGCAGTTTCAAGGAAATTGGGACCAGCAACTACATTTGATTGAGTTTGCTTACAACAACAGCTATCAGGCTAGTGTTGAGATGGCACCGTATGAGGCCCTATACGGGAGACAGTGTCGCACTCCATTGTGTTGGAGTGAGGTGGGCGAGCGATGGCTTGTTGGCCTTGATCTGGTGAAGAGCACCATGGAATACATTCAGATTATTTGAGACAGATTGAAGATTTCCCAGGATCGCCAGAAGAGTTATGTGGACGTGAGAAGAAAGAGTCTCGAGTTCGATGTAGGCGATTTGGTCTTCCTGAAACTATCTCCGTGGAGGGGAGTTGTGCGTTTCGGGAAGCGTGGCAAGCTTCGACCACGGTACATTGATCTGTATGAGATCACCGAGAGGGTTGGTGCCGTGGCTTACAGACTTGAGCTACCGTTCGAGATGGCTCGTGTACACGATGTTTTCCATGTTTCGATGTTGCGGAAGTATATTTCAGATCCATCACATGTGTTAGCACCACATCACCTACCAATCCGAGAGGATTTGACATATGTGGAGGAGCCGGTACAGATTCTCGATCGGCGTGAACAGGAGTTGAGGCACCGTGTTATACCGCTGGTGAAGGTCTTGTGGCAGAATCACTCGGTTGTGGAGGCCACCTGGGAGACTGAGCAGCGTATGCGGAAGCAGTATCCTCATTTGTTCACCTAGCAGGTACGTAAATTTCGAGGTCGAAATTTTTTTAAGGGGGGTAGATTTGTGACGACCCGAAACGGAATCAGTATAGTAATCGGCTTAATCCTAGAGTTTACGCGTTATCACAGTTTTCTGTAAATGAATTGGATTAGCTGTTTTGATCATGACTTAATTATCGGGTGAGAATTTGATTTGAGTCTCTTCACGAGAGTTGTTGTATGTGTGATTTCGAGTTCGTGGGCGATTCCAGATAATTATTTTGACGACCGAGGAATATGTTATGAATATTTGAAATCGTGGAATTTCGTCGTGTTTATCCGTTCGTATTTGAGTTATCTGAAACGTGGATGTGATCCGTTTTGGACCATCGATCATATCAAGCCGCCAGTATAAATATCGGAAATAGTTGAAAAATTGTCGAAAAACATTGTTTGGAAGTTTGACCGGCGTTGACCAAGATTTGAGGCGTTGACCCACGTTGACCGAAGGAGAAAACCGGCCACCGTTTGACTCGCCGGCGACCTTTCATTTCCGGCCACCTCCGGCTCCGATTTGGGTATGAATCGATTCCTCTCTTGATTTGCAATTGTTTAGGACTTGGATTTGTGGAAATTGGTTTCGTTTTGAGGGAGAACAGAGTGTTTGAAGTTTGTGTTTTCCGGTCGTAATCGGCTCCATTTGGGGGCGGCGCTCTGGTGACTTTCCGATGAGGATTTTGGGTGGAATCGGTTGGGTTTTGATCAAGGATGATTTCCCCTTTGGTTTTGAGGGACGAGGTGGCGTGATGGCGCCAGAATTGGCCGGGAAAGTTTTCCAGTGATTCTCGGCCGTGAATTTTCGAGCTAGTTTCGAGCTAGATTTGGCCTTTGGTGTAGTTGAAAGATGTGTTGGGCTCAAGGAGGAGAAGCTACGGTGAGCTTGGTCACCGGGAAGTTCCTCCGGTTGAAGGCACGCCGCCGCCGGCGGCGGCTGTCAACGGCGGAGCTCCGGTGACCCGTTGACTTTTTAGAAATTGATGATTTATATGTCGTTTTGCTCGTATTCGTGCCCCGATCATCGCCTTGACGTTTTCGAGTTGATTTGGATGCCGGATTTTTAGTCGAGGGTTTGTGTGGAGATTTCGGGAGTTTTCGACGATTATTTTGTATCGAGTTATATGTTTCCGGAAAAGGTCGGTTTCCGAGGTGTCGTACAGTGTGATGAACTGTGATTTTGATCAGTTATATTTTATGATTACTCAGGGGATTGAGATCGTACGTTAGGCGAGGAATCTTCCGCCAGATCTCGTGCTTAGCGCGAGTGCGCGCTGTGTTCATATGTGAGTGGACTTTTTTATTTCATTGTCGTTGCGAGTTCATGATTTCCGTATTTATTTTCAATACGATGTTGAGATTATTTATTGCTTTTGGAGGTATTATTTTATATTTTATATGGTGATGGCATTACTTAGCATCGATGCATTGGCTACTCGGCTAATCACCGGTAGTCAGATCCAGGGTTGAGAGATTCCCCTGATGTGCCCATTAGGCTTAAGAGATTCGCCTAGTCTATCACCGTCGGGTTTGAGAGATTCGCCTGACCGTCGGGTTTGAGAGATTCGCCTGACACCTCCATTTATTTTCCAAACTCGCTTTGTTTTATAATATATGTAATTGGTGAAAGGCATATGATTATTTTCGTCCACTCACTCTAACTATTTTATTTGCCTTTCCCCTGGGCTTTTCGGTTTCCGTGCCCAGTTTGCAGTTCGGATTCTAGTGTCTCACGTAGCGGTCGGAGGCTTAGTGCTTGAGCTACCTTTATTTTTCAGTAGGTTTCTTGTTTTGTCTACTGTTGTATATTTTTGTATATATACACTAGAGATCGCTCTGATACACTACTGATATGTTTTCATATGATTTTCCCCGGATTTCTGCAAAGTACAGTTTTGATTACTACTTTACGTTATTGATATGATATTGAGAAATCCGGATGGGATTGGTGCCCACAGTTTGGCTTTTGTGGCATAGGATGAAGTGTGTTTTCGGGTGCAGGTTAATGGCAATTCCTCGTTAGTAACGAAACTCTGTCGAAATTTTTGTGGTGTTTGCAAGTTCGTGTTTTCAGAAGGGGTTTGATTCCGGTTTAGGAAACTAAATCGGGGTTGGGTTCTTTCATTATGAGCTCGCATATTCAAATTTGTGCACTTACGTACAAATTAAGTTCGAATTCGATCAAATTATCTCCATCTATTAATTAATTATAATTAAGTATTACATATATTTATATATCAATCACTTCTATTATTATAATTATCATCTTTTGAACCATCCTCCTCACCCTCATCTGAATGATCCTCATCATCATAATCTCTATCATCTGAATCGTATACGACGACGTCGTCGTCATCTTTCAGCTCCTCTTCAGAGGCATTCTTCTCTAGGTTGTCGATCTCTTTTTGAGTAAGATTCGTGGAGGGATCAATCATGGATAAGTGTTCGTTTGACCGAATCAGTTTTCTTATTTCGTGGATGATAGAAGTGTTAGGCTTTTGATATGCTTTGTCATTATGCGCTTCAGTGTCAGTCGCCAACGTCCCTTCAAATATTCTGGCACTCCATATTCGTTGGTGAGACATATGGTTAACTATTTTTCAATCTTCACTCCCTTTCGGATCATCTAAATAGAACACTTGTCTAACAAAGATGGCCAGAGCAAATGGCTCATTCTCATACCAGCTTGAGCTTATATCGACTGATAAAAGGTCCATATCTTCCTTCGTACGCTTGAACCATTTACACTTGAATAGAAAAACGTTGATATCATTCCCATAAAGTGGTTGAACGACATTAATTAACAAGACCCCTGTAATATACATCAGCGTCTTTCCCAACCACGATCTCACTGTTTTGTGTTCTTCTTCCTTTATCTCGGTCTAATGAATGAAACTTTACACCTTTGAAAAAACATCCGGGGTAAATATAGTGTTGGACCAGCTTATGGGCCAATAAGTGATTTTTCCATGACCACCACCCCTTATGGTTACCGAATTTTTTTAGATCGATCATCTGCTAAATTGTAAAGAAGATATATGAATGTGTATTTAATTTCTACATAAAATTTGACATAATTTCCCCTAAAATAAAAGGAAACCAAAAACATGCATGTACTAACTAAGGAAAAACACTTCGAATAAGCAAACACCAAATTAAGTTCGAATTTATCGTGGGAACCTATTCCCATCCGGATTTCCCAATATCAAATAAAGGAAGTACAAAACCTATATGCATGGTTTAAACATACCCATTTGAGAAAATAGTCAGGGAACCTTTTCTTAACCACTTTTTCAACCCAGTTATGACTCTTGTTTAGTTTGTCTCTCTAAATTTTTTCCCTATAAACTTTCATGAACTCCTCGACCTCGTCACAGTATCGCAATGTTACCTAATTAATGAGCTTCATTAAGTTCTTCTAGAGTTAATCTTTCATTTAATACTCCTCTAAACTGTCATACAACATCTGTGACGACTAAAAGATTGTTGCAGGCATATGGATAGGAGGCGGTAGTCTGGAATGGATCCTTCAAGTACGTGTTGCAGTAGGTAACACACTCATGCATTAGGTATATTTCTACTATGGAGTCATCCAGGGCAAATTTATTTTTGACGAATCCTTTATATTGTTCGAGTTGTCTGCAAAATGATAAAATTAATTATTTGACGAATATTAGAAACACAAAAATAAATGATGAAAAACTGTATTATAATTAATTGTACCTTTCCTGAGGATACATTTAAGTGTAGTGGACCGGACTAGAAAGTAGCACTTGTTTGGGAAGGTGAATCATGAGGTGAATCATGATGTCAAAGAAAGAAGGGAGAAAAATTCTCTCTAATTTTCAAAGGATGAGGACAATTTCGTATTGTAGTTCGACTACATCTGACTTCTTTAACTCTCTGGTGCAACATTTTCCACCATCAACACAATGCTACTATTGGCTTGACGACGTCACGAGGTAAATATGGTCAAATTACCACTGAAATCAGACGTTGCAGCATAACATGACAGTCATGAGTCTTTAGACCTATGAACTTGTGTTGCTCAACGTTGATACATCCAAATATACTCGCTGCATAATTAGACGGATAATAAACACTTTAAAACCAGTTAAAAAAACAGTATCCATCAGAGTCAGCTTCACTATGTAAGGTGCATCTGGCATCTTGTTGTACGCTTCTCCTCTGTCCCTCTTTAACCATAAGGGATGGTGTAGATTCATAGATTATATATATTTTCTAGCTTTGGGAGTATCCTTAGTCTGAACTTAATACCGAGAATTGTTCCCATCACGTAGCCGCACACATTCTTTTCTATGTGCATGATATATAGGTTGTTCCTGAGTTTCAACTTCGACCAGCAAGACAGTTCAAAGAAAATACTCATGTGCTTCCAATATGTAAGATGATGGGGAGGGTGTGGATTCAGATCTTTCACACGATCATCATTGCTTAACAGACTGATATATAAGTTGTTTAACCTCCCAAAATCTCTTCACTAGATCCCTATCGGGGTTTGGGACTATTCTCTATTGTCCCGTCGAAATTCTCCTTATCATGTTGCCATTGGTGATCATGAGGAAGCCATCTACGGTGACCCATGTAACACACATTTCCTGTGTGCCAACTGGAGTTGATGTCGTCCAAGCAGACATGACAAGTATTGTACCATTTGGTTATGCAAGATGCAAACATCCCATACGTAGGAAAATCGTTGATGATCCACATTACAGTTGCTTTCATCATGAACATTGTTTCAGTGAACTTGTCATAAGTTGGGACTTCATTTTTCCACAAATGTTTTATCTCGTCAATCAATGGTCTGAGACACACATCTAAAAATTTTCTAGGAGACTTAAGACCTGGAATTTAAAAAGTAAGAAAATTAAATTATTTGTTCATACACATCCATGGAAACAAGTTGTACGACATGACAATAACTGGTCAAGTGCTGACGGAAGCATTATTATTACCCTAAGGGTTAAATCCATATGTAGAAAGTCCAAGTCTAACATTTCAAACATCTTCTTCAAAGTCTGGAAATTCTCTGTCAAAATCTTTAAAAACCTCCACATCTGCCACGTGTCTAAGTACATCGTCATCTATTCTCTGTTCCACATACCATCCCATCGCCTCTACTATATATAGAGACATGTACAAATGCCGCAGTCTAGGAATCAATGGAAAATAGCTAAGCACTTTCACAAGAATTTGCTTTTTCAAACTCCTCTTATTAGGATGCAAATATCTGGACTGGTTGCATACAGGACAGTGGTCCAAATTTGCATACCCTTTGTAAAATAACACACAATCATTTATGGACACGTAAAATTTCTTGAACTTTAGGTCGAGGCTGCTCGAGATCTTTCTAACCTTATAATGGGTTTCGGGAAGTTTGTGATGATCAAGAAGCAACTTAATTACATATATGCTCTTGCATTTTGTCAAAAACATGGTCTGATATTTTGTTCTTCACTTTTATTTGAATTTCTACCATTACATATCGCAACACATTCTCTGGACATCCAGGGTACACCGGGGTCTGGGCTTCAAGTAACATCCTGTTGTACTTATCCATCTCAGTAGTATCAGTGGCCAAGGCTACAGGGACTGTGTTATAATAAAGAGCATCATAACCTCTCTCTTTGTGTTGGTGTCTACCATGACTAAATTCTGAAAAAGTATCATGGACAAAATTCATAGTGGAGTTCCAAGAAGGGGCGCCACTACCGCTGGATGAGGCACCCTAGTAGCTGTACCCTAAGCTGAAGTCTACTACTTCACTGTGCTTTCTTTATGTAGTGTAAATCCACATCATACCATGGTCATATAAGTATTGAGACATAACATTAATCTCCACAAACTGATGGTTAAAATATTTTCTGCACGGACACCTTTAATGCTTCTTTCCTTGACCATGTTTCATTGTAAACAACATAAACTCTCTGATTCCATCCATATACCTCTGACCACTTCTATTCACCAATTGTATCCAACTCTTGTCCATACTTATGTGTAAGTTAAATTACCATATTATATAATTTTTTCAACTAATAAATCTAATATACTACATTATTAAATTACATAACACAATTGAGTTAATATGCTATCTAGTATACTATAATTAATCTTCTTCTTTTTTTTTTATGAAGAAACGCAACTTACATTATATTCTTGAGCTAGATACATCGAAAAACATCTAATCTAACCCTCATTTAGAGGCAAATCTAGACTAAACAGTGACTCATCATTGAGATGAAGTACAATTGAAACACGGGTCAAAGCCCCGAGATACTAGACACTTATAAAAACTAAGCCTAGAAAAGTGAACAAGAGAATTGGGTCTAAGGAAAACCCTAGAAAACCCAAAAATACATATTGACCTATACTAAGCCAAATAGTTGAAAAAAGAGACGTATCCTTCACCAATTATTGTTCCACCACCGTTCATCGATCTTTTCCACTATTGCTGCCAAAACAGCTTCCCTATTGTTGAGATCTAGAATTGTTGTCTCTCCCGCCTATGACGTATTCCTCTCTCTTCAAGAGCACGATAGTAGCAACAAGATCGCAGACCACACCAACGCAGTAACATCATGAAATTCCCACCAATACCCAATCACCTCCATAGACGTTCATATGATGCCAACTATGCATCCTTCAATAAAGCATAGCAAGGCATGTCATGAATCAGCCGTTGTCTCTCATTCAACTAACAAAACAAATATCACTCCTGTCTAACGTACCCATTGCCTTTGACGATGCCAAGAGGTGCCATCAAGCTAGGGCTTCCGAACGAGACTAAATCTAAGAAAACTAGAAGACTTGGGAGTTGACGGCTAGAGGGAGAGAAAACTAGGGTTTTTGGTGGTGAACTGTAAACAAATTGAAATTAGGTATACCTAAACAGAAAAAAATACTATAATTAATCTAATATATTATATTATTAAGTTAATATGCATTTACATATTATAACTAATTTTTCAACTAATTAATCTAACATATTTAATCATATATATAATTAATCAACACATGCATGCAATTAGCTTAACAGTTAAATAATTAATTAATGCAATATGCAAACAAGGTTGCTGAAAACTATATTCGCCGGAATATTTCACCAGAGAAATCCCTCACCGTATGTTATTACGTACGTAATTAAATTCAAAAAAATTAATCGAAAGAAATGAGTTAATACCTTTACCGATAAGGAGATTAGTGAGTAAACTAGAACTCTAGAGGTGGGAGAATCGATTAAATTGAAATTGTGGCAGGAGGTGGTGTTGAGAGCTTTTGAGAGAAGTTAAGAGATGAGAGAGAGATGAAATGCTCGATCTGAAAATGAAATCTGATCTAAATAATTGAGTTTTCTTAGTCGACGAAATAACTCGTCGTCTAAGTGTAACACTTCATCGTCTAAGTACAAACTTAGATGACGAATATAGTTTTGTCATCTAGCTTAGTTTTTAAACGACGAAATACATAATTTGTCGTGTAAGTACAAACTTATACGATGAATTATTTTATTTGGCGACAAATTAATTTTTCGTCGTGTAAGACTTACTTAGATGATGAATAAATGTTTCGTCATTTAAGTCCGTATTTCTGGTAGTGTAAGATTGTAGGAAATAATAGTGATATTAAACTAAATAAATTACGAAATTACTAATTTAATTAGAACAAATTCTGGAAATAGAAAATGAACTAAGAACAAAGTTGAGTCACATGTTTCATACATTCTCCTTAAGAACTTCTACGCCGACCCCTTGTACCGCATCACAAGAACTTCTCGTCGAACTAAAGAGTACCTTACTCTATCACCGAACACTTAAGAGATAGGACTTTCTGATGGGATGAAGAACGAGGAAGAGGAAACTGAGAGAGCCTCTCTATTTGCTCACTCAAAGCATAGTAGAGTGTAACTATACTTAAACACCTCTACATTTCTATTTTTTTCTATGTGGGATAAACATCATTTCTTATGTTTCAAGGTGACCAACTTTGGGTGACAATTTCTCATTCACCTCTTTATCAATTTAAGCAAATGCATGAATACATAACATTTATGTACTCTTGTAAGAGAACACAAATCCATATTTTTCTTTCATTAATTTTAAGTGCATCTTACTTAATTATTTTATTTAAATTATACTACTAAAATAGTGAAAACTACTATTTTTTCAACATTAATTTCTTATAGAGTAAGCTCATTAAGACAGAAGCAACGGGATAAAAATGTGTGTTTGCTTGCTAGGTCATTTCTAAGGACGAGATCTCATGACCAACCCAAAATTAGGAGAATAATTACGAATATAGAGAATATGACTTAAACTTTGCATCATCCAACTAATTACGAAAAGATAAATTTTTAAAGTTGATTTTGCAACAACTAATTAATGCAGGCTTAGATTGTTGTTAGTTGCATTGGCATGGTCAGAAACGAAAACTTTAACAAAAAGAGGAATTACTTTGGTTGTTCTTGACTTCTTGGATCATGTGTGCTAAAGTTGTAATTCAGATCGAGGTCGTTCATTTTGGTACTAATTAAGAGTCCATGAGTCATGATCGATTTGGACGCATGAATATAAGAAAATTTGGTAATTAACATGAATAAGATATGTCAAATGCAAACCAAATCCTTTCCAAATCAAAGCTTTTTCTCTACTCACTAACCTCAGCCTAGGATGCACATTTAGCAGTTCTACATCAAAAAACAGAGATTATATGCAACTAGCTAGAGTTCGTCATTTATCTCTATAATACAATATCGACAAATGGGGCAAGTAGGCTTGTTCATCAACCAATGGTCAATGCACTTCGAATGGAAGACATGGTTGCAAGTTGGAAAAACTTGACACGATTCGCCTTCTGAAAAATCCTCCAAGCAAATCGCACATCGATCACAAGTACTTCTTGAACAAGACAACACAATTCCATTGCTACCATAACACAGTAGTGGTTGCAATTTCCTCAAGTCCTTAAGCCTTGTCCCTCGTTTTTCATCTATGTCCTGTACAACATTCTTCAAGACTCCTAACCTCTGCAAATTTTGCAGTATGATTCGACGGAGTTGATTCGAACGAAGACTAATCAGGCCTGATTCTGGATCAAGGTCTGGGGTAGTTGCAACAATCCAGGCAAGAAACATGTAGAGAATGTGATTGTTAAGAAGAAATAACAAGGTCAGTATTGAGATGCATGCGATGATTTGAGTTGGGATGTCTGCATAGGAAGGTGGAGTAGGGGGTGGAATAAGGGATTCAGAAAACATTGTGCACATCGTAAGGTATGATTGGCTGCACAACAAAGTATAGTTACCTAGCGCCATTGCCGAGCTTCTTAGATACTTGTGACAAATGATTACTTGTGGGACGTAAATGCAGCTGGTCATTAACTTGAACACAATTTTTAAGTTTATATAATAACAAAATGATTTGAAGCTTCTAGGTGATTCCTACCTAGATTTGTTTAGAATCTTAAATTTAGAAGTGATGGACACCGGAAAACAGAAATAACAAAAAATGGATTGTTTAGAAGAAGTTTGATACTAACAACAAATGTTGCATATATATAACTGAAAATGTCAATAAAATGAGTTTTTTTTGTTTTTGATACAAAAGGAGAAAACAAAAAGAAAAACACTAGATCCTTCCTCTTTCAAGCTGACCAAATTGCAAGACATTCCTAACACGGTTAGGAGTCATAAGTTTGTCCGCTACAATGTTAACTTCTCAACTGACATGGCTGGATTCTATTTCATCATCAAACTCGGTAGGAATGGAAAGGAAGTATGTAAAATGGTTGCCTTAGAGCAACTCTAACAATGTCACAAAAAGTTTGCTTATTTTGTTCAAAAATGAAGCCGAAACCTATTTTAGCTAATCACTTGTATAAATTTACTCTAACAATATCACTTAAAATGTAGTTAGATTTAAACACATGCATAGTTTTGATTGGTTGATAATAAAATATTTATTTATTAATATAATTATTAATTACATTTGCAATCTAGAAGGAAAGTATTAATTACAATATTGAATGTTTCGTTACCTATAATTTATGTTTTCGGTATAAGAATAGGGGATAAAAACATAAAATATAGGGAATCCTTAAATTGGCTAATAAGATATTGGAGCTGCTAGAGTGAATTTTAAAAAAAAATCTTTATATTTTAGCTAAAAATAATTTATATTGAATCTACTAGAGTTGCTCTTAATTTCAGAGAGCTGCAATTTCCCAAAAAATTGCTTTTGCATGACTAGCCAACCATTATTATCAGAGGACATTAAGCATAGGGCTTTCGAATTTATTGTTGATTGCCAAATTAGGACGTTATTTGAAGCTTGAAGGAATTGAAGAAACAACATGTACTGTCATTAGTTGATGTAAAAATCACCGTAAATTATCGAGTTGATAAAAACTATTTCTGTTTTGCACGTTAATTGAAAGTAAATCTCAATTCATTTTGGTGACTAAATAGAATGGTCTAACTCGAAGAAAATATTCGAGAAAATTGTGTAATCTTGATAATTAAATATTCAAGAAAATTGTATAATCATAATACTAGTAGACCTTAAAAATAGGGCCACCAATTCCATTAATTCAGCTTCCAATTTTTTTTTCTCAAAATACATCTTATATATTTGTGAGGCTCTTCCACTCAGGTATCCTTGTTTTTTTCGTCATTTTCAGATATATGAGGTTACATCAATCTTTTAATCACATTTTAATATCTTTATCGTTCAGTTATTAAGTATATATGAGTAAATTATTCCTATAGATTTTCAGTTAAATTAATTATCGTTAATACATTCAAAACTACAACTGAAATTTATAAATATAAACGATTCAGATTTGACAAATTTGATCCGTCCCTTGATTTAATCTAGTTTTATGCCTTAACGATCACTATTTTAACTGAAAATTTACATACATGATCTACACATTAGGACCTAAAATCTGAACAGTGAAGATGTCGAAAAGTGATCGAAAAAAGTAGTATAATGACATATAACTGAAAATGACAAAAAATAAAGTATACTTGAGTATTATAATTTTTTTTATAACTTTTTAGGCCAGTATATTGCATAAACCCTAATTTTGTCCCAACGAGCCAAAACCCCTAATTTGTTTTGACAATCCTTATATCCTTCTTTGGAACTTGAACCCCAAATTGGTCCAAAATTCCAGTAGCTCTGCACAATGGAGGATAATCCTGAGACTCCCCAAACGATTCTCTACGAAACCCTATTCCCTCTTTCTCTCTCCACCCCCGACAAATCTCCGCTGCCGTCGCCGTCCGATCACCTCGAACAACCCTACTCCGTTTTCTGCAACCAAATCTCCGTCTCCACTCTCGGCTCCACTTCGGCGGAGACCGCCGCACCCGACTTTATCTCCCTCGGCATTGCCGCCGATGAACCCGAGCCCAAATCGGCCTGGGATTCTCCGGCACCCGAGCCTAAGACTCCGGTACCGGAGCCGAAGCTTGAGAGCGGTTGGTTCCGTGGCCACAGAAAATTCAAAAGCCCAATGCTTCAACTCCACAAAGGTACATTAGAGTTTGAGTAATTGAATACTGTCAATGTTGATGGTAAAGTTTGAAATTTGAGCTGGGTAGGTTTTGCTTGTTTTTCGTTATTTATAACGAAAGTTGGGAGCTTTATAAGATAAGAAGGTTAATTGTAATGAAATTAAGTGCGTGAGTTGTGTAATTGATTGGTTGGTATGGCAGAGATTCTGGACTTTTGCGAGTTTCTGTCTCCAACTCCAGAAGAGGAAGAGGCACGGAGGGGAGCAGTTGAACGTGTTTCTGAAGTTATCAAATACATATGGCCTCGATGCGAGGTGTGCTATTATTGTGTATGCGAGTTAGTACACATGAACTTGCTTGTGTTAGAATTCTAATTTGGTAAGGATCATAATATACTGATTCTGTTTGTAGGTTGAAGTTTTTGGGTCATTCAAGACGGGCCTATACCTTCCCGCAAGTGATATTGATGTAAGCTTTCAGAGTTTCTTCTTAATATGGACTGAAATTTGGAGTTGCATGTAAAGATCTGTCATTCCTGTAAATAATGCAAGCTAAAGTGAATTATGTGACTCGTAGGTCGTCATTATGTGGTCTGGTATCTCGACCCCACAGCAAGGGTTGCATGCCCTTTCCAGGGCATTGTCACAAATGGGCTTGGCGAAAAAGATGCAGGTGATTGCAAGGGCTCGAGTACCTATTATTAAATTTATAGAACAAACAAGTGGAATTGCCTTTGACATAAGGTATATATCCTTTCCTTTCTCCACAGTTTTGATTTGGACAGCGGGATCAAAGGTGCTGAATTCATTCAGGTTTGTTGAGCTCTTTGTCAATGATCTGCTATGCTTTTCTTTTGCGGTTGCATTAGTGTTCTATCCCTTCTATGGCATGGTGATTACCATGGGTCCCTTCTTTCAGGTTGCAGTATCTCAATGGCCTCCTTTGCGGCCGTTGTGTTTGATTTTGAAAATATTTTTACAACAGAGAGAATTGAATGGGGTATGATTTAACATTCAATAGAGATCTATGTCTTATACAAATTATTATTCAAATCAGCCTAATCCATGATTTGGGTAACATGCATAGGTATACTCTGGTGGATTAGGTTCTTATGCCCTCCTTTCAAATTCTAATTGCGATGATGCAGGTCAGTGAATCTAAAATTAACATTTGGGGATTTGTATGTTATACCATGAATAATGTAAGAGTAAAAAGTGAAGGTGAAGTTCCTAAGAAAAGATTGAGCAAAGATAAAACAAATTACTTCATGCGTATACATAGTTTTTTTCACTTGTATAAATATTTGTTGAATTCTTGTCACTTACGAAACCTATCACCAGGCCCTTTTGTCCTCATTTATATTATGTATTTTCTGCCACAGAGCCTCATAGAGTGCCATGGTTCTCCAGAACAATGCCTGGGCGTTCTTTTGGTAAGTTCTTTTAGAGAAGAGTTGAGTTATTGCTTGAAGTGCTCTTTCTTACGCTTCATCCCATTTAGCAGGGTCGTCTGTCGTTATTTGTATCACCTTAAAGTAGTTATAGGAATGAAGAATGTAACTAGATTTGCATGGAAAACTAAATGTACTCTTTTGTTTTTTTGCGTGAGACTAAAGTTTGTCATAGGGATCTCAAGAATTGCACTTATGTGCTGTGTTTTGCAAATAGGTACACTTCTTTGATATTTATGGGCGCAAATTGAACACTTCAGATGTTGGTGTATCGTGCAATGGGAGAGGAACCTTTTTCTCAAAGGATAGTAAAGGGTATGAGTAACATCCATGATAAAGCGATTTTCACTTTCATTGTTTGCTTCTTATATATGACTTTTACAATTGATCTGTCATCTCTCCTAGGTTCACAAATACAGGACGGCCATTTCTCATATCCATTGAGGACCCACAGGTTTGTTATAAATTTGGATTTTCTTATATGGTTCTTCATGGGGATTATTTGGGAAATCCAAGAATATGGAAAGTCTGGAGTTCAGTTGTTTTTAATTTTGTATGTTTGATTCACTCCCGGACTTGGTGCTTCACTAGCAGTCAGCTCATACTTCAGACACCCATGCGCTATGTAACCATTTTGTTTGCTTCGTTTACATATATATAGAGATGAGTTTGAGGATATAACTATTTTTAATGTTGATCTGCCGTTTTTTTTCCTTAAAAAAAAACTGGTAATCTTTCATATCGTTGCCCAGGCTGTAGAACACTGTAACAGGGGTCCGTGATACATAAAATCAGAAAAAAAGGGTTTTTGATATCCTTGAAATTTGTTTCTTCTTTTATTGATCATTGACAGTTTTTATACTTTTTTGGCTTAGGCACCAGAGAATGATGTTGGGAAGAACTCTTTTAACTATAATCAGGTAAGTCAAATGACTTTTGGAAGGCCTCTAATTTGCATGTAAACATTGAATCATGTTAGTGATATATTAATATGATTAGGAATGATTGTGTGTGCAACCATCATTTGCACATACTGTACTGTGAATGAACAATTGTGGTTTTATCACATGTGGTAAATGTGACTGGTTGTCAAAGAGACCTGATGTGTGGTCTCTGTTAAAACCTCTTCACATTTGATTTGCTTTACCCTCTAGCTTAAAAAGGTTCTTAGGTTTCAACATGTCGCCCTCTGGCCTTGCAGCTGCACAGACTTTTATTGGTGTCACCACATTAGATTTATTTCAGCGATTTGGATTGATTGGTGGAATGATGTCACTATCATCCTTTCTCAACCTCAAATTTTGTATCTATTGCACAGATTAGATCGGCATTTGCAATGGCTTATACTACCTTGACAAACCCCAAGAACATTATGTCCCTGGACCCAAATAGGAGCATTCTTGGTACCATTATTAGGCCCGATGTATCATTGGTGGAACGCAAAGGAGCACTTCGTCAGGTGACTTTAGATAGCTTGCTTCCAGGAGCAGGGCAGCCACTTCTGGTAGACTCTGAGCATCAGGAGTTTTTGTGCAATTGGCAGTATGATGAAGACGATCCTTTGCCACGGGGAGGTGACATTGTTGGATATGTAAATGGGGAGTCATCTAGAAAGAAGAGGAAATCTCCTTTTAAAGAAAAGTCTAAATCATCTGGAAAAAAGAAGAAACGGATCAAGGCCGAGGAAAAAGAAGCAAGGAAAATTGAGAAGGTAGCGATGAAGAGGTAACAGAGACTGAAACGGAAACAATCCCGAGAGAGTATAAACGGATATGGTGCTTATGTTGGAGGGTGGCCTTGGAGTTGCTAGAATCCTACTGACATTTTGTTTCAATGAGTATTTTCTTCAAGTATCAAATGGGTGCCTAGCTTGAAGAACATCGCATCATCACTTGAAGCCCTGTGGTTTAGTCACAAAGTCACGCCATGCCATTGGATAACCCAGCCGTGCACAAGTTTGAAACTTGTTCTTCAAGGTGGGACGATTTCCTCCAGTTTTGCCTTTTAGCCCAACAAATGATAGTCCTCAAGTGTAACATGTCATCACTTAGAGCAAGTTCACTTGTTGGGTCACATGGTCAGAGTCGTTGGGGCTTTATGGCGGTAAGTCAGTGATGTGTCTTTCACTTGTCTATGATTGCTTCCAACTATTGGGTCAGAGTCAGGATTTATTTTCATATTATTTAATATTTTAGTATTCATTTATAACAATTAAATGCTGAATGATATGTATCAATCATATTTCTCAATCTATTTATTGTCTCATTATATTGAAATTTAACACTAAAATTAGACAAGATCAACATATAATATAGATTGTTCTATCTTCTAATTATCTATCTTTCATGTGTATGTGTTGTTGGATGCTCATTTTTTGACTTTTGTACACCAACACTCTTGTTAGCAAGATGCATGAAGAAAACACACACGGTAGTGTTGTTGAAACAGCAAAGAATCCAACGGGAATGAAAATAGTAGCATCAGCAATTAGAGAGAGGAAATGGACCAGGTGACGGATATGAGTAGGATCTTGGCTCAGCTACATATTCCAGTAAGCCAATTGTGCGCCGAGGATATAAATCGACAGTAACAAAATGATCAAGATTACTGGATGTAAGAACCAAACAAAGAATTATGGAAAGGTAAAGATGTAAAACATGATGATTATCACTAGGCCTACAAATCTGCAATACTTTCTATACAAAGTCCAACAATACCAACTTATCAAAATGCCAGAATAGATGATCAAACAAATCAAATGTTGTGCTGCACAAGCTTATTAAGACCCAAGACAAATTTCATGTACCCAGATGACAACTCAAATCTACATATTGCATCATATCAACATCGTACTTAATGGAAGCCAGACCGATCAGGGAAACTCAATCTCAGTAACAAGGTGATCTAGGATGAACTAAAACACTATACTAAGGTGATCCAATATCATCTTAGTTCTCGCTACACTACTTGTTAAAGAATCAACAAACTACCATATACACTCTAAGTTTAAGAACGTTTGTTTGTTCAAGCATCATCCCAGTACCGGAAACTGATAATTTATACTCAACTATAGACACTAAAGTATAAACCAAATCTATTGGCTTCTCAGTACTTCTGGGATTTACAATAGCGATATGCTGCCTGTCATGTCTTGCGCTGTCAAAAACTGTGTATGACACCGGAACAAAGCTCTCGAATTTGTTCCTCTTCTTCCATTCACTCGACCAATAATCCCCAATTTTCGGTAAACTCTCCTATTCCTTGTCAGGTATCTGCATCACCTGCCATACACAGTCCAACTCGATGGAAAATCGATGTCACTCCCGAAATTGGTGTTCGTGCTCGACCGCACCGATGATCGACTATGCCCGGTTTACTGCTTCTCTAATTCAGTCGTGAAATAGGACAGAGAGAACGAGTAGATTAAGCAGCAATGATGATATGTACGAGTAGATTACCACGGCAAATCGTGGTGTAATTTTGTTATCCTAATTTACTCTTTCCATCTACCTCCTCTATTATATTCATTGTATTCAGTATAATTAACTTATTATCCCAGATAGATCAACAATGGATCGGAACAGGACGGTCCCAAGTTTTTTCAACATATCTGGTTATTTGTTCATGAAGGCATATGTAAACACTAATCCTTCTTCGTATCTGTTTTCATGTTTTTACTAGATTGCTCAAGGCGTGTTGAATTCATCAAGTACATGTCAGAGAATTAACAACGCAGACACATGTTGCTGGTGAGAGTCACATGGACTGACTTGCAGGAGAGCAACATCTGCGTAAATGCGTAATCAGTGTGGTTGGAGAGACGTTGAAGCGGCCAAGTGTACTGGTCTTACTGTCTCCTCGTGGATATTGTTGTACGTTGTCAAAGTCCCTTTACCAATATGGCAATATCGGAGCATTGTAAGTGCGATCAATTTCCATATTCTGACGATGATGAGAACGACGGGCCACTCCTTGTAAGTTTTACTATAGATCGTGGCGGCCACGGTTTGGAGGCAGTTATCCATCATTGTATCGGTTTTCGAATTCTATCCACCAGTTTAAAATCCAAAATCCTCAAT
This sequence comes from Geum urbanum, assembly GCA_946800695.1. NCBI lineage: Eukaryota > Viridiplantae > Streptophyta > Magnoliopsida > Rosales > Rosaceae > Geum > Geum urbanum. The sequence continues at coordinate 68,265,343 of OX326998.1, read as the reverse complement.
TATTGAGGTTGTAATCTCACTTCATGACACGTATGACGGTACACCGACGGAGCAGACATGCAGTCATTACTACTTCAACCCCAACAAATTCTGAATTTCAACACACATTTACAATTATATATGGTCCCGTCTCAAGGCTTTTGAATTGGAAGATGCCTACAGTTTCGGCGTTATGTCTCATGCTCAGCTCTTTCATCTGGACTGCATTGTCAGTTTGTGTTGTTCATATTGTTCTTCATGACTTCATTCGACATAATTAGTTATTAAAGCATTGTTTTAATTGCAAGTACCGTTCTTGGAGTCTCATCAATAGACAGTGGGCTCAGAAGATGAAACCCCAAAATATGTGGCTACTCTTGCTTACCGACTTTTTACTGTGCTAGTTTAGCTCGGGGATATATTTGTTATCTTCTGCTACTGAAGATCTAGCGGCCGGTATATAGAGCTATGTAGGACTGGGCTTCTAAACCGAGAAACCAAACCGAAATGGGCCGAAAACCGAGGCCCGAACCAGATGGCCCGAACCGAACGGATCAGCCGAAATCGAAGCCTGAAATCAAAAGAAACGGTTCGGTACCGTACAGAAACCGAACCGAAATTTTTTTAAAACCGAAACGAATACGTGTCTCCCATCTAACGGGCAGAACTCGATATCCACATTATGAAGCGTACATCTTCCCTTACTGAATCTCTCCACTTGGTCCAAGTATATAAACGAAACCGGATCGATCAAACCCTAACACCCTCTCGCTCTCGCCTCATTTCTTTCTTCTCTCTTCTCTCACTCTCTCAGTTTCTCTCTCTCAGTCCCAAATACACAAACCGGAAACCCTAACAGGCAGACCCAATCGACGACGGCAACGGCCCAATCGACGCCGTACCACCTCACGCCTCCCATTTCTCTGCCTCAAACCCTAAGTCGAGATTCAGTCACACACAACCTCACGGCTTCACCGATCTCCGATCTGTAGCCTCACCGACCTCCGATCTCCGATCTGTAGCCTCACCGACCTCCGATCTGCTAGCCTCACCGATCTACAGTTGCATGTCATCTCCGATCTCCGATCTCCGATCTGCTTGCATGTCATCTCCGATCTACAGTTGCATGTCATCTCCGATCTGCTTGCATGTCATCTCCGATCTGTTAGCCTCACCGATCTCCGATCTCCGATCTGCTAGCCTTACGGATCTGATCTCCGATCTCCGATCAAGGGTAGTCTCTGTCTCTCTCTCACAGTCTCACAGTCTCTCTAAACTTTTATTTTTAATTAGTTTTAATTTTTTTGCTTTGAAAATGGAATTTCACTTCTCACTGCCTTGGTTGTTTTGAACTGAACTGAAAATGGAGTTGTCATTTTTGCTTTGGTTGTACTTTGTGATTGTTTTGAACTAAAAATGGAATGAAAGTTTTGAACTGTTAATAAGCATGTTTTGAAACTTGTGAATTTGTGATGCATGTTTAGAAACTTGTGAGATGTGATGCATGTTGAGATGTGATGCATGTTTCTAAGTTTCTTGGTATATTGGATCAAGCATACACCCGGCCAGGCATGCATGAGGCTGCCATTGCACACCGATTGTCCTCTGCTCCCTTACCAGGCTTAGATTTTTGATAAAATGAACTGAAATCTAATTGAGTTACATGTTGTGATTGAATTGAATTGAATTGAAAAGGTTGTAAACTGATCCTATTTGTAATTTGTTTACTTTTGCGAGACATGAAAAATAGGCCCTGGGTAACTGAATTTGTAGAAGAAGTAGGGGCTGTGAAAGTGAAGCAGTTCAAGTGGCCTGCCTAAACCCTGAAGGTACAGTGTGAAACACTGTTAATTTTTCTTATATTTGCTTTGGTTGTATTTTGTGATTGTTTTGAACTGAAAATGTGAACTGAAATCTAATTGAGTTGCATGTTGCATGTTATAAGTGGAACTGAACTGAAATGATTATGTTTTAATAAGTGAATTGGAACTGAAGCAAAACTAATTAGGTATAGCTTGGTATATTGGATAAAGCATACACCCGGCCAGGCAGCATTAGGCTGCCATTGCACACCGATTGTCCTCTGCTCCCGTACCAAGCTTAGATTTTTGATAAAATGAACTGAAATCTAATTGAGTTGCATGTTGTGATTGAATTGAACTGAAAAGGTTGTAAACTGATCCTATTTGTTTACTTCTGTGAGACATGAAGCAATTCAAGTGGCCTGAGCCCTGTTTGTAGAAGTAGGCTGTGAAGTAGGCTGTGAAGCAAGTGAAGCAATTCAAGTGACCTGAACCCTGAAGGTACAGTGTCAAACAGACAACCTTTGTGATTGTTTTGAACTGAAAATGGAATGATAGTTTTGAATTGTTAATTAACATGTAAGCCTTGTCTTTTTTATAACCTACTGACTTGTTCTTTTTTTCTGTACAGATAGGACTACCACAAGCTAAGAGACTGGCCCAAGGAAAGTTTTGAACTATGAATACGATCAGTGTAAGTTTTTACAAGTGAAGTGACATTGTGTTTATTTTATTGTGTAACATATGATCTCCAATTTGTAATTTTAGGTTCTTAACTAGTTTTCTTTTCTGTCACAGTTGAAAAATATTAAGAAGAAAAGAGGAGGAGTCCCTGAAACCAGTAAGAGGAATGCTCCCAGTGGGAATACTTCGTCAATTGGAACCACTCCAGCTCTAGTAGTTGAAGCTGAGGCTGTTGCATCTGAGGCTGTTGCATCTGTTGTAAGTCCAGACTGTTTCGAATCAATGAAACGTAGTTTGGTGTGGGATCATTTCACAGAGTATAATGCTATTAGGGTTGTCAAGTGTAAAGGAAAACCTGATCAAACCATATCTGAAAGGAGAGCTAAATGCAAATATTGTCCTAAGGGTAGTTTAGGAGATTATGTTGTGGATAGTACAAAGAATGGAACTGGAAGGATGAATAAACACATAAAAGATAGATGTAGGTTATATGAAGGAAGGCAGAATGTTGATAAAAAACAGAAGACTTTGGTTGGGGATAAAAGTAAGGGTAATAGGCTGAAGACTCATATTTTTAACCCTAAAGAAGTTATGCAAGCCTGTGTTGAAATGGTTGTTGTTGATGAATTGCCTTTTAGTTTTGTTGAGAAGTTGGGTTTTATGGGGTTTTGTAGAGTTGCTGTTCCTGATTTTATAGTTCCATGTAGAAGAACTCTCCATAGGAATTTTTTGAATTTGTATGAAAGTAAGAGGAAAGACCTTAATAAGAGTTTACTCAAGTACAGAGTTTGTCTAACCACCGATAGTTGGACAAGTGTTCAAAAAATTAATTACATGGTACTTACTGCACATTTTATTGATAAGAAGTGGGTAATGCATAAGAGGATCATTAATTTTATCACTATCCATAATCATGGTGGGAGTTCAATAGGAAACCTGATTGAGGAATGCTTGCTTAAGTGAGGTATTACTAAGGTTCTCACAATAACTGTGGATAATGCAGCTGCTAATAAGTGTGCTATTGAGTATGTTAGGGCTAGATTGAATAGGATTAAGGATTCTCAAGCTATCTTAGATGGTAAACATATGCATGTTAGGTGTGCTGCCCACATATGCAACTTGATTGTCGGAACTGGTTTAAAGAAGTTAAATAAGGGTGTCTTGGGAATTAGAAATGCTGTTAAGTTTGTCCGTTCCTCTGCCCATAGGTTAGATATCTTCAAAAATAGCATAGCAAAAGAAAATATACCTTGTAGAGCGCTGGTTGTGATGGATGTTCCGACAAGGTGGAACTCCATATACCTAATGTTGGAAGCAGCCCTGAAGTTCAAGGCTGCTTTCATCAGAATGCTGGAAGATGAAGAATGCTATAGAGCATACTTTGCGGAGCCGGATGAAGAGTTTGATGAGGAAGGTAACCTGATTCCTCATCTGCTAAGTGCTAGAGGAAAATGTGGGCCTCCTTGTGATGAAGATTGGGATAATGCGAAGGAGTTTGTGGTGTTCCTCAAGGTTTTTTTACGAGGTGACAGTGAGATTTAGTGCATCTACACACCCTACAGTGCACTCCACCTACCATGATGTGATGGCCATCGATGCGGAGATCAACAAGCTGATTTTGGAACCTGAAATGATGCGAGGTGCTACTGCCGTAGAGAGGGTGATGAATGATATGGCTGGGGATATGCTGAAGAAGCTTAACAAGTATTTTGGATTAAAGGCTGAGGTGAATCCTTTCATCCAGCTAGGTTTGATTCTTGATCCCAGATTCAAGCTTGTTCACTTGGTGCATCTGTTTCAAATTGATGGGAAAGATAAGGTGGAGATTGATGCAGACACAAAGAAGGCAAAGAAGTTCTTCATGGATTTATATGTGCAATATGTGGAGCCAGCAGACATTCAAGCAACTGTGAGCAAGGCTAATCTGCTAAGGGCAACTACTAGCAGCAGGGCAGCCCCCACTAGTTTCAGATCCTCTCTTATTGGTAAATGGAAGGAGATGGTGTCTTCGGCAAATGAGTCCGGGCCTGTCCATGAAGTAGACATATATTTGGATGATGATCTTGAACCAGTGTGTGAGAATGTTGAGCAGTATCCAATTCTGGATTGGTGGAGGGTCAATGGTGCCAAGTATCTAGTGGTGGCAAGAATTGCTAGGGATGTGCTGGCTATACAAGTCAGCACAGTGGCTTCGGAGAGTGCTTTTAGCACAGGTGGGAGAGTCATCGACAATTTTAGGAGCTCATTCATTGACTCCTAAGTCTGTAGAGGGATTGATCTGTCTTCAAAGTTGGCTTAGGGGAAATGAAGTAGATGATAATGATGATGATATTCTAAGCATTAGGGCTACTGAGATATATGAGGCCTGTGAAAAAGGTGAACTGACTTAACTGCTTTTGTGAAACTGTGCCATTTTGATTATGTGAACTGCATTTGTGACTTGCATTTTGTTTCTGCATTTGTGAACTTGCATTTTGAATCTATATGCATCTGTGAACTGTGGCAATTTGATTATCAAATGTATATCAGTATATAAGATTATGCTTGACAATTTGCAGAGCACATTACACAGCTGGGAAGAACCTCAGAAATTGGACTTGGTGCAAGTGCCAGTGCCAGTGCCAGTGGAGTTTCTGAAACTGTGGAGCTCATTGAAGATTCTGATGATAGTGAAGAAGAAGAACCTGGAGATGAAAGCTCTAGTTGAATTTGGGACTGTATTTATGCTAAATTTGACTGTAATTCCATTTTCTGCATTTTGGACTGTAATTCTATTAACTGCAATGACTGTAATTCTTGAACTGCATATGGGACTGTTTGGACTGTAATATGGGACTGTTTGGACTGTTAGTATCTGTAGTATCTGTTTAGATTGTTAGTATCTGTAGTTAGTATCTGTTTGGACTGTTAGTATCTGTAGTTAGTTCTGAATTCAACATGAACCGTACTTGGTTTTAATTTTATTTAGATCTTCATATTTACTTGAAATGTACTTGATTTGTGTACATATTGAGCTGATCTACATATTTACTGAATTCAACATGAACATGAACCTGAAATGTACTTGAATTGATTTAGGTTTACTTGATTTTGTAATGTCTAATTAGGTTTGTCAAATAACAGATATGGACCATTTTATAAACCGAACCGTACCGAATTGAGCCGAACCGAACCGAAACTTTTCGGACCGAGTTCATTCGGTTCAGATGGCTAGAACCGAACCGAACCGAACCGAACCGATTATTATTTCGGTTTCGGTTTCGGATCAGACCCAATCCCGAACCGATCCAACCCGAGCCCAGCCCTAGAGCTATGAGAAAACGAACCTTTTTGTCATTTTTCTCATTATCAGTTATTTGTATTATTCTCCCGACATCCTAAGAAATATATTCAGGTAGCGCATATTATAATTAGGAAAGTATTTTTGTTTCTTACATTTTTTTAATTTGTAGTTATACCACAGCGACTTATAACTACATTATAATTATTTCAATTGCCTCAATACAATTTCGTTATTCTCTCTCAACGAAAAAAAATATATGTACACCAGCTATCGATGGAGCTTGGTCATAATATTTACTTTCATGGGTCCAAGTGAGAGGGTTAAAATGACTAAACTAGTAACTTTTTATTTTAAATGAAGGTTCAAAATAGCAACTTGACAACTATAAATATCTGAAATGAAAACCTGTTCTCAAAAAACAGTAAGAATCAGAGCATCTTGATCTCCACCGAAAACCCAGTCGGTGCTCTGCTTCAGCTTCAGTGTGACCAAAACATGGACCCGAGATCTCTATGCTCCCCATCTTCTTCTTCTTCTTCTGGGTCTTGGAACACAACCAAGGCATGGATCATCCACGGAATCGTCGCGGGAGTTGCAATTGCGGCGGCGATTGGGGCTCGGGTCTATCTGGGTTCTGCTTCTAACAAGTTTCGGAGCCGGGTCGTGGGCATTATACCCGCCCGTTTTGCTTCGTCGAGGTTCGAGGGCAAGCCTCTCGTTCACATCCTCGGAAAGCCTATGATCCAGGTCCTTCCTCTCTCCTTTTTAATTGGTTTTTTATAAGTAAGGTTTATGGATCTGAAAGTATGAAGCTTTTTGTGTCTGTTTGTTCTGAGATTAGAGATGTTGGTGTTGTGATTTTTTAAGCATTAGGTTTATGAATTTTAGTTTGGTTTTACCAGAGAACATGGGAAAGGGCGAAATTGGCAACTACGTTGGATCATATTGGTATGTTTCTTCTAACTTGAGCTCCATGTAATTTTTTTATGAATGGAATATCTTCAAAACTGAGTTGTTGGATCTCAACATTTGAGAATAAGAAAATGATAGGCTACCATGTGAACTCTTTAGCAGCCTTCTCTGGCGATAGTGGTATAGTAGGATATGTGAATTCACTAACACGGAATGAAGGATTTTCATTATGCCATAGATGGAAGTTGTCCAGTGTGGTAGACTGTCATAGTATTTTGGCTAGTACATGAACACTTGGAAACCCTTCCTGTTCTAGCCAGTTTCCAAGAGGCTATGATTATTCAAGATATCAACCGATGTCATAGCTGAGCACGAGCGATTAGACTTATGACTCTTGATAGAGGCATTAGTGCATTTTTTTATTCCTCTTACAAGCTACAAGCTTACAACCAAAGAAACCTCTTTTCTTACAGTGTTACATCCAGTTAATGATGATATTAAATTAGCATTTCCCCACCCCCTCTCTGTACAAGAAAGTACATTGTACATATTATCAGTTTAGCCTTTTCTTTTTGTAGTTGTAGCGACGGATGATGAGAGGATAGCAGAATGCTGCAAAGGATTTGGTGCTGATGTAATAATGACTTCAGAGTCATGCCCGAATGGTAGGAAACTTGATGCTCCTTTTTCCCACTTCTTTCCCTATCTGTAGATTATATATGTAATTGCATATGGTCGCTTATAAGTTACTTGAACTTCAAGGTACTGAGCGTTGTTATGAAGCAATTCAGAAGCTTGAGATGAAGTATGATGTAGTTGTCAATATTCAGGGGGATGAGCCTCTTGTTGAACCAGAGATAATAGATGGTATCGTTAAAGCTCTGCAGGTAAATTTCTCGTTCTTTTCTGATTTGTGGTTATACCCTAATGTAAGTGCAAGCACTTGTACGATGAACATTTTTCAACATTTATGTCTCATTCAGCAGTGGGATTATTTGCACAGCACTGGTGCATGTTGAAATAATTACTCTCCTCCATTTGTCACTGCAATCTCATTCCTTTCTAGTGTAAGTGTAATCATGTCAGAATTGTTGTTTTACCAGGGAGCCCCAGATGCAGTGTTTAGCACAGCAGTCACACCTTTAAAACTTGAAGATGCATTTGATCCAAATCGAGTTAAATGTGTGGTGGATAATAATGGTTATGCCATCTATTTTTCAAGGGGCCTGATTCCATTTAACAAGTGAGCTTTTTTTTTTGTTTCCGTTTTTCTTGGTCTGAAATAGTAGACTTGGCTAAGAAGATTGTTTTTAAGAATGAAAACTTGTTCTGCTTAGCAAGACATAACAAACAGACATGTTTTGATTCAGGTCAGGCAAGGCCAATCCACAATTTCCATATTTGCTGCATCTAGGAATTCAGGTATTCAATGTTTAACTTCATATTAAATTGTTCATGGAAGCAATGCTTGTGATCTGTGAATTCAGTGAATTGTTCTTGGCCACTCATGGTGATATTAACTCATTCCTTGTCTTGTCAGAGCTATGATACAAAGTTTCTAAAGATATATCCAAAGCTTCAGCCTACTCCTTTGCAGTTAGAAGAGGATTTAGAGCAGCTTAAAGTCCTTGAAAATGGTTATAAGATGAAGGTGTGTTATTAGATTTTTTATTTTTCTTTTTCAACTGACCTGTTTTTATTCCTCGGCTGAAATTGTTTGCTTGGTTTATTTGGGTGACTTTCATCACTATTCTTTTCTTGATTCATGCTTATTATGATTGTTTATATCAAATTGGTGCAATTACTAAAACTAGTGTACAAATTTTGAAGCAATCCATAAAATAAAACCTTTTTTTTGTATCTTGGTACAGTATATCATATCTGTAGTCTTGTCATGAATTAATAAGGTAGTTCATTCTTAAGGTTATCAAACTAATTTATGCAGTGGAACCCCAAAACCTACAAACCTACAAACAGCAGCTGAAAAAGGAACAGATAAAAAAATTCAGTGGTTGGGGCACCTCAGTGTAACATGGCGAAACTTAAATGCAATGTCTGGGTTGTTTTACTTGCTAATATATAGATGGTCGAGTCTTTAAATTTTTTCAAGTGGCAAGGGAATGGGTAGAGGATTAGGATTTAGGTATAAGATATGTCAAATTGCTATATATATCCAATGTAACGGAGTATAATTCATTTTCTGGAAAGTTCATATAATTCTCTGTTTTCAGGTGATTAAGGTTAACCATGAGGCTCATGGTGTTGACACTCCTGAAGATGTTGAGAAGATAGAAACCCTGATGCGTGAGAGAAACTTGTCGTAGTTTTTCACGGGAGATTGGTAGTTGATCGATCGGACCATGCTACACAAGGCTCACATGTATTGTGATTAATCTAGTTAAGTTTCACGTGGTTTGTGTGCATGCTGCCTTGTATACATTGTTACATACAGCTGTCTAGTTATTTAGCAAGTAAATGGAGGGGCGCAATACTGGTGTTTGTACAATTTGTACTGTATATCAACTATCAAGTGTGATCAAGAGTCCAGTCATTCGTTTGTAGGTATTAATTCCACCCATTAGTTTCTGAGCTGAGAGAATTCTGTGCTGGTCAGTTGGACCTTCTACATTTGTAAGTTGTAACTCTAGCTTTGTGCCGTAAACCCTTTGTTTTGTATTACATTTTGTGATAATAATGTAAGTGTTTCCTTCCTTTCCTACTACATAATAGAGGGCATTGTTTCCTTGGACATTGGATCCAAGCTTTAGGTGCTCAAGCTGCGTAGCACACATTTTCGAAAAAGAGGACAGAGGAGACAGACGGTTCATGATTTTCTTGTGAAATAAGTTTGACCAAGAGAATAAGCCAAATGATAAAATGAATAATACAAAGACAACCAACCCTGTGATGAGAGGGGTTCTCTGCAATTGAAAGCTGGGAGGACTGACTGTCATTTCAATTTCTTGTGATCTTTCATTTTTGCGTGTATTTCTGGGATATGCAGAGTCCGATTAAATCTCAGAAGAAAATAAACTTGCAGAAGCAGAATCCATTGTGTCTCTGGCTCTCCGGCTCTCTCTCACGCTCTCTAGTATGGGGATGGAAATTTGGCTTCTCCAATGGAACCAAACACCATGCTGGCCATCCCTACTACCCTGGCAAGCACCAGAAGTTATCATTTCTAACTTTACAGTTTACACACCTTCTTTTTGCAGAGGCGCTTTTATGCCAGAACTAAATGTCCTCTTAATCATCAAAGTTTTGGCTTCATGCTAGACTTCGAGTCATCCTTACCGATTCAAGCTGCTAGATGCAAAAAAACTCAAGGATCCGATGCAACTTTACAGTTTACACCAGGATTTCTAGCGTGATGCTCATTGAGATTCTCATAATGTTGGGCAAACGGGCGGTACCAGCCCATTGAATGGAATATCCATCATCAAATGGGTAAAACTCAAGGATCCGATGCAACTTTACAGTTTACACTAGGATTTCTAACATGATGCTCATTGAGATCCTCATAATGTTGGGCAAACGGGCGCGTACCAGCCCAATAAATGGAATATCCGTCATCAAATGGGTAAAACTCGTTAATATTCATATCCGTTCAATAAAATTTGGGTAACTCATGAATATTCATGGGTACCCGTTCAAAATCAAGTATTATTTTTTTAATGTAAAAAATAAAGTTTGTCTTGCATATTTTGAGAGAGGAGGGAGAGAGAAAAGAGAAGGAGGAGAGAGAGAGAGAGAGAGAGAGAGAGAGAGAGAAGAGTAGATGATGAGAGGGAGAGAGAGATTGATGGGAGAGAGGAGCTGATTAGAGAAAACTCACAAAAGAGGAGAGAGGAGAGAGTGAGGAGAGAGAGAGTGAGGAGAGGGAGAGAAATTAACGGGAGAGAGAAGGAGCCGAGAGAGAAAAGAGGAGAGAGAGATGAGCAGATTAGAGAGGGAAATGATCCAAATAATCATTAAATTAAAAATCAACAATTCGATCATTGAACTTTAGAATATATCAAAAAAAAATCATGCACTGAACTTTAACTTTGTCTATCAATTTGATCACTTTGCCCATTTTAAACATTCTAATTTGTCAAATATTTTGCTTATATAGATAGATTTATGAAAGAAATGCACATAGCATAAGTGAAAGAAGTATGAAAACCACCATGAATTAAAAAAAATTGATATCCAAGATGGACAAAGTGATCAATTTGATAAACAAAGTTAAAGTTCAGTGACATTTTTGATATTTGTTAAACTTCAGTGATCAAATTGTCAATTGTGACAAACTTGAGTGATCACTATAGCTATTTTTCCTTAGAGAAAACTCACAAAAGAGAAGGAGAGAGGAGAGAGAAGAGAGAGAGAGAGAGAGAGAGAGAGAGAGAGAGAGAGAGAGAGAGAGAGAGAGAGAGAGAGAGAGAGAGCGCGCGCTTGAGTTGTTACGTTTTTTTAAGTAATAGTTTTCTTTATGGGTGATGGCCGATGGATACCCGTGAGTATTCGCGGGTATACTCAATACCCGCCCGTTTAATTATCGGATATTTTTAAAAATATCCATTATCCGTCCATCAGCAAAACGGAATAAGTTTTTACCCGCCTTACAATTTTAAAAATGAAATAATATCTTCGGGTTAAAATGTCAACATTAAATCCTCAACGTACATGTTGAATAAAAAGCTAAGTTACAAATACCAAATATCATATTCCAGAAAATTATACGAAATTTGTTTCCAAAAACTATGATTCGTAACACTGATAATTCTCTCGATCGAGAACTTGGTTCTATGTTAACAACTCGATCATTCTAAAGTAAGGGGATGCTAGATTGCTCAACAAGATCCTCGACATCATGAAAAATAGGTCTAACTTAAAAATTTGGACATCCATTGTGAGCTAATTTTTAACCTTTTACCCTTTTACAAATAACAACAAGCTAGAAAGAACTGAAACAGATAAAAGAAGAAGCAAATCTTAGTGTCACATTACTAATTAAGCTCGTCGACATGGAGGGAGCAAAGCTAGGGAAATCGAGAGTAATCAAAGAACAACAAACGATACGTGTGAAGTAGGGTAGGCACCTGACAGTCGTCATTCCAGAAATATCACGGTACGTATAGGTATAGCTGGTCAACAAAGATGGTTTTTAGCTAGCCTAGGCTTGTTCTTGTTGTTCGGCGACCAACTGAACCTCTGTCTTGAACAGAAGCACCGACAGCGAGTCGTCGATCGAAAAATACAGAAACCCTCCCGGCGAATGCGTCACGAACGACCCGAAACTCTTCCCCACCACGCAGTGCCACGCCGGTCCGTACAACGAGTCAAACTCCTGCATATAATAAATAAGCAGTTCAGGCTAGCTAGTCAGCAGAGACGTGTACCCTATTTGACTCGAGCAAACTTGCTCGATCAATATACGATATCTATGATGCGTACCTTTTTGAGAGCTCGAGCGAGGTGAGTTGCGTTCGGATGTGTTTTAGGGGAGACCGACGACTGCTTTGTTGAGTCGAGGAGTGACCTGGTGCGGCGGAGAGCACGGTCTTGCATGTAGTGCGGCATGTTGGACGATGACCTCATTCGTACGTTGAGGCTGATAGCGGTGGCAGCCAACTTCACCTGCTCTACTTCTCCAATCAGACCTTGTACGGCTCTGCGTTGCTTCTCATGAGCCTTACGATGTTTGACAGCAGTAGGAAGCGCCCCAGTATGGTCGTCGGAGTAGTCTTCCTTTTGTTGTTGTTGTTGAGGCTCATAGCGCTGCTTCTGTTTCTCATTCCGTATGAGTTTGTGGTCTGATTTTTCCATTATCAGTATGTAATGAAAATAAGAAAGGAAAAATAAAAAATGTGTGTGTAAGCAAAACGTGAAACCAGTTTGAGACACTGACGAAATAGAGATTGATGGAGAGAGAGAGAAGGGGTTGGTGAAAGGTTTGAATATTGACTGGCTTTATTTAAGACCAGCTATATATGCTAGTAGGAATGAGAATTTTGGTGCCATTTAGGCTCATGACCATGATATCTTTGACAAAATATTTGGGAAACAAAGAAATCGAGAAGGAAAGAGCTTTTACCAAAGAAGAGAAGAAGAAGAAGAAGAAGAAGAAGAAGAAGAAGAAGAAGAAGAAGAAGAAGAAGAAGAAGAAGAAGAAGAAGAAGAAGGAGTCTTTGGACGTATACAAATCACTGTCACTACACGAGTAAAGCATGAAAATTTGTACCGTTTGACCCGAATATTGTTTTTGGATATCTATGTTTATGTTTCGTGAGTGGAGATCGATCTCCATTATTCAATATTCGAAAATTCTTGTTCATAGATCGAATGTTGTACTATACTACTATAGGTTTCATGCTAAATTATGTACGCAAACACATATTATTTAGGCAAAATACTTGAAATAGTTATTGAAATTTTACTCATTCTAAATTTTAGTTATCGAAGTTTACATAATATCACAATAGTCACTGAACTTTGACACTGAATATCACATCAGTCACTACTAAAATTTGAAACATTAAATCTTGTTAACACCGTTAATTATTAAAGGTATTTTTATCAATAAAGTATTTTCCCGTTTCTTTTTTCAATCTCTATCTTTTAGGAGTTTTCCCTCCAATTTTGAGAGCTCTCTCGTTATCCTACCCGCTAATTTTGAGAATTTTTCCTCCAATTTTTCACCATTCAATCAAAAATTTCAAAGGTATTCCATGACATGTCAGAACAAAGCATTGTGTTTTAAAGGACCATTACATTCATAATAAAATTACATAGAGTACTTAGTTTGATCAAATTATATTGTCTTCAATAAATAACATTACAACAACATCAAAATGCCCATCAAAATATAGTTTAGTGTGCTCAAAAGAGAGGATTATGATTACATTGACAAAAATACCCTTAATAATTAATGGTGTTGACAATATTTAATGTTTCAAATTTTAGTAGTGACTAATGTGAAATTTGGTGTCAAAGTTAAGTGATTATTGTGATATTATACAAAGTTCACTGACTAATGTTTAGAATGCGTTAAACCTCAGTGACTATTTCAGGTTTTTTGTCTATTATTTACTCAAACATATGACCTATCACACTACAAGAAAAACTCACCTACACCGTGGACCGTTTCCGTCGTCTAGTGAGGTTTTCCGTCGTCTAAGTACTTAGACGACAGAACTTCCGTGGACTATGTTACGTCCTCCAAATACCGTCGTCTAAGTACTTAGACGACGGAGAAGGAGGATTCCGCGGTCCAAGTGAGACTTAGACCGCGAAAAAAGTCTGCGGTCTAAGTTCACACTTAGACGACGAATAATTGATCTCCGTGGTCCAAGTGACACTTAGACCGCGGACTTTCTCCGCGGTCTAAGTGATCACTTAGACCACGGAGAATTGTTTCTTCGTGGTCTAAGTGAACACTTAGACCGCAGAAAAAGTCCAAAAAATTCGCGGTCTAAGTGAACACTTAGCCCACGGAGAATTTATCTCTGTGGTCCTAGTGATTATTTAATTTTTTTAAAATTAAAATTAAAATTTATAGTAAAATATTAATAATATAATTAAAATACTAAATTTTCATTTAAATAATTAAATATTTATAAATTAATTAAAATAATAAATTGTTATTTAAATAATAAAAATTTGTACATGCATGAAATTAAATCGTTCGGAGTTGGAAAAAACGATATGATAAACTACATAGCTAGAATACATACAAACTACTAAAATACTGGAGGAGCAGATGCGCCGCCGAGTTCCCCACCTCCAATCGTGTCGTCGTCGTCGGGGTATGGGTTCGGAGGAGGTTAACACTGTTGTCGAGCCTGATTTTCCATGAGGGCGACGAGCTGGGCTATATGCACTTCTTGGTGATCAAGCCTCTTACGCATAGATTGCGTTTCCTCCCGTGCGAGTTATGTTTCCTCCCGTGTGAGTCGAGCCTCTTTAAAGGCTGCTTAGACAGCCGCAGCCTGAATACTTTTCCTTGCCGAACATCCCGTAGATGAGTCGGAGGACAAATCTCGTTGGACCTTAGGTTCCATCCCCCTAATCTCTCTTCCAGCTCTACGACCGTATACCTCATCGGCGATTGCAATTTGGCTCTCCATCGATAGAGGAAGCAGGTCTTCCGGCGGTAAATCCGGATGTGCAAGCTGAGTGTTGGCCAATTTCTGCTGCGCCCGTTTTACCAACTTCGCCTGAATAAAATAATAAAAATTAAATAATTATAAATTTGTACGACAATTTAATAAATAATAATTAAATAATAACTACGCTAATTAAAAGCACATATATATCACTTACGCCATATTGACTCGCTTCATTCTCGAGCCCAAGCGTCACGTACGCACTGATGCTAGCATCTAATAAGGGTGTTTGGAGCCCTTATCTCTTTGCTCCTTGGCTATTTGAATCACTTGCTTGGAGCCGGAGGTATGATGTTTGTCCTTCTTCCCCTGGTTGGTCTTGTTGATTTTGGAGAATTTCTGTTGGACAACATAAATCATTAAAAAATTAATAAGTAACTAAAAGAAAAATAATTCAATTCTCTTAATTTAAATAAAAAAATAAACACCTTATATTCTTCATCTTGGAAGTGGTTACACAACCACTCTCACTCATCTTCCCTATCCTCACACAGCTCTACGGGGGTAGGCACATGGCCGATATCATCATAATACTTATGAAGCATGTACTTCCAATCATGGTAGATGGTGTTGGCAGTTTGGTTGATATGCCTAAGCATCTCCGGTGTGGGATCCACCTCATATTGTTCCTATCAGAAATAAATAGAAAATTATAATCGTATATATAATGAAATTACAATTTTTATTGGTTATTAGAAAATAAATTTAAAATTATATGTATTACGTACCGAAAGTTCTTTAAACACTTTCGCCTTCTCTTCATCCGGCAACTCATTCCAAATAGGAGTAGTCATAGGAACTCTGTTGCGAAAGATTAACCCTATGTTGTGCATTGAGAGACTAGCTAGCTGAGATGTAGGAGGGCCATCGGTGAATTCGTTGTATGGCAACTCGATTTTTTTTCCGATCGCCTTGAATAATTTCTCGGATTTTCCGCTTTTGACGAGACCGCGAGTCTTTTTGGGTTTAGGGTCTGTCGGGGCCCTCCTGAGCTTGCGCCGGGCGCTATAAAAGATATATTCAGAGGATGCCGACGACGCTTGAGCACTTTCAGCCATGGACGTCGGACCGGAATGGGCATCATTATCACCGGTCAGGATAACTGGGGCAGCGGGAATTTCTCCGGTGGGCATTGTCGAAGGACCAGCTGAAGGGTCCGGAGAAGGCGTGTCGTTGTCCTCCTCTAAATCCCAACCGACTTGCTCTGCCAAGTGTTGGAGCATAGCATCTTCGGTCTCCTTTTGGGCCTTTTTCTTTCCCGACGGGGCCATTTTAACCTAAGAGTTGTTAAAATATTATTACCATAACAATTATATATAAAAAATTACGATAATTATTTACAAGTATTGAGTGCGCCTAAGATTTAAGAGTACACTAGCTTAGTGTTTGGGTCGTTTAATGGACGTGCGACCCGCGCGCGATAAAGTATAAACTTTCAATCAATCAGCCTTGATTCAATCAAAAAACATTGCCAATTAGGGATAGAGATAACGCGAGAGGCAGGACTAATTTCAACAAAACACCCCGAGGCTAACCAAATCAATGGTATATACTCTATTGGTGTTAGTCTTTCTTAGATCCAAAACCTGTCACCAGTCATAATCCGTTTCTAGACACCATGTCCGACATTCAGCCAATATTTCAAAAATTTACACTCCCTCAAGTCCTTTGCAAACTCCGCCCTCAACCTCGTATCCATAACTTCACTTAGGTTATGGTGTGCGGTAATGAAATCCACACATCACGAGGGGTTAAAGAGATAAGCTGGGAAATGAGGCGCCATCTATTCCAAAGAGTGTGACTTAATAAACCACACTTATGTACTAAATTTAAATCAAAGACTACCAATTTACTACAAAATTGCCATAATTACCAATTTATTATTTTTAATAATTCACTAATTAATTTATCATATTTACTACAAATTTACAATATTAATTACAACAATATTTACAAATTAAAATTACATGCAATAATAATCACCAATTATACTATTAATTAAAACAATATTTAATTACAATAATTAATTATTATTTACCATGCCTTTACAATAATAATTATTCATTTACTAACTAATATTAATTATTATTACCAATTATATATTACTAATATATTAATTTTACTAATTTATTAGTTAAATGATAATTATGTTAAAAAATATAAATATTACCTAAAAGATGAGTCTCCGGAAAGTCGCCGGAAAGTAGCCGAAAGTCGCCGGAGTGGAGAGTCGAAATTTTGGTCTCCGGAGAGTCGCCGGAGGAGGGAGGCCAGATTTGAGAGAGAGAGAGAGAGAGGAGAGGAGAATTTATGGGATGAGGAAAAGAGGATCCCCAACTGCTTTTATATAGAGTTCCACTTAGACGACGGAGTTCTATTTTCCGTCGTCTAAGTGAACCGTTTCAAAATTTTGAAACGGCGCCCAATTAAATTAGCAGGTGGGAGTTAACCGCCCTAAATTTGGGCACCGTTTCAAATTTCACTTAGACAATGGAAAACGCCCATCTCCGTCTTCTAAGTCAAAATTTGAAACGGTGCCCAAATTTAAGGCGGTAGTATTGGACCGCCATGGTTTTCAACCTAGACGACGGAGATGGACTTTTTCCTGGACGACAGAAAAAACTCACCTCCATGGTCCAAGTGAAATTTATGTTAAATTAATTTTTTAAAATAATTCGCAAGGAAGTTGCTAATTTATCATTCGAATGAAATAGTCATAAAATATCGATTAATGCATCGTATATATAAATAATTGAATTTAAGACGACGAATAATCTTACGTCTTTAAACTTGTTAAGTATCTACTAATCTTTATAACTTAAGTGTTATTAAGTATAGACTCATTGCATATCAATATTAACGAAATTGAATTTGGACAAAAAAACCGTTGGATACATTCCTAATAAGACAATATATAATTAGAATAATTTTCAGAAAATAGTAAGTTCGTGAAGGGTTTCATCGGCACAGTCAACCGCAAAACCAAGATTTTGACAAACTGGAAACATGGATACACGAAAATTCGTAACTCCTATTTTGGAACCGTCGAAGCTCACACTCCAAGAATTGTTTACCCTATGGTCTTGACGAAAAGAATATGCATCGGGACATGGTCTAGATGGTTGTTGTCTTAGATAAAATTACAAAATCTTCACTTGGACGACGGAGAAAGCCATATCCGTCGTCTAAGTGAAAATCCCTTAATTTAGGGGTTGGGGCCTTAGGGTTTAGAGTTGGTGTGTACTTAGACGATGGAAATGTCCTTTTGCATCGTCTAAGTACTATTTTTAGGATTTAGGATTTTATAAATATATATATATATATATATGTAGGTATAATTTAGGGTTTAGTATTGTGTTTAATTACCTTAGTATGGACTACGAAAAGTCATTTTTTCGTCCCCGTTTTAATAGTCAATCGACATGAAAATTAATTAATGTGATTCAATTCGATCGATAAAATTATCGATCGATCTGATCCTCCTCCGATTCGGATCGATTAATTAATTAATTAATTTTAATTTACGTCGGTCTAACCGACCACGCTATGTAATTAATTTATTATAAAATTAATAGTTTTACATACGTACGTACTCCTCCTCATAATATTTATATTAATTAATATTGATTGATGCATCATATGTTACAATAATTACAATAATTAGTTACCAATTAATATTCATCGTCGTTATATTGTACTCTTCGTCATAATCGTCAGCATCCTCATCCCCATTATCCGATTGCTCCTCCTCCTCATCATACTCAACATCGTCCGACGAATAACCTGAGTCTACGTCCTCGTCCTCATCCTCACTACAAGAAAACTGCACCTAGACCACGGACAATTTCCGTCGTCTAAGTGCAGTTTTCCGTCGTCTAAGTACTTGGACGACGGATGTATCCTTTTCTTGAGGATACATCCAAGTGTACTGGACCGGACCAGAAATGAGCACCTGCTCGGGCAGGTGGATCATTAGGTGAATCATGATGTCAAACAAAGCAGGGGGGAAAATCCTCTCTAGTTTGCAAATGATGTGCACAATTTGTTGTTGCAATTCCACCACATCTGACTTCTTTAATTCTTTGGCGCATAACCTCTGCCACCACCTGCACAATGCTACTATTGGTTCTACGACGTCCCGAGGCAAGTATGGTCGAATTACCACTGGAATCAGACGTTGCAGCATAACGTGATAGTCATGTGTCTTTAGACCAACAAACTTGTGTTGCACCTCGTCCACTGCTCCAGTTATAGTAGCTGCATACGTAGCCGGATAACGAACGCCCTTAAACCAGTGAAATACAGAACGTCTAAGCGTCGGCTTCACTGTGTAAGGTGCATCTGGCATCTTGTTGTACACTCCTTTCCTATCCTTCCTCAACCACAAGGGACGACGTAGATTCATTGATTCCAAATCTTTGCGCGCTTTGGGAGTATCTTTAGTCTTGAACTTAATACCGAGAATTGTTCCCACCACGCTGTCGCACACATTCTTTTCTATGTGCATCGCGTCCAAGTTGTTCCTCAGCTTCAACTTCGACCAGTAAGGGAGTTCAAAGAATATACTCTTGTGATCCCAATAGCTCAGATCATGTGGAGGAATTGGATTGCATTTCTTTACATCCGCGTCATTGCTCAACACACCAAAGTCGAAATAGCTCAACCTCTCTAAAATCTCTTCGCCCGACCAACTACGGGGTTTAGGATTGTTCTCTACTGTACCGTCGAAATGAGCTTCATCCTGTCGCCACGGGTGGTCGTGAGGAAGCCATCTACGGTGACCCAAGTAACACACCTTCCCCGCGTGCCAACTAGAGTTCACGTCGTCCAAACATATAGGACATCCATTATATCCTTTTGTCCTGCAGGCTGCCAACATCCCATAAGCTGGAAAATCGCTGATCGTCCACATTACGGCAGCCCTCATCGTGAACATCGTGTCAGTGAATTTGTCATAAGTTGGGACTCCATTTTCCCACAACAGTTTCAGCTCGTCGACCAAAGGTCTGAGGTAGACATCTAAGCACTTCGATGGAGATTTAGGACCTGGAATTAGTACGGTAAGGAAATTAAATTCCTTGTTCATGCACATCCACGGAGGAAGTTGTACGGCATCAGAATAACTGGCCAAGTGCTGACGACGGAGCTATTACTTCCCCAAGGATTGAATCCGTCTGTAGATAGGCCGAGTCTAACATTTCTAACCTCTGAAGCAAAGTCTCCAAATTCTCTGTCGAAATGTTTGAAACCCTCCCCATCCGCGACGTGTCGCAGGACATCGTCATCTATTCGCTTTTCTGCGTACCATCGCATCGCCTCTGCTGTGTGTAGAGACATGTACAGGCGCTGCAATCTGGGAATCAAGGGAAAATATCGAACAACTTTCACAGGAATTCTCTTTTTCGAACTCTTCCTATTCAACTGGAATCTGCACTGGCCACATACGGGACAATAGTCCAACTCTTTATACTCTTTGTAAAATAGCACACAATCATTTGGACATGCGTCAATTATCCTGTACTTTAGGCCGAGGCTGCTCATGATATTTCTAACCTTATAATGAGATTTAGGAAGATTGTGATCATCAGGAAGCAACTTACACATTTGCTCCTGAATTTCATCAAAAGCACTCACTGACATTTTGTGCTTCACTTTTATCTTCATTTGCTCCATCACATATTGCAACACATTCTCTCGACATCCAAGGAACACCGGGGTCTGCGCTTCAAGTAGCATCCGGTTGTACTTTTCCATCTCACTGGTGTCAGTGGCCAAGCTAGCTGCGGGGAATGTGTCATCATGC
The DNA here is from genome assembly GCA_946800695.1 of Geum urbanum. Taxonomy (NCBI): domain Eukaryota; kingdom Viridiplantae; phylum Streptophyta; class Magnoliopsida; order Rosales; family Rosaceae; genus Geum; species Geum urbanum. The sequence continues at coordinate 68,244,730 of OX326998.1, read as the reverse complement.
TCATTAGTGGTACTGTAACCTCCGTCTTGGTGTTGGTGTCCACTATGACTACATCCCGGAAACGCATCATGGACCAAATCTGCAGTTGGGTTGCAAGCTGGGGGTCCGACACCACTGCCGCTGGATGAGGCACCATGGTAACTGTACCCTGAGCTGAAGTCTGCTGCGCTAAACTCTACTGCTTCACCATGCTCACTCCATGTAGTGTAACTCCACATCATACCATTTTCGTACAGGTGTTGCACCATAACATTAACCTCCGCATACTGACCATTAAGACATTTCTGACACGGACACCTGAAACGTTTCTTTCCCTGACCATGTTCTATCACAAAATTCACAAATTCGCTAATTCCATCCATATACCGGACATCACATCTATTCTTCAACTTCATCCAACTCTTGTCCATACTGCTACAAAATATTATAATTAATTAATTATTACATATATATATATATATTTGTGAAAGGACCCAATCCCGATTCAGTTACCTAAACCGGAACCAAACCCTTTCGAAAATACGAACCAACAAAAAAATTTCAAAATTTCGGCAGAGTTTCGTTACTAGCGTGAAATTTCCAGAACCTGCACCCAAAAATTAACACTTCGTCCTATGCCACAAAAGCCAAACCGTGGGCACCAATCCCATCCGGATTTCTCAACATCAATATAATCAGTAACAGAAAACAACTGTACTATGTATATGTATATATCCGAGAAAATCCGTGTAAACATATATCAGAATGTATCAGAGCGACCTCTAGTATATCATATAAACAACATATACACATCAGTAGGCGAAACAAGGACCTACTAGAAAGCACAGGTAACTCTGATCACTAGCCTCCAAACCGCGACGTGACACAGCAGAATTCGAACTGCAAACTGGGCACAGAAACCGAAAAGCCCAGGGGAAAGGCAAATAAAAACGTTAGAGTGAGTGGACGAAAATAAACATATGCCTCTCACCAGTTTATATACATACACAATATAAAATAGTACGAGTTCGGAAAAACATAGATATAAGGAGGTTGTCGGGCGACCTCTCAAACCCGACGTCAGGTGAATCGCTCAAACCTGACGGTGATAGGCCAGGGGACCTCTCAACCCTGGCGGCATATAGGGGACCTCTCAACCCTGCCCAGAGGACCACTCAACTCTGGTGGACTACCGGTGATCAGCTAAGTAGTCGAAGCATCGATGCAATAATGCCATCACCAATAAATATAAACAATACCTCCAAATACAACATATATATATATATAACAATATCGTATAAGGTAATACGAGAATCATGAAATCCACGAACTCGCAAATCAACAGTGAAAACATAAACTTGTCCACTCACAGATCTGCTAGCGCGAACTCGCGCTAATCTCGAGGACCGGCGGAAGATCCCTCCCCAGAAACACGATCTCGGTCTCGATTTCCTGAATATTCACAAAAACATAATTGATCAATAACGTAATCCTCAACACTGTACTGATGCACGGAAACCAACTGTTCCCGGAAATACGAAATGCAGTGCAAAATGAATTACGGAAATCCCGAAATCCCCACTCGAAATCTCGACTGAAAATCGGCTAAACAAATCAACCCAAAAACCTCTGTACGATAACCGGGGCGCGATTATGAGGAAAACGACATTAAAATTGTCGAAATCTGAAAAGTTGACTTTTTCTCGCCGTTGACCGCCACCGCCGGCGGCGGCGCGCCGTCAACGGTGGAGTTTCACGGCGAAAAGCTCCAGTTTTCACCACCTTGATCTCACGAACCATTTCCTTAACTACCACGAAGCCCAAATCGAATCACAACCCCTCCAAAACCAAGCAAAACCGAACGGAAATTCAAACCGGAATTTCAAATCGGGTTGCATCAAACACTCCTCCCTAACCCCAATTGATCGCACCACTAGACTCAGAGAGACGAGGGGAGTCGAATCCCCCTAATCTCCCCCTCCAAATCTCGCCGGAGCCAAGCTCCCCGTCACCGGCGAAATCATCAACTCGGCCTCCAATGGTTCTTCCCCAAAACGAAACCAATTCACTCTAAACCAAAGCCTAACCCACTCGAAATCAAACAAGGATGCTAACCATACCTGTCCCGTGGCCGGAGGTGGCCGGAAAGTAGGTCACCGGATGGTGGTTCCCAAACGGGAAACTTTCCCTTTCGGTCAAACAAGTCAACTTACTATTTTTGGAAAGTCAACGGCCCGGTCAAATTTCAACAGTGTTTACGACTAATTCTTGACTATTCCGATATTTATACTCGAGCCTCGGGTCGATCGACAATTCGAAATGGATAACCATCACGATTCGGATAAACTCGGAACAATCGGATAAACTCGTCGGAACCCGAAACTTCAAATAATCATAAAATATTCCTCGGTTATCGGAAAAATCTTCCGGAACCGCCCTCGAGCTCGAAATCACGTACTCTACCATTTCCGTGAAGACACTCAACCCAAATTCTCGACCGAAAATATAGTCGCGAACCGAATCGACAAACCACATAATATCGTAAAACTGCGACTATAACCAAATCTCGAGAATCGTGCCAAACACACCTCTGATTCTGGTTCGGGTCGTCACAATTTGTCCATTAATTTACGCTTAATTATACGTACTCGATCTACATCGATCCATCAATTACGTACGTACGTAATTTAATCGATCTGTACATATATATATAGCTAACATCTTTGCATGTATGTACGTACGTTTTCACTAAATATATATTAATTAAGCAAATTTTAACTGCGTACGTACGTACCTGCTGGCCTTCTCGATATCTGTACGTTAATTAAGCTAGCTAGCTAGTCAGCGGAGATCCCTTATCGATCCTGATTCTTCTCGGCCTTCTAGCTAGCTAGCTCCCTTCTCTTTCTCCCTTCTCCTTCAATTCTTCTTCAAATGGAATGAAGAGATCAAGGAATGAATTCAGTTTGGCATCGGGCTTATATAATGCTTCACTTAGACGACGAAGGTGTCGGTACGTCGTCTAAGTGGAAGTACGTTACGTATACTCGGACGACGGCGTGTCGGTCCGTTGTCCAGGTAATAACCTGGACGACAGAGAATACCATCTCCGTCGTCCAGGTGATCACCTGGAGGACGGAGAAGACTCCGAGGTCCAGGTGATCACCTGGATGACAGAGAATGCCGTATCCGTCGTCCAGGTGATCACCTGGACGACAAAAAAGAATCTGTGGTCCAGGTGACCACATGGACGACGGAGATGGTATTATCCGTCGTCCAGGTGGTACTTGGACCACGGAGTCTTTTCCGTCGTCCAGGTGTCACGTGGACCACGGAACAATTATGTTTCCGTGGTCTAACTGTTGTTTTCTTGTAGTGCATGCACATCTTCTTCATCTACCTCATTAATTGCATCAATAATCTCATCTTCAGTTAGATCTGTACAACCATCAGGCATGGGTAAGCGTTCACTATCTTGAACCAGGTCCATTATATTGGAGAGGATGACAGAAATATTAGGCTCTTGATAGGCAGGAATGTCTCTTTCCAGTTCACCAGCATCTTCAGTCGCCGGTGTCCCTTCAATTGTCGTAGTATTCCATATTCCTCGATGAGAGATATAGTTCACTATTTTCACCCATCACCAGCTTTCGGATCGTCGAGATAGAACACCTGCCTAACTAAGGTGGCGAGAGCGAAAGGTTCATCCTCATACCAGTGCGAGTTTATATCGAATGATAAAAGTCTCAGGTCTTCCTTTGTATGCTTGAACCATTTGTACTTGAATAGGAAAACGTTGACATCATTCTCGTAACATAGCTGAACGACATATACAATAGCCCCGTAATATAGATCATTGTCTTTCCCAACCGTTACCCCACTGTTTTGTGTTCTTCTTCCTTCATCTCAGGCCAATGAATGAAACTTTACACCGTTCACAAAACATCCAGGATAAATATAGTGTTTAATCGGCTTCCCTGCTAGCAAGTGCTTTGGCCAGGACCACCACCCCTCGTGGTTTTCGGATTTTTGTAGATCAATCATCTGCGAAAATGAGAAAAAGTAAGGGTTTACTTTCTACAAACATGATCAATATGTATATAAACTAAATACCAAGACATACATATGTATGTACCTATTGGAATAAATAATCAGGGAACTTCTTCATAACCATTTTCTCAAACCACGCCGAACTCTTGTCCGGATTTAATGCCTGAAGCCTCTCCCTGTATAACATCATGTACGGCTCAACTTCATCACAGTCTCGTAACACTACCTAATGTGCCTCAATAAGTTCTTACCGTATTAACGATTCCTTTAATACTCCTCTAAACGATCGTACCACATTTGTGTCGACAGAAAGATTGATGCGGGCACTGGGATCGGAGGCAGTGGGAGGTGGTGGATCTTTGAGGTACCTATTGCAGTAAGTAACACACTCATGCATTAGGTATGTCCAGGGACGACTTGTTTTTGATGAATCCTTTATACTGTCCAAGCTGTCTACAAATTCAAACGTTCAATTAATACATTGTAGAATAAGTACATGTAGCTAGTAATCTCCAGTACGGTGGAACAAATTATGAATCGAAAAACCTGTATAATTAATTAGTTGTATGTACATTTCTTAAGGATACATCCAAGTGTACTAGACCAGACCAGAAATGAGCACCTGCTCGGGCAGGTGGATCATTAGGTGAATCATGATGTCAAAGAAAGCAGGGGAAAAATCCTCTCTAGTTTGTACATGATGTGCACAATTTGTTGTTGCAGTTCCACCAAATTTGACTTCTTTAATTTTCTGGTGCATAACCTCTCCCACCATCTGCACAATGCCACTATTAGTTGTACGACGTCACGAGGCAAATATGGTCGAATTACCACTGGAATCAGACGTTACAGCATAATGTGATAGTCATGTGTATTTAGACCAACAAACTTGTGTTGCACCTTGTCCACTGCTCCAATTATAGTAGCTACATACATAGCCGGATAACAAACGCTCTTAAACCAGTGAAATACAAAACGTCTAAGTGTCTGCTTCACTGTGTAAGGTGCAGCTGACATCTTGTTGTACACTCATCTCCTATCCCTCCTCAACCACAAGGGACGACATAGATTCACTGATTCCCGATCTTTGAGCGCTTTGGGAGTATCTTTAGTCTTGAACTTAATACTGAGAATTGTTCCCACCACGCTGTCGCACACATTCTTTTCTATGTGCATCGCGTCCAAGTTGTTCCTCAGCTTCAACTTCGACCAGTAAGGGAGTTCAAAGAATATACTCTTGTGATGCCAATAGCTGAGATCATGTGGAGGTATTGGATTGCATTTCTTTACATCCGCGTCATTGGTCAACACACCAAAGTCGAAATAGCTCAACCTCTCTAAAATCTTTTCGCCCGACCAACTACAGAGTTTAGATTTGTTCTCTACCGTCCCGTCGAAATGAGCATCATCCTGTCGTCACGGGTGGTCGTGAGGAAGCCATCTATGGTGACGCAAGTAACACACCTTCCTCGTGTGCCAACTAAAGTTCACGTCGTCCAAACATATAGGACATCCATTATATCCTTTCGTCCTGTAGGCTGCCAACATCCCATACGCTGAAAAATCGCTGATCGTCCACATTACGGAAGCCCTCATCGTGAACATAGTGTTAGTGAATTTGTCATAAGTTGGGACTCCATTTTGCCACAATAATTTCAGCTCGTCGATCAAAGGTCTGAGGTAGACATCTAAGCACTTCCCTGGAGATTTGGGACATGTAATTAGTAGAGTAAGGAAATTAAATTCCATGTTTATGCACATCCACTGAGGCAAGTTGTACGACATCACAATAACTGGCCAAGTGCTGACGACAGAGCTATTACTACCCCAAGGATTGATTCCGTATGTAGATAGTCCGAGTCTAAAATTCTAACCTCTGCAGCAAAGTCTCCAAATTCTCTGTCGAAATGTTTGAAACCCTCCTCATCCGCTGCGTGTCTCAGGACATCGTCATCTATTCACTTTTATGCGTACCATCGCATCGCCTCTGCTGTGTATAGAGACATGTAAAGGCGCTGCAATCTGGGAATCAAGGAAAAATATCGAAGAACTTTCACTGGAACTCTTTTTTTTGAACTCTTCCTATTCAGCTCATATCTGCACTGGCCACATACGGGATAGTCCAAATCTTTATACTCTTTGTAAAACAGTACACAATCATTCGGACATGCGTCAATTATCATGTACTTTATGCCGAGGCTGCTCAAGATATTTCTAACCTTATAATGAGATTTAGGAAGATTGTGATCATCAGGAAGCAACTTACATATTTTCTCCTAAATTTCGTCAAAAGCACTGACTAACATTTTGTGCTTCACTTTTATCTTCATTAGCTCCATCACATATTGCAACACATTCTCTTGACATCCAGGGTACACCGGGGTCTGCGCTTCAAGTAGCATCCTGTTGTACTTATCCATCTCACTAGTGTCAGTGGCCAAGCTAGCAGCAAAAAATGTGTCATCATGCTCATGAGTGGTATTGTAACCTCCCGCTTCGTGTTAGTGTCCACCATGACTAAATCCCGGAAACGCATCATGAACCAAATATGCAGTTGGGATTCAAGCTGGGGGGCTGGCACCACTGCCGCTGGATGAGGCACCATGGTAATTGTACCCTGAGCTGAAGTCTACTGCTTCACCATGCTCGCTCCATGTAGTGTAACTCCACATCATACCATTTTCGTATAGGTGTTGCACCATAACATTAACCTCCACATACTGACAATTAAGACATTTTTGGCACGGACAACTGAAACGCTTCTTTCCCTAACCATGTTCTATCGCAAAATTCACAAATTCGCTAATTCTATCCATATACCGGACATCACTTCTATTCCGCAACTTCATCCAACTCTTGTCCATACTTCTACGAAATTTTATAATTAATTATCATATTAGTCAATTAAATATTAATTCTATACATATATATATACAAAAATTTTCAAGTAGTTATTAAACTATTATATATATACACAAATTTTCAACTACTTTAATTAAATGAAATTATTAATTCATTACCTTGTATAATTACCTTGAATAATTACCTTTATTAATTATTGGTGAATATACGTACGTACTCTACATCAATTACTTTAATATATCTAGCATGCATGTACATACGTTTTAACTAAATATTAACCAAATTTTTAAACATCCATACATATATACGTACTACTGGTCTATATTAATTAATTAATATATATATATCATCAATTTCTTAACTTAATTATGAATATATATTAGACGTACTAATTAATTAATTAACAATGCAATCAATCAAACGTACAATTAATTATATATATATATAAACGTACGTTAATGGTGTTGAGAAATTAACTACGTACGTACCTAGCCTTCTCCGACATATGACGAATTAATCGATGGTCGGAGCCGAAGATATATATAGTGCTAGCTAGTATGTTTGAATTGCATGCACGCATGTACGCGTGAGGAGAGTCTGATCAAGACAGAAAGAGAGTTGAGACGATGAGGATGAAGTTGAGACGAGCGAGCGGAAAGGAAGAGAGTTCGGCATGGACCTTATATAATGCTTCACTTAGACGACGGAGTGTCGGTCGGTCGTCTAAGTGCCCACTTAGAAGACGGATTTGGCACTTCTCTGTCGTCCAAGTGATTACAAGGACGACGGAGACTTATCTACGGTCCAAGTGGCCACTCAGACCACGGTGTGTCGGTCCGTGGTCCAAGTGGTGACTTGGACGACAGAGAAGTCTCTGTCCATCGTTCCAGTGTTACTTGGACCGCGGAGACTTTCTCTGTTGTCCAAGTGTTCACTTGGACGACGGAGACGGACTTCTCCGTCGTCCAAGTCATCACTTGGACAACGGAGAACTTCTCTAAGGTCCAAGTAACACTTGGACGACGGAGACACGCTTTCCGTCGTCCAAGTGTTACTTAGACCGCGGAGAATTTCTCCGTCGTTTAAGTTCCACTTAGACCACAGAACATTAAAGATTTCGTGGTCTAAGTGAAGCTTTCTTGTAGTGTCATATGAGAATTCATTGTCTTACCACTACGTAATCACACAAAAAATAAAATACAATGCGATATCATTTTAACTAAAATAAAATTGAGTACTCCGATCTCAACTCAAACAGGATGATATGCTCTCAAACATTGATCGATTTCATCATTCATTCCATTACTGCAAGTTTCGGATGCTCTATCATGATCATCCCCCCTATCAATAGGCTTAATATCGACATATTGTGATAGGTTCTGTCTGGCTTAATGAATCAATTTATGAAGATTTGACGTGCCTTAGTCGACCTAGTTAAAGTTGGTTGTTCAAATTTGATTAAGAAACGAACACGTACATCGACACAATTATATTGCTCGATCACCGATGCTAGCTACTACTTTGTTTCACTGTTTGGAGTAATTGAGTAAATAACTTGACGTGGTGGAACGGAGGATAATCGAAGAAGCTTCACTTCCCTCTTCCACGTTCTTCAACATTTTGGTTACACGGAAAAGAAGCTTTAATTTAAATTGTGACACGCATGAGGGCAGCATTTGGTTTAAGATAGTACAAGATCATCATAGATGGTCGAATTGGACAAACTTTCGAAGTGTTAACTCCGAGTTGTATTCGAGTTTGAGTCCCGACAACGCCAATTGTAACTTCAACACATTTAATTACTTATAGCCGAGGAGGAAAATCTCTATTAATTATGCAAATAGTGCTTAAGGTTAAATTTTTAAAATGCCCAAATTTGTCCTCCATTATACATACTTGTAATGTTAGAATTTGAAAAATAAAAGGGCTAAAAAGTAAAAATAATAGAGGAGCGGTTTGTCGCTGCAGTTTATCCCGTATTCACTGTGGTTGCTCTAAGATTGGAAATTCTCTATTCCTCTCAATCCTGACAAAAGTGATAAGATTTGCTTATAGATGGTTTTGTTGACGGTGTAGGAGAGAGAGAAACAATATGGGAGTGGAATTAGAGATGAGTTGGGGTTGGGTGGTTATGGGTTATCGAGGTAGCGGGGGCAAATTCGAGTTGTGGCATACTTGGTCAGCTGACCACATACGAGGAGATTTAGTGAGACCAACCCACGCACCACAGACCCCTAACTAACGAAGCTCACTGGCAGCCATTGATAACAAATGAAGCAATATAGAAGAGAGACGATGAATAGAGACCTATTTGAAGAAAATTAGCAACAAATGAGAGGTTTTAACTTTTACTGTTTTACATGGTTCTAAATGGTTTATTTCTCCTCCATTAAATAATTCCATCTCCTTCTTTCTTCACCCCTTTCATTATTCGTTCTATTTTACCTGTTTTCAATTTATGGGTTTATTTGTTATTTATTTTGTCTATCATATTTACACACCCTCAATAAACACTCACATTTCGTACGCGTGAGCACAACGCTCTTCTGCACGCACAGATGCGCGTGCATGAAGGCTAGTACATACTAACAAGATGGTCTAGTTTATATTCGGATTTACCTCTGCCTAAAATTAAAAAACCATCATCAATCACAAAGTGACATATATGAATTCTCCTAAGCAACTCAAGAAAAAAAGAAAAAAAACAGAAACCAAGAAGCAGGCCCAAAGTCACGTAAGCAACAACCGCAGTGGGGTGGGGCTTTAAAAGTCACGTCGAAACTCCTTACTGCGTCTCTCACTTTCACAATAGATTCATCTCTGTTTCTCTCTCCGCCACTGAGGTATGTTGTTCTTGCTTCATTCATTTTTTATACAATCGTGAATGCTGTTCTACTGAGTCATCAAGCCAACTGTGTATTTCTTATTATGGGTTGATTTCACTTTCTTTTGCTTAGGGTTTGTATACTTCCGTACATATTTTCTACCATTGAAGATTTACTTGGATGTTTTGTGGGACTCTTTTCATTGTTTAGGGCTTGTTTTCTTTGCTCTCGTTTAGGTCATATTATGGTCGTTATCACGCATAATTGTGATGATGGTGGTGAAAGAAAGGATATATGAATCGATAATCCTGATAGAAATCTCTAAGCTTGTTTTAACTATCTTGAAATTGGAGGAATACATGTTCTATGAAATTATTAATACCGTAGTTTAATGTAAATTGCATGTTGTTAATACATGTTACGTGTATATGGCTCAAATTGGAGAATTGGTTCTTTACTATTTCATATACCTATGTCCAATTGAATTGAAGTCCGATTTTGATGCATTGGCAGTGATAACATCAGTGTCGTGATATATAGTGGAAAGAGCACCAGAATCTGATTGAGAAATGGATATGGAGCTGGATAGAATTAGCAACTTGCCAGATGAAATCATGGAAAAAATATTGTCCTGTTTACCAATCAAGGAGGCAGTGAGGACAAGTGTTTTGTCAAGCCAGTGGAGGTATAAAGCGGCAAAGCTTAAACATCTTTTGTTTGATTGGCACTGTGATCAACAAGCTCACAAGAGTACTACCTTTGCGAACATTGTTGATCATTCACTCTTAGCTCACATTGGCCCCATACATACATTCAAGCGTTGTCGAGATGGTTTAGTTGCGAAAGATATTGATAGGTGGATTTTTTCACATATCAAGAAACTCTATCAAGGAGCTCATACTTCAACATTGGGGGCAGCGGTACACCATTCCTTCATGTTTGTTTTCTTGTCAAGATAGCTATGCAGTTGTCTGCTGAAGAAACCTCCATCCACTTTTAAAGGCTTCCGCAATTTGAAGAGTCTCGAACTTCAGAGTGTTACCCTGGCTCAAGATGTGTTTGGGAATTTGATTGTTTGCTGTCCTTTGCTGGAGAGTTTGACTATGATTTACTGTGATAGTTTCAGCCATCTCATGATTGATGCACCTAATCTCAAATATCTTGATGTTAAAGGTTCTTATAAGGATGTTCATCTTGTGAATACCTCAAATCTGGTTGATGTCTCGATTGGTTTGGAAGCTTTTGAATTCTACGTTGCCCACCAAAGACAGGGTTCTGGCAATATTAGCAATTTGGTCAAGTTTTTAAGTTGCTTGCCTATGGTTCAGAAGCTTGATATCTATTGTTGCTCTTTAGCGTATTTGTCTATTGGTGCTTTCCCAGGAAAACTGCCTAGACAATGCATGTATCTGAATTGTCTCCAGATAACTCTGAGCTTTAACTAATTTGGAGGAGAGTTTGTCTGCTCTTTGCCTTTTCAGAAGTTGTCCTGTTCTGCAAGAACCAGAGGTTCAGGTCTTTCCCGGGCATGATGTTGTAGGAAAAGGGAATTCTTGCTTAGATGACAGCAGGAGATGCTCATTTAGCAAATTGCGACGTGTGTTGAATTTTTTTTTTTTTTTGAAGATTGCAACGTGTGTTGATAAACGACTTCAGAGATGTCAAAGCTGAATTAGACTTTATCAGATATCTGCTTTTGAACTCCCCCGTACTTAAGATGATGGTTGTTCAGCCTGTTCCTGGTGTTGATGTATCAAAACTGAAAAAGAAGTTGTTCAACTCTAGGCGTGCGTCCAGGCATTTAGAGATGATCTTCCGAGACCAGTCTTCAGGAAATCACCTGTACATGAGAAGTTGTCCAGTCCAAGTGTGCCTCGCTGCTTTTAGAAATGATCTTCTGGGACCAGTGGTTCATTAATGAATTTCAGCTGCTAATAGGATTTGCTTGCAGCAAAGTAGGGTTTGTTTTATGGTCTAGCCTAATTACTCGGTGAATTAAGTCTATGAATTCAGTTGTTTCCTATGTAGTGACATTTGTGTATATCTTTTGGATTCTTCCTGTTAATTTGTGTAGGCTTGGTATCTATTGTTGCTTTCATTTGCCTAGACATGGTTGAAGTTTGTGGGTAACTAGTAAAGAAGCCGCACCTTGCTGCGGGGGGAGGGAGAGATGACAATTGGGTAATTATCAAAACTTCAGCCTAAAAGACCAAAATGTCTTAAGTTGAACAGTAGACAGAATAGTAACCAACGGTTGTTATATAGGAAATTTCAGGTGTGGTTACGAAAATTGCTCATAACAGAATATATTAAAGAAAATTACTCAGTAAATTATTCTGAAGGACAGTTTGGAAGACCCAAATACACTTAAGAATAATGTCCCTTATTTTAGACAATAAAGAACAAAATAAAGACAAGTTATTTGTAGGCTGCCATGTGGCAGGTTACTTTTCTACTCTGCTTTATTTTCTTTTGTGTATTTAATTATTTTAATATTTATTTTATCCAAAAAGTACTTAATATATTTTTCTCTTTTTAATACTTTTTAGTCTGATTATTTAATATTTAATTTGATTATTCAATTTATTACTACTACCAATAAAGAGTCAATATCAATTTAATCATAAATTTAATAGTATTTCGATACAAATTGAGTAACAACTTCGAAACAAATTTAATAATAATTTTGATACACATTTTATAGCATTTTCCAATATAATTAATTCCCTGAAATAATTGTAGCAATCCCCTATAACATAGTAGCAGTCGTGGAACCGAAAATGCAATATCAGTCCCAAAAATATAGTAGTAGTCCTCAAACCGAAAATGCAGTAGCAATCCCAAAAATATAGTAGCAGTTCCCAAACGCATTAACAGTCTCGAAAACACTGCTAATGAAAATTAAAAAAATACGACACTGCTGCAAAACATCGAAAAACACTGCTACTGAAAAATAAAATAATAATGCTATTGAAGAATCAAATAACATTGCTACTAAAAAATATGACACGGGTACTGAAAATCAACAACCAAAAACACAGTTCAGCTTAAAACATACTCATAATATCTTTATATATTAAAAAACTTCTGTATTTAGTAGTAGCTTAAAAAAACACTCATAATATCAACTTCATTGAAAAACTTATGTATTTAGTAGCAGAAAGATTCAGTAGCAGCTTTGAGAAGAAAACAGAAGCAGATTCATAAAATACAGTACCACCTTTGAAAAACACACATAGCAACAACTCTGAAAATAATAGTATCAACTATGAAAAAGCACTTTTGATCAGTATCACAGTAGCAACTTTGAGAAAAAAAAAGTAGCAAATTCATAAAACACAATACTACCTTTGAAAAACACACATAGCAACAACTCTGAAAATGTAGTATCAAACTATCAACTATGAAAAAGCACTTCTGATGAGTAGCACAGTTTATAAAAACATAGTTGCAACTACCAAAAACTAAAGAACACTGCTACTGAAAACTCAAAAAACGAAAATAACTTTCTACCCTTTCATTTGCTTAGAAACAATAACTTTGTAGTTTTTGATGTGCTTGTGATTAACGCTACTACTAAAAATTTAAAATTGATGTGATCTGGTTCTAACTCTAAATAATATCTCTTTTGATCAAAATTAAAAGAAAATAGAAAAATTCTTGTTGCGGTAAAAGAGTTCAAAGCTGCTACTAAAAACTTCAACTCCGTTCATATTTAGTCCATGTTTGTAGGGGTGGAATTCGGGCGGTTTGGTTCGGTTTTTGATAAAAACCAAAACCAAACCATAAGAATTTCTTCGGTTCGGTTCGGTTTTTCAATTTTTGACAATAAAAACAAAGCCATTCGGTTCGGTTTGGTTCGGTTAAAAATTTCGTTTTTTTTCGGGTTTTTTCGGGTTTTTTTTCTTCTTCAAATTATGAACAAACTTCACACAAAAAAAAAACCATAATAAATAGGAGAAAATCAATTACTCTCAGCTTGTAAGACATTAACAAATAACAATAGCATAGCAATCCAAACATCAAATTCAAATTTTCAAGTTACACCATCAATTCCAAGTTTCAAACATCAAAGAAAACATTCCGCAAATAATATTTGTAGATCAGTTTCAAGTTTTTCAATAGTCCATAAAGCAAACAGTCCAGAAATTAAGAAAATAGCAAAAAAATAGCAAATTGATGCAAAATCTCAACAAAGTTCTAGTAGCATTTGGCTTCAATTTCCAACACTATTTGATGAAAATTCTAGTAGCTGATCTCAGCATAAGGCAGTTTGCACTTTGCTTCAATAAAAACCCTATTTTGATTTTTGACCATTTTCTCTTTCAGTTTTTAAATCAAAACGACACTGTTTTTCCTATTCACTCCAAAACGACACCGTTTTATATATGTTCGGTTTTTTTCGGTTTTTTCGGTTCGGTTCGGATTTTCAAAATCCGAAACCGAAATCGAACCGAATTTTTTCGATTTTTCAGTTTTTTCGGTTCGGATTTTTTCGGATTCGAATTTTTTCGGTTTCGGTTCCGGTTCGACTCGATTTTTTTTTTTCAGTTTTCGATTCGGAAGTCCCGCCCCTGCATCTGTTTTGATCAATAAGTTTAACAAATATTTAAAGTTTAATATCGTTTTTGTTTTCCAATAAAGAAATATATATCAAAATCCCAGTGCTACTGTTTTCTAATAAAGAAATATATATCAATCGGTTTAGCAACCATCCATGTGCTACTATCTCCTTGGCGGCAACCATGCTGATCTATGTTTTCGTTGTTGGCGTTGATGCAAGGTAGAGAAGATCAGACTCGCGACTCGAGTACAGCCGAGTGAGAAGTTGAAGGTTTGGCGTCGTCGTGGCGACGCTAAATGGACTCCCGTTGTTACTGCGGGACGGCGAGAGATGTGATGGCGTTGTCGGCATGCTTCTGCCCGAGGAGAAGCATTGATCTGCGAATGGAGGTGGTGCATGCGACGGGCTAGTGCTGGCGATGAACGGCGGTGAAGGCCGCATGTGGAGGCCGGAGGACGGAGGCGGAGAGATACTCCGACTGCTACTGTAAAATCTGTTTTTGTTTCTGTGAGAGAATGTGTGTGAACGAGTGATTTAATGAGTATATAGGAAGGTAGATTTGTCGATTCATCAGGTTTAATGAGTTGGATACCAACTATTTTGTTTTGGGTCTCTAACCCATGTTTTTAGTTGTCTAAATATAGTGATGATTGAGTTATTTATATTTTTGATCTTCACCTTATCTTTGTATGTCTTTTCTAAATATATTATTAGCATAATTAATAAACCCCAGACTGCCAAACACAGGTCACAACGAAAGCTTGAGGAGATGCTTGTTCAACCGCGTCACTACGAGTATCAGCATATTTGCATCAGTTTTTCAACCTTCGGAGATTTGCGAGAGTTGTTGATGATCCAGGCATACCTGAGGCCTTTGCATGTGTGGCGTACTTGTCAAGACTGCATTAGCTTTTAAAATTATTGACAAAGGTTTTGTTTCTGTCTTGGAGAATTGCTAGCTTGCTGAGCTTTCTAGACTAGTTCAAGTTTTCATTGATGTTATTCTCGTTCGCTAAAACCTCCCCATCTTTACGGTGTCTCAATTGGGTCAATTCTATTATCCCTCTCTGAAGAACTTGGGGTCTTGTTGGTGGTATTATAAGGATCATGCTGGAATGCACTAAATATCTCAGAGTCTATTTATCAAAAATGATACATGTCGACATCTAAAAGGTTTGTTTTTTTTTCCTTCGATTCACCACCAGTCTTTTCCCCCTCACAACTCTGCTGCCGCCGTTAAGCTTGGCCGTCGCCAAATTCGACGAACTTCGCTGGCCCTCTTCCTTCTTCCTCCTTGTGATCATCTCTCACAATCTACAAACTTCCGGCCAACTCCAAAACCTGAATCCCCAAAATCCACAAATGAAACTGTCAACCAAAAAAAATTGAGAAAAATTGAAATTGAAATGCTGAAAAGTGAAAACGACGACGTACCTCGGCGACTCGAGGAAGCGGGCGATCTCCTGACTTGGAACTAGAGGTCAGCTTTCTGGGACGTGGAGGACTTGACGACTCGAGCTTCGCCTCCATCGGCATGAGTGGTGGTTGCGGCGGTGGTGCTACTCATGGTGGCTTGGATACTCTGAGATTTAGATTTTAGAGATTTAAATTTGTCAAGTTAAGACTGTGATAGTTGTGAAGAGAGTGGCAGTGGTGAAGGAGGAGATGGCTTTTAATGGTGGCGAAGAATTCCAGCGGCAACGAGTGGGTTTTCTGGGTTTCATGGCCAAAAAGGATTGCATAATTCCACCCCAATGAACTCAGTCAAACTAGATAAAAGTTGAAAGTTTAGAAGGCTGAGATTGTTCCATGTGTCAAGATCCAATTAGACCCTAAATGAAGTCTATTGGGGTGCGTTCAGAGTTTATGGTTTAGGGACAGATGACCTGCTTGGGGGCTTATGAATAGTGATTTTGGGTCTGAAAGGTGACATGTAGTGGCTTGTTGAAAGCTGACTCCCTCTTTTCTATGGCTCGGCTGCCTTATTTTTTCTCTCTCTCTCTCTTGGCCCGCCATTCATTGCCACGCCGAACCTCCATGTCTTTCTAGCACAGCTCAATTCTAAATTGATTTCTATGAACCTGGCTGCCTTCTCTCTTCTCTCTTCTCTTTCTCTGCTTTCGGCCTCGGCAGGGTTTTCTTTCTCTCAGCTTATCTCTCTCTGTTCTACAGTTCCACCTCAAAATACACTTCATCATTGGTACAAGGGATTTGTGGGAGATTTCTAAGTTTTACGAATATCAGCTCAAATCTTCTCCTATATAAATTTTTCTTCTGCCTTTATATCTAATTGACTAATTCATTTCAATTTGGCTCAGGATTTCAAAATTTTTAGTCCACCTATATAAACTGAGTAATTTCTCCTCTTTACTTTTTCCTTTTATCTTTTATCATTGCATTAGTACAGGACTTAATGTTTAGTCTAAACTGTTTGTGATTGAGATGCGTAAAAGCAAATTCGGGGAAATCGAAGGCTGAAGAGAATATTTTGATTAGTCATCTTTTTCTCTTAAAATCTTCAATGCTTGAATTCTTTCTTTTTTGGGGTAGAGGCCAAGCAGGTCCTGTCACTTTGTTTATTTTGGCATCTTTGTTCAATCATGTCATGGTCAATGGTACTTAATGAGTCATTTGTTTCTGTGAATGTTTTTCACTTTCAATTCCATTTTTAGTCCGTGGCCGAGGAATAATGCTGAGTAATAATACATGCTGTGGTAATTAACCATGTTTTTCGGAAAGTAAATGATGTCGTCAATAGATTAAGTTGATTAACACACCCACCTTGTTAGTAGTGGGCTAGATGTTTATTGAGATGGGGATACTCCGGAGATTATTCGGGATGTCTTGTTTGAAGATGGTTATATTCTTGATCGAGGTATTGACACCATGTCCCCCTTGATGTATTCTTCCAACTTCAATAATAATATTTCAGGGCGTGGGAATAAGCCCCCTAACTAAGACTGAGTTCCAAATCCCATTCAAAAAAAAAAATTCCATTTTCAGTCCATCTTATAATGTAGAAGGTTTACCAAGTCATGAAACTTATAAGCAAGTGAAGTTTCTATTTGTTCATTTTCTTTCTTCTTCTATAAATCTGTTGAAGATTTACTATTGCAGCTGTAATGAGCATTCCTTTTTTATATATTATTTTTTATGTTCATTATTTTATGTAATTTGTATCCACAATCATGCCCTTGCAAAGCATTTCTGGGATAAATATATGAGTTTGATCTCAAATTCTCAATCTGATGTTAACCCATAAAAATATACCATATTTAGCACCCGAAATCAATTGTCAAAGAAAACTATAAGGGTACAAAGGAGAAATCGCACTCGGGAAGTGCACCACACACGCTCGGGACCACAACGCGATGCACGCGTCAGTCAGCCGGTGTGGGGCACGACCCCCCAAATGACCAATCTGCCCTCCTTTACACCAAAATGAGATACTCACATTAGTCTCACATCAAGGACCACAAAGAGTTGTCACCCTCAACTACCTATATAAGGAAGATATTTATGACACGAAAAATGAAACGAATCAACTATTCATTATTCACTAAAACACTTATTGTGATAACATCATCTGACTAAAGCATCGGAGTGTTGAAGGCGGACCAATCCCGTCTCAACTCCTTGACGCTAGTCTGTTGTTTTTGCAAATTAGCAGAGCGCGTGAAGTCAACAACTCGAGTGTTCAGGAGCGATCCACCTTTAATATCCATTGCTCTTCTAGTGGAATCATTTGCGGATTTCGGTAGAAACATTTAACACTGTCTGTGAAAATCGTACATTCCAAACTATACTATGTACAATACGTCACATAAAAGCGAAGCACACCTAGCTCTACTTAGTTAAGTTAGGTCCGTTAGGTTGTCCTACCAAGATAGATCACATCCCGCCAACCCCAGGCGCCGACTCCTTCCTTTCTAACCCAGAAGATAGCTGGCGCATTCGAGACGATCTTGCTCATAGTGACGCTGCTCACAAGACATTTTAAACTCCACCAGGCCGGTATCTCAAATGCGAGGCAATTATAAAAGTTAGCGCCCGCTCACAATGACACCGCTCACTCAATCTCAATTTCAAAAATATAATTCCCGTCTCCAATTTGCATGCCTCTTACGTACGCCTAGCCTATAGCTATTTGCCAATCATCATGCATAAACGCAAGGAGTAAAATATCGGATATCGAGGATATATCGACCGTTAAAAATATGATAATTTTGAAGAAAATATTGATACAAGTAAAAAATTTGATAAATATTACGTAGATTTAAAAATAAGAATGAATTGTTTTCTATCAAATCTTAAAACCAAATCACTACCACATTAAGACCCATTGCCGACGACTTTAAGTCTCCGGCCTTGTTTTTTTTCTCGCCGGCAATGCCGTCGCCGGAAATTACCCGCCAGAGATAGCATTGCCGGTGACTCATTTTCACGTCGCCGTGGCCGGAATTTGAAGTCATTGCCGGCGACTTAGGTCCATGTCGCCGGCAATGGTTGGAAATATTTTGAAAAAAAAAAGTCGGTTCTGGATTGGGCCCAATTCCAGAACCTGCATTGAAAGACATAAACCGTACAAATACAAGTTCAACAGTACACACATAAATGTCCAACGTACAGTACAAATAGCAACGATACGAAAATAAACTACAACTACACGTCAGGGTCGAGGAACTTGCGGGTCAGGGTCGAAGAAATCCATGTACTCATTTGAACTCCGGTGGCTACCCTGGTCTTGCTGTGGCGGTGACTGGTGCGGTGGTGGTGGTGGATAACTGGGGAACACAGGGACCAGGGGAGGTGTGGGGAGCGGTTGTCCGGTAGTCTGAGTCGCGTACATCGTCTGCATCCAGGTGAACATTTGTGTCTGCTGCTGGACCATGAGTCGGTGTTGCTCGATCATCCCCCGGTACTCGGCATCTCTAACTGCATACTGCTCGGCCATCTGCCTCATCTCCTCCATCTGCCTCCTTTGCTCCTCCAACTCCCTCTGCGTCCTCTAAAGCTCCGCTGCGAGGTTACGACTAGAAGTTGAACTTCTTGACCCGGTAGAGTATTCTGAAGTGTTCTTCAATACTCCTTCGTCCGCCGAGCCCATTCCCCTGCAGTAGTAGGTATTCTTTCCAGTCCAGCACACTTTTGCCATGATCTGAGCCGCTATAGGGCGATCAAGCGGATCGATCTGAGAGGCATACTGGGTGATTTCTTCCTCGGAGCAGTCAGGATGGTTATTCCGAGCTATATTCATGGTCACTTTTGTGGTCACCTCCTCCACTCTCGCCTAATTGAAAAGAGAAAATGAATAACGTATTATTTAACAAAATAAATTAATATCAAAAAATAGTTTTATTAACACATGCAGAGGCGAAAGACTTACCGCTTCTTCAGAGCACTGCGGATAGAACTTCTGATGAATATACACCAACGGGTTCACTTCTTGTTGTTGTTGCGCCTTACTCGACCAACCCAAATAGTTGAGTGAACCTGCATGATGGGCCCTGGTGTTTTTCAATCTATTCGTCCGGTTTGTCTTCGAAATCGCCTTGTTTGATAAACATATGTAAAAAAATTAGTAACTAACTATTTCAATGTGATACGATACATTAGGCTTGTAAGATATATTCAGGATGCATACCTGAGCTTTGGGGTGCTCGAAGTGGGCTATCAGCCACAGCCACTCGTACTCCCTAAACCGGAATTCGCTAGGGGTAGAACCTCGGCCTAGCTCCTTGTATACAGTGTAATGTGAAGAAAGCTCGTTCTTCTACTCTTTATACCTATATTAACACCAGGAAAAAAAAGTTAGAGATATTAAAACACTTGATAAACAAAAATCTAACTCGATATATACTCAAATAACTCGAAGCACATCACCTCATATGTAGTTGACGCTCTACCCACGTGTGAATAAAGCATTCATCCACGTCAAACCACACCTGCAATATGAATATATAAACGGTAAAATTATATATTTATTCGGACTTAATTAATAAATGTAAAATTTACGTAATGAAAATACGATTTAACTCACACTCAGTGCATTATGCACTTGCATCTTCACGTAGATAGGCACAGATTCCCAATCTGGCCAAAGCATTGGGACCTTGTCCCGCACGATCGCCCCGGCCATGCTGACATATTTTCGCGTGGTGTCAAATGCCTCGATCACCTCACCATCCTCATTGGCCCTAATGGGCGTTTTCCTTCCCCCGGTGGCCTGCTCAAGTCTCTTCCCAGTGCAGGTGCCTCTAGCCCCTTTCCGTTTTCAAGTACCATTAACGGAATTGCCTAATAATACAATGTCAACAAATTGATATCATTAATTGAACCTATCGTAAGTCTTAAGTAATAATTAAGTAATCAATCTTGTTAAATAAAATTTACCTGCATCGTCCGTTTGTTGGTTGGTGCACCTCACACTCCAAAGATACACGGGGTCGAACGGGATGAAGTTGTACGCTTCCTCCACGCTCAGGAACTCCGGCCGTCCTTCAACATAAATAGGCATCCCCATATCATCGAATTCAGGGATCTCAGGAATCTCGTCGGGCAGGAAGAGACCGGACGACGGAGATAGACGAGGCCTGGACGATGAGGCTCCAGCACCATCTGCCTCAGATGATTCCCGTGAAACGGGAGTAGGCACCGGGCGAATAGGGGGCATTCAGATGGATGGAGTTTCTGATGCCCCCGTTGACTGTCGCTCGTCTGAGGGTCTGCTGACGGAGGGTCTGCTGACTGAGCGTCTGCTGACTGAGGCTCGAGGCTGGACTTCCGGTTGCACGGCTCCGGATCGTGTAGCTTGCTCATCTTCTCGCGCAGCTAGCAACATTTGTGTGCGAGCATTCATCATTGGCCCACTGCGCGTGTTGCTGACTGCGGCTGAGGAGGAAGCTTGACTACTGCTCCCTCCACTATTTCTAGTCCCTCTCCGTTTGATGCCTCCAAGCCAATTTGCCGCAAAACCTCCTGGACACCGTAATAGTCATGGATTCGGTTCTATAACAAATCGGAACCAGAACCGTTTGGAATCGGAATCGTTTGGAACCGGAACCGGTTGGAACCAGAATTGTTTGAACCTGGAATCGTTTGGAACTGGAACCGTTCTGTTTCAAACGGTTCCGGTTACAAACAGTTCCGGTTCCAAACGGTTCCGGTTTAAAACCGTTCTGGTTCCAAACCGTGCCGATTCCGATTTTTCACCTTAATTTATACGTTAAATTAACAACTATATCACCTTAATCCAAACACGTTAAATTTCGATTCCGATTTTTCACCTATTATACGTTAAATTAACAACTATATCACCTAAATTAACATATATACATACATCATTTCCGACTTTAAATTTTCCACATATATATATATATACATCACATATATATATACATCATGCATCTTAATTAAATTAAATTTTCACATATATATATACATCACATATTAATCCAAATCACCCTAATTAATTTTCCACATTTTTCTAACATACGCATATATATACATTGCATATAAATTAATCCAAATCACCCTAATTAAATTTAATTTCCACATACATATATATATACACATTGCATATAAATTTTCCACATACGTACATACGTATATATATATATATATGCATAAAAATAAATAATAATTGAGAGAGAGAGAGAGGGAGAGAGAGTGAGCTTGCATGCACCTGCCATGGTGGAGCTCGAGGTGATTTTCCGGCGACGGAGGTGAGGGGAGGAGGTAGAGGAGGAGGGGAGATTTAGGGTTTTTGGGTGTTTGTGTGGAGAGGGGAGGGGGGGGGGAGAGGGGAGGAGATAGAGATTTGAGAAGAGGAATATAATTGGGGGGCGAGGTGAGGAAGAGAGGGGGAGATTTGAGGGTTGGAGAGGAAAATGTGGAGGAGGTAGAGTGAGGGGAGGAGGAGTAGCTAGCCCGATCTGGAAATTATAACAGAGGACATTATCGGTGAGTTACTCATGAACTCGTGGGTAATGACATTGCCCACGAGTTGCTTATCAACTCGTGGGTAATGATAATGATTCCCGGCAAAAGAAGTTCCGACTACAAAGTTGACTAGAATTTCCGACAAGAATTTACGACTACAATTTACGACTAGAATTTCTGACTTTAATTTCCGACTATAATTTCCGAGTAGATCGATCAAATTTCTGACTACAATTTTCGACTACAATTTACGACAAGAATTTCCGACTAGAATTTACGACAAGAATTTCCGACTAGAATTTCCGACTAGAATTTCCGACTAGAATTTACGACTACAATTTCCGGCTACAATTTCCGACTACAATTTCCGACTACAATTTCCGACTAGAATTTCCGACTACAATTTCCGACTAGAATTTCCGACTACAATTTCCGACAACAATTTCCGACTACAATTTACGACTAGAATTTCCGACTACAATTTCCGACTATAATTAAAATACGTACATCATTAACGTACTAAGGATGATAATCGTAATCATCTTCATCACTTGAGTCTGACTCGGTTTCATAGGTACCTCTGGCAATATGTGCCGCTCCTTGTCATCTGAATCAGCGTCAACTTCATATGGATTAACATCGAGAAGTTCTGCTCCAGTAATTCGAACCACACTCCCAGATCTCACATTATTAAGGCGAATTGTAGATGATTCCGGAATGTCAAAAGTGTTCGGCTCTTGGTATGCAGTAACTTCCTCATCATCTGCGGTCTCACCAAGTGTGGCAGCACTGTATATGTTTCTATGAGCAACATGGTTAACCACCTTCCACGAGACTTTGTTCAGAAGATCGTCAAGGTAAAACACTTGCTTTACTGATGAGGCAAGAACGAAAGGGTCTTCTTCATACCAGCTAGTAGCAGTATTCACCGAAAATGTTCCGTACTGATCGGTCCTTGTGTTCTCCGGGCTAGTATCAAACCATCTACACTTGAACAAGTGCACTTTCATTCGGTTCCCATAAATTAGTTCAACAACTGAATGAAGGACACCGTAATAGTCAACGCCATCCTGCCCACCCTGGACCATCACCCCACAATTCTGTGTTTTCAGTCGGTCGTCTCGATTTTCACATATAAATTTCATGCCATTGACCTGACACATCGAGTAAACTTTTGAAGCTATCGGTTTCATCGCCAGGACCCTCAATTCGTTTGACCATTCTGGGCAACCATCATTTGCTACATGGTTCATCTGAAAACGATAAGAAACCACACAAGAAATTATGAACATTGAAACCACAAAACCACGTACGTACACATATGCTATATAAGGATATATATAAAAGATAGACATATACACATATACCCTTACCCATTGACCAAAGTAGTTTGCAAATGTCCTGTTGTGGTAATCAACATTTCCGGCAATAGCAGGGCAGTGAAGATGATAGTTTTTCCAATATTGTACTTCTTGACAGCTAATCAGTACCGACCAGTGGGCAATGGCTACCTCATTTCCATCCAACTTGTACGACTTTGGCAAGCTTCCCTGTACTACCACGTCATTGGAGATGATAGAAAGGTTGAACTGGGGTTCATCTATCGGCATCTGTTGTTGGGGATCCTCAAGCGCTCCCAACTACACTTTGGTGTACGTTACACACTCGTGCGCAACATATGCTTCAGCGATACACCCTTCAGGTGCATATTTATTCTTCACATAGTCCTTGTAGGCTCCCAATTGTCTACAAGTTAACAAGTGCATGTTAACTTACTTAAAAAATAAGAATTTACATATAAAAACATAGGCAAACCAAATGTATGAATCATTTGTACCTTTCCATGGGATACATCCAAGTGTAGTGTACGGGACCGGTAAGCAACAATTGTTCGGGAAGATGGATCATCAGGTGAGGCATGATGTCGAAAAAATTTGGGGGAAATATCCTCTCAAGCTTGCACATGATAAAAATGATGTCATCTTGCATCTCCCTGAGATTTGATTTTTTAACTTCCCTGGTGCTTAACTTCTGAAAGAATCTTGACAAGGCCACCAACGGCTCCACCACCTCTTTGGGCAGTTACCCTCGAATGAAAATAGGGAAAAGACGTTGAAGCAGTACATGGCAGTCATGACTCTTTAATCCGTACATCTTATTGTCCCGGAAGTTAACACACCTGCTTATATTTCCTGCATAGCCATAAGGATACCTGCATATATATATATATATATATATATATAGCCATAGGCAAGAATTATATTTCTCGCATATAACCATAATCCGGTAAAAATTTAAGGCCAATTTCCTGCATAGCCATAAGAATATATACCTGATATTACTCAGCCACCCAAAAATTTCATGCTTATGCTTCGGCTTTACGGTGTAAGGAGCTTGCGGCATTTTTCTCTTACCATCTCTTAACCACAAATGTTTCCGCAGTCCCATAGCTTTCAGATCAATGCATGCCTTAGAGATGTCTTTTGTTTTCCCCTCCAAGTTAAGAACTGTGCCCACCACACATTCACACACATTCTTCTCTATGTGCATGACATCTAGGTAGTGTCTGATAGGTAACCTGGGCCAGTAGGGGAGTTCCCAGAATATGCTCTTGTGTGTCCAAAACTTATACCTTTCGGGTTTGTCTGGAATTGACGCCACTATCTCAGGATGATTGCTCAGCTGGCCAAAATCATATTCATTCAACACTTCCAAAATTTCATCCTCTGTCCATTGCCTGGGTGCCACACCTGTTTCCACAATCCCATCAAACGCGTCTGGATCCTGCCTAAATGGGTGATCATATGGAAGCCAACAACGGTGACGCATCTGAACAATTTTACTGCAATGAGGACTGCAACAATGAACCGTCATGCACTCTGAACAAGCCCTGTAACCCCTGGTAACGTTGCCCGACAACATACCGCGGGCAGAAAAATCACTGATGGTGCCAACAAGCATGGCATGCATCTGGAACATCTCATTTTTGAACCTATCGTAAGTGGGGTGGCCACACTCACTCAGGTACTTAAGCTCCTCAATCAAAGGCCTCAAATACACATCAAGACACTTTCCTGGATAACCCGGGCCCGGAATTAACAGAGTGAGCATATTGTATTCCTTCTTCATGCACATCCATGGTGGAAGGTTGTACGGTACCAAAATAACTGGCCATATACTGTATTGAAGACTCATGTTGCCAAAAGGGTTGAATCCGTCAGATGAGAGCCCTAGCCAAACATTTCGGACCTCTGCTGCAAAATGATAAAACTCCCTGACCATGTGCTTCCAAGCCTCTCCGTCGGAAGGGTGTATAAGGGTGTCATCGTCAGGCAAATTCCTCTCAGCCCACCATCTCATAGCTTCGGCCGTGAAAGCACACATGAACAACCGCTCCAGCCTATCCATAAGCGGGAAATATCGATGTTTCACCATGATAAATCCAACAAGTGTACTTATCCCAAAACCCGTATTTACTCAGGTGCTTCTGGACTTTATCAATGGGAAAACGAAATCGATCGCTGCGACACTTACATTCTTTACACGGGCAATAATGAAGTGTAGTGTCTCCACAATTAGCCTTCACAAAATTCACAAAACTCCTAATTCCTTTGTGATATCTCACATCCCATCTTTCGAGGCTCATCCAACTCTTGTCCATCCTAAAAATTCTAACAATATTACGTACTATATATATACACATTCACTACTAATAATCGACGCGATATCTCAATTCAACTCTAATTAAATCAACACATGCATGCATATATATATATATATATCGATCTAATTAGATCGATCAACACACACATATATATATATATATACATACACATATACGTATATATATGTGTACCTATATATATATATAGCTTCCCGAGTGATCGAGTTTTCGACGCGCGCCTTAATTTTGACAATACGTAATGATCGATTTCAGAGCGTTTTCCTTCTTTCGATTTCACCGGATTTTTTTTGATCCAAATGAATGAGCTGCTGCGATCTGCATCTAATATAAGAGGCATTGACGGCGATTCATTAAATCGCCGAAAATGGAGACATTTCCGGCGAAATTCCGGCGAAAAGTCGCCGGTAATGTTTCAAAATATTACCGGTGACTTTTTGGACACATTACCGGCGACGGAGTAAGTCGCCGGCAATGATGATCATTACTGGCGACTTTCCCGGTCGCCGGCCTTGTTTTTCCAAAAATCGCCAGTAATGAGTGTATATGTGGTAGTGAAAGACGTTATTTATACACTATAGATGATTATATGTTCAAACATCTTCATAGCAGGATTGGTTGGGTGTTGGGACTAGTGTGTAGAACACCAAAGTTCGAATCCCCAGCTGATTGCAGGTTTCTGTTTGGAATTTGCTTCTGCACATAAAAGTTGAGTTTGGGCCTTAATATATTGGTTGGGTACCTACAATTTTGGCGAGAATCTGGGTATAATAGTAATATCGACAATATATTGCCATAATTATATCGAGATGCAAAAAAAATAGATATTTCGAGGAAATATTGAAGAAAATATCGATATTGCATAGTCCGCATAAATGTTAACGTGTCTAGCTCGCTTTACATACTATACATATGTCACCAGTCTTATACAATTTAAATGTCAATGGATGCTTAACTCAAGTTATATACACATATGCCTGAACATATTCGGCCAATGTCTCTGAAGGTTCTAGAGGGGGTGTGAATAGACCCTTAACGACTTTTTCTCGAAAGTATGGTGATTAATAATCAGAGATAGTTATGTGAAACTATTCTGACAATTAGATGAACCAAGTAAACATATGATGCTATAAGTACATAGGAAAAATAACACATGTATGTTTTTTTCTCGCAGAAACCTTGCAATCAGGGATAAAAACTGCGTGGCCCTTTCTCTTGAAGGCCAAAGTTTTCCAATATGTAACAACACTTTTACAAGACTATAGTTCCGATAATAGCAAGGAAACGGTGCTATCCTATCTAGACTCGCGCACTAGACTAAGAGATATACTCCATCTTGTATGTAAGAGTTTTACAAATGAAAGTTTACAAAAGTTTAACAAATGAGCTTAGCTATCGCACAACTAACTCCCTTGGAAACTCTTCGGTTTCTTGCATCTACTATAAAGAACTCATGGAATACAAGATGTATGTAGATGAGATGAAAGGGTTTTCATGTAAACTTTAAAACATAAAGCACAACACAAAACAATAAGCACAAGCTTAGACTCTGTTTTGAAGAAAGAGTGTGACTACTATCTAAAACAACCAAGTCTCAAACATGGGCTGCTATTTGTATATATAGTCACGGGAAGGAGGGAAAATGTTTTGCTCAAAGTAATCCTAGCCATGTATTTGAGACTTGATCACCACACAAATCTTTCTTTAATGTTAAAGAAAAGATCTAGCCAAGTGAACTTAGCTCACAGCCAAGTACACAAGCTATATTGAAATTTACAGCCATGCATTGAGCTGTAGACAGCTAAGACTTTTTACCCCAAAATATCTTTCTTATCTTAAGGTAAAGTGAAGGTGTGTTTTGTATAAAACATAAACTTCATTTTAACAAACACCATATGGTCAAAGATATGTTTTGGAAAAGGTTTTCATATTTATAAAAAGTTGTTTTAATAAACCTGAACATAAAGATCTGTGAAGGCAGGGGCTTTCGGGATAGGAACCTATGTAGGTATCCTCAGTAAAAAATAGTGAATGTATATGCATGTTTTTACCTTGAGCCCATGAGTTCTTTACGGTGTATCTTTGATGTCTTTGCTTGTTTCTTCACTTGTTTCGAGTGCTCTAAATCATGTTTTGTAACCATATAAGATATGTCAATAATTATATACCTTCATTCTCCCCCTTTGACATTCTTAGACAAAACATATATTTTTACTAAAACTTATGTTTAAGAGATATCAATCTCTTTGTAGAAGTTTTCATTGAAGAGTACCTTTTGAAGAGTACCTACACAAAAACCTCAAGACACAACATAAGTGAAGCAACAAATAGGAACAGTAGAGAATAACAGCAGCTTTGAAGTAACAACATGTATAGACATATGAGTTAAAGCAAATAAGTCTGAAATTACAACAATAAAACTACAAAGCTCTTTTAGTCTTATCTGGTTTCTCCCCCTATTTGTCACAGAATGACAAAGGGTACGATAGATGCAAACCAACCAAAAATGCATCTCGTAAAAACCAGTAGCATTCAAAATCAGAGCTTAATATAGCATGGTCCTAGAAAGTATATAAATCAAGAGTAAGATGAAAAATCAGTCTTCATCTTCACCATCTTGAGCATCGTCCTCTTCGGGATCATCCTCACCATCATCAGCTTCATCCTCTTTTTCAAAGTCTTCCTCATCTTTGTCCTCATCCGAGTTACCTTCTCCCATGGCTTCTTCGGAATCATCATCCGACTCTTCAGGAACTTTCCTAGATGTGCTCGAGCCATTGGTAGGAGTTGAACCAACAGTGCCAAGATATTTGGCAAGTTCAGCAAGCACAGCCTCTTTGGTATCAATGATGCCTTGAGCAATTAGCTCTTTGACTTCTTTCTTAAGAAAGGTATACTCAATTGGCTCTACATACACAGAGGATTGGCTGGTAGACTTGGTGAGTGTAGTTTTGTCAATAGGCAGTGGTTCAATGGCCATTATATCATCATCCCAGACAAAAACACTAGCAGCTGTACACAGCAGGAAAGACAAGGGACTTGCCCCTTTTATTCTGGTTAGTGACAGCAGCTTCCCAAATGGATTGGAACATGTAATACTCAATAGGAAGTGTAGGTTCAGAGGAAAGGATGTAAGCCATGAGAGAGGCTTGTTTAAAGTACACTTGAGAGGATTGAGTAGTAGGAACTATCAATGATCTAACCAGAAAGCCTAAGAATTTGTGAAATTCAGACATGAATTGACTGCTCAAGTAAGAACCAACCAAAGATGACATGTGAGGACTTGAGTAGAACTGTTTTGCTAACTATTCGAGAGTCAAAGCTGAAGTAAAGGCTCTAATCTTTTTTAACACATGTTTTTCAGTTAAGGGGAGAGAAAGAACTTCCCTTATTTTTGCAGGTGAGATATCAACATCACGATTGCGAACTTTAACAATGATAGGAGAGGTGTTTAAGATGTTGACTTTCCCAGAAATTTCAGTTGAGAAATTGGCATAAAATTCCCTTACAAGAGACAAATTTATACTTGGTAAAGATGCTAAAGCTTCTACCCACCCAAACTGTTCAATGAGTTCAAAACATGCAGAGGGCAAGTCATCAAATTTTAACGGTCTCTCATAAACAATGGGACGTGAGGCTGTAATTGTCACATAGAGAGTCCTAGCTTGGGAAGATGTAAATCGACCTAAGGGAGGAATAGGTAGAGTAGATACTTGAGGGTTCCTTTTCTTTGGAGGAAGATGGGTTTTGTTGGAAGAGCTAGAGGGCTTCTTTGGAGCAGATTGTGGCTTGATAACCGAAGGTTTCTTGGAGGCAGAAGGTGAAGTAGTCACCGGAGTCTTGCCTTTGTCTTTGGAAGATGAAGGAGAAACTCCAATTGGACTAGGAGAAGCAAGAGGGGCAGTACGACGCTGCTTGAATTCAAATTTCTTCCTTGCAGTTTGCTTGAATCGTTTAGTTCCTGGTGGCCGGAAAGGAAACACATTTGGATTTGGTGGATTCATGGGGGATGGCTGAGCAGGTTGCTCTCCTTGATTTCCCTTAGTGGTGTTTGAAGGTGGTGACTCATCATGAGATAGTGATGGTTCTTTCAAAACATTTACCGCCAAACCATCTCTTGCATCCATTCCTTTTCGTTTCTTTGAGTCAGCTAAGGAAGCTTGACTATGAGTGGCTGCATGCATCGCCGGATCACCGGAAATCTCCCAACGGTCATCACTGTGGACGGTTTCGGTGGACAAGGATGGAGGAGTCAGGATGTGGGGTTTTGGATTGTGATGATCAGCTTGAGAGGGAGGGGAATCGAAGGACTCACGATAGCTTCCAGAGGGTTTCATGGAGGAGGAAGTGTTAAGCCGAGGTGATTGCCGAATAGGGTTTGGAAGAGGAATGTTTGGTCTCTTGGTTCTAGCCATTGATACTTAGAGATCAGTGAATCAAGGACCCTAGACTTGGTTTGCTTGTGTAGAGAAGGCTTGGAATTCGAATTCAAAGTGGGTAATCAGGATGGTGGCTGAGTGAGGCAGCGGAGTACACCAGAAGTGACTGGTGATGATTTGGGAACGAACTGAAATGAGAGAGAAGAAACAGAAAGCACTTTCTTTCAACTCAAAGTACATTTCAAGCTGCCCCAAGTCCAATTTTTTAAAACAATCAACCCGAAATAAGTACAAAGTCCACTTAATGGACAACTTTCACTAAAGCAAACGAAACCAAACTAGATCAAGGTTAAGTGTAACCTTTTAGCAACCAAGCTATAAACTTTGAGAACTAGAATTGATCTTTATCCCAAGTTAGTTGTAAGTACAACATCAGAAATCAATCAAGTTAGCTGAAAATATGGCTTGACAACTTTTAGCTTTGAAATCACAAATTGATAAAGCAGATTGGTGATTTTGTTCAAGACATTGAATACTCCCCTTAAGTATATGAGTACTTAAGTGAAATATACTAAATATATGAATATTCATAAAAATATATACCACATTGTTTGGATATAATTCATGGTCTTTCAAGAAATATTTTGTAACACAACTTTGAGTGTTTGTCATGAATAAAGAAATGCAGCACACCCTTTTTTTATTGTATTTCTTATGAGTCTCTTTAATGCTTTCATTTGCATTGCTTTATGTCCATCTGAAAAATCGTTCTCTTAAGTTCATGTAACGAGAAATGTTATCATTGACTCATTGAGCATATGCTCGAAAGGGCAATATGTGTAACAATGACATTCAGAGGATAACAAGTTCGAACTCATTTGAGAATAGAATGAATTTCAGGGATCCTCTATGTATATCATGTTTGGGGCTTTTATGCATAGACTATGTATATCATGTTCAAATCAAAGATGGACTGACACCTTTTTTTTTTTAAGAGACATACTTCATTGGTCATATATATTTTTTCCATAAATCAAACAAGTTGTAAAAGAGGACACCATAAACAATATCCCTTTGTGATACAATTTCATGAAACTGTAATATCTAGATATATAGTAAATAAGAAAAACCTTTTATTTTTATTTTTATTTATTTTATTATATATATAGACATATAAAGAGTTTATTGTAAAGTAAAACAAACACCAATTGCCTTACGTAGACTTTCAAAACGAAGGTTGTCAAGTGGCTTGGTAAACAAATCAGCTAACTGATTTTCAGTGGGAATAAAAGTCATTTCAAGCAAGTTTTCTTCTACCAAGCTTCTGATAAAATGGTACCTAATTTCAATATGCTTGGTTCTAGAATGTAACACAGGATTTTTTGAAATGTTTATGGCACTTGTGTTATCTCAAAATAGAGTAAGTGTACCTTGTGGAAATCTATAATCATGAAGCATATGCTTCATCCATAGCATTTGAGTACAGCAACTTCCAGCTGCGATATATTCTGCTTGGGCAGTGGATAGCGGGACACAATTTTGCTTCTTGCTATGCCATGACACGAGATTATTTCCAACAAAAAAACTTCCTCCTGAAGTACTCTTTCTGTCAGTGGCATCACTAACCCAGTCAAAGTCTGAATATCCTGCAATTTCAATATTAGAGTCAGTTGAATACACAATACCAAAATCACTTGTTTCAGAAACATATCAAATGATACGTTTAACAGCTTTAACATGAGATTCTTTGGAATTTGCTTCGTAGCGAGCACAGACACCAATGCTATAACAGATGTCAGGTCTACTTGCAGTAAGATATAAAAGGCTACCAATCATGCTCCTATAATGTGTAGGATTAGTATCAATTTCAGCTAGATCAGCATTGATTTTGCAACTTGTTCCCATTGGGTTCCGAACGGGAGAAGAAGATTCCATTCAATTCCAAACTTTTTTACCAAATCATTGGCATACTTGGTTTGAGAAATGTACAGAATATCTTCCTTTTGCTGTACCTGCAAGCCTAAAAAATAGCTTAGTTTTCCACAGTGACTCATTTTGAATTCTTTCTCCATTGTAGTAGTAAAACCTTTTACTAAGACATTTGAGGTGGAACCAAAGATGATATCATCAACATAAATTTGAACAAGCATAACATGCTTAGAGGTGTTTTTAACAAAGAGAGTTTTGTCAATGGAACCTCTAACATATCCATTATTGATAAGATATGAGGATAACTTGTCATACCAAGCTCTAGGAGATTGCTTGAGTCCATATACCGTTTTTTTTTTCAATTTATAGACATGATCAGGATGACTAACATTAGGAAAGCCTGGAGTTTGCTTAAGATAAACTTCTTCCTTAATATCCCCATAGAGAAAAGCACTCTTGATATCCATTTGGTATAAGGTGAAATTTAAATGACACGAAATGGCTAACAGGAGTCTTACTGATTCTAACCTTACAACTGGTGCAAAAGTTTCATCAAAGTCTAATCCTTCAATTTGATTGTATCCTTGAGCTACTAGTCTAGCTTTGTTCTGAGTTATAGTTCCTTTTTCATCATTTTTATTTTTGTAGACCCACCTAGTTCCAATGACATTTTTGTTACTAGGCTTTGGAACTAATTCCCATTCATCACTTCTTTCAAATTGGTTTAATTCCTCTTGCATAGCACTAATCCATTCAACATCACATAAGGCTTCTTTGATGTTTTTTGGTTCAATAGTAGAAACAAAACCAAGGTGAGATATGAGGTTGATGTCTTTTCAAAAAGGGTAAGGAAGGATTGAAGAATTGAGAAATTGCTTACAAACCCTTGAGATGTACTTCTGGTCCTCATTGGTTCGAAAGCATTACCAATAATATTAGACGTCGAATGATCTTTCTTGACTTGACGTTTTCCTGATCTGTGTGGAGGCTGGATGGTTAGGGTCTCATCTATCCCTGCGCTTTCATGAGATAATTCATGTTCACGTTCACGTTCATTTCCATCATCATCTGATATGGGATTTTGATCATCAATGGGAGTTTCCTTCTCAGTTGTATGAGATGCTTCAGATCGAGACAACATGTTTATCAGAAGAAGATATATGAGTACAAGTAGGACCATCATCAATAGCAACATTAACTGTTTCCATGATTTTTCATGATCTTTTGTTGTACACTCGATATGCTCGACTATTCGTGGCATATCCAAGAAAAATTCCTTTATCACATTTTGGATCAAACTTGGTGAGGTAATCTCTGTCATTATAAATAAAGCAGATGCTTCCAAAAGCTTTGAGATGTGAGATGTTTGGTTTTCTTCCTCTCCAAAGTTCATATGGTGTCTTCTCTATTCTTGGCTTGAAAATAACTCTATTAGAGTATAACAAGCATTAGATACTGCTTCTTCTCAAAAGGAATGAGGAAGATCAGCAGAGTTAATCATAACTCTTCCCATTTCAATAAGAACACGATTCTTTCTTTCCACAATGCCATTTTGCTGAGGAGTGATTGGTGCAGAGAATTCATGAAAAATACCATATTTATCACAGTAATCACGAAATAAGGCATTTTCAAATTCAGTACCATGATCAGATCTAATTCTAGTGATTTCCTTATCTTCAGAAAGTTTTTCATTTGAAATTCTTTTTGCAAGATTGAAATATTGATCAAAAGTTTCAGTTTGTCAGCTAGAAATTTGACCCAGGTAAACCTTGATAAGTCATCAACAATTACAAGTGCATAATTCTTTCTATGCAGGCTTTGAGTTTCAATTGGACCAACTAAATCAAGATGTAATAATTGTAACACATTTGAAGTTGGTTTAGCATTTAAAGAAGAATGAGAGGTACGAGTAAACTTACCGACCTTACAATCTCCACACATACCTTCTGGTTTCCCAACAAGTTTTGGCAAGCCTCTTACCGCTTCTTTGGATGACAATTTGACAATGTCTTGATGATTTAAGTGGCAAAGACGCCCATGCCACAGTTCCAATGCATTTATAGATATAAGAGATCGAAAACATACTTCAGGGATGCATTTTTGATTTGTAGGAACACAGTAACAGTGTTCTTTTGTTCTTTCTCCCTTCATAAGGATTCTCCCATTTCCATTAAGAACAAGACATTTTACTCAATCAAAAGTAATAGATTCGTGTTCATTAACCATTTGACTTACACTTAGAAGACTAACTTCCAAACCTTTAACCAGAAGTACATTGTCAAGGTTAGGAAGTCCAGGAGTGTTCACTTTTCCACAACCAATGATATAGGCATGAGCACCATCACTGAAAATAACTTTTCCAGATGGATAAGAGTCATTCATGGTAGTAAACCATTTCTGGTTCCCAGTCATATGCCTTGAGCATCCACTATCCATATACCATGAATCAGACTTTCTTTTAGCAAGAGCTGTAAGGGCAACATTGCATATTGCAACAATTTTGCTATCATCTTTAGGTGAAAAGATGACCTGAGAAAAGTTACTTACATGAATTTCATCATCTGAATTGTTTCCACAAAGATCCCAAGGTTTTTGGTGAGCAGAAAAAGGCTTTGAAACTTTTGCTTTTTTGTTTTTGGCCCAAGGGGAAATTTTTTTCTGGTTAATAGTTTGAGGGATAGTAAGGCTCTTAGCTATCCTAGTAAGCTCTTTAAGTGACTTTTCCAAAGAAGACTGAAAAGATGAGATCAAAGTATTTTGATGATCATTTCTAGGATTTGTTTGCTCTCTTCTCAGTTTTCTACACAGTGGTCTTATATGGTCAACAATTCCACAATGATGGCATGTGGGAACAAAAGGCTTAGAAGACATGCTAGACTCTAAAATTTTGCTTTTGACAAACACAGTAGGTTTCTTAGGTATTGATTTTTCAGTTTTCTCATACCCTAAACCAGATTTATTTTTGTCAGTTTTACCAATTCCACAAATTTTAGTTAGCTTTTCTGAACCTAAGTTAAACTTTTCAAACTGTTGTTCAGATTCATCTAGAGCAATTTCTAGAGCAAGTTTTTTCTCCATTAAAGAAGATGCAAGTTTGGTTTGAGTTTCTAAGTTCTCATGAAGACACTTGACATTATTCTCAAGACAAGATTTCTCTAATTTCTATTTAATTTTTACAGATAAAAACTTTTCTTGAATTTCAACTATTGTCTTTTCACTTGTTGATAACTCATGTTGAAGAGTTTCAATTTTAGTGATCATAGACGTAGATGCAGCATACATTTCTGTATACTTGCTATCCAAAATGTCTTCGGACTCATCATCCTCGAGGGACTCATCCAAAAAAGTTGAAGCAATAAATGTAACCATTTCTTCATCATTTTCTGAATTAGTTTCAGATTAACTATCACTCCAAGTTGCTTTAAGAACTTTGTGGGTTTTAACTTTCCTGTTTACATAGTCAGCAGCTTTGTGTCCCAAACCAGTGCACTCAAAACATCTTAGTTTATTATCCCCTTTTTGATTTGGTTTAGATTTAAAAGATCTATCATTTGATTTATCATTATTTCTTGAACTGGATCCTGAACTAAAGTTTCTTGAAGAGTTTTTTGAAGCAGAGAAGGGTTTTATGTTCTTGATAAATTTTTCAAATTGTTTAGTCAGGTAAGCACATTCTTCAACAGAGTATGAAACTGGTTCATCAATTTTAGATTCTTCCTTAACCGAACTAAACACAATGGCTTTGTTTCTTCTCGGTTTTAATTTCTTAGCTTCATATGTTTTCAGATTGCCAACAAGCTCATCAAGAGAGTAGGTTGACAAATCATGAAATTCCTCAATGGTAAGTTGCTTAGGTGCAAAATAGGAGTTTACTGATCTAAGAAACTTTGAGACAATTTTTTCGGGTTCAAGAGCATTACCTAATCCTTGACATTGATTGGTTATGCTAAGTAATCGACTATGATAATCATCAATAGATTCTTCTTCAAGCATATATATTTGTTCAAAATCAAGAGTTAAGCTTTGAAGTTTTTGAGCTCTTACCTTTGAGTTTCCTTCATGAGTTGTCATGAGAGAGTCACATGTATCTTTTGCAGTTTGGCAGTGAAGGATTCTTCTTCACTCTTTTTCTGATAGAGCAGAGAACATGTTGTTTAAAGCTTTGATGTTCATCCTGGAGTTTATTTTTTCTGGTTCAGTCTAGTCCTTTTTAGGTTTCAGGATAAACTCACTTGGTTTATCTGCTGAGGCAACCATTGGAGAGGTATATCCATCGTCAACCATATTCCATTGTTTCCCATCATCTTGAGAAATAAGAAATGCGGATATCATAATCTTCCATTGAAAATAATCGCTTCCATCAAAATATGGTGGAACATTAACGGAAGAGGCTCTATCACGGTCCATTCTCGGTTTACAGAGGATCTCACTAATAAAGTTAGTGGCCGCTCTGATACCACTTGAAGGTCTTAGAGGGGGTGTGAATAGACCCTTAACGACTTTTTCTCGAAAGTATGGTGATTAATAATCAGATATAGTTATGTGAAACTATTCTGACAATTAGATGAACCAAGTAAACATACGATGCTATAAGTACATAGGACAAATAACACATGTATGTTTTTTTCTCGCAGAAACCCTACAATCAGGGATAAAAACTGCATGGCCATTTCTCTTGAAGGCCAAAGCTTTCCAATATGTAACAACACTTTTGCAAGACTATAGTTCCGATAATAGCAAGGAAAATGTGCTATCCTATCTAGACTCGCGCACTAGACCAAGAGCTATACTCCATCTTGTATGTAAGAGTTTTAAAAATGAAAGTTTACAAAAGTTTAACAAATGAGCTTAGCTATCGCACAACTAACTCCCTTGGAAACTCTTCGGGTTGCTTGCATCTACTATAAAGAACTCATGGAATGCAAGATGTATGTAGATGAGATGAAAGGGTTTTCATGTAGACTTTAAAACATAAAGCATAACACAAAACAATAAGCAGAAGCTTAGACTCTATTTTGAAGAAAGAGTGTGACTACCATCTAAAACAACCAAGTCTCAAACATGGGCTGCTATGTATATATAGCCACGAGAAGGAGGAAAATGTTTTGCTCAAAGTAATCCTAGCCATGTATTTGAGACTTGATCACCACACAAATCTTTCTTTAATGTTAAAGAAAAGATCTAGCCAAGTGAACTTAGCTTACAGCCAAGTACACAAGCTGTACTGAAATTTAGAGCCATGCATTGTGCTGTAGACAACTAAGACTTTTTACCCCAAAATATCTTTCTTATCTTAAGGTAAAGTGAATGTGTGTTTTGTATAAAACATAAGCTTCATTTTAACAAACACCATATGGTCAAAGATATATTTTGGAAAAGGTTTTCATATTTATAAAATGCTGTTTTAATAAACCTGAACATAAAGATCTGTGAAGGTAGAGGCTTTCGGGATAAGAACCTATGCAGGTATCCTCTGTGAAAAACAGTGAATGTATATGCATGTTTTTACCTTGAGCCCATGAGTTCTTTACGGTATATCTTTGATGTCTTTGCTTGTTTCTTCACTTGTTTCGAGTGCTCTAAATCATGTTTTGTAACCATATAAGATATGTCAATAATCATATACCTTCAGTCTCGAACTCGAATTTATATGGATGGCTACCGCCAATTCAAACTCTAGCAATTTGCTTGCCTTTAACGTAAGTATGTATTTGCATGTTTTTAGCTAACGCGTGGCCCAACAACAACTTTTACATTCGATGTTAATTAGCGCTCGCACTCTGCCAGCGCCCTCAAAACCAAGCGCTAGCAATACAAGCCCTTCAATAAGAGACACCTCGACTCTCGCGGACTGGTATCTCAAACTCGAGACGCTCGGGAGCTTATCCCGCCCTACAAATCCCACACAGCCAGGCTCATCCCGCTCCGCCAGACCAAACGATCCGCCAACTCGGTCCGCCAGGTCATGTACGCTAGCTTTGGTCCGCCAAGCCCCACACATCCCTTTTAGCTCAAAGGGAGCGTTGGAGAGTGATCGGAGTAGCTACAATAGTTTTGGGCGCCAAACCACATTCCTTACACAGTTCAAAAGGCAACCAATCAGCTTCAAAAAATAAGAATTCAAATATTTGAAATAATACATTTATTCAAATACTTTTGCTTGATTGAATAAATGAGGCCGCCATGCATGCATGCTGAACATCTACATATACAATCGATCCGACTACCTCATGCCACCAGCGCTACCTCCTTCAAGCGCGCCCCTCCAAAACCTGCACCTCATGCCGCCACACTCAGGCCGCAAGCCTCGAACCGCGTAGCTCATAAGCTTAAGCAAAACTAGCTTCGCTATCGGTATCACGCATCAGGCCGCAAAACCCCTTGCTACCTCGAACGCCGCTCA
Source organism: Geum urbanum (assembly GCA_946800695.1). Lineage (NCBI taxonomy): Eukaryota > Viridiplantae > Streptophyta > Magnoliopsida > Rosales > Rosaceae > Geum > Geum urbanum. Next base: position 68,206,116 of record OX326998.1, on the reverse strand, counting down.
TCAAACGCCGACCAAGGCCATCCCGCTCACCCATCTCAAGCGCCGCCATCCCGCTTCCACACCTCGAGCGCCGCCCATCCTGCTTACCCATCTCGAGCGCCACTATCCCACAGCGCCGTTTATAGCTCCGCAAAGCCTTGCTAGATGCGAACACCGACAAACAGACCTGCCACAACCTCCGTCCTTAACAGAGCGAGGCGCTAGCCGTTTGTCGTACGTTTAATGTGATGCATGGCATCCGCCACGTTTACGTTCACGATGCCGCTAGCTCCGACTTCCGAAACCTCCTCGACAAGTTTTAAACCCTCTGTCAAGCGGAGCTTCAATTTAGGTGATAATCCTCAACCTCAAGCCATCATGCTCCCCAAACTCAAGCACATCCCCGCATCTGAACTCGACCACCTGGCGCTACAAGGAGCGTTAAGCGATTACCGTCACACATCGACTCCGTCAAAGGGCAGCATCACCGCCAAGCACCGTGTTTCTACCGGATTACGCGGGACGCAATCTAGCAGAAGCAAGTACAATCTCTTCTTCTTGTCCGAACGCTCGGGCTGTTCGGATGGTCGGGCGCTTCTTCTCCCTTCGGGTGTTCGGGTGTTCGGGCACGCATGTTCGGGTTCGGCTGTTAGAAGAATACAATGATAAACAGACAGTCAGATGGTCGAGACAGGGGTGGCCTACCTTCAACGCTCCGTTGCCTAAGTTAGAAGATGTATTGGATATAACAGTCAAGCGAACGTGCGTGAAAGTAAATTGGAGTGTGGTGTTTAGTGGATCGAGTTGTGATTGGATAAAACTGACTTGCCATTTACCTGTAATAAATACCTTTCATATATAGGTGGTTGAGTTTGTTGCTTGCTTGTGTTTCTCGATGTGGGACTGCTGCTTCTGTTTGTTTTGTGATCCGCACATTCGGATGTGCGCCCCACGGGCGCGTGCGCGCTCGGATGGGGTCGGTCTCGTGAGCGGAGTTGTAGCCTTCCTGGTGGTCTTTCGGGTGGTCGGGTAGGTGTTGATTACCTGCTTAAGTGGATAAGTATATTTAATCAGACAACTAATGATGCAATACTAACAAGTCCCCCAAGTCCCCGAGTCAAAGAGAACTTTCTTGACTGGGGAGTTGAAAAAGGGTTTGTGCGATTAAACAAGATACTTATCCAATTGAGCAGTGATGCGTGGTCCTGTAACCCCCAAGTCCCCCAACTCTCCGGTCAAGGAAGGACTCGCTTGACGGAGTGGGCACCTGTGCGTCCGATCGTATACCTGTTCGTGCGGTCCTGTATTCTGGGCCCGGCCTCCAAACGAGTTGCTATTTGGAGCCGTGCGCCCGTGGAGTTTTCCTGGTGAACACAAATGGGTGTAAGACATATATAAGTATGCGAATGGGTGAATGTATGTTTATGATGTGTGAATGCATGCGAATGTATGTATGATTGCGAGCATGATGGATCCGAGCTGGACCCCGACCCTGGAATGGAGCCGTTAAGCCACGGATCGGTCGTTCTTGAAATGTTATGGGTGGAACCAAGCTGACCCCGACCCCCCAATTTGGAGCCGTTAAGCCTCGAAACGGTTGTTCTTGATGCATGGATGGATCCGAGCTGACCCCGACCCCCCAGGAGTCATTAAGCCCCGGATCGGTCTTGCATAGGTGCCCGAGAGGGAATTGTCAACTCATCGGCGCTGACCTATCGTAGCGTCAACGGTGGGATCAGGACCGTTACGTACATGTGTTGCAGCGCGCACGGAGGGACGGACGCATGCCCGTGCTGCTCATCGGTCTTAGCGCGCGCAAGGAGAGGACATACCCCATGCCCGTGCCGCCTAATCCAGCTTGCATTCGCGCACGGAGAGGACGGACCCCACACCCGGAACGTTCATCGGTCTTAGTGCGCCTAAGGAGAGGACGGACCCCGAGCCCTTGCCGCCTAAGTCGGCGAGTCGATCGTTAACGTTGCGCGCACGGAGAGGACGGACCCCACACCCGTGCCGCCCATCGGTCTTAGTGCGCGTAAGGAGAGGACGGACCCCATGCCCGTGCCGCCTAATCCGGTGAGTCGATCGTTTACCTCAGGGGGGGGGGGAGGTGCCCCATGTCCGTTGTGGAGAGTTCTTCGTTTAGCGCGTGCGCGAAGAAGGAGAACGCGGGCGTTCATCGTCTTCCGGGACGTGTAAATGGTGTTGCATTAATCTGGTGGGGGGGGGGGGGGGGCGTTTGCTTGCCTGTGTGGCTTCTCGGGCACATGGTCGTGCGGGTGGTTCGTGCGCCAGTCCGAATGGTGGGAGATGTGACTTGTGTCTTCTTGCCTTGGGTGGAGTGATTTTGTCAGACGAGGTGTTTGAGGTGACATTCCTTTTGGCTTCTTCTTGGGAACCGTTGTGTAATAAATGCTAGCCGGCGTAATCAATGCTGGCGTGCCCTGGGCATTAAATGCTGATGACGTAGTAACTGCTCGAAGGTCAGGCGTCAGGCGCGTGGGAGAGTGGTGTGTTGCATGGGTGACACGTGGCGAGATGTGGGAGACCGTGCTAGGGTTTTGAAAACGAGGCGGGAAGCTGAAGAGTTGGCGTGGTTACTTAGGAGAGTAAGTAAACCGCCTCGGGGCCACGTGTTGCAATCTGACGGTGGACACGCGAAAATGGACGGCTGGCGTTCGTTCGCGTAATCCGTGTGATCAGTATAAATAGGGCCTCGAGTGTCGTCTTCCTCATCACTTTCATCATTTTACCGAAGCTCTGCCAAATTCACTTTGCGTACTGTTCCTCTGATCTTTGTTCCTCTGTTTGTTTGTTTGCTTGTCGGAATCCTTCCTCGACGTGCAATCTCGACCTGCAATTCTCAACTTGGTGAGGCTCTCAACCTGTGTTTGCTGTTTTCCATTTTGCTTTTTGTTTTTTTGGTTTTTCCTTCACGGTTTCTGGGTTTGCATCTCAAGAACAAGGCGTGTTCTTGACGTGTGCCAGGTTTGATTTTGTTTGGGGAGGATTTTTGGGTTTTTTGTGTTTCTGGTAATTTTTTTTTTTGCTAAGTGTGGGCTTCGTGTGCGTGCGTCTAGGAGATGGAGCCAATAGAGATATCGAGCGGACAATCGCGTGAGCGCATATACATACCGGGGGCGGGGTGGGTTAGTTGTGGTTCGGACACGAGCGGGTCGAGTACATCGTCGTACGAGTCCGTGATGAGTGTGACGCCTCTTCGATACATCCCTAACACTTCTCCTGTGGTGCAGCCAATGGATCCCAAACAAGCGCTCGCTTTCGCAGGGTCAGAGAGTTCGTCGAGGTCGTCGGGTGGATCTTCGTCAACCTCTGGACCGTGGGGCGAGAAAGACGTGCAGCAGGAGTCATCCGTTCCCCAGTTCGCGGAAGGCGGCCGCGTACACTGGGTGCTGCCAGATGGGACGCAGGTACAGGAGCCCGAGCGCGCGCTGTCCTTGAAGGAGATGGCGAGGTGGGCGCGCGACTATCACATCCCGAGCTCGGTGAGGCTGAGGATCCCTGGCAAGGTCGACACGTTCACCCGCCCTCCGCTCGGCCACGTCTGCCTAAGCGAATTCCACCTGAAGGCTGGGATCAAGCTGCCACTGCATCCGTTCTTTCAATATATGCTGGCGCTCCTTAGGATCTCGCTCGGCCAGTGCGGGACCATGCTCACCCGTACGCTCGTCGCTATGTTCAACATCTTTCGGGTGAGCGGAATGGATCAACTGACGCGGGCGGAGTTCCTCCATTTTTTCCGTCTCCGGTACTCGACGCGCCAGAGGGATTTGGGAACCTTCACGGTGGAGCCCCGCGTGAAGTGGTGGCTGGTTGACCCACCGAGCTCATTGACCTCCTGGCGCACGATCAACTGTTTGGTCAGTGGGGACTGGGAGTTTGGCGCCTTCCCCCCGGAGTATGCTGCCAATGCCGACAAGATCGATCGAGTCCCGCAGTTCTTTTATACGCTCGACACGAACGAGTATCCACTCACGCCCGTGGAGGAGGCCAGGATAGCTAGCCTCAAGTTCGTTTTCGACCCCGCGCCCGAGGCTAGATATTTCTGGGCCGCGTGCCATTGGGATCTCATCGAACGCACGCGTCTCGCCAGACCGCCCGGTCTGTGGGTTTTGTAGTTTGTTGCTAGGAGTAGGAATAGAATTTTACTAAGTGTTGTCTCTGTTGCTAACCTTCCGTTTGTGTGTTCTGCAGCCAAAATGACAAAGTCCAAGGCGACAGAGAAGGAGGAAGCGCTCAAGCGCCGGATGGCTACGCTGCTCTCCACCGCCGAGAAGGTCCGCAAGGTCGCGGATGACGGGCGTGGCAGACTTGTTCTGGGAAGCAGCACCCATGCCAAGATCCCCATCCCCAACGTGGCTGACTGCGCCGAACCTGTCCGGGCGTCACAGACGGCCGCCCCTCGCCCGCCCCCAGGCAACGCCTTTGCCTCCAAGAATCAGGACCGGGCAGAGCGCGAGCGCCTCCACCGTGAGAAGGAGCAGCGGCAGGTGGAGCGCGAGCAGCGCCGTATTGAGCAACGGGATAGACGGGAGGTCACCCGCACGCCTCGGTCTTCAAGTCCACCTGTGTTTCCTGTCAATGCGCCTGAGCAAGGAGGTAGTGCCGAGCACCCGCAGAAGCGTGCACGGCCGGAAACCACTGGGAGTCCGCACGCTTTCTGCGAGCCTCTCCTCGCCGCCATCACTACTGCAGTGAAGTCCGTCAACGGGTTGCTGCCGCCGGGCCAGTTTGTTCTGAATGATCTGGACCGAGCCTACAATGCCTGCACGATGATGCAGCACAAGCTTTTCAGAGCGCGCTAGCGAGAGGCAAATGATCAGCATGCGGAGGTGCTGAAGGCGGAGCTGCGCGAGCTCACTTCGTCGAATAGGAAACTGCAGCACGGGCTCTCTAAGTCCAATGAGGTGGCGGACCGCCAGCTTCGTCAGCTCGATGAGGCCGCAGAGCGTGAGGCACTCCTGAAGGCGGAGCGAGACAATGCTCTTGCTGCGGTGGAGGAGGTCAAGGCGGAGGCTGCCAACAGGTTGGCGGAGATGGAGTCCCGCCTGATAGAGGCTGAGCGCCAGGCGTGGACAAAGGAGCGCGTCACGCGGGCCCAAGCGGAGGCGGTTGCTGCCTTCAAGAATTCTTCGGAGTTTTTGGAGTTGGTGGCCGCTGAAGCCGATGGTCAAGTGGCCGAGTTCCAGGAGGCGGTGTCTCCCTTCCTAGACTTGGAGCGCTACCGCGCCCACCTACAGTCGCTGGTGGGTGGGGCGTCCGCAGAGCCTGAGCAGCTAGAAGCGGAGCAGCTCGAGCAGGCACCGGAGGCGGCGGGGTAGACGGGTGGAGCTGTAGAGTAGTTTTTTTTCCTTTGTAATAGTGTAGGTCTTTTGTAATAGGCCTCGTGCCTTTTGAATATGATGAAGCTCTTTTTTTTCTTTCGTATGCGTGCCCTTATCTCCTGTTTTTTGTTTTTTGCATCTTTGAATGACTCGCGCGTACATGCGGTCCTCCCCTTTTTTTTTGATGGTATTTTAACCAAGTGTTGTACTAACGCGAACAGTCTCGCCCCAGTCCCCCGAGTATCGGGCGGGCGGGTTGAGAACAAACCAACAATAAAATGAACTTAATGAAAAATGAGCACCAATCACAACAAAATTTAATGAAAGTACTTCCTCAAGTGTTGGATGTTCCACGGGTGTCGCAGCCGTTGACCCTGCATGTCCCTAAGGTAGAAAGTGTTGGCGCTAACCGCCTCGTCCATGACGTACGGACCTTCCCATGACGGGCGGAGTGTTTTAACTTTCTGCTGGATTGCCTTCATCACCCAGTCCCCCTGTTGGATTGGTCGAGCCCGAATGCGCTGGTTGTACAATCGGGCGATCCTCTGCTTGTTCGCGGCGTTGTGGAGATGCGCCGTGTCTCTCCGTTCTTCTAGGAGATCGTTGTCGAGTCGTAGTCCCTCGTTGTTCATGCGTGGATCGTACCCCTCGATCCGTGGGCTTTGGTGGGTGATCTCCAAGGGTAGCACGGCTTCTGTCCCGAACGTCAGACTGAACGAGGTTTCGCCCGTGGCTGTGTTGGCGGTCGTTCGGATAGACCATAGGATCTCTGGGATGATCTCGGGCCAGCGTCCGTATCCCGCGTCTCCGGGTTCGATATCCTCAATCTTCTTCTTAATGCCCGCTTTAATGATCTTGTTTGCTGCCTCTACTTGTCCGTTTGTCTGAGGGTGCGCTGGTGATGCGAACACGAGATCCGTTCCTTGCCGTTTGCAGAAGGCCGTGAGCCGAGGGTTGTTGAACTGTGGCCCATTGTCCGTGATGATGCTGATTGGTGTCCCGTAGCGACAGAAGAGGAAGCGCTCAACCTTCTCTGTCGTGATCTTCGCCATGGGTTGGGCTTCGATGAACTTCGTGTGGTAGTCAATGATGACAATCAAGTATCTGTACTGCCCCTTCGATTTTGGGAGCTCCCCGATCAGGTCCAGTCCCCACTGTGTGAACGGTATGGGCGACAGGAGGATGGACAGTGGGACGGCGGGCGTGTGGTGATGATGCGCGTGCAACTGGCACTGGTGGCACTTGCTTGTTAGTGTCGTGGTGTCTGCGTGGATGGTGGGCCACCAGAATCCACACCGAAGGGCCTTGTGTGTGATCGATCTGGCGCCCGCATGGTGGTTGCACGTGCCCGAATGGATTTCCTTTAGGATCGAGTTGCCCTTGGTTGGAGTGACGCACTTGAGGCTTGCCCAAGTCGTCCATTGTCGATACAGCATTCCGTCCTGCATGCTGAAGTTAGCTGCCCGTTCGACAATGGTTCTGGCCTCTCGCTTGTCCTCTAGTAGTTCTCCCCTTGTCTTATAAGCGATGAGCACGTCCATGTAGCTGTGCTCGTGCGGTTCGATCGCCAGGACCTGCTCTGCTCCCGAGATGCTCGGTCGTCGTAACACTTCGACGATCCACTGCCCTGGTCCCGTGTGTACGGGGGCTGTGGCTAATCGGGCGAGCTTATCTGCTTTCGCGTTGAACCCTCGGTGTATGTGGTTGATGTTGACGTACTTGAATCCACTGATCAGCGCCTTCACGTACTTCAGATAGGCGATCATGGACTCTCCCTTCGCTTGGAATTTTCCTCCGACCTGGCTCACCACCAACTGCGAATCACTGAATACGTTGAGGTCGGGCGCCTCAGAGTTCTTGGCCAACTGTAGGCCTGCGATGAGCGCTTCGTACTCGGCCTTGTTGTTGGTTGTCTTGAATTCAAATTTGAGGCCGTACTCCGCGTTTACCCCTCCTGGCCCGGTCAGGATAATTCCGGCGCCGCTCACCTTCTTTGTGCAGGATCCGTCGACGTAGAGGTTCCACTCTGACAATGGTCCCTCCTTGATCTTCGGTTTGTCGGACGCCTCTACCGTCGAGTCGTTAGGTGCGTCGACCGTCGTTGCCTCGGCTTCCGTGTATTCGGTGACGAAACCAGCCACTGCCTGCCCTTTGATCGCCGTGCGGGGTTTGTACTGGAGGTCGAATTCACTGAGTTCAGTAGCCCATTTTGCCAGGCGACCGCTGTGGTCGGGCGATTGGAGGATCTGGCGTAAGGGCACGTTTGTGAGGATGTGGATGCTGTGCGCTTGGAAGTATGGCCTCAACCGTCGGGCGGCGGTGATGAGTGCGAGCGCCATCTTCTCGATCGTCGGATATCGGGTTTCAGCGCCCGTCATGCCCTTTCCTGAGAAGAAAACGGGCAGCTCCGTGCAGTCGTCCCTGCGGATGAGGGCAGAACTGACGGCTGTGAGTGAGGCGGCCAAGTAGATGTACAATATTTCCCCCCGAACGGGCCTCGATAGGAGTGGGATGGAGGCTAGGTACTCCTTGATCTGAAGGAAAGATGCCTCTCATTCGGGCGTCCACGCGACCTCTCGCTTGTTTGTCGTTCGGAGAGTCTTGAAGAATGGGGCGCACCTGTCGGAGTAGCGGGATATGAACCTGTTTAGCGATGCGAGCTTGCCCGTGAGGCTCCGCAGGTCTGCCTTCTTGACTGGTGGTTTCATGTCGATGATTGCTTTTACCTTGGCGGGCGCAGCTTCGATTCCTCGCTGACTGACGATATATCCAAGGAACTTGCTGTTGGTGACTCCGAACGTGTACTTGGCCGGATTCAGCCTCATGCCGTTCCTGATGAGGACATCAAGCACAGTCCCCAGGTTCTGGACGTGGTCGACCGCCTGAACGCTCTTCACCAAGATGTCGTCCACGTACACGTCCACAATGTTGCCAATCAAGCCATGGAACATCGCGTTCATGAGCCTCTGGTATGTGGAGCCGGCGTTCTTCAACCCGAATGGCATGACGACGTAGCAGTACAGGCCCTTGTCCATGACAAACGTCGTCGCCTCCTGGTCTCGGGGTCCATGAATATCTGGTTGTAGCCCGAATATGCGTCCATCATGGACAGGAGCTCGTGCCCGGCTGTTGCGTCTACCAACTGGTCGATCCTTGGTAGAGGAAAACTGTCCTTGGGGCACGCCTTGTTGAGGTCGCTGTAATCGATGCACATCCTCCATTTTTTGTTACTCTTCAGCACCATTACAGCGTTGGAGATCCACTTCGGATAGTCCACCTTGCGGATGAACTTGATGCCCAGCAATCGGTCCACCTCCTCGTGCATCGCCGCGTAGTGTTCCACTTTGTACGCTCGTCGCTTCTGCTTTACCGCCCGGGCACTGGCGCTGATGCTCAGCTTGTGGGATATGATGTTTGTACTGATCCCGGGCATGTCTTTGTACGACCATGCAAACACCTCCTGCTTCTCCATCAGCAGCGCGATCAGCCGCTCGGCTATCGTGGGAGCCAACGATGCTCCAATTTGGACCGTCCTCTCTGAGTGTTCGGAGGATAGCTGAATCGTCCTCAGCTCTTCGCGCTCGGGGACGGGTGACACCGCCATCAGCCCGTCGCGCGGGTCGTCTGGTACCTCCGTTTCTGGTGCTGACTCCTCCATGGCGAGGATCTCCTGCCTATTCTGGGGCTTTGCCGCTTCTTCATAGTTATATCCCCGGACATGTCCGCGTGCTCGGTTGGGAATCGTCCCAAGAGCATGTGCCCCGAAATGATCAGCTTCAACCTGTTGATCCCCGGCCTCCCAAGTATGGCGTTGTATGGGGAGGGGGTGTCCATGACGATGAAGTCTGTCCGGACCTCACTGTGCGGAGAGTCGGGTGCGCCGACTCCGACCCGAATATTGTCACTCCCAATCGGGTACAATGTTTCGCCCGTGAAGCTGGCGATGCACTCGTGATCCTGCATCATCTTGTGCGCGGGTCTGCCGAGCGCCGTGTACGCATCCAGGTAGATTACGTTCACAGACGCCCCATTGTCTATCAGCACCCTCTTCACGAGGAATTGGTCGATGATCGCGTCGATCACGAACGGCAGGGTGCTGTCCCTCGGGCTTCCTTCTTCATCCTCCGCCGTGAAGCTAATGGTTGGCGGCGCCCTCTTTCCTGTCTTGGGCGCCATTCCTGCCCCGATCGTCAGCACCTCCCTGCTCGAACGATCGGGCGACAAGGTCCCCTCCTTCCATTTTCCCCCGGATATCGTGCTGATAGTCCCCCGGGTTTCGATATTTACCTCGCGCGGTCGCTCCTCCGCCCTATGAGGGGCGACCCGATCGTCCTTCTGCATATCCGTGAGGGCCTTTGTTAGCATGATGCATTCGTTGGTGTGGTGGGTGGCGGTGTTGTGATATTCGTACCAGATGTTCGGGATCCAGCCGATCGGGGCCCTCGCCTTTGACATGTTGTTTGGTGGTGCAATCCGGTGTCGGTGCTGACGGAGCAGCTACTCGTTCGACTGCCGGTTGATCGCGTATACCCCCTGTCCTGCCGGTCGGCACCGTGGGGCTGACGGTAGACGGGCTTCCTGTGGCGCTGATCCTCTCGTCTGGTTGTGGCGGTTGTTATGGTAGTTGCGGGAGGATGGCCTCTGGTGATCCTGTCCTTGCGTATCTCGGCCCCTCTTATAGCCCCCGGTTGGCTCTTCGTCGTCCGCGCGTTGTCGCGGTTGGGCACTCGCCTTCTCGGTCTGTTGGTGCTAGACTCGGAGGTGGACCTGTACACTCTCGTCTCTACGAGCGCCTTCTGCACGATCAGGTCCATAATCTCGTCGTAGTCGAGATGTTCCTTTCGCACCAGCTTCTCTACGAATGGCGTGGCGAGCATGTTGTCCATCAGGGCTATCTTGGCCACTCACTTGTCAAGGTCCCTGCATGTACTCGCGAGCGTCCTCCATCGGTTTATGTAGCTCTACAGCCTCTCGTCCCTCCCCTGGCGGACTTTGAGGAGGATACCCATAGTGTTGTACTTTCCTTGGAGCCTGTATCGCTTCTTGAAGCACTCCGCCAGCTCGAGGAACGAATGGATAAAGCCTGGCAGAATTTCGTAGAACCAACTCCTCGCCTCCTCGGTCTGCGTTTCCTGGAACAGGAAACACAGGGTCGGGTCCGAATATCGGGTCCCGTCCGTGGAGGATCGAAATTCATCGATGTGCGTACGGGGATCTCCACTCCCGTCGAACCGGGTGATCTTGGTTATCTTCGCGTGGAGGTCTCTTCCTCTCTCCAGTATATGCGCCAAGAACGGGCTGACCCGGGGGGTGAACATCTCGCCCTGCCCGGCAAGTTTGTCTTTCCGTAGGCGCGACACTTCCTCCGCCAATTCTTCCATCCTCTGGAGGATCCGGGTGTTGTCCGTCAGGGGCGCCGATTCCCCTACTGGTGTGGGCGCGCGGGTCGTCTGGGCGTCGACCCCGCCGAACGGGTGCCGCTCATCGTCGGTGGTTTCTTGGGTCCGTTCGTGTTGCCCCTGCTGCTGGCCGACGAGCGCATCCAGCCGCTCTTCCAGCCTCTGCCGGATCCGGCGCTCCTCCGCCCTCTCGAGCGCTGCCCTTCGCAGCTCTTGGAGCAGGTCGTCGACATGCTCCTCACTGCTGCTCGTCCCTAGTTCTATTGCTTGCTGCACCTGGACGCTCGGGGGCATTTCTCCGATGGGTGTATCACTTGCGTTTGTCTCCTGGGTATGCATGTGGGCTTTTGGTTAGTGGTGTTTATACGAGGTTTACAATTTGTAAGCTTCCCACAGACGGCGCCAACTGTTTCTACTGGATTACGCGGGACGCAATCTAGCAGAAGCAAGTACGAGCTCTTCTTCTTGTCCGAACGCTCGGGCTGTTCGGATGGTCGGGCGCTTCTTCTCCATTCGGGTGTTCTGGTGTTCGGGCACGCGTGTTCGGGTTCGGCTGTTAGAAGAATACAACGACAAACAGATAGTCAGATGGTCGAGACAGGGGTGGCCTGCCTTCAACGCTCCGATGCTTAAGTTAGAAGATGTATTGGATATAACAGTCAAGCGAACGTGCGTGAAAGTAAATTGGAGTGTGGTGTTTAGTGGATCGAGTTGTGATTGGATAAAACTGACTTGCCCTTTACGTGTAATAAATACCTTTCATATATAGGTGGTTGAGTTTGTTGCTTGCTTGTGTTCCTTGATGTGGGACTGCTGCTTCTGTTTGTTTTGTGATCCGCACATTCGGATGTGCGCCCCACGGGCGCGTGCGCGCTCGGATGGGGTCGGTCTCGTGAGCGGAGTTGTAGCCTTCCTGGTGGTCTTTCGGGTGGTCGGGTAGGTGTTGATTACCTGCTTAAGTGGATAAGTATATTTAATCGGACAACTAATGATGCAATACTAACACACCGCTAGCACTAGCTCAAAGCCACCCTCACCAATTCTGACACTCGAGGACTCTCGTCCACCCGCCACGCCAAGCGACCAAGGAATCCTCTTCTTCCCAGCTGGCAAGCGGCGTTACAAACTCACTATAACGCCAAACTCACTGCAACGCTCACTACAACAATTTTGACCACTAACAAACATAAACGTGGCAAATTTTGTACTTTGCCACAAACTATGGCAATCATCCCTTATTTGCACTACAACCACCAACCACCAACCACCAACATGACTTGTTGCCACATGACAATCCAATTAGTATTCAACATTTGTTACAATTTTGAGTTTAAGATTGAATGTGGGTCATAACTAATAAGCTACCAAAATATACGTGTTTGTGACAATACTTATATTAATAAGTTTTAAATTGATAAATAATTTACATCAATTGTATATATAGTATTTTACTTATTTAGATGTTTCTTCCTGTCCATATGTTTATGTTTATGGCTTTTGGTCAATGAACAATGGTTGACCGTAAAGTGCTCCTTTTTGTACTTCTTAATCTACATTAATTCATATTAAGCAATTGAACATTAATTATAAATGAAATATTAAAATACATTACAATACATCAACAATTACACGGAGATGATTCTTTACAAGAATCTTTTGTACAAGATTATAAGCATTTTAGAGCAAATTACAGTAATACATTATTTGTTCTAGCAATACATTGGACTTAAATCTGACCTTCACAAAATATAATTCAGTGAAACTAACTTCAATATCTTTGAAGTTTTCTGAACATAATTAGGATGCTTACATCTAATACTAAACTCAAAATATTTGTGTACTTAACTCATGATTAGGTAGTACATCACCAACATGTTCTTAAAAGATCATAAGTTAAGTCTAAAACAACACAGAGTTTAAGCATAGGTGACACTTACCAAAAATAGAAGGCTGAGTCAACATGCCTCATTTTGTCCAAATTTGCTGTCAACCTTCATGAAAGTGTATGTAAACATCATCTGTGTTTTGCTCAATTGAAGGTTAAATATGCATTAGTGGTTGAAGGGATACATCATGCAAGACCCTTCCAACAATCATGCCACTAGACTCATATGCAGTGAATAAATTTGTTACAAGTCCTTCTTATTTTTTCTATAACACCTCCATATTATTCAGTTTATTTTTTGTGACCAACATTTCTTCTCTGTGCTTATTCTCTTTTTCTTTATTCTTCACTCTCAGCCTTTCAATCTCATCCTCGTGTTGCTTTTGCAGTGCTTCCACTTCCAACTGAGAAGTTCTTTTCTTCATCAATATGTCAGGACTAATCCCAATGCCAATTACTTGCACTGTCCCTCGTCTATCTTTTTTGAGCACAGACTCATAAACTTCATTAACTCCAAAATCAGTAAGATTATTTGATAGTTGTGATGCCCTTTAGTAGCCTTTAATTTATCAATCTTCTCATTTATAAAGGCCTGTATAAAATAACAACAACAACCACATCAACTCATCACATTAAGTACAAAAATATACACTCTCATAAAGCTATAACAACTACAAGGTTGAACAGCATGCACAATACATAGTCAATATATGCTAATTATAACTTACAATAGCTTGTGGGGTTCGTGGTTTTCCTGATTTTTCAGACTCGACCATATGTGTAAGTTCAAAAAATTTACACCTATTTGGGTTTAAACCACTACTAGAAAAAGGGTCATAGACATCGGTTTTGGACCAATGACTAAAAATTTCTAAACCGATGTCTAGGTGGGCGATGTCTATTGTAAAAAAAAAAAACATCGGTCGACTGACCGATGTCTATTACCATATAAGACATCAGTTATATTTTCAAAACCAATGTCTATTATGTAATTTAACATCCATTCTAATTACAAAACTGATGTCTATTCTAATCTTAGACAACGGTCCTTAAAAAAAGACAATGATTTGTCTTACAAAACCGATGTCTTTGTTAATTGAAAACATAAGTTCTTTTGTAATAATCTGATGTGTAATGGTATTATTAACATCAATTTTGTATCTTGATTGATGCATAATCTTCCTCTTGATAGTAATCTCACACATCATAGAAACAACAAAGCTAGAAACAAGAATAGGCACAAATGTATAAACTACTAGAACACTTTCATTTCAAACCAAAATATTAGGTATATGATGTATCATTACAATGAAAACCACAATCTACACTACATTAACTCAAAAGATTCAAGTAAAACCCAAATAATAGCTACAAAATCTAAGGTGAAAACTAAACAATCCACCTCTACACTTTAGCTTTGATAAATTCTTTGGGCTTTGGCTTCACAACAGTGTATTCTACAAAGCCTTGGGTGCTTCAACCCTCTTAGTCACATGCTCAGTTACATATTCGAATCAGAGGTCTGACCCAGATCACCTATAAATGATATCCAATTGTAATGATATACTTGTTTAAGCACACTCTATTGTAAGAATTTATGTATGAAATACACAGACAACCAAGTCGTATCCAGTGTGCACTTCTAAATTAGTTTAAAAGGCAGAACTTTGTAACACTATAACTACCTAGCTACATTAATAAATCATGTATCCTTTTTGACACAAGTACTTATCTATAAGACCGAAAGTGTAAGGGACGTCTGGTCCAACTGGTGGAGGAGTAACAAACTAGAACTGCCTCTTGCTGTGGCCAATCCCAACCTCGTAGTAATATTCGGTATTGAACTGCACAAACATTCAGATGATTTGATGATAGTATATCTAAACACTTTTTAGCCTCATTCACCATTTCAATCACCAAACTCCAAAACCTAGTCCTGGTGTATGTATTTCATCATATTCTACAAACCAAGCACTTGAAAATAAAATAATAAGTAACACAAAAAGAAAGCGGATCAAACTTAATTACCTTTAAATTTCTGATTGTTGCATGGTGAATGTAAGGAGAGTTGTAATTGTAGAACTTATGGGTGTAGAATTTACCCTTTGATGTTTTTTTCTTGCTATTTGCGCCCCAGTAAAGCACTTTGCTTGATCCTAGCTCATCTACTATTACCCATGACACAATTATTGTCTTTCCCAGCTGGTCTTCTTGTGTAATATAAACCTTCAAAACAAAAGCAAAACCATAAAAATACAACGCCATGAAGAGATCGAAAAGGCAACATAGAAGATAGACAAATATTAAATGAAGTAATAGCAACAAAGCTTACATTGCTAAGGTTCAGACAGTCATACTTGGGAAGAATGACGTCAACATGGTGGTTTAAGTCTTGCACAACTCGGGATAGACTGGTAACCACATCACCAAGGCCTCCAATTTAGATATATGTTATACAAAAAAAAAATTAAACATCATCGCTAGGATTCTTGTTAGATAGCAAATGCTGAATGTATATCAATATTAAAGATTAATAGATATCAGGATGTGAGTTCTACTAATGCCACATCTAACACCACAAATTTACAGATTAACGTGAGAGCCGTGAGCAGCAAGGAGAGAGACGAGGCGAGACCGACCTCGTCAGACCAACGAGCAACACTGTCGATCAGATTGGCGAGGTCTCGCAGTGAGAGAAATGAAATGAGGCGAGTTGTGAGATATCGAGGAGTGAGAGAGATGAAGTGAGAGTTAGGGAAATTCTGACCGAGTGTTGGACTAATTAAGTTTGAGCACGCGCGTATGGCAAATTAGGTTCCCGCATTCCTTAATTTTTAACTTTGTCATTTCCGCCTCTCTTTTTTTCAATTTTAAGAATAGAGTATAGACATTAGTCGAGCATGTAAAGCGATGCCTATAAACCACAAAGACATCACTTTTTCACATTCTAATGTCCAAGTAACAATTTTACATCGTAGTTTTTTATGACCGATGTAGACCGATGTCTATGACCATTTTTCTTGTAGTGCAAATATGTGATAGTGTATACCAATGAAAGAAAACTAAAATGTGAAGATTTATTTGATAAGTGATGACAAGGAGTTGTGAAATACATAAACACTAGTATGTTATCTTACGTAATCACTTTCAAGAGAAAGTCTTACGTATTTGTTTCTTATTTGTGCAAATGACTTAGTCTCAGTTGTATGCATGAACCTTGCGACCGATTCTTCTTGTTCACAATTGAACGCATTTGTATCAATGTCTATGACGGAAAAAGTATAAGTATATCATCTGATATACATGTTTGTTTACACACATACAACCTAATAACATATATATCATTTAACTTATAACATATCCTATAACTTGCTTGTAGACAAGGCTCTAGACACCGTTTTAATAATTATGGCTCATAGATACAGATTATAGCCAAATTTTATAGATGCTATTAGAATCAGTATGAAATTAAAGTGAGATTAAGATATATACCTTTGTCTTATCAATTTTTCCAATGTCCAACTAATTCAATCCACTGTGTTTTGCTTACCTTCCCATCTTTATAAATGAATATGTTTTCAGTCCCAACATTCAGGTCATACCATTTTTTCTTTAGACCTTCTTTAAACATTTTCCAACGATCTTTCAATCTCAGCTCTGTCACTTTTCTTATGGTCGCCCTATTCATCAAAGTTTCACGCTCAAACCATTCAATTATTTTTTGCATATTATACAAATAGCAATAGCAACAAAATAATTAGTGTATGGGCATTCTAAATGTGTAATTATTTATTAGGCATAAGATATATATATATATATATACATACATGCTTACACTAATTGTTCTCCATAGTTCATCCAATTTATTACTTTTTTCAAAGTCGCACCAGTCAAACACATCAATACGAAGAACCTTATGATTTGTCGCTGTCATGCCAAGGTATCTCACCCAACATGCAACAGTCTCTGAGGGCTTCACAACTTCTCCTTCATTGGTAAACTTTATTCATTTAACCTTTCCGTCTTTGGCCCAATTTGGCCCATTCATTTCGCGTAAATTATTTTCATCCTCCTTTTCAGACTCGGAGCTATCCATGGATTCATTCACAACCCCTAAGACCTTTTGCGCCTCATCAATTCCAGTAATTTGTAGCATCTCAAGCATAGGTTGATGAGTGTTCAAGGCCTAGTTGCAAAAATGTAATCAGAGTTATCAATACAAACTGAACTTTTCAACTGATTAGGAGATGATGATCATTTATGAATCATGATTGTTGATATAGACATGCACGGTAGAAATTTACTATATAAACCAACAATATAGTTACTATGTTCACATATGAAATACGTCTTTATATTGTGTGTTGAATCATACACAAATGTTCAAGCATACATTGTTTAAAGCCAATAAAAGGCTTTACCTTTCTAGTCCATTTATCAGATGTCATAATATAGAACCCCAACTACTAAGTATCATGAAATAGCAAGATATGTACTTTTCAAAGAGCATATGATCTAGTTCTTAGATGCCAGAAGAAAAAATTAGACAGAATCGAATATTTTTACTTTTCAGAAGATCTTGCTTTTATGAAGAACTATTCGAAAGAATGAAAGAGAACAAAAGCATAAATCCCAGAAGAAACAAATATACTTTTCAGAAGCTAAGAGATGTGTTTACCTCCACAACAGCTTTATTTTGAGCAAAGGAAAACATTATCCTCTTGGAAACCATTATGTACTCTTTTTCTTGAAGAGGTCAGTACTTCCTTCCAGTCTTTGACCAACTCCTATATATAATATCTCTTATTCCGTACTCCGTATTATATCAATTTAAACTGGTGAGAAAAATATGGCGGTATTTGTCCCACTCTTTGATTTTATTTTAAGTATTTTAATTGGTGATTGCCGTTTGCTGTTTGATTCAGTTTCTCAAGCAATATTCACCACTAATCTAATTAATTATATCAATGAACACTTGCTCCATTCTTGACATTTGTACTTAATAATTTAATAGAAGTTAGATTTTATTTTTATTTTTGTGTTATTTCCCAAATCTCTAAAGAATATGAGCCTTGATATGGTGCACATCAGAGTCAGGTTATACAATTGTACTTTCTAAGTGACCTTCATTATAAAAATCTCATTATTAATATTATGATTTTTGCACTTCTAAGATTTCATGACATTAATATATACTATGTAAGATATCCAATGACCCATGTGCTAACAAATGTTGGATGATATATAACACCATGCTGTGTGTAAGATTCAGCTCACTCCATCTTCAAACCTTCTCAAGTTCTTCCCACCCACCATGGCTCCAAAAGCATCACCTAATAGTGATAAGTGTGGAACTAAGTCTTTCAAGGAGGAACTTAGTGATACTGACTCTAATGAAGTAGGAGATGCTGGCTCACAATCAAATTATGATGTTCCATCATCTGATAAAAGTGTTCCAACCACTACTGTTGTGGGATCGTCATCTAATATCGCTAATGTTGTTATTTCTCCTTAAAGCCGTCAACGCACCAGTCCAGGAGGAATACGTAATCATATATTAGAACTCATGTATCCTCTTCTATTTAAAGATGATGGTTCATGGCATGGACCAAGTGTGAGCGAACCATCAAAGTCATCTCCTTATAAGAAGCACAACAGGTATCACGCTTCATCTTCTCCACCAAGTCCTTCCAAGACCAAAATCTATTATGATATTCCTAATACTGAAGTCGATGAAGTTGGTGGTAGTCACAAATGTGCGTGTCGCAACATTTTCAGGTGACTGGACTGTTTTGTAACTCCTCCTCAATTACATAATGATGCAAATGGTTGATAGTCGCACATTTATGCGTCTATTCGGTATTTAATTTATTCCCTATGTTTAGTTTATTGTTATTAATTGAGTGAATTAATTATGGTTATTTGTTTTTAGGTATTTTGGAGATTATTGAAGAAA
Organism: Geum urbanum; assembly: GCA_946800695.1. Lineage (NCBI taxonomy): Eukaryota > Viridiplantae > Streptophyta > Magnoliopsida > Rosales > Rosaceae > Geum > Geum urbanum. The sequence goes on along the minus strand of OX326998.1, from coordinate 68,187,552 downwards.
ATGAGATTAAATAATATATTTTGGAGCTATTGTGGAATGGGAAAACTTATGGAATGAAGGAATCCTAATTTGAGAAGAATACTAATTACCCACATGACCTTGGCGAGGAGCAGCTTGGCGAGGTGATTAATTAAGAGATGCTTGGCGATCATATTTGGTGGGAGACATAACAAAACAGAGAACAAAGAAAAGAAGTAGAGTTTGACTTGGAATGGGAGACGTACTGGAGCACATGGGCTAGCTAGGAATTGACCTAGTTGCATGCTTATATATATATATTTAGCTAGCTAAAGAAGAACAAGACGACTGGAAAGAAGATTAAGGGGAGAAAGAGACAAAAACATAAGAAAGAATAAAGAAGAAGAAGTGGGACAGAAGAAGAGAGAATCCAAGCGAGCTTGATCCTGTCATCGCCAAGAGTTCTTCTTTCTCCTCCATTTTAATTTATATTTTATGAATTCTTTGATGTTATTATTTAAGACTATGAGTAGCTAATTTTCCTTTGTTAAGGGGCTGCTTGAAGCCTCGTACATGAAGTCTTTTTAATGCATACACTTTAACTTAGTTTTGCATATTCTTTGAATGAGGTTTCTTTCTCTGAATGATTCACCGTAAGAATTCTTGTATGTTTGCTTTGGTGGCCAACTTAGTATGCATGCTAGGATTCTAGTTTCATGAGATACGGGCAACTGAAGATAATTTCTTCCACCGGATTCTCTAAAGTGATACGCCGATTTTGCCGTTGGGAGATTGAAATCTGTAGGTCTAGCGAGACACGCTCATAGTGTACTTGTGAACCCTTGTAGCTTCTCAAACCTTTTGTAGAACTTAATGCTTTCTTCTTTGTAAACCTTGGAGTCCATGACTATAGGTTCAATAGAGGGATAAATGTAGGAGTGGTCCATGACAAACCTGCATAGGCAAAAGGATTAGGTAATGGGATGTGGTTGTAACGATCAACTCTTCCTGGGAACTTTCATACATTGGATATGTGCATTAGGTTAAGTATGTGTTGGATAGATGGAATGGTGGTGGTGGATTGCATTCCTCTTAACTCTTTAATCATATAGTTTAAATCCATTTGCATTCATTAGTATATTTACTTTCAGAATTTATTTTCTGCATTAGTTGTAGCTTAGCCGATTCAGTTCGGTAACCAAATCAACTCAGAAAACCCTCAAATTTTGTGTGGTAGTTCACCACTGTGTCTAGTTCATTGTATCCGAATTTCGTAGTATTTGAGTTTGTCTAGTTTAGGTTCATAGTGTCATTAGTGTATTATAGTCGAGTCTGTCAACATTTCAGTTTTGTGTTAGGATTTAGTTTCACCAATTCATTGTATTCGATAACCCCTATTTATCTTACTACATTGATATATCTAGATTGTGAATAGGGTATCTTTGAGAGGTGTTTACCCGCCTTGTCAAATTTTGGCACCGTTGCCGAGGAACTGCTTAATTCTAAGTCCTAATAGAGTCTTTAATTTTCAGTTTTGTTTTCTTTTCTTTTCTTTTTCTTTTGAGTCTTACTGTTTCTTTCGTGTGCAGGAACATTGTGTATGCGTACTAGGCATATAAGAAGCGCTGAGCCATTATTACTTGATCCAGAGATTGAACGCTCAGCAAGGTAAAACAGAAAGAAGCAGGGACAACGGTCCATGAACGTGATCATTGGTGGTGAACTATCTGAGCAAGAAAGACATTCAGGTTCAGATTCTAAATTTGAGGAAGAACAGAGTATTCCAACACCACCACCATCACCAAAAAGAATGGCAAATGCAACCAAGCTAAGAGAGTCATTTATACCGGGCACAGGTGCAGCAGATTCACCAATAGTTCTACAATAGAATCTGGGGGCTTATTGTATTCCTCTTCCACACTTCATAGGAACGCCTTCTAAAGACCCCCAGGACCATCTCAATGAATTCACAGCATTATGCAGAATCCAGAGATCGACTAATGTGGAAGAGGATACTGTGAAACTCCTCTTGTTTTCGTTCTCTTTGAAGGAGCAAGCAAAAGCATGGTATAATTCTTTAGGTCCTCTATCTATGGACACATGGGAGAAGATGTGCTCTGCATTTATGAAAGAGTTCTACTCTACTTCTCGCACCAAGAATTTAAAGAAGCAAATTAGCACATTCAGGCAGAAAGACAGTGATGAATTACATGAAGCCTGGAGACAGTTTAAGAGTCTTTTTCAACAATGCCCTCACCATAAGTTTGACATCAACACTCAAATGGAGTTCTTCTATGAAAGACTTGATTCTTTTAACAGGTCAAAGCTAGATTCAGCTTGTGGGGGAAATTGGTGGAATATGTCTGGAATAAAAGCCAAGGAAATTGTTGAGAACCAAGCAGAAAATTCAAGGCAATTTCAGTCAAGGGATAGATCCATGGGAGCAAGTAGACAATCTCTCAATGCAGTTGCAATCGATGGAGCCATGGAAAAAAGATTAAGCTCTTATGGAGAATGATATTGCTCTAATTTCTAGTAGTCTGAAAGTGAGCAAGAAGACAACAGTTGCTGCAGCTCAGGTTGTGTGCACTTTATGTTCAGCTACAAGCCATTTAGCAAAAAATTGTCCTAAGTTCAGAGCAGATGAAGAGGTTGATCATGAGGAAGAAGCAAATTACTTCCAAAGACAACCCAACACATATGGTGGAAATAGAGACCTGTTAAGCTATAGGAGCAACAATGTGCTCAATCCTCCTATTGTTCCACCAGGTTTTCAGCAGAGACAACCTACAGGAGATGGGCAACAGTTTGGCTAAAGGCGTATGCCTCAGCAACAACAAGCTCAAACTGAAACTTCATCAGAAAATTCTACCTTGGAAGCCATGATGCAACAAATGATGTTTGACAACAAGAAGGAACGAGAGGAGAGTAGTGCCTTTCGCCAAGATATCAAAGCTACAACTTTGCAGCAGGGGAAGGAAATTGACTTGTTGGAGCGACAAGTGAGCCAAATTCAGCAAACACTTGCTCAAGTCAAGGAAGGAAATCTTCCTAGCAACACTCTTCCCAATCCCAACACAAAATATGAAGCTCATGCCATGACCCTGAAGAGTGGGAAGATGTTGGAAGAACTGCCCAAGTCAACAAAGAGAATGTGGGAGGAGCCCGTGCTTGAACAACTTGTCCCTTACAAGCCGTTGGACAAGCCGTCAGAAGATTCTGCAGGAACCCCAATTCGAGTCGTCGAAAATGCATCTGAAACAGAAGAACTGACAAATCAAAGATCAGGCCAGGTATCCTCTACTCCTTCTCCTTCTATTATTCCTAATTTACCTTTTCCTAGCAGGTGAAGGTTGAAAAAGAGAAGGAGATCTTGGATGTGTTTAGAAAGGTAGGAGTAAACATCCCCTTGTTGGATGTAATCAAGCAGATACCACAGTATGCAAAGTTCCTGAAATATTTATGCACAACAAAGAGAAAATTCTATAGAACTGAGACTATGGCTTTAGGAGAGAGAGTATCTGCTGTGCTTCAAAGAAAGCTTCCACCTAAGTTGGGATCCAGGATGATTTACGATCCCATGTACCATTGGTGATCACAGGTTTGCGGGTGCTTTACTTGATTTAGATGCTTCCATTAATTTAATGACATACACTGCTTATAACAGGTTAAGAATGGGAGAACTTATTCTCACATGTGTCACCATTAAACTTGCTGATCGGTCTAACTATTACCCTCGAGGTATTATTGAGGATGTTTTGGTGCAGGTGGGAGATTTGATATTCCCAGCAGATTTCTTTTGTTAGAGATGGAGCATGAGCCAATGCCATCAGAAATACCATTGATTTTTGGGAGACCGTTCTTGAGAATAGCGCGTACAAAGATAGATTGTTTTGATGGATCATTAAGTATGGAAGTAGCTGAGGAGAAAATCCACTTCAATATTTATGAAGCTCTCAAACATTCAAATAGTGATGATGCTTATTCATGTTGTTCAATTGACGCTTTTGAGAATTTTGTGCAGGAATTCATTCAATATTCATTAGAGGTGGATCCTTTGAGAAATGTCATTGAGGTATCCGGGAAAGAAGATGTTCCAGGTCTGGAGCTTGGTGAGCTTGTCAAGAAGCTTGGCGAGGAGAAGGAATGTCGACTCGTCGAATTTAAATCTATTTTTGAGATAGCTTCGGCTGAGGTTCTTGAAATGGAAGAGGAGTATTATGCTATGGAAGAAGCACTTAAATCCCTACCAAGTATGAAAGGTAAATATTCTAAACCCATTTCTCTTCCAATTTCAGATGACGTTCTTGTTCCGTCTATACAGGTGGCACCCACATTAGAGTTGAAACTTCTACTCGAGTATTTGAAGTATGCTTTCTTGGGGAAGGATGATACACTTCCAGTTATCATCTCTTCCAAGCTCTTAACATTACAAGAGGAGAAGTTGATCAATGTACTTAAGGTATACAAGGCCGCCATTGGATGGACAATAGTCGATATCAAGGGCATCTTCCCAACATTGTGTACCCATAGGATCCATCTAGAGGAGGGAGCTAAGCCAACAAGGGAAGCTTAATGTCGACTTAATCCTCCCATGATGGAAGTTGTCAAGAAATAAATCATCAAGCTTCGCGATGCAGGTATCATTTATGCTATTTCTGACAGCAAATGGATTAGTCCTGTGTAGGTGGTGCCCAAACGTTCAGGAATCACAGTGGTAAAGAATGACGAGAACGTGTTGGTGCCTCAAAGAGTCAAAACTAGATGGAGTGTGTATTGACTACCGCAAGCTTAATGCCACCACAAGAAAAGATCACTTTCCACTCCCACTCATTGATCAGATGTTGGAAAGGTTGGCAGGTCATGCATATTATTATTTTTTAGATGGTTATTCAAGATACAACCAGATAGCCATACATAAGGATGATCAGGAGAAGACCACCTTCACATGTCCATATGACACTTTTGCTTATAGGAGGATGCCCTTTGGTCTATGCAACGCACCTGACACATTTCAGAGGTGTATGGTAAGTATTCTCTCAGACATGGTTGAAAAGATCACTAAGGTATTTATGGATGATTTCTCTGTATTCGGTGATTCTTTTGACATATGTCTTCATAATCTAGCTATGATTTTAGAGCGTTGTGTAGAAACTAACCTTGTGCTTAATTGGGAAAAATGCCACTTTATGGTGGAACAGGGTATAGTTTTGGGACATGTTATTTCAGCTAGAGGTATTGAGGTTGATAAAGCTAAGGTTGATATTGTGCGTACCTTACCCCCTCCTTCTATTGTGAATGAGGTGTGATCTTCCCTTGGACATGCAGGATTTTATCGCAGGTTTATCAAGGATTTTTCCAAGATATTCAGACCATTGTGTACATTGCTCCAGAAAGATGTAGCTTTCAACTTCACCAATGAGTGCTTGCAAGCATTCAATAAGCTCAAGGAGTTGCTCACTACAGCTCCCATTATCCAAGCACCGGATTGGAGTCTGACATTTGAGCTAATGTGTGATGCTTCAGACTATGCTATTAGAGCTGTTCTAGGCCAACACCCAGAAAGACTCCCACATGTCATCTACTACGCCTCCCGGACTTTGAATGATGCATAGTTAAACTATTCAACTACTGAAAAAGAGCTCTTAGCAGTGGTTTTGCTCTTGAAAAGTTTTGATCTTATTTATTGGGAACTAAAGTTATCATATTTTCTGACCATGCTGCTTTGAGATATTTGATAACTAAACAGGATGCAAAGCCCAGGTTGATTCGATGGATGCTCTTACTTCAGGAGTTTGATATCAAGAGCAAAGATAAGAAGGGTTCGGAGAATGTGGTGGCGGATCACTTAAGTAGACTCACCCATGGTTCCAACGTAGAAGAGGACAATCTTCCTCTCAGAGATAGTTTTTCGGATGAACAACTCCTTGTTCTCCAAGATTTGGTGTCATGGTATGCCGACATTGTTAACTACAAGGTGAGTAAGTACATCCCACCCAATTTCAGCAGAGCTCAGAAAGACAAACTAGTCAAGGAAGCCAGGTATTACTTATGGGATGAGCCATACCTCTGGAAACATTGTACCGATGCCATCATCCGCAGGTGCGTACTCGAGTTTGAATTTCAATCTATTCTATCTTTTTGTCACTCACAGGTGGTGGACACTTTGGAGGGAAGAAGACTGCTCTCAAAGTGCTTGAGAGTGGATTTTATTGGCCAACCTTGTTCCGTGACGCTCACGTCATGTACAAATCATGTGAGCGATGCCAAATGACATGTAATCTCAGCCCAAGAGACCAAATGCCTCAACACCCTATTCTTGTGGTAGAAATATTTGATGTGTGGGGTATTGATTTCATGGGGACCATTCCCTAATTCTCAAGGTCATTTGTATATTCTTCTCGCTATGGATTACGTTTCTAAGTGGGTGGAAGCTAAAGCCACCCGCACTAACGATGCTAAGGTTGTTTTTTGTTTTCTGAAAGATATTTTGGCTAGATTTGGAACACCTAGATGCATTATCAGCGATGGAGGATCTCATTTTTGCAATAGAACCTTTGATGCTTTGCTCCGGAAGTACAATGTAACACATAAGGTGGCCACACCTTATCATCCTCAAACCAGCGGGCAAGTGGAAGTGTCGAATAGGGAGATTAAGAAAATCCTTGAGAAGACAGTCGGGCCAGCCCGGAAAGATTGGAGTCAACGCCTTGATGAAGCGTTGTGGGCTTACAGGACAGCATATAAGACACATATTAGAATGTCTCCTTATAGTTTGGTGTATGGGAAAGCTTGTCATCTTCCGGTGGAATTGGAGCACAAGACATATTGGGCCGTAAAGAAGTTCTATTTTGACATAGATGATATGGGTTTGCATAGAAAATTGCAGCTGAACGAGCTTGATGAGATTAGGCACAATGCCTATGAGTCCAGCAGAATTTACAAGGAAAAGACTAAAGCTTTTCATGACCGAAATATTAAGAGAAAAGAATTTGTTGTTGGTCAAAAAGTTTTACTCTTCAGTAGTCGTCTACGCTTGTTTCCAGGTAAGCTAAAAAGTAGATGGACTAGACCTTATGTTATCACTAATGTTTTTCCTCATGGTGCCATAGATATTTTGAGTTCAAAAACAGGGAAGACATTTAAAGTGAATGGACATCGACTCAAGCCATTCTATGAGTCATTTGTGGAGCATGTCTTTGAGGATGCAAACCTTGGAGATGCATCTCTTTGTGTGAAGTGTTGAGACTTGCTATCTGGCTGAAGACGTTAAACTTAGCGCTACTTGGAAGGCAACCCATGTGGAGGGAGAAGCTGGCGACCAGATTTGAATCCTTATCCCTTATCCTTTTCTTTATTTTTCTCTATGATTAGTGTGATTTGTGATGTGCTATGTGTCTCATTCCATGCTTGTTTGTTGTATTTTATGTTTTAGTTTCATTTTACATTGAGGACAATGCAAATTTCAAGTGTGGGGTGGGGTTTATATCATATCCTTAGCATCTATGTATAAATTTTTTTGTTTTTCGGTACTGTGCAGTATGCTATTTTGTGTAATTTATTTGACATAGCTAGAAGGTCTCGTAAATTTCTGAAATTTTGAGAGAATGTTTTTACATGTGTCTAGTTTTTTCTCTTAAAATTTCAGCTCATTCCACTGCGTGATTAATTCTATACAAATCTGGCGAGTGGAGTTGCGCAGGCGAGCCTGATGGGGTCTTTTCCGACGACTAGTTCGTCGTGGAAGGGTTTCCTCGCCAGAATTTGGTATTTTTGAGTTTTTCTTTGTTTTTCTTATGTGTTTTAGTGTCTTATTTGAAAAAAAAACAAAACAAAAATAAAAAGTGTCAAGAAAAGCAACACAAAAGGAGTCTTGTTTTGAGTCTTAGGTGCCCTTAACTAGTCCATGATGTGATTATATCTTCTGGAATTGTGACTAAAAGATGATCATGTTATTTGAGTTTCTTTGGTTAATCTTGATATATGGTGCATATGCGAATGTGTAGTGGATGTAGAAACAAGTTAACATGGTACAGATTTTTGGCATGCTTAAACTTTGATGAGATTCATTTAAAAGTGAGCGATTGAGCATACATGTGAATACACATGCTTTCTTTGTTGAGTGTCAATTGCTTGCCACATATTAAGTTAATGGACTGTAGATATTACTAGAACTTGCTCTTGTGCTTTTCAAAGCTTATAGTCAATACTGTTTTGATTGAGGAAGTGATAAAGGCATTTAGGGGACACTGCCATAGCCATATAAGACCGTGTCCTGATTCTGTGTACACAAGTTGTGCACCCCTTAGTTAACCACTTTGAGCCTACATTTTATGTCATCACCCGCATATCTCTGACCTTCAACTTTAGAATAGTTATATCTTTACCCTTGTTCTAGGACTTGATCAACGCATTTCATACTTGATTCTTAACGCAATTCTCTCTACATTTAACTTTATTTTATGCTTAATAAATATGTTTCTAACTTACTTTGTGCTTTTAGGTAGAAATAAAGGAGAAAATAATAAAGGAGGCGATTTGGAGCTAAATGCGTGCTAAGGAGGAAGTTCCTAATTTCGGAGAAGAAATGGTCCGAGGAATGGTCTTCAAATGGTTACTAAAATGCATTCCCATATGGTGTCAAGAATTGGAAACCAAATGCCAAATGAAATGGATACCAATATGGTGCACAAAAAGATGAAGACATTTCTCCTGCGCGACCCAGGAAAGAGCAAATATGGCGGAATATATGGAGCATATAATGGACGAATTTTGGAGGATATTCCATGAAGATAAATACCTGATTTGAGGGCCAAAATATGTGCAAGAATATGGTATATTCGGCCAAGAATTATTAGGGAATAAGGAATGCAAGATTTGAAGATATGAAGATTTCCTTTTCCTTGAAGAAGAAGAAAACAGGGCAGCCAGGTCACTTAACTTCTAAAATCCGTAGTAAATCCAATTCAATTCCAAATATGGCGTTCCTTATATGGATTTTATAACCCTTTCAATACGCTTTCCAATGAAACAAGAATCGGAATTTTCTAAGATTTGAAACTCCGGAAAAACGCGTTTGAAGACAGATTGTCAGATTTGCCCGGGTACATAAGGAAAGTCTTGTTTTGGTAGGAAAAACCCTACTCTTCTCCTATATAAAGGGGAGCTCAACTCATTCATTATCATCTCTCACCATACAGCCGAGTACCTGTCCTTAAACACTTTGTCTCCTCCAAGATCAAGAATTCATCAAGAAGCCGAAGCTCCCCACACTCCACACACCGACGTCCTCCATAAGAAGAACTTAGGCGTTCCGAAGGTTTTTCTCCATCCACTAGAAGGCCATCTACATATTTTGCAACTGCGTTCACGACCAAAATGTGTAACATGTCCCCTTCTTTTCTCTTCTTGTATGAACGATTGATTTTTAAGGAAGAGTTTAAATAAGAGTTTTTGGTTCTATAATTCTGTCATGTTTTTGTGATTTATTTCGAATATGAGTTCTTTGTTATGCATGTGTTTTCTATGCTTAATGCTTAACTTAAATGCGAGCGTTCTTGGTTTAAGTTATGATGTGTCTAGAATGCGAGCGTTCTTGGTTCGAAAACATTGTCATTCGAGAAATACATGAACAACATAGTAAAGACTTAGATTTTTAATAGGTTGCATAAAATATGACTAGGTTATAAAGGAATGAGGTGAGTATGATGAGATGATCAACGTGTATATATGTAATTAAACTTTATTTTCGGTTTTAGTAAGCATGTTTAGGATTCTATGTTCTTGTTTGTTTTGCTTGTCTATGAATTTAAACATGTTAGAACTAAGAAGCCACGATTTGTTTGCTATGCCATGTTCTTGTCTTTATTTCGTAGATAATAAACAAACCTTTTAAACCCCCCTTTCAAACCATAGCGTAAATATGCATGCACCCTCAATCCCCGGTTAAGAACGATACCCTATTTACCAATGCTACATCTACACCAAAGGGTTTTAATTGTTTATGCGTTTTTGTTGATTGTTAAGTGATAATTTAATGGTTGCAAAAGCGTGTATCAATTTTGGCGCCGTTGCCGGGGATTGTAAAGAATTGTGTGTTTATGCTTGTAAATATGTGAATCTGTGTAAATAAGTCTGTGTATATATATATGTAAAGTGTCGAAATTTTTATACATGTTCATAATAAGTTGCATTCTAACCTTTTGTTTTGCAGCCATGTAAATAGGTACATATTAAAGGAAGTCTTTGATTTAAATTTAGTACATAAGTTTGGTTGATTAAGTCGCACTCTTTGGAATAGATGGCGCCTCTTTTCCTTGTTTATCTCCTTAACCCCTCATGATGTGTGGATTTCATCACCGCACACCATAACCTAAGTGAAGTTATGGACATGAGGTTGAGGGCGGAGTCTACAAAGGACTTGAGGGAGTGTGAATTTTCGAGATTTTGGCTGAATGTCGGACATGGTGTCTAGAATGGGTTATGACTGGTGACAGGTTCTGGATCTAAGAAAGACTTACACCAATAGAGTATATACCATTGGCCCGGTTAGCCTCGGGGTGTATTGTCGAAATTAGTCCTGCCTCTCGCGTTCTCTATCCCTAACTGGCCATGTTTTTCGATTGAACCAAGGCCATTTGATTGAAATTTCATACTTTATCGCACGGGTCGCACGTCCATTGAACGACCTAAAGATTAAGCTAGTGTACTCTCTTTAAATCATTGGCGCACTCAGTTTAGACAATACTTGTGCATACATGTCTAAATTGAACTTTGTAAAGAAGACTAACCATACTCTAACCATTTCATATTTTGTATAATGTTAATTTTTATTTTTAGAGAGTCAAATCGGAGCTGGGTAATAGGCTGTTTTGTGTGATTTATCTGATATAGTTTCATGTCACGGAAAATTCTGAAACTTTTATGACATGTTTTTATATGTGTCTAGTTTACAGTCGTAAAATTTTAATTAGTTCCAACATGTAATTAATTCTAGAGAAATTATGCAAGGAGTCATGCTCAGGCTGCTCGATTTTTGTAATATTTAGGATGCATATACATCTTTGCATATCATGTCATTCATTACATAGTTGCATCATCATGCATCATCTTCATCATTACATTTCATGCATTTTTCCATTGGATTTGATGTTTGTTGAGTTTTGAAGGATACGATGGAGGAACGTGCTCCAAGTGTTTTCATAAATTCGCAGCTTCGGTCCAAAAAGAACAGTCAAATTCGAAAAGCCATAACTTTCAGCTCTGTTGGAGTTAGATGGAGTTCTTTATAGGGTTGGAAAGCTATGGACGTCTAGTTTCCATCCATATAAAGATCACAAATTTCTGATTTCGAAATTGTTGGGAATTAAAGCTCAAAGGCACGAAGGTCAGAACATGGAAGCTGAAAAGTGGAAGGCAAAAATGGAGGAGTTGCACCTCCAAGACAGGCTGTTCATTGAGCATAAAAGAAAGCAACACGTCTAGGCTGTAAGACGTTAAACAACAAGTGCTTGTTGGGAGGCAACCCAATGGAGGAAATCGCCAAGGATTTGTTTTCTCTTCCCTTATCTTTTAAATTTTCGTACCTTTTCATTTTTTATTTTATTTTTCGTAGTCTTCCTTTCTCCCACGAAATTCTATGATTCCCTTAAATACATTGAGGACAATGTAGAGTTTAAGTGTGGGGGAGGGGTTTACAACCTTATTTGAGTCATAAATTGTTAAAACCGGGCGGACAATGGAACTTTCCGGTGGATGATGCCCTAAAAAAAAATTATTTTGTGTCTTTCTATTTAACTTAGGGTTTTTAAAGAGTCTTTTTTGTTTTTAGGATGCCCTTAGTTAGTCTATGATGAAAATGGACCGAAAAGAATACATATGGCGGTGAATAAGCACTAAACTGATTTTCTTGTGATAAGTGAGATATTTTGATTGTCATAACATGTAGTGGATATGGTTTGATTAAACATGGTAAAGATTTCGCATGTTAGAAGAAGTTTTAAATCATACAAACCTAAAAGTGAGTTTTTGAGCCTACATTACTTCATTTGAGAGTGAATTTCGTGCATATGGTGTCTCAAAAACAAAACATGCCTCATATAATTGCTTGCCATAGATTTTAATGAACTAGAGATTACTAGAACTTACTCATGTAGATTTACAACGCTTTTAAGTTGATATATGCTCTGATTTTGGATATGATTAAAGGCAAATTAGGTTACCACCACTTAAACCAAATGGCCTTGTGTCCCATTGTGCGCACGAGTTGCGACACCCTTAGATTACCCCTTTGTGCCCACGTTTAGCCTTTTCTTTCATTTACCACATACATATCTAAACACTTAGCCTAGTGTAGAGTTCCTACCCTTGTTCTAAAGACTTGGTGAAGAATTTCGAAGCTAGCACAATAAAAGTGGCATGAAGATGATGAAAAGATGTGTGTATAGGGATAGACTTGTCCAACAAATTTTGTATTTGAATGCCAAAAAAAAAATTTCGAGATAAAAAAAGAAAAAGAAGAAAAATGTATAAAGATCTCGAGGCATTGTATTTAGATTGTATAAGTTTGGATTAATGTCCCCTATACTTATGAATTTAGAGATTACTACGAATTGAAGGCCCAAAAAAAATAAAGAAATATGGCCTTTGTCCTGTTCACAAAGCTCAATGGGAGTTTAGAATGAAGTTAGGGTCCAACAAAATGAAATTTGGCCCTTGTTTATAGAAGATTGACCATGGAGGCGTGGAAAAGATGAAGGAGTCTGGTTTTACAAAGTTTGTGATATTTCGACTAAGTCTTTGGAACGTTTTTACACCACCACTTATCTAAATTTCGAATGCCTTAGCCTTAGCCTCATTACAACCTTTCTAAAGTCCTTTATGATCCTTAAGATGAGTAGCCTTCAATTGGTTGAGTAAGTTACATGAGTAAGCATATGGTTTGGTTCATTTGTGCAAGTAATTATGAGGTATTTCGATGCAATACATATACATTTTTAGTGAACCTCTTTTCATGAGTGAAAATATGATGAGTGCATCCATGTGAGATTGATTTAAACCTTTTCGAAACATGCATAGCTTTAACTTCACCATTGTTTACTCCAAGTCCTACTTGTTCATGACATGATCATATTTCTCTTATCTCTCGAAAATTGTTGAACTTTTCACTATGGAATCTTGTGACTCCATCGCCATATACTTGAGAAAATTTCTGAGACAAATTGTGCTAAGGGCTTAGAAGTTGTTTTTATTTTATTTTTATTTTATTTTGAGTCCATGGAATGTGTTCAACGTGAAGGCTAGCTTCATCGTTGGAAATATGTAGCTTACCTTCTCGTTTCCTTTATTTTAGTTTTGCTAGGGACTAGCAAAGTTTAAGTGTGGGGGGTTTTGATCAACGCATTTCATACTTGATTCTTAACGCAATTCTCTCTACATTTAACTTTATTTTATGCTTAATAAATATGTTTCTAACTTACTTTGTGCTTTTAGGTAGAAATAAAGGAGAAAATAATAAAGGAAGCGATTTGGAGCTAAAAGCGTGCTAAGGAGGAAGTTCCTAATTTCGGAGAAGAAATGGTCCGAGGAATGGTCTTCAAATGGTTACTAAAATGCATTCCCATATGGTGTCAAGAATTGGAAACCAAATGCCAAATGAAATGGATACCAATATGGTGCACAAAAATATGAAGACATTTCTCCTGCGCGACCCAGGAAAGAGCAAATATGACGGAATATATGGAGCATATAATGGACGAATTTTGGAGGATATTCCATGAAGATAAATACCTGATTTGAGGGCCAAAATATGTGCAAGAATATGGTATATTCGGCCAAGAATTATTAGGGAATAAGGAATGCAAGATTTGAAGATATGAAGATTTCCTTTTCCTTGAAGAAGAAGAAAACAGGGCAGCCAGGTCACTTAACTTCTAAAATCCGTAGTAAATCCAATTCAATTCCAAATATGGCGTTCCTTATATGGATTTTATAGCCCTTTGAATAAGCTTTCCAATGAAACAAGAATCGGAATTTTCCAAGATCTGAAACTCCGGGAAAACGCGTTTGAAGACAGACTGTCAGATTTGCCCGGGTACATAAGGAAAGTCTTGTTTTGGTAGGAAAAACCCTACTCTTCTCCTATATAAAGGGGAGCTCAACTCATTCATTATCATCTCTCACCATACAGCCGAGTACCTGTCCTTAAACACGTTGTCTCCTCCAAGATCAAGAATTCATCAAGAAGCCGAAGCTCCCCACACTCCACACACCGACGTCCTCCATAAGAAGAACTTAGGCGTTCCGAAGGTTTTTCTTCATCCACTAGAAGGCCATCTACATATTTTACAACTGCGTTCACGACCAAAATGTGTAACATGTCCCCTTCTTTTCTCTTCTTGTATGAACGATTGATTTTTAAGGAAGAGTTTAAATAAGAGTTTTTGGTTCTATAATTCTGTCATGTTTTTGTGATTTATTTCGAATATGAGTTCTTTGTTATGCATGTGTTTTCTATGCTTAATGCTTAACTTAAATGCGAGCGTTCTTGGTTTAAGTTATGATGTGTCTAGAATGCGAGCGTTCTTGGTTCGAAAACATTGTCATTCGAGAAATACATGAACAACATAGTAAAGACTTAGATTTTTAATACGTTGCATAAAATATGACTAGGTTATAAAGGAATGAGGTGAGTATGATGAGATGATCAACGTGTATATATGTAATTAAACTTTATTTTCGGTTTTAGTAAGCATGTTTAGGATTCTATGTTCTTGTTTGTTTTGCTTGTCTATGAGTTTAAACATGTTAGAACTAAGAAGCCACGATTTGTTTGCTATGCCATGTTCTTGTCTTTATTTCGTAGATAATAAACAAACCTTTTAAACCCCCCTTTCAAACCATAGCGTAAATATGCATGCACCCTCAATCCCCGGTTAAGAACGATACCCTATTTACCAATGCTACATCTACACCAAAGGGTTTTAATTGTTTATGCGTTTTTGTTGATTGTTAAGTGATAATTTAATGGTTGCAAAGTCGTGTATCAGGACTTGGTAGAGCTATACATGAGACAGGTATGTGAAAACAACGACAATGTCGAAAGGTGATGCAAAGAAATAAGTGTGGGGTATCAAGCTAGTGTTTCAAAAAAAAACATATTAAAAAAAGTGTGATGTCTAGCTTGATACCTGAGTTAATTGTTGATGAAAACAATGATGTGAAGGCCCAACAAGATGAAATTCGGCCACAAAAGTGAGAAAGTTCATGGTTGTAAAGTATGAAGAAGTCTCTTATTTGGTGCTCTACTAGGTTCTAGAATTATATTTGAATTTTGTATCCATTTATTCTTTAACCTATGAGCCAAGCCCCATTACAATCCATGAAAGTCTTTTTTGATCCTTAAGAGGACAGCCTTTGATCTGTGGAGATTAATCACAAGAGTAAGCTTATGGTTTGGTCTATTTGGCAAGTAATTAAGTTGAGTGAATACCTTAGACATGCTTTGAGAGAAACACTTTTGAGAGCATATACCCGTGAGGTTGAATCTTGACTTGTTTTTCGCATGCTACAGCTTTACATTCACCATGATTATGTCTTCGTCCTACATATTACATATGTATCATACATTGAAATTAACTTTCGAAACTTTGTGGAATATATATTTGGAGTCATTTTTATCTTGGTGTTACAATTGTGGAAGATTGCTGAGACAATTTGTTGAGGGTGTTAGAGTCATGTAGTTAGAATTATGTTGAGTTGTAATATAGTCTTAGTTTAGTGTATTGCTCGAGGACTAGCAATGATTAAGTGTGAGGTATTTTGATAGTCGCATATTTATGCGTCTATTCGGTATTTAATTTGTTCCCTATGTTTAGTTTATTGTTATTAATTGAGTGAATTAATTATGTTTATTTATTTTTAGGTATTTTGGAGATTAATGAAGAAAAGGAGATTAAATAATATATTTTGGAGCTATTGTGGAATAGGAAGACTTACGGAGTGAAGGAATCCTAATTTGAGAAGAATACAAATTGCCCACATGACCTTGGCGAGGAGCAGCTTGGCGACCATATTTGGTGGGAGACGTAACAAAACAGAGAACAAAGAAAAGAAGTAGAGTTTGACTTGGAATGGAAGACGTACTGGAGCACGTGGGCTAGCTAGGAATTGACCTAGTTGCATGCTTATATATATATATATATATATATATATTTAGCTAGCTAAAGAAGAACAAGACGACTGGAAAGAAGATTAAGGGGAGAAAGAGACAAAAACATAAGAAAGAATAAAGAAGAAGAAGTGGGACAGAAGGAGAGAGAATCCAAGCGAGTTTGATCCTGTCGTCGCCAAGAGTTCTTCTTTCTCCTCCATTTTAATTTATATTTTATGATTTCTTTAATGTTATTATTTAAGACTATGAGTAGCTAATTTTCCTTTGTTAAGGGGCTGCTTGATGCCCCGTATATGAAGTGTTTTTAATGCATACACTTTAACTTAGTTTTGCATATTCTTTGAATGAGGTTTCTTTCTATGAATGATTCACCGTATGAATTCTTGTATGTTTGCTTTGGTGGCCAACTTAGTATGCATGCCAGGATTCTAGTTTCATGAAATACGGGCAACTGAAGATAATTTCTTCCATCAGATTCTCTAAAGTGATACGCCGATTTTACCGTCGGGAGATTGAAATCCGTAGGTCTAGCGAGACACGCCCATAGTGTACTTGTGAACCCTTGTAGTTTCTCAAACCTTTTCTAGAACTTAATGCTTTCTTCTTTATAATCCTTGGGTCCATAACTATGGGTTCAATAGAGGGATAGATGTAGGGGAGGTCCATGACAAACCTGCATAGGCATAAGGATTAGGTAATGGGATGTGGTTGTAACGATCAACTCTTCCTGGGAACTTTCATTCATTGGATATGTGCATTATGTTAAGTATGTGTTCGATAGATGAAATGACGGTGGTGGATTGCATTCCTCTTAACTCTTTAATCATATAGTTTAAATCCATTTGCATTCATTAGTATATTTACTTTCAGAATTTATTTTCTGCATTAGCTGTAACTTAGCCGATTCAGTTCGGTAACCAAATCAACTCAGAAAACACTCAAATTTTGTGTGGTAGTCTGTCACTATGTCTAGTTCATTGTATCCGAATTTCGTAGCATTTGAGTCTATCTAGTTTAGGTTCGTAGTGTCATTAGTGTACTGTAGTCGAGTCTGTCAGCATTTCATTTTTGTGTTAGGATTTAGTTTCACCAATTCCTTGTGTTCGATAACCTCCATTTATCTTACTACATTGATATATCTAGGTTGTGAATAGGGTATCTTTGAGAGGTGTTTACCCGCCTTATCAATGGTAATAGGGACGAGGAAGGTGATGCATGTTGCTAAATGTGGACAAGCTTTGTAACCCTAGTATGTATTAAGGCATATCACTTCAGTTATGTCTACTGCATTTAATTTATCCTAGCTACTAAATTTGATGTTCATGCATGTTATTGTTCAGTCTACCATTTATCATGAATTAGTTATCATAATTTGCCCTACTCTGTATTTTCTCATTCTATTTGAACTGAAGGTTAAGAAAAAAGCATGGACAAGTTCTTTCATGGAATTGCTAATATTGACATTAGCTTAACCAACAAGAAATATATTTTCTTATTGGATTAGTTTTTTGTTCATACACAGCAAGACCAATTGTTATGATGAACTATCTCAAAATAGAACAAAAAAGGTAAGGTAAGAGCATGAAGTGTACGAGTTTTAAGTTCAAGGACTAAGATAAAATACAAATAATGAAAGTTCTTATGCAAAAGATACTACCTGATGTTAAAACTCATAACTACACAAGCATATCTCATCTCTGTTTGTTGTTCTACATGTAACATTTCAACATATATATATATATATATATTCACCTTTTATGATTAAAATGGTTTACAATCCCATTGATAAAAAAAACTACTCTTATACAATAATAAAATTTGGGAGAGGTGGATGATAGGAAAGATATACCTTTCTTCATCTGCAGGTTCATCATAATCCTCACTAATATCATCATCAGGCAATGCTTCATTATATGTGAATCCATCAATATCAGTGCTCACATTTTCCTCATCAATATCGACTGATGTATCATCCAAGTTTTGCGGATTACATGGATCATCATGGATAGCAGCCTCAGTATTGAAAAGATCACATGGTAAAGTCTTTGTTGCAATAAGCCAATCAGTATCAATGGGATCTTGCATATAAAACACTTGCTCAGCTTGTGTTGTTAGTATGAGAGTCTCCTCATCATTTAATTGCTTCTTCAAGTTCACTAGTACAAAACCCCACTCATCCATCTAGAGACCACTAGAATTACCCTCACTACAAGAAAAGAGGACTTAGACGACGGAACAGTATTAGTTCCGTCGTCTAAGTTACACTTAGACCTCGGAGATTTCTCCGTGGTCCAAGTCACACTTAGACGACGGAGATTTACATCTCCGTCGTCTAAGTGTGACTTGGACCACGGAGAAATCTCCGAGGTCCAAGTAACACTTCGACGACGGATGTGAAATTTCTCCGTCGTCTAGGTAAGAACCTGGACCTCGGAGACTTCTCCGTGGTCCAGGTTATCACCTGGACGACGGAGAATTACATCTCCGTCGTCTAAGTGTTACTTGGACCTCGGAGAAATCTCCGTGGTCCAAGTAACACTTAGACGACGGAGATGTAATTCTCCGTCGTCTAAGTGTGACTTGGACCACGGAGAAGTGATCACCTGGACAACGGACCGACACGTCGTGGTGTAAGTTCCACTTAAACGACGTACCGACACCTCCGTCGTCTAAGTGAAGCATTATATATATAGGCCATGCCAAACTCTCTTAGCTTCGATCATTCCATTATATTTTCTCCCGTGGGGAATTTTTGAGATCGAAGGAGAAGGAGAAGGCCGGATTAGGCTAGGCCGGGGCTAGAAATTAATTAAAGGATCGGATCTCCGGTGTTCGATCACTAGCTAGCTTAATTAACTGCAGATATCGAGAAGGCCAGCAGGTACGTACGTAGGCAGTTAAAATTTGCATGATTAAATATATATATATTTAGGGAAACCGTACGTGCGTACATACATGCATGAATGTTAATTAGCTATATATACAGATTAAATTACGTACGTAATTTGATGGATCGATGTAGATCGAGTACGTATAATTAATGGTAAATTAATGGACTAATATATATATATGTAATAATTATTTTTTTTTGCATATTTTGTAGCAGTATGGACAAGAGTTGGATGAAGTTAAAGAATAGATGTGATGTCCGGTATATGGATGGAATTAGCGAATTTGTGAATTTTGCGATAGAACATGGTCATGGAAAGAAGCGTTTCAGGTGTCCGTGCCAGAAATGTCTTAATTGTCAGTATGCGGAGGTTAATGTTATGGTGCAACACCTGTACGAAAATGGTATGATGTGGAGTTACACTACATGGAGCGAGCATGGTGAAGCAGTAGAGTTCAGCGCAGCAGACTTCAGCTCAGGGTACAGTTACCATGGTGCCTCATCCAGCGGCAGTGGTGCCGGACCCCCAGCTTGCAATCCAACTGTAGATTTGGTCCATGATGCGTTTCCGGGATTTAGTCATAGTGGACACCAACACCAAGACGGAGGTTACAGTACCACTCATGAGCATGATGACACATTCCCCGCTGCTAGCTTGGCCACTGACACCAGTGAGATGGATAAGTACAACCGGATGCTACTTGAAGCGCAGACCCCGGTGTTCCCTGGATGTCGAGAGAATGTGTTGCAATATGTGATGGAGCAAATGAAGATAAAAGTGAAGCACAAAATGTCAGTCAGTGCTTTTGACGAAATTCAGGAGCAAATATGTAAGTTGCTTCCTGATGATCACAATCTTCCTAAATCTCATTATAAGGTTAGAAATATCTTGAGCAGCCTCGGCCTAAAGTACAGGATAATTGACGCATGTCCGAATGATTGTGTGCTATTTTACAAAGAGTATAAAGATTTGGACTATTGTCCCGTATGTGGCCAGTGCAGATTCCAGGTGAATAGGAAGAGTTCGAAAAAGAGAATTCCTGTGAAAGTTGTTCGATATTTTCCCTTGATTCCCAGATTGCAGCGCCTGTACATGTCTCTACACACAGCAGAGGCGATGCGATGGTACGCAGAAAAGCGAATAGATGACGATGTCCTGCGACACGCCGCGGATGGGGAGGGTTTCAAACATTTCGACAGAGAATTCGGAAACTTTGCTGCAGAGGTTAGAAATGTTAGACTCGGCCTATCTACAGACGGATTCAATCCTTGGGGAAGTAATAGCTCCGCCGTAAGCACTTGGCCAGTAATTCTGATGCCGTACAACCTGCCTCCGTGGATGTGCATGAACAAGGAATTTAATTTCCTTACTGTACTAATTCCAGGTCCTAAATCTCCAGGGAAGTGCTTAGATGTCTACCTCAGACCTTTGATCGACGAGCTGAAACTGTTGTGGGAAAATGGAGTCCCAACTTATGACAAATTCACTGACACGATGTTCACGATGAGGGCTGCCGTAATGTGGACGATCAGCGATTTTCCAGCGTATGGGATGTTGGCAGCGTGCAGGACAAAAGGATATAATGGATGTCCTATATGTTTGGACGACGTGAACTCTAGTTGGCACGCAGGGAAGGTGTGTTACTTGGGTCACCGTAGATGGCTCCCTCACGACCACCCTTGGCGACAGGATGAAGCTCATTTCGACGGGACGGTAGAGAACAATCCTAAACCCCGTAGTTGGTCGGGCGAAGAGATTTTAGAGAGGTTGAGCTATTTCGACTTTGGTGTGTTGACTAACGACGCGGATGTAAAGAAATGCAATCCAATTCCTCCACATGATCTGAGCTATTGGGATCACAAGAGTATATTCTTTGAACTCCCTTACTGGTCGAAGTTGAAGCTGAGGAACAACTTGGACGCGATGCACATAGAAAAGAATGTGTGCGACAGCGTGGTGGGAACAATTCTCGGTATTAAGTTCAAGACTAAAGATACTCCCAAAGCGCGCAAAGATTTGGAATCAATGAATCTACGTCGTCCCTTGTGGTTGAGGAGGGATAGGAAAGGAGTGTACAACAAGATGCCAGCTGCACCGTACACAGTGAAGCCGACACTTAGACGTTCTGTATTTCACTGGTTTAAGGGCGTTCGTTATCCGGCCACGTATGCAGCTACTATAACTGGAGCAGTGGACGAGGTGCAACACAAGTTTGTTGGTCTAAAGACACATGACTATCACGTTATGCTGCAACGTCTGATTCTAGTGGTAATTCGACCATATTTGCCTCGCGACGTCGTAGAACCAATAGTGGCATTGTGCAGATGGTGGCAGAGGTTATGCGCCAGAGAATTAAAGAAGTCAGATGTCGTGGAATTGCAACAACAAATTGTGCACATCATTTGCAAACTAGAGAGGATTTTTCCTCCTGCTTTCTTCGACATAATGATTCACCTAATGATCCACCTGCCCGAGCAGGTTCTCATTTCTGGTCCGGTCCAGTACACTTGGATGTATCCTCAAGAAAGGTACGTACAACTAATTAATTATACAGGTTTTTCGATTCATAATTTGTTCCACTGGAGATTACTAGCTAGCTATATGCATGTACTTATTTTTATTGTACGTTTGATTAATTTTGTAGACAGCTTGGACAGTATAAGTCATTCGTCAAAAACAGGTCGGCTCCGGATGGCTCCATAGCAGAGACATACCTAATGCATGAGTGCGTTACTTACTGCAACAGGTACCTCAAAGATCCACCACCTCCAACTGCCTCCGATCCCAGTGCCCGCATCAATCTTTCTGTCGTCACCAATGTCGTCCGACCGTTTAGAGGAGTATTAAAGGAAACGTTAACACAGGAAGAACTTATTGAGGCACATTGGGTAGTGTTACGAGACTGTGACGAAGTTGAGCCGTACATGATGTCATACAGGGAGAGGCTTCAGGCGTTATATCCAGACAAGAGTTCGGCGTGGATTGAGAAAATGGTTAAGAAAAAGTTCCCCGATTATTTCTTCCAATGGGTACGTATTTAGTGATTTATATACATATTGAGATCATGCATGTTTAATTTGTAGAAAGTAAACCCTTACATTTTTCCATTTTCGCAGATGATTGATCTGCAAAAATCCGAAAACCACGGGGGGTGGTGGTCTTGGCCAAAGCACTTGCTAGCAGGGAAGCCGATTAAACACTATATTTATCCGGGATGTTTTGTGAACGGTGTGAAGTTCCATTCATTGGCGCGAGATGAAGGAAGAAGAACACAAAACAGTGGGATAGCGGTTGGGAAAGACCCTGATCTATATTACGGAATGATCGTATATGTGGTTCAGCTATGTTACGGGAATGATGTCAACGTTTTCCTATTCAAGTGCAGATGGTTCAAGCGTACAAAGGAAGACCTGGGACTTTTATCAGTCGATACAAACTCAAGCTGGTATGAGGATGAGCCTTTCGCTCTCGCCACCTTAGTTAGGCAGGTGTTCTATCTCGACGATCCGAAAGCTGGTGACGGGTGGAAAATAGTGAACCAGATCTCTCATCGAGGAGTTTGGAATACAGAGACAATTGAAGGGACACCGGCGACGACTGAAGATGCTGCTGAACCAGACAGAGACATTCCTGCCTATCAAGAGCCTAATATTTCTGTCATCCGCTCCGACATAATGGACCTGGTTCAAGACGGTGAACGGTTACCCATGCCTGATGGTTGTACAGATCTAACTGAAGAAGAGATCATTGAGGTAGATGAAGAAGACGTGCAGGATGAGGACGATGACGACGACTCTGGTTATTCCTCGGACGATGTTGAGTACGATGAGGAGGATGAGCAATCGGATAACGGTGATGATGATGATGACGATTATGACGAAGAGTACGGTCACACGACGAGGATCATTACTTGGTAAACCCTAATTTATTATTGTAATATATATATGATCGATCGATGCATCGTAAAAAGGTGAAAGATTTCTATTATGTCGAGACTTTAAGATTCCTCGTCCAGCTTTGGTTGGTTTTATTGTTTTTAAATACTATTTATGTATAAATTGGATTAATTATGGGTCCCTATATATGATTATATATATTGACTTGTGATAGTATTATTGAGAGCACAAATATTGTAGTATATATATATAAAAGTTGTTTGTACCTGGACTAACATCGATCTCCGCCAGCTTAACTTCCTCAGATTTTAAGTCGACTTCTCTCTGTTTCAATTGAATGTCTTTGGACTGTTTTTCTAGTCCCGGCCCCTCTCTTTGCTTTCAACTTCATCGGTGTATTCTCTGATCTTATTAAAAGTAAGCTGAAGCTGCTCTACATTTCGCTCACGCAGCCCTTCAAACCCTAAATCCTAGACCCTAAATGTAGCAGATCGGATCGATCGATCATTTTTTTAGTTATATTCTTGAATGAGAATAATTGAACGAACATACAAATGACCGGGGACGACCTAAACCCTAAACCATACGGCCCTAACCCCTGAATTCAGGGTTTTTACACTTGGACGACGGATACAGTCATTCTCCGTCGTCTAGGTACACACTAGGACGACGGAGAATGTCGTCTCCGTCGTCCAGATGACAAACCCGATACCCTAAACCCTAAGGACCCCTAACCCCTGAATTCAGGGTATATTCACCTGGACGACGGAGACAGTCGTATATATACCCTAAACCTAAGGACCCCTAACCCCTGAATTCAGGGTATATTCACCCTAAACCCTATACCCTAAACCTAAGGACCCCTAACCGAGAACGGAGAAATTAATTGCAGATTCACCTTTGGCGCCAAATCTCAATCTCATATAAAACCCTAGCTAAATCTTGGACCCTAAATCTAGCAGTTCGGATCGATCGATCAATTTTTTAATTATATTTTTGAATCAGAATAATTGAACGCACACACAAATGACCGGGGACGACCTAAACCGTAAACCCTAAGGCCCTAACCCCTGAATTCGGGGTTTTTACACTTGGACGACGGAGACAGGCATTATCCGTCGTCTAGGTACACACTTGGACGACGGAGACAGTCATTCTCCGTCGTCCAAGTGACAAACCCTATACCCTAAACCCTAAGGACCCCTAACCCCTGAATTCAGGGTATATTCACCTGGACGACGGATACGACATTCTCCGTCGTTCAAGTACACACCTGGACGACGGATATTAGCGTCTCCGTCGTCCAGGTGTCTACTTGGACGACGGAGAATGTCGTATCCGTCGTCCAGGTGTAAATTTCGTAATTTTTTCTAAGACAACGACCATCTAGACCATCTTCGAATGCGTATTCTTTTCGTCAAGACTTTAGAGTAGTATATTCTTGGTGTGTGAGCTTCGACGGTTCGAAAATCGGAGTTGCGAAATGTCCTGTATCCACGTTTCCGGTTTGTGAAATTCTCGGTTTTGCGGTTGACTGTGCCGATGAAACCCTTCCCGAACTTATTATTTCCTGGTCCTTTATAGTAATTATATATTATGTTACGACGAACATATCCAACGGTTGTTTTGTCCAAATTCAATTTCGTTAGTACTCTGCTGCAAATCAGCAACTACAAGTGAACACTAAAGTCTTAAAGATTAGTCGATACTTAACAACTTTCAAAACGTAAAATTATTCGGCGGTTCAAATTTATCTGTTTATATATACGATGCGTTCATCGATATTGTACGACTATTTCACTCGAATGACAGATCGCTAAATTCCTAGCGAATTAATTTAAATATTTTTTTTTGCATAATTTGAACCTAGACGACGGATACGGTCATTTTCCGTCGTCCAAGTGTTCACCTGGACGACGGAAAATGACCGTATCCGTCGTCTAGGTTCAAATTACCATGGCGGTTCGAATAAAATTTTTATTATTTTTCGATGTAAATATTGACTTGGACGACGGATATGTCGTTTTCCGTCGTGCAAGTGAACACTTGGACGACGGAAAACGACATATCCGTCGTCCAAGTCAATATTTACATGGCGGTTCGATTTGCCGCCTCAATTTTTGGCGCCGCTTGAAATTCCACTTAGACGACGGAAAACACTGTTTCCGTCGTCTAAGTCAACATTTATGGCGGTGAAACGGCCCGCCCATTTATTTGGCGCCGGTTCGAAAAAATTTGACTCTTCACTTAGACGACGGAAAACACTGTTTCCGTCGTCTAAGTGCACTTAGACGACGGAGAATAGTGCTCCGTCGTCTAAGTGAAACTCTATATAAGGAGGAGCACCCCCCCCTCATTTTCTCATCATTCCATCTCCTCCTCTATACTCTCCTCTCCTCTCTCTCTCACTCCGGCGATCCTCCTCCGGCGACGCTCCGACGACCAATTTTCCGGCGTGGTTCCCCCTCTCCGACGACTCTACTCTTCCAATATTCCGGCGAAATTCCGACGAGGTAATAATTCGAAATTTTAACTCTTTAACAATTTTTTTATTTGTTTAATTATTTAAATTCTAAATACTTTTAATTTATTAGTTTTAAATAATAAATAGTTGTAATTATAATAATTATTTTCTTGTTATTATTATTATTTAGTAATCATTATTAGTTGTTAATTATTTGGTAATGAATAATTATTAGTTAAAATTAAATAATAGTAATAATAATAATTGATTATATTGGTAAATGAATAATTATTATTAAATGCATGATAAATAATAATTAATTGATAATTATATGTATTTTCTAGTAAATTGCATGGTAGTACGTGTTCGATTTAAATTTAGTACATAGGCTTGGTGTAATTAAGTCGCACTCTTTGGAATAGATGGCGCCTCTTTTCCTTGCTTATCTCCTTAACCCCTCGTGATGTGTGGATTTCATCACCGCACACCATAACCTAAGTGAAGTTATGGACACGAGGTTGAGGGCGGAGTTTGCAAAGGACTTGAGGGAGTGTAAATTTTCGAAAAATTGGCCGAATGTCGGACATGGTGTCTAGAAACGGGTTATGACTGGTGACAGGATTTGGACTAAGAAAGACTTTTGTCGAAATTAGTCCTGCCTCTCGCGTTATCTCTATCCCTAACTGGCCATGTTTTTCGATTTAACCAAGGCTGATTAATTGAAAATTTACACTTTATCGCGCGGGTCGCACGTCCATTGAACGACCGAAAATGCCAAGCTAGTGTACTCTATTTAAATCTTAAACGTACTTAATTAATTAGCGTAAATTCTCCGTCGTTGTAATTATTATGGTAAGTAGGTATTTTAACACCGTACGTACTCTTAGGTTTAAATGGCTCCGCCAAAGATCACATCCGGGAAGAAGAAAGCCCAACAGGAGTCAGAAGATGAGATGCTCCAAATGTTGGCGGCCCAAGTCGGTTGGGTTCAACCGCAGGTAGACGCCCTCAATCCGGGGCCTTCTGGGGAAATTCCCTCTGCCCCATTTCTCTCAAGCGGTGATGACGTCGACCCCTTTTCAACTCCGACGCCCGGTACCGCTTCAACGGGAAGTACTCAGGCGTCTTCGACGGCCGAGTCTATCATGTACAGCGTCCGCCGTAAGCAAAGGAGGGCCCCCACTGACCCCCAACCGAAAAAGACTCGGGGTCTCGTTAAAGGTGGAAAGGCGGAGAAAATTTGCAAGGCGACCGGGAGCAAGATCGCCTTGCCTTACGACGAATTCACCGGTGGCCCTCCCACACCTCAGCTAGCAAGTCTCTCGGCTCATAGCATTGGGTCGATTGTTCGTAACCGGGTTCGTATCACTGCCCCTACTTGGAGGGAGGTGCCGGATTCGGAGAAGGCGAAAGTCTTTAAGGATCTTTCGGTACGTAATACGTACAATTTTAGTTATTATATACTATTTTTAATATTAGTTATATATAATTTTATAATATATACGATTATAATTTCTAATTTATTTCTGATAGGAACAATTTGCGGTGGATCCGGATCCGGCGATGTTGAGGCATATCAACCAAACCGCCAACAACATCTTCAAAGATTGGAAGTACAGGCTCCATCAGTACTTCCGAATTAACGGTCCCGTGCCTCCCCCCGAAAAGCTGCGTGGGGATAGAGAAGATGAGTGGGAGTGGTTGTGTAACCACTTTGCCGATGAGCAATTTCAGGTGTTAATTTACTTTTTTTATTTCAATTAAGATAATTGAATACTCTAAATTTTAGTTACTTATAAATTTTTTAATGATTTCATTATGTTGTGTAACAGAAATTCTCCGGTGTCAACAAAGCCAACCGGGGGAAGAAGGACAAGCACCATACTTCCGGCGCCAAGCAACTCATTCAAATTGCCAAGGAGCACAGGGATAAGGGCTCCAAACACCCTTATCTCGATGCAAGCGTAAGCGCGTACGTGACGCCTGGGCTCGATAATGAAGCGAGTCAACGCGGCGTAAGTCATATATATATATATGTGTGTGCGCTAATAATTATAGTAATTATTATTTAAATATTATTTCATTATAATAAATTTATTATTCTTTTGTAGGCAAGAGTGATAGAGCGTGCGCAGGAAGAATTGGCTAACACTCAGCTTGCGTTCCCAGATGTGCCGCTAGAAGACCTGCCTCCTCTATCTGTGGAGAGCCAAATAGCAATTGCGGATGAGGTCTACGGTCGTAGAGCTGGCAAGGAGGTTAGGCACTTCGGGCCTAAGGTGGTTCGAGATTTGTCGACCTCTGAGTCATCATCTACGGGAGGTTCGGGGCGGCGGAGAAGTTCTCAAGCTGCGGCAGCCTATGAAGAGGCTCGAATCGCACGGGAGGAGAATATTGCCATGCGCCAAAGAATGGACCAGCAAGACGAGCGAATAGCCCAACTCATCGCCCTTATGCAACAAGCTCAAAGACAATGTCAACCTCCTCCGAACCCATTCCCCGACGACGACGACCCGGCTGGAGGCGGAGGACGAGGCGGCGCATCTGCTCCTCCAGTGTTTTAGCTAGCTAGTAGTTCATTATTTCGTTTCTTAATTTCCGCATTACGAACAATATTTTCATTTTTAATTATAGGTTTTTTCGATTATGTATGTACAAATTAATTTTAATTATTTTATTAATTTAGTGTATTTAATTAATTTAATTAATTTTTTTTCAATTAATATTAATAATATTTTTGAATTTAATTTTTTTTTTAAATTAATTTTTCACTTAGACGACGGAGATTAATGTCTCCGTCGTCTAAGTCCCTACATGGGCCACGGAGATTGTTAGCTTCTCCGTGGCCCAGGTGGTGACTTAGACGACGGAGACATTAATCTCCGTCGTCTAGGTAACCACCTGGGCCACGGAGAAGCTAACAATCTCTGTGGCCCATGTAGGGACTTAGACGACGGAGATTAATGTCTCCGTCGTCTAAGTCCCTACATGGGCCACGGAGAAGCTAACAATCTCCGTGGCCCAGGTGGTGACTTAGACGACGGAGATTAATGTCTCCGTCGTCTAAGTCCCTACATGGGCCACGGACGTTCTCCGCGGTCCAAGTGAACTTGGACGACGGAGATTAAATTCTCCGTCGTCTAAGTACTTAGACGACAGCACTTGGAGCACGTACCTTGGACGACGGATTTTCCGTCGTCCAAGTACTTAGACGACGGAGATAGGCACTTAGACGACGGAAATTCTCCGTCGTCTAAGTCACTTTTTCTTGTAGTGCCTCACTATTGCATCAATCACACTCAAACCACACAATTTTCCGCCCATCTTCATAATCTAGTTTGATGATATTTTTGAGGACCCTAAGATAATCAAGCTCCCCATCTATCAGATTTCTATCTTCCTTACTATAATAACTATTTCTTGTTGCACACACAAACACACGACAATTCTGATTTTTCTTCGTATTGTCTACTCGATCAATTTGAAATCTATAATTATTTATCACAAAAATTTTGTGCTTCTTAACCCAATTTGATGGACCCTTGGCCAATGCAGCCAAATCTGTGTGGACTTCTGTTACCCGACCCATTTTCATTATCTCAACTTGAATG
This sequence comes from Geum urbanum, assembly GCA_946800695.1. Lineage (NCBI taxonomy): Eukaryota > Viridiplantae > Streptophyta > Magnoliopsida > Rosales > Rosaceae > Geum > Geum urbanum. Next base: position 68,158,561 of record OX326998.1, on the reverse strand, counting down.
TAGAAAGTTGAACATGCCAATCAAAAGTAAGAGCCGAATAACCCATTAGAGTAAAAAAATTATTTGAACTATGTCAAAGGTGCATACATGTTTTGTAAACCATTCTGAAAACTTTTCGTAAGATGCATTATCAGTGTCCCACATCTTCTTGTGACCCTTTATTCTCCTAGCTTTATGGATGTACCCATAACAACAAAACACATGTATGTGAGTAATCAGCTCATGCAAATAATAGAACTTACAATTAATTGATCATATCAGGTAACTTACTCTACAAATGGTTTGACTTCAGGACTATTAAATAGTACATATCTATGCATGAGAAGCCATTCATCATAATCCATATGCACTTCATCACCTTCACCTCCAAGAACACGACCACTGTTAAGAATGATTGAAAATTCACCAGCCACATAACGATGCTCACCATCAGCATTTCGACTAAGATGAGTACTTTGGCGTGTATCAGAATCTTCTAGGTACATGGAGCAAAATGTCAGACACTCTTCAGCAATATAGCCTTCAGTAATAGAACTCCCCTTGTCTATTTTTGTTAAGCACGTACTTCTTCAGAGTTCCTGAGTACCTAATCACATGTAAGGAGTATAAGACTAAATCAAACTAACATCAGTATATACACGTAAGTAAAGTATTGTATTCTCTCTAACATTATTAAATTAAACGCTTATAAGGATATAGAAATACATACTTCTCTACAAGCGACATTGATCGAAAGTGAACTGGACCGAAAATTGCAGCTTCATGTGCCTAGTGAACTGGTAAGTGAACCATTATGTCAAAGAAAGAAGATGGAAATATTTCTCTAACTGGCATAGAACAAGTACTATGCGTGGTGTCAACTCTAAAAACTATTCACTTGTGTTATCATTCCGATAAAGATGTCAAAAAAATACACTCAATTCCAACAACACCTTTGTCAAAGGTTTAGGAAGTACCCGCCGAATAGCAATTTGGCAGCAAATGATGAAGGATAATGTGGCAATCATGACTTTTTAGCCCAACAAATTTCTTTTCCTTTACTTTGACACAAGAAGCTATATTGATGAGAAGCTATTATGAGGCCTAAAAGATGCAAATACATTGAACATCATAGTCTTTTCATCATTTGATAATTTGAATAGAGCTGGAGGGTTTACGGGCTTGCCACCAGACCATTGAGGATGTAGTTTTGGCCATATTTTTAACCTTTTCAGTCAGCTCGTGCTTTGGATTCATCTTTATTTTTGTCACCTCCTAGCAAAGTTCCAAGAAGAGCACCACATATGTTCTTCTGAATGTGCATTGGATCTAAATTATGGCAAATAAGGAGGAGTTTCCAATATGGCAACTAAAATAAAATGCTTTCCCTTTTCCATGGTCTTGAGTATGGCTTTGGATATCCTTTACGCCTGCGACTAGTTTGAGCGGGAACCCATTTTCCAATCTTGAACTTTAAGGAAGACAACTAAAGTAGACACTCTACACCAATCATTGGTGTAGGATGAGGTGTGTGTTCCTCGCTTCCATTGAAATATCATTTTTGGGTGAGAAAATGATGGTCCATTGGAAGAAATCAACAATGTCCCATGTAACTGAACTTCTTCCCATTGTGTAACCAATAACTATCGGTGTAATCACCACAATGAGGATATGCTTTTAAACCTCTAGTATTCCATCTTGACAGATAAGCATATGCGAGGAAATCGTTAATTGTCCATAATAGTGCTGCCCTCAAAGGAAAACTTTATTTAGAGATCGCATCATATGTTGCAACTCCAACCTTCCACAAAGTTTTCAATTCATCAATCAAAGGAGCTAAAAACACATGAATATCACTCTCTAGAGATTTGGAACCTGGAATTATAAGTGATAACAACATGTAGGGCTGCTTCATACAAAACCACGATGGGAGATTGTAAACTGCCAAAACAATAGACCAAATACTAATATTTGACATCTTCTGATTGTGTGGATTAAAACCATCACTAGCGTAGCCTACTATGATATTACGGAACTCTTCAACAAATGTTGGGTCAAATTTGTCCAATGCTTTCCACGCAGGAGAATCAGCAAGATGTCTCAGAATTAATGGAAAATGGAAAATATCTCAAGACCTTCACATAAACCTTTTGTGTTATTGTACCACTTTCAATGGACTCGTACCTACACTACCAGAAAAAAGTACTTAGACGACGAAACAGTTTTGCCACCTAAGAAGCAATTTCTGTGGCCTAAATACCTAGACAATGAAATCTTCATCGTCTAAGTACCGTAGTCTAAGTACTTAGACAACAAAACAATTATATTTCGTCGTCTAAGAGTCAATAAGACGACAAATTTTTTTTCATTGCCTAAGGTCTTAAACGACAAAATATTTCGTCGTCTATGTTGAAGTTTTGGATGATGAAATGTTCATCGTCTAAGTGAGAAATTTTAACGACAAACTTTTTGTCATCTACGTGTATGTTTTAAATGACGAAATGTTTCGTCGTCTAAGGATATTTCTTAGACGACGAATTTCTCAAGTTCGTCATCTAAGTAGGCTGACCTAGACGACATTATTCATTTCGTCGTCTTATGCTGTTTTTATATATTTTTTTGAAATTAATAAATCAAATATATTAAATATTAAATTAATAAATTCATTTAAAAATTAACTAATAATAATCGAATATATTAGATATTAAATTTGTACATAATTAATATGATCGAAATATAAAACTATATAATATATACATACTAAACCTACTCTGGCTAACCCGTGACACTAGAAGGAGTTTGGACCCCGCTGGTTCCCCCTATACTCGAACCGTCATCATCATCGTGTCCAGGAGGATCTCAAGGAGTGTCAAATGGATGACAAATAGAATTGTGATCTATGCCTAGCTTAGCCGACATGAAGAAGATTAATTGATCCATCCGAGTTGTCGCTGCTTGAGTCTCTTCCCGAGCCTTACAAGTCTCATCCCGGACCACTCGTGCGTCCTCCTGGGCAACTTGTATTTGCTCCTGGTTAGCCGCCACATTCGAACGCTGACTCCCCAATTGTGACGACTTGCTGAAATCTTGCTCGATTCCCCGTCCAAGACCACGAACCTCCTTTCCAGATCGACGATCGAAGACTTCATCTGCAATTTCTATTTGAGTCTCCTGCGAAGGAGGAGGCTCTCTTCAAGCGTCATCTTTGGCAACTGTGACTGCATCTCGCCAGTTTCTCGTCGGCCAATTATTTCAACCTCTCCTGAAATTATCATGAACAATATATGAATGTCAAAAAAAAGAAATTGACATAGTTTCCCCTAAAAAGGGAGGAAACCAAAAACCTGCACAAAAATCAGAACACTTCGAATAACCTCAAAACCGAATTCCATCCGCATCTTTGAGCAAAAAAAAAGAAAAAAAGAATACCTTCCGCATTTCTCAAGTTCACTTACCTATGTATCATGCATATAATCACAAAGTGACCCCCCTAGACAGTTTATCTCTTTATGTACAAGTGAAGAAGCATTCTTGATTATAAGTCATTGGTTGACAACCTCAGGGCTTGTTAGTCAATTAAACTACCTTGATTAAAACACTTCCAAAAACTCATATCTTTGTTATCAGATTAGAATACACATTTTACTAACACAACTAAGTATTATAAAGCATTTAAGCACTTGTTGTAATACAAAAAGCCATAGTCTTATGCTCATAACCATGTTTTATTTAGCCAACTAAACAAAATTCCAAGAGAATTAAACAAAATTTGATGTTCTAATTAATCATGATCCAAATTCTGGATCATTAATAGTAAAACTAAATTCAATTAATTTGGAAAAAATTGTTACTTGCAGCGTGTTGAGTCCCAAGATGTTTGTCTTGCCCATGCCTATTGTAAGAAGAAATGACGTCTGATATCAGCGGGTATTTCGAACCCTTTTTCATGTGTTCTAACGCCAGGTTGAGCATCTTGCAGAAGCTCGATCCGTGGTGCAGCTGCTTCTTATCATAACCTCCCTCTTCGTGTTGGTGTGTAACATGACTGAATGATGGAAAAGCATCATGCGCTGCATCCATAGCGGAGTTCTAAGAAGCAGCGTTAATACTGCTGGATGATGCACCCTGATAACTATACCATGAGTTGAAGTTTGGTGCTAAGTTGTAGTCTACTTCCTTTACCATGCTCACTTATGTAATCTAACTCCAAATCATATCGTGCTTATACAAATGTTAAGACATAACATTAACCTCCACATACTGATTGCTAAGACATTTTCTGCACGGACACCTATAACGCTTCTTTCTTTGACCGTGTTGCATCACAAACATCACAAAGTCATGAATTCCATCCATATACTTCATTCGACCACTGTATCCAACTCTTGTTCATATTTCTTTATAAGTTAAACGAAACATAAAAACTATCGAATAAACCATAACTAGTTAACAAAAATTTGTCATTCGTACAATATATATTCATCTAGCTAATTACGGAAAAAATCTTTTTAATTATCATTCATAACTTACATTAATTTTATTCATCTACTACTATATATATAATTAAATCACATAACACAATAATATAAACATGCATTCACATATTTAAATCCATAAAAACTAATTTATCTCTAACATTATTTAATCATGAGATTAATCAACACATGCATTTCAAGCAAGGTTAAACAATAATTAGTTAGCTCACAATTAAACAAACTAGCTAGGCTCACATGCTATATATATATATGCAAACAAAATCGTCAGAATGATTCTCCAGAATGATTCACTGTACGTACACAATTATATATATTATAAAAAATTAAAACCGAGAGAATCAAGATAATACATTCACCAATAATGAGCAAGACAAGTAAACTAGAACTCCGGAGATGGGAAATTAAACCAAAGAAATCAGAATTGTGGCTGGAGGAGGTGTTGAGAGGTTTTTGAGAGAAGTTGAGAGATGAGTGAGAGAGAAATGCTCGATCTGGAAATTGAATCTGATCTAATAATTGAGATTTTCTTAAACCACAAAATATTTTGTCCTTTAAGTATTAAGTTTCGTCACCTAAAAAAAACCTAAAGCGATGAAAATATTCTCGTCGTCTAAGTGATATTTTAGACGACACAACATATATTTCATCATCTACGTATAAAGTATAGGACGACAAACGTTCCTTTCATCGTCTGGAAACGTAACGTAAACGATGGAATACATGTTTCGTCGTCTAAAATATCACGTAGACGACAAAAGTAAACAAAACTTTTGTCGTCTAAGAGACCGCTTAAATAGCAATTTTTTTCCGTCATCTACAGATCACTTAGACAACGATTTTTGTCTCTTAGACAACAAAATATAATTTCATCATGTTTTTGTCTCTTAGACAACAAAATATAAGGTTTTGTCATCTAAGTGAGTTTTTCTAGTAGTGCTAGATGCTCCACAAGTAGGATACTTATAAAAAGTGACAGTATCTTTCTAGTATATCATGCAATCGTTGGGGCAACAATCAATTTTTATATATGTCAATCCAAGACTACAGATTAATTTGTAGGCTTCGTAGAAATTTTTGAGAAGTGTCTCACCATCTAGAAGTATTGACTTAGTCAAATTCAATATGTCTGAAAGACAATTATCATTGACACCACCCATACACTTGAACTGATACAATCACACAAGATACTCCAACTTCTTCATTTTGGTTGAACCAGGATACAAGTCCACTTTAGCCTCGTATATCAAGTTGTAGAACTTCTGTGCATTTGTAGGTGGAATATTCATGGTTTCACCATCATCACCTATGCATCTAGAATTGTAAGAATTATTATCAACAAATGCATCTACCAACATATCATGCATATCAAGATTGACAGCAGGCTAGTCCTCAGTTCCTTCTTCCACCTAATATGAGAATACAGGATTTTGTAAAGCTTCACCATGCTCAAACCACAATCCATCTTCATAATTTGCATACATACCTACTGTTTGCAGGTGCTTGAACACCACATTAGGATCCACCAAGAATGATTAGCCCATGCTTGACAAGGGAATTTAATTGCGCCCTCATGGCCAGCCACATTAAGTGAATGTTCAATGAATATTTGTAGTCCAACTTTATAGCCATCAAACTATGAAGCTTAACCCAAGACTTATCCATTGAAGCTACACCATTGTAGATAATATATTCAACAAACTATATTTCTTAAACCTAGTAACAAAAGTAATCGGCAAAGAAACATGTAGATATAATTATTAACATATGATTATCTCTATAATTACTTCTTCCACAGTAATCAGCAAAGAAACATGTAAATGCAGTGTCCAAAATCTAAACGGTACCAAAACAACAAACATCGATTCAAACACAAAAACACTATAACAAAAATAGTTACAAAGGATTATAAGAAAACAAAGCTAATAACTCTCCAATTTAGAGCATATTAGTTGGAGTCCAACGTAAAGCAAAAGAAAAGATATCAAGAGTAAATAACAAATTCAATAAGATCAAAATGCAAAACTCAAAAGAGCTAAATTGATGGATTTTCCCAACTCTAAATCATCAATACGACCAAGAAAGTAATAATATTTTTGATTTTTGTGCATACATGTTGGTTCATTCACAAAGATGAAGTTGAATCAAAGAGAGATTGCTCTCATGTGAATCACTCCAGCACTCTCAATCTCATGAGTAGCAACGACGACAACTACTCGTGTCGGATGGCGACCGAGACCTTGGAGTGGATCAACAACGTCCTCCGCTTCATCAAGCTTTTCACTTTCCTCACCGACGCTCACGTCACCAATTTCTTCAAGGATAGACTGTGGGAAGCTATTGACAAGGAATGGATTGATTATTTGCAACAAGAACCAGTCGAGAATCTGCTCCAATTTCCTGGAGGACTCGCCCAGGATCACTGGCCAGAAGAAGACGACAGAGAAGATAGAATGAAGAAGATGACTGAGAGCTCTCACACCATACCCCCTCTCGCTCTATGCGTAGTTCTCTAAGTTAATCATTTATTTTGTTTACTTGAAAATATATTACTCTAACAATAAAAACTCTAACCTGTCTAATGTATTTATTGTTAGAGCACCAATCTTTATAAATAGACCAATCCAAGCAACACAGACACAGAAACAGAAACAGACACAGACACACACACACACACACGCACACACAGACATACACACACACACACACACACGCACGCACGCACGCACGCGCGCGCGCGCGCCAATCTACATACAAGCAATTCATTACTCTCTCAGTGAGTAAACAACGACATGACAATCAAATGAGTCTAATTCACCCAATAGAATGTGGATATTTCAGCGGTTTACGAGGTCACCCTATCCAGCTATAGCAAACTCAGGATCTTGTTCACTCGACCGAGCGTGGAGATTCGAAGGTTCACTTTACCTACCAAACTGACGACTGCAATTAGAGGAGTCTGGTTCACCCGACAGACCATGGAGATTCCAAGGATTCAAGAAGTCACCCTATCCAGTATTCTCAACACTCGCCTCTAAAAGATTGCTCTGCTTTGTACTCACACGGTGTATAAAGTATCGATCCTTTTGTGGCTTAGCGAAGAAACACAAAACCTAAGTCTTGAAACAACTTAGGCAAGTAGAACTCAATGAATGAGGTTGGTTCTATCCTCACTCCAATTGCTTGTAAAGAAGCAGAGACAGACGTGATGCACTACAACAACTACATTCTTCCTTCCGCAGTGGCACGCTAAACATGCACAGCGCAACTAAAAGAGACAGTTTATGATTTTCTTCATCACATCGACCTGATTGGAGAAAATCAAGCCAAATATTTTGGCACGCCCAGTGGGACTCAGGTTTAGTGTCTCTCTTAGCAATCATTGAGAATCAGTATAGAAGAAAGTTCCCTATCTTCCGCAAGCACCTGTCACCTAACTTTCAAGAACATAACTCAGCTAGTTGTCGGGGCCTAAGCAGGGAAGAAGTTATACAAAGGTTTGGAGTAACACTGACTTTCAAACCCAAATCATTGGTTGAGATCCGAGCTTTGGATTCAGCGGCTTACGATGATTACATCATGGAACGAGACCAACACATTAATGGTCAGCTAAGTCACATCCTACATGCAGTTACTGAGAGTGAACAATCAGTAACAAGAAGGTAGAGGATATGCGGACCTCTATGCAATGGGACCGACAAATATACAATGCAAAGTTTCATAGTCTATCAAACTCTATCACTGCTTTAATAAAAACAATGACTAAGATCTTAACAGCTATAACAACACGGTTGAACATTATGCCAGATATAAATAACCGTAAAGAAGAGCGAAGTGAGGATAAGGACCTAAAGGATGAAGAAGAAGATTAGCATTCAGACCCTCCTCCACCACTAGAGCTTGAGCTGGAAGAACGAATCAATATTATCATCGCACAGAGGTTGCATGCTGCAGCCAGAGTGGCTGACACCTACAACGATCCTCTTGGTCCACCACCACGAGATTGGAAATGGCCGAAGGGTTACAGACCTATTTCCTTCACTCATTTTAGTGGAGAAGAGTCAGAACCAGCTGCCACCCACATGATGCGATTCAGATCTCAATGTGGCCAATGGGGATTGCTGAGTGAATTTAAGCTTAGAGTATTTGCATCATCATTATCAGGAGCTGCATTACATTGGTATACAAATATGCCACAGGCTTCAGCTCTTAATTGGGCTATGATGGAAAGGCTATTCACTATGTATTTTGGAGGAGCAAAACCCACAGTTAAATTGGGGAAGCTATGCCAAATGGCTCAAATGCCTAGTGAATCTCGATTGCGTATCTACACAGGTTTAGAACATCATATACTAAAAGAAAAACTTCATGCACTATGGAGGAACTGGTGGATATCACAATAGGGGGCCTAAAAGAACGACTGCATACGAAATATGTGGATATGAAGTTTACTTTCTCAAATGTGCTCATAGAGGCAGTAGCTCAAACTCATGCAGCATATCAAGAGGCTGACAACAGACGCAATGCATATAGAGGTACTTATCATGCAAATGCTCTGTATCATGGACAATGACATAAGACAGTCGCTGCGACTTACTTCCAACAGTAGCTGGAGTAGAGTTAACAGCAAAGTATCCAGTCAAGTCCAAGAAGGTAACACTTACCTTCTTGGACTTGAAACATATACTTATTATGTGAATGCAGCGCACGAAATCCTGGATGACTTGTTAGATAAGAAATCAGCCAAGACGGACTTTGGTGCATACCTGACAGCAGAGCAACTAAAAGGTAAGAAGTATTGCAAGTTCCATAACATGTGGAACAACCACACAACTAAGGATTGTGTGAAGTTGAAGGATCAGATCCAAAAGTGGTTCAATGAAGGAAGAATCGCAATGCAGCGCCTCAAATTGCCCTACTAGATCATCAACCGTTTACTCAAAATTTAGTAAGAACTATTGAGTTGTTCCAATTAGGCACTGCAAATACCTTCCGCGGTGACAAAGAGGCAGAGATCTTGGATCACCTCATACGTGAGGGAATTACAGCAGTACCCTTTGGCCCAGCACCAGGCAATAGAGGAATAATTAGCAACTCATATTACAGATTCCATCATCATTGGACACATGATACATATCAATGCCAAGAACTTCAAAAGCAGATCCAACAGTGGATTGATAAAGAAGAAATCATAGTACCAGAAGCATACGAGAAGGATGTTGGTACAGGTTCATTCATGATAGGAACCTTGGAAGTATCATGGTGAGGAGGAGCAAAAAGGAAGCAAAAAATGGGCCTTAGAAGTCCTATTAAAGCTACTACATCCAGGAGCAAGAAAGCTGAAGACTCGAAGGGGAAACAGAAAAAGTCATCGCTTAAGCAACTCCCGTTGTCCTATGCACACGATGCAAGGAAGAATGTGGTTCTGAGGATGACTTATGATGAGTTTATAGAGGCTGTATGAGCAAATCCACAGACCAACTGTCCTCCCGAGAAATTTCAACCATCCAGCCCTAAGTCAGTAAAAGGAGTTCTAAAGGAGTCGAATTTATACAAAAGGCTGCAAGGAGAAGAACAGAAGTCTGAGTTAGTCAAAGTTGTGCAGCGAGTGCACAAAGAAGACTTTAAGCCTTACATCCCTCCGGCAAGTAAGTCCAACATTAAAGAGAATGTGTGGTACATGAAGACAAGATGGAAAATTGTGGAAATCACTCTTACAAGGAACCGAAAGCTATAGAGGTAGTTCAGTGCAGCAAAACGAACTTTGGAGGCGTTGAATAGAGGGCTAGAAAGGCCAGATCAACTAGTGGAGTCTCCAGAAAAAATTCAACAAAGAATGAACAGGCCCACGGCTAACCCAGTAATTACTTTCGAAAAAAATTCTGGTAAACCTAAAGACAGGACATTTCGTCCAAGTGTTTTCTCCAGAATCGGTAAGACTGAATCATTAGTTGAAAGGCAGTGAATGCCGAAAAGACAAAGAAAGGTAATTGAGATAAAGCCAGTACGGAGGTATGTTCTATAGTGAATACGGAAGAAAACAAAACTAATGGTTGAGCCTCGTAAGAGTCCAGCACTCAGATGGCGTCTTAAGCCCTTAGTCGCCGAGGAACAGAAGAAGCTGATCCTCGATCTAAGTAATGCAGCCAAGGTGGAAACATGAGTTTTACCTAGTGAAGGATTAAAAGAACCTAAATTTGAGGTTCACTTGATTCAGATGGCCAAGGAACCTGCTGCGGTAAAAGGGCCAGAAGTTGTAATAAATACATTGGTGACATATGAGATGGCAACGATGATGAACAATTGTTGGATTATGAAGGGAATGACTTGCTAGAAGAAGTATACATCGAGGACATGCACATTGGAATGGTATACGTGTTACCGGCTAAGTTTGCAAAACTAGTAGAGGCCAGTCAAGTGGCATCTGTGAGCAGAGCGGTGAAAGGAGTAATCCTCCCAGAACATGAGGAAGAAGAAGAAACTGTACCTATAATAGATCCATTTCTGCAAAAATCGCAGATGATATTCTCTAAGCCCATAACAACCATGGCTTCGCACATGAGACCGCTATACATTATACGAATATGGAGGGCATCCAACTCAGAAAAATCATGGTTAATACTGGAGTAGCAGTGAATATTCTGACTACTCGGGCGATGACTTTTCTTGGTATTCCTAGATCCTCCATACAAGCTACTTCCATGACCATCAGGAACTTTGCAGGAATAGTATCGTAGACCCTCAGGTTGTTATTCTTAAGAGTGAAAGTTGGTGCAGCAGAAGCTACTTATACCTTCTTCGTGCTAGATTGCAATGCACCTTATAGTGCGATTATAGGAAAATATTGGATTCACAGGAGCTATTGCAACCCTTTATTGCTTCATCAGCAGCTTTTGCTTTGGAATATGGAGACTGACGAATCACATATCATCACTGCGGAACCAAGATCACATTCCATCTCAGCAAATTCTTTGGATGCCAATTACTACAATCACTACCAAAATTTTCACTATAGCCGACGACATTATAAAAAACAGGCCGACGACATTTTAAATCGTCGGCTATAGTAGACTATAGCTGACAACAACACCAAAAATCGTCGGCTATAGTACTATAGCCGACGCTTTTTAGCCTATAGGACTATAGCCGACGATTTCGTAAAAAAATCGTCGGATATAGTATAGCCAACGATTTTTGGTATTGTCAGAAAAAAAAGCGTCGGAAAAAGTATAGCCGACACTTTTTGTTGCAAAAATTGTCGGCTATAGTACTATAGTCGACGACACCAAAAATCGTCGTCTATAGCCGACGATTTCAAATGTCGTCGGCTTGTTTTTTATAATGTCGTTGGCTATAATGAAAATGTTGGTAGTGAATGGAACCTTGAGACCATTGGATGTGTGTGGCATCAACAATAATGGCTGATCAGTTGGAGTAACGGCCTCTGAACTAGCTCAATGGGGGATAGTGCAAGCTAAAAAGGATAAAGCATGACTATTCTTCCTTAAGCTAACCTCTCCCAGCCATCAATGATAATACAACCTTCTAAGGAGTCAGAAGCAGAGGCTCGTGCTTCTCTATGTGAAATATTGCAATCATATATGATAGAGAAGTAGGCCTACGATTGTCTACTGATAGTCGCATCGAAAAAATGCATATATGAAGACGTACAACAAGGAATCGATGCAGAGGAAGAGATTATCCAGTTAGCTCCAGCAGCTTTAGATGATACTCCACCTAAAGTAAAAGATTCTACTGAAAAGATTAACCTGGGAACAATGAGTGAGCCATTAGTATTTTTTTAGAGCCTATGGAGAGAAAGGGGCTCATTGAGTTATTACTAGAATATAAATATTGCTTTGTAGAAAAATTTGAGGATATGGTAGGACATTCCCCAGAATTAATGATACACAAATTATCAATCATGGAGGGAAAGAAGCTAGTTCAGCAGAAGATTAGGAGGATGAACACAGAAACAACGACGCTCGTAAAAGAAGAAATAGAGAAGATCCTGAAGTCTGGGGTCATCCAGGTGGCCAAATACAAACAGTGGATATCCAACATAGTTCCAGTACGAAAGAAGAATGGAAAGATACGAGTCTGTGTTGACTACAGAGATTTGAATCATACTACTCATAAAGACGCGTACGCTATGCCAGTGGCAGACCTATTAGTGGATTCAGTGGTAAGACATGAGATGTTATCTTTTATGGATGGTACGGCGGGCTATCATAAGATCCAAGTTGCTGAGGTAGATCAACACAAAACGGCATTTTGATGCCTGGGAGTACTAGGGGTATTTGAGTATGTCAATATGCCATTTGGGTTCAAGAACGCAGGAGCCACGTATCAGCGAGCCATGCACTACATCTTCCATGATTTGTCAGGCGACACCGTGGAAGTATACATTGATGATATAGTAGTGAAGTCCAAAAAGAGGTTTGATCATGTTGAGAACCTAAGGCAGGTATTGAAACGAATGAGGCAGTATCAACTGAAGATGAATCCTGTCAAGTGTGTGTTTGGGGTACAAGCCGGAGATTTCTTAGGGTTTCTTGTACACCAATGAGGCATAGAGGTCTCAGATGATAAGAAGGAAGCTGTAATTAAAGCATCACCACCAAAAATAAGCGAGAGTTACAACAGCTTCTGGGAAAGATCAACTTCCTAAGAAGATTCATTGCCAACACTGTAGGGAAGACTAAGCATTTTTTTTCAATTACTAAAGTTACAGGGAGAGAAAAAGTTTGTTTGGGAACCAATCCACTAAGAGGCATTTGACAATATCAAGAAATACTTAGTCAATCTACCAGTCTTGGTACCACCACAACTAGGCAAGCCCTTGAAACTTTATATCTCCGCAATTGAATTCTCGGTTGGAAGCTTGTTAGCACAAGATGATGAGTCCCAGATAGAGCGAGCAATTTTCTACCTAAGCAGAATGCTAAAGGATTATGAAGTCAGGTATACACAGATGGAGAAGCTGTGCCCCGCTCTGTATTTCTCTGGCTGCAAGTTAAGACATTACATGTTCACCGTGGGTGTCAACGCTCAAACAAATTTAGTACGATACATGTTATCCCAACCTATTCTTAGAGGACGAATCGGAAAGTGGATTCTCGCACTCTCAGAGTTTTCACCACAATATGTTGTGCAGAAGGTAGTAAAAGGCCAAAAAATGGCTGATTTTTTAGCACACTATCCAATGGTGGAAATTCCTGAGCTCAAGGAGTTAGAACTAGCCCACATCTCCTTAACTACATGGAAGCTATACTTCGATGGATCTAGTACGAGTGCTTTCGCTGGAGCAGGGATTGCACTAGTATATCTTCGTGGGGAAACTTTTGCTTACTCTTTTAGAATGGACTATCATTGCTCAAATAACACAGCAGAGTATGAAGCGTTAATCATTAGGTTGGAATTGCTAATTGACTTAGAGGTCAAGGATATGCAAATTTGGGGTGACTTGCTGCTAGTAATATGACAGCTCGAGGCAACATTCAAGACTGGTATAGCATTGGAACCATACGTGAATAGAGAAAGCCAATTATTGGAGCATTTCACTGATGTAGAATTAATACACATTCCCAGAGAAGAAAATTATGCAGCAAATGAACTAGCATAGCTAGCTATAGGGATCGGACTTGCAGACGATCTGCAAGAACGTATCCTGAAGGTAAAACGTAGAACTTTTCCTTATTTTATGATAAGGAAATAAGAAAAGGATGAATGGTATGTAGCTGCTTTAAGTTCCATTGATGACGATTAGAGGCAGCCCCTCATTGCTTACCTAAAGGATCCAAGCACTTCTATAGACAAACGCACCAGGTATTTAGCTCATAATTACCTTTTACGAAATGATGAGTTGCTTAAAAGAGGAGGGAATGGTGTCGACTTACTTTGTGTCTATGGAACCGAGGACAAAAGACTGCTGCGAGAAGTCCATCTAAAGGTTTGTGGTGCTCGCTAATCAGGGCCTAAGATGAGATGGTTGCTGCAACGACATGGTTATTTTTGGCCCTCTATTCTAAAGGATTTCATCTCTTTTGCTAAGGGATGTGAAGATTGTCAAGCCCATGGACCGATTAGTCATATTCCAAATATTCCTATCAGCCAATAATTAAATTGTGGCATGCGCGAGGACGAACTTTGGACTTAAATGGAATGATTCATCATCATTCATCCATGCAACACATGTTTTGCCACGTGGCCACAGACTTCTTTACCAAATGGGTGGAAGCAAAGCCATTAAAAGTTGCTTCGGTTGCTGCGATCAGACAATTCCTCTATGAAGATGTCATCTGTCTGTTTGGCATTCCAAAATGTTTTGTCTCAGATAGGGGGCAATGTTCATATATGGAGAAATAGAGGAGTTGATGACAGACTTTGGGATCCAATTTTTGCACTCTTCACCATATTACGCACAATTCAATGGTCAAGCTGAAGTAAGCAACAAACTAATCCTACACATATTAAAGAGGATGCTCGCTGATAACCCACGATTATGGCATGAAGAGTTATTCTATACACTTTGGGCCTATAGGAATTCAAAGCACAGTCCAACAAGCACTACCCCATATGCCATAACGTTTGGTCAGATGCAGTTTTACCTCTGGAAATCAATGTACAGTCTTTGCAAATCATGGACCAGCATCAGTTAGTTGGTGAAGATTATGTTCAGACGATGTGGTAGGAGCTCGAAGATGTGGATAAAAAAATGTACTGAGGCTTTGAACAACCTAATCCCTGAGAAGAAAAAGGTGGCTCACATTTATGATCGCCGTACCAGAGGACTAAGTTTCGCTGAAGGGGAGTTCGTATGGAAGGTGGTTCTCCTTCTTGGTGAAAAACAAGATGGACAGGGTAAATGGTCTGCAAAATGGGAAGGACCTTTTATGATTGACAAAATCAAAGGCAAAGGGGCTTTCCAACTGTAAGATATAGATAGAACAGTGCATCGTAACCTTAACAACGGTCTATTTCTAAAGAAGTATAGACATGCGGTCTAGGAATATGAAGCACCCGCAGAGTCAGCCACTTAGTTTTGCACTTTCTTGTAGCCTATGAGTGAGGCTCTCTCTTCAAGCAAAACTAGGGGGTAACCAGTATACGCATCTAGGCCAACTTCCGTGGCCAAAATCTCAAATTTTTTACAACCTTGGTTGTTTTCCATTTGATTCAGAACCTATTAAATGGGGTTTTTTGCTTAGTGGTTTACCATTACTATAGAAACTACTTTTGTTGAAGAAACAAGATACATACAAAGCAATAAAGTAAATCTTTCATTTGATGAAGAAAAATACATTTTTTTAGGCTTTGCGGCCTCTGACTCTGATACCACTCATCAAGTGATGTAAACTCTACAGCAAAAAGACTAAACCTAGTAACTAGAGAGGTAAAGTGGTCGATCTAGCTCTTAGTCACAATAAACACCAGGTGGGCGGTCACTGACCAAGGGCTAAATCTATCTCCACTTGCATTAGGCTTTAACAGCTCGGGGTTTTCCCCCAATAAATCCTAACAAGCCTTCCCTTCATCAGAGCTCATATTTGATGCTCCACCCTTCCATATAATAGAAGCTTGCATGGAGTGGGTTGGAGCATTCGAAGGACTGAAACATAGGTCTTCAGGGATGGAGTTAGTGAGGGACAACCTTCAGAGCCTCCAGCTAATTCTAAAAGGCTTGAGAACAAGAATGCAAGGGGAGAGCTTGAGCTTAGGTACTTCTACCTAAGAAGTCACACATGGGAAACATGTGTGATTGAGCTTGGGTACTTCTACCTAGATGAACATTAGCAGAACAAGAAATCTGGAGGGATTTCCTTAAAATATAAAAGAAAAAAGTCACACATGGGAAACATGATCTTTCTAGATGATAGGAGAGTGTTTTGCGAAGATGAAGGTAGAAGTAACGTGCTATATATAGTGGCCTAACCCTAGAGACTTTAACGAGTGGAGTGGAAAATGTTGCATCGATTCAATATGATAGTTAAGGAAGTTCACACTCCTCGATGATTTGCGTAGCTCTTGAAGACTGAAGATTGGCCATTTCAAGAAACAAATTAATGAAGCATTCAAAGCGGACAGTTATTCTGCACTCTGCGTGATCTTTGGGGGCGCAGAATTAAAGACTAAGAAGAGATACACAGAAAGGAATTAAGGGCTTTGGGCCACAAGAGTTGAATAAATAAACATTACAAATGAAAATTAAAGCTCATTAATTGAGGCTTGGTGCATAACCGGTACGAAAATTCTTAGGAAGATAGGCAATGAAGCTACTTAGTTCTCGCAGAATAGTCTTTGCCCGCAGATAGTTGTCATTAGCAGTTGACCATTTGGCCTGAGCATTAGCTGCGAAAGTCCAAATTTCAGTCACATTCTGTAGCGAAGCCTTCCCAATTGCAATGATTTCCGCTACTAGCTGCTTTCTCCCATTAAAATCATCTTCCATCTCTCGCAGTTCCACTTGCAGACGAGCGATTTCTGCCCGTTTGTTTTGAATCTTCTCCCACTCACTAGTAGTCCTTGCCAAGAGATTTAATATGAGCCTATTGTTTCTTCCACTCACGATTATGTTCTTTACAAAGGGAAACAGCTTCTCTTTCTCAGAATTTGTAGCAGGTACAGTCTTGTGCAGTTTGGGGAGCTGGAGTAGCAATGCTTCCATCAATCGCAGTGTATGGGGATCAGTAGCATCTTTGGCACATTGAGCAATACGAATATTTTCCAAGATTGCATTTCGAACCTCATCACTCTCAAGATCTAGAATCCAGAGGTTACGAAGATTAGCAACAGTGATCTGTACATGCGAGAGCTCTTGCTCAGGAAACCAATTCTTCAAAGACCTTGTGGCCTCCTCTAAAGTATTAACCATGAAGTCTTCATCTTCAAAAGGTCCAATAAAGGGATCAGGAGAGGATATTGTTGTGACGACCCGAACCGTGGAATGTGCACATATTGGTCCGAACCGTAATTATTGTGAATTAATCATACTCGTGGGTTTGTTCACGACTAAATTGTCAGGCAAGAATTTAGTTTGATTTCCTTCGCGAGAATTGTAGAGGATTTAATTTCAAGATCGTGAGAATTTTCGAAGAATTTTTTGGATAAGCGAGCAATGTTTTATCGAGTTTTGTAGTTGGTTAGTGAAAATATATAAAAGTGTTATTTTTATTATTGATTTAATCGTGACTGTCCGATCTTGATCAGATTTGTTTTAAACCGTTGATTTGGGCATGTATGTGTACGGTATATATACGGTATTAATACGAGACAAATTGGGAAAGTTTCCATTTTGAGATTTCTGGCATGTGACCGTGAGTCAAATTGACCCATTTTGGCAGAAATATTCTCACCGGCGATGTGCTATATTCCGACATCCTTTGGCTGTGCTTCCTTGATGAAAGTAGTTGGGCTCGAGCTCCTCTTTCTTTTGATAGGTGGATCTTCGAATTTGGTAACGAATGAGGAAGTTACGACGTGTTAAAGTTCGGGATTTTCCTACTAATTTTGCCGGCGACGGAGGTGACGGAAACGGCGACGTTGGGGGTCGACCTTGTGAGGGTTTTGTAGCCCTTGGGATGGTGAGTCTATCCCAAGTGGTCTCGGCCCTTGCTGTGCCCGGTGGTGGTCGATCGAAGAAATTGAATTCCAGCGAGGTTTTCGAACTTCACGGTGAGTTTTGGACCTTTTCCAGTTAAAACTGGGCTTAGCTTTGAACTACAAAGTTGTTGGAAATGTTGAGATCTTCAAACTAATTTAAAGGTCGAAAATTTTTGGGTTGGTGAATTTTCTGGCGACCGGCGGCAGCTGTGGCAGCCCAACGCGCCGCCTTGCGCGGCGAAGCTCTGGCGATGTGAGATTTTTGGTAAGTTTTATGTCATTTCGCTTGTTTTCGCGTGCCGAATGCAATGTTGAGGTTTTTGAGTCGATTTGAGTGTTCTAATTTTGGATGAGGGTTTTTTGGGTGTATTTTGGGAATTTTGCTATCCTCGTCGATATTTCGAGCGATACGTCTTTCGAGAACGCGGGGTTCTTGACGTATTAGCTATGTATGTTATGATTCTATATGTATTGATCGTATCCCTATTGATTAGGTGATCGTGATCGAGTGTTTGGCGAGGGATCTTCCGCCGGACCTCAGAGTTAGCTTCGTACTATGAGTGGACACTTTGATTTTCATTGTCGATTTGCGAGTCTGGATTATGCATTTTATGTTATGCATTTTACGAGTATGCAATTATGATTAAGCATTTATGATTATGTATTTTTACTTGGAGGCACATATATGATTTGTTTTACATGGATTATGAATATATGGATGCATCGATGCACTGGCTTCTCGGCTAATCCCCGAGATGCTCCGGGAAGGTTATAACAAACGTCTTACCCATGATTATATGGCTCCCTGGAAGGTTATGACAAGCCCCTTACCTGGTTGAGCATGATTGTAACTTTGAGGAAAATGTACTGAAGTTACGGCCTCCACATTTTATTCGGTATCCAGGAAGGTTATGACAACCACCTTACCTGTGTTTGATGATTTTAGACTCGCATCATGATTTCATGTTTATATTGGTGAAAGGCATACTGTTATTTTGGTCCACTCACTATAACGATTTCATGTGCCTTCCCCTGGGCTTTTCGGTTTCTTTTGCCTAGATTGCAGTTTGAATTCCGGGGTTGCACGCCGACGGTGGAGGCGTAGAGTTCAAGTCACACTTCAGTTCGTGTAGGTTCTCAATTCGACCTACTGGTTGTATATGATATGTATAGGTGTCGCACTGAATACTTATGTTATGTTTTCAGTTGAGTTTACTCCTAAATATTTTCTGAATTTCTTATAAACTTTGTGGTTTATTGTTATATATGATGTTGAGAAATCTAGATGGGGAACGGAGCCCCACGGTTTGGCTTTTGTGGAATATTCGAAGTGTGATTCTCTTTGCAAGTTCTAATTTTGGCTCACGTATTTCAAAGTAAACTCTGGCAAAAAAACTTTAAGGTTATGTTTTCGAAGGGGTTTGATTCGGTTTAGGCAACTAAATCAGAGTCGGGTTCTTTCAATTGTATAAATCGTAATGTGGGTAGCAGCATCCCTATCACAACATCGAATGACATTGGCAAAGTGTCCAAGTGCGTGACTACCCATGTCAAGAGAAAGCTCTTCTGAGTTGAGGTCTTTATGAGAGAAAACTTGCGTAGAGAAGGTTAGCATTATGAATTGCTTGCCACCAGTCACAAATAGAGATCATAAAGAAAATAAAGCATACCTGAGGCAGCAGTGGTTGAGTAGAGGCATTATACAGATTAGTATTCAGGGGAGACAGAGGATCATGAGCAAGAGACTGAAAGAGCCTTGAGTCAGAGCATGTTCACAAATAAAGGAACATCAAGATAAAAAGAGTTTACGTCTGTTGTAGGGCCTCTCTCGGTAACTATAGTAGCTATTGCAGAAGCATGGTTGGTTTCAGGAACAAAAATTTGCTATGCAAGGTCCTTAGGCTGCACAAGCTCAGTTTCTTCATCCATTAGCAAATGGTTAGCCCTCGGCTGCGACATGGCAGCAGCATTCGACTAGATGAAACCAAAAACTATGGTTAAGATATTTGAAGACAGTTTAAATAAACTTAATGTGTGCATGATTAACCCACCTTTGGGACTGCAGTGTCTCCTAGTAGTGTGGCACCTTTGCCATTTTTAGCTTCCCTTCTCTCCCTAGGAGATGGGTCAGGTTCTTGGACCTCATGAGTTTGGACTACCATATTGTCGTGCAAAATTATTGAGAGCATACAGTTCGATCCATACCACTAAATCAGGAATGACAATGTCAAAATAAGAGACACATTGAATGAATACTTCCTTCGCAATAAGAGTTTGGGTCGGAGAGATGATAAAGCCAATTGCCAGCTCAAGTGGGTATCTGTGAGTGACCACTTGTTCTGCTATTTCCTTGGGAAATTACTTCAGGGTCCATAACTAATTGAAGCATTGAACATAACTCAGAGGATCAATCTTGCCAGCACGGACTAATGTTCTTCCCAATCAGGCTCAAAATCCTTGTGAGCCGGGCTGCGAAGCAAAGGAACGTACACCTGAAGCCAGAGGTGTAAAATTCAAATGGGTCCAGCAAACTTAAATTTGAACGGGTTCAGAGAAATCCACCCGATACTGTGGTAAAGGGTGCCCAAAGAAGGTTTAGCTAGGCTGAGCCTTTGGCCACTATAGAGTGCGGCCTTGGTAAAAGTACCTGTCATCTTATCTGTAGTAACACAAAAGACATAGCGACACAACCAGTACTCTAAAAACGCAATACCTCCATATGAATTTTTTGTTTACTGTGCATCAGAGCTTGGGCCAAGTTCAACAGTGGCTTGGAAGGACTCCTCGCGGTAGCATTTCCTCGGGATGGAGTATGCGGCACTGGTAGGACGTTAGGGGTCTGAATGAAATGGGTATACCTGATCATCGAGGGAGAAAGAAATATATGGCCGAGCCACAGTAGGAAGCCCAATAATAATGACCACATCCAGTAGGCTCACACTCATATATCCACATGGGAACACGAAGGTGTTACTGCTCATCTCCCAAAAGCACAGCGCAAAAACAACTGGAGTACGAGTACCTTCTAAAGGAAGATTGAAACATAAATCCAAGGCCTGGGAAATTCCAACATGTACCCAGAATTCTTCATCCAAGGATTTACGATCCTTGTACCACTGGAGGTCTTCCTCCCTATTGATGGGCCATTTACCCAACTTGACATCAAAATCCTTACCATCCCACTGAATGGACTCAGCAGCCTCAACACGATCAATAAGTGGAGGATGATGAACTTTCCAGTTAAGAGAAGATGAGGCCTTGGTAGTATTAACTGTTGGACCCAATATGACTTCATCACTATTACTAATATCAAGTCTTTCATAGGGGAAGCCCTGTTCCCGATGAAGGCGCAGGAGCATATGGGAGTAAAAGCTCTCAACATCCTGTTATGAAGATTTTGGAAAAAACTTTTGGTAGGGTTCCATAGCCGCAGAAATGGTAAAGAGTAAGAGGAGATTGAAATTGGCGGCAGGAATTTCAAAAGAGTAAAACGTAAAGAAGAGGCTTTGAGGAAGAAAGAGAAACACAAATGAATGTATAAGGGTTTTAAACATTGGGTGCGACTTTCCAAAGAGGCACACTCAAGTAGCCTAAGCCAGGCTATCAAACCGTTGGGAACGACACGTCGCAACAAAGACCCCTTCGATTGCCTATGAGTTAATCTCATGGTCTGAGGGGCAATGTTTGGGCCCAAAATAAACTTAAAGATTTTATTACATACTATGGGCCAAGAAGAATACATGCCGACTTCTGTGGCCCATCAAGATTGTAGCGAATCTGGAAAGATAAAGAACACATACAAGATTCCTAAGCAAGGTAGGTAGATTAACAAACATATACATCCTTATTTTCCTAGTCTGAAATATTACCTTGAGCGATCAGAGAAGAAGAGCACCAATCTCTATAAATAGACCAATCCAAGCAGATTGGGTGACTCACAAACACACACACACGAATCTGCATACAAGCAATTCATTACTCTCTCAGCGAGTAAACAACAAAAACAACAGTGATCAAAGGAGTCTGGTTCACACAACAGAGCATGGAGATTTTGGCAGTTTACTAGGTCACCCTAACCAGCGACAGTGAACTCAGGATCTTGTTCACCTGACTGAGCGTGGAGATTCAAAGGTTCACTTTAGCTACCAAACCGATGATGGCAATCAGAGAAGTCTAGTTCACCAGACAGAGCGTGGAGATTATAAGGATTCAAGAAGTCACCTTATCTAGTGTTCTCAACACTCGCCCATAAAAGATTGGTCTGCTTTGTACTCACACTGTGTATAAAGTATCAATCCTTTTGTGGCTCAGCGAAGAGACACAAAACCTAAGTCTTGAAACAACTTAGGCAAGTAGAACTCAACGAGTAAGGTTGGTGCTCTCCTCATTCCAATCGCTTGTAAAGAAGCAGAGACAGACGCGGCGCACTACAACAACTACATTTTGCCCTTGGCAATGGCAAGCCAAGCACGCAAAACGCCACTAAAAGAGACAGTTTGTGACCTTCTTCATCACATCGACCTGACTTGTGAAAATCAAGCCAAGTAGGGACTCTGTTATACTCTGCTACTCCAGAAGCCTTCATGTAGACCTAGTGCACTATATATATCGCTAGCCCCGCTAGCATCCACAATAGTACACACCATTAGCATTAAAGAGATGTTGGGCCATAACGCCAGGCCATCAAACAATAAAAAGAATGAAGCCCATGCCTTCTAGCCTATTATTAGTGACCTACACATGTTAGCACTAACAATGTCGCAACTGAGACTAGGTGTTTGATCTCATCAGATTGGCTAGCCTCACATTTAATGCATCCTTATAAAACTAATTATTGTATTCTGAAGGAGTCTGCCAAGAGCTAAGTTTCCTTTCTTTTATGTTATTTCCCTTAACATAGTCAAGCATGCCTACTATTGTACATGGACTTCACATGTCCAGTAGCTCAAATAAACAAACTCTTGATCTTCAAGCATGGTCACAGTAGCTTCAATACTCTTTATTCACTAAAATAGGTGCTCACTTAAATATGCATGTCACCTATACTCTAAGTGTTTCCTGAACGCTTATATTTAAGCATGTGCTACTATGATTACTTACCAGCTACATGCTTCACATACATATGCTAAAAATATAAATATGTCATAGTATGCTTTGAAATCAAACAATATTCAAGCTATATGCTTCACTAACCTGATAGGGGACTTCATGGTATCAGTTCATCTATGCGTCCGCTTACAATAGGTAGCGTTACGGTTCAACGAATACCACACGCGCATGCCACAATAACGGCAAAGCGCTAAGTGACCTAGACTTAGCAGACAGATATGTGCCGCTAGCCTAGCTCTTAGCCTAGCAGCACATCAATCAACACTTTTCCCACTTAACGTCACCACAAACCGCTCTCGGGCATGCTCCTGACGCAAACTCACTTAGTATAAGGTTCGTTATCATAACAGGCATCATCAAGGTCTACATCCCTTCATTCCGCGATTCCATGCATGTTGCGTCCCATAACGGACTTGGGTACTGGCCCTTCTTTTTACGAGCACTTTTGTCGTTAGCACAATCAGCTTACCTACATGGCTGGTGCCCAGAGACCACTGCTGAAACACTTACTCTCCTAGTGATTGATCCTCCTAGGTGTGTCTCCTACGCGGTCCTCGACTTAGCGACATTGACTACCTGGGGACTTAAACTCCTCTCAGGCCCAAAAAAGCCCTTGCGTCGTTGCTACCCGTTAGGCGGCCTTAAACAACATGAGTGCATGCTGCATCGCGAACGTCATTCAAACACAGACTCCCTAGCGACTGATCCTCCTACGTGCATCTCCTATGTCGTCCTCGACCTAGAGACTTTGGCTACCTGGGGACTTAAACTCTCCTCGGGCCCAAAAAATCCCTAGAGCTGTTGTCACCCTTCAGGCAGCAACAAACGGCCTGAACTCTCGTTGCCCCAGTATATGACATTCCTTGCTTAACACTCTCCGTTCTCACGCACGACATTTCAACCTCAATGTTCGTCGCTTCAGTGCACGACTTTCCTTGCTTAATGCTCGTTGTTCTTACGCACGATGTTTCAAGTTCCACGCTCGCTGCCCTAGCGCATGATGTTTCTTGCTTAACGCTCATTGTTCCCACGCATGATGTTTCAAATTCCACGCACGCTGCCCTAGAGCACGACATTTCTTCTTTAACGCTCGATGCTTTCACGCACGACGCTTCACACATAACGCACCATACCACCCACTAGGGTATAGTGAGGGCAAGAGATCGCCATTAATAACGGATTTGGGGGGACTCCGGGGTGCACTACAGTAGTCCAATATAATGGTGTTAAGTATAGACGCTTTATAGATCTTGGGTTTTTCAACTCCCCAATCAAGGTCAATCTTCTTAACTCGGGGGCGTGAGGGACTTGTTAGTTTGCCATGCGCTAACCCATAAAAACATACCATGCTTAGCACCCGAAATCAATTGTCAAAGAAATGTAGAAGGGTACAAAGGAGAAACCGCACTTGGGAAGTACACCACACACGCTCGGGACCACAGCGCGCTGCGTGCGTCAGTCAGCCGGCGTGGGGCACCACTTGCCAAAGGACCAATCGACCCTCCTTTACACCAAAATGGAATTCTCACATGAGTCCCACATCGAGGACCACCAGGAATTGTCACTATCAACTACCTATATAAGGAAGGTATTTATGACAAGACAAATGAAACGAATCAACTATTCATTATTCACTAAAACGCTTACTGTGATAACATCATCTGTCTTAAGCATCAGAGCGTTAAAGGCGGACCAATCTCGTCTCAACTCCTTGAAGCTAGTCTGTTGTTTTTGCAAATAAGCAGAGCTCGTGAAATCAACAACTCGAGCGCTTAGGAGCGATCCACCGTTAATATCCATTGCTCTTCCAGCTGAATCACTTGCGGATTTCGGTAAAAACATCCATGAAACAACTTATTGGACTCTTTTTCTTTGGGTGTGCTTAGTTCTTACCTCACTCCTACCCTTAACTTAAGAGATTTTTTTTATGTAGATGGATTTTTAAATGTAGAGATGGGCATGTTCTTCACTTCTTTAGTGATTTGATTACTAATTGACTAGGCTCGGAATAAAGATGGATAAAAAAGTATTATGCTTTCAATCTGGAGTTTCTAGGATTATAAATTCAATGCATAGTATGTTGACCTACTTTGTTGGAAACTATGATGAACAACGTAGGTGTCAATGGTTCGACAGAGAAGGTTGTGGTGAGTTGTTGGAGAGAGGGGGAGAGAGATAAGTGAGGAAGCAACTGATCATGAGCAGAAGATAAAAGGGAGCCGACTTAAGAGAAAACATCGAGTGTCGTTTACTGATGAGCTAAAGGCAGAGAGTGGCACTCTCCAATGACTTTTTAAGGGAAGGGCAGAGAAAGAAAGACAGGAGGATAAACGTTCTTCATTGCCGCAGAGAGAGACAGAGTCAAAAGGAAAGATGAAATGACTGCTTTTGGCTTTTGTTAAACTTACGTGCTAGGTTCAGAATTTGGCTACATAATCAATTGCAATTGTTCATTGTTTGCTCAGCATCTGACTACAATAGCTAAATTTTAATTGCCTTGTATTCTCTGGTATGTATATTTGTATATGTTGTGATATCAGAAACTTAGTTGTAGGTGAAATGGTCACAAAGGAAATTGTGAATGGTAGATGAACGAAGGAAACTTATCTTCCCTGCAGTGGAACGCGAGCTACCTGACTGGTTATAACTATATAAAATTGCGGTTTGGATTTCACTGTTCCCAAGAACAGTTAATTTTTAATTTTATCCAGTATTTTCGAGATATTTACGATACACTCTAATTCATCTCTCTTCTTGCGTCCTCTTCGTCGCAACCCCAACAACACAACGCATCCTTTTACATGATCGTTTTTTTTTCACAAATCCAATCCTAATTATAGTTTCTAACTACAGAGAAGGTAGCCCGATTTTCAAAAATTTGATCATATCGCTCTAAAATTTATCAAACTACCCAAAAACTCGATCCAGATCTATTCTAATATGTTCATTAGTCAACAACATCTTGGTCCCTATGCATTTTTGGAGCTTTGCTGTGAGTTTTTAGATGCTTATCCAAGTGAATGGAATAGAATTGAAAGGACCCAGCCCTAGTTTAGTTAGTAAACTAAGATTAAGCCCTAACGATTGACCATAATCTAAGAAATTCAGTAAATTTTTTGACATAACCTCACTTGAAATTGAGACAACTCAAAAACCTGCAAGAAAATGACACTTCAGAAACCGAATCCCCATAGACAGACCGTGGACCACTGATGTCCATCTGGATTTCTCAACATATGTCATAAACAAAACCAGAAACTCAACTCAGAAATTTAGATACATATTTACAATGTACTGGTTCTAAATACAAAGGAAAGTAAAATCAGCGACTACTTGAGTAATTGACTAATCACAAGAGTCTCACTGAAAGCAATATAACACAACTGGTATTTATTGCGACTTTTGCAAACATATGATACATATGATATAAACTGACAGTGAGTTGGAACCTATTAATAAAGAGATGACTAATGGACTCGAAGCCTTCGACGATACCAAGCACTCTAAGGATAAACACTGCAACCTGGGTGACGAAAACCGAAGAGCCCAGAGAAAGGCATTAAAATATAAAATGTTAGCGTGAGTGGAAAAAAATAACATAATCTGCGTAAATCAATAAAACTGAAGTATCACGCCTTCTACTGATTTCCGTGAAATAATGCGAGTTTAAAATATCATAAACTGAAATACAATGGAGGTGGTCATTCAGGGTATTTGTCCTAACCCGGAACAACTGTATGAATAAAAATTAAGGTGATAAGATCGTCTAGGGTGTTTGTCCTAACCCGAGACAATCTGGGTCGGGCAGGGTATTTGTCCTAAGTCGTTCCAACCGACTATCCAGTGATCAGCCGAATAGCTAAGGCATCAATAAAACTAAATAAAATTCTCACAAAATAAACCTCTAATTTAAACGCTCTGAAAATATACCGTAAAGCGTAATGCATAAAAATATGAACTTGCTAGCGACTGTGAAAATAAAGGTTCACTCACAAGCCTACAACTACTGCTGTGGTCCAGCGGAATTTCTCTCGCTGGGGTCGCAATCTCGATGTCTTATCAATATGGAGCACATAATATCGGAACATAAAAACTATGGAAATCAGCTTTATAACAACCCTAAGAACCATGTCGATAAATCTTATAACTTGCCTCACCAGAGCTCCACCGTGAACAGCGGCGCGTTGCCCCCACGCGTCTCCACATAGGGCGATGCATGGGTCGCACGCGCCATCTGCGGAACTGCTCTAATGATGGTGATTAATACCTCGTTGGAAAACTCTCAACGAGGCCTACAACTTTTATAACTAGCCCGAGGTCCAATTCCACGACGTTTGGCCGGAATTTACAGAAACATATCCGAAACCCTATTTTCGGTGATCGCCACCAACGGCGGTGATTGACCTCTCAAAACCTTCCTCTCCTCAAGCCCAACCAAACCCCTATACCTATGTGCTCTAACTCGTCGCCAATTTGCTGGAACCGGTATCGAAACCTCATGGCTCAAAGTTGGTTAGAAAAAATTCACATTGAAACTCCATCTTTTAATCACAACAGAGCTTAAGATTACCACCAATAGACTCAGGAGAGGGAGAGCTCCATAACCCTCCAACCCCGCGACCCTAACTGTATATTCCTCACTGTGACGTATGTAATCTATTTTGTGCAGAAACAAAATGCATATTGTAAAGATTTTTTGGGCATCATCATATACTAATTATCGTTCCACCTTCAGCTTTATAGATAGATGAAAGTAAATGTCCTGATTACTTTTGTATAAACCAATATTTTGTGGGTTTACCTACCATCTCTTCTTCTATTTCAATGGGAATCTTGGATTAGAATGTACATTGGAGTACAAATGTATCTTCCTATGTTTTATTTCTTTAGTCTCATATATATGGAGCTGAAATACGAATCTTCTTGACCACTTCAAGCATTTTATTTTCTGTTTTTTGTTTTGGTTAAATGTTCAAACTTTACCAAATATGTCATATATTGAATTTATTAGATGAAGTTATCAAATGTAATATGGATATGACAAAATAATTATCGAAGCAGAGCGAGAGCAATTCACTAGTTAGGTTATAGATTCGAGCTAATGTAAGAATAAAATTTCTTTGGCTAATGCTATGGGGCCTCAATGGAACCATGATGTGGAGGTCTCAAAATTTATGTGGCATATGTAAGTTGTTCAATTTCAATTCCATGTCAATATTTCAAATATTATAAAATCCATTTTGCTCTTTCAAATCCAAATATTACAAAAATTAACAAAAAAGAAAAAATATAATTAAACTCCAAATCGAATATACAATCTAACTAAAGTTCCAATCAAATATATATTAGTGCTTGGCTGGAGTTCTAATATATATAATTTCAAAACCTAATGGAGTTCTAATATATGTAATTCCAAAACCTAAAATTCAATGCATAGTTTGTTTCTTGTTTCTTTTGTTTCTTCTTCCGTAATTCCAATTGTAAAATACCAATTGGCTGATCATAAACATTGAAGGTTCTAATTTTCTAGATTGTGGGTGTGTTTGATAATGCTTAACTTATAAGTTAAGGAGCTTATTTGTAACTTTTAGAAAAATAAGTGTTTGGTAAACTAACTTATTTTCAACCAAACGTTTTTAAAAAGTTGATTTCTTCACTATTTTAAAAGCACATTAAGAGGTACTTTTAATAGCCAGCTTTTCCGCCAAACACGCATGAACAATGTTTTTAATGAAATTTTATTAAATTTTCATAGTTGCCCTTCCATAATCCATGATTGACCTGAAACTCCGACATTTTCATCATCCTCTTTCCTTTCTGTCGTTGAGAGTTCTAGGCGAGTTGTTAGTCTACCTAAACTCAACGAACTGCGTAAGGACCGAAGAAGAAGTTCTTTCTGCCATGAATCAAGCTTTTCCTCTAGATCAGTATGCCCCCTATCTTTCGGAGCTCAATCAAATCCCATTTTTTTGTTTCGTTCTTTCAATTTTAGGGTTAAGGTTTCGATACATCTGATCAAACCATTGCTATTTTGTATTGTGTTGAATTGAAAGGGCCCAACCCCGATTTAGCTACCTAAACCGAAATCGAACCCCTTCGAAAACACGAACCAACAAAAACCGTAGAAATTTTGACAGAGTTTCGTTACTAACGTGGAATTACCATTACCTGCACGTGGAAAATACACTTCATCCTATGCCACAAAAAGTAAACCGTGGGCACCAATCCCATCCGGATTTCTCAATATATCAACAGTAATGTAAAATAATTAATATATTAGTACTTCACTGAAATCCGGTGTAAAATCGTACAACGTAATCAACAGATTTCTCAGAGCGACCTCTAATGTATAAACATATAAGTATACCATAGTAGGTAGAACAATAAACCTACTGGAAGAAACAAGGTAGCTCGAGCACTATGCCTCCGACCACGACGTGCGACACTAGAGCCTGAACTGCAAACTGGGCACGAAAACCGAAAAGCCCAGGGGAAAGACATGAAAACTGTTAGAGTGAGTACGTGGACGAAAATAAATGTCTTTCACCAAGTAATATATGTTATAAAAACATATGCGAGTCTAAATGAATAAATATAATAAAATACGCGAGGTAAACTCATACTCCTCCAGCGTACAGAGCATGCAAGTAAAAATCCCACGGGGCCACTCATGGACACGTCCGTGCTAGTACAGTCCGAATCACGGGATCCCAGACCCACACGTGATTCGAGCCAGAAAGGCCTCAGGTCAAGGTATCTGTTTCCACCCGGAACTGCATCGGCATAAGAAACAGACATCTGTACCTACCCGGAAATACATCGGCACAAGATACAGAAACCAGTACCCACCCAGAACTACATCGGCATAAGGTACGGTACCCCCCTGGTAGGCACCCTCGGGGATCAGCCGGGATGCGTGTGTATCGATACAACAACATGAACTACGACTGTACTCTGTGTAAATCAAATCACACATAATCCGATGCAAATATAAAAAATAGCATATGAATGCATATACGTAATATAATCGTAGAACACATGCTCATAATAATCATAATCTCGTAAACATGCTCAAATTCATAAAACGTGTATTAAGACTCGCAATCAATCCGTGAAAAGAAATTGTCCACTCACAGACTAGCGTAACGCGATACGCATTAACCCGTGATCCGGCGGAAAGTCCATCGCCAAACGAACGATCACGAACCCCTGAATATTCACAATAACCATTCCTCAAAATCATAATTCGACAATTCAAGATGAATCACGAGAAACCACCGTTCTCGGAAACACATAATTCAATGTCGACGAATCGTCGAAAATCCGATATGTACACCTCAATACCTAGCTATACTTTCGGACGCTCAACTCGAAAAACGAACCTCCCCACTGCGATCAGGGCGCGATTTCGAGTGAAATGACATGCAACTTGTCGAAAGTCCAAAAAGTCAAACTTTGACCGTTGACCGCCGTTGACCACCGCCCACGGCGGTGCCGCCACCCGACCGGAAAATTTCACGGCGGAGCAACCTCTATTCCATGTAAAATCACCCACTGAGCAACTTTGTCAACAGGAAACAAAAGCCAATTCTCACTCTAACTAGGTCAATTTCAAGCAAAACCGAATTGGTACACAAATTTCAAATCCAAAATTCTCCATATACACATCGAATTGAATCACCAAACTTACAGGGTAGCATCAAGGGGATGAGAGCTTCAAAGCCCACTCAAAGTTGTAGCTCAATTCGGCCTAAATCATGGAACCCGAAATCACTCAAAATCTTCCAAACTTTGGCCAATTTTTCTTCTCTTTCCGGCGAGCCTCGCCATCGACGGTGACCGGGGATGGGTAGAGGGGACCGAGGCGCACCGAATGGGACCAAGGCCGAGCCTTGGGGTGGCCGGAAACGTCGCGCCACCGTGAGCCGTCGTGAAACCCGTCGCCATCCTCTCCCTCCACCGAGTTGACTCGGTCAACTCCCATAATGGCAAGGTTTGACTTGCCCAATATGGAAACTTCTATTTATAGGCCTTCCATTTTTGGAAACTTCGTATTTATCCTTTTCGACGAACTTCGAATATCCGTAACTTTCACCTCGTAATTCCGATTCCGATAATTCTCGCGGCCACAAACTCGTCTCGACATATTCTTCAATAATCACCCAAAGTCAAACACATCAGCTAATCGGATAAAAATTCATCTGTTCACCCAAACACACACTTTAATCGACTAAATAATCAACAAACGGAAATATTCATAACTTAATCTTCGTAACTCCGAATAAAGCTCCGGAAGTTCCCACAATCTCGAAATTAAATTCTGAACAACTTCCGTGAAGAACTCGAAACCAAATTCTCGACTGATAATTAAGTCGCTAAGAGCACCACCATTTAAATCCGAATTTCAAATATTCATAATTAATTCCTCGGTCATCCAAATAACGATCCGGAACCGCCCACGAACTTGAAATCACATATACAACGACTCTCGAGAAGAGACTCAGCTCCAATTCTTGGCCAATAATTAAGTCGTTAACAAATCCGACGATCCAAACGACTGTCGGAACCCTGCGACTACGCAGTCACTCACGTACATAGCAGATCATACTGGTGATTCTGGTCCGGGTCGTCACATGAATTGAATTGCTTCTTTGAAAATGTGTACCCATTTGAGTTTACATGTATTTGAGGTGAGGTTTTGGATCTGGGTTTGATCCCCTTATTTATTTCTGAGTGTTATTTTGATTTCCCCTAATATTAACAATTAATATCAGAAAACAAGCAAATGAAGTAGAATTATTTTGATGATTGGATATATGGGCTTGTTTGGATTTGTGTGTTGAAAGTGATTTTAGATCATGGTCAGCTTAGATCGTGTAGGTTTAATTTGCATGAGGATTGTCTTGATTTTTCATTTGATATGTTCTTATCAATTCGAAGTTAACCTGAATTAAGTGATTGTGTTATCTTTGTGCATGTTGCCCCTTTTGATACGAGCAAGAAGAAGAAGAAGAAGAAGAAGAAGAAGAAGAAGAAGAAGAAGAAGAAGAAGAAGAAGAAGAAGAAGAAGAAGAAGAAGAAGAAGAAGAAGAAGAAGAAGAAGAAGAAGAAAGTTGTCATTAAGGATCCCGTTGATGACTCTGCGGACAAGTTGGCTGAGAAGACAGAAAATCTGTCAGATGATATAGTTGAACAACTCTTGATTATTGTTTGGTGATTAAATATCCTATTGTGCTGTGCGTGCATCATTTTTGTGTGGGGAGCTAATCTTTTTACTAGTTGCAGTTTCTGAATGGCAGGACAATTCATCTTCTGGTTTGAAGACAAAGAAGAAGAAGAAAAGTTTCCACGCTTTACACTTTCTACACGCAAATTTTCTTTCAAAATGGACGATTGAAATATGATATTTGGTTGATCTCATTGTAGATTAAAATCAGTATTTTGAATGAAGATGCTGGCATAGTGGAAGATCTTGGAGATGGTAAGAGATTTCTGGCTTGATAAGATGTACACAATCTTCTTGATTTTGAGACGAAAGAGAGTTGTAATTTGTTTGGCTTTTCAGATCCTACCGAGGATGAAGAAGGAAAAGTAATTATGTTAGAGGCTCCCAATCCTTGGGAGGTTAGGGATCGTGATTATGAATATGAGGAGGTCTGTATAATCCTCTCCTTAGTGACCTTACTATAGTTGTTCACAGTACCTTGCATATTATTTTACTTATTTTAAAAATGGTGTACGTACTTTATTTCATTTTTTTCATCAATGCAATATATGCAGTTTCTTGGAAGAAGTTTAATAGAACATAGCTGGAAAAAAAGAGGATATATAATAGAACAAGTTTAATTAACACAAAGAGAGAGACACACAAAACAAAGCTTCTGGCCTTATGGGAGACTGTTAAAGATCGTAGTTTCCCTACTATTGTTAGTCACCAAAAACCATTAAATTCATAACTTAAACTTCATTAACCTTCTTCACCGCCACCACCATCTTCGTTAGTAGAAGCAGCAGCTGGTCATGCTCACTTACACCACCAATGTATTGAATGAATTCTATGTATATTTAGGTGTTGGGAAGAGTTGCCTGCTGTTGCGATTCTCCGATGGATGTAAACAAGGTTGATATGGATGAAAGCAAAAGAGTGTGTAACTTTTATTGTCTCACTTAACAAAAACACTTCTATTCTTTTTCTAATCTAGTGCCTGAGAGAGTCAGATGCTATGAGTTTAGATTTCTACTTTATTTGAGATGAGAATGCTAACTTGCTCGTCTTGAAGAGTCAAATAGGAATCATAAGATGAGTTTACTATTGCTTTTAATTGGATATGTTGGTGCTAAATTTCTCAGTTGTAACATTTGTTGTATACACGCACTTGTAGTACTTTATTAATGAAATTCTCTATTCTGTTAGGCCGTGCCTACATCTAAAGGTTAAGCTCTTGCAGATGAGTATGGTGTCAAGTTCTTTGAAACTGTTAGTAGCGATCCATGCCATTGATTTTATGGTGGACATTAGTTATTGGAATTATTTTATAAAGACGAAATGTTCTGGTTATGCATAGTGCAAATTCAAACTTAAACGTGGAGGAGGTTTTCTTTTCATTAGCCAGGAATATCAAGCAGAGACTTGCAGAATCTAATTGCAGGGGCACTGAGGTGGTGTCTTTATTTCCTATTAACAAAAATATTTGAACTTTTGTTTCTCTTTTCAAAGTCAGTAGTTGTATGCCATCCAAATTGACATAAAAGTGATACAACTAATGGTTTTGAACAAGTATTATGTGCCTTCCAACCGTTCTATCCATTTTATACAACTGTTGTCTCAAATGTCAATGGACTTTTATTTGTGTAATGGTTTCAGCCTCAAGCACTACAGATGAACAAACTAGAGAACGGAGGTAACGGTCAAGCTACACAAAAGTCATCGTATTGTGTTTAGTACAATGAAGCTCGACTACTTTATGGTGTATGGCTCTTGTAAGCTCTTTGTAAGCTGCACAAGTTATCGGTTGCACTGAGTTGGGTTCAGGGTGAAGCTCGACTACTTTATGGTGCGCAGTTCTTGTTGGAAGTCTCAATTACCAGGGATTAGTATTAAAAAGTAGTTTTTGAATTGTTTTTCCCTCATTGTGAATTATGACATGAAAATTTCTATCCTCTCCGGTCATTACCTTATGCAATGATGTAGATAGATAATCAGGCTTTGCTTCTTTGCCAAAATAAGGCTTTAGGTTTTTCCCTTTCCTGATTCAAGTGTCTCCAATTCAACCTATTATTACTGCAGATCACACTGGTATTGTTATTTTAGTAGTGTGTGATCGGTGATCACAGATTCATAGATCTTCACTCATTACTAAATGATCACAAGAATGAAGATCTGTATAGTTTATTAATATACAATATTGTGAGAAGAAATCACAATACAGTTGGTCAAATCTACTTTAACACCTTTGGGGGCTTTGGATAGTTTAGATTCATATAAAATCAATCAAAACTGAGATTTAGCATTTAAATCGAGGACGGATCCTTTAAGTTGGTATCAATCATTTAAAATATCGAGCATGACATTAAGAATGTATCTAAGATAATTTGTATTTTTACAATCTTTATTGTTTATTATTATAGGCAATATTTAATCAAAATATAATCAAAAAGAAAAATATATATATATATATATACTTGTGACTTTTACTTAAAGATTTACCAAACATTTCTCTTTTTAAAAGTCCTTTTAAAAAAAGGATAAATTACTTATAAGGTCACTTATGTAAGATTACTTACGTATAAGGTCAGCTGATATTTTTTACACAAATAAGGTCACTTGATTTAACAAAAACTCCTCACATTTAATTTATTTACATCTAATGTCATCCTATATAAACTGGTCTCTCTCTTACTCTCTCTTCTTCAGACCAAAATCAAACCCAAAATAACTAAAAATCAAAAACGTGCCCTAGCAAAGCTCCATCATCTGCCGCCATTTGTCTCTTCCGCTCTGCCGAACTCGTCGCTGAACTAGTTTGCTCCTCGAATCAAACAAACGCCGTATGAACTAGTGTGTGTGTGTGTGAGTGTGTGTGCGCGCGTGTGCGTGCTTGTGCGTGTGTCTTCTATTGTATGAAATATAGCAATTGTTTTGTGAATGTTTGTGTGCATTTTGCGTCTCATACTTCACATCAATTTGTTAGGGTTCAGTTCAAGTTCTAACTATGAGTTTTGCTCTCCCGCAGTTGTAAACCCTTGCCTCCGCTAATGGCTCCTCCCGCAGCTGCAAAAAAGTGCATCCTGTCGAAACAAGCAGCACAAATAGGTAAAGGTTATAAGGATTTACTGTATTGATAGTGCATTTATGATTGTAATGCATCTGTGGAACAGTGATAATGCATTTGTGAACCAGTGATAATGTATTTGTGATTGTAGTACATCTATGGAACTGTGGTAGTGTATCTTTGAACCAGTGATAGTGCATTTGTGATTGTAGTGCATCTGTGGAACAGTGATACTGCATTTGTGATTGTAGTGCATATGTGGAACAGTGGTAGTGCATCTTTGAACCAGTGATAATGCATTTGTGATTGTAGTACAATTGTGAAACAATGGTTTTGCATCTGTGAAACAGTAATAGTGCATCTGTGAAACAATGGTAGTGCATCTGTGAACCAGTGATAATGCATTTGTGAAACAGTAGTAGTGCACTTATGAAATAACAGTAGTGCATTTTTGAATCAGTGGTAATAGTGCATTTGTTAAAAGTGTAGTGCATCTGTGAAACGGTAATAGTGCATTTATGATTTAGTCGTAGTACATGTGTTGTTAAGCAGTAGTGTCTACGCTAATCTGTCGTAGTCTGTAGTAGTATTTTGATGTCCATTTTGTTGTTTCGCAGCTAAAGAAATGCAAGTAGTGGTGAAAAAGCAATCGAAAGTTCAAAATCGGTCTACATTTTGTGGCTTCTTCAACATGATGCAGCGACACAAAAATGATTTGCCTGATGAGACGGTGAAATTACTCGGAAATACACCCTTTTGGAAGGGTGATATGGCTATTTGCTCACGGCACCATGTTATCCAAAGATACGCACAAGTGTATGGATGACATAATACGAATGAAGAACTTTTTGGACGTAGAAAAGAGGGCTTTTATAATGTATGGGAGAGTGCATTATCTCACACCAGAAGATGTTCAGAATCTCTTTGGTCTTCCAATTGATGGTATAATTGAAAGGACCAAATCCCGATTCAGTTACCTAAACCGAAATCGAACCCCTTCTGAAAATACGAACCAACAAAAACATTTCGAAATTTCGGCAGAGTTTCGTTACTATCGTGGAATTGCATAAACCTGCACCCTGAATATAACACTTCGTCCTACGCTACAAAAGCCAAACTGTGGGCACCAATCCCAACCGGATTTCTCAACATCATAATATAAGCAATAACAGTAAACATACTGTACTACGTATATATATATATATCTGAGAAAAATCCGTATAAACATGTATCAGAATGTATCAGAGCGACCTCTAGTGTAAATATATACAATATACACATCAATAGGCGAAACAAGAACCTACTGGAAAACACAGGTAGCTCAGATCACTAGCCTCCAAACCGCGACGTGAAAAACCTGAGTCCGAACTGCAAACAGGGCACAGAAACCAAAAAGCCCAGGGGAAAGGCAAATAAAAACGTTAGAGTGAGTGGACGAAAATAAATATATGCCTTTCACCAGTTTATATACATACTCAATGTAAAACAGTGCGAGTTCGGAACACAACACACACATATATATATACGGAGGTTGTCGGGCGACCTCTCAAGCCCGACGTCGGGTGAATCGCTCAAACCCGACAGTGATAGGCCAGGGGACCACTCAACCCTGGCGGCACGCAGGGGACCACTCAACCCCGCCCAGAGGAATCTCTCAACTCTGGTACATCGATGTAATAAATGCCATCACCAATAAACATATAACAATACCTCCGAAAACAACATATATCTCAACATCGTATAATTTAAATACGGATAATCATAAAATCCACGAACTCGCAAATCAACTGTGAAAATATAAACTTGTCCACTCACAGATCTGCTAGCGCGAACTCGCGCTAATCTCGTGGTCCGGCGGAAGCTCCCTCGCCTGAAGCACGATCACGATCTCGATCTCCTGAATATTCAATAAACACAACTGATCAAAATCATAGTCCACAACTCCGTACTGAATCACGGAAACCAACCGTTCCCGGAAATATGCAATGCGGTACAAAATAATTAACGAAATTCCCGAAATCTCCACTCGAAACCCTCGACTGAAAATCGGCTACCCAAATCAATCCAAAAATCTCTGGACGATAGTCAGGGCGCGATTTCGAGAAAAACGACATTAAAATCGTCGAAATCTGAAAAAGTTAACCCTCCACCATTGACCGTCGTTGACCGCCGCCGGCGGCGGCGGCGCGCAGTCAACGGAGAGATTCTCCGGCGGAGAAACTCCAGATCACAAGATCTTGACCATCCAAACCCTTTTCATAACTGGCACCCAGGCCAATTCCAACTCTAACCTTACCAAAACACATCAAAACCGAACGGAAAACCAATTTCCGGCCACCAACTCGGGTCCAACGAAACCTCAATCAAAACCTAATTAAAACACATGGTTAGACTCCCAAGGAAAAGGGGAGTCGAACCCCCTTATCCACCACCACCGTGGTTCGCCGGAGGACCTCCTCCCGATACCGGCGACGTAACCAAATCGGCCTCACTTCGAAACCCCACAAACCGTAATCAATTCCTATAAATTCATACATGAAACGAAAGAGGAGCTCAAGCAGAGTCGAATTATACCCACAGCTTGGCCGGAGATGGCCGGAAAAGTCGGGTCGGCCGACGAGTTCAAACGGGTCGTCCACCTCCTTCACGGGTCAACGGGTAAGTTTCCAAATTTGGAAAGTCAACAGATGGTCAACGCCAGTCAAAGCTCAAACTGCCATTTTCGACTATTTCTCGACAATTCCCGATATTTATACTCGCGTCTCGGGTCGATCGACGATTCGAAATGGATAACCATCACGATTCGGATAAACACGAAACAATCGGATAAACTCGTCGGAAACCAAAACTTCGAATAATCACAAAATATTCCTCGGTCATCGGAAAAATCTTCCGGAACCTCCTTTGAGCTCGAAATCACGTACTCTACAATTTCTGTGAAGACACTCAACTCAAATTCTCGACCAAACACATAATCGCGAATAGAATCGGTAAACCACATATATAGCGTAAAACTGCGACTATGACCAATCTCGGGAATCGTGCAGAATACACAACTGATTCTGGTTCGGGTCGTCACAAATCTACCCCCCTTAAAGAAATTTCGACCTCGAAATTTACGTACCTGTCAAGTGAACAGATGAGGATACTGCTCCTGCATACGCTGCTCGGTCTCCCAGGTGGCCTCCTCAACTGAGTGGTTCTGCCACAAGACCTTCACTAGCGGAATCACACAGTGCCTCAACTCCTGCTCACGACGATCAAGAATCTGCACTGGCTCCTCTACATACGATAAATCCTCTCTGATCGGGAACTGCTGTTGGGCTAACACATGTGAAGGATCTGAGATGTACTTCCGCAACATCGAAACATGGAAGACATCATGAACACGAGCCATCTCAGCTGGTAACTCAAGTCTGTAGGCAACAGCTCCAACCCTCTCGGAAATCTCATACGGATCAATGTACCGTGGTCGAAGCTTGCCACGCTTCCCGAAACGCACAACTCCCCTCCACGGAGATAGTTTCAGGAAGACCCAATCACCAATCTTGAACTCTAAACTCTTCCTCCTCACGTCCGCATAACTCTTCTGCCGATCCTGGGTGATCTTCAATCGATCCCGGATAACCTGTATGTCCTCCATCGTACTTTTCACCAAATCAGGACCAATAAGCCAACGCTCGCCCACCTCACTCCAACACAATGGAGTGCGACACTGCTTCCCGTACAGGGCCTCGTACGGTGCCATCTCAATACTGGCCTGATAGCTATTGTTGTAGGTGAACTCAATCAAATGTAACTGCTGATCCCAGTTTCCGCGAAACTGCAACACACATGATCTCAGCATATCCTCAAGAGTCTGAATGGTCCGCTCGGACTGCCCGTCAGTCTGAGGATGAAAAGCTGTACTAAATCGCAACCTCGTGCCCAAAGCTCGCTGCAACGCCTGCTAGAACTCAGAAGTGAACTGACTATCTCGGTCAGAAACAATGGACACGGGCACACCATGCAAGCGAACAATCTCTGATAAG
This sequence comes from Geum urbanum, assembly GCA_946800695.1. NCBI lineage: Eukaryota > Viridiplantae > Streptophyta > Magnoliopsida > Rosales > Rosaceae > Geum > Geum urbanum. The sequence goes on along the minus strand of OX326998.1, from coordinate 68,119,075 downwards.
TACAACTTGGCCAATCTACCCACTGATATCTTCCCCGGAAGTGCAAGAAAATGTGCGGATTTCGTCAATCGGTCAACAATAACCCAAATGTCAGTGTTGCCCGCCGAAGTACGCGGCAACTGATAGACGAAATCCATCGTAATGTGCTCCCACTTCCAAACCGGAATCTCTAGTGGCTGTAGTTTCCCTGCAGGTTTCTGCCTCTCCGCCTTCACCTGCTGACAGATCAAACATCGACTCACGTATGCGGCAATCCCCTGCTTCATGTTGCGCCACCAATAGTACGCTCGAAGTGTATGAAACATCTTCGTACCTCCGGGATGCATCGCATACGCTGAACTGTGAGCCTCATCCAGAATCTCCTTCTTCAAGCTCTCATCTCTGGGCACACACAACCTGCCTCTGAACAACAACGTACCGTCGTCGCTCAATTGGAACTCTAGGCACACCATTCTGTATCATGGTCTTCTTGCCCAACAGGTAAGAATCTGAATCCTGAGCCTCTCGTACCTGATCAACCAATACGGGTCGAACCTGAAAACTGGCCAACAAAGCTCCCTCATCATCATATCCAAACACGGCACCTGTAGCTCGAAGCTCGGCTAACATCGATACTCGGGCCACACACGTTTGAAACAACGAGGCTCCAGGTTTCCGGCTAAGTGCATCAGCCACAACGTTGGCCTTCCCCGGATGGTACTCGAAAGTACAATCATAATCGTTGATCAACTCCATCCATCGGCGCTGCCTTATATTCAGATCCGGCTGCGTCCGCAAGTAGGTGAGACTCTTGTGATCAGTGTAAATCTTACACTGAGCACCATACAAATAATGCCTCCAACTCTTCAACGCTAACACGATAGCGGCTAACTCCAAATCATGCGTCGGATAGTTGACCTCATGCGGTTTCAGCTGCCTGGAACCATAGGCCACAACTCTACCATGCTACATCAACACACAGCCAAGCCCCAACTTCGACGCGTCGCTGTACACAACAAACTCACCACTGTCGTCTGGCAATGTCAGAACCGGTGCGGTAGTCAATCTCTCATTCAGGAGCAAATAACTCTCCTCGCACCCATCAGACCACCCAAACTTGACACCCTTCTTCGTCAATCTGGTCAGTGGTGTAGCAATCCGGGAAAAATCCTGTACAAATCGTCGATAATAGCCTGCTAACCCCAAGAAACTCCGAATCTCCGGCACAGTAGTGGGTCTACTCCAGTTCAGCACGGCCTCGGTCTTGTCAGGATCAACACTGACTCCCTCGGCCGAATGAAACCCTTCTCTAACAATTCCTGGAGCTGAATCTGCAACTCTTTCAACTCCGCAGGCGCCATACGATACGGTGTCTGGGAAATCGGTCCTGTACCCGGCAACAACTCAATAGTAAAATCAATCTCCCGTACAGGGGGTATACCAGGTAACTCCGCTGGAAACACATCCAGAAACTCAGACACAACCTCAATGCTACCAAGATCCGACACTGCAGCTGTAGTGTCCATAACATGGGCTAAGTAAACGACACAACCCTTCTTCATCAACCGATCTGCCCTCATCGCGGAAATCAAACACGGTAGTGAAGTATTCTTCTCGCCACGGAACAGTATCTCGGGTAACCCTGGTCGTCGAAACGCGACCTCCTTCCTGTGGCAGTCAAACGTGGCCCAGTGCGACTCCAAAAAGTCCATACCCAAGATCAAATCAAAATCCACAATATCAAGCAGTAACAGATCTGCGGCTAAACCGTGGCCATCAATAAACACCTCACAATCTCTGTAAACCCAATCGATGCTCACAACCTCACCTGACGGATACAACACTCTCCACAACCCCGGAAGTGGAGATGCAGGTACCGTAGCTAATGATGACAGTCTAAATGATATAAATGAATGTGTGGCACCTGGATCTAACAATGCAAGTACAGGAATACCAAAGACATGTAACGTACCAATAACGACCTCCGGTGAAGCTCTGCCCTCACGTAGAGTCATAGCATGAACCCTCGCCTGTCCGGCTGGTCGTCCTCGCTGGTACTGTCCCTGCTGTCTGCCCTGGCCTGCAAACTGTGCTGGTCGAGCTCCCGAAGTGGCACCTCGCTCTCCTCCGGAACTCTGGGCTGCCTGACCATCAGTATCAAACAACTGAGGACACTCCCTCAAATAGTGACCCACCTGGCCACAATGATAACAAGTAACAAGACCTCGCCGACATGGACCAACATGGTGTCGGCTACAGAGATTACACAACGGGTACTCCCTCGGTACAGCAAAAGTGTCACCAGTACGCCGAGGATAACTAGAACCGCTGGAACTCCCACTAGCCTGTGGTCGCTGCGATCGATCTCTTCTCCATCTCGATCTCTGCCTTGGTACACCAACTGGTGGGTGATAAGATCCACCACCTGAGGACGAAGATGAACCGGTAGAATCAGAACTCTGCCTCTTTGAAGTCCCCTGACTCGGTCCACCTTCCTCAAACCGTCTCGGCTGATATCTCTGCTGTCTCTCCTGGTCAATATCCTCGCCTCGGAGTGCAGCACTGACAAACTCATCAAAGTTGTTCCGAGGCATCGTAGTCAAAGTCGCCTTGATATTCAGATTCAATCCCAGCTCAAACCTGCGACACTTGACTTCCTCAGTAGCCACCATATCCCGCGCAAAACAAGGCAAACGAGTAAACCGATCCCGATACTCAAGTACAGACAAACTCCCCTGCCTCAAGTTCGTAAACTCCTCATACTTGCGCTGCTGGGTAGCCTGATTAAAGTACCTCCGTATAAATAGATCACGGAACAATGTCCACGGGGTATCAGCTGGAACCCTGTCGGTGCTAACCCACCAAAAGTATGCATCACCCTCAAGTAAACCAACTGCTGCCACTGTCATCTGCTCAGGAGTAAACTGCAGATGCTCACCAACACGTTCAATCTGAACCAACCATGCCTCGCACATCTCTGGATCAACTGAACCCGAAAACACAGTAGCACCAGCTGTACGAGCCTTGACCACAGGGTCAAAACGCTCTTCCAAACGTAGCACTCACATCAGCAAGTCGCGCGTTCGGCGATCCTCATCAGGATCCTCATCCCGATCAACACGGGGACCACATCGAGGAGGCATCCTACTGATACAAGACAAGCATTAGGTACAAGCAGAAAGAACGTAATCATGAAACCGCAGATATTTGAGAACACAAACCACCCGAAGTATTGATGAGTACCGCTTGCCAGTCGGGTCATCACTCCAGTCATGCTGTACAAACTCAAATACCCTAAGCGTCATAACTACAAGAGTCTACAGAATCTGACAACCTAATGCTCTGATACCAAGCTGAAAGGACCCAATCCCGATTCAATTACCTAAACCGGAATCGAACCCCTTCTGAAAATACGAACCAACAAAAACTTTTCGAAATTTCGGCAGAGTTTCGTTACTATCGTGGAATTGCATAAACCTGCACCCTGAATATAACACTTCGTCCTACGCCACAAAAGCCAAACCGTGGGCACCAATCCCAACCGGATTTCTCAACATCATAATATAAGCAATAACAGTAAACATATTGTACTATGTATATATATATCCGAGAAAAATCCGTATAAACATGTATCAGAATGTATCAGAGCGACCTCTAGTGTAAATATATACAATATACACATCAATAGGCGAAACAAGAACCTACTGGAAAACACAGGTAGCTCAGATCACTAGCCTCCAAACCGCGACGTGAAAAACCTGAGTTTGAACTGCAAACTGGGCGCGGAAACCGAAAAGCCCAGGGGAAAGGCAAATAAAAATGTTAGAGTGAGTGGACGAAAATAAATATATGTCTTTCACCAGTTTATATACATACTCAATGTAAAACAGTGCGAGTTCGGAACACAACACATAAATATATATATACGGAGGTTGTCGGGCGACCTCTCAAGCCCGACGTCGGGTGAATCGCTCAAACTCGACAGTGATAGGCCAGGGGACCACTCAACCCTGGCGGCACGCAGGGGACCACTCAACCCCGCCCAGAGGAATCTCTCAACTCTGGTCCAGAGGAATCTCTCAACTCTGGTACATCGATGTAATAAATGCCATCACCAATAAACATATAACAATACCTCCGAAAACAACATATATCTCAACATCATATAATTTAAATACGGATAATCATAAAATCCACGAACTCGCAAATCAACTGTGAAAATATAAACTTGTCCACTCACAGATCTGCTAGCGCGAACTCGCGCTAATCTCGTGGTCCGGCGGAAGCTCCCTCGTCCGAAGCACGATCACGATCTCGATCTCCTGAATATTCAATAAACACAACTGATCAAAATCATAGTCCATAACTCCGTACTGAATCACGGAAACCAACCGTTCCCGGAAATATGCAATGCGGTACAAAATAATTAACGAAATTCCCGAAATCTCCACTCGAAACCCTCGACTGAAAATCGGCTACCCAAATCAATCCGAAAACCTCTGGACGATAGTCAGGGCGCGATTTCGAGAAAAACGATATTAAAATCGTCAAAATCTGAAAAAGTCAACATTCCACCATTGACCGCCGGCGGCGGCGGCGGCGCACAGTCAACGGAGAGATTCTCCGGCGGAGAAACTCCAGATCACAAGATCTTGACCATCCAAACCCTTTTCATAACTGGCACCCAGGTCAATTCCAACTCTAACCTTACCAAAACACATCAAAACCGAACGGAAAACCAATTTCCGGCCACCAACTCGGGTCCAACGAAACCTCAATCAAAACCTAATTAAAACACATGGTTAGACTCCCAAGGAGAAGGGGAGTCAAACCTCCTTATCCACCACCACAGTGGTTCGCCGGAGGACCTCCTCCCGATACCGGCGACGTAACCAAATCGGACTCACTTCGAAACCCCACAAACCGTAATCAATTCCTATAAATTCATACATGAAACGAAAGAGGAGCTCAAGGAGAGTCGAATTATACCCATAGCTTGGCCGGAGATGGCCGGAAAAGTCGGGTCGGCCGACGAGTTCAAACGGGTTGTCCACCTCCTTCACGGGTCAACGGGTAAGTTTCCAAATTTGGAAAGTCAACAGATGGTCAACGTCAGTCAAAGCTCAAACTGCCATTTTTGACTATTTCTCGACAATTCCCGATATTTATACTCGCGCCTTGGGTCAATCGACGATTCGAAATGGATAACCATCACGATTCGGATAAACACGAAACAATCGGATAAACTCGTCGGAAATCGAAACTTCGAATAATCACAAAATATTCCTCGGTCATCGGAAAAATCTTCCGGAACCGCGCTCGAGCTCGAAATCACGTACTCTACAATTTCCGTGAAGACACTCAACTCAAATTCTCGACCGAAAACATAGTCGCGAATAGAATCGGTAAACCACATATATAGCGTAAAACTGCAACTATGACCAATCTCGGGAATCGTGCGGAATACACAACTGATTCTGGTTCGGGTCGTCACAATAATTATGCTATTTTATTGTGTTAGTGCATTTTCTTTCATGTGATAGTACATGCAATTGATTACTGAAGTATATTCACCCATGTACTGTTTCTAGTATTGATGCTCCAGGGTTGAAAATTGACATGGATTCGACGCATGAAAAAAGGAGCGAGACACGCTTCACGAAGAAGTACAATATTCCACAACATGTTCTAATTTTGAGCCTTGATGATTATGTAAAGGAAGCATTCGACAATAAGGATAGGGATGACAAGGACATTGCAAAGGACATTGCAATATGGCTGATCATTTATCTACTATCAACGTTTTTCTTCGCAAATTCATCCTCTTTAGTCTCATGGAATGCAATAAACTTGGCTCAAGATTTGAATGGCCTTCAAAACTACGGTTGGTCCAAAATGCTTTTGAAACATTTAGAGAAGGGGCATGAAAAGCTAAAGAAGAGTCCATTGAATCTATTGGGCTGTTTCCCGCTAATAATGGTATGGTACTATCTTTATTGGTCTCTGATAGTATAAGTGTTGGTCTGCGATAGTATGTTTGTTGGTCTCTAATAGTGTATTTGTTGTGGAACAGTAGTGGGTTGCAGAGAGGACACAAATATGTCCAAGAGTTGAGGCGAGAAAGAACTATCCTCTTAAATTCGTGCATTGGCAGCTGATGAAGCTTCACAAAGAGCTCCAAAAGCTCTCTAACGAGGAGCTTAATGAGAAGATACATGTCAACATTCTGAAGGTATGTGTGAGGGAGGAGAACTTCCTTTGGTTTGAAGAGATCATGGATGCTCCCTCATTCAATATGTGGGTAAGTATCACTTTTTTGAACTAGTAGTATACTCATTGTCTCGTTCTTTCCAGTGGCACAGAGCATGTATCCCTTGTACTTTCCCTTGAGATGAGCAGCATCAACAAACAAAATAGGCACGTATGACACAAACCCCTTAATACAGCCACCAAAACATAAGAAGAAGCATTCAAAACGTCTAGTGAGCGGATTCACCTCCATGATGCAATGAGAACCAGGGTTGGTAGCCAACACCTTCTCACGATACCACGATAACTGAAAGTAGGAGTCACCTTCGTTACCCCGTACAGAACGTGCAACCAACTCTCTTACATACCAAGCCTTGCGATAAGACACATGCAAGCCATAAGAATTTTGCAATTTTGACATGATTTCTCTAGTCTTTACAGAAGGATTGGAATTCAAGTCAGAACAAACAATGAACTTGATGGCATGAGAACCAAGATGCTTACTCTTTTGGTCACGAATACCAGTAGTACATGTATGAGTGTTATTGAGCTCTCTGATGACAAAAAAGTTATTTTCCTTACATCTTAGAGCACGAACTTTCCAAGGACCGCCGCCTTCCTTCTAAGAACATTGTGCAACAATTCTATCATTGTGATTTTTGAAGTACTTGAAGGTAAAACTAGACTCGAATGCATAACGATTCAGCTTCTCCCTAAACTTGACAACACCACCTTCAAACTTATGATTGACATGGCTGATATAACTGGCCCATTCATTCGTCAAGTAAAGAATCAGAGCTTCTGGCCTAAAGCAAACAAAATAGTCATTTGGATCAAGAAGTTTATTCGAAGATGACGACGTGCAAGTTAGAGAAGAAGAAGTGTCATCAAAAGAGGATATGCTTGAATGCACAAGAGTACCCGAACTACTCTGCCCACAATCCCTAGCAACAATATCCACAGAGGCTACCTCAAGTTCGATCATGGTCTTCATCATCAACTTCAAGTCCCTATCACAAGATATCATGCAATTTGGATAGCGTGGCAATGAGAAACCAAGAGTGAAAGAATCCGGTCTCAAGAAAGGAAAATACGATGACACTTCCATCATCACATCAATGAAAGTTTTAGTAGGCATAAGATTGAACATAATTGTATGGTTGTTGTAGGTGCACTTCGCATACAAATCCAAATCCATGGCTATCAATCTGCAAATCAAATAAAAATGCTTACAAAACAGAAGTAGTATCCTTAATAGTCATCAGTAGTGTATTCACTCAACACTAATAGTACTATCAAATCCAAACACACACAGAACAACTTACTAGTGTATTCAATGGGATGCAACAGTGTACTCACTCACCAGAGGTAGTACTATCAAGTCAAAACACACACAGAACAGCTAACTAGTGTGTTCAATGGAATGAAGTAGTGTATTCACTCAACAGAGGTAGTACTCACAGTCTGTAATATCTCATAATTTATACGAAATATCAAAAACACACAAATCAGCCACATCAATCATACACAAACACCTAAATCAAAAGAGAAAACATACAATAATATCACTACAATGTGCCATACATAATCCAAAGTACCAAAATCAAAACCGAAATTCGAAATCGATGTGCATTTAGGAAATCTTTTATTATAGCTCAAACAAAAGCATCAATCGAACAACACAAAGCACAAAACATCTACAGGTGAATAGAATCGAAGCCTTACCGAAGCTTTTATCGCCAGAATCCTCCAATTCGCCGGAACTTCTTCTCACAGAAGCTTTTTTCGCCGGAATGTCCTCTCTCTCTCTCTCTCTCTCTCTCTCTCTCTCTCTCTCTCTCTCTCTCTCTCTCTCTCTCTCTCTCTCTCTCTCTCTCTCTCTCTCTCTCTCTCTCTCTCTCTCTCTCTTTCTAACACACATACACACAAACACAAAACTGATTGAGAGAATTGAGCTTCGTTTTGGAGCTCTCTCTCTCTCTCTAGAATGATCGCGCGACTCTCCTTCCCTCTCTCTGCGTTTCAGCCGTTTTAATTTGAATTGAATTTTGAAATCAGTAGATAGTTTATATATGAAGGGTAATTTTGGAAACTAATTTTTTTTTTAAGGAATGTATAATGACATTATGTGTGTAAAACTTATACAATTACCTTATGTGTACCATAAGGTCTCTAAGTGACGTTATGTGTAATTTCCTATTAAAAAAAGCATTGCCAAACACCCCATTCTTTTTCTAGTAAGGAACTTATTTGAATGGAAAATAAAAACTAGCTTTTCTTTTAAGAAAAATATTGCCAAAACATAGCCTATGTCGTCTGGCAATTCAAATTGGTTTCAGGGATGACTAGGAAGAGGTGAGGAAACATCTATACAAAAAGAAGCTGGCAATTTCCAGATTATATCGTCAAATTTGTTTTAGGGATGGCAATTTCCAGATCATATATGTCGTCTAATATCCATATTACTCTGCATAGATATCAATTTAATTGTCCTGGATGCCATACAGATTTATATATGTTCCTATTTGATTTCGATGAAACCTATATGCAACCAGAAGCTTGCTTCAACATCAACTAGTACTAAAATAATTCTAATAACTCAGGGTTTATTTAGTTGTAGTAGAAGTATAGTAGCATACAACTGTTTCTCACAAACAAAGATCTCGATCTTGTTTGTTAAAATACTTCGACTCTTATAGTTCGATTTCTTAAATCTATAAGTTCATCCCTGGAAGGCTGGAATCGAGCTCTAGCCTTTTCCTCTCAATCTTTTGTTTATTTTCAATTAGAAGATTAATTGATTGTAAGAATATTTAGAAAGAAAATATGGTATAAATATGAATTGGTAAAAGAATAATAATATGTACATTATATGACAATCCACGTAGGATCGAGACTTTCACCTCATGACTTAAACCTAAAATTATTTTTCAATTTCTTTAAAGATATTAAAAAAACCAGTAATAATGAAAAAAAAACACTTGGATGCATGGTTTTCTCTAGGGGTCATCATTTGGCCCGTGGGCTAAAAGTCCGGCTCGGCCCACAAAAAAACCCGCAAAAGCCCGCCAAGGTGGTTGGTGGGCCGACCATGATTTAGAGATCTAAAGCCCGGCCCGGCCCGACCCGCCAAAAGCCCGGCAAGGCCCGTTAGGCCCGGCCCGTCAAAGCCCGCACACATATTGACATATATCATTAAATCATTTAATGAATTTTAATCATTATACAATTTATACCTAGTTAAAGTTTACCTACACACATATTGACATATATATATATATGATATAGTGACTAGTAGTCTAATAGACTAATACTATATAGATATATATTTTATATTTGTGTATATATATTAATATATTACATATACATGTATAGATTGAATATTCGAATTCCATATATAATTAAATTTGTGTATCTATTTTACTATTAAGTCATTATTTAAAGTTTAGCATAAGTTAGGGTTTAGGTTTATGGTAAATTAGGGTTTAGGAGATTAAGATTTATGGTAAGTTAAGGTTTAGGAATTTGAGGTTTAGGGTAAGTTAGGGTTCCGGTTCTAGGATTTTATTGTAATTTTTTTAGGGTTTAGGGTTTGGGGTTTAGGGTTTAGGGTTTAGGTCCAAAATTTATAAAAATTAGGGACGGCCTACTTAGAATATTATGCACAACCAATCCAACCGTCAATTTTTTTTTATATATATAAGATAGTAGTACATATATCATTATACCTACACTTATATATATAATATAGTGACTAGTACTATATATATATATTTTTTTTATATTTGTGTATGTCTATATTAATATATTACATATACATATATTGATCAAATATTGGAATTCTATATATAGTTATATTTGTGTATCTATTTTACTATTAAATCATTGTTTAGAGTTTAGGATAAGTTAGGGTTTAGGTTTAAGGTAAGTTAGGGTTTAGGGGATTGAGATTTAGGGTAAGTTAAGGTTTAGGAATTTTGAGGTTTAGAGTAAGTTAGATTTTAGGTTTTAGGAATTTTGAGGTTTAGAGTAAGTTAGGGTTTAGGGTTTAGGGGTTAGGGTTTAGGGTTTCATTGTAATTTTTTTTATCGATTTACACAGTAAAACAGTAAATATAATAGATGGTTCAGATTAGATCTTGTAATTTTCAATGGTGAGAGTTTAATTGAGAGTGTGTGAAATGACATAAATACCCTTCTCTTATATATTGCTTATTTTTCCAATGGAGAAACTAGATAAATTAAATTTTTATGTCAATTTTTTTGACACTATGAGATAGATATGTAATTTACAAGAATGTGTGTTAAAATTTTGATCTTGAAAAATTCCTTTAGGGATGGGTAATTTACGTTTTAGTTGTAAGGGTACTACGGTCACATTTAGCGAAACTCATAGATGTAGGTCTAAATCAAGTCCAAAATTTATAAATTTTTAACGGCATGCTTAGAATATTATGAACAACCAATCTGACAGTCAGTTTTGTAAAATGATGATACATGATCGATTACGTTTCACAAAGGTCTTTCAACCCATATAACCAAGGAATAAATGTAAGAACATTAGTGTGCATGTAGAGAATTCAAGCAATATAAGAATTAAAAATGTTTTAACAATAAAGAAGGCCATATATAATAGTTCACCTTGTAATAAAAGACACCGTACGTAAAAATTAGCCTGTACGTTTGGATCCCAGTCAATACAATTAAACAAAATTTGTGAAAACACTAAAATACACTCATCTTATTTTCCTATGGGGGGAGTAGATAAATCAATTTTTTATGTCAATTTTTTTGATACTATGAGATAGATATGTATTCCATAAGAATATGTGTCCAAAATTTGATGTTAAAAAATTATTTTCGGGAGGGGTAATTTTCGTTTTAGTTGTAAGAGTACTATGGTCACATTTGGCGAAATACATGGATCGATGTCTAAATCAAGTCTAAAATTTATAAAATTTTAAATGCATGGTTATAATATTCTAACCAATCAATCTAACGGTCAATTTTATAAAATAATTAAACATGTCCGATTAAGTTTCACAAAAGTATTTCATTCCATATAACAAATGAACAAACGTAAGAACATTAATATACATATGGAGAATTCAAGCAATATAAGAATTAAATATGTTTTAATAATAAACGAGGACATGTAGAAAATTCCATCTTATAGTGATAAACATCGTACGTAAAATTTAGACTCGTCGGAGTACGTTTAAACCCCGGTGCATGGATGAAGGTTACGTTTATTTTGAAATGTCTAAATTTTTTAATAATTAAAGCCCGATAGGCCCGGCCCGCAAAAGCCCGCAAAGCCCGCTTGAATGGGCCGGGCCCGGATCCTTATATAAAAGATAAAGCCCGGCCCGGCCCGGCCCGCAAATATTAAAATGTTGTTAAGGCCCGGCCTGGCCCGGCCCGTGCCGACTATACATGGGCCGGGCTGGGCCGGGCCGGACTTTTTACCGACCCCTAATTTTTTCCATCAAACACCAAAAACAAAGTTCTCTTCAACCGAAAAAAATAACATTATATATGTCTCCCCACGACGCATGTGATTAATCGTATTCTACTAAATGATTAATATTATTTTGTTTCCTAAATTGGGAAATTACCAAAAGATAATCTACTGGTGAGCTGTCGAAATCCTACTGGCTTAGACACTATAAAAATAAAATAAGGAGAAGGTCAATGTCGTCATTCCACCATCGTGTCCCGCATGCTCAACTTTTTAGTTTAATTTTTTATTTTATTTTATGATCCTCATCTACAGCTTGTTTTGCTCTCTCATCATCTTCCCCTCCTAAATTCACTACCAGCCAAACTCTCTCTCTCTCTCTCTGCGGAGCTCCGATCCGGAAAATGGCCACGGTTCTCGAATCCATCGTCGTTCCTCGCTCCTCATCCGCCGCTCTTTCTCCGATCGCCTCCTCCTCCTCCTCCTCCTCCTCTGTGTCTTCCGTATCCGGCCGCCGCGCTTCGTTCCCTCACTGCAGTGGCCTCAAGATCAGGTCGTCGGCTCATCATACTCCTCGCTCTATCGGAACTCTCTGCTACGGTTCAACTTCTTCTAGACTCGCTCTTCGCCGCCGTGGACTCGTCGTCTGCGAGGCTAAGGACACCGCCGTCGAAGGTCAGCTTCCTTTTCTCTATTTATTCAAAATTTCGGATTCATTTTATGTGTATTGTTAGATATCTGTAGATGTAAAGTAGAAACATGCATGGATTCAATTCAACTCTGAAGTTTTTTATTTTTTTTGTTATTTCCGCATTTTGTTATGTATAGAGATGGTTTGATGGTTAAGCGAAGATAGATCGAAGTGGTTGATTGTTTAAAGTAAAGTTGTTCAAGCTTGTAGTGGCTGTTTTTGTTAGAATCGTAGCTGAGGAGATGAGTAAAACACAATTCTCTGGATATTTGTGTAAGTTGACTTGGTTACTGGAATAGTGGAATCCATAATGATTTAAGAAATGAATGATAGTATTTGATGATCAAATACTACAAATTGAGAGATAGTAGTATTCGAACTGCCTATGGCAACTTGGGAATTGGAAATGACTCAAATAGGTTATAAATACAGGGAACATAGGAAGAAGTAGGAAGTGAAATCTTATATATTTTATGTTAGTAAATGTCGTTCCCCTTGTGGTGTCGTGTAGTTGTTTGATTGAACCAAGTGAAAGTGAAATGGAGCTACTGTTTGATGGCTTATAGGCAAGCCAATGGTGAATTCAAGGACTTGTAAGTGCTGGACGATAAAATCATTACAAAGTTCAATATTAACTGTTAAGAGTTCAGGCTAAATGTTGATAGAAGTATGGTGAGTTGGTGAGTGATCACTGAAGGTGGAAGCTAATTACTAATCCATTAATGTGGGGGGGGGGGGGGGGGGGGGTAGATCTTGGCTTAATCTATGTTTTAAAATGTGGCCCGCAATATGCGTAAAAACCCACCTTAATGTGAGGCTACCGAAAAATGCATCGATCTACCGAAAAAAGCTTTAAAAGCTCAAAAAACGTTTCAAGGCTTACAAAGCGGTACAAAAGGCTTAAAAAGCTTAAGCCTTAAAACCGCGTTTTAATTTTTTGTTTCTGAAGCCCATTAAATGAATTGGGTTTTAATAGAATGGGTTTTGAGAGAGGGTTTCTCTGAGGCTTTCTCTTTCTATGAAACCCTTCCTATACATATCAGCCGCACCATCTCTCTCTCTCCTCTGTATCACAAAATCTCAATCTCTAGCAATCCATTGTTAGTTGGACAAGTTTCCGGTGATGTTGGAGAGTGATGAGAGATGTTGAAGATTGTGATGATATTGATGATGGTGATAGCTTGGATGGAGATCAGTTACTTGATGAAGATGATGAATGCGAATCATGAAGTTGATTATGTTACTTGATGATGTTATGCACTTGTGCTTAGTTTTGAGACTTTAAATGTTTATGTTTGGGGGTTTTGGACTTGTGTTTATGTTCAAAACTTTGAGACAATGCATATTTATGTTTATTGAATTTCCAAACATCGATATATATATATATATATTGTTTTTCATAAAGCTTACGCATTTTTACGCGTTTTGCATTAAAGCTTCACGTATGTGAAGCTCTCGATTGACCTTGTCACGTCCACGTTTAACGTTTTAAAACATTGGGCTTAATTACTGTATGATATCAAACAATCAAAGTCACTTTAGAAATAGTTTGTCCATTATCTTGAAAAGGTAGCAGAATACTTGTGGAGGATATTTCAGTGACCAATAAATATATCTACCTTGTATGTTAGAAGTGAAGCATCAGAATGTGGAAAAATGTTTTTATCATAAAACATTGAATATTTGCGGTAACTTATCAAAAGAGAAAATTGAATGTGATGAGAATATTTTGGTGTTTGAGTTCTTATGTGTACTTACGAGTAACTGTACTGCTGATAGTATGCTGTTCTGAAAAAATGGATTTTCTGAAACAGCATACTATCAATTATAGCTGGAATTGATTTTCAGATATACATTTACCTACTTTCTGATAATGTGCCATTCTGAAAAATTGCAGTACCCGCTGTTTCTGATGCATTATGGCAGTCACTAGTTCTTGACTCTGACTTGCCTGTTTTGGTCGAATTTTGGGCCCCGTGGTGTGGACCATGTCGTATGATTCACCCTATAATCAATGAACTTGCGAAGCAATATGCTGGGAAACTCAAATGTTACAAAGTAAACACCGATGAGAGTGCTTCGGTTGCAACCCGATATGGAATTCGAAGCATCCCCACTGTCATCATCTTCAAGGGTGGTGAGAAGAAAGATGCAGTTATCGGGGCTGTTCCCAAATCCACATTAACCACCAGCATAGAAAAGTTCTTGTAGAGGTGGTAACTAATTAATGAAAGTCTTTCTCAGGAACTAAGTTGTGTTTTGTATTTTTTTTACTTTTCTTTTCTTTTAGAATCTACGCCTTCTCTCAGAGTTTAGATTCGCGTTTGCTGCTGTATAGTTGTTTGGAAGATTCTGTAAACGTTATATAATTATAACATTTGAATGCTATATAACGTTACTAGCATTCTATAAATGTCACCAAGGAATCTCTTTGAAAACGTAGGTGGTGCATTTTGATTATTCTTGGTTTACTTTCTGTATCCTTTAGTTTCTCCCATTCTGATTGAAGATCGTAGTGAGATTTGGTAGAACTGGGACGTAGATAGAATGTAGAAGTAAATAGAATCACATATAATTACTGTCCATGGTGCAAAACAATGAGAGGATCCATTCAGACGTTCATTTTGGACTCGATACCAAACAAGTCTTGAGCTAATCCTGCTTTCTGGCTAAGCTAGGGGTAGGACCAGAGAAAAATTCGGTGAAAAATTCCGTTCATCACACTGAACAGAGTTTGCATGAGAATTAAGGGAGGTAAAATTGACACTCTTTTTTTACAAATTATATTCTATTTCTTTATTTTTTATATGTATTTTCATTACATTTTGTTTAAAATGTGGAGAATGAAAATGTGATTTGTAAGAAAAGTGTTAATTTCACCGCCCAAGTTTTTTGAGTTTCCAGAACCAAACTCTTTTGACTCAATTTTGTTTCCCCCATAGAAGCATGAGTTTTCTAGAAGCACAAGTCAAATAGAACACAAATGTTTGGAATTTTTTTTTATATTGATAAATCTTAAATTGGGTATATATACAAGCATACTTATAGCTGTAGAAGAAAACCTAATCAATTACAGAATCATACTTAATTACAGAATATACACCTCCTAAATAAATAAGGAGTATGACTCACTCTCACACTCCTCCTTATGTTGGATCATACAAGTCTTGAATGTCCAACTTGTCAAGTGAGTCACTGAATGTCTTGAACGAAACAATTTTAGTAAGGATGTTAGCTAATTGCTCCTCTGAATGAACAAACGGGAATGAGATAATACGAGCATCTAGTTTTTCCTTGATGAAGCGTCTTTATCAATTTCTACATGCTTTGTCCGATCATGCTGAACAAGGTTATGTGCAATTTCAACTATAGCAGTGTTGTCACAATAAAGAGGCATTGACTGTTTCTGCTTGAAACCTAAATCTCTTAACAAATATTTTAGCCACAACAACTCACAAACTCTTTGAGTCATACCTATATACTCAACTTCTGTACTAAAACGAGCCACCACATTCTGCTTCTTGCTCATCCAAGTAAACAGATTTCCACCAACAAATGTGAAGTAGCCAGAAGTAGAACGCTCGTTAGTGATGTTCCCTACCCAATCTGCATTAGTGTAACTGCTAGTCCCCAAATCTTCATGCTTGCGAAACACAAGACCTTTACCAGGAGCAGACTTCAAGTACCTCAAAATCCTTATCACAACATTCTTATGATCTTGACTAAGATTATGCATATACTAGCTCACCACACTAACAACATAAGCAAGATCAGGTCTAATGTATGACAAGTAAATTAATCTTCCAACTAACCTCTAATACCGGGACTTGTCTGTAGGAACCTTATCAGGATACTCTGCAATCTGACGATTCTGTTATATAGGTGTACCAACCGTTTTATAGCCAAGCATGTCAGTCTCTGCTAACAAATCTAGAACATATTTCCTTTGACTCAACATAATGCAGTCCTTGTTCCGAGCGACCTCAATACCCAAGAAATATTTCAAGTTCTCAAGGTCCTTCATCTCAAATTCAGAATACAACTAAACTTGTAATCTCTTGATCTCATCGAAGTCATCACCTATCACAACTATATCATCCACATAAATAATCAAAGCTATCAGCTTACCCTGTCGATGCTTCAGGAACAAAGTGTGATCTGAATTTCTCTGTCTATACCTAATCTTTTTCATGAAAGCTATGAACATTCCAAACCGCTTCTTAGAGATTGTTTCAATCCATACAAAGACTTCTTCAATTTGTACACCACCTTCTTTCCTGTAGAATTACCATACCCTGGAGGAAGATCTATGTAAATTTCTTCATTAAAATTTCCATGAAGAAAGACATTCTTCACACTAAACTGTTGCAAGGGCCAATCCAGATTAGCTGCCAAAGACATGAGGTCGACTCGAATGGTATTGATCTTCGCTATTGGTGCAAATGTCTTATCATAATCCACTTCATATTTCTGAGTATATCCTTTTGCAACTAACCTAGCCTTGTATATGTCAACTGAGCCATCTGTATTATGCTTCACAGTATAAACCATCTACACCCAACGGTCTTCTTTCCAGGTGGTAAAGGTATCAAGTCCCAAGTACCATTCTTGTTGAGAGCATCCATCTTAACCTCCATTGTCTTAACCCACTTCTCCTCCTTGATTGCATCATGCACTTTAGTAGGAATAAACACGGCAGATAATTGATTCATAAATGCTACATAGGGCTTATATAGTCTATGGGTTGACACATAATTAGCTACATGACACTTGGCTTTAGCTGACAAGAGAGGCTCATATTTTTTTGAAGGTTGACCATGGGTTAACCTAGCAAACAAGACTCAACCAGACTCAGGTATACTAGAATTTGACAAAGGAACACTACTACATACCTGAGGTGATGACAGGTTAGGAGAGATCATTGATGGACAGGAAGAGTCTGGACTTGCATGTACACCTTCGATAATTGGTGGTTGATTACTGACTAATTCTCCTCTTTTCGACGTGTTGGGCACTTGTTCGATATGTCGAACACTTTCAGAACTCGAAATAGACTTGTCAATTTCTGCCAGGATATTTTCGATGGGTCGAGGAATAGCTACGGAATGGTTCAGAGTGTCTCCTTCAACGGGTCGAGTGTCTGTCTCAACGAGTCGAACTGGATCTTCAAAAACAGGAACTGCTAAGGAACTTCCTTCTACGAGTCGAGGCCCCTCCTCGACGGGTCAAACAAGTGCTCTGGTTAGGGCACTTTCTACTGTAACAGTGACTTCTGATCCTTTAAACTAGTTTTCATAAAACACATTCTTCTCCTTCTCACTTTAAGATGCCGTAGGGAAAAAATAGCACAAGTCTTCACTAAAAGTGACATCCATAGTGACATAAAAATGTTGAGAAAGAGGATGGTAGCACTTGTAACCTTTCTGAGGGGTACCATAAGCAACAAACACACATTTGAGAGCTCGAACATCCAATTTAGATCTCTGATTCTTCTAAATATGAACATAAGCCATACAACCAAAGACACAAGTATGAAGTTTGTTGAGAGATGGGATGACAACATGTTTAGACAATACCTCAAAGGGAATCTGATTCTGAAGAGCGAAAAATGGTAGGCGATTGATGAGATGAGAGGTACATAATACAGCTTCACCCCAAAGATATTTTGGCATGTTGGCATTGAGTAAGATGGCTATTCCCATATCTAGGACATGGCAATTCTTTCTCTCAGAAACTCCATTCTGCTCCGATGTCTGAGGACAAGTAATCTAGTAAACAATTCCATGCTACTGAAAATAATCTTGGGAAAAAATGATTGACAAACTCCTTTCCATCGTCAGACCGAAATACTTTCACACAAGCATCATACTGAGTTCGAATTAGACTATGAAATGTAATAAAGGCATAAAACACAACATCCTTCTTTTTTAGCAACACAACCCATGTTAGTCTTGTAAAATCATCAATGATCATAACAAAGTATCTCTTTCCTTTTAAGGTTGGATTCTTCGAAGGCCCCAAATAGCAGAGAAGATCAACTTAAATGGTGCTGAACTAGAGTGAGAACTAAGAGAGTAGCTGGACTTATGACTTTTAGCAAACACATGGGTTTCACAATG
This sequence comes from Geum urbanum, assembly GCA_946800695.1. NCBI lineage: Eukaryota > Viridiplantae > Streptophyta > Magnoliopsida > Rosales > Rosaceae > Geum > Geum urbanum. The sequence continues at coordinate 68,100,577 of OX326998.1, read as the reverse complement.
GAGAATAGACTCTTTTACTCCCAAAAAACAATGATGGCATTGAAAGGACCCAACCCCGATTTAGTTTCCTAAACCGGAATCAAACCCCTTCTGAAAACACGAACTTACAAAAACCACAAAAATTTCGGCAGAGTTTCGTTACTAACGCGAAATTTCCATTAACCTGCACCCGGAAAATACACTTCAACCTATGCCACAAAAGCCAAACCGTGGGCACCAATCCCATCCGGATTTCTCAATATCATAACAATAAAGTAAAGCAGTAATCAAAACTGTACTTTACAGAAATCCGGAGAAAACATACGATAACATATTAGTAGTGTATCAGAGCGACCTCTAGTGTATATATACAAAAATATACAACAGTAGGCAAAACAAGAAACCTACTGGAAAAGAAAGGTAGCTCGAACGCTAAGCCTCCAACCGCGACGTGAGAAACCAGAATCCGAATTGCAAACTGGGCATGGAAACCGAAAAGCCCAGGGGAAAGGCAATAAAATCGTTAGAGTGAGTGGACGAAAATAAACATATGCCTTTCACCAATTACATATATCATAAAATCAAGCAAAGCGAGTTCGAAAAATAAATGGAGGTGCCAGGCGAATCTCTTAAACCCGACGGTCAGGCAAATCTCTCAAGCCTGACAGTGATAGGCTAGGCGAATCTCTCAAGCCTAACAGGCACATCAGGGGAATCTCTCAACCCTGGATCTGACTATCGGTGATCAGCTGAGTAGCCAATGCATCGATGCTAAGTAATGACATCACCATATAAAATATAAAACAATACCTCTAAAAGCAATAAATAATCTCAACATCATATATAAATAAATACAGAAATCATGAACTCGCTACAACAATGAAAATAGAAAAGTCCATTCATAGGTGAGCACAGCGCGCACACGCGCTAATCACGAGATCCGGCGAAAGATCTCTCGCCCAACGTACGATCTCGACCCCCTAAATAATCACAAAATATAACTGATCAAAATCATAGTTCATCACACTGTACCACACCTCGGAAACCAATCATTTTCGGAAACATATAACTCGGTACAAAATAATCGACGAAATTCCCAAAACTCTTCGCATAAACCTTCGACTAAAAATCCGGCTTCCAAATCAACTCGAAAACCTCAAGGCGATGATCGGGGCATGAATACGAGCAAAACGACATATAACTCAACAGATTACCAAAAAGTCAAAGGTCGCCGGAGCTCCACCGTTAACCGGCGGCGACGGCGCGCCATCAACTGGAGAGATTTCCCGGCGGCCAAGCTCCCAAACTGTTCTCCTCCTCAAGCCAAGAATCTTTCCTAAAGGGATCACCACCATCCAGCACCCACCGTGGTCGGAAATCAGCTAGAAAGTATCACGGCCGAGAATCGCCGGAAAACTTTCCCGATCGATTCCGGCGCCGTCATGCCACCTCGTCCCTCCAAACCAAAGGAGAAATCATCCTTAGCCAAAACCCAACTGATTCCACCAAAAATCCTCACCGGAAAGCCACCGGAGCGCCGCCCCCAAATGAAGCCGATTCCGGCCGGAAAACCCAAATTTAGAACCACTCGTTCTACCTCAAATCGACACCAAATTACAAAATTCCAAGTTCTAAACAGTTGCAAATGAAAATGAAAAGAGGAATCGTTTCATACCCAAATCGGAGCCGGAGGTGGCCGGAAACGAAAGTTCGCCGGCGAGTAAAACGGTGGTAAGTTTTCTCCTTCGGTCAACGCGGGTCAACGTCTCCAATCTTGGTCAACGCCAGTCAAACTTCCCAAAACAGTGTTTTCGACAATTTTTCGACTATTTTCGATATTTATACTCGCGGCTCAGAACGATCGACAGTCCAAAACGGAACACATCCACGTTTCGGATAACTCAAACACGAATGGATAAACTCGACCAAATTTCACAATTTCAAATATTCATAACATATTCCTCAAATTATCCAAAACCGCCCACGAACTCGAAATCACGCGTACAACAACTCTCGAGAAGAGACTCAACTCAAATTCTCGTCCGATAATTAAGTCATGATCAATACCGCCAATTCAATCAATTTACGGAAAACTGCGATTACGCGTAAACTCATGGATTAAGCCGATTACTATACTGATTCTGGTTCGGGTCGTCACAAATCTACCCCCCTTAAAAAAAATTCGACCTCAAAATTTACGTATCTGCTAGGTGAACAGATGAGGATACTGCTCCCGCATACGCTGCTCAGTCTCCCAGGTGGCCTCCTCAACCGAGTGATTCTGCCACAAGATCTTCACCAGCGGTATAACACGGTGTCTCAACTCCTGCTCAAGCCGATCGAGAATCTGTACCGGCTCCTCCACATATGTCAAATCCTCTCGGATGGGTAGCTAATGTGGCACTAACACATGTGATGGATCTGGAATATACTTCCGCAACATCGAAACATGGAAAAGATTGTGTACACGAGCCATCTCAGCAGGCAATTCAAGTCTGTAAGCCACGGCACCAACCCTCTCGGTAATCTCATACGGACCAATGTACCGTGGTCGAAGCTTGCCATGCTTCCCGAAACGCACAACTCCCCTCCACGGAGATAGTTTCAAGAAGACCCAATCGCCCACATCGAACTCGAGACTCTTTCTTCTCACGTCCGCATAACTCTTCTGGCGATCCTGGGCAATCTTCAATCTGTCCCGGATAATCTGAATGTCCTCCATGGTGCTCTTCACCAGATCAGGGCCAATAAGCCATCGCTCGCCCACCTCACTCCAGCACAATGGAGTGCGGCACTGCCTCCCGTATAAGGCCTCATATGGTGTCATCTCAATACTGGCTTAATAGTTGTTGTTGTAAGCAAACTCAATCAAATGCAGTTGTTGGTCCCAATTTCCTCGAAACTGCAAAACACAAGACCGCAACATATCCTCGAGAGTCTGAATAGTCCGCTCAGACTGCCCGTCAGTCTGAGGATGAAAAGCTGTACTAAAACGCAATCTAGTACTCATGGCTCGCTGCAATGCCTGCCAGAACTCTGAGGTAAACTGACTATATCGATCAGAAATAATAGATATAGGCACACCATGCAGTCGAACGATCTTTGACAAATACAGCTTTGCCAATCTGCCCACTGAAATCTTCCCCGGAAGTGCAAGAAAATGAGCGGATTTCGTCAATTGATCAACGATAACCTAAATACCAGTATGACCCGCTGAAGTATGCGGCAACTGATACACGAAATCCATGGTAATGTGCTCCCACTTCCAAACTGGAATTTCTAAGGGCTGCAACTTTCCCACAGGCTTCTGCCTCTCCGCTTTAACCTGCTGACAAATCAAACTTCTGCTCACATATGCGGCAATCTCCCACTTCATATTATGCCATAAGTAATAAGCTCGAAGTGTACGAAACATCTTCATACCACCGGGATGCATCGCATACGCCAAACAATGAGCTTCGTCTAATATCTCTTTCTTCAGACTCTCGTCTCTGGGTACATATAATCTACCTCTGAACAGCAATGTACCATCATCACTCAACCGAAACTCTGTTGGCACACTATTCCAAATCATGCTCTTCTTGTCCAACAGGTAGGAATCTGTATCCTGAGTTTCCCGCACCTGGTCAACCAATACCGATCGAACTTGGAAGCTAGCCAATAAAGCTCCATCATCGTCCCACTCAAACTCAGCTCCTGTGGTCCGAAGCTCGGCTAACATGGAAACTCTAGCCACACACACATGAAACAATGAAGCTCCGGATTTCCGACTGAGAGCATCAGCAACGACATTAGCCTTCCCTATATGATACTCGAAAGTGCAATCATAGTCGTTGATCAACTCCATCCATCTGCGCTGCCTCATATTCAAGTCTGGCTGCATGCGCAAATAAGTGAGACTCTTGTGTTCGGTGTATATCTTGTACTGAGCTCTGTACAAGTAGTGTCTCCAACTCTTCAACGCTAATACAATAGTAGCCAACTCCAAATCATGCGTCGGATAGTTGACTTCATGTGGTTTCAGCTGCCTAGAACCGTAGGCCACTACTCTACCATGCTGCATCAGAACACAACCAAGCTCCAACTTCGATGCATCGCTATAAACCACGAACTCTCCACTATCGTCGGGTAGGGTCAAAACCGGTGCAGTAGTCAACTTTTCCTTCAGGAGTAAGTAACTCTCTTCACATGCATTAGAACACTCGAACTTGACGCCTTTCTTTGTCAATCTGGTAAGTGGCGTGGCAATCCGTGAAAAATCCTGCACAAAGCGCCGATAGTAGCCTGCCAAACCCAAGAAACTCCTGATCTCTGGTACGGTGGTAGGTCTACTCCAATTCAACACGGCTTCGATCTTGTCAGGATCCACGCTGACTCCCTCAGCTGATATCACGTGACCCAGAAACTTCCGGCTGTCCAACCAAAACTCACACTTGCTGAACTTCGCAAACAATTGATTGTCCCGCAAAGTCCGCAAAATCGCTCGCAAATACTTCTTATGCTAGCCCACACTCCTGGAATAAATCAGGATGTCGTCGATGAACACGATCACAGACTTGTCCAGAAATCACCTGAACACCCGGTTCATCAAGTCCATAAAAGCTGCGGGGGCATTGGTCAACCCAAACGGCATAACCAAGAACTCGTAATGCCCATACCGTGATCTGAAAGCTGTCCTGGCCACATCTGACTCTCTGATCCTCAACTGATGGTATCCGGACCTGAGATCAATCTTCGAAAACACTGAAGCTCCCTTGAGCTAATCAAACAAGTCGTCAATCCGCGGCAACGGATACTTGTTCTTCACAGTGACCCGATTCAGCTTCTGGTAATCGATGCACAACCGCATGGAACCATCCTTCTTTCGTACAAACAATACCGGAGCACCCCACGACGATACACTAGGTCGTATGAAACCCTTCTCCAGCAACTCCTGAAGTTGAATCTATAGCTCTTTCAACTCCGCTGGCGCCATACGATACGGTGCCTGAGATATAGGTCTAGTGCTCGGTAATAGCTCAATGGTGAAATCGATCTCCCGAACTGGAGGAATACCCGGTAACTCCTCCAGAAACACATCTGGAAACTCGGAAACCACCTCGATATCACAAATGTCTGGTACAGCAGCCGTAGTATCCATGACATGAGCTAAGTAAGCAACACAGCCCTTCTTCATCATCCGATCAGCCTTCATTACTGAAATCACACATGGCAATGAAGTATTCTTCTCACCATGAAATAAAATCTCGGGGAAACTTGGTCGTTGAAATACAACCTCCTTCTTGTGACAATCGAACATAGCACAATGTGTCTCTAAGAAGTACATACCCAAAATCACATCAAAATCGACGATATCCGACAATAACAAATCCGCGGCTAAACCATGACCTCCAACAAAAATCTCACAATCCCTATACACCCAGCCAATATTCACAACCTCACCGGACGGATACAACACTCTCCACAACCCCAGAAGTAGAGACACAGGTACAGTAGCTAAAGATGATAGTCTATATGACATAAATGAATGCGTAGCACCTGGATCTAGTAAAGTAAGTACTGGATAACCAAAGACATGCAACGTACCGATAACAACCTCCGGTGAAGCTCTGCCCTCGCGCAATGTCATGGCATGAACCCTGGCCTGCCCGGCTAGTCGTCCACGCTGAGGGTATCCCTGCTGTCCGCCCTGGCCAAAAATTTGTACTGGTCGAGCCCCAGAAGTGGCACCTCGCTCTCCTCTGAAACTCTGGGTCGCCTGTCCATCAGCACTAGCAAGCTGGAAACACTCTCTCGCATAGTGACCCTCCTGGCCACAATGATAACAAACGACAGGGCCTCGCTGACATGGACCAACATGATGCCTGCTGCAGAGACTACACAATGGGTACTCCCTCGGTACGGAAAAAGTGCCACCGGTACGCCGAGGATAACTGGAACTGCTAGAACCCCCACTAGACTGTGGTTGCTGCGGTCGATCCCTCCTCCATCTCTGCCACTGTCTAGATGCGCTAACTGGTGGTCTATATGGTCCACTGCCCGAGGATGATGCCGATCCAGAAGTATCAGAACTCAGCCTCTTGGAAGGTCCCTGACTCGGTCCACCCTCCTCAAACCGTCTAGACTGGTATCTCATCTGCCTTTCCTTCTCGATATCCTCACCTCGAAGTGCTGCACTCACAAACTCATCAAAGTTGTTCCGAGGCATCGTAGTCAGAGTCCCCTTGATGCTCAAGTTCAAACCCAACTCAAATCTACGGCACTTGGCTTCCTCTGTAGCCACCATGTCACGAGCAAACTGAGATAAGCGGGTAAATCTGTCCCGGTACTCAAGCACAGACATGCTGCCCTATCTCAAATTAGTGAACTCCTCATACTTCCGCTGCTGTGTAGCCTGGTTGAAGTATCTCCGCATAAACAAATCTAGAAACAAAGTCCACGGAGTATCAACCAGAACTCTATCGGTGCTAACCCACCAGAAGTATGCATCTGACTCAAGTAAACCGACTGCTGCCACTGTCATCTGCTTAAGAGTAAAACGCAAACGCTCACATACGCATTCAACCTGAACCAACCATGCCTCACAAATCTCTGGATCAGCTGAACCCGAAAAGAAAGTCGCACCAGTAGTAGGAGCTTTGACCACAGGGTCAAAATGCTCCTCTAAACGCAACACTCGCATCAGCAAGTCATGCGTCTGGCGATCCTCATCAGGATCCACATCCCGATTAACATGGGGACCACGTCGAGGAGGCATCCTACTAATACAAGACAAGCATTAGGTACTAGCACAAGGAACGTAATCATGAGACCTCAGATATTTGAACATATACAACACCCGAAGCATTGATGAGTAACTGCTGGCCAGTCGGGTCATCGCTCCAGACATGATGTACAGACCCAAATACCCTATGTGTCATAACTACAAAAGTCTACAGAACCTGACAACCTAATGCTCTGATACCAAGCTGAAAGGACCCAACCCCGATTTAGTTTCCTAAACCGAAATCAAACCCCTTCTGAAAACACGAACTTGCAAAAACCCCAAGAATTTCGGTAGAGTTTCGTTACTAATGCGGAATTGCCATTAACCTGCACCCGGAAAATACACTTCAACCTATGCCACAAAAGCCAAACCGTGGGCACCAATCCCATCCGGATTTCTCAATATCATAACAATAAAGTAAAGCAGTAATCAAAACTGTACTTTACAGAAATCCGGAGAAAAACATACGATAACATATCAGTAGTGTATCAGAGCGACCTCTAGTGTATATATACAAAAATATACAACAGTAGGCAAAACAAGAAACCTACTGGAAAAGAAAGGTAGATCGAACGCTAAGCCTCCAACCGCGACGTGAGAAACCAGAATCCGAATTGCAAACTGGGCACATAAATCGAAAAGCCCAGGGGAAAGGCAATACAATCGTTAGAGTGAGTGGACGAAAATATACATATGCCTTTCACCATTTACATATATCATAAAATCAAGCAAAGCGAGTTCAGAAAATAAATGGAGGTGTCAGGCGAATCTCTCAAGCCCGACGGTCAGGCGAATCTCTCAAGCCCGACGGTCAGGCGAATCTCTCAAGCCCGACGGTGATAGGCTAGGTGAATATCTCAAGCCTAACAGGCACATCAGGGGAATCTCTCGACCCTGGATTTGACTACCGGTGATCAGCCGAGTAGCCAATGCATCGATGCTACGTAATGCCATCACCATATAAAATATAAAACAATACCTCCAAAAGCAATAAATAATCTCAACATCGTATACAAAAAAATACGGAAATCACGAACTCGCTACAATAGTGAAAATAGAAAAGTCCACTCACAGGTGAGCACAGCGCGCATACGCGCTAATCACGAGATCCGGCGGAAGATCCCTCGCCCAACGTATGATCTCGATCCCCTAAATAATCACAAAATATAACTGATCAAAATCATAGTTCATCACACTGTACCACACCTCGGAAACCAACCATTTTTGGAAACATATAACTCGGTACAAAATAATCGACGAAATTTCCAAAACTCTTTGCATAAACCCTCGACAAAAAATCCGACTTCCAAATCAACTCAAAAACCTCAAGGTGATGATCGGGGCGCAAAACGACATATAATTCGACAAATTCCCAAAAAGTCAACGGTCACTGGAGCTCCGCCGTCGACCTCAGCTGGCGGCGGCGGCGCGCCGTCAACCGAAGAGATTTCCCGGTGGCCAAGCTCCCAAACTGTTCTCCTCCTCAAACCAAGCATCTTTCCCAAAGGGATCACTACCATCTAGCCACCACCGTGGCCGGAAATCAGCTCAAAAGTATCACGGCCAAGAATCGCCGGAAAACTTTCTCAGTCGATTCCGGCGCCGTCACGCCACCTCGTCCTTCCAAACCAAAGGGGAAATCATCCTTAGCCAAAACCCAACTGATTCCACCAAAAATCCTCACCAGAAAGCCACCAGAGCACCTCCCCCAAACAGAGCCGATTCCGACCGGAAAACCCAAATTTAGAACCACTCGTTCTACCTCAAATCGACACCAAATTACAAAATTCCAAGTTCTAAATAGTTGTAAATGAAGAGAGGAATCGTTTCATACCCAAATCGGAGCTGGAGGTGGCCGGAAACGAAAGGTCGCCGGCGAGTAAAGCGGTGGCCGGTTTTCTCCTTCGGTCAACGCAGGTCAACGTCTCCAATCTTGGTCAACGCCGGTCAAACTTCCTAAACAGTGTTTTCGACAATTTTTTCGACTATTTTCGATATTTATACTCGCGGCTCGGAACGATCGACGGTCCAAAACGGAACACATCCACGTTTCGGATAACTCAAACACGAACGGATAAACTCGACGAAATTCCGCAATTTCAAATATTCATAACATATTCCTCGATCGTCGGAATAATTATCCAGAACCGCCCACGAACTCGAAATCACGCGTACAACAACTCTTGAGAAGAGACTCAACTCAAATTCTCGCCCGATAATTAAATCGTGATCTATACCGCCAATTCAATCAATTTATGGAAAACTGCGATTACGCGTAAACTCATGGATTAAGCGGATTACTATACTGATTCTGGTTCGGGTCGTCACAGGCATGGACTTCTTCATAATACCAAAGGATGGATGACCCAATCGATAATGCCATAACCAAATTTCTCTTACTCAATCAGAATTCAATGTCAAAGCAATAGGTCTTGATGGTGCTTCTGTCTCCCCACTATACATGCAATCCAAGTGAAGCAGTCTCCCCCTTCGATATCTTTTGCCTATTATTGCTTGAGTACATAAATCCTGAAATACCACATACATAGGATAAAAGGTGACATAGCATTTGTTTTGGCAATTCAACTCATATACTGATAACAGATGATGGGATAGAGACGGAACATAAAGAATATTATGCAACACAAGAGATGGAGTAACTTGGACTGTGAAAGGACCCAACCCTAGTTTAACTAGTAAACTAGAATTAAATCCTAACGATTAATTAACTCTAAGAAATTCTATGAAAATTTTGACATAATTTCTCCAGAAAACTGAACAACCCAAAACCTGCAAGAAGAAAACATTTCTAACTAGATTCCCACAAATTAACAAACCATAGACCACCGATTGTTCATCCAGATTCTCAACAAATAACATAGACAAGAAACAGGAATTCAACTCAGGAATTAAAAACATAATTACAACGTGCTGGTTCTGACTACAAAGAGAACATACTCGACTACTATTTGAGTAGATGAAATTAACATAAACAACTGGAATTCAGAGCGACTTCTACCAACATAAGATACATATAAATAGATTTGATAGTAGACTGGAACCTACTGAATGAGGAGCTGACTGATGGACTCAAAGTCTTCGACGACACCACAGAAACTCAAGATTTATAATACAGCTTGGGCGACAGAAACCAAAAAGTCCAGGGAAAGGAATTTAAAATACACTACCGGATTAAGAGACATTGCCGGCGAATTTTAAATCGCCGGCAATGTTTTTTATCATTACTGGCGATTTTTGCTGGAAAAATCGCCGGTAATGTCTTTTTTTTTTAACATTACCGGCGACTTACAATGTTTCGATGGTAATGTAAAAAAAAAAAAAAAGACATTGCCGGCGACTTCATTTATGTCGCTGGCAATGTCTTTTTTTTTTTTTTACATTACCATCGAAACATTGCAGGCGATTTTTTCGGCAAAAATCGCCGGTAATGATAAAAAACATTGCCGGTGATTTAAAAATCGTCGGCAATGTCTCTTAATCCGGTAGTGATATAAAACATTAGAGTGAGTAGACAAAAATAACGTAAACTACGTAAACCGAAAAATCTGTAATAACATGCATTTTCGCTAATTTTTGTAAAATAAAGCGAGTTCAAATATAATAAACTGAAATAAAATATGGAGGTGGGCGCTCAGGGTGTTTGTCCTAACCCGGAGCGTCTTTAAGACTATAAATAAAAAGGTGATGGGATCATCTAAAGGGTTTTTCCTATCCCGAGACAATCTAGGTCGGCAGGGCGTTTATCTTATCCCTGTCTGACTCGACTAGTCAGTGATCAGCCGACTAGTCAAAGCATCGATGCTGAAAATAAAACCATCACAAACATACCTCCAAACCCGACTGTAATAAAAATACAGGAGACTATAAATTTGCATAAATATGAACTCGCAACAACTATGAAATATAAACATTTACTCACAAGTCTGCGACTTCTGTTGGGGTCCAGCGGAATTTCATTCGCTGTTGGGGTCGCGGTCACGATGTTCTATAAATATGGATCATACAATATCAGAATATATGGATCTATTCCGAATGACTTTTTGGATTTGTGAGGAATCTAGTAGTAAGACCAGGATTATTTGTTATTTTAGTCTTTGGTTCTACTGTTATGCTCATTAGTTTATAGTAGATCCTATAAACTACAACAAGCTCTTCCATGTCGTCTTTTATTGAGGTGCCATCTGTTTTGACTCTCAGTCGTAAACAGTGGACTGCATCGAAAAGTTTGGGATGCAATTCAAATATGCAACTTGGTTGCATAACGATGCTTGCAGGGTTCCCAGTAGCTTTTTTTTGAAAATTGGTCAGTCTATTGTCTGTAAAACGAATAAGACTGAGCAATTTATGCCTTCTCTGGCCAGTACTTTTATGCCGACTTGGACTGCTCTAATGTGCATAAATTTGTAGTTTCTTTTTCTGGCTTTAGTAACTTCCTCAGGTGTTATCAAAAGGAGATTTATTTCTCATGTTGTTTCTAGAGTGGTCAATTTGAGAATTTTGAGTTGATTGTTATCTATCATGTTAAAATTCTCTCTTTTGTAAATTTGATTGAATTCAAATTTTGGAATTGAAGAATTTTGAACATTTTCTTCAATTTCATTGAACTCGAATTCTTCAGAATTGAGCAGCTGTACCGCATTTTTCTTTCCAAAGAGGCTCAACATATTTATGTTATGAACATCTTCAGCCTTGGATTCCAAAAATCTAATGCTTGATAGATTTGTTGTTGGATCCAAAAGAAACCACTTTGGTGAAGGGTTTCCTCTTGGAACTTCTAGTGATTTAAAGTCATCAATTTTCTTTTTGATTGTCCGAGGAGGACTATCTCTTGACTTATTATGTTCTCGGGCTATACTTTGAACATAGTCAAGGATCTTCTTATGTTGAAAATTTGGTTCCTCAATTTTACTATTAACTTTTGTTAATAAATCTTTCTTGTTTTTCGGATGATTGGATATAATCCATTTTAGTTTTCAATTTCTATAATTGGTTACTGATCACTGGCAGTATCTTTAGATACTCTCTATTTCTAGCGATCTCTATTAAAGAATTTTGATGCATTGCATTATTCGAATTTAATAGAGAATCTAGTTTTTCCATTATTTTCTCAGAAGATATTCCCATCTTTGAGAATTTGTGTTGAGCTATAGCAAGCTCTAATACCAGTAAATGTGTGGATCTAACCAACAAGCTCAGATAGATAATCAGTGTAAATGTTGTTCGAATTTAGCTTTATCTTTTATACTAGCAGCTAAATAAGTTTACTTTACAGTAATTTTTCTATCAACTCTTGCTCTATCTTGAGGAATTTTTCTTTTCAATTTTTCTGAAAGTAATTTTTTTAATTTTTTTTTGCAGTTGTCAATAACTGGAATTAATTTATGTTTTCTACTTAAATTGCGCGTGGCTTGAAAATGAGAAATTTTGATAGTAAGAGATAACTGTTTACATTCGAATTTTGAGAATATATTTTAGCTGCAAATGTTAGACTAAACAAATTATGGGCTCACGACGCTTCAAAAATACATAATAATATGCAAAAGGAAGATTAAAATGATATGTTGACAATTTTACTCCTACAAGGTACTATTTTGGGCTATATTGCATAAGAACAGGTACTGTCTGAGTAGTTTTAAAAGACCAAGTACCAAAATATGAATTTAGTGATAGTCTAGGTACTATTTGAGGATTTTTCTCTAATTTTAATTGACTTGATCCAAAATGCATGTGGAGTCGAATAATTTAGAGCATATAAGATTAGGGAGCTTATGATATTGTGACTCTCTTTCTCCCTCAAATTTACTATTGGGACTCCCCTTTCTATTATAATTGACCTTTAAAAAAATGTATTAATTTTCTTCTCTTCTTACCCTCCTTTCTTTGAGAAATTTTGATAAATACTCACTTTTCAGACAATGAAATGGGTTTTACCTAACTTTAAAAAAAATGAAAATTACCCATATATTGAGATAAAATATCTTTAACACCCTTTCTTTTATTAGGACCTCCCTAACTCCGGCTACATATCCGATTAACACATATTTCAATATATGAATAGTATCAGTACGACATTACTTAATTGGTAGCAAATAAGTGCAACAAATCTAACTGCACACTACCAGAAATTCATACTTAGACGACAAAATCTTAATTATTTTGTCGCCTAAGAAAAACTTTCGTCGTCTACGTCTATCTTAGGCGATGAAAAATAATTTTGTCGTCTAAGAAAACACTTAGATGATGAAATATACATTCTTCACCGGTTTCGTAGCCTATGAATCACTTAGGCGACGAAAATAGTGTAGCGTCGTCTAAGTACGTACTACTTCTAAGACTACAAAACAAAATAATTCGTCGTCTAAGTTTACTTTTAGATGATAAAACATTTTTTGTCGTATGAGATTTTGTACTTAGACGAAGAATTATTGTCATCTAAGTAGTACTTAGATGATGCAACATTATTTTCGTCGCCTAAGGTGATGACTTAGGCGACGAAGCGTTTGCCGTTGTCGAAATATGTACTTAGACAATTAATGTTTCACTTAGAAGACGAAATATTTCGTCGTCTTATTGAAATCAATTATTTAGATCAGATTCAATTTTCAGATCGAGCATTTCCTCTCTCTCTCTCTCTCTCTCTCTCTCATCTCTCAAAACCTCTTAACACCACCTCCAGCCACAATTTTGATTTCTACGATTTTTTCACCTCCGGAGTTCTAGTCTACCCACCTATCTCCTTATCGATGAAAATATTAACTCATTTTTCTCGATTAATTATTTTGAATTTAATTGCATACGTAAAGACGTACAGTGATAGAGTTCTCTGGTAAAATACTCCAGCAAATCATTTCGGCTACTTTGTTTGCTTATATATATAGCGCATTAATTAGTTGTTAGCTAATTACATGCATGTGTTGATTAATTATATATATGATTAAAAGTTAGATTAATTAGTTGATAATTATATATTAATATGTGGATTAAATATGTAAATGTATTTTATTGTGTTATGTAGTTTAATTATCTATGATGAATATTAATTAATGTAAGTTAAGAATGATAAGATCGATGGAATATTTTTAGAATGACAATTTTTGGCTAACTAATTATGGCTTGTTCAATAAATTTATGTTTCGCTTAATTTTTGCATAACTATTTTTCGTTGATTCCCAGACTGCAACATTTGTACATGTCTCAATACACAGCAAATGCGATGATATGGTATGCAGAACAGAGAATAGATAACGATGTGCTCAGACACGTGGCAGATGAAGAGGTTTTTAAACATTTTGACAGGGAATTTCAAGACTTTGCAGCAGATGTTCAAAATGTTAGATTTGGACTTTTTACTGATGGATTTAATCCTTGGGGTAATAATAACATTGCTGTCAGCACTTGGCCAGTTATTATCATGCCATACAACCTACCTTAGACCATTGATTGACGAGTTGAAACTATTGTCAGAAAATGGTGTTCTAACTTATGACAATTTCACCGACACAATATTCATGATGAGAGCCGCAGTAATGTGGTCCATCTGCAATTTTCCTGCGTATGGGATGTTGGCATCTTGCGGAATCAAAGGATACAATGCTTATCCTATCTGCTTGGACAACGTTAACTCTAGTTGGCACCCGAGGATGGTGTGTTACATGGATCACCGTAGATAGCTTCCTCATGATCACCAGTGGCGACAAAATAAGGATAATTTTGACGGGACAATATAGAATAATCCTATACCCTGACTGTGGACTGATGAAGAGATTTTTAAGAGATTAAACAGCTTTAATTTCAGTATGTTGACCAATGACGATCATGTAAAGAAACTCAATCCACACCATCCAGACAATCTTAGATATTGGCACCACATGAGTATTTTTTTGAACTGCTTTACTGGTCGAAGTTGAAACTCAGGAACAACCTAGATCTCATGCACCTAGAAAATAATGTGTGCGACAACGTGGTAGGAACAATTCTCAGTAATAAGTTCAAGACTAAGGATACTCCCAAAGCGCAAAAAGATCTAGAATCTTTGAATTTATGTTGTTTCTTGTGGTTAAAGTGAGATAGAAGCGGTGTTTATAACAAGATGTCTGATGCACCTTACATAGTGAAGCCTACACAAAGGGATATTGTATTCAATTAGTTTAAAAGTGTTTGGTCTCCCTCTAATTATGCAGGGAATATATATCGATGTGTCAAAGTAAGGGAATACAAGTTCATTTGTCTAAAGATTCATGATTGTCATGTTATGCGGCAACGTCTAATTAGAGTGGTAATTTGACCATATTTTCCTAAAGACATCGTCGAACAAATAGTTACACAGTGTAGATGGCGGTAGAGGATATACGTGATACAGTTGAAGAAGTTGGATGTTGTTACGACCCGGAACAATATTACACAATAATTGGAACTTATGTAGTTAGTTGCTAATTAAATACGTTAATCATCGAGGGTAATTAGTTTTTACCGTTTGTAACTTTTGCTGGCGATTTTTCGAGAATTTATCAATTATGTTTTTCGAGAAATTTCTTTAGATAAGGTTGTAGAGTTTGTGAATACGAGTTTATGGCCACGTCAAGTGTTGAAATCGGAGTTACGACGAAAAAGTTATGGTCAATGAAAATTTTACTGAAATATCTTAAAACATTTTATCGCAAAATCGCAGATATAAATACGAGTATCTATTTTGGAAAATCAAAATTTTCCATTTTTGGAAACCGGGTTGACCTAAGTTGACTCGGTCTCTAGCGGCCAAAATCGTCGTCGTTGCCTCCGACGACGCGACTTTTTCCGGCTACATTTGGCCGTAAAATTGGTCAGGTTCTGTTGAGCTTAGGCCCCTCTATCTATTGGTGGCAACATCACCGACGTTGGTGGCCGAAGGAAGGAGTTTCGCAACGGAGAAGTCGGCCGGATTTGGGTGGAATTTCACGGCATATTTTATTTCAGTTTATTATTTTGAACTCGTATGATTTCACATAAATCAGTGGAAATACACAAATAGAATATTTTGTTTTTTTACACTGATTATGACTTTTTGTCCACTCACGCTAACGTTTTTATATTTTTATCTGCCTTTCCCTGGGTCTTTCTGTTTTCCGTGCCCAAATTACAGTACGTGCTTCTACTGCCTTTCCCTGAGCTAGATTTTGATCTCCAGAGGCTTTGAGTCCACCTGGTTATCATACCTTCCAGTAGATTTCGGCCATTAGCACTATATTTTCTTATATTTTTATTCTGCTTATAGAAGTCTCTCTAAATACTAATGTTGTAAAAAATAAATTTAGTATTCGTAGTGAATTGTTAGTATTGTTGGATTATGAGTTTTCAGATCCGTATTATTATTCCAACATTTTAATTAAATTACTTTCCGCACTTTATTGAGAAACCCGGATGGACATCGGTGGTCCACGGTATTGTTTGTGGGAAATCATAAGTGTGATTTTCTTGCAGGTTTCTGGTAGTTCATTTCGTAGAGGGAATTATGTCAAATTTTTTACAGAAATCCGTAGTTTAAGTCTTGTCTTGTCGGGTGTACTTCCTGCCTCTCGGTGTTCATTTACCAATGATAGTCATAGTCCTACAGTAGACCAACAACTAACTTTATCCTCTGCTTAGGTGTCAGCTGAGGACACATACAGTCACAAACTAGACCGATCACGATAAACCAGTTCCCACACACCACCACGTCGTGGGAACCAAGGAAATGCACAACACCTGCCTTATTGGCCCAAGTAACAAGATCGTCACGGTCCTCCCGTGGTGCTTATATCATGCGTGCAAATAGCTCATGGATCAGCTGAGCCAACGACTGCGCCTCATCCTAAAGAGGTGGTTGTTGAGGCATAATGGTCTACGAGTCCACCACTACTACTTAGGCCACAAAATCAGACAAAAAAAACTCGCTCAACTAGAAGACTCTGAATATTTAACAAAGCACAACACTTGGAGGTCATCATTTGAACGTTGAATATTTTTGATTATGTTGTTTATATTTTTGTTTGACCTGGTGGGTGACGCATTTGTTATAGCGGTAAGGCTACCGTCTATAGTCAACGTACCTACCACATCTTCTCCGGAATTGTGGTGAGTAAATTTATCCTTCTGGTGAGGTGATGTTAGTTAAATTATTTTACAGAGTTGAAGTGTAATGTTTGGAGGTTTTAGTTTGTCTACCGATCTAACACTTCTGGATATAATAGAATTTGTGTTGATCTTAGGCATGGACTTCTTGAGCCATCATCTGACGTTGATAGACGGTTATTGAGAAGTGGTGATTGGAGTTTAGTTTTCCTAAGATTTTGCTTTGTGGTGAGATAAACGTATTATTTTGTGCTTGGGCTCGGCCATGAAGGTTGTGATAATGTTGTGGGAGGAATGTACCATATACTTGTCACATGTGGTAACACTTTATGTCTCTACTTTCTATATTGATTCGATTAAAGAAGTTAGTGTGTATTCGGATGTATTTTCCAAGAAGTTAACAGGTTTACCTACGGTTCGGAAGAGATTTAATTGGTGAGTTATTATCGGGTATCGATTCTATAACTTAAGTATCTTATCGTATAGCTCTAGCTGAGTTGCAAGAGTGGCAAACTCAACATCAGGAATTGATCGACGAGAATTTTATCCGTTCCAGTATTTCACGAAGGGAGCACCAATATTATTCGCGAATGTGAAGGATCATTCAACGAGATTAAGCATCGCTTATTGGAAATTGAACTAAGTTTTGGGAAAGAATAATGTGCATTAATTACCAGGGGCCAATGATTTATTTAATCTTGATATTCCTTCTTCAAAACTCATTCGTTCTTTGAGAAATTCCAATAATTCAATTTTGTTAATCAAAAATCTTTTCACTTATGTTGTTTCTTATCTTGTTTGTGTTCATTTTATATCATGAACACATTTCCTCGTGAAGGGTACCATTCGTTTCGTGCCACTAACTTGAAAATATATCATATTAACATTGGACCGGTGGGGCGTATGTTATGTTGCATAGATTAAATCGTTTTAGCTCGATGTTAGGTATGGGTTTGCAAGCATTACAGCTATATATGGAGATTAGTGGCAGATGAGTATGATTTGAAATTTGTATGTTGCATGATTTCCAGATATCTCTTAGACGTGATTTGGAGCTTCCTATTGATAACCCAGTGTTTATCACGTGTAAAAGTATATGAGGATTTTATCCATGAGCACGAATTCCGACTAGGGTTATGCTTGGCGACGATGATTTAATTTATTTCTTCCATCTTTATAAAATTCAAATTTCTAATGCTACATGTTATCGAGAACTGTCGCATTTCTTGAATTCCGCAGTACTTTGACCATCTGATTAATTTTTATAAGTTGATGATTCGGCGTCAGTGGAATATAATGTCTATGATGGTACATTACAGAAGATTGCAGCAATTCGATTATTCAATCAAGATGATACTCTAATTTGAGTTTGACGTCCTTTTGAGCCTTTTTATGGTTATATGGATGTTTATTAAGGTAGTATGTATTTGGGAGTAATGAATTGTGGAGGTTCATGATTTGGTAATCATTATGATTCGTGAATTCAGTTAGGTCGTAGTGATTTATGTTTGGTGTATAGCTCTGTTAATTTTTAAGTAATCCGATCAGAGTGTGGAATTCACAGTTTATATTCTTGAGTTGAGATTATTGCAATACTTTCGTTATGCAGGTTTTTGGGTTCCTTAAGTTTTAGAAGAGACTACGCCCAATTTTCTGTAAAAAAATTGAAAACGGTATATGTTGGAAGTTCCTTGCGGATCAATCTTGTACCCATATTTGTTATGATTCTAAACTAGTTTGTTGGGTTCCCTATTTATGAATTTGGTAGTTTTAGTATCCACCTTATGGGTGAGTGTTCGTGATTGGACATCTCAATTAGTTTTCGGTGCTGGGTTCTAATGGCGATCTGTGTGCCACTTCTGTGTTAGAACCACACCACTACCCATGTAGTTATCTTTGTGGGACCTTGTTTTGTGCATTTTTGGATAAATCTGGTCGATAGAGTTAAAGTATGCTGGTAAATTTGACCATTAGTTTTGGCATGGTTATCGAAAGTTATTAAGTATGCATGTTATTGAATTTGAATTAGGTCGTTCCTAGTATCAGATTTATATAGAGTAGTTATTATGACTTCAGTTTTATTGAGCCTGATCTGTTGATGAGATGTTGCTTTAGTAACAAGGTTGTGGATCATTCTGTTAGCTGCAGTTGTTCTTATGAATTTGAAGTCAGTGACTGGAACATTAATTTGGAAATTCTTCCACTGTATGTTTATGTGTAAATTTTGAGGGCAAATTTTTTGTAAGGGGGGGGGGGGGGGGTAGATTGTTACGACCCGGAACAACTTATGTGGTTAGTTACTAATTAATTACGTTAATCATCAGGGGTAATCAGTTTTTACCGTTAGTAACTTTTACTGGCGATTTATCGAGAATTTATCGATTATATTTTTCGAGAAATTTCTTTGGATAATGTTGTAGAGTTTGTCGATACGAATTCATGGCCACGTCAAGTGTTGAAATCAGAGTTACGGCGAAGAAGTTATGGTCAGCAGAAATTTTATGAAAATATTAGAAAACGTTTTGTCGCAAAATCACGGGTATAAATACGGGTTTTCATTTTGGAAAAATCAAAATTTTCCATTTTTGGAAACCGGATTGACCCGAGTTTACTCGGTTTCCAGGGCCAAAATCCCTGCCAGAGGCGACGACGACATCACCGGTGTTGGTGGCCGGAGGAAGGAGATTCGCAGCGGAGTAGTTGGCCGGATTTGGGTGGAATTTCACGGCAGAGGTTGCAGCAACGTATGACATTGAAGTTATGGGGGTTTTGAATCCCAGACAGAGACGAGTCGATTGGGACACGTCTTGGCCCTTGCCGTGGCCGAACGCAGGGAATCAGGAGTTGAATTTTCTGGTTGCTTGATTTGGTGCCGGTAGAAATTCCGGCCGCTGCCGGCGGTGTGTTGTTAGGACCATAATTATGTACCTATTACGTTTCTAACTTTATGCTTATAGCTTGTTTTCTATGAAAAAAAACATTGTTATTATGACGTTTCCTTCTTTTGCTAGGAAATATGGAATTGGCTCGGAAATGTATTAAATATGAAGAATTAGATACTTAGTGGAGAAGACATATAAATTTCTGAGGTCAAGGGAGAATTTGGAGCAACTTTGGGAAAAAGACGAAATAGCTTCATCAGAGGTCGCTGGAAGTTGCCCAGAACCCGCCAGAATTTGTCACAGCCAGCCGGCCCACCTTGGCTGGCCCAATCACATGCAGTCCAGCCCAATAGAGGCCCATTAAGCCCATCTATGCTTACCAATCGGATTTGGAGAGAAAGAGAAGAAGTTGGACCGCATGATGTCACCATTTTGGAGCTTAGTCTTCCATGGTCTAAAATATTGGATCATGATCTCCCACATTCAAAGTTAACCTTTAGATCTTCCATCTCACCATTTTCTATCATCTAAGGGTCCATATTTGCTTCCCTATTCAGCCCAAATTCGAGCTCCCCTTGGCACACACATAGAACATACTTTCATTTTTCAGATTTCTCAAGTTTTAGCTCTCTAAAAACTCTCTCCATCCATACCCATTGGAAGAGCCATCTCCTTCATCAAAACACACCCATAATCACCATTTAAGGCCTAGAAATCTCCATCACCACCACAATACCTTCCACTACCATCTCTCTAACCTTAGGTGGGTGACTCAACATTAAGGAGCTTTGGAGCAAAGTTGGAGCAAGGAGGAAAGAATAGCTAGAAGAACTTGGAGCTTTTGGGGACTCTTGGTTATTTCTCATCCTATTTTGTCTTTCAATCATGTATCTAAGCTCTATACTTGTTATGGGTAGTGAGTAGTAGATTTTAGGAGGCTAGGGTTAAAACCCTTGCCATGTGATGTGATGAACATTCTTGGATTATGTATATTTCATCATTTTAGTGTATGTTATGAAGATTTGTGTTGTGAATGAGTTTATTGTGTGATTTTGGTATGTTTATATACTTGAGCTTGTTGTATAATTTCTTATAAGCATGTGTTGACTCTAGCTAGGTTGATGTATGTGTTAAAGGACTTAGAAATGACCCTTGAATGAATTAGTTACTCACGTAGGGATAGATGAATATGTGAACATGATTAGGGTATTATCTATGAGATTTATCTTAAGATTTGGTTCCCTAACACTTAGCATGGATTGGGGCCTCTTGAGTCTCTTTAGACTTGAGGGACCCTAGTCAAGCACACATTGACTAAAAAGGTTATTGTGGCACCTCGTAGAATCTCTTAGCTCATAACTTATTAGGTACATGTAGAGGGATTCAACGGGACGTCCTCTTGGATTCTCCAATCGATCTTCGAGAGGGGAACCTTTCCACATCTATCACACGATTTACTTGTTAGCTTCACAACGTGACATACGATTGAGGTATAAGCCTGTAATGACTTATGTCTTCATCTCGATTCACCAAACACTTCAATGTAGGGCTTAAGTTTTCTACTGTTCGAGGTGACCTAGGAATTTAAATTCAAAACCAATCGTGACTCACAAGGTCACTATTTGGACAATACCTTGTGTGAACGGACTTAATCTATACATAAACCGGGACATTATTTGATGCATCATGTGGTTAGCGGAACTCCCCTAGCTGACCTACTTGCTATATCTTGAATTTGTGTTATTTAGCTCCGTACTCAGTGTAAACAATCAATCAAACGATCAACCTTCGTTTAATCACTCACCGTAACTTAACCACCCCTTACAATGCTAAGTCTCCAAAAGATTTAGTAGTGAAAGATTCACTTCCATCTTTCCTTTATTTCCTTTAGTGTCAAGTAATGTAGTGTCTAGTGAGTTGTAATCTTTGTGCTTTCATTTTCAAGCTAGAGAATCTAAGTGCTTAATCCTCGTGGGTTCGACACTCGATTTCTTTTCTATACTATTACTTGTCCCCGTACACTTGCAGGTGAAGACCATTATTATACTTATGAGTTAGCTAATAACTTCCGACATGTGCATGGCCCACGCGTAGCCGTGTGTGGCAGAGCTCCGACAAAGTGGAATTTTCGACAAAATTTTATGTCGTTCCGCTCGTAATTTTGTGACAAACACAATGGATTAGGAGTTAGTGGGCCGTGTCAGATGATTATTGCGCCGATTAGCAGGTTACGGCTTTACGAATATCCCGGCATAGTATGGTGAGTGGACGTTTATTTATTTTGACAGTTGCTGCGAGTTCATATTTATGCAGATTTATAGTCTCCTGTATTTTATTACAGTCGAGTTTAGAGGTATGTTTGTGACGGTTTCATTTTCAGCATCCATGCTTTGACTAGTCGGCTGATCACTGACTAGTCGGATCAAACCGGGTTAGGACAAACACCCTGCCGACCCAAATTTTCTCGGGATAGGACAAACCCCCTAGACGATCTCATCACCTTTTTATTTACAGTCTTGAAGACACTCTGGGTTAGGACAAACACCCTGAGCACCCACCTCCATATTTTATTTTAGTTTATTATTTTGAACTCGCATGATTTCACAGAAATCAGCGGAAAGACACAGATAGAATATTTTATTGTTTTACACTGATTATGACTTTTTGTCCACTCACGCTAACGTTTTTATATTTTTATCTGCCTTTCCCTGGGCCTTTCGGTCTTCCGTGCCCAGATTGCATTGCTTCTCTTGAGCTGAATTTTGATCTCCAGGGGCTTTGAGTCCACCAGATTATCATACCTTCCAGTAGGTTTCGGCCACTAGCAGTGTATTTTCTTATGTTTTTATTCTGCTTCTTGAAGTTGCTCTGAATACTAGTGTTGTAAATATATATTTTTAGTATTGTAAATGAATTGTTAGTATTGCTGGATTATGAGTTTTCAGTTCCGTATTATTATTCCAGCATTTTAATTAAATTACTTTCTACACTTTATTGAGAAATCCGAATGAACATCGGTGCTCCATAGTATTGTTTGTAGGAATTTTGAAGTGTGATTTTCTAGCAGGTTTCTAGTAGTTTACTTCGTAGAGGAAATCATGTCAAAGTTTTAATAGAAATCTATAGTTTAAGTTTTGTCGTTAGGGCGTAATCCTAGATTACTAGTTAATTTAGGGTTGGGTCCTTTCAGATGTGGTCAAATTCCAATATAAAATTTTCCACATCCTTTAAAAATTAGAGAGGATTTCCCCCTGCTTTCTTTAACATCATGATTCACCTCATGATTTACCTTCCTGAGCAAGTGCTGCTTTCTTATCCTGTCCACTACACTTGGATGTATTCTAAGGAAATGTACAATATTTTATTTAACCAAATTTGTTAAACATAGTTTTCATCATTTATATATCTCTTTTTCTAACAGTTATATGAAATAAATTTTTCCATTTTGTAGACAAATCGGACAGTATAAAGGATTCTTCAAAAATAAATCTACCCGGGATGGCTCCATAGTCGAAATATACATAATGCATGAGTGTGTAACATACCGCAGTAAGTACCTCAAAGTTCCGGTCCAGACCGTCTCTAATACACATGTTAGCTACAATCTTTTAGTCATCACAAACGTTGTACGACCGTTTAGAGTAGTTTTAAATGAAAGATTAATTTAGGCAGAACTTAATGAAACCCATTAGGCAGTGTTGCGAGACTGTGATGAGGTCGAGGAGTTCATGAAATTTTACAGGGAGAAAATTTAGATAGACAAACCGAATAAGAGTCATAACTGGGTTAAAAAAGTGGTTGAGAAGAGGTTCCCTGACTATTTCCTCAAATGGGTATGTTTAAACCAGGCATATAGGTTTTGTACTTCCTTTATTTGATGTTGAGAAATTCGGATATGAATAAGTGTCCATGGTAAATTAATTGTTATTTTAATTGGTGTTTGCAGATACGTAGTGTTTTCCCTCAATTTTTGTATACAAGTTTATATATAGATTCATTTAATTTTAGAGGAACTATGTCAAATTTTTGGTAGAAATTAATTAAATAGGCATTCATATATCTTGTTCACAATTTTGCAGATGCAGGATCTACAAAAGCCCTATAACCACGAGAGGTGGTGGTTATGGAAAAAGCACATGTTGGCCCATAGACCCATCCAACACTATATTTACCCCAGATTTTTTGTCACCGGTGTATAGTTTTATTCAGTGGACTGAGATGAAGGAAGAAGAACACAAAATAGTGGGATCGTGGTCGAACAAGGCGTTGATGTATATTAATGGTTCTTGTTAATGTCCTTTAGCTACTATATGGGAATGGCATCAACATTTTTCTATTCAAGTGCAAATGGTTCAAGCGTACGAAGAAAGATCTTAGTCATTTATCAGTCGATACAAACTCAAACTGGTATGAAGATGAGTCATTCGCTCTTACCACCTTAGTTTTGCAGGTGTTCTTTCTGGATTATTTGAAAGCGGGTGCAGGCTGGAAAGTAGTTAACCATATGTCTCACTGAGGAATATGGAGTGCCATAACACTTGAAGGGACGTCAATGACTGACACTCAACGGAATAATGTCAATGCATATCAAGAACCTGATACTTCTGTCATCCTCAACTCAAGGCATCTGATTCGCTATAATTGACACTTACCCATGCCTGATCGGGAAGCAGATCTTACTGAAAAGGAGTTCAAGGACCTAGAGAATAATACCTCTGAAGAAGAGCTGGAGGATGAAGACGACGTCGTATACGATGATGATGATGGAGATTATGATGATGAGGATCAGTCATCAGTTGAGAATGAGGAGGAAGATGTTGATGAAGACTATGGTGATGGAAGTGATTGATATATATAAGTATGTGTTATACTTAATTATAATTAATTTATCAATTAATAGATCGATCAAATTCGATCGAATTTGAATTCGAACTTAATTACTTAATTAATTTATACGCGTACGAATTTTATGATCGAACTACAAAATGCACTAATAAAAAGATGTTCATTTAGAATGTTTGTAATACTTATTATGTCTTACATGAATGATTTTAGAATAATGAAAGGAAGATACTTTTATGTTAAAGAGAACATATTAGACGACAAAATAAAGAAGTTTTCTCGTCTAACACTACCAGAAATACACATTTAGATGACGAAACCTTAAATGTTTCGTCGTCTAAGTACGTTTTAGATGACGACAAATAAATTTGTCGCCCAAGAAAATAATTCGTCGTCTAGGTTGGACTTAGACGACGAAATATATAATTCGTTGTCTAAGTTGAGTTTTTAGATGAATAAAAGATCGGACGTCTAAGTACAACCTCTTTGACGGCGAAAATATTATTTGTCGTCTAAAAGCTCAACTTGGATGACGAGTTATGTATTTCGTCGTCTAAGAGCTAACCTAGACGACGAATATAGTTTTGTCGTCTAAGTACAAACTTAGATGACGAAGTGTTACACTTAGACGATGAATTAGTTCGTCGTCTAAGAAAATTCAATTATTTAGATCAGATTCCATTTTTAGATCGAGCATTTCATCCCTCATCTCTCATCTCTCAACTTCTCTCAAAAGCTCTCAACACCACCTCCGACCACAATTTCAATTTATACGGCTTTCCTACCTCCGGAGTTCTAGTTTACCCACTTATCTCCTTATCGGTGAAGGTATTAACTTGTTTCTCTTAATTAATTTTTTTGAATTTAGTTACGTACGTAATAGCGTACGGTGATGGAGTTTTCCAATGAAATATTCTAACGAATATAATTTTCGATGACCTTGTTTGCAAATTATATTAATTAATTGTTTAATTGTTAAGCTAATTGCATGCATGTGTTGATTAGTTACATATATATATGATTAAATATGTTAGATTAATTAGTTAAAAAGTTATATATAATATGTAAATGCATATTATTATGTTATGTAATTTAATAATATATTAGATTAGATTAATTAGTTAAAATATAATATGATAATTAACTTATGCAGAAATATGGACAAGAGTTTGATACAATTGGTGAACAGAAGTGATGAGAGGTATATGGACAGAATCAGAGAGTTTATGTTGTTTGCGATGCAACTTGGTCAAAAAAAGAAGCGTTACAGGTGTTCGTGCAGAAAATGTCTTAACCATCAGATTGTGGAGATTAATGGTCTGTCTCAACACTTGTATAATCACGATATGATGTGGAGTTACACTACATGGAGTGAGCATGGTAAAGTAGTTGATTTCAGCTCAGGACCAAACTTTAAAAATGCCTTTTAACTTTTATTAAACGACAATGATCGTGATGTGATTCCGAAACATTTGAAAATAACATTACGCCAAATTTTTAAACTTGTATATGTCTAGATTCATACTACAATGCCGTCGTGTGATGATGACAATTTTCAAAAAATTTATTTAGTGTCATATCCCCTCAAAATTTTGAGTTTTGACATTGGTTCCCCAATATTTTAGCAAAGTGTCCTAAAAAATTTATTTCAATGAATCACTCTGCGCCATCGGCTCTCAGAACAAACTCAAAACACATCACCAACACAACTCAGCTCTCTTCCAAAACGCACAGCCGGCCTCTCCTCCTCACTCAAAACGCACAACTCACTCTCAAAAACTCAACTTCGACCTAGATTCCACCACCGTAGCAGCCCGTCTCCTAACCAAGACTCCCCCACCGTCCCTATTTTCCGACCTAGATTCCACCGCCGCCGCTCAATCCCGAGTTCCCGACCTCGACGCCGCTGCTTCAAGCATGGCGCCACCTCCGTCGCTCAGTCCCGCAACCCTAGACTCCGCTCCGCCACGCGTCGCCGCCTCGCGTCTTCTCTCCTCCGCTCACATTACACACTTCGTCTCTCCCTTTCATCTGAGATCTACTCCGATTTCTAGGTTTCAGATCCGCCGTCGTCCGTTGCCGTCAGATCTCTCCGATCTCAGCTGACAACTTACTCCTTGAGCTGCCGCCGCCGCTTGCGATGGAGGCGATGGAAGAGTTGTCGCAACTCTCGGACTCGATGCGTCAGGGTCAAGCTATTCTCGCCGACGAAGACGAAGATGTTGACGTTGACGGAAACTCCACCTCAGCCTCTTCTCGCCGCTCATCGAATGGGCATGGAAGCTTCTGACTGAGGCAAGTAGATGGGACCGAATTCATAACTTTGTGCATATTAGGAAGTGTTGCGATGGTGATAAATTGACTGTGACCTTGTTGGTGTGTGTTGGTTTTGCAGGTTTATAAGCTGCCTCAAGATCGATTTTATGCAAATAGACGGGACCGAATTCAGAACTTTGTGCATATTAGGAAGTGTTGTGATGGTGATAAATTGAATGTGACAGAAGCTGCGTCAAGATCGATTTTATGCTACTTATTTTGGTGGTGATAGAACCTGGGGCTTGCTCCTGATAATGAAGCTAGAGATCTGTGGCTTAAGTTTCTACCACCTGGACGTGTACTGCCTTTTGGCTGTAAGGTGAGTTTGTTCAGGTCACTTACATTATCACGACAATTGTAGCCTGTAAGTTCTTATAGTTGGAATTTGTTCAGATAGACATTGCTTCTTTCATATGCAGAAGAGCTAAAGCTGATAAGGAAATTGAATAAAATGATATAAGCTATTTTTCGTATAGATAATATGGTTGTATAGTGTGTGTGTATAGTGGGCAAGTTAGTATATCCGGTATCTGTTGTACCCTTCTATTTTTCTTTTCTACTTATGTCTTCTGGGAAAATGGTGCTGTGACAATTGTTTTTACTAGAGTGAAGAAAGAGTGTTGAAGCTTCCGTAGTTGTAATCTCGTTTGAGTATCAAGTTGGTTCGATCTTTGGAGTTGGAGTATTAAAAACACCCCTAGCTCTTCGAAATATAGTTCTCGTACATATCAAATAAAGGCTTTGCTCTACTTGGACAAGATTTGCAGTGAGTGGTTAAACTTGTTTAGAATAGATGTTTTCTGAGACAAATTTGAATTCATGAATTTTCAACAAGAAAGCCAACTGTTGACACTTGTTTACTCTTGGAGATCGGGAGAATTCTTATGTCTGAAGATACTTGACAATATACTTTGCCATCTGAAGATACTTCCAGTATACAGTGAGTCAGTGACATCATTTTTTTCCTTATTTTGCAACAGGAGGCTTTTCTCTTGTGGGACACGTTTGGGTTCCCTCTAGATTTGACTCAGGTACTTGGAAGTCGTGCTTGTTCACACACATGTACTAGTTTATATGTGAAGTTATATCTGCAATCTCACACTGAGACTCAACCTTCATACAGGAACCCTCATTGAAGGAAAACCTGCTGTTTCTAGCATTGCTTCTTTCAAGTATGAAGAGTCAGAAATTCTTCAAATTGCTCCAGTTCCTTTATTGATTCCTTATGTTGAGAGGTAAGTGATTTCTATATCACATGCTCTCGTCTTGTAATGGTCATAATTTCCTTATGTTTGTTGCCATTTTGTTTGGCATTTGAATTTCTTGGTGGTCATAATTTCCTTATGTTTGTCAGAGTGGAGACAAAGCAATGGTTTTGTGCTTTGTGGAGTTTACGGATCCACAATGCGCTTTGACTGCTATGGATGTTGTACAAGGTATAATATAAGAAGAGTCCACAATCTATCCATGCATAATAATTGCATTTGACTACATTACAGAGCATGATAGTAAACTGTATCAGTATTTTAGATGATTCATGTATGATCATTGTCTGTACACGTAGTTTTTTGTATTGTGGTTAGTGAATAAGATAGGCTTTCACCAGTGTCAGTACTCGAGCTACTGATAGTTTCCTTGAAATATTGCTTTGGTGACTTATTTGGTTTTGATATGTACATTGTGCGAACTAGTTGAAGATTGAAGCTGTCAAGCTCCAAGGCATTTGTGAGAAGTTGTGCGAAGACCAGACCAACCATTTACCGACTTTGAAAGGCATTTCCTAGCTTGTACTTTAGTTTTGGTGGTGTTGTAGTTCAGTTTGTGTGTTACTTGGACTATAAATTAACCATGTAATAGATGCTACTTTGTTGGTTTAGTGATAGTTGGAAGTTGTATAAATTGACATAATATTTGTCTAATTTGAATTGGTATTGTTTATGTACCATATAAAAACATATATTACAGGTCATTTTGTCCTAAATATAGTGGTCATGATACGATTCTTGAAAGCATACAAGTTGTCTACCAAATACAAATTAGACAATAGTCATAATATGTGACTGTCGTCTAATATACTAATAGAAGATGGTTACCCATTGTCTGATATATTATTAGAAAACGAATGCCCATCGTCTTAATGTATGCTACGCAAAGCTTTGGTGTGCATGTGTGGATGTCACATGTAGTGTGTTATTTTAGCCGTCGTCCTTGTGATCGGTATACAACTGTTGCTTTGGTGATTTACTCCTCGTCTGAATCAGATGTCTACTCGATAGACGACAATCAAGTTGGTATTCAGATGACTCCCCTGGACCATCGTGTAAAGCCTATTCTATAGTAGTGTTCAGCTCAGGGTGCCTCATCCAGTGGTAGTGGCGTCCCTTCTTGGAACTCCACTATGGATTTGGTCCATCATGCTTTTCCGGAATTTAGTCATGGTAGACACCAACACGAAGATAGACGTTATGATACTCTTCATTATGATATAGTCCCTATAGCCTTGACCATTGACACTACTGAGATGGATAAGTGCAATAAGATGCTACTTGAAGCCCAAACCCCGGTGTACCCTGGGTGTCCAGAGAATGTGTTGTGATATGTAATGGAGGAAATTCAGATAAAAGTGAATAACAAAATATCAGGGTGTGCTTTTGACGAAATGCAGGAGCATATATGTAAGTTGCTTCCTGATCATCACAAACTTCCCCAAACCCATTATAAGATTAGAAAGATCCTGAGCAGTCTTGACCTAAAATACAAGAAAATTCACGCATGCAGAAATGATTGTGTGTTGTTTTACAAAGAGTATGCACATTTAGACTACTGTCATGTATGCAACCAGTCCAGATATTTGCACCTTAATAGGAGGAGTTCAAAGAGGAAAATTCATGTGAAGGTGCTTCACTGTTTTTTGTTGATTCCTAGACTGCAGCGTTTGTATATGTCTCTATACATAGCAGAGGCGATGAGATGGTACGCAAAACAGAGAATAGATGATGATGTACTTAGACATGTGGCAGATAGGGAGGCTTTTAAAGATTTTGACAGAGAATTTCCAGAGTTTTTGAAATGTTAGACTCGGACTTTCTACAGATGGATTCAACCCTTGGGGTAATAATAGCGCTTCCATCAAAACTTGGCCAGTTATTGTCATGCCATACAACCTAAATTTATGGATGTGTATGAACAAAGAATTTAATTTCCTTACTCTGCTAATTCCAAGTCCTAAGTCTCATGGAAAGTGTTTAGTTGTGTACCTCAGACCATTGACGAGCTGAAACACTTGTGGGAAAATGGAGTCCCAACTTATTCCAAGTTCACTTAAACAATGTTCATGATGAGAGAAGTTGTAATGTGGACCATCAATGATTTTTGTGCGTATGAGATATTGGCATCTTGCACAACTAAAGGGTATAATGCTTGTCCTGTTTGCTTGGACGATGTCAACTGTAGTTGGCATGCAAAGAAGGTGTGTTACATTGGTCACCGTAGATGACTTCCTCATGATTACCAGTGGTGACAAGACCAGGAGAATTTTGATGGGACAATAGAGAAATGGTGACAGTGGTCTGGTGAAGAGATTTTTGAGAGGTTAAACGGTGTTTATTTTGGTGTGTTGAGCAATGATGATCGTGTGAAAAATTTGAATCCACACCCTTCCCATCATCTTACATATTGGAAGCCCATGAATATTTTCTTTGATTTGCCTTACTGGTCGAAGTTGAAATTCAAGAACAACCTAGATGTCATGCACATAGAAAAGAATGTACGACAGCATGGTGGAAACAATTCTCGGTATTAAGTTCAAGACTAAGGATACTCCCAAAGCACGAAAAGATTTGGAATCTATGAATTTACGCTGTCCCTCATGGTTAAGGAAGGATAGAAGAGAAGTGTATAATAAGATGTCATGTGCACCTTACACACTGAAGCTGACACTGAGGGATACTGTATTCAACTGGTTTAAAAGTGTTCATTATCCGTCTAATTATACATCGAATATATGGATGTGTCCATGTTGAGGAACACAAGTTCATTGGTCTAAAGATTCATGACTGTCACATTATGGTACAACGTCTGATTCCAGTGATAATTCGACCATATTTGTTTCGTGACGTCGTCGAACCAATAGTAGCATTGTGTAGATGGTGGCAGAGGTTACGTGCTATAGAGTGGAAGAAGTCAGATTTTTCCCCCTGCTTTCTTTGATATCATGATTCACCTCATGATCCACCTTCCTAAACAAGTGCTATTTTCTGGTCCAGTCCACTACACTTGGATGTATCATCAGGAAACATACAATTAATTATAACATATTTATTCATCATTTATATATATATATATTCTACCATTCGTCAAATAATTAATTTTATCATTTTACAAACAAGTAGGATAGTATAAAGGATTCTTCAAAAATAAGTTTGTCTCGGATGACTCCATATCATAAACGTACCTACTGCAACAGGTACCTGCATGATCCAGTCCGGACCACCACCTCTAATCCATATTCCCACAACAATCTTTTAGTCGTCACAGATGTTGTACAACCATTTAGAAGAGTATTAAACGAAAGATTAACTCAAGAAGAACTTAATGAAACCCATTAGATAGTGTTGCGAGATTGTGACGAGGTTGACCAGTACATGCAAGCTTACAGGGAGAAAATTTAGACAGCCAAACTAGACAAGAGTCATAACTGGGTTGAAAAGGTACTTAAGAAAAAGTTCCCTGATTATTTCCTCCAATGCATATGTTTAAACCATATAGGTTTTTTGATTTCTTTATTTTGAAATTGAGAAATCCGGATGAGAATAGGTGCCCGTGATAAATTAATTTATTATTTTTCTGTTTGCTTATTCGAAGTGTTTTTCCTTAGTTTGTGCATACAAGTTTTTGGTTTCCTTTTGTTTTTGGGGAAACTATGTCAAACTTTTGGTAGAAATTAAATACACATTCATATATCTTTTTCACAATTTTGCAGATGATCGATCTAGAAAAATCCGACAGATAATTGGTGCTTCTTGGCTTAAAAGCACTTTGAATTTTTTTCAAAAACGCTTCTAGAGCTCTAGAAAGTAGTCTCAAACATGCCCTCTATTTATCCCGGATGTTTTGTCAACGGTGTAAAGTTTCATGCATTGGATGGAGATGAAGGAAGAAGAGCACAAATCAGTGGGATCGTGATTTGGGGAAGGCACTGATGTATATTACGGGGTTCTTGTTAATGTCATTCAGCTACTTTAGGGGAATGATATCAACCTTTTTCTATTCAAGCGTAAATGGTTCAAGCGTACGAAAGAAGATCTAGGCCTTTTATCAGACGATATAAACTCAAGGTGTTATAAGGATAAATCATTCGCTCTTGCCACCTTAGTTAGGCAAGTGTTCTATCTAAATAATCCGAAAGTGGTTAAAGGTTGGAAAATAGTTAACCATATGCATCACCGAGGAATATGGAGTGCCATGACACTTGAAGGGACGTTGGCGACTGAAACTGAAGCACATAATAACAATGCATATTAAGAGTCTAATACTTCTATCATCCCCGACATAAGGGAACAGATTCAGTATAACGAACACTTACCTATCCTGATCACACCATTGATATTACTCAAAAGGAGATTGACGACCTAGAGAAGAATGTCTCTAAAGAGGAGCTGGAGAATGGTGACGATAATGTCGTATACGATTCAGACAATGGAGATTATGATGATGAGGATCATTCAGTTCAAAGTGAGGAGTATGATTCAAACGATGATGATTATGATGATGAAAGTGATTGATATATAAATATATGTAATATTTAATTATAATTAGTTAATAGATGGAGATAATTCGATCAAATTCAAACTTAATTTATACGTAAGCGTACAAATTTGAATATGCGCGCGCATTATAAGGCACTAATTAAAAGAAGTTTATTTAGAGTGTTTGTAATACTTATTATGTCTTATAGGAATAATATTAGAATAAACAAATGCAATATGATTTTATGGTAAAGAAGACATCTTAAACTATGAAATCATAGAATTTTGCCGTTTAAGGTGCACTTTGACGATGAAATCAAAGAAGTTTGTCGTCTAAAGTGAACTTAGATGATTAACAATATTACGTCATCTAAGAAATATTTATACATTTACAAATCCTATACCCTAAAACCTAAACCCTTTCCCCTAAATCTTAAAAGTGTTAGACGACAAAAACCCTATGTTTCATCGTCTAAGTCCTACTTAGACAAAGAAATTTAACCACTTTCGTAGTCTAAGTAGAGTTTCACAATCTGACCCCTCAAGAACATGATCATGTGTACCATGTTAGATTGTGGTTTATATTTGTCGAGGGCATAGAGTAAACAATTTTTAGATTGTGAGTGTCGATGGTTCAAAAATCGGAGTTACGAACATTCATATATCAACGTTTACGTTTCATTCAAATTTTGGTTTTATGGTTGACTTCGTTGATCAATCCCTTGACAAACTTCGTATTGACTTAAAATTTGTCTACTTACATATTATGTCGTAATGAATATATCTAATGGTTGTTTTATCCAAATTCAATTTTGTTAATATTGATGTAGAGTGAATACAGACATTGGGACACTTAAGTTATACAATATTAGTAGATGTATAACAAGTATTAACTAGTTAATCTACTTTTTATGTCAAACTTGAATTAATTTATATCTAATTAATATATAAAGTTTCGACATAAGTGAAAATGCTCGTAACGTCGGAAAATGGTTTTACGATTAATAATTTATGATCGTTTCCGTCTTTTAATTAAACTCTTGTCGATATTCACAAAGTTATATCGATCGAATACAAACACTTTCCAAATTAGCTTCAATTTGTTTCTACAATGTCATATGAATCAAACAGTTACATCCAATGGTTGCTTTCTTATAAGGTTCATGCAGGTCCCCAAAATTATTATTTCTCATTTATCTCAAAAAAATAAATAAATTTAAACTTAGGCGATGAAACTGAAAGGATCCAACCCTAGTTTAGCTAGTAAACTAAGATTAAACTCTAACGACTGACCATAATCTAGGAAATTCTACGAAAAAATTGACATAACCTTCCTTGAAACTGAGATAACCAAAAACCTGCATGAAGATAACACTTCAGAAACCAAATCCCAAAGACATACTGTGAACCACCGATTTCCATCCGGATTTCTCAACAAATGTCATAAATAAAGCCAGAAACTCAACTCATTAATTTCAACACATTTATAAAGTATTGGTTCTAAATTCAAAGGAAAGTAAACTCAATGACTACTTGAGTAACTGACTAATCATAAGAGTCTCACTGAAAACAACATACTACAAACAGAGCAACTTCTACATACATATGATACATAGGATACAAACTGATAGTGAGCAGAAACATATTGCTGAAGAGATGACTGGTGAGCTCGAAGCCTTCAACGAAACCAAACACTCTCAGGATATACACTGTAGCCTGGACAACAGAAATCGATGAGCCCAGGGAAAGGCATTAAAATATAAAATGTTAGTGTGAGTGGACAAATATAACATAATCTGCGTAAATCGATAAAAAAGAATTATCATGCATTTTGGCCGACTTCTGTGAAATAATGCGAGTTCAAATATCATAACTGAAATACAATGGAGGTGGTAGTTCAGGGTGTTTGCCCTAACCCGGAATGACCGTATGTATGAAAAATAAGGTGATGGGAGCGTCTAGCATGTTTTCCCTAACCCGAAAATGATCTGGGTCGGATAGGGTGTTTATCCTAACCCGGTCCGACCAGTTATCCAATGATCAGCCGAATAGCTAAGGCATCAATGCAACTAAATAAACCATCACAAATAAACTTCCAAATAAACGCTCTAAAATTATACCGTAAAACGTAATACATAAAAATATGAACTCGCTATCGAATGTGAAAATAATAGTCCACTCACAAGTCTGCGACTACCGTTGAGGTCCAATGGAATTCTCCTCGCTGGAGTCGCGATCACGTTGTCCTGTCTATAAGGATCACATAATATCATAACATGAAAAACTATGGAAATAGACTCTAAAATTAAGCCCCCCCCCCCCCCCCCCCCCGCGTCTTGGAATCCTATGACTTACCTTGCCGGAGCTCCGCAGTGGACGACAGCGGTGCGTGGGTCTCATGCGACTCAGACGAAGGTGTTCCGATGAGGACGTTCGAACCCTCCTTTGAAAGCTCTCAACGAGGCCAACAACATTTGTAATTGAGCTAGAATCCAATTCAACGGCGTTTGACCGAAATAACCTAAAAACCTATTTTCAACGACCGTCACCAACGGCAGCGATTAAACCCCCCAAAACGTTCTCTCCTCGAGCCCAACATACGCACTCTAACTCGCTGCCAATTGCAAAAATAGGTGCTTAAATCTCACGGCCAGAAATTGGCCAAAAAATTCAAATCGTGGAAACTCCATCGTCAAGTCACGATGGAGCTCAAGACCACTCACAATCAACTCAGGGGAGGGAGAGCTCCACAACCCTCTGACCCCCTGACCTGCAAAACACGTCAAAGAACGACCGAGACCGGCGGTAATTCTCCACGAGTTAACCCGGATTGGGTCACCCAAAATACCTACAACCTACAAATTCTCACAACAAACACACAAAGAATACAAGAGCTTCAAATTCCTACCTATCTTGACGTCTGAGATGGCCGGAAAATGGTATTCCGAACTGGTCGGATCAACGGCGGTGTACGGGTCAACTTCTTGGCTAAACGGGTCAAGTCTAATCAGTTTTCTGATTTGGGTTTTCTGGAAAATTTCTATTTATACCTCTAAGCTCCTCACTTAATCAACGATCAAGAATCAATCTTATCGATATCAAACGGTTGAGATTAAACCATCAAAAAATTATTTCAGTTTTAATAATTCTCGCACCATCTTCTGATAAACATAAGAAAATACTCACTTATCCAAAAAATTCTCCGAAAATTCTTACGGTCTCGAAATAAAATACTCTACAACTCACATGAAGAAAATCATGTCAAATTCTAGCCCGGTAAAAAATTCGTTAATAATATCAATAGTGCGACTAATCCGCGATAAAGCTTAATATGATTCAATAAGTGCGTAATTTCGGTTTGGGTCATAACAATTCACCCCCTTACAAATATTTCATCCTCAAAATTTATATACCTGCTAGAAAAGATGAGGGTACTACTCCCTCATGTGCTGCTCTGGTTCCCAAGTGGCTTCTTCTATTGCATGATTTCTCCACAATACTTTCACTAAAGGAATTGTCTTTTTTCGGTGAACCTGCTCTCTACGGTCAAGAATCTTCACTGGTTCCTCTATATAAACCAAGTCCTCCCGTAACAGAATTTGTTGCGGCACGATGACATGAGATGGATTAGGAATGTACTTCAGTAACATGGACACATGGAATACATCATGAACTCACGCCAACTCTAAGGGTAACTCCAAACGAAAAGCCATAACATCTACACGCTCTATAATTTTATATGGCCAGATGTAATGTTGTTGGAGCATACCGTGTTTCCCGAATTGCATCACCCCTTTCGATGGAGATAGCTTCAAGAATACCCAATCTCCAACCTCAAACTCAAGATATTTTTGTCTAACGTCTGCATAACTCTTTTGTCTATCTTGAGTGATCTTCAGTCTATCTCGAATGATCTGCCGATTCTCTGTAGTTTCCTAAACCATGTATGGACCTATGAGGCTTCTTTCTCCTAATTCGCTCCAGCATAAGGGAGTCTGACACTATTTCCTGTACAAAGCTTTATATAGTGACATCCCAATGCTAGAGTGAAAACTATTATTATACGCGAATTCTATCAGATGTAGATACTTATTCCATTTCCCCGGAAACTACAACACACAGGATCTCAACATATCCTCCAGCGTCTGGATAGTTCTCCCAGACTGACCATTAGTCTGGGGGTGAAAGGCCGTACTGAATTATAACTTGGTTCCCAAAGTCTCATGTAAAGCTCTCTAGAATTGTAAGGTTAAATGAGAATCTCGATCTGATATAATGGACACAGGTACACCATACCGCTTCACGATCTTTTGCATATATAACATAGCTAGCTTGCTCACTGAAAGTTTCTCTGAGACTGGTATGAAATGTGCAGACTTTGTGAAAAGATCCAAAATCACCCAAACATCTGAATGACCTTTGGATATACTAGGCAACTTGTGTACAAAATCCATAGTGGCATGCTCCAATTTCCAAACCGAAATCTCTAGTCGTTGCATTTTTCCCGAAGTTTTCTGTCGCTCCGCCTTCACCTGTTGGAAAATAGGGCATTGACTCACATATGTCTCTACTTCCCTCTTCATATTAGGCCACCAATAATATTCTCTGAGAGTGCAATACATCTTTGTGCTACCAGGGTGCATAGCATAAGCTGAACAATGAGATTCGTCGAGTATTTTCTGTTTTAACTCATCGCCATTCGAGACATAGTCTACCTTTGAATACTAGCAACCCATCTTTCCTTAAAGTGAAATCTGGTTGTCCACCATCACACACTCCTTCCTTTACTTTCAAAAATGATTGATCAGAATCCTGTAATTCACGTACATACTCTATCAATAAGAATGGGTTGAACCTGCAGACTAGCGAATAAAACTCTATCCTCGCTCTCATCAGTATACAACATTGCTCCAGTGGCTTGCAACTTCATAAGCAGTGGACCCGAGCCATTGTATATAAGACAAGGAAACTTCAAACTTCCAGCTAAGAGTGTCAGCTGTAACATTCACCTTTTCGGGTGATACTCGAAGGTGCACTCGTAATCACTAATCAACTCCATCCACCTTCTCTATCTCCAATTTAATTCTGGTTGTGTGAGGAGGTACATAAGTGTGACGACCCGGAACAGAATCAGTAGTATAATCAACTAAATTCGTGAGTTAGCGCGTAATCGCAGTTCTCCGATAATTGATTGTATCACCAGACTTGATTATGACTTAATTATTGGCCGAGAATTTGAGTGGAGTCTCTTCTCGAGAGTTGTTGTACGCGTGATTTCGAGTTCGTGGGCGGTTCCGGATTATTATTTTAACGATCGAGGAATATGATATGAATATTTGAAATTTCAGAATATTGTCGAGTTTATCCGTTCGTGTTTGAGTCTATCTGAATTGTGATTGTGATCCGTTTTGGACCGTTGATCGACCTGAACAATAAATGGAATGATTATCGACTTGATTTGCGAGTTTCGCGATTTGTCGTGATTTCGACGTAATCTGTTAATATGGTGGCTTTATTAACGACTAAATTATCGGGTGAGAATTTGATTTGGGATCCTTCGTGAAAGTTGTAGAGAATTTAATTTCGAGCTCGTGGGAACTTTTGGAGGATTTTTCCGAGTTACGAGGAATAAGTTGTGAATATTTTTGTCCGTCGAATATTATCGTATTTATCCGTTTGGGATTCGATACGCGTACGATATAAATACGGAAGAATACTTGCCGATTTTGGAAACTTTCTATTTTGGGAAATCTGGCCCGTTGACCAGTTTGACCCGTGGGTCAAAACTGACCCATTCCAAGCTGAATTTTGTTTGCGTTTGTTGAGCTCGATTCCAGCCTCTTTTAGCCGTGGTGTCTTCATGAAATTTGTTGGGCTTGAGCTCCTCTTTCTTTTGATAGGTCATTCGTTCAATTTGGTTGCCGGATGAACAAGTTATGGCTTGTCAAAGTCTGAGAATTTTGGGTAGATTCCGGAGAGTTTTCACGGCTTCGGGTGACGGCGTGGAGGCTGAGATGGTGGCTCCTCTTTGAGGTGTTTTGTTAGCCTCGAGGTAAGGAAGCTATTGCAAGTGGTCTTGAAGGTTGCCGTGGCCGGAGGAAGGAGATCCGTCGATTTGAAATTCCGGTAAGGATTTGGAACTTTGAGTTGATTTTTGGAGGTTTTCCGGTCAAAATTGGCCTTAATTTATAACTGGAAAGTTTTTGGAACCGTCGATATCTTATAAACCATGTGTAGCATGAAATTTTCTGTGCCGATCTGAAATTCTGGCGGTCGGAGGCAGCGGCGACGGCGGCGACTTTTCGCCCGACGTGTTTTTCGACGAGTTATATGTTTTTTCGCTCGGAATCGCGCTCCGATCGCAGTGGTGAGATTTGTTTTTAGATTTGAGCATCGGAAATTATAGCGAGGTTTTGTGGTGTGATTATCGAATTTTAACGATTTCGTCGATATTGAATTATATGTTTCTGGGAACGGTTGTTTCTCGTGATATGATTTGAGGTGTCGAGTTATGATTTTGAGCAGTGGATTTTATGATTATTCAGGGGTTCGTGATCATTTGTTTGGCGAGGGATTTTCCGCCGGATCACGGGATTAACGCGTATCGCGTTATGCTCGTCTGTGAGTGGACCTTTCTTTTCACTGATCGATTGCGAGTCTTTATATTACATTTTACGAGGATGAGCATACGTCTGTGATTATGAATTATAGGAGCATGTGCTTTACGATTATGCATTTACATTATGCTTTATACGTATGCATGAAACTATTTATGATTTGATTTACACAAAGTACAGTCTTAGTATATGTGGTTGTATCGATACACTTGCATCCCGGCTGATCCCCGAGGATGTCTACCAGGGGGGAACTGTACCTTGTGCAGATGTATTTCCGGGTGGGTACAGATTTCTGTTCCTTGTGCCGATGTATTTCCGGGTGGGAACAGATACCCTGACCTGAGGCCTTTCTGGCTAGAATCACGTGTGGGTCTAGGATCCCGTGATTCAGACTGTACTAGCACGGATGTGTCCATGAGCGACCCCGTGGGATTTTTTACATGCATGCTCTGTACGCTGGAGGGGTTTGTGTTCACCTCGTGTACTATATCATATTCTTTCAATTTGACTCGCATATGTTTTTTTTATAACATATATTATTCGGCGAAAGATATTTATTTTCGTCCACTCACTCTAACGTTTTATATGTCTTTCCCCTGGGCTTTTCGGTTTTTGTGCCCAGTTTGCAGTTCGGACTCTGGTGTCGCACGTCATGGTCGGAGGCATAGTGTTCGAGCTACCTTGTTTCTTCCAGTAGGTTTCTTGTTCTGCCTGCTGTGGTATATTAATATAATTATACACTAGAGGTCGCTCTGAGCATTCTGATGTTGTATTTTTTTCATACGATTTTCCCTGGATTTCTGTAAAGTATAGTTATATTTATTACTTTACATTACTGTTATGATATTGAGGAATCCGGATGGGATTGGTGCCCATAGTTTGATTTTTGTGCCATAGGATGAAGTGTATTTTCCGGGTGCAGGTTATGGCAATTCCGCGTTAGTAGCGTTACTCTGCCGAAATTTTGATGGTTTTTGTTGGTTCGTGTTTTCAGAAGGGGTTTGATTCCGGTTTAGGAAACTAAATCGGGGTTGGGTCCTTTCAGCTTGGTATCAAAGCATTAGGTTTTAGTTTCTGTAGACTTCTGTAGTCGTGTTTACTAAGGATATTTGAGAATGTACAGCATGTCTGGAGTGATGACCCGACCGGCCGGCGGATACTCATCAATGCTCCGGGTGTTGTATGCTTTCAAATATTTGAAGTTCCATGATTACGTTCTACTTGTTGCGAACGATGTTTTATTCATTAGGATGCCTCCTTGACGTGCATTCCGTGTCGGTACGATTGTGGATCCTATTGAGGATCAATCGACGCACGAATTGACAGTGAGTTGTGGGTTTGGATGAGCATTCTGGATTCAGAGATATGTGTGGCATGGTTTACCTGGTTGTACGTGTATGGGCGTCTACATGTTGCCTCAGAGCAGAGAATCGTGGCAGTTGATGTTTTGCCTGAGTCAGATCATTGCATTTGGTGGGTTGGTATTGTGTGAGTTCCTATTGCGACTCCATAACCTACATCCAGGGTGTTGTTTATACGGTAATGGTTCAATCAAGCTATCCAACAACTGAAATATGGAGTGTTTACCCACCTGAGGCAGAGATGTATCATTCATATGTTTGTTTCCGTTTGCAGGTGTTATGTGGCTTCAGAGGAAGCAGTGCACGAGTTTCGAGATGAGTTTGAACCTGAGCATCAGAGGGATTTTGACTGATATGCCTCGAGACAACCGTGAGGAGTTTGATGTGCTGCACTCAGAGGAGAGGATATTGAGAAGGAAAGTTATACGTGGTTTCCGACATGTCAATTTAAGGAACATGGACTTCGTCGAGATATTTGATGAGGTTGAGTTCCGGCATCTCGAGATCAATTACTTCATCAAGCTGTGGCCTTTTCGATTATGTTGAGGGTCATCAGATCAAGCAGAGGATCCGTTTGGTAGTGATGGAGATCACAGAGTAGTGGACTTGTTCCTGTGGCATGAGTTTATGTGATCGTTGGTGATCCTTCCACATAGCAGGCGTCTCTGTGACTTGTGTTCGTGGAGCACTTCCAGTTGCTATTGTAATGGCCAGGAGGGTCACGTTGCGAGGGAGTGTCCTCAGCCAGCTGTTTTAGTGGTTCGACAGCTTAGAGTCCAGGGGGAGGTCATGATGCTATTTTTGGAGTTTAACCAACGCAGACTTTTAGACGAGTCAATCAGAAGTCGTAATCGACGTGAAAGGCTAATTGGGCATGCTGGAGTTCGTGCTACGACCCTGTATGAGGACGGAGTTTCTTTGAGGTTACCGTCGTTTGATATCCATGGCTATTGTACCTGCATCTCTACTTCCGAGGTTTTGGAGAGTGTTGCATCCATCCAGGAGATTGTGAGTATTGGCTGGGTGTACCAAGACTGCGAGATTTTTATTGGAGGCCATGGTTTAGCCGCAGATTTGTTGTTGGTTGATATAATTGATTTTGATCTGATCTTGGGTATGGACTTCTTGGAGACGCATTGGGCCATGTTTGACTGTCACAAGAAGGAGGTTGTGTTTCGACGACCCGGACTTTCCCCGAGATATTGTTTCGCGATGAGAAGAATATTTTATCGCCATGTGTAATTTCAGCAATGAAGGCCGAGCGGACGACGAAGAAGGGTTGTATTGCTTACTTAGCTCGTGTCGTGGATACTACGGCTGCTGTGCCAGACATTGGTGATATTGAGGTGGTTCCAGAGGTTCCAGGTGTGTTCCGAAGGAGTTACCGGGTATTCCTCTAGTTCGGGAGACTGACTACACCGTTGAGCTTTTACTGGGCGCTGGACTCATATCACCGGCATCTTGTCGTTCGGTGCCAGCGGAGCTGATGGAGCTACAGGTTCAACTTCGAGAGTTGCTGGAGGAGATTTCATACGATCCAGTGTATCACCGTGAGGTGCTCCTGTACTATTTGTTCGGAAGAAGGATGGTTCGACGAGGTGGTATATCGACTACCGGAAGCTGAATCAGGCTTCAGAGGAGAGCAAGTATCCTCCGCTTCAGATTGACGATTTGTTTGATCAGCTTACGGGAGTTTCAGCCTTTTCGAAGATCGATCTCAGGTCCGGATACCATCAGTTGAGGATCAGAGAGTCAGATGTGGCCAGGACAGTTTTTAGGTCACGGTGTGGGCATTATGAGTTCTTGGTTATGCTGTTTGGGTTGACCAATGCCCCCGCAGTTTTTACGGACTTGATGGACCGGGTGTTCAGACGATTTCTGGACAAGTTTATGGTTGTGTTCATCGACATCATCCTGATTTACTCCAGGAGTGTGGGCCAGTACAAGAAGCAATTGCGAGCAGTTATGCGAACTTTGCGAAGTTCAACCAGTGTGAATTTTGATTGATTAGCGTGAAGATTTTGGGTCACGTGATGTCAGCCGAGGGAGTCGGCGTAGGTCCTGACCAAATAGAGCCGTGTTGATTTGGAGTTGACCTACCACCGTGCCAGAGATTATGAGTTTCTCGGGTTTGGCAGGTTACTATCGGCATTTTGTGCAGGATTTTCTCGGATTGCCACTCCACTTTTCGGATTGACGAAGAAAAGCGTCAAGTTTGAGTGGTCTGATGCATATGAGATGAATTACTTACTCCTGAAGGAAAGTTGACCATTGCACTGGTTTTGACTTTACCTGACGACCGTGACGAGTTCATGGTTTACGGCGATGCATCAAGATTTGGATTTGATTATGCTGTGATGCAGCATAGTAGAGCGGTGGCTCATG
Source organism: Geum urbanum (assembly GCA_946800695.1). Lineage (NCBI taxonomy): Eukaryota > Viridiplantae > Streptophyta > Magnoliopsida > Rosales > Rosaceae > Geum > Geum urbanum. The sequence goes on along the minus strand of OX326998.1, from coordinate 68,057,575 downwards.
GTTTTAGGCAGTGGAAACTTTATGAAGCTACGTATCCTATGTATGATTTGGGTGTAGCTGTCTTTATGTTAGCATCGCAGAGTTCGAGACATTACTGCTACGGCGTGCAGTGCAGTGTAGGATGTACACTGACTACTTGAGTTTCATCTACTTGCATTTTTAGCCGGATTCGAGCTTGAGGCGACGTAGATGTATGGGGTCAACTAACGACTATGGCTGCACATTTGAGTTTATTCGAGAAAGGTTAGTGGTTGTACTTTGACTATCTTTCTGGAATGTTGTTGCTGATGCATTCAGTCAGGAATCGGGAACTTCATTATTTCATGTGTATGTGGCTCGAGTTTCAGTGTTAGCCAAGTTGCGAGCTACGAGAACTGAGTTATAGTGTGTTAGTGTTGAAGCTCATTGTTTTGCATGCGTTATGCACTAGTGGTACGAAGATGTATCAGATACTTCGACTATACTACTCATGACGTAACCCGTAGAAGAATGTAGCAGCTTATGTGTGCAGACGCCACATTTGTCGACAGGCGATGGCAGCGAGGCAGAGACTTGCCGGGAAGTTACAGCCATTGGAGATTTCCGATTAGAAGTTGGAGCTTGCCACTATAGATTTTGTGTGCCAGTACGCACTTCGGTTTGTGGTACCAGTTGTCGGGTCTTTGTGGACCATTTGATGAACTTAATTCTTTTCCTTGTACTTCCGGAAAAGATTTCAGTGGGCTGGCTGACATAGTTGTATTTAACAGAGGTTGTTTAATTTCGTGATGCGCCTGTGTCCCAGTTTACTGATCGAGATAATCAGCTACAACAGAGTGTTGGCAAGCATTGCAGTGAGCATTGGGGACCAGATTACAGGTTAATATCGTTTCTTATCCTTAGATTGGTGGGCGATCTTTGAGGACTATTCAGACCTTAGAGGGCATGTTATGGTCCTATGTATTGTAGTTCCGAAGGATTTGAGACCCGCAGTTTCATTGTTCGAGATTGACCTTCGGATTAGCAAGGACAGGTTGATAATTGCTTGAGTTCGACGTTAGAGTTATATTGATGTGAGCAGGTTGAGTTATGAATTTGCCACGTTGTTTTGGTCTGTATGTGATCATGGGCGAATTTGTGTTGTGCCGTATAGTTTGGCATTGCCTATAACGTTGGCCTTTGTGTGTGTTGTATTCCGTATGGTGGAATTACATTTCAGATTAATTTGTTGCGTGTTTTGTACCCTATCAGTTCCTTATACTGGAAGATTTGGCATTTGTGAGGAGCCAGTTCAGATTCGAGATTTGAGGGTATAGAGATATTTTCTATTATTAGAGTCGTTCAGTTGAGGTTGTCAGTTTGGAGTTGAACTGTATGCAGAGGCAGTATTCCTACTTTCCAGTTGGCAGGCTTGAAAATTTTGAGGTCGAAATTTTTTTAAGGGGGGTAGATTTGTGACGACCCGGAACAGAATCAGTAGTATAATCAGCTTAATTTGTGAGTTAGCGCGTAATCGCAGTTCTCCAATAATTGATTGTATCGCCAGACTTGATCACGACTTAATTATTGGTCAAGAATTTGAGTGGAGTCTCTTCTCGAGAGTTGTTGTACGCGTGATTTCGAGTTCGTGGGCGGTTCCGAATTATTATTTCGACGATCGAGGAATATAATATGAATATTTAAAAGTTTGGAATATTGTCGAGTTTATCCGTTCGTGTTCGAGTCTATCCGAATTGTGATTGTGATCCGTTTTGGACCGTCGATCGACCTGAACCGTAAATGGAATGATTATCGACTTGATTTGCGAGTTTCGTGATTTGTCGTGATTTCGACGTAATCTGTTAATATGGCAGTTTTATTAACGACTAAATTATCGGGTGAGAATTTGATTTGGGATCCTTCGTGAAAGTTGTAGAGAATTTAATTTTGAGCTCGTGGGAATTTCTGGAGGATTTTTTCGAGTTACGAGGAATAAGTTGTGAATATTTTCGTCCGTCGAATATTATTGTATTTATCCGTTTGGGATTCGATATGCGTATGGTATAAATACGGGAGAATACTTGCCGATTTTGGAAAATTTCCATATTGGGAAATCTAGCCCATTGACCAGTTTGACCCGTGGGTCAAAACTGACCCATTCCAGGCCGAATTTTGTTTGCGTTCATTGAGCTCGATTCTGGCCTCTTTTGGCCATGGTGTTTTCATGAAAGTTGTTGGTTTTGAGCTCCTCTTTCTTTTGATAGGTCATTCGTTCAATTTGGTTGCCGGATGAACAAGTTATGGCTTGTCAAAGTTTGGGAATTTTGGGTAGATTTCGGCGAGTTTTCACGGCTTCGGGTGACGGCGTGGAGGCCGAGATGGTGGCTCCTCTTTGAGGGGTTTTGTTAGCCTCAAGGTAAGGAAGCTATTGCAAGTGGTCTTGAAGGTTGCCGTGGCCGGAGGAAGGAGATCCGTCGATTTGAAATTCCGGTAAGGATTTGGAACTTTGAGTTGATTTTTGGAGGTTTTCCGGTCAAAATTGGCCTTAACTTATAATTGGAAAGTTGTTGGAATCGTCGAGATCTTCAAAACCATGTGTAGCATGACATTTTATGTGCAGATCTGAAATTCCGGCGGCCGGAGGCAGCGGTGACTTTTCACCCGACGTGTTTTTCAACGAGTTGTATGTCGTTTCACTCGGAATCGCGCCCCGATCGCAGTGGTGATGTTTGTTTTTCGATTTGAGCATCGGAAATTATAGCGAGGTTTTGTGGTGTGATTATCGGATTTTAACGATTTCGTCGATATTGAATTATATGTTTCCGGAAACGGTTGTTTCTCGTGATATGATTTGAGGTGTCGAGTTATGATTTTGAGCAGTGGATTTTATGATTATTCAGGGGTTCGTGATCGTTTGTTTGGCGAGGGATTTTCCACCGGATCACGAGATTAACGCGTATCGCGTTACGCTCGTCTGTGAGTGGACCTTTCTTTTCACTGATCGATTGCGAGTCTTTATATTACATTTTACGAGCATGAGCATACGTTTGTGATTATGACTTATACGAGCATGTGTTTTACGATTATGCATTTACATTATGCTTTATACGTATGCATGAAACTATTTATGATTTGATTAATTTACACAGAGTACAGTCTTAGTATATGTGGTTGTATCGATACACTTGCATCCCGGCTGATCCCCGAGGATGTCTACTAGGGGGGAACTGTACCTTGTGCCGATGTATTTCTGGGTGGGTACAAATTTCTGTTCCTTGTGCCGATGTATTTCCGGGTGGGAACAGATACCCTAACCTGAGGCCTTTCTGGCTAGAATCACGTGTGGGTATGGGATCCCGTGATTCGGACTGTACTAGCACGGATGTGTCCATGAGCGACCCCATTAGATTTTTTACATGCATGCTCTGTACGCTGGAGGGGTTTGTGTTCACCTTGTGTACTATATCATATTCTTTCAATTTGACTCGCATATGTTTTTTTTATAACATATATTATTCGGCGAAAGATATTTATTTTCGTCCACTCACTCTAACGTTTTATATGTCTTTCCCCTGGGCTTTTCGGTTTCCGTGCCCAGTTTGCAGTTCGGACTCTGGTGTTGCACGTCATGGTCGGAGGCATAGTGTTCGAGCTACCTTGTTTCTTCCAGTAGGTTTCTTGTTCTGCCTGCTGTGGTATATTTATATAATTATACACTAGAGGTCGCTCTGAGCATTCTGATGTTGTATTTTTTTCATATGATTTTCCCTGGATTTCTGTAAAGTATAGTTATATTATTACTTTACATTACTGTTATGATATTGAGGAATCCGGATGGGATTGGTGCCCACGGTTTGATTTTTGTGGCATAGGATGAAGTGTATTTTCCGGGTGCAGGTTATGGCAATTCCGCGTTAGTAGCGTTACTCTGCCGAAATTTTGATGGTTTTTGTTGGTTCGTGTTTTCAGAAGGGGTTTGATTCCGGTTTAGGAAACTAAATCGGGGTTGGGTCCTTTCAGTAAGGCTCTTACGATTGGTAAACATCCGACATCTGAAACTATATAAGTAATATCTCCAGATTTTCAATGCGAAAACTATCGCTGCCATCTCTATAACGTGAGTGAGATAGTTTGCCTCATGAGGTTTCAACTATCGTGATCTATACATGACCATCTTACCATGCTGCATCAAGACACAACACAAACCTAACTTAGAGGTATCACTGAAATAGAAAACTCCCCACTATCATTTGGTAAGGTTAACACTGGGGCTGTGGTTAACCTTGTCTTCAGAATCTTGAAACTTGCCTCACCAGCCTCCGATCATTCAAACTTAACTCTTATTCGTGTTAGTCTTTTAAGAGGTGTAGTAATGCTTGAAAACTCCTGCAAAAATAGACGGTAGTAACCTACAAGAGCCAGAAATCTCTAGATATCTTGCACACTTGCAGGTCTGCTCCAATTCAACACTACCTCAATCTTTTCAAGATCCATACTAACTCCTTCCGCCGAAATCACATGGCCAAGAAATTTCACATTACTCAACCAGAACTCGCATTTACTGAACTTGGCGTATAACTAAGACTTCCTTAATGTCTCCAAAACTACATGTAGATGCCTCGCATGCTACCTCACATCCTTTGAGTAAATCTGGAAATCGTCAATAAATACAATGAGGAACTTATCAAGATAAGCCTAAAATGCTTGATTCATCTACGCCATAAAGGCAACAGGTGCATTCTTCAAATGGAATGGCGTCACAAGAAACTCGTAGTGTCCGTAGCGAGATTTCAGAATGCGATTTTAGAGACATATGACTCTCTAATCCGCAACTGATGGTGTCCCGATCGAAGATAAATCTTAGAGAATATCTTAGCTCCCTTCAACTGATCAAACAAATCATCAATATGAGGCAATGGATACTTGTTCTTCATTGTAACCTGTTCAGTTTCCGATAATCAACTTATAATCTCATTGATCCATCCTTCTTCATCACGAATAAAATTGGAGCTCCCCACAGTAATACACTAGGAAGGATGAAGCCTTTATCAATTAGCTCCTGAAGCTGAACTTGCAATTACTTTAATTCAGGTGGAGCCATACGGTACGGCGCCTGAGCTATGGGACCTGTACCCAGAAATAGCTCAATCATAAAATCTATTTCCCTTTCTAAAGGAAGACCTGGTTATTCTTCAAGAAACATATTAGGGTATTCCCTGACCTCAACAATCTTCTCCAGGTTAGGGGTGTGGAAACATAAGTGTTTACAACATGCAACAAATATGCAGTACACCCCTTCTGTAATATTTTCTTGACTTTCACGGCTAAAATAAGGCACGAAGAAAGAACATTTCTTTCGTCACATAATAAAATCACTGGAAAACCTGGACTTTGAAACACCACCTCTTTCTGATGACAATCAACCAAAGCTTGGTGATTGGTTAGAAAGTCCATACCCAAATTCAAATAGAAGTTTACAACATCAAGAGGTATCAGGTCGGCGAACAACCCAAAACCTCCGACCATAACACTACAACCTCTATAAACTAACCAGACTAAAATCACTTCACCAGAGGGATATATCACTCGCCACATCACCGATAAGGGAGTGGCAGGTACTTTAATTATTGATGCTAATCTCACGGAGATAAAAGAGTGTATCGCTCTTGAATGTATTTAAGTATAAACAACATAACCAAAAATATATAACGTACCGATAATCACCTCTGGAGTTGCCATGCCTTCCTGAAGAGTCATATGATGAAGTTGGGCCTATCCAGTCGGTCGCCCTTTCTGGCTCCGGTCTTGATAAGCTAGCTGTCTGGGTGGCGGTGAGGCTCTAACCCCAGAAGTGACTCCATGATCAATACCAGAACTCTGCACCAAAATCCACCTGAGAGCTCCTTCTGCGAACACTCCCTCGCAAAGTGACCCATCTATCCACAACAAAAACAAGTTGAAGTCCCAAACTGACACTGCCCGAGACGATGCTTGTGACAAATATTGCATAGGTGGAATCTCTGGGCGCAGATGGAGTAAATCAAGACACAGTAGATCCACTGAAACTAGCCGAAGACCCCTGCCTCTGAGATTGATGACTCCTCATCCATCTCAGAAAATGACTCAGATGGCTGCAATAGGAGCAGGAGTGTGAGATCCTTCACCTGAAGATGCAGTGGAACCAGAAGTACTTGAGCTTCCGTTCTTTGAAGAACCTTGACTAGGCCCACCTTCCTCAAATCGTCAAGTCTGACCCCGCATAAATCAAAGCCTATCCTTGCATCTTATTGTAGCACTAACGAACTCATTAAAATCAGCACTTGACACACCTGATAAGTATGGGGAATCTCTTACCGTAAGCTCTGTTCAAACCTCCAACAATTCTCTTTTCCTAACCTGACAGAATTTGGCGCAAATCGGGCCAAACGAGTGAAATGATCCTAATACTCCATCATAGACATGTCTCCTTGTCGAAGGTTCATAAACTCCCCATACTTTCGCAACTCTGATGCTTCGCTAAAGAAGTGACTCCTGAACAATTCCTTGAACTCTGTCCATGAAGTGATGGCTTCATTCCTCTCAGTCCCCTACCACCAGCGATAAGCATGGTCTTGCAATAGACCTGTAGCTACCTCAGTCCTCTGCTCAGGGATCAACTAGGGATGCAAACAATCACACACGCGACCAATCTCAAAAAGCCAATTTTCACTAGTCTCAGGCATGGGAGCTAGTAAAAACAATGACTCCCCCATTCTTAGCCCTGGTAATTTAGTTATCACGATCCTCTCGTGGTGTTGGCATCATGCTGAAATTAACTCACGCATCTGCTAAGCCAAGGACTGCGTATCATCCTATTGGGATGGTTGTCAAGGCATAATGACCTACGAGTCCAAAAACAAATTAGCTCACTAGAAAAAGTCACAAACTAGCTCAATGATGAGACTCGAGACATCTAACAATACATAACACTTGGAGTAATGGGGATCTGCCAGCCGGTCGGGCCGTCCTCCCGGGAGTGTTGTACATTCTCAAATGTTTACTGTGGACATTCCAAAGATAGACTGTGGACCACCGATGTCCATCCAAATTTCTCAACAAATGTCATAAACAAAACCATAAACTCAAGTCAAGAATTTAAACACATTTATAAAGTACTGGTTCTGAATTCAAAGGAAAGTAAACTCAATATCATAACTGAAATACGATGTAGGTGGTCATTCATGGTGTTTTCCCTAACCCGGAATGACTCTATGTATAAAAAATAAGGTGATGGAAGCGTTTGAGGTGTTTGTCCTAACCTGAGATGATCTGGGTTTGACAGGGTGTTTATCCTAACCCGGTCCGACCAGCTATCCGGTGATCAGCCTAATATCCAAGCCATCGATGCAACTAAATAAACCGTCACAAATAAATTTCCAAATAAATGCTCTGAAAATATACCGTAAAGCGTAGTACATAAAAATATGAACTCGCTATCGACTGTGAAATTAAAAGTCTACTCACAAGTCTGCGACTACTACTGAGGTCCAGCGGAATTCTATCGCTGGGGTCGCGATCACGATGTCCTGTCCATAAGGATCACATAATATCATAACATGAAAAACTGTGGAAATAGGCTCTAAAAATAACCCTGAAAACCCCGTTGCGAAATTCTATAACCTGCCTCGTTGGAGCTCCGTTGTGGACGGCGGTGCGTAGGTCACATGCCTCAAACAAATGTGCTCTGATGAGGACGTTTGAACTCTTGTTAGAAAGCTGTCAACGAGGCCAACAACAACATTCGTAACTGAATCGAAATCCAATTCGACGGCGTTTGGCTGAAATAACCTAAAACAGACCGGAAAACCTATTTTCGGTGGCCACCACCAACGACGGTGATTTACCCCTCAAAACCTTCCTCTCCTTGAGCCCAACCAAACCCCTAAACCTACGCACTCTAACTCGCTGCCAATTCTTTGAAATCAGTGCTCAAACAACCTCTCGGCCCAAAATCGGCCAAAAAATTCAAATCCTCGAAACTCTGTCGTTGAGCCACGACGGAGGGAGAGCTCCACAACCCTCCAACCCTGACCTCCAAAACACGTCGATGAACCACCAAGACTGGTGATGATTCTCTATGGATTAACCCGAATCGGGTCACCCAAAATACCTGCAAATACCCATAAATTCTCATAACACACACACACAAGGAAGTCAAGTGCTTCAAATCCCTACCTGTCTCAACGTCAGAGATGGCCGAAAAACGGAAGTCTGAACGGGTTGGGTCAATGGTGGCGCGCGGGTCAATTTTCTTGCTAAATGGGTCGACCCCATCAGTTTTTTGATTTGGGTTTTCTAAAAAATTACTATTTTTTCCCCCTAAGCTCCTCACTAAATCAACGACCAAGAATCAATCTTATCGCGATCTAACGATCGAGATTAAACCGACCAAGAATCATTTCCTTTGTAATAATTATCGTGCCAACTTCTATTAAACATAAGAAATTATTCGCATATCCAAAAAAATTCCCAAAAAATTTTACGGTCTCGAAATAAAATACTCTACAACTCTTGTGAAGAAAGTCAAGTCAAATTCTCGCTCGATGAAAAAGTTGTTAATAACCTCGATAGTGCGTCTAATCCGCGATAAAGTTTGATATGATTCGATGAGTGCGTAATTTTGGTCCTAGTCATAATAGAAATAGAGTTGATTCTTTGTCTAGATAGAAGCTTAGACGACGAAATTATATAATTTTCTCGTCTAAAGTCAATTGTTTGGCAGTATTTCCTACCCACCAAAATTTTTAGCAAAATTTTAAAAACGACTTAGACGACGAAGTAGCTTGCTTCGTCATCTAAGTCATTTTTAAAACCACTTAGACGATGAAGTGGATGCCTTCGTCCTCTAAATCCTTCAACAAGATCGACTGTGTCGATCTCTTTTCCCATAATCCCCGAAATCCTCACCAAAATGTCTCTCTCTCTCTCGATCTCTCTCAAGAGTATTTTTAACTGAATGAGCCGTTTTGATTAGTTAGCACAACAATGAAGAAACTATAAAATCAAGGTGGAAGTAGAGAAGTGAAGAACTAATGATCTATATATAGGAGCAAAAGTTATAATGCAGTGCATGCAGCATGCATCTGACCCTTTCAAGTATCTCGGTCTTCTCTTTCACTTTGCTCTTCGATGCCTCCATTAAACACCAAATACAAGGAATTGTTAGCAAAGGCGGTGGTCTTGATCACAAATGTTGATGGGATTAAATCTCTACCATGTCCATACAGGTATTGGTTGTATTGCATAAATATACCCTATATAGTTTCATCGATTTTCCTCATCTGGGCATCATTAATGATTCATAATTTGAGTTCTTTGATCTGTGCAGAGCCCAGATAGGATATATAATAGACTGTGTTCATAATAGAAAGCAGCCATAATATTTTTACGTGTATAAATATATATATATATATATATTTAAGACACCCTTATGTATATTTAATATTTCTAATTTCTCTAGACTTGGTATTTCAATTTATCTGCTCAATTGTTATTACGAATGTTTACTTAGTTATTTCAAATTTTTTTAAAGGTATTATTATTATATTGAATTTGAAGCTTTGTCTAGTTATAAAGTGACCGGTTTAAACAAGATATTTTTACACTTGATCTTGTTAATGATATAAACAGAAATAAAACAATATACAGACATATGATTGAGTTGTATCACCAAAACAAAATAAAATTTGTCAATTTTTTAATTTTTTTTTTACTTTATAGATAAATTTAACATACCCCACTTATATCCCACTTTTAAATCTTCAGTCTCTTTGGGCCCGTGTTAATAATATATATGATAATTATCTGCCGACTTTAGAGAGATTGTCAACTACATATGTATATGTATAGTAGATTTTACAATTGCATCATTTGCATGCCTGCATGTGCAACGATAGTGATCGATGCTCTATCTTCATTTTATAAGCTGAGTTGCAGCTTTATTTTATTTTAGTTTTCAATATCTGTTCGGTTATCTGCCGGCATCTAGAAGCCTAGCTAGATAATTAGAATAACCATGCATTAGATCAAATATTAGTACACTACTCAAATTGGAGAAAAAATAAGAATCAAGTTTGCTATGAAATCATGTACGCAACTATTAGTTACGTGCTTAAGCACTTATGTCAATTTTTAGTCAAGGGAATACGAATGGTATGACAAAACAAAACAAAAAAGTCACGCTCATACTTTTTTTAATTTCATAAATTACTTTGTGATCTACCTTAAAATGTGTAGTTAATTAATATCAGAAGAAGTAAGTCGTCCTTTTTTTTTTTCTGGTAACAGAATTAAAGTACAATTATGGCATGTTTACTTATCTAAAATAAAAATTAAAAATAGGAAAATTCTTCTTAATTTCAGTGTTTACTTGTATATGATGGAATTGGAATGGAAGTAGGTCTCACATTCTTATCAACAATGATTATCAAATAAACTCGGAATTTGATTATATTCATGTGGGGCGATGGATTTGGGAATTATTCCTTCTGTAATCAACTTTTTTACCCATAATATCTTTACGTGTATAAATATATATATATATTTAACAGACCCTTATGTATAGTTAATATTTCCAATTTCTCTAGACTTGATATTTCAATTTATTTTCTCAATTGCTATTACGAATGATTACTTAGTTATTTCAAATTTTTCTAAAGGTATTATTATTATATTGAATTTGAAGCTTTGTCTAGTGATCGGACTTACTAGATTTGACGTTTAGTTTTTCGGTTTTTGGTATTTAGTTAGCTATTTTAATAATTTTTTAATAAACTTTGCTCAAATTTATATAAAATAATAATAATAATAATAATAAATATAAAATTATAGCTATTATTTTATAGGAATATTTCTGTAATCAATCTAGTTTTGATTCTAATTCCTATTATGAGTTGAAATAGTAAGTAAACAGCTCCATGAAAATGACATATTCCCATTCAGATTCATTCCAATTTCAATTCAAGTTGATTCTAATTCATGATAATTCTAATTTTAAGGAAATAAACTTGTCATTAATCTCATTAGAGGACTGAAAAAATAGATTGTTCAAGCATTATCATGCGTGTGTAACCTACCACTCAATCGATCAGCTTTCAATAGTTTCAATGAGATAGCTAATAGGGGACATGAAACTAGCTAATTGGCTTAATGATTAAGACACCTTCATTATTGATCTTGGATAAGATTGAACATTTGTTTATGGCTACGTAGCTAGCTGGAATATATGCTGGATAACGATTTTTGACAATTTTGACATGTTTCTAGTTAAATATGAATTAGAACGACATTAGAATAAAAATTGCATGCACTACAAAGAAAAATGGTTGAAAGACATGAATCTCAAAAAATTATTGGTTGATTAGCTTAGCTTAGGGGGTGTTTTAAATCTGAATTTTAAAGAATTTTTAAGGATTCTTTATAATCTGTAAATTATTGTAGATTGTTTTAAATTCACAGATTGTTTTAATTCCACATGGATTTAAAATGATTCTTTTCTATTATTTTTTAAGGATTTAGTTTGATTTCTAAGGATTGTTCAAATAATTAAAGTCTAATAAAAAACTCAAATGTTAAAATACACTATCACATATTCAAAAATAAAATGCACTATTCTTGATCTTTTCAACATTATGATCACACTCTTGAGTCTTCAATTGACACCGTCATCGTATTTCTAATTCACTTTCTCATTATCTTGATTCTCTTTAACACTCATTATTCAATTATTAAGTAATATTGTCATTTTTGTAGAAAATGAAGTTCTTTATTGTTTGAAAACAAAAATTATAAACACTCCTATATGACAAAATTTGTATGCACTATAATGGATCACTCAATATTTTAAATTAGAAGAGACTGATAAATGACGAAGACATCTTATTGCTATAAAATAAGGTTTTAAGAACTAGCTATTTTAATAATATTTATAAAGTCGTAGTAATTAGACCAAAGTTTATATCCTATAGAAGTTAATTATTGAAATTATAGTAGTTGAAGTCATTAATTAAATCAAACCATGAAGAAATGGTAATGAAAGTAAAGGTTAAGGACATTATCTTTGTTGTGACACCAAGGTAAATGCTTTAAAGACGTATGTAGAAAAAAATTGAAGGAGGGATGACGCTTTAAAGACGTAAAAATTGAGTAAGGGGGACGTAAAAATTGAGTGGAGAGAGAGAGAGAGAGAGAGAGAGAGAGAGAGAGAGAGAGAGAGAGAGAGAGAGAGAGAGAGAGAGAGAGAGAGAGAGAGAGAGAGAGAGAGAGAGAGAGATGTTCTATTTTGAAATCCATCAAAATTCATGGAAATCTCTTGGATGAGAGGCTTGATTTCAAAATGTTATTTTGTGTGTAAACAATCTTTCAAAATCGGTTATTTAATGAAATCCTTAAAAATCCGTAGATTGTTGAATACCACATGATTTTTACGAATTGTTTAAAATCCAGAATGAATTCTATTTTGAAATCCATCAAAATTCATGGGAATCTCTTGGATGAGATGCCTGATTTCAAAATGTCATTTTGTGTGTAAACAATCCTTCAAAATCGGTTATTTAATGAAATCCTTAAAAATCCGTAGATTGTTGAATACCACATGATTTTTATGAATTGTTTAAAATCCAGAATGAATACATCTAATTTTTTAAGGATTGTTTAAAATTCAGATTGAATACATCAATATTTTAAAGGATTTATGAAATACAAAACAATCCTACCAAATTCGTGATTGAATACACCCCTCTTAATAGATACCCTTTCTCAAGAGAGAAACAAAACTCGTATGTACAGAGGTCGTCATTGAAGAGAGTTTAGGGTTGGTTTTTTTTTGTGAAATTATAAAAGAAAATAAAAGGAGAGGTTTTTTGAGACATATTATCTCAATATATGGGTTGTTTTCATTATTTTTTTAAAGTTGGGTAAAATCATTTCATAGTCCAAAAAATGGGCATTTATCAAAATTTCTCCCTTTCTTTCTCTTGCTTTTCCCCAACGTCTTTAGTTTCCATAACTCATATATGAAACTGATTGTTTGGTATCCTCTTTCAATTTTTTTACTCGATCAATTATGAAGAAACACAATATGAAACAATTACTATTCATCAAACCTATCCTTATATGTACAAAAGAAACGATCCAAAATAATTGTTTGCTCCCCCAAATCAAGAAGCATTGACTTCAGAGTTTAAACAAATCAAGGTATCATGGTCCCTAACTCCAGAAGGCGAGCTCATCTAAATCGAGTTTAGGCCAATGACCATTATTTTTATCTAGATAACTTCTACCAAATAGTCATCAATCTAACAAATAAGGCTAATGTGTAAGTCATATATGATTGGCACAATCATATACTTTGCAGTACCTCGTTGACCAAATATCAATACAAATGTTGGAGAGAAGATTGAACGAGGATTTTATTCGATTTGTTTGACTAGTTCATCGATCTGAGTTTAGGGAACTCAAACGTTAGGGAAGAACAAACGAGAGAAAAAAGCAAAAAAGAAAATATAAAGAGGAAGGGTAAAAACAGAACAATGATAAATTAATGTATTTTCTTAAAAATCAATTATTATTGAAAGGAAAATCCCAATAATAAATTTGAGGAAAAAGGGAGGCTCAATATCAGCTCCCAGATATTAAATCATATTCGAAGAGTATATATTAAATATGTATAACCTGGTCAATTAACGACTCAATAAGTTAAAACTAGCTCGACGATGATTCACTCAGCTTGTGCCTGTCTTGATATGTACATTGGGAACATATGGAACGTACGCGATTATTAGTTTGAAGCTGTGTAACATAGCAGGTGACATGTCAATATATTAATGTGTCCCAAATTTCTAGCACAAGTTAGCTAGGGAAGCTAGGGAGTGAACGTACTATCAGAATGAAAAATGTACGTGATAACTTCACGTCGACGAACTGGCCGGTGCAGAGATGGACCTAAAAGTGGGCTGAGATATGCTACAGCTTATCTAGGATTTTAAACAAAAAAAATTACATGTATACATATGTATTAAAAAAAATATTTCAGTAGCTGATAACGGTTTTTTCTTTTCGTTCCTCTCTGTTACTCACTTCCTTGCTCGCCAAAGATTAGTCCGTCTTTATGCTAGTACATGTCATTCTCTGGATGTCCAAATCATCAAAAATCTTGATCCATCTCTCATTCTCTAGTTACTGTGGTCTCTTCAACTCTCAAGATATCTCATAATCCAATTTACTCATATTCAATCTTCTAGGTTGGCAATTGAATCCAATTAAATTTGGGAGTTTGTAGACGTAGGGTTTGTAATTTGTAATTCATATAGGTTTTGTTTTTAAGGTTTTGATATATGTTTGTAATTGGAAAAAATTTGTAATTGATATATGTTTGTAAAAAAAAGTCACAAAGACCAACAATAAACTGCCCATTGATATATGTTTCTCTATTTATTTTTCAAGTTTTGTTTATAATAACAGATCAAATTATAAATTCTAGGCCACAAAATTTTCAAAAGAAAGTGATCGAGTTGATACATTTAAATAAAGTGATCGATTTAAGCAAGATATTTTTACACTTGATCTTGTTGATGATATAAATAGGAATAAAACAATATTGCAGACATATAATTGAGTTGTATCACCAAAACAAAATTAAATTTGTGAATTTTTTTAATTTTTTTTTACTTTATAGATAAACTTAACATATCCCACTTAGAGCAACTCCAGCAGATTCCCTATAAATCATTTTTAGCTAAAATATAAAGATTTTCTCTTAAAATTCACTCCAGCAGCTCCCCTATCTTATTAGCCAATTTAGGGATTCCCTATATTTCATGTTTTCATCCCCTATTTCTATACCGAAAACATAAATTATAGGTAACGAAACATTCAATATTGTAAGTAATACTTTCCTTCTAGATTGTAAATGTAATTAATAATTATATTAATAAATAAATATTTTATTTTCAACCAATCAAAACTAAGCATATGTTTAAATCTAACTAAATTTTAAGTGATATTGTTGGAGTAAATTTATACAAGTGATTAGCTAAAATAGGTTTCGGCTTCATTTTTGAACAAAATAAGCAAAATTTCTGTAATATTATTGGAGTTACTCTTATATCCCATTTTTAATTCCTTAGTCTGTCTTTGGGCCCATGTTAATAATATATATGACAATTATCTGCCGACTTTAGAGATAGAGAGATTGTCAACTACGTATGTATATGTATAGTAGATTTTACAATTGCATCATTTGCATGCCTGCATGTGCAATGATAGTGATCGATGCTCTATCTTCATTTTATAAGCTGAGTTGCAGCTTTATTTTAGTTTTCATTTTTTCAATATCTGTTCGATTATCTTCTGCCGGCATCTGGATAATTAGAACCATGCATTAGGTCAAATATTAGTACACTACTCAAATTGGAGAAAAAATAAGAATCAAGTTTGCTATGAAATCATGTACGCAACTATTAGTTACGTGCTTAAGCACTTATGTCAATTTTTAGTCAAGGGAATACGAATGGTATGACAAAACAAAACAAAAAAGTCACGCTCATACTTTTTTTAATTTCCTAAGTTACTTTGTGATTTGCCTTAAAATGTGTAGTAAATTAATATCAGAAGAAGTAAGTCGTCTTCTTTTTTTCTGGTAACAGAATTAAAGTACAATTATGGCATGTTTACTTATCTAAAATGAAAATCAAAAATAAGAAAATTCTTCTCATTTCTCTCAATTTCAGTATTTACTTGTATATAATGGAATTGGAATGGAGGTAGGTCGCACATTCTTATCAACAATGATTATCAAATAAACTCGGAATTTGATTATATTCATGTGAGGAGATGGATTTGGGAATCATTTCTTCTGTATCAACTTTTTTACCCATAATATCTTTACGTGTATAAATATATATATATATATATATATGTAAGAGACCCTTATGTATATTTAATATTTCCAACTTCGCTAGACTTGATATTTCAATTTATTTTCTCAATTGCTATTACAAATAATTACTTAGTTATTTCAAATTTTTCTAAAGGTATTATTATTATATTGAATTTGAAGCTTTGTCTAGTTATAGGGTTTGCTAGATTTGACGTTTAGTTTTTAGTTTTTTGGTATTTAGTTAGCTATTTTAATAAATTTTTAATAAATTTTGCTCAAATTTATATAAAATAATAATAATAATAAATATAAAAGTATAGCTATTATTTTGTAGGGATATTTCAGTAATCAATCTAGTTTTGATTCTAATTCCTATTATGAGTTGAAATGATAAGTAAACAGCTCCATGAAAATGACATATTTTTATTCGGATTCATTTCAATTTCAATTCCAATTGATTCTAATTCATGATAAATCTAATTCTAAGCAAATAAACTTGTCATTAATCTCATTAGAGTACTGAAAAAATAGATTGTTCAAGCATTATCATGCATGCGTGTGTAACCTACCACTCAATCGATCAGCTTTCAATAGTTTCAATGAGATAGCTAATAGGGGACATGAAACTAGCTAATTGGCTTAATGATTAAGACACCTCCGTTATTGATCTTGGATAAGATTGAACATGTGTTTATGGCTACGTAGCTAGCTGGAATTAATGCTGGATAACGATTTTTGACAATTTTGACATGTGTCTAAATATGAATTAGAACGACATTAGAATAAAAATTGCATGTAATCCAAAGAAAAAATGGATGAAAGAAATGAATCTCAAAATATTATTGGTCGATTAGCTTAGTTTAGGGGTATATTCAATTTGAATTTTAAAGAATTTTCACTACAAGAAAAGGAGTCATTACTGGCGAGATTCCGGCCAACAAGGCCGGCGACCGGAAAAGTCGCCGGTAATGTCCATCATTACCGACGACTTACCCCGTCGCCGGTAATGTCGCCGGAATCTCACCGGTAATGTTGTAAAACATTACCGGCGACTCCAACCGTCGCCGGCAATGTCTAGGGAGACATTTCCGGCGATTTTCCGGCCGGAATTTCGCCGGAAATGTCTGCCTAGACATTGCCGGCGACGGTTGGAGTCGCCGGTAATGTTTTACAACATTACCGGCGAGATTCCGGCGTAAAGTCGCCGGTAATGTCTTCATTTCCGGCGACTTACTCCGTCGCCGGCAATGTGTCTTATATTAGATGCCGGATGGGGCAGCTCGATCATTCAATCATTTTGAGCGAAAAAAATCCAGAGAAATCGAAAGAAGGAAAACGTACGCTCTGAAATCGATCATTCGGTATATTGTCAAAATTAAGGCGCGCGTCGAAAACTCGATCACTCGGGAAGCTATATATATAGGTACGTACGTAGGTGTATATATACGTATATGTGGTATATATATATATATGTTTGTGTGTTGATCAAATCCAATTCGTGAGATATATATATATATATATATATGAAATGTTGTTGATGTACGGTCACCGAAACGAGAAAACAACTTGTAGTTAATCTTGTGTCTGAATCAATGACTGGTATTATCGTATTGTTATCGGAGCCAGGCTTAACAGAGCCTCCTCCTACCCAATCAAATACGTTTTGAATTAAAAAAAGGAGAATACTATCATCGAGTACTGAATCGAATTCAGAGATTAGATCGATATATATATATATATATATATATAAATATGCATGCATGTGTTGATTTAATTAGAGTTGAATTGAGAGATCACGTCGATTATTAGTAGTGAATGTGTGTATATATATATAATTAATACGTAAAATTGTTAGAATTTTCAGGATGGACAAGAGTTGGATGAGCCTCGAAAGATGGGATGTCAGATATCACCAGGGAATTAGGAGTTTTGTGGATTTTGTGAAGGCTAATTGTGGAGACACTACACTTCATTATTGCCCGTGTAAAGAATGTAAGTGTTTCAGCGATCGATTTCGATTTCCCATTGATAAAGTCCAGAGGCACCTGAGTAAATACGGGTTTTGGGAAAAGTACACTTGTTGGATTTATCACGGTGAAACATCGGTAGCGGGTCCGCATGATCATGGACAATTTGGTGAGAGGGCCAGTCCATGCTATGATCATGGACATTTTGCTGAGAGGGGCAGTTCATCCTATGATCCAACATCGATGTTAATCAATGATATGTTTCCTCATGAGAGCGGTGTATTTGCTGATGAAGCACCAAATGTCCCTCCCGTCGTTGAGGGTTTCCCCCATATCGAGCCAGTCGAACCATTACCTGGAGGTCATGTAAACACAAGCGGTATGGACAAGTACAACAACCTGATTGCATTGCAACAGACTCCGTTGTACGACGGTTGTAGTAAGACTGTTCTTGAAAGTGTGATGGGAGTGATGCAGCTAAAAATGGAGAACAAAATGTCTGTCAAAGCTGTTGATTCTTGGTTGAAGTGGACTGTTTCGCTACTGCCACCCGGTCATCGTCTTCCTACCACTCATCATAAGGTGCGACATATCCTGAAAGATCTTGGGCTTTCCTACATCAAAATTCATGCATGCAGATATGATTGTATTCTCTTCTGGGGAAAAGATCTCGAAGACCTTGAAGCCTGCCCGGTATGTTTTACAGAAAGGTATAAGTTGACTCCTGCAGGCAACAAGAAAGCTGTGAAGATACTTCGATATTTCCCGCTTATTGATAGGCTGGAGCGGTTGTTCATGTGTGCTTTCACGGCCGAGGCAATGAGATGGTGGGCTGAGAGGAACTTGCCTGACGATGACACCCTTATACACCCTTCCGACGGAGAGGCTTGGAAGCACATGGTCAGGGAGTTTGATCATTTTGCAGCAGAGGTCCGAAATGTTTGGCTAGGGCTCTCATCTGACGGATTCAACCCTTTTGGCAACATGAGTCTTCAATACAGTATATGGCCAGTTATTTTGGTACCGTACAACCTTCCACCATGGATGTGCATGAAGAAGGAATACAATATGCTGACTTTGTTAATTCCAGGCCCGGGTTATCCAGGAAAGTGTCTCGATGTGTATTTGAGGCCTTTGATTGAGGAGCTTAAGTACCTGAGTGAGTGTGGTCACCCCACTTACGATAGGTTCAAAAAGGAGATGTTCCAGATGCATGCCATGCTTGTTGGCACCATCAGTGATTTTCCTGCCCGCGGTATGTTGTCGGGCAACGTTACCAAGGGTTACAAGGCTTGTTCAGAGTGCATGACGGTTGATTGTTGCAGTCCTCATTGCAGTAAAATTGTCTCGATGCGTCACCGTTGTTGGCTTCCATATGATCACCCATTTAGGCAGGATCCAGACGCGTTTGATGGGACTGTTGAAACAGGTGTGGCACCCAGGCGATGGACAGGGGAAGAAATTTTGGAAGTGTTGAATGAATACGATTTTGGCCAGCTGAGCAATCATCCTGACATAGTGGCGTCAATTCCAGACAAGCCCGAAAGGTATAAGTTTTGGACACACAAGAGCATATTCTGGGAACTCTCCTACTGGCCCAGGTTGCCTATCAGACATTACCTAGATGTCATGCACATAGAGAAGAATGTGTGTGAAAGTGTGGTGGGCACAGTTCTTAACTTGGAGGGGAAAACAAAAGACATCCCTAAGGCACGCATTGATCTTAAAGCAATGGGTGTGCGGAAACATTTGTGGTTAAGAGATGGTAAGAGAAAAATGCCGCAAGCTCCGTACACCGTAAAGCCGAAGCATAAGCATGAAATTTTTCGGTGGCTGAGTAATGTCAGGTATATATTCTTATGGCTATGTAGGAATTTGTCCTTAAATTTTTAGCGGAGTATATATGGTTATATGCGATAAATATAATTGGTCCATATATATGGCTTTATCTATATATATGCAGGTATCCTTATGGCTATGCAGGAAATATAAGCAGGTGTGTTAACTTCCGGGACAATAAGATGTACGGATTAAAGAGTCATGACTGCCATGTACTGCTTCAACGCCTTTTCCCTATTTTCATTCGAGGGTACATGCCCAAAGAGGTGGTGGAGCCGTTGGTGGCCTTGTCAAGATTCTTTCAGAAGTTATGCACCAGGGAAGTTAAAAAAGCAGACCTCAGGGAGATGCAAGATGACATCATTTTTATCATGTGCAAGCTTGAGAGGATATTTCCCCCAAATTTTTTCGACATAATGCCGCACCTGATGATCCATCTTCCCGAACAATTGTTGCTTACCGGTCCCGTACACTACACTTGGATGTATCCCATGGAAAGGTACAAATGATTCATAAATTTGGTTTGCCTATGTTTTTATATGTAATGACTTGTGGTTAAGTAAGTTAACATGTACTTGTTAACTTGTAGACAATTGGGAGCCTACAAGGACTATGTGAAGAATAAATATGCACCTGAAGGGTGTATCGCTGAAGCATATCTTGCGCACGAGTGTGTAACGTACACCAAAGTGTACCTGGAAAATGTAGAGGACCCCCAACAACATATGCCGATAGATGAACCCCAGTTCAACCTTTCTATCATCTCCAGTGACGTGGTAGTACAGGGAAGCTTGCCAAAGTCGTACAAGTTGGATGGAAATGAGGTAGCCATTGCCCACTGGTCGGTACTGATTAACTGTCAAGAAGTACAATATTGGAAAAACTATCATCTTCACTGCCCTGCTATTGCCGGAAATGTTGATTACCACAACAAGACGTTTGCAAACTACTTTGGTCAATGGGTAAGTATATGTGTATATGTCTATTTTTATATATATCCTTATATAGCATGTATGTATGTACGTGGTTTTGTGGTTTCAAGATGACATAATTTCTTCTGTACTTATTAATATATAGACGTTTTCAGATGAACCATGTAGCAGATGATGGTTGCCCAGAGTGGTCAAACGAATTGAGGGTCCTGGCGATGAAACCGATTGCTTCAAACGTTTACTCGATGTGTCAGGTCAATGGCGTGAAATTTATATGTGAAAATCGAGACGACCGACTGAAAACACAGAATTGTGGGGTGATGGTCCATGGTGGGCAGGATGGCGTTGACTATTACGGTGTCCTTCATTCAGTTGTTGAACTAATTTATGGGAACCGCGTGAAAGTGCACTTGTTCAAGTGTAGATGGTTTGATACTAGCCCGGAGAACACAAGGACCGATCAGTACGGAACATTTTCGGTGAATACTGCTACTACCTGGTATGAAGATGACCCTTTCGTTCTTGCCTCATCAGTAAAACAAGTGTTTTACCTGGACGATCTTCTTAACAAAGTCCCGTGGAAGGTGGTTAACCATGTTGCTCATAGAAACATATACAGTGCTGCCACACTTGGTGATACCGCAGATGATGAGGAAGTTACTGCATACCAAGAGCCGAACGCTTTTGACATTCCGGAATCATCTACGATTCGCCTTAATAATGTGAGACCTGGGAGTGTGGTTCGAATTACTGGAGCAGAACTTCTCGATGTTAATCCATATGAAGTTGACGCTGATTCAGATGACGAGGAGAGGCACATATTGCCAGAGGTTACCTATGAAACCGAGTCAAACTCAAGTGATGACGATGATTATGATTATCATCCTTAGTACGTTAATGATGTAGTCGGAAATTGTTGTCGGAAATATGATGTAGTCGGAAAATGTAGTCGTTAATCGTACGTAGACGGAAATTGATAATCGAAATTGTAGTCGGAAAATGTAGCCGGAAATCGTACGTATACAGAAATCGTAGACGGAAAATGTAGTCGTTAATCGTACGTATACAGAAATCGTAGTCGTTAATCGTACGTATACAGAAATCATTAATCTAAATTGTAGTCGGAAAATGTAGTCGTTAATCGTACGTATACGGAAATTGATAATCGAAATTGTAGTCGGAAAATGTAGCCGGAAATCGTAGACGGAAAATGTAGTCGTTAATCGTACGTATACAGAAATCGATAATCGAAATTGTAGTCGGAAAATGTAGCCGGAAATCGTAGACGGAAAATGTTGTCGGATATTCTTCGGGAAATAATGACATTACCAACGAGTTATAAGCAACTCGTGGGTAATGCAACTCGTTGGTAATGACATTACCCACGAGTTAACTCGTCGTTGGTAATGTCATTACCAACGAGTTGCTTATAACTCGTTGGTAATGTCATTACCAACGAGTTAACTCGTTGGTAATGTCATTACCAACGAGTTGAAGTCGTTGGTAATGACATTACCAACGAGTTATAAGAAACTCGCCGGCAATGTTTTCTGGATAGATGCATGATAGCCCGAGCCTTTCATTTCTCCTCCTCTCCCTCTCCTCCTCCCAAATCGGTCCGGTGAGTTCACCTCCTCCTCCTCCTCTCCCACTCCTCCTCCTTATCCTCTACTCCTCCTCTCCCTCTCCTCCTCTCCACCGATCCCCTCTCCTCCTCCGAAAATCTCCTCCTCCCCTCCTCCCCTCCTCTCCTCCCCTCACCATTGTAGTCGATCGGCAAAGCATTGTAGGTGGAAATCCATGGCAGGTCTGATCCTCTCTCTCTCCCTCTCTCTCTCTCTCAATTTTTAATTATTTTTTTGCATGTGTATGTGTATGTGTATGTGTATGTGTATGTGTAAATTAATTAGGGTGCAAACACAAAAAATTAGGGTGATAAGTTCTAAATTTATATGCAATGTATATATATGTGATGTATATATATATTTAGGTATGTGAAAATGAAGTGATGTATATATATATATGTGAAAATTATGTATAAATGTGGTTTGGATGAATGTGTGATGTATATATATGTGGAAATTAAACCTAATTAAGATGCATGATATATATATGTGTGATAAATGTGGAAAATTAATTAGGGTTTGTGATTTGGATGAATATGTGATGGATAAATTTAATTAAGATGCATGATGTATATATATATACACATCGAATATGTATAGTTCTTAATTTAGGTGATATAGTTGTTAATTAATCGTATAAATGAAGGTGGAAATCGAGATCGGAACGGTTTAGAACCAGAACGGTTTTAAACCGAAACGGTTTGGAACCGGAACCATTTGAAACCGGAACTGTTTGTAACCGGAACCGTTATGTTACAAATGTTTCCGGTTATAAACAGTTCCGGTTTCTGACGGTTCCGGTTCCAAACCATTCCGGTTCCGATTTGGTATAGAACCGAAACGGTTTGGAACCGGAACGGTTTGGAACCGGAACGGTTTGGAACCGGAGCTGTTTGTAACTGGAACCGTTATGTTACAAACGGTTCCGGTTCCAAACAGTTCCGGTTTCAAACGGTTCCGGTTCCAAACCGTTCCGGTTTCGATTTGTTATAGAACCGAAACGGTTTGGAACCGGAACTGTTTGTAACTGGAACCGTTATGTTACAAACGGTTCCGGTTCCAAATAGTTCCGGTTTCAAACGGTTCCGGTTCCAAACCGTTCCAGTTCTGATTTGTTATAGAACCGAAACGGTTTGGAACCAGAACGGTTTGGAACCGGAACTGTTTGTAACTGGAACCGTTATGTTACAAACGGTTCCGGTTCCAAACAGTTCCGGTTTCAAACGGTTCCGGTTCCAAACCGTTCCGGTTCCGATTTGCTATAGAACCGGAACTGTTTGTAACTGGAACCGTTATGTTACAAACGGTTCCGGTTCCAAACAGTTCCGGTTTCAAACGGTTCCGGTTCCAAACCGTTTCGGTTAATTACCGAATCCATGACTATTACGATGTCCTGGAGGTTTTGTGGCTAATTGGCTTCGGAGAGGTTCCCGAAATAGTGGAGGGAACAGTAGTCAAGCTTCCTCCTCGCCCGCAGTTAGCAACACGCCCAGTGGGCCAATGATGAGTGCTCGCACGAGAGCCTTGCTAGAGGCGCGAGCTGAGGAGGAAGCTGCACGATCAAGAGCCGTGCAACCGGAAGTTGAGCCTCGAGCCTCAGTCTCTAGACGCTCAATCAGCAGACGTCCCTCCGGTGGCAGAGCCTCAGACGAGCGACAATCAACGGGGGCATCAGAAACTCCCTCAATCTGAATGCCCCATATTCGGATGGTGCCTACTCCCATTTCACGGGAATCATCTGAGACACATGGTGGTGCTGGCGCCTCATCGTCCAGGCCTCGTCTATCTCCGCCGTCCGGTCTCTTCCTACCCGACGAGATTCCTGTCATCCCTGAATTCGATGATAGGGGGATGCCTGTTTATATTGAAGGACGGCCGGAGTTCCTGAGCGTGGAGGAAGCGTATAACTTCCTCCCGTTCGACCCCGTGTATCTTTGGAGTGTGAGGTGCACCAACCAACAAACGGACGATGCAGGTAAATTTTATTTAACATCAAATTGATTACTTAATTATTACTTAAGACTTGCGATAGGTTCAATTAATGATATCAATTTGTTGACATTGTATTATTAGGCAATTTCGTTAATGGGACTGGAAAACGGAAAGGGGCTAGAGGCACCTGCACCGGGAAGAGACTTGAGCAGGCCACCGGCGGAAGGAAAACGCCCATAAGGGCCAATGAGGATGGCGAGGTGATCGAGGTATTCGACACCACGCGCAAATATGTCAGCATGGCCGGTGCGATCGTGCGGGACAAGGTCCCAATGCTTTGGCCAGATTGGGAATCTGTGCCTATCTACGTGAAGATGCAAGTGCATAATGCACTCAGTGTGAGTAAAATCGTATTTTCATTACGTAAATTTTACATTTATTAATTAAGTCCGAATAAATATATAATTTTACCTTTTATATATTCATATTGCAGGTGTGGTTTGACGTGGATGAAGTTCTTATTCACACGTGGGTAGAGCGTCAACTACATATGAGGTGATGTGCTTCGACTTATTTGAATATATATCGAGTTAGATTTTTGTTTATCAAGTGTTTTAATATCTCTAACTTTTTTTCCTTGTTTTAATATAGGTATAAAGAGTGGAAGAACGAGCTTTCTTCCCATTACACTGTATACAAGGAGCTAGGCCGAGGTTCCACACCTAGCGAATTCCGGTTTAGGGAGTACGAGTGGCTATGGCTGATAGCCCACTTCGAGCACCCCAAAGCTCGGGTATGCATCCTTAATATATCTTTCAAGCATAATGTATCGTATCAGATTGAAATAGTTGGTTACTAATTTTTTTTCATATGTTTATCAAACAAGGCGATTTCGAAGACGAACCGGGCGAATAGATTGAAAAACACCAGGGCCCATCATGCAGGTTCACTCAACTACATGGGTTGGTCAACTAAGGCGCAGCAACAACAAGAGCTGAACCCGTTGGTGTATATTCATCAGAAGTTCTACCCGCAATGCCCTGAAGAAGCGGTAAGTCTTTCACCTCTCCATGTGTTAATAAAACTATTTTTCAAGATGGAAATAGATTTTGTTAGCTAATACGTTGTTCATTTTCCCTTTTCAATTAGTCGAGAGTGGAGGAGGCGACCGCAGAAGTGACCATGAGTATAGCTCGGACTAACCATCCTGACTGCTCCGAGGAAGAAGTCACCCAGTATGCCTCTCAGATCGATCCGCTTGATCCTCCGATAGCGGCTCGGATCATGGCAAAAGCGTGCGGGACTGGAAAGAATACCTACTATTGTATGGGAATGGGCACGGCGGGCGAAGGACTATTGAAGAACACTTCAGAATACTCTACCGGGTCAAGAAGTTCAACTTCTAGTCGTAACCTCGCGGCGGAGCTTCATAGGACGCAGAGGGAGTTGGAGGAGCAAAAGAGGCAGATGGCCGAGTACCAAATGCAGCAGACACAGGTGCAGGCTCAGATGTACACATGGATGCGGACGATGTACGAGGCTCAGACTACCGGACAACCCTTCCCCACACCTCCCCCGGTCCCGGTCTCTCCGTTCCCTAGCTATCCACCACCACCACCGCACCAGTCAACGCCAGAGCAAGACCAAGGAAGCCACCGGAATTCAAATGAGTACATGGATTACTTCGACCCTGACCCGCAAGTTCCTGGACCCTGACCTGTAGTTGTAGTTAA
This sequence comes from Geum urbanum, assembly GCA_946800695.1. Taxonomy (NCBI): domain Eukaryota; kingdom Viridiplantae; phylum Streptophyta; class Magnoliopsida; order Rosales; family Rosaceae; genus Geum; species Geum urbanum. Next base: position 68,031,673 of record OX326998.1, on the reverse strand, counting down.
TTTTCGTATCGTCGTTGCTATTTGTACTGTACGTTGGACATTTATGTGTACTGTTGAACTTGTATGATTGTACGGTTTATGTCTTTCAATGCAGGTTCTGGAATTGGGCCCAATCCAGAACCGCGTTTTTTTTTCAAAAAATTTTCACACATTGCCGGCGACATGGACCTCAGTCGCCGGCAATGTCACAAATTCCGGCCACGGCGGCGCTACCATTGCCGGCGACGGCGTCGCCGGTGATGTCTCCGACATTACCGGCGACTCCGTTTCCCGTCGCCGGCAATGTTAACACCGGCGGGGGATTTCCGGCGACGTCATTGCCGGCGACTTGTCGCCGGGAATGACAATTCCGGCGAAAAAAAAAGACAAGGCCGGCGACGGGAGGTCGCCGGTAATGTCTCAATTTCTGGTAGTGTTTTAAGGATTCTTTATAATCTGTAAATTGTTGTAGATTGTTTTAAATTCACGGATTATTTTAATTTCACATGGATTTAAAAGGATTCGTTTCTATTGTTTGATAAGGATTTAGTTTGATTTATAAGGATTGTTCAAATAATTAAAGTCTAATAAAAAACTCAAATGTTAAAATACACTATCACATATTCAAAAATGAAATGCACCATTCTTGATCTTTCCAACATTATGATCACACTCTTGAGTCTTGAATTGACACCGTCATCGTATTTCTAATTCGCTTTCTCAATATCTTGATTCTCTTTAACATTCATTGTTCCATTATTAAGTAATATTGTCATTTCCGTAGAAAATGAAGTTTTTTATTGTTTGAAAACAAAAATTATAAACACTTCTATATGACAAAATTTGTATGCACTATAATGGATCACTCAATATTTTAAATTAGAAGAGACTAATAAATGACAAAGACATCTCATTGCTATAAAATAAGATTTTAAGAACTATTTTAATAATATTTATAAAGTCGTAGTAATTAGACCAAAGTTTATACCCTATAGAAGTTAAATATTCAACGTATAGTAGTTGAAGTCATTAATTAAATCAAACCATGAGGAAATGGTAATGAAAGCAAAGGTTAAGGACGTTATCTTTGTTGTGACACCAAGGTAAACGCTTTAAAGACGTATGTAGAAAAAAAATTGAAGGAGGGGGACGTAAAAATTGAGTAAGGGGAGGGAGGGAGGGAGCGAGCGAGCGAGAGAGAGAGAGAGAGAGAAAGAGAGATGTTCTATTTTGAAATCTATCAAAAACCATGAAAATCTCTTGGATGAGAGGCCTGATTTCAAAATGTCATTTTGTGTGTAAACAATCCTTCAAAATCGGTTATTTAATGAAATCCTTAAAAATCCATAAATTGTTGAATACCACAAGATTTTTATGGAATGTTTAAAATCCAGAATGAATATATCAAAAATTTTAAACAATCCTTCAAAATCGGTTATTTAATGAAATCCTTAAAAATCCGTAGGTTGTTTAAAATCCAGAATGAATATATTAAAATTTTTAAGAATTGTTTAAAATCCAGATTGAATATATCAAAATTTTAAAAGATTTTTAAAATACAAAACAATCCTATCAAATTCGTGATTGAACACAACCTTAACGTTCTCAAAATTCGTTTGAACTTTAACCCTTATAGTTATGTGCGAAGTTTCTCGATCACAGTGTGCATGTGAGTCCTAAATTTATTTAAGAATATTGAAGGAGACTCATGAACCCAGCCTCTTGAGTACATAAACTTCTCATATAAAGTAGTACGTGTTCTCAACGTAAAATAGATTTGGATTTTGAATTATCGACAATTTGACACCATATATCCATCCAACAATATCCACCGACAAACAATTCATTCGATCTTTTCATGGAGACACTCGTCTAGTCAAATATTGAATCTTTCCAATAGTATGTGTTCGATTTTCGGAACATCTACAACAAATCAAAGGAAAATTTTATATATCAAATAATTCGTGTTAGCTTAATTATTAAGCATAAATACTATTATATAAATACTATTATGTTACATTACTTTGTAGGTGATCTCCTAGTACAATAGTACAAAGAAGTGATTTGAATCCTGCCACTCTTTTGGTTTTAAGATGATAGATAAAATATATTGGATCTGATAAGTTACAAAGGAGAACACTGTTTGACGACCTGATAGAAAGAACTCCTTATAGAAACCTATATTACAACGTGCTCGGTACAAGTCTATCACTGACATAACTAGACGAGTTAGACGTAAAAAAATAACTGGAGAAAAAAATCTAGGCCCTACATCCTATCTAGCTATGCATCCTAAAGTTACGGCCCTATGACATGTCGCTCGTTGGTTCTCACAACTCCCTATGAGACCAAATTTTGTTGAATGGGGTAACGCCGAGGTCGCTCTTGGACGATTCATGGTTCCTAAATGCGATGCGAGAAGTGCACTAAGCATGTTGGCATAGGGGTCCAATCACTTGGCCACCTCATCAAAATGGCCCAGAGAAGCCAAGCAATGAACCAATTATTGGGAGAAGCCCACAAGCCCACCTGATGGGCTCCGTCCCAAGGACCAGAAGCCCAAGACCTATAGTAGAACCTAGGGTTCCACACAGTAACTCAACCCTCCTCTGATCTCTCAGCCCCCGCAATCGCCTCATGAATCCCGTCGCCACAGGTATACAGGCAAACTATCTCCGTCATTTTGTCCTCACCAGCATAGTGTCACCGACGTCAAATTTGATCTGCCACCTTGTGTTGAAGCACCATCGATGTTGCTGCTCATGTTAGCCCAACGATGTTGGCGCCTTTCGAAACCCAACCCAAGATTGTAGAGCCAGCAAGAAGATCGTCGTCGCAACCTTACTTTAAGCCGACCTCGTTTCGGCCTTCCTCGACCACCACCGACCTCATTTGCCCGACTTAGCAAACGCACCTTCATCCGTTGTCAAATGGGATTTGGCTAGCTGCAGCCTCGCCACTCCGACCCCTAGAATCTCAGTTACCCACCACCACAAGCTCAACAAAACCATGACCCCGATCACCACAACACAATGATCTCAACATGTCTCAAAACCCTAGCATGGCGCTAGGTTTTTCAGCCGCTCTGAAAGCTCAGAGCCATCGCAAGGGAAGCATTCGTCTTTGACTTCAAAAAAAAAATACCTAACAAAAAACAAATTTCTCTCTCTCTCTCTCTCTCTCTCTCTCTCTCTCTCTCTCTCTCTCTCTCTCTCTCTCTCTCTCTCTCTCTCTCTCTCTCTCTCTCTCTCTCTCTCAACAGATGTAGTAGCAGCACAGTGCTCTATCGTGCCTCTGCATCTTCCTCATGGCCACCACCACCGCACCCTGGTCGGCCAATCTCAACTATTGCGCATTCGCACTCGCGGCCTCAGCCTCAGCCATCCACTGCGACCTCGCGCTCTCAGTCTCAGCCTCTCCACGCGACCTCTTCCAGGTCACCGCCTTATCTGGCCAACCTCGCTACCTCCTTCTCACATGCCTCTCTTGAGCCTCACTCGTGTCTCACTTGCCTCTTTCGTGCGTCTCTTGCCACTTCGCCACCTAACCCTCACGGTTGACAACAACGTCTGGCATCACCTCACACCACATTAACAATAGTGCCCCCCTCGACATCAACCCTGCAGCCACTGAATCACTCATTTGCAATAGTGCAGTCCAAGGCCTCAAGCACACTCGAGTTCAATAGCAATACGTTGAGAACAACCTTGTCCTATCCTCGTCCATGACATTCAATCATGTATCAAAGAAAATGGGAAAGTACTGCTACTGATTTCTTTATCTCAGTTAGCATCCCACAACTCTTAATCTTGGACAAGGCGCTTGTTATGCATTTTAAGATTCAGTAATTTTGGCTGGAAAGCTTGCAAGGGCTATCAATTCAGGACTAGAGGCCATTGAAGATGCTATCAGCACATACATGCAAATCTGGTTTGTTCACTATAGCACTGGGAGAATCTTATTGTTTACATGATATTGTTTGTGCATATGTTTAGTGGAACCACATTTAAGACATGGTTACTTCCCAGCTAGAGCAGAGTATGAAGGATTTCCTCCTTACTTGGAACCGAAACTTGACTGGTTCTTGTTTGAATTGCTGGATCCAGCCCCCTGTTCTTGCCCATGTCCACGACTGCCCATCCGTCAGCGTAGATCATACTGTCCACAGTTATAAGGGTTCGATCATTTGTTCTTATTTTGTTTTTGTGCCTTTCCTTCAGTATTACAATTCTCGAGGACTTTCTTGGTCCTAGCTCATGTTGAATTATTTTTGAGAATAATATCATGATGTCTATCTTTTTAGCCAATATGTTCAAGAGATCACTGTAAGTCTGTACTCTTCCTTGGTCGTAGTCAAACCGATACTGATGAGCAAGTACGCTCATGGAGGCGGGAAATGTGTTCAAAGTCTTCTCAATCATATCTTTATCAATTTTGTCAACCCCACAGAAACTAAGCTCGGATTGAATATCCAACATAGCCTAGTTTTAATCATCAACCTTTGAATTATCCAGTCAACGTATGATTTCTCATATTTCAGTCAACTCTGGTAGCTATGCATCATGCACGTTGTTTCAGAACATCCCATAAATCATCGAGATTTGTTTTTTCCAAATACTGCTTCTTGAGAGATGGATGGATGTGACGCCTCAAAAATATGAGTGCTTGAGCTTTCAATTCTTCACTAGGGGTGACCACATTCGGATTTGTAGGTGGGATAATTTTGCTGGTGTATTTGTTTTTGATGAATGTATTCTCACATCAGATACCCAACGAAAATACTCTGTTCCTTTTGGATCAAGGATGTCAAACTCTGGCCTAGCTGACTCAGTCATCTTCAAAATAGATAAGGGAGATTGTTTGGACCATAAATAACTATTATTTGGGCTGATTCTTGTGGCTTATTTAGCAAGCCTAGTTTGGGAAAGAAACCGGATTACCTTGTTGTATCCCTTGTTGAGCAAGAAAGAATGGAATCTAGCGAATCCGGTATTCAGAATCTTTCAAGGATTTAGATTTCTTACTTTTTTTCAGCAAGAGATACGCTTAAAAAATTACTATAAATATAGGGTTTATGACCAGATTAGAAGGCACTTCTATAGTCATACAATTTTCTTTCAGTACATTCAACTCTTTTCGCGAGAAAAAAATGGCAGTAGCGAATCTATAATTTTTACCAGACAGGGCGTGAGCTATTTGAAAATTCGCTTTTGTCAAACGACAATGGAAAACTATGAGTTTTCACCAGACATGACGTGATAAATTTGACAGTTTACTCTTGTCAGACGACGGCGATCAAAGGATGTTTCGCCAGACAGGGCGTGAAGGTCTCGGCAGTCAAATGAGTTATATCCAGTATTCTCAACACTTGCCAGGAAGATTGCTCTACTTTGTACAAGACAAGGTGTATTAAGCATCGATTTTTTTGGCTCTACAGTGAGACACGAACTCAAGTCCTAACTAGTTAGGGAAAAGTCCTAGGTCACCTAGGAAAAAAGAACTCATCGAGCGAGGTTGGTGCCCTCCTCAGTTCAATCTCTTGTGTAAAAGCAAAAGAAAATCCAGAGGTGCGACGCAAATCAACATTCTACCTTCAAAATTGGTAGGCCAAGCACATATAAAAGAGACAGTTTTTGATTACCTAATAAATTGATGCTTGAAAATCAAGCCAAACACTACCACATTTTGACTCATTGCCGGCGATTTTTAAATCGCCAGCAATGTTTTTTAACATTATCGGCGATTTTTGCCGGAAAAATCGCCGGTAATGTCTTCTTTTTTTTTAACATTACCGGTGACATACAACAATGTCTCGAAGGTAATGTAAAAAAAAAAACGACATTGCCGGCGACATACATTTATGTCGCCGGTGTCGCCGGTAATGTTTAAAAAAAAAAAAAAAGACATTGCCGGTGACATAAATGAAGTCGCCGGCAATGTCTTTTTTTTTTTTTTACATTACCATATTAGAGTTAAAAAAAAGACATTACCGGTCATGTTAAAAAAAAAAGACATTACCGGTCATTTTTCCGGCAAAAATCGCCGGTAATGTTAAAAAACATTGCCGGCGATTTAAAAATCGCCGGCAATGAGTCAAAATGTGGTAGTGAAACAGAGATAATTATTATCGAAAATACAATTACTAATATAGAGTTTAGAGAACAAGAACGTGAGCCAAGATGTATGGTCACTTAAATCGATGCTTAATAAATTGGCAGCATCATACCGCACCCAATAAATAGTGATTTTGACAAGACCCAACCCAGATTACCATAGTAATCCAGGATAAGTCTTGCGGGACCCATATTAGAGTATCTAAAACCGCATATTCGATACAAGCTACCCTAACACGAGTAACCCTGAACTTCAACTGAGAACCTACACTGAGGAAACAAAAGATGTGGACTGTCATGCCTCGTAGTCTGGACGGTCATGACTTAAACTGGCTAACGTTACGATCATAATCGTACGATATGCGTAAAACTGTAAAAGTATAACTGTATACCTTTCCACAATTTCTACTAAAACTGATGCGAGTTCAAACATCGTAAACCTGAAATAAAATGGATGTGGTCGTTTAGGGTGTTTTCCCTAACCCGGAACCACTATATGTATGAAAAGTATAGGTGATGGGATTGTCTAGAGTATTTGTCCTAATCTGAGACACTCTGGGTCAGGCACGGTGTTATTCCTAACTCGATCTTACCGGCTATCCAATGATCATCCGAATACCCAAAGCATTGATGCAACTAAATAAAACCATCACAAAATAAACCTCCAATTTAAATGCTCTAAAAATATACTATCAAGCGTAATGTACAAAAATATGAATTCGCTAGCAACTGTGAAAATAAAAGTCAACACACAGTACTGTACCGTGATTTCCATCAAACCAAAGCCCGTTTGTTGGTGTTTCTAAACATTTGTCACTAACTGCTAACACATCGTCCTGAAATAATGATTATTACTTAATAATTAATCGTCGAAAATCATAAGGAATATATAAGCTCGTTCACCTAAGAGCATTATTGTCGAGAACCTCGCATTCTCAAATATCGTGTTTTATAAATCAATAATGAGCTTTAATCTAATTACAAATTCTAATTCTTGAATCCTTTTTAAATTCGCAATACATTCCTCAAATGTTACGCGACTCAAAGTCGAATCGACAATCGACTCAACCGTGCAATAATATCGTAAATCATTTAATTAATATCCGATTAATTATACGTCTTAATCAACTATGTCCAAAAAATATCAATAACCCCTTCATTACAATCGGAACATAATTATTAATAAAACAACATAAAATTTATTCCAAAATTCCCTTCGTCGGAGCGCTGCCATGGACAACCGCTGGCGGTGGCGCCGATGACTTTTTTCGGTGACCCGCACCTGGAAACACTCAAAATCTTGCAAGCAACAATTTTCTCAACTACACCAAAGTCCAATTCAGCCTCTAACTAGTCGAATTTACCTTAAAACTGAAATCCCCCAAAAATTTCAATCCTTCGATTCTCCTTGCTTCGGTCAAATTAGAACGTGTTCTTGGTGTCCTTAGCTTTGTGGTGAGGAGAGCTTCAAAGTACAAAAAGTTTCACCAGTCGATTTGGCTGAGAAAGGAATGACCCCAAATTCTAGGGTTTATAGGGTCGGCAGCCCTTCTCATGAACACCACCGCTTGATCTTCACGAAATAGAGGTCGATGGAGACATTATGGGTTCAACACCAGTCTCACCGGTTTTGGTGGCCAGATCAGCGAGCTCCATTGCTGGCAACCCTCGACACGCATGAGAGAGGAGAGAGAACCGAGTGGGAGGAGAGAGAGTAAAGGGGTCTGACCAAAAAGGAAGGTTTTTGACTTTCCATTTACGGGAAATTGTATTTATACATGCAAGTTGCAACTAACTGATTTCGTAAATCGAATAACTTTCACTAACTGTAACTTCTTCATCGTAACTCTGATTTCAACGCTTGACGTGGCTACGAACTCTTTTAACGAACTCTACAACTTTCCTCTATAAATTTTATCGAAAAAAACTTAACCAATAAATGTCTAATCGAAAGGTCATCAAAAGTTATCGACAGAAGAAACTAATTACCTTTCTCGTTTAACCTTAATCCAATCTTAAAACAAAAATTCTCGGGACGGAATGTCCCATAGGAAAATTTTGTCCTCGATATTTATGCATATACTAGTAAAAGACCAACACATATAGTTCTCACATGAGTTCTTTCAGCCTGCAAGAAACATTCCCAACCGAGAAAGCTATTCGCAATACAATCTCCCTAAAAAAAGCATATGCCACTTGAAGTGCTGCGCACACGATATTCTTTAGTAAAAAGCAAAAGAATAGTTTGCTCTGTGCTCAACACAGGGCTCCATGTTATCGCCTTGTTAAGAAGTCTTATTCTTCTGATCAAGAGTCTTAAACAACTACCCACTATAACCTGAAACATGAAAGGGTCTCGATGCAAACTCCTAAAACCAAAAAATATCTGATACCCATGCCAACTCTATTGGAAAGTTCTACTAATATAGTCAATCTGCCTGGTCAGTCCCTCCTGACATCCCCCCTTCAGTTACGATCCTAATCTCCCAGTTGTCTAGATGGCGGTGTTACTCTAACTCCTGAAGTGGTTCTTGATCACCACCTGAACCCTGCACCGCCAACCTATCTGAGGTGTCCCTCTGCAGACATTCACACATAAAAATGATCGTCCAGACTACAAAGGCAACAAGCTGAAGACCTAGAACGGCCATTCTAAAGTCATAACATAAGTGGACATTTGACTGATCCCAAGGTAACTTTTGACCCTACTCGATTATCTTATTCCTAAAGATTCTATAGAAAATTTGGCATAATTTCTCCTAAAACTCAAGGAAACCCAAAAACTTGCACGAAGAGAACATTTTAAATAACCAAATCCTAAAAACAAATCTTGGGAACCGAATCCCATCCGAATATCTCATAATCCTAGCATCACTATGATCAGAAGTCATTAATACTCATTCAAATTTATGAATTACAATGATCGTAACACCAAATATCTCAACAAATCAAATAACTCGCATTCAATACACTAACTAGACTAACTCAAATATCAAAATTAATAACTATAATATAAAGAGGCTCATAAGAAATCACTAAGATTTGTCTCAAATATGCCTAAAACTACGAGCAGACTCCAAAGAGTCAAACTGTGATCTCCAATCCCACTCTAATTTGGAGATAACAACTTTGCATTTTTTCCATAGTATGACTAATCATATTAGCTATGCATCTCTCAGCGATGAAAAAGTAACATTAGTGCGTAACTTGAGTCCCAAAAATCAAATCACCAGTCTTATGATACACATACCACAATCTGTATAATGAACATTGCACCCATATTGAGCATCAATAGCTCACACATATAGAGCTCACATATAAACATATCTAATACTTCCAATGCTAAAAGATTCGTTGAAAAATAAACATAGGCTTTTTCTTACACATAATATATATGTTTAATATATTTTCCCACTCGAAGTGGTAAAGCACTGACACATTGGCGAATTGAATAACTGAATCGTTGTAACTTACCTCGTTGTACTACTATAAACATTCATGATTCCTTTAACATTGGATGCTTACCTAACGATAACTAATAAGAGGATTAAACTGCTGTGAAGTCCGAGGAATAGAACAATTCCTTGTAGAATCACTAATAAAATTTTGTATCCCGTATAAATAATCTACATCTTCGTTATACACGAATCAATAATTGGTCGAAAGTTTGCATTTCTGTGTGTCATTCTCATAAATACTTCTATGAGCGATGATCGGTTATTTATTTGTATGATACTCCTACATCTAGTCTAGTAAGAACACAGAGTTCGTGCAATATATAGTGAATCAAGTCATACTTATTTTCTCTGATCTCCACACGTGCTTGCGATATACACAAATCCTAGTTGACTCTCAAACTTAGTGGTTCCTAGCTGTATAGGCGTAAAACACATAAGTCTGATCCGGAATCTTGATATTAATGTTTTCATCCTCGTGAACCTTTGCAATTCGTAACAGAGATAATTACATCTCCGAACTGGTTACACATCTCTTGAAACACCTTTATAGAGGAAAACGTGTTCATAACATAAAATGAACACGACCAATTCATGAAGAGATTTGAGTAGAGAAATTTAAGGTTAATCCCAAAAATTAAAATTGAATTAGTAGAAATACCAGATAATGAATGAGGCTCTAATGCTAATATCAATTTGAAACTCCACTCATGACGACTTGACTACAGTGGGGTTTAATCAAATATAATCTCGAACTGGATGTTCCACGTTGTTAGTGATATCAATAAGTAATGATCAACTCACGTGATGAAAATATGTTAAAGTCTAAATCTAATGTCATTTCTTGGAAAACAAAGTTGAATAAACAAACTCACACGTGGGTGGATGAATTTAAATCGCTCCCATCAACTTAGAATTTGCTGAAAATCGAGGAGGCTACAATCCTGATCTGATTGAACTCTTTACTATAGTTAAATGAGGAACAATGTAATTCAACTACTACCTTTCCACTCTACGTAATAAAGTCAAGCAATAAGGTCAAATACCTACAATGAAGTAAATAGTATGAACTCACAAGGGTATTTACTCTGGCGGAATACATCGCCAAACATAGTAAAATGTGCAGTTTTGAACTAAGGACAAAATCCTCGATAAGGAACATGAGTTCCCATTGCTGAGTTGACTGAGGCTACTTATCAAAGAAGCAAAAAAAATAACCACCTTAATAGATATAAAATTGTTAATGCATACCATACCGAAATATAATTACTCTTAACCCCCCTGATGTTCACAACTGGTCGAAGCACAAATGAACATGGCACCAGTACTTCCTAGAGATATATTTCTATTCAATTCTCTCAGGTATCAACATGTAACAAACCCAAACGAAACACGAATTAAAATATGGAAGGTTCACCAAAAATGACAACAATGGTGGCCGACTCTAAAAGATAGTGTCAGATCAGATGGTCAGGTTAAGTCGGAGTAGCAAGGGTTGAGCCAAAGAGTAAACATATGGCTCAAGAAAATATACACTCGATGAAATACATGATCCCAGAAAATATCAGAGGATGAACTTGACCTCTATCATAAACTTCATCTTCAATTTCACGATTATGTCATAACCTTGATACCTAATTCGTCTCGTCCACAACTATGGGACCACACCTTTCTTCGAAAAAACAAGTGTTCACATTACTCGCAATTCCAACATGCCAAAGTGGTAGGAGTCAAGACCTTGATAACCGATTACCCAACGTATACCTAACGAGGTTTACTCGATTATCAAAACCATTTTCGAGAAAACTCTACTTCCTAAAGTTTCCACATAAGCTCTATTGCTACACCGGTAATCATGCCCATGACTCCCACTAAACTCAAAAATAGAAAAGAAGAAACTAGTACTAAAAAGAGGTTTTCTATAACCCAATTAAGTAATGAGGATCCCTAGTATGACTGCGAAATGTTGCCTCGCTCCTCTAGAGCTTCGGCTCAAGTACTCAAGAAGCAAACTCCCTTAACTTATTAATTAACTCCTCCTTCTCATGCATAAGGCCTAAAAAAATATAGCTCAAATACACCTTAAACAACGAGGAATCATCGAATTGAAACGAATGTGAGTACTCATTCTCGTACTTGAAAAAGAATCGAGAAACTGTGCATAACACATTAAGGGTTCTTGTAGAACAATAATAAATAACGTGTTGGGTCAATATTAAATCTCTAGGATCCGCTCAACATTGACGACATCGAAAGTCTCCCCTGGAAGCATCGTCATGTACACGACTAATATTCGAGTAAACGTTATAGATCAATAAATAACAAACTATAGGCACATAATTCTCATAGTGCCCCCGTCATCCATTCAAGAAGAAGTACACAGTGATGCTCACCTCACACTGTCCTTCTGCGACACGTACTATGGCAACAACCTCTTCATAGCCCCCAAAAATGGGAAAAAATCTAACTCAAGATCACTTATATTTACTAGTGCCACTTATGCGCATGCAGCCAATAAGCCAACACACTAAGGTTGTCGACATATCGTATTATAATGGCTCCTCAGCTGAGAATTGAGAACACCTAATCTCTCAACAAGATCACCCTAATGACCTACACAGAAGTTTCCAGGAAGGCTATGAATGATTTCACTAATTTGTAAGCTAACACCATCACATATCATCCCTTATGACAATCCCAAATGCAGAGAGATGGAAAACTAACATGATTACTGCCCATAACAACCTCGAGACCCACTATGATGTAGAAATCTCAAGAATAGATCGTAACAAAGATATTTCAAAATTGTCTCATAGACTATTGACAACAAGCTTGTTGAAATCGTCGATCACATCCATGAGGCATGACACTAGAGACTCGATATCATCTGAAACACACCTCAAAGATTATCTTATACCATTAGTGATCCATATACCCAAAGTTATACGATGGGATCCAATGCAGTCAGACCATCACACTCTAAGAATCACTAAGAATATAAGATAATAATGCTCTAATACCAATTGATAAGACTCAACTCAGATTACCGTAATAATCTAGGATAAGTCTTGCCGGACCCATATTAGAGTATCTAGCACCGCTTATTCGGTACCAGCTACCCTAGCACGAGTAATTCTGAACTTTAACTATGAACCTACACTGAGAAAATAGAAGTTATGGACTATCATGTCTCGCACTCTGGACGGTCACGACTTCAACCGGCTAACCTACAATGTAGGCAATTTAAAACAAAGGGCCTAGGGAAAGACATAAAAACCGAAAACATTAGCGTGAGTGGACAAAAATTATAATCGTATGATACGCGTAAAATTGTAAAAGTATAACTGTATGTCTTTCCACAGTTTCTACTAAAACCGATGCGAGTTCAAATATCGTAAATCTGAAATAAAATTAAAGTGGTCGTTCAGGGTGTTTGCCCTAATCCGAAACGACCATATGTATAAAAAGTATAGCTGTTGGGATAATCTAGGGTGTTTGTCCTAACTTGAGATAATCTAGGTCAGGCAGAATGTTACGATTCGAACCAAAATTACACGCTTATCGAGACATATTAAACTTTATCGTGAATTAGTCGCATAAGTGAGTTTGTTAACGAATTTTTCTTCGGGCAAAAATTTGATTTGATTTCTTTCGCGGAAGTCATAGAGTATTTAATTTCGTGCTCGTGGAAATTTTTCGTATTTGTGAGCTAGTTTTTATGTTTATCGGAAGTCAAGGCGAGAAGTAAAATTAAAACAAAATAATTTTTAGTCTGTTAATTCTCAAATGTTTGATCGTGATAATATTAATTTCGGACCGTTGACCGGATTTTGTGTAAATAGAGGATTTTTAGAAATTAATTTCAGAAGAAAAAAAATCAGAAAATTTCACGATGCCAACCCGTTTTCTCTCCCCGCTTCGCTCGACCCGACCCGTTTCACCGATTTTGGCCACCTCCAACGACGGAAAAGGTAGGGAATCAAAGCTCCCCGCTTCCTTAATCTATTGTTGTGAAAAAAATTGGGATTTGTAGGTGCTAGGACGCCATCGGATCGGGTTTAGGGGCTTGGAATCGTCATCATCGGTGACGGCATTCCGGCGAAATTTTGGGGGTGAGGGTTGGGGGTTGGGAGTTTCGGATCCCCTTAATCCCCTAAGTGTTGGGTTGGTAGCTCTAACCGAGGAGGCTCCACGGTGGTGCTGCGACGGCGAGGGAGAATCGGTCCAAAGTTGGACTATGGCCTTTCGGGCTATTTTTCGGCCAGTGTGGTTACTGGATGGTGGCGGTCCTTTGGAGGAAGATACAGGCCTTAGAGAGAGGAAGAGAACATGGGCAGTGCCGCTGTGTGTGGCGGTGATTTAGACCCAAGACGGCAGAATTGGACGAAGGTCCAGTTATTAAAGTTGTAGAGCTCGATGAGAAATTACCAGCGATGTGTCAATTATTGGAATTAGAGCAGTTTCACAAGGGCGCATATGGCCCACGTGCCACGGCTTGTGGTGGCACGTGAAGGCCATGCACCTCCGCCCATGGCGGAGCTCTAGCGAGGAAGATTAAGGGATTCTCCGACGAGACTTTTGGGGTTATTTTTAGGCCAATTTCAATAGTTTTACATATATTCAGATATCGTATGATCCTCATTTACAGGACCACATGATCGCGAAAATAGCAGCGAAGGGAATTCCGCTGGACACCGGCAGTAGTCGCAGACTTGTGAGTGGACCTTTATTTTCATAGTTGTAGCGAGTTCTTATTTTATACAGCATGCTCTACAGTTTTTTTAGAGCTTTTAAATTTGAAGGTTTATTGTGATTGTTTAATTTATTGCATCGATGCTTTAGCTATTTGGCTGATCACCGGATAGTTTATTCATGGGTGGTTAGGTGGCCTCGTTTTTTTTGGCTCATGTATATAGAGTGTTCATGTAAATAGCTGACACTACCACAATAAGTACCATTGCCGGCGACTTTAAGTCGCCGGCCTTGTTTTTTTTTTTGCCAGAAGTGACATTACCGGCGACAAGTCGCCGATAATGCTCTCGCCGGAAATTGGCCGCCGGTGAAAGCATCACCGGCGACTTATTTTTCAAGTCGCCGGTAATGGCCTTCATCATTGCCGGCGACTTGAGTCGCCGGCAATGATTGCTCCGCCGTGGCCGGAAAATGAGGGTCATTGCCGGCGACTTTGGTTCAAGTCGCCGGCAATGGTTGGGGAAATTTGTCAAAAAAAAAAGCCGGTTCTGGATTGGGCCCAATTCCAGAACCTGCATTGAAAAACATAAACCGTACAAATACAAGTTCAACAGTACACACATAATTGTCCAACGTACAGTACAAATAGCAACAATACGAATTCAAAAATAAACTACAACTACACGTCAGGGTTGAGGAACTCTCGGGTCAGGGTCGAAGAAATCCATGTAATCATTTGAACACCGGTGGCTACCCTGGTCTTGCTGTGGCGGAGACTGCTGCGGTGGTGGATGAGTGTGGAACACAGGGACCGGGGGAGGTGTGGGGAGTGGTTGTCAGGTAGTCTGGCACGCGTACATCGTCTGCATCCATTTGAACATTTGTGTCTACTGCTGGACCATGAGTCAGTGTTGCTCGATCATCCCCCGGTACTCGGCATCTCTGACTGCCTGCTGCTCAGCCATCTACCTCATCTCCTTCATCTGCCTCCTTTGCTCCTCCAACTCTCTCTGCGTCCTCTGAAGCTCCACTGCTAAGTTAGAGTTCCTAGAAGTTGAAGTTCTTGGCCCGGTAGAGTATTCCGAAGTGTTCTTCAATACTCTTTCGCCCGCCGAGCCCATTCCCCTGCAGTAGTAGGTATTCTTTCCAGTCCCGCACGCTTTTGCCATGATCTGAGCCGCTATAGGGCGATCAAGCGGATCGATCTGAGAGGCATACTGGGTCACTTCTTCCTCCGAGCAGTCAGGATGGTTGTTTCGAGCTATATTCATGGTGACTTCTGTGGTCACCTCATCCATTCTCGCCTAATTGAAAAGCGAATATGAATAACGTATTATTAAACAAAATAAATTAATAGAGAAAAATAGTTTTATTAACACATGCATATGTGAAGTACAAAATATAGAGGCGAAAGACTTACCGCTTCTTCAGGGCACTGCGGATAGAACTTCTGATGAATAAACACCAACCGGTTGACTTCTTGTTGTTGCTGCGCCTTACTCGACCAACCCAAATAGTTGAGTGAACCTGTATGATGGGCCTTTGTGTTTTTCAATCTATTCTCCCGATTCGTCTTGGAAATCGCCTTGTTTGATAAACATATGTAAACAAAATTAGTAACTAACTATTTCAATGTGATACGATATGTACATTAGGGTTGTAAGATATATTTAGGATGCATACCTTCGCTTTGGGGTGCTCGAAGTGGGCTACCAGCCACAGCCACTCGTACTCCCTAAACCGGAATTGACTAAGGGTAGAACCTCGGCCTAGCTCATTGTACTGTGTGTAATATTTTGAAAGCTCGTTCTTCCACTCTTTATACCTATATTAACACCAGAAAAAAAAATTTAGAGATATTAAAACACTTGATAAACAAAAATCTAACTCGATATATACTCAAATAACTCGAATCACATCACCTGATATGTAGTTGACGCTCTACCCACGTGTGAATAAGGCATTCATCCATGTCAAACCACACCTGCAAGATGAATATATAAACAGTAAAATTATCTATTTATTCGGACTTAATTAATAAATGTAAAATTTACGTAATGAAAATAGGATTTAACTCACACTTAGTGCATTATGCACTTACATCTTCACGTAGAGAGGCATAGATTCCCAATCTGGCCAAAGCATTGGGACCTTGTCCCGCACGACGGCCCCGGCCATGCTGGCATACTTTCGCGTGGTGTCAAATGCCTCGATCACCTCGCCATGCTCATTGGCCCTAATGAGCGTTTTCCTTCCCCCGGTGGCCTGCTCAAGTCTCTTCCCGGTGCAGGTGCCTCTAGCCCCTTTCCGTTTTCCAGTGCCATTAACGAAATTGCCTAATAATATAATGTCAACAAATTGATATCATTAATTGAACCTATCGTAAGTCTTAAGTAATAATTAAGTAATAAATCTTGTTAAATAAACGTATACCTGCATCGTCTGTTTGCTGGTTGGTGCACCTCGCACTCCAAAGATACACGGGGTCGAACGGGATGAAGTTGTACGCTTTCTCCACGCTCAGGAACTCCGGCCGTCATTCAATGTAAATAGGCCTCCCCCTATCATCAAATTCAGGGATCACAGGAATCTCGTCGGGCAGGAAGAGACCGGACAGCGGAGATAGACGAGGCCTAGACGATGAGGCGCCAACACCATCTGCCTCAGATGATTCCTGTGAAACGGGAGTAGGCACCAGGCCAATAGAGGGCATTCGGATGGAGGGAGTTTCTGATGCCCCCGTTGACTGTCGCTCGTCTGAGGGTCTGCTGACTGAGGGTCTGCTGACTGAGCGTCTGCTGACTGAGGCTCGAGGCTGGACTGGGGGTTGCACAGATCCGGATCGTGCAGCTTCCTCCTCTCCTCGCGCAGCTAGCAACATTTGTGTGCGAGCATTCTTAATTGGCCCACTGCGTGTGTTGCTGACTGCGGCTGAGGAAGCTTGACTACTGCTCCCTCCACTATTTCTAGAACCTCTCCGTTTGATGCCTCCAAGCCAATTTGCAACAAAACCTACTGCACATCCAACAATTTGTCCAGGATTCGGTTTTATGAAAATTAAGGAGGGAACCGGAACTGTTTGTAACCGGAACCGTTCGGTTTCAAACGGTTCTGGTTACAAACAGTTCCGGTTCCAAACGGTTCCGGTTCCAAACGGGCCCGATTTCAAACGGTTCCGGTTCGAAATAGTTATCGGTTCCAACAATGAGTCATGGATTCGGTTCTATGACAAATCGGAACCGGAACCGTTTGGAACCGGAACCGTTTGAACCCAGAACCGTTTGGAACCGGAACCGTTCGGTTTCAAACGGTTCAGGTTACAAACAGTTCCGGTTCCAAACAGTTCCGGTTCCAAACGGTTCCGGTTCCAAACGGTTTCGATTTCAAACCGTTCCGGTTCCAACCAGTTACGGTTCCGGTTTTTCATACAACCTAATCGAGGACTAATTGTTGGAACCGATAACGGTTTGGAACCGGAACCGTTTGTAACCGGAACCGTTTGAAACCTGAACCGTCTGGAACCGGAACTGTTCGGTTTCGGTTCTGGTTCTAGCGGTTATTGGTTCCAAACCAAACGGTTCCGGATCCAAACGGTTCTAAATGCGGTTATGATATCATACATTAAATTAAACATTAAACATTAAATTAAATTGCATCATATCATAACGATCATTACGAATATAATTATCAAAATATCAATTAATATACGACTACAAATATACCTTAAATTATCAACTATATCAATTAATCCAAATCACCTTAATTTGCCCAACACCCTAAATTACCTTAAATTACCTATATCAATGAATCCAGCCCGTAAATTAATTTGCCCATATATGCAACACCTTAAAAATACAATATAATTATGAACTATAACCCTATATCAATTAATCCACCCAAATCACCTTAAATTACCTAAATATTTTCCACATATATACATCACCTTAAATTATCAAAAATTATCAAAACTTAATTATATACATCACATATATACATATATACATCACCTTAATTAAATTTTCCACATATATACATCACCTATACATGCATCACCTTAATTAAATTTTCCACATATATATATACATCACATATATATATACACATCACCTTAATTAAATTTTCCAAATATTTTCCACATACATACATCACATATATATATACATCACCTTAAATTATCAAAAATTAAAACATCACCCAAAACTTAATTAATCAAGTTAATTAAAATGCATAAAAATAAAATTAAAATTAAAATTGAGAGAGAGAGAGAGAGAGAGAGAGAGAGAGGGAGAGAGAGGGGAGGAGAACCTGTCATGGTCGAGCTCCAAGTAGGCTTCCCGAGAAATGAGGTGAGGGGAGGAGGAGAGGAGATAGAGATTTGAGGAGAGGAATATAATTGGGGGGCGAGGTGAGGAAGAGAGGGGGAGATTTGAGGGTTTGAGAGGAAAATGTGGAGAAATGAGGTGAGGGGAGGAGGAGCTGCCCGATCTGGAAATTATAACATCACCATTGCCGGCGAGTTACTCATGAACTCGTGGGTAATGACATTGCCCACGAGTTGACAAGCAACTCGTGGGTAATGATAATGATTCCCGGCAAAAGAATTTCCGACTAGAATTTCCGACTACAATATCCGACTACAATTTCCGACAAGAATTTCCGACTACAATTTACGACTAGAATTTCCGACTATAATTTCCGACTATAATTTTCGACTAGATCGATCGAATTTCCGACTACAATTTCCGACTACAATTTCCGACTACAATTTACGACTACAATTTCCGACTACAATTTTCGACTACAATTTCCGACTACAATTTCCGACTACAATTTCCGACTACAATTTACGACTAGAATTTCCGACTATAATTTCTGAGTAGATCCAATTGTGTGCGACTAGAATTTCCGACTACAATTTCCGACTATAATTAAAATACGTACACAATTAACGTACTAAGGATGATAATCGTAATCATCTTCATCACTTGAGTCAGCCTCGGTTTCATAGGTAACCTCTGGCAATATGTGACGTTCCTCGTTATCTGAATCAGCGTCAACTTCATATGGATTAACATCGAGAAGTTCTACTCCAGTAATTCGAACCACACTCCCATATCTCACATTATTAAGGCGAATCGTAGATGATTCCGGAATGTCAAAAGCGTTCGGCTCTTGGTATGCAGTAACTTCCTCATCATCTGCAGTCTCACCAAGTGTGGCAGCACTGTATATGTTTCTATGAGCAACATGGTTAACCACCTTCCACGGGACTTTGTTCAGAAGATCGTCAAGGTAAAACACATGTTTTACTGATGTGGCAAGAACGAAAGGGTCTTCTTTATACTAGCTTGTAGCAGTATTCACCGAAAATGTTCCATACTGATCGGTCCGTGTGTTCTCCGGGCTAGTATCAAACCATCTACACTTGAACAAATGCACTTTCATGCAGTTCCCATAAATTAGTTCAACAACTGAATGAAGTACACCGTAATAGTCAACGCCATCCTGCCCACTATGGACCATCACCCCACAATTCTGTGTTTTCAGTCGGTCGTCTCGATTTTCACATATAAATTTCACGCCATTGACCTGACACATCGAGTAAACTTTTGAAGCTATCGGTTTCATCGCCAGGACCCTCAATTCGTTTGACCACTCTAGGCAACCATCATTTGCTACATGGTTCATCTGAAAACGATAAGAAACCACACAAGAAATTATGAACATAGAAACCACAAAACCACGTACGTAGACACACAAATGCTATATAAGGATATAAAAAATAGATATATACACATATACCCTTACCCATTGACCAAAGTAGTTTGCAAACGTCCTGTTGTGGTAATCAACATTTCCGGCAATAGCAGGGCAGTGAAGATGATAGTTTTTCCAATATTGTACTTCTGGACAGTTAATCAGTACCGACCAGTGAGCAATGGCTACCTCATTTCCATCTAACTTGTACGACTTTGGCAAGCTTCCCTGTACTACCACGTCATTGGAGATGATAGATAGGTTGAACTGGGGTTCATCTATCGACATCTGTTGTTGAGGGTCCTCAAGCGCTCCCAAATACACGTTGGTGTACGTTACACACTCGTGCGCAATATATGCTTCAGCGATACACCCTTCAGGTGCAGATTTATTCTTCACATAGTCCTTGTAGGCTCCCAATTGTCTACAAGTTAACAAGTGCATGTTATGATACTTAAAAATTAAGAATTTACATAGGCTAACCAAATGTATGAATCATTTGTACCTTTCCATGAGATACATCCAAGTGTAGTGTACGGGACCGGTAAGCAATAATTGTTCGGGAAGATGGATCATCAGGTGAGGCATGATGTCGAAAAATTTAGGGGA
The DNA here is from genome assembly GCA_946800695.1 of Geum urbanum. Taxonomy (NCBI): domain Eukaryota; kingdom Viridiplantae; phylum Streptophyta; class Magnoliopsida; order Rosales; family Rosaceae; genus Geum; species Geum urbanum. Next base: position 68,011,068 of record OX326998.1, on the reverse strand, counting down.
AATATCCTCTCAAGCTTGCACATGATAAAAATGATGTCATCTTGCATCTCCCTGGGATCTGATTTTTTAACTTCCCTGGTGCATAACTTCTGAAAGAATCTTGACAAGGCCACCAACGGCTCCACCAACTCTTTGGGTAGGTACCCTCGAATGAAAATAGGGAAAAGGCGTTAAAGCAGTACATGGCAGTCATGACTCTTTAATCCGTACATCTTATTGTCCCGGAAGTTAACACACCTGCTTATATTTCCCGCATAGCCATAAGGATACCTGCATATATATAGCCATAGGCAACAATTATATTTCTCGCATATAACCATATATAAGTAAAATTTTAAGGCCAATTTCCTGCATAGCCATAAGAATATATACCTGACATTACTCAGCCACCCAAAAATTTCATGCTTATGCTTCGGCTTGACGGTGTAAGGAGCTTGCGGCATTTTTCTCTTACCATCTCTTAACCACAAATGTTTCCGCGGTCCCATAGCTTTCAGATCAATGCGTGCCTTAGGGATGTCTTTTGTTTTCCCCTCCAAGTTAAGAACTGTGTCCACCACACTTTCACACCCATTATTCTCTATGTGCATGACATCTAGGTAGTATCTGATAGGCAACCTGGGCCAGTAGGGGAGTTCCCAGAATATGCTCTTGTGTGTCCAAAACTTATACCTTTCGGGCTTGTCTGGAATTGACGCCACTATCTCAGAATGATTGCTCAGCTGGCCAAAATCATATTCATTCAACACTTCCAAAATTTCTTCCCCTGTCCATCGCCTGGGTGCCACACATGTTTCCACAGTCCCATCAAACGCGTCTGGATCCTGCCTAAATGGGTGATCATATGGAAGCCAACAACGGTGACACATCTGAACAATTTTATTGCAATGAGGACTGCAACAATCAACCGTCATGCACTCTGAACAAGCCCTGTAACCCCTGGTAACGTTGCCCGACAACATACCGCGGGGAGAAAAATCACTAATGGTGCCAACAAGCATGGCATGCATCTAGAACATCTCATTTTTGAACCTATCGTAAGTGGGGTGGCCACACTCACTCAGGTACTTAAGCTCTTCAATCAAAGGCCTCAAATACACATCGAGACACTTTCCTGGATAACCCGGGCCCGGAATTAACAGAGTGAGCATATTGTATTCCTTCTTCATGCACATCCATGGTGGAAGGTTGTACGGTACCAAAATAACTGGCCATATACTGTATTGAAGACTCATGTTGCCAAAAGGGTTGAATCCGTCAGATGAGAGCCCTAGCCAAACATTTCGGACCTCTGCTGCAAAATGATCAAACTCCCTGACCATGTGCTTCCAAGCCTCTCCGTCAGAAGGGTGTATAAGGGTGTCATCGTCAGGCAAATTCCTCTCAGCCCACCATCTCATAGCTTCGGCCGTGAAAGCACACATGAACAACCGCTCCAGCCTATCAATAAGCGGGAAATATCGAAGTATCTTCACAGCTTTCTTGTTGCCTGCAGGAGTCAACTTATACCTTTCTGTAAAACATACCGGGCAGGCTTCAAGGTCTTCAAGATCTTTTCCCCAGAAGAGAATACAATCATATCTGCATGCATGGATTTTGATGTAGGAAAGCCCAAGATCTTTCAGGATATGTCACACCTTATGATGAGTGGTAGGAAGACGATGACCGGGTGGCAGTAGCGAAGCAGTCCACTTCAGCCAATAATCAACAGCTTTGACAGACATTTTGTTCTCCATTTTGAGCTGCATCACTCCCATGACACTTTCAAGAACAGTCTTACTACAACCGTCGTACAACGGAGTCTGTTGCAATGCAATCAGGTTGTTGTACTTGTCCATACCGCTTGTGTTGACATGAGCTCCAGGTAATGGCTCGACTGGCTTAATATGGGGGAAACCCTGCATGACGGGAGGGACATTTGGTGCTTGATCAGCAAATACACCGCTCTCATGAGGAAACATATCATTGATTAACATCGATGTTGGATCATAGGATGGACTGCCCCTCTCAGCAAAATGTCCATGATCATAACATGGACTGGCCCTCTCACCAAATTGTCCATGATCATGCGGACCCGCTACCGATGTTTCACCGTGATAAATCCAACAAGTGTTTGAGATGGCTTCATGCTGTTACAAACAAATTGGAATTGTTTGAGATGCTTGTTCGGATCTTCATTGGAAAGTCCGTGAAAAATGGGTAGTCGGTGGAGGAAGCCACTCTTGAGCTCGATATCCTTCATGTTTTCCTCCGGTAGTGGAAAAGCAATGCTCGAAGGCCCGCTGCTCCATTCGGTTGAGCAGGTACGCTGGCGAAGAGATTGTCCTGCATTGGCCATGTTGACTTGTTGTTCTTCCGGTTCTGAAGTATGGTTGGTTGATGAGGCTGAATTATGGTCGGTTGATGAATGTGAAGACTCGGAAACTTCTTCGATGATGGGAAAATCCAGGATGTCTGTTTGAGCTTTAAGTCTCGCTATTCTCTCTGCGATTTCCTCAAACTTTGTTCTAGATGGTCCAGGATTCCGATTGGACATTCATTAGCCTGAGCATCCACCAAAGACCAAATGTCAGTATCAAAAAAAAGAAATATAAACTGAATATAGGAATACTAACCAAAATCGTAAGGCATATTTTAGAAAACAAAGCGATAACAAATAAAATAGTACAACTATCAAAGCAAACTATAAATACTCACAAATACTTAAAAACTACTAAAACACACAAAATTTATAATAGTTAAGACACTAGATGTAATTTAATATGTAATGCAAATGATTTAATCAATTTAAGGGCTATGCAAAAGAATGTAATAAACTTAAAAACACACGTTTTCTGCAAATTAACACTATATAATGCTAAACCTAAGAATTTAGTTAGAACATATATAAACAAGGTTCAAATACAAGCAAACAATAATTCACATTGAATTTATGCACCACACATTTTCTCAATAAAATGCATCAAACAACAATCCTACGTGAAAGATGGAGTGAATGTATAAGAGAAAACGTTAGAACCTGCAGAAAACACACGAGTTACGTGCTTAAAAAAATATGAATGCAAAGAATGACCTCTTCTTCGGTCTTATGCCCCTAACTTCACTTAGGTTAGGGTACTCGGTAGTGAAATCCGAGTATCATAAAGCCTAAGAGAGGTTATGCAAGCTAAGTAACGTTTGTTAGTCCTTTACAGTTTTTAATGCACAAACAAACACAAAAATTTGACTAAGTTTTATTTATTTCCTTTGGCCCCGATGGTACGTGGTGCAGAGGCTCTCGACTGTGCAATGGGTCTCGTTCATCCGAAGATGAAGTCTGATTCCAAGAGGTCTAAGCATGCTTAATCCGATATACCATCTATTTAAAGGATTATGTCGTATTTATTTAGTTCGTATTTATCTGTATTCATATGCACTTATGATTTACAGAGAGTACACGAAATGATCATTCGGTAAATTTCTTGGACGTGCGGCCCGCGCGAAAATGTATACTGACTCTCACTAATTCAGCTTAGTTACGTTTAGAAATGGCAAGTAGGAATAGAGATAACGCGAGAGGTAAGGACTAATATTTAGAACAACCCGAGGCTTACTCGTAAGAGTATATACTCCAATGTTGTTCCTAGAGACACCCCGAGGCTAACCAGTTACGGTATATACTCCAATGGTGTTCTATTGCTTAGATCCGAAACCCGGCACCAATCATAAACCCACTCACCATATCCAACAATCAGCCAAATTTGTGAGATAGTATATAATCTCAAGTCCTTAGTAAACTCCGCCCACAACCTCATGCCCATAACTTCACTTAGGTTATGGCGTGTGGTGATAAAATCCACACTTCATGAAGGGTTAAGGAGATAAACCAGAAAAAGAGGCACCACCTATTCCAAAGAACGAAACTTAAAACCAATACTCGTACTCAATGTAAATCAATTTAAGTACGTCTATGTTTTGATTGCTCCTAAGATTTAAAAAGAATACACGATTTAGTTATTGAGTAAATCTCTTGTCCGTGCGGCCCGCGCGAAAATGTATACCAACTATCGTTAATTCTCGTAATTGTTGGAAATGACCAGTTGGGATAGATGTAACGCAAGAGGTGAGAACTAATTTCTGGGAACAACCTGAGGCTAACTCGTAAGAGTATATACTCCATTGTTGTTCTTAGAAACACCCCGAGGCTTACTCGTAAGAGTATATACTCCAATGGTGTTCTGTTTTCTTAGTTCAAAACCAGTCACCATTCATAACCCTTCTAGACATCAAAACCAACTTTTACTCGAAATCACAAGATAGTATACAATCTCAAGTGTTTGTAAACTCCGCCCACAACCTCGTGTCCATAACTTCACTTAGGTTATGGCGTGTGGTGATGAAATCCACACATCACGAAGGGTTAAGGAGATAGACAAACAAAAGAGGCACCACCTATTCCATAGAGATTTATTTAATAACTAAGTACTAGTACTCAAATTAAATCAAAGACTATCCTTTAACATGGAAATAAATTATGCAAGTGTAAAATAAATTCGTATAAGTAATATGTATGAATTGAAAACATGTATGTAAATTTCTATAAGTATAAACAAGTATAAACAAGTATGTATTTCGAAAATAATAGACATGCATTTAATTACATATGTACAACGAAATCATACAAAAACTTTATAATTCCCCGGCAACGGCGCCAAAAATTGATACGCGCAAAACATGCATTCACGTTAACTTAAAAACACAGATTACGCGCATTGCAATTTAAACTCTTCTTTTGTCATTTGTAATATTGGCGAGTAGGGATCGTTCTTTATCCGGGGAATTAAGGGCGCATGCATGGTTTCGTTAATAAGCGGAAATGTAAATGTTTGGGGGGATTGGAAGTTGGTTGTTTAATCTACGAAATTAAAGTACATAACATGCAAACACAACTAAAACTCTTAGGCATCTAACATGTTTTACTCATAGACAAGTTTCAACAATCAAGAAACTTAAAGTCTAATTATGCTTGCTAAAAATAAGAAGTTATACTACTAATTACATGTGATCATCTCATCTTATTAACCTACCCTTTTCATGCATCAAACCTTTTTGTAAGTTACGAAATTCATAACTTCTAACTAAATATACATGCTTAATAATTGAGTAGAAATGCAACTTAGCGTATAAACATCCTAAACAACATACGATCATCGAAACATGCGAAAGAGAGGGACTTAGCGTATTTTCTAACACATGCATTCGAAGCTTTAAGATTGTATCAAACATGCATAAAAGGCTAGAAATCATAAACACATGCATATTACAAATCGGTTTAAGAGCATAAAACACAAATCTAAACTTGTTCTTCATTTGATACATAAATGTATTCCAATACATCAAGAGGTTCAAATACAAAACAAAAGAAATGAAAGTGAAGATCATGGTTACACTTTTTGTCTTGAATGCTAGATGATCTACGGTGGAGATGGCTTTCCTTCACAAGGGACTTAGCGTATTATGAAGGATGGAGGATGCTTTGCTTCGGCTTGGAAGGAGGAACCTTGCTTGCTTCGGCTTGGATGGAGGAAGGATGATACTTCGGCTTGGAAATGAACCTTCAAGTGTTTATGGTGGAAGAGTATTTGTGTAGAGCTTTGGCTAGTAAATTGAGTGATGCCTTGAATGGTTCGGCCTCCTTGATATTTATAGGCAAGGAATGTTTGCCTTCTCTCTTCCACCTTGCCTCCTTCCATTAAATGCAAGCAATGATCAATATGGCAAGTCACACCCTTAGTCACCATGCAAGTCACCATTGATGAACCCTAAGCAAGAGTCACCATGCAAGTCACCATGGCAAGTCATCTTTTCATTTAATGCAAGCAAGAGTCACCAAGGTGAGTCACAAAGCTTGATATTGTTGACTTTGCCTCTTCAAAGGTTGCAAAACAAGACTTTTCCTCTTCACCAAAAGCCTTCCTAGCCGAACTAATGTGGTTTGGGCTTGATAATGGGCCGAAACAAGAGTTGAGAATTCGGCCCACAATTTGCTTTTTGGCCCGGCCCATTTTCGGAGGTCCAAAATCGCAAAAATCGCAAAATCGCCGAAATTCCTCCGAATTGCGTCGTTATTAATCTCCACCGTAAAGATCTTCAAAATAACAATTTAAATAAGGAAAACGTAAAAACTAAGATAATAACATAGCTAAACGTAAAGGGAAATGCGTTAAGAAACGAGCATAAAATGCGTATATCAATATAGCTTCCCGAGCGAGTTTTCGACGCCTTTTGACAATACCCAAGGATTTCAGAGCGTTTTCCTTCTTTCGATTTCACCGGATTTTTTTCTATCCAAATGAATGAGCTGCTGCGATTTGCATCTGATATAAGAGGTATTTCCGACAATTTAATGAATCGCCAGAAATGGAGTCATTGCCGGCGAAATTCGGGCCAAAAATCGCCGGAAATGCTTCAAAACATTGCCGGCGACCTATTCCGTCGCCGGAAATGATTGGGCAACCATTGCCGGCGATTTTCCGGCCGGAATTTCGCCAGCAATGGTTGCCCAATCATTGCCGGCGACGGAATAGGTCGCCGGCAATGTTTTGAAGCATTTCCGGCGACTTTTCCGACTCTTTACCGGCGACTGAGCAAGTCACCGGCAATGGTGATCATTGCCGGCGACTTCCCCAGTTGCCGGCCTTGTTTTTTAAAAAATTGCCGGCAATGGTACTTAATGTGGTAGTGTGAGTCAGCTTCCGCTGTTTTTTGAATCAGTACATTGTTACGATGCTTTAATTCCTGAGTTGAGTTTTTGGTTCTAGTTTGTACCATTTGTTGAGAAATCCGGATGGACACTGGTAGTCCACGGTGTGTATGTGGAATTGGTTGTGGAGTATTATTTTTCTGTAGGTTTTTGGGTTGTCCAGTTTCAAAGAGGGTTATGTCAAAAAAATTGTAGAAAATTCTCAAAGTTTAGTTAGTCATTAGGATTTAATTCTAGGTTACTAGTTAAACTAGGGTTGTATCCTTTCACAGGGTGTTTGTCCTAACCCGGTATAAACGACTATTCGGTGATCAGCCGAATAGCCAAGGCATCGATGTAACTAAATCAAACCATCACAAAATAAACCTCTGATTTAAACGCTCTGAAAACATACTATAAAGCGTAATGCATAAAAGTATAAACTCGCTAGCGACTGTGAAAATAAAAGTCCACTCATGGTACTGTGCCGCGATTTCATCAAGCCAAACCTCGTCTATTGGCATTTCTAAACATTTGTCACTGGCTGCTTTCTGAAACAACGATTATTACTTAATAACTAATTGTCAAAAATCATAATAAATATTGAAGCTCGTTCATGTATGAGCATTATCGTCAAGAACCTCGAATTCACGAATATCGTGTTTTCCAAATCAATAATTAGTGAGCTTTAGTCTAATTCAAAATTCTAATTCTTGAATTCTTTTTAAAGTCGTAACACATTCCTCAAATGTTACGCGACTCAAAGTCGAATCTACGATAGACTCAACAGTGCAATAATATCGTAAATCGTTTAATTAATATCTGATTAATTACACGTCTTAATCAATTATGTCCCAAACAAATCAATAACTTATTTATTACAATTGATACATAATTACGAGTAAAACAACTTAAAATTTATGCTAAAATTCCCTTCGTCGAAGTGCCGCCGTGGACCTCCACTAGCGGTGGCGGCATGGCAACGTCGGTATTTTTTTCGGCGACCCGAACCGGGAAACACTCAAAATCTTGCAAGAAATTTTTTTTCAACTACACCAAAGTCCAATTCAACCTCTAACCAGTCAAATTTACCTTGAAACCGAAATCCCCCAAAAATTTCAATCCTTCATTTCTCCTTTCTTTGGACGAATTACAAAGTGTTCTTGGTGTCTTTAGCTTCATGATGAGGAGAGCTTCAAAGCTCAATAGGTTTCATCGGTCGATTTGACCGAGAAAGGAACGACCCCAAATTCTAGGATTTATAGGGTCGGCGGCCCTTCTCGAACACTATTGCTTGATCTTCATGAAATAGAGGCCGAGACATTGTTGGTTTGAGAGAGGAGAAGGAGACAAAGAGTTTGACACTGGTCTCACATGTTTTGGTGGCCGGACCGGCGAGCTCCTTCGCCGGCAACCCACGGCACGCGCGAGAGAGGAAAGAGAACCGAGTGGGAGGAAAGAGAAAAGGGATCTGACCAAAAAGGAAAGTTTTTGACTTTCCATTTATGGAAAATTGTATTTATACTTGCGAGTTGCGACTAACTGATTTCGTAAATCAAATAAAACTTTTACTGACCTTAACTTCTTCATCGTAACTCCGATTTCAACGTTTGACATGGCTACAAACTCGTCTTGATGAACTCTACAAATTTCATCCATAAAATTTATCAAAAAAAAAACTTTACCAATAAATATATGATTGAAAGGTCATCAATAATTATTGACGACAAAAACTAATTACCTTTCTCGTTTAACCTTAATCTAATCTTAAAACAAAAAATTTCGGGACAGAATATTACAAATATACTTAGACAATAACATATAATCAATTCTCTTACCTTTTTTCATAAAACCTAACTCCCCCAAGACCTCACAAATCAAACTTCGATAAAAAGGGTGATGAAATCCCCTCTTAATGATCTCATCCACAATTAGAAAGGTGGATGTATAAAAAAGTTGATAAGCCCGATTCTGGAAACTAAATTCGAGGTAGGGATTTAGTAAAATTTACCTCAAATGTTGCAATAATCGAGGTAGTTGCGAGTATAAGTTGTTGACGATGCAGTGGTAACGTTTCTTGACGCGCACTCCAACACTCACTCTCAAGTTAGTGCATATAAGTCTTAAATTCCCAACTTGTCAAGTGAGTCACTAAAGATGTTGGAAAAAATAGCTTTTGTAAGGATGTCAGCTAGCTGCTTCATAGAATTAACAAATGAGAATGAAATTATCTGAGCATCTAGCTTCTTCTTGATGAAATGTCTATCAACATCCACATGCTTCGTCCGATCATGTTGAACAGGCTTGTGTGCAATCTCTACTGCTTCCTTGTTATCACAACAAAGAGACATTGGTCACTTCTACTTGTACCCCAAATCTCTCAACAAATATCGCCACCTAACAACACACAAACACCATGAGTCATACTCTATATTCGACTTCTGCACTTGAACGAGCCACCATTATATGCTTCTTGACCCTCCAAGAAACTATATTTTTACTAACAAATATGAAATAACCAGAAGTAGATCATCTCAATGATGTTACCACTCCAGTCTCTATCAATATATCCACTAGCACACAAATTTTCATTCTTGAAGTATACAAGGCCTTTACCAGGAGTAGACTTCAAATACCTCAAGATTCTTATCACATCATCCATAAGAGCCTCACTAGGATTGTACATATATTGACTCACAACACTAACAACATAAGCAAGGTCAGTTGTAGTGTGAGACAAATAAATCAAACTAACCTCTGATACCGATAACAAATGATGGAACATAGAGGGAACATAAAAAATATTATGTAACACAAGAGATGGAGTAACTTGGATTGATCCAATATCTAAGACCGAAAAAGGCACACCATTTGCATTGAACACTTCAGATATAGAGCATGTAGACCTACTCAAAAATTAAGATTTATCAAAAGTCATATAATCAGACACATTAGAAACAATTATATATCCATGTATCACCACCAATAAAGTCAGAAAACATTAAAGCAATACCAATTTTACATTGATGTTTCTCATTTAGAGAAACATTACCCTCCATGTGGTCTTGACTCTCTACACCATAGAAACAACGAAATATTCAAATCCATGATAAATTCTTCACAAGCAAACAAGACAAACAACAAAAATATCAAAAAATTGACAGGTCAAAAGGGGTTTATCGACGGGTCAATTGGTCAGGACAGAGACAATTCAAGACAAAACGATCTTGAACAAGGAACAAGAATAGATCTCCAAAAAAAACTACAACAGAAAGAAAGACAAATCATCAAAAATAAATTAGGATCAAACTTAGGCTCGGATACCAAGTCAAAGAGAACACAAAATATGGAGAATTTTCTGATATATTGATCACTCCCGAATTAGGACACACACACACACACACACACACACACACACACACACACACACACACACACACACACATATATATATACACAGTCCTTTTCAGCTAAGGACATCCGCACAGTATGAATTTTTCCGTTTTATCACACTTAGACATCAAATCTTGACAATCAAGATCACTCATGCTATATATACTACTTCAACTAAGTCATCTACAAAATATAAGTCCAATCGGAAATCGTTTGGCCATTTGATTTGTCAGTTATATATCGTCAGTATTTATCTGACGCTCTTTATTTATTCGTAATGTTTCACCATTTTTGATGACCAAACGATTACCAAATTGGCTGAAATTTTATAGGTCTACTCCTTAAAGGGATATCTATAACATCAATGGTTTAAATTGTTGAAATCAAATGTGAGATGATCAAAATAATCAAATCCTTACCATCTACATCGTGCGAACGTTCGTATTTGAAAATCTTTGTGTATACACACACACGCGCGCACACACCCACACACACACACACACACACAAAGAGAACCCCCTTCTCTCCTCACGTATCCTTTATTTCGTCCATTTTTAGGTATAGGGCATTATACCAACTTTTAGATCATATTTTGACATCTCCACTGTTTAGATTTTAATTTCTAATGTATAGATCACTTCTACAAATTTTTAGCCAAATTGATTATCGTTAAATTAATCAAAACTATAATTGAAGTTTATAACTGTGAACGGTTCATGTTTGACAGATTTGGTCTGTCCCATTTAATCTAGTTTGATACCTTAACGATCACCATTTTGGTTGAAATTTTACAGGAATGATCTACTCATATAGACTTAATAATTGGACAGTGGAGATGTTAAAATGTGATCAAAAAGTTGGTTTAATGTCCTATACCTGAAAATGGACAAAAAATGGATACCTGAGTGGAATGGCCCTCTCTCTCTTTATATATATATATATATATATATATATATATATATAGGGTCATTCCACTCAGGTGATCAAAAAGTTGGTGTAATGTGATCAAAATGGACAAAAAATGGATACCTGAGTGGAAGGGCCATCTATGTCTCTCTCTCTCTCTCTCTCTCTCTCTCTCTCTCTCTATATATATATATATATATATAGACATAGAGGGTCTTTCCACTCATGTATTCATTTTTTGTCCATTTTCAGGTATAGGACATTACACCAACTTTTTGATCACATTTCAACATCTACACTGTCCAATTATTAAGTATATATGAGTAGATCATTCATGTAAATTTTCAGCAAAAATGGTGATCGTTAAGGTATCAAACTAGATTAAATGGGACGGACCAAATCTGTCAAACATGAACCGCTCACACTTATAAACTTCAATTGTAGATTTGAATACCTTAACGATCACGATTTTGGCTGGAAATTTACAGGCTTGATCTACACATTAGGACCTAAAATCTGAACGATGGAGATGGTAAAATATGATCGAAAAGTTGGTGTAATGCCCTATACCTGAAAATGACCAAAAAAGGTATACCTTAGTGGAAGGGTGTGTGTGTGTGTCTTCAAAACAAATATAGGATCAAACTTAGGCTCTGATGCCAAGTCAAAGAGAACACAAAAGATGGAGAATTTTCCGATATATTGATCACTTCTGAATTGGGATATATATATATATATACACACACAAAAGACTACTTACACTCCTACAAGGAAACTAGTTATACATACTAATTACAAGATATACAACTCGTAATATTCTTATAAGTATGACTCACTTCAATAGAAGTCACCTCTAGCATTATAGTGCCAAAGCAGCATTCTACTCACTGATTTGGACGTTAAAAACACACATGTGACAGAATTATCACTTTTAAGTAAAATATATATATGTCACGTGTGTATTTCTAATAAATCAATGTGAATATTAAAGTAAAACATGAATAATCAAATTAATAACTGTAATTGTTTAGTAAAAATCTGTTAAATTTGAGTAACCTCTCTAACAAATTTTTTTTTTATTTAAAGTTGAGAAATTTTGTCGTTGAAACTTGAAACCAAGTAACACCAACTTTGATCACCAGAAAACTGCAAAAAAGGATCCGAAGAAGTTTTCCTAGCTGAATCGAAAGAAGACCGAAACGTGACGTGAGATCCTACAGCGAAAGAAATCACTAATAATTCTCGAGGGATACTTCTGCGTACGTTCCTCCTTTTCCCGCCGACAGTTTTTAATTTCCAATTTGCTGTTCTCGATCTTAAACTTGATGCATAAGAAAGCTGAAAGCTTCTAGAATATAATAATGGCTCACTGGTCACATCTATTCGCATAAGGTACCTTTTCACTGGTTTTAGAAAGTTAGAACTTAGAATTGTTCTGGAAATGTTTGATTTTTAATCATTAAGAACGTTCTGGAAATACGACCCGCCGTTTCATCTCATCAAAAACCATGTCTCAAACTCAAACGAGTGCGTATGGGACGCAGAGACTGACGTCTAAATCTAAATACTGCTGCAGCTAAACCAACATGCGCCGCAAACCCTACGCACATTCCCTGTGGCTACAAAAACTATTTATAATCGTATCCTTTTATTTCTTGTTTCTTAATTAAGGTAGTTAATATATTAGAATAATCGATCAGACGACCCCAGATACAGATTAAAGACTAGAGGAAGAAGAAGATAATGGTCTAGTCAGCTGCTAATCCTCTTGCCTCCGAATTAACGCCAAACGGCTCAAACCTTTAATCCGTAGTTAGGTTTTTCTTATGTTTAGAATATGAGTCACACTCTTCTCGATGGTCAATGTTTGTTATTTAGCTCATGGTCTTAGTCACCTCATCGATCATCATCCTTACAGTACGAAAATTACGTGTTAACCCTCTGTGTGTCGTCCTTTTTTTACTTGACCAACACACACACAGTTTCATCATGACACACACAGTTTCATCATGGCGTCTCTGAACCCTAGTTAGGGTCAAGAAAATGAGAAGCCAGTCGTCGCCGCGCTCTACAGTATTGGTTAATTTTCTTCTTCTTTTTCTCCGCCTAATAGTCCTAGCTCACATGAAGCTTCGAATTTGTAATTGTTAGTTTGTTACCAGCAGAATTTTTACTGCGAGCTTTCAAATCACAGAAACATGATCTGTGTATGTCGTTCTGTTATTCTCACTTCAAAATTTCGAAGATTGAGGCATCACTCCCGTAAACGTGTATGGCTAGCTAGCTCACAATACTACACAATACAATGACAACAATCGTATTCCACGAACAAAGATAAGATACCTTGAGGATTTTATGTACTTTTCAAATTTATATTCAGACCTGGCAATCTCGAACTATATGTGACACATAAGAAAATTGAAAATTATAGTGGCTAATGAAAGAAGAAAAGGATCAAATGAAGAGAAAAATGGACGGGAGTGATTCTTTCACCCTCCCATTTTTTTCTCTCATCTTTATTCTTATATTTCACTTTTTTATTTCTCCCTTTATTATATAATTTTTTTACCAATTATTTATCAAACTATCTTTAACATTTCTTTTCTCAACTTATTTATTCAAATACTATTTTGGTAAATAATAAATAAATAAATAAATAAAGAGGGGAGAGAAAAGTAGAATGTGAAAATAAAGATGTGAGAGAAAATAGGAGTGTGGAATCACTCCCCAAAATGAATTAAGAAATGGCAGGTCTTGAATCGTACATGGAGCTAGGTTGATAAGTCGACGCGGTCAATATGGCATTGCAAAACTAACAGAGTCATTCTCCGCAGATTTTTGATGTATTTAGAGCATCCGCACCGGGAGAGGAATCCCGGCCAGATAAGTATTCCTCTGGTGGGACCCAGCCGGAGAATAGGAATTCCTGGGTTTAGGGGGCGTGCAGCGGTTCAAGGGGGGGGGGACCTGGCGTTGATGGAGAGGAATTCCTCTCATGTGTCCTCAAATCGATCGCGAGAGAAATTCTTCCTGGTGGAGCCCACGCATATGGGTGACGCCATACGGGAAATTATTTTTTAAAATTTGAAATTTTTTTTTAAACCAAAGTTACCAGTCAATGACAACCCGCCATGTGGCAGGTTGTCGACCAGCATAGTAGCCAACAGCTACTTCAATCTAGACGGCTCTAGTTCAAATGCAAAGGCAATCGGATGGCTTTAATTCAAAGGCAACAGCTACTATTTGCTTCTGAAAATTTCAGAACAGATACTACAAAAAAAACTCCGAAAAAATCCCAAAAAATTTCTAATGACCACTTACTATTTTTCTATAAATACTACCTTCATTTTTCTAAACACTTCACACCAATTTATGCACAACAAATTATCATCCTCCTCCCTCTCTTCCCTCTCTCTCTCACAATATTTTTGGTTTTTTGCAAAAGATGTCCACCAATTGGCTCAGTTCCGAAGATGTCCACCAATTGTGCATATCATATTGTCGTTATAGTGTCTGTCCTATCTCCGGCAACAAACAAAAGGTTGACAAATTGTGGGAAAAAATCTATGCCAATTACCAACAAAATTGGGTGATGAGTCAAGGTGAAGTGAGGGCGGAATCAAGGACCCAAAATGCACTTACCTCCCGCTTTGCTAAGTTGAAGCCAAACTTGTCACAATGGAAAAAGAAATCCGGAATCCGGCGAAAATTTGTAAGATGAGGTAATGATTTATTTATGTTGGTCCTCTCAATTTTAATTAATTTTACGAAATATAAAATATGAAATATTAATTCGTTAATTTTTTTTTGTAGTTAAGAAAAGCTCAAATTTTTTATGTGGGGAAAAAAAAGAAAGAGTTTAAGCACTTTGCGTGTTGGGAAACTGTCAAGGATCATCCTACTTTCAGAGTCGTCGAAACTAGCACTCCACATTCTTACGATTCCAACTTCGAAGCTACTCCTCCCATTAGTGAAGAGCCTCCTAGCGTGAACTTGAGTGAGAACGATGTGATTCCGACACCATAAAGCAACCTACGAATGAGGTTAGCGATGAGACTTTGAAGAGCATTGCGGCTAATCATAAAATTTTCTCCGATTGGCAAAAGGCAAATGAAGAAAAGCAACGAATGCTTGATGAGAAAAACTACAAATTGAAGGCACAAGAGGAAGAAACAAGGATCATGACAATGAATTTCGAGGCTATGACCCCAAATTCAAAGAGGTACTTTATGAAGAGGAAAGTGGAAGACGATGAAGAAGAAGTTGGTGATCTAAGCTTTACAGATTGTTATCGTCCCCGCAACCTTGATTTTAGTGATTAGTTTAGTTTGTCTTAATAATAAATCTATTATTGGCATGTCATTGTGTAATTTAATTTTTCAAGAAATAAAAATACACTTTATTTATTTAGATAAACTTCAAACATATTACATTAAATCATAATTAAATGCAAACACACAAAAGGAAACACACAAGATTAAAACACACAAAATCTAAAATCTTCATCAATAATTTATAGCTGATAACGTTAAGTGAAAGTAACACGTGTCACATTTTGACTCGTCGGAAATCTTACCGAAAATTTTCATCAATAATTTAGCTGATAATAACACATAGAAGTGACACATGTCACATTATGACTCATTGAAAATCTTATCAGAAATTTGGTTCAATAATATAGACGATAATGACATATGTGGGTTAGTTATTGGATGAACATATTACTAATAATTAAATCAAATAAATTTTTATAATTAATAAATAATAATAAGAATTTCTATTTGTTACCCAACACAAAAACATAAATAAAATATTTTATTTGATAAATAGCCATAAAAATTCTTAAAATAAGAATTCCTCACAGGTCCTAAATGGATGCGGGGCTCTTATATCCACATATACATACAAAGCCTACTCCCCAACAAATTACCAACGCTTCTCTTTATAAAACCCTCTTCTTCTTCTTCTTCTTCTTCTTCTTCCTTGTTTCGCTCTCAACCATCGTCCCTCTTTGCGGCAAAGCAACCTCTCCTTCGCTCCGATCTCGCTTAGATTTCACTGCCCTGTCTTCGTCGGATTCAACCCTCTTTCCTTTTTCTCGGTATGCATTCTATCCCTCTCTGATTTCCTCTTTTCTTGATCTGTTTCTGGGATTTGTATGATAAAGTTCTTGAATTTGTGAGTTTTCTATGTTGGGTTTCTCCCTGATTTTGATTGCCATGATTAGAACAGTGATAGGTCGATTTCTTTTGTTGGATTTTCAGTTTGTTGTGATCTAAAGTCTGGAACTTTTCTTTTCCTTGCATTGAATGAGCTCGGAAAATAGCTTATGGCAATAGTCTAATAGTTCTTTTTGATACCCTCCAAGATTTTTCTTTCCTAACTTTCCGTAATGACATTGATTCTTCTTGGAAACTTGTAATTTAGAAAATGAGTTTTGATTGAACTTTTGAATAGACTATCCGTAAAAGTTATGTTAGGCTTACTTCAGCTGCCAACAGACCCAAAACAGTGAGCATTACAAGGTAGAAAGTTCGATGGTTGAATACTTGAATGGTTATGCGATTCTGTGCTATTCATCTATATCATTCTCTGAAGGATATCTAGTCTTTGGAACCTGTATTATTCACATCTTGTTATTTTACTTTGGCTCTATAAGGTTTTTGTTGAAAGCTAAAGTTTGTATTTTTTTTCTCATTGAGCGAGTGTTCATGATTTGGGATTGAAACATCATACTTATTACATAAAGTTTGTGCTAAAAGCTAGTTTATGAATGTTCATAGAGTTGAACGAGTCAGGTCATCTATCTCATTGATGAAGAAAATGTTACTGTCGGTCATTTTAGATAAAGAAAATGTAAGAGGAAGTTTCTTGCTAGTTGGAATATCTTTGATTTTGGAGTTCTTAAATGGGACTAACAGAAAAATGATATTGAGCATACAACCCTCACTATTTTGCTGGCAATTTAGTCATACTCAAAATTTTCTGTAGTATGGTACTAACATAGTTAAGGGTCCTTATAATTCTTATTCATGTTTATCAGTTTATTGCAAGAGGAATGGAGAACCTTTGCCTTTTCCCTTAAATTAGGTAAAACATGGAGCCAGTACCAATTGATACTTCTTTATCCTCTTGTTATTTTGTCACTTAAGTATACCAACCCTGCAGTATCTTATGGATTTGTCCATTTGTTTTATTCATCTGTTCTTCTTGATGCTTAGTGTATGTTTGGACATCTGGTTGTGGAGAATTGTCAGCTGCCTAACCATCCATTGCTGGCATTTGAATATGATATATATATATATATATGTGTATTTATTTTCTTGTGGAGGTGATTTTATATAGGCAAAACCTATTGCAATATATAAGAAGACTTATTACATTAGTAATCACAGAAAGATGCCACAAACACAAACAGTTACGTTTACTTATATATGTATGTTAATTTTCCTATTCTGTTTGTTTGCACAAGATTACTAATGTTATTCTCTTATATTATTGCAGAACACATTGGAATGGAACACAACGTTTTTGAGCCTCGAGGACATTTTGAGTCTGATGGAGATGTTTCGGTCAAGAAGTGGAAATCAATGTCTTCCCCTACTACAGTCTCGGAAAATGATAGTGGCTGCTTTGAGTGCAACATATGCTTAGATTCAGCACATGAACCCGTAGTGACTCTATGCGGTCACTTATACTGCTGGCCTTGCATCTACAAATGGCTTCAGGTTCCGGTCGCTTCTGATGAACTAGAACAAAGGCAGCAAACCTGTCCTGTCTGTAAGGCTAACATTTCCCCATCCTCTGTGGTTCCCCTTTATGGCCGTGGTACAACCCAGTCTGGTTCTAAAGGAAAGAAACCCAACTTGGGTCTGATCGTACCGCGTAGACCACCTCCTAGGTTGGACACTTTGATTGCTTCTACTAGCCCAACATCACCTTCAAGGCAGCAACTTCATTCAAATTATTTCCATGCACAAACGCATCCACAGTCAGATTATGATCAATACAGCCCTTATTCTTATGGAGGCTATACGACTTTGGCGCATTTGGCCAATCCAACAATTGGCATGGTTGGAGAATTTGTGTTTGCGAGAATGTTCGGTGGTTCAGACTCAAATTTGTTTACTCATCCTTACCTGAATTCATACCTGCCAAGCAGTCCTAGGATGAGAAGACAGGAAGTGCAGCTTGACAAATCACTCAACAGAGTGACCTTGTTTCTTTTTTGCTGCTTCATTTTGTGTCTTCTCTTGTTCTGAACATATTCTTGGATAGAATTAGCGAGTTACTCTTCTACAATTGTAAGATTAGCACTCCGAGACATATGTACATATGAATCTAATTAATGTTCAATTGCTTCATTTTTTCTTCACTTGCCATATGATCAGAATACCTTCCGCCCTTGTATATGCTTCAGGATTCTCAAATCCATCACACCGCAATAGAAATAACTTACTAGAAAGATACGTAATCTTCATGTCAGATGTTTCATTTTCCATTATAAGTGAAATACGTAATTTTCATGTTAACTCAGATATGTCATAACTCCCAGAAACTACAACATACAGTGCAATAGAAATGATAGTAATATTTCACAATACATTGTTGTGTTAATTATTACTAGCCTTCTTGCACGCGCATAAGGTGTCGTGGTCGCGCGTGCGAATTTTCGTATATTTAACCGTGTGCACTTATATTTTTCTGTGTATCATAAAGATTGAATTATATGATACATAAAAAAAAATATAAGTGCACACGGTTACCTATTACGAAATAAATAATCAATCATTGATAATTCTTCACAATATCGGTGTATTTATCGAGGTTGTGAAATTATACTATTTTATGAAATAAGAACATCCAGTGTTATATTCTTGCAAGCATAGAGAAAAGAGGCCAATTTCACTGCTATGCACACCAGACCAAATGTGCATTAAACATTTGATCAATAAACATAAGCTTGAAGAAATACTGACATGACTTTTTAGTTGACCCATGTGTTGTTAGAGAGACTACTTCAAACAAATCAAACACACAAAACCACTTCTAAATATGATATGAAATATTGTAAGCCCTCTTTAATTATGACTACATCAAATTTAGAGGTTTGAAGCTGCTACACCAATTGCCCCATCTTTTATGTTGGCTCATTGCAGAAGATAAATGACAAATTTATGGAAGCGTAAAGTCATGATTTAAACTCAAAATTAATCTCTACAAAGGCAAGCAACACTAATAACTGAAAAAAAGAATGTATAAATGATGTACAAAACTTCTAAATTGTATATACATAAATGAACGTAGAAATAATGGATTCATTTGTTGATAGTTGATACAGATGGTACAACATTAGAATCATTTGTACAACTGTAATATACCCAACACCAAGTCAAATAAAACCAAATCCTGATTTTATGTTGTTTGCGACACAAACTTAAAGAGTTTGACTCAATTTACTAAGACCACCCAAAGTAAATGTCTTCCGACGATCTTCAGTCCTTTGCAGCAATGAAGGCAAGCTAAGCACTCATCCAAGTGTGACTTGTTATAGCTTAAATGTAGTAACGATGATGTAGCTTCAATTTAGATCAGGTCAGCAAGAAAGAAGCAAGCAAATCATTAACTCCTTATCAATTAATCTCAAAATGAAAACCAACCAAACCAAAAGATGTAATTTGTCAAGTGGAAATTTCTACCTTTTATACTCTTCAACATAAGATAGAAAAAGAAAATTAAGAAATTGAACATATAAAGTCAAGTAGATTAGCAACTCCACTAATATTTTTCTCCACTTATCTGTATAATTCAGTTTAAAATGGAATAGGGGACCATTCATCCTTTTAAAATTTCTAACTATCATTATCACAATGTTACTTCGTAAACACAACATGGTATTGGGAATCTGGGCTTTCAAACATTCATACAGGTAATCAAACTTCACATACCTTACTCTCATACCTTAGACTTAATAATGAAGCATGTCGAAGCAACGATGCCTTGAATTGACTTTTCACAAAATAATATGAAACTGATAGCTTAGTGTAGTGAAAAGGAAAATGACACTTAAAAGTACTTACACCAACAAAAGAATTTGAGATATACCTTTATTGGCCATGGTGTTCTAGAACAAACTTTAGTTTTCATTTTCTTTAACAACCTGCGAATTTGATATGCAATATAGTAGTCTACGTGAAAAGAAGCAAGAATTTTAGATGTTCTTCATTCAATTGATTTAATTGATAAGTAGTTGATTTCATTAAAGAGAATGGGAAGTAAAGAAACGGATGAATAATGAATAAGGAATACCTCAATGCCTCACTATTGATTGGTATTCCTTCCTCACCGTATGCTTTGCCTCAATGCAATTCTAACATCTCCGAACCTACGGACCCAATGATATTAGAAATGAATCATTTACAGCAAGATATTTCAATTAGCCTCATTATAGTACACAAAACCATTCATCAAATAGCTAACCAATTAAGAGTAATAAAACTCAGTTAAGGCAAAAGAAATCATAATCGATGAGCAACGACATCATGGATAACTTAAAAAGACACTTTGTTAAAATTAAGAGTAGAAAACCTGTTTGATTTTTATTAAGATCGGTACATGTTCGTTGGTCATTTTGGATCTGTGCTTGCCCTTCTTGGACTCCGTGGTATAGATGAGGCTGCCGCCGTTGGATAAGGAGGCTGAGTCAACGACGAAGAATAGTTTAGGAGGTGGTTTTGGAGATGTGGTCTCACTAAACTCAGACCCAATTTTCTATTTAACGCACCGAGGGTGGTGGCAATTGGAGACTTTGGAGGAGATATGAACGAAAGCCTATGTCAATTTCTTTGTTGCAGGTGTCGTGAATCTCATCACTCTCTGTCATTACTTTTTTGCCCTTAATTATTTTCTGAAAATCATTTCATACCAAAGTTTGTTGATGAAAGGACAAAAAATGGTATTACCAATATTTTACCATCAACCTCTTTTTAACCTACGCAGGGACTTCAGCCTCAATTAATAGAGATTTGGTGGCGTCATGCACCTCGGCTCCTCGGCTATTGAATTCAATAAGCTCGGAGGTGGCTCCTTACTAGCTCCAACTTCTAAGTTCCATTCCACTCTCCTCGATCATCTTGTACCTCAGTAACCTTGAGTTAGATAGGTTAATTGGTTGCATTGTATTTCGATCTGTAATGTACTTAAAGCATTGTTCTTTCAGTGACTTGCGGTTTGTTAGCCGGCCAGTAAGTTATAAATCTAACATTGTGGGCTAAGATCTTTCTCTGAAAGAAAAAAATAACCCATTGTTCTAATCTTTGATGAGATCAAGTAGCAAATGCATTAGCTGATAGCATTACTTCTTCGATCGATCGATCGGGATTTTATTTATCTCCGATTTCCCTAAATTATAACACTACAAATATAAAAAGCAGCATGCAGTGTATATATAATTATTTAATTACCAATATATGCACTAATAATAATAATTTGTCATGAACAGGGGGCAGGGAATCACCGACATGTGACTTTAAGAAGAGATCGCACAAAATTGAAGCTGCTAGCTTCCTCGTATAGACTTCACATGCACTTGTTCTCCCACTGTCTGCCTGAACGTACAAACTGTCATTCCCATCAGCACAATATATTTCTCTCTCTCTCTCTCTCTCTCTCTCTCTCTCTCTCTCTCTCTCTCTCTCTCTCTCTCTCTCTCTCTCCCGCTCCGTACGTACTTCAAAGGACGTGAGAGAACGCGTTTTGTGTACACCGATTTCTTTATGTCAGCAATCTTCTCCGTATCGGTTTATTTATTCACCGACGTCGACCGCGATCAGTCTATATATGTAAGCCTGCTGCTGCTTATTCATCCAAATCATCCATCAAAGTTTTAAGTTTGGTTTCTGATCGAAAGAAACTGAATCTTTATCTGTGTTGAGACTTGAAAGAGAGAATATATATATATATATATATATGGGGCATCTTCAAGCTTATTTCAGTACTGTTCTTTTCTTGCACATTATCTTCTTTGTTTGTGTAGTAGTGTTGGAGGGCATCAGTGGCGCCAAAGCTAACGATTGGCTTAATGCTCATGCAACTTTCTATGGTGTCAACGAGGACCCTGCCACTATGGGTACGTTAGTCGATTGATCACCTGAGTTGATATCTCGGGGTAATGTAATTAACACTGCTACGTTGATCAGTACATAATCAAGTGTAAATCTATACAACTATGACTTTTAATTTATGATGCTTTAATTAGTTAATACATAATATATATGTAGGAGGTGCTTGTGGTTATGGAAATCCCTTGCTTGCGGGGTTCGGATCAAACACGGCCGCTGTCAGTAGCACACTTTTCAGAGGTGGTGAGGCATGTGGTGCTTGTTATCAGGTGATATGCAACTACAAGTTGGATCCAAAATGGTGCCTTCTGCGTCGTTCCGTGACCGTGTCCGCCACCAATTTCTGCCCGCCAAACAACAATGGAGGGTGGTGCAATGCCCCTCACCAACACTTCGACATGTCCATGGCGGCTTTTCTCCGGATTGCACGACAAGGCAATGAAGGCATTGTTCCTGTTATATATAGACGGTAACTATTATATACCTTCTCATGTACGCGTACTCAATAAGTGCATGAATATATGCTTAAATATGCACTATATATAGGGTGGCTTGCAAAAGAAGAGGAGGTGTCCGATTCACGTTGAAGGGACAATCAAGCTTCAACATGGTGATGATATCGAATGTTGGCGGCAGCGGTGCCGTGAAGGGAGCCTGGATTAGGGGATCTAGGATGAGAAGGACAACATGGCTGCCGATGCGTAGGAATTGGGGTGCGAATTGGCAAAGCAGCATCGACCTCAGAAACCAGAAACTGTCTTTCAAGCTCTTGTTGGCTGATGGAAAAACCCTAGTGTTTTACGACGTTGTTCCTTCTTCTTGGAGATATGGACAGACATTTTCATCCCAGAACCAGTTCTCTTAATTTATTAAGTGCAATTAAGCAGACTTCATGTAGCTACCACCTGGCTAGGCAATGGCATGCATGTATCATGTACGTATGTCCTGTGAAAAAGGAACCATATATAATTAACTTTTCAATTAATTACTTAGGAGCACTCGGGCTGACATAAGCTAGGGATCGGAGCAACATCCACAGGCGGCAGCTCATATAGTCATATATACAATCAACTTCTAGGGAATTAATAGGATTTGATTTTGATGTATACTTGTGTCCTATAATATTGTGCTGATTGAATTATGTAATGGCATGTTCTTGATTGATTTGTTTTTCAAAATCTATATATATCCTCCGTAGTAGTACGTACTCGATCATTATTAGAAGAAAATTAATGTTTTTGGAAATACAAAATTATGCATCTCTCTCGATGATAGGATCCGCTCGAGGTCCAACATCAACACTTGCTTCTCTGGAGTCGGTTGCTGTTTAAAATTTTGCCTTTTAATTTTGTAATTTATATATAAGCAATAGAAAGAAGGTTTTCAATATAAATTTTATTCTCTGAATTATAATACTTTTAGACACAGAATTTTGTGGGGAAAAATTAATTCTCATAAATTTAAGACACGTAAAGATAGATTATTTTTTCGTGCACTTTACTTGCAGGGTTATTGCTCAAATGACATGGAAATTTAAGTCCATGTTATAAAATATGCGGGCCCTACCACTTGTTGCCACATCTCTGTGAAAACATGGATGGAATAATCCATGTGAATTTTTCTTTGATAGACGCAGATTTCTGTGTTTATTGTTTTTTTTACATATGACATATATCTGTTCCAACCGCTCTCCCCAATATACACAGATTTCTCTCTACTTTGAACACGTATATATGTGCTTAATTTTTAATTTCATTTACAGATTTCATAAATATCATTTCAATATTACTATTAATTTTTATTGTAATATTTAATGCTTTTGTTAGTCGAATTTGGATCTAAGTTCGTGGTCAAGGTTCATCAGGCTCATATACCCTATGAGTATATAATCAACTTCTGAACTATAAGCATCTCATATAATAGTTCATCCTCAAATATAAGTCATCATTGATCAGCTCATACATCATTAAAAGGGAAAATAGCTGAAATGATCACTCAACTTTGTTACAATCGACAATTTGATCATTGTAAGTTTAGAAAATATCAAAAAGATCACTGAACTTTAACTTTTACTATCAATTTAGTCATTATGCCAAATAAACAAAGTTATTAAATTGATAGACAAAGTGATCAAATTGATAAATAAAGTTAAAGTTCAGTGATCAAATTGTCGATTGTGACAAAGTTGAGTCATCATTTCAGTTATTTTCTCTCATTAATAATGGAAGCTGCTCAAGCCGAGCTCAAGCGAACCAAAGTGTAGCGGCTCAAGCAGAGGCTAAGGAAGCAGAGCTCGACGTCGAGCAAATTTGGCCACGACGAGAGGAGTCGATGGCGGCGCGCGTGACGATAAGGACGACGGGTCGGTGACGAGGCGCTGAGGCTAAGGAGATTTGGAATTAGATGAGAAAAAAGATATGGGGAATTAGATGAGAAGGAGGGTGAAAAAAGAGATGAGTGGATGTGAGCCCGAATACGGCAGTAGGAACAATAGAGGTTGAGGAACCACTAGAATATGGAAACAAAATCTAGGATTTGAGAGAGAGAGAGAGAGAGAGAGAGAGAGAGAGAGAGAGAGAGATGAATCTGGGTTCAACTTAGATGATGGTGTTTGGTTTAAGCATCTTTCAAAAACATCGAAGCACCTTGGTTTATGCTTTAAAGAAGCATATGTCATAGATATCGATGGAGACTACATGACATTTCATACGGATATCTGTCATAACCTTACCTCAATACCTCTCAATATCTCTGTCTAGGTTGCGTGGAAGTTTCAAAGTTAAAGTGCTTCTTGCTTCGGAAGCTCGCCGAAAACTCTTGGAAGCACGATTCCAAAAATATATTCTTTTTGGAAACTTGATGTTTCATATTAGAAGCGCTAAATCATATTTCACAAAGAATCATGACAGAAATTTAGTATTTTTTTTATATTTGAATCATATTATTATGCATGTACTTGTTTGAAAACAATCAAATTGGAATTAAATTCTAATCGTGTTTCACGTTACTTATCAAATTATATTTTTCTATGTATATATAATTAATTTTTTATTATATATATTAGACGCTTTCTTCGCGTACCCGCTTCCAATAGTTTTTGGAAAAAAAAAAACGCTTTCACGTTTCCTCACACTTTGCTTCCATGCACATGTACCCGCTTCTATGAAACCTAGATCTCTGTCATCTAAAAATCACTATTTGTGATCAATCAATCACAGTCCACACGGATTTTTGTGTAAGCATTTGACACAAATATTTGTGATTTTATCAAACGACACATATATGTGTCACTCAGTTCTGGTTTTAACTTTTAAGATGCATGTAATTCACACAGATATCTTTGTGGTATACTTAATAATTTTCCTACACAAAATTATCTCGAAATGCAACCTCGATAATCACCAATTGTATAAGTCAATTTTGATCAATCGAATGTCCATTTTAAACTCATGTCTCAAATTTTTCGTGTAAATATTTGATGGGGAGATGTGTTACTAAAATAATCTGCATAAATAACTATAGCTAGTAATTTTTTCACAGAAATATTTTCGTGCCAAAAGCAATTCACACAAAAATTTGTGAATATTAAATATATATTGAGCACAGAAATCTGTTATAATGTCAATTACGACAGATATTCGTTAATTTGTTATTACATATTTCTGATGTGGGTCCAGATATAGTTATTTGGTACGGATATCTGTATTTATTACTCTTTGTCACAAATAACTGTGAGTTTTAAAAATTCTGTAGCCTTAAATTCTGTGTGAATTGTTATTTTTTCTAGTAGTGATGATCGACTACGTCATTGGTTACTTTTTGTTACCGAGCTCATTGCTAGGGTATGATTATTTGTATATGTTGGATGACATTTTTTTTGAGATGACGATCAAATTTATACCCACTCAAGAGAATGTGATAGGAATACAGAACTTCACCGAATTACCTGGCCCGATAAAGAGAAGTCATATAGTATGTTTTTACTACATAACAATTGAAACACAAAATAACCCTAGATTAATAAACTAGAGTAGCACGAGTAACTATTAAAATTTGAGATGTACCACTCCTTAGTTAGCTAGACATCGTCTCTACATGGCTGCTGAAGCTATCGGGTTTCCCTCCTGCACTACCTCTCTTGTAGACAACGCTTCACTCCCTGTCTCAGCAGGGAAGTACCTTTCGACAAATGTCAGTTGCTAACATTTATAATGCCCTTTCGGGGCAGCTGTCCTCTGGCAACAACTTTTCGCCTTTTCCAAGCTCTTGCCTGGAGATCCTTGACGGTATCACTGTCCCAGTTATCCATCACCTCCTCCTGATAATCACCAGCACCTCCTCTCAGTCCTATCTTCACCGGTATTTTATCTCCGAGCCTCCACATCCGCTCCTCCGCCCGCTGCTGGCCTTCGGCTTCCAGCTTAGCACACTAGATCGGGCAACCTCACACCAAATAATCATAGGTGTCACACCTCATACAATAACTTTTTAGCATCAGATATTCTACCTTACATTCCAGCCATGCCTTAGTACTGACGAACACTCTCAAATGAGTAACCAAAGCCTTCCGCAGATCCACTTCCACGAAGAGCCGAATCTCCGACGCTTCATCCAAGCAAACCTTGTCATAGTCTACATATTTACCTAGGTGATTACCTAAGGTTGCACACCAGTCCATAGTCGGTTTCTCATCATGCAAGTCACCATTGGCGATCTCAATTTTTGCCCAAACCCTAGCTGTGATTGCTAGGACCGATTCCACAAGCTAGAATCCATAAAATTGCTCAACAACAATAGTAACATCCTCGAAGAACCAAGGGCCACGATGCACAACCCTTTGCAACGCACCTTCATCTTTGAATTTGGCTAAGAACTGATTAAATGTCTTTCTCTGAATAGAGATCGCATTCGTACCCTTGACTCCACGCCATAAACGATTCATCAAGAACTCGAGAGAGTCAACCCTTTCATTCGATAGGATGGTTGGGGAGAAGACCCTCAATACCGCAAAGCCATAATCATTGGCCTTATTCTCTGCCTCGATTGAAAGATCAAAAGAGTGAAGGGGAAAATGCCTTAAGTTCAAAGCCATCGAAGCAACAAACAAGGAAACAAAGAAAGAGAACAAGAAAAGGAATAAGGAGAAGAAGAGATGCACAAACTTAGTAGGGAAATCGGGAAGCAATCATAATGAAACTAAGTTACAATCGAGAAAAGAAACCTAGTCGGCCTAGGTTAGGTGGCTAGAGTTTTGGTTGTGGGAAGCAAAAAACTCTCGGAAACCACAAAGAGAAAAAAGAAAGAAAAAATATAAATGTATCTATGTTATGTGATATTATAATTTAAATTTTATATGCTTTGACTTCTTTCTGTCGTCGTCTTTTTGTGAATCGTCTCATATATATATATTTTAATAAATTGACATCCCTCCTCCAATATAAAAAAAAAATTAAAAAATATAGGCATGAAAAATCCTAATCTCGATAATCACTCATTCACTCGGGTATTGATTAAATATATATTTGGGCCAGAATATGGGCTATGTTAGATAGATCCATAGTCTTTTAACATGTCAAGCCGAGCTCATCACTCACCAGGAAAGACTATTATAGCTCGCTCCGCTCCCCTGTGATGCGTTTCTCTTTTGTCTCTCCCTGAATCAGCAAAATGGGGGGAAAAGATCGAAACGGCGCTGTACCGAGCAAAGAAGAAGACGACGAAATCGATAGGAAATCCGGCAAAGCGAGAGATCACTCCGACTCCGAAGACGACGACAGAAGGCGCAGCAAATCCAGAAGAAAAGCGCGGGAAAGCAGCTCCGAATCGGACCACGAGAGGCGCTCGAAGACCCGGAAGAGGAAATCGCGGCGGAGATACAGTAGCAGTGAGTCGGACTCGGATTCGGAGTCAGAAGAGAGCGGGTCGGGGTCGGGGTCGGGGTCGGGTTCGGGTTCGGGTTCGGGTTCGGAGTCGGAGTCGGAGTCGGTGAGCGAGAGCGGGAGCGGGAGCGAGGGAGAGAGGCGGAAGAGGAAGGAGAGGAGGAGGAGGAAGCAGAAGGAAGAGAGACGGAGGAGGAGAGAGAAGAGAAAGAGGAGAGAGAGAGAAGAGGAGGAGAAGAAGAAGAAGAAGAAGAGGAGGAGGAAGAAGGAGAAGAAGAAGAAAGAGAAGAAGGAGAAAGGTAAGGTTGGAGCAGTCACAGATTCTTGGGGCAAATATGGAATTATCAGAGAAACTGATATGTGGTAAGTTTGATTGTATCAATGTGTATGTTTTAGGGTTTATAGAAAAATCAATAGAATTTTGATGAATTTTACTGAGGGATGATTTGATTAACCTTGCTATTCTGCTGTTTGCTATATTCCTATAGGAACAAACGGCCAGAATTCACTGCATGGCTATCCGAAGTGAAACAGGTAATGCATTGCTAGCAATTTCGATTATACATGACTTTTTTACTTGGCACTAAAATTGTTTTGTTCCTTCTTGAGAATTTAACTTTGAAGATACATGTTGGTGATGTGTTTATTTCATCTTTGTTTAGGTGAACCTGGAGCACCTGGCGAATTGGGAAGAGAAGCAGATGTTCAAACAGTAAGTACTTTTGCGTGGCTTTGCTCTCAGTGGATTGCGTATGTAACTAAATGAATGCAATTTGTTAGCTTTTGTGCATTTTGTGTTTCAAAATCTGAGCTGAAAGTACTGTTCTTGTGCTCCTCATCTTAGGTTCATGGAAGATCACAACACAGCTACATTCCCTTCCAAAAAGTAAGTTCATCATTGCTTCAGTTTCAAGGTTAAAACTTAACCTTAGCATTCTATACATGTCAATGTGATGTAAGAGATGCTGTGCTTCATGAACTTTGGGTTTTTGTTTTCCTCATTTATTTTTGTTTCTTTTCTCTAATTGTTTAGAGGAGAATATAATGTATGGTATCTCTAATCTGTGCTGCCTATCCTTCATTTGAATATGGATTTTCCATAGTTCTCTTCTGTATTTAGGGATCTCTTCTTGGCTATTTTATGGACTGGATGTCTCCAGCACACTTGTATGTCTAGGAAGTAGGAAGTAAATTTTGCTCATGTAACTGAGGTTTCTTTATGGGTGAATGCGCTTGTCCACTTATTTTTTATTTCCTCTTTGTACTTAGGTATGAAACTGTTTTGTTTAACAACAATGTAATGTTGATGGTAAAAGAATTTATAATTGGATGTTGGAATCTGTTGAGGGCTGTCTTACATAAATCAACGTGCGACTACAAATCACAGATAAGAGATTCACTTGTTATACAGAACTACTGACTAGCTTGTTTGTCATTACTGTTGATTAGGATCTGTAATCATGTAGAATCATGTTTGAATAAGTGGCTCCGACTCATAATTTTGCAAATTGCTAGTTCATCTGGTAAGAGATCATCATGTATAAGTTTATTTTTATTTGAGGGAAAAAAATGGAAGATAACTGGCGAATTAAGAATTTATATTTTGATTAGGCACTCTGTTGAAACTTGAAAGTTATCAAGACTTGATATTTGATTTCATTGATAACTACCTCAATGTCTTACCTTCCTTAATTGCACTCATTATCACCACTTCAACTGCTGCACACTGATACAGTGGAGCACCATAAAATGACGAGTAATGACAACCTTTTGGATTACAGGTATTATAGCCTTGATGCTTATTACAGAAAGAAAATGGAAAAGCAAGTGAAAAAGGGTCTTACAAAGGTTGTGCAAACAGAGCGTACTGTATTCAATGATGAAGAAGTGCGACGGTATGCCTCATTGCTTGTTCTTAATGTTAATACTTTTTGGCCAAGCTACCTCATCTATAGGGCACCTTTCATTTCAATTTTTCAAGGACTAGTTCTGTCAATATTCTATGTTACACCAGCAGTAGAGTGATATACAATTTTCTTTACTGGTGCTCGAGTACAATTACTCATGTTCTAGAATGTGGACCTAGTCTAGTAACTTCATTATGTATCACAAATCAGAAAAAATGAACTTCCCACGAAGATAATTAAATATAAAAATATCCTGGCATAAAAGAAAATTTTGTTTCTACTTCTCTGTTTTTAGTTCATCCAAAACCAGCATTGAAAGAACCATAAATCCTATCTTGCTCTGTTTTTTCTGTATTAGCCACATAACATATCGGGTATTTGTGTTAGGATACCCTTTGCATTATTTTGGCAGTTTCATGTCTGGGAAATTCTTTGGTTGCAGGATATGAGAAGGACAATGTTTGATTTGATAACCCAAATCTAATGGAATGATCACAATTTAGCGATTTATGAATAATATATGTATATTCTGGAAAAGATTTAGCCAATAATTTTTTTTATTGTTTTTCAGGCAAGAAATGATGCGAGTTCGTGAAAAAGAAAAGGAGGCAGAAGTAGAAGCTCTAAAGCGCTCTATGCAGAGTGG
The DNA here is from genome assembly GCA_946800695.1 of Geum urbanum. Lineage (NCBI taxonomy): Eukaryota > Viridiplantae > Streptophyta > Magnoliopsida > Rosales > Rosaceae > Geum > Geum urbanum. The sequence goes on along the minus strand of OX326998.1, from coordinate 67,980,496 downwards.
ACTGGTCAGTGTCTGCTTCATTATTGTAATCATATCCTTAGTTTTTCTAGTATACAATTCATTGTAAATTAACTTCCTCCCTCTTTATCTAATTTGAATTTCCAGGCACAAGCAATGAAAGAGCAAGCTCGACTCAGGGAAGAGATGGCTTACCAGTACAAGGTTGGAAACTTTGAGGTGAGGTCTACTAACTTGTGCTGTCCTGGGGTGATACTTAATCATGTTCTTGATATTTATGTTTTTTCGCCTCTTATTTATTTCAGGCTGCTGCTGCTATTCAGAGAAGGTTGGACCCTGATGCAGAGTGATTTTGCTGTATGAAAATGGATGGCTGATATTTAAGGAGTTGAATCTCATCACATTGTTACTAGCAAAAGTTGATGAAAATCCTCTGTAGCTGTAGTCGACTGTTACGGTAGAGTCATCTATCTTTACCTTTTCAGCTGAGCCATTTTTGCAGATACATAGGAAATTATGTATTCTATTGTATTTTATGTACTTCTGTCTTATCCATTTGTTATGAGAATTAAGTTAATCTGTGATTCTCTTATGGTTATGAGGAAGGCTTTTTGTGTTTGTTTTGATCTTTTATAGCTTATAATCCTTGTATCAATGAAATCCTTTTTTAAATATATTTTTATCTTTTATTTTTATAACATGAGTATGAAATCTGTCTTCTAGTGATTCAAAGTTTCAAACTGCTTATGGCCTTCTTTGGGAGTAGTATCTGTTTCTGAGTATGAGGAAGATGTTATAACAAACATTGTGCTTATTTTAGTGAAGTATTCCATTTTGTATGCAATAATTTGTAGCAAAACACTGGAATAAACACTCATGTTCATGCAATGGAGAAAATGAGTCATGCTGATAATTGGCACAATGTCTTAATTGTCGGTCTGTCACCGTAGTGACAGTACATGTTTGAAATGAGAAGCAAAGGGTGGGGAAAGTGTGTAAAAATGAAAATAAGATGAGGGTATCATGGGACCAAAATCTATGACAACTCTGTGACATAAGTTATCCATTTACTAAAACCTATTTGAATTTTCAAGGAATTTTTTCTTCTGTGGTACCTGAAATGTCATAGCTACTTCAAAAATTATATCAATTTTTTCACCCATCTTCGTTATTTTGATGTTACAAATAAAAATTTTAAATATAAGGGGTAAGTATGTAATTTTAAATTGAAATTCTTTTTATTTTAAATATTTTTTTACCTTTCAATTCTTAAAAAAGATTGCATTGAGGATCGAACCTCAAACCTCAAATATATATATATATATATTCATTCCTTTTACTGCTAGACCATGAAGAACATTGATATAATGTGACACATTTATATATTTATACCTTTCCTAAATAATTATTTATACTAGGCAAGAGTCGCATGTCATTTGGCACTGACGAGGTTCGAACGCCCGAACACGAAGTAGCACACTTAATGCTTCCTTCACACATGAAGATATCACATGGTGGAGCACGCCCCAACTCATGGCAACTCGCTCGCTGACTTCACGCATAATAAGCCTATCTCTTTCTTTGTTTGCGACGCCTCCTGGACCTCAAACCTTGCATCATCGTCCAATTCCAGAAACCCAAACCCACCTCGCCTCGCCCTCCTCAGACCTTAATCAAGCTCTTTCAGTTTAGCCCCATGAATGAAGGCAGGCTCACGCTTTGACGACGTCAACCTAATCACCTCTTCCTCGACCGACGGGTCATTTCAAGAAAAAAGGAAGTAAATCCAGATCCCCGGGTCGGGTTGAGTTCGACCCATTAAATCTAGAAATTAAAAGATAAATGTGTTGAAGAAGAATATATGATAACTGAAAACTGTAACTCTTTCATTAATAGAATGTTTTATATATAGGCTGATACAATCTGTTACAATAACTGTTCCGATAAAACAGAGATTCTTTTTATCTCTATCTAGACTAAATCGTATCTAATTAGGACAAGACACACACCGAAAGTTATGGAGAATAAATCTCCTTAAACACTCCCCCTTGTGTTGATGGTCTAATGAATGATGCATGACCTGTTGCCTCACTAAAAACTTTGCCAAGCAAACAAAAACCTCATGGGTAAAACAAAATCTTGGTCTAAGGGAAAAAGAGTACAACACATCAACTACAAAGGCTAATACATGTGATGTAGACTCCCCATGATGTCTAAAAAATGTAACTCCCCCTGACTGTAAACTCAGTCATGAAGTTCATATAACCTACGCATACCAATGCGTCTCACATGTTTCACAAATGTAGATTTAGGTAATGACTTGAAAATAAGTCCGCAACATTATCCGCTGAAACAACCTAATTACATGGATATTCAACAGCTGTTGTTGTTGCTGATTGAAGAAGAATTCCGACAATATATGCTTTGTATGGTCACCCTTAATGTAACCTTATTTTATCTATTCAATGCATGCCGCATTATCCTCAAAGATGCAAGTGAAAGCCTTTGTAGTAGATGGTAATCCACTAGGCCCTCGAATATGATGAATGACTGACCTAAGCCAGACACATTCCCTAACTGCTTTATGCAAAGCAATGATTTCTGAATGATTCGAGGAAGTAAAATCAAGGGGTTTTCTTAGTTGATCTTCAAGAAATCATTGTTTCCCATGGTGAAAACATAACTAGTATGTGAACGACCTTTGTGTGGGTTAGAGAGGTACCCAACATAAGAAAATTTGACCAACACATCAATCGATGTTTCAGAATAGGGGACTGCAGTAAAAATGCGCACAACATGGAAGGAATTCGACGAGTCGAAGTCCTCGCTCGACAGGTGGAACGAATACTTCTGTTTGATCCAGGGTACCAGTTTGACAGGTCGAAACCATTGCTCGATGGGTCGAAAGACACCTTCGGGTTATCACAGTTTACCGTTTTGATGGGTCGTAAGATCCCTACGACGGGTCGAAAGCTACCGATCATGCATGTTGCGATTCAACAATCCCTTTTCCGGGAATTTCAAGATTCTCTCTGTATTCTTTGTAAGTGGAGAATAAGCCCAAGTCAATGGAACCCTTTCACCTAAAGATTTGTTTTATTCCATTCCAGTGACGTTGCGTAGGCACAGAGCTAAATCTAGCCAACAAGTTCACTGAGAAGGCAATATCTGGACGCGTGCACTGAGCTAGATACAAAAAAGATCCAATAGCACTAAGATATGAAATTTCAGCTCTCAAGATCTCATCGTCATCTAGCAGACGAAATGGATTCTTCTTTGGGTTCAGACTGCGAACAATCATTGCCGTGCTAACAGGGTGTGCCTTGTCCATATTAAATCGCATGAGCATCTTTTGGACATTAGAAGACTGGTGAATAAGGATTCCTCCAACTCGATTTTCCATCTCTAATCCGAGACAAAATCGAGTCCTACAAAGGTCTTTCATCTTAAATTCAGATTTCAAGTAGCCAACCGTCTCATTGATCTCATCAAGAGTCCCGATGATGTTCATATCATCTACATAGACTGCTACTATAACAAATCTTGGACTTGTTCTTTTAATGAATACGCAAGGGCATAAGTCATCATTCTTGTATCCCTTCCCAATCAAGTAGTCACTAAGACGTGTGTATACCACATCCTACCAGATTGTTTCAATCTATATAGTGAACGTCTCAATCTAATTACATGAGCGCTCTGTGGTTTAGAGTTACTTGATTTGGGTATACAATGCCTTCCAACAATTTCATGTATATCTCTGAATCAAGATCCCCATAGAGATATGCAGTAACCACATCCATAAGCTACAAGTTTAATTTCTCGGACACTACCAAACTTATCAGGTAGCGGAAAGTGATGATGTCTATGATCAGGGGATACGTCTCCTCATAATCAATTCCAGGGCGTTGAAAGAAACCATGCGCCACAAGTCTAACTTTATAACGCAAAACCTCATTCTTCTCATTACGCTTTTGAACAAAAACTCATTTATGTCCTACCGGCTTCACATTCGGTGGGCATAGCACTACCGTACCAAAAACCAGGCTTTTATTCAGAAAGTCTAGTTCAGTCTGGATTGCTACCTTCTAATTCGGCCAATCTACTCTTCGTTGACAATCCACAACAAAGTGAGGTTCTACTTCATCGTCGTCTATGATCTCCAAAGTGGTAGAATAAGAAAATGTGTCATCAACTAACATGGAAAATCTATCCATATAAGAACACATGCATCATTTGTTCTAAGCGAGATTTCTTTGTTCTCTGACATCACAAAAAAATTTGTGGCGTCCCCCAGACATGTCAATTGTGATTCAAGGACATAAGTGTAGTAGAGACAATTTCATGTGAAGGATTCACAGTGTTGATGATGAATAGATCTTTATGTGCCTCGATGACCTGCCTTTTAACTGACGGCTCATCAGTAGATTTTCTTGGTCTCCCCCTTTTCCTGGTGGGAGCTGAGGCTGACACAACACCTTCCACATGGGTAGGAGGAATGGTTCCTTGCCCGGTGTTAGCACTAACCAATCCATTTTTCAGGATTTCCAACCTTACAAGAACATTTGCAGCAGTTATATCCGATCTCGTCACTTTAGCGATATGAGTAAAGGAGTCAGGCATAGAGTCTGCTACTTTCTGAAGATAAGGTATTCTTTGAACTTCTATCTCACTTTGAGATGTGCGGGGATCATGATGAGACATAGTAGGATTAGACCACGTCAATTCTTGACGTTGAACCGGAATAAATACATTCATTCCAGTCCTCCTCCTAACGTCGGGGAGTATGTCTCATCGAAGTGACAATCTATAAATCTTGCAGTACAGAGATCTCATGTGGAAGGTTCAAGATAGCGGACAATCATTAGAGCTTCGTAGCCAACATAAATGCCTATTCTGCATTGATGACCCATTTTAGTACTGTAACATCCCGTCCCGATAATTTTCTTTTTGTGATTTGCTTAAGGTTAATCGAGAAATATAGTTAGCTTTTACCGTAAGTATTTATTGTTGGCATTTCGATCATATAGTTATTGGTTACATTTTTTGATAAATTTTATTGAGAAAATTTGTAGAGTTTGTCAAAACGAGCTTAGTTATTCGTTATGATTTTTGACGATTAGTTATTAAATCGTAATAGTTATTTATGGACGACATGTTAGCAACCAGTGACAGATGTTTAGATGCCCCAACAAACATGCTTTGGCTTGATGAAAATCACGACATAGTATTGTGAGTGGATGTTTATTTTCACTGTTGAATTGCGAGTTCAGTTATTACGTAGTATGTTTATGATTATGCTTTATGAACGTTATGTTTTGGAGGTTTGTTTTGTGATTGTTATATTTAGTGGCATCGATGGTCTGACTATTCGGCTGATCATCGGATAGTCTAGTCAGAGGAAGTTAGGACAAACACTTTGTTTGATCCTGAATCTGCTCAGGTTAAGACAAACACCTGGGACGATTCCATCACCTCTGGAATTCAGATATTGTCGACTCAGGTTAGGGAAAACATTTGGGCAATCACCTCCACTTTCTTTTAGTTTTACGATATTTCAAACTCGTATCAGATTATCAGAAAGTATGGAAAGACATACAGTGACAATTTTTTTTTACGGTTTTATGCATATCGTACGATTATAATTTTTGTCCACTCACTTTAACGTTTTATATTTTAATGCCTTTCCCTAGACCCTTTATTTTAAATTGCCTAGATTGTAGGTTAGCCGGTTGAAGTTGTGACCGTCCAGAGTAAGAAACATAACAATCCACAGCTTCTGTTTCTTAGTGTAGGTTCTCAGTTGAAGTTCTGGGTTGCTCATGCTAGAGTAGCTGGTACCAAATAGGCGGTGCTAGATACTCTAATACGGGTCCTGCAAGACTTCGTCCGGATTACTACCAATTGGCACATATACGGCACAACCAAAAATGCGTAGATGTGAAATGTCAGGCTCATATCCAGTTACTAACTGGTGCGCATTGAATGGTTAGCGGGCTACGGGTCAAAAACAAAGAAGTATAGCTGAGTGTAACACTGCATATCCCCACACAGAGATCGATAAGTTTGTATGCATTACCAAAGCTCGAGACATAAGCTGTAACCGCTTAATGTGAGTGTGACGACCCGGAACAGAATCAGTAGCGTAATCAGCTTAATTCGTGAGTTAGCGCGTAATCGCAGTTTTCTAATAATTGATTGAATTGCCGGGTTTGATCACGACTTAATTATTGGCCGAGAATTTGAGTTGAGTCTCCTCTCGAGAGTTGTTGTACGCGTGATTTCGAGTTTGTGGGCAGTTTCGGATTATTATTTGGACGACCGAGGAATATAATATGAATATTTGAAATTTCGTAATACTGTCGAGTTTATCCGTTTGTGTTCGAGTCTATCCGAATTGTGATTTTGATCTGTTTTGGACCGTTGATCGACCTGAAGCGTAAATGGAATGATTATCGACTTGATTTGCGAGTTTCGCGGTTTGTTGTGATTTCGGCATAATCTGTTAATATGGCGGCTTCTTTAGCGACTAAATTATCGGGCGAAAATTTGATCTCAGATCCTTCGTGGAAGTTGTAGAGAATTTAATTTCGAGCTCGTGGGAACTTCCGGATAATTTTTCCGAGTTACGAGCAATAAGTTATGAATATTTTCGGGCGCCTAATATTGTCGTATTTATCTGTTTGGGGTTCGATACGCATACGGTATAAATACGGGAAAATACTTGCCGTTTTTGGAAACCTGCCATATTGGGAAATTGGGCCTTGACCCGCGTTGACCACGGGTCAAGGTGGGCGACCCGTTTTACCCCAAAAACTGCCGTTCGGTTTTCAAGGTTTTTGGACCCTTTTCTGGCCACAATTGGCCGGGGTCTCTTCATGAGAAATGTTGGGCTCGTGCTCCTCTTCGGATCGGTAGGTGGATCATCCCGTGGGGTGGCCGGAGGAGGGAGAATCGAATCGGTGAAGTTCGTGAGTTTTCCGGCGAGTTTTGTTCGATTCAGGTGATGGCGTGGAGGCCGAGTTGGTGGCTCCTCTTTGAGGGGTTTTGTTAGCCATGAGGACAGAAAGCTATTGCAAGTGGTCTTGAGGGTTGCCGTGGCCGGAGGAGAGAGATCCGTCAATTTAAAATTACGGTAAGGGTTTGGAACTTTGAGTTGATTTTTGGAGGTTTTCCGGTCAAAATTGGCCTTAACTTATAACTGGAAAGTTGTTGGAATCGTCGAGATCTTTAAAACCATGTGTAGCATGCCATTTTCTGTGCAGATCTGAAATTCTGGCGGCCGGAGGCAGCGGTGACTTTTCGCCCGACGTGTTTTTCAACGAGTTATATGTCGTTTCGCTCGGAATCGCGCCCCGATCGCAGTGGTGAGGTTTGTTTTTCGATTTGAGCATCGGAACTTATAATGAGGTTTTGTGGTGTGATTATCGGATTTTCACGATTTCTTCGATATTGAATTATATGTTTTTGGGAACAGTTGTTTCTCGTGAAATGATTTGAGGTGTCGAGTTATGAATTTGAGCAGTGGATTTTATGATTATCCAGGGGTTCATGATCGTTCGTTTGGCGAGGGATTTTCCGCTGGATCACGAGATTAACGCGTATTACGTTACGCTAACCAGTGAGTGGACATTTCTTTTCACGGATTGATTGCGAGTCTTTTTTACGTTTTACGAGCATGAGCATGCAGTTATGATCATGATTTATTATGAGCATGTGTTTTTACGATTATGCATTTACGATTATGCATTTACGAATATTTATATACACATATTTGCATTAAGTTTTATGCATGTGCATGGAAATGATTTATGATTTGGTTTACACAGAGTACAGTCTCAGTGAACAGGGTTGTATCGATACACATTGGCTTCTCGGCTTATCCCCGAGTACGCTCCGGGGGGGGGGGGGGGGGAGGGACAGATATCCTGACCCGAGGCCTTTCTGGCTTGGAATCACGTATGGGTCTGGGATCCCGTGATTCAGACTGTACTAGCGCGAGGGAGTCCATGAGAGACCCCGCGGTATTTACGATGCATGCTCTGTACGCGTGAGGAGTTAGAGTCTCCCTCGTGTACCATATGATTTTTTATACATTTGACTCGCATATGTTTTTATAACATATATTATTTGGCGAAAGACATTTATTTTCGTCCACTCACTCTAACAGTTTATATGTCTTTCCCTGGACTCTTCATTTTCTTTGCCCAGTTTGCAGTTTGAATTCGAGTGTTGCACGTCGTGGTTGGAGGCATAGTATTCGAGCGATGTTTCTTTTATGGTAGGTTCTTAGTTTGGCCTACTATTTGTATATATATACTAGAAGTCTCTCTGAGCATTCTTATGTTATACTCATATACGATTTTTCCCCGGATTTCTGTAAAGTATAGTTTTATTGATTACTTTACATTGTTGTTATGATATTGAGAAATCCGGATGGGATTGGAGCCCACGGTTTGATTTTTGTGGCATAGGATGAATTGTATTTTCCGGGTGCAGGTTAATGGCAACTCCGCGTTAGTAGCGTTACTCTGCTGAAATTTTGATGGTTTTTGTTGGTTCGTGTTTTCAGAAGGGGTTTGATTCCGGTTTAGGAAACTAAATCGGGGTTGGGTCCTTTTAGTGAGCCTCTACTAAACCATTCTGGGAATGGACATGAGGAACGAGATGTTTAACTTCAATCCCAATTGACATGCAGTAATCATCAAAAGATTTTGAAGTAAACTCTCATGCGTTGTCCAATCTAATAGACCTGATTAGATGATCCGGGTGGTGAGCCCGAAGCTTAATGATTTATGCCAGAAGTTTTGCAAATGCAGCATTCCTTGTGGATAACAAATCAATGTGTGACCAACGCGTTGATGCATTTATCAAAACCATGAAATATTTGAGTGGTTCGTATTTTGGTTTGATAAGTCCACAAATATCACCTTAGATCTTTTGTAAGAATGGAATAATGGCTGTTTTGTCAACAATAAAAAAAGGAAATGCATATAGTTTTGATAATAAACAAGCTTTGCAAAACGAGCAATGTGCATCAGAGATTGCAACACATGAATCTTGTGGGATAACGCACATCGCCTCAGCAGTGTTTTGTCGGGATTGTGCTGCACTCGTCTTGGAGACCAAGCCAAGAATGAGATGAGTAGTCTCATCCTCCCCTTATAAATCGATGGATTGAGGTATGCCCACGTGCTTCTTCGCTCGGAAGAATGGATGACCAAGAGAGTTTTTCAATATTTTGATCATCATGTCGTGACCTGGGTGTTCCGGTCGAAAATTTCAAAGTTGTATGAGTCTGAATCACACAAAGTTGTGTAAGTCACAGTATTGGATTCAATGATCTGAACCGTAGTTAGATGTAAATCACTACGAATAGCGGAAAACTTCTCTAAAATGCGCTTGCGGTGACATTCTACAGAGGTGATACACAATAGTTGTTTTCCATTCTCACAATATATTTTCAAGTATAAACCGTAGGTTCAAATATCCTTGAAACTTAGCAAGGTTCGATTGGCCTTTAGCGTGTATAAGGCATCAGTGATGAATAATCTTGTACCGAGGTAGCAAAAACTTTGCTGAACCATGCCCTTGAATAACCGACAATGTACCAATCATGGTAGTCACTGAGGATTTATATGGAAAAAGATCCACAAACAGTTGCCTATTCTGCAGAATGGTGTGGGTAGTATCACAATCTGCAAGACACTCAATCTCGCCTTGAGACATATATAAAAGCAATATAAATAAGTGTGTCTTTGAACTAAAAACTAGGCAAACACTTCAAGTAGAACACATAAGAAACACCAAGTCCGGATAACCTCTTCGACGGGTCGAGAAATAAACTCGACGAGTCGAAATAACCCAAAATAAACTTTGATTTTTTTTATAACCATTTTCGACGGGTCAAAGAAGTTTCTCGACGGGTCAAAAATTGGAAAACCTTGTCATAGTGGCTGACATTCGACGGGACGAATAAAACGTAAAACCAATATCAATTTTTTGATATCTTTTTCGACGGGTCAAAATTGTGCATTTTGGAGACAGTAGTGTGTAGTCGACGGGTCGAATATTTTCATCGACGGGTCAAAGGTGCAAAATAGATGATCGAGGCCCACTTTTTGATGGGTCAAAAATTGCAAAAACTGATACAAAGGGTGGTCTTTGACAGGTTGAGAGAAATCTCGACGGGTCGAAAATTCCCTGAGATCAAAACCATCCTCTTTTTATGTCTTGTTTTTATTGTATCTTAGTGTCCTTATGCCATATGAAAATATAAACATCGAACCATACACTTAATTTTTAGTAAAATATCATTCTCAACACTTTCATATACCGAAAACTAGAGAAATTTCAAAACTCGCCAACTTTAAAAATTACATCATAGATGTTCTTATTAAAAAAACTAAGACAAAAAGTTTATTGAAAATTACTGAAAAGTAAGGCAAAAAAAACCAAAAACTTGAATACATTACAGAGATAACCGCTTATTACATAGGCTATTCTGAATTCAGAGTTACTAGGTACGCTTCCTTGTGCTCTACAATGACGAGATCGGTGTCAACTTCTATCTTGAAATCTCCAATTTAGTTGGACTCTTGAGCCAAGTACAGCTTGTGCCTCTTGTAGATGTTTTGGATTTCTTTGCTAGCACAACACTATTTGTGCATATGCTTTGTAGAACCACACCAGTACCAGGTGAATTTTTCAGAATTTGAAGACCTTTGCCCATCATTATGTGAATAAGATGGGTTCCTATTGGAGTTGGCGTTCTGAGCTCTATGCCAAGTCAGATTTTGAATGTGGCCTTGACCACATCCACGCCCTCATTTCCCACCATGTGGAGTTTGTCCTCCACGCACGTAAGGTTCCGAACGAATGTTCTTTTTCTTCTTATTGGTCTTTCCTCCTTACGGGTCTTGAGTTATTATTGAGTATGTTCTCATGATAGCTTTCCTTTTTTGCTAGGCTATTGATGAGATCACTAAATGTAAGAATCCTCCCCTGTCTGTACTTGAGCCAGTACTGATAAGTAAGGATGCTTATGGATGTTGGGAAGGTATTCAATGAATTTTTAATCATGTCGTTCTCTGACTTGTCCACTCCACAGAAACTCAACTCAGACTGCAGATCCAACATCGCCTGATTGTAATCTAGGATCTTAGAAAAATCCAGAAGCCTAAGGGCTTCCCATCTTGCAGTCAACTCAGGTACATCATGTACATTGTTGAAGTGCTGCTTCAGAACATCCCACAAATCCAAGGGATTGGTTTTCTTAAGTATTACTTCTTGAGAGTTGGATGAATCTGATGCCTCAAAAATATGAGGGTTTGAAATTTTGCTTCATCTATTAGTGGAATGCCATTTGGCCTAGTGGGTTTGATGGTGTTGCTGAGTCTCTTTTCAATGAATGTGTTTTCCATATCGGAGACCCAATGATGGTATTCGTTTCCTTGGATGTCAAAGATGTCGAATTCTTCCCTAGCCGGCTCATTCAAACTCATCTACAAAATATAAAGAGATTTAATTAGTATCAATGGAAGAACCACGATCACTAATATCAAGTTTTAATGAATAAGAACGTGATCCATGATGTATGGTCACAAAAATTAATTAACAATAAACGGTGGCTTAAAACCACACCCAGAAACCGTGATAAACCATCACATAGTATGGATTTCCCTTTCTTTTCTTTTCTTTTCTAAACCGTGACTCCTCCAGTACCGTCACTTATATTCTATAGATATATGTCCATAGGAACTAGGACACAAATATTCAATAATCACATTATCACAACATCACATTCCTAAGATATAAGGTGTTGCAAGAAGTAAGTTTTATTCCTATATCTAAAGTTTGATGGTTTAGAAATTTTTATCTCGATTGGTGTTATGCTTGGTATAACCGGTACTGAGTTTGAACAATGTTGAGGAACAGCTCAAAAAAGACCGAACCCTAGTTTAGCTAGTAAACAAAGATTAAGCTTAACGGCTGACCATAATCTAGGAAATTCTATGAAATTTTTGACATAACCTCGCCTGAAACTGAGACTACCAAAAACTTGTATGAAGATAACACTTTAGAGACTAAATCGTACAAAACAAATGTGGACCACCGATGTCCATCCGGATTTCTCAACATAAGTCATAAACAACACCAGTACTCAACTCATGAATTTAGAAGCATATTTACAAGGTATTGGTTCTAAATACAAAGGAAATTAACTCAACGACAACAAGAGTAGCTGACTCAGCTATTTACATGAACACCACTGGAAGTAACATAATACAAACAGTATTCAGAGCGACTTCTACTAGCATATACTACAATGATACAAACTGAAAGTGAGCTGAGACATACTGCTGAAAAGATGACTGGTGGAATCAAAGCCTTCGACGATACCAAGCACTTTCAAGATATATATACTGCAATCTGGGCAACAGAAACCGAAGATCCTAGGGAAAGACATTAAAATATAAAACGTTAGTGTGGGTGGACAAAAATAATAAAATCAGCGTAAATCAATAAAATTGATTTATCATATCTTTCTCCACTGGTTCCTCAATATAGACCAAGTCCTCCAGTAGAGGAATTTGCTGAGGCATGATGACATGTGATGGATTAGGAATGTACTTCTGTAACATGGACATGTGGAATACATCATGAACTCGTGCCAACTCTGCGGAGAACTCCAAACGATAAGCCACAAGACCCACACATTCTATAATCTCATAAGGTCTGATGTAATGGGGTTGGAACTTACCGTACTTCTCGAATCGCATCACCCCTTTCCACGGTGACAGCTTTAAGAATACCCAGTCTCCCACCTCAAACTCAAGGTATTTTCGTCTGACATCTACACAACTCTTTTGTATATCTTGAGCGATCTTCAGTTTGTCTGGAATGATCTGCACATTCTCTGCCGTCTCATGTACTATGTCTGGACCAATAAAGCTTCTTTCTCTTACTTCGGTCCAGCACAAGGGAGTCTGACACTGTTTCCCGTACAAAACTTCATATGATGACATCCTAATGCTAGAGTGAAAGCTGTTATTATACGCGAATTCCATTAGGTGTAGATACTTATTCCATTTCCACGAAAATTGCAACACACAGGATCTCAGAATATCCTCAAGCCTCTGAATAGTTCTCTAAGACTAACCATCAATTTGGGGGTAAAAGGCCATACTGAATCGTAATTTGGTTCCCAAAGCCTCCTGTAAATCTTTCCAGAATTGTGAAGTAAAATGAGAACCTTGATCTTATATAATGGATATTAGTACACCATGAAGCTTCATGATTTTCTGCATATACAACATAGCTAACATGCTCATCGACAGTTTCTTTAAGACTAGCATGAAATGTGAAGACTTTGTGAAGCGATCCACAATCACCCAAACACATGTATGGCCCTTGATTGTACTAGGTAGTTTGTATATGAAATCCATATTGAGATGTTCCCATTTTCAAACCGAAATCTCAAGCCATTGCATTAAGCCTGAAAGTTTCTGTCGCTAAACCTTTACCTGTTGGAAAATAGGGCATTGACTCACATAAGTCGCTACCTCCCTCTTCATATTAGGCCACCAATAGTATTCTCTAAGAGTGCGGTGCATCTTCGTGCTACTAGGGTGTATAGCATAAGCTGAACAATGAGCCTCGTCGAGTATTTCTCGCTTTAATTCCTCATTATTCGGAACACAGAGTCTACCTTTGAATACCAGCAACCCATCTCTTCTTGCCGTGAAATCCGGTTGTCTACCATCACGCTCTGCTTCCTTTAGTATTCAAAAGTGAAGGATCAGAATCTTGCAATTCACGTACTTTGTCTATCAAAATGGGTCGAACTTGCAAACTAGCAAATAAAACTCCATCCTCGCTCTCATCAGTGTACAACACTGCTCCGGTGGCTCACAACTCCATAAGAAGTGGTACTCGAGCCATCTATATATGAGACAAGGAAACTCTGAACTTGCGGCTAAGAGCGTCTACAACTACATTCGACTTTCCAGGGTGATATTCAAAGGAGCACTCATAATCGCTTATCAACTTCATCCCCCTTCTCGGTCTCAAGTTTAGTTCTGGCTGCGTGAGGAGGTACGTAAGACTTTTATGATCAGTGAAAATCCGACATTTGACACCATACAAGTAATGTCTTCAGATTTTAATGCGAAAACTATCGCTGCTAACTCCATATCATGAGTGGGGTAGTTCGCCTCATGAGGTTTCAATTGTTGTGAACTATACACAACCACCATGCCATGTTGCATCAATACACAACCTAAACCTAACTTGGAGGCATCACTGAAGTAAACTCCCCACTATCGTGAGATATTGTCAACACTGGGGCTGTGGTCAACCTTATCTTCGGAGTTTGGAAACTCTCCTCACAAGCCTCCAACCATTCAAACTTAACTCTTTTTCTTGTGAGTCTTGTATGAGGCATTGAAATTTGTGAAAAGTCTTGCACAAATCGACGGTAGTAACTTGCTAAACCCAGAAAACTTCTGATATCTTGCACACTTGCAGGTTTGCTCCAATTTAACACCACCTCGACCTTCTCAAGATCAACACTAACACCTTCTGCCGAAATCACATGGCGAAGAAATTTCACATTATCCAACCAAAACTCGCATTTATTGAACTTGGAGTATAACTGAGATGGCCTCAATGTATCCAAAACTACATGTAGATGCCTCGCATGCTGCCTTGCATCCTTTGAGTAAAATAGGATATCATCAATAAATACAATGACGAACTTATCAAGATAAGCCTGAAATACTCGTTTCAACAATGCCATAAAGGCATTAGGTGCATTCGTCAAACCGAATGACATCATAAGAAACTCGTAGTGACCATAGCATGATCGGAACGCGGTCTTAGAGACATCTGACTCTCTAATTCACCACTGATGGTATCCAGATCGAAGATCAATCTTGGAGAATATTGTAGCTCCCTTCAACTGATCAAACAAATCATCAATACGAGGTAGTGGATATTTGTTCTTCACGATAACCTGGTTCAGTTTTCGATAGTCAACACATAATCTCATAAACTCATCCTTCTTATTCACAAATAAAGTTAGAGCTCCTCACGGTGATACGCTCGAACGGATGAAACCTTTAGCAATCAATTCTTGAAGTTGAACATGTAACTTCTTCAATTCAGCTGGAGCCATACAGTACGGTGTCTGAGCTATGAGACTTGTACCTAGAAATAACTCAATCTTGAAATTTATTCCCCTTTTTGGAGGAAGACCCGGTAATTCCTCAGGGAAAACATCAGGGTATTCCCTGACCACAACAATCTCCTTCAAGTTAGGGATGGAAACACAAGTGTTCACAACATGAGCCAAATATATAGTACACTCCTTACGTAATATATTCTCGGCATTCACAGCTGAAATAAGGCACGAAGAAAGAAAATTTGTTCTCTACAGAATAAAATCTCAGGGAAACCTAGACTTTGAAACACCACCTCTTTCTGATGATAATCAACCAAAGCTTAGTAATTGCTTAGAAAGTCCATCCGCAAAATCAAATCAAAATCTAAGACATCAAGAGTTATCAAGTCGATAGACAACCTAAAACCTCCAACCATAACACTACAACCTTTATAAACTAACCTGACTAAAACCACATCACCGGAGGGATAAGTCACTCGCCACATTACCGATAAGGGAGTGGCAGGTAATTTAATGATTGGTGTTAATCTCACATAAATAAAAGAGTGTGTCACCACCGGATAAATTAAAGTATAAACAGCATAACCAAAAATATATAATGTACCGGTGATCACCTCTGGAGCTGCCCTACCCTCCTGAAGAGTCATATGATGGAGTCAGGCCTGTTGAGTCTGTCCAGCCGATCGCCCTCTCTGGCTCTGGTCCTGATAAGATGGATGTCTGGGTGGCGGTGCGGCTCTAACCCCCGAAGTGGCTCCTTGATCACCACCAGAACTTTGAACCAAAAATCCACCTGAGGGGTCCCTCTGCGGACACTCCCTCGTAAAGTGACCCGTCTAACCACAATTGAAACAAGTTGAAGTCCCAAACTGACATTGCTCGAGGTGATGCTTGTGAAATCAATTGCATAAAGGAAAATCTTTGGGCGCTGATGGAGTAGGCCGATATCCACTGGATCCACTGGAACTGGCCCCAGATCCCTGCTTCTGTTATCGACCCCTCCTCATCTACCTCTGAAAATGACTCAGACGACGAGAAATAGGAGCAGTAGTGTGTGATCCCTCACCTGAAGATGAAGGGAAACCTGAAGTACTTGAGCTTCCCCTTTTTGAAGGACCTTGACTAGGCTCACCTTTTTCAAATCGTCGAGTCTGACCCAGCTCAGATCGAAGCCTATCCTTGCATCTTATTGCAACACTGATGAACTCATCAAAATTAGCACGTGGCACACCTGATAAATATAGGGCAACTTCTGACTGTAAGCCTTGCTTAAATATGAAAGGACCCGACCCCGATTTAGTTGCCTAAACCAAAATCAAACCCATTCTGAAAACATGAACTTTCAAAAAAGTTGGCAGAGTCTCCTCTATAACGCGCGGTTGCCATTAACCTGGAGCGAAAAATACACTTCATCCTATGCCACAAAAGCCAAACCGTGGGCTCCAATCCCATCTGGATTTCTCAAAAACATATCATAATGTAAAGCAATAAATAAAACTATACCTTTACAGAAATCCGGAAAAATCATTTGAAAATATAAACATAAACAGTACTCAGAGCGACCTCTAGTATATACATATGTACACAACAGTAGGCCAAACTAGAAACCTACTGAGAAAGGAAAAGTGGCTCGAATACTATGCCTCCAACCTCGACGTGCGACACCTGAATCCAAACTGCAAACTGGGCATTAAAAATAAAGAGCCCAGGGAAAGACATATAAGCCGTTAGAGTGAGTGGACAAAAATAAACGTCTTTCGCCGAATAAATATATATGTTTAAAAATATATGCGAGTCTAAATGCATGAAAATCATATGGTACACGAGGGAGACTCTAACTCCTCACGCGTACAGAACATGCATCGGAAATCCCGCGAGGTCACTCATGGACACATCCGCGCTAGTACAGTCTGAATCAAGGGATCCCAGACCCTCACGTGATTCCAGCCAGAAAGGCCTCAGATCAGGGTATCTATTCCCACCCGAAAAAGACCTCGGCACAAGGTAACAATCCCCCCCGGTAAACATCCTCGGGGATCAGCGAGGATGCTAAGTGTATCGATACAACTATACATGTTGAGACTGTACTCTGTGTAAACCAAATCATAAATAGTTTATATGCAAATGTATAAAGCATAATGTAAATGCATATTCGAAATACATAATTATAAAAGCATATTTGTAAATACTTATTCGTAAATGCGTAAACGTAAAACACATGCTCGTATAATTCATAATCGCATATGCATGCTCATGCTCGTAAAACGTATAATAAACACTCGCAACCAATCAGTGAAAAGAAATGTGTCCACTCACAGACTTGCACATCGCAAAACGCGTAAATCCTGTGATCCGGCGAAAGATCCCTCGCCAAACATACGATCACGATCTCCTGAATAATCATAAATACCAATGTTCAAAATCAAAATTGAAAACCCTGAACCACATCTTGAGAACCAACCATTCCCGGAAACATATAACTCGAATATCGACGAAATCGTCGAAAATCCAATAAACACACTATAAAACCTCGCCACAAATTTCGATGCTCAATTCAAAATATAAACCTCACCACTGCGATCGGTGCGCGATTCCGAGCAAAACGATATAAAACTTGTCGAAAATCACATCGGCCGGAAAATCGCCGCACCGGGCTGCCACCGGAAAATTTCATCAGCCCAGAAAATTGCAACCTACAGATGGATTTGAAGATCTCGACATTTCCAATAACTTTGTAGTTCAATGCTAAGCCCAATTTTGACCGGAAAACACCCAAAACTCACATTGAAGTCAAAAACCCTCGTCGGAATTCATTAACTCCGATCGAACACTACCGGCCACGGCAACGTGAAAGACCACTTGGGTTCAACTCACCTCTCCATGGGCTTCAAAACCCCTATAGGGTCGACCTCCAACTCGGCGGCCACCGCCGCCTCCGTCGCAGCCAAATCTCGCCGGAATTCTCCCAAGTTCAAAACGTCATAACTTCTTTATCCAGTAACCAAAATGAGTGATCCACCTATCAAAAGAAAGAGTAGCTCAAGCCCAACAACTTTCATGAAGACACCATAGCCAAAAGATGTCGGAATAAGGCACATCGAAGGCAACAAAAGCTCGGCCTGAAATGGGTCAATTTTGACCCGTGGTCAACGCGGTCAATGACCCAGTTTCCCAAAATGGAAAGTTTCCAAAATCGTCACGTATTCATGCCATATTTATACCGTACACGTATCGTCCAAATCGTATCGAAACCAAACGGATAAACACGACTAAATCTAATGGCCGAAAATATTCATAACTTATTCTACGTAACTCGAAATCATCCTCCGGAAATTCCTACGAACTCGAAATTAAATTCTCTACAACTTTCATGAAGGAACTCAAATCAAATTCTTGCCCGATAATTTATTCGTTAACAAGCCCGCCATATCAACCAATTAGGACAAAATCGCGACTATTCGTGAAACTCGCAAATCAAGCCAATAAACATACTATTTCCGGTTCGGGTTGTCACAAAATATCCAACACTTCTCCTTCACTAGCCTGACTGAATTTGGCGCAAAACAAACCAAGCGAGTGAAACGGTCCAGTTACTCCATCATAGACATACTCCCTGCCAAAGATTCGTAAACTCCTCATACTTTCGTTGTTCCGATGCTTTGCTGAAGAAGCGACTTATGAACAATTCTGTGAACTCTGTCCACAAAGTGATTCATTCGTCCCAGTCCCCTACCACTAGTGACATGCATGGTCCTGCACAGGCATGCAGCTACCACGATCCTCTACTCAAGAGTCAACTGGGGACACAAACGATCACAAACTTGTCTAATCTCAACAAGCCAATTATCTCTAGTTTCATTGTCATGAGAGCCAGTAAAGGAACGGCTCTAGTCTTCTTAGCCCTGGTAATTAGATCCTCATGATCCTCTCATGGTCCTGGCATCCTGCGTGAAATTAACTCACGCATCTGCTGAGCCAAGGACTACGTATCATCCCGTTGAGCTGGTTGTCGAGGCATAATGACCTACGTGTCCAAAAAAACAGATTAACTCATTGAAAGAAGTCCCAAAAAAGCTCGACTAATAGACTCTAGACATCCAACAATGCATAACACTTGGAGTAATGGGGATCTGCCTGCTGGTCGGGCCATCCTCCCGAGAGTGTTGTACACTATCAAATGCCTGAACTAACATGACCAAAGAGTTTACAGAATTTATGACCTAATACTGACACCAAATTGAAAGGACCCAACCCTAGTTTAGCTAGTAAACAAAGATTAAGCCATAACGATTAACTATAATCTACGATATTCTATGAAAATTTTGACATAATCTCCCCTGAAACTGAGACTACCAAAAACTTGTATGAAGATAACACTTTAGAGACTAAATCGCACAAATAAACCGTGGACCACCGATGTCCATCCGAATTTCTAACATAAGTCATAAACAACACCAGTACTCAACTTAAGAATTTAGAAGCATATTTACAAGGTATTGGTTCTAAATACAAAGGAAAGTAATTGAACGACAACAAGAGTAGTTAACTCAGCTATTTACATGAACTCCATTGGAAGTAACACCATACAAACGGTATTCAGAGCGACTTCTACTAGCATATACTACATATGATACAAACCAATAGTGAGCTGAGACATACTGCTGAAAAGATGACTAGTGGACTTGAAGCTTTCGACGATACCAAGAACTTTTAAGATATATATACCGTAAAGGCATTAAAATATAAAAGGTTAGCGTGAGTGGATAAAAATAATAAAATCAGCATAAATCAATAAAATTGATTTATCATTCATTTCCGCTGATTTCTGTGAAATAATGCGAGTTCAAAATCATATAACTAAAATACAAATGGAGGTAATCACCCAGGCCACCTAACCTGAGTCGACTATTAGTTTGAAAATATAGGTGATGGGTCAGACGATGTGTTTTTCCTAACCTCCATTGACCGGACTATCCGGTGACCAGCTGAACAGTTAGTGCATCGATGCAACTAACTAATGTCATCACAAAATAAACCTCCAAATTTAAATGCTCTGAAATAAAATGTAAATCATACTGATAAAATATGAACCACACTATCGAATGTGAAAAATAAAAGACCCCTTACGAGTCTGTGACTACTGCTGAGGTCCAGCAGAATTCTCCTCGTTGGGGTTGCGATCACGATGCCTTGTCCAAAAGGATCACATAATATCATAACATGTACAACTATGGAAATCGGCTCCAAAAACAACCCCGAAACCGTTGCAAAATCATATAACCTTCCTCGCCAGAGCTCCGTCGTGAACGGCGGCGCGTGGTGGTCACACGCATCCACATGTGGCGGCGCGTGGCTTTCACCCGCCTATGGCCAAAGTGCTCTAATGCTCGAGGTTAATATCTCGTTGGAAAGCTGGTAACAAGGCCTACAATTTTTGTAACTGAGCTAGAGTCCAATTTGACGGCGTATGGCCGAAAATTACATAAACAAGCTGAAAACCTAACTTTGGTAACTGCCACCAACAATGGCGATTCAGCCCTCAAATTCTCCTTTCCTCATGCCAAACAAAACCCATAAACTCACATGCTCTAATTCCTAACAAATTAACCGAAAAATTGCTCGAAATCAATTGGCCCTCGCGGGTGACCGAACACCCCGTAATTGAAGCTTCACCTTGGAGCCTCGATGGACCTCATGACCTATCCAAATAGACTCAGGGGGAGGAGAGGTTCAATTCCCCTCAACTCCTTACCGCCAAATCTCGTCAGAGCGCCGCCGCCGCTAGCGACGACTCCACGAATATAACCCGAATCGGGTGGCCGTAAAACCTGCATAATTCCTAAAAACTCTCACTCTAAATAATTAAGGAAGCAAAGAGCTTCATGCCCTACCTGTTTCGTCGCCGGAGGTGGCCGAAAACGGCAAGTCAGGTTAGGTCGAAAAGTTTGGGTCGGTGGAGGAGAACGAGTTCCATGCCGTGGAAAATTTCTGATTTTATAAAATAAAATTCAAAAATTTCTTATTTATACCCCTAAGCTCCTCAAAAGGTCAATGGTTCAGATTTGATCTTATTGCGATCAAATGGTAGCGATTTAACCAACTAAAAATTATTTTCTTTTTATTTATTTCTTGTGCCAACTTCCGATAAACATAAAAACTAGCTCGTTTATCCGAAAAATTCCTCAAAAATTCCTATGAGCTCGAAATACAATAATCTTCAACTTTCGTGAATAAAGTTAAATCAAATTCTCGTCCAGTGAAAAAGTCGTTAACAACCTCGGTAGTGTGACTAATCCGCGATAAAACTTAATACGATTCAATAAGTACGTAATTTCGGTTTGGGTTGCCACAAGCTCGTCTGACGCGATTCTTTGGAAGTCGAGCAATCTTGTCGAATTGGGAGATTCTTTGAGCGTATGCTGCACAAGGATTGCCGGGAGAAGGAGGAGCCGATGGGTTAGGTTTTTTTTTTCCTGTTTAGGGTTTGGGGTGATGACTATCAACACAAAAGCTGTTGATAACATGTTAAAGAGGAATATATGATAACTGAAAATTGTAACTCTTTCATTGATAGAAAACCTTATATAAAGGCTAATATAATAGGTTACAATAACTGTCCCAATAAAACAGAGATTCTTTGTATCTCTATCTAGACTAAATTGTATCTAACTAGGATAAGACACACACCGAAAGTTACGGAGAATAAATCTCCTTAAACAAAATGAAATGAAATTGATTCAAAATGATGAAAAAAGGGCAAATTGGTATTTTAACCTCAAATTTGAAATTTCCGTTTGTCATGTCATCAAAAGTCTGGAGATGGACGAAAAATATGATCCAGGTACCACGTTGATACGATTTTGAAGTCCAGGTATAACATTGATACTTTTAAAAGTTCAGATATCAAGTTGATAGCATCGAATAAGTTCAAGTACCACAGAAAAAAAAAATTCCGATTTTCAAATGCCATCCTCTGTAACTATTTATCTATATTACCTCTACTTGGCATGCTTCTGAAACTAGTGTTATTTGTAACACAAGCTTAGAAATCATCAACCTTCGTGATGGTTCTTGAACATGGATAATCATCTTTTGTAACACTTCTGCTTGTCCTAAAATAAAACTCTACGACTGCGAATTCTTGTGACTGCCTGGAATCCCCATATCTCGATTTGTTTGAGGTGAAGCAACATGCACTTTGGAACAGGCTCATCCGGCCTCCAGAAGATAACTCGTTTGTAACTAAAGGTAGTTATATTCGATTCCTGTCATAATAAAGAGAAGGGGGTAAATAATTGGTTCATCTGAAATTACCTGCATCATTCCTATGTTTCAAAGTATATACTTACTTTTTTCAAGATTAGATGCTCCAAATTAGAAGAGCTTAGTAATAAGGGCAAACAGTTCCAGCTTCCACAGGTACAAAACCCAGCTCCAAACAGGTCAAAAATCTAAAATGCAGCTCGAAATTTCTCAAGCCGATGAGCAGTGCATCTTCATCCCTATCATCAAAATCAGCATATTGTGCAGTCTCATAGGAACAATTGAGAGCCTGCGATGAGACACATTTGTAATTAATTTAACCTTGACAAAATAACACTAGTATATGACTATTCTACTATAAACCATAGCTGATCGAGTAGAAGGAGAACTCATACGTACCTTTGTAGTACTACCAAATAATGCTAAGGACTTGACATTCAAGAGTGATTCGAGGACCTCAAATGCTCGGTTAGAGATATTTACATCGCCATAAAGATTGAATGCTGCATAATCCGAAGATGGGCATCCTATACAAAGTTTTGCATTGTCAATATCCTTGAACTTCCAGAAGTCATCATGGAGATCGAGACACCCAAGGTTTGGGAAATGCAACACAAAGTTGTACCAAATGTCATCGTAAAATCTAGGGCTGGGACTGGTTCGGTTCCGTCCATTATTTTTAGGAACCAGAACCGGAACCATTCAATATACATACGGTTCGGTTCCTTGTATTTTTTAGGAGGAACCTGTATGGAACCGAACTGCAACAAACCGGTTCGGTTCTAACGGTTCCTAAATATATAAAGAAAAATCAATAAATAGCCTAATTTGGAAGAAAAAGTACGAAAAAAACTACAAAATAAAAAATTAAATACATCCACAAATCACTCGATCTGCAAGTATCCAACAATCTCCGAGTCCTTTTAGTTCAAATATATTACAAATTGCAAGCTAAAATAAGTTACGTCAAACAAGTCTTTGAATTTCTTGTTGAATAGAACAACTAAAGGCAGCAACTATAGTCCACAAAAACTTCTGAACCAAATACTACATATGTACCTCAAAGTTGCATTTTATTTAACAAACTAATTTTTGGTAACTTTTGTTGCCCTTGCATCATCCACATTTTTTTTAAGCGTGAGGGTTTTTTGGTGAGAGTGTGAGGGTTGTTGACTAGGTAGATTAACTAGATTTAGCGTTTTGAGAGGGTTTTTTTCATATACTTTATAGTTAGAAAGGAATGATTTTCTATACCCATGTCTATAGTACATAATATAGACTTTACAAGACTACCAATAATATATTGACATGTGTTATTTTCATATTACCGGTTCTTTTCGGTTCTTTAAAATGTTGTAACTTAGGAACCGGAACCGGAACCGAAACATTTGCACTTGGAACCAAACCATCAATATTACTTTGTAAAATTCAAAGAACCGAACCGAACCTAACGGTTCCGGTTCGATTCGGTTCGGTTCTCCGGTTCTTCGTGGAACCAGTCACAGCCCTAGTAAAATCTATGCACCAATCGATATTCGATTTTCAAGCTCTTCGGCGTATTCTGAAGGTCCCCGGGGGGGGGGGGGGGGGGGGGAATAGGCCTTTATCAATTTTTTCGTCAAAAGATCATATCAGGGATAACAACATATTAAGCTATTCTGATGGGCAGATATGATGGACAGATACATAACGATATAAAGTAAAAGTGCAAAGAAGTGAAGAGACACATAACACCAAGATATTTTTCTTTAACACAAAAATCATGAAACAGGGAGAAAAATTGCGTGCCCCTAACTTTTGAAGGACAAACTTTTCCATTATGCAAATCACTCCTTACAAGATTAGTTCTCAGGATAGAAACTCGCACGTCAATCATAATCAGTATCGCACACTAGTCTATGAACTACACCCTCATCTCTAAGTGTTTACATATGAAGGTTTCATAAGCTTTTACCCCGGAATCCAACTCCCACAGTTGATTCTCAAGAATACGTGTCAAACACTCCTTACAAAACTACAACTCCGATAATAGCAAGAATGATGTTATTCTATCCAGTCTCACTCACTAACCTAAGAACTGTACTCTGTCATGTTTCTAAGTTTTTGCACATGTGAAGCTAAATGAGAATGGCAAGACACGAAGCTATCCCAACTAGACTGCCACACTAGCTTGAAATCTACTCGATCTTGTTTCAACACTTTCACATATGAAGATATCAGAAGGTTCAGATCATGAACCCAACTATCACAAAGCTGGTTCTTTAGAAACACTTTTGGGGCTGCGTGCACTACAAATACGATATCATGGATGCAAGATGCAGTGAGTATATAAAAAGGTTTTATGCAACTCTAAGCTTATAATCACAAAAAGATAACTTAGAGTGAACCACAATATGAACAAACCTAGACTCAACAAATAAACCATGCAGCTCTAAGGTTCTACATTTTGACACCCCAGCCATGTGAGCACATTTTGGACTATAGCATAACTATTTTTCAGAGCCTTGTGTGCCCAAACAAAGAAGCCAAAGAAGCCACGGGTCTAGTTACGACACAGTGAGATTAGGATACCAAGGCTGCAGCTCTATGGTTCTACAATTTGACACCCCAGCCATGTGAGCACATTTTAGACTATAGCATAACTATTTTTCAGAGCCTTGTGTGCCCAAACAAAGAAGCCAAAGAAGCCACGGGTCTAGTTACGACACAATGAGATTGGGATACCAAGGCTGCAGCTCTATGGTTCTACAATTTGACACCCCAGCCATGTGAGCACATTTTAGACTATAGCATAACTATTTTTCAGAGCCTTGTGTGCCCAAACAAAGAAGCCAAAGAAGCCACGGGTCTAGTTACGACACAGTGAGATTGGGATACCAAGGCTGCAGCTCTATGGTTCTACAATTTGACACCCCAGCCATGTGAGCACATTTTAGACTATAGCATAACTATTTTTCAGAGCCTTGTGTGCCCAAACAAAGAAGCCAAAGAACCCACGGGTCTAGTTACGACATAGTGAGATTGGGATACCAAGGCTGCAGCTCTATGGTTCTACAATTTGACACCCCAGCCATGTGAGCACATTTTAGACTATAGCATAACTATTTTTCAGAGCCTTGTGTGCCCAAACAAAGAAGCCAAAGAAGCCAAAGAAGCCATGGGTCTAGTTACGACACAGTGAGATTGGGATACCAAGGACCCCAGCCATGTGAGCACATTTTGGACTATAGCATAACTATTTTTCAGAGCCTTGTGTGCCCAAACAAAGAAGCCAAAGAAGCCACGGGTCTAGTTACGACACAGTGAGATTGGGATACCAAGGCACTCCGTAAATTTTGTGTTGGTGGTTTTTGTGTCAAGCGTTGTCTAAGTAGCCGACGAAGTATGTTTTATCGTCTAAGTAGGCGATGAAGTATGGTTTCGTCGTCTAAGTGGTACTTAGGCGACGAAACCTTAATGGTTAGTTTTTCTGGTAGTAGTATAAATTAATAATGCCTTAATACATATAATTAATTATTCATTTATGAAAATTTCATAAAGAATGACTCAATTATGATATGTTGTTTCTTGAAATTGATATCACCTTGAATCTCATCTTTGACTTTTCTTAACATGATATGTATTTCTTGTGTTGTCTTCTTATAGCACTTTTAATAATATATACACAATAAATTGAAAAATAATGAACATGAACCAGGTGCAACGATAATAGTTTTATAAATTAATAAGTTATTAATTAATGAATAAATTATTAATTTATCGTTTAATTAATATCTCGCTAAATTATTATTTTTTGCCGGTCTCAAGTCTATCACTACCAGAAATACGCAATTAGACGGTAAAACTTTAACTGTTTCGTCGTCTAAGTAAGTGTTAGAAGATGAAAAATTAATTCGCCGCGCAAGCAAATAATTCGTCATCTAGGTTGGACTTAGACGACGAAATACATAATTCGTCGTTTAAGTTTGTGCCTAAACGACGAAACATGATATTCGTTTTCTAAGTACAAACTTAAACGGTGAATTATGTGTTTCATCTAAGGTTGAGTTTTTAAACGATGAATAAAATGTCCATCGTCTAATTAAGTACAACTTCTTAGAGGACAAAAATATTATTTGTCTAAAAGCTCAACTTGGACAACGAAACTATATTCGTCATCTAAGTTTGTACTTAGCCGACTAAGTGTTACACTTAGATGATGAATTAGTTCGTCGTCTAAGAAAAATCAATTATTTAGATCATATTCCATTTCCAGATCGGCATTTCATCTATCTCTCATCACTCAACTTCAATCAAAATCTCTCAACACCACATCCGGCCACAATTTCAATTTATATGGTTTTCCCACCTCTAGAGTTCTAGTTTACCCACTTATCTTCTTATTGGTGAATGTATTAATTTTTTTTTCTCGAATAATTATTTAATTACGTACGTAATAACGTACTGTGATGGAGTTCTCCAGTGAAATATTCCGGGGAATATAATTTCCGGTGACCTTGTTTGCATATTGTATTAATTAATTATTTAATTGTTAAGCTAATTGTATGCATGTGTTGATTAATTATATATATATGATTAAAGGATTTTTTTTTCACTAGCCTTAAATTTTTTTTTTTAATTTCGACTAGCCAACAAAGAGTTCAAATATTCTCACTAACCAACTAATTAGGTAAAAAGACTAGCATTCTCTCAGTTTAATTAATGAATTATTCAATACTATTACTCTCTCACAACCTCTCCATTGACAACTGACTTGACTTCGGGGGCGTTGACCGGCCACTTTGGCCGTTGATCGTTGACCAAATTTTGGCAATTTTGACCGTTGATCCTTGACTTTGACCATTGACCATTGACCATTAAGATCTCTAGGCTATAGGTTCATCAGTTGATAGTCAGTTGACGTTCAACCACAACTTATCTAGATACATAAAGAATTTCTCAAATCCAACACACCAACAATAATATGAGACAAAGCTTAAGCAAAATGAAATACCAAAAGCTAAACACACCAATCACAATAATCCATAGAAAACAAGCATGATAAAATTAATACATTTCCTAGTAAAGTAAAAATCATCATCACTCAAACATTGAGTTCCTTAGTTTGAGTACTTTAAACACCGCAATGCACATCATCGAAAACACCGATATAATCGTATACCACGAGACCGCGTCTCACTCAAACATTCCGCCGAACACCTTCCGTGCATCCCTCAAAGTTTAGAAAATCAAACGAAACCCAAAAATTAAAATCACTACAACTAGATCAAACTTACACCATTTAAGTAAACAGAAATGATATCACTAATAAAATGACAACATAAGTAAGTAACACATCGTTCACACACACAAAAAAAGAAGTAACACATCAAACACTCTTTGTTCCTAAGAAACCTTTCGAATGAGACCAAACTTCAAGTCGTTTTTTTGTGAAACTAGGGAAAACCAAAGAATGGGGTGATTAATAATGATGCATAATCTCCTTTATACCTACATGGCTAACATGGTCTGTTGCTTAGATGGTCCATTAATTTTCTGCACATTGAGTGCATTAGAGATTTGGAACCGTCTACTTTGATATTTGCTACAGTTATCTATTTCCAGAATTTGATTAGATGCCTCAACTTCAAACCCTGGTGTTTCAAGCAGAGTTGGATATCCCTATTAAAAAGACAAAAGTAGAATTTTTTTTTTCAAAAGAAGGAAGTTATGTAGGTTATCACTAATCATAATCTAAATTTGTTTGGACAAATGTTGCTCTATTATTCCGATTTCCCACTAGAAAGAAGCCCAGCCACAAAAGTGGTCAAGTGTCTAAAATAAATTGCAAGAAATTGTGGGGTAACAAGGACTATATCGTAGTAAGTTTTACAATAAGTAGAATAACACAGTAGAAAGCATACAAAGATACTATGAAATTATATATATCAATCAAACTTGACAATAAGAAAATATATGAATTTGAGATAGTTGTTAACGAATCTCAAACTTGTTGGTGTTTATTCTCCAACATAAGGATTTGATCAGTGAAGTGCAATCCTGTTTTGTTGGCATCTTCCATACCTATCAACCCCAAATATTCTTATCATAAACAAAGACCGAGTAAATTATCAAAAACAAGCAAGCAACCTAAAAACGCAGCTCAAATGCTACCTGATACTTAGTTGACGTTCACCTGATACTCAGTTGAGAGTCATTGATACTCAATTGATGTTCAACTGATACTCATTTGATGTTCAACTGATACTCAACTGAGGGTCAAATGAATGTCAGTTGAGGTTCAACTGAGTGTCAGTTGAGGGTCAACTGATAGTCAGTTGATGTTCAAGTGATACTCAGTTAAGGGTCATCGGATACTTAGTTGAGGCTCAAATGATACTCGTTGAGGGTCATACCCTCTAAAACCAACTCTCATGTCCATTACATTTCTTAATCTATACTTCTTCCAGTGTAAAGCCCAAACATATCCCTGAATTATTCCGTGCCAATATTTAGATTCTACACTGAAGAGATCCTTTCTGGATATATATGCATCAAACCAGGGGCGGAGCCAGGATTTTACATTAGAGGGGGTGAAAAAAATAATGTGTAGTACTTAACAATTACTTAATATTTTGAATAATGTCAATTAATATTTTTTTAATATATATAAGATTAATTCGAGTTAAGTGAATAAATTAGGAAGAAAATACAAATTAATGATCAACAACTCAAATCTTTTAACTAGTATAGATCTTTTATATAGAGACTAAATATATTAGTAGGTTTTTTTTTACTAAGAAATAGGTTAAGATACTAAAAAATAAAGAGAATTATATAATAAACAAAAGGCATCTAAATAAATAATATATACAACTTAGAGATTTTTTTTAAGAAATATACGAGCCAAATTATAAATTATGGGTAATTTTACACTGATTAGAAAAAGTTAAAGGAGTAAATGATAAATATTTGAATTAAGGAGGGCAAAATCATATTTCTTATACAATTTTATTCAGTTTTGAAAAATTTGGGGGTTGGGGAGAAGCTGCCCCCCCCCCCCCCCCCCCCTTCTGGTTTTATCATCCGCCCCTGCATCAAACTGTATATTCTGAAGCCTATCAGAGGGAGTTTGCATACGGTCTGTCTGGCCATGTTGTGACATTTGCTCCAAAACCATTTTCTGGGAGTCTTGTTATGCATGCTTTCAGGTCCGCGTACCTGAATCATCATACCAAGCAAACCAAGAACTGAGACTCTCAAATGAAGACAAGGATAATCAACTACACAAAAGGTCCTTGCAAGTAAAATTGTGAGATAAATGGTTGACAACATACCAAAACTTTGTCTGGGTCATCACATAATGGAGGTTTGGTTTCTGCGGCTCAACTTAGCTAACAGCTGTTGTTAAGTGGCTTTTGCCATACGGCAACATACCCGTCCTTTTCACAAATTCCCAGCAAAGACGTGTCGTGAGGTTAAGCATCTCTGGAAAAGAATGAAGATATAAATATTACAAATGTTGTTGCCAGGTAGAGAGGGCAATAATTATACAGAAAAAAAAAACTATATAAAACAAATAAGCAATAAATAATAATCTGTGAGACAAAGTCAACTCATACAATTCAAATGGAATCGTAATGAGTAGAGTAGTCATACCTTGCCACTGCTCCTCCAGGACTTCTTCATGCTTGTAAACTGGCTGCGCTGCACATACAAAGTACCCTCCTCCCCCGCAGCATCCTATTAACTTCAAGAAGCAGTATCTCATCTTTATCACAAAGAAGCAAAAAAGTGTAAGAAAAAAACCAGAATTAGAAGGTATCTCCCAGGTTACCACGGAAGAGAGGTATCACGTAATGATGAACTTCACAAAACTAAAACAGCATAGCATCATGGGTCCAATTAATCCTACACCGCGCGCAATGAATCAAGTCAAATGCATGACTTGGGTATAATAAACGGCGAGTAGCAAATGCTGCTACCATCGCAGGCACTCCACGCTCAAGAGCGAATTGTATTTGGTTCTCATGGACGTCTTTGGGAGCAATTGACATGGTGATGACATTTCGCTGAAGCAGATATGCACCAAAACTTGCAACACCACATCCAACATCCAATGAAACTCGAATATGTCGACCAAATGTGATGTCAGGGATCGTCTACACCATCACAGCCCGACCGTCAGACAAACAATAGCCACAAACTCATGTCCTAACTATCCATCCAGTTCCCAATTTCCCTAAACTTTAAAGAACCAACCTTTGAAATATGATCCAAGTACTCATCTGCCCCATCTATAAACTGTGTACCACCTCCTGAAAACTTGAACTTATTCTTCTGCCGCGTAATCCAGTTTTTCCCACCTTTATCTTCAACTAGACTAGTATGAGGTACATTGTTAAACCAAATTTGTGCACAGTAATAACAAAATTAAATAACCACACTTTATTACTAAAAAGATATAAACTTGCACAATCCACAATGAATCTGCATTCACTTCGTCACGGCTCTTCGGCCATGGAATTGGAGTACCAAGCAATTCAAACCCTTGCCGATTTCCGGACAATGCCTCTCAAAGTGCTCCTGCAGCTGTGCTTCTGGTGAGCATAATCGAAGTGAAGTCACTCTGCAGCTTGATGTTGAACATCGAACTGAAGTAGAGCAGCTTCAAAAGCTTCTCCACTTCAGCACTACCAGAATAATGACTATAACTGACGACTTCGAGAAAAATAGGCCGACGACTTTTCTGGTCGTCGAGTATAGTACACTATAGCCGACGATCAAATAAAACAGTCGTCGGCCTTTTTCAAGGTAAAGTCGTCAGGTATAGTTACGACGATATTATTAAGTTGTAGGTATAGTTCTTTATTACAGATCTGGGCAGCAGCTTAATCATTAAAAAAATTGGTGAGAAAAACACAAAACGCTCTCAAATCATTGAGTGTTGTTGGAAGCTGTCCAAAATGAGTTCGTGAAGCTATATCCCGCTACATGTATATAGGTACGTCTGTGTGTGTGTGTGTGTGTGTGTGTGTGTGTGTGTGTGTGTGTGTGTGTGTGTGTGTGTGTGTGTGTGTGTGTGTGTGTGTGTGTGTGTGTGTGTGTGTGTGTTGATTTAGAGTTGATTATTGATTTTGACTTGATTTTGAGTTGAGTTGAGTTGATTTTGAGTTGAATTTATTGAAATATATATATGTGTGTGTAAAGGAATTAATGTAATTTGTAGTTTAAAGATCGATATATATAGATATAATAATAAATTTTTATTTGGTGCATGTATATATATATACAGTTGGAATTTTTAGGATGGATAAGAGTTGGATTTGCCTTCTAAAATGGATCGAAGATATGGCATTGGAATGTGGAGTTTTGTCGAATATGTGAAGGCTAATGCTAACGGGAATACAATTCATTATTACCCGTGTATGAAATGTCAGTGTCGCAACGATTTGTATTGTTTTTCTATTGATATAGTATGAGAGCACCTAAAGAAAAACGGGGTTTTGGGATAAGTACACATGTTGAATTTATCACGGTGAAACATCATCAACGGGTCAGCATGATTATGGGCAATTTCCTGAGAGGGCCAGTACATCTAATGATCCAACAATGAGGTTGATCAACGATGTGTTTCTTTATGAGAGCGGTGTATTTGCTCAAGCACAAGATATCCCTCCCGTCGTTGAGGGTTTCCCTCCTATTGCGGCAGTCCAGCAATTACCTAGAGTTGTCAACACTGCCGGTATTGATAAGTATAACAAGCTGATTGCCTTCCAACAGACCCTGTTATACAATGAGTGTAATAAGACTATTCTTGAAAGTGTCATGGGAGTAATGAAGGTCAAAGTGGAGAACAAATTGAGTGTCAAGGTTGTTGATGATTATCTGGCATTGACTGCTTTGATGCTGCCCCCCTGGTCATCGCCTTCCTACTACTCATCGTAAGGTGCGCCATATCTTGAAACATCTTGGCTTTACCTACATCAAAATTTATGCATGCATATATGATTGCGTTCTCTTCTGGGGTGAAGATGCTGAAGGGAATGATCTTGAAAACCTTGATACATGTCTGGTATATCACACGGATAGGTATAAGTTGACTCCTGTAGGGAATAAGAAAGTTGTGAAGGTACTTCAGTATTTTCCGCTGATTGATAGGCTGGAAATGTTGTTTATGTCTGCACACACGGCCAAAGCTATAAGATGGCACACTGAGAGGAATTTTTCTAACGATGATATCCTTATACAC
The DNA here is from genome assembly GCA_946800695.1 of Geum urbanum. NCBI lineage: Eukaryota > Viridiplantae > Streptophyta > Magnoliopsida > Rosales > Rosaceae > Geum > Geum urbanum. Next base: position 67,947,863 of record OX326998.1, on the reverse strand, counting down.
CATGCTGACGGAGAGGCTTATGATACATGGTTATGGAGTTTTCTCATTTTGCATCAGAGGTCCGAAATGTTTGGCTTGGGCTCTCATCTAATGGATTCAAACCTTTTGGCAGCATGAGTCTTCAATACAGTATATGGCCAGTTATTTTGGTACCGTATAACCTTCCTCTATGGATGTGCATGAAGGAATACAATATACTGACTATATTAATTCCAGGGCAGGGTTATCCAGGAAAGTGTCTTGATGTGTATTTGAGACCCTTGATTGAGGAGCTTAAGTACCTGAGTAACGTTGGTCTTCCCACTTATGACAAGTACAAAAACGAGATGTTCCAGATGCATGTCATGCTTGTTGGCACCATCAGTGATTTTTCTACCCACATGATGTTGTCGGGCAACGTTACTAGGGGATACAGGGCTTGTCTAGAGTGCATAACTATTGATTGCAGGAGACTTCATTGCAGGAAGATTGAGTAGATGAGTCATCGTTGTTGGCGGGAGAATGACCACGCATTTGATGGGACTATAGAAACTGATGTGCAACCCAGGAGATGGACGGGGGATAAAATTTTGGAAGTGCTGAATGAATACGATTTTGGACAGCTCAGAAATCATCCTGATATAGTGGCGGCAATACCTGATAGACCCGACATGTATAAATTCTGGACACACAAAGGCATATTTTGGGAACTCTCGTACTGGTCCAAGTTGCCAATCAGACACTACCTAGATGTCATGCATATAGAGAAGAATGTGTGCAAAAGTGTGGTGGGAACAATGTTGAATTGGGAGGGGAAAACTAAAGACAGCCCCAAGGAACGAATTGATCTGAAAAGAATGGGTATACGAAAATATTTGTGGTTGAGAGAAGAAAAAATTGCCTCAAGCTCCTTACACCGTCAAGCTTGACTAAAAGAATGAAATATTTAGGTGGATTGCTAATGTTAGGTATCCTTCAGGCTATGCAGGAAATATAGGTCAGTTTGTTAACTTCCTGGACACTAAGATGTACGGAGTAAATAGTCATGACTGCCATATACTGCTTCAACGTGTCTTCCCTATTTTCATTAGATCATACATGTCCCTTCAGGTGGTAGAGCCGTTAGTAGCGTTGTCAAGATTTTTTCAGAAGTTATGTACTAGAGAAGTGAAAAAATCAGACCTCAGGGCAATGAAAGAGGACATCATTTTTATCATATGCAAATTTGAGAGGATTTTTTCCCCAATTTTTTTTGACATCATGCCTCACCTGATGATCCATCTTCCCGAACAATTGTTGCTTACTAGTCCAGTACAGTACAGTACACTTAGATGTATCCCACGGAAAGGTACGTACGATTCAACATCTGATTTTTTAGTCTGTTTTTATATAATTATATTTTTCGATAATCATCACATGCACTTTGCAATTTGATAGATAACTGGGGGACTACAAAGATTATGTGGCTAATAAATCTACACCTGAATGGTGTATAGCTGAAGCATATATTACGCACGAGTGTGTAACGTACACCAAGTTTCAATAATCCACACCAAGTTGTACACCGAGATTATGTGGCTAATAAATCAAACATATGTCGGTAGATGAACCACAATTCAATATTTCTATCATCTCCAATGATGTTGAAGTATATTGATAGTTGCTAAAGTTGTACTAATTGAAACCATATGAGCTAGTTATTGCCCATTGGTGGGTATTGATTAACTGTCCAGAAGTTCAATACTAGAAAAACATCCATCTTTACTGTCTTGCGGTTGCTGGTGATCTTGAGTACCACAATAGAGAGTTTGCAAAATATTTGGCGGCTGGGTACGTCTACATATATACTTACTTCTATATATATAAAAATTAATTTCAATGTTCATATTTAAAGTTAATGGTTGCAATTTTTTTCCAGATGAACCACGTATAATGTGATGGTGACCCACAATGGTCACACGAATTGAGGCTTTTGGCGATGAAGCCGATAACTTCAAGAGTTTATCTGATGTATAAGGTCAACGACATGCAATTTAATGTCAACATAGAGACGACAGACGGAGAACAAAGAATTCTGGGGTAATGGTGCATGGTAGGCGAAATGACATTGACTATTACGGTGTTCTCTATTCAGTGGTTGAACTAATTTATGGGGGAGACATGACAGTGTACTTGTTTAGATGGTTTGATACGAACCCTGGGAACACAAAGACCGATCAGTACGGTATTTTTTCAGTGAAAACTGCTACAAACTGGTATGAAGATGACCCTTTTATTTTTGCCACATCGATAAAACAAGTATTTTATCTTGATAATCTTGTGCACAAAGGCGCGTGAAAAGTAGTCAACCATGTTGTTCCTAGAAACATATACAGTGCTGCTACACTTGGTGAAGCCGTAGATAATGAAGAAGTAACTGCATACCAAGAGCCGAATGCAATTAGTATTCCTGAATCCTCTACAATTTGCCTTAATAATGTGAGACCGGGTAGTATGGTTCAACTTCCTCGAGTAGATGTAAATCTTATTGATGTTAATCCAAATGAAGATAACGAAGACTCTGGTGACGAGGAGCGGCACATATTACTAGAAATTAGCTCGGACATCGAGGAAGACTCAAGTGATGATTCTGATTATGAGCCTTAGTTAAACATAAATTTGTGTTAAATGTATTTTTTGGTCATGAATCTATTTTTGTAAAGTACTTTCACACTTCTAAAAATACCGATTTTGATTTGTCCCTGTTCTTTATTTAGTTAAACAAGTAATTGTAGGAAACGTTTTCACATGAGCCTAATTTTTCAAAAAATTTCATACTATACCCGATGATATTAGTCAAATGTCGTCGGATATAGTTACTTTTTAAGTCGTCAACTATACTATAGCCAACGACTTTCATGTATAATGTCATCAGCTACACTATAGCCGATGACTTAAAAATAAAGTCGTCGGCTACAGTTTTTGAATTTATAACCCCCGAGTCACCTAACCCGTGCCGCACAGCTGAACCAAAACCCTTTAAGCCGCCGCCGAGCTTGCTGGGAGTCACCCAACCCACCGCTGCCGCCACCCAATCCGCCACTCGCCCAGCCAATCTTCTCTCTCTCTCTCTCTCTCTCTCTCTCTCTCTCTCTCTCTCTCTCTCTCTATCTATAATTTGATTATGTGATTATGAAATGTGATATTGTGATTATGTGATTAATTTTGTGATTGATTATGAAATTTGATTATATATTGGTTATGTGAATTTGTTGAATTTTATGAAATTGATGTGATTTTGTGAATTATATATGGGTTATTGATTATGTGATTGATTATGAAATTTGATTATATATGGGTTATGCAAATTTGTTGAATTTGGTGAAATTGATGTGATTTTGTGAATTATGTATGGGTTATATATGGATTTTGTAAATTATATGTGGGTGAATTATATATGTTTAGGGTTTAAGATATGAATTATATGGATAAAATTTGATTATATATGGGTGAATTATATATGGGTTATATATGGATTTTGTGAATTATATATGGGTGAATTATATATGTTTAGGGTTTGAGATGTGAATTATATAAGGGTGAAATTTGATTATATATGGGTGAATTATAAATGGGTGAATTTTAGGAATCATGAATTGGTTAAGTCGGAAGAATTCGAAGGGATCTAAGAAAGGAAATGGGTCTAGCAGCGATAGTTCCTCGTCTGCCTCTATTAGTAACACTTTTAGCGGCCCTAGAACCTCTCAACACCTTCAACTGCTTCAGCAGACGCCGCAGCAGGATGTACATGCCCGTCGACCCACCACCACGAGGCAGCTCTGGAATGAAGAAGGCCCATCCAACCCCTCATTTTCCACCTCTAGATGTCCTTCCCCTTCGGGTGTTCGTATGCCACACATTAACCGGCCGAAGTCTTCTCCTTCTATGGCTCGTGCTCCACATTCCTCTGAGGATGGTACTTCAGGTAGTTCCTCGATGCCGGAATGTGGTAATCCGGGTCACCTCTTCTTGCCACGGGAGATACCTCCCATACCTGCTCTTGATGATCGGGGAGTGCCTTTTGTAGGACAACTTGGTTTCACTACCCTGGAACAAGCATACGTCTATGTGCCGTTTGATACACCTTTGTATAGTGCGAGGATATCAAACGCATCGACACCTGAATTGGGTAAATATTAACAACCTTGGTTATTTAATTTCAAACTTATTAATAATTTATATATTAAATTTGATACTTATGTTTTAATCTTTTTACCTTGTCTTAGCCGAAACAGACATCGGAGGTAAGGAAAAAGAGACTAGAGGCCCCGTCTCTAGCAAGCTACTTTAGAGGATGATCAATGACAGTGGGAAAGTGGTCATAGAGTCCGGGCAGGATGGATCAATAATTTTGGAAACGAATACGCGTACGTAGGTACTCCGGTCAAGTAGAGAGTATCATACATGACAGGGTTCCAGTTCTGTGGGCAGACTGGTCCTCCGTGCCACAGTGTGTGAAGGACATGGTGAAGAATGTAATGTCGGTGAGTTAATAGATATAGAAATATTATCATTTATATATACATTTGCAGGTGTGGTTTATTGTGTCGGAGGAGCTCAAATACACGTGGGCAAATGACGTGCAAGAAAAAAAGTGATGGGATTCGAATTATAATTTATATATTGAGTTATATTTTGTTGATAATTAATTATGAATTTCTAACATTTCTGTCTCATTAATATAGGTGTAAGGAGTGGAAAAATGAGCTCAAAAAGCACTGGAAGAACCACGGCAACCTCCGTGGGGGTACCCCTAGCGAGTTTATGTATAGGGAGTACGAGTGGCAATGACTTCTAGTCCAATTCAACAACCCAAAATTTGGGGTATGTAACATTATATTTGTGTCTTACTTGTATCGTATTTGGCGAAAATAGTTTCCTAATTAATATTTTTTTGATATATGTTTATCCAACAAGGTCATTTCTAAAATAAACGCAAAGAATAGGAGAAAAAACACAAAGAACCATCATGCCGGTTCTAGATCCTTTGCGGGTTGGATGCAGGAGGCCGCCCAACACCTGAAAGTTCCCCCTTTGGAGTATACGTTACAGAAAGCGTATTCTCAGTGCCCCAAATATATTGTCAGTCTTATGCCCATATAACCTATTGACATATCTAAAAAAATTTGCGTATGATTACTAATATGTTATTTTGTTTTCCTTGTCAATTAGGCAAAAGTGCAGGAGGTGACTCCAAAGGTGTTGACTCAGATCGTGAGAGAGCAATGGCCTGAGACCCAGGAAGAGTACCCATCTCTCAGATTGATCAATCCGACCTGATGGTAGTAGCGAGGATTATGGGTCAGGTTTTCTCACTACGAGGGAACACCTATTACTACAGTTGTCCTGGACAGAAGGGCGACGAGGTCTCTTGAAGAACACTCCTGGTTTCTCACACAAGTAAGGAACTTCCAAGGCTTCTCAGTTACAGGAACAGCTTCAGAGGCAGGCGACGGAGCATCTGAAGAGCTAGAACAGACTTGAAGATAGATGGAGGAGATGTAGTGGTCATTGGGTTCCTGGTTTCAGGATTGGACTTCACAGCTTCAGACTTCTAGAATCTCGATCCCGAGCCCACCTTCGTTCCTTTCTGCTACTCCACAGCCGCAGCCACAGCCACAAGAGGATATGCAAGGTCCTTGTAGTACCGACTATGTTTTTGATAACATAGATTTAGATAACCCTCAGTATACGTAGGTCTAATGTGGATGTGGATGAATATGTGTTTGTTGGTGAATAGGTGTTGTTGGCTATTGTGTAAATAAAATTGTGCAATTGCAGGTTCTGGGAATAGAAATCCAGAATCTGCATTTTTTCTTCTTCAGAAATCACCAACTATAGCCGACGACATTGGACAAAGTTGTCGGCTAAAGTGTTTTAAAAAAATTATAGTTTTATACTATAGCCGACGACGTCCAAATACTATAGGCGATGACATGATTTTGGAGTCTTTGACTATAGTCATATTATGGTCAATTATTTTGACCACCAAGGAAGGTTATGCCGACGAATATGTCGTCGGCAAAAGTCTTAAACTATACCTGACGACTTTGTTGTCATCGGGTATAGTCTAAACTATACCCGATGATAGGCACAGCAAGTCGTCGACTATTTTTTCATCGGCGACCTTTTCCCAAAGAGTCTATAACTGACGACTTCTTCTAACAGGTCGATGACTTTCGGTCATCGGCTATAGTCATTATTCTAGTAGTACAGATTTGCCTTCACTGTCGCTATTTTGCTTCTTCTCACAGCTATTCAATACTAAATTCAAATTAGAAAAACGAGACTGTTAGATGGCGTCAATTGTTTCTACAAAAATCCGGAACGGGCTTAAGCAGAAGTGAAATAGATATTGGGGGATCGCTCCTAAGCATTCGGGTGAAAGTTCTCGAGTGCTTTGATATTCTGCAAAGACAAGCAATGGGCGTTAGGAAGTTAAGACGAGATTGGCCCGCCTTCAAGGCTCTGATGCTCAAGTCAATACAGAGTATGACAAAATGTGAATGAATAATGGTCCAAATGTCAGATTACCTTTGTCTTGGAGTGTGTGCCTTCCAAAAATGGTAGGTGAGGTTGACAACACTTTGTGGTCCTCGATGTGGGACTGATGCCAGTATTCCTCTTTTGTGCAGGAAGGTATTCTGGTCTTTTGGTACTCAGTTCCGTACACAAGGTATAATGACGTGCGCAACGCCCCTACCTGCTTAGGTGCGTATGGCGTACATCCCGTGTGTAGTTTTATCGTTTTATCCCTGTTTATCTCCTTACAAAGCTATTTTGCTATTTTTTTGTGCTAAGTAAGACATAGTTTTTGGATTTAGCACATGACGTACTAACACTTATCCTATCTGCTTGGATGACGTCAACTCTAGTTGGCACCCAGGGAATGTGTGTTATATGGGTCACTGTAGATGACTTCCTCATTATCACCAGTCGTATGTAGGTATGTGGTTTCTTTTTGTTTCCTTAGTTTGTGCATGTAGGTATTTGGTTTCTTTTTGTTTTAGGAGAAACTATGTCAAATTGTAACAACCTGAACCAAAATCTACGTATAAATTAGCACGAAATAGAATTATCGCAAATTAGTGGTATCGCGTAGGTTGTTAACGACTTTTTCATCAGGCGAGAATTTGTATTGACTTCCTTCACGAGAATTGTAGAGAATTTAATTTTGAATTCATGTGAATTTTCGGGAAATTTTTCGAATAAGCGAGCTATTATTTAACGAGTTTTGAAGTCGGTAGGTGAAAATATTTAAAAGTGTTTATTTAATTGCCGATTTAATCGTGACCGTCCGATTTTGATCAGATTGAATTGTAGCCGTTGATTTGGGTAGGTATATGTACGGGTATGTATATGGTATAAATATAAGTTAATTATGAAAAGTTTCTATTTTGGGAAATACCCGTTGACCCGCGTTGACCATGGGTCAAACCAACCTGTTTTACCTTGAAACTTATCGCCGGCGGTGAGCTATTTTCCGGCCACCTTTGGCCGTGATTCCTTGTTGGGAAATTTTGGGCTTGGTCCCCTCTTTCTTTTGGTGGGTACATCACCGGAGGTTGTTGCCGGAGGATGATGGTGGATAGCGATGAACATTGGCCGAAAACGGTGGAATTTCGTCGGTGGCGAAGATGGCGGCGATGAGGGTCGAATCTATAAGGGGTTTTATAGACCTTGGGATGGTGATTCTATCCCAAGTAGTCTTGGCCCTTGCCGTGGCCGGATTCCAACGATCGGAGTAAATGAAATTTCGGTGGGTATTTCGGTTTTCTGGCAAATTGGAGGTTTTCCGGTTTGATTTTGGTTTTGTGATGTACTACAAAGTTGTTGGTCTTGTCTTGAGCTTTCCAATGATGTATCATTTGTAGGTTTTGGTGCCGATGGGATTTCGACAGCCGGCAGCGGCAGTCCGCGGAGCTCCGACAATGTGGAATTTTTGACGAAGTTTTATGTCATTTTGCACGTTTTCGCATGCCAAACACAATGGTGAGGTTTATATTTGGTTATGACCTTGATAAATTTGGGCGAGTATTTAATCGGACAAATATCAGTTTAATTCACGACAATATCACTACAAGAAAACAACACTTAGACCACGGAAACGTAATTGTTCCGTGGTCCAAGTGACACCTGAACCACGGAAAAGACTTTGTGGTCCAAGTACCACCTGGACGACGGAGAATACCATCTCCGTCGTCCAGGTGGTCACCTGGACCACGGATTCTTTTCCGTCGTCCAGGTGATCACCTGGACCTCGGAGTCTTCTCCGTCGTCCAGGTGATCACCTGGAAGACGGACCGACACGTCGTCGGCCGAGTACATAACGTTCCACTTAGATGACGTACCGACACCTCCGTCGTCTAAGTGAAGCATTATATAAGCCCGATGCCAAACTGAATTCAATCCTCGATCTCTTCATTCCATTTGAAGAAGAATTGAAGGAGAATGGAGAAGGAGAAGGGAGCTAGCTAGCTAGAAGGCCGAGAAGAATCAGGATCGATAAGGGATCTCCGCTGACTAGCTAGGTAGCTTAATTAACGTACAGATATCGAGAAGGCCAGCAGGTACGTACGTACGCAGTTAAAATTTGCTTAATTAATATATATTTAGTGAAAACGTACGTACATACATGCAAGGATGTTAGCTATATATATATGTACAGATCGATTAAATTACGTACGTACGTACGTACGTAATTGATGGATCGATGTAGATCAAGTACGTATAATTAAGCGTAAATTAATGGACAAATATATATATGTAATAATTAATTAATTATAATATTTTGTAGCAGTATGGACAAGAGTTGGATGAAGTTGAAGAATAGATGTGATGTCCGGTATATGGATGGAATTAGCGAATTTGTGAATTTTGCGATAGAACATGGTCAGGGAAAGAAACGTTTCAGGTGTCCGTGTCAGAAATGTCTTAATTGTCAGTATGCGGAGGTTAATGTTATGGTGCAACACTTGTACGAAAATGGTATGATGTGAAGTTACACTACATGGAGCGAGCATGGTGAAGCAGTAGAGTTCAGCGCAGCAGACTTCAGCTCAGGGTACAGTTACCATGGTGCCTCATCCAGCGGCAGTGGTGCCGGACCCCCAGCTTGCAACCCAACTGCAGATTTGGTCCATGATGCGTTTCCGGGATGTAGTCATAGTGGACACCAACACCAAGACGGAGGTTACAGTACCACTAATGAGCATGATGACACATTCCCCGTAGCTAGCTTGGCCACTGACACCAGTGAGATGGAAAAGTACAACCGGATACTACTTGAAGCGCAGACCCCGGTGTTCCCTGGATGTCGAGAGAATGTGTTGCAATATGTGATGGAGCAAATGAAGATAAAAGTGAAGCACAAAATGTCAGTGAGTGCTTTTGACGAAATTCAGGAGCAAATATGTAAGTTGCTCCCTGATGATCACAATCTTCCTAAATCTCATTATAAGGTTAGAAATATCCTGAGCAGCCTCGGCCTAAAGTACAGGATAATTGACGCATGTCCGAATGATTGTGTGCTATTTTACAAAGAGTACAAAGAGTTGGACTATTGTCCCGTATGTGGCCAGTGCAGATTCCAGTTGAATAGGAAGAGTTCGAAAAAGAGAATTCCTGTGAAAGTTGTTCGATATTTTCCCTTGATTCCCAGATTGCAGCGCCTGTACATGTCTCTACACACAGCAGAGGCGATGCGATGGTATGCAGAAAAGCGAATAGATGACGATGTCCTGCGACACGCCGCGGATGGGGAGGGTTTCAAACATTTCGACAGAGAATTTGGAGACTTTGCTTCAGAGGTTAGAAATGTTAGACTCGGCCTATCTACAGACGGATTCAATCCTTGGGGAAGTAATATCTCCGCCGTCAGCACTTGGCCAGTTATTCTGATGCCGTACAACTTGCCTCCGTGGATGTGCATGAACAAGGAATTTAATTTCCTTACCGTACTAATTCCAGGTCCTAAATCTCCATCGAAGTGCTTAGATGTCTACCTCAAACCTTTGATCGACGAGCTGAAACTGTTGTGGGAAAATGGAGTCCCATCTTATGACAAATTCACTGACACGATGTTCACGATGAGGGCTGCCGTAATGTGGACGATCAGCGATTTTCCAGCTTATGGGATGTTGGCAGCCTGCAGGACAAAAGGATATAATGGATGTCCTATATGTTTGGACGACGTGAACTCTAGTTGGCACGCGGGGAAGGTGTGTTACTTGGGTCACCGTAGATGGCTTCCTCACGACCACCCGTGGCGACAGGATGAAGCTCATTTCGACGGTACGGTAGAGAACAATCCTAAACCCCATAGTTGGTTGGACGAAGAGATTTTAGAGAGGTTGAGCTATTTCAACTTTGGTGTGTTGAGCAATGACGCGGATGTAAAGAAATGCAATCCAATTCCTCCACATGATCTGAGCTATTGGGATCACAAGAGTATATTCTTTAAACTCCCTTACTGGTCGAAGTTGAAGCTGAGGAACAACTTGGACGCGATGCACATAGAAAAGAATGTGTGCGACAGCGTGGTGGGAACAATTCTCGGTATTAAGTTCAAGACTAAAGATACTCCCAAAGCGCGTAAAGATTTGGAATCAATGAATCTACGTCATCCCTTGTGGTTGAGGAGAGATAGGAAAGGAGTGTACAACAAGATGCCAGATGCACCTTACACAGTGAAGCCGACGCTTAGACGTTCTGTATTTCACTGGTTTAAGGGCGTTCGTTATCCGGCTACGTATGCAGCTACTATAACTGGAGCAGTGGACGAGGTGCAACACAAGTTTGTTGGTCTAAAGACACATGACTATCACGTTATGCTGCAACGTCTGATTCCAGTGGTAATTCGACCATACTTGCCTCGGGACGTCGTAGAACCAATAGTAGCATTGTGCAGGTGGTGGCAGAGGTTATGCGCCAGAGAATTAAAGAAGTCAGATGTGGTGGAATTGCAACAACAAATTGTGCACATCATTTGCAAACTAGAGAGGATTTTCCCCCCTGCTTTCTTTGACATCATGATTCACCTAATGATCCACCTGCCCGAGCAGGTGCTCATTTCTGGTCTGGTCCAGTACACTTGGATGTATACAACAAGATGCCAGTTGCACCTTACACAATGAAGCCGACACTTATATGTCCTTTATTTCACTTGTTTAAGAGCATTTGTTATCCAGCTACGTATGCAGGTACTATAATTGGAGCAGTGGATGAGGTGCAACACAAGTTTGTTGGTCTAAAGACACATGACTATCATGTTATGCTGCAACGTCTGATTCCAGTGGTAATTCGACTATATTTGCCTCGTGACGTCGTATAACCAATAGTGGGATTGTGCAGATGGTGGCAAAGGTTATGCGCCAGAGAATTAAAGAAGTCAGATGTGGTAGAACTGCAACAACAAATTGTGCACATCATTTGCAAACTAGAGAGGATTTTTCCCCCTGCTTTCTTTGACATCATGATTCACCTAATGATCCACCTGCCCGAGCAGGTGCTCATTTCTGGTCTGGTCCAGTACACTTGGATGTATCCTCAAGAAAGGTACGTACAACTAATTAATTAATTTGTTCCACTGGAGATTATATATATACTAGCTAGCTATATGTACTTATGTAATGTGTACGTTTGATTTTGTAGACAGCTTGGACAGTATAAGTCATTCGTCAAAAGCAGGTCGTCCCCGGATGGCTCCATAGCAGAGACATACCTAATGCATGAGTGTGTTACTTACTGCAACAGGTACCTCAAAGATCCACCCCCTCCCACTGCCTCCGATCGCAGTGCCCGCATCAATCTTTCTGTCGTCACCAATGTCGTCCGACCGTTTAGAGGAGTATTAAAGGAATCGTTAACACGGGAAGATCGAACTTATTAAGGCACATTGGGTAGTGTTGCGAGACTTTGATGAAGTTGAGCCGTACATGTTGTCATACAGGGAGAGGCTTCAGGCGTTAAATCAAAACAAGAGTTCGGCGTGGATTGAGAAAATGGTTAAGAAGAAGTTTCCTAATTATTTCTTCCAATGGGTACGTACGTACGACTCGGTATTAATTATTTAAATACATATCGCTCATGTTTGTACAAAGTAAACCCTTATATTAATTTGCCCTTTTTCACAGATGATTGATCTGCAAAAATCTGATAACCACGGAGGGTGGTGGTCATGGCCAAAGCACTTGCTAGCAGGGAAGCCGGTTAAACACTATATTTATCCCGGATGTTTTGTGAACGGTGTAAAGTTCCATTCATTGGCCCGAGACGAAGGAAGAAGAACACAAAACAGTGGGGTAGCGGTTGGGAAAGACAATGATCTATATTACGGGGCTATTGTATACGTGGTTCAGCTATGTTACGGGAATGATGTCAACGTTTTCCTATTCAAGTGCAGATGGTTCAAGCGTACAAAGGAAGACCTGGGACTATTATCAGTCGATACAAACTCGCACTGGTATGAGGATGAGCCTTTCGCTCTCGCCACCTTAGTTCGGCAGGTGTTCTATCTCGACGATCCGAAAGCCGGTGAAGGGTGGAAAATAGTGAACCATATCTCTCACCGAGGAATATGGAATACAGAGACAATTGAAGGGACACCGGCGACGACTGAAGATGCTGCTGAACCAGAAAGAGACATTCCTGCCTATCAAGAGCCTAATATTTCTATGGTCCGCTCCGATATAATGGACCTGGTTCAAGATGGTGAACGGTTACCCATGCCTGATGGTTGTACAGATCTAACTGAAGATGAGATTATCGATGAGGTAGATAAAGAAGACGAGCAGGAAGAGGACGCGGACGAGGACTCAGGTTATTCATCGGACGATGTTGAGTACGATGACGAGGATGAGCCGTCGTCTAACGGGGATGAGGACGATGATGATTATGACGAAGAATACGGTCATACGACGAGGGAGATTAATTGGTAATTAATTACTGTAATTATTGTAATATATATATGATTGATGCCGGTTTACGGTAAGAAATTAATCCGAATTATATATCCTGGACAACGGAGAAATTAATTGCAGGTTGTCGCCAAATCTCAATCTCATATAAAACTCTAGCTAAATCCTGGACCCTAAATCTAGCAGTTCGGATCGATCGATCAATTTTTTAATTATATTTTTGAATCAGAATAATTGAACGGACACACAAATGACCGGGGACGACCTAAACCGTAAACCCTAAGGCCCTAACCCCTGAAATCGGGGTTTAGAACTTGGACGACGGAGAATAGTCATTATCCGTCGTCCAGGTACATACTAGGACGACGGAGCATGGTCATTGTCCGTCGTCCAAGTTCACAAACCCTAAACCCTAAACAGTAAGGCCCTAACCCCTGAATTCAGGGTCTATGCACCTGGACGACGGAGAACGTCACTCTCCGTCGTTCAGGTAATCACCTGGACGACGGATAACTTCATATCCGTCGTCCAGGTGATTACCTGAACGACGGAAACGCTCATTTCCGTCGTCCAGGTGCAGATATCGTAATTTTTTCTAAGACAACGACCATCTAGACCTTCTTCCAATGCAAAGTCTTTTCATCAAGACTTTAGAGTAAACAATTCTTGGTGTGTGAGCTTCGACGGTTCGAAAATTGGAGTTGCGAAATGCCTTGTATCCACGTTTCCGGTGTGAAATTATCCGTTTTGCGGTTGACTGTGCCAATCAAACCCTTCCCGAACTTATTATTTTATGGTCCTTTGAAGACAATTATATATTATGTTACGACGAACATATCCAACGGTTGTTTTGTCCAAATTCAATTTCGTTAATACTCTGCTGCAAATGAGTGTCTACTCATGAACACTTAAGTCGTAAAGATTAGTCGATACTTAACATGTTTCAATACGTAAAATTAATCGTCGGTTCAAATTTAACTGTTAATATATACGATGCGTTCATCGATATTGTACGACTATTTCACTCGAATGACAGATCGCTAAATTCCTAGCGAATTATTTTTAAAATTTTTTTTTACGTAATTTGAACCTGGACCTGGACGACGGAAAATGACCATCTCCGTCGTCCAGGTTCAAAAATCATGGCGGTTCAAATTTTTTTTTGTTTAATTTTTTCATGTAATTTTCACTTGGACGACGGAGATGGTCGTTCTCCGTCGTCCAAGTCAAAAATTATGGCGGTTCAATTTACCGCTTCCGTTTTTGGGACCGCTTGAATTTTCACTTAGACGACGGAGAATTCATTCTCCGTCGTCTAAGTCCAAAATCATGGCGGTTAAAAATGTCCCGCCGATTAATTGGCGCCGCTTGAATTTTTTTGAAACCGCTACCTAGACGACGGAGAACACTGTTTCCGTCGTCCAAGTGGACTTAGACGACGGAGAATAATGCTTCGTCGTCTAAGTGCAACTCTATAAATAGAGTTGCACCCCCCCCCCCCTCATTTTCTCATCATTCCATCTCCTCCTCTCCCTCTCCTCTCCTCTCCTCCGGCGATCCTCCTCCGGCGACGCTCCGACGACATTTTTTCCGGCGTGGTTCATCCTCTCCGACGACTCAACTCCGGCGAAATTCCCGAAAATTCCACTTCGGTACATTTCTATTTTTCCCTTATTAAAATAATTTTCATTTAATTAATTAATTAAATTCTAAATAATTTAGAAGTAGAAATTAATTTATTAATTAGTTTAAATATTTAATAAATTATTAATTATTGTTGTTAATTTATTAAATCATAATTATTGTAATTATTGTAATTATTTATTATTAGTTGCATGATTAAATGAATTTATTATTAAATTTATTAAATGAATCAATTTTTTATTAAATGCATGATAAATAAATATAAATTATTGCATATAATTAAAAATTAGTAGACAATATTTATGTTTATTTTCTAGTAAATTAATTAGTAGTACGTGTTCGATTTAAATTTAGTACATAGGCTTGGTTTATTAAGTCGCACTCTTTGGAATAGATGGCGCCTCTTTTCCTTGCTTATCTCCTTAACCCCTCGTGATGTGTGGATTTCATCACCGCACACCATAACCTAAGTGAAGTTATGGACATGAGGTTGATGGCGGAGTTTGCAAAGGACTTGAGGGAGTGTAAATTTTCGAAAAATTCGCCGAATGTCGGACATGGTGTCTAGAAACGGGTTATGACTGGTGACAGGATTTGGACTAAGAAAGACTTTTGTCGAAATTAGTCCTGCCTCTCGCGTTATCTCTATCCCTAACTGGCCATGTTTTTCGATTTAACCAAGGCTGATTAATTGAAAATTTACACTTTATCGCGCGGGTCGCACGTCCATTGAACGACCGAAAATGCCAAGCTAGTGTACTCTATTTAAATCTTAAACGTACTTAATTAATTAGCGTAAATTTTTAAGTTGTAAATATTATGGTAAGTAGGTATTTTAACACCGTACTCTTAGGTTTAAATGGCTCTGCCAAAGACGACATCCGGCAAGAAGAAAGCCCAACAGGAGGCAGAAGATGAGATGCTCCGAATGTTGGCGGCCCAAGTTGGTTGGGTTCAACAGGAGGGCAACGACGTTCTCAATCCGGACGGATCATCTGGTCCGTCCGTAGCGCCCTCTGGGGAAATTCCCGCTCCCCCATTCATCTCGAGCGGTGATAACGTCGACCCCTTCCAATCTTCGACGCCCGGTACCGGTTCAACGGGAAGTACTCAGGCGTCCTCGACCGCCGAATCAATCATGTACAGCGCCCGCCGTAGGCAAAGGAGAGCCCCCACTGACCCGGAACCGAAAAGGACTCGGGGTCTCGTTAAAAGGGGCAAAGCGGAGCGTATTTGCAAGGCGACCGGTAAAAAGATCGACTTGCCGTACAACGAATTCACCAGTGGCCCTCCCACAGCTCAGCTAGCAAGTCTCTCGGCGCATGGGATCGGGTCAATCATCCGTAACCGGGTTCGTATCACTGCCCCTACTTGGAAGGAGGCGCCGGATCATGAGAAGGCGAAAGTCTTCAAAGATCTTTCGGTACGTAATACGTCCAATTTAGTTATTATATAATATTGTTAATCTCGGCCTAAAATTTCATAATATATACGATTATAATTTTCTATTTATTTTTGATAGGAACAATTTGACGTGGATCCGACACCGGCTATGTTGAGGCATATCAACCAAACCACCAACTCCATCTACAAAGATTGGAAGTACAAGCTCCATAAGTACTTCCAAGATGTCGGTCCCGTGCCTCCCCCGGTAGAGCTGCAAGGGGAGAGAGAAGATGAGTGGGAGTGGTTGTGTAACCACTTTGCCGATGAACAATTTAAGGTATTAATTTTTTTTTTTTATTTCAATTAAGATAATTGAATTATTTAAATTGTAGTTATTCATTTTTTAATGATTTAATTATGTTGTGTAACAGAAATTCTCCGGTGTCAACAAAGCCAACCGGGGGAAGAAGGAGAAACACCATACTACCGGCGCCAAGCAGTTCATTCAAATAGCCAAGGAGCACAAGGATAAGGGCTCCAAACACCCTTATCTTGATGCAAGCGTAAGCGCGTACGTGACGCCAGGGCTCGATAATGAAGCGAGTCAATGCGGCGTAAGTGATATATATATATATATGTGCTTTTAATTATAGTAATTATTATTTAAATATGATTTCATTATAATAAATTAATTATTCTTTTGTAGGCAAGGGCGATAGAGCGTGCGCATGAAGAGTTGGCTAACACTCAGCTTGCGTTCCCAGATGTGCCGCCGGAAGACCTGCCTCCTCTATCCTCAGAGAGCCAAATTGCAATCGCGGATGAGGTCTACGGTCGTAGAGATGACAAGGAGGTTAGGCACTTTGGGCCTAGGGTGGTACGAGATTTGTCGACGACCTCCGGCTCATCATCTACGGGAGGTTCGGGGCAGCGGAGAAGGAGTCAGGCTGCGGCCGTCGAAGCAGCCATTCAAGAGGCTCGACTGGCACGAGAGGAGAATGAGTCAATGCGGCAAAGACTTGACGAACAACAAGCACAAATAGCCCAACTCATCGCCCTCATGCAACAAAATCGAGAAGTATGTCAACCTCCTCTGAACCCACACCCCGACGACAACGACCCGGCTGGAGGCGGAGGACTCGGCGGCGCATCTGCTCCTCCAGTGTATTAGCTAGCTAGTAGTTTATTATCTCGTTTCTTTCCGCATTCCGAACAATATTTTAATTTTTAATTTATGGGTTTTTTCGATTATTCATGTATGTACAAATTAATTTTAATTATTTAATAATTAAGTAATATTCAAAATTTAGTTTATTTAATTAATTTTAGCATTTTTCATTATTTAAATTAAATTAATAATAAATTAAATTAATAATATTTAATTTCAATTTTTTTTAATTAAATATTCACTTGGACGACGGAGATTATGTTCTCCGTCGTCCAGGTGAAAAACCCTAAACCCCTAACCCCTAAACCCTAAACCATGCCGTTCTCCGTGGCCCAGGTGTTCACCTGGACGACGGAGAATTAGTTATCCGTTGTCCAGGTCAACACCTGGGCCACGGAGAAGCTAGCATTATCCGTGGCCCAAGTGTTGACCTGGACGACGGATAACTAATTCTCCGTCGTCCAGGTGAACACCTGGGCCACGGAGAAACGAGCAATGTCCGTGGCCCATGTAGACACCTAGACGACGGAGACTTAGAGTTTCCGTCGTCCAGGTGTCTAGATGGGCCACGGATAATGTCCGCGGTCCAAGTGAACTTGGACGACGGAGCACTAAATCTCCGTCGTCCAGGTTATTGGACGACAGCACTTGGAGCACGGACCTTGGACGACGGAGATTCCGTCGTCCAAGTACTTAGACGACGGAAAACTGCACCTAGACGACGGAAATGGTCCGTGGTCTAGGTGCAGTTTTCTTGTAGTGTATTAAAGGACGCTTTGATTATCAGTTTATTTGCCAGTCGTTTGATATTCGAGATTTGTTTGTGACTCTTAAAAGTGAGGGATTACAGGGAATTGAATTCAGAATTTGGTTGAGTCGGTAATTAAATAGAAATTACGTTATTCGAGTATACGAGACTCTCTCTGTTATTACTCACCAGATTACAATCTTAGCTATTCAGTATATACCCTGATGATCAGATATTAATTTCAAATCGTGGTTTCAGGATCTTGAGTTAGCGGGCGTGTTAGATGAATAAGTGTGCCGTTTGGCAGGTTTCAGCTTTGTAATTATCCCGGCAAAATGCTATGAGTGGACATTTTATTTTCACTGTCAGTTTGCAAGTCTATGTTATGCATTTTACAATTATACATTTTACAGTTATACCTTTACGTTTATGCATTTGTATTTGGAGGCATATATGATTTGTTTTACACAGAGCATAGTCACAGTTGTTACATCGATGCACTGTCTCTCAGCTGATCCCCGAAGATTTATTGAGCACCCAGGAGGGCCAAGGACCTGACCCAAGGTTTTATTGAGCACCCAGGGGGGGCAGAAACCTGACCTGGGTAGTATTAGGACTTGTGGTCAGATGACCCGAGTTGTAGCCTCCACATATTTTACAGTACCCAGGTGTACCTGGATGATTATTTTCAGACTTCCATTATTTTTATGTACATTATTTATGAAGGCATATTATTTACAGTTTCAGTTAAAAGTGAAATATTATTTTCATCCACTCACTCTAACCGTTTTTATTATTTTATGTGCCTTTTTCCTTGGTTTTTCGGTTTTATTTGCCCAGATTGCAGTGTGTATCATGAGGGTGCTGGATGTCGTCGAGGGCGTCGAGTCCACCTGTCAATTTCTTCCGCAGTAGGTTCCGACTCACTTTCATTTTATCTCTTATGTTATTGAAGTCACTCTAGATACTTGTTCAGTAGTTGTGTCTTCGTGAGACTCTTGTGAATAGGTTGTCACTCGTATAGTAGTCGAGTTGAGTTTCTTTGTTTATGAATCAGTGTATATACTAGATGTATGTTTTCAAATTCTAAATAATGTATCAGGTTTAATTCCAGTCTTATGTTGAGAAATTCGGATGGACATCGGTGGTCCACGGTATTGTTTGTGGGTTTATCTGTGGAGTGTCAGTTTTCCTTGCAGGTTTTTGGATGTCTCTTTTACAAGGGAAGTTATGTCAAAATTTTTGCAGAAACTCGTAGATTAGGGTCAGTTTTTAGGGCTTGATTCTAGATTATTAGTTAATCTAGGGTTGGGTCATTTCACAAATTCTCTGTCGAAATTAAATACACATTCATATATCTTCTTTACAATTTTGTAGATGTTCGATCTAGAAACATTCGGTAACCACAATGGGTGTTGGTCATGGAAAAAGCACTAATTGGCCCATAAGCCGGTTCAACACTATATTTACCCCGAATTTTTTGTCAACGGTGTAAAGTTTCATTCATTAGGCCGAGACGAAGGAAGAAGAACACAAAATAGTGGGATCACGGTTGGGGAAGACGCTGATGTATATTACGAGGTTCTTGTTAATGTTGTTAAGCTACTTTATGAGAATGATATCATTGTTTTTATATTCAAGTATAAATGATTCAAACATACGAAGGAAAATCCGGGCCTTTTATCAATTGATACAAAGTCAAGATGGTATGAGGATGAGTCATTCGCTCTTGCCACCTTAGTTAGGCATGTATTATATATGGATGATCTAAAAAATAGTTAACCATATGTCTCACCGAGGAATATGGAGTGTCATAACACATAAAGGGACATTGGTGACTCACATTGAAGCGCATAATGACAATGCATATCAAGAGCCTAATACTTCTATCATCCCAGACATAAGGGAACTGATACAAACACTTACTTATACCTAATCACACCACATATCTTATTCAAAAGGAGATCGACGACCTAGAGAAGAATGCCTCTAAAGAGGAGCTGCAGGATGACGACGGTGATGTCGTATACAATTCAGACGATGGAGATTATGATGATGAGGATCATTCAGTTGAGAATGAGGAGGATGATTCAAACGATGATGATTATGATGATAGAAATTATTGATATATAAATATATATATATATATAATACTTAATTATAATTAATTAATAGATAGAGATAATTCGATCGAATTCGAACTTAATTTGTACGTACACGCACGAATTTGAATATGCGCGCACATTAATTATAAGGCACTAATTAAAAGAGGTCTATTTAGAGTGTTTGTAATATTCATTATGTCTTAAGATGAAATGATTTTAAAATAAACGAATGCAAGATGTCTTTCTGGTAAAGAGGACATCTTAGTCGATGAAATCATAGAGTTTTGTTGTCTAAAGTAAACTTAGACGACGAAAATAATTAATGTTCATCGTCTAAGAACTACTTAGATGATGAACTTTGTTTCGTCATCTAAGAACTACTAATTAGGCGACTTATATTCATTTTGTCATCTAAGTACATTTATAAACCCTAAATCCTAATCCCTAAGCCATTTTCCTTAAAACCTGAAAGTGTTAGACGACAAAAATCATAATCTAAGTGCTACTTAGACGACGAAATTTAACCACTTTTGTGGTCTAAGTAGAGTTTAACAATCTAACCTCGAAGAGTACGATCATGTATACCATGTTAGATTTCAAATTATACTCTTCGAGGGTACAAAGTAAATAATTCTTGGACTATGGGTGTCGACGGTTCGAAAATCGAAGTTACGATGATTCGTATATCAACATTTTCGTTTCGTTAAAATTTCGGTTTTATGGTTGACCACGTTGATCAAATCCTTAACGAACTTCATATTGAATAAAAATTCATCTACTTATATATTATTTCGTGATGAATATATCTAACGGTTGTTTTGTCCAAATTCAATTTCGTTAATATGGATGTGGAGCGAATACATACATACCAACACTTAAGTTATACAACATTAGTAAACGTAACACAAATCTTTACTCTCCCATCCAATTTTGTTCTCAAATGTTAATTAATTACTATCTAGTTGACAAATATAGATTCGACGTCAGTGGAAACACTCAAAAGTACGAAAATGGTTTACGAATTATATTTTTCGATCATTTCCATCTTTTAACTATTTGTCAATAATCACACATCAAATCGATCGAATCCTTAAAAAAATCGAATTAGGTTGGAATTTTTTCTATAACATGATATGAATGTAATGGTTACATCTAACGATTGATTTATAAAGAATCTTAAGCATGTACGAAAAAATTACTTTTCAAATATAATCTGAAAAATCAAATAAATTCATTCTTAGGCGACGAATTTTTTTTATTTTCATCCCCTAAAACCTAAAATTAACACTTAGACGACGAAATAATTTGTTTTTGTTGTCTAAGACCAAATATTTTGGTGGGTTATTTTTTGTGCCAAAATTTTGGGGTATTTTAAAACCACTTAGACGACGAAATAGTCTCAATTAGATGGCGAGTTCATTTTGTCGGCTAAGTAACTTTATTAAGATCGATTTTATCGATCTCATTTGTCCCAAAATAAATCTGTTTCTCTCTCTCTCTCTCTCTCTCTCTCTCTCTCTCTCTCTCTCTCTCTCTCTCTCTCTCTGTGCTGTATATAGTAAGTTGCATGAATCTATTGAATGAATTTGTTGGATTATGGATTGTTGGTATGGATTGTTGGATTATTTATGGAGATTATGTATGTGACGACCTGAACCAGAATCAGTAGTGTAATCAGCACGACTCATGAGGTTATGCGTAATCGCGGATTATCGATAATTGTGTGGTTTGTCGGTTTTGTTTACTACTTGATTATCGGCCGAGAATTTGAGTTGAGTCTCTTCTCAAGAGTTGTAGTACGCGTGATTTCGAATTCGTGGGTGGTTTCAGATGATTTTTCCGATGACCGAGGAATATAATATGATTATTTTAAGTTTCAGAATATCGACGAGTTTATCCGTTCGTATCATGTTTATCCGAATCGTAATGGTTATCCATTTTGGACCGTCGATCGTCCCGAGGCGCGAGTATAAATATCGAAAATAGTCGCAAATTGTCGAAAAATACTGTTGGAAGTTTGACCAGCGTTGACTTTCACTATTTGGGGCGTTGACCAAGTTGACCGAGGAGGAAAACGGACCGTTTGGATTCCATCGCCGGACTGGCTGATTCCGGCCATTTCAGGCCACGACCCTTGAAGGTAAAATGTTCTCCTCGTGATTCTAAACAGTTTAGAACTTGGAATTTCTTGATTTGGTTGAGAATTAAGGGAGAAATGTGGAGTTGAAATCCTTGGTTTTTCCGGCCGGTTTTGGGTTGTTGTGACGGCGGTGCTCCGGCCACGGGGGTGGCAGGGGTTGGAGGGGTTTTGTTCGTGGGACCACGGCGAGTCCATTGAGAGTGGCCTCGTGGGCTGCCGTGCGCCATAGGCGGAGGAACGGCGGTGGACAGGTTCGTCGGAGGCTTTGGACCACCGTGGCTTTCAAGCTGATTTCCGGCCACGGTGGTGGTTGGATGGTGGTGGTCCCTTTGTTAAAGTTGTTCGCCTTGTTGAGGAGATCAGTCTGGCAGCTCGGTCGCCTGGAAAACTCTCCGGTTGACGGCGCCCCGCCGCCGCTGGCGGCGATCAACGCCGGAGCTCCGGCAACCCGTTGACTTTTTGGATTTCGATGATTTTAATGTCGTTTTTCTCGTATTCGCGCCCCGATTGTCGCCTTGAGGTTTTCGAGTTGATTTGAGTATCGGATTTTCAGTCGAGGGTTTTGAGTGGAGATTTAGGGAATTTCGTCGATTATTTTGCACAGTATTATATATTTCTGGGAACGGTTGGTTTCCGAGATGTGGTACAGTGTTGTGGATTATGATTTTGATCAGATATATTTTATGACTATTCAGGGGATCGAGATCGTGCTTCGGGCGAGGGATCTTCCGCCAGGCCACTTGATTAGCGCGAGTGCGCGTTTTGCTTACCTGTGAGTGGACATTTCTTTTCACGGATTAACTGCGAGTCTTTTATATACGTTTTACGAGCATGAGCATGCAGTTATGATCATGATTTTTATGAGCATGTGTTTTACGATTATGCACTTACGAATATGCATCTATGAACATATATACATACACATTATGTTTTATGCATGTGCATGGAAAGTATTTGTGATTTGGTTTACACAGAGTACAGTCTCAGTTATCAGGGTTGTATCGATACACATGGCTTCTCAGCTGATCCCCAAGTACGCTCCGGGGGGGACAGATATCCTGACCCGAGGCCTTTCTGGCTTGGAATCACGTGTGGGTCTAGGATCCCGTGATTCAGACTGTACTAGCGCGAGGGAGTCCATGAGAGACCCCGCGGTATTTACGATGCATGCTCTGTACGCGTGAGGAGTTAGAGTCTCCCTCGTGTACCATTTGATTTTTATGCATTTAGACTCGCATATGTTTTTATAACATATATTAATCGGCGAAAGACATTTATTTTCGTCCACTCACTCTAACAGTTTTCTTGTCTTTCCCCTGGGCTTTTCGGTTTCCGTGCCCAGTTTGCAATTCAGATTCAGGTGTCTCACGTCGTGGTTGGAGGCTAGTTGTTCGAGCTAATGTGTTTTCCAGTAGGTTTCTTGTTTCGCCTACTGTTGTATATTTTGTATATATATACACTAGAGGTCGCTCTGATACGTTACTGATACGTGTTTTATACGGATTTTCTCGGATATAATATATATTACAGTTATGTTTACTGTTTGATGTTATTGATATGATATTGAGAAATCAGGATGGGATTGGTGCCCACGGTTTGGCTTTTGTGGCATAGGATGAAGTGTTATTTTCCGGGTACAGGTTATGGCAATTCCGCGTTAGTAGCGTTATTCTGCCGAAATTTTAATGGTTTTTGTTGGTTCTCGTTTTCAGAAGGGGTTTGATTCTGGTTTAGGAAACTAAATCGGGGTTGGGTCTTTTCAATGTATTGAATGAATTTATGATTATGGATTGTGGATTTTATCTACGCATTTTAGGAGTATCAATTAATGTGTTATTCTCTATATTTTGACTATGTTAATTACTTAGTATTATTAATTGACTTATTTTGTTATTTTTAGGGGTAGAATAAAAGAGACGGAGTAAAGGAGCCTACAAGCAACCAATACATGCCAAGAAGGAAGAGGAAGAACTCAGCCAAAAAATTCAAAGGAAGACGTGAAGAAAAAGAGAAGAAAAAGAAGTCCTAGGTTGACTAGGAAACATTTCCTATATTGACTAGGAGAACGAAGTTTTCAGAAGAACCTTGGAAGAAGAACAAATGCAAGATGGGTCAAATTAATTAAAAGACCATTTCAATGACCCAAAAATCAAGACCAAAACAGTTAATTTCGTGGAGAATGAGTTTTGGCAAGAAAATGATTCTCAAGTCAAAAAAGAAGAAGGAAATCATGCAAAATAAGGAAAGAAGAATCGGTATGTACAGGTCAACCAACTTAAAATGACGACTGGGAACAACTCAGCAGAAGTTAGATGGGGATCAACCTATAGTTGGAAAGCTCTTTAAGTTTTATTTCCAACGAGCCCACAATCATATTTTTGGAGGTTTACCACTCAGGGAAAGTACGATTTTTTTGCAGACTGTCAGATTTACCTGAGTGGAGTGGGAAAACCTAGTTTTGAGATGAAAACTACTTCGTAATGCCTATATATACAAGATGCTCGACCATAATAGGAATCATCTCTTATCCTAGTCGTCTTGCTACTAAAGTACTCACAAACCCTCCTCCACCAAAATTCTCCAAAGCCGGTTTGACTACCCCATCTTCACCACTCAAAAATCCATTCCGCCACCACCAAAGCTTCCTATTTTCCTTGGTGTTTGCAGTGCTGCCACAGAACAAAAAGTATAAACATGGAACCTTTATTCCGTAGTCCTTCTTGTTTTTGTTTTTCTGTGTGTGAAAAATTAAAGATTACATGTTTATTTTGGTTTTATATAATTTTTGAATTTCATATATCTTCCATGTGTTTATGAGTCTTTTATTCTTGATTGCATGTTATGTGTCAAACTTAATGCTTTGATTTGGGTCAAGATTAGGGTAACTAGGGTGTTTAGATTCGGTCATTGCACTTTAATTCAATTATCATAACATGTAATTGGAATTAGGATTTATAAATTTCGTAGATATGGAAGGATAAAATCAGTGTAATTGCATGATAGTTAGATGGGATGATCACTTGTAGATAATTAATTAGGACTTTACTTTTGTCTTAAATGTGGTTAGAATTTGAGGGCCGGGGTCTTTTATGTGTTCGCTTGTCTATGAGTCATTGCATGTTAGGGTCCTAAAATTTCTTGCTATGTTTGTGACGTTTTTAGGTAGTTAATTAGGTAATTAAAATCAACTCATATAACCCCCTTTTATTTTACACAATTATTGCATGCACCCTTCAATCCCCGGTTAGAATGATCCTTACTTCCTTAAATTACTACATCTATAGGGTTTTTATATTGAGTGCGTTAGACTAGGTTTTAAGTTGATAATTTGATGCTTGGTTTAGCGATATCAATTTTTGGCACTGTTGCCAGAAATTGAGAATTGTTTGTGATTTTTGTGTGTATATATGTAAATTAGCTATATAATGATATAATTATTTCTGTTTTTCCTGTTTTGGACAAGAAGTCGTTTAAAGTAATCGGATAATTAAAGATTAAGAAAACCTACCGTTGTGTACTAGCACAGAAAGTTATTCAATCTTCAAGGCTCCGAAAGTGATCTGCTACAAGAGTATGAACTATTACCGGATATGCATCGCTACTGAAGATGCAAGGCCGCTGCTGGACATATAAGACAAGAACTGTTACTGAATATGTAAGGTATGAACAACTATAGACGTGCAAGTGTGTTGGGATGATATGATCTTGCTTTGAGGATGAACAAGTACGATTATAAACAGCTACTAGTTGGCATGCACTGCTACTGAGGATGATCTGCTACTAGTATGGACTGATATTGATATGACAAACTGCTACTGATATAACGATTTGCTACTCATATGAGCTAGTACTAGACATGCATGGATGATGTACAACTAAAAATATGAACAGCTTCGGGTACTTGATACTGATGAAGGTAATGTTGGATTATGAACAAAGGTGGTTGGTAATCAAGATTTAAACATGCAATGTGGTTTCTAGGAACAAGTGGGTGATATGGATATGATATATGTGTGTTGATGATCAAGAGAAAATTGAAGTAGTAGTGGTAATAATAGAGCTTGAAGAATAAAGGATTGAAGAATTTGAAACATTTTATTGATCAGAGGATTTTTTACAAGAAGACTAGGGATGTAGAGAGTTTTTCTTCTTTTTCACCTCATACAAACTTTAACTCTTTTCTTTTATATAGAATTTCAGTATCAAAAATAAAATACGTCATGGAAGGCACACACTTTAAGACTGACACACATCTTACAAAGTAATAAAATATTTTAAAATAAATACGAGTTTTTGAAAATTGAAAACTCCATCTTTTGGTATTTAGGTCAGCTGTCCTTAGATGCAATTGTCCATGAAAGGTATAAGTGGTATGACAATCATATTCCCTGTATTCCCTCATTTCCGGACTTGGATCCTCTCTTAACTAAGAAACACCTAATTTTTGCCTAACCTTAATCTCAGCCATCCATTTGAATTGTATGGTCAGATGTCAATATCTTCCCTTTCTCCAATCTCAGTCATAAAAACATGTTGGCCTCTCTCTCTCTCTCTCCTCAGCGTACATAGCCGAAAAAATGAAAACAATAGCACTGCTCTAATGGTTAATCTGGATCATTGCCCAAAGTAGGGACATCAAAGACAGATGGGTTGTTTAATTTCTTTGTGATAGCAGGATTCGAATCCCTCAATCAGTCTCCGACCTCTCTAATCAACACCCTGGAATTGTACAGAATTGATTGATAATTATTATTCAAAGATTATCGATGAGCATAAGCCTATAAAACTGATATGAAATTTATTGGTTCGCAACACTGACATAAGAAATTTCTTAGAGGCCGTGTTCATGGGTACAACATCAATTTTTTAGCTTCGTCCTCTCGTGCCGATGACAATTTAAGAGGTTCTGTCATTGAGAGAGAGAGAGAGAGATATGTACAGTTCGGTTTTTGAGAAAAATGAATCCAACCGTCCATATGAAAAGAGCGGTCCAGATCATTAGATTAGACAAAAGTTTGGTGTTTTTTTGTTAGAAAAAGATCCGACTTCCTTATTTCCTTGTAAAATGTGATAAAAAAAATAAAAGAATTTATTTATTTTAAAAGAGTAGAGAAAAGAAAAGAACAGATAATAGAGGGAAAAAATAAAGTCAACAGCGAGTGTTGCTGCGATCTCTCTCTCTCTCTCCCTGGTTTCTTTGGGTGGTCGTCGTATAATAAATCAGAGCGAGACCAGAGAAAGAAGCGGATTCAGGAGAAAGGCGAGTAGCCCCTTAAAAAGACCATTTTGACCTTCGTCATCGGAGCTGCCCTCCTTCTTCTCTCTCGCGACTGCCGCCGACGTCACCATGAACGAGAAGGCCAGCGTCACCAAGGAGCTCAACGCCAAGCACAGAAAGGTCTCACCACTTCAAACCTCTCCTCTAATTTCTGCAATTGTTTAATTCGCCGCCAATCTTCTTCTTTTTTGAGATCGTTGATCTTCGATTTTGCGGTATTTGATACGTTCATGTAGTTTTGAATGGAATTTCTGGAATTTTAGAAATTTAATTTTGAACTGGTCGGATTTGGTGAGATTCGATCTATAGGTTTTAGGCACAAATTGTAGAAACTGATAGCATCAAGGATTGAGGAATTAGGAGAATCTTAAATGCCGAAACTGGAGATTCTGTTATTAGCTGAATGCCTGAATTTTAATAAAATCTTGTTTATTTTGAAATTTTGAATTGTGCCGAAGAACTATTGTGAGAGTGCATGACATACATTTGATTGTAATCACCGATTCTGATTCCTTGTGATCGATGATCATTTTAAAAGTCGGCGCTCCTTATGATTGTGATCAGATGTAATCACTGAGTGCTGTGTTTGTGCTTCTTGTTAGTAGTGCTTTGTATGGTTTCATGTTCAATTTATAGTTTCCCCACAATTTAATCGTAACAAAGAACAAGTTGCTATCTTCTGTTGCAGATACTTGAAGGACTTCTTAAGTTGCCAGATAATAGGGAATGTGCTGACTGCAAATCCAAGTAAGGAGTTGGAAGAATTCAGAGATTGTTTACATAATTAGATATGGAACAGTGAAGCATAAGAATGAAAATTGACTTGAAAGCAATGCTTCTTAAAGAAAACTTTCATGCTTGTGGCCTGTTCTGATTTTGAATGATTTGATTATTTTTCAGGGGTCCAAGATGGGCCAGTGTGAATTTAGGTATCTTTATATGCATGCAGTGTTCGGGGATCCACAGAAGTCTTGGGGTACACATATCCAAGGTGATAATTTCACTTTTACAACATGTTTGGTAGTATCGTGTAAACCGTAAGTTGGATAATCACCCCTCTTGACACACACACATCTCTGAACTTCATAACATAAACTTTTCAACTAACCCATGGTGGGATCATTCAGCATTATTATCATTTCCAGCCATATAAGATATGGCAACTGTGTATTAGCTCACATGTTCTTAGAAATCATATATATTTATTTCCTTATATTCACCGTTTTCTTTATAACGTGTGGCTTTAATATTTTTTAGTCACATGGAAATTAGTACCTAAGGACATATTACATATGCAATGGATCATTTGAATAATATCAGTATTGGTGCAGGTAAGGTCTGCTACGTTGGACACATGGCTTCCAGAGCAGGTTGCATTTATTCAATGTAAGCTTGTGTCTTTGATTATGCTACTAGCTCTACAGGTTGATGATTACTTTCCTTAAGGTTGACATAAACCTCTGTGACTTATACAGCAATGGGAAATGAAAAGGCAAACAGTTACTGGGAAGCAGAGCTACCTCCAAACTATGACAGAGTTGGTATTGAAAATTTTATTCGTGCAAAGTGCGTGCCCGTCGGTATCTCTAAGACAACTAGCTTCTTCTTTTGCTTTAGATTTTGTACCTAAGGTATTAGAATTGCTTTTGTAATCAATGGCGATGCACTTCAGGTATGAAGATAAGAGATGGGTCGCTAAGGATGGAAAACCACAATCACCCTCTAGAGGACATGAGGAAAATGCTTCCACTCGCTGGCAGAAATCTGTGGAAAGCAGTGGGCATGGGTATGTTGGAACTTCTGAGAAAAAATATGAGGAAAGGAAGAACATACAAACAGCTACTAGAAGAGACGGGCCTGCTGGCAGAATCAGTCTTCCTGTTCCTCCTAAAGGGCTTGAACATGTATGTAATATTTTGTTTCTTAGTTAATTCCCATCTCTGTTTACCTTTTGATTTCGTGGGACTATACCTGATAGCTATCACCTAAAGAGTTGTGGTTTTGGCTTTCAAATCTCAGCTATATTTTTAAGAAGGGTGCAAGTAATCTTCTCAACAAATCTTATTCAATAGGAACAAAAAATCATCTTAAAGAGTGCATTAATATATTACTCCTTTTATGGCAATTAAAAATTATTGTCCCCCAAAAGTATCTGGAATTATTCTTTGGAGTATACAGATTATATGTCCTTTAGTTGAATCATAAGAACTTTAGGTATCATGTTAGATGCACATAATTGTGCTTACAATTCCCTTGTTGTGCTTGTGGGACCAAACCCTGTTTGAGGACTATAATAAGCGTGCTCTAGAAATGTGCCACCTGGCCATAATGCATTGCCACAAGGGTGGCATGTACCAAACTGTATCAGTTGTGTGATAACAGTGCTGCAGCGTCTATGGCTTTCAGCTATTTGGAGTAGGCATGCACTAAATGTTAATGGATGGGAGTTTGTAGTTTTGATTATAATAGAGGCATTTCATATGGGTCTAGTGTCTTGTGCTATCACTCTCTTTTCTGTGAGAGGAGGGGGAAAGTGCTGTTTCTATTATCTTCTTTATCACCTTATTTCAAAAATTGTACTTTGACATTCAGAAATATTTGGTCTATCCTGTATCTACATTTTAACAGGTTGTAAATGTCGCAAAACCACAATCTGTCCAGAAGATAGAACCAGCAGTGCACCAGGCCGAAACACTGAAGCAATCTACTGACATTGCTCCCCCTCCAAAAGTTGATTATGCTACGGACCTTTTTGACATGCTCTCAGTAGATGGTCCCAGTGAGAATAGCTCAGAAGGAGCAGCACCAGCTGATGATATTGATGATTGGGCAGGTTTCCAGAGTATGTCCTTCCTTTCGTCTGTATCACCCAAACTAGCTTTCCTTTTCTCATTCATCCTGGCTGCTTGGTTCAAACTAAATGTCAGTATGTTGGGTTTGATAGTTGCTGGTGTGCCTAATCTGCAGTGGCTAATGAAGCATCTAAAGCTGAGAAAACCAGTCCTCCAAAAGCATCAGAAAGCAGTGTCAATTCTGCATCAGGAATCGAGGATTTGTTCAAAGATTCGCCATCAATGACACCTGCAGCAGAGAAACCCAAAAAAGATGTAAAAAATGATATTATGAGCCTGTTCGAGAAGGTTTGTGATGCCTTATAACGTACAATTACAATCCGTTTCGAAATCATTTTATTCATTTGATATTATATGATTTAACAGTACTTGTTTGTTTGGCTAGTTTGTTAAGATGGTTTTGCTCTATTCCTGATGTTTGATTTATTTATATTAATATGTGGTCTTCTAACTCAGTCTAATGAATGCTCTTAAAAGTTTTGTAGATATATGATATCTTATGATGGTTTGAATGTTTGCAGTCCAATATGGTGTCACCATTTGCTATGCATCAACAGCAACTTGCAATGTTGGCTCAGCAGCAGTCTCTTCTCATGGCTGCTGCTAAATCTGGTGGTGGTGACCAAAAGTTTCCGTGCACTCAACAACCTATATTGAATGGAAGCAATTTACCCTCCCAACAGCAACTTGCAATGCTGGCTCAGCAGCAGTCTCTTCTCATGGCTGCTGCAGCTAAATCTGCTGGTGTGGACCAAAAGATTCCTGGCATTGCTCAGCAAGGTGTGTCAAATGGAAGCAATTTACCCTCACAAAGTTGGCCAAACATTGGCTACCAATTTCCTGGAATGAATGTTGCCCAGGTAAGGTCCATAGACGGTTAGGCTAACTTAATCAGGTAATGTTATTTCATCTATCTGCATCTTTTGATGACCGTGTTGTTTATATTTTGTTGTTTATGTCTCAGATAACGACGGGGGGAGCAGCAAATCCAATTGGAAGCTCTATGCCACATTCAACATCTAGGTATGTCATAAATTTCTGCCCACCTGAGTTTGAGTTGCAACATAAGTAGACTATGTTGCCTGGGGATTCTTGGTCAAATTCGATGGAAAATATCCCTAGGATATTGAGCAAGGGAACATATTATTATAGTATTATCCTTGTGGTGCCTATTTTCTCAACTGTTCATATTTGCTTTGATGTTGATATATGCCACCCCACCCGCACCCCACACCCAATATAAGGGCTGTGGTTTCGCTTACTGGTTTCTGCTAGAACTGAAAGTTGGGGAAATATCCCCATGTTGTAATGGATTTCAGCTATGTACCTATGGTAATATGTCTTGGGTGTTATTTTCTTCTTCTTTTTCCCCTTTTGTGGGAGAAGCAGTATTCCTTTAATATAATGGCTTCACTTAATACTTTAATAGACATAGTTTTGCTTTTTGTTTAAAGCATCCTTCAGTCATTGTAATGGTGCATTTAGTTGTCCTTCATTAGCAATTTGGTACATCTCCCAACAGCTCTAGAGTGTATTCATAGGTGTTAAGGAAATGAATAAATATAATGAACGTATCTGTTCATTTTGACGTATGTTCATGCTTCTCTTTTGTAGCTTTTACTCTATGCCTCAAGTTCACCAAGTTAATGGCGTGACAGATCCTGGAATGAATAAACCTCAGTTGCTGGCTCCAACATCGGCTGCAACTTCTGCTACTTCAACCCTATTAGGAAAAGATTACGATTTCTCTTCATTAACTCAAGGGATGTTTGCAAAACCTTGATGACCCTTGGAGGGTGATGGTTCGACATCTCTGCTATACCATTTAAAAAAAAAAATCAAAGAAAATCACAGGAAAATATTACTTTGTTTACCCCCTTTTCCACCTGTACTGGGGTTTGTAATCTATCTGTAGAGGCAGTGCCACCTTTTGTCTTTCCATCTTTTGGTGATTACTTCATTTGTATGGTTAGAACTATTTGAGAATAAGATGGGTTTAGATTGATCAAAATTATTTTCTTTCCTCCCAACTTTCTCTGGACCCAAAAGTAAAGAAATCGGGAATACTTGTTCGAAGCTATAAGCAGACTTGGTTCTGCCCTCTTACTACTAACATCTTTCTCAGTTGTATTTATCGGCCACTGCTCTGGTGTCTGAACCACATTATTGAGTGGCGTAATCTGATCTAGTAGAATCGACTAGACTAGTCCAACTTTCAAAGATGAAAGCAGTCTACACATTTGTTTGAAAATGCTGGAAGTTAAGACCACGGTGGATATTTTCAGTAGGGACTAGGAGCCATAATGCTCGGTAGCACCTGCATTAGTGATCGTTCTATGGTTGATGGAATAATGGTCTTCCTCGGTCTGCATTTTCGAAGCAAAACTTCGGGTATCAGGAAGTCTGCGTTTGGATCAGTTGCATCACTTCTCGACGCTTCCCACAAGTATAAAGCCTGTTTTGCATGACAAACATCACTAACAACGAACCAACATGTTTACTTACTCTTTGGGGGAAAAGGAAATATGACTAGTTACACTGTCGTGCTTTATTCAAATTTGTACAAGAATTCCTGTTGTTTCATCCCAGTTTTGTTTCTTTTTCAGCTTTGCAGCATACATGTTACGAGTTGAGATAGCATTGATACTATGATAGCATTGATACTATGACATCGATCAATACAGATATCATTACATTCTGTACAAGTGATTCTGTGTTTTCTTTTTACCCATGTCGCAAAATCTACATTGTCATTGACCCCATTGTAGTAGCTGGGAAAAGCCTATCCAAGAACGTATACACTCCCCCTCCCAATAGAAGTGCACCGCTGTTAGAACAAGAAAACATAACCGCGTTAGCAAAAGCCATACATACAGTCAAATCAAATTATTTGGGAAATAGGCACATGAATCATGAGAATGCATTCTTTTCACGGTTTCAGTCGGGTGGAGATGAATGCTTAGTTATCATGTTAGACTGTCAGAGAGGTACATAAAGGTTTTAAGGAGTACCTGATTGGGTTGATCCATGCTGAATATTTGCGAAATGAAAGCAGGCTCTGCAAGAACAAGGGCTTTCTCAGGACATGAGAAAAGAAAGCTTAATTTTTTTGTAATTATACACGATTCAGGGAACACATGGTCAAGTCAGGTAGAGACAGAATAGCAATAAAGATGGTTAAAGCTTTCACTTTCCCTTCTACAAAACGGAATAAATCTAGTGACAAAAGATATATACCTGCAATGCTCCAGCAAAAGAAGCAGCAAGGAGCAGAGGAGCAACATAACCAGTTGTGTACGTCAAAAGTAAGCTGCCTCCAATAATTGGATCCTGTCATAAAAATTGTCATCTTATTGAGAATATGCCCGACTAAAACGTAAAGACCAAATAGAAAATGAAACCTGATCTGGACATCAAATGTCTATTGTTTGCAAGAAATTATACAGCATTGTTGATGGAGATCATAAAAGAGGAAATGAACTGGTAAATTAAACATTGCCCCTTATCTGCCTAATTACCATTAATGTTTACTACAAAGAATCATTGGTTTTGTTCTAAATATCTGGTTATCCATAACCTTGAGTTGACAACAAAGTTTCTCAAGGCTAACAGCTTTTGCCCGAACATCAGTCTACCAGGCAATAGAAGAAGTGTTACTTAAAAGATCGACATTATTATGTATTTTGTATCTCATGTAAACACAAATATCAGCCATCAAACATTTAATTTACCTTGGATGTTGCAACATATCCTAGCAGAGTGGCCAGCACTGGTGTACTGCATGGAGATGCCGCTAAAGCAAATGTAAGTCCAGCTAGATATGCTTGAACACCTAGCATGTCATATTTATCCAAGTTGAAATAGTAAGATATTCTAGCCAACCAACTTCTATCTAAATAAAAAAGTTCAGAACAATAGAAAGAAGTTACTTGATGGAAAGTTAGCTGCAGCTGCCCGGGGATCAAAATTGTCAAAAAAGGATGGCAGCTGTAATTCAATAACCTGCAAAGTAAATTAACAAGATGATTTAATAAGATTGCGGGATAGAGTAAACTCAGAATTTCCATGTCAATTAAGACCCTTAAGCTAAACATCAGACTTCAAGGGTATTTCTTGGAGAAACAAAAAGTGAAGGTGATAAACATTGGATGGTTAAAGAAAATGACGAATATGGTGCAAGCACATAATTTTTTTTTTAAAGGGGCACATAAATTAATACCTCTAGGAGATTCAAGCCCATAACAATTGCTAAACCTGAAGCAGCCACAGGTAATCCTTGCCCTGTCTGTCCGTATGCCTTTCCAGCAAATGAGGCTACTATGCCCAAGAGTGCAAGTGTAGTTGCCAATCCTAAGGAGAATGCAATAGAATCCCCAATAACCTAGTAAAAAAAAGAACACATTTAACTCATGTCATAGTTCAAATGTTTGTGTACAGCTTTCAGGAGCAATCATAAGTAAAGCAGACATCAAAGTCAGATTTCAAAGGTAACACTGCCCACTGCTCATATAATTAAGGGAATCTGAACAATTGTTGTCAATGTCCAAGTGAGTGAACAAGAGTAGGTGATTAACAATTGTTTAGTTGACAAACCTGATATATAATGAACACATAAAAAAGACAAACTGTACACTGACCTATTTAAATAATTCCGAAATGTTTTACTGTGCATAACAGTAGGGCAAGCTTAAAACAGCCCTATTTAGTTATACTAATAATAATAATTATAAAAATAATTATAAGAATAATAAACCAAGATGAACTAGGAATTAGAGAACTGATAAGAATTTGGACAACAGACGAACTATAGGGATTAGGGGACTGATAAGATGTCACACCTGTGCCCTACTTTTCCCCGAACCAAATGCTCCTGCATGATTCCAATCAATCCATAAACCAGCATTAGAAGGGATGTGTGGAACCCTCAACAAAACCATGAGATAAAAGACAAAAAAGGCATACCTATATATCCGAGAGTCAGCGGTAGAACGCTGAGAGTACAAGGAGAAAGGCTAGTCACAAGCCCGGCACCAAATATAACTGCCAAACTGTAAAGATGAGTGAGCAATGAGAAATAGATTCCTCAACAGAGAAGCTGAGTATAAAGTTATCAACATCTTCAAAAACTTGTGAAAACATTGGTGTGGAAGTGAACCTAGAGAAACTGAGGGATGCTAACTGGTCTTGAACAGCTTCATTTGCTTGTTGTCCACTAGTAAATAGGAAGCCTCCAAACCAATCTCCAGCTCCTCCATCAGCAATGTCATAAACTGACACATCACCTTCCTGACTAGGAAAAGAATTCTAGTTCCTGAGATTATATATAAGAAGTATAATTTGGATACAGATTTTCAAAATAGAATGAAGAGCAGACAATTATTCAAATTCTCATGTCCCTTGATTTAAAACTACTATAAGTGTATATCACTATAATTACATATACTATGATGACTAACTAGGTTAATAAAATTGAGAGAAAGTAATAAAAATAAAATCAATTACTGGAGATGTCAGTGCTTAAGCAGAAAAAAAAAATTATCACCATGATATTCCCTGTAGGTACAGCCTTTGCCATGTCTGCGAAGACCAAATTTCCAACTGAAACATTCAAAATAAGCAATCATCACTGACAAGCAAGTTTGTCAAAATCAATTGAGCACCATTAAGCCACCAAGTGTCAGAACTCAGAAGTAAAAGTGAAAAAGATGTAAATGCAATATACATGTATCATGTCGATATGCAAGTGAATGATATGTAAATTATATAATCAATTTCCTAACCACATGTAAACGGACACTTTCCTTTTATTTAACATAATTAGATGAAACAAAAGAACCATCAGGCAAAAATTGTGTTGCATCAACAACTGAATCCTAAAAATTTGAACTTTGAGTAAAACCATTCACAAAACTCTAGAGCATATCTGAGCAAACACAAAAGGTGAAACACACTTCGAGAGCAAAGCTGACGAAACACATTTGCAGCAAAAGAAAAGGGTCGTTACCCGCCATGGCGTTCACAAATGTCTTAATCTGAAAGCTGCTGCTTCCATCATTCTTCACCAGTGGTGCGAGATCTCGGCATACATCCTGGGGTGCCGAATCGCCCTTCAGCGCTCTGATAGGCACCAAGTATCTACCTTGAAGATAAAAAATTGTGCTAGATTGCATTAGTATGTATCCACACATTGAGTATAACTAACATACACAATCATGAACATATGTACAAAAGACAGAATTGAATTTCAATTTCAAAAGACAGACAGAACAGATTCAGATGAATTCCACATATCAGAATCGTAAGCTACTCACAATGACTGGTTTTCCGACGAAAATTGCTGCTTGGAGTAGTGAATGAAGTGCCACAATGGTTGAGAGTCAAATTCATCTGTAGAATCATGACACACACAAAAATCTCAAAACATAGAAGATGTCCAATGCAGCTCAATATGAGCACTGGAAACAGAATATAGTAAAAGATTGAAGTTGTCTTGCTTTACGTCGAGTTTGGGAGTTTTGGATGAGAGAGCAAAAGCCAGGAGGGAAGCTATGGCGGCGAGTGAGATAGCGTCAAATGGTGGGAGACTGTTAACGACGACGATATATATAGCGTCGTTAATCGTTTTTGGTCATGATTGCAGGCTGTGAGAGAGTGAAAGATTTGGAACCCGTGGAATGTTTGTTAGGCCTATATAACCAGCCCAAGTCCAGTTCTGTATTTTAGACTAATGGACGGGTCCAATCCGGCCCAAATAGAGGGCAAGAATTATGATTTCTATGCCCTAATTCCTTGCCAGTAGAAAATATATAGAGCATTTTTGCCATAGCAATATATATATATATATATATACACACACACACGCGATGCGTTACATACAATTTAAACTTGTAATACGATTATTTTAGAAAAAAAATGTCAATAAAAAGAAAAAAAAAATGGCGTACAGTTAGTTTCTCCCTAATATTAAGGAAAATTAGAAGGCATCCAAATACCCCACAGAACAAGAAGATGCAAAACCCTGAAGAAGCCCTCCATGGCGGCCATCCAAGTCTGCTTCCTTTGTGGAGCAAGTCAACAGTGTTTGCATCCATGCGACGTTATCAAGACACTCTCCGTTCGCTGCAACGGGGGTGCGGCAACCAATGAAAAGACTCAACCCCGATTTAGTTTCCTAAACCGGAATCAAACCCCTTCTGAAAACACGAACTTGCAAAAATCATAGGAATTTCGGCGGAGTTTCATTATATCGCGGAATTACCATTAACCTGCACCCGAAAACACACTTCATCCTATGCCACAAAAGCCAAACCGTGGGCACCAATCCCATCCGGATTTCTAAAAATCATAACATAATATAAAATAATAAACAAAACTGTAACTTTATAGAAATCCGGAAAAATCATAAGAAAATATAATCATCAGAGTATTCAGAGCGACTTCTAGTATATATATATATACATAAATACACAGCAGTAGGCTAAACAAGAAACCTACTGAGAAAGAAAGGTAGCTCGAACACTAAGCCTCCGACTGCGACGTGCGACACCAAAATGCGAACTGCAAACTGGGTACGGAAACCGAAAAGCCCAGGGGAAAGGCAAATAAAATCGTTAGAGTGAGTGGACGAAAATAAACATATGCCTTTCACCATTTACATAACATAAAAATAATGCGAGTTCTTAAAATAAATAGAGGTGTCGGGCGAATCTCTCAAACCCGACGGTGATAGACTAGGCGAATCTCTCAATGCTAGTGGGCACATCAGGCGAATCTCTCAAGCCTGGAACTGGACTACCGGTGATCAGCCGAGTAGTCAATGCATCGATACTAAGTAAATGCCATCACCAATAAAACATAAAACAATATCTCCAAAACAATAAATAATCTCAATACTGTACTGGAAATAAATACTGAAACCAAGAACTCGCTACGACAGTATAAATAAATGTCCACTCATAGATAAGCACAGC
Source organism: Geum urbanum (assembly GCA_946800695.1). Taxonomy (NCBI): domain Eukaryota; kingdom Viridiplantae; phylum Streptophyta; class Magnoliopsida; order Rosales; family Rosaceae; genus Geum; species Geum urbanum. The sequence goes on along the minus strand of OX326998.1, from coordinate 67,909,637 downwards.
GCGCAAACGCGCTATTCCCGAGATCCGACGGAAGATCCCTCGCCCAATGTACAATCTCGATCCCCTGAATAATCACAAAATATCACTGATCAAAATCACAATTCAATACTCTGAACCACACCTCGGAAACCAACCATTCCCGAAAATATAGCTCGGATAACAGAAAACTCGTCGAAAACCCCAAATATACTCCACAAAACCTTCGACTTAAAATTCACCACTCAAATCAACTCGAAAACCTCAAGGCGACGATCGGGGCGCGATTACGAGAAAAACGGCATAAAACTTGACAAAATCCAAAAAGTCAACGCCTCGCCGGAACTCCGCCCCCGCCAGCGGCGGCGCGCCGTCACCGGAGAGATTTTCAGGCGAGGAAAGCTCATATTTCTTCTCCTCCTCGAGCCCAATACTTTTCTCCACTACCACAACCTCCAATTCCGCCGTAATTCACAGGAAAACAACTCAAAATCTATGCCGGAATTCTCCCTCTGGTCACCGTTCCTAATCACCTCAAACCTCAACCAAAATCAACATTAATTACCCAGAAATCATCATATAGTTGAGGGGAACCTTTCCCCCCACAACCCCGACACCGATTCTCGCCGGAATCCGGAATCCGCCACCTGATTCCGGCGAAATTCCCCAATTTCAACCTCTCTGTTCTCCCTCAATTCACCATCAATTCCAACTAAATCAAGTCCTAATCATTAAAAAATTACAAGGGGAAGCCATACCTACCAAAACTGTGGCCGGAAGTGGCCGAAAACGTCAAGTCCGACGGTGAAAACGAACCGGGTCAACTGGACCCACTCAGTCAACGCGGGTCAGCTTCAGTCAATGCTGGTCAAACGGCCCAAAATGCAACCATTTGAAAAGTTTTACGACTATTCGGCTATTTATACGTCGCAAATCAACTCTATCCACAATTCGGATAACTCAAACTCGAACGGATAAACATGACTAACTCGGCGATAATTTCTAATATTCATTTTATATTCCTCAATTATCCAAAAAACCCTTGGAAATCTCCCACGAACTCGAAATCAAATTCTCTACATTTCCCACGAACAAACCCAAATCAAATTCGTGTCCGAATATTAAGTCGTGAACGAAGTTGCATATCCGATTAATTTCGATAAACCTCAATTACTCGTAAAACTAGCAGATTAAACCGATTACTATACCAATTCCGGTCCGGGTCGTCACAACCAATATCGATCTCTTCGACATTTTGGGTTGATGAGATCATTTTGTTGCTATCTCTTCTCGAATTTCCTCGGTGAGGCAGGTGGCGATGAGGAATCGGGATCTATGGCATAGTTCTCTTTCTCGGCTGGTCTGGGAGTGTGGGATACGTGCGTCGTTCTTTGTGGTTGATCGACATTCTACAGCCAGGGGTGGTCGAGTTGGTGGATCCGACGAGTCTAACTCGATCGCTAAAAAGATAACAACTTCTTCCAAGGAGGTTTCGGCTGGGATCCGGGCGGGGCTATTGTTGCCGGTGGTGGCCCGTCACTGATTCCGCACCAACGTTGCGGCAATAGGCGTTGGAGGATCGCGTCAGACCCTGAAGGATGGCACCGGACCTGGTGGCCATGTTGCGGTGGTTTGCTGCCTTATCGGCTGGTCGGATGGCGCTGATGTCGGTCTCCCAAGGCTCAGGTGGTGTGTGGCGGCCCGATTTCAATTTTGGATTTCTGCAGGGTCCACTAGTCTCCCCCCGGGCTTGGGCCTTTGGGAGGCTTTGGATCTTCTATTGGGCTTCTCATTGGGTCCTACCACCTCTATGGGCTTTAATCCACTTTCTCCACTTCTGGGGATTTCATGCCTAGGACCCCGGCGTCGTTGCAAGGCTTTTCTGCCCAGATATGCATTTTTGGCATCAGATTTGGGAACCAGGCATAGCCGGAGTTCTTTGGAACTGGACAAGATCAATCGTTGCAAGATGTCAGCACCCTACTATCTGCTTGAAGCATAGTGAGGGATTGGCAATCGATGAGGTATACTGGGACATTGGGCAGAGTGAATCATTGGCTGATTTGGTAGCACATTTAAACTCGATGAAGTATTGTGTCTGGTTCGTGGCACCAGGTCGTACGGTATACCCAGCGAATGAGGAAGTTCAGTTCATGCTTTTGTTTTCTATTATCATGTTTTACATAGGTTTATTTTATTTTTATTTTTTATAAGTTAAATTTTTACAGTTTCACCTCAATAAAAAAAGGAAAATTATTTCCTAGATTCTAGCTTCTTTTCTATTTCCTTTTTGTAATTTTTTTATAAAATTTTTATTTATCCTTGAAAAATTTAAATGTATCAAATTGATTGTCAGTTAAAAGATTATTTTTGTAAAAAAATAAAATCTATTATGGTTGACAACTTGAGTTTTTAAATTTAAATTATTGTATAGAAGACCAACTCGGCCCTTATAATTCTAAAACATACAAAAATAAAAGATTTGATTTTGTAAAAAAAAAATCTTATAAAAAAGGCGGTGCAGTAATACTCAAATCTCTGTTAATAAAACAGATGAATACATACTCAAGGGGGCATATCGAATAATAACAAAACTGACCCTATCACAAGTCGAGACAAAGAGAGTTAACATACTCCTAAGTATTCATATATGGTAGGCATGTCAATCTCAATGAAATTAACAATCCTCTAAAGATGCATATAAGCCAGAACTTTAAAACCTAAACAATCGTCTCCTTGTCCCTAACAACAGGGTAAGAAGTCTCAACCGGATAAGTCAACATCAACGGCTCTGCAACAAGATTCATCACTTTCTCTTTTCATTTGGTTTTTGACCCCAAAGGGCACCCACGACGTTTCTTCTTCCCATCATTATGAACCGAAGTATCATCTAGAGTCTCCACAATACCCAAAGAAGCATGGCAAGAAATCTCAACCGGATAAGTCAATCTCAACGGCTCTGCAACAAGATCCACCACTTTCTCTTTCTGTTTGATTTTTGCCCCCAAAGGGCGTCCACAACGTTTCTTCTTTACATCATTCTGAACCAAAGTATTATCTAGAGTCTCCACAATAGCAAAAGAAACAGGGCAAGAAGTCTCAACCGGATAAGTCAACCTCAATAGCTCCACAACAGAATCTACCACTTTCTCCTTCGGTATGAACCCTACAGAGGCATCCACTTGAAGTGTTTCACTGCCTACATTGACGTCAACAACTGTATCACTATGTCCTATTGATGTCTCTGTATTATGTTGTTCTTCAATTTGCGGTGCTTGAACTTTTGATGCTTCAGAATCCAAAGGCTCAACAATATTCTCAGTAGGGCTAGAACAAATCAATGAATCTATCTTGGACTTGAAAACTACAATAAATAAAGAACTGGTTAGAGTCAATAGTCACTCTCATTTTTATTGCTAAATCAAACTTTCTTACAAGTTCATCAATGTCAAAATCATGCCCGATGAAAAGAATATAGAAAATAAACTACTACGTATTATTTTCCATTATATGCGTAATAGTTTGGTTTCAAGTGATTAGAGACAAACATAAAATTTTAAACTTGAAGAGCTTAGTTCCATGTTTGTACAAGTGTTTTTCTGTTTTTTGTACTCAGCCTTAAGGTTGGAGTCTCCACCGGTAGTTTTATCAGGTTTTTTTTTTCAAAAATTTAATCAACCCGAAAATTATTTTTTGGAGAATTGTGCATCTGATCTTTTAGCATATGAGAGTAATATCAGGCTGATCAACCACTACACTACCAAGAGTTGGTAGTTATATCAGGATTTCTTTCTTGGAGCTTGATAAAACTCCAATTTGTTCAACAACAAAAAAAGATCGTTGGAGTGTAAGTAGTTCATTCATATTTTTCAGAATATCCTTTACTTTTACACTCATTGTTTGATAATAATGTAGTTGCAATTTGGTAGGTTAAGCCTCTAGAACCTTGGCTTAAAGCACAAACCGAGTCCTAAGAAAAGCATGGAGAAAGGGAGACAATGATTCTTATTCTGACTATTAGTAGATTGTCTAATATTTAGCTAATACATCAGCTGTGTGCTCTCGCCAAAGGACTGTTCTTGGCTGCCCAAGCGTGGGCAGTAATGTCAGAATTCTTCCACTCATAATTAAACACGTGGCAATATTACTCGCTCCTCATCAACTCACTCCATAAAAATAGTGCATTCTTGCTCACACCCCTTAATTAAGGTATGAGCATGAAACTCCCTTAAATTTGTGTCACCTCATTAGAGTCTAACCCATTGGTAACCATCTATATATATGTTTATTTTTGGAAAAATTATTTAAAACCCAAAAATCACATTTGGTTTCCAAAAAAACTCAACTTATCACATCATAGTAAAAAAAGGCTCAACTTATGACCCATATTTTTCTAAAAAAAGCTCAGCTGACATCATTTTCTCCAAAAAAAGCCCAAAAAGTTATAAAACAAAATGTTCACCTTCCGATTTTGCCCTTCTTTTCCTAATTTGAATTCTTGTCGTAGTTAACAGTTCACAGATCTCTCTCTTCCCTCCTCAGTTTTTGCCGGCAAAGAGAGAATCGTTCTCTCTCTCTCTCTCTCTCTCTCTCTCTCTCTCTCTCTCTCTCGCAATCACTATATAGAAATTTATTCGACACAATTGATGATTTCATATGTTGAATTATGTTGTACATCCAATTTCAATATATTTTTGTATATGATAGATAATTTGAATTTATGTTAAACGAAACTATTTCCATACGTAGTTGTATTACTCGATTTCATGAAAATATTGATTAGCTTAATCATATTGCTCCTCAATTTGGTCTGGATCTGATTTTGGTTCTGAAGATCTGTTTGGATATATGTTAGAGTATTAGTCTGGCTATTTGTTTGTCTACTTTTATGATAACTAATCTGTTGGAAGTATCAGACCTAACTGTTAGTTAACCAAAACTGTTACATGCGTTTCTTCAACTATTTAACGACTTTTTAATGTTTTTGTGCAGTATATTCAATGGCAACAGTAACATCTACAATCATTGTGAAATATATTCACGGTCGAGAAGGTGTGATGGATATTTTAAGTGATGACATCACACTTACTAACATTGTGGATACTGTCCTTCAACGATTCAAATCACTGAACAACTCAAACTTGATGTACAAGTACTGTATCTCACCAGAGGATGAACACATTTTTCGGAAAACTGATCGTGACGTATTTTTGATGATGTTTTCTCTCCAAATGCTAAATTCAAAATATATTGATATCAGAATCACTAACCTGAATGAGGTAGCACATCCAGAACTCATTTGAATATCTGTTTGCATATCAACTTGAATATCTGTTTTCATATTTTGTTAAGCTAAACATGTATACCTTTCCTCTTTCCAACAAATAACTGTAAATGTCAGTTCCAACCAATCAGTTTGTAGCACACATAACGAAAACTCAGGGCAGGATGTGCAGATGGATGACTACATGGAAATTAGTAATGTTCCTGACGTTGGTTTTGGATGCTTTCGAGAAGAGGGGACAAATGATTACATGACAATACTATGGGAAAAAATGATACAAGAAAAGGGGCATAAATTCTTAGGTGGTGTGACTGAATTCAGGCTAAAACTCAAAAAGTACTCAATTGAAAATGGATTCAAGTTTACATATGTGAAGAATGAGCCGACACGCATAACTGTACATTACAAATACAAAGGCGATAAATGTGAATGGTCTGTGTAGGCAAAATTATATCAGGCGAATGGATAATTTTACATCACTGAAATCAAGAATAAGCATACATGCAAAGAGAATGTCCGGAAACAAACTAGTGAGATGATGAAATATAACATAACTAGTTGTTGAAATATTTGTCTAACATAACTAGCTGTTGAAATATCTATTTAAAGAATTCTTCATTTGCGTCAATTATTTTCTATACTTGAAACTTATTATTTCTTCAATACTCAGCTCAATCGTTAAGGATAAACTGCGCACTGATCCTAATAAGGGAGTCAAGGCCTTACAGAAAGAAATTGATAATGACTAAAACATGCATTAAATAAACACTCAACACATAATTCAATCATACAATTTAAAACCTATAGATGTAGTAATTTAAGCAAGTAGGGATCGTTTTAACCGAGGATTGAATGGTGCATGCAATAATTGTGTATAAAAAGGGGGTAAAAGAGTTGATTTTACCCTAGTTTATCTACCTAAAATGCCACCATATAAACAAGTACTCCTAACACTCTAACATCCATAAACTTATAGACAAACAACACATAAAAGACTCCCAAAAAATACTAGTTCATGTTATGACAAAAATAAACCTAATTAATTATTTACAAATGATCATCTCATCCTAACCAACATGCAAATTATATTAATTTAATCCTCCTATTATCTACGAAATTTACAAATCCTAATTCCAATTTCATGTTATGATATTTATGCTAATTGAATTAAAGTGCAATGACCACATCTAAATACCTTAATCAAAACATCGAATTTAAACAAAGATAGGGACTAACATGCAATGACTGCATCTAAACGCCCTAGTTACCCTATTCTCTACCCAAACCGAAGCATTAAGTTCAACACATAACATGCAAAAGAAAAAAAAGACTCATTAACACATGGAAGATATATTGAATTCAAAAATTGTATAAAACCAAAATAAACATAAATTCACCAAATTCACACACAAAGAAATACAAAAACAAAGGATCCTATGGAGTAAAAGTTCCATGTTTACACTTTTTATTTCGTGACAGCACTGCAAACTCAAAGGCAAAGAGGAAGCTTTGGTGGAGGCGCTGAAAATTTGAAGGCGGTGGTGATGATGTAGTCGGACATGCTTTGGAGAACTTTGGTGGAGGAGAGTTTGTGACTATTTTGGTGGAAAGAGGGCTAGAATGAGAGATGATCCAGATTTGGGATGAGCCTCTTGTATTTATAAGCTCATATCAATTAGTTTCCTCTCAAAACAAGGTTCCCTTGCTCCACCTGGGTAGAATTAGCAGTCTACAAAGAATCGCACTTTCCTGGAGTTAGACCTCCAAAAATTATGATTTTGGTGTCGTTGAAAAGAAGACTCGAAGAGGTTTCCAACCATAGGTCGATCACTGTCTAACTCCTCTTGAGTTATTCCTAGTTATCGATTCCTCTTTCCTTATTCTTCACGTTTTCCTTTTCCTATTCAACTTGGGAATCTTTTTCTTGCCAAAACTTGTGGTCCACGAAATTGGTTGACTTGTTCTTCAAGTTTGGTCATTTCAAATGGTATTTTAATGAATTTGGTCCATCTTCATTTGTTCTTCTTCAAGATCCTTCCGGAAGCTTCCAAATCTTAGCCAACATAGGAAATGTTTTCCTAGTCAACTAAGGATTTATTTTTCTCTTCAATTTTTCTTCTTCTTCCTTGGAATTTCGAACCAATTTCTTCTCTCCAATATTTTCTCGTGATTTGCATGCTTGTAGACTCCTTTACTCCGTCTCTTTTGATAAATATCTAAAAACAACAAAATACATTAAAACTAATAATATTAAGTAACAAGGCACAAATATAGGAAATGAGTAGATCAAATTTCTCCACACTTAAACTTTGTTAGTCCCTTAGCAAACACTAATTTAAACTAAGACTCAAAAACTTTTCAACATATAATAATCCTAAAAAATTTCATATTTTTCACTAGTATATGTTGAAAACAAAACTAAGCCCTTTAACTAAAAATTTCAAAAATCATGACAATCACAAAGTTTAAGCACAAGGAATTCAAGAGTTAATAAAGACATTCTCATACATGAACAAGTAAGACTTAGATGGAAACAATGGTGATTTAAAAGCTATGCATGCACTAGAAAAGTTCAAAATTCTCACATGGATACACTCATCATCTTTTCACTCATGAAAAAGAGTTTTTACTCAAGGTATATGTATGCAAATCAATAAAACCTCATGAATAAAAATAATTACTTGCACAAATGAACCCAAACCATATGCTTACTCATGTGATTAACTCCACAGATCAAAGACTACTCATCTTAAGGATCATAAAGGACTTGAAAGGGTTGTAATGGGGCTAAGGCTAAGGCATTCAAAAATTTGGATAAGTGATGTTTAAGAAGGTTCCAAAGACTTAGTCTAGCTCCAAAATCTTGGCAAATTCCTACACCATCTCTTTTCTAACGTCACCAGTGCCAACTTTTAAGCACAAGGGCTAGATATCATCTTGTTGGGTCTAGACTTCATTCTAACCTTCCTTTGAGATTTGTGAACAAGACAAATGCCATATTTCTTCACTATTGGGCCTTCAATTTAATACAAACTCCAAATTTACAAGTATGGGGGACATTAATTCAAACTTTAAACACTTAAGAACTTATTGTTGGAGAGCTTTTGAATTTTTTTTCTTTTCTCTTCATGCTCTCGATTTTTTTTTCGGCAATCACTTTTTTTTTTGGGACAAATCTATCCCCATACACACATCTTCCTTGAAAATTCTCCACCAAATCGTCATCTTCAATGTTGCTAGCTTCGAAAATTCTCACCAAGTCTCCGGAACAAAGGTAAGGATACTCTATACTAGGCTAAGTGTTTAAATAAATATGGTGATGCATGAAAAGCTTAATGTGGGCTCAAAATAGTTTTCTAAGGGTGTCGCAACTCGTGCGCACATACAGAACACATGGCTATTTGGCAAAAGTGGTGGTAAAATCCTAAGTGCCTTTAATCATATCCAAAATCAGAGTATGTAATGACTATAAGCTTTGAAAATCAACATGAGCAAGCTCTAGCAATCTCTAGTTCATTAAAAACTATGGCAAGCAATTATAAATAAAGCACAATTAAACTAGGCATATAAACCTATAAGCTATGAAAATCACTCAAGAAATAAAGCACAATTAGCTCAAAAACTCACATAGGTTTAAATAATTTAAACTTATTCTAGCATGTGAATTCTGTACCAAACTTTAATAGCTATATCTACTACATGTCAATGCAATCAAAACATCTCTATTAACAAAAGAATTCTAATAATTAGTGATTTAAATACCATGTAAATTCTTTGTTTCGATCCAAAATCATCATAGACTAGTTAAGAACATCCTAAGACTATGAAAAACACTAAAATAAACTAAAAAAAACTACCTAAAAATTTATAAAAATAAAACCCACGAAAATTATACAAAAATAATTTTATTTTAGGGCCTCATCCGCTGAAAATTCTTTGTCCGCCCAATTTTTTAAATTTATGACTCTATAAAGTTGTAAACCTCTCCCCCACACTTAAATCCTACATTGTCCGTAATGTAACTAAGCAAAAACATAGAATCAAGCATGGAGAAATGATTTTACCAAAAATAACTAACTAATTAGCACACCAGCAAACTAATTAATAAAGAGGAAGAGAAAAGAAAGCAAATCTGTTTGTCGATCCTCCATTGGGTTGCCTCCCAACAAGCACTTGTTTTTTAATGTCTTACAGCCTAGACATGATGCTTTTTTAAGTACATTGAAATGGCCGCTTCTTGCTCAACGTCATCCAGGATGTTTATGTGACGTTGGCATCTTCTAATGATACTCAAAATTATGTATAAAAATCACACAAAATGCTGAAACACACATAAACATGAATGCAGTATGATATATAATAAAAATGCAATGCAAATAATGCAATGTAGAAGAAAACGACGAAAATTTTTGAAAGGACCCAACCCCGATTTAGATGCCTAAACCGGAATCAAACCCCCCTTCTGAAAACACGAACCAACAAAAACCATCAAAATTTCGGCAGAGTTTCGTTACTAACGTGGAATTACCATTACCTGCACCCGGAAAATACACTTCATCCTATGCCACAAAAATCAAACCATGGGCACCAATCCCATCCGGATTTCTCAATATATCAACAGTAACGTAAAGTAATAAATATATCTGTACTTTACTGAAATCCGGAGTAAAATCGTATAAAATATACAACAGAATACTCAGAGCAACCTCTAATGTATAATCATATAAGTATACCACAGTAGGTAGAACAATAAACCCACTGGAAGAAATAAGGTAGCTCGAGCACTATGCCTCTGACCACGACGTGCGACACCAGAGTCCGAACTGCAAACTGGGCACGGAAACCGAAAAGCCCAGGGGAAAGACATGAAAACTGTTAGAGTGAGTGGACGAAAATAAATGTCTTTCGCCAATTAATATATGTTATAAAAACATATGCGAGCCGGGATGCATAAATAATCAAATGGTACACGAGGGAGACTCTAACTCCTCACACGTACAGAGCATGCATAAAAATCTCACGGGGTCACTCGTGGACACATCCATGCTAGTACAGTCAGAATCACGGGATCCCTAGCCCACACGTGATTCTAGCCAGAAAGGCCTCAGGTCAGAGGTCTACCTCCCCCCGGTAAAGGCCTCGGGTCAGGAGTCACAGCCTCCCCCGGTAAACATCCTCGGGGATCAGCCGAGATGCAAGTGTATCGATACAACAACATATATAAGGACTGTACTCTGTGTAAACCAAATCGTAAATAGTTCGATGCAGATGCATGAAACAATATATAAGTGCATATACGTAATATATACTGGTATAGGCATAATCGTATAACACATGCTCATGTAAATCGAAATCTCGTATGCATGCTCAAGTTCGTAAAATGTGTATAAGGACTCGCAATCAATCCGTGAAAAGAAATTGTCCACTCACAGACTAGCGTAACGCAGTTCGCGTTAACTCGTGATCCGGCGGAAAGTCCCTCGCCAAACGAACGATCACGAACCCCTGAATAATCACAACGTCCATTACTCAAAGTCATAACTCGACAATTCAAATCAAATCACGAGAAACAACCGTTCTCGGAAACACATCATCCGAATACGACGAATCGTCGAAAATCTGATATTCACACCTCAATACCTCGCTGTACTTTCGGACGCTCAATTCGAAAAACGAACCTCCCCATTGCGATCGGGGCCCGATTTCGAGTGAAACGACATGCAACTTGTCGAAAACCCCAAAAAGTCAAAGTTGACCACCGTTGACCACCGCCGGCGGCGGCGGCGCCACCCGAACGGGAAATTTCACGGCGGAGCAACCACTATTCCACTCCAAATTACCCACTGAGAAACTTTCACAACTGCATCGAAGGCCAATTCTCACTCTAACCATGTCAATTTCATGATAAACCGAATTGTCACCAAAATTTCAAATCCAAAATTCTCCATACACAAGTGAAATTGGATCACCAAACTTACATGGTAGCTTCTAGGTGATGAGAGCTTCAAAGCCCACTCCAAATTGTAGCTCAATTTGGCCGGAATCGGATCGCCCCAAAAACCCCAAAACTTGCAAACTTTGGCCGGAAATTTTATTCCCTCCGGTGAGCCACGCCGTCGATGGTGGCCGACACGAGGTCAAGGACGTCATGGCGAGTCGAACGGGCTAAGGGCCGAGCCCGGAGGTGGCCGGAATGCTCCACGCCGCCGGCGAGCCGTGGCTCTGTCGCGCCACCCTCCATCTCCACGTGTTGACCAAGTCAACACGGTCAACTCCCATAATGGCAAGGTTTGACTTGCCTAAACAGGCAACTTCCATATATAGACTTACCCAAAATGGAAACCTCCATAATTCACTTTTCGATAAACTTCAAATGCACGTAACTTTCGCGTCGTAAATCCGATTCCAATAATTCTCGCGGCAACAAACTCGACTCGACGTATTCTTCAATTATCACCCGAAGTCAAACACATCGACCAAACCGATAAAAAGTCAACGGTTCAACCCAAATACATACTTAAACCGACTAAATAACCAACAATCGGAAATATTCACAACTTAATCCTCGTAACTCGGAATAATGCTCAGGAAGTTCCCACGAGCTCAAAATTAAATTCTCAACAACTTCCATGAAGAAGCCAAAACCAAATTCTCGTACGGTAATTTAGTCGTTAAGAGAGCCACTAATTTAACCCAATTATATCAAAACTTCAAATATTCATAATTTATTCCTCGGTCGTCCAAATAACGATCCGGAACCGCCCAAGAACTCGAAATCACACGTACAACGACTCTCGAGAAGAGACTCAGCTCAAATTCTCGGCCAATAATTTAGTCATGATCAAGTCCGGCGATTTAAACAATTGTCAAAAATCTGCGATTACGCGCAACCTCGTTGATTAAGCTGATTTCACTGCTGATTCTGTTCTGGGTCGTCACAATTTTGTACAGATATAGGCATATGTTTGTTTCACACGTTAGAACACCAAATTAGAACATGTTTGTAGCATCTTTCACACAATGTCACACTTTGATTTATCATAAATCACACATTTATTTAAATTAACTAAATGCATCAAACAAGATAAACCTAAATGATAGAATGGTGTGCCTGCATAAGAGAAAATGATTAGAATCTGCAGAAAACATCCAAGTTACGTAAACAGTTATGAATAAAATGACTCTTCCTTTGGTCTCATGTCCCTAACTTCACTTTGGTTAAGGTACTCGGTGATGAAATCCGAGCATCATAAAACCGCAAGGGAGTTAATGCAATCTAAATATGCAACGTTGGTTATCTTTTTACAAATTCAAACAATTTCGAGATTTTAGCATATATGTCCCAAATTGATTTTCGCCAAAAATTTACAAAGAGTACAAGGCCTTTGATTTTTTAGTCTTTCCAAGGACATGCAACCCGTGCAATAAAGTATGAATTCTCGATTGTTCAGTCTTGGTTCAATCGAAAAACATGGCCAGATACGGATAGAGATAACGCAAGAGGCAGGACTAATTTCACCAAAACACCCCAAGGCTAACTGAGCCAATGATATAGACTCTATTGGTGTTGGTCTTTCTTAGATCCAGAACCTATCACCAGTCATAACTCAGTCTAGACACCATGTCCGGCATTCAGCCAAACTTTCAAGAATTGCATACTCTCTCAAGTCCTTGTAAACTCCGCCATCAACTTCATGTGTAAAATATGAGGGGTTAAGGAGATACACAAGAAAAATAGGCACCTTCTATTCCAAGGAGTGATGAGACTTAATCAATCAAGCATGTAATCAATGTAAATCTATGACTATCATTTAACATGCTTAACAATTGTTAGATATATATGTATATATACAAACACCGATTAATATTTACAAAAATTAAAATCTAGCTAACACATGCTTATTCACATTTTTCACAAAAATTAAAACAATTATGGCACAAAATTTACAAGGCATCGAAAGCTGTATAGAAAAAATCACATGTATAGTATTTACACGAATAATCCTGCAAAAGAATTGGTTAATATTCACAATTATAAAAAATAAACATATATACACACAAAAATCACAAACAATTAATGATCTTCATGCATACTTGTTATACTTGCAAATTCTTGCCAATTATCGATCATTAGCGGTCCAATCTCCGCAGCATATCACACTGATCTAATGTTGATATAAAAAAATTTCCCCTTGCGAACTCTAGTGATTCAAAACCGGAAAAATTACGTTTTTTGAAACTGATTATATATCACAAAATGTACCTTTGCAAAGGAGAATGTATTCACGACATAAAACAAACATGACCAATTCAAGAAAAATGTAAGAGTGAAAACATTTGAGGTTAATCATAATTTAACAAATGTGAATTACTAGAATTCCAAAATAGTGGATGAGTCCCTACTACTGGAGTCAAATTTAAATCTACATAATGAGGTAACCACAAGAAGAGTTCTATCATTATACGTCGCGGTAAAGACTACTAAGGTGTCCTCTTCCTTTTCCATTACGCTTTCGATGCGTTTCTCTTGTAGATAATAACAATAGTTATCCCACGTAATAAAAGTTGGAGTCAACATCTAAGGTCAATTCTTTAAAAATGAACAAAGAGTCGAATTCAATAAATTCGCACGTGAATGAATGAACTTAAATCGCTTACAAGGGGGTAACTAATATGCCACACGATGGTATTAAAGTTAATTGAAGACATTGCTAACCGAATGAATAATGAAATCTCAGCAAATAACACAATTTCCAAAAATGGACGACAAGTTCCCATTACCAAAAATAACTTAAGGTTACTTACCTAATAAGAAACATCGCTAACTACTTAATTTAGATATGAAATTGTCTCTCAGTACTATACTAAAATATAATCATCATTGACACCGACATCAACGTCTAACCGAGGTACAAATAAACCTGGCAATAATGCTCCTCAGATAGTATCTGTTTGTTTTCCACTACAACTCATACCTATACTCAAAAACTTATACAGAACAGAAATTTGGAGGAAGAAAGCTCCACAACATTACTTTAAAAGCTAATGATAGTAACCAACAAGAAAAACAATAGTGGTATGTCAAATACTTAAGTCGAGTCGAAACAGTAAAAGTTGAGTCAAAGAATAAACATATGACTCAAAAGAACATACCGTGAATGTTTTAAAGGGGTTGGTTCATCACATTAGTTTGCTAATGGGTTCTCACACGTGTCATATTGTAACATTCCAACCCCAGATTTACCTTCTTATTTTGATTAAACGTTAATCATTGATGATAATTATTTTTACCGTTGGTAACTATCATTGGCATTTCGTCAAAAATTTATCGATTAAGTTTTTTTTAAGGTATTTCTTTGAGAAAAGTTGTAGAGTTTATCAAGACGAGTTCGTGACTATATTAAATATTAAAATAGGAGTTACGATAAAGAAGTTATGGTCAGCGAAAGTTTTGTACGATTTACGAATTTAAATTAGTCGCAACTTGCGAGTATAAATATAACTTTCCAAAAATGGAAAGTCAAACTTTCTATTTCAGTTTTCTTTTCTTCTTTTCTTTCTTCTTTCTCTCACCTGCGTCTCTTTTTCTCCGCTACGGCTTCGTCTGTGTCGACCACCAGCCGGCCACCAAAACCGGTGAGGCCAGTGTCAATCTCTTCCCCTCCCTCTCGATCTTCTTTCAAACCCCCATGGTTTCAAACGTCAATTTTCAAAGATATAGCCATGGTGAGGCCGAAACTGAACGAAAAATTGGACTTTTGGGTCGTTCCATTTCCTGCCAATTTGACCAGCAATACCTAGTGGGTTTTGAAGTTCTCAACACCACGAAGCTAACCATATATGGATGTGGTTCCAATTCAACCCGTGGAAGGAGAATCGACGATTTGAAGTTTTAATTCTTGACTTCAAAGGTAAAATTAGGTGGTTTATGATTCGAATTGGACTTTGTGTTAGAAGACAATTGTGTTGTTGGGTTGATTTTTTACAGTTTGGTGTTCGAGTCGCCGGAAAATCTTGCTGGCGCCACCGCCGCCAGTGGTGGTTCACGGCAGCACTCCGGCGGAGTAATTTCGGCAAAAGTTTTATACCGTTTTGCTCGTAATTACATGCCGATTATGTTGAAGAAGTTTTTTAATTGATTTGAACATTGATGATTAAGACGTGTGATTAATCGAATATTAATTTAATAATTTACGATATTATTAAACTGTTGAATCGATTGTCGATTCGACTTCGGGTCATGTAACGTTTGAAGATTATGTTGCTACTATAAAAAAAATTCAAGAGTTAGAATTTGGAATTTGATTAAGCTCGTCATTAGTTCGGAATACACGTTATTCGAGAATGCGAGGTTCTCAACGATATGCTCGTTGGTAAACGAGTTTAGATATTAATTATGATTTTCAGTGAGTAGTTATTAAGTAATAATCGTTGTTTCAGGACGACGTATTAGAAACTAGTGACAAATTTTTAGAAACGTCAACAGACAGGCTTTGGTTGGATGGGAATCACGGCACAATACTATGAGTAGACCTTTTATTTTCAAAGTTGATTGCGAGTTAAATTTTCAGTATTTCATCTGATTTACGGTATGTTTCAGAGCATAGTTAGTGGATAGTCCGATCAGGGGAGGTTAGGACAAACACCTCATCTGACTAGCTATGGGAGGTTAGGACAAACACCTCGTCTGACCCATCACTTATATTTTTTTTCAGATTGTCAACCCAAGTTAGGGAAAACACCTTGGCGACCACATCCATTTTTTTCTTCAGATTTACGATTTTGAACTCGCACTATTTTACAAAAATCAGCGGAAAGACATGTTAATTCAGTTTTATCGTTTTATGTAGATGATGTTATTTTTGTCCATCCACTCTAATGTTTTCTGTATTTGCCTTTCCCTGGGCCTTTTGTTTTAAATTTCCCATATTACAAGTTGTCAGGTTGAAGTCGTCACCGTCCAGGGTGTGAGGCATGACAGTCCACAGCTTCTATTTTCTCTGTGTAGGTGCTCAATTGAAGTTTAGAGTTACTCGTGCTAAAGTAGCTGGTACTGATCAGGCGGTCCAAGAGACCCTAGTGCGGGTCCCGCAGGACTTATCTTGGATTATTACGGCAATCTGGGACAGGTCCTGTCAATTTGGTATCAGAGCAAGGTATTCAGATCTTGGTGGTTATCTTATACTTTTAGTGATACTTAGTGTGTGATGGCCCGACTATAGCGGATCCCATCGTATGCCTTTTTGGCATTGGTATCACTAAAAGTATCAAGTAGCTCCTGAGTCTGTAGTTCTTTCGGGTCATGCCTCATGGACATGATCATTGACTTCAACACTTGCACTCATCTCTCCATAGTGTCGACGACCAATTATCTATGCTCTTTAGGTGGAAAGGTAGGCCTAACAGATTAGACTTGGAGTTTTTGTTTAACATATCTGATTTTCGGAAGTGCTTAGACATTTCTTTAAACTCAGTGGAACAGGGTGGTTAGAAATAATTGAGTTTTCAAGATTGTAAGTGTGGAGAGGAGACTTATGTCAACCGAACGAATGCACGAAAATTTGTGGAGTTAAGTATTAGATTAATTTCTTCTGAATAGATTATGCAGTATCGCGAACTCTTTGTTTCCAGCTTCACATTGTGTTTGTGTATATTCGACGATGGCACCAGTCACATACACGAGGGGACTACCAATGCGAATCATTGACGATGATGAGGTTGAACGAGTTAGAGCAGTAGGTACATTGCCCTAGTTTTTTTATGTCATGTCCAACAATATTCGTTGATAATTCTTTGCATTTTGTATGCAACATTCGATTCTTGTTAGAATATATAGTGAAGTACCCACATTCATTCCAATTTTCTAATTACTCCTTGTCTAAGATTTATTCAGGCTACTTTAACATTTCGTCCGACTAGAAATAAGAGGCATTGATTGGATTTTAGGGACTTGATAATTAGTAATTGCCCTAAAACTCTGGAAGAGCATAGAGCTTTGACCTTAGGCCCAGGTTAATTTAATTTATCAAGTTTTCTAAATTACGGTTTAATTTTAGATATAAAAAGTTATTTGTTGTCAGTAATAAACCCATATGTTACATAGGTAAGGCTAGTCAAGCGTACTAGTTAGTCTCTCTGTGTGTGCGCTCTGAGTGCCTTGTCTATCCTAGTAAGGGTGCGTTCTACTAAATAGACACATCCTCCTAGTGGCAAGATAAAATGTAGTGCAGACGACTTAATCATCATTTGGCAGTATGGTAGAAAACCTGTTCAATTTGTAACGATGCGTTGTTGTAGCCACGTTATCTTTCCTTTACTAGCTATGTTATCATTATGGTAAAGAAGATAGAGTAGTCTTTTCACACTCTCTGCTAATCGGTGCATGTTTGAATACATAGGAGGTTGGAGTTATCTTCTGATTATTCGAGATGCTCTTGTTATACTTATTGTAATACAAAGTTGAGGTATTATGTCCCCCCCCCTCGCGGGTATGTATTCGACAGTTTCATCAATGAAGACTTGAGAGCTACCGCACCCACTAATAGTTTTCGTTGCCTAAGTGAAACTTATTTTATTTTTTGTAAATAAAATAAAATTTAAATTCAAAAAATCACTTAGGCGACAAAACTGTACATTTTAGTTGCCTAAGTGAAATTTATTTTTTTTAAAAAAATTCACTTAGGCAACAAAACTAGTAAGTTTCGTCACCTAAGTCTAAAATTTTGGCGGTTTTTTTATTCCGCAAAATTTATTACCAAAAATTTAAAATCACTTAGGAGAAAAAAATGTATAGTTTCATCGCCTAACGTCAAAATTTTGGCGGTAATTTTTCGCGCCAAGTTGTTTCTACCAAAATTTTAAATCACTTAGGCGACGAAAAAATTATTTAAGACTAAACACTAGTTATATATTTACTAATGTTGTATAACTTAAGTGTTTTCACATCTATATTCACTCCACATCAACATTAACGAAATTGAATTTGGAAAAAATAATCATTGGATATATTCATCATAACATAATATGTAAGTGCATGAATTTTCATTCTAAACGAAGTTCGTTAAGGATTTGATCGGTATAGTCAACCATAAAACTGAAATTTCAATGAAACGGAAACGTTGATATACAAATCTTTGTAACTCCGATTTTTGAACCATCGACACTCACAGTCCAAGAATTATTTACTCTATGCCCTCGACAAAAAAAATGTATTTTAAGATGGTATACATGGTCGTGCTCTTAGAGGTAAGATTATGAAACTCTACTTAGACGACGAAAATGTTTCGTCGTCTAAGTACTACTTAGACAACGAAAAATGGGTTTCGTTGTAAAAATATTCGTCGTCTAAGTGCAAACTTAGACGAGAAAATAAAAATATTAGTCGTCTAAGTCAGATCTTAGACGATGAAACATTTATTTTCGTCGTCTAAGACATTTCTGAGGCGACAAAAATCAATTTCATCATCTAGAACATTTCTTAGACAGTGAATTTTCTCTCTGTTAGACGATGCTTTATGTTTCATCGTCTAAGTATACTTAGACGATGAAATTTTTGACTTAGGAGACGAAACCTTAATGGTTTC
Source organism: Geum urbanum (assembly GCA_946800695.1). Taxonomy (NCBI): domain Eukaryota; kingdom Viridiplantae; phylum Streptophyta; class Magnoliopsida; order Rosales; family Rosaceae; genus Geum; species Geum urbanum. The sequence goes on along the minus strand of OX326998.1, from coordinate 67,890,794 downwards.
ATTGCTTAAGTGGATTATTCTGGTAGTGGCAAGAACTAACACCTGTTTTCATCAGTCTCAGCATTCACGACAGTGAATGGAACTAGAAAGATACCATCATTACCAACATTCACATCAGTCTCAGTTTTCAAACCAAAATGTGAGAATTTAAAATCAAAATCAACCGAGTTTCAAGACGGAAACTGAAAACAATATAATTTTTTTATAGATATAATTATCGGCCAGTTAATATATTCGTTCAAGAGAAAGAAGAAAAATTAATACCCATTTGGTTGATGTGAACTCTGAGTAATTCTTTATCTTGCTCTTCTTTTCATCGTGAGTATGAACTCTGAGGCCATGTAATCACTTCGATCAACTCCTACATCGATCAACATTCAATAATTAGGTGACAAGTTTCAAGACATCGAATCAGCAAAGCCATGATTAGTTATCCAAGAATATACTCTCATCAAACTCTCTGGTCAATTTGTACACTCCATGGCGGTTTTGCGTCCCGAGTCATGCAAAGTCATTCCATTCTTTTTATTTTTTATTTCTTTTAACCTCCGTCTGTTTACAATCCTTCTTTTCTCGTCAGCTTTTTCTATCTTCGATTCTTGGGTAACTGCTCTCTTCAATCTTGACGTGTTTGGTTTCCCTCGGTCTCTCTTACACGTATCTCATTTGTTTTTTTTCTTTCTTTCCTTTTGTATTAGATTCGAGGTCTGTAAACTTTATGCTAAGGAATGGCATATTTTTGTATTTTCAAAGTTCTACCTTGACAACCGCCTTAAACACAATTGCCTTAATTAATAGAAATTTGAGAGTCAATATACAGTGGCTGCGCGCGAGGATCGCAGATCTATTCGCCTATACCAATCTTTGAATTTATGATGTTTAACAATTGATTATTTAGCTACTCAACATCTTAGTTAAAAAGACCCCATGAAGACCCAACAAGATCGAGTAGCTTAGCTCAACTCAGATATGAAACTATTGAAACTTTTGGAAGTTCCTAATTAAAGATACAAAATTTTGAAAGTTTAAAAGCTAGGAAGCACGGAAGCTTCAAATTGGTCACGTTTCGCGCTTCGGAAGCGGAAGTATTTTGGAAGCACAACAGAAGCGCTCAGAAGCACCCGAAAGCGCGATTCCAATTTTTATTTATTTTGGAAGTGTGACAGAAGCGCAAGCTTCCATTTTTGGAAGCGTGATTCCAATAATATATATTTCTGGAAGCATTTTGGAAGCACGAAATTGAAAATAAAGAGTAATCTTGAGGGAAATGAAATATTTTGTTTAGCTATGTATTAGATTTTGTCTATGGTTTTTAACATTTATAAACGTTTGTATTCATAAACAATCAAATCGGAACTGGAATCTTGTATTTTAGATATTTAATTTTTTATATATTATTATATATCTATATATAATTAATTTTTATTATTTTATTATATGCTTCCCCTAAAAATCGCTTCCGCGCTTCCATACGCTTCACTTCCGCATATTCACACTCGTTTCTATGCAACCTAGTTTAAAAAATTGAAACTTTATTAAGAAGTGTGAATTTAAATTATTAGTGACAATTTTAAAGAATACATTTTATGCAATTAAACTATTATATGATTAATCATAACTCGACACAATCCCAACATGATGCGACAGTGAGACTTATCACTTAATAGCAAACTAGCAATGCCCTTTCATAAAAGATTGAAAGTACCCATCTTAAAGATATATCTCTTTCGGACCATGCGTTTGAGTTATTAAAATTTCAAAACTAACTACTACGTAATCCCATTATTGAATGATAGCTTGATGTAAAAGAAACTGATTTGGCTGGAACAATTGTCATTCATTCATAGAAATGTGTTATATACATGTTGTACTCAAGCTACGTACTACACATTTTGTACTACAATCCAGGGCAACATATGGAAAGTTATCCTAGACAATCTCCTGATATTGAAGTACAAATACTATTACAATCTTTCTTACACTCCATCTCAAGTTGGAGAGTGAATGTCTCGAACTCCCAACTTGCGAATTAAAGGAACAAAAATTTCTTTCCCCAAAGCTTTAGTAAGGACATCAACCAATTGAGATGATGAACTGACATGTCTAGTTTCAACCGTTCCGTCTAGGATTTTGTCTTTGATAAAGTGGCAGTCCATTTCGATATGTCTAGTTCTTTTATAGAAAACAGGATTGACTGCAATATGTAATACTGCTTTATTGTCACAATACAATAGAGCTAACTTTGAGTGAAGTATATTCAGATCTCTTAGAAGACATTTCAGCCATTTTATCTCACAACAAGCTCCAATCATTGATCTATATTCAGCTTCAGCGGAAGAGAGGGAAACAGTCCTTTGTCTTTTAGACTTCCAAGAGATAAGTGAACAACCAAGAAAAACACAATAGCCGGTTGTCGACCTTCGAGTCATTGGGCATCCAGCCTAATCTGAATCACAAAAAGTACGCATTCTGTAGTCACTTAGAGAAGAGAAAAACAGACTTTGTCCTGGTGTGCTTTTAAGATAACGAACCACACGTAAGGCTGCCTCCATGTGTGGCTTTCTTGGCTTATGCATAAACCTGCTCAAGACAGGAACTGCATAGGTAATATCTAAAATGGTAAGGTATATCAATCTTCCAACCAATCTTCTATGGCGTGAGGCATCTTTGAGTAAATCACCCTTATCACATAATTTTAACCCATGCTCCATAGTAGTATCAACGGGGGTTGCGCCTAACAAGCCTGCATCACTAATAATTTCCAACCCATACTTACGTTGAGAAATATATATTCCACTTTTGGAGTGACAAACCTCAATACCAAGGAAATATTTTAAGTCACCAAGATCTTTAATACTAAAACGGCTGTTGAGAAAACTTTTCAAAGCAGAAATAGCCAAAGGGTCATTTTCAGTGATCAATATATCATCAACTTATATAAGTAAGGCAGTGAAAGATTTCCCCTGTTTCCATGTAAACAAAGAATAATCTGCTTTGGATTGAGTATATCCTACTGATTGAATAGCATCAGTAAACTTTGCAAACCACTGTCGAGAAACTTGTTTTAAACCATATAATGATTTATGAAGGCGACAAACTAAATTCTCCCCCTGTCGCCGGAGACCAGGAGGAGGTGACATATAAATTTCCTCAGTCAGATCACCATGTAAAAAAGCATTATTGACATCTAATTGAGTAATGGACCAGTTTTGAGCAGCAACCATTTTAGTATCAAAGATATTAGTGACTTAAAATATTTCCTTGGTATTGAGGTTTGTTGCTCCAAAAGTGGAATATATATTTCTCAACGTAAGTATGTATTGCTCTGATACCATGATAAAGTATTCTAGGGTTCCATACCAAAACTAATTGGTAATGGTAGGAGTAGCCCAAATCCGTATAACCCACTAGCAAGACTCCTCATTTTCAATGTGGGAGTATTTCTCCATTCACATTCTCTAACACGCCCCCGCACGTGTGGCGACATCTCAAGCTAAATACGTGGACAACATATATGAATGGCGGTGAGCACGTGTGGCTCATTTGGCATCACACGAAAATGAACTTGTTCTGATACCATAAAAAAGAAACTGATTTTGCTGGAATAATTTTCATTTATTCATAAAAAAGTGTTATATACAGGTTGTACTCAAGCCACGTACTACACATATTGTACTACAATCCAGGGCAACATATGGAAAGTTATTCTTAGACAATCTCCTAATATAAAAGTACAAATACTCTTACAATAAGTACAAAAATTTCTTTCCTATAGTTGAAGTGTTGAACAACCCAGAAAACGTGTTTGGTTTAATGTTTTTGGCAATACACCGAGGACAAATGTTTAATAGGACCCAACAGCCCACCAGTCCATTAGTTAGGTTACATGGGCCAGGTAGTTGTTAACAGTTGTTAACTAGTTAGGAAAACTTTTTCGGCTTGTTCTTTTGTTTTGTGGGATTGGAAGATAGAAGCTTATCGAGTACTTCTAGGTACGGGTGCTGTGAAAATTTGGTGAACTCACCACTAATTTATTATTCAAATTATATAGACGGTTGATTATTATTATTATTATTTTAAATTTATTTTGGTTCACAATCAATTAGATTCACTTGAGAATTTCTGAGTACTTTCCAGTATAGTGACATACATTAGTTTACCTTTATACTGTAGTCTGTCATAGCTATACTCATACACTTATACATAGTCGATCTCACAAACAGTTCTACCCAAAAATTATTTATATCGATGCAACATAGACAATGCATAAACGCATACGCACAAAGATTCACACATGAGATTGATCATGATCTGTAAATATGGTATGTGTAACAAAAGGACGACAGTATGCATGGGACGATTCGACGATTCCACAAGCACAGCCTCGTGTTTGAGATTACTTGTTTGACAATTGTTCGACTTGATGGAGATTAACAAAGTCTGAACCTGCTTGCTTGGCTTTATTATAAACCAGAATAAGATCGACCTAGCTGGCTTATAATTGAAACCTGATCGATCTACAATGTGCATTGATATAATTACGCTTCACGAGTTTCCTACAAGGAATGATGAATGAAAAATAGCTAGGCCGTTCAGTTTTTACTCATATCAGACTTGTTCATATCATCATTTGTGTTTCTATGTTCTTTATTTTGGATTACTCAAGTTTTTGGCCTGGTCGGGAGTGTCTCCAGCAACTGTAATAGTTAAACAAATAAATAAGAATTCTTTGAAAATAATAAATTAAATGAAAAATAGTAACAACTAGTTATATTTGAAAAAATATATCAACTAAAAGTTTAAGACAATTCATTTGAAAGTCTTCACGATATTCTTATCGTAATAGATATGTCCTACTCAATGAACTAATCCGATTATGTTATGGCTTATAAAGCTCCACAGAGAACCTCATGACCTAGAGATAGATAGTAGTCATAGTACCTCTGCTTAGTATTCATGCACCTTTAAGTCTTGAGACCAAATAGACAACATTCCATTCCACCAGACATCAATCTAACTTCTTGTCGATTGGAGTTTTATCTTGGCCAAGAATGATTAAAGGGTGAGGGGGTTATCTATACGGAAGTACAGATAACCATGTGCTCTTATACAAACCTGATTCTTCAAATCATGTGCTTTCAAATGGGCAGAATATAAGAGAAATTAGAAAAAATTTCTCAACCCCCTATTATTCAGAACACTAGACCAATATTATCTTAAGCTATTATTCAGTCTACTTCAAAAGAAGTAGAACCTTCAATTTTAAAACTGAGTATTAACATCACTATACCTGAAAAAAAAAAGGATATTGATATAGTGTCTATTCTAACCCAGCAGTTAGAATCATTACAACTGGGTAACCATAAGACAAAAGAGAAAAAAGCTCAAATAGCTACTATCTCTGAAGTATTTTCAGACTCCGATAAAGAATCGGATATAAATAAATTTGAAAAACAAATTCTTGCTATGGAAAACGACCTGAGAAAAGATAGTCCACCTCAGAGTCCCAGCATAAATCAAAATACTTTTGGGAGAAGCACTGCTTTTGGCAGAAAAATAATTCCTACTGCTTCAACCAGACATTATTATACTCGTTCTACACCCCAGGACTTATTATTCGAAGAAGAAAATTCGAATATTACAGCTAGCTTTAGTGCTAGAACCATCTATGAATGGAATATTGATGGATTATCTGAATATCAGATAATTACACTGCTCCATAGAATGACTATGTATTCTACAGTTTGTATATCTGCTCAGAATACAGATAAACAAATTGCAGAATATATTGTTGCTGGATTTGCTGGTCAATTAAGAGGATGGTGGGACAATATTATTTCCCAAGATCAGCAAAGACAAATCCTTAATGCAACAAAAATTATTCAAACTCCAATGACTATAAAAGATGAACAAGGTCATGATAGTGTTATATACTAAAACTTCTATTCTTAATGCAGTTTATACACTGCTCACTTCCATTCTATTAGCTTTTGTTGGATCTAACCCAGTATCCTTCGAAAGAAATAAAGATTTATTAGTTAATCTCAAATGTCCTACCTTAACTCAGTTTAGGTGGTACAAAAATGTATTCTTATCTAAAGTTGGTATCAGAGCCTGAACCTTATCGCACGACATCCAAGTCGCCTTGAAGCCCCAATTGCGCGAAAAAAGCAGTACAGGGTAAGTCTTCGTAAGTGGTTGACAGACGTATAAGGCTACGTATTTTATACTTTCTTAATAGCTGTTCTTGCTCATTATAAATATTATTTTTTCAGTAAAAAATGCTATCAAAATTATCAAGAACATCTTCTAAAACTTCATCTTCATCAAAGAATTATATTTCTCAAACTATTATTAATCATATTAAAAATGAGGAGGATATAGAATTCTCAAATATTGAGAATCAACTTCATAGCTGGAGCCTCCCGAAGGTAAAACTTTCGATGATCTATTCCATGAATATGTTCAATCTAAATATGGCATTGACCATAAAAACAATTGAACAAACTATTCCTATAGGAAAAGAACACGAAACTATTCAACTATTCCACCCTGAAGAAATCAGGAGATATAAAGATAAATACAAATATTTCCATCTAGGCATGGTCCAAGTGGCTATTCGACCACTCTCAAGAGAAGACTTAAATGCCGCATTATTAGTTGCCTTAAGGGATTGTAGGCACCTCAATTTTAATGACTCCTTATTAGGAATCATTCAAACTAGCTTATGTAATGGACCCGTTTATTTTAACTGTTTTCCCAATTTCTGTGTTTCTTTAACAGATAGAAATATTCTTGATGTCTTAACACTAAATATTAAAACAGTGGTTATAATTTAAAAGAGGGATCAGAACCTCTAAATATTACATACAGAGTATATTATAAGGCAATGAATACTCTTAGCCCAAAAGCAAAAAATTATGATACCAAAGGGAAAACGGTCTTAATCGAGACCAATTTGTTAAAATCAGACGTGTCTATTCCCCAGACCATCCAATGGCAGGATATTAAAACTCCTGATGAGTGGATGCTTGAATCAGCTACTCCATCCAAACCTATAGAAAATAAAAGGGTTGAAGAAATCCTACAATATGATGATGGAGATGTTATTATTAAATTTGATAATAGTAGAAAATCTACTAGACTATCACTTTCTGAGGATAGTCAATCTTCTTTTTCATCCAAAAGAGATGAAAATATTCACTCTCAAAGGTTTTATACTCCAAGCCAAAATATGAAAGCCTCTTCATTAGACACAAAAGTTCCTAATTTAGTCTTTGATGGAACTTGTACAAATTCTCAACAAATTCCTTAAGGAATATATCATGAGGAACCTAAAACATTATCAAAATTCAATGACATTGCTTCAATAAATGTCATTGCCATTCCCTTTACTTATGATCGTCAAGCTTGCAGTACCGATTTCATGCAAGAAAAATATAAACCTTTTAGAAATTGGTTCTTCTCTACTTTCACGAAAGAAGAACAACAAAATTATAAAAATATTTATTATGGCACTATTGAGGCCTAAGAAAAAGTTATATCTTTTCCTGTATGGTTCTTAGATTATTCTACTAACCAAAATTCTCTCTGTCTTAATGTACTCAAATCTTTAGAGAAAAATTGTACCACAGCAAAAGGTAATACTATTACCTCCATTCATCCACCTTCAGAACATCTGAAGATAAAAGCAGGTGAGACTATTGTCGAGTCAGTTGCTTTCATTCATGAAAAGCAACATAATAATACAAACCTGGCTCTGATACCAACTTTTACAGGACCTTGCTCATAAAAGGATAGTAACTTTATTGATTGATAATGTAATAATACAAAGGAGAGTTACAAGGGATTACAACTAAGGAATAGAGAGAGAGAGAGTAGATAGAAGGTAGAGCTATCTTCGAAGGGAAAACTAAAACTTGAGAGACTCCTCAACAGAGCTCTTCTTTTAAAGACCATAAAGCTAGACTACTGGCAACCGGGAGAAAACTTAAACTAATAAAAGAAGAAACAAACAAGAAGCCTTTTACAAATGGCCGACAAGATAACAAACTTAAAAGAAAAGGAAACAGCACCAATCCGTAAATCACGCCGGGTGCACAAAGGGCCCCATCGATCACATGAAAAAGGAAAAGATAGATGATTCCAAAATACAAGAAGCTTATGGTCGGCCCAACCAATCAGATAAGTGACTCGATCCTTTCTTCCTTCATTTTTTTTAGGTAAACGTAAATTTTATTAAAATAAATCAAGTAAATAAATATGCAGAAAATAATAATACATATGAAAATCAAAGGGATCCTGATAATGATATGCTGAAACTAGAATCATAAATTCTTCATTCTCCGGGTAAATCAGTTTTGGGCCGTGAATCACAAAGTGACGTAGGAATAGTCGTGCTAAATTTAATAGCCAGTCATTCACAAAGAGTCCATCTTCACAACGTACCTCCTCGGTCGCCAATCTCACATCGTGTGTTGCTAAAAGTACACCTTGGATGAAGCAGAGAAGCCTTGCCACGAATGTATAATTTGAAGTAAGCATAATCCAAATTCTAAAAGACATACTAAAATCAGCCAAACCAACGGGGTAATCGAAGTCGCCTGGGTCTCACTCATAAAAGTCAAGGGAATGAAAAATTCTGAAAAATTGGACCCGGGCCCATATATGATGCCAAGCCATGTGGGAAAGTGTGACGACCCGAATCAGAATCAGACGTGTGTTTGGCACGATTCTCGAGATTTGGTTATAGTCGCAATTTTACGACATTGTGTGGTTTGTCGATTGGATTCGCGACTATGTTTTCGGTCCAGAATTTGAGTTGAGTGTCTTCACGGAAATGGTAGAGTACGTGATTTCGAGTTCGTCGGCGGTTCCGGAAGATTTTTCCGATAACCGAGGAATATTTTATGATTATTTGAAGTTTCGGTTCCCGACGAGTTTATCCGATTGTTTCGTGTTTATCCGAATCATTTCGTATATTCGTTTTGGACCGTCGATCGACCCAAGGCTCGAGTATAAATAGCAGAATAGTCGAGAATTAGTCGTAAAACATTGTTTTCTGTTGACCAGACGTTGACTTTCTATATTTGGCAAGTTGACTGCGTTGACCCGAGGGGGAGAAGTTTCCCGATTTGGTGACTGTCCGACGACCTGTTTTCCGGCAACCATAAGCTTCGAGAAAGGTATAATTAGCTTCCCTTGATGATTTCGAGTAGATTGGTATTAAGATTCGTGAAAATTGATGGGGATTTCATGGTGCCCGAATCGGGCCGAGCTGGGCTGTGTCGCCGGTGACGGTTGGCCGTCTTCCGGCGAGGTTTGGAGGTGTTTGTTTGGGGGGTTAGACTCCCCTTGATCCTCTGAAGCTTATGGTATGTTTGATTTTGGGATTAGTTGAGGTTTTAATGGTCACCGGTTAGGTCACCGGAGTTGAAATTCCGATTTGGTTTTGGCTGAAATTGGACGGGTTCTAGTGGGAATTGGTCTGTGAGGTAGAAGGGGAAAGTGTTCGCCTGGATTAGACCATGGATTCTGGAGCTTCCCTCCGTGTGATTTCACGGTTGACAGCGCGCCGCTGTCGGCGGCGACGGTCAACGGTGGTCAACGGCGAGGAAAAAGTCAACTTTTCAGATTTCGATAATTTTAATGTCGTTTTCTCGTAATCACGCTCTGGTTATCGTACAAAGGTTTTCGAGTTGATTTGGTTAGCCGATTTTCAGTCGAGATTTCGAGTGGGGATTTCGGGATTTCCGTAATTCATTTTGTACTACATTTCATATTTCCGGGAACGGTTGGTTTCCGTGCATCAGTACAGTGTTGTGGATTACGATTTTGATCTGTTATGTTTTGTGGATATTCAGGGGATCGAGATCAAGATCTGGATCGTGATCGTGCTTCAGGCGAGGGATCTTCCGCCGGACCACGAGATTAGCGCGAGTGCGCGTTTTTCTCACCTGTGAGTGGACAATTTCTTTCCACGGAAATGATTGCGAGTCTTTTATATGATTTACGAACTTGAGCATGCATATGAGATTTCGGATTACATGAGCATATGTTTTACGATTATACTATTATATTTATACGGAAAATACGTATACGAATATGCATATACTTATATGTTGTTTCATGCATTTGCATCGAAATGTTTATGATTTGGTTTACACAGAGTACAGTCTTGGTTACATTGTTGTATCGATACACTTGCCTCTCGGCTGATCCCCGATGGTAGGCCATACCAGGAGGGGCGTATCCCCGACTGACCGGTGAGGGGCGTTTCCCCGGATCCGAGGCCATTTCTGGCTAGAATCACGTGGAAGTCAGGGACTCCGTGGTTCTGACTGTACTAGCACGGTGTGTGTCTATGAGTGACCCCGTGGGATTTTTACTTGCATGCTCAGTACGCTGGAGGATTATGGTTTTACCTCGTGTACTTGTTATTTCTATTTACCTGGACTCGCATATGTTATTTTAAACATATATATCAACTGGTGAAAGACATTTATTTTCGTCCACTCACTCTAACGTGTTTATTGTCTTTCCCCTGGGCTTTTCGGTTTCCGTGCCCAGTTTTCAGTTCAGGTTTGGTGTTTCACGTCGCGGTTTGGAGGCTAGTGATCAGAGCTATCTGTGTTTTCCAGTAGGTTCTTGTTTCGCCTACTGATGTATATATTGTATATGTTTTACTTTAGAGGTCGCTCTGATACATTCTGATACTTGTTTATACGGATTTTCACGGATATATTATATATAGTACAGTACTGTTTACTGTTTATGATTCATATATTGATGTTGAGAAATCCGGATGGGATTGGTGCCCACGGTTTGCTTTTTGTGGCATAGGACGAAGTGTTAGTTTCTGGGTGCAGGTTATGGTAATTCCACGCTAGTAACGAAACTCTGCCGAAATTTTGAAAATTTTTTGTTGGTTCGTATTTTCGAAAGGGTTTGATTCCGGTTTAGGTAATTGAATCGGGATTGGGTCCTTTCAGAAAGCCTAATTATTCTCAAGGCCCAAACTAGATGCATGACCCAAAGGCCTCTCAACAGCCCCAAAAGCCAATGGAGCCCATTGAGCATAGACAATCTGTAGTTGGAAGTTGTAGTACACCGACGTCGTTGCCTTATCTGCCGGAGGATCTCGACGCCGGCCCGCCTACCTCACCATCGTTCTCCTGAGTTTGTTGCCCATACTCGAGTCGCAAGCCGCATCAAGATCGCCACTTAGATGTGAGCATCGAGCCCAGGAAACTCAGCCAACAAGGTGCCACAACCCTCGCCCTCCACCGTGAATACTACTTGGGCCCAATAGAGGCAGCTCCCCCTCTGTCGACCGCTGTCATCGCCTCCCAGATCCTAGCTGCCACCGTTCCACTTAATGGGAATCGACGAGCGAAGTCGTCACTCTAGAAACTACGTCGGACGAAGTCGGCATTCATGCTGTACTCTAGGCCACTTCTCCACTGCCACGCCGACCAGATCAGACCTTTCATAACCAGGCCATGACAGCTCACATCCACCACCATCAATAGAAGAAAACAAAGCTTGAAAAAGAAGGAGGAAAAGGAACCAAGAGAATGTCGTTGTAACAGAACCATCATCGTGCCTAGCACACCTAAGCCAAACCTTATGGCGTTGTCACAATCTCCGGCCTCGAGGAGGCGGCAAAGCACCAAAAAAAAGGTTACGCCGGCAGCGCAAAACTCTAGCCTAGAGAGAAAATAAACCTTTCTTCCTTCTTTAACTAAAGGAACATGAAAATATGTAACCAAAAAAAATAAAGGAACAATGAAAATAAATGGGACTATTGGAGTTCATCCTTATTTCCTTTTTTAACAACAGAAACATAAAGAAAAAAAATGGAACTATACTAAGAAGAAGAAAAATATGAAATAAGAAACAGATAAAATGGGGATAGTACTTAAACTACCACACATGTAACTAAAAGTATCCGCACCCATTTGCACCTCCTATATGTCTTGCATCTCTTATTTCGAGGATGAGCATTCACTATTCATCGAATAAGAAGCGTACCACATGTTTTTCCTGCAACAAATAGAAAAATAACACATCATATTACTACAATAAAGCATCTATACATTCATATTGTTGGGCCTTGTATGGTTTATTATTATAAAGAAATTATTCCTTAATCGAGGTTTGGTTAGAAATTAAATCATAAATATCGTACAAATAACAAAAAAATAATTTATTTGTGATAACCCTTATAAAGCATAAATATGAGTTATAAGATACTCGCAAACTCATATATATATGATGGTAGATATAAAGCATAGATCATTACCTTAAATTACTATAGAAATGTATTTTATTTTTTCTTAAATTACATTATGTTTATGTATTATTGATAATTATTACTATATGGAGGCGATTTTTCTATATATGGGACTGAAAAAATTTATAACTTATTACAATGTAGACGTATTCCTATTTATAACTGGTCCCGAGTTGAGACCGAGATTATTTATCATTATAAAGAGGTTATTCCTATATCAAAGTTTTACTGTATTTATCAATTTTAAATATTTTATTTTTGAATGTTTGGTAAGATTTTCGCTAAATAACTGGACGAGACATGTTTGTCAGCTTTGTCGTTATGCGATTAACGATGGTACGATGATAAATTTGTCGTAAATACGAGTTTTTAAAATCGATTATTTTTCATAAATGAATGTGATTGTACTTTCTTCGAAAAAGTTGTAGAGTATTTTATTACAAACTTGTAGAAATTTCCGTATAATTTTTCAGACACTCGAACTAATTATTATGAATTTAGATGTTTTAATGCCAATTTAAGTTTTAAAAAAATTAAACGTTTTATTTAAATATGGACCATTTGATTAACTTTTAAATCGAATAAAATGGCTCATATGAATTAAGGGAGATTAAGCATGTGCCCGCCATGTGGCGCAATGCAGGTCTCTTCTTTTTTTAAGTGGAGCGTGCAAAAGCCTGAAAATAAAAAATAAAAATAAAAGAAAGACGTGCAGTGCCCGTGCTCTTTGACGAGCAAAAGCAGCAGACTACTTGCTCGAGCAGCTCGTCAACCTCCAGTCATCCTCCTCCATTTCCACCGTTGCATCGCCAAAACCTCTTGCTTGTGCTATTTTGGGTGGGGGCCGCCACTGCTCGTCCGATTTCGAACACTGATGCAGATGTTCTAAAACTGCTCTAAAATTGCCTCCAATCAAACATGTTACTTTTTATTTTACTTTCTTTTCACATCCACGGTTGTAGCCATTTTTCCTCTTGATTTTTCGTTGGCAATTATTTTTTGTAAAGGGGTTAATGACTTAACCAAATATAATGCTAGGATAGAATTCAAACATGCTTACAAGGAAGCAAATTTTATTACGGACAACTTGGCATCAGTTGGTCACCGACCAGTTTAGTAGTCTCCATAAGCGGGAGAGTTGTATTTCAAGTAGAACTACAAATTCTTTGTGTTTTGATCACATAGGTAGTGGCTACTCCATAAGAGCTTCCTATAATTTCTTTTTCTCGTAAAAAAATACAATGCTATGAGACTCACCATTACGCCTGGTTATATCGAACTTGGAAGAATATGGACATAACCCCAAACTTTGAGATAGATTACAATTATCCTCGACTAAAATATTCCAAATAATATCCGAAGTCTAATCTAACCTATAAGTGTCAATGGACCATAAGAAAGAAGATACCAACCATAGAACAAGGAATTTCACCATTGTCCTACATCAACAGTCGGTAAGCCAGAAATGCTAGCTTCTTGACAACTATGGAGGACAACAACACCCTCCACTCCACAACCATGATATTGAAGATAATAACCAAAACGACGATGATCAAAATTAACTAGAAAAGAATGAGATGACGGAGGTTGATCTCGGGTTATATGACATTACGGGGACAGTCGATAATGATCTCTCTCAAAGAGGAAGGGGAAGAAAGTTGCTATCCCAAAAAAGAAATCATAGCTAAGTGGTCATGTTTATGGACAAAACTTGGGTCCAAACTCAATTGAATGTCAACTTGTCAAGGTCCAAACTACTCCCATTTATACAAATTTTGATTTGTGATTTTATAATCGAAATCACCTAAACATATAATTTACCTTGTAATGATCATGTATGCAAAATTTGATTAAATCAAAAATCGTTTGTTCATTAAATTTTACAAAAAAAATAGATGGTTGTTAATATAATTTTAAAATTCACAATAACCGTCTATTTATTCAATAAAATTAGATATCCAATTGATCTTCATTTTGATTCATTTTTGGGTGAGTTGATCTTCAACCCATAGTTTATAAGATAGGTGGTTTCAATTGTAAAATTACAAACTAAAATTTGTATAAATGAGAATAATTTGAACTTTGGTATCCAATTGAGTTTAGACCCAAATTTTGTCTCAAGGTTATTATATATTGCTAGTACTAATGATTATTCAAGTATTTTATTAATTTAGATCGATAACATTGCTACTAGTGGTAGAAATGATTGTGATTACCAAACTTTTGCTTTCAGGTGCAGGACATGCATATATAAGAAAGCATTTGATCGCTACTAAAAGGCAAATGTGTGATTGGAGTGAATTGCATTGTCAGACTTGGTGCTTGTTACCTCCGGATTCTTAGCTAACTAATTACCATATATTCTAGACAAACTTTTCCGTTCACTGCTATTGGTGTCATTTTTTTTAAAGGGCGGTGCGATAGCCCACAAACTTTTACTAATGAAATCGTTGAGTACATAGGAGGGACATAAAACCTGAATATCATATTACAATAAGCGCATATAGAACATCCTGGATAGTCACAGAACATCACACAATAACTATATAATCAAACATGCACCAATTAACAGAAAATGCCGTACATGATATTTAGGGAACACAAATCTCTTTAAGTGGTATAGTTCTCAACCTCTTTTTGGTCAATAAACTTGGCACTTAGTAGATCGTTTGCTCAGTCACGTACATACCAAGCTAATTGGGATTTCAATTTTATAGTACTCAAGTGAGCGAGAGCATCGACCACTAATAATGCTTCTTATATTTTGAGAGATGATGAAATTTTGGCTAAAGACCGAACTATTAGAGCAAAAAAGTTTGTACTCTAGTTTCAAAAAATATATATATATGGAGTATGAATTTGTATTTATTATAAGGATAATTAAAAATAAACAAGAACATAAATTTAATTAAGAAAAAAATTCATCACCAACGTTTGAGCTTTCAGGGACGGGTCAATGCAATGCCCGACCTTCAAATCGTACCAAAGTGATATCCGAAGTCCCAAAATTGTATCAACGTGATGCCTAGAGTCTTTTTCTGTCACGGCTTCGTTTGTGTTGATGACGTAATTTTTTTTTTTCAAAAACATAGTGAAAAAGACGGTATTACCCTTATTTTTAAAAAATATTACTCTCTCTCTCTCTCTCTCTCTCTCTCTCTCTCTCTCTCTCTCTCTCTCTCTCTCTCTCTCTCTCTCTCTCTCTCTCTCTCTCTCTCTCTCTCTCTCTTTCTCTCTCCCTCCCTCCCTCCCCCCCCCAAGCTGTCCTAAACCCTAAAGCCCGAGAACCAAGCTCGCCACTAGAAACCTCGAGACCCGACCCAAAAAATTATCAATCCCGGCCCATTCCATGACGAAGGCTCCGTTGATCGTTTCCGCGCCCACATGCAAGGCTCGGGTCCTCGTCCTTCTACGAGGCTCGGTATCATCGAGATATCTAACGAGGCTCGCGGTCATCCTCTTCCTGCTCCACGACAACCACGAGTACGTATAGTACGAACTACTGCCGGGGAAGAGCGAGTTCGAAAGCTCCAACCCGATCCTTCTTCGGCTCAGAGACATATAACTTGAGGAACACAGACCGGGCCACGGGACCGTCTGATTCGACGGAGGAGAGATTTGGGCTGTCATGGTCGTTGGATGCGGCGAAGGACGAATCGAACTATGTGAAGATTACGTCGGCATAGGACATCAGTACAAGGATGGATTTGATGTGTGTAGGCTTAGGATTCGGGCGGTTTGGTTCAGTTTTTGGTAAAAACCAAAACCAAACCATAATTTTTTTTTGTTCCGGTTTGGTTTTTCATTTTTTAAAAGAAAAACCGCTACTATTCGGTTTGGTTTGGTTCATATTTTTTTCCATATTTTTTCAGTTTTTTTTTATTTTTTACATAATGCATAAAAACCAACTTTTGAAAAAACTAAATAAAAAATTTCCTATAAAACACTATTTTTTGAGTTGCCTAACATTTTGATTCGTCTATATAAGAAAATTTGACAAAGATTGTGCATAAAGAAATTAGGATTTTAGGAGTTTAAGGCTTTTATTTTGCATATATTTATATAATATATTACAAAATACCTAAAATGATGTCTTTTTTTAGTACTTCAGTTTTTCGGTTCGGTTAAGTTTTTATAAATCAAAAATCAAAACGAACCAAATATTTTGATTTTAGTTTTTTTTCGGTTCGGTTTGTGTCGGGTTCGGTTTTCTCAACCGCGGCTTGGTTTCGGCTCAGGTTTTTTTTTCTTCAGTTTTTGGTTACAATGTCCCACCCCTAGTTGTGAGGAGGCTACGGATACGGAGCTGCTTTGGCAATTTACAACAGAGTAAACAGGGAGGAATGGGCATTGGATGACAACGACGGCGAAGTCTCGTCGTGGAGAGAGAGAGAGAGAGAGAGAGAGAGAGAGAGAGAGAGAGAGAGAGAGAGAGAGAGAGAGAGAGAGAGAGAGAGAGAGAGGGAGAGAGTAAAAATAGGATTAATCTCAGCCATTCAAATTAGTATTGGGTGCCCAAATTAATTTTGGGAGTGCCCATAGCAACTATGTGGGGTGTCCATGACAATATTTGGGTGGCCTTAGCAGTTTAATTTTTTTTCTTGACAATGACCATTTTACCCCTTTATTTGAAAAAAAAAATTGCCTCTTCATCAACGCCAACGGAGCTCTGACGAAAAATGACTCTAGGCATCACGTTGATACGATTTTGGGACTTTGGACATCACTTTGGTGCAATTTTAAGGTCGGGCATCACATTGACCCATCCTAAAAGCTCAGACCCTAGTGGTGAATTTTTCCTTTTAATTAAAAACAAACTCTCTCAGAGCCCCCTTTCCTTAGATTTAGGAATTTATAGCATTTTGCTATTATTGCACTTGGCTAGACCTCAAAGTTCTTCGACCAATGCAAGTGATCTAGGGGTTACTGCCTAGATGGGTGAGCACCCCAATCTAGATTCTAATTGTAAGTGGTCAGACACTGTACTGCAATGCACAGTACATTGGACCATTTCACATGGGTCAGGGATCTATCTTGGACATAGGAAGCCTTTGAATTACCCATGACAAAGTCAAAAACTAAAAAAGGTCTCAAAGTCCTTTACAAAAATATTTTTCTAATATAAGAGTGCAATAGAAGTGTGAGTGCAAAGTGAAGATTAGTTTTTTTCTATAATTTTGCTAAGGAGCTTAATTAGGGAGCTCATTAGAGATGATGATAACAAACTCTCATTCCCTTCTTACCTTGTATTTGATCAGCATTGTAAACAAAATTGATGATTCTTGGTTGCACAGGCCTGAGTAACCATTGCCGCCCATTTTTCATTCCATCTAATAATAGAAAGACACATATCCCTAATTGTTCAACTCAAATATCTCTTCTAAACAAAGAACACAACCATATCTCAGTATTTGGTGACTCCGCACATCAATTTGTCTAAACTGACTTTATCTTTGAAACGCTTCCGATAAAATTACATTTGACAAAACTTATTTACATAACTCTCATATATATATATATATTCAAAATCAAGATCCAAATCTCAGTTCTTGGGGTACCACAAGATCAAATTACTCTTGAAAAGTTTTCATCGAACGTCCCATCTTTTCGGTGCCATAAAGCTTAAACTTGGATCAAGAATTATCTTTCGAAAGGGACAGATCATGCTCGTTATCTAACTTCAGAAAGGTTGTGGTGGTGTTGGTTCCATAATTATTTTCTTATTATGCCCTTAACTTCATGCTTCTTTCTTGTTTTTCATGAATAAAGCATCATTCTCATGATGTTTCCCGTTCTTGCTAGGTCATCATGGTTTGACTCGATAATGCACTAAAGAATATAAATTACACACTTATTTGAGAATACATAGTCATTTCCGAAGTCACAAGAGAATATGGAGCAATAATGCAAAAATGATGAGACGAAGTCGTCGGATGTCTGTCGGTCAACGACAGCCAACTCCGGCATGATCAACCAAGTCAACATCTTGAGCACACATTGAAAATATTTTTGGGCCAAATTCAAATGAAGTTAATGAGAAATGAGGTCATATGCCATGCACATGAGCATTAGGACCGCAAGGTGACACATTATCTTGGGACCACATTTATCCCTAAAATCGTGTATCATGTCCTAATCATTTCTCACATTTAAATTTCAAATTAAACCAGAAAATATCTCATCTCCATTATAATTTTTGAGCTCCCCATCACAACTATTATTCTACACACTTTATTTTTCACATTTCCATGTTTTAGCTAGCCTTCTCTCTCTAATTTCCTCTCTTAACCCTCTCAAGCTCTCCTCTCCTTACTAAGCTGACACCGTCACCTCAACTAAGAGTCAAACCCTAGCCACTTGATGTGAACAAAGATGCGTTGATTTATGATATGAGCTATATTTTAGTGTATGTTGTGTTTTAGATGAGTTTGTTATGTTGTGATGTGGTTGTGGCATGGTTAATGTGCTTGAGCTTTGTTGTTGGTTCTCTTGTGTATATGTTGACCTTAGCTAAGTTGATGTATGTTTCAAGAGGCTAAAAATGGACCTTGGTTGAATTAGCTACTCACCTAAGGGAAGATGGGCATGTAACCATGACTTATGCTAAAACTCATAAGGTTAAGTTTGTAGTTTCAGTTTCCTTATGTACAAGCAAAAACCAAAGCCTTCTTGAGCTCCAATAGACTCAAGGAGTTTGGTCAAACTCACATTGATCCAAGAGTATAGCTAATGGTTGATTCTTTCGATTCGTATCCCAATAGATGCGGATTAAAGGAATCTCTTAGAACTTTCTCCCGGGTCCTCCACAAGGGGGTTTGGGAAGGGAAGCCATCTACATCTCTTACACTATATGCTTTTTGAATTCATTCTATGTGGCATACGGTTAGGGTGTGATTCCAAATGACTTAGGCATTAATCACGGTTCACCATATGCTTAAAGGTTGGGCCAGAAATCTTTTAGAGTCCTAAATAGCCTATGAGCTTCGGTTCAAAATCAAACATGACTCACAAGGTTATGATTTGGACATTGTTATTTGAAACAGACTAAAATAACTCATAATTATAAGTAAGGACATCGTTTGTGCATTGAGTGGTTAGTAGTGATATCTCTAGTTGACCATTCTCTGTATATTGCTTTTACATCGTTTAAATTGCTATCTCTTCATTAGTCCTAAATCAAACAATCAACCCATAGTTACTCATTCACCATAGTTTAATCACCCCTTGTAATGGTGAGCTACCAAAGGGTTTAGCATTGTAAGATTCGCATTCTCGCTTTGTGTTTGTTTATGTTGCATCGTGTGTTCACATTTAACATAATCTAAGGTTTAATAAAAGAAAAAAAAATATGGAATTAGGATAGTCAATCCTCGTGGGTTCGACATCCAACTTTCTATCACTATATTAAAACTTGACACCATGCACTTGTGATTCTAGATAGTTTCGCTTACTCTTGAACTAATCTGTAGTTTAAAAGGTTGAGGGGAAGAATATCTCTAATAGATGGCATGGCCATGACCGAGACCAAATTGAGGCAGTGAACATAAGCTATGCTGGGTCGAGATTAGGCCATGTGAAGAGGCCATTTGAGAGTGGAAGGAATGAGAAGATGGGAAAATCGAGCACGGTACAACCAGGGCCATGTGTCCTTCTCTAATTGGATGAAATGAGAAATGGGCAACAATGGCTATCCAAGCCTAGGTAACCAAAAATCGTCGAGGCAACAAGGCGTTGTTATTCCATAAAAAGATATCAGCAAATATGGTGTAGGAGACGTTAGTTTGTGCAAAGAGTACTAGGAGAATATACCAAGATCTTTAACTTTCATTAGAAGTTGAAATGTAGGCGCATCCCCCATCTATTTTATGTGTAAAAAATACCTTGTTCAAGTTGAACCAGGTTGAGTCCAGCCGTACTGCAATATAAGCAACTCTATCCACTATATAAAAGTGGCTTGATCGTTATTTTCACATGAAGAGGATGTGTGTAATGCAATTCACTATTGCTTCATTATTGGACTAGTAAACACAATCATATTTATAGGCAAAAAAATATGGTTTAAATGTTGTTGATAGCTCCACCCTTGTCTTAAGCATATTGAATTTAGCTTCTGAATTTACTTCTACCTATTGGTCAAGAGAAGAAAACTAGATAGCTGAGTTGAGAATGTAATATCAGGAGAATTTTTGTGTGCTTATCCTCACCATAGATCTTGATATATATCTTACCATATTATGTCATAGGGTATATTCTATTCTTATTTGTTTTGTACACCAAGTAATAGATTTTCTAGTCCTATGTGGATTCTTGTATGATGGATTCTGATATAAGGGGTCGCTCTATGAATAAAGATGATGCTTTCATTGTTTCCACAACTAGTCCAACACATTATCATGCACGAGAGCTAACCATATGACAAAATCAAAAACCTAAACACTTTTCCTCCCTTTTTCTCTCTTTACCGCTGACCTCTTCCTCTACAGATGAAAACTGCTACTGCCGACCACTGTGACCCTGAGCCGTAGCTGCACGCACCCAAGCCGTGCATCCCGTGCACCCATAGAGTTTCCTACTTGACCTAGGTTCTCCTAGTCCTCCTAGGAAACATATTGTCTTCTAACAATCGTTCCACCCCTATCGGTTGTCCTCCTTCGTCGCTGCACCTACCAGCTGACACACCAAGAGCAAGAATCCCAAAGTTTTCAACAAGAAGAGATCATCCCTTTTAACAAGCAAGCTTTCTAGTGAAAGTTGTCTATTTTCCTCTAATTTAAGGGTATTCTACTCCCCCACACTCCGTCTTTGTGATTTAATCGTAGATGAAATCACATATAATGGGATATGGCATGGTTCCCGCGCCTGTGACTGACATAGATTCTGATTACTTAATCTGGATCTAAGAATTAAAACGTTCTTCTTACATCTTTTAGATGTCGCACCTGAATGGTTTAGGCTATAGCCATCTCCCATGCATTGGCCAAGGCTTCAATGAATGATGGATCAATGTGACTAATCAACTATGAGATTAATTGATCGCATAGATGAGAGGATAAAGATTTAGGATACTTTTAATCGACTCCTACTTCGTCTTCAAATATTTTGAGATAAACTTTGACTGGAATTTCTAGTTGATACAACTGCAACATTCGAACGATAGTGTGCAAGGTAAGCGGAGTTTATTACCGAAGGAAAAACGCAACTTCAGCCTGTGATTGCTACACTGCCTACGTCTAATTATACCAAAGAGGTATCACGATATCGATTTGATATGAGCATCACTACCTGACATCACCGTGGACATAGCTGGCCAAGCACCACCACTAGTCACTTGAGTGAACCGACAACAGCACACCCTCTAAGGGCAGCCATCATGGGTCCACTTTTCGCGGCCAAAAACTCTTAAACTAGTTAAGAGACTAAACAATATGAAAAGAAGAAGATCTGCAAACTAGAGACCCCGTAAAGTGTCCCGTTGTTTATGTTTGTGATTCTCAAGTTTTTCCCCTTCGATCTAGTTTTGTTCTTAGATTCAATGTATTAGACTCTCTTGTCATAAACTCTCACACCAAGTTTAAATAAAGAGATTGTTTCTACCAAATTCTGCTAGAGGTACAAGGGATATTGTTGTATGATCGTTCCTGTCATTAAGACCAAAGTCTTTCGTTATCCCCCCAGCTACAAATACACATGTAAATGGTGTTAGGAAGTTGAGATGGGATTGACATGCCTTCAACGCTCTGATGCCTAAGTCAGTAACGATATAAAGCAACAAGCGAGAGTTTGTGAGTAGGATAGATTAAGTACCTTTCACTTGCAATAAATACCTTCCTTATATGGGTAGTTGATGATGACATCTTCTTCTCTTTAGAGATGAGGGATTGCTTGGCATTCTTGATTTTTTAGAGTTTTAAGGGTAGAAAAGTCTTTCTGTCAGGCTGGGCTTGCCTTTGGCACGTGGCGCGATCAACGCATGGGGCGTGTGCTGGCCTGCCTAGCGGAATATTCCAATTCGATCCGTTTTACTTATCTCACTATGTTTTGGCTCTAAATGTGGCTTAATTTAGTGGTTAAGCATTTGTCAGAGTAACAGGAGATAAATCTGTTGAAGGAGGCAAGTTTTCCTATTAGGATATGGAGCTCTTTTTTAGTAGTGGGCGGCTTCATATCCATGATGACTTTTATTTTCTCAGGGTTAGCTTCAATACCCCATTGGCTGACAATGTACCTTAATAACTTGCTGGCAGTGACGCCAAACGTGCACTTGGGCAAAATTCAGGCGGATGCCATGTTCCATCAAAATTTGGAATGCAATTTTGAGATTGGTGGTGTGTCCTTTGTCGGTTGTGCTTTTGAACAGAACATCATTAATGTAAACTTCGACAATTGTCCGGTTAGCATCTCAGAAGATGTATGTCATGAAGTGTTCGTAGATAACTAAGCGTTCTTCAACCCAAACGGCATGACATTGTAGCAATACAGGCCCTTATCAGTGGTGAACGTGGTGGCTTCTTGGTCATCAGGGTGTATGAATATGTGATTATACCCTGAATAAGCATCCATCATTAATAAGAGTTCATATCCAGTTGTGTCGTCTACTAGTTGGACGATGTATGGTAGCGTGAAGCTGTCCTTGGGGCAGATTTTGTTGAACTTTTGTTACTCTTTTTTACCATGACAACATTGGATATCCATTTGGGGTAATGAACCTAGCAAATGAAACTGATCTTTAGCAAGTGTTCCACCTCAGCATGCATGGCAGCATAACTTTCCTCATCATAAGTGTGTCGCTTTTACTTGACGGGCTTGGTATTAGGATCAAGACTTAGCTTGTGGGAAATGAGATCAGTGGAGATGCCTGGCATGTCTGCATACAACCAGTCGAGTAGCGCTTGGTATTCGATGAGGAGTTATGTGAGTTCCTTAGTGACGTTCGGGTCAAGTTGTACGCCAATTTTCACCGTGTGCTCAGGGTGTGCCTCGTTTAGCTAGATCATGACCAAGGCCACTCCTTGTTGTCAATTGGTCTGAGGGAATTTGCACCCTCGCGAGGGTCGTCAGGCATACCAAACTTAGCGGCACTATCCCCAATGGTAAGTATCTCCTCTCGTGCCAAGTTCCATGTCTTCAAAGTTAATGGAATACTCCAGAAAATCATAGCCCCTAACAGAGCCAATGCTAAAATATGTTGGGAATTAGAGGTAGAGCATATAGTTAGCGAGTATAATCTTGAGCTTTTTGACAAAGGGCCTACCAAGGATTACATTGTAAGATGAAGGAAAATCTACAACGATAAAGTCAGTGTGAACCTTCTTTTGAGGTGTGTCAGGCACCCCTAGATATAGGCGCATGTAGTCGCTACCGTTAGAGTAAACGACGTTACCTGAAAAACTCATGAGTGACTCATTGT
The DNA here is from genome assembly GCA_946800695.1 of Geum urbanum. Lineage (NCBI taxonomy): Eukaryota > Viridiplantae > Streptophyta > Magnoliopsida > Rosales > Rosaceae > Geum > Geum urbanum. The sequence continues at coordinate 67,867,092 of OX326998.1, read as the reverse complement.
TCTGCGTCAGCTTGCTACGAGGCATGTTGAGCTTATGTAGGCGTTATAAAAGATGATGTTAGCGGCCGAACCAGAATCAATCAGTACATGTCAATCAGTGCATTAATGACAAACGAGGCATTTGTGGCTAGTGCAATGCACTCGTTAGTCTCAGAGAAGGAAATTGGGTCCCAAGAGTGACGTTGTGCCTTAGCGCCCAGTGTGCTAGCTATGGAGAACATCTCCATGGGGGCGCCATGGTCACGGGTTGGTGCATTTTCCTCAAGCCTTGATGACCGCTACCTGTCGTATGGCGTTAGCTATGTATTGGACCAACTTTCCCTCATCAAATAACCGTTGAATGATGTTCTTGAGGACCATACAATCCTCGGTGTTATGCATTTCAGATTCGTGGTACTTACACCATAGGCCTATGTTATTTAGCGGGGTGTTTCTACGCTTTGGCTTAGGCAAGGGAAGAAGTTGTTTGTTGTTGGTGAAGATCTCAGCTTAGCTGATGTTAGCTACGGTGTATATAGTTCTGGCGGGTAGGTTTTTGTGTCACGCTTGGCGATTATGGTCAGTGGTGGTAATGTGGTGGTGTTGGGTGTTTTCATGGTGGGTTGGTTGTCGACAGTTAGGGGTATGGTGCTTGGCCCGTTTGCACTGGTAGTGGTGGCAGGTTAATGAAATTTGGCAGCAGGAGTGGTGACAGGCTCTGCCTGGGGTGTTGATAACGCATACTTGGGAGGATTTTTGGCCTTGTGGGCGTAGACCCGAGTGTGGACCTCTGCCTTCTCTATAATCATGTCAATGACTTCCTCATATGATAAGTGGGTATGCTTGACAACCTTCTCCTTGAATGGGGATAGGAGAAATTGTGACGACCCGGAACAGAATCAGTAGTGTAATCAGATTATTTCGTGAGTTAGCGTGTAACCGCAGTTTTCCGATAATTGATTGAATTGCCGGTTTTGATTACGACTTAATTATTGGCCGAGAATTTGAGTTGAGTTTCTTCTCGAGAGTTGTTGTACGCGTGATTTCGAGTTCGTGGGTGGTCCCCGGATTATTATTTCGACGACTGAGGAATATAATATGAATATTTGAAATTTCGGAATATCGTCGAGTTTATCCGTTCGTATTCGAGTCTATCCGAATCGTGATTGTGATCCGTTTTGGACCGTTGATCGACCCAAACCGTAAATGGAATGATTATCGACTTGATTTGCGAGTTTCGCGATTAGTCGCGATTTCGACGTAATTGGTTAATATGGCGGCTTCGTTAATGACTAAATTATCAGGCAAGAATTTGATTTGGGATTCTTCACGAAAGTTGTAGAGAATTTAATTTCGAGCTCGTGGGAACTTCCGGAGGATTATTCCGAGTTACGAGGAATAAGTTGTGAATATTGTAGACCATTGATCGTTTTATCAGATAAGCTTATGTTGAATTGAGCTGTTGACTTTTTATCGGATTTGTCGAAGTTGGTTGACTTCAGGTGGAAATTGAAGAATTGTCGAGATAAGTTCGTAGACGCGAGAATCGTTGAAAACGAAGTTACGATGCAAAAGTTACGTTCGATCAAAGTTTGTCGTAAAATAAATACGGAAGTTACCAAAAATAGAAAGTATAAATAGCGGGTTTCCTTTTTGGGTAAGTCAGAATTGGGTGTTGACCGAGTCAACTCGGGTTGACCAGCCCAGGCCGAATTTTGTTTGCATTCGTTGAGCTCGATTCCGGCCTCTTTTGGCCGTGGTGTCTTTATGAAAGTTGTTGGGCTTGAGCTCCTGTTTCTTTTGCTAAGTCATTCGTTCAATTTGGTTGTCGGATGAAGAAGTTATGACGTTTTGAAGTTTGTGATTTTCTGGCGACTTCGGCGGTGGTCGGAGGTGATTTTTCCGGCCGATTTGGTGGCTCCTCTTTTGGGGGTTTTGTTAGCCATGAGGAGATGAAGCTATTGCAAGTGGTTTGGGAGGTTGCCGTGGCCGGAGGAGATAGATCGATCAGTTTGAAATACCGGTAAGGGTTTGGAACTTTGAGTTGATTTTTGGAGGTTTTCCGATCAAAATTGGCCTTAACTTTGAACTAGAAAGTTGTTGGAAATGTCGAGATCTTCAAAACCATGTATAGATTGAATTTTTCTGGGCAAGCAGGAATTTTCGGCGGCCGGCGACGCCGCCGTCTGCGGCAGCGACTTTTCGTCCGACGTGTTTTTCGACGAGTTATATGTCGTTTCACTCGGAATCGTGCTCCGATCGCAGTGGTGAGGTTTGTTTTTCGAATTGAGCATCAGAAATTGTAGCGAGGTTTTGTGATATGATTATCGAATTTTGACGATTTCGTCGATATTGAATTATATGTTACCGAGAACGGTTGTTTCTCGTGATATGATTTGAGGTGTCGAGTTATGATTTTGAGCAGTGGATTTTATGATTATCCAGGAGTTCGTGATCGTTCGTTTGGTGAGTGATTTTCCGTCGGATCACAGGATTAACGCGTATCGCGTTACGCTCACCTGTGAGTGTACATTTTTATATTTTCACAGTTGTAGCGAGTTCGTGATTTTTCGTGATATTTTGTATTTGTTCTATACGATGTTGAGATTAATTATTATTTTCGGAGGTATTATTTTATGTTTTTATGGTGATGGCATTACTTGCATCGATGCTTCGGCTACTCGGATGATCACAGGTAGTTTGCCAGAGTTGAGAGATTACTCTGGACCAGAGTTGAGAGATTCCTCTGGGCAGGGTTGAGAGATTCCCCTGTTATGCCACCGGGGTTGAGAGATTCCCCTGACCTATCACCGTTGGGCTTGAGAGATTCGCCTAACCGTCGGGCTTGAGAGATTCGCCTGGCAACCTCCATATATGTTTTCCGAACTCGCTATAATTGTTTATTGTATATGAAATTGGTGAAAGACATATGTTTATTTTCATCCACTCACTCTAACGTTTTATTTGCCTTTCCCCTGGGCTTTTCGGTTTCCGTGCCCAGTTTGCAGTTCGGATTCTGGTGTCGCACGTTGCAGTCGGAGGCATATTGTTCGAGCTACCTCGTTTTTACAATAGGTTTCTTGTTCTGCCTGCTGTGGTATATTTATGTATATATACACTAGAGGTTGCTCTGATACGTTACGGATATATGTTTTATGTGATTTTTCCCGGATTTTCTGTAAAGTTCAGTTATATTTACTACTTTACATTATTGTTATGATATTGAGAAATCCGAATGGGATTGGTGCCCACGGTTTGGCTTTTGTGGCATAGGATGAAGTGTTATTTTCCGGGTGCAGGCAATGGCAATTCCGCGTTAGTAGCGTTACTCTGCCAAAAATTTTATGGTTTTTGTTGGTTCGTGTTTTCAGAAGGGGTTTGATTCCGATTTAGGAAACTAAATCGGGGTTGAGTCCTTTCAGAAATCCTTCGGTCATGGTAGACAAGGCGGTTTTCTTGTCCAAATTATGACAATGTTGGGCGGCGGTGAGAGCCCTATTGATGTAGGTGGATAACGGCTCAAACTAGCTCTGGCGTATGGCAAACAAGGAGTTAGCGGTGTCATATCACCCCTGCAACCTGTAATGCTTGAGGAAGGTGTATGTGGGGATTATGAAGGAGTCGATTGTGTCCTGAGGCAGCTCAAAGAACTAGTTTAGTGCCTCATCCTCCAGTGTTTCCAGAAATAAATAGCTTAGGGTAGCATCGTCTTGTTGGCACTCTGCTGTGGCGGGATCACAATGGCTAGAGTAGTGGTCAACCTTCAACGACTTGGTGTACATATCCCGTCTGGCCTGCATGATCATTCGGGAGAATGGAGTTATATGAGATGTGTATGGGATGTTGGCATTGGCGGGCTGACGAGTTTGGCGGAGTTCACCCTCTAACTCTGCTAACCAGGCAAGGATGATTATCGTTGTATCAAGTATGGCCTGCTGGTAGTCTGGCACTCAGAGGGTGGCGGAGGTCCCGAGAGTAGCGAGTTGTATTGAGGAACGTACACGTAGATGACGTTAGGGTGGCCTCCATAGTTGGAAGGGAGCTGGCACTCTTCCCGAGTGTTAAGCATTTTCTGATAACGCTACAAGGTGGTGAGTGCCTTATGGAGGCACTGGTTGGCCTAGCGCTCAGCATTGCACTCTATACGAAATTGCTCTAGCTCGCGGAGTAGATGAGCGCTAGCATCCTCCGGCTAGGCGCTGCTCCTACTGGTGCCAATCCCCTGTGGCCGAGGAAGTGGCGTCAACAGGTCCTTGAGGGGGCGCAGGCAGGGACATGCTAGTGGGACAAAGTCGTAATCCTGGTGAGTCATAACGAAGAAAGAAAAATGGTCGTTTTGAAAAGAAAAAAAGTAAAGGCTTTTTGTGGTGGAATGAACGAATCCACTAGACAACGCAAAATATTTTTACCGAATTCTGATAAGGGAATCTGCTAGAGGTACAAGGGATATTGTTGTGGGACCTCTCTTCTTGCTAGGAATGAAGTCTTTCTCTCAGCCGCCAGCTGCAAATACACAAGTAAACGGCGTTAGGAAGTTGAGACGGGGTTGGTCCGCTTTCAACGCTCTGATGCCTAAGTCAATAACGATGTAAAACAACAATCAGGAGTATGTGAGTGGGATAGATGAAGTACCTTTCACTTGCAATAAATACCTTCTTATATGGATAGTTGAGGATGGCATCCTTTTCTCCTTAGCCATATGAGATTGCTAAGAATTCTTGATTTTAGAGAGTTTTAAGGGCAAAAGAGTCTTTCTGTCAAGCTGGGCTTGCCTTTTGCGTGTGGCGCGCGTCAACGCATACGGCGTGTGCTAGCCTGCCTAGAGGAATATTCCAATTCAATCCGTTTTACTTATCTTATTATGTTTTATGGCTCCAAGTGTGATTTAATTTAGGGGTTAAACTTTGGCGTACTAACAGAGATTGTTTTACAATTATACTATCTAGTACGGCTCAACTTATTAGTTCATGATGTCTAGAAAGATATTTTCGATAAAGTGCCCTTAAGAGGGTTCATCCTTGCCGACATTAATCTCTTAACATGGTCATGAATGAAAAAAGCTATCCGGATGATTTATAGATGACATGAAGCTTATTTAATCTTACTTGTGCAAAGTCTACTTTTTACAACAGATTCTGTAAAACGGAGTTATGTCAAATATACGTTGGCAAGTTAGTAAAGCAATATTTTTGAGTTCGAAATATTTTAACTCTAAACTTTACTTTTTGTAGGCATGGACAATCAAGAAATAAAATGAATTGTTGACGGTGGTGCAACGCATTTTGTGTTTAAACACAGATCCCTATTCACTGATTTCAATATTCCAAAGTCATCTGTGACCACATTGGATGGACCTTCAACCATCATTGAAGGACACAGACGTGACCTAGTGGCGTTGCCTAACTGCATCGTGATAACCATTCCTAGTGCCCTCTATGCACTTTGCAGTTCTCGAACCCTTCTGTGCTTTAGGGATCTAAGAGCCAACGACTTTCACCTTGAAATGCATGTTGAGAAAGGTGAAGAGTTTCTTCATATCACCTATATGAAATGCAGATACAAACGCATCCTCGAGAAGTGTCCTCGAGACCTCAAATTCAGTTGAGTATATAGAAAAACTATTCAAACAATTAAGGTTAACTACGTGCTGCGCACATAGCTTATAGCTCAACATTAGAAAATTACTAGCTATAACGTGATCTCCTTGGACATCTAATTCGCCAATTAATGGTGTGGACCCTTAATATACACACGGTCATCCCTTTCATCGGATCATTCAAAAAATAAGGAGATATGAAGCAATGACGATAAAAGAAATGTTAATTGCATACACAACAGGCGTCTCCGTGTACTTGGTTACAACTCCTGACTTTGAAGAAATCATGTCAATCGAAGCAACCGACCCCAAAGAGCTATGCCTTTCCTCAGGCTATGCAGCTTTTAGAGGGAAAGTACATGAATTGTTTTACAAAGTGTGTTCACCGGGGAAACTCAGAACTCGCCCCGCCTATATAAGTCCTGAGAAAGAAATTTATTCCTTCCTCCAACACATTCAAGGAGATATTTTATGGACCTATTCACCCAGAAAGAGGACCATTTCGATACTTCATAGTTCTGGTTAATGCATCAACGTGTTGATCACACGTCGTAATGTTGTCCATAAGAAACTCAGCCTATGCTAAACTCTTAGCTCAAATAATTATCTTGAGGGCTCGTCACCTTGATTGTCAGATTCAAGCTATTCGACTTGATAATTCTGCAGAGTTTATATTGAAAACCTTCGATGACTATTGCGTTGCGTTAGGCATTAAAGTTGAACATCTTGTTCCTCATATCCACACGCAAAATGGCCTGGTAGAAGCCTGTATCAAAAGATTACAGATGATTGCTATAACCTCCCTATTACTGCATGGGACCACACAATATTGCATGTAGGATCACTTATCTAATTGAGGCTAGTAGTCACACGAATATTCACTCCGTTACAGTTAACTACTAGAGTAGAGCCAGACATCTCACATTTTCGAACATTCAAATGTGCGTGCTACATACCCATTGCTTCGCTAAAGCGAATCAAAATAGGACTAGGGATGGCAACGAGTCAGGTCGGAGCCGGGGTTTGGGTTTTTACCTAACCCAAACATGGCGGATATATTAATACCCAAACCTAACCCGTTTACCAAAAATAAAATAAATAAAAATAATAAATCTATTAAATATTTTCCATTCTATACAACATATATATAAATATATTAAAAATTGAATATAAAATATAAAATATAATATATTCCTTTTTAAATATAAGTGGGTCGTGTTCGGATCGGGTCCGAGTGCGGTATATACATATCTATACCCGACCCGAACCCGCTACTATACGGTTGGGTTCGAGTTCGGGGTAGGTAAATACTCGATACCATTATTTGCCTTATGAATCAGGTTCAGTTTGGGCGGATATGTGACGACCCGAATTAGAATTAGCACGATAATCGGCTTAATCCACGAGTTTGTGAGTAATCACAGTTTATCGTAAAGTAATTGAATTGGTGGTTCAGTTCACGACTTAATCATCGGGTGAGAATTTGAATTGAGTCTCTTCACGAGAATTGTAGTACGCGTGATTTCTAGTTCGTGGGCGATTTCGGATAATTGTTTTGATAAACGAGGAATATGTTATGAATATTTGAAATCGCGTGATTTCGTCGTGTTTATCCGTTTGTGTTTGAGTTATCCGAAACGTGGTTGTGATTCGTTTTGGACCGTCGATCGTATCGAGCCACGAGTATAAATATCGGAAATAGTCGGTAAATTGTCGAAAACACTATTTTAGGAAGTTTCACCACCGTTGACCAAGAAATTGGCATTGACCCGTGTTGACCGAAGGGGAAAACCAGACAACCGTTGACTCGCTGGCGACTTTTCTTTCCCGGCCACCTCTGGCTCCGATTTAGGTATGGTTCGATTCTCCTCTTGATTTTCTATGGTTTAGGATTTTGATTTGTGAAAATTGGTGAGGTTTTGTGGGAGAACGAAATGCTTGAAGTTTGGTGGAATCGGGGTTGTCGGACGGCGGTGCTCCGGCCACGGTGGTGGCCGGAGGTTAGGGGGTTTGACTCGTGGGGCCACGACGATGCCTTTAGGAGTAGCCTCGAGGGCCGCCATGCGCCGTGGACGGAGATTCGACGGAGAACAGGTTCGCCGGCCGGTTTGGGATTTTGGAAGTTTCAAACTGATTTCCGGCATTTCACGGCGAAATTGGTAGTTGACACAGTTGAGAGATGTGTTGGGCTTGAGGAGGAGAAGCTACAGTGATCATGGTCGCCGGGAAATTCCTCCGGTTGACGGCGCGCCGCCGCCGCTGCCGGCAGCCAACGACGGAGCTCCGGCGACTCGTTGACTTTTTGGATTTTGATGAATTTTATGCTGTTTTGCTCGTAATCGTGCCCCGATCATCGCCTTGAGGTTTTCGAGTTGATTTGGCTATTGGATTTTTAGTCAAGGGTTTATGTGGAGAGTTTGGGGAATTTGGACGATTATTTTGCACCGAGTTATATGTTTCCGGAAATGGTTGGTTTCTGAGGTGTGGTACAGAGTAATGAATTGTGATTTTGATCAGTTATATTTTGTGATTATTTAGAGGATCGAGATCGTACGTTGGGCGAGGGATCTTCCACCGGATCTCGTGATTAGCACGTTTGCGCATTGTACTATCTGTGAGTGGACTTTTATTTACACTATCGTAGCGAGTTCTTGATTTCAGTATTTATTTACAGTACGATATTGAGATTATTTATTGTTTTGGGAGGTATTGTTTTATATTTTATATGGTGATGGCATTTACTTAGCATCGTTGCATTGGCTACTCAGCTGATCACCGGTAGTTCAGATCCAGGGTTGAGAGATTCCCCGGATGTGCCCACTAGGCTTGAGAGATTCGCCTAGTCTATCACCGTCGGGCTTGAGAGATTCACCTGACCGTCGGGTTTGAGAGATTCGCCTAACACCTCCATTTATTTTATGAACTCGCTTTATTTTATGATATATATAAATGGTGAAAGGCATATGATTATTTTCGTCCACTCACTCTAACGATTTTATTTGCCTTTCCCCTGGGTTTTTCGGTTTCCGTGCCCAGTTTGCAGTTCGGATTCTGGTGTCTCACGTCGCAGTCGGAGGCTTAGTGGTCGAACTACCTTTCTTTTCTAGTAGGTTTCTTATTTTACCTACTGTTGTATATTTTTGTATATATATACACTAGAGGTCACTCTGATTACTCTGTTGTTCTACTTTTATATGGTTTTCCCCGGATTTCTGTAAAGTACAGTTTTGATTATTACTTTACATTATTGTTATGATATTGAGAAATCCGGATGGGATTGGTGCCCACGGTTTGGCTTTTGTGGCATAGGATGAAGTGTGTTTTTTTGGGTGCAGGTTAATGGCAATTCCACGTTATAACGAAACTCTGCCGAAATTTTTATGGTTTTTGCAAGTTCGTGTTTTTAGAAGGGGTTTGATTCCTGTTTAGGAAACTAAATCGGGGTTGGGTCCTTTCAGGATACCTGCGGGTTTGAGTTATTTTGCCATCCCTAAATGGGACCGCAGCGTCGGATATGTGTTTATGTTGGCTTTAACAAGTGAGATATAATCTGTTATATCGAACCCTCTACAAGCCAGGTCTATAAGGCAAGATTTTTCGACTGTCACTTTGATGAGACATACTTCCCCTCGTTAGGGAGATAGTCGAACATAGTTCTAAAGGAACGACAGGAAGTGACATGGTTCATCCCCACTCTGTCTTATCATGATCCCTGAACTTCAGAGTCTGAAACTAAGGTTCGCCTAATTGTTGATCTACATATGCTCGCACCTCGATACATTTGCAGACACTACAAGAGTGACAAGATCTATTATACATACTACAAACTTGCCTGAGAGGATATATGTCTCTAGAATGCATCTAGGACTCGGCGACCCCTCGAGGGAAGGGTGGTACTGCCGCTGGAGTGGTGTCCCATGAGGCATCAGACCCTCCTGACAAGAGGGGGAGACCGCTTGGTTCTACGGATTCATGTCTAAGAAAGCGGATGGCAAGAGAACCTAGGCAATATCCAAGGGCCATCGATGCTACTGAGCCTTCACATGAGATTATTCATGAATATATTGATCCTAAAGAAATTGATCATATAGATGATAACAAAGAAATCATAGTGAACTACACTTGTTACACAGAAATGTGGGATTGAAGTGAAATAGTCATTGATGATGCATTTGAATTCATGGTTGCTCAAGAAATCATTAATGTTTATGGCATATGTAGAACCCCGAACTCATTAATTGTAATAAGTGGGTCTTTATTAGAAAACACAATGAGAATAATGAGATAATGAGATACAAGGCCCGCCCTGTTGCTCAAGGTTTCTCTCAGCATTCTAGAATCAATTATGATAAGACCTATAGCCATGTTATGGATGTCATCACTTTCTGATTCTTAATCAACTTGGTATTTTCTGAACGATTAAACATGCGACAACTTGACGTAGTTACTACTTATCTATATGGGGATCTAGATACAATAAATCATATAAAAATCCCTAACGGTATTCAAATACCCTTATCAAGTAACGCCAAACCAAGAGGCACATTTTCAATACGTCTTAAACATTCACTGTACATATTGAAATAATCTAGGCGGATGTGGTGTAACTGACTCGGTGATTACTTGGTGGGAAGTGAGTACATAAATAATGAATTGTGTCCTTGCATCTTCATTAAGAAGACAGTTTCGGATTTGCAATCATAGCAGTATATGTCAATGACATGAACATCATTGGAACTCTTGATGAGTTAAACCAAACTTCTAAAGAATTGAAATCTAAGTTCGAGATTAAAGATCTTTGGAAGACACGATTTTGTCTATGACTTAAACTAGAACACCGTACTAGTGGAATTTTTTTCCATCAATCAGGCTACACGCAAAAATTTCTCAGGCGCTTTAATCTAGATAAAGTTAAGCCTTGTAGTACTCTCGTGGTCGTGTGAAGTCTTTATCTTTTAAAAGATCCTTTTCGACCTTGAGATAAGGACAAAGAGCTGTTCAACGCAAAAGTTCCTTATATAAGTGTTACAGGAGCTTTGTTATACTTAGCCCTATGTACTAGACCGGATATCTCGTTCGCTGTGAATTTGCCTACAAGATACAACTTAGCACCAACCTATAGACATTGGACTAGAGTTCAAAACATTCTTCGATACTTGAAGAGTACTACGGAGAGACGCACATTATAGTATCGAAAACTACATCTGTAGGTTCCTCAGGTTGCCGACTGGGCCCTGTTGCTGCCCATAGTCAAACTATGAATGGTGCTTTCTTCACTAATCAATGTCTTATAGATATGCTCACTAGCTAGTTACAACAATGCTGTGTTTCTCTCTAACCCACATAAAGGACATTCCCAAACTGGTTATATATTTACTATGGGAAATACAACAATATCTTAGAGGTCTACTAAACAGTCTCTTGTTGCTACCTCATCTAATCATGCTAGGATTATTTCCCTACACGAGACAATCCGTGAATGCGTCTGCCTTCATAGTATTATTTCTCACATTAGATTGACTTGTGGACTTAGGTCTACAATCAACGATCCTACTATCTCTAGGACAATGCAACTTGGATTGAACAAGTGAAATTAGGACTCATAAAGGGTGACAACACTAAGCATATTTTGCCAAAGATATTTTATAATCAGCAATAACAGACTCTGCTTAACATTCTTATTTCGTAAATAAGTTTAATGAAAAACTTAGCAGACTTGTTTACCAAGGCACTGCCCAAGTCCACTTTAGAGAAGCATGTATGAAGTATTGGTATGCGTCGTTTATAAGTCATGCCTTGATCCACCATCAGCTAAGATGCCGACTTCAGGGGGAGCTACAAGTTAAGCGGCGCCATGTTTCGATGTGAAGGATGTGTTGTACTCTTTTCTGTTGATCTAGTTTTTGTACTTTTTCCCTATACGTAGGTTTTGATTTTCTCGGTAAAGTTTTTGATGAGGCAACTAGAAAGCATCAGAAGAGCATACACTTTCCAGACTACACAATGGTGAACTTTTTGGACACCACAAGAAGGAGTGTTGAAATATGTCGTGATATTTTGTGCTTAGCTTCACTGTATATCTAGATATATATTTTACCATATTATGTCATAAGGTATATTCTATTATTATTTATCGTATACCCCAAGTAATGAATTTCCTAGTCATATATGGATTCTTGTACAATAGATTCATATATAAGGGCTCATACTCTATGAATAAAATGATGCTCTCAGTATTTCTACAACTAATCTAACAGAAAAGATATACATTCCTAGAGCCAAGGAGCTGGGAAGGATCTCTTCCGCATGCAACATGCAGTGTCTAGGATGCATCTTTTTGATTTAGTTAGAAATAGGTGTCCATTTATTTGTTGTAATTTTATTTCTAGTTAAAAAAAAAGATATATACAATTTTTTCAATGAAAAAAAGAAGAAAAGAAATATACATTTTAAAAATACTTGTAAGGAGGAACAACAAAAAAACTCAAACTTTTGACAATTATTCAGTCAAATGGTAGCACATGGGGTCACGATTGAATTGAAATAATGAGGAAGATTGGAAAGATTTGACAATTAAAAAAGAAAGCAATTATGTAGTTGCTATTTTGGTCAATTTCCATTTGTTTTCCTCTTCCCACGTAGTGGGGGGCCACGTTACCGTTAATTATTATTGTCCCTCTAATTAAGTGAATTAACTAACTATTATATCATGGACGCATGACTTTTACGGTAAAAGCTTTATAATTTGTACTCTTTTCTTCCACGAACAATAGTAAATTTAATTACATTATTAAACTCTTTCATTTCTAGAGTATTCACATAAAATTTCTTTATTATAGAAGATAAAAATATAAAATATTTAAAATAAAACTTCAACTCCAACGGCTCTTATATTTTATTATTTATAATTAAATACGTTTGTGTCAAAATAATGACTCTTATAAATATTATATAATTTTTAAATCATATCAAGATGAGAGAAAAAGAAAAAGTGATGTTTTTTTTTGAAGGGAAAGAGAGTGCTAGTTGATAGCAAGCAATAAATTTAAGAAATTTTAGAATGATTTACTAGCTTTGAGAATTGTATAGATATATGGAATATCTCTCTTCTTTTTTTATCTTCTATAGAATACAAGATGATTGACAAGAAAAAAATGTAGGAATACAATGAGCCACCTATGGTTTTCTCCTCGTACTGTAGCTACCACTACAACATTTTTGCCCATTACCGGCGAGATCACCGGAGACAAGGCCGGCGACCGGAAAAGTCGCCGGTAATGTTCAACATTACCGGCGACTTAGCCCGTCGCCGGCAATGTCGCCGGAATCTCGTCGGTAATGTTGCAAAACATTACCGGCGACTCCAACCGTCGCCGGCAATGTCTAGGGAGACATTATCGGCGATTTTCCGGCGGGAATTTCGCCGGAAATGTCTCCCTAGACATTGCCGGCGACGGTTGGAGTCGCCGGTAATGTTTTGCAACATTACCGGCGAGATTCCGGCGTAAAGTCGCCGGTAATGTCTTCATTTCCGGCGACTTACTCCGTCGCCGGAAATTGTAGTCGTTAATCGTACGTAGACGGAAATTGATAATCGAAGTTGTAGTCGGAAAATGTAGCCGGAAATCGTAGACGGAAATTGTAGTCGTTAATCGTAGACGGAAATTGATAATGGAAATTGTAGTCGGAAAATGTACGTAGCTGGAAATGGTACGTATACGGAAATTGTAGTCGTTAATCGTACGTATAAGGAAATTGATAATCGATGCCGATGTTGTCGGAAAATGTAGTCGTTAATCGTACGTATACGGAAATTGATAATCGAAAATGTTAGGGCTGGGATCCGTACGGGACGGGTCGGGATTCGACCTATCCCGATCCCGATCCCGAAAGTAAAATCGGGATCGGGACGGGTCGGGATTCGATCATCACTGACTTCAACAAGTTCATCATCTGATTCATCATCAACTTCAACAACTTGTTTCTTTCCCTTGAATGTTGGAGGATGACAGTTACTTGAAGAGGCTGTGCTTACATGCTCTGAAAGACAAACAATTTCATTTAGACATTTAGTTGTTAGAACAACTCAAGAACATGACATTATTCTTCTTTGTATATTCTGAATCTTGTACATGATCAATATAGGAATTCAATGAGGATCTGTCATAGACCAATCTATGTTTTCGAATACATAGTTATATCTGTGTATATATTGCAGTAACTTCAAAAGGCACATCAGTTCAACAGAACTGATGCATTGGTTCACATTGGTTCACATTGGTTCACATTGGTTCACATTGATTCAGTCCCTGAACTGATGCATTGGTTCACATTGTTCAGATCAGTTTCTGAACACAGATGCATTGGTTCACATTGGTTCACACTGATGCATTGGTTCACATTGGTTCACATTGGTTCACATTGATTCAGTCCCTGAACTGATGCATTGGTTCACATTGTTCAGATCAGTTTTTGAACACAGATGCATTGGTTCACATTGGTTCACACTGATGCATTGGTTCACATTGGTTCACATTGGTTCACATTGATTCAGTCCCTGAACTGATGCATTGGTTCACATTGTTCAGATCAGTTTCTGAACACAGATGCATTGGTTCACATTGGTTCACACTGATGCATTGGTTCACATTGGTTCACATTGGTTCACATTGATTCAGTCCCTGTAAGTTCTATTTGTTTTCATTCTAAAAACACAGATGTTCTTAACATGAGTTTTGCAGATCTATTCGGCCCATCCCGATCCGACCCGTTTATTTTAATTCGAGATCGGGACGGGTCGGGACGACATAATTTTAGAGGTGTATCCCGACCCGATCGGGACGGGATCAGGACGGGTCGGGTTCGGTATCGGGATTTCGGTATTGGATTCATTGATAATCGAAAATGTAGTCGGAAAATGTAGTCGTTAATCGTACGTATACGTTCATTGATAATCGAAAATGTAGTCGGAAAATGTAGTCGTTAATCGTACGTATACGTTCATTGATAATCGAAAATGTAGTCGGAAAATGTAGTCGTTAATCGTACGTATACGGAAATTGATAATCGAAAATGTAGTCGGAAAATGTAGTCGTTAATCGTACGTATACGGAAATTGATAATCGAAAATGTAGTCGGAAAATGTAGTCGTTAATCGTACGTATACGTTCATTGATAATCGAAAATGTAGTCGGAAAATGTAGTCGTTAATCGTACGTATACGGAAATTGATAATCGAAAATGTAGTCGGAAAATGTAGTCGTTAATCGTACGTATACGAAAATTGATAATCGAAAATGTAGTCGGAAAATGTAGTCGTTAATCGTACGGATACGGAAATTGATAATCGAAATTGTAGTCGGAAAATGTAGCCGGAAATCGTAGACGGAAAATGTTGTCGTTAATCGTACGTATACGGAAATCATATATTAATCGAAAATGTAGACGGAAAATGTAGTCATTAATCGTACGGATACGAAAATTGATAATCGAAATTGTAGTCGGAAAATGTAGCCGGAAATCGTAGACGGAAAATGTTGTCGGATATTCTTCGGGAAATAATGACATTACCAACGAGTTGAAGTCGTTGGTAATGACATTACCAACGAGTTATAAGCAACTCGTTGGTAATGACATTACCCACGAGTTAACTCGTCGTTGGTAATGTCATTACCAACGAGTTGCTTATAACTCGTTGGTAATGTCATTACCAACGAGTTAACTCGTTGGTAATGACATTACCAACGAGTTATAAGCAACTCGCCGGTAATGTTTTCTGGTTTCCCCCATATCGAGCCCGAGCCTCTCCTCTCCCTCTCCTCTCCCTCTCCTCCTCCCAAATCGGTCCGGTGAGCCTCTCCTCTCCCTCTCCTCCTCCTCTCCCTACTCCTCCTCTCCCTCTCCTCCTCTCCACCGATCCCCTCTCCTCTCCTCCTCCGAAAATCTCCTCCTCCCCTCCTCCCCTCCTCTCCTCCCCTCACCATTGTAGGTGGAAGAAAATGGCAGGTCCGATCCTCTCTCTCTCCCTCTCTCTCTCTCTCTCAATTTTTAATTATTTTTTTGCATGTGTATGTGTATGTGTATGTGTATGTGTATGTGTATGTGTATGTGTATGTGTATGTGTATGTGTATGTGTATGTGTATGTGCATGTGTATGTGTATGTGTATGTGTAAATTAATTAGGGTGCTAAGTTGGAAATTAGGGTGATAAGTTCTAAATTAGCATGTATGTATATATGTGATGTATATATATATTTAGGTATGTGAATATGAAGTGATGTATATATATATGTGAAAATTATGTATAAATGTGGTTTTGATGAATATGTGATGTATATATATACGGAAATTAAACCTAATTAAGATGCATGATATATATATGTGTGAAAAATGTGGAAAATTAATTAGGGTTTGTGATTTGGATGAATATGTGATGGATAAATTTAATTAAGATGCATGATGTATATATATATACACATCGAATATGTATAGTCGTTAATTTAGGTGATATAGTTGTTAATTAATCGTATAAATGAAGGTGGAAATCGGGATCAGGACGGTTTGGAACCGGAACGGTTTGGAACCGGAACTTATTGTAACTGGAACCGTTATGTTACAAACGGTTCCGGTTACAAACAGTTCCGGTTTCAAACGGTTCCGGTTCCAAACCGTTCCGGTTCCGATTTGTTATAGAACCGAAACGGTGTGGAACCGGAACTGTTTGTAACCGGAACCGTTATGTTACAAACGGTTCCGGTTACAAACAGTTCCGGTTTCAAACGGTTCTGGTTCCACACCGTTCCGGTTCCGATTTGTTATAGAACCGGAACGGTTTGGAACCGGAACTGTTTGTAACCGGAACCGTTATGTTACAAACGGTTCCGGTTACAAACAGTTCCGGTTTCAAACGGTTCCGGTTCCACACCGTTCCGGTTCCGATTTGTTATAGAACCGGAACGGTTTGGAACCGGAACTGTTTGTAACCGGAACCGTTATGTTACAAACGGTTCCGGTTACAAACAGTTCCGGTTTCAAACGGTTCCGGTTCTATAACAAATCGAAACCGGAACGGTGTGGAACCGGAACCGTTTGAAACCGGAACTGTTTGTAACCGGAACCGTTATGTTACAAACGGTTCCGGTTACAAACAGGAACGGTTTCAAACGGTTCCGGTTCCACACCGTTCCGGTTCCAATTTGTTATTGAACCGAATCCATGACTATTACGATGTCCAGGAGGTTTTGCGGCTAATTGGCTTCGGCGAGGTTCCCGAAATAGTGGAGGGAACAGTAGTCAAGCTTCCTCCTCGGCCGCAGTTAGCAACACGCCCAGTGGGCCAATGATGACTGCTCGCACGAGAGCCTTGCTAGAGGCGCGAGCTGAGGAGGAAGCTGCACGATCAAGAGCCGTGGAACCGGAATTCGAGGCTCGAGCCTCAGTCTCTAGACGCTCAATCAGCAGACGTCCCTCCAGTGGCAGAGCCTCAGACGAGCGACAGTCAACGGGGGCATCAGAAACTCCCTCAATCCGAATGCCCCATATTCAGATGGTGCCTACTCCCGTTTCACGGGAATCATCTGAGGCACATGGTGGTGCTGGCGCCTCATCGTCCAGGCCTCGTCTATCTCCGCCGTCCGGTCTCTTCCTACCCGACGAGATTCCTGTCATCCCTGAATTCGATGATAAGGGGATGCCTGTTTATATTGAAGGACGGCCGGATTTCCTGACCGTGGAGGAAGCGTATAACTTCCTCCCGTTCGACCCCGTGTATCTTTGGAGTGTGAGGTGCACCAACCAACAAACGGACGATGCAGGTAAATTTTATTTAACATCAGATTGATTACTTAATTATTACTTAAGACTTGCGATTGGTTCAATTAATGATATCAATTTGTTGACATTGTTTTATTAGGCAATTTCGTTAATGGGACTGAAAAACGGAAAGGGGCTAGAGGCACCTGCACCGGGAAGAGACTTGAGCAGGCCACCGGCGGAAGGAAAACGCCCATAAGGGCCAATGAGGATGGCGAGGTGATCGAGGCATTCGACACCACGCGCAAATATGTCAGCATGGCCGGTGCGATCGTGCGGGACAAGGTCCCAATGCTTTGGCCAGATTGGGAATATGTGCCTATCTACGTGAAGATGCAAGTGCATAATGCACTCAGTGTGAGTAAAATCGTATTTTCATTACGTAAATTTTACATTTATTAATTAAGTCCACTTAAATATATAATTTTACCTTTTATATATTCATATTGCAGGTGTGGTTTGACGTGGATGAAGTTCTTATTCACACGTGGGTAGAGCGTCAACTACATAATCGGTGATGTGCTTCCACTTATTTGAATATATATCGAGTTAGATTTTTGTTTATCAACTGTTTTAATATCTCTAACTTTTTTTCCTTGTTTTAATATAGGTATAAAGAGTGGAAGAACGAGCTTTCTTCCCATTACACTGTATACAAGGAGCTAGGCCGAGGTTCTACTCCTAGCGAATTCCGGTTTAGGGAGTACGAGTGGCTGTGGCTGATAGCCCACTTCGAGCACCCCAAAGCTCAGGTATGCATCCTTAATATATCTTACAAGCCTAATGTATCGTATCAGATTGAAATAGTTAGTTACTAATTTTTTTCCATATGTTTATCAAACAAGGCGATTTCGAAGACGAACCGGGCGAATAGATTGAAAAACACCAGGGCCCATCATGCAGGTTCACTCAACTACATGGGTTGGTCGACTAAGGCGCAGCAACAACAAGAAGTGAACCCCTTGGTGTATATTCATCAGAAGTTCTATCCGCAATGCCCTGATGAAGCGGTAAGTCTTTCGCCTCTCCATGTGTTAATAAAACTATTTTTCGATATTAATAGATGTTGTTAGTTAATACGTTGTTCATTTTCGCTTTTCAATTAGGCGAGAGTGGAGGAGGCGACGACAGAAGTGACCATGAGTATAGCTCGGACTAACCATCCTGACTGCTCCGAGGAAGAAGTCACCCAGTATGCCTCTCAGATCGATCCGCTTGATCCCCCGATAGCGGCTCAGATCATGGCAAAAGCGTGCGGGACTGGAAAGAATACCTACTACTGTAGGGGAATGGGCTTGGCGGGCGAAGGAGTATTGAAAACCACTTCACAATACTCTACCGGGTCAAGAAGTTCAACTTCTAGTCGTAACCTCGCAGCGGAGCTTCATAGGACGCAGAGGGAGTTGGAGGAGCAAAAGAGGCAGATGGCCGAGTACCAAATGCAGCAGACACAAGTGCAGGCTCAGATGTACATATGGATGCGGACGATGTACGAGGCTCAGACTACCGGACAACCGTTCCCCACACCTCCCCCGGCCCCGGTCCCTCCGTTCCCTAGCTATCCACCACCACCACCGCACCAGTCAACGCCAGAGCAAGACCAAGGTAGCCACCGGAATTCAAATGAGTACTTTGATTACTTCGACCCTGACCCGCAAGTTCCTCGACCCTGACCTGTAGTTGTAGTTAATTTTCGTATCGTAGTTGCTATTTGTACTGTACGTTGGACATTTATGTGTACTGTTGAACTTGTATGATTGTACGGTTTATGTCTTTCAATGCAGGTTCTGGAATTGGGCCCAATCCAGAACCGCGTTTTTTTTTCAAAATTTTTTCTGACATTGCCGGCGACATGGACCTCAGTCGCCGGCAATGTCACAAATTCTGGCCACGGCGGCGGAACCATTGCCGGCGACGGCGTCGCCGGTAATGTCGGAGACATTGCCGGCGACGCCGTTTCCCGTCGCCGGCAATGTTAACACCGGCGGGAGATTTCCGGCGACGTCATTGCCGGCGACTCGTCGCCGGGAATGACATTTCCGGCGAAAAAAAAAGACAAGGCCGGCGACCTCCCGTCGCCGGTAATGTCTCCTTTTCTTGTAGTGTACGGCTTCTTGCCGTAGAGTCCATGTTCCGATGACCTTCACCGTCGCAACTGCTAGGACGTCCTCCTTTGACGTTGTGCCTCGATCCTCTCTCCATATAGGCGGGTCTATTTTCCAACGAGATGCACCCGCGGCTTCTCTGTGGACAAGTTGGGAGTGGCCCAACTTTGTAGTTGACCGAAAGGACCACCAGAAGATATCGGTGGTGGTGATGGAGGTCATATCAGATTGTCATGAATTTTGGAAGCCGGGTGCGACTTGGGATTTGATAGCGGCAACGCGTGGTCTTGGTCAGAGCATGAGTAATGGTCGGCTTTTGGTGGTGACGTCGTGTGATGGTGGTGCTAGGCACGACTAGAATGTGACAGTGCATGTGTTGTAGACATGATTATATGCGGCGACGTATGACCTTGCTGAGGAACTAGGCTTCTTCGGGCCCATAGGTTTGGCCTTCTTTGGATCGATCTATATTGAGATTTCCATCTTGTTTGGAGTTACTATTGGATTCACCCGATGAAGACGAAGACTTCTTGTCTATCTATTTTGGGCAAGAAGAAGATTGTTTAGGCATTATTGGTGTCGACTTACTTGCATCTTTTTTAGATGACGGTCTTCATGAGAGATGACATACCTACCACAATTGAGTGTTCAGGAGCATGTTTAATTATCTTCGTCTCTTCATGTCTTTCGTCGTTTCTAGGAAAGATGCAATTAACCTCGACATTGTTGAGCTTAATGTACTTAAAGAGTAGTAGTTTCTCTGGTAGTTTTCTCTTTCTCTTGATTAATTTAGAGGTAAGGTTGCATGTCAGTTGTATGTGCTATTCAGGCTTGGAAGGTCATTCTAATGATATCTTCTTTTCGTAAAAAGAAGAAGATGGTTTACAAGACATTAAAAAAAACGGCATTTCTTTCGGTTGGTTAAATGTCGTTCTCTAACCCTAGCGCCATGTGACACCCCCCTTCTCCAAATTTTCACCAATTTCCATTGATGCAATCTTGCTTCTTAATCCAATCTCATTCGGTTGTCGTAGCTCCTCCTTGTGAAAAGAATTTTTTTTTCGCTCTAACTTCTTCAAGTCTTCAGTGGGATGAAATTTTTCCATCTTGTTGCCTTCTATGTGGGTGAAGTTGTAGGGTCAGTGCTTTCTTGGTACAAGTGTGCTTGCTCGTGCATGGTTGCGCCATCCTATTCGTGCGCATGTTAGATTGGCTTCTAATGGCAGTGTGGTGGCTCTATTTCACTCTGTTGGTCGGGTGGCAGCAACATCGATGTATCCTTGGATCTGGTCGGCGTCGGTGTTGTAGGCGGGATATTCTCAACACTGCCATGTTGGAGTTCTTTATGGTTTTAGTGGAGATGAAGTTGGTCAGGCAATGCTTCATCGTCTAAGGTTCTGGGATGGACACCCTGATGTGGTGGTTTCAAGCAACAATAGGACGTACTAGTGTACCACTATTGGTGGGGGCTGAAATACCCCAATATTCAAGTTTGGGCCAGTCTGGAGAACCAAGCTCTGGGTTTTGGTTTTGTTGGGCTGATCCATATGGGCTTGTTTTTGGTCCATTTATCCGTTAGAGTGAATTTCTTCATTGATGACGACTCTTGGCCCTTCTGTTATAGACAAGGAGAAATGATTTAGGCACGTGTAATGTGTCGGTTTGTTTGCATCTTTTTGGGATAGGGGATAATATGAACATGACATACCCACTACAATTGCGTGCTTAGGGGTATGCCCATCTACATCTCTTATTTATTTTTCATTCGTTCCCTTTAAAATGCAAGTAAGCTCGACATCATTTGAGTTTAGTATTTTAAAGAGTAGTGTTTACTTTGATTAGTCTCGTCTTCTCTAGTTTGAGTATGGTGGCTTATCAGTTATGTTTGTACTATTCAAGTCGAGAAGGTCTTTTAATAATATCTTCATTTCATAAAAAAAAAATGGTTTACAAGAGTTGTTGGAGTCAAAAACATGTATGTTTCTTGTAAAATAGAGATACATGTAGTTTTACAAGAGCTATAGGAGATGTTCTTATTTACATGACAAAATCTAGCGTTTATGCATACTAGATACTTTGATGCATTTTTTTTAAAAAAGGGCGGTGCGGCAGTCCTCAAGTGTTTAATAAATAAAATTGCTTGAATACATAAGGAGGTACATAGACTAACTCTGATAAACTTGAACCCAATATTACAGTTAACTCATATAGATTATCTTGAATATAGTGTAACAAGCAAAACTTTATATGAAAAATTCTCTTTTGAAAAATTAGAGAAGATTCAATTGATTATAATTATCATACGATTAATTTACGTGTCGAATTTTATTATAAGAAAATTGGAGCGCCCAAGTCAAGTCTAAAAAAAATGGGATTAGGAAAAGAGAAATATGTGTCTATATAGAATACCATACAAAAGAAAATCTCACATTTCTTAATGTAACAAATTTTGGGATGATTGAGAAAAGTATATACCTTTTTGTGGGATTTTCATAAGGGAAGATGCAATACTTTTACATTTTAGTAGGCGAGACATGACCCAAATTCTATGTTTATAAGTTGTTTATATGCGATTTATGATGAAATTTACAGCTTGAATGTACATTTTGTGATTTTTTTATATGATATTATAAACATATGCATCAGTGCATGATGAGTTTTGCATTGAGTTTCTCTCTCTAAGTGTAATATATATGACCTTTCAGTATTGAAATCCTAAAACGATTTTTAATCAGCTTAATCATTCTACGCAAAGATTGCAATTCTTGTTACAATCTGGTCCATCATTTTCGTTCTCCATTGCTTTTATTTCTTTTAGATTTCTTGCCGAGCTTGTGAAATTGTGGTCCAACAAAACGGAGAGGCTGGTACCTAATGATTCCACCAGAAAGAGAATGGACTGAGTTGTAAACTAGTTTTGCTGTCATTCACCTAATGCACGTGTGAAATGGGATAGTAGGTCTTTGTAATATATACATACTTGCCATACTTGGTGTAGAAGCTAACTAATACTCCAAATATGTAAATTAAAAGCAACGGATTATAATTCACTACATTAATTTGTACAGTATTGATGCAAGTATTCATAGTGAAGCTCTAAATAGTTTGTAAGTGTCTTAGTTGTTTTAGTTTGTTTGTGATATATATTTATTGTTTTTCTTGCAATCGATGATATATTTTTATTTTTGAAAGGTGGATAAAGAAGGGACGTCAATTCCATTGAGAAAAAGTAGATATAAATACAACCTTGACTGTTCATTTAAAGGCGACGACGGACAAGAAAGTCAAAACCTATGTAAACTGAATGACTAAGTCACTTAACCCACACAAATACCCTTATCCTAGCAATAAGCATCGTGACAAGTAACCAACGACGTTGCTGAATAAGGGACGATAAGAAATACCTACCCAAATTCAACTTATGTTTATAGAAAGTAAATTTCTGAAATAAAAAATAAAAGCTACTATGGATAGTAGCCCAATTTATGTGTGGTCACAATCCCTAGATCCCAAACCCGAATTCAAAGCTTCCTTGCGGCACAGCCCAAACATATGATCCAAATGTCATACTCCACATATGAAACCCAATTACCACCAAAAAGGGGCCCAATCCCACAAGTCTAGCAAAGGCTAGCATCTCTGGTTGACCTAGCCGTCATCCCCCATGCCTTGCCATGACTGACCTGAGCATGCAGCCACCCTAACCTCCATCTTTGTCGCACCATCCAATCGTCGATCTCAACGCCAAGAGAACGATACCAAGATCGACACACAGAGTCTCGTGCCTCCAGAGGACCATGACCAGCCCAAGTCGAAGTAGCTCTGCGATAAACCTGCATCGACCTCGCCTGACAACCCTCTAACACTATGCCTTCCACCACTGAAGCATCTCCTTGGCCGCCTGATCTCGAAACCTTACCTTGAGACCAACCAAGCCACCATTGTCCCAATGATCCAGGATCCCACGTTTGAAGTAAGTCGGGCACTCCAATAATACTCGTCCATGAACAAACCCCCTTCCGAATTAAATAGTCACCCTAAACTAAGGAGGACAGATGTTGGAGAAGAGGTTTCTTGGGTCCATAGTGGGACTCGACATATAGGCATGACGAGAGAGGATCTCATTAGCCGGCTTGATCGACGATGCAATCCCAAGAGGAGGTCGCCGCGGGAGTAAGAGGAGAGCCTAGCCAAACTTAAAAATCGATGGTATGTTGTTAATGACATTCATAACATTTTATATAATATATTTCGTAATGTACTTTCTATATAAACATTCTACAATATATTGTCCGTATAAGAAATTTGCATTCGTTAAAGTGATATATAAAATGGAATTTGTTTTTTGTTATATATGAACTTACCCGGTCCTATCAACTTGATACCTGAACTTTAAAACATATCATTACGATACCTAAATTTTCAAAATTTTATCAACGTGATACCTGGAGCAAATTTTTCATCAATCTCTGTCACTTTTGATGATATGGCAAACGAAAATTTTAAATTTGACGTTAAAATATGAATTTGCCCTTATGTCACCCCTTTGTTTCATTTTTCTCTTATTTATTTTATTTTTAAATTTGGTGGGTTGACTCGATCTGACTCATAGACCTGACCCAACCCAACCTAACCAACCCGACTCGGATCTAGGCAATTTCTTTTTAAATTTTTTAAAATCGATCAAAATCTCAACCGGAAACCCGATCTAACTCTTCGTTGGGCTGAGGTCGTGGGGCAGACTTTAGTTGACAAGGTGGAGGACATTTCTTCAACCGTTGTCGTTGAGCTCCAACCATCGCCACCAAGAAGCTCCTCCTTCATGGAAGCTCGATTCGGCCGCGCTTTGTTTTTGCGACCGTCCGCACTTCGTTCCGGTTGTGCTTTGTTCTCGCAACCGACACTCTAGGTCAAGGATGAGCTCGATTCAGTTCTCACGACTAATGAAGGAGAAGCTCAATTTGGACTGGAGGTGGGAGGCAAGGTGGGGGTGGGTGGATTCGGGTCTGGGATGTTTTTTTTATTTATTTTTAATTTGATTCAGATCAATTTTTGTTTGTATAAGTTCATACTAGCAGTATGCACGCACCTACGCGCTTGAGATTTTTATGTAGAGTAGTTTTTATGCATGTGATTTGTACATAGTGCAGTTATAGTTTACTTTTTTGCCATTAAACAGATTAATTGATAATTAAAGATAGATTAATTATCCAGGGACAATTGACGGATTTTTAAAAATTTAACCATAAATATTTTTTGCTTAATTAATTAAGAAATATATCATATATTAACAAAGACTCCTGTGGTTTAGTGGTAAAAGAGTTTCTTTTAACTCTTGGTAGTTATATGATAAGGTATCGTGTATTTAGATATGAGGTTTTTCCATATAAAATCAGGTAAAAATCGAAATCTAGGACTCCAAACATAGAAATGGTTGGTCCTATTCCAGAACTCCGTTATTAACAACAGTCACTCTCCGATCTCCTTTCAGTTCAGGACCTCAGGTCGTTTACCTTTTCAGTTTTAAAAAATTCGTTAATTTTTCCTTTATTTTATCCTTATCCGCATCCAAACGGCTTTCTCTCGTTCTCTCTGTTAGGTAGAGCCATTTCTGGATACCAGCGGCTTCAAAATTTGAATTTCGAAAAAAAGAAAAACAAATCAATCCCTTTAACGCCAAACACTACTCTTGATATAAAATTAATAAACAATTTCCACACCCCAAAACTACGCTCCTTCTGCTTCTCCTCCTCAATCAAAACAACAACATAGAGAAGAGAGCAGAAAGCAAAAGGTTCTCAGGGCTTCTCTCTCAACACCAGCTTTCCTTTTCTTTTTCTTCTTCTACACGAACTTAGTCTCTCTCTCTCTCTCGTAACTTACGCTTTCAGTATCAAAATCCCCCAAAACGTAAACACCGAGCTTCCTCAGTTCGTTTTCTCTTCAGCTCCCATATCCCCATACCTCTTTAATTCAGCTTCGAAATTTCGGTTTTGGGGTTTTTGTTCCTGCATGCGAGATTTCCCAGAATTCCGACTAGGGTTTCCGGCAATGCGGCGGTAGAATATCGGTCCTTCGCTTTGAGTCCTGGGAAAATTGAGAGGTGTTGATTTTTTTCGGTGAGAAAATTTTGACGGAAAAAATGATGGTATCGGCGTCGCCGCCGATGGTGGCGAGGAGCTCGTTGGAGGAAATGTTGGATTCTCTACGGCGGAGAGACGAGGCCGAAAAGCCTAAAGAACTCCCGCCGGCATTGCCCTCCCGGCCGCCGTCCAAGGCTCGCCTGCCGTCGGCGCGGCGGTCCTTGCCGAACAACTTCAACTTGGAGAAGATGATGGATGGCTCGTCGCCGGAGTGGGTCCCAGAGAGTAGTAGTGACAACAACAAGAGGAAGGACAGAGGAGATTTGGGCTTCAAGAAGTGTAACTTTGGGCTCAAGAAGAAGGTGGAGATTGCGTCGGAGTCACCGTACATTGAATCGGAGAAGATTGAGAGCTGCCCGAAGATCGCAAAGTCCGATTGGGATGATAATGTTGGTTATTACATCAAGAAGGTAAAATTTAGAGCTTAATCACTGATTTATGTTATTTTTGTGCTGTTTTAAATTTACCCATTTTTATTAGTGTTATTTGGAGTATGATGATCTAAAGATCATCAGTTAGTATTTAGAGTTTTGGGTGTGGAGTAAATGTACTAATGTCCACAAGTGTGGAACATTGCTGATGGATGTTGGGTTGATGAGTCTACCCCACCAAGTGTGATTAAGGTGTCCTATTAGATCCCGTTTGGTGGTTTAAATCTACGATCTGCTTTTTGAATTGATCATGGTTGTATAGTCATTTTTACTTCGAAGAATTAATATTGGAAATATTCTGTTTCAGAAACTCAAGGTTTGGTGTAGGCTTCCTGGTGGACAATGGGAGTCAGGTACTATTCAATCAACTTCTGGGGATGTGGCACATGTTTCGCTATCTAGTGGAAATGTGAGTTTGCATCAGCCTCGTCTTAGATTGTTTTATACTACTACTAATGGCTTCTTGTACAACTGTAGAAACTTAGGTTTGTGTGTTACACATGCCCTTGTTGTGTTGATGCAGGCAATCAAAGTTCCCAGAGGTGAACTCTTGCCAGCAAACCCAGATGTTCTGGAAGGTGTAGATGATCTTGTACAGCTTAGCTATTTGAACGAGCCTTCTATTCTGTGTAATCTTCAGTCTAGATATTCTCGGGACATGATATATGTAAGTATCCTACTTTCTTGTTGTCCATCAGATTTATGTTTCATTCTACTCTCTCTTCACAACTCTTGTGTTTTTTGGTCGTTGGTAGAGTAAAGCAGGGCCAGTTTTGATTGCAATGAATCCTTTCAAAGACGTTCATATTTGTGGAGATGATTTTGTCACAGCCTATAGGCAGAAACAAATGCACAAACCTCATGTTTATGCAGTAGCAGATGCTGCTTATAATGAGATGATGAGAGGTATAATAACACTTCTTTAATATATGTGCCATTATGTTAGTTTTTCCTTTTTCTTTTATCTTGTAGCTTTATTTAACTTTTATGTAACCCTTTTCCTCATCCTTTTCCTGGCTGTAAATTTTATTTTGCAGATGATGTAAATCAGTCCATAATCATAAGGTTAGGGTCTTATCAGTTTACTTTTTTTTTTATATTTTTTAATACAAGACTTTTGTGCTCCATTTGTGTGTACTTTTATCTTACTTTCAAAATTTGATTATTACTCGGTATATAGTTAATAGTTTACCATGAAGATTCATACAACTTTTATCTGTTATAGTGGGGAAAGTGGAGCTGGGAAAACTGAAACAGCAAAAATTGCAATGCAATACTTGGCTGCTATTGGTAGTGGGAGCTGTGGCATTGCGCATACAATACTTAACACCAACCGTATACTGGAAGCATTTGGAAATGCAAAGACATCTAGAAATAATAACGCTAGCCGATTTGTAAGTACTTTTACATCTATTGTTGTTGAATCCTGTACACATAGGTTTATTGCACTTGAAACATTATTATAACACTTTGTTGTGTTAATGATAGTCCTCCTCTTTCTTTCAATTTCAATGGATGAGATCTGAAATAATGCAGTTTGGGTAATATTATTTCTAATTCGCTTCAGGGGAAGCTGCTTGAAGTTCATTTTAGCTCACTGGGAAAAATATGTGGTGTTGAAATACAGACCTGTAAGCCTTTTAGTTTGATTTTTATTTCTTGTTTGGTCTACTATTACTAAACTATTGTTTATTTCATTAACTATAAGTCTAACTGACTTGATCTGTACACCTCATGTACCTGCGGAAATCATTGGTCTGTCTTTATTGTGGACAGTGTTTCTAGAAAAGGTATTAATTTTCCTTGTATCAACTCAAGCTTTCTGTAATGTGCCTTCTCTTACCTTATATTTTCTCCTTTGAGCAGTCAAGAGTGGCTCGATTGGAAAATGGTGAGAGGTCATACCATATCTTTTATCAACTTTGTGCTGGTGCTCCATCATTGCTTAAAGGTAGGGAAGTCTTTACTTCTGTCATTCTTTTCAAAGTTCGTATCAGTTTTAGATGATGTGGGAAATCCATTCTGATCTTTGTTACTCATGTCCAAATATGGGTGCAACACGATCAATTACCTGACCAGTGACTTTTTTTGGCCATCCCCAACTTTTTTTAAACTGAAAACACCACTCTGCCAATGGGTGTGGGATACTATAGTGATATTTCTGTTTTTACTTTTTGCTATATTTAAAGGTCATTGCTATCTATGTTTCAGTATTGATTGACAAAATAGGTTTCTCTTTATCAATAGTATAGATTACTTTTAAAAACTAGGTAAATGTCACGTCATAAGTTTGAGTGTATCCTCTGACTATCTTCTTGTATTGTCCATGAGCTGTAGCTTATCTTCTTGTAAGCAAGAAAAGACCACTTGTCATATGGTAGTTGGCTACATAGTTTCCCGAGAACCAACAGTTTTTATGTCAAATGCTATAGAAAGTTAGACTGCAGGATATGGGTGTGGAGCAACAAATTGGTTCTTACAACTTGCATCATGTTGTCTTTTAGCAATCATCATGATCTATGGTCTTGGTTTATAAAGAAGTTAAATTGAGCTAATATAATCTTTGACAAACAGAAAGCATATCTGTACACTAAATCCACCAACTGCTCTGTATGTGGATTTTGTTCTGTTATCAGTGTTGTCTGTAAATGCCATTTTATAAAATTATTAATATCATAATGGGAATGACCTTATGCTTTTGGTTGTAGAGAGGTTGAATCTGAAAGCGGCTAGTCATTACAAGTATCTTAGTCAAAGTTGTTGCTTGGCCATTGATGGTGTAGATGATGCTCGGGAGTTCAGCATGCTCATGGTAATTATACAGATAAATGCTAAGGAAATAGAGATGGGTGTTTGTTGTTCCAATCACCACTCCGGCAGTTCATGCATCTTGTTTTTTGGTTTATCAGCGAAGTGTCAATCTCCCTCTTATTTACTTGTTTTTCTCATCCCTCCAGGAAGCACTATATATTGTTCAAATTCAAAAGGAAGATCAAGAACAGATATTCTCAATTCTGGCTGCTGTCTTATGGCTCGGAAACATATCATTTCAAGTAATGGATGATGAAAATCATGTGAAAGTGGTGAATGATGAAGGTAAATTATATGTAATTGGCTTGGAATCTTTCTATGGAGAATCTTGCATGGTGTTGGTTCTGATGCAGTTGCCTTGCTCTCTAAACTTCTAATGATAGTTATAACTCTCACTATAATCTGTTGACTTTTATGCAATCACTAGAGAGACATTTTGAGCTCTAAAATTCTACAGTAGCGGTGTAATACTGGCACACATGGAGGTAGGTTATAGCATTATGTGCCCATTGAGTTCTGAAGCCGTGGGTACTATATGGAGGTCATACCAGTTATAGGACATGGTAACCTAGAAAAAAAAGTTTTGAAATTGCGGAATTAGTCAAATTACAGAGCACTGCATTTAACAAAGGCCCTAAATTCTGTTTTTCACATAAACATATTATCTTTAAGGTAACAAATTGGGAAGCTAAAAGATGCTGACATGCAAGTAATAACTCATTAACTCTTGCTTTTCATTTTGGCAGCTTTAACCAGTGCTTCAGAGCTTATGGGATGTAGTACTGAAGAGCTGATGCGAGCTTTTGCCTTCAAGGAGATTGACGCTGTTGATGTTGAGGATGGTAGTGATAAGAGATTGACATTGCGGCAGGTTTGTTGAGTACTGAACCATCTTCATCCATAGACAGCTTTTAAATGCCTTTATAGTGTAACACTAGCGTCAATTCTTTTATGTGTAGGCCACTGATGCAAGGGATGCATTGGCAACATTTATCTACGGGAGCTTGTTTGACTGGCTTTTGGAACAAGTTAACAAGTCTCTTCTAGCGGGAAGATGCCGCAGTGGCAGATCCATCAGCATACTTGATATATACGGTTTTGAGTCATTACAGGTACAGACCTATTTTTTGTTGTTGTTAAATATGGGTTCAACGATGAGCTTTGTATATTCACAAATCTTAATGCCTCATTCTTCCAGAAAAACAGCTTTGAACAGATGTATATTAATTATGCAAACGAGAGGCTACAACAACATTTCAACCGACACTTATTAAAGCTTGAACAGGAGGTGTGCTTCTCAAATGAATGTAGACTTGAGATTGCTTGTTGTAGTGATGTTTATGGCAAAGCAGCTTATGATGAATCTTAGCTATGGTTAATTTAGTTTTGACATGAATAACAATCAGGTACTTGGTCCTTTTCATTTCAGGAGTGTGAACTGGATGGGGTAGATTGGAATAAAGTAGACTTTGAAGACAACCAAGAGTGCCTGGATCTCTTTGAAAAGGTATGTCCGTGATTAAGCTGTGGACATCATTCCCGACTAACAGTTAGATACTTCCCCACTAGTCTCTCTAGCATTTTATTCACCTAGTATAATTTGTAACAGTTACAACTTGAGCCTTTCTAATTTACCTCCAAGGAAAGTTTACCTCCAAGGAAAGTAAAGATTAATATTTGTCTTTCATTCAACTACCAAAGTCTGAGAGTTAAAGATTTTAATTCTCTGTTTTCACAGAAACCTTTCGGTCTAATATCCTTGTTGGAGGAGGAATCAAACTTCCCAAAGGCAACTGATTTGACCCTCGCCAATAAGTTTAAGCAGCACTTGAATGGGAATTCTTGCTTTAAAGCAGATAGAGGCACAGCTTTCAGTATTCGTCATCCTGCTGGAGAGGTTAGTTGCTTGAGCACATTCCCAAACTTCTATATATATTTGAAAGTAAGTAGGCATAAACTAGGATGTTACTTTTACTCGAATGTGATTGAGATAGACTAATAATAGTACTAGAAACGATTCAAAAGAGATGAAGATAGTTCTTTCTATGCCAAACCAAGTAGATGAGACATGATTGCTTTTTAAGTCTCTCAAGGGTATCTGAAGAAGCTCTCAGAAATCTTTGTCCCGATGTCTTGTCTTCTTTTATATTCTTTGTCCCACATTGTAACAGGGCTAGTATAGCATGATAGCTGTAATAAAACTCAATGTTACATATTCATGCATGGTTGATGACCTTTTACCATGAAAATGTTGATTATTCATAATGTGTAAGTAGTGTACTCACATTTGATGTTTTAATAGGTCCTATATGACACAAGTGACTTTTTGGGAAAGAACAGAGATTCTTTGTCCTCTGTTTCCATCAAACTCTTGTCATCATGTAGCTGTAAGCTTCTGCAGTCGTTTATGTCAAATGTGCTTAAGCAATTGGAGAAATCAGCAACTACATCTTGCCAGATAAATGCATTGGACTCTGCAAAACCAAGTGTTGGTATAAAGTTCAAGGTATATATTCCTTAAATATGAGTGGCTTTTGTAAGTTTATATCAGAAGCCAAAGATTTTTTGGATTCAGTTAACTACAACTTTATGATAATATTTGTTTTGTTGAGATTCTCTGTGTGCTAAGAAATTTACTGGATATCATAGTATACTTGGGTAGGATGCTGAAATGTGATCATGAATCCTTGTAGGGCCAACTATTTAGACTAATGCACCAGTTGGAGAGTAGTGCACCTCACTTTATTCGTTGCGTAAGGCCGAATCATAAGCAGCTTCCTGGCATATTTGAAGCAGAGCTTGTTCTCCAACAGCTCAGGTGTTCTGGAGTTTCAGAAGTTGTTAGGATATCACGATCTGGATATCCTGCTAGAATCACACATCAAAAATTTGCAGAAAGGTTGGTAAAATTGAAACTCTGGTGTAACCTTTTAAGGTGCAACTAATTCATGACTGCTGAATTGTCTCTTCTTATGTGGCCTATTAGGTACGGGTTCCTACTTTCGAAGGCCGCTGTTGCTAAGGATCCATTGAGTTTATCCATTGCTGTTCTACAGCAATTTAATGTTCCCCCTGAAATGTACCAAATAGGCTATACAAAAGTGTATCTTCGAACAGGGCAGGTAAAGCTTGACTTTTTCTCCGTTTAGACTGTCATAGTGAATCTGGTTGGCTATCTGATTTTGAAAACTTGGAGAAGTGGAGTAGAATAGCTTCTTTTTTATTATTATTATTATTAATCCTGGTTGATTTGTCAGATGGGGTCCATAATTTTGTTTTTGTTCTTCACAGGTTGCTCCATTAGAAGATAAGAGGAATCAAGTTCTCCGAGGAATAATTGGTGTCCAAAAGTACTTCCGTGGATACCAGGCTCGCTGTCATTTTCATCAAATTAAGGAAGGAATCACAAAATTACAATCAAGTAATGCATACTATTTTTTCTAATTCAATTTGGTTGAGCATGGATGGTTGAAAATTTCCTGCCATAAAATCATATATAAACAACTTTGGACTATCTCTTCAAGACTTGGTATTTTTTTTTCTTTTTGAAAAAAGACTTTGACGATTGTTGGATTTGGACCATACCGTTCATTAGTGCTGTCAAATCTCTAGCACACTTGAATACTCTACCTCCTTTGTGATTCCTGTACACTGAGAAACTAGCTTTTTAAATTACGTTTTCATTTGTAATGGAAGTTTACTTTTGGAATGCAGAAGGAAACACTGGAAGAAAACCTGGTGTTCCTAAAACCAGATGGAAGTCCAGTAGTAGGAAAATTTCTGATGTTCAGGTATTTCTGCTAGACCCCTTTCCCCCGCAAAATTATGCCACACTTCTGCTCTGCTAGCCTATCAGTGAAAGTCCCAGTATGTTTTACTTTGTTGCCATTGAGCTTTGTGACCTGTTGACTATGTGTACCAACTCCGTAAAGATCACGGGTTCAATCCTCATTGGCAATCGGGTATAGGCCACTATAGGGTGAGGGGTTTTTATCTTCCCATTAAAATGCACATGGGCTTAGTTCGGGAAGGTTGGCAGCTTCTGCTGTCTTATTTTCAAGGAGAAAATGCAGTGGCGGTTTAAGTAGAAAGTGGATGCGTGGCGGTCAATAAACGGCATGGCAGGAGTTTAAAAACCAACTTGGGTGGTCACCAAGCAGTTTCTGGCGGTTATGGGGCCACTAAGGGCAATTTGGACACCACTAAGGGCATTGAGGAGGCCACTTTGGTAGTAGTAGTGTGTTAGCAGAGCACATCGTTACGACCTTCAACCTTGGTAAGACTTGTCCGCTGCAAGCGAGGATGACGGACTGTCAAGGCGCCATCAAGAGAGCCGTGAGTGCCGCAAAATTACAAGCGCATAGCTACGGGCCCGTGACATAAAAGCTGTCAACTTTCCCAAACTGAGCTCAGGAAAGGTGGTTGAGACACCACCACCTCTTCCCGAGGCTGTTGTTTACCCTCCTCCATGACACATGAGCCCCCCACAGGCGGCGGGTCCACTGTCCCTAACCTTTGCATAGCTGCCAACAATCCCACCATTGACAACTTATCCCTTGGTCCATTGGAAATCCAGAAAGAGCCGCCACCACTTGTACCACTGACTCGACCTCCATCAAAGTCCATGCCAGATCCGAAACCCAGAGGCACCCGAGGGACACGAGAAATCGGCCCCGAGTTCCAACTGTGGCCTGTCATTGCTTGCTTGGATTCGGATGCCTCCTTTGGGTGCTCCTCAGTGCATGCCAAGCTGCTACCAAGGCCTTGCATTTTGTCTTGCTTCCTTGCAGCCTTTGCTGCGCACTCAACTTGGCGCAAGACATGACATGCTGCATCGATCAGGTTTTGGGGGTGTAACACATATCCACTAGGTTTGATCTTGATTAGTCAATTTGAAGATTTCAAATGGAAATGTATATCCTCGGTGGTCTCACACAAGAGTCTTAGAGAACGTTGCTACCCCTTGGTTATGAGATTTAAAATTCCAGTGTTAGGCTGCCTGCGTTTGGTATCGTTGACGATTTTTTTTTCTTCAGTTCTCAAGTACGGAAACAATTTTTGGAAAATGGTTTCTGCAAGTTGATACCAGACGAAGTATATTTTTACTAAGGACCTAGAGAATTTTGATAGCTCCTATATTGGAGTATATTCTATCTGTTTTTAACTTTAATGTTTTCTGCTAATCCGGGAATGAACTATGAAGGTTGCTTTAAATACTCGTGGATCAAAAAGCCCGTTTTCTTATTTACTTGAAGATCTGAAGTTTCAGCTCCTGTTACTTAAAGCAAATATCTTGTGCAGGACTTGCCTTTAGATTTAGCAGAGCTACAAAAGCGAGTTCTTCAGGCTGAAGCAACTCTGGAGCGTAAGGAAGAGGAGAATGCTGAGTTGGAGGAGAAACTAAGACAGTTTGAAACAAGATGGTCAGAATATGAGGCAAAGATGAAATCGATGCAGGATGTCTGGCAAAAGCAGATGTCGTCTTTGCAAGTGAGATTTCTTGTGCTAGTTTGTCAATGACTCGGAACAACTGCAAAACATAACATTATATATTCATGAAATAGAATGAATCCTTAAAGAGGCTAAAATCGGGGATAATAATGCTGCTTTTAGCATTTTATTTGATATATCTGTGGAGTTTGGCTTTGGTTGAACATTAAGATATAATACTTTATATAAAGAAATGAATAAACTTACCAACTGACCAAGCTAGGGGTCCGATAAAGTGGGGACTGCCATAGGTTGTAGTGCTAGAAACAACGAGGATGTTGAAGAGGTAATCTTCCCATGGTTCTTATTTTACAGTCATGTAGAGTTAAACTGGAAATGCTTCTCTATAGTCAAGGTTTATGTTTAGAAGAAACAAACTACTGGTAGTGTTATTGAGTTGAGCTCGATAACACTGTTGTTCTTACCTTAGTCCTAGAATTACACATTGGTTACTTACAAATTCAGTCTATAAATGTCATGTCAAGCTGCTGCTTGGTTCTTTGGTAAATTACCTATGATACTCCCTGATTTCCAATTAAACACTTGCGAACTTTCTCTGTTTACATTCTTTACGAGTTTGAAACCTATCTGACAATAATATGAGAACATCATCAGATCATTGAAAGCTTATTTGTTGAGACTGAAAGGACGGTCTGCTATGAGTTTTGTGTGACGCATGATTTTTATCTATATTCTGTTACACAGGCGAGTCTTGCTGCAGCCAGAAAGAGTCTTACTTCTGACAATACAGCTGGTCAACCCTTAAGAGTAGATGTTACTTCACCTCCATATGATTCTGAAGAAGGCTTTTCAATGGGATCTCGGACTCCTGGTGCAAGCACACCCATCAATGGGGTAGCGCGAGAGACAAATGGTACTTTGAATGCAGTTGGAAACTTGGTGAAGGAATTTGAGCATCGGAAACACACTTTTGATGATGAAGCAAAAGCTCTGGTTGAGGTAAAACCTGGGCATCCAGATGAGGAACTGCGGAAACTCAAACACCGGTTTGAGTGTTGGAAGAAAGAGTACAAGGCAAGATTAAGGGAGACAAAGACTAAGCTACATAAGCATGGACATTCAGATGAGGAAAAGAGGCGAAGGAAATGGTGGGGTAAGATAACCACAAGATCATCCTAGTATCCAGCTTTAGATGATCATCCTTGTGCCATGGACCTAGAGAAAGTACTGAGAGGATGACTGGAGAAGGTAATTCTCTTATTACTCTCTACCTCTCCTTGTTCAAGAGCTACTCCTTTGTTTATATACATGGCAGTACATATTAGTATGGTGCGCGGGGTAGTTTAGGGAAAGAAACTTGTATATCTACCAAAATTTTGTGCCTTGGTGGAAACATTGGAGAAGCATAGCTCGTTAGGAATTTGTTTGTCATTTCAGCCGCAGTTTCTTTGAATAGCGCAGGTCATTGTGTATAATTTGTTGTCATTGGATGTGTAGTTTGTTACCATGTAGATCTTGTTACTGAAGGTGTGGAAGAATATATATATATATTCACATTTCCCAATTTTCTTCCTATGGATACTTGGATAGTGCTGTTTCATAACCAACGTGTATAGTTCAAGCATCATCTACATTAAATCCTTAGATTGGTTTTAGGCTAATCAACATGTTGCGATTGCTCCACGAAAAGCAGCTAGAACAACCAGACAGCTCATGCAAGTTCTTGATTATTATGTTCAGTGTCAGACATGCACACGGTGGAGGTTTTAAAAAAAATCCCAATGGGCAACTCGTTAATAGGTACATTCACATGAAGTTTTACATTCAATTACATTCACGTACGCAAGATTAAAGGCCGGCCACAGGTTCTGATTTATGATCCAGGCACGAACTTGGTGGCGTAGACCCAAGCATTGTTGGCTACAGGGTTGTCTAGATGGTCCAAGACATTCTCTAGGGGACCTTTACCAGTGACAATGGCTTGGACGAAGAAACCAAACATGGCGAACATGGCCAGTCTGCCGTTCTTGATCTCCTTAACCTTGAGCTCAGCAAATGTGACGGGGTCATCGGCAAGGCCAAGGGGGTCGAAGTATTGGCCGCCAGGGTACAGATCATTGCCTTCTCCGACACCGTCTAGACCGTTGATTCGGAATCCCTCAACAAGTCCCATGAGAAGGACTTGGAAGCCAAGAACTGCTAGGATGCTCTGAGCGTGGACAAGGTTGGGGTTCCCCAAGTAGTCAAGACCACCTTCTGAGAAAATCTGAGCTCCGGCTTTGAACCAGACTGGTTCTTTGAAGTCCACTCTCACCCATTTCTCAAGAACTTCCGGTGTGATGCAGCCGAATGCTCCGAGCATTGCCCACCGCCCGTGGATAACCTAAAGTCGATAGGAAAGAATTAAACTTACGTGAGTCTAATTTTGTCACAATATACACAAAGTTATGTCCCAAAGTTAAGTTGTGAATAGAATCTTAAAAATGAAAATGGATGATGAAGCACCTCAAGAGCCCTGTTCTTAGCAAAGGCCTCTGGGTCAGCTGACAACCCGGCGGTGTCCCATCCGTAGTCACCGGGGAATTCTCCGGTCAGGTACGAAGGAGTCTGAGCTGAAAAGGGTCCCAAGTACTTCACTCTGTCTGGTCCATACCACAAGTCATTCCCCTATTCATGTCACCACCAAACAAATCAGTTAGCTCAATAGCTAAACACAAAACAAGCTAGCTAGAAGAAGTCCAAGTTGTAGAGATCGAAGATATATATACCATGGTGAACCTTCCATTTCCCATTGGAACAACATCTCTGAGAGCGTTTGTGTTTGGCCTAAGAAAAGTGGTGGAGCTAGCAGTCGCTGCCATTAGCATGGAGGCCATGACTTTCAAGCTTTAAAGGATCAGTTGATGAACTTGTTTAGCTCTGAGGAGATGGGAATTGAACGAAGCCGGCCTGGAAGTGAGTAGAAACTGAAGGGAGCTGTGTGTGTATATAGTATGGAAGCTACGATCGAGTGGCTGAAAACAAAGGAGTTGGAAATTAGTAATGCTGGTGGGGTTGTGAGGGTTTGTATCACCCAATGAGAAGGCTCCGAAGGATCTCATGCATCTCCAGCTCATCTCTTTCTATCCACATTTTATCTTTGGCATCAGAAATGTGAGCTTCATTTGTTGGGGACAAATATACAATGTGTGGCGCACAGAGGTGATGGTTGAGCCAGTACGTTGTGGCTGTGAATGGATGTCTCAGATTTGCTAATTCAATGGAACTTTGATCTAATGAGAGATTTGATCCACAACTTTGACGAAATCTAGTAGTGGCGGAACCAGTATCACACAATAGTGCAATTCAATGTTCTGATTGTTTAGCTTGGTCAGGTAACTCAAAGTACGTAACCCTAGTAGCAGAATTCCTAGCTAAATCTAGAATTCTCAATCTATCAAATTATAAATGAAATGTAAAATATAAAATGCTCACTAGATTTTGTACATGTTTCAAATATTTCTCAAGCTAAGCAATCAAGTTTTCATAGGGGGATATAACATTAGGTCTAGACTGATCCTATTCAGGGGATGATTCAAATTCAGCAACAAGTTTAACTTTGTTAATCCAACCCTTCATTCCCCCTCCACACACAACAACGAATCGCCTCTAACAGCACTCTTACCTTTTGTATTATGTGACCAATTCAACACTGATTTGGTCGTATATAGCGACAATTCGGTTCCATTGAAACACCTCATGAAAATTTAACCCACCGAAACGAAACACACGGAAGATACTAGAAAAATCTCATTCCAAAACCTTTTATTCTCATCTCGGTGATTCGCCGGCGTTGGTTACAAAGTAGTAATTGCAAAGGTGCTCATTGCAATAAGATTTTGAATTTCCCAACGGTCCTACAGAAACCCATACGACATGTCGTTGTGCTTCGCTGAAGCGGCACAAGAACATGGAACAAGTACCATGAGAGGAGAGCCCATCCCTCCTTCTAAGGCTTGAGCGTCTCTTCAAGATAACAATATGTTCAAGAACAAGATTCACTGGGATTTTCTGGTAAACTTCACTCTCACTGATTCATTGGGGTTTTAAGGCTTCTTTGTTTTCTTTTGTATCTTGTTTCTGCTTCAATTTTATAGAATGGGTTTGATCCTAGCTAGCTTATCTTTGCTTTCGGTTTCTGGGTTTCAATTTTCAATGTCTGGTTTTGTTGATTGGATTCTTTGCTCTTCGTTTCGCTTAAGGAATGTGACAATGTCGAAGAGTTGTATCTAGAATTATTATCTTCAGGTTTACTTGATTGTTTTTTTTTTGGGTGATTTGGTACAGGAAGAAATTGAAGCTCCTATGTGGGTTGATCTCACATTAGAAGCAAATGCAAACAACCAAGATGGGTGAGTTCACTTCACCGCTTGTAATATTATTTACCAAGTTTTAATGAGTTTTACACCTGTAAGATTGAATTAATCTTTTGTTTTCGGATGCGTTGCAGTGATGATGATTGGTTTTACAGAAGCCACTTGTAAGCATTCTTGTTCCCTGGAATGTATATGTGTTTTGTTTCTTGTGTCGATGGAATAAGCATGCTGAGTATAGTAATTTGTTGGGAATGTTAGGTTCCACAGGTGCTCTTCTCGTGAGATGAAGACTGCATTTTCTCATTCTAGTGAGGGAGATGGGGCCTTAAACTTTGGTTTAAAAGGACCTTCTTCACCAAAGCTGCCGTCTTCTGTGTCTAGATCAAGAGGGAAAAACTATGTAAGCAAGAAATGGGGAGAGGAGAAAGAGGTTATTCCAGCAGATAAGCAACACCCTGTCAATGTTCTGAGTGGAACGTCCTCCTGTGTCACTTCAGGATCTGGTAACAAGAAGAAGTCCAAACCAAGCTGTACACCTCTGAATGGTAATCACCGTTCAAAATCAAGTTGGCCTAGTAAAAGCAGTTCAATTGAAAATGGCGTAGCAAGTTGCTCTAAGCCAGTATCTTCTTTTGGCGATGCAGCATGCACTTTGAGTTCTACGACAAAGAAAGCAGATGAAGGCAATACGGCAAGTACAATTACAGATGAGAGTGGTCAACAGCAACAGAAGAATGTGGGGAAATCAAGTTTTGTGGTAAGTCAAACAGGGGGAGTTCTGTCACTTATAAGAACTGGTGTGAGGAAAAGCTGTGTTACAAGACAAGCATCTAGAGTTGAGATTAATGGTGGCAGAAGGCAATCAAGAGGGCATCACTCTTCATCTGACAAGTCTACTGTTGGGTCATCTTCAAATCCTTGTTATGATGTCAGGATCTCAGCATCTGCATCAATGCAATACACAGAGAAAACACCAGATAGCAGGAATATGACAAGACTAAGTATTGCAGCCAAGAAAATAGTAAATTTTTCTAAAGCATCCAAAACATCTACTCACAAGACCGAGCAAAGGACTTCTAACTACAAAGTAGGAATCAATGCTGCAAAGCCCACCTTTCTGCAAGCTGCAAAACCAAAGGTTATAAATGTTGCATCTGAGAACCCAATATTATTTTGTATTTTTTCTGTGGCGTATGTGATATACCGTTGGCATATTCTCACGCTGCTAGTATATCTGCTTATCAGTATGCTTCTGTTTTCTGTTACCTTATCACAGTTACTTATGTTTCTAAGTCTCGTGCCATGAGCATGATCAGAAGACTGAGATTGACATCTATCTACTGTTTGTGAAGGTTCAAGTTCAGACTCTTAAAAGGAATCCTTTGGGGCCAGTTAGAGTTAATGATAAGTTGATTAATGCTTTTGTAAAAGGCAAGGAGAAACCAGTAGTTGGCGGATCTAACAGATTGGCTACCTCAGGGATAGAGAATGTGAAAGTGTTGGCTGCATCTGGAAAAGAGAATAATGTGAAAGTGAGAGTTGCTGGGAGTCAGATTCAGAAGTGCATTGGCAAAGGCGTCGCTGCTGTAAAGGTACCTAAGTCAATACTTTGATATTTGTTGCTAAATAGTCTGAAAAGTAATAACAACTGTTTCACTTTCACTCTTGACTGAAAATCAGTTTCACCGGAGTTACTGATATTAGGGAAGTGGATGAAATGGTATGGTAAGTTGGTGTTTTGGATGCATGGTAGGTTATAGACTTATAGTAGATGAGAAATGATTCACATGAATTGTAGAACACGGATTCATTATACTATGGTTATCTTTGTGGTTATTTGCATTGGACTCATTGTAACAGCCAATGTTAATACACGACCTACGAATTAACACCTGTAATTGACCAAAATTTCTATCTCACAATCCACAATAGTCGGCATCCATAATAGTATCAACATTTTTTGGCAAATTGTCCTTGGTATCTGAGTGTATTGTGGATTTGTTGATTTGTTGCAGGTTTGCAAATTTACATGGTGCTATCCTTAAGATAAAAATTTGACATTGTTGTTCATCTTTCTACAGGAGAATGTCAGTAACGAAAAACCTTCGTTTATGAGAGATACTTCCCAGAGGCGCCCCTTCAGATGAGAGACCAGTGAAGCCTAATGGAGTTGTATGTATGTAAATATGACCCAACAAAGTGTAAAGCCTGGAATGAAAGCTTAACATTTCGAGCTTTTGGCGACTCAGTTTTGTTGTTAAGGGATTCTACTTACCCGGAAAGGATTAAGCTTGGGATGAAACAGAGGACAGAAAAGAATGAAGCTCGGTCCTCATTGTGTAGTGTAACCCTGACTAGATGAAGCTTGGAGTGAACAATGTTTCACCCTGATATTCCGAAATTCTGGTGACTCATTTTTAGTTGTGGGATTCTATTTTTACCCGGAGATTTCCGACTTGGAAAAATGATTCAGTATTTCACCAATGTTTATTCCTTATATTCAGATATGGTAGAATACACTTTTGATTCATGTTTATTCCTTATCCGCATTGTGATTAAGTTGTCATTCCAAAGTTTTATCTACCAATGCACCCTAGGTCGAACTATCATCAAAACGACAAAATCAAACTATGAAAAAGTGGCCGAATCGTCTAATCTGCACTTCACAGTTGAACAACAATTGAGCATCTCCTGAAATTGTTTCTGTTACTTCTACCACCAGAAAAAAATGAATAATAGTTCGAACGTCTTTGTTTATTGTATTAACATAATACTCTACTTTTGCAACAGAACTATAGGAATATGTTTGAAACTACATGGTTGAGAGTTACTACGACATTGGGATCCCATTCAAAATTAGCAGAACCACTCTTCTGGTCAGAAAATTAATCATGTACAGTGACCGAGTGACTGGGAACTCTTCCAAAAGTTAAATTCATTCTACAAAAGCATCATGGTCAAACAGGGCTTCAATTCCATGGGAGGCAGCCTTGTTCCAGCTCTCCACAGAAATTGATTGCTACTGTTATGCACCCAATTGGATATGCATAAAAGCGAGAATGAAACATCAGCGTGGCCTTATCTTGCGTCGGAGAGCTTTCAAGGTTGTTAGTTACCCTTTCTCAGAGTACCATAATTTCTTGTGACCTACAAAAAATGGGGAGTTGGGACCAATTTGAAGTTGTTCATAAAGAAAAACGTACAGCACCTAGTATTTCAGACAGGTTTAAAAGATGAATTAACTGAAGTGATAAACAAAGAGAAAAAATAAGAACCCGGGGTGGAGGCTTGTTAAATCTCTTTGTCACATCGTCGTCATCGTCATCGTCATCGTCATCATCTTTGTTCATAAGCATTCGGTAAACTGGAGTGTTATCTGTTTTCTTTCCACGCTTTGATTGCGTAGAACCTCTGCCTCTTCCCCTTGGAGCTGCCCTTTTCCGTCCTTTACCTAGAACAGTTTCCTCATTTTCCTTCAAAATTACAGACCACATTTCTTATCATTGTTTTGAAAAGAAAGATACGTGTCTTTGTTAGACAAGCACAAATACTATACAAAATGTCCACATAAAAAGAAAAACAACAGAAGCTCCAAGGTAAACCATACCGAACTGTTTTCGACCTCATTGATGTCTTCTTCACTAGAAGGAGAATCAACATCATCCACATCATCGTCATCATCAACAATACTTCGGACTGAAGCACTTGCAGCAACTGATGCAGATCTGCAGTGGAACTAAATTAATTCAGGATACAAGATAGAGATAAATATAGAGAAGATAGGTGGGAGGCTGAAGGATGTACAAGGACATGAAAAAATGGACCATCTTGTGAGGTTAAGTATTTATTTTGGCCCGTACCTTTTGTGCCAGATGTTAATGCTGAATATTGGTTAGCACCATAACACATATCACACCTCACGCAGTTCACACAGCAGACATAGAGAGCTGACTATATGATATTTTACCCTAAACTTATCCTACATATGTTTCTTGTCATGCAGAATACAATACCGTGTCTGAATTAATTATATCTATAGTTCACATATTAGAGTAAAAGGGTCCATTGAGTATACATTCCTCTTATGTAATTGGGTCAAAGTATAAACCTCTGAGAATGACGAATCCCAAGAGCTGCATCAAGAGTAGTCTGCTTCAAGTTGGTGGCACCCCTGCCTCTGCCCCTACCCCTTCCTCTCGTAGAAGTTTTACCCTTGACAACTTCTGAAGAAGATGGCTTGGTTGAGCCCCTGCATCCTCTTGAAGTAGACTTTGAGCCAGTCATCTGATTTGTGTCTTCGTCATCACTGAAGGAAACTGCACTTCCAATTCCTGCAGCACTTTTACCTCTGAAACCCTACATAATAGTAGAAGTCAAATGCAGGTAGTAGGCAGATCTATCAGCTAAAAAGATGTTGAATTAAATGCCAATCAACACAATTTTCACATGTAGACTGGAATCAGAATTACCTCCAGGGATGGAGCTGTTGAGGTGAATTGTGATGTATCCTTTGGGTGTGTAGACCTTTCCTTGAGGCGATCCTGCAGAGATATAACTAGCATATAATAAAGGCCGATGTGATAAAATACAAGTTTAATGACAGCATCTTGTGTCTCACTAAGCGAGCTGTAAGCCTTTGGTGACTGAAATAAATCACATAAAAGACCACCTAAAACATAAATCTCATCGGAGTGTTGCACTAACAATTTAAAGATGTTCCTCAATACAATGCAAATCCTGGAAAAACATTAACAATTTGTATATAATTGATTAACATTGGACTCACACAACTCAGATTTTTTTCAGTCCTAGATAATGCCATGGTGGAAGTCACAAAACCGATGCTGATGCTGATATTGAGAAACCTACTCTATGGTCAATGAATTCAAACAAAACCTTCCTCATATTTCTTCATTATGCTTAATGACGTCCAAACTGTAAATGTTATAATTTATATACCTAACACAGCTAAATCCCTAAATATAAATCATATTACATTAAGCACAAGACGTCTAAAGATACTAAAGAGATCATTGCATTTACAGAGACTAGGACTACAGTAGGTATTCAGTATTCTTTACTCTCACCTCCAAGCACTCTCCAACTTTGAGGATCAAATCATCCTCTTCAAATTTTAGAGGATCTGAATCCTTGGCAATTTTGTTCTGTGCAAGTGAAAAATGCGAATATCTCGTCAGCGTACACTGTACAACAGTAAGCATAATTTGTATTGCAATTTGTAAGAGAACAACAATAAATACAATGAAAAGAACACTGAGGTACCTATTATTACACAAACCAGGTCCAAAGAATACTTACTCGAGTTTCTTCGAGATTGTACAACAAGCATGCATGGAAAGCTGTTTTGTCATCTTTGTTGACAAAATCGTGTAGTGCAACATCCAAATCATTGACAGGAAGGATTTCCATTTTCTGCATGATCAGATCATGATGACTTTAGCCTTAAAACAAAAATATAGCATGCAGCGATATCTTAATATCAACTTTAATATTTTATAGAAGTTCAATTTTGAATGCACCACAAGAAATATATATATGTCTTCTCTTTACTAAAGAAATCATATATTGCAAGTAAAAAGGAACCTTTTTAGTTTCATACTAGCAATCGTGCCTGAAAGAAACTGGCTAGTTGCAAACCACATGTTGTGTCCCTTAAATTCTTCCCCTTATGTGTGTTACTCATGCAATGGACGAGCTATTTATTCGCGAGGACTTAAAATATCCATTCTATGAAGCTGTGAGATGCATCACTCATTCAATTAGAAGAACAAGTGCAGTCAAATAAGGAAGATGATGGTGGATACCAGATTATTCTCAGCAACTAAAGCCTCTATATTTTGTTGATTTAGTTCTTCTGGGCGAAGCCGTTCAGAATCATCA
The DNA here is from genome assembly GCA_946800695.1 of Geum urbanum. NCBI lineage: Eukaryota > Viridiplantae > Streptophyta > Magnoliopsida > Rosales > Rosaceae > Geum > Geum urbanum. The sequence goes on along the minus strand of OX326998.1, from coordinate 67,822,509 downwards.
ATTTTACCTACAATAGAAGATATCAATTAGCTTGTCCTTCAGATAAATGGTTGACAACTGAACTCTAATAAGTGATTCTTTAAGTAAACATTCCACAATTAAGTGATGCAGGATCAACAAAATCATTGTAATACAAAAAATTCAGACAGTTAAGAAACTTAAATTCAACGAAAAAGAGCAAAGCAAGGTCCATCTACATCACAATAACTCTAGGGAGCATTATGGCATCAAAGTATTTCATTATTGGCTGTCGGTAATCATTTTTCTTAAAGTTTAATACTAACAGGTACTAAAAAGTGGTAACATCTGGGAAGGAGACCAATTATTAGACCTAAGTGTTCTCCATATAGTACGGATGGCACAGAATTATACAGATAAAGAACTCTGCTTATTTTATTTTTTTGCCCGTTTAATAGAATATACAAAATGTTCAGCTTAGAAATTCCAACAATTACCAACTGATTTCCTCACCAACTAATGCAATGGACCAGCCAAACCCTTCGGTACATTGTTTCAAAAGAAAATTCTTCTGTATATTGAGTAATGTAAGATGTTAAAGCATTATGTGGAAATAAGCATGCAGGGTGATCACATTAAAATTCCTTTACATGGGCACAAAATAAATTTGGTTACTTTCTTTGACATTTTCCTCTGATCTCAGGTTATATAACTTTGAACATCAGCCCGTAAATTTAGTACATTATTAGAATTTGTTTAATTGATGCCAACACTAAGATTGAACTTCTGTGATCATGTTAATACAATTGACCTATAAAGGTAACATGAAGGAAACTCATAGAGCAATTTCTTGATGAGAATTCAGAAGCAACAGAATCAACCAATGTGAGTGTGAGATGATACCTTCAACCCGACCCCTTTTTGCAGCCTTTGTAAATATGAGAATATCTTGTGGATTTGCAACCTAAAACTCAATATGATAAGAGCAATTAAAATTCCTGCTACACAGGAGAAATCAAAAAAAGCTTACAGATTTAAAATTAGGATTACTAGATTAAATGTACCTTTCCAACATACTTCTGTCCAAATTTTTGAGGATTTATTGTCATAAAACCCGAATAGTCTACCTGCCAATAGCCAGAGCTTAATTGATTACGCTATATTTTAGAAGACTCAACAGACATGGGAAGGATATGAGACATGAAAAGAAACGAGAAGTTCAGATGGAGATATGAAGGTCACTACAGTCCCCTTGAACTTGAAATGGATACATTACCTTTATTCGGACTAATGGAAGTTTGAGCTCTGATCTGTTAACAGCATTGTTCTTAGATCTATCTATCAGTCTTCTCACCTGTTAAATTTCAAAGTTATGGTATTAATATATAGCACATGTATCAGAATGAGGGCACAAAAGGATTATGACAGCCAAAAATTACTTGAAAATTCATTAAACTCACCACTTCATCTAACCGTTCAAGGATCGTATTTTGATCATTGGGATCAATCTCAGGCTCATCTTTCAACGTGACCTGTATCAAATAATCAAGTGACTACCCCCAACTTAAAATATAATTGAAAGAGATAAGGTAAACAGTAAAATACCTCTGTGTACTCAAATGACCTCACTGACGTCAATGGAATCTTGGTAGGACGGTATTGATTTCCCTACGTAAGAGTGTATCAACACAACTAGTATATAAAAAACGGAATGAAGGGGATTGATTTCTGTACATAGATATGAGATTGACTTGAGGAGAACCTTAATTTCCAAAAGAAGCACATGCTTTGGCTTTGATTCGCCATCAATTAATGATGTTGCAACTGAAGAACCAGGTTGTGTAATGTGAAACCCCTTCCCTAGAACCTCCTGTGGAAAACACAATCCATCTCCAATTCCATAAGAAACCCCGTCCCAAACTAAACCAAAACATCCAGACACAGACAGACAGACTCAAAGATGTATACACTCAAGCATGTGTGCATGAGATAGACGGCTATCACATATTGCATATATAGAAGATGACAAAATATCTATTGGCACCTGAGGGTCAACAAGGCATTCATGTTCATGTCCCCACACTATGAAGTCCAGGAATTCTGGTAACATGTGCTCATTTATTGCATTTTTAGGGTTAGCCTTCACTCTGCACATGGCATTAGATGTGAACTTTGTGATTAGGAACAATGGAAAACTTACATTAGACCAATATTAAATGTGAGATTAGAGCATAAATCAGCGCACGCACACGCACGCACGCACACCCAACCTGTTCTGATGTAGCACAAGGATGTTGAACCACTCTGACACTTGCAAGTCTTCTTGACTTTCAGCTCTTATCCATTGTACAGCATGGGGAGTCTGAAACATGGGGGCCAGAATGGATGTGATTAAGCTTACAAAAAGCTTGCATTCTTTTAAAGCACAAGGAAAATGTTCCATAACAAATACCTGAAACATTCTATTCAGCCGTTCATCCCTTATGTTTCCAAGACCATACAGAGCTACAGATGTTGCACCCTACAATTCAGATGAAGATATGAGCCATGAAACGAAAGACCTGCCCTCCTACTTTTCATAATTAGAAACAAACCTTTCTAATAAGAATAGGGGACAGAGTTATCTGACCAACACCAGATCCCCCAAGAACCATCTTCCCAAAATAGTTTACAAGGTTGCATGCTGAGAGAATATCAACAGCAGAAAGATTATCCTGTCACAATAGTAAGAAATACAAATTTACATAATTAAAAGCTGAAGAAAACATTTGAGGGAATCAATAAATATCACCATATTTACGAAAATATTAAATCTCATTAAGCTGTTACTTCGCAACCTCTTTCTCTAGAAAAATTAATGAATTTTTTTCTTTTTAAATAATAGATAAATCAAAACAAAATTCCATACCACTCCAGCAGGGTCATCATGATTTCCATGAATACTAAACACTGGTAAGCCAACATTGAAGTGAGGATCTTCATAATTTACATGACCAAACCTGTTTTTATGCAAATCCAGTAAAGTGTAAAGAAGTAAGTGTTAATAAACTCAACATTGTCTACTGCAGTATTGCTCAACTCAAACATAAAATGAAAGCTCAATTTAGGCATGCCATTCGTCATATAGATTCCTGGCTGTAAACAAAGGGCACGCATGTCCTTACATATTTGCAAAATTCACAGTCTGGTCACTGACAACTTGGAACTGCACTGGCTGATCACTGAGGCAATGCCGACGAAGAATCTCAATGGTCTTAACTAGTGTAGACCTTGAGGGTTTATTCTCGTGGAATAGATCACCACCGAGAAGCACAAAATCCACCTGGTAGCCGAGAAAATATTGAATGTTGGCATCAATAAATCTGGTAATTCTGGTTCAGAACATCACTTGACAAAAGTAGAACGAAACAGGGTCATTTGAGCTTTGGAATAAACTAACTCTCTAGAAGTGGCCTGAAAAGTACCATAGGAACTAGAAAGGGGACAATCTCACAGGCACAGTGGTGTCGCATTGGATGATGCCAAGACCACAGCAACAAGGAACACAAAGTATTACCTGTTTCTGTTCTGCTATTGAGCATATTTCATCAAATGACTGGAATGAATCATGCCGCCGCACCTCATCCTTCTCCAAATAGCCCAGATGGCAATCCGTAGCAACAAGTATTCTAAGTGTATCGCTAAATTCATCCCTGAAATCATTGTGTTATGTGTTCAGCATCATCGATTCTTAAATGCACGACAGAAATAGATTTCCTATATTATGGTTCTATTAAGAGAAGAATATGATGTCTCAGTTCACAGTTTTTCTTATTTATTTCAAACAAGTGAATGTGTATTCATTTTCAACGGAACATGTACGTGACGAAATCCAAAGATATACATATTCTTCTAAACTCTATCGAATATCTAAACACATTACCAGACACACAACGACACAAATACTAAGAGACCTTAGGCCTTACCTCGACGAGCCTCCCATTCAGTCAGTCACTGCTTCTTAACCCTACAACACATGAATGTATTAATCACATTGTTTCAAGATGCAGAAAACAAAGCGCAAATCAGGAAAAAAAAATCTACAGAGTATGCATTAAATGCAATTCAGATTCTAGTCAATTTTCAGTCCGCAAACCCTCAGCAGACTAAAAAAAACCCAGCATAGGGTTATCAGCAATTTAGTAAAGTTTGAAGCACAAGAAGTCTAGAACAGTACACTGTGATGTGTTAAATCACTGAAAATTTCTATAAATAATAAAGCAACCAAATTTGATACTAAATTAAAGCCATTCGACGAACACCCACAAATACAGGTTTAAATTCTTTTCGGGTTTTACTGCGGTTACTCGGAAGCAAAATAGATGAAGAGGAATTACCTCGGTTAAAAATGAGAAAGACGAGCGAGCAAGACGGAAAAGTGAAGGGTGGCGGGGAATTATGAAAGCGCCAACAGACAACGAGAGACGGGAAAAAGAGTCGGAGACTATCGCCCAACGGAAGCTGTTGCCCTGTAGTTTTCAGCTATTGACAATTGTGTCCTTATTATTCCATTGGGCTTGTTGGGCTCTGGATTGGGCTTATTTTGAACTTTGAAGTGTGGGAGTGTGGGGTGGTAACTTGTAAGTTTTTTCTTCTTTTCTTTCTTTTTGGATAGAAGAGAGAAATGGTAACTTGGACATACGAAGATGTCTGAGAAATTAATAGTTTTACAAAATGAAATATTAACATTTTAACTGTGAAATTACAAATGTAGTGGGTCCATAGCTCAGTGGTAGAGCATTTAACTGCAGATCAAGAGGTCACCGGTTGGACCCTTTTTTATTTTTGTTAATTAAATAATTTTTAAAATCTGTAATTTTTAGATTCCAAGTAAGGCCATCCTTCCTTAAAAATTAGCAAGCAAATAGGGACTTGTTATTATTTTTATAATGTTTTTATAAATTCCATATTTTTATATAATTTTTTAAGTAAATCGGTAGAATAAAGTGTTGATAAGTTACAAAGGAGTCTGGCGGTTAACAACAAGATAAAAAGAACTCCTACAAGGTGTAATATTGTAGGTTGACAATCTGGTACCAAAACATAGCTAAACGGTCTAGATGCAGAACAAAAACTAAAGAAATTAGGAGTCTCACACCATATCTAGCTATACATTCCAAACTACATTAAAGTCATTTGGCGCTCATCTAGTTGTATCTTCGCGAGTGCCACCATATCCATTGTCACTTTCTTTTGTGGGGACTCATGTTTGAGTGCCCTCTTCTTAATTGCCTCCATTTGCCCCATTCACTGGTGGAGGTATACTCTATTTACATGGGAGGCAATACATTCCCCATGTAACAGACGGGAAGGCGTCGCCGGTATGATCTGACATAAGAAACCACGGCCTTTGAGACTTCCACCTCACCCGAATGGGTTTTGGCAGGCGCCCCCACCGCCTCTGAGAGTGTGCTACTAGGCAAACTTGTAACCTGCAATAAACTAGAAGAACTTAATGAGCCCCCCCCCCCTCTTAAAATAATGGCTTGCCCTGCATGTAGGACACTTGTCCCTTTTCTTCTACCCAAATCTCCTGCATGCCTACCATGTGGCTCACATGACCCGCCTTAAAAATCACCATCACTATGGGAACCTTGCCACCAACTGCTTCGGCTCCCATTGCCGCATTTGCTACTAATGACTCCGCGGCCTCCAACGAGAGCAAGAGCACTGCCGTAAGTGCCGCCGGAGACTCAAAACTCGGCAGAACAGATGTCAGTGGCCCCATCAACCACGGCCTTCGCCGCTTTCTTCTCTTCCCTGGCAGCTACAATTTCCATGCACAAAGTATCCACACATATCACAAACCCCCTCAAAGCAGGGTAGTTAAACCCAATCAAAAAAGTGCATAAAGAAGCAAATCAAAACCATTTCCTTACCACAAAACCTTGGCAAAGATCCAATCTCACCATGATCTTCATTTTCTTTGATTGGAGAAGAAGTTTGTTGCAGGCTTTGAAGCGGTTATTGATTGACTTACCGATCTGCCTCGCCCAACTCTTGTCCATAACAGCTTTCGGCATATTTTGGACCATCAACTCCACCATCACCTTCGCCGCCGACACGACATTGAATGGGGAAAACCCATCAAAAAATTTGACAACCATAGTGTGGTCGCGATAGTACCATGACCCGTGGTTCTTCGACATCTTAATCGATGTCGGATCCTTTCATTTAACAAAGAATTGATCTAGTCTTTTTTTGTATATTCTATGTAAGGCATTCTAACACAGTCGCAAGTAAACATGACAGATCAATAATAATTCTTCATTCTATAATTTTTTTAGTGGGCAGGGAAAATCCAACTTTGTTATTTGCTGAGTGGCAGGGAAGTAATTAGCATGGTTTTATTTCTTTGATATTCCCTAATTGTCATGGTTGTTATAATCCTAAGTTTTTTTATGGCCCTTTATTTAAAATGAATGAGGAGTGAGGAAATGATTTTAATATCAGAATATTTATGAGTTTATCAACACATAAAGTAATTGGAATGATTTTAGATAAAAAATTTCTTGTGTTTACCAACATATGAAGAAATCTGAGTGGGTGACATTATCATGATCGATTTGATTCTTGAATTAACTTGAAGTTGTATTTCAAAGAGGGGCTGGGAGACGGGTTGGTTTGGGAATCATTCACATTTCTTTTCATTCAAGTTATATTTCATCTATGACCTTTTTTTTATACAATTATTTGACTTATCTTTAGTTCATGACTTCTCTAATTTGACCTAACTCAACGATGAATGCGTAGAAGTAGTTATCGAAATAAATTATTTCTCTTCTCCTAACCCAAGTCATCTTGTAATATCCCAGCCCAAAATTTACTTCGTTATTTTGATTAAATGTTAATCGACGATGGTAATTTATTTTTATCATCGGTAATTATCGATGATTTTTATGGAAATTTTATTGATTAAGTTTTTTGAGAAATTTCTTTGGCAAAAGTAGTACAATTTATCGAGATGAGTTCGTGGCTACGTCAAGTGTTTAAATCGGAGATACGATGAAGAAGTTATGGTCAATGAAAATTTTTAACAATTTACGTAGTTAGTTAGTCGCTAGTATAAATATGACTTTTCGAAAATGGAAAGTCAAAACTTTCCATTTTAGTCAGCCTTTCTTTTCTTTTTCTTTTCTCTCTTCTCTCCCCCGCGTCTCTCTCCTAAGCCGCGAGTCATTGGTGACGGAGCTCGCCGGTCCGGCCACCAAATCCGGTGGTCTTGGTGTCAAAATGACCACTATGGTCACCTCTACCTTTTCCTCAACATCTTCAACCATATTTCGAGACATAGCGGCGATGAGAAGGATTGAACCAAACCGAAAAACTTCGGATTCGGGCCGATGATTTTCTAGCCAAATCCACCAGCAAGACCTACTGGGCTTTGAAGCTCTCATCACCATGAAGCTAACCATATAAGAATGGTGTTTCAATCCGAATAGGGAGAATCGACAATTTAAATTTTTTGGTGTTCTTGACTTCAAAAGGTAATTCGATGAGTTTGAATTAAAATTGGACTTTTATGTAGTTGAAAAAGTTGTTATTGGGTTGATTTTGCACAGGATGAGCCTCATGTCGCCGAAAAAAGTCACGAGCGTCGCCGCGCTGCTTTGGCGAAGGAAATTTCGGCATAAATTTTATGTTGTTTTACTCGTAATGACGTACCGAATATAATGAAGAGGTTATTGAATTGATTTGGACATTTATGATTAAGATGTGTGGTTAATTGGATATTAATTAAAAGATTTTACGATATTATTAAACAGTTGAATCGATTGTCAATTCGACTTCAAGTCGCGTAACATTTGAGGAATATGTTTTGAGTTTAAAAAAGATTCAAAAATTACAATTTGGAATTTGATTATACCTCGTCATTAGTTCAGAAAGCATGTTATTCGAGAATGCGAGGTTCTTGACGATAATACTCATTGGTAAATGAGCTTAGCTATTCATTATAATTTTCGATGATTAGTTATTAAATAAAAATTATTGTTTCAAGACGACTTGTTAGCAGTCAGTGGCAGATGATTAGATACGTTGTGAGACAAGCTTTGGCTATATGGATATCATGACATTATACGGTGAGTGGACCCTTTTATTTTCACTGTCGATATCGAGTTTTTTTTCTAGCATTTCAGTATTACAGTATTTTTTACGGTATATGTCAGAGCATTTTAATTTGGAGATTTTTATTTGTGATGACATTAGTTAGTAGCATTGATGCATTGACTGTTCGGCTGATCACCAGATTGTCCAGTCAGAGGAGATCAGGGTACCTCGTCTGGCCCATCACCTACAGTTTTTATACAGATAGTCAACTCAAATTAGGAAAAAATTCATGAGCGACCACCTCCATTTTATTTCAGATTTATGATATTTAAACTCGCATCATTTTATGGAAAGCGGCGGAAAAGCATGAAATTATATTTTATCGTTTTACACTATATGATATTTTTGTCTACTCACACTAACGTTTTACATTTTTAAATTCCTTTTCATGGACCATTTGTTTTTAATTGTCCAGATTGTAAGTTAGCCAGTTGAAGTCGTGATCGTCTAGGGTACGAGGCATGACAGTCCATAACTTCTACTTTCTCAGTGTAGGTTCTTAGTTCAAGTTTAGAGTTGCTCGTGCTAAGATAGCTGGTACCGAATATGCGGTGCTAGAGACTCTAGTACAGCTCTCGCAAGACTTATCCTGGATTATTACGGTAATCTGGGGTGAGTCTTGTCTTGTCTCTACCTTTATCTAGAAATCCTTGAATCTCAAGGAGTCCTAATCTGAATTCCTTCCTGATTCCGTATTCATATTGCTACATTATCTATTTTCTCTTCTTTTTCTTCTTTACATTATTTGTTTAAACTTTATACGCTTGTGTGAATTGCATGGCATCAAGCCGAATGAGAAGTCTAACCTTGGAGTTCGATATTACGGTTAGGGTAGATGAGGATGCTGATAATTTTGGTTTTGCAATGCTTAGGGTTTTCTCCCTGACAATCCTTTCAGATGTAAGGCGAAATCCCTAAAGAATTGGATGATCTATCTATGGAGGGGTTTCAAGGAGTCGAGTGCAATATCCATATGGAGGAAAACCCATGATCATTTTGTGGCAACGTTTAAGGAGGAGGAGGCTTTGAAGCGATAAGTAGAACGTGAGCCTTAGTTCTTTGAAGATGTTATGGTTATGGTAGAGCGATTCGACGGCATTGCCCTCGGTGAATCAGTTTTGGTGCGGCTAAGGGCACAGTATGGGCCAGTATTGATGTCACTGGTGGTGATCTATGCGGTGACCAACCGATTACGGGATGGTGGGTGACCTTGGGGAACCATGTGGGAAAGTACATCGAATATGAAAAAAATCAACTGGAGGAGAATGCAGAGGTGCGCTTGTTAGTGGAGGTTGATCTGAGCTATGCTCTGACCACTTACCTGAGGGTGACAATAGAGTCTAAGGCATGGATGGAATGTGATATTGAGTATCTGACCTTGGAAGGCTTTTTCCTGGGGTATGGTAGCTATGATCATTTGATGGAGGGTTACCCTATTTAATGTTCAAAGTTAGTAGCTAAGTTGGAAGCTGAAGGGGAGAAAAAGGAGGATGAGTTCTTGTGGAGGATGGAGGAAGAGATACCAGTGCAGTCTGGGGGTGGTGGTGAAGGAGCAGGTAACCGTAAGGAGGAGGTTGCGGATAATTGGGATAGCGACATTGAGGAGGCACATGTAGAAGGAATGTGGAAGAAAATGAAGACCGTTCAGAAGGCAGTGGGACCAAGATTGAGGAAAGACGCCACGCCGATGAGGCAGCAGATGTTTGCAAACTGGAATCTGTCTGATGTGCTCCGAAGTAAGGCCTCATCAACTGATGTGCCAATGCAGAAAGGAGAGTTGTGGTCTAAAACAGCTATGTAGAGATGGTGCTTAGTTAATTAAGGAGTGATACACCTGAATTTTGACGGTTACTTGTACTACTCTGGTTTGTTAGTCTAGAATTTTATGTGCTTTCTCTTTTTACTTAGAATAAGCGTACGTACTATAAGACTTCTTTTTGTCTGATAGTCCGATAAAATTTTATATTTCTACCACATTTTCCTAATAAATTTTGATCGACGCTCTTAAAAATGACTTCTCTGATTCTAGTTTCTATTCATGTGTTACGTACGCGTTCTTTCATTTCGGTCGTTAGTAATAATTTAATCTTTTTATAATCTATAAATAACTAAACCCATAATTAACTAATCTTTATAATATTGTTCTACATGACTAACACTTGCATGCATCTCACTAGCGATTAGACAAAGAATTTTGATATTCACCGGATGATGACTATTCTGCTATATATCCAACCACTAGTGCCTACCTTATAGATCAGTTTATAATTTTTCGTATATGTTCTAGAAACTAGTTTTGTATCACTACTTGTATGTTGGATTTGATACAGTAGTGTACATCATTTGTATGTATTTATGATATCGATCTAAATACTCGACGAGGACGAATATTCCCAACATTTATTCCTTCATAATGTATTGTTCTGGTCTCTGGAACCCGGATGACTGTACGGATCGATATTTGGACTGTTCTGCGCATATCAATATATATAGAAAAGATTTGCAAGAAAACTACGTAGTTCGTTTGCTCCGAGAGTCGTAACAAGTGGTTTGTGCATGATGTGAGATTGTGAGCGATCGATGAGGTTGAATGCAGCCACACCACATTGGCAAAACTACAAAATTAGCTAGCAGCATTATATTTGGGACGCTAGCTAAATTATTCTTTCATCTCTTTTCCTTGTCTCGTTGTAACCTAGTTTGGACATACGTACTTGCTACCCATGTATGGTCTCCTTCAGTATATAGTTTTGGGCGCATATTTACAGTTAATACAGTGTATATGACAGCGCGCGCGCGTGTATATATATATATATATAAAGCTTCTAATGAGGTATATCTGAGTGGAAGCAATTTTAGGTATTTGACATTACGTCAACTTTTTGATCATATTTTACCATCTTCATTGTCCAACTACTAGATTTATATTAATAGATCATTCCTATAAGTTTTCAATTAAAATAATGATTGTTAAAGTATCGAAATAGTTTAAATCAATGGACGGACCAAATCTGTCAAACCTGAACCGTTTTTATTTGTGAACTTTAATTACAGTTTTGAATACCTTAACGATCACCATTTTGGCTGAAAATTTACAAGCTTGATCTATACATTAGGACCTAAAATTTGAACGGTTGAGATAGTAAAATATGATATAAAAAAAATTGACGTAATGCCAAATACCTGAAAATACTTCCACTTAAGTAGCTTGCTATATATATATGTTCGGTGGGGTTTTGTATAAGAAACTAAAGTTTGTACGTATATGGTATTTCTAAGTATATAACATTACAAAGAAGTTAGGTTTGGTTTAATTAGTTGGGTGTAATGGTTGAGTCTTGATTAAGTGTTTTTAAAATGTCTTAATTAAGTTAATTATGTTAGGATTATCATACAAGGTTGGGTTTGACTTTGAGTCACAACTCACAAGACCTTCTTCTTCTTCTTTTAAGTAAGGAGTTGCGGTAACTCTTAAGTGTCGATTAATGAAATGGTAGAATACAAGGGGGAGACATAAAGCCTAAACCCCATACAAAGAGAAACACCTAAAATACTATCAGGCGACTCAATAATACTGTATTTTAAACTGCACAATTCAGCAAAGAGTGCATCATTGGCTACTCCATTTGCTTTACAAATAAGACTACATAGTCGTAGAAAGATAATACGCCTATGGCGATGCATCGATTTACTTTGAAACACTTTCTCACTATGTTGCCAAACAGAATTTCCATCGGCACTATATTTCATCCTGCCACTAGGAGGGTGCGCCCATGCAACAAACCAATGAACGTCCTGACCTAGAGCAAACAAGGCATTAAATGTGCACAACTCGGGGCAAAGCCCACTTCTGCCAATCTCAAACATGTATTGGTTTATTTTTACCAAAGCAACTAAGAACAAAAAATAAAGAGAGCTAATCTTGAAAATAAGAAAATTAACAAAGAATAGGCTATAGGTTTTTGTCCAGGCCCAACCTCGGAGCCTAACATACCACTTAGCACAAGTCTAGCCCATATCAGTCTGCGACAACCGCTCCCTGCCGCACTCGCCCCCACTTCTGCCTCATTCCTCCCCCTTCAGAACACTAACTGCCAAATCAGAGTAGAGCCACTCCTGTCGTCGCTCCACAACTGAACTCCGGTCGTCCAATCCTGGTAAACCAAAGCACACCAAAAGTCGAGTCTTCAGAGCATCAGTTCGACCTACTCCAGACTTGAACGACATGCGACTCGCTATACATGACGCTCGACCGAGGTAGATCTGAGACGACAGAAGATGATCCAACCCTTTCCACTGAACACAAACCTTCCATTGTCGCTCACCACTCTCACCGCTACAAATTGACAAAACAAAATCATGTTCTTCGCCGTACATCGATCTCCGATATCCATCATAACTCATCTCTAGGACGAGGAACTTTACTCGTCCAGCAGCACCACATAGCACGCGCTGAGGAGGCTGGAGGCCATCGCTGACGAAGCCATGGGCTGCCGGATGAGTAGAGGCAACCAAGATGAGTTTTTGTATTGGGCCGCTCTTTTTAGTATTTTGTCTGCTAGGGTTTTTTAAATATCACAACTCACAAGACCTATGTAGATCAAGCATATAAATGATGTAATTAATGGGATATTATTGAGGAAAAAAGAGAGCATGTAATGGGATATTATGGGAGGAAATTGTCCAGTTTGGTCTCTTAATTCGCTTTGAAATGAATATAGCAAACCTGAGTTTGGAAAACTTGTTCTTAGCTACAGTGTGCTAAATTACAGTCATAATTTTAAAAAATTGGTCAATTGTGAACAAAGATATATGTAAGGTTAAGGCTGTATGCACTTTCTTGCAAACCGGCCATATTCCTATGTCATCAAATTTCACACATCATATTATGATTTTGAAGATTAAAGATCCCAAAATCGTTGTGGATCTAACTGTTGCTTACAAAGTTATTCTCAAAGTATTAGCCAGCTTACAGGTTGAACCATAATTTAGATTATGATTATATTTCTACTTTAAAGTACTTTTGTTTCAGGACGCTTGATATCAGATAATACCGTTATTACTTCAGAGGCTGCTCACTTCATGCATAAGATACGTAGTAGTGGTGATGGTTTCTTTCTGTAAACTTGATATACACAATGACGTACTAACACTGACAGTTTGAATAGTAGCCATTATAATCTGAATCCAAGTAGAAGCAAAATCTAGTCGAGTCAACATTGCTGAAACAAACTAGATGGATCCCATTTATCTATACAAAACCAAGGGGATCTTGCCTACAAATAAAGCGGAAGCTCGAACCATCATTGCTAGGGCTATTAATTTTAGTCTCAGAGGTGGGTAACTTTATAAGAAGGGGCACATTTGGCCAAACCTGAAATATGTCAACCTTGGAGTGGGACAGAGCATTTTGTCCGAGGTGCATAGCAGCATGTGCGGCCATCATGCAGACGCTCGATCACTCGTTCACAAAGTCTTGCGCATTGACTTTTGGTGACCCACCATCCACGCTGATGCGGTAGCCGTTGCCAGCACGTGTCATGAATGCCAGTTCTACGTCGATAAAGTTCACATGCATGCCATCCCACTCTCAACCATACTATCTCCTATCTCGTTTACTCAGTGGGGCTTGGATGGTGTATCTCATTGGTGAGCTACCCAAGTCAAAAGAGAAATTCAAATTCATCATTGTAATCATCGACTACTATACCAAGTTTATTGAAGCGGAACCCTTAGTCAAGGTTACAACGGAGAAGATCATAACGTTCCTTTGGCGCACACTCTATTGTCGCTATGGTGCCCCGCTCAACATCAGCATTAATAATGGACCTCATTTCAACAACAACCAGTTCATTCAGTTTTGCAAAGACTTGGGGACTATCGTTTTGATCTCCTCGCCCGCTCCTCCTCAGTGCAATGGGCGGGTGGAGGCAATGAACAAAATCATCAAATATGGCCTCAAAAAGTGTATCTCTGATGTTAAGAGTGGTGACCCAAATTATGGCAAATGGCCTCAGCTACACCCTGGAATACTCTTGTTTATACATACAATCACCAGCTCTGCCACAGGTGAAACCCCGTTTGCTTTGACATTTGGATATGAAGCATTTCTATCATTGTAAATCACACATCAAAGCCCATGAGTCACTGCGTTTGATCCTCTCACAAACGGTGATGTCTTCGCTTGGGTAGTGACCTCCTTGAAGAGTGCCATGATGCCACTCACTTGCATAATGTCTCCAACAAGCTGAATGTCGCTCACCTATACAACCAACGTGTCCACGCCCGCCCTCTCCAAGTAAGTGATTGAGTCATGAAGGTAATTTAGACGTCTGTGAAGAATGTCCGCCCATCATGGGAGGAACCTTAAAATATTGTGGAGGTTGCAAGCTATTCAAAAGATTTATACCCTCACCATTTTGACTATGAATTAGTCTAAGGCTAAGTGCATTTCCCTCACCCGCAAGTATAGGGGGTCAAGATATAGAATTTTTAAAGAAGTCGAGTGTCGAACCCACGAGGATTGACCACTTACCTCCTTAGCTTGACTCGATTAAGCACTTTAAATAAAAGATTAACTAGACATAAGACATGACACTAAAACTAAAGCAAGATGTGGAAATGTATCTCACACTACTAGGTCATTTAGAGACTTAGCAATGCAAATGATGGTTAGACTACAATGAATGGTTATACGATTTGATTGGTTGGTTAATTATACTAAAGCAAAGAGATTAACTAACAACAAATTCACAATAAGGGAAGATGGTTAGCTAGAAAAATCCCAACTAACCACTTAATGCTCAAACAATGTCCAAATTTATGTATGTAATTAAAACTCATTTCACACAAGTAGATGTCCTAATCGTAACCTTTTAGGTCACATTTGGTTTTAAGCCCAAGCTCCTAGGCCATTTCGGACTCTAGATGGCTAGAGCCCAACTTTGAAGTATTTAGTGAACTGAGATCAAGACCTAAGCCATCTTGGGCTTACATCTTGACCGTATGTCACGTGAGTGAAGTCAACAAGCATACCATGTGATAATTGTAGAAGGTTTCCCTTCCAAACCTATTTTGGAGGAACTGAGAGAAAGTCTAAGTGAATTTCCCAATCCTCACCTTTTGAGTAACAAATTGAAAGACCTAACTAGTGGCCACAATAACCTCTCGATTCAATATGTGCTTTACTAAAGCTCCTGAAGTCTATTGAGACTCAAGAAGGCTCTAGTCCTTGGTTAGTGCTAAGGAAACCAAACCTTAAGGTAAACCCTCTCGGAATAGATCATAATCATGTTTACATGCTCATGTAGCCTAGGTGAGTAGCTAATTCAACCAAGGTCCTATTTTTAGTTCTTTAATATATACATCAACTTAGCTAAGGTCAACACATGCATAAATGAAACTATACATGAAGTTCAAGTACATAAATATCCATAAACATATAGTAAACCTATTCATAAACACATGTCTCACATAACATATACTAAAACATAAACCATACATAAGTCAAATCATCATTTATCTACATCAAATGGCCAAGGTTCAAACCCTAGCCTCCCCAATGGGACTACTCACAACACATAATTAAAATCAAGTTTAAATACATCAATAGAGTAAATATGATGAAGAAATAACTAAGGAATCTCCCTAAAGCAAGCCAAGCTTCTTCAAGTCCACCCTTGTGTTTCTAACTTCACCTTCTTTGCTCCAAAGTGTCTTCAAGCTTGTATAGGAGGAAAAGAAGGAAGATTAAAAGATAAATCTAGCTTCTCTCTATACAACTCAACAAAGAACCCTAGAGAGAGGCTAAAGAGAAAACTAGAGAGAAAATAGCTCAAAACTAGGAAAAATGAGTAAAATGAAGTGTGGTGTGTATAATGGTATGGGAGAGCTCGACCAAGGGGAGTAATAGGAGAGAAAATGGGATATTTTGTGAGCACTTGGATATGCTAGAGTGACCATGAAGTTTGATCTAAGGGTTACAACTTTTGATCCCCTTTTCTTGGCTTCTAGCTAGAGTCTAAACCATGCCTAATAAAGCCAAAATTCAAATTGTGTCACCTAACCAAATCAGCTAGGGTTCCTATCTAGGTGGTTTGGGCATTCTCTTGGGCCTAATTTGGAGTGTTTGAGCTATGCATGGTAGTCCGACCAGCCATGAATAAATCCGGCGATTTTTCAGCAGCTTCCGATAACTTCCGGCGACCACTTTTCATCCTTTTCCCAAAGTTTCTCCAAATGCTTTTATGACTTGGGATATGTGCTCGACTTCTCCAAAAGTGATTAATTTCCATATTTAAGAGCGTTTCCGTGTCAACTCCCAATTTTCTAGCATGAATAAGAAATGTTATAAGAACGACGTTTTATTTATTGAAGACAAGCAATAAACATGGAGTTAGGAACATAATTAGAACACAATTATGGACCTAACACAAGCGCTGACACATTCTATTTGCAAGACAAAGACGGCCATATGTTGAATCACCCTTAGAACTTGGAGCTTCTCGCAAGTACTATAATTTATATTTAGCGTGTTTTAGCGTAGTCAGTGAGTTCTTACATTGGGGACTCCGCCTACCCTAGACTAGTCGGCATAATTACTATGTTTGCCATCATATTGTAATAAAAAGTTATGTTATCAATGAAGTACACTTTATCTTTTCTCCAACAAAAAGAACATTCCTGCTTGGCGTCCATTCAGACGGCAACAACACAAACAACAACAAAGAATCTCCAAAGTGTTATGTATGCCTCCAACATAGTAAAATCAAACCGACAACAGAAAATACCATTAGAAAATATCAAAATTATCTAGTACACCACATAACGAGAATCAAATTGTTCAAACACAGCAAAAAAAAAAATAAATAAATAAACAATACACGATAAATACCCCACATAGATAAGGCCATCCCTTCTTCTCTACTCACACCTTGTTGTCCACTTGAAACTTTTCCCAATCAAAGTATGGGGACTCCTGCAAATCAACAAAGATGACATTTTGACCTGTGTCATTAGCTTGAGCTAGTGCCTACTTATATTCATATGACACTTTATATGTTGCCACTGGTTCTTCGGTGAATTTCTTCTTCGCTTCATAGGCAACACTTGTGTCTCGAGCTCTGCAACCCGAGCGCCCAAAGATTTGACCTCCTCCTCAAGCTTCTCCCATTCTTGTGTGAGTTTTTCCTTCTCTACTTCTAGGATCACTACCTTTTCTTTTGCCTCCTTTTTCTTCTACTCTGCCTCCAGCAGAGACTCATTGGCCACCTCTACATCATCTTTAAGGGCGTTTATTTCCCAATCAACCTTAATTGTTGATTCTGTAGGCACTTCTCTCCTTCTTCTAGTTTCTTCACATCCCCTTGCAGCAAGGATTTTTTCACCTTCATTGTTGTCAATTTTGTCGCTTACTCCGAGGTACCTTCGGAATAATTTCCACAAACATCTTGTGCAACGCCCTGATGTGGTCAGTCAAAGTAGCCTCAAGATTCTCCTGGTAGGTATTTGCACGCTGAAGTGTAGTGTGAACTCTTTCTGTACCCTTATCAACCGCCCAGTTCACGTGCTGCATGAATTTATAGCGCACATTAGTTACCCCCTTTATGGCCAGACTTGCTTGATGATAGTCGCATATTTATGCGTCTATTCAATGTTTAATTCATTCCCTATACTTAGTTTATTATTATATATTTGAGTATTTAATTAATAATTATTGGTTTATAGGTTTTGTGGAGAAATAAAGAAAAATAAAATAAAAGAGGGATTCCTAGCTCAATATGGATTCAAGAAGGAGTTTTGTGTAATTAAAGAAGCCTATTCCAAGGAGAACTCTAGGAGAATAATTGAGAGAGCTATATAAATCTATTTTAGGTTTTTGGAAAGGCTAATTAGGAATTTGAGGGAGAAAACTCGAGCAAAGGAGAGAGCAGCCGCAAAGGAGCCAGAGCCCGAATTCGATCCATCGAAGGTTCCTCTTCGATCCATCGAAGCTGGATGGACATCTTCAGTTCTTCATCCCTTCTTGATTCATAAACTCTATGATTTGCTTTGATTACTTTATTATGACTTTTAGTAGCTAAACATCTTGTTAAAGGGCTGCTCGAAGCCCTGTATATGAAGTCTTTCTAATTCATACACTTTAATCTGGTTTCGCATATTCAATTTGAATGAGGTTTTTTTCTTTCTATATCTCACCGTATGAATTCTTGTATGTTTTCTTTGGTGCGTAACTTAGTATGCATGCTAGGATTTTATTGTCATGAGATACAGGTGACTGAAGATAATTTCTTCCACCGGATTCTCTATAGTGATACACCAATTTTACCGCAAATTCTCAATCACTGCCCACCAAACACACTAAGTGTCACCATAATGGGGTGGATGACGACATCTCTAAGAAAAATCATTGTTTCCTCCTTGATGCAAATGTGGCAGTACCTATATCTCTTGCTCGCTTCAAATACTCGAGGTTTATAAAAGCCATTATCTTGGTGGCCATATGATATTCCAAACCACACAAGTTTAACATCACGTATAGCGCTTGCAGTACCTTTATAATCAATGGGTCGCATTGCCATAATGGTAGGTTTAGACGTGCAAGCACGTACTGTATAAATAGGTATAAGGGCAGTGTCAGCTCAATTCATAACTGCCACAGATACACACAAGCATAACCTGCAGGCAGATTTGTCAAACTCTATCCATCTCTAGGTACCTTAAGCTTTACGTAAGATGGAATACAAAAGTTGGTATATGCATCCTCGAACTGTTTCAATGACATCACGCCTACCGGCTTCTGTGCCACAATGCCATCTTCCCAGTGCCATAAACACGCCCAACCCATCTCAAACACAGGTAATGCTGGCAATAATGCTCCAGGATCGGTCGAAGTCCCCATGCCACTTTGGTGTCGCGCGCTTACTTGTTCTTCCCTCTCTCCCTCCTCCTCATTTTCACCTATTCTATGCTGGCGCCTCTTCTGCTTTCGTGGTTCCCTTGCCAGATATGCATCAATCGTTAAGTCTTCCATCTTGGGTGACGCTGAAAATAAGAGGAGAGGGACGTCAGCACACTCATGATATGTCCTAAGCGGTAGTGTACCTGTTACACTATCGGCTGACTCTGTGGATGATGATGTTTGACTCATACTAAATGACTCCAGTGTTACCCCAATTACTCGCTATATTTCACTCATTGATATGTGTTATTCTGGCCTGCGCATCTTCCTGTCTACTATCCTATACGATTTGTCACTTGATATCTATTACATCTTAGGGATCCATTACGTTTTGTGGAATGGCTTGACAAAGAAAATTACGAGTCATTATTCGTCCACTTACGTCAAAAGATCCCTTGCCCTATGCAAACATTAAATACCCATTTAGTCTTACTTTGTTTAGATCTACCAGCTACTTCAAACCCTGTTCTTTGTTGTTGGGTGTTCTTCATTTTAGTTCATCTCCAACCTAGAATCTCCTACCTTATTCAAGATTTTTTACCCAACAATTCTTTCTCACTTCTAAAAAGCTCATTTTCTTACCTTTATCCTTTCCTATTTTACCCATGAACATGCACACACTCAAAATAAAACACCCAGAATATGTTCATTCCCCCCCCCCCTCCCAAATTTTCTTTGGTTCATTTAAACTTCTAGTTTCTATTCCACAGATTTGCCAAAACCAAGACAAAGTAAAAGGAATACACGCAGATCAAATGAAAAATCAAGAAACAAGAGCCTGTTTTCTGGTTTTCTCAACAAACCAAGGGCTTGATGTATCTCCAGAAGCAATCTGCATGTTTTAAGCGCAGTAAGAACTCTAGATAAGCACAACAACATTTGTTCTGAATGTGAAAGTGTGAAAATCACAACAATCAAATCTCCTTATACTTTCCTTATTTATCCTAGTTAGCATCTCCACCATCCAGTATCCTTTGTATCATTCGATACGCACCACACAGTCAGTTTACTACAATCAACAAAAGCACGTCGTTTAGCAAACCATCTTCTCCCTTGACGTCATCGTCACATTGCAAAGACTCCCAATCTTGTCGCTTCATTGGCCGTGACACCTTACCGAGTGTTCCACATGCGTATCATTTCTTTTCTATGAAAATCACGTGTCAACTCTTTACAATCTGCCTTTGCGGTTCTCTTTTATCCATAAGTTCCATACGTCCTCTACACTTTTGATACCCCTTCTTCCTTTATTCGCTTTATCTCTCACCTAATTAAGCGACCATTTCACAAAACTCTATGTCGGCTGATCATCCCAGGTTAGACATTGTCTATCGTAGTGCTTTCCCCATCTGCATTGACTTCCAGCGGACAACTCCCGCTTGGAGCAAGAAAAAGGCCTAGCGGTTTAAAGTTTTCCCAGGACCTTTCGCCAGACGCTCTTATGCGCTTACCACGATAAACGCTCTTGACAACTTTTATCTCACCTCCAACACTCCATGACCTGTTTTCTAAGCACTCTTCACATTTTCCTCTACAAAGCGCCTATCTTGCCCAGTTTCTATGTTTTTATGTTGTTCTATGCAGTCGTCATTTTTGTAAGCTCCCAATCTAATTTATTGTGAAGTCGAGGGAACTCCATAGCCATCTACGCTTTACTTGCGTAAGGCAAGCACAAAGCGTACTCAATCAAGGGTTAGAATTTCAACTCCCCAATCAAGATTGACTGCCTTGATATGGGGACTTGAGAGATTTGTTAGTACGGCACTGTGTATATCTTGATTTCGCACGTTTTATACTAAGATAGATCAGTAGAAACTAGAGTAGACAGATCGACACGCGCCTTCATGCATGCGAAATGATGAAGATAAGTGCTAAAGATAACTGAAACTAGAATAAGGGAAACTATTCCCACATCGAAGAGAAAAGAAAGCAACCTCACCCAACTTACTATTTAAAGAGGTATTTATTACATAATAAAGGTAACTACACACCTTGTCCTAAACTCGTCCATTTACTTTCCTTTGCCCTATCTATCCACACTTAAACTTACTTGAGTGTTGTAAAATCGAATGTGGGTCAATCTCATTTTCCCTCTAACGCTTGTTTCTTGTGCAACCAGGCAAGCAAGCAACAAGGTATCGCGTTTAGTCAACAGTGCAGATTCCACTTACTTTCTATCGACGTTTCCATACAAAGTCCTAAGCGAATTTTGGTAGAAACAATCAGTCATTCTGTGCTCTATAACGTAAGTCTTACATGTTATATTCTATCTACTTGAGGTATCCAATAAGGTGATCGCCTGTCACCTCTATCATTTTTTTATTCTTTGTGTGGAAGGTTTATCTTCCTTAATCTCACACAAGGTGGAGTTAGGAGAGATCAAATGTTTGGTTATGTGCACGGATGCTCCGATTATACATCATCATTTACCTTTTACGGATGGTTCTTTTCTTTTTGAGGAAGCTACATTGGAAGAATGTGAGCAACTTCGATCTCTTTTGGCTTTGTATGAGCGGGAGTCTGAACAACGTATTAATCTTCACAAGAGCAGTGTTTCTTTTAATAAAAATGTTATGGTTCCAATTCAAGAAAGTTTGGCAGCAATTTTTGGAACATGACCTGTATTTAGGTTTACCATTTATATAGGTAGGTCTAAGACTGTATTGTTTGAATATTTATGAGAATGTCTGATTGATAAGTTGGTGAGTTGGCGTGCTATGTTAGTAAGTGTTTCTACCGGATTACGCGGGACGTAATCAGCAGAAGCAAGTACGAGTAATCTTCTCTTCTGGATGTCCGAACGTTCGGCCTGTTCGGATAGTCGGGTATTCTCTCTCTTCGGGTGTTCGGTTTATCAGGTATACGGACTCGCGCGTTCGACTTCCTACTGTTAGAAGAATACAACAAACGGGCGGTCAGGAAGTCGAGACAGGGCTGGCCTGCCTTCAACGCTTTGATGCCTAAGTTAAAAGATGTATTGGATATAACAGTCAAGCGAACGTGTTAGAAAGTAGGTTGGAGTGTTTAAGATTGGAATCAATGTATGTCTCTGTCCCCTTGTAGTAGTAAATGCCTTACCTATATAGGTGGGTGAGATTGCTGCTTGCTTGTACTCTTCAATGTGGGATAGGGCTACACTTGCTGTCATGTGGGCCGAGTATTCGGATGTGCGCTTGCCGGGCGCGTGCCCGATCGGATGGGCTCGGTCTTGTGAGTGAAGTTGTAGTCTGCCTGGTGATCTTTCGGGTGGTCGGGTAGGTGTTGATTACCTGCTTAAGTGGGGTAAGTATGTTTAATCTATGAACTAATTGTGCTATACTAACAAGTCCCCTAAGTCCCCAAGTCAAAGAGACATTTCTTGATTGGGGAGTTGAAAAAGGGTTCATGCGATTAAACAAATACTTATCCGATTGAGCGGTGATGCGCGGTCCTGTGACCCCCAAGTTCCCCAACTCTCTGGTCAAGAAAAGATCTCACGTGACGGAGTGGGTGCTTGTGTGCCCGATCGTGTACCTGTACGCTTGATCCTGTACCTGGGTACCCGACTCCCAAACGAATCTTGCTGTTTGGAGCCATGTGCCCGGTCGTGTGCCTATGGAGTCATGTGAACGAATATGTATATTTTGTGTATGCTGATGTATGTCAGTATGTAGGAGTGAATATGTAGATGTATGCGGTACAGATATACAAGTAGGTATGAGTGAATGAGTATGTGAATGTATGCGGATGTATGTATGATCGTGTGATGCGATTGAGTGATGATGCGGTTGAGTGAATGAGTGTGTTGATGTATGCTTGTGTATGTGGGTGCATGGATGGTTCCGGGCCGCTTACACGGCCCTGCAACGAATCTTGCTGTCCGAAGTCGGTCAAGGATGGGCCTTCAGAACGACCTTTCTTAAGATGCATGGATGGTTCCGAGCCACTTATCTGACCCCGCAACGAATGTTGCTGTCTGGAGTCCGCCAAGGATAGGCCTTCGAAACGGCCTTTCTTGATGCATGAATGGTTCCGAGCCGCTTGCATGACATTCCCAAACAAATTTTTCTGTTCGGAGCCCGTCAAGAATGGGCCTTGGAACGGCCGTGCTGTTAGGTGCCCGAGAGGAGATCCTCACTCTCGGCACCGACCTATCGTAGCGTCAACGGTGGGGCCCCGACCGTTACGTACATGTGGTGCAGCGCGCACGGAGGGACATGGACAGCGTGCCCATGCCGCTCTTCAGTTTAGCGCGCGCACGAAAGGAAACTTGCCGCTATCGTGCCGCCTAATTTGGCGAATGGTGGCGTTACGCCCTCGGAAGAGATGGGGCTACTCCCGAGTCGCCCATCATTCGGCGCGCTTTGAAAGGAAACCTGCCGCTTTCGAGCCGCCCGAATGGTCCTGCGGGTTGCGCGCCCCGGAAGGTAACGCATGACCTTAGCCACTTCCGTGCCGCGTAGCTCGAACGGTGGGTCACCTCTTACTGGATGTCTAGGCGCGGGCTGCACAAGCGGCCGCTTGTGACCCGGCTTCGCCAATAAAGCCAGGGAGACGATACCACTCGCTGCCTACTTGTCTTCATTTAGCGTGTGCACGCCGAAAGGAAACGCGGACGTTAGCCACTTTCGGGACGCCTAAATGGTCTTACTTTTAGCGCGCACACGCCAAAAGGAAACGCGTGACGTTAGCCTCTTTCGGGACGCCTCAATGGTCTTGCACTAACTTGGTGGGGTGGCGTTTACTTGCATGTGAGATCGTAAGGCGCTTGATCGTGTTGGTGGTGCATACGATAGTCCGAATGGGGGAGAATCGTGACGTGCGTGTGCGTACATCGAGTGGGGTGATCTGACTGATGGGACGATTGGAGTGACCCCTTTCAACTTTTCCTTGGAAACCGTTGGGGGTGTAATAAATGCTGGTGGCGTAATAAATGCTGGCAGGTCTGGCGTCACGTGCGTGGAAGCGTGGGAGGCTGCATGCCTGACACGTGGTGAGTCGTGGGAGATCATGCTAGGGTTTGAAACCGAGGGGGGAAGCCGAAGGGTGAGCGCGGTTACTTAAGAGGGGAAGTAAACCGCCTCATGGATACGTGTCGTCATCTGACGGTGGCCACGTGAAAAATGAACGGCAGACGTTCGCTTGCGTGTGAGGTCGGAGTAGTATAAATAGGCCTTCGGGGAACCGTCTTCTTTCATGCTTTTAGTTTGACTGAAACTCTGAAGAAATTACCTCTGCTTACTGTTCTTTCTTTTGTTGTTGTGTTCTTGCCGAATTTCAACGTCGACGTTCATCTTCGACCTCAATCTCATTTTTTGGTGAGGCTCTAAACCCAATTGTATTGCTTTCCGTTCAGTTTTTGGTTTTTTCGGTATCTTTTCTATTTCTGTTTTGCACGTTTCTGGGTTTGTGTCTCAAGAACAAGGCGTGTTCTTGAGGCCCTACCTATTTTGATCTGTGTTGGAGTAGATTTTTGGGTTTTTGTTGTTTGTGGTAGGATTTTTTTTTGCTAAGTGTTTGGGTGTTGCGTGCGTGCGTCTTTTCTAGGAGATGGACCCGATAGAAATTTCGAGCGACGTGTCGCGTGAACGGGTATATGTTCCGGGGGCGGGGTGGTTTAGCTGTAGTCCATGTAGGAGCGGATCGGACTCCGCGTCCGACTCCGTGATGAGTGTAATGCCTTTGCGGTATGTGCCTAATGGTAATTCTTCTGTCGTGCAGTCGATGGAAGAGCCACGAGTGCGAAGAACCGTGGCTGATGATGTCGGGGTGGGGGATACGTCTGAGTCGTCGGGGTCGGGGGGGGGGGGGATCGTCCTCGTCGGGGCCGTGGGGCGATGAGCGTGCGCAAAGGGAGTCTGCTGTTCCCCAATTTTTGGAGGGAGGACGCGTGAACTGGGTGCTCTCCGACGGAGTACCGGTGCAGGAGCCCGAACGTGCACCGTCGATGAAGGAGATGGCGCGATGGGTGCGCGACTATCACATTCCGTCGTGTGTGAAGTTGAAGATTCCTGGGAAGGCCGAGACGTTCACGTGGCCTCCGCCCGGCCATACGTGCGTGAGTGAGTTCCACTTGAAGGCGGGTATTAAGCTACCTCTGCACCCGTTCTTCCAATACATGCTGGCCCTGCTGAAGATTTCTCTTGGCCAGTGTGGGCCAACGCTGACCTGCACGTTGGTGGCATTTTTCAACATCTTCCGCCTAAGCGGGTTGGAGTATCCGACGCGGGCGAAATTCCTTCACTTCTTCCGCCTCAAGCATTCTTCCCGCCGAAGGGACTCGGGCACCTTCACTGTGGAGCCGCGGGTGAAGTGGTGGTTGGTCAATCCGCCCAGCTCGTCGACTACTTTTCGTACGATCAGTTGCTTGGTGGGAGGTGATTGGGACTTTGGCACCTTCCCCCCTAAGTTTGCTGCTAATGCGCACCGTATTCATCGAGTCCCCCAACGCTTCCATCCTCTCAATACGAACTAGTATCCGATGACGCCGGTGGAGGAGGCCAGGGTTGCTCGCTTGAAGTTCGTCTTTGACCCGGCACCCGAGGCGAGACACTTCTGGGTGGCGTGCCACTGGGATCTGATCGAGCGCACGCGTCTGGCCCGAGCACCTGGTTTGTCGGGCAGCTGATACCTGTTCTATTTTGCATGTTTACGTATATTTGATAGCTTTGTTACTGACCTTTCGTTCGTGTTTGTTTGCAGCAAAAATGACCAAGTCCAAGGCCACCGAGAAGGACGATACCCTCCAGCGCCGCATGGAGTTGCTGTTGGCGAGCGCTGAGAGTGTGCGCCGGGTGGTTGATGACGATCGTGGTCAGTTGGTCGTGGGAGATACGGTCCAGCCGATGATCCGGGCGCCGGATGTCGCTTCTCATGCTCCTGCTCTTCGTGCGACGTTGGGTTCTGGAGCTGCTGCCATCATTGTCCCCGAGCGGGTGCACGTTGCTAGTGCTGAGAGGGCCGGGCTTCCGCCGTCCGAGGGTTCGTCTGCTGCTCGGGGTCAGGACCAGGCTGAACGGGATTGCCTCTCCCGTGAAAAGGAGCAGCGGCAAACAGAGTGCGATCAGAGGCGCATGGAGAAGAGGGATCGGCTAGAGGCCTCCTTGAATTCGGGCTCGCGGGGCCGGGTCTCCCAAACATCTAGTGGTGTAGATCTCTCTTCCGGGTCGCCTGCTCACGAAGGTGGGGTCGATCGTCCGTCCAAGCGCTCTCGGGTGGATGCTACTGTGGTGGAAGTTGGTGGGGAGGCGTCTCGTGCTCTTCTTGAGAAGCTCTGCCAATCCCTGGGCGAGGGTATGGGATCACTCCAGCACCTGCTACAACTGGGTTCCGCCCCTGCCCCCGACGGCTTGGATCGAGGTTTCAATGTGTGCGCCAAGCTGCAACATCAGCTTTTCTGCTTACGCGCACGCGAGAACCTGGAGGAGCTGACGCGGTTGAGGGCTGATATCCACAAGGCTGCCGCGACCCACGAGAAGCTTCAGGCCAGGCTCTCCAAGGCAAACGAACTGGCTGATCAGAAGGCTACCCGGGTGAACGAGTTGACTCGGAAGCTTTGGGAGAGCGCCGAGAGGGAGAGCGTTCTGAAGGTGAGCGCGATAGTGCGTTGGCTGAGGTGGAGCGGGTGCGTGCTGAGGCTGCCAACCGCGTGGCCGAGATGGAGTCCCATCTGATAGAGGCCGAGCGTTGTGCCTGGACGGAAGATCAGGTTCGGCTTACTTAAGTGGAGGCTGTTGTCGCTTTCAAGGAGTCTGATGAATTCCTTGAGTTGGTGACAGCCGATGCAGAGGAGCAGGTAACTGCTTTTCGGGTAGCTGTGTCTCCCTTCATCGAGGTGGAGCGCTATCAGAAGCATCTGCGGGCACAGGTGGGTGCTGGGGCGGCTGACGGATGTCCCACAGACAGCGCCAACTGTTTCTACCAGATTACGCGGGACGTAATCAGCAGAAGCAAGTATGAGTAATCTTCTCTTCTGGATGTCCGAACGTTCGGGCTGTTCGGATAGTCGGGTATTCTCTCTCTTCGGGTGTTCGGTTTATCAGGAATGCGGACTCGCGCTTTCGGCTTCCTACTGTTAGAAGAATACAACAAACGGGCGGTCAGGAAGTCGAGACAGGGCTGGCCTGCCTTCAACGCTCCGATGCCTAAGTTAGAAGATGTATTGGATATAATAGTCAAGCGAACGTGTAAGAAAGTAGGTTGGAGTGTTTAAGATTGGAATCAATGTATGTCTCTGTCCCCTTACCTATAGTAAATGCCTTACCCATATAGGTGGGTGAGATTGTTGCTTGCTTGTGCTCTTCGATGTAGGATATGGCTGCACTTACTGTCATGTAGGCCGAGTATTCGGATGTGTGCTTGTCGGGCGCATGCCCGATCGGATGGGCTCGGTCTTGTGAGTGAAGTTGTAGTCCACCTGATGGTCTTTAGGTGGTCGGGTAGGTGTTGATTACCTGCTTAAGTGGGTAAGTATGTTTAATCTATGAACTAATGGTGCTATACTAACAGTAAGTAGTGCTAATAAAGAAGTACTTATTAAATCAGTGACTCAAAAATTCCGTCTTATATATGCTCTGAATTGTTATCTCATTTCAAAAGGTCTATGTGATGATATGCGCGCAACACCTTTGTTATCAATTCTTTTAGGGAGGTGATGAGGATAATCGAAAAAATTCATTGGCACTCTTGGAATCAAATGTGTCCAAAAAAATATATAAGTGGTTTAGATTTTAATAATTTATATGCTCATAACTAACTATGCTTGCTAAACAAGTTCAGAGGTTACTCACTCAACCTCATTTCTCTTATTATTTGCTCGTGTGTACAAGGAAGTTTACCATCTAACTCGTCTCTTCTGGAGGTTGAATTAATTAGGTAACATTCCATCTTTCTCATAGCGTAGTATCGTGAAACCTCGTTTTATTCTTAAGACTGTAATGCTATGGAAGATAGGACATGATAGTAATTTTCTATTACTATTAAGTTAACTTTATTCAACTCTCCACCTTATCAACTGAGATTTATTCCAAGAACTTGTAATAGAGCAGCTCATTGTCCAGCTAGCTTAATTGGCTTATAAGACGTACTTCTACTTATATCGGGTGGTTCTCGTCAGCTCCAGATAGTGTTCTAGTCTTCTAGATGCCATGGACTACGACCTCAGTCATATTCGTTAATTAATTGAATCGTCTTCCCTTTGAAAGGTTGTTTTCCTAAAGAAAAAAAATGGAGAAATGAAACGTGATTTATAAAATATGGTTCTAAATTCACCTCCGATCCTATACGTATTTCAATATGTGGCTATGAAAAATTTGCAATATACATTGAGCTCAGCCGGCCGGTTTCACTGGCCTGATGGAACATCTCGTACATTATTTCGATGGAGGCAGGGTCGGCCAGTCAGCCCTCGGGGTCGGCCCCAATTCCGGAAGGGCCGCAAAATCGATCTGAATGTTATGTTCCACGCACAAGAAGATAGGAACATTATTCATTATTCATTATTATAATTATTTTTCTGTTGGTTCATCAGGCTGTACTGTGTGCCCTCATGCATGTCGATTCTGATCAAACAGAGAGGCAAGATAGATAGCTAAAACGAATTGATGCTTCTATTATTACATGCACGCTTGACAACTAGCTATTTCGAGTTTTCTTCAGAACTACTGTACATTGTGCAGATGCAAGCAAATAGATCCACCAGAGAGAGAGAGAGAGAGAGAGAGAGAGAGAGAGAGAGAATCAGTTACGTAGTGTTACAACTCCAGCTAGCTAACTACGTAGTACATACCATCATGTGAGATGGAGTTTTAGAATTGTCTAGTGTCAGTATCTTGGCCGTCGGCGGCCAGTACGTAGTACTACTTCAGCGGTCAGAAAGGCAGTTCACGATGGCGAGGGACTGCGAAGCAATATAGCCAAAATGAGAAAGAGTGATCGAGAAAGGTGATAGCCGATAATTGATGAGGAAACAAACAAAAATGACGAAGCTGCATGGAACCTTGCTTCTTCGAACTTATGTGTGTTAAGAAGCGAATGCGACCCACGCCCGTATACGTATCTTTCTTTCTGCTTCTTTGCCCCACTTCCATTTCTGTAGCTAACTCTCTCAACGAGCTACGTACCTCTATCTCATCTTACACACTCTCCCGTCGCCGCTGGTTTCCCTAAATACCCTTTACCTCATTCTTACTGTTACTAACTCCGGTAGTCATGTATGGTTACACTCTACGATTTCTCTAGGTACGTTAGTTTATTTCGGGCTTAACTGCAAGTTTTACACAAAAATCATGATGCAGAACAGTGTGTAATTAAATAGTTTTATAACTTTTATTCAACCGATATCTGATATGAACTCGATAGTGCTAATAAGGTTTTGTATTGACATGTATAACCTCTTTTTAGAACTCACGGCTGGAGATGACCTTAAACAGATCACAAGAAAGTAACTCGGGAACCCATGCATTCTTACGAATAATACACCCTTCATTTCGTTGCTTGGCACATTGAGATATAGCATATGTATAGTACCTTTCTATAATTCTATTCCTTGATCATATATTTGTCTTGCTCTCGAAACCAGAGGATACCCTTGTTTTCCTGGGAGGCGAGACAACAGGTTGTCACAATTCTCCAAAAAATACAGATCCAGGTTGAAATCTCGTACTAGGATATAACACTTCAGCAAACATCCCCCGAAATGTTGATTAGCAAGAATGGTTACACTAAATTAGGGTTAGGAGCAGTAGTTTGAGACATAATTTATCGAAGATGTTGAATGTTCCCACTTCTTTTTTCATCAAGGGTGAGGATTGCCAGTTTTTAGTCGACTCGCACTTTGGTAGTTTATAGAAGAGATAATCGATTCGAAGACCACTTTAATATGTATTTAGTTTTGTTTGAATTAATTATTCGAATAAGAAGAAAAGATACATATTTCGGAAGAAGTGTGTAATCGTCCTGGTAAGATTGATCCATGTAACAATCTCTTTATGTAAGTTAGACTGTTAGAGCATCTCCAATAGTCTTGCTAAATCAAATATAAAATTAAATTTAACTAATTTTCACAGTAATACCCCAACAGATATATACCCTAAAAATAAGTTAAATATAACTTTTTGTTAAAAATTCTAGTTATATATATTTAGGAGAGAATTTGACTCAAAATTATTTTCTTTTTCTTCAATTCCTACATTTAGCTATGTTTTACTTTTTGACAAATATAACTAGTAAATTTGATTTCACTGTTGATGAAGTATGGATAATATATACAAGGCACGTTTTATTCATTTTTATGAAACAAGCATTCAATTCGTTTAATTAGTACAAATATTGTTGCTGACTAAAAACAATTGGCAAGTAATTTTAAAAAAGTAATGGCTGAAACAATAAAAATAAATTTTCCAAGCCCGTTTAAAATATAACAACAATATTTTCAGTTTTTCAAACCAAATGCAACTGTACTCTAGTCGTAATTAAGCTTTCAAGAAATTAATTTAAGCGAGTAATTGAAAAAGAAATCAAATTATTTCCAACTCAAATTTGATTTTTTATTTTTATTTTGAAGAGTGATAAGTGTTTTAAGAAAAGCCTAAATTTGTGGCCTTAAATCTAGTTGCCATATTACTAATTCCACATATATACTAATTGCCACATCACGATATCGTAGCATCAACCTCACCGCTCCTAACCCTATTTTCATTTCGTGGCTTTATAATTATCATCTAAACTCTCCGAAATCAATTTACAAATTCTAAAATCAAAGTTACATCCTAACTAAATAGAAGCCAAAAATTACAAAAACTGAAAAACAGACGAAGAACAACAAAAGCATATGACAGATCACGATCAAACCGGATTAGATTGGAACAGCAAGTCAGCAACACATGTAAATTCGATCAAACTGGATTTACATTGGAACAAGTTGTTGTAAAGAATACCATCTCCAATGAATACTGAGGATTCAAATTGTATTTAAAGAAGCCAATCAGAAAATAAAACTGAGTCTAAAGGCATTAATGACAATTTGTCTTGCCTTCATTACTAGTGAGTAGTGTGACTTAGCTGACTAAAAACGTACACACTTGTCCAATAATCAGTAAAAAGAAAGAGTGGATTATAACTGGAGGGCAATCTGGTACATCGAAATATTGTCATTTTCCTCTTTCCCCTACTACACCCGACTCCTCCCTGGTTTGGTTCATCATTACTTCTCCATTTATTTAACCAAAAACACTTATCAAACTGCACTCCTCCTCAGAAATCAAACCCACTTCCCTCGATCACCACCATGCCTATCGAGCAAGAAATTTCTCAGTCTTCCGGCATGCACCACTACATGAACCGCAACGACGATGACAGCTCCGAAGACGACGAGCTGAAAGCATTAGAAGACGAGGACGACGAGGACGACGCAGAGGAAGAGGACGACAGTAGCAGAGGTAGTAAATTCTCTATGTTCACTGCCTGCGGAGGCGGCGGTGGCTCTGGCCGCAGGAGACCGGGTTGGTCGCTCGGCCAGGTCCTGGACCCGAGAGCCAAATGGGTCCAGGAATGGAACCGACTTTTTCTGTTGGTGTGCGCCACCGGGCTCGTGATCGACCCTTTGTTCTTCTACGCTCTGTCGATCAGCGGAAGATGTATGTGCTTGTTCGTGGACGGGTGGTTTGCGATCACGGTGACTGTGCTGCGGTGCATGACCGACGTTTTGCACGTGTGGAACATGTGGCTGCAGCTGAAGATGGCCAAGAGGTATTCTTTCACGGCGATGGTTGGTGGCAGTGAAGGGACAACGAATGGGCTGCGTGAAACCAATGCTCGCTCTGTAGCGATGCGATATCTCAAGGGCAAGAAGGGCTTTTTGTTTGACCTCTTTGTTATTCTGCCAATCCCTCAGGTTCGCAATTAATTTACCAATATTTTTCCTTATTAATCCCATTTCAGCTTCTTCATTTAGATATTTTTTACACAATCTGGACTTCTGGCCGGAGAAAGAGAAATTACAACGAGAATAATACATCGTGAACGAAACCAAACATATATATACTACGTACAGAAGTATCACTTCCAAGACTACCCTGAGAAGAAATTAAGAACCAGTATGCGATCTGCCGGCCGGCCTTTCAGAAAAGACGATAAGTATACAGTAATATGGTTCTTCAGTATTGAATTCATTGACAATAGATAATTGTATCTCTGAGAATTGAGATAATAATAAGATGATTTATTCATTTAGAGGTTCTGCACTTCTGGGGTTCATGGTTTAATTTTTCTTTTAATTATTAGAAAAAAAAGTAATAATATATGTACCCATATAATTTTTATATATAAAGATTTGAACTTGAAATTAACCTTACTCGATCATAAGTTATTAAACAATAGATAAAGAGGCT
This sequence comes from Geum urbanum, assembly GCA_946800695.1. Lineage (NCBI taxonomy): Eukaryota > Viridiplantae > Streptophyta > Magnoliopsida > Rosales > Rosaceae > Geum > Geum urbanum. Next base: position 67,790,076 of record OX326998.1, on the reverse strand, counting down.
GAAGTTGAGGTGTGTTATTTTTCCATTAATTAATTGCGATAATATAAAACCATAACCAACCTGATGTGTGTTTCTAGATTTTGATTTTTGTTGGTCAATTCTGTGACGAAAAGGGTGTTGAGCTTTTGGCAAGAGGATCATGAGATATGTTTTGAGCTTTTGGCAGCATTACGGAAATATGCCCTTTTTCTGTTAAGGTACTTTGTGAGTGCTGTTAGAAGATGACAGATACATGCCATGAGTTGCTTGCATGCGCATAATTCTAGTGCAAAAGTAACTGCTGAGGGAAACATTAATTAAAACGTTTTCTTCTGCAGAGAGAAACGTAAGTAATCAGTGAGGGTACTTTGCGCGCTGTAACATGTGATCGATTGGTTGCTCGGTCCTATCTATTTTTCTCTCTTGAATTGCTTTCTGGGATAATGGTAAAGAGTAGATGACAACAAGAAACTGCAAGCTATCTCTTTTTCGATTTTTTGTTATGTAATTTTCCTGCGGTGCAATAATGAGGCACCTAGAAATTTTCTGGTTCATCATATGCCAGATTCTCTCCGAATAAATGATGCCACCCACCCTTATGTTTTTATTCGTATAGGACGTCTTTTCCGTATTGATTCCTATGATAAATACTGATGGCTGGCCGGATACATCTTACTCGAAACTCAAAAGTCTTTGTTTTTTTTTTTTTGCTTAAATTTTAACCAGAAAATATTGCACAAGAAAGAAGTTACTATACCATGTCACCTAATTATTATTATTATTTTTTTGTTTTTTTTTGCAGATAGTATTATGGGTAGTGATTCCAGCACTATTGGCGAGGGGATCGGTGACAGTGGTGATGACCGTGTTCTTGATGATATTCATTCAATACCTCCCGAAAATCTATCACTCGGTTTGCCTCCTGCGTCGCATGCAAAATCTGTCTGGCTACATTTTTGGTACCGTTTGGTGGGGAATAGCCCTAAATTTGATTGCATATTTTGTTGCAGCCCATGTAAGTATCTCCTCCTTCTCTTCTTCTTCGCCCTCTTTCTTTGTATTTTAGATGCGTATAATCATATATGACGATTTTGCAAATGAAAACGAAATCATATATCCATCATTTTAAAGAACATTGGAGAGCTTCTATATATCAGTATGCGAGTGATATTACGAGTTTAAACGGTTTGAAATATCATTAAAGTAACATGATAATATTCTGATAGATATATACATCTTTCCACAACTACGTACTCAAAGTGCTAAAAATGTCCCATGCATGTGTTCAACTCTTCAATAAGCTAGGTCATATTTCTACTTTGTATAGTAGAAGTTAACATGGTACTTTTTCTTTACGTTCTTAAGTATTTTATTTATCATCATTCTCTAAGAAGACGTTGCTCCGATATGCTTTTGCAGGCTGCAGGAGCTTGTTGGTACTTGTTAGGAATCCAAAGGGCAGAGAAGTGCTTGAAAGAGCAATGCAGGGAAGCAGTTGGTTGTGGACTGAGAACATTATCTTGTAAGGACGCATTTTATTATGGAAAAGAAACCCAGTTGAGAGATAGAACAAGAATAGCATGGGCAAACAACAAGAAAGCAAGGTCGACATGCTTGGAGAATTCTGACCATTATGATTATGGAGCCTATTCATGGACTGTTCAGCTTGTCACAAATCCAAGCCGCTTAGAAAAGATTCTTTTCCCCATCTTTTGGGGCCTAATGACTCTCAGGTACGTACTCCTTGCATAATTTATATTAATCTCAATATATTAGCGTTAACTAACTTCATTTTAACTTATAAATCGATCCAATCGCTGTTTATCTGCAGCACCTTCGGGAATTTGGAGAGCTCCACAGAATGGTTGGAGGTTGTTTTCAACATTATTGTACTTACCAGTGGGCTCCTTTTGGTCACCATGTTGATAGGAAACATAAAGGTACACTTAAACAATCGTTTATGCTTTATGAAATGCATGCCACGATCAGAGAGTGCCCCAAATTAAGAAGTTTCTTCATCACAGATGACAGATTTATTTAACTACTAAAGAAAATTGCTTGTATTTCATAGTTATATAGGATGCTTCATTTTTTTGGGATGCTATTTGTATGTTTAGGTGTTTTTGCATGCAACCACTTCAAAGAAACAAGCAATGCAATTGAAGATGAGGAACATAGAGTGGTGGATGAGAAAGAGGCACTTGCCAATGGGGTTCAGGCAACGGGTGCGCATCTATGAGCGTCAGAGATGGGCTGCCATGCGCGGCGTTGATGAATGTGAGATGATCAGGAACCTCCCCGAGGGCCTTAGAAGGGACATCAAGTATCATCTTTGCTTGGACTTAGTCAGACAGGTATGCATAGTTTTTAAGTAGTCTTTTAACATAGCTTAGTGTTAGGACAGCCTTCTCAATTTAAGTTGTTGGGCAAGCTCTAACTTTCTCTACTAATAGATCTAAAAGTGTTGATGTTGAGCTTATGTTTAGATTTGTATGCTAATAAGTTTAGACATTCATTTTGTTATTCATGCAAATGAAACTCTTACATGTTTTTACTCCAAGCTTCAAACCGAGCTCAGTAAATCTATGATATAATAGTAAATTAAACGCCCTACTCTATTTGGTTGCAACTTCCTCACACTTTTAAGTTTGTTTCAGGTCCCATTATTTCAACATATGGACGATCTTGTTCTTGAGAACATTTGTGATCGCGTCAAATCCCTTATTTTTCCAAAGGGAGAAACAGTGAGTTCCAAGTTGATTGAACTTCAAATTTCTTATGAACTCTACTGTACGTTTGAGTACGTGGTATAATATATCTGGCTTTGATACAGATCACAAGAGAGGGAGACCCAGTTCAGAGAATGCTCTTTGTAGTAAGGGGACATCTCCAAAGCAGCCAAGTTCTTAGAGATGGTGTCAAAAGTTGCTGCATGTTAGGCCCCGGAAACTTCAGTGGTGATGAGCTCTTGTCATGGTGCCTCAGAAGGCCCTTCATAGAAAGACTACCACCCTCTTCTTCAACATTGATCACTCTCGAAACCACCGAGGCTTTTAGCCTTGAAGCAGAGGATGTGAAATATGTGACACAGCATTTTCGGTACACATTTGTGAATGAAAAGGTCAAGAGAAGTGCCCGGTACTACTCACCAGGTTGGAGGACTTGGGCTGCGGTGGCAATTCAATTGGCTTGGAGAAGATACAAGCATCGCTTGACGCTAACTTCATTATCATTCATTAGGCCTCGAAGACCTGTGTCAAGATGTTCTTCTTTGGGAGAGGACAGGCTGAGACTATACACAGCTTTGTTGACTTCTCCAAAGCCAAATGATCAAGACGATTTTCTGATGGATTAGTGAGGTGAGTCAAGATGCGTGTATATTGTCCAATGTCTCAGTTTCTGATAAATAATGGTACAAGCTAGGGAGTTGCCATTACATTTTAGAGGTAATTGGACAATAAATGGCTTATGAGGATGTATACTAGAATGTTGATTAATATATCATATCGAAGCTTCTATTTAGACATCACTTTTAATGTATGCTATATTACTTATAGAGAAAATAATTTTAGGCCTTATTAAAGCCATGATGTAGAGGCCTCAATTTGTCTATGTGAAAGTTTATTTACGCATCATATTTTATTTCATGACAAAAACACTTATCACTAGATTTTCTACCCTAAATCCAAACTCTTTTCTATTATTAGTATTATATGCGTTAATTTTACTCAGACGGTCAAACCTGATTTTCTTGATTATCATCAAATTCCTTCGACCTAGCTTGTTCCGCTGGTCATTATGTTAACAATTGATTTACGCAATATCTATATATATGCAATCTCTGCTCTCCATTATCTATATGAATTCAACCATGTATGAATGAGCCCAATTGTAGAGATTTATATTTATATGTAAATATATATAAGTGAAGATTCATATGATCGATTAGCTCTTAATTCCTTGTCGACCAGCCATGTCTTTATCTTTCTAGCTTCAATATCAGTATAGTTTTGCAAAGCTCAAGTCTTTCATTTTTAAATTGCTTGATCGACTCAATTTGATTTCATCAAATATAAACTTGATTATTTTTTTGAATGGGAAATATAAACTTGATTTAGGTAAGTGAGGTTATAGTAACGTAGCATGTGTCTCAAGTTATAATTAACAAATTGATAAATTATCAACATTGCTAACTCGACTTCCTGGAAATCGCTTTTTTGGCTGTAAAAGTTATTCACTGAAATAAAATTTGGGCATATATACATGTGGATTATTCAGATAATAACATATATACATGCATGCACTTTGAACGATATTCTCTTCACTCTCTTGATTAATATGAATTTCATTATTTAGGGTTAGCAATTTGGGGATAAAATTTATTAATTGTGTTCTAGACTTGGGAAAAAGAGTGGTAAAAATAAGGTTTTTTTTTCATTTCCACTAAAAATTTCCATATTTATGTATTTGAAACTAATGCAAATAATCTAAGATTTTTAAGAAGAAAAATATCTTTTTCCTAAAAAATTCACCATAAATTTTCAATTAAAAAAAAAAATTTTATTTTTTTAGTATGTAACAGTCCAACGTTTTCTTCGTATTTACATTATTTGTCACTCTCTTTCTCCCACCTACTACCTTATGCATTTTCACTATTGGTTTCAGATTTCACTTGTTTTCTCTCTGCGTTTCAAAATCTCCACCGTCACGTTCATGTCCTCGCCGTTGAGTTCGTTCTCTCCGTTGTGTTCGTTCTCTCCGTTGTGTTCTTGGTCTTCGTCGTCATCTCCTTTTGTTGTTATTATTCTGCTTAAGTAATCTCCGTTTGAAAATCCTAGGTTCTTCATTTTCGTTATTTCTAAGCAGTTTGCATGTTCGTTTTCATTATTCGTATCTATGCTTTTTGAATTTTGAAACTTTGTTGTTATTGTTGACATTTTTTCTAGGGTTTTCACTTTGAGTCGGTGTTTTTGTAACTTTTTTCATGATTTTTTGCAGATGTTATGTGATGTAGTTTTTTTGAATGGCTTTTTGCAAATGTTGTTGTTGTTGTTTTTTACCATGGTGTGATAGAAGGCTAGCTTTTTTCTGGATATCTGTTTAAGTATATATCTGGATATCTGTTTAATTATCTGTCTGGATATCTGTTTAGCTATCTGTATGGATATCTATTTAAGTATCTATCTGGATATCCTTTCCTTTTGCTTACATAATTTTTAGTGTGTTATGCCTCTAACTATTGGCTATCTATTTTGGATATATGTCTAACTATTAGTGTGTTTATCATTTGCATTTATTCTATATTTAATGACAAGACAACACTATCAGTATCAGATTTAGACAGTGAATCTCCTAGAAGGCATAGAAGATCATCTAGGAAGTGAGTAAAGTAAGTTCAATCTTCTGAATTTGATGGGTTGGCTTCTTCTTCAGAGGAGGAGGATGAGCACTTTATTTAGAAAAAAAAGGAACAAGGGAAGAAAATTGGCTTTCTCTTCATCTGGTCCTTCTATTTCTGAAGATCATATTGTGCAGATAATTAGGGAAACTCTAAAGAAGAAGAAGAAGAAGAAGAAGAAGAAGAAGAAGAAGAAGAAGAAGAAGAAGAAGAAGAAGAAGAAGAAGAAGAAGAAGAAGAAGAAGAAGAAGACTAAAGGTGTCAAGAAGCAGGAGATCCAGGGCAATGCCAAGAAAGAAGAAGACTAAAGGTGTCAAGAAGCAGGAGATCCAGGGCAATGCCAAGAAAGAAGAAGAAGAAGACTAAGGGTGTCAAGAAGCAGGAGATCAAGGGCATTGCCAAGAAGATAGTGGAGTTTTCTGAATCAATATTTGATAGAGATTCTGAGACTGAGACTGATGAGAAAATAGTTATAAAACAACAACAAGGAGAGGAGAAGTTAGTTGAACAGCAAATTGTTCTGGTGGAATGGACGTGGAAGTGTCAGTTCTGTTGCTCGTTATACTACTTTCAAAAGTTCATTGTGAGTATCCGGAAGAAAATCAGCGAGGATGTCAAGCATAGGTTAAAGGATACACCATTTAATGATATAATTCGAGCCTTCATCAATGGTGATATTGATCAACGGGACGGCCTGAAGTCGGATGCTGTAATTACTATGATGGTTGACACATACATGAAGGATAAAAGAGTTTTTCAGTTTCATCTGACACGTGTTCACCATATCTCTCCTGGTTTTGTGGATCTGTATTGGGTCTCAACTGCTCTGGGAGACTAATTCCATTTAGCGATAAAAGAATCAAGTTGTCAGATTGACTGAGTAAGTTGTTTGGCGGCGAGACAATTAACAAGATCAATATTAGCAAGATGTTGGAGAAAATAATTACTGACAAAGAGAAGGTTGACGACTGTGTTCATCTTTTTGTTTTGCTTTTTCTGGCCTCTATTGTGCTGTCAAATTTCAATGGTTCTTTGGCGGCTGGTTTTGCAAACTGCGTGACCAACATTGCACCAATGAAAGATTATGCTTGGGTAGCTGTTATTTATGACAATCCGTTCAATGCATTGGACATATACACAAAGAACTTTGATCCTGAAGTAGTCAAGAAGATGGAGGAAGCAAAGAAGCAGAAGATGGAGAAGGTAGAGAAGATGAAGGATGAGAAGGAGGAGAATGATGATGATGAGGATGAGAAAAAGTCTAATAGAGGTATTGCGAAGAATGTTGGAGGTTGCGCGATTATTATTTCGGTAAATTTCCTTGAGTTTTTTTTCCCTTTTGATCCCTTGATTTTATTTAGTTTGTTTTTTCTGTATGTATCACTTATCGTTTCATTATTGTTGTTGTATCAATTTTATCGTACTTCGATCCTTAACATTAATTTCTAAACCAAGAGCTGGTAAGGAGGATTTAAAGCTAGGCATGGTCAAGTACAGCTTGGGTGATATTTTGGACTACTTTTGAAACATCTAAAGCTTGGATATGCTGAAGGTGAATATCTAACTCTGTGTTATTGTTAATAGTTATTTGGATATCTGTATAAATAGCTGTTAGTTAATATCATTGATCTCTTTCTCATAGAGTAAGTACTTATTGCCATCGAGGACTAAGAAAACTTAAGCTCATGCTGGTAGAAGTCCTATCTTGGGACTTGTTGAGTATGACTATGAAAAGCTTCAAGCCGAGTTGACTTGGACGACGGAGAATGTGATCTCCAAATTCTGTCGTCCTCCAGGCTCCATGCTCCAAGTTCTGTCGTCCAAGCACTTGGACGACGGAGAATGTGATCTCTGTTATTAAATATTAATAATTTAATTTATAAACCAATCTCATTTAAATAATTAAAAATGTTCAAATTAATTAAATAAAATAAATTTGTAATTACTTAATTAAATAATAAAAATTAATTTGTACATACATGATCGAAAAATGCATAAAAATTAAAATATTGTTCGGAATCGGGAAAGAAACGATATAATAAACTACACAAATGAACTACTAGCTAAAATATTGGAGGAGCAGATGCGCCGCCGAGTCCCCCTCCTCCAGCCGGGTCGTCGTCGTCGGAGTATGGGTTCGGAGGAGGTTGACATTTTCGTCGAGCTTGATTTTGCATGAGGGCGACGAGTTGGGCTATCTGCGCTTCTTGCTGATCAAGCCTTTGACGCATAGATTGATTTTCCTCTCGTGCGAGTCGAGCCTCTTGAATGGCTGCTTCGACGGCCGCAGCCTGAGTACTTTTCCTCCCCGAACCTCCCATAGATGATGAGTCGAAGGTCGACAAATCTCGAATCACCTTAGGTCCGAACCCCCTAACCTCCCTGCCAGCTCTACGACCGTAGACCTCATCCCCGATTGCAATTTGGCTCTCCATCGATAGAGGAGGCAGGTCTTCCAGCGGCAAATCTGGGAACGCAAGCTGAGTGCTAGCCAATTCTTCCTGCGCACGCTCTACCACCCTTGCCTACAAAAGAATAATTAAAAAATTATAATGAAATAATAATTAAATAATAATTACTACAATTAAAAGCGCATATATATATATATATCACTTACGCCGTATTGACTCGCTTCATTATCGAGCCCAGGCATCACATACGCGCTTATGCTAGCATCGAGATAAGGGTGTTTGGAACCCTTATCCCTGTGCTCCTTGGCTATTTGAATCAGTTGCTTGGCGCCGAAAGTTTGGTGTTTGTCCTTCTTCCCCCGGTTGGTTTTGTTGATTTCGGAGAATTTCTGTTAGACAACATAAATCATTAAAAAATTAATAAGTAACTAAAATTAAAATAATTCAATTCTCTTAATTGAAATAAAAAAGTAAACACCTTATATTCTTCATCTTGGAAGTGGTTACACAACCACTGCCACTCATCTTCCCTATCCCCACGCAGCTCTACGGGGGTAGGCACGGGGCCGATATTTTCGAAGTATTGATGAAGCCTGTACTTCCAGTCACGGTAGATAGAGTTGGCGGTTTGGTTGATATGCCTAAGCATCGCCGGTGTGGGATCTACCTCATATTGTTCCTATCAGAAATAAATAGAAAATTATAATCGTATATATTATGAAATTATAATGTTTATTGGTTATTAGAAAATAAATTTAAAATTGTACGTATTACGTACCGAAAGTTCTTTAAAGAGTTTCGCCTTCTCTTCATCCGGCAACTCCTTCCAATTAGGGGCAATGAGACGAACCCGGCTACGAAGGATTGACCTTATGCTATGCGCCGAGAGACTTGCTAGCTGAGCTGTAGGAGGACCACCAGTGAATTCGTCGTACGGCAAGTCGATCTTTTTCCCGGTCGCCTTTAAAATTTTCTCTGCTTTGCTGCCTTTGACGAGACCGCGAGTCCTTTTTGGTTCCGGGTCAGTCGGGGCCCTCCTTTGCTTACGCCGGGCGCTATAGAGGATGGATTCAGAGGTCGAGGACGCCTGAGTACTTCCTGTTGAACTGGGCGTCAGACTGGAATATGCGTCGTCATCACCGCTCGGGATAAATGGGGCAGCGGGAATTTCCCCAGAGGGCGTTGTCGACGGACCAGATGAAGGGTCCGGATTGAGGGCGTCGTTGCTCTCCTGTAATTCCCAACCGACTTGCTCTGCCAAGTGTCGGAGCATAGCATCTTCGGCCTCCTGTTGGGCCTTTTTCTTTCCGGACGGAGCCATTTAAACCTAGGAGTACGTTGTTAAAATACCTAATTACCATAATAATTATATAAAAAAATTTACGCTAATTAAGTGCGGCTAAGATTTAAATAGAGTACACTACCTTGGCTTTTTGGGTCGTGATAAAGTGTAAACTTTCAATTAATCAGCCTTGGTTCAATCGAAAAACATGGCCAGTTAGGGATAGAGATAACGCGAGAGGCAGGACTAATTTCGACAAAACACTCCGAGGCTAACCAAATCAATGGTATATACTCTATTGGTGTCGTCTTTCTTAGATCCAAAACCTGTCACCAGTCATAACCCGTTTCTAGACACCATGTCCGACATTCGGCCAATCTTTCGAAAATTTACACTCCCTCAAGTCCTTTGCAAACTCCGCCCTCAACCTCGTGTCCATAACTTCACTTAGGTTATGGTGTGCGGTGATGAAATCCACACATCACGAGGAGTTAAGGAGATAAGCTAGGAAAAGTGGCGCCATCTATTCCAAAGAGTGCGACTTAATAAACCAATCTTATGTACTAAATTTAAATCAAAGACTACCAAATTAACACATAATTATCAATTAATAATTTTTAATTACATGCAATAATAATCACAAATTGTACTATTAATTAAAACAATAAATAATGACAAAATTTAATTATTATTTATCATGCATTTAATAATAATTATTCATTTACCAATATAATTAATTATTATTAACAATAATAATTATTACTATTATTTAATTTTAACTAATTAATATATTATTCATTACCAAATAACAAGTAATAATGAGTACTAAATTAGTAATTATTACTAATAATTATTATTAATTATTATAATTACTAATTAATTAACATTATTTACAAATTAAATAATTACTTAAATAATAATAATGTTAATTAAAAAATAGAATTATTACCTTGCCGGAATGTCGCCGGAGTAGAGTCGTCGGAGAGAGGGAAAGTCGCCGGAATTATCGTCGCCGGAGGAGGAATGCCGGAGGTTTTGAGAGGAGATGAGAGGAGAGGAGAGGAGGAAAGGAGATGGGATGAGAAAATGAGAGGGGTGAACTATTCTATTTATAGGCGTTCACTTAGACGACGGAGAATAACTCCGTCGTCTAAGTTCACTTGGACGACGGAAACGGGCTTTTCCGTCGTCTAAGTGAACCATTTCAAAATTTTGAAATGGCGCCCAATTAATTGGCTGGACGTTTCAACCGCCTTAATTTTGAACTTAAACGATGGAGAATAGATTCTCCGTCGTCTAAGTAAAATTTGAAGCGGCACCGAAATTTAAGGCGGCATAATGAACCTCCATGTTTTTGAACTTGGACGACGGAGAATGACCATCTCTGTCGTCTTGGTGACTACCTGGACGACGGAGATGGTCATTCTCCGTCGTTCAAGTAGTAACCAGGATGACGGAGATGGTCATTCTCCGTCGTCCAAGTTCAATTTACGTAAAAAAAAAGAAAAAAATTAATTCGCATGGAATTTGCTGATCTGTCATTCGAATGAAATAGTCGTAAAATATCGATGAACGCATCGTATATATAAACAGTTAAATTTGAAACGACGAATAATTTTACGTCTTTAAACTTGTTAAGTATCTACTAATCTTTATGACTTAAGTGTTATTAAGTATATGCTCATTTGCACCAGAGTATTAACGAAATTGAATTTGGACAAAACAACCGTTGGATACGTTCGCCGTAACATAATATAGAATTACAATAAGTTTCAGAAAATAATAAGTCCGTGAAGGGTTTCATCGGCACAGTCAACCGCAAAACTGAGATTTTGACAAATCGGAAACGTGGATACAAGACATTTCGTAACTCCGATTTTAGAACCGTCGAAGCTCACACACCAAAAATTGTATAATCTATAGTCTTGACGAAAAGAATATGGATTGGGAGATGGTCTAGATGGTCGTTGTCTTAGAAAAAATTACGAATTCTGCACCTGGACGACGGAGATGAGCTTCTCCGTGGTCCAGGTGCGTACTTGGACGACGGAGAACTCATTCTCTGTCGTCCAGGTACTAACTAGGACGACGGAGAGTGAGTTCTCCGTCGTCGAAGTGTAGAAACCCTGAATTCAGGGGTTAGGGCCTTACTGTTTAGGGTTTCTACACTTGAACGACGCAAATTCCCTTCTCCGTCGTCCAGGTACTAACTAGGATGACGGAGAGTGAGTTCTCCGTCGTCCAAGTGTAGAAACCCTGAATTCAGGGGTTAGAGCCTTACTATTTAGGGTTTAGGGTCTCTACACTTGGACGACGCAAATGCCCTTCTCCGTCGTCCTAGTGAGTACCTGGACGACGGAGAAGGGCATTTGCGTCGTCCAAGTGAAGAAACCCTGAATTCAGGGGTTATGGCCTTACTGTTTAGGGTTTAGGTTGTCCAAGGTCATTTGTGTCTCCGTTCAATTCTTCTTATTCAATTCGATAATTGAAAAAATCATCTATCCGCTCCGATCCGATCTGCTAGCTTTAGGGTTTAGGGAGATAGCTAAAGGTATTTATGTATGAACTTTCCTTCTGGCATGATAGATTTAACTCTTTAAAACAACATATACTACATCGTGCTCACAATAATACTATCACATGAGATAACTAAGCGTAGAATAATATAGTATAATTTCTGAAACATTTATTTCATTCATCTCTCGCAATAATCATAGGGACCCATAATCATATTTACACATAAATATTATTTAAAAATAATTAAACGAAACTCAACTGAAAATACAATGAACTTGGAAGGTAGGTCTTTTAAAAGTCACTAATTTTATAGGAAAACTAAATTAAATGGATGATTTATAGAAAAACAAACGAAAGCTTCTTGAGGAAGCTTCTTGGACATAATAGAAAACTTTCACCTTTTTGACTACCCAAAGCCCAAAATACCCAAAAGGCGAAAGCTTTGATTAATTTCTCCGTCGTCCAGGTTGATAACTTGAACGACGGAGAAATTAATCTCCGTCGTCTAGGCGAGAACCTGGACAACGGATAATTCTTCGTTGTCCAGGTTATCACCTGGACGATGGAGATTAAAAACGAACGAAAGCTTCTTGAGGAAGCTTCTTGGACATAATAGAAAGCTTTCACCTTTTCAACTACCCAAAGCCCAAAATACCCAAAAGGTGAAAGCTTTGATTAATTTCTCCGTCGTCCAGGTGAGAACCCTGAATTCAGGGGTTAAGGCCTCATTGTTTAGGGTTTAGGGTTTTTTCTTAACTTGGACGACACATATGGTATTCTCCGTCGTCCAGGTGTCTCCGTTCAATTCTTCTGATTGAATTCGCTTTAAAATTTGTCGATCCGATCCGCTCCGATCCCATCCGCTCCTCGATCGATCTGATTCTATATCGTTCTAATATAATTCGGATTAATTAATTAATTAATTAAATTTAATTTACGTATGTCGGTCGATCCGATCTGAGCATGGACGCGTGTAATTAATTAATTAAGTACAAAAATAATAGTTTTACGTACATACGTACATACGTTCTCCTCCTTATAATATTTATATTAATTTTTGATCGATGATGCATCGATCATATATTACAATAATTACAATAATTAATTACCAATTAATAATCCTCGTTGTATAACCGTACTCTTCGTCATAATCGTCATCATCCTCATCCCCGTTATCCGATTGCTCATCCTCCTCATCGTACTCAACATCGTCCGACGAATAACCTGAGTCCTCGTCCACGTCCTCATCCTGCACGTCTTCTTCATCTACCTCATTAATGGCATCGATAATCTCATCTTTAGTTAGATCTGTACAACCATCATGCATGGGTAACCGTTCACCATCTTGAACCAGGTCCATTATATCGGAGCGGATGACAGAAATATTAGGCTCTTGATAGGCAGGAATGTCTCTTTCTGGTTCAGCAGCATCTTCAGTCGCCGGTGTCCCTTCAATTGTCTCTGTATTCCATATTCCTCGATGAGAGATATGGTTCACTATTTTCCACCCTTCACCAGCTTTCGGATCGTCGAGATAGAACGCCTACCTAACTAAGGTGGCAAGAGCGAAAAGCTCATCCTCATACCAGCTTGAGTTTGTATCGACTGATAATAGTTCCAGGTCTTCCTTTGTACGCTTGAACCATCTGCACTTGAATAGGAAAACGTTGACATCATTCCCGTAACATAGCTGAACCACATTTACAATAGCCCCGTAATATAGATCATTGTCTTTCCCAACCGCTACCCCACTGTTTTGTGTTCTTCTTCCTTCATCTCGGGCCAATGAATGGAACTTTACACCATTCACAAAACATCCGGGATAAATATAGTGTTTAATCGGCTTCCCTACTAGCAAGTGCTTTGGCCAGGACCACCCCCCCCCCCCCCCCCCCCCCCCCCCCCCGTGGTTTTCAGATTTTTGCAGATCAATCATCTGCGAAAATGGGCAAATATAAGGGTTTGCTTTCTACAAACATGATCGATATGTATATAAATTACTAAATACCGAGACGTACATACGTACCCATTGGAAGAAATAATCGGGAAACTTCTTCTTAACCATTTTCTCAACCCACGCCGAACTCTTGTTTTGATTTAACGCTTGAAGCCTCTCCTTGTATGACATCATGTACGGCTCAACTTCGTCACAGTCTCGCAACACTACCCAATGTACTTCAATAAGTTCTTCCCGTGTTAACGATTCCTTTAATACTCCTCTAAACGGTCGGACGACATTGGTGACGACAGAAAGATTGATGCGGGCACTGAGATCGGAGGCAGTGGGAGGTGGTGGAGCTTTGAGGTACCTGTTGCAGTAAGTAACACACTCATGCATTAGGTATGTCTCTACTATGGAGCCATCCGGGGCCGACCTGTTTTTGACGAATGACTTATACTGTCCAAGCTGTCTACAAAATCAAACGTACAATAAGAATAAGTACATATAGCTAGTAATCTCCAGTGGAACAAATTATGAATCGAAAAACCTGTATAATTAATTAGTTGTACGTACCTTTCTTAAGGATACATCCAAGTGTACTGGACCAGACCAGAAATGAGCACCTGCTCGGGTAGGTGGATCATTAGGTGAATCATGATGTCAAAGAAAGCAGGGGGAAAAATCCTCTCTAGTTTGCAAATGATGTGCACAATTTGTTGTTGCAGTTCCACCACATCTGACTTCTTTAATTCTCTGGCGCATAACCTTTGCCACCATGTGCACAATGCCACTATTGGTTCTACGACGTCACGAGGCAAATATGGTCGAATTACCACTGGAATCAGACGTTGTAGCATAACGTGATAGTCATGTGTCTTTAGAACAACAAACTTGTGTTGCACCTCGTCCACTGCTCCAATTATAGTAGCTGCATACGTAGCCGGATAACGAACGCCCTTAAACCAGTGAAATACAGAACGTATAAGTGTCGGCGTGAAAGGACCCAATCCCGATTCAGTTACCTAAACCGGAATCAAACCCTTTCGAAAATACGAACCAACAAAAAATTTTCAAAATTTCGGCAGAGTTTCGTTACTAGCGTGAAATTACCATAACCTGCACGCGAAAATTAACACTTCGTCCTATGCCACAAAAAGCAAACCGTGGGCACCAATCCCATCCGGATTTCGCAACATCAATATAATCAGCAACAGTAAATAAACTGTACTATGTATATATGTATATCCGTGAAAATCCGCACAACATGTATCAGAATGTATCAGAGCGACCTCTAAAGTAAAAAATATACAATATGTACATCAGTAGGCGAAACAAGAACCTACTGGAAAAACACAGGTGACTCTGATCACTAGCCTCCAAACTGCGACGTGAAACACCAAACCTGAACTGCAAACTGGGCACAGAAACCGAAAAGCCCAGGGGAAAGACAACAAACACGTTAGAGTGAGTGGACGAAAATAAATGTCTTTCACCAAGTAATATATATGTTATAAAAACATATGCGAGTCGAAAGTATAAACAACAAATGGTACGCGAGGGAGACTCTAATTCCTCACGCGTCCGGGTACACGAGGGAGACTCTAACTCCTCACGTATATGTACACGAGGGAGACTCTAACTCCTCACACGTACAGAGCATGTGTATAAATCACACGGGGCCACACGTGGACATATAACAACATATAGGTATAATCACATAACACATGCTCAATATAAACATAATCTCGTACAAAAACTCATATTCGTAAAACCATAATCATACTGCATATTCAAGCTCATAAAACGTATATAAAGGACTCGCAATAATTCCGTGAAAATAAACTGTCCACTCACAGACTCGCGTAGCGCGCACTCGCGCTAATCACGTGGTCCGGCGGAAGATCCCTCGCCAGATGCACGATCACGATCCAGATCTCGATCTCGATCTCCTGAATACATTCACAAAACATAACTGATCAATATCATAATCCACAACACTGTACTGATGCACGGAAACCAACCGTTCCCGGAAATACGAAATGCAGTACAAAATGAATTACGGAAATCCCGAAATCCCCACTCGAAACCTCGACTGAAAATTGGCTAATCAAATCAACCCGAAAACCTCCGTACGATAATCAGGGCGTGATTTCGAGAAAAACGACATTAAAATTATCGAAATCTGAAAAGTTGACTTTTTGACCGCCGTTGACCGCCGCCGGCGGCGGCGGCGTGCCGTCAACGGTGGAATTCCGCGGCCAAAAACTATAGTTTTCAAGATCGTGACCATCCAAACACAATTCTCTTCTGCCACTAAGCTCAATTCCCACTCTAACCCTTCCAAAACCAAGCAAAACCGAGTACAATTTCTTACCGGAAAACCCAATCGGGTTTCAAGCAAACCACCACCAAAACTGAAACAAAACTTATGGAGAGCAACCTTGGGGCAAGGCGAGGTGAAACCCTCACCCCTCGGCCACCAATGGTCACCGGAAAACCCTCCACCGTTAAGGCCGAATTCCGGCAAGGTTACCCAAATCGGGTTCCACTAAAACCTCAACAATTCTCATCATACTATACATCATTCAACTCGAAATCATGCAAGGAATCTAACCATACCTTCTTCGAAGTCCAAGGTGGCCGGAATCCGGTCGCCGGAAATCAACTTCCCGTTTGGGAAACTTCCCCTTTCGGTTCCTTGGTCAGCTTTCCAAATATGGAAAGTCAACAGAGTTCAATTCGGTCAACGCCCCAAAATGAAGTTTTCGACTAACCCTCGACTATTTTTCGACTTTCCGATATTTATACTCGTCCCTCGGGTCGGTCGACGGTCCAAAATGAAAATACAAAATGACTCGGATAAGCTCGAAACAAATGGATAAACTCGTCGGAACCCAAAACTTCAAATAATCATAAAATATTCCTCGATTATCGGAAAAATCTTCCGAAACCACCCACGAACTCGAAATCACGTACTCTACGTTTTCCGTGAAGATACTCAACCCAAATTCTCGACCGAAACAACGTTGCGAATCGAATTGGCAAACCACATAATATCGCAAAACTGCGACTATAACTCAAATCTCGAGAATCGTGCCAAACACACTTCTGATTCTGGTTCGGGTCGTCACACGGCGTCACTGTGTAAGGTGCAACTGGCATCTTGTTGTACACTCATTTCCTATCCCTCCTCAACCACAAGGGACGACATAGATTCATTGATTCCAGATCTTTGCGCGCTTTCGGAGTATCTTTAGTCTTGAACTTAATACCGAGATCGAATTGTTCCCACCACGCTGTCGCACACATTCTTTTCTATGTGCATCGCATCCAAGTTGTTCCTCAGCTTCAACTTCGACCAGTAAGGGAGTTCAAAGAATATACTCTTCTGATGCCAATAGCTGAGATCATGCGGAGGAATTGGATTGCATTTCTTTACATCCGCGTCATTGGTCAACACACCAAAGTCGAAATAGCTCAACCTCTCTAAAATCTCTTCGCCTGACCAACTACGGGGTTTAGGATTGTTCTCTACCGTCCCGTCGAAATGAGCTTCATCCTGTCACCACGGGTGGTCGTGAGGAAGCCATCTACGGTGACCCAAGTAACACACATTCCCCGTGGCCAACTAGAGTTCACGTCGTCCAAACATATAGGACATCCATTATATCCTTTTGTCCTACAGGCTGCCAACATCCCATACGCTGGAAAATCACTGATCGTCCATATTACAACAGCCCTCATCGTGAACATCGTGTCAGTGAATTTGTCATAAGTTGGGACTCCATTTTCCCACAACAGTTTCAGCTCGTCGATCAAAGGTCTGAGGTAGACATCTAAGCACTTCCCTGAAGATTTAGGACCTGGAATTAGTACAGTAAGGAAATTAAATTCCTTGTTCATGCACATTCACGGAGACAAGTTGTACGCCATCAGAATAACTGGCCAAGTGCTGACGGCGGAGCTATTACTTCCCCAAGGATTGAATCTGTCTGTAGATAGGTCGAATCTAGCTAACATTTCTAATCTCTGCAGCAAAGTCTCCAAATTCTCTATCGAAATGTTTGAAACCCTCCCCATCCGCGGCGTGTCGCAGGACATAGTCATCTATTCGCTTTTCTGCGTACCATCGCATCGCCTCTGCTGTGTGTGAAGACATGTACAGGCGCTGCAATCTGGGAATCAAGGGAAAATATCGAACAACTTTCACAGGAATTCTCTTTTTCGAACTCTTCCTATTCAGCTCATAGCTGCACTGGCCACATACGGGACAATAGTCCAAATCTTTATACTCTTTGTAAAATAGCACACAATCATTCGGACATGCGTCAATTATCCTGTACTTTAGGCCGAGGCTGCTCAAGATATTTCTAACCTTATAATGAGATTTAGGAAGATTGTGATCATTAGGAAGCAACTTACATATTTGCTCCTGAATTTCGTCAAAAACACTCACTGACATTTTGTGCTTTACTTTTATCTTCATTTGCTCCATCACATATTGCAACACATTCTCTCGACATCCAGGGAACACTGGGGTCTGCGCTTCAAGTAGCATCCGGTTATACTTATCCATCTCACTAGTGTCAGTGGCCAAGCTAGCAGCGGGGAATGTGTCATCATGCTCATGAGTGGTACTGTAACCTCCGTCTTGGTGTTGGTGTCCACCATGACTAAATCCCGGAAACGCATCATGGACCAAATCTGCAGTTGGGTTGCAAGCAGGGGGGCCGGCACCACTGCCGCTGGATGAGGCACCCTGGTAACTGTACCCTGAGCTGAAGTCTGCTGAGCTGAAGTCTACTGCTTCACCATGCTCGCTCCATGTAGTGTAACTCCACATCATACCATTTTCGTACAGGTGTTGCACCATAACATTAACCTCCACATACTGATAATTAAGACATTTCTAGCATGGACACCTGAAACGCTTCTTTCCCTGACCATGTTCTATCGCAAAATTCTCAAATTCGCTAATTCCATCCATATACCAGACATCACATCTATTCTGCAACTTCATCCAACTCTTGTCCATACTTCTACAAAATATTATAATTAATTAATTATTACATATATATTAGTCAATTAATTAACTATTAATTATACGTACTCGATCTACATCGATCATTTACGTACTTTAATATATATGTGTAGCTAACATCCATGCATGTATGTACGTTTTAACTAAATATTAACCAAATTTGAAAACATCCATACATATATACGTACTACATGTCTATAATTAACTAATATATATATCGATCATCAATTTCCTAACTTAATATATTAATTATATATTAATTAGACGTACTAATTAATTAATTATTAACAATGGGCATTTTAACAAACGTACATGCAATTAAATATATATATATATATATAAACCTACGTTAATGGTGTTGGAAAATTAACTGCGTACGTACCTGGCCTTCTCCGATATATATATATGGCGAATTAATCGATGGTCGGAGCCGAAGATCGATATATATAGTGCTATATATCTAGCCAGCTAACTAGGACGTTGATCACGTTTGCATTGCGTGCACACGTGAGGCGCTAGCTGATCAAGACAGGAAGAGATTATGCTCGATCAGTTGAGAGTGAGCAGAGAGAGGAAAAGAGTTTGGCATTGGCCTTATATAATGCTTCACTTAGATGACGGAGGTGTCGGTACGTCGTCTAAGTGGACACTCGGGCCACGACGTGTCGGTCCGTTGTCCAGGTGAGAACCTGGACGACGGAGATAGTATTCTCCGTCATCTAGGTGTTACTTGGACGAAGGAAAATACTCCGTCGTCCAAATGTTACTTGGACCACGGAACAATTATGTTTCCGTGGTCTAAGTGATGTTTTCTTATAGTGCAAGTACTTGGTGTTTTTAAAAAAGATTTCAAGTCTTTGTAGCAAGAAAATGCAGACTTGAAAGCAACGCCATATGCTCCCAACCATTATCAACTGGTTGAACTGCGAATGAAGGTTGATGGTCTCAAGAGGCAGAAGCAATACATTCAGATGAAAATGGAGAATCTGGACTGAGAGAATGAAGTTCTAAAGAACCAATTATCAGCTTTTGTAGATGCTACAGATGAGATTGCAGCATTAAGGGCAGAGAATACTAATTCTGAGAAGAAATTGTTGGAAGCGAAGAGAGAACTTGCTGCAACTGTCTAAGAGAAGATTGTGCTTAAGGCCAAATTAAGGGAAGTAAAGTATGCCGGTGAAGCTACTGCCAAAGTTGCTGCTAAACAGATTACGATTTTGAAGAAGCAACTCAAGAAAGCACAAGTTGCTGCTCAAGTGAAGACATAAGTTGCTGCTAAAGAGAAGAGTAAGCTGTAAAAGCAAGTTGAAGATGGTGCTGCTGAAGCAGTTAAATCATCTCAAGCAACAAATGAAGAGCTTCAGAGGAGATTTGATTTTTTGCAACGTAAAAAGGAGGACCTTGAGAAGCAAAAGAAAGATGTTGAAGATGCAAAGCAGAAACTGGAGCTTATCAATCAACTGCTTCATGAAGATAATCTGAATCTAAAGAATGTGTTGTAGTTAAAAAGGGACTTGCTCATACCGATTCTAGCATTTCAAAAGAATTTTTCTCAGTCATTTCATTTTGTATAATTCCCCTAATTTTAAGGAACACAACACAAGTACTGATTTTCCTTTTAATTTTTTTTATATTTTTTTTACAGTTACTCAAATTTTTGTCTATTTGTATGAGTATTTGTTTGTGTATATCTCTGTTTACATCATTTATCTGTTTGGATATCTGTTTGGATATCTGTTTGAATATCTATTTTTGTACCTTGTTTTTCCATTGAATACTTTTTTGTATCTCTCTTAGGGATTTTGTCGGAGACCAAGAAGAGTTCTTAACGAGAAAAGTTTGCATCGTCTTTCGATCTATTTACCCCCACTTCTAGTCTCGAGTAGACTCCAGTAGTATTGTCTACTTTTATGATTATCTCTCCAGGGGTAGTGGAAAACCTGGTGAGTCCTCCTCCTCCTCCTGCTCGTGCATCTCCTTCGAGAGTGCGGACATATTTTATTGCCAAGGATTTTCCTGGGCCTGGTGATAGACTCAATAGAGAAATTATTTATCTGTACTCTTATGTTAAAAGGTTAAAGGATAAGGCCAGGAAACCTTTAAAGATGGATGAGATCTAGTATCAGAGCGATACTAAGGTTTTGGATGATGTCAAGGCAAAGCGCTGGAGTAGAAGATGGAAAAAAAATGTTGTTGTGGCGGAGGTAGTACCCACTGGAGAGTTTGCAATTATTGAAGTAGCTTCACCTTTGATAGTGAAATCCTTCAACAAGGATAGGGGCAAGCCTGGTACAATATGGGTTATTTTGACTGATGAGGAGACCCTATCTATACCATTTATTGATTGTGACATTTTTAAGTACATGGGAGAGTGGTACCAGAGTGAGTTGGTGAGGTACCAGAGGAAAACTGCCAAAACTGAGTAAGTCTCTCAAATTTTCAAAGTTTTTTTGTATAGAGGGTTGTTTAATTATGTTTTAGTTTATTTTAAAAAACTTTTTTTGTGTTCTGCTATTATTTTGGACAAAGATTTATCTTGGAATGACACTGCTTCCTTTTAGTTCTTTGACCGGGGAGATCTGCAGTATATTATTAATGGGGATAAGATATCGAACTTTGTCTTGGATTTCTATTAGTGAAGAAATAGATGACATGGGAGATCAAAGTTGTTGTGTTTTCCACACGTTGACTCATGTAATCCTTCTTTTTTATGTTTGTTCTTGACTCTTTTTAGCCTATGTGTATCTTTAATTTTTGTGTACTGCTTTTGACAGGTTTCTGGGTCAGAGATTAAAGTAAAGATGATGCATGAACGTCTTTTTTGAGAGACTATTCAAGGCTTTGGGCAACAGTGGCAAGTTGTTGTTCCCGATCCTTTTTCATGCACATTCCACATTCTAGTATTTAATAAAAGTGTGCTATGCTGGTCTCACTTTGACTCACTGAGAAGGAATGCAAAGTCCATAAACAACCAACACTTAATGGAGGCACTAAAAACGGTAATGTTTATTCTCTCTTCCTGCTTTTCTTTTATTGTTCTTTTCCGGATTTTTAGTAGTATTTACAGTTTACAGATAGTTTGACAGATAGTTTATGTATTGATGCAGGTTTGTTTGGTGTCTATATGGATGGATTTTGTCAGGCACGTTAGTGATGACATGATATCACCCAATGTTCATATGTTGTTGGATAACTCTCATAGCACCAGTAAGCAACTGAGGATGAGGAAAATCCTAATATATGAAAATGAATGCAAAAACATTCAGTGGGTGAAAGATCAGAAGATACATTTTGACAAAATACCTATACAGTTCATCATCAACAGTCCTCAACAACCTCCTGGCTTTGATTGCGAAATTTTGTTTGCTACATCATTTATCACCTAGCTTTCGGCAAGGAAATAAAGCAAATCCTGAATAGTGAGGATGTAGCTCGTTTCAAGGCCAAAGTGTTGGAATCATGTATGGATCACGATCTATCATGGGTATCACATAACAAAGTAGAAGATAATGAATCATCTCATGAACATGTGTAGGACAATAATCAATGTGCATATTTTGTTGTAATGATCATTCTATGAACATTATTATAAGTTGTAGTGGTCTGTCTTGTAAGTAGTACATTTGGTGAGCATTATAAATGAAATCATATGACTATCTATTTGAGTGTCTATCTATGTAATACTATTTGTATTGTTCTGAAATTTTGAATCAATGTATTAAGCTTATGAACTAAAATGTTTGTTTTTTCACTCTCTGATGTATTTTACAACAAAAAAACAACTTAAAGTTAGGTGTAGAATTGGTATTGAAACATAGTTTATAAACCAAAGCCAACTCTCTAAATAACTACTTAGACAACTATCTAGACAACTATCTATGATAGTTCATAAATGACATGTCATTTTCTGTCGTGTCTGTTCATTTTACTAAGTTGCCATCTATTTATACTGAGACGAACCTATACTATGAAAATTCACTTTCACTCTCAATTTCTCTTCGTCTAATTGGTTTTAGCTTCCAATAGTTCGTTTTAGATCTGTGAAGATGGTGGGTAAAAAGATGGCTAACAAGAAGAAGGGGATAACAATGACTGCACTTCTGAGACGGTCAACCCGATTTAATCACTCATACCCCACCCCTCTCCCAAATTTTGGCTCAGGAACAGGCTTATGCTTTTGGTTGCCCAAACTCTACTCCGCGTCGTACATAAGATTCCATTCAAAATCGGCTAGGCCAATTGGAGAATCGCGTCATGGAGCGAATCGTTTTTCTGGAGGCAAACTTGAATCATCATCTTTATTTGATGGAGGAACATATTCATTCATTTCGACAACAATTGAACGAGCTTTATGTATACCTCCTGAATGCTGGAGTAGGGCAAGGCAGGATGCAGCGAAGGTTGTAGATTATGGTTTCTGATCAGCGTTTATGTTTAGGGTTTGTGATTTTAGAGTTTGGTGTTTAGTGATTGAGATCTATTTTGCTTACTCCAAACCGTCTATTTTGTGTGGTGGTTTATGGATGCTTTTGAGAAATACTTTTTGTAATAACCTTGTTTAGGAATTTTGATCCCTTTTGTGTGGTATAATTAAGTTGTTGCCTTTTGTAATTAGCTATCTATTTTAGTTTTTGTCTGTGTAATACATTGGACAGCTCTAGAATTTTGAATGAGAGAATCAAAGTATTAAGCCTATGAACTAAAATGTTTGTTTTTGCACTCTCTGATGTATTTTACAACAAAAAATAACTCAAAAGACGGGTGAATAGTTGGTATTGAAACGCAATTCATAAACCAAAGACAGATCTCCAGACAACTACTTAGACAACTTTCTAAACAACTATCTATGATAGTTCAGAAATGACATATCGTTTTCTATCGCGTCTGTTCATTATTTTGAGCCGTCATCTATTTGTCTCCAATTTTTGGTCATCTCTTTTGTATGATGGCACTGGTGACACATAAGGAACAATATGAAACACTATTTAAGTTTTGGAAATTTTTGAATCAAATGACATATACATGAACAAATATATTGATAGATAGTTAGGTAGATAGACTTTGAAAATGATAGAATTGATGGATAGAGATCAAACAACACCATTCATTCTTTAAAGTAAGATAGATTCATTGATAATAGGAAACATAATGCAATAATAGAAATGATAAAAATTTAAAAATACATAAAAAAACTACAAAAGCAAATATAGAATAATAATTAATCTTGTAGTTCTTCAATGCTTCCTCTACTTGTTGCTGCTTGCTCCTTCGAATCCTAGCGATGAAGGAGGCAATATCTCAAAGATTTAACAAAATAGTTGAAGGATCGTCTGATCATTATTCTGGATGCATTTATGCTTTTTCTTGAGGTTTTCCAGGTGATCCTCAAGGTTAGTTATCCTAGTGGATAACTATTGGAGCATATGTGGAGGTGGAGCAGTTTTTTTATTGACGATGACAGCGATGATGTTCATTTTCCTTGCCTTCTTTGATCATTTCTTCAATAGAGTTCTCTGGTTCATGTTTAGATTTTTTGTGGGGAGGGGATACCCGAGATGAGTTGTTGGAGGAGTTTGCCATTTGATCTCTTGAGTAGAAGCTAAATAGGGTGAAGAAGAAGAATTTTTTATGTGAATAAGTTATGTTCTATGTATTTTTATTTATAGAGAGTGAAATATTGCGTTAATGGAGTAGTTGTGTCTTTTTTTTCTTGGTTGAAGAGCTGCGTGTTCAATGCAGTTATGCACGCTTGTTGGGAGAAACAACGAGAGATGAAGAGTTTTGTCGTAAAAAGAGAAGAACAAAATCAGAGAGAGAGAGAGAGAGAGAGAGAGAGAGAGAGAGAGAGAGAGAGAGAGAGAGAGAGAGAGAGTCTTATCATAAAAAGAGAAGGAAAGATGAAAAGACGAGGGAGAAAACCGCTTTAGCCAGAAACGACATAGTGTTTCATTCTATATAAATAGGACTGGCTTCCTATATTTTCCATAACGTGTTTATGTTTCATTATCAACTGCTACTCATTCTGCTTCTCTAAGTGTTTTATCAATAGAAAAAAAAATGGGCTCAAGGAAGAAGAACCCAAACAACTCAGACACCTCTGGTCATTCAACAGATGAGGA
Organism: Geum urbanum; assembly: GCA_946800695.1. Classification (NCBI taxonomy): domain Eukaryota; kingdom Viridiplantae; phylum Streptophyta; class Magnoliopsida; order Rosales; family Rosaceae; genus Geum; species Geum urbanum. Next base: position 67,765,387 of record OX326998.1, on the reverse strand, counting down.
TTTTGATCCGTCCAAATCCTCCTCCTCCTCCTCCTCCTCTTCTGAAGACTCTATTTCTGGCCCTCTTCCTCATGTTGTTGCTCGACCTCTTGTAGGTCTTGTTTCTAATGTCCCACTTCAACTTTTGGTCAAAAAGAAGGGTCGTATGAAGCATTAGATAAAGACGATGAAGGAGGCTATGGACCTAGTCCTTGCCAAATAGGACCAAATGTTTGATTTGCTTAAGGGCATCATATCTCGTCTGCCATCAGGTTTTGAAGAGGGAAGTAACAAGAAGAGGAAGATGTGAAGCAAATAGTTTTCATTTGTTTTTTAGTTTGAACTTTATGTTTGTTTTTAGTTGATATTTTTTGTTGTTTGTAATTGAATCAGTAATGTTAATTAAGCTTATGTTTTTGTATCTTTGATTTATTTTTGTTCTTTATTTTTATGTTTTGTAATGGACTTGATGAATGCATGGGGTCTGTATGAAGCCATTGAATGATACAACATCATCAACCAGGTCTAGTCAGATATCCAAAAAGATTTACAGAGATAGCTATACAGATAGCTATCTATGAATTTAGTGAATCAATGTATTAACCTATGCAATAAAATGTATTATTTTTATGTCTTTGATGTTTTTTTGTTCTTCCTTTTATGTTTTGCAATGGACTTGATCAATGAATGTATGTATGAATCCATTGAATGATACACCATCATCAGCCAAGTCCAGTGAGATATCTAAACTAATCCATAGACAACTATCCATGAATTTAGTGAATCAATGTATTAACCTATGCAATAAAATGTTTGTTTTTGCCCTTCTTTATGATGCAGTATAAAACACAAAAACTAGGGACCGAAAACAATCTCAATTTTGTTTTTATATTGCAAGTAACAAGTCGCAGATCTGAAATTTGTATACAGATATCCAGACAGATACTCAATCATGTAGATCAAAAAATATTCAAACTTGTAGAAAATTATTATGACAACATTTTTGATAATCCACACAGACATGTATTTTTCAATTGATAGGGCTGTTGCGGATTCTTCTGCTGTGACCAGTTTGATGATATCTTGAGCACTTTGTCGGCATTGTTTGTTTTTAGCCCTTGTTCTTCATTATCTTTTTCTTTGGTCTTCCCGGTTGCTTTTTTGTTAATGGGGGCCTGACGTCCAGTCCATATTGTGACATGTCCTAAAACGATTTCTCAATGTTTGCCACTGGATTGATTATGAAGGAGTATGCTTGTTTGTACTATGGAACTTTGTACAAGTTGTCCACGTAATCGTAAGGATTTTTCCTATCTCTTGAATGACAACAAGGGCATGAGCGCACAGAAACCTGAGCTACTGCCACTGTCCACATGAGCAGGTCCATGTCTCCATGTTGATTGCACTACTGTATTTGTCAGTCTGAACTTTATAGACAAGACAATTAGAGTTCATCACTCTCTAATGCCTTCCTATATTAAGTTTTTCAACGAGCTTTCCTTCCATCCTCGCTCCCATTATAATGTGCCATTTTTTAGATTTTTCTTTTTTGCTTGCAATTTTTTCCATCACATTTCTCCTGGAAGAGTAGTTCAGAAAAAAAAAGGATTGAAATAATGCAGTTTATAGATATCCTAGAAATAATAGAATGAATCAGGGTGTAATGGATGACCTGATTTCATCAGCAAGATAGAAGACATGCATTGAGCAGAGATGTAGTATCCAACTGTTGAAGCACTCTGAGATGTTATTTGTCATTTCGCCATACCTATCTCTTCCAAAGAATACATCACACCATTTTTCCTTTGGGAGATCCTTCAAGAATTCATTGATGGGTCCATATCCACCTTCTAGCTTCATCTGGTTAAGAAGGAACTCATATTTTTTTCACTTCTTGCATATGCACATTACATGAAGAGGTCAGAAATTCTATCCTTCAAGGGTCCTTTGAAGTTGTCTTTGAGGTTAGCAACTCAGTGCCGAAAATAATAGCCATACTCATCATTGGGGAACATCTATGGAAGAGAACTCATAATTCCATTATGACGATTTGAGAGGAATGCTATTTTTCTTCGAGTATTAGTTTCCTGGTTGATTTTTTCTATCTATCTCATCTCTTAAGTTCATGAAGAACCACCTCCAGTTGCTGTCATTTTCGGCATCAACTATCACAAATACAATTGGATATAATCGTGGAAAGAATAAAAAAATTAAGGATCCTAATTGTATAAAAAGTAGTGAAATACGTACAGTTTATAAACCAAAAAAAAAAAAGATATCCAGACAACTATATAGACAACTACCCACACAGCTATCCATGAACTCCTATCTTTACATGTCTACATTACCTTGATCTGCATCTTTTACAGAGCCCCCCAAGATCTGTCCTTTGTATTTGTTCTTTCGGAAACTTGCGTCAACAAATATCATGAGTCAGCAGTATTGGAATCTTTGCATGCCAGCACTCAATGACACAAAAAGGCGTTGAAACCTTTGTATTTTCGGATGAACATCGACAACAACTTTTGAGCTAGGATTTGTTTTCATTAATTCATCTCGGAACTAAAGAAAGTTTGTGTATGATTTGGCTTCGTTTCCATGCAATTAATTCATTGCTAATTCTTTGCCATACCACACCATCTTGTAAGGGATTTTCAGGATAAAACTCTCTCTGATTTCAGTCTGTAAGGCCTTGGCTCCCTTATTAGGATCAGCACACAGTTTGTCCTTAACAATTAAGCTGAGTATTGAAGAAGTGATAAGTTTCAAGTATAGAAAATAATTTACACAAAGGAAGAATTCTTTAGACAAATATTTCAATAGCTAGCTATGTTAGAAAAAGGTCTTATACTGGACAATAGAAGATTCCCATCATCTTACTGGTTTGTTTCAGGACATTCTCTTTGCATTTATGCTTATTATTGATTTCAGTGATGTAAAATGATATATTCGCCTGATATAGTTTTATCTTCATAGACCATTTGCATTTATCGTGCCCTTTATATATTTGCAATGTACATTTACGCGTGTCGGCTCCTTCTTCACATATGTAAATTTAAATCCACTTTTAATTGAGTACTTTCTGAGTTTCAGCCTGAATTCAGTCACACCACCTAAGAATTTTTGCCCCTTTTCTTGTATCAGTTTTGCCCATGGTTTTTTTCATGTAATCCTTTGTCTCATCTTCTCGAAAGTATCCAAAACTAACGTCAACAACATTACTAATTTTCATGTTGCCATCCATCTGCACATCTTGCCTTGAGTTTTCATTGTGCGTGCTATAAACTGATTGGTTGGAACTGAGATTTATTGTTTGCTGGAAACAGAAAAGATATACATGTTAGCTTGACAAAATATGCAAACAGATATTCAAGTTGCTATGCAAACAGATATTTAAATGAGTTTTGGATGTACTACCTCATTCAGTGAGTTTGGTCTCAATATATTTTGAATTGAGCCTTTAGAGAGAAAGCATCATCAAAAACACGTCACGATTAGTTTCTAGAAAAATGTGTTCATTCTCTAGTGGGATACAGTACTTGTACGTCAAGTATGAGTTGTTCAGTGATTTGAATCGTTGACTAACAGTATCCACAATATCAGTAAGTGTGATATCAACACTTAAAATATCCATCACACATTCTCGACCGTAAATATATTTCACAATGATTAGAGATGTTGCTGTTTCCAATGAATATATTGCAGAAAAATATTAAAAAGTCATTAAGTAGTTGAAGAAATGTATGTAACAACTTTGGTAAACTAACAGTTAGGTCTGATACTTCTAACATATTGGTTATCATAACAAATAGACAAACAGATAGCCAGACAAATACTCTAACAAATATCCAAATAGATCTTCAGAACCAAAATCAGATCCAGACCTAATTGAGGAGCAATGTGATTAAGTTAATCAATACTTTCATGAAATCGAGTAATACAACTACGAATGGAAACAGTTTCATTCAACATAAATTCAAATCATCTATCATATACAAAAACAGATTAAAATTGGATGTACAACAAAATTCAACATATGAAATCATCAATTATGTCGAATAAATTTCTATATAGCGATCGAGAGAGAGAGGGAACCTTCAAACTTACAGAATTTGAAATTTTTAATGTAGAATGACGGCACGATCTAATAGAGTGTTTGTGACGGCGAGATCGTGATCGTGATCGCGATTACGAGAGAGAGAGAGAGAGAGAGAGAGAGAGAGAGAGAGAGAGAGAGAGAGAGAGAGAGAGAGAGAGAGAGAGAGAGAGAGAGAGAGAGAGAGAGAGAGAGAGAGAGAGCGTGATTCTCTCTTTCTCGACAAAAACTGAGGAGGAAAGAGAAAGATCTGCGAACTCTTAACAACGGCAAAAATTCAAATTAGGAAATGAAGGATAAAATCGGAAGGTGAAAATTGTATTTTATAACTTTGTGGATTTTTTTTGGGAGAAAATGATGTCAATTGGTTTTTTGTTTTTGGAAAATTATAGGTCATAAGTTGAGCCTTTTTTTACCATAGTGTGATAAGTTGGGTTTTTTGAAAACCAAATGTGTTTTTGGACTTTTAAATAATTTCTCTAAATTTTAACTACAAAAATAGTAAAATAGTTTTTGCATATTTGATATAAGGTGAGATGTGAATCTAATGTGGCATTTTCACGTAAGTTTGAGACTTACATATCATGATATGCCCCATCAAGGTCCCTAGCATTATGCTAAGTATATATAATCAAGCTATATATTTGGACATTCACGACGAACTTCTTGGATTTCCAAGGACAATTGGATCAACATGCATGAGAGATCAACTGCATTGATCGATTGCATGCATTTTGAAATCAAGAAATTTCTTCTGAAGTAGGTGCTATCTGAGATCCATTAGCAGATCAGGAATTGAGATTTTGGCTACGAATAAGTACGTTGCATATTGATCGACTACCTCCTCGCTTTTCTCATGTTACCTCTTACCTCTTCATACCGAGTCCCGGCTCATTTGGATTTAGTTTCTATTTCTTTTGTTTCGTTTTTGATGGTATTTCGGCCCACATTTAATTTTGGGTTCCTTATGTCAATGGAGCTAGGAACACATGCATTCTCTTAGATTATAGTCTCCTATTCTCCCATTAAATATTTGGCCAAGACAAAGTTCCCAAATGTCTGTAGCAAAATGTAAGCAAAAACTTTGAAACAGAAAAATTAATACTTTGACAGAATGGGTTTCAACCCTGACCGAATAGCTTTAATCGATGAGTCTACACTACAAGAGCAGATAGAATACAAAACAATAAGGGCCAAAAAAAAAGAATAATAAAGCCAGAAAAGAATGAGGAACTTCCAATTAACATGCATCATGCTTTTACTGGTTCTAGGGAAGCACAATGGTTCGCCTGAGTTAGATCTGGACCTGCCGATCCCTTGAAGAGCAAAACTGCAAGGCTGCCAATGCAAAAGTAGATGAAACAGCCGTGACAATGCGTCACGAATGAACAGAAATCTGTTCCTACAATGCACTGCCATCCAAATCCATACGAACTGTCAAATTCCTGCAGCAAAGTTTTAAACGTACACAGCATGCAATAGCATCAGTAGCCCGAGTGGTTCTAACTTTTACAGGTAGATTTTGATGAGCAGAAGTAATTGGATCATGACTATACCTTCTTAATGAAGCGGCCTATCTCGGTGGCCTCAGTGACATCAAAGAAATCTAGGGCTTTTGATGCCAAGACAAGTGCCTCTTGCTGCATGTTTTGATGCATGTCAGTCTCAACAATCACTGCCTTCCCTTCTAACATGGTTGAAACTTACAGATGGAGGGTCTTCACTAAGCTTATTTTCCTGACAGTATATGAAGCAAACCGAGCTAGCTTGTCGGAAATTCGTTGGTTTTAGATAGTCGTAGAGAGATGGCAATACGTGGTGCAGCTTATAAATAGGATAATCGGACAGAGGAGCTTGGTGCCAATGAATTTCTGCCACGTCTGTATTAATCGAATATGTGGCCTCCAAATTATACCAAAAGTAGTGGCGGGAGCTTATGCATCACTAGTACGTAGTAATGTAGACAGAACGTGAGCAGTACATACAGTTGAGCATGAAAATAATGTACAGCGAGATTCTCTAGTGTCTAGTCCCAATCGATATAGAACAGTACGAATTTTTATCATTGGGTTTTGGACACGTGTCAACCTGCGAGATGTGTAATGTATGGTTACATAGTTCTACTCGTATTCATACCAGGTAGATGGGGACCAAGTATTAATTACTGTATAAGGCTATAAGCATATATTTTTAATGAGCCTTGCTCTCGGGATAGAAATGCATCCAACCGCTGTGATTGAAATAATTAACTCAGTCTCGCTATAATTTTTATGTTTTTAAATCAAAACTATTAGATGTGTTGATCCCTTTCTATCCCTTCGAATGTATAGCTTAGGAAATCAAAGTTGTATTTCTAATATAACAAAGTAGAACCCATTTTTATTTTTCTACTGTTCATTTCACTATTTTTCTACTGTTCAAGCACTAACTTGAGGACACAATCAACATTTTTCATTAACCTCTCTCATTCTTTTCTAACTCTCTCCCCCTCCAGATTATCTCTCTCAGCTTATCTCCATTGATCGCAAATCCGCCCCCCCCTCATATATATGAATTTATGATTTTGGTTGGTTATATATCTTGATGCGTTCAGTTTTTTCTTTCTTTCTATTTTGATGGTTATCTATCATGATCTTTGCATGTAAGCTTTGTGTTTTATCTCTCATTGGTCTTATATATGTAGACCATTACTGCTATAAAGTCAGTGAATAAAGGTCTAATAGAGATCTGGGTGTAAAAACATGGAGTGAAGTTGGGTATAGAAGAAATCAGAAGGTGAAATAAGGAATTACATTGACATTATATCTTTTACATACCCGAGTCTAAGCATGTTAGTTGCATTTATTTGGTGAAGTTGGGCTAAATCAGAGTAGCTTAGTCCTAGAGATAAAAGTGATAAGACCATGATTTAGAGATGTGACCTAATATTTGAATGCTTATTAATATTATGTTGTTTTGTTTCTTCATTTTGGAGAGTTACAAATTTTTTGTACTATAAAGCTTTAATCTCTATGTTCTTGTTACGACCCGAATCAAAGTTACACACTTATCGAATCGTAATAAGATTTATTGCGAATTAGTCGCACTACCAAAGATATTAATGACTTTTTCACCGGGTGAGAAAGTAGATTTATACATATTCTGATATCGTATTTATAGGACATCGTGATCGCGATCCTAACAGCGAGGGGAATTCCGCTGGACCCCAGCAGTAGTCGTAAACTTGTGAGTGTACCTTTTATTTTCACAGTCGTAGCGGGTTCATATTTTATCAGTATGCTTTACAGTATATTTCAGAGCATATTTATTTTGGAAGTTTTTCTTTGTGATGGCATTAGTTAGTTGCATCGATGCATTGACTGTTCGGCTGATCACCGGATAGTCTGGTCAGGGGAGGTTAGGACAAACACCTTGTCTGACCCGTTAGAAGATGATAGGACAAACACCTTGTGTTTCTACCGGATCACGCGGGACGCAATCAAGCAGAAGCAAGTACGAACTCTTCTCTTCCTCGTCCGAACGCTGGGGCTGTTCGGATGGTCGGGCGCTTCTTCTCTCTTTGGGTCTTCAGATGTTCGGGTACGCGTGTTCGGATTCGGCTGTTAGAAGAATACAACGACAAACAGACGGTCAGATGGTCGAGACAGGGGTGTCCTGCCTTCAACGCTCCGATGCCTAAGTTAGAAGATGTATTGGATATAACAGTCAAGCGAACGTGCGAGACAGTAGGTTGGAGTGTTTAAATGCTATTGAGTGAATCCAGATCCCCCTTACCTGTAATAAATACCTTTCATATATAGGTGGTTGAGTTTGTTGTTTGCTTGTGTTCCTTGATGTGGGACTGGACTGCTTCTGTTGTTATGTGATCCGTACATTCGGATGTGCGCCTGTCGGGCGCGTGCGTGCTCGGATGGGGTTGGTCTTGTGAGCGAAGTTGTAGCCTTCCTAGTGGACTTTCGGGTGGTCTGGTAGGTGTTGATTACCTGCTTAAATGGGTAAGTATGTTTAATCGGAGAACTAATGCTACTATACTAACAAGTCCCCCAAGTCCCCAAGTCAAGAGATCTTTCTTGACTGGGGAGTTGAAAAAGGGTTCGTGCGATTAAACAAAATACTTATCCGTTTGAGCCGTGATGCGTGGTCCTGTAACCCCCAAGTCCCCCAACTCTCCGGTCAAGAAAGGGCTCGCTTGACGGAGTGGGTACCTGTGCGTCCGATCGTGTACCTGTTCGTGCGGTCCTGTATTTTGGGCCCGGCCTCCAAACGAATCTTGCTGTTTGGAGTCGCGCGCCCATGGAGTCATTCGGACGAACATAAATAAGTGTGTGTATGTAAATGGAAGTAGTACAGAGACAAGTAGGGATGAGTATGTGAATGTGTGGATGTATGCGAATGTATGTATGATCGTGCGCTATGTGAGGTTGAATGGATGTGTTTGATGTGTGTATGCGAATGCATGGGTGGATCCGAGCTGACCCCGACCCCCCAATATGGAGCCGTTAAGCCTCGGAACGGTCGTTCTTGAAATGCATGGGTGGATCCGAGCTGACCCCGACCCCCCAATATGGAGCCGTTAAGCCTCAGAACGGTCGTTCTTGATGCATAGATGGATCCGAGCTGACCCCGACTCCCCAATGAATCGTACTGTTTGGAGCCGTTAAGCCTCGGAACGGTCTTGCTTAGGTGCCTGAGAGGGAGTTGTCAACTCATCGGCGCCGACCTATCGTAACGTTAACGGTGGGGCCTACGATCGTTACGTACGTTTGTTGCAGCGCGCACGGAGGGACGGACCGCATGCCCGTGCCGCTCATCGGTCTTAGCGCGCGCAAGGAGAGGACAGACCCTATGGTCTAAGAGGGGACGGACCCCATGCCCTCAGAGAGGACGAACCTCATGCCCGTGCCGCCTAATCCGGCGAGTCGATCGTTAACGTTACGCGCACGGAGGGGAGTAGCCCCACGCCCGTGCTGCCCAATGGTCTTAGCGCGCGCAAGGAGAGGACGGACCCCATGCCCTAGGAGGGGTACGGACCCCGTGCCCTTGGAGAGGACGGACCCCATGCCCGTGCTACCTAATATGGCGAATCGATCGCTTACCGTTACGCGCACGGAAGGGAGGGGCCCCACGCCCATGCGGCGTAAGTTCTTCATTTAGCGCATACTTGCCTGTGAGGTTTCTCGGGCGCTTCTGTCGGACACGCGAAAATGGACGGCTGGCGTTCGTTCGCGTGTTCCGTGCGATCAGTATAAATAGGGCTCGTTGGTGTCGTCTTCCTCACCACTTTCATATTTTACTGAAACGCTGCAAAAAATTACTCTGCTTACTGCTCATCTTCTTATTCTTGTTCTTTCTGATCTTGCTCTTTACCGGATTTGTTCATCGACGTCTACCTTCAACCTTCAATCTCAGTATTTGGTGAGGCTCTAACCTGTTTCTTTTTGTTGCTTTCCATTATGTTTTTTTTGTTTTTCTGGTTTCCTTTTGTTTCTCTCCTCCACGGTTTCTGGGTTTCTTGTTTTTTTCTAGGTTTGCGTCTCAAGAACAAGGCGTGTTCTTGAGGCGTGCTTGGTTTGATCTTGTTTGGGGTAGATTTTCTGGGTTTTTGTTGTTTCTGGTAGTTTGTTTTTTTTTTGCTAAGTGTGGGTTTCGCGTGCGTTCGTCTAGGAGATGGAGCCAATAGAGATATCGAGCGGCCAGTCACGTGAGCGGATATACATACCGGGGGCGAGGTGGGTTAGTTGTAGTTTGTTCACGAGCGGGTCGGACACATCCTCGTCCGATTCCGTGATGAGTGTAACGTCTCTTCGATTCATCCCTAACGCTTCTCCTGTGGTGCAGCCAATGGACCAAGAACGAGCGCTCGCTGCCGTAGGGTTAGGGGAATCGTCTGGGTCTTCGGACGGGTCCTCATCGTCTGGGCCATGGGGTGACGAGCCTGTCCGATCGGATCAGCCCGTACCTCAGTTTCCGGAGGGTGGACACGTTCACTGGGTGCTCCCCGACGGAGTGCCAGTGCAAGAGCCTGAGCGGGACGCCGAGCGTGAAGGAGATGGCGCAGTGGGCGCGCGATTACCATATCCTGTCGTCCGTGAAGCTGAAGATACCCGGGAAGGGGGAGACGTTCACCCGACTACAGGCCGGCCACGTGTGCATCAGCGAGTTCCATCTGAGGGCGGGGATAAAGCTACCCCTTCATCTTTCTTTCAGTACATCCTAGCGCTCCTCAAGATCTCCCTTGGTCAGTGTGGGCCGACGCTGACCCGAATGTTGGTGGCGTTCTTCAACGTCTTCCGCCTGAGCGGGTTGGATCATCCTACACGGGCGGACTTCCTCCACTTCTTCTGCCTGAAGTACTCCTCCCGCTGGCGAGACTCAGGCACCTTCACCGTGGAGCCGCGTGTGAAGTGGTGGCTGATCGATCCTCCCAGTTCCTCGACCACCTGGCGCACGATCAACTGCCTGGTCGGAGGTGACTGAGAGTTTGGCGCTCACTCCCTAGAGATTGCGGCCAACGCAAGGCGTGTCCACCGAGTCCCCCAACGCTTCCACTGGCTTGACACGAACGAGTATCCTTTGACGGCCGAGGAGGAGATCAGGATTGCCCGTCTGAAGTTCGTCTTCGATCCGAGGCCCGAGGCGAGGCACTTCTGGGCGGCGTGTCACTGGGACCTGATCGAGAAAACACGCCTGGCTCGAACACCTGGTCTGTCGGGTGGTGATATCTGAAATGTATGTGTTGTGCAGTTTATCGACTGTTACTGACCTTGTTCTTTCGGTTTTGCAGCAAAAATGTCTAAGTCCAAGGCGATCGATCGTAACGAGGAGCACGTGCGCCGCCTTAACATGCTGCTGGAGGGTGCGGATACCGTGCGCCGCGTCGTCGGGGATGGGTCGGGCGAGATGCTTGTCAGTGGTGAAGTTTAGCCAACGATCCGTGCGCCGGCCGTTGCTTCGCACGCCTCCCCCATCCGCCAGGGGTCGGGCGCTAGGCCTTCCGTTGCTGCTGCTGGGCGGGGTGCGCCTATCCCCCCTTCCCCTCCTCCTCCTCCGTCCGGTCGGGGCCCAAGTCGGGCTGAACGGGACCGCCTCCACCGGGAAAAAGAACAAAGGCAGGTGGAGCGCGACCAGCGGCGCGTCGAGCAGCTGGACCGTCGCGAGGCCTCCCAAGGCTCTGGGTCGCGCCGGTCTAGTCATAATGGTGCAGATCTCTCCACCGATGCCCCAACCGGTGAAGCTGAGCGTCCGTAGAAGCGCTCCCGTACGGACTCCTCTGCCTCGGATGTCGGTGTGCCAGTGCGTCCGATTGTCGAAGCCCTTCGCCGTGCCCTGGTGGATGGTGCCGCGTCACTGGGGCCCCTGCTCTAGCCATTGGAGAATGCCACCCCTGATGGCTTGGACAGGGCATTTATTGCGAGCGCTAGGCTACCACACCAGCTCTTCCGCCTGCGCTCCCGGGAGAACCTGGACAAACTGACATGCCTGGGGGCCGAGGTTGCCAAAGGGGAGAAGGTGACAGAGAGGCTCGTGGCTTGCCTGAATAAGGCCAATGATCTGGTCCACCGGTACACCACCTGTGCGGAGGAGGCGACTGCCTGGGCCGCTGAGGTCGTTGATCGTGAGGCCACACTGAAGGCTGAGTGTGAGAGCGCGCTGGCCGAGGTGGGGTGGATGCCTTCCGAGCTGGAGCGTGTGTGCGCTGAGGCGGCCACTCGGGAAGCGGAGGCGGAGTCCCGTATGATGGAGGTGGATTGTGTTGCTCGCGCGGAGGCCATAGCGAAGTTCAAGGAGTCGGAAGAGCTCTACGAACTTGTGAAGGCTGATGTAGAGGAGCAGGTGACCGCCTTCCGTGAAGCGGTGACTCCCTTCATTAGGTTGGACGAGTACCGGGCGTTCGTGCGGGCGGAGACAACGAAGCTCATGAGCGCTCGGGCTGCGGCCGCTGATGGAGGGGCGGGGCCTTCGGGGGTGGCGGGAGAGGTGGAGGTGGAGCCTGTGCTGGTACAGGTGGACTCGGCGGAGCAGGTGGAGCGGGTGGAGCCGGCTTCGTCCGAGGAGGTGGAGGAGCTGAACGTGAACACGGGGGCGTAGTTTAGGGATTTCTTTTTCTGTACTTTTCTTCTTGTTTTTCCTTTGTAATAGTGTAGGTTCCTTTTGTAACGGGCCTTGTGCTCTTTTTGATTTAATGAAGTTTCTTTTCCTTCCGTACGTGTGCCCTTTACTTCTATTTTTTTTGGCATCTTTTGAATGGTTCGTGCGTGCGTACGCTCTTTATTCCTTGCTATGGTATGTTAACTAAGTGTTACATTGACGCGAACAGTCTCTCCCCAGTCCCCCGAGTATAGGGCGGACGGGTCAAGAACAAACGTAATAACAACTAAATGAACTTAAAGAAGATAAGTACACCACCATAATTTAGTGAAAGTATTTCCTCAAGTGCTGGATGTTCCACGGGTGCCGCAGTCGTTGACCTTGCATGTCTCTAAGGTAGAAAATGTTGACGCTTATCACTTCGTCCACGACGTATGGTCTTTCCCATGACGGGCGGAGTAGCTTGACCGTCTGCTGGATCGCCTTCATCACTCAGTCCCCCTGTTGGATTGGTCGAGCTCGAATACGCTGGTTATACAATCGGGTGATTCTCTGCTTGTTCGCAGCGTTGTGGAGATGCGTCGTGTCTCTCCGTTCTTCCAGCAAGTCATTGTTGAGTCGTAGTCCCTCGTCATTCGTGCTCGGATCAAACCCCTCGATCTATGGGCTCTGGGTGGGTGATCTCCAAGGGCAACACAGCTTCTGTTCTAAACGGGGTTTCGCCCGTGGCGGAGTTGGCGGTCATTCGGATGGACCATAGGATCTCCGGGATGATCTCGGGCCAGCGCCCGTATCCTGCGTCCCCGGGTTCGATATCTTCAATCTTCTTCTTGATGCCCGCCTTGATGATTTTGTTCGCTGCCTCTACCTGTCCGTTTGTCTGAGGGTGCGCTGGTGACGCGAATACGAGATCCGTTCCTTGCCGTTTGTAGAAGGCCGCGAGCCGAGAGTTGTTGAACTGCGGCCCGTTGTCCGTGATGATGCTGATCGGCGTCCCGTAGCGACAGAAGAGGAAACGCCAGAGGAAGCGCTCGACCTTTTCTGTCGTGATCTTTACCATTGGCTGGGCTTCAATGAACTTGGTGTGGTAGTCGATGATGACGATCAGGTATCTGTACTGCCCCTTCGATTTTGGGAGCTCCCCGATTAGGTCCAATCCCCACTGTGCGAATGGTACGGGCGACAGGAGGATAGACAGGGGGACGGCGGGCGTGTGGTGGTGATGTGTGCGCAACTAGCATTGGTGGCACTTGCTCGTTAGCGCTATGGCGTTCGCGTGGATCGTGGGCCACCAGAATCCACACCGAAGGGCCTTCTGTGCGATCGATCTGGCGCCCGCATGGTGGCTGCACGTGCCCGAGTGGATTTCTTGCAGGATCGAGTTGCCCTTTGTTGGAGTAATGCACTTGAGGCATGCCCAAGTCCTCCCTTGTTGATATAGCGCTCCATCCCGCATGCTGAAGTTGGCCGACCGTGCGACGATGGTTCTGGCCTCTTGCTTGTCTTCTAGTAGCTCTCCCCTTGTCTTGTAAGCGATGAGTACATCCATGTAGCTGCGCTCGTGCGGTTCGATTGCCAGGATCTGTTCTGCTCCCGAGATGCTCAGTTGCCCCAGCACCTCGACAATCCGCTGCCCTGGTCCCGTGTGCACGGGGGCCGTGGCCAATCGGGCGAGCATGTCTGCCTTCGCGTTGAGCCCCCGGTGTATGTGGTTGATGTTTACGTATTTAAACCTGCTGATGAGCGCCTTCACGTGCTTTAGATAGGAGATCATGGACTCCCCATTCGCTTGGAATTCCCCTTCGACCTGGCTCACCACCAATTGCGAGTCACTGAATATATTGAGGTCGGGCGCCTCCGAGCTTTTGGCCAGTTGTAGGCCTGCGATGAGCGCTTCGTACTCGGCCTCGTTGTTGGTTGTCTTAAATTCGAACTTGAGGGTGTACTCCGCATTTACCCCTCCTGGCCCGGTCAGGATGATCCCGGTGCCACTTGCCTTTTTCGTGCATGATCCTTCGACGTAGAGATTCCACTCTGACATTGGTCCCTTCTTGACCTCTGGTTTGGGTTCCGGTTTGTCGGATCTCTCTATCGTCGGATGCGTCGACCGACGTCACCTCTGCTTCCGTGTACTCGACAATGAAATCCGCCATTGATTGCCCCTTGATTGCTGTTCGGGGTTTGTACTGGAGGTCGAACTCGCTGAGCTCAACTGCCCACTTTGCCAAGCGCCCACTGTGATCGGGCGATTGGTGGATCTGGCGTAGGGGCACGTTTGTGAGGATGTGGATGCTGTGTGCCTGGAAGTATGGCCTCAATCGTCAGGCAGCGGTGATGAGTGTAAGCGCCATCTTCTTGATCGTCGGATATCGGGTCTCAGCGCCTGTCATGACCTTCCCTGAGAAGAAAACGGGCAGTTCCGTGTAGTCCTCCCGGTGGACGAGGGCAGAACTGACGGCTGTGAGGGAGGCGGCCAGGTAAAGGTATAGTATCTCCCCTCGAACGGGCCTGGATAGGAGTGGGATCGAGGCCAGGTACTCCTTGATCTGAAGGAAAGATGCCTCGCATTCGGGCATCCACGCGACCTCCCGCTTGTTCGTCGTTCGGAGAGCTTTGAAGAATGGGGCGCATTTGTCTGAGTAGCGAGATATGAACCTGTTCAGTGATGCGAGCTTGCCTGTGAGGCTCTGCAGGTCTGCTTTCTTGACGGACGGCTTCATGTCGATGATTTCCCTCACCTTGGAGGGCGCAGCCTCGATTCCCCTCTAGTTGACGATATACCCCAGGAATTTGCTATTGGTGACTCCGAACGTGCATTTGGCCGGGTTCAACCTCATGCTGTTCCTGATGAGGACGTCGAGCACAGTCCCCAAGTTCTGGACGTGGTCGACCGCCTGAACGCTCTTCACCAGTATGTCGTTTACGTACACGTTCATGATGTTGCCGATCAGGCGATGAAACATCGCATTCATGAGCCTCTGGTATGTGGAGCCAGCGTTCTTCAACCCTAATGGCATAACGACGTAGCAATATAGGCCCTTGTCTGTGACAAACGTCATCGCCTCCTGGTCCTCGGGGTCCATGAAGATCTGGTTGTAGCCCGAGTATGCGTCCATCATAGACAGGAGCTCGTTCCCGGCTGTCGCGTCTACGAATTGGTCGATCCTTGGTAAAGGGAAGCTGTCCTTGGGGCACGCCTTGTTGAGGTTGCTGTAATCGATGCACATCCTCCATTTTTTTTTGTTCTTCTGCACCATCACAGCATTGGAGATCCATTTCGGATAATCCACCTTGCGGATGAACCCGATGCCCAATAATCCGTCCACCTCCTCGTGCATGGCCGCGTAGTGTTCCGCCTTGTACGCTCGTCATTTCTGCTTTACCGCCCGTGCGCCGGCGCTGACGTTCAACTTGTGGGATATAATGTTTGTGCTGATCCTGGGCATGTCCTTGTATGACCACGCGAACACTTCCTGCTTCTCCTTTAGCAGTGCGATCAGCCGCTCGGTTATCGCGGGAGCCAACGATGCTTCGATTTGGACCATCTTCTTTGGGTGTTCGGAGGATAGTTGAATCGTCCTTAGCTCTCCGCGCTCGGGAACAGGCGACACTGCCATCAGTCTGTCGCACGGGTCATCCGGTACCTCCGTCTCTGGTGCCGACTCCTCCACGGCGAGGACCTCCTGCCTATTTCGGGGCTTCGTTGCTTCTTCATAGCTGTATCCCTGGATGTGTTCGACCCCGTGCTCGGTTGGGAATCGTCCCAAGAGAATGTGCCCTGTAATGATCAGCTTCAACTTGTTGATCCTTGGCCTCCCAAGTATAGTGTTGTATGGGGAATGGGTGTCCATGACGACGAAGTCCGTCCGGACCTCGCTGTGCGGAGAGTCAGGGGCACCGATCCCGACTCGAATGTTGTCGCTTCCGATCAGGTATGATGTTTTGCCCGTGAAGCTGGCGACGCACTCGTGGTCTTACGTCAGTTTGTGTGCGGGTCTGCCAAGCGCCATGTACGCATCCAGATAGATTACGTTCACGGACGCCCCGTTGTCCACCAGTACCCTCTTCACGAGGAATCGGTCTATGATCGCGTCGATCACGAATGGTAGGGTGCTGTCCTTCGGGCTCCCTTCTTCGTCCTCCGCCGTGAAACTGATGGTTAGCGACTCCCTCCTTCCTGCCTTATGCGCTCTTCCTGCCCTGATCGTCAGCACTTCCCTGCTCGAGCGATCGGGCGACGAAGTCCCCTCCTTACGCTTCCCCTCGGATATCGTGCTGATAGTCCCCCGGGTCTCGATATTCGCCTCTCGCGGTCGCTCCTCCGCCCCAGGAGGGGTGATCCGACCGTCCTTCTGCATATCCGTGAGGACCTTCTTCGGCATGACGCAGTCGTTGGTCTGGTGAGTGATGGTGTTGTGGTATTCGCACCAGATGTCTGGGGTTCGACCGAGCGGGGCCCTCTCCTTCGACATGTTGTTTGGCGGTTGAATTTGGCGTTGGTGCTGGCGGAGTAGTTGTTCGTTTGACTGCCGATTGATCGCTTAGACCTCCTGTTCGGCCGACCGATATCGTGGCGCTGACGGTAGACGGGCCCCTTGTGGCGCTGGTCCCCTCGCCTGGTTATGGCGGTTGTTTTGATAATTGCTGGGGGGGGGGCCTCTCGTTATTCTGTCTTTGCGTTTCTCGGCTTCTCTTATAGGCCCCGCTCGGCTTTCCTCTGTCGCCCGAGGATTGTCTTGGTTGAGCGCTTACGCGGGACACAATCAAGCAGAAGCAAGTACGAGCTCTTCTCTTCCTCGTCCGAACGCTTGGGCTGTTCGGATGGTCGGGCGCTTCTTCTCTCTTCGGGTCTTCGGATGTTCGGGTACGCGTGTTCGGGTTCTGCTGTTAGAAGAATACAACGAAAAACAGACGGTCAGATGGTCGAGACAGGGGTGTCCTGCCTTCAATGCTCCGATGCCTAAGTTGGAAGATGTATTGGATATAACAGTCAAGCGAACGTGCAAGAAAGTAGGTTGTAGTGTTTAAATGCTATTGAGTGAATCCAGATCCCCCTTACCTGTACTAAATACCTTTCATATATAGGTGGTTGAGTTTGTTGTTTGCTTGTGTTCCTCGATGTGGGACTGGACTGCTTCTGTTGTTATGTGATCGGCACATTCGGATGTGCGCCTATCGGGCGCGTGCGTGCTTGGATGGGGTTGGTCTTGTGAGCGAAGTTGTAACCTTCCTGGTGGTCTTTTGGGTGGTCTGGTAGGTGTTGATTACCTGCTTAAGTGGGTAAGTATGTTTAATTAAAGAACTAATGCTACTATACTAACACCTTGTTTGACCCATCACTTATATCCAATGCCTCAGATTGATGATTTGTTTGATCATCTAAAGGGAGCTACGGTATTCTTTAAGATTGATCTACGATCGGGATACCACCAGTTGTGGATTAGAGAGTCTGATGCCTCTCAGACCGCTTTCCGATCTTGATATGAACACTATGAGTTCTTATTTATGCCATTTGGCTTGAAGAATGCACATGCTGCCTTTATGGACTTGATGAATCGAGTATTCGGGCATATATTGATAAATTTGTCATTATATTTATTGACGATATCCTGATGTACTCTAGAGATGCGAGACAACATGTAAGACATTTTCATATGGTTTTGAGGGCTTTGAGAGAATCTCCGTTATATGACAGGTTTAGTAAATGTGAGATCTGGTTGGACAAAGTTAAATTTCTTGGCCACGTGATTTCGATAGATGGAGTTAGTATTGATCTTGATAAGGTTGAAGCGGAGTTGAATTGGTGCAGACCTGCAAGTGTTGCTGATATCAGGAGTTTTTTTAGCTTAGCTGGTTATTATCGTCTTTGTACAAGACTTTTCACACATTATTGCACATTTTACTCGACTTACGAGGAATGGAGTCAGATTTGAATGGTCATAAGCTTGTGAGGAAAGCTTTCAAACTTTGAAGACAAGGTTGACCACTGCCCCAGTGTTAACTTTACCAGATGATAGTGGGGAATTTATCATTTTTAGTGATGCTTCCAAGTTAGGCTTGAGATGTGTGTTGATGCATTAAGGCAAAGTTATCGCTTACAATTCTCGACATTTGAAACCTTATGAAGTGAATTACCCCACTCATGACTTGGAGTTAGCAGTAATTATTTTTGCTTTGAAAATATGGAGACACTACTTATATGGTGCCAGGTGTCAGATTTTTACCGACCATAAAAGCCTTACATACTTCCTCACAGAGCTATAACTGAATTTGATATAGAAAAGGTGAAGGAAACTATTGAGTGATTATGAGTGCACTTTTGAGTTCCATCCTGGAAAGGTAAATGTGGTAGTTGATGCTCTTGCTCTTAGTTGGAAATCAGAAGTTTCTCTGTCACATATAAAAATGACTTGGATACCACTATTGCCTGAGTTATGAGCCACTAACGCATTTCTGTATATAGATGGAGATAAACCGGGAGTCTTATTTACAAACTTTCATATTCGACCCGTTCTTATTGACAGAGTTCGTGAATTACAATATTTTGACGCTTCTTTTCTAAAACTAAAAGATGCGGTACGTAGTGGTGGACAACCAGACTTTACATTACGAAGAGATGGGTTGCTGGTGACCAAAGGTAGACTTTGTATTCTGAACAATGAGGATTTGAAGCGAGAAATATTTGATGAAACTCATTACTCGGAATATGTGATGCATCCCGGTAGTACGAAGATGTTTTGAACTCTTAAGGAGTATTCTTGGTAGCCTAATATGAAGAGGGAAATAATGGCATATGTGGGCCAGTGTTCTATTTGTCAACAAGTGAAGGCAAAATGGCAGAAACCTTCAGGCTTAATGCAACGTCTGGAAATTACGATATGGAAATTGGAGCATGTTACTATGGATTTTGTATACAAGCTACCTTGTACATCCAAAGGTCATACATGTATTTGGGTAGTTGTAGATTGCATCACAAAGTCTGCACATTTCATACTAGTTTCAGAGAAACTTTCTGTGAGCAAATTAGCTCAGTTGTATATGAAAAAGATTGTGAAGTTACATGGTGTACCTATTTCTATTATCTTAGATTGAGATTCACTCTTCACTTCACAATTCTTAAGGGCATTACAAGAGGCTTTGGGAACCAAGTTACAATTCAGTGTAACTTTTCACCTCTAGACAGATGGCCAGTCTGAGAGAACAATTTAGACATTGGAAGAGATGCTGAGGTCCTGCGTATTGCAAAATCTGGATAAATGGAATAAGTACCTTCATTTGATAGAATTTTCTTATAATAACAGTTTTCACTTTAACATTGGAATATCACTATATGAAGTCTTATACAGAAAACAGTGTAGAACCCTGCTGTGTTGGAGCGAGGTAGGAAAGAGAAGCCTTATTGGTCTAGATATTGTGCAAGAAACGACAGAGAACATGCAGATCATTTGAGATTGGTTGAAGGCTGTCTATGATCGAAAAAAGAGTTATGCAGATGTAACGAGGAAGGATTTAGAGTTCGAAGCTGGTGACTGAATGTTTTTGAAATTGTCGTCATGGAAGGGTGTTATACAATTTGGGAAGCGTGACAAGTTTCAGCCACGATACATCAGTCCATATGAGATTATTGAACGTGTTGGTGATGTTGCTTATTGTTTGGAGTTACCATCAGAACTAACACGTATCCATGTGTCCTTGTTACGGAAATACATCTTCGACCATTCTTATATCATTGTACCTCAGTAGATTCCATTACGTGAGGACTTGGTTTATATTGAGAAACTAATGGAGATGCTTGAATGTAGGGACCAAGTTCTCCGGAACAAGACCATTCCTTTGGTGAAAGTATTATGGAGGAATCATGTAATGGAAGAAGCCATCTGGGAACCATAGCAGCATATGAGAGAGCAATATCCTCATCTTTTCTGGAAGGTATATAAATTTTGAGGATGAAACTTTTGTATGGGGGGTAGATTGTTATGACCCGAACCGAAGTTACACACTTATCGAACCATAATAAGCTTTATCACAAATTAGTCGTACTATCGAGATTATTAACGACTTTTTCACTGGGCGAGAATTAGACTTGGCTTTCTTCTCGGAAGTCGTAAAGTATTTAATTTTGATCTAGTACAAATTTTAGGAGAATTTTTTGGATTAGCGAGCTATTTTTAGTGACTATCGGAAGTTGGTAGGAGAAAATATAAAAATTAAATGATTTTTAGGTCTGTTTAATCGCAGTTGTTGGATCTTGATCAGAGCAATTGTGAGCCGTTGATCTTGCTAGCTGCTTATGGGTATAAATAAGTGGTTTTTTAAGTTTTTTATTTTCAGAAAATCTGTTCGGTGTCGACCCGTTTCTCCTCCACCGACCTGAAACTCTGAACCCGACCCGAATCGCTGTTTCCGGCCACCTCCGACGACTAGAGAGGTAGGAAAATGAAGCTCTGTCTTTTCTTGATTAGTTGGTGTGAAATATTTTGGGATTTGCAGGAGTTTTGGGGGAACCCGAATCCGGTTTATCCCGTGGAGTCATGGTAGTCGGTGGTGGCACTCCGGCGAATATTAGAGATCGAGGGCTGGGGGATTTTGAAGCCCTCCACCTCTTGAGTCGAACTGGATATGTATCATGGTCCGTTGAAGCTCCACGATGGAGCTTTGACGCCGTGACATTTTCTAGCTAATTTTAGGGCCGTGAGTTCGAGGTCAAATTCCAGCCACGTGAGAGGTTTTTGGAGCACGTTAGCTTAGGGGTTATGTTGGGCTTGTGATTAGGAGTGTTTTGAGGGCTGGAACGCCGCTATTGGTGGCAGTTGTCAGATTTTTGAATCCGTGTTGTTCACAGTAGTTTTGGACCCCAACACCGCCGAATTGGACCTTGGTTTAGTTATGGAAGTGGTTGGCCTCGATGAGAGCTTTCCAACGAGATGTCAACCATCCAAATGGAGTACTTTCATCGGAGGTGCGTGTGACCCATACGCTGCCGCTTTTGGGAGCGTGTAAGGGCCACGTGTCGCCGTCTACGGCGGAACTCCAATGAGGCAGTTGTGAGGTTCTTCGACGAGGCTTTCGGAGTTATTTTTAGGGCCTTTATGTAGATTTATACATATTCTGATATCGTATGATCTGTATTTACAGGATATCGTGATCGCAACCCTAGTATTAAGGGGAATTAGTAGTCGCAGATTTGTGAGTGGACCTTTTATTTTTACAGTCATAGTGAGTTTTCATATTTTATCAGTATGGTTTACAGTATATTTCAGAGCATATTTATTTTGGAGGTTTTTCTTTGTGATGGCATTAGTTAGTTGCATCAATACACTAACTGTTCGGTGGATCACCGGATAGTTTGATCAGAGGAGGTCAAGACAAATACCTCATCTGACCGGTCAGGGGAGGTTAGGACAAACACCTTTTCCGACCCATCACTTATATTTTCTTTCAGATTGTCGACCCAGGTTATGGCAAACACATGGGCGACCACCTCCATTTTATTTCAGCTTTACGATTTTGAACTCGCATTATTTTGCAGAAATCAGCGAAAGGCATGATAATTTAGTTTTATCGATTTACACATATTATGTTATTTTTGTTCACTCACGCTAACATTTTTTTTTATTTTCAATGCCTTTCCCTGGTCCTTTCGGTTTCCGTTGCTCCAGCTGCAGTTTAGGTGGTTTCATCTAAGGCTTTGAGTTCACCTGTCAGCTCTACATTCAATAGGTTTTAGTCCACTGTAGGACTATTTCTTGTGTATTATATGTTTATAGAAGTCGGTCTGAATATCAGTTGTATCTTGTTGTTTTCAGTTACTCGAGTAGTAGTCAAGTTTACTTTCCTATGTATTCAGAACCCGTACATTGTAAATATGCTTTAAATTCTTGAGTTAAGATTCTGGTTTTAGTTTATCACATTTGTTGAGAAATCCGGATGGACAATCGGTAGTCCACGGTTTATTTTTGGGAATTTGGTTTAGAAGTGTTCTCTGCTTGCAAGTTTTTGGTTGTCTCTATTTCATGGGAGGTTATGCCAAAATTTTCATAAAATTTCTTATATTATGGTTCGTCTTTAGGACTTAATCTTAGTTTACTAGTTAAACTAGGGTTGAGTCATTTCAGTTCTTTGGAGACAATATTTGTCATAAATAGTAATTTGTAGCTACCCGTAATTTTTG
Organism: Geum urbanum; assembly: GCA_946800695.1. NCBI lineage: Eukaryota > Viridiplantae > Streptophyta > Magnoliopsida > Rosales > Rosaceae > Geum > Geum urbanum. Next base: position 67,743,053 of record OX326998.1, on the reverse strand, counting down.
GTTCTCATAGTTGGCTCACTTCTGAATTTGCTAACGGGAAGAGGTCACGAACTGTTTGTGGAAGCTTTCGATAACACTGGTGAGTTTAGGTTTAGTCTAACAGTCTTTAAAGGGCTAAAGCTAGGATGAAGTGAATTTTGGATGAGTGTGTTAGTAAGACTATTTTATATACAAGTTTGCAAGAGAGAAAGGAAGATTAAACTCCTTAGCTTATTGCCAAAAAATTTGTTAACTCCTTACCAAAGTTAACTCTTTTATCTTTGTTCATTCAATTTGTTGGAAATTTGATAGTCATTCATTCCTATAGGCATGAATTTTTCCTTCATCTTTTTTGGACTGATTTTGAAATATACTTTGATTTTGGTAACTAGGTACAGTCGGAAAACAAAACCAAGCAAGCTGCAAAGAAATAGTTAGGTAGCATGTGTAATTCTCATTACTCATACAATGTGTACATTCTTTTCGTTGAAATACGGTGTTAACTTTGGTATATTTTTGTTTTCTTTGTTTTGATTTGTAGGATGCTTTACGAATTCAAGTTCTTTTTATTTAATGTATTTTAGTTTTTGGATTAAGCACATTACAAATCGTTACCCAAATATGAATAAGCTTATGCTTGACTTCTCTTAACAAACGCACTGGTCTCTATATGGGTTTGATACTCATGTTGTTGACATAGTAATCTATCTTCTTGTATTTGCAGGTCCAAGGTGTTTCTTATTTTTAGAGTTTGTCTTGAACATTACAAAGTTTGCCGTTTTTGCGACCGAAACAAAACACAAGGCAGAGCAAGGTCCGACCTTGATTGGGTTTAGGGTTTAGGCGGAACAAGGTCTGACCTTGATTGGCTAAATAATTACGGGAAAGTTGTGAGGATTTTTTTAATTTATTACAGTTATTTGTGGTTGATGGCTTATTTGATGTAGTGTTTGTGGTTCAAATTTTTTTGGTTAATTCGAAGTGAATGGAGTTCATAAGTATGCAGGGTCTTTGCATGTAACTATTCCTGTGTACTGAACAAATTGTTGGGAGTGTTATAACCTGATTTCTCAGTTACTACAAAACTTGAATTATGTTCAAAAATAGAATTTTCTGGTTCGGTTCATGCCCTATCAAGAATAAAGTGAATTAAATCATGTGTGATGTTAAGATCTATTGGCTTGGCATAATTCTGTCTAATTTGTGAGTCTAAATGACAGAATCACTCCACCTCGCATGCGGGCTTTTGACCTAGTTTAATCATAAGGGAGCTTGAATTGCTAGGTGTTGCAGATCAATATATGGTACGGAGGTGTATGCATATAGAGAGGACCATTCCATTTAGGTATTCATTTTTTTGTTCATGTTTAGGTATAAAGCTCATTCTTAAAACCAACATTCTTAAGACCAAAGAGTCATTTACACTAACTTTTATAAAATGTTTTGACATCTCCACTGTCCAATTTGTAAGACAATATGAGTAGATTATTTATGTAAATTTTTACCCAAAATGGTGATCGTTAAGGTATTGAACTAGATTAAATCAAGGGACATACCAAATCTATAAACTCGAACCGTTCATTTTATAAACTTCAATTGCAGTTTTGAATACCTTAACGATCACTATTTTGGCCGAAAATTTACATGCTTGATCTACACATTAGAACGTAAGATCGAAAAGTTGGTGTAATGCCTTGCCCGAAAATGACCAAAAAGAAGGTATACCTTAGTGGAATGATGTTTTGTGTGTGTGTGTGTGTGTGTGTGTGTGTGTGTGTGTATAGTTTTCATCCAGTGCGAACCTTCGCGTTGAAATTTTGATGTGAAGTTGTATTTTACGCAAGATCAAAAACATAATTTGATCATTGAAGTCAATCAACTTGTAGATACCCATGTAAGGATCGGACATACAAAATTTCAGCCCAATCGGAGATTGTTTAACTATTTGATCACCACATTCAAATTTTGAGTTAAACCTGACAATCTGTGTGTATTGTTAAACAATGTAACGATCAATAGTTAAAACATCTCCGATTGAGATGAATTGTTGCATGCCCGATCCTTGTATATGTATCGAAAAGACGATTGAGTTCAATGATCGAATTATGTTTTCGATTTTTTGTAAAATACAACTTCACACCAAAATTTCAATGCGAAGTTTCGCACTTGATGAAAGCTGTATATATGAGGAGTTTATGTTCTTTGAATTGGTACAATTACACATTTACACATCCTCATACTTGATGATTATGAGGCTCCCAGTCGGAGGCATTGATAAGCCTATAGCTAATAGCTGTAGCTAGGTTTTATTTAGTTATTTCTAATTTATCAAAGGGCATATTAGACTGTATATTCAACTATTTAATTATTGTGCTAGCTAGCTAACACGTACGCAGTTACCACTATAGGAAAAAAAAATTAGATGATGAAGCAATTTCGTCGTCTAGGTTTGAGTTTTCGTCGTCTAGGTTTGAGTTTTCGTCATCTAAGTACTTAGATGACGAAATCTCTATCGTCTAAAGTCTGCCGTTCAAGTGCCGTATTTTAAGTACTTAGATGACGAAAATATAACATTCCGTCATCCAAGTGAAGACTTAGAGGACGCATTTGATCCGTCATTTGAGACAATACATAGATGACGAAAAAAATAGTTTCGTCGTCTGTGACGACCCAAACCGGAATTGGTATAGTAATCGGCTTAATCCGCGAGTTATACAAGTAATTGTGATTTAGCGTAATTAATCGGATATGCAACTTCGTTCACGACTTAATTTTCGGACACTAATTTGGTTTGGGTTTGTTCGTGGGAAATGTAGAGAATTTGATTTTGAGTTTGTGGAAACATACCAAGGATTTTTCGGATAATCAAGGAATATAAAATGAATATTTAAAATTATCGCCGAGTTAGTCGTGTTTATCCGTTTGAATTTAAGTTATCCAAATTGCAGATAGAGTTGATTCGCTAAGTATAAATAGCCGAATAGTCGTAAAGTTATCAAAAAGTTCAAAAATGGGTTGTTTTGATCGAGTTGACCAGAACTGGGCCGAGTTGACCGAGTCAACTGTGTTCACTCAGTGAGTCACGACTCGCCGTTGTGGTGGCTGCCAGAATACGGCACGGTTGCCGGATTTCAAGGTATGGAATTGAAGATTGTTGTTTGGGATTTTGATTGATATATTTATGGTGTGTTTTTGTGGCGGTTTGGTTGGTTAATTTTGAACGTGAAGTTGTCCGAAATCGGGTTTAATGGTGGAGGGTTTTCCGGCGGTTTTCCGATTTGGATTTTGGGTGGAAATGGTTGGGTTCAAGCTTGTGATGAAACCCCTTGAAGATGGGAGGTCGAGGTGGCCTCACGGTGGAGGATTTCGCCGGAGAAATTTTCTGGCCAGTTTGAGTTTTAGAGGCTTTCGAGGCCACGGTGGTGGCTGAATTTCCGGCCACGGTGGTGGCTGGATGGTGGTGACCCTTTGAGAAAAAAGGCTAGACTTGAGGAGAGGAAGGTTTTGGGGTCTTGGTCGCCGGGAAATCTCTCCGGCGACGGCGGTGGTCAATGACGGAGTTCCGGCGAGGCGTTGACTTTTTGGATTTTGTCAAGTTTTATGCCGTTTTTCTCGTAATCGCGCCCCGATTGTCGCCTTGAGGTTTTCGAGTTGATTTGAGTGGTGGATTTTAAGTCAAAGGTTTTGGGGAGTATATTTGGGGTTTTCGACGAGTTTTCTGTTATCCGAGTTATATATTTCTGGAAATGGTTGGTTTCCGAGGTGTGGGTCAGAGTATTAAATTGTGATTTTGATCAGTGATATTTTGTGATTATTCAGGGGATCGAGATCATACGCTTGGCTAGGGATGTTCCGCCAGATCTCGGGATTAGCGCGTCTATGCGCTGTGCTTATTTGTGAGTGGACATTTATTTACACTGTCGTAGCGAGTTCTTGGTTTCAGTATTTATTTCCAGTACAGTATTGAGATTATTTATTGTTTTGGAGGTATTGTTTTATGTTTTATTGGTGATGACATTTACTTAGCATCGATGCATTGACTACTCGGCTGATCACCGGTAGTCCAGTTCTAGGCTTGAGAGATTCGCCTGATGTGCCCACTAGGCTTGAGAGATTCGTCTAGTCTATCACCGTCGGGCTTGAGAGATTCGCCCGACACCTCTATTTATTTTAAGAACTCGCATTATTTTTATGTTATGTAAATGGTGAAAGGCATATGTTTATTTTTGTTCACTCACTCTAACGATTTTATTTGCCTTTCCCCTGGGCTTTTCAGTTTCCGTGCCCAGTTTGCAGTTCAAATTCTGGTGCCGCACGTCACAGTCGGAGGCATAGTGTTCGAGCTACCTTTCTTTCTCAGTAGGTTTCTTGTTTAGCCTACTGCTGTGTATTTATGTATATATATACTAGAGGTTGCTCTGAATACTCTGATGTTTATATTTTCTTATGATTTTCCCGGATTTCTATAAAGTTACAGTTTTGCATATTATTTTATATTATGTTATGATTTTGAGAAATCCAGATGGGATTGGTGCCCACGGTTAGGCTTTTGTGGCATAGGATGAAGTGTGTTTTCGGGTGCAGGTTAATGGTAATTCCGCGATATAGTGAAACTCTGCCGAAATTTCTATGGTTTTTGAAAGTTCGTGTTTTCAGAAGGGGTTTGATTCTGGTTTAGGAAACTAAATCGGGGTTGGGTCCTTTCAACTTGGTATCAGAGCATTAGGTTTTAGGTTTTGTAGACTTCTGTAGTTGTGATACTAAGGGTATTTGAGATTATACAACATGTCTGGAACGATGACTCGACTGGCCAGCGATAACTCATTAATGCTTCGGGTGTTGTATGTTTTCAAATGTCCGAAGTTTCATGATTACGTTCCTTGTGCTTTGTGACTAATGCTTTTCTCTTATCATTAGGATGCCTCTTAGACGTGGTCCCCGTGTCAATAGGGATGTGGATCCTGATGAGTATCGCCAGATGCATGACTTGCTTATGCGAGTATTGCGTTTGGAAGAGCGTTTTGACCCTATGGTCAAAGCTCGAACTGCTGGAGCGACTATTTTCTCGGGTTCAGCTGATCCAGAGATATGTGAGGCTTGGTTGGTTCAAGTTGAACGAGTTTGTGAGCGTTTGCGTTTCACTCCTGAGCAGATGACAGTGACAACGGTTGGTTTACTTGAGTCTGATGCATACGTCTGGTGGGTTAGCACTGATAGCGTTCCAGTTGATACTCCATGGACTTTGTTTATGCGGAGGTATTTCAACCAGGCTACACAGCAGCGGAAGTATGAGGAGTTTACCAACTTGAGACAGGGTAGTATGTCAGTAGTTGAGCAGATGATAGTGGCACCGAGGGAGTATCCATTGTGCAACTTCTGCAACAGGCATCATTATGGTCCTTGTCAGCGAGGCACTACCAGTTGCTATCGATGTGGCCAGGAGGGTCACTTTGCGAGGGAGTGTCTCCAGCAGGTGGGTGTTGGTGGACAGGCAGCTCAGAGTTCAGGAGGAGAGCGAGATACCACTTCTGGGGTTCGACCTGTACAGTCTTCTGGCCATGGCGGACAGCAGAGTCACCCTCAGCGTGGACGACCAGCCGGATAGGCCAGGGTTCATGCCATGTCAAGGGCAGAGCTTCTCCGGAGGTTGTTATTGGTACGTTGCATGTTTTTGGCTATCCAGTACTTAATTTACTAGATCCAGGTATTACACATTCATTCATATCATATAGATTGTCATCTTTAGCTACTATGCCTGCATCTCCACTTCCGGGGTTATGGAGGGTGTTGTATCCGTCCGGTGAAGTTGTGAGTATTGGTTGGGTGTATAGGGACTGTGAAATCTTTGTTGGAGGTTATGGGTTAGCCGCAGATTTGTTATTGCTAGATATTGTCGATTTTGATGTGATTTTGGGGATGGACTTCTTGGAGACACATTGGGCTATGTTTGACTGCCACAAAAAGGAGGTAGTGTTTCGACGTCCAGGTTTTCCAGAGATATTGTTTCGCGGTGAGAAGAATACTTCCCTGCCATGTGTGATTTCAGCGATGAAGGCCGAGCAGATGATGAAGAAGAGTTGTGTTGCATACTTAGCTCATGTTGTGGATACAAAGGCTGCTGTACCAGACATTGGTAATATTGAAGTTGTTTCCGAGTTTCCAGACGTATTCCAGAGGAGTTACCAGGTATTCCTCTAGTCTGAGAAATAAATTTTACCATTGAGCTTTTACCAGGCACTGGACCTATATCTCAAGCACCGTATCGTATGGCGCCAGCGGAGTTGAAAGAGTTACATATTCAACTTCAAGAGTTGCTGGAGAAAGGTTTCATACGACCCAGTGTATCACCGTGGGGTGCCCCTAAACTGTTTGTGTAGAAGAAGGATGGTTCTATGTGGTTGTGTATTGATTATCGGAAGCTGAATCAGGTCACTGTGAAGAACAAGTATCCGTTGCCGCAGATTGATGATTTGTTTGATCAACTCAAGGGAGCTTCAGTCTTCTCGAAGATTGATCTCGGATCTGGATACCATCTGTTAAGGATCAAAGAGTCAGATGTGGCCAAGACAGTTTTCAGATCACGGTACGGACATTATAAGTTCTTGATTATGCTGTTTGGGTTGACCAATGCCCCTGCAGCTTTCATGGACTTGATGAACCGGGTGTTTAGGCGATTCCTAGACAAGTTTGTGATTGTGTTCATTGATGATATTCTGATTTACTCCAGGAGTGTGGGCCAGCATAAGAAGCATTTGCGAGCTGTTTTGCGGACTTTGCGAGATAATTAGCTGTTTGCGAAGTTCAGCAAGTGTGAGTTTTGGTTGAACAGCGTGAAGTTTTTGGGTCACATGATATCTGCTGAGGGAGTTAGTATGGATTCTGACAAGATTGAAGCCGTGTTGAATTGGAGTAGACCTACCACCGTACCAGAGATCAGGAGTTTCTTAGGTTTGGCAGGTTACTATTGGCACTTTGTGCAGGATTTTTCACGGATTGTCGCTCCGCTTACCAGATTGATGAAGAAAGGCGTCAAGTTCGAGTGGTCCGATGCATGTGAGGAGAGTTATTTGCTCTTGAAGGAAAAGTTGACTACTGCACCGGTTCTAACTTTATCTGATGACAGTGGAGAGTTTGTGGTTTACAGCGATGCATCGAAATTGGGTCTTGGTTGTGTTTTGATGCAGCATGGCAGAGTAGTGGCGTACGGTTCCAGGCAGTTGAAACCACATGAAGTGAATTATCCTACGCATGATTTGGAGTTAGCTGCTATTGTTTTAGCCTTGAAGAGTTGGAGACACTACTTATATGGAGCTCACTGCAAGATATATACAGATAATAAGAGTCTCACTTATTTGCGCACGTAGCCAGACTTGAACATGAGACATCGCAGATGGATGAAGTTGATCAATGACTATGATTGCACCTTTGAGTATCATCCAGGGAAAGCTAATGTCGTTGCTGATGCACTCAGTCAGAAATCTGGAGCCTCATTGTTTCATGTGTGTGTGGCCAGAGTTTCCATGTTAGCAGAATTACGAGCTACGGGAGATGAGTTAGAATGGGATGATGATGGAGCCTTGTTGGCTAGCTTCCAGGTTTGATCAGTATTGGTTGATCAGGTTCGGGAAGCTCAGGATGCGGATTCCTATCTGTTGGACAAGAAGACCATGATTCGGAATGGTGTGCCAACAGAGTTTCGGTTGAGTGATGATGATACATTGCTATTCAGAGGCAGATTATGTGTACCCAAAGACGAGGGTTTAAAGAAGGAGATCTTAGACGAAGCTCATTGTTCTGCTTATGCTATGCATCTCGGCGGTACGAAGATGTTTCGTACACTTAGAGCCAATTACTGGTGGCGAAATATGAAGAGGGAGATTGCATCATATGTGAGCAGATGCCTCATTTGTCAGCAAGTGAAGGCAGAAAGGCAGAAAGCTGCGGGAAAGGTACAACCATTGGAGATTCCGGTTTGGAAGTGGGAGCACACCACCATGGATTTCGTGTATCAGTTACAGCGTACTTCAGCTTGTAATACTGGTATTTGGGTTATTGTAGACCGTTTGACGAAATCAGCTCATTTCCTTGCACTTCCAGGGAAGATTTCTGTGGGCAGGTTATTAAAGCTGTATTTGGCCGAGATTGTTCGATTACATGGTGTGCCTATATCCATTGTTTCTGACCGAGACAGTCAGTTTACTTCAGAGTTATGGTAGGCATTGCAGCGAGCCTTGTTGACCAGATTGCATTTCAGTACAGATTTCCATCCTTAGACTGATGGGCAGTCTGAGAGGACTATTCAAACCCTCGAGGATATGTTACGGTCCTGCGTATTGCAGTTTAGAGGGAATTGGGACCAACAACTACATTTGATTAATTTTGCTTACAACAACAGTTATCAGGCCAGTATTGATATGACACCGTATGAGGCTCTATACGGGAGGCAGTGTCATACTCCATTGTGTTGGAGTGAGGTAGGTGACCGATGGCTTATTGATCCTGATTTGGTGAAGAGCACTATAGAGGATATTCAGATTATCTGAGACAGACTGAAGATTGCCCAAGACCGACAAAAAAGCTATGCAGACGTGAGGAGGAAGAGTCTTGAGTTCGAGGTGGGTGATTGGGTCTTTTTTGAAATTGTCTCCTTGTCCGTATGAGATTACAGAGAGAGTTGGTGCCGTGGCTTACAGGTTAGAGTTACCTTCGGAGATGGTGAGGGTGCATGATGTTTTCCATGTCTCGATGTTGCGGAAATACATTCCAGATCCATCACATGTTTTAGCGCCATACCAGCTTCTTATCTGGGAAGATTTGACATATGTGGAGGAGCCAGTACAGATTCTCGATCGGAATGAGCAGGAGTTGAGACACAGAGTCATACCGCTTGTGAAGGTCTTACGGTAGAAACATTCAGTTGAGGAAGCCACCTGGGAGACCGAGCAGCATATGCGGGAGTAGTATCCTCATCTGTTTACTTAGCAGGTATGTAAATTTCGAGGTCGAAATTTTTGTAAGGAGGGTAGATTTGTGACGACCCGAACCAGAATTGGTATAGTAATCGGCTTAATCCGTGAGTTTTGCGAGTAATTGTGGTTTAGCGTAATTAATCGGATATGCAACTTCGTTCACGACTTAATTTTGGACACAAATTTGGTTTGGGTTTGCTCGTGGGAAATGTAGAGAATTTGATTTCGAGTTTGTGGGAGCTTTCCGAGGATGTTTTAGATAATCGAGGAATATAAAATGAATATTTGAAATTATCGCAGAGTTACTCGTGTTTATCCGTTTGAGTTTGAGTTATCCAAATTACGGATAGAGTTGATTCGCGACGTATAAATAGCCGAATAGTCGTAAAGTTATCGAAAAGTTCGAAAATGGGCTGTTTTGATCGAGTTGACCAGAGCTGGGCCGAGTTGACCGAGTCAACTGTGTTGACTTAGTGAGTCACGACTCGCCGTCGTGGTGGCTGCTGGAATACGACACGGTTGCCAGATTTCAAGGTATGGATTTGAAGCTTGTTGTTTGGGCTTTCGATTGATATATGTATGGTGTGTTTTGGTGGCGGTTTGGTTGGTTAATTTTGAACGTGAAGTTGGCCGAAATCGGGTTTAATGGTTGTTTCTACCAGATTCCGTAAGGATTCCAGCAAAGGTACAGATGGGGTATATTCTGATGATCTGAGTTGTCGCGCATATATCGTCATTTACCTGTAGTTAAGAATAATACACCAAACGGTCGTTAGAAGTCTTGACGGGTTGTTCCCGCCTTCGACTCTCCGACGCTCAAGTTAGTGTATGAAGCGTAACAAACAGTATTGGTTGAGTAACAGGCGTACCTTGTAACTGTCATAAATGTGTTGTATATATTAGTGGTTGAGTATGGGGTCTTTTGTTGCTCTTCGATGTGGGATCCTGCTTGTTTGTTCATGTTCTGTCCTGGTACCTTCCGTTTATTGTTCTGAGCGCGTGGGCTTTCGGATGGTGTTGCTTCCTTGTTTAAAGTTGAAGCCTGTATTGTTGTCTTGCGTTTGGTCTGAGCTATGTTGACTCGTTTGGAGTGACTAAGTGTGCGACATCTATGTGTTTATGGGATCACATACTTACAAGTTCCCTAAGTCCCCCAGTCAAGGGAATCAGCTCTTAATTGGGGAGTTGCAAGGCTTTGTCCATATTTTGCACACGTGGTCACTCGAAAAAAGGGGGGGGATCCTGCTAATCTCGAGTCCCCCAACTCTCCGATAAAGAGCTGATTTTGAGGTCGAGAGTGGAAGTGTCATGCCGCGATGATGCGGGCGTTTGTTGTTGTTCCGTTTATTGGGGTAGACTCTGAAACCTGATGCTGCTGTTTGGAGCCACTTTATGTGGTGACAAGTGATGTTGCTACTCGTCTCATAATAGCGCGAACGTTGTTGCTGTTCGGCTATCGGGTTGGACTCCAAAACTTGATGTTGCTGTTTGGAGCCGCTGATGTGGCGACAAGTGATGTTGCTACTCGTCTCACGATAACGCGAACATTGTTGCTGTTCGGCTATTGGGTTGGACTCTGAAACCTGATGTTGCTGTTTGGAGCCGCTTATGTGGCGACAAGTGATGTTGCTACTCGTCTCATGATAGCGCGAACGTTGTTGCTGTTCGGCTATCGGGTTGGACTCCGAAACCTGATGTTGCTGTTTGGAGCCGCTTACGTATTGGGTATTGCTCTGTCGAGTGGATGCGTAACGGGAGGTTCCAGACCTCAGTCCGTTAGCCTCGATCGATGGTGCAGGTCATGATGGTGTCAACCGTGCCTATGATAGCGTAAGCATAATTGCCACTTGCCTATCGGGTGGATGCGTAACGGGAGGTCCCAGACCTCAGTTCGTTAGCCCCGATCGATGGTGCAGGTCATGATGGTATCAACCGTGCCCATGATAGCGCAAACATAATTTCCACTTGCCTATCGGGTGGATGCGTAACGGGAGGTCCCAGACCTTAGTCCGTTAGCCCCGATTGATGGTGCAGGTCATGATGGTATCAACCGTGCCCATGATAGCGCAAGCATAATTGCCACTTGCCTATCGGGTGTACTCTGAAACGGTATTGCTGTTTTCGAAGTGGGCCTCTCTTGTCTTTTCGTATTCCGACCTTTTCGTCTTTGTAACGGTTATCTGTCGCTTGAGGTGATCGTGTGTTAGACGGTTTATTTCAGTTGTATGCTGCATGTGTGACGCTTGGCGCGTCGAATTCGAAGCGGTAGGGTAATTAATTTTGGCGGGAGCGCATGGGGCGCATGAGACACGTGTAGTAATCCTACGGATGGAAGCGCAGAAAATAAATGGTAGGCGTTTTCCTAGGGTTAGAATGGTAGCCTATAAATAGTGGTGCTTTCACTTTCACTTTTTACACTTTGCTTGTTTGAACTGAAACTCTGCGTAAACGTGCTCTTGAATCTGTGTGCTTTGTCAATCTTGGAGTGTTGCTATCTCGTGAATTCTCGTCTCATCTCTTCAAAGGTAGTGTTTTTGTTTTTGTTGCCTTCCAAAAATTGTTTTGTGGTATATGGCTTTTGTATTTGTTTTGGGTACTGGTTTTGGGGTAATTTCTGGGTTTACGTTGCTTTGTGTTGTAATGTAGAGGATTTCTGGACTTTTCTTGGGTATTGGGAAGAACAGCTTCAAGTTCTTGGGTTTTTTGTTGCTTTTTGGCTATTTTGATCGATTTGCGGGTGTTGGGAAGGGTTTGCACTTGTTTTTGCTGGGGGATTGGGGTTGCGACAGTCTATACGTTCACCCGTTTTGGCTTATGGCCCGTTTGCTTTTCTCTTAGGATCATGGAATTGGTAGCTGTATCTAGTGATGAGTCGCATTCGTCAACCCCTAGGTTCCGTGTAGGGTCCCGGGTTTCATCCCATAGTGTTTCGGACTCCTCGTTCGATAGCGTACTAAGCGTCTCCCCACTGTCCGTTAACGCCGGTAGTGCTTTGCGTAGGTCGTCGGTGCCAATCATGGAATAACCTGGGTCCAGTGTGCCGAATGCTGATGCGTCCTCCTCTTCAGGGGGATCATATGGATACGTCGCGCTCCCACGCGGTGAGCAGGCGTCTGGGGCTGCCCTCCCCGTTCTTCCTCAAGGCTGTCCTATATTGTGGCGATTGGCGGACGGCCAGGTGGTGCAGGAGCCAGAGGGGTCCCCGTCGGTGCGGGAGATCGAGCGGTGGTACCGGGACTATCACATCCCGCGTAAGGTGAAGCTGAGGGCACTTTATTAGGGTGAATCGTTCACGCGCCTTCCACGTGGCTACGTATGCGTGAGCAAGTTCCAGCTGAAGGCCGGACTGAAGCTTCCCCTCCATTCGTTCTTCCAGTACGCACGCACGATTTTCAACATCACGTTAGGCCAATGCGGGCCAACGTTGACGCATGTACTGATTGCCTTCCATAATATTTGGAAGCTGAGTGGGCTGCAGTTCTCCACACGGGCGGAGATCAGACACTTCTTCCGTTTGAAGTATTCTCCCCGTATGAAGGATAAGGGTACGATGACGGTTGAGCCTTAAACGAAGTGGTGGCTAACGAAGCCCCCTTCCTCCTCCACTGCCTGACGCCGGTATCACTGCCTTGTCTGAGGCGAATGGGAATTCGATAAGCCGGATGGCGCTTTCTCGTGCGGACGCGATCAGATACATCGAGTCCCCGAGTCCTTTCAACCGCTAGGTGTGATATTGTAGTGCCGACTAACGGTGTTTGCTCTGTTTTCTTTTGTATTCGTTCTTGCTAATATGTTTGTGCTTTTGCAGACCAGAGTTCGTATCCCCTTACCCGTTTGGAGGAGAAGCGGTTGGCGAGAATCAAGTTTGCCTTCGACCCCCATCCAGACGCGCGAAACTTCTGGGCAGCCAACCACTGGGAGCTTGTTGAACGTTGTGGTCTTTCACGCCCTCCTGATATGTATCTTCTTGTTTAGAGCGTTTGAGTAATCCGTTTGTGTATGTTGTCGAGCTGACCTGGTGTACACTGTTTGCAGCTAAGATGAAGAAGTCCAGATTCTCCACGAAGCAGGATGCTGCCCATCAGTGTATGCTAGTGCTAATGGAGAGGGCCTGACAAGCCCCCATGGTCGTTGATGACCCGAGCGGCCAGCTAGTGCAAGGTGACACTCCTCAAGGTGTCATGCAGCCCCCCAACTGCAATGAGTATCTGGACCCGGTACCATAGGGTGATGAGAAGGTTGAAGCCGTGGGCGCGGCTGTCGGAGCCCCAGCCGTCATCCCAGAGAGACAGGCTGAAGAAGTTGCCCCCCAAGCTCAAAGGGGAGAGGCCGAGCAAGCCTGAAGGGACCGCCTCCGGCAGGAGAAGGAGGCACGCAGCCAAGAGTGCGGCGAGCATCGTGTCGAGCGTGTGGACAGGCGTGTCAGCCAAGTCAAGTCTCCCACCACCCATACGGGCTCTTCGAGGAGTTCGTTTGAGGTTTCCCCCATCTGTCAGCCTAGAGAGGCGAATGAGCGCCGGTCCCAGACCTCAGCCAAGAGGCCAGATAACCAAGGCACCTCCAGTCGCCCGCAGAAGCACCCTCGTCCGTCCAACGAGCCTTCCCCTTCCATGACTGTTGTAGTGGCGGGCGAGACAGCGCTCTCATTAGAGTTCATTGCTTGTATCCAGAGCTCCATGGGTGCAGGCATTGGGTCTCTCCAGAAGTGGCGTCAGCTGGGCGCCGACTTGAGCGCATCCCTCAGTGCAGCGTTTGATACCTGCACGCAGCTCCAGCATCAGCTTTTCCTTATCAAGGGGCTCGAAGGGTCAATGCTGCAGACCACCTTGCTTTCGAAGACGAAGGCCGAAAACCGGAAACTTTAGGCTGACATGGGCAAGCTGCAGTAGGCTCTGACCAAGTCCACCGACATAGCCACTTAGAAGATCGCAAGAGTAAACGAGTTTGTGCGTGAGACCGACGAGCTGAAGAAGGACTTGGGGGAAGCGCAATCCAGGGTGGCTATCCTGGAGACTGATCTGGCTACCCTCCGATCATCTAGCAGTGTGCGTATAGCAGAGCTGGAGTGCGAGCTGGCAGAAGCCCGAGCTCATGCCATGATGGAGGAGGTCTGTCAAAGGATTGCAGAGGAGGCAGTGGCCGAGTACAAGGCCTCTTCCGAGTTTGAGAAGGTCAGGGCTGACGCAGTCCAAGCTTTCGAGGATTCGAAGGAGTTCGAGGACTTGGTTGCTGCTGAAGCCAATGTCCAATGTGAGGACTTCTCCTCACTCGTATTTCCATTTGTCAAGGTGGACGAGTTTGAGGCATGGCAGGCCGCCGAGGCGGAGAAGCTGAAGCACTCGCTGGAGGAGCCGGATGTGGAGGTAGAGGCGCCAGCTAGGGGTGACGGGCCAGTGCCTGGGGAGGGGGGAGAAGATGCTGCTGCTGGGGCCAACTAGACTATCTTTTAGTTTTGCTTTCTTTTGCTTTTGGCTTGTACTTTCGCGTCTGCGTGCGTTTGATGAATTGTACAATTTTTTGGATAATATATCTAAGTACCTTTTGTTTCGTTTACATTGCTTGCCTTATTGCGTTTGATGTATACTTATATTGCTACCGGCACTCAACAAAACGTACATATGCAAAAGTTTATAATCACTAGACTAACATGCGTAGAAAAGGTACTCAAACGCAGGTAGATGAACACTTAGTGAAAATACTTCCTTAGGTGTTGTGTGTTGTAGGGATTGCCTATCCTTCTTCCGAACATATCTTTGATGTAAAACGTACCCGGACTTGCGATTGCGTTGATGACGTAGGGTCCTTCCCATGACGGGCGTAATCCCTTGGTCTTCGTTTGAATTGCTTTCATAACCTAGTCCCCCAGTTGGAGTGGGCGCTCCTTCACACGCTGGATGAATAGTCGAGCGACTCGCTGTTTGTTCGTGGTGTTGTGAAGGTGCGCCATGTCGCGTCTCTCTTCGAGGAGGTCGTTGTCGAGTCTGAGTCCTTCACCATTGGTGGTAGGGTCATATCTTTCGATTCTTGGGCTTCTGTACGTGAGCTCGAGTGGTAGTACGGCCTCCGTTGTGAATGTGAGGCTAAACGGAGTTTCGCCTATTGCTGTCGTTGCCGTAGTATGGATTGACCATAGTATTTCGGGGAGTAAAGCGGGCCATCGTCCGTACCACACGTCCCCCTTCTCGATGAGCTCGATCTTCTTCTTGATTCCTTCCTTGATGATTTTGTTTGTTGCTTCTACTTGTCCGTTTGTTTATGAGTGTGCTGGTGATGCGAATATCAGATTGGTACCTTGCCTTTTACAGAATGCTTTGAGCTCGTCGTTGTGGAATTGCGGTCCGTTGTCGGTGATGATGTTGAGCGGGGTGCCGTAGCGACAGTAGAGGAAACACCACAGGAATCTCTTCACCTTTTCGGTTGTGATTTTGACCATTGGTTCTGCCTTGATAAACTTGGTGTGGTAGTCAATGATGATTATGATGTATTGGTATTGGCCCTTGGATTTTGGAAGCTCTCCTATGAGATCGAGTCCCCACTGAGCAAACGGAACAGGGGAGGTGAGGATCGATAAGGGAACCGCGGGCGCGTGATTCTTGTGTGCATAGAGTTGGCATTGATGGCATATCATAGTGATTGCGGTTGCGTCTGCGTGGATGGTGGGCCACCAGAATCCACAACGGAGTGCCTTTTGTGCTATGGATCGTGCTCCCGCATGGTGGCTGCATACGCCCGAATGGATTTCCCTGAGTATCTTGTCGCCCTGCTCCGGTATAACGCATTTGAGGTTGGCCCATGTCTTCCCTTGTCTGTATAGGCTGTCGTGTCGGATGCTGAAGTTGACTGCTCGGGCTATGATGTTTCGAGCCTGGGCCCGATCTGCCGGTAATTCGCCCCTTGTCTTGTACTTGATGATCGGATCCATCCAGCTGGCTGTGTGTGGTTCGATCGTGAAGATCTCTTCTGTCGTTTTGGTGATGCTTGGCTTCTTCAACACTTCCACTACTCACTGCCCTGGCTCCATATGTACAGGCGATGTTGCTAAACGGGCAAGTGCATCTGCCTTGGTGTTTCTTCCTCTCGGGATGTGGTTGATATTGAAGTACTTGAGCTTGCTTAACATTGTGCATACGAGGTTATGGTATGCCGTCATCGTATCACCATTCGTCTTGAAGTCGCCCCGAATCTGGTTGACGACTAGCTGTGAATCGCTGAAGCTGTTGATGCTCGGGGCTTCTGAGTTTCGGGCTAGCTGTAGACCGGTGATAAGAGCTTCGTATTCGGCCTCATTGTTTGTTGCTTTGAATTCGAATCTTAGCGCGTACTCGGCTCGTACACCCCCGGGCCCGGTGAGGATGATCCCTGCCCCACTGGTGTTCTTGGTGCATGACCCGTCCACGTAAAGGTTCCATGGCGATTCGGGTGTTAGGGGCTCTTCCTTGGGAGATTCCACGCTTACGGGCGGCGTCTTGAGGACGGGCTGTGTCGCTATTGGCCCTTCAACCTCCGTGTACTCGGATATGAAGTTTGCGATAGCCTGGCCCTTTATTGCTGTTCGGGGTGCGTAGTGGATGTCGTATTCGCTTAGCTCGACGGCCCATTTCGCCAGTCGACAACTGTGGTCGGGCGATTGCAATACCTGTCGCAACGGGATGTTGGTGAGGACGTGGATGCTATGGGCCTGGAAGTATGGCCCGAGTCATCTTGCAGCTGAGACGAGCACAAGTGTCACTTTCTCGATTGTAGGGTAACGGGTCTCTGGGGGTGTCATGCCATTTCCGGTAAAGAAGACTGGTAATTCGGAAGTCGTTTCTCTTCGGACCAAGGCCGAGTTGACTGCCGTTAGGAAAGCAGGTAGGTACAGGTAGAGGGCTTCTCTCTTCACGGGTCTGGACAAGAGGGGAATTAAGGTGGGGTACTGCTTGATTGATGCGAATGCTGCTTCACAGTCGGTTGTCCAGACGACGCTTCGCTTGTTTGCTGTTCGGAGGGCTTTGAAGAACGGTGCGCACTTGTCGGAATAACGGGAGATGAAGCGATTGAGGGATGCCAGTTTTCCCATGAGGCTTTGGAGTTCGACCTTGGTTGTTGATGCCTCGATGCCCTCTTTGCTGATGATATACCCTCGAAACTTTCTTGTTGTTAAGCCAAACGTACATTTGGCCGGATTCAATCGCATGTCGTTTTTGATTAAGAGTTCGAGCATAGTTCGTAGGTGTTTGGGGTGATCTGCTGCCTTGGTGCTCTTGACCAGTATGTCATCGATGTAGACCTCTACAATTTCGCCCGTCAGCCCATCAAATATGATGTTCATCAATCTTTGGTACGGGGAGCCTGCATTCTTTAGACTAAACGGCATGACTACGTAACAGTAAAGCCCCTTATCCGTAGTGAAGCAAGTTGCCTCCTAGTCTTCGGGGTTCATGAGGATTTGGTTGTATCCTGAGTATGCGTCCATCATGGACAGTAGCTCGCGCCCGGTAGTGGCGTCTACGAGCTGCTCGATTCGGGGTAACGGGAAGCTATCTTTCGGACAGGCCTTGTTCAAATTGCTGTAGTCTATGCACATGCGTCAAGATCCGTTTTGCTTCTTGACCATAATGGCGTTGGAGATCCACTTCGGATAGGCAACCTTTTGGATGAAACTGATTTTCTGCAGTCTGTTGACCTCCGTGTGTATAGCCGCATACCGTACTTAGTCATATGTGCGCCGTTTCTGCTTTACGGGCTTTGGAAGTGAGCTAATGCTGAGTTTGTGGGAGATGATGCTTGGGTCGATTCCGGGCATGTCCGTGTAGGACCATGCGAATACCTGTTGGCAGTCCGTCAAGACCTGGGTTATCCGAGCTGCCATCTCGGGCTCCAATTGCGCCCCGATGCGGATCGTGCATTCCGGGTGTTCACTTGATAGTTGTATCGTGCGTTGCCCCTCCCGCCCTTCAGCGGGTCGGATAGCGTTCAATCCGTCACGCGGGTCATCAGGTTGCTACTCTTCAAGGGAACACTCTGCCACTGCGAGCACCTCCAACTGTGTGTTGTCTTTGTCCGGTCGAACAGTTTTTTCCATGAAATCATACCCTCTGATCGTGCCAATTTCGTGGTCTGTCGTGAACTTTTCCATGAGCATGTGGCTTGCGATGATCAGCCTCAGCTTCGAGATACCCGATCGTCCGAGGATCATGTTGTAGGACGTGTGGAGGTTTATAATAACGAAGTCTGTTCTGATTTCGCTCTGAGGGGTTCCTGGTGCACCGATGCCGAATCGCATGTAGTCGCTACCCAGGGGGTAGGTGGTGTCACCAGAGAAGCTGGCGATGCTCTCGTGGTCTTGTGTAATCTTGCATTTCGGGCGCTTGAGGCCTTCGTATGCCTTTCGAAAGATGATGTTGACGGAGGCTCCGTTATCGATGAGGATGCGCCTGACTAAGTATCGATCCACCATTCCGTCAATGACGAACGAGAGCGTGATGTTCTGGCTGCCCTCTTCCTCATAGGTGAAGGTGATTGGGGGCCAATCCTTCTTGACAGCCTGGGGTGGATTTCCGGGATGTACTGCAAACACGTCCCTAGGTCGGGGTTCTTCCCGTTCCCGTGGGCATTCGACCTTCCTCTTTCCGCCCATGATGTTGTTGATGGTGCCTCTTGTTCGTATGTCCGTTACCGGGCGTTCCGCTTTCGTCGTTCGGAAGACCAGCGTTCCCTTCGTGTGTAATTGTTCGATTTCCCTGGTTAAGATTTTGCAGTCATTAGTGTTGTGGGTATTCAAATCGTGGTACATGCACCACATTCCTCTGTTGTTCCCCATGGGGGCGATGCCGGGCGCCCTAGGCATGGGCGGGCGGATTTGGCATTTGTTCTGCTTGAGCACTTCCTCGTTTGTGCCCTGGCTGATGGAGAAGACTGCGCGTCGCTGGTGTTGATCTCTGGGTGGTGGGTTTTGTAGTGGTGAGCGCTCGCAGTGCGTCTGCTGATATTTCTTGTGGTTCTTGTGTTCGCGATAGTGGTCTTCACGCTTGCGAGACGCGGTGGGCTGTGCTTTCAGAGGCAGGTTATTGGCTGTATGGGGGGATGACGGGCGATCTTGCGTGTAACCCTGCGTCTTTGGGGTCTGCGTCGTGCTCGGTCCTTGCGCTCCGTATACGTGGGTTTCTACCAGTGCCTTCTGGACGATTAGGTCGATGATCTCGTCGTACCCAAGGTAGTCCTTACTGACCATCTTCTCTACGAACGGGGTTCCTATAAGGTTCTCTAGCAACACCATTTTTGCTACGTTCTTGTCGAGGTACCTGCCTGTGTTCGCAAGGGCCCTCCACTAGTTGATGAAGCCAGATAGATTTTCTTTGTCCCCCTGACGGACCTTTAGTAGCGTGCTGGCGGTGTTGTACTTGCCTTGTAGCCGGTATCGCTTGAGGAAGCACTCCGTGAGTTCATCGAAAGAGCGGATGGATCCCGTTGGCACCTCGTAGAACCAGTTTCGTGCCTCTTCCGATAGTGTCTCCTGAAACAGGAAGCAAAGGGTTGCATCCGAGTATCGGGTACCTGCGGTGGCGGATTGATACTCATCAATGTGTGTTCGCGGGTCTCCCTTCCCGTTGAACCTGCTGATCTTTACTGTTTTGGAATATGGATCCCTGCCCTGCGCTAGGATGTCGTCTGATAAGGGACTCACACGGGGAGTGTACATTCCTTTTGGCCCGGTGTTCGTGCTCTTCTTGAGTGATATGATTTCAGCCTCCATCTCCACCATCCGTCGGAGCATGGCGCTCCCAACCGTCGTGGGTTCCTCTTCGTCATACCCCCATATCCTTTCAGGCGGCAGTGGAGGTCCTGGGACCCGGTTGTTTCACTGTCCCCATGATGGGTCTACCCTGATGGCTTGCCCTCTCGTTCCTGGCTCCTCCGTTGGTCCGAATTCTTCTCGTTAGGTCTCTTGGCTTCGGATGAACGCGTCAAGCCGATCCTCCAAGTGTTATCGGGCTTGGCATTCCTGGTCTCTCTCGGCTCGTGCCGTTTGGAGTTCTTTCACGAGGTGGGCTGCTGCTTCGTTCTCTGTTAGGTCGTTGATGCTGCTGATCGCGTCGACGGGCGCGTCTCTCGTATTTCGGCTTTCGGGTGTAACGTGGTCTGTTGCCATCTTCGCTGCTATGGTTACGGGTGGTTTACGATTGCTCGATTCCCACAGATGGCGCCAATTTTTTCTACCAGATTCGGTAAGGATTCCAGCAGAGGTACAGATAGGGTCTATTCTGATGATCCGAGCTGTCGCGCTTATATCGTCATTTACTTACAGTTAAGAATAATACACCAAACGGTTGTTAGAAGCCTTGACGGGTTGTTTCCGCCTTCGACTCTCCGAAACTCAAGTTAGTGTATGAAGCGTAACAAACAATATTGGTTGAGTAATGGGCGTATCTTGTAACTGTCATAAATGTGTTGTATATATTGGCGGTTGAGTATGGAGTCTTTTGTTGCTCTTCGATGTGGGATCCTGCTTGTTTGTTCATGTTCTGTCCTGGTACCTTTCGTTTGTTGTTCCGAGCGCGTGGGCTTTCGGATGGTGTTGCTTCCTTGTTTAAAGTTGAAGCCTGTGTTGCTGTCTTGCGTTTTGTCTGAGCTGTGTTGACCCGTTTGGAGTGACTAAGTGTGCGACATCTATGTGTTTACGGGATCACGTACTAACAATAGTGGAGGGTTTTCCGGCGGTTTTCCGATGAGGATTTTAGGTGGAAATGGTTGGGTTCGAGCTTGTGATGAAACCCCTTGAAGATAGGAGGCCGGGGTGGCCTCACAGTGGAGGATTTCGCCGGAGAAATTTTTCGGCCGGTTTGAGTTTTAGAGGCTTTCGAGGCAATTTCCGGCCACGGTGGTGGCTGGACGGTGGTGACCCTTTGAGGAAAAAGGCAAGGCTTGAGGAGAGGAAGGTTTTGGGGTCTTGGTCGCCGGGAAATCTCTCCGGTGACGGGTCAACGGCGGAGTTCTGGCGAGGCGTTGACTTTTTGAATTTTGTCAAGTTTTATGCCATTTTACTCGTAATCGCGCCCCGATCGTCGCCTTGAGGTTTTCGAGTTGATTTGAGTGATGGATTTTAAGTCGAATGTTTTGTGGAGTATATTTGAGGTTTTCGACGAGTTTTCTGGTATCCGAGTTATATATTTCCGGAAATGGTTGGTTTCCGAGGTGTGGGTCAGAGTATTGAATTGTGATTTAGATCAGTGATATTTTGTGATTATTTAGGGGATCGAGATCGTACGCTTGGCGAGGGATCTTCCGCCGGATCTCGAGATTAGCGCATCTATGCGCTGTGCTTATCTGTGAGTGGACATTTATTTACACCGTCGTAGCGAGTTCTTGGTTTCAGTATTTATTTTCAGTACAGTATTGAGATTATTTATTGTTTTGGAGGTATTGTTTTATGTTTTATTGGTGATGGCATTTACTTAGCATCGATGCATTAACTACTTAGCATCGATGCATTAACTACTCGGCTGATCGATGCATGTATGTTTTAACTAGATATTAATCAAATTTTTAAACATCCATGCATAGTAATTAATTAACTAATATATATATCGATCAATTACCTAGCTTAATTATAAATATTAGACGTACTAACAATGCAATCAATCAAACATATAATTAATTATATATATAAACGTTAAGGTTGTCAGAAATTAACTACGTACGTACGTACCTAGCCTTCACCAATATGGCGAATCGATGGTCGGAGCCGGAGATACTGCCGATTGTATGTGTGAGGAGAGAGTGAGATGATCGAGGGAGAACTGTTAATTACTTTTTTAATTGATGAGGAGAGAATGATTGAGATGGAATGAGAATGAGATGGCCCGAGCGAAGAGGAAAATAATTTGGCACAATATATAATTGTGTTTACTTAGACGACGAAGTGTCGATGCGTCGTCTAAGTAGTTACTTAGATGACGGATTATGTGTCATTTTTGTCGTCAAAGTGAGGGTGTAGATGACGCATCATCGTCTAAGTAGTTCCTTAGACGACAAAGAGTCAGTGTGTCGTCTACGTACTCACAGGGACGACGAAACATCATTTTCGTCGTCTAAGTATGACTTAGACGATGGAAAAATGTTTGAGACGGCACAATCTATTGTCGTCGTCTAAAGTCCAATTAGATGACGAAACTTAAAGATTTCGTCGTCTAAGTTGTTTTTTTCTTGTAGTGTACGTTGTTGCATATGTATCATTTTCTAATTAAAATCTACTTAATTTCTCTCAAAATAACCAAAGTATACGACCCAAACATCACTGAACAAATATTCACCTTAACTTTCATCTCAGGCATTTCATAATTAGCTAGGTAAGAGTATAAGATTATTTAAGAAAAAAAAGGGTAAGACTGTAAGAGGTGCACTATCAAATTTGATCATCAAAGTCGGGGTAGGATTTAGATTACTGGCTAATTATCTGGTTTGTACGTTTGTTTAATTTGTGGCAAATGATTGGCATACAACTAACGGCAGATCTTCAATTTGCTACACCAAATAACACCACAAATAGTCGTCAGATTCTACCGTCCAAATCTGTCAAAAAGCTAGAAATGATGATCGACAACATATATTACTCGACTTTTCAACGTCACCTGATCTTTCCTTTGGTCTAAAATATCACCTATAAGCTGGTCGGCCTTAATTCGCATTGAAAATTTGCCTTCAAAGTTGGACGAAAAAAAGAAAAAATGGTATTGTGCTCTACGTATAGCTACGTAAAAATAACAGCTTCTCCCAACTAGTTTAGTAGTCGAAACCCTCCGAAGCTTCCTCCTCTTTTCCAACTCACAGGAGGTGCGCGGTACGTACGTAGTAGTGCTAGAGCAGAAACTAATATCCAGCCCAACCCCGAGAATCAACGGGTCACCAACACCCTTTCAATTTTCATTTGCTTTCCATGTCGGCAACGCAACGTTTTTGTTCGATCTCCCAAACCAAACCACCAGTCACCTTCCACCTCCCAACAATATTGTTCGCCACCTTTCCCTCTCCACCATCCACACCCTCCCCCGATCGATCTCTCCCTTCCCACATTGCTGATCATATCTGTCTCTACCTGCTTTTCCATAACAAAACCAAAACACATATTTTCGTTTTACATCTCTCTCTACATTTCAATCCCTCAACCAACCCTACATTCACTCCTAGCTTTTCTCGATTCTCTCGCCCTTTTTTCGAGCTTAATTATCATTGCCACCGCCTCCGGACCCATTTAGGCCAAGAGTCGACACGCGCAATGGGTCGTCGTCTCCTCGCCTGCTTTGGAAAAAGTAATTCCTCCTCGGCCGCTCGCGTAAAGCACACGTCCGCTGCCACCGCGGACCTATCGGCCGAGGAGCAGAAGAGAAGCGGACCGGTGCTGGTGGAGCTGTTCTCGTCGCAGGGATGCACCACCTCTCCGGTGGCGGAGCTGCTGGCGTCGAGGCTAGGGAGGGGGGATTTTAGCGGCAGTGATGTGCCTCCGGTGGTGGTGCTGGCGTACCACGTGGACTACTGGGACTACATGGGGTGGAAGGACCCTTACGGCTCGAGCCAGTGGACCGTTCGGCAAAAGAACTACATTGAGGCCTTGAGTCTCGACACCATGTTCACGCCCCAGGTTGTGATTCAAGGTACGGCTCAATGTGTTGGCAACGATGAGATTGCTCTTCTCACCTCCGTCAAGGAAGCACCTAGATACGCCGCACCCACCTTCCAGGTTAGTTAATATTACGTTATGCTTCTTAGCTAGTTCCTCCTGGTCTTTTGTTATTTGTGAATTGAGAAGAGCTAGCTAGGGCTACTGGATCTGAAAATATATGATGATATCGTTTTATTTTTTTAAAAATGGTCCCACCGAGATTTGAACTCTGGTTACTGGATTCAGAGTCCAATGTCCTGACCACTAGACCATGAGACCGATTTTCTTGAGAATTCTGCTCGAACATAATTTCTGTGGTTAGATTTTAAGAAATGGATCCCTAGAAAGTTTGTGTGTTTATGAGCAGGCAACTTTTGAAAGACCAACTCCAGACTCGTTGCAAGTATCTCTAACGGGATCTTTAAGGACAAAGGTGGATGGCAATGGTGTCAATGTGATGGTGGCGCTCTATGAAAGTGGGTTAGTCACCGACTGCCCCTCGGGAGAGAACAAAGGACGTGTCCTGTCCAATGATTATGTTGTTCGAAAACTCGAAAAGCTCAGCATTGTCAGGGACGTCGCAGCCAAGAAGACCATTTCGGGGACTATTACCTTCCCATTGTGGGAAGGTTTCAATGCTGCAAAATGTGGGCTGGTCGTCTTCGTTCAGAACAGCTCGCATCATATTTTTGGTTCACAGAAGTTTCAGCTGCCGGAGAATTAAGAACAAGTCAGAGAGATTGAAATGCAATTCTCGTATTTGCTACTGTGCTCGGGCAAGTTGGCAGCCGGCAAAGGTCTCTGGCCTTTTTATACAGGATGTGTCGATAGTAGGTGAAGGTCCTTGTGAGAGCATGAATCGGTTCTTTACTTTTTGCAAAAAGTGTAGTTATCGGTTTTCAGGGATAGCTATATGTTAGACTATTCTGAGAAACAGATAAACTGAAATAAATAAACGATGCTATAAGTAAATGAAACAAACAACCACATATGTTTATCACTTGCATAAACTTTGCACTCAGGAATAAAAACTACATGGTCTTTACACTCGAAGGACCAAACATTTCAAAATGTAACAACTCTTCTTACAAAACTATAACTTCGATAATGGCAAAGAAATGTTCTATCCTATCTAGACTCTCGCGCTAGACTAAGAGCTATACTCCATCTTGTTTCTAAGAGATTTACAAATGAAAGATTACACAAGTTATGCCAATGAGCGTAGTTATCGCACAACTACTTCACTTGGAGAACTTCGGGTTGCTTGCACTTACCAATCAGACCTCACGGTATGCAAAATGAATATGATATGAGTTTAAAGAGTTTTATGTGAAGACTTTAAAACATAAAGATCAAACACATATACAAGCTTAAGCTTAGACTCTAGTTGAAGAAAATGAACACTTACAATTTTCTTAACCGAAATAGTCAAGAAGGCTTGTCTTTATATATACCAACTTTAAGGTCTATATGGGAATAGCCAAAAACTACTCAGCCATGTATTTGAAACAATAATTAAAAAAGTCTTTTTAATTATCAAGTTTTAAACCTCAGCCAAGAGAGCAAACTTGAATACCAAGAAAGAAAACTTGCATATCAAGAAAGCAAACTTGATGATCACACAAGAGTGATAAAGAAAGTTAATGTTTAAAGTAACATGACTTGTTTTATGTGATAGTTGTTCGAAAAGTTTTATCCCCCTAACCTTTTAACTATTGTTCAATCGAAAGCTAAGTGAATTTCCCTTATCCGCAAGTATACGGGGTCAAGTTATAGTATTTGTAAGAAGTCGAGTGTCAAACCCAAGAGGATTGACCACTATAACTTTTTAGCTTGACTCGATTTCACACTCAAATTACGGATTAACTAGACACAAGAGATGATACTAAAACTAATTAATGAAAATGTGAAAATCTATCTTAATTACCTCGCTGAGTCATTTGGTAATCTAACTATGCAAGGGGTGGTGTAACTATAATGAATGATGTTTCGATTGATGATTGTTTAACTAACTAATTGAAGTGAAAACATAAAGTAAAACAAAACAAAAAAATGAAAATGTTTTATCAGCTAGAGATATCGCCACTAGCCAACTCAATGTACCAACAATATATGTCTAAGTTATGAGTTTAGTCCGATTCACACGTGATTGTCCAATTAGTGATTTTTTCGAGTCACCAATGGTTGTGAACCGAATCTCCTAGGTCGTTAGAGCACTAGAAGTGTTCCGATCCAATATTCAAATATAAAGCAAACTGAAACTAGCATGCAACTCAATTACGAATCGTATACTAATCATACCACATGCCTAATGAGTTCAATATGTGTTCATTTATGATGAATGTGAAATGACTTTCATTCCTAAGTCTTTATTAAAGAACATGAAAGTATGTTCTAATGACTTTCATAATCAACACCTTTTAGAACATGAATTAGAAGAAGTAATGATTAGCTACAAAGTTCTTTCGAGTCAATCTAAGCTTGACCAAAGCTCCTTGAGTTATTTGGGCTTCAAGAAGGCTTTGGTCTATGCTCAAGCCCAATGAAAATCAAACCTTAATCCCATTTTCTCAAATGCAACCTAAGTCATGTTTATCTTCCTTAGGTGAGTGACTAGTTCACTTTGGTTCATTTTTAGCTTTCCTACACATATCTCAACTTAGTCATGGCTTAAGACATGAATATGAAAACATTGAATCAAGACCAAACATGCAAACTGTGACGACCCAGAACAGAATCAGCAGAGGAGTTAGCATAATCTACGAGGTTATCGCGTAGTCGCAGATTTACGACAGTTATTTGAATCGCCAGACTTGTTAACGACTAAATCATTGGCCAAGAATTGGAGTTGAGTCTCTTCTCGAGAGTCGTTGTACGTATGATTTCGAGTTCGTGGGCGGTTCCGGATCGCTATTTGGACGACCGAGGAATAAATGATGAATATTTAAAGTTTCGACGTAATCGGATTTAAATAGTGATGCTCTTGGCGACTAAATTACCGGATGAGAATTTGATTTCGGATTCTTCACGGAAGTTGTTGAGAATTTAATTTTGAGCTCGTGGGAACTTCCGGAGGATTATTCCGAGGTACGAAGATTAAGTTGTGAATATTTCCGATTGTTGATAATTTAGTCGATTTAAGAATGTGTTTGGGTTGAACAGTTGACTTTTTATCAGATTTGCCGATGTGTTTGACTTCGGGTGATAATTGAAGAATACGTCAAGTTGAGTTTGTTGCCGCGAGAATTATTGGAATCGGAATTACGACGAAGAAGTTACGTGTGTTTGAAGTTTGTCCAAAAGATAATTACGAAGTTTCCATTTTAGGAAAGCTATAAATAGTGAACTTGCCTGTTTTGGAAAGTCAAAAGGAAGCATTAATGTGTTCACCGAGTTGACTGAGTCAACTCGGTGGAGAGAGGAAATGTGCGACGGCTCACGGCGACTCCACGGCGGTGATGCTCCTTCCGGCCACCCCAAGGCACGGGGTTGGCCTTGTTCGACTCGCCACAGTCTCCTCTTGAAGACTCCGGCCACCGTTCACGGCGAGGTGGACGGTGGAGGGAGGAAAATCCGGCCAAAATTCAAGAAAAATTGGGGATTTCGGGTTCAATGATTCCGGTAGAATTGAACTACAAAAAGGACTGGGTTTTGTAGCTCTCCTCACCTACAAGCTACCATGTAAGTTTGGTGATCTAATTTTGATTGTGCTTGGAGAATTTTGGATTTGAAATTTGTGAGGCAATTCAGTTTTGCTTGAAATTGGACTAGTTAGAGTGAGAATTGGCCTTTGTTGCAATTGACAAAGTTGCTCAGTGGGTGATTTTGAGTGGAATAGAGGTTACTCTGCCGAGAAATTTTAAGTTCGGGTGGTGGCGCCGCCGCCAGCGGTGGTCAACAGTCAAACTTTGACTTTTGGAGTTTTCGACAAGTTGCATGTCATTTCACTCGAAATCGCGCCCCGATCGCAGTGGGGAGGTTCGTTTTTCGAAATGAGCGTCCGAAAGTACAGCGAGGTATTGAGGTGTGAATATCGGATTTTCGACGATTCGTCGTATTCGGATTATGTGTTTCCGAGAACGGTGGTTTCTCGTGATTTGTTTTGAATTGTCGAGTTATGACTTTGAGATATGAATTTTGTGATTATTCAGGGGTTCGTGATCGTTTGTTTGGCGAGGGACTTTCTGCCGGCTCACGGGTTAACGCGAACTGCGTTACGCTAGTCTGTGAGTGGACATTTCTTTTCACGGATTGATTGCGAGTCTTTTATATACGTTTTACGAACTTAAGCATGCAGATTGATTATGATTTTACGAGCATGTGTTTTACGATTATGCATATACGAATATACGTATACGAATATACATATGTACATATTATGTTTTATGCATGTGCATGGAAAGGATTTATGATTTGGTTTACACAGAGTACAGTCTCAGTATATGTTGTGGTATCGATACACATTGGCTTCTCGGCTGATCCCCGAGTACGCTCCGGGGGGGACAGATATCCTGACCCGAGGCCTTTCTGGCTAGGAATCACGTGTGGGTCTGGGATCCCGTGATTCAGACTGTGCTATCACGTGGTAGTCCACGAGAGACTCCGCGATATATTTACGTTGCATGCTCTGTACGTGGGTGGTAGTCAACGTCTCCTCACGTACCATTTGATTTTCATGCATTTGACTCGCATATGATTTTCTACGTATATATTACTTGGTGAAAGACATTTATTTTCGTCCACTCACTCTAATAGTTTTCATGTCTTTCCCTTGGGATTTTCGGTTTCCGTGCCCAGTTTGCAGTTCGAATTCTGGTGTCGCACGTCGTGGTTGGAGGCATAGTACTCGAGCTACCTAGCTTGCTTCTTCCAGTAGGTTTATTGTTCTACCTACTGTGGTATACGTATATGATTATACATTAGAGGTCGCTCTGAGTATTCTGTTGTATATTTTATACGATTTTACTCCGGATTTCAGTAAAGTACAGATATATTTATTATTTTTCATTATTATTGATATGTTGAGAAATCTGGATGGGATTGGTGCCCACGGTTTGATTTTTGTGGCATAGGATGAAGTGCATTTTCCACGTGCAGGTAATGGTAATTCCACGTTAGTAACGAAACTCTGCCGAAATTTTGAAAGATTTTTGTTGGTTCGTGTTTTCGAAGGGGTTCGATTCCGGTTTAGGCAACTAAATCGAGGTTGGGTCCTTTCACAAACATAATACAATTACATTACAAGCTATCAAACACATTCATAACATGTAGTCGCACTAAACCAAATCCAATTCCATAACTCAAAACATAGTTGTATGTACATCAAATTGGCTAGGGCTCTTCCAAAAGGAAACTACACTACAAGAAAACTGCACCTAGACCACGGACCATTTCCGTTGTCTAGGTGCAGTTTTCAGTCGTTTAAGTACTTGGACGACGGAATCTCCGTCGTCCAAGGTCCGTGCTCCAAGTGCTGTCGTCCAAGAACCTGGACGACGGAGATTTAGTGCTCCGTCGTCCAAGATCACTTGGACCGCGGACATTATCCGTGGCCCATGTATGCACCTGGACGACGGAAACTCTAAGTCTCCGTCGTCCAGGTAACTACATGGGCCACGGAGATTGCTCGTTTCTCCGTGGCCCATGTATGCACCTGGACGACGGAAACTCTAAGTCTCCGTCGTCCAGGTGCATACATGGGCCACGGAGTAACGAGCAATCTCCGTGGCCCATGTAGTCACCTGGACGACGGAGACTTAGAGTTTCCGTCGTCCAGGTGCATACATGGGCCACGGAGAAACGAGCAATCTTCGTGGCCCATGTAGTCACCTGGACGACGGATACTTGGAGTTTCCGTCGTCCAGGTGAACACCTGGGCCACGGAGAACGACAGGGTTTAGGGTTTAGGGGTTAGGGGTTTAGGGTTAGGTTTAGGGTTTTGTACCTGGACGACGGAGAACATAATCTCCGTCGTCCAAGTGACTATTTAATTTAAAAAAAAAATTGAAATTAAATATTATTAATTTAATTTATTATTAATTTAATTTAAATAATGAAAAATAGTCGAAAATAATTAATGAAACTAAATTTTTAATATTAAATAATTAATTAATTTGTACATATATACACATCCAAATAAAAAACCCAGAAAAATTATATAATATTGTTCGGAACTCGGAAATAAAGAAACACGATAATTAACTAGCTAGCTAATACACTAGAGGAGCAGATGCGCCGCCGAGTCCTCCGCCTCCAGCCGGGTCGTTGTCGTCGGGGTGTGGGTTCGGAGGAGGTTGACATACTTCTCGATTTTGTTGCATGAGGGCGATGAGTTGGGCTATTTGTGCTTGTTGTTCGTGAAGTCTTTGCCGCATTGACTCATTCTCCTCTCGTGCCAGTCGAGCCTCTTGAATGGCTGCTTCGACGGCCGCAGCCTGGCTCCTTCTCCGCTGCCCCGAACCTCCCGTAGATGATGAGCCGGAGGTCGTCAACAAATCTCATACCACCCTAGGCCCAAAGTGCCTAACCTCCTTGCCAGCTCTACGACCGTAGACCTCATCCGCGATTGCAATTTGGCTCTCTAAGGATAGAGGAGGCAGGTCTTCCGGCGGCACATCTGGGAACGCAAGCTGAGTGTTAGCCAACTCTTCATGCGCACGCTCTATCGCCCTTGCATACAAAAGAATAATTAATTTATTATAATGAAATCATATTTAAATAATAATTACTATAATTAAAAGCACATATATATATCACTTACGCCGCATTGACTCGCTTCATTATCGAGCCCTGGCGTCACGTACGCGCTTACGCTTGCATCAAGATAAGGGTGTTTGGAGCCCTTATCCTTGTGCTCCTTGGCTATTTGAATGAACTGCTTGGCGCCAGTAGTATGGTGTTTCTCCTTCTTCCCCCGGTTGGCTTTGTTGACAACGGAGAATTTCTGTTACACAAGATAATTAAATCATTAAAAAATGAATAACTACAATTTAAATAATTCAATTATCTTAATTGAAATAAAATAAATAAATTAATACCTTAAATTGTTCATCGGCAAAGTGGTTACACAACCACTCCCACTCATCTTCTCTCTCCCCTTGCAGCTCTACCGGGGGAGACACGGGACCGACATCTTGGAAGTACTTATGGAGCTTGTACTTCCAATCTTTGTAGATGGAGTTGGCGGTTTGGTTGATATGCCTCAACATAGCTGGTGTCGGATCCACGTCAAATTGTTCCTATCAAAAATAAATAGAAAATTATAATCGTATATATTATGAAATTTTAACTAATATTAACAATATTATATAATAACTAAATTGGACGTATTACGTACCAAAAGATCTTTGAAGACTTTCGCCTTCTCATGATCCGGCGCCTCCTTCCAAGTAGGGGCAGTGATACGAACCCGGTTACGGATGATTGACCATATCCCATGCGCCGAGAGACTTGCTAGCTGAGCTGTGGGAGGGCCACCGGTGAATTCGTCATACGGCAAGTCGATCTTTTTACCGGTCGCCTTGCAAATACGCTCCGCTTTGCCCCCTTTAACGAGACCCCGAGTCCTTTTCGGTTCCGGGTCAGTAGGGGCCCTCCTTTGCCTACGGCGGGCGCTGTACATGATTGATTCGGCGGTCGAGGACGCCTAAGTACTTCCCGTTGAATGGGTACCGGGCGTCGGAGATTGGAAAGGGTCGACGTCATCACCGCTCGAGATGAATGGGGGAGCGGGAATTTCCCCAGAGGGCGCTACGGACGGACCAGATGATCCGTCCGGATTGAGAGCGTCGTTGCCCTCCTGTTGAACCCAACCGACTTGGGCCGCCAACATTCGGAGCATCTCATCTTCTGCCTCCTGTTGGGCTTTCTTCTTGCCGGATGTCGTCTTTGGCGGAGCCATTTAAACCTAAGAGTACAGTGTTAAAATACCTACTTACCATAATAATTACAACTTAAAAATTTACGCTAATTAATTAAGTACGTTTAAGATTTAAATAGAGTACACTAGCTTGGCATTTTCGGTCGTTCAATGGACGTGCGACCCGCGCGATAAAGTGTAAATTTTCAATTAATCAGCCTTGGTTAAATCGAAAAACATGGCCAGTTAGGGATAGAGATAACGCGAGAGGCAGGACTAATTTCGACAAAAGTCTTTCTTAGTCCAAATCCTGTCACCAGTCATAACCCGTTTCTAGACACCATGTCCGACATTCGGCCAAGTTTTCGAAAATTTACACTCCCTTAAGTCCTTTTCAAACTCCGCCCTCAACCTCGTGTCCATAACTTCACTTAGGTTATGGTGTGCGGTGATGAAATCCACACATCACGAGGGGTTAAGGAGATAAGCTAGGAAAAGAGGCGCCATCTATTCCAAGGAGTGCGACTTAATTACACCAAGCCTATGTACTAAATTTAAATCGAACACGTACTACTAATTAATTTACTAAAAAATACACGTAATTACATGCAATAATTTATTTTCCATTTAGCATTCAATAATTAACCATTTAATTAATTAATAACAATAATTATTTATTTAATTAATTAATAACAATAATTAATCATTTATTTAATTAATAACAATAAATTTACAATTATTCATTTAATTAGTATTAAATAACAATAATTATGATTTAATTAATTAATAACAACAATTAATCATTTATTAAATATTTAAAACTAATTACTAAATTAATTTCTACTAATTAATTATATTTAGAATTTAATTAATTAATTAAATGAAAATCATTTAAATAAGGGAAAAATAGAAATTTACCGAATCGGAGTTTTCGAGAATATCGCCAGAGTTGTGTCGTCGGAGAGGAGGATCGAACCACGCCGGAGTTATGTTGTCGGAGCGTCGTCGCCGGAGGAGAATCGCCGGAATTTGAGAAAGAGAGAGAGGAGAGGAGAGATAGGATTATAAGGGATGAGGAAAAGAAGATGAGCCGCACTCTATTTATAGAGTTTCACTTAGACGACGGAGCACTATTCTCCGTCGTCTAAGTTCACCTGGACGACGGAAACAGTGTCTTCCGTCGTCTAGGTGACGGTTTCAAAAAAATTCAAGCGGCGCCAATTAATGGGCGGGACGCTCTGAACCGCCATAATTTTTGACTTAGACGACGGAGAATGAATTCTCCGTCGTCTAAGTGAAAATTCAAGCGTTCCCAAAAACGGAAGCGGTAAATTGAACCGCCATAATTTTGGACTTGGACGACGGAGAATGATCATCTCCGTCGTCCAAGGGAAAATTACATGAAAAAAATAAACAAAAAAAAATTTGAACCGCCATGATTTTTGAACCTGGACGACGGATATGGTCATTCACTTGGAATTTTCCGTCGTCCAGGTTCAAATTACGTAAAAAAAAATTTAAAAATAATTCGCTAGGAATTTAGCGATCTGTCATTCGAGTGAAATAGTCGTACAATATCGATGAACGTATCGTATATATGAACAGTTAAATTTGAACCGCCGATTAATTTTACGTATTGAAACATGTTAAGTATCGACTAATCTTTACGACTTAAGTGTTCATGAGTAGACGCTCATTTGCAGCAGAGTATTAACGAAATTGAATTTGGACAAAACAACCATTGGATATGTTCGTCGTAACATAATATATAATTGTCTTCAAAGGACCATAAAATAATAAGTTCGGGAAGGGTTTGATCGGCACAGTCAACCGCAAAACCGATAATTTCACAAACTGGAAACGTGGATACAAGGCATTTCGCAACTCCGATTTTCGAACTGTCGAAGCTCACACACCAAGAATTGTTTACTCTAAAGTCTTGATGAAAAGACTTTGCATTGGAAGAAGGTCTACATGGTCGTTGTCTTAGAAAAAATTACGATATCTGCACCTGGACGACGGAAATGAGCGTTTCCGTCATTCAGGTAATCACCTGGACGACGGATATGAAGTTATCCGTCGTCCAGGTTCTAACCTGGACGATGGAGAATGACGTTCTCCGTCGTCCAGGTGCATAGACCCTGAATTCAGGGGTTAGGGCCTTACAGTTTAGGGTTTAGGGTTTGTGAACTTGGACGACGGATAATGACCATATCCGTTGTCCTAGTATGTACCTGGACGACGGATAATGACCATTCTCCGTCGTCCAAGTTCTAAACCCCGATTTCAGGGGTTAGGGCCTTAGGGTTTACGGTTTAGGTCGTCCCCGGTCATTTGTGTGTCCGTTCAATTATTCTGATTCAAAAATATAATTAAAAAATTGATCGATCGATCCGAACTGCTAGATTTAGGGTCAAGGATTTAGCTAGGGTACGTTTAATTTATATGAGATTGAGATTTGGCGCCAATATTTATTAATTTCTCCGTTGTCCAGGATATATAATTCGGATTAATTTCTTACCATAAACCGGCTTCGATCATATATATATTACAATAATTACAGTAATTAATTACCAATTAATCTCCCTCGTCGTATGACCGTACTCTTCGTCATAATCATCATCGTCCTCATCCCCGTTAGTCGACGGCTCATCCTCGTCATCGTACTCAACATCGTCCGACAAATAACCTGAGTCCTCGTCCGCGTCCTCTTCCTACTCGTCTTGTTCATCTACCTCATCGATAATCTCATCTTCAGTTAGATCTGTACAACCATCAGGCATGGGTAACCGTTCACCATCTTGAACCAGGTCCATTATATCGGAGCGGACCATAGAAATATTAGGCTCTTGATAGGCAGGAATGTCTCTTTCTGGTTCAGCAGCATCTTCAATCGTCGCCGGTGTCCCTTCAATTGTCTCTGTATTCCATATTCCTCGGTGAGAGATATGGTTCACTATTTTCCACCCTTCACCGGCTTTCGGATCGTCGAGATAGAACACCTGCCGAACTAAGGTGGCGAGAGCGAAAGGCTCATCCTCATACCAGCGCGAGTTTGTATCGACTGATAATAGTCCCAGGTCTTCCTTTGTACGCTTGAACCATCTGCACTTGAATAGGAAAACGTTGACATCATTCCCGCAACATAGCTGAACCACGTATACAATAGCCCCGTAATATAGATCATTGTCTTTCCCAACCGCTACCCCACTGTTTTGTGTTCTTCTTCCTTCGTCTCGGGCCAATGAATGGAACTTTACACCGTTCACAAAACATCCGGGATAAATATAGTGTTTAACCGGCTTCCCTGCTAGCAAATGCTTTGGCCATGACCACCACCCTCCGTGGTTATCAGATTTTTGCAGATCAATCATCTGCGAAAAAGGGCAAATTAATATAAGGGTTTACTTTCTACAAACATGAGCGATATGTATTTAAATAATTAATACCGAGTCGTACGTACGTACCCATTGGAAGAAATAATCAGGAAACTTCTTCTTAACCATTTTCTCAATCCACGCCGAACTCTTGTTTTGATTTAACGCCTGAAGCCTCTCCCTGTATGACAACATGTACGGCTCAACTTCGTCACAGTCTCGCAACACTACCCAATGTGCCTCAATAAGTTCTTCCTGTGTTAACGATTCCTTTAATACTCCTCTAAACGGTCGGACGACATTGGTGACGACAGAAAGATTGATGCGGGCACTGCGATCGGAGGCAGTGGGAGGGGGTGGATCTTTGAGGTACCTGTTGCAGTAAGTAACACACTCATGCATTAGGTATGTCTCTGCTATGGAGCCATCCGGGGCCGACCTGTTTTTGAGGAATGACTTATACTGTCCAAGCTGTCTACAAAATCAAACGTACACATTACATAAGTACATATAGCTAGCTAGTATATATATAATCTCCAGTGGAACAAATTAATTAATTAGTTGTACGTAACTTTCTTGAGGATACATCCAAGTGTACTGGACCAGACCAGAAATGAGCACCTGCTCGGGCAGGTGGATCATTAGGTGAATCATGATGTCAAAGAAAGCAGGGGGGAAAATCCTCTCTAGTTTGCAAATGATGTGCACAATTTGTTGTTGCAATTCCACCACATCTGACTTCTTTAATTCTCTGGCGCATAACCTCTGCCACCACCTACACAATGCTACTATTGGTTCTACGACGTCCCGAGGCAAGTATGGTCGAATTACCATTGGAATCAGACGTTGCAGCATAACGTGATAGTCATGTGTCTTTAGACTAACAAACTTATGTTGCACCTTGTCCACTGCTCCAGTTATAGTAGCTGCATACGTAGCCGGATAAAGAACGCCCTTAAACCAGTGAAATACAGAACGTCTAAGCGTCGGCTTCACTGTGTATGGTGCATCTGGCATCTTGTTGTACACTCTTTTCCTATCCCTCCTCAACCACAAGGGACGACGTAGATTCATTGATTCCAAATCTTTGCGCGCTTTGGGAGTATCTTTAGTCTTGAACTTAATACCGAGAATTGTTCCCACCACACTGTCACACACATTCTTTTCTATGTGCATCGCGTCCAAGTTGTTCCTCAGCTTCAACTTCGACCAGTAAGGGAGTTCAAAGAATATACTCTTGTGATCCCAATAGCTCAGATCATGTGGAGAAATTGGATTGCATTTCTTTACATCTGCGTCATTGCTCAACACACCAAAGTCGAAATAGCTCAACCTCTCTAAAATCTCTTCGCCCGACCAACTACGGGGTTTAGGATTGTTCTCTACCGTACCGTCGAAATAAGCTTCATCCTGTCGCCACGGGTGGTCGTGAGGAAGCCATCTACGGTGACCCAAGTAACACACCTTCCCCGCGTGCCAACTAGAGTTCACGTCGTCCAAACATATAGGACATCCATTATATCCTTTTGTCCTGCAGGCTGCCAACATCCCATAAGCTGGAAAATCGCTGATCGTCCACATTACGGCAGCCCTCATCGTGAACATCGTGTCAGTGAATTTGTCATAAGTTGGGACTCCATTTTCCCACAACAGTTTCAGCTCGTCGATCAAAGGTCTGAGGTAGACATCTAAGCACTTCGATGGAGATTTAGGACCTGGAATTAGTACGGTAAGGAAATTAAATTCCTTGTTCATGCACATCCACGGAGGCAAGTTGTACGGCATCAGAATAACTGGCCAAGTGCTGACGACGGAGCTATTACTTCCCCAAGGATTGAATCCGTCTATAGATAGGCCGAGTCTAACATTTCTAACCTCTGAAGCAAAGTCTCCAAATTCTCTGTCGAAATGTTTGAAACCCTCCCCATCCGCGGCGTGTCGCAGGACATCGTCATCTATTCGCTTTTCTGCGTACCATCGCATCGCCTCTGTTGTGTGTAGAGACATGTACAGGCGCTGCAATCTGGGAATCAAGGGAAAATATCGAACAACTTTCACAGGAATTCTCTTTTTCGAACTCTTCCTATTCAACTGGAATCTGCACTGGCCACATACGGGACAATAGTCCAACTCTTTGTACTCTTTGTAAAATAGCACACAATCATTCGGACATGCCTCAATTATCCCGTAATTTAGGCCGAGGCTGCTCAGGATATTTCTAACCTTATAATGAGATTTAGGAAGATTGTGATCATCAGGGAGCAACTTACATATTTGCTCCTGAATTTCGTCAAAAGCACTCACTGACATTTTGTGCTTCACTTTTATCTTCATTTGCTCCATCACATATTGCAACACATTCTCTCGACATCCAGGGAACACCGGGGTCTGCGCTTCAAGTAGTATCCGGTTGTACTTTTCCATCTCACTGGTGTCAGTGGCCAAGCTAGCTGCGGGGAATGTGTCATCATGCTCATTAGTGGTACTGTAACCTCCGTCTTGGTGTTGGTGTCCACTATGACTACATCTCGGAAACGCATCATGGACCAAATCTGCAGTTGGGTTGCAAGCTGGGGGTCCGGCACCACTGCCGCTAGATGAGGCACCATGGTAACTGTACCCTGAGCTGAAGTCTGCTGCGCTGAACTCTACTGCTTCACCATGCTCGCTCCATGTAGTGTAACTCCACATCATACCATTTTCGTACAGGTGTTGCACCATAACATTAACCTCTGCATACTGACAATTAAGACATTTCTGACACGGACACCTGAAACGTTTCTTTCCCTAACCATATTCTATCGCAAAATTCACAAATTCGCTAATTCCATCCATATACCGGACATCACATCTATTCTTCAACTTCATCCAACTCTTGTCCATACTGCTACAAAATATTATAATTAATTAATTATTACATATATATATATTTGTCCATTAATTTACGCTTAATTATACGTACTCGATCTACATCGATCCATCAATTACGTACGTACGTAATTTAATCGATCTGTACATATATATATAGCTAACATCCTTGCATGTATGTACGTACGTTTTCACTAAATATATATTAATTAAGCAAATTTTAACTGCGTACGTACGTACCTGCTGGCCTTCTCGATATCTGTACGTTAATTAAGCTACCTAGCTAGTCAGCGGAGATCCCTTATCGATCCTGATTCTTCTCGATCAGCCTTCTAGCTAGCTAGCTCCCTTCTCCTTCTCCCTTCTCCTTCAATTCTTCTTCAAATGGAATGAAGAGATCGAGGCCAGGAATGAATTCAGTTTGGCATCGGGCTTATATAATGCTTCACTTAGACGACGGAGGTGTCGGTACGTCGTCTAAGTGGAAGTACGTTACGTACTCGGACGACGGCGTGTCGGTCCGTCCTCCAGGTAATCACCTGGACGACGGAGAATACCATCTCCGTCGTCCAGGTGATCACCTGGAGGACGGAGAAGACTCCGAGGTCCAGGTGATCACCTGGACGACGGATAATGACGTTTCCGTCGTTCAGGTGATCACCTGGACGACGGAAAAGACTCCGTGTTCCAGGTGACCACATGGAGGACGGAGATGGGATTCTCCGTCGTCCAGGTGGTACTTGGACCACAGAGTCTTTTCCGTCGTCCAGGTGTCACTTGGACCACGGAACAATTACGTTTCCGTGGTCTAAGTGTTGTTTTCTTGTAGTGCTACTCACTACACATAGCAACAATGGAGTCTAGATACATAGATAGGAGACAATATGTACAAGAAATAACCAAAGAGTCCATTAAGCAAAGCCTCCAAGCTCTTCAAGTCCTTTCTTCACTTTTTGCTCATTTCTTGCTTTTTGTCTCCAACAAAGATAATGAACCCACTTTAGGCTAGGGTGAAGATGGTAGAGATGAGAGTATGGTGGTGCTGATAGAGGTTCCTAGGCATTTTAGTGGTGCTAGAATGAGTTTTAGAGGTAGAGAAGAGAGCTAGAGGGTTGAGTATGGATGGGGGCTATAGAGAGAGACTACAACTCTATAAAAATGAAAAGGTGAAGGGATCTATGTTTGTAGACAAGGAGGAGCTCGACCCTACTGGATTAAAAGAAATATTTTTGGTGTTTAAAATTCAAAAATAGATGTTAGACATGATCCACAATTTAATGCTTTAAGTGGGCTAAAAGGTGTGATTAACCCAAGTCACATGACTTGCATGTGCATCCATCTTCTCCAAATACTCCCAAGTGGGCTTGGGTCTTGAGGCCTTGGCCCAACATGACTTGACCTGGCCATTGACCGGTGAAGACTTGCCATAGTTGACTATTGGAGTTGGCCATTGACCAGTCGTTGACTTTTCGACTTTTTCTCAATTTTGCTCAATCTTCTCCAAAAGCTTAGGAAACTTGCTTGACTTCTCCGAAACGTGATTAGATTTTATCTTTAAGCACATTTTCATGTCATCTCTCCATTTCCTAGCATAACAAGGAAACATAATAAAAATGATGCTTTATTAATAAATGGCAAGCAATAAACATGGAGTTAGAGACATAATTAGAACATAATTATGGGGCTAACAAACTACTTCACACTTAGACTTTGCTTGTCCTCAAGCAAATAAAGTAGAAAATAAAACAAACTAAGCTAGACTCAAAGCGCAAAAGAAAACACAAGATCACACTCAAGCATGTAAGTGTCCCGAATTAGTGATTATTTCCTCCCAAAGAAGCATGGCTAATGGACTAAACTTTTCTTAAGCATAATTAAAATATGGAATTCATGCATGTCTAATAAGCCAAAAATGCTACATGTAAAACCAAATGCATGTATTGAGATGTATTTAAACTAACATGTCCCTAATCATCTAACTCACAAGAAATCACTCAATGTACTCAAGTGTTTAGAGGGTTAGTGTTTGCACTCAAAAATCAAATTGATCACATGTTTTACATAGACTTGCTCTTCAACCAATTACTCCAACCATTCCACACACAAGAGTTTTAAATCTAGAGGACTTTTATTTAGGTTGTAATGGGGATTTTAGGAAGGGGGGTTTAATTGAAAGAAATAGATAGGATAATCAAAAACCAAGGAACCTAGCAAACAATTCATAAGTTGAAGTACCTCTAAACTACTCGTAAATGCTACTATTTTCCTTTTTCAATTAAAACCACTTATTCTTTATATACAACACACTATTTTTGTGAAATTTTTTCTCTTTTCTATATATATTTTTTTCTTTTCCTTTCTTTGGTACTGTTTTTCCATGTTTTTTTTTTCTCTTTTCTCTTTTTTCTTTTTTGACTACTAAATAACTACACAAGAAAATGACCAACACAAGACCTTCTTCACCTCACACTTATCTCTTGACATTCTTTGTAACACTAAGACCATATCCTAATAGGAGTTCAGCATTGCTTGCTCGATCACCTAGTTACGGGTAGGATAAGTGTTTAAGCTAGGTATAATTTTGTGGTGCTCATGAAATAAAAGGCTAAATAATATATGACTCAAATTGCCTCACTAAAAGATATATACATCATAGGTTCGAAAAGTAATTTGGCCATGGTGGTAATCCTAATGCCTCTATCATCTTTGAAAACTACTCATGTTTCGAAAAAATATTTTGCACGGCTTAAAGCAAGTTCTAGATCAGACATAACCAATTGATATCACACATGAAAGAATAAGTGCATTAAATAAACTAGCCATGCAAAATTTGGCTCAAAATCTCACCTAGGCAATGATAGCTTTGAAACATGTTAATCCTTATTTTTCTCACATGCACACATTTTGAGGGACATGCTTTTCAACCGATTAAAAATACATTATTTTCATTTGTTTTCACTCATGCTTAAAATCATATAATCCATTAGCCAAAACGTCAATTTCATTATCGAGAACTATTATTAGGAAACAAATATACCAAAGCACACATATGTTTGCATTATATTTTCTCAAAATTTTCAATTTTTTATGAATTTTCAAATAAGGACTGATAATGACTTAGCCGCCTACCTCACACTTTAGAATCAAATTGTCCTCAATTTTCATCAAGCTACATAGTAAACAAAAATATGCACAAGGTAACAAGATATCATCATTTCATAATATTATTCCACTAACACATGTTCTCCTAGGCATAGCAACTAGCATGCATTCGCACTTAAATGGCCATATAATCTCTAAGAAATAATGAAACTATTAGAGTCCTATCAACCACAATTGGGGACATGCATACTAATCATCACATTTAAAAGA
The DNA here is from genome assembly GCA_946800695.1 of Geum urbanum. Classification (NCBI taxonomy): domain Eukaryota; kingdom Viridiplantae; phylum Streptophyta; class Magnoliopsida; order Rosales; family Rosaceae; genus Geum; species Geum urbanum. The sequence continues at coordinate 67,701,992 of OX326998.1, read as the reverse complement.
AAAACAACATTGTAATCAAGCATAGAACATGAGGGGACTTCACACAACTTTAAACACCTTAGCAAAGAATAATCAAAAACTTAGATATGCATCATATTCAAAGCATCAAGAATCTCATCATGTATCACACAAGATCACCACAAGCTAACAATAACTCAAAGAAATACACCAATCATGAATAGGTTGCTCCCTCATGGAACAAGAGTGAGCCATCAAGACATTGCAAGGCTAACAACCCTTGGAAGATGTTTACCCTTGGGGATGAGAGTTAAACCTGAGCATCCTAACGCAGAATCATTCTTAAACATATCTATGTCAAGAAAGTAAGTAAATAGAGTAGAGAGAAAGAGGATGTAAACGCTTTGAAGACCGCCGACAAGCTCCATATGAATGAGTATGTAAACCAACGAAGACCAAGTTAGGTCTCGTCATCTAATGGTGCATGCGGGTTGGTCATAAGTCTCTAAATATGCTCTCGAACTTGTCTTGGCCTCAAGGTATTGCTCTATGCTCCATGCCTCAAAGTCCCAAGCTCTTAGTCTTCAAAATAGGCTTGAAAAACTTGAAATGGGAAAAGACCTTCGATGGATCAAAGGAATGCTTTAATCCATCGAGGCAGGGCCTCTAATGCAAAACAGCAGGTATCCTTTGATGGGTTGAGAGATTTTCCTTCAATGGATCGAAGGAGTGCCTCTGGTTTGCACTACTCCAGCATTTTCAGAAAATTTTGCCATTCTTAAAGTTCTTGTCTTCCATCCCCATTTCACGATATTCTACACTCCTCCAACCTCACACTTATTCTTCTAACATGCCAATAGTATCCGACCATCATGGATTGTATTTTAAGGATGTAAACATAGTCCATGAAGGGATGAGTAGGTCAAGCCATCATGGTTGGATCCTTAAAGTGATAGACCTCCGCATGCCACTTTGTGTTTGGCTCGAAAGCCTAAATTTGTGTCTTATGGAACTTGATTCTTGAAAGTTCTCCCATTCTTTAAATTCATTAAATGAACGACTCCTTGAGGACATAGCTCAAACAACTTGTAATTAGCACTCCTCAAAGGATTAAGACTTTTCAAGGTGACCTTGCTATACCAACTACCAATGCCGGTTTCTCAAGCTTGTTCGGCTTAAATTTGTTTTCATTTTCCTTTTTTTTCTCTGCTCTTGTGTTACGACCCGAACCGAAATCACGCACTTATCTGATCGTGTTACGTGTTATCGCAAAATTTATTACGCTATTATGGTTGTTAACAACTTTTTCTCTTGGCGAGAATTTGATTTGACTTTCTTCATGAGAGTTGTAGAGTATTTAATTTAGAGCTTATAGGAAATTTCAGGGAATTTTTTTGGATAAGTGAGCTATTTTTAATGATTATCGAAAGTCAGTAGAAGTAATTATTAAAATCTTTTAATTTTAAATGTTGATTTAATTTGGGTCATCCGATCTTTATCAGGATGATTCTGGACCTTTGATTTGAGCTAGCAACTTATACAGTATGTTTTTAAAGCATTTATTCAGAGGCTTGCTTTGTGATGATTTGTTTAGTTTGCATCGATGCTCTAGCAATTCGAATGATCACCAGATAGTTGGTTAGGGGAGGTTAGGTGGCCTCGTCTAACCCAAATCAACTCAGGTTAGGGGGCCTGGGGACGATCCAGTCACATATTGCATATTTTTTATTTCAGTTTAACGCCTCAGGTTAGGTGGCCTGGGAGAGCACCTCCATTTATATTTCAGTTTTACAGTTTAGAACTCTCATTATTTCACAGAAAATAGTGGAAACGCATGTTATATCAGTTTACTGTTTAACGTTGATTATTATTTTATTTTGTCCACTCACGCTAATGTTTTATATTTTATTTGCCTTTCCCTATGCTCTTCGGTTTATCGTTGCTCAGGTTGCAGTGTATATTTTGAGAGTGCTGGCCGGGTGTCGTCTAGGGCTGCGAGTCCACCATTCAATTCTTCATCAATAGGTTCCAGCTCACTATCCGTATGTCTCTTATGTTTATAGAAGTCACTCTAGATAGCAGTTCAGTATTATTGTTTTTAGTGGGACTCTAGTAATCAGTTACACTACAAGAAAATAGCACTTAGACCACGGAAACGTAATTGTTCCGTGGTCCAAGTGACACTTAGACGACGGAGACTTCTCCGTCGTCCAGGTGATCACCTGGACCTCGGAGACTTCTCCGTGGTCCGAGTAACTTCCACTTAGACGACGTACCGACACCTCCATCGTCTAAGTGAAGCATTATATAAGCCCGATGCCAAACTCTCTTTGAATCATTCCATCCTCTGTCCCGCGGGAAATTTTAAAGATCGAAAAAGAAGGAGAAGGGAGAAGGAGAAGGAGAAGGAGAAGGATCAGGATATTAGGATATCCGCTGACTAGCTAGCTAGCTTAATTAACTGATATCGAGATCGGCCCAGCAGGTACATACGCAGTTAAAATTTGCTAAATATATATTTAGTGAAAACGTACATACATGCATGGATGTTATATAGCTATATATACAAATTAAATTACGTACGTAATTGATGGATTGATGTAGATCGAGTACGTATAATTAAGCGTAAATTAATGGACTAATATATATATATATGTAATAATTAATTAATTATAATATTTTGTAGCAGTATGGACAAGAGTTGGATGAAGTTGAAGAATAGATGTGATGTCTGGTATATGGATGGAATTAGCGAATTTGTGAATTTTGCGATAGAACATGGTCAGGGAAAGAAGCGTTTCAGGTGTCCGTGCCAGAAATGTCTTAATTGTCAGTATGTGGAGGTTAATGTTATGGTGCAACACCTGTACGAAAATGGTATGATGTGGAGTTACACTACATGGAGCGAGCATAGTGAAGCAGTAGAGTTCAGCGCAGCAGACTTCAGCTCAGGGTACAGTTACCATGGTGCCTCATCCAGCGGTAGTGGTGCCGGACCCCCAGCTTGCAACCCAACTGCAGATTTGGTCCATGATGCGTTTCCGGGATTTAGTCATGGTGGACACCAACACCAAGACAGAGGTTACAGTACCATTCATGAGCATGATGACACATTCCCCGCTGCTAGCTTGGCCACTGACACCAGTGAGATGGATAAGTACAACCGGATGCTACTTGAAGCGCATACCTCGGTGTTCCCTGGATGTCGAGAGAATGTGTTGCAATATGTGATGGAGCAAATGAAGATAAAAGTGAAGCACAAAATGTCAGTGAGTGCTTTTGACGAAATTCAGGAGCAAATATGTAAGTTGCTTCCTAATGATCACAATCTTCCTAAATCTCATTATAAGGTTAGAAATATCTTGAGCAGCCTCGGCCTAAAGTACAGGATAATTGACGCATGTCCGAATGATTGTGTGCTATTTTACAAAGAGTATAAAGATTTGGACTATTGTCCTGTATGTGGCCAGTGCAGATTCCAGGTGAATATGAAGAGTTCGAAAAAGAGAATTCCTGTGAAAGTTGTTCGATATTTTCCCTTGATTCCCAGATTGCAGCGCCTGTACATGTCTCTACACACAGCAGAGGCGATGCGATGGTACGCAGAAAAGCGAATAGATGACGATGTCCTGCGACACGCCGTGGATGGGGAGGGTTTCAAACATTTCGACAGAGAATTTGGAGACTTTGCTGCAGAGGTTAGAAATGTTAGACTCGGCCTATCTACAGACGGATTCAATCCTTGGGGAAGTAATAGCTCCGTCGTCAGCACTTGGCCAGTTATTCTGATGCCGTACAACTTGCCTCCGTGGATGTGCATGAACAAGGAATTTAATTTCCTTACTGTACTAATTCCAGGTCCTAAATCTCCAGGGAAGTGCTTAGATGTCTACCTCAGACCTTTGATCGACGAGCTGAAACTGTTGTGGCAAAATGGAGTCCCAACTTATGACAAATTCACTGACACAATGTTCACGATGAGGGCTGCCGTAATGTGGACGATCAGCGATTTTCCAGCGTATGGGATGTTGGCAGCCTGCAGGACAAAAGGATATAGTGGATGTCCTATATGTTTGGACGACGTGAACTCTAGTTGGCACGCGGGGAAGGTGTGTTACTTGGGTCACCGTAGATGGCTTCCTCACGACCACCCGTGGCGACAGGATGAAGCTCATTTCGACGGGACGGTAGAGAACAATCCTAAACCCCGTAGTTGGTCGGGTGAAGAGATTTTAGAGAGGTTGAGCTATTTCGACTTTGGTGTGTTGACCAATGACGCGGATGTAAAGAAATGCAATCCAATTCCTCCACATGATCTGAGCTATTGGGATCACAAGAGTATATTCTTTGAACTCCCTTACTGGTCGAAGTTGAAGCTGAGGAACAACTTGGACGCGATGCACATAGAAAAGAATGTGTGCGACAGCGTGGTGGGAACAATTCTCGGTATTAAGTTCAAGACTAAAGATACTCCCAAAGCGCGCAAAGATTTGGAATCAATGAATCTACGTCGTCCCTTGTGGTTGAGGAGGGACAGGAAAGGAGTGTACAACAAGATGACAGTTGCACCTTACACAGTGAAGCCGACACTTAGACGTTTTGTATTTACTGGTTTAAGGGCGTTCGTTATCTGGCTACATATGCAGCTACTATAACTAGAGCAGTGGATGAGGTGCAACACAAGTTTGTTGGTCTAAAGACACATGACTATCACGTTATGCTGCAATGTCTGATTCCAGTGGTAATTCGACCATACTTGCCTCGTGCCGTCGTAGAACCAATAGTGGCATTGTGCAGATGGTGGCAGAGGTTATGTACTAGAGAATTAAAGAAGTCAGCTGTGATGAAATTGTAACAACAAATTGTGCACATCATTTGCAAACTAGAGAGGATTTTTCCCCCTGCTTTCTTTGACATAATGATTCACCTAATGATCCACCTGCCCGAGCAGGTGCTCATTTCTGGTCCGGTCCAGTACACTTGGATGTATCCTCAAGAAAGGTACGTACAACTAATTAATTATACAGGTTTTTCGATTCATAATTTGTTCCACTGGAGATTACTAGCTAGCTATATGTACTTATTCTTATTGTACGTTTGATTTTGTAGATAGCTTGGACAGTATAAGTCATTCGTCAAAAACAGGTCGGCCCCGGATGGCTCCATAGCAGAGACATACCTAATGCATGAGTGTGTTACTTACTGCAACAGGTACCTCAAAGATCCACCACCTCCCACTGCCTCCGATCCCAGTGCCCGCATCAATCTTTCTGTCGTCACTAATGTCGTCCGACCGTTTAGAGGAGTATTAAAGGAATCGTTAACACGGGAAGAACTTATTGAGGAACATTGGGTAGTGTTGCGAGAATGTGACGAAGTTGAGCCGTACATGATGTCATACAGGGAGAGGCTTCAGGCGTTAAATCAAAACAAGAGTTCGGCGTGGATTGAGAAAATGGTTAAGAAGAAGTTTCCGGATTATTTCTTCCAATGGGTACGTACATACGTCTCGGTATTTAATTAGTAATTTATATACATATCGATCATGTTTGTAGAAAGTAAACCCTTATATTAATTTGCCCTTTTTCGCAGATGATTGATCTGCAAAAATCTGAAAACCACGGGGGGTGGTGGTCATGGTCAAAGCACTTGCTAGCAGGGAAGCCAATTAAACACTATATTTATCCCGGATGTTTTGTGAACGGTGTAAAGTTCCATTCATTGGCCCGAGACGAAGGAAGAAAAACATAAAACAGTGGGGTAGCGGTTGGTAAAGACAATGATCTATATTACGGGGTTATTGAATATGTGGTTCAGCTATGTTACGGGAATGATGTCAACGTTTTCCTATTCAAGTCCAGATGGTTCAAGCGTACAAAGGAAAACCTGGGACTATTATCAGTCGATACAAACTCTAGCTGGTATGAGGATGAGCCTTTCGCTCTCGCCACCCTAGTTCGGCAGGTGTTCTATCTCGACGATCCGAAAGCCGGTGAAGGGTGGAAAATAGTGAACTATATCTCTCACTGAGGAATATGGAATACAGAGACAATTGAAGGGACACCGGCGACGACTGAAGATGCTGCTGAACCAGAAAGAGACATTCATGCCTATCAAGAGCCTAATATTTCTGTCATCCGCTCCGATATAATAGACCTGGTTCAAGATGGTGAACGGTTACCCATGCCTGATGGTTGTACAGATCTAACTGAAGATGAGATTATCGATGCCATTAATGAAGAAGATGAAGAAGACGAGCAGGATGAGGACGCGGACGAGGACTCAGGTTATTCGTCGGACGATGTTAAGTACGATGAGGAGGATGAGCAATCGGATATCGGGGACGAGGATGATGACGATTATGATGATGACTACTTAACTAAGACGAGAAAAATTAATTGGTAATTAATTTTTGTAATTATTGTAATATATGATCGATGCATCATCCATCAATAATTAATATATATAAATATTATAAGGAGGAGAATGTATATATGTACATATATCTTCGAATTTTTGTACTTAATTAATTAATTACACGCGTCCATGCTCGATCAGATCGGATCGACCGACGTACGTAAACTAAATTAAATTAATTAATTAATCCGAATTATATATCCTGGACAACGGAGAAATTAATTGTAGACTGTCGCCTTTTGGGTATTTTGGCTATCTCCCTAAATCCACCACCCTAAATCTAGCAAATCGGATCGATCGATCATTTTTTTAATTATATTCTTGAATCAGAATAATTGAATGGACACACAAATGACAGGGGACGACCTAAACCCCAAACCCTAAGGCCCTAACCCCTGAATTCAGGGTTTGTACACCTGGACGACGGAGATGGTCATTCTCCATCGTCCAGGTACTCACTAGGACGACAGAGAAGGGAATTCGCATCGTCCAAGTGCAAAACCCTAAACCCTAAACCCTAAGGCCCCTAACCCCTGAATTCAGGGTCTCTTCACCTGGACGACGGAGATGAGCTTCTCCGTCGTCCAGGTTAGTACCTTGGCGGTTCAAATTTATTTTTTTATTTTTTTTTTCATGTAAATTTCACTTGGACGACGGAGATTGTCATTCTCCGTCGTCCAAGTTACACCTGGACGACGGAGAATGACCATCTCCGTCGTCCAAGTTACATCTGGATGACGGAGAATGACCATCTCCGTCGTCCAAGTTCAAATATTATGGCGGTTCAATGTGCCGCCTCAATTTTCGGCGCCGCTTCAAATTTCACTTAGACGACGGAGAATCAATTCTCCGTCGTCTAAGTCCAAATTTATGGCGGGTGAAACGTCCTGCCCATTAATTACGCGCCACTTCGAAAAAATTTAACGCTTCACCTAGACGACGGAAAAGCCTGTTTCCGTCGTCCAAGTGCACTTAGACGACGAAAACTAGTGCTCCGTCGTCTAGGTGAAAGCCTATATATAGAACAGCACCCCCCCTTCTCTCATTCCATCTCCTCTCCTCTCCTCTCCTCCTCTCCTCTCCTCTCATCTCCTCTCATCCGGCGATCCTCCTCCGGCGACGCTCCGACGACTAAATTTCCGGCGTGGTTCCCCCTCTCCGACGACTCTACTCTTCCGATATTCCGGCGACATTCCGACGAGGTAATAATTCTATTTTTTATCTCTTTAACATTTTTTTTATTTAATTAATTATTTAATTTCTAAATAGTTTTAATTTATTAGTTTTAAATAATTAATAGTTGTAATTATAATAATTATTTAGTTGTTATTATTAATATTTAGTAATCATTATTAGTTGTTAATTATTTGGTAATGAATAATTATTAGTTAAAATTAAATAATAGTAATAATAATTATAGTTAATAATAATTAATTATATTGGTAAATGAATAATTATTATTAAATGCATGATAAATAATAATACATTATTGTCATTATTTATTGTTTTAATTAACTGATAATTACGTGTATTTTCTAGTAAATTGCATGGTAGTACGTCTCCGATTTAAATTTAGTACATAGGCTTGGTTTATTAAGTCGCACTCTTTGGAATAGATGACGCATCTTTTCCTAGTTTATCTCCTTAACCCCTCGTGATGTGTGGATTTCATCACCGCACACCATAACCTAAGTGAAGTTATGGACACGAGGTTGAGGGCGGAGTTTGCAAAGGACTTGAGGGAGTGTAAATTTTCGAAAAATTGGCCGAATGTCGGACATGGTGTCTAGAAACGGGTTATGACTGGTGACAGGTTTTGGATCTAAGAAAGATGACACCAATAGAGTATATACCATTCATTTGGTTAGCCTCGGGGTGTTTTGTCAAAAATAGTCCTGCCTCTCACGTTATCTCTATCCCTAACTGGCCATGTTTTTCGATTTAACCAAGGCTGATTAATTGAAAATTTACACTTTATCGCGCGGGTCGCACGTTCATTGAACGATCGAAAAAGCTAAGCTAGTGTACTTTATTTAAATCTTAACCGTACTTAATTAGAATAAATTTTGCACTTGTAATTATTATGGTAAGTAGGTATTTTAACAACGTACTCCTAGGTTTAAATGGCTCCATCCGGCAAGAAGAAAGCCCAACAGGAGGCAGAAGATGCCATGCTCTGCCGCTTGGCAGACCAAGTCGGTTGGGTTTAACAGGAGGGCAACGACGCCCTCAATCCTGACCCTTCATCTTGTCCGGAGGGGGCGCCTTCTGGGGAAATTCCCGCTGCCCCATTTATCTCCAGCGGTGATGACGTCGACCCCTTTTCAACTCCGACGCCCGATACCGGTTCAACGACAAGTACTCAGGCGTCCTCGACCGCTGAATCTATTATGTACAGCGCCCGCCGTAAGCAAAGGAGGGCCCCCACTGACCCGAAACCGAAAAGGACTCGGAGTCTCGTTAAAGGGGGCAAAGCGGAGAAAATTTGCAAGGCGACCGGGAAAAAGATCGACTTGCCCTACGACGAATTCACCGGTGGCCCTCCCACAGCTCAGCTAGTAAGTCTCTCGACGCATAGCATAGGGTCAATCGTTCGTAGCCGGGTTCGAATTAATTCCCCTACTTGGAAGGAGGTGCCTGATGATGAGAAGGCGAAAGTCTTTAAAGAACTTTCGGTACGTAATACGTACAATTTTAGTTATTATATAATATTGTTAATATTAGTTATAATTTCATAATATATACGATTATAATTTTCTATTTATTTCTGATAGGAACAATTTGCGGTGGATCCGACACCGACGATGTTGAGGCATATCAACCAAACCGCCAACTCCATCTACAAAGATTGGAAGTACAGGCTCCATCAGTACTTCGAAACTATCAGTCCCGCGCCTCCCCCCGTAGAGCTGCGTGGGGATAGAGAAGATGAGTGGCAGTGGTTGTGTAACCACTTTGCCGATGAAGAATTTAAGGTGTTAATTTTCTTTTTTTATTTCAATTAAGATAATTGAATTATTTAAATTTTAGTTACTTATTAATTTTTTAATGATTTAATTATGTTGTCTAACAAAAATTCTCCGATGTCAACAAAGCCAACCAGGGGAAGAAGAACAAACACCATACTTCCTGCGCCAAGCAACTCATTCAAATAGCCAAGGAACACAGGGATAAGGGCTCCAAACACCCTTATCTCGATGCAAGCATAAGCGCGTACGTGACGCCTGGGCTCGATAATGAAGCGAGTCAATGCGGCGTAAGTGATATATATATATATATATATGTGCTTTTAATTATAGTAATTATTATTTAAATATTATTTCATTATAATAAATTAATTATTATTTTGTAGGCAAGGGTGATAGAGCATGCGCAGGAAGAATTGGCTAACACTCAGCTTGCGTTCCCAGATGTGCCGCCGGAAGACCTGCCTCCTCTATCCATGGAGAGCCAAATTGCAACCGCGGATGAGGTCTACGATCGTAGAGCTGGCAAGGAGGTTAGGCACTTCGGACCTAAGATGGTTCGAGATTTGTCGACGACCTCCGACTCATCATCTACGGGAGGTTCGGGGCGGCGGAGAAGGACTCAGGCTGCGGCCGTCGAAGCAGCCATTCAAGAGGCTCGACTGGCACGAGAGGAGAATCAATCCATGCGTCAAAGACTTGATGAGCAACAAGCACAAATAGCCCAACTCATCGCCCTCATGCAACAATCTCGAGAAGAATGTCAACCTCCTCCGAACCCATACCGTGACGACGACGACCCGGCTGGAGGCGGGGGACGCGGCGGCACATCTGCTCCTCCAGTGTGTTAATTAGCTAGTAGTTTATTAGTTATCTCGTTTCTTTCCGCATTCCAAACAATATTTTAATTTTTATGGGTTTTTTGGATGTGTATGTACAATTAATTTTAATTGTATACGAGAAATTGATTTCACGACTGAGCTTCTTTCGGGTACAGGTCCCATAACTCAGGCATCGTATCGTGTGGCTCTAGCTGAGTTAAAGGAGTTGCAGGTTCAGCTTCAGGAATTGATTGACAAAGTTTTCATCCGTCCGAGTATATCATCATGGGGAGCTCCAGTTTTATTTGTGAAAAAGAAGGATGGATCTATCCGGTTATGTGTTAACTACCGAAAACTGAATCAAGTGATAATGAAGAACAAGTATCCACTGCCTCATATTGATGACTTGTTTAATCAGTTGAAGGGAGCTACGGTGTTCTATAAGATTGATCTCCAATTGGGATATCATCAGTTGCGGATTAGAGAGTCTAATGTCTCTAAGACCGCATTCCGATCACGTTACAGGCATTATGAGTTTCGTGTTATGCCGTTCAGTTTGACCAATGCACCTGCTGCCTTTATGACTTTGATGAATCGGGTATTTCGGGCTTATCTTGATAAATTCGTCCTAGTATTTCTTAATGATATACTGCTTTACTCGAAGGATGCGAGGCAGCATACGAGGCACTTGCATATTGTTTTGAAGACTTTAAGGGAATCTCAGTTATACACCAACTTTAGTAAATGTGAGTTCTGGTTGGATCATGTGAAATTTCTTGGCCATGTGATTTCAGCGGAAAGAGTTAGTGTTAATCGAGATAAGGTTGAGGAAGTGTTGAATTGGAGCAGACCAGTGAGTGTAGCGGATATTAGAAGTTTTCTGGGTTTGGCTGGTTACTACCGCCAATTTGTGCAAGACTTCTCACATATTGCTGCACTTCTTACGAAGCTTAAGAGGAAGGGAGTTAAGTTTGAATGGTCAGAAACTTGTTAGGAGAGTTTTCAGACTCTGAAGATGAGGTTGACCATCACTCCTGTGTTGACATTATCAGACGATAGTGGGGAGTTTACAGTTTTCAGTGATGCCTCGAAGTTTGGCTTGGGATGCGTGCTAATGCAGCATGGAAGAGTTGTAGCATATGGTTCACAAAAATTGAAACCCTATGAGGTGAACTACCCCACTCATGTTATGGAGTTGGCAGCATTAGTGCTCACGCTGAAAATCTAGAGACATTATCTATATGGTGCCAGATGTCAGATTTTTACGGATCATAAAAGCCTTACATATCTCCTCACACAGCCGGAATTGAACTTGCGTCAGAGAAGGTGGGTGGAATTGATAAGTGATTATGATTTCACCTTCGAGTATCAACCTAAAAAGGCGAATGTTGTAGCTGATGCTCTTAGTCGGAAATCTGGAGTTTCCTTGTTCCATATTCGGATAGCTAGGGGTGCCACTAGAGTAGTGTTGTATAATGATGTAAGCGAGGTAGGAGTTCTGTTTGCTAGTATGCAGGTTCGACCTATTCTTGTTGATCGAGTATGTGAATTGCAAGATTCTGATCATTCCCTTTTGAAGCTTAAGGAAACCATACGTAATGGTGAACAACCGGATTTCATGATAAGGAAAGATGTGTTGCTGGTATTCAGAGGTAGACTTTGTGTTCTGAATGTTGAGGAATTAAAGCATGAGATACTCGACGAGGCTCATTGTTCAGCTTATGCAATGCATCCTGGTAGCACGAAGATGTATCGTACTCTCAGAGAGTATTATTGGTGGTCCAATATGAAGAGAGAAGTAGAACCATATGTGAGTCAGTGTTATATTTGCCAGCATGTGAAGGCTGAGAGACAAAAACCTTCAGAAAAAATGCAGCAGCTGGAGATTCCTGTTTGAAAATAGGAGCAAGTCATCATGGATTTTGTATACAAGTTGCCTCGTACATCGAAGGGTCATACATGTATTTGGGTGTTTGCGGATCGCTTCACCAAGTCTGCACATTTCATACCAGTCTCAGAGAAACCGTCGATAAGCAAGCTAGCTATGTTGTACACGCAGAAGATTGTGAAATTACATGGTATGCCTGTGTCCATCATATCAGACCGAGATTCTCATTTCACCTCACAATTCTGGAGAGCATTGCAGGAGGCTTTGGGGACCAAGTTACGGTTCAGTACAGCTTTTCATCCTCAGACTGATGGCTAATTTGATAGAACTATCCAGACTCTTGAAGACATGCTGAGATCATGTATGCTGCAATTTCCAGGGAAGTGGAATAAGTACCTACATCTGATGGAATTTGCATACAACAACAGTTTTCACTCTTGCATTGGCATGGCTAGAATTTTAGAAAGCTAGGCTTCATCTCAAATGATTCACCCATTAACGGTTGGAGGACAATGCATCCGGTATGTGCAACCAAAGAAGGAAGAGCACACTCCCTTAATGGTCATCCTTCATAGATTTCTCCACCATCTCCTATAGCTATTGGTTCTATTAAAGGTACACTTTCGTCTTCGGATGAGAAGCCTTCTCCGTGCTCAGTAGCTTCTTCTTCAAGATGAGGATCAACTTCGAATTCTCTCGACCTCTAGAAGAAAGATTCTCTCGTTGAGCTTATAGAGCAAGATCAAACAAATTTCCAAATGCTTCTTGGTTAGTAACCCTCAACCCCGGTATACCACTCCCTTCTTCACTACTTGTACTACCTCCCTCTCTTGTAGGAGCCACGTTGTCGAAATCCAAATTAGTCTTCCACAAAACGGGTGATGAACTAGAAGATGGAGTGTGTAGACGTGTGTGACGAAAGGGCATAAACCTGAAAACACACGAGGCGACCAATAGATATTAGGCCTAAACTCTCAAAGTAATCAAAAACTTAAGGGCCTTCCACAGTGCTTCTTTGACACCCCCTCAAGGAAACATCAATGAGCTTTCTAAGAGTTTGAACGAGATTCCGGTACGTGGCACAGTGGCATTCACTGCGCTATGGACACCGAGGTGAACCGAGGTAAAGGTTTACGTGACCCAATATACCGGAATCGCCAAATAAAAAAGTCTCAATAAATACAGGTGCAACGGAAAGTAAGTTTGATAAGATATGACACACACTAATTACTATACGTGAAAGTAAGACACTAATTAAAAATACTCCAAAGGGATATAGATAAGCTAAGGTAAAGGAGTAGGGATGGAGTAAACAACCTCAAGCCATAGCCCAATTTTTGACGGGTCAAAAATTTTCACTAGAAAATTTCGACCGGTCGAAGAATGCAACCTGTTACGGCCTGTGTCAAATTTCGATGGGTCGAGGAGAATCCTCGACGGGTCGAAAATGCCCTGAAACAAAGGTTAGAAACAAAAATTTCTAGCACCCTTTTACCCCAACAAACCTACCAAAGTATCATTATGAAGTAAATATAAGCAAAACAAGATTCTAAGTATAAATGGAAAGAAAACAAAAGCAAATAAACAAACATCAAGCAATAATGTCTGGATAATCCGCAATCAAAGGCTAACCGGCTAAAGAATTAAGATAAACTTAATTTCCGGCAATGGCGCCAAAAACTTGTTGAAAGATTTATACCTCACACTTAGTAAGCTATTAGCTAACTCATAAGTGCAAGAACGATCTTCACCCGTAAGTATACGGGGACAAGTAATAGTATAGAAAAAGAAATCGAGTGCCAAACCCACGAGGATTAAGCATTTAGATTCCTTAGCTCAGAGTGAAAAGCACAAAGACTACGACTCACTAGACAATACTTGACACTAAAAGGAAATAAAATGTGAAAGTGAATCTCACACTACGAAGTCCTTTGGAGACTTAGCATTGCAAGGGATGATGTAATTACGGTGAGTGATCAAACATAGGTTGATTGATTGGTTGTGATTACACTAAGGTACGGAAGCTCAAACGATGAGAAATCAATATAAGGAAAGTAAGTCGGCTAGGGGAGTCCCCACAAACTATATGATGCATCAAACAATGTCCCAGTTTATGTAATGGATTAAAGTCCATTCACACAAGTTAATGTCCAAATCGTGACCTTTTGGGTCATGTTTGGTTTTGAACCCAAGTTCCTAAGTCGTTTTAAACTCTAGATGACTTGAGCCCAACATTGAAGTATTTTGTGAATCGGAACCAAGACCCAAACTATTTTGGACTTGCATCTCAATCATGTGTCACGTTGTGATGTCAACAAGCATCTCGTGTGGTATATGTGGAAAGGTTCCCCTCTCAAATCTTTTTTGGAGAATCCGAGAGGATGTCTAGTTGAATCTCTCAACTCGCATGTAGTGAGTTACGAGCCAAGAGATCATACTATTTGCCACAATAACCTTTTCAATCAATGTGTGCTTGACTAGAGTCCTTCAAGTCTATAGAGACTCAAAAAAGCTCTAGTGCATGCTATGTACTAGGGAACTAAATCTTAAGATAAATCTCATAGATAATACCCTAATCATGTTTACATTCTCATCTATCCTTAAGTGAGTAGCTAATTCATTAAAGGGTTATTCTTAAGTCCTTTAACACATACATCAACCTAACTAGAGTCAACACATGCTTATAAGAGACTTAGACAACAAGTTCAATCATATAACCATACCACAATCTCATAATGAACTCATTCACAACACAAATCTTCATAGCATAAACTAAACCATGAAATATACATAATCCAAGACATGTTCATCACATTACATGGCTAGGGTTCTAACCCTAACCTTCCAAAATTGTCTACTCACTACCCATAACAAGTATAGAGTCTAGATATATGATTGAAATACAAAATAGGACAAGAAATAACCAAGAGTCCCCAAAAGCTCCAAGATCTTCTAGCTCTTCTCTCCTTCTTGCTCCAAAGCTCCAAGAGTTGAGTCATCTACCTAAAGCTAGAGAGATGGTGATGTAAATGAAAGTATGATGGTGGTGATAGAGATTTTTAGGCTTAAGATGGTGGTTATATATGGGTGTGTTTTTGGTGGAGGAGATGGCTATTTCAAATGGGTATGGATGAGGGAGCTAGAGAGAGGCTATTATTATGAAAATGTGAAAAATGAAGTGAGTTATGCTATAGTATATGGGGGAGCTCAACCCTAAGGCTTTTTGGGAGATATTTTGGCTTTGAAATAATTCAAAAATAAATCAAGACATGATCTACAATTTTAGGGACTTGTTGGTGATCCAAAGATGACTCACCACCAATATGTGAGTGGCACAGGACTCTTCAAAATATATCTGCAATTGGGCTTGTGGGCTTAGACTTGAAATCTTGGGCCTTGAGACATTCTGGCAAGGACTCGCAGGAGTTGACCACTGGAGTTGACTTTGACTAGCGGTTGACTTTAACCGATAGTTGACTATTCATCCTTTTCTCTAATTTTGCTCATTCTTCTCCCAATGCTTTGGAAACTTGCTTGGCTTCTCCAAAAGGTGATTAATTTTCATTTTTTAGCTTGTTTACTCGCAAACTCTCCATTTCCTATCATGACAAGGAAACATATTAAAAACAATACTTTTATTCCAAAAATGCAAGCTTTAAGCATAAGGTTAGGTATATAATTGGAACGCAATTTTGGTCCTAACAAGCACCTCCATTTATATTTCAGTTTTACAGTTTAAGACTCACATTATTTCACAGAAAATAGTGGAAAGGAATGTTATATCAGTTTACAGTTTTACGTTGATTATTATTTTATTTTGTCCACTCAAGCTAATGTTTTTATATTTTATTTTCATTTCCCTGGGCTCTTTGATTTATCGTTGCCCAGGTTGCAGTGTGTATTCTGAGAGTGCTGGGTGTTGTCGAGGGCTGCGAGTCCACCATTCAATTCCTTCATCAGTAGGTTCCAGTTCACTGTTCATATGTATCTTATGTTTATAGAAGTCACTATGGATACTAGTTTAGTATATTGTTTTTAGTGAGACTCTAGTATCAATTAAAACTCGAGTAGTCTTCGAGTTTACTTTCCTTGTATTCTGAATCAGTACTTCGTAAAATATGTTTTAAATTCTTGAGTTATGTATTTGGTTTAGTTCAGGTCATATGTTGGGAAATCCAGATGGACATCGGTGGTCCATGGTTTGTTTGTGGGATTTATCTGCGGAGTGTTATTTTCCTGTAGGTTTTTGGTCATCTCAGTTATAAGGGAAGTTATGTCAAAATTTTCACAGAATTTTACAGTTTATAGTCAGTCGTTAAGGCTTGATCCTAATTTACTAATTAAGCTAGGGTAGTATTTCTTAGTTGGCTCGGGTGGCTTCTCTCATTGATATTTCCGGTTTTTAAACATTGGGCTTGACATCCCATAAGGAACACCATTCCGACATCTGTTCAAGTAGAACATACGCCTCTTCGGCGGTTTTTCCCTTGAAATCTCTACCACTTGCATTGTTGGCCTTCCTTTTTGTCTTCATGCACAATCCTTGGTAGAAGAGAGATAATAACATGTCTTGGGTTTGACCGTGGTTAGGGAACCCAAGGTTAAGCTCCTTGAAATCCTCCCATATCTCATAGAATAACTCTCCATCTTCCTCACAAATGTCAAAAACCTTGTCCTTCTCTCATTGATCCTACCCAGTGGAAAATACTTGATGATGAACTTGCATTGCATCAACTCTCATAAGTAAATTGAGTTAGGAGCAAGCTTGTTGAACCACATTTTTTCCTTATCCCACAAACTTGAAGGAAATACTCGAAGCTTCAATTGGCTTAGATCCATGTTCCAGGTGTTAAACCTTGTACATGCTTCCTTGAACTCTAACAAGTGAGAATATGGATCGTAATGTGGATGTCCTATGAATATTAGTAAGGTTTGGAGAAAACTAGATTTGATCTCAAAAGATTCATCCGCTAAAGGTTGAAGAACGATGTAATTGGTATGCATTGACAAATATGGTAAAGCAATATCCCTCAAAGGTCTTTCTTTAATGAAGTCCTCGTCCATGATGAATTCTTCCTCGAAAAGAGGATTCGAAGGCATGACACATAAAATCACACTAATCAAACGATAGATATTAGTCCTCCAAACTCTTAAGTACTCAAAGTCTTGAGGACCTTCTACGGTGCTTCTTTGACACCCCCCCCCCTTCAAGGAAACATCAATGAGCACTCTAAGAGTTTGAATATGATTTCAGTACGTGGCGTAGTGGCTTTCACTGTGCAATAGACACCAAGTGAACCGAGGTAAAGGCGTACATTATCCGATATACCGAAATCACGGAATAAGGTTATGATGATCTAGGGTGTAGTAGAATTCAAGTTTGCTAAATCTAGACACACTGACTACTTTGCATAAAATAAGGACACTACTTAGATATGTTCCCAAGAATATAAATACTCAAGCTAAAATAGGTAGAGATAAGTGAAACAATCTTAAGAAAAGCATAATTTTTGATGAATCGAAGGGAAACTTCGATGGGTCGAAGCAATGCCCTTGGTTCGGAATTGCAGGTGACCTTCGATGGAGCAAAGCAACTCCTCTAGTCTCCACATGCATTAAGGCTTTGATGGATTGAAGTGTAATCTTTCAATGGATCGAAAATATGTCCTGCAAAAAGGAAGTATATATTCTAGCACAATTTCACCCCAAAGTACCTACCAAAGTATTCTAAGGATCAAAGACAATGAAAACAAAGTTCTAAGTGATAAAATGAAGAAAACCAGAAGCTAAGAAACATTATCAAGCAAATTTCTGGTTACTCCATAATAAACGGCTGACCGAACCTAAGAAATCAAAGTGAAATTAATCACTGGCAACGGCGCCAAAAACTTGTTCAAAGAGTTTTATCCCCCTAACCTTTTAACTATTGATTAGTCGAAGGCTAAATATATTTTTCTTACCCATAACTATACGGGTCAAGTTATAGTATTTATAAGAAGTCGAGTGCCGAACCCACGAGGATTGACCACTATAACTCCTTAGCTTGACTCGATTACGCACTCAAATTACGGACTAACTAGATACAATACATGATACTAAAACTAATTAATGAAAATGTGAAAATGTATCTTACCTAGCTAAGTCATTTGGTAACCTAACTATGCAAGGGGTGGTGTAACTACAGTGAATGATAATATCCGATTGATGATTGTGTAACTAACTAAATGAAGTGAAAACATAAAATAAAACAAAACAAAACAAAACAACGAAAATGTTTGGTCGGCTAGAGATATCGCCACTAGCCAACTCAATGTTCCAAACTCACAAAGTAGAGACTCAAGGATAGAAAACTAAGTAGGTATCCTTAGTAAAAATAGTGAAATGCATATGCATGTTTTATCTGAATCCATGAGGGCATTATGGTGACACATTACTGATCATTTCTCTTCAAGCTTCACTTTGTATAAGTCATTTAATCTATTTTTGTTCGTAATTAGGTATGCCAACAGCCTCATACCAACATCCCCCTGGCATTCTTAGACAAAAAATATGGTTTACAAGTGCTGTCTGAGAGATAACTATCTGTTTTGTTGAGGAAATTTGAGAAGTACCTGCATTAGTTCTCAACAAGGCAAGATAACAAGTGAAGTAAACAAGGAACAGTAGAGATTTGTAGAGTTTAAAACAGAAAAGGGAATTCATGATATAACAAAGGCAAAAAGCTGAAACCTTGTTCATACATGAGATAACCTAAATTAAACAACAACAAAAGCAATCTCTCTCTACTAGTTTCTCCCCCTTTCTGTTATAGAATGACAAAGGGAGGTACAAAAGGTGCACTAAAGCCACAAAAGGCATCTTTGCAAAACCAAAAATGTTCAAAAGAACATTGAGAGCGAGAATAGTCCTAAAAACAAGCATAAAACAATAGTACACATAAGAAGAAACAAATCAAGAATCCCTATCTTCTTCTTTAACATTTTCCATGTCTTCCTTATCATCGGTATCAATAGCCTCTTCTTCATCACTAAACGTATCATCATTGGGCTTGGAATGAGATGAAGAGTCACCATCAGATTCAGCTTCTTCAGAGTTACAGATTCCAGCAGGTTTTCGTGAAGAGCCAGAGCCATTGTCAGGGGATAGAGCAGCCATGCTATCCTGAAGATGCTGCTTCTCCAACTGAGAAATAACAGCAGCTTGAATGCGAGCAAGTCGTTGATCAATAAGCTCAGTGAGATCGCTCCAGAGAAAAGTGAATTCGATAGGTTCCACATAATCTGATGATTGGCCTAAAGATTTGGTTAGAGTAGATTTGTCCACAGGGTTTGAAAGCTTGACCAAATTGTCATAATCAAAGTAAAGAACATCGGCAGCTAGATCAAGGATGGTAATCATGGCTGGAAAGACTAATGATTTACCCAATTTTTTCTGGTGACGGACAACGAAATCTCGAATGGATTGATACATATAGAACTGTATGGTTAGATGAACATATGTAGGAGATAAGGGCAACCTGTTTGAAGTACACCTTGGAAGATTAAGTGGTTGGAACAATGAGAGACCGAGTCAAAAGGCCAAGAAACTTATAGTATTCTGACAAGAATTTACTTTCAAGGTAAGAGCCGTTGAGGGAAACTATGTGTGGTAAAGAGTAAAAATCTTTAGCAAGATTAGGAAAGGAGAGCATGGAGGTAAAGACTTTGAATTTTTTTGAGCACATGTTTCTCTATGGGAGGTAAAGAAAACACTTCTTGAATCATAGGAGGAGTCATATTCACATCCCAGTTCCGGACTTTGACATACAAGGGAGAGGCATAATGAACCTTGACTTTAGAGGGCATGGTGAGAGGAAAATTTGCATATAATTCCTTGACAATGGATAAGTTAACCCTAGGAAGAGAAGCAAGGACATCGGCCCATCCAAATTTAGCTAGAAGCTCAAAGCAATCACAAGGAAGACCAACAAAATTAAGAGGTTGCTCATACACAATAGGCCTTGAAGAGGTGATGGAAATATAATGCTTCCTAGCATCCGAAGAGAGAAACCTATCCAAAGGAGGGAGGGGAATAGATTATACCTCAACTGTCCTCCTTTTAGGAGGAAGCTTGCACTATGTGCTTGAAGAAGGCTTAGAAGCGAAGGGTTTCTTAGCGACTGAGGGTTTGCTGGATACTTTCTCCTTTCTTTTGGATTTGAGAGAAGATGAGGGAGTGGCAACTGAAGGTGATGCAGGCAGAGGAAGTGGATTCTTCCAGTTTTGAATCGTCTTACGAGCATAAAGCTTGATCTTGCCACTGAAAACAAGAGGAAGATGAGAAGGAGGAGCAACTAGTAGATGATTGAAATAGTGGCTCTCCTTGAACAATGGCCTGAGGTGACTCATCAGAAGACTGAACTTGGCTTTTTGAAAGTGTTTCTACCCAAAACTCGTCGTTGCTATATGGATGACTTCCTCTTTCTGGAACCAGAAGGTTCTAAGACACCTTGTGTACTGATGGCTACGCTCACCGGAGCCTTAGCCTGAGAGAGAGGGAGGCCGATTGAGTCTTCATTGGGGTCAGTTTCCTCAGAGATGACCACAGAAGACAAAAGCCTCATATGGGGGTCGTGTTGAAGCATTGGTAACGAAGAGTCATCAGAGCCAAGGGTTCCGACATAAGATGAAGAAGCCATTCAAGGAGGTGGGTTAAGCCGAGATGATTTTCGAGTGGGGAGTAATTTTGGAGTTTTCTGATCTTTGGCCATTTTAAAGGCAAAGAAGGAGTAGGGTAAACCCTAAATAAGAGATGGAAGATTGGGAAATGGAAATTATGAGTTGGGAAGGGAGAGAGACAGTGAAAAGTCGAATAAGAGTAAGTGTCTTCTTTGCAAAAAACTTCAAGTTCTTCCCACAACATATCAAGGATGCCATTTTTCTTCTTAGGACCATGATATCATGTCTCTTATTATGAGATACATCACTCCATGAGCTCTCTAATATCTTATGTTAAAACCATCCATCTCACTTTGTATGCCCATGCTTGGAAGGTTTTGATAGTTACATCATTAGGAAGCTGATTTATTTCTCTTCACATACATTGAAATATTCATTCTTACTTTCCCATTATCATATGCATTATCATAGGGGGAGCTTTCAACCACAAAGTACCAAGTCACTTGTCTTATGATTTTTCAAAATCAAGATTGTCATCTCATCTTCGGTTAAATACTCTTCCTTTTTTATTTTGATTATGATATTTCTACCAGGCTTTATGCTCTTCCCATTATCTGATTAGATTGCTCATACATTCTTGGGTTGATATTTTCCATCTTTTCTAGTACTCGTGTTCTTAGAAATGCATGCATGTCCTTATATATATATTTATAAATTATGTTTAGCTTGAGCTAAGCCTAAACTAAATCAGTTTGGGCCAAGTTTTTATTGAATGGAACGAAGCATATGTTGTTTCTCTTGGGTTTACCATTTTATCTTGATACTCTTAGGATGACCAAAGTCAAAATTAATAATGAACTGGTTTTATGATCAACTCAGAATTCTCAAAATTCTAACACACACATTCCATGGAGATTTTATGTATAGACTTGATCACTAATGACTCCCAAATCAATTGATTTTAGGGCACTAAGCATAACAAGGATGCTCCTAAGAGAGATCAAGACCAAAATCAAGGAAAGTAGTTTCAAATGAATATGGTTTATCAAGTTTTTCGAAACACACATCTCTTCTCTTTTAATTTTCAAAGATTAACCACAACAAAAATATCAAGGAGACAAAATTTTATTTTTGTTAGACCATCAAAGATGACGTCGCTATTTGAGGGATACACCTCGATGAGATATATAATATCTTAGTAAATACAACTGTCCATGAGATATCTTAAGTCAAGATCAAGGGAAGATATTGAAGCTGTATATCAAAATAGAGCCAAAAATATATCGATTTTTTTATTATATAATGCATGGTAATTTAGAAGGAGGTGGAACAAATACCAAGAGCTTTAATTCTTAGAATTTCAAATTTTCAAGAGGTTTGGTAAACAAATCAACCAGTTGATTTTCAGTAGGAATAAATGTCATTTCAAGTAAGTTTTTTGCAACCAAACTTCGAATGAAATGATATCTGATCTCAATGTTCTTAGTACATGAGTGCAAAACTAGATTTTTGGAGATATTAATAGCTTACCTTGTGGGAATCCATAATCATGGAGCATGTGTTTCATCCAGAGCATTTGAGTGCAACAACTTCCTGCATCAATGTATTCAGCTTGAGTAGTGGATAGAGAAACACAATTTTGTTTCTTACTATGCCATGAAACCAGGTTATTGCCTATAAAAAAAACTTCCTCCTGAGGTACTTTTTTTATCAGTGGCATCACCTGCCCAATCAGAATCAGAATAACCAACAATTTCAATGTTAGAATCAGTAGTGTACATAATCCTAAGATCTATTGTTCCTGAAACATAGCGTATGATACTCTTAACCGCTTTGACATGAGATTCTTTTGGATTTTCCTGATAGTGAGCACACACTCTAACACTATAACAAATATCTGGCCGACTAGCCGTAAGGTAAAGAAGACTCCCTATTATGCTTCTATAATGTGTAGGATCAGTATCAATTTCAGTAAGATCAACACTGATCTTGCAAATTGTTCCCATTGGATTGCAAACATGAGAGGAGGATTCCATCCCAAATTTTTTTGCCAAGTTTTTGTCATGTTGTGTTTGTAAGATGTACAAACTTTCTTATTTTAAATTCTTTTTTCATTGTTTTAATAAACTCCTTTACTAAGACATCATAAGTAGAACCAAAAGTAATATTATCTACATAGACCTGCACAAGTATGAAATGTTTAGAAGTATTTTTGACAACCAAAGTTTTATCAATAGAACCTCGAAGATAACCATGATCAATCAAGTAAGAGGACAACTTGTCATACTAGGCTCTAGGTGATTTGGTCTAGACCATACACCGCTTTCTTTAGTTTGTAAACATGATTAGGAAACTCAAATTCAGGAAAGCTAGTAGTTTGTTCTAGATATACTTCTTCCTTAATTTCAACATAGAGAAAAACACTTTTCACATCCATTTGATAAAGAGTGAATTTTAAGTGATAAGACATTGAGAGCATTAGCTTGACAGATTCAAGCCTTACAACATGAGCAAAGGTTTCATCAAAGTCAACACCCTTAACCTGATTGTATCCTTGAGCAAATAATCTAGCTTTTTTCGGGTTATGATTCCACATTCATCAATTTTATTTTTGGAAACTCATCTAGTGCCAATGATATTTTTATTGCTAGGTCTTGGAACAAGTTTCCAAACATTACTTCTCACAAATTGATTCAATTCTTCTTGCATGACATTGATCCAATCAACATCACACAAAGCTTGCTTAATATTTTTTGGTTCAACAATAGACACATAACCATATTGAGATATGATGTTAATGTCTTTCCTGAAAATAGCAAGAAGAGTGTTTAGAATTGAGAAATTACTTACAACCTCATGAGATCTACTTCTGGTTCTCATAGGTTCATGAACATCCCCAATAACATCGAATGTTGAATGATCTTTGGATACTTGACGCTTTCCATATTTGTGTAGAGGCTGAACATATAAGTTGTCATCTATCCCAGTACTCACAGTTTCAGAATCAGGTTCACAGAAGTTACCATCATCATTAGGAAAGGGATTTTTCTCATCGATGAGTTTGTCATGAATGAGAGGAACATCAGAATCTGTAGACACTTGATCTGAGGGAGTGAGGAAAAAACTACAAAAGCATCATCAATAACAACATTACTGTTTCCATAATTTTGCATGATCTTTTGTTGAAGACACGATATGCACGACTGTCTGTTGCATATCCAAGAAACACTCAACTGTCACATTTGGGATCAAACATGGGTAGATATTCTCTATCTTTGTAAATAAAGTAGATGCTTTCAAAAGTTTTGAAATGAGAGATATATAGTTTTCTTTTTCTCCAAATTTCATATGGAGTTTTGTTTGTCTCTGGTATAAAAATAACTGGATATAGAGTATAACATGCATTTGCCACAACTTCTTCCCAATAAGAATGAGAAAGATTAGAGGAATTTACCATAACTCTTCCCATGTCAATAAAAACGCGATTCTTTCTTTCAACAATGTCATTTTGTTGAGGGGTGATGAGAGCAGAAAATTCATGAAAAACACCATATTAATCACAATAGTCATCAAAATATGAGTTACCAAATTCGATGCCATGATCAAAGGCTGAAAAATTCGGTTCCTGATTCTCAGAATATGCTTATTATCATATATTTTTTTATTTGAAATTCTTTTAGCAAGGTTGAAAAAATTGATCAAAGGTTTCAGTTTTATCAGCCAAAAACTTAACCCATGTAAATCTTGAAAAATTATCAACAATTACGACTGCATAGTATTTTCCAGTTTTGCTCATAGTTTCTACTGGACCAACTAAATCAAGATTAGTAGTAGGTTTAGCACTTAAGGAATGATGAGAAGATCGAGTGAGTTTACCAATTTTGCAGTCACCACATATGCTTTCAGACTTACTAGTGAGTTTTGGAAGGCCTCTTACTGCTTCCTTTGTTGATAGTTTAACAATGTCTTGATGATTCAAATGACACATACGCTTATTCCAAAGTTCAATTGCATCCATAGATATATGAGATCTAAAACACTGTTTAGATAGAAATTTCTGATTTGCAAAGAAATAATAACAATGTTCATTAGTTCTTTCACCCATCATGAGGCTTTTACCTTTCCCATCAAGCACAAGACATCTCACTTAATCAAAGGTAACAGAATCATGTTCATCCACAATTTGGCTAATGCTAAGGAGATTAACTTCCAAACCTTTCACTAAAAGTATATTTTTGAGATTTGGGAGACCAGGGGTATGAACCGTTCCACAACAAATAATGGTAGCCTGAGCACCATCACCAAAAACAACCTTTTCAGATGGAAAAGTATCATTCATGGAAGAGAACCAGCTTTGGTTTCCAGTCATATGTTTTGAACAACCATTATCCGAATCAGAAGATTTTGGTGTGAGGGCAGCGAGAGCCATATTGCATATGGCAATAATTTTATCATCATTCATGGGAGTTAATATTACACGAGAGAAGCTACTCACATGATCATCATCATAACCTTTTCCACAAAGATCCCAAGGTTTCTAAAAGACAAGAAACACCTTGGAAGGATGATTTCTAGAATTTTTTTCTTTTGACCCAAGATGTATTTCTTTTATGATTATTAGATAAAGGGATAGAGAGATTCTTAACTATCCTGGTGATGTCTCTTAAAGAATATTCTAACAGACTGAAGAGAGGAAATTGTATCATTCTGATTATTAGACCTGAGATTGACTTGACTTCTTTTCAACTTTCTACACACAGATCCTATATGTCCTATAATACCACAATATGACATGTGGGGACAAAAGATTTGTGAGTTTTGGATGATTCTGATTCTTTGCTTTTGACAAAAACAGTAGGTTTCTCAAATTGTGATTTTTCATCTTTTTGATAACCTATTCAAGTTTTATTTTTATCAGTTTTACCAAGACCACAAATTTTGATGAGTTTGTCAGATCCCACTGAGAATTTTTGAAATTGTTTCTGAGACTCATATAAGGAAGATTCAAGAGAAAGTTTTTCTTCGGTTAAAGAGACTACAAGTCTTGATTGAGTATCTAAGTTCTCTTGAAGACATTTAACAGTATTCTGAAGACAAGATTTTTCTAATTTCCATTTGTTTTTCAAAGAGAGAAACTTTTTCTGAATTTCAACTTTAGTCTCTTCACTATTTGATAACTCAATTTGTAGTCTCAAATTTTGTGATCATAAACGTAGATGCAGTACATAATTATGTATACTTGTCATCCAATATATCTTCAGAATCATTATCCTCAAGGGATTCATCCAACAATTAATGTAATAAATGCAACAGTTTCCTCATCATTTTCTGAGGATGCTTCAGACTCACTATTACTCCATGTTACTTTGACCTTATGGAGCTTAATTTTTTTGCTTTCATCGTCAACATCTTTGTGCCTCACACCGTTACACTCAAAACATCTTATGATGTCTTCATTTTTTTTGAATTTTTTTTGGTTTAGAAAACTTATCACTTGACACATCATTTTTCTTGAAGTTTCTGGAGTTAAATCCTGAGCTAGATCCTTTTGAGAAGTTCTTAAAAGAAGGAAGAGACTTTCTATTGTTGATGAATTTTTTAAATTGTTTTTTCATGAAAGCGCATTCTTCAAAGGTGTATGAAGTAGGATCATCATACTCAGTTTCTTGCTTAACAGAGCTAAAGGCAATGGCTTTATCCCTTTTTGGTTTTATCCTTTTGACTTCATAAGTTTCAAGATTACCAACAAGTTCATTAAGAGAGTAGGTTGACATATCATGACTTTCTTCTATAGCAAGACATTTTGGATCAAAGTAAGAGTTCACTGATCTAAGAAATTTTGAAACAACATCTTCAGGTAACATAGTATTACCTAGACTTTGACATTGATTAGTTGTGGTAAGTAAACGACCATGATAATCATTAATAGATTCGTCATCTAGCATAGACAATTTTTCAAACTCAAGAGTTAAACATTGAAGCTTTTGAGTTCTTACCTTCGAGTTTCCTTCATGAGTAGTCATATGAGAGTCCCATGCTTGATTAGCGGTTGAAAAATAAAGAATTCTTCTCCTTTATTTTTCAGACAGAGCAGAGAACAAACTGTTTAATGCCATGGTGTTTGCCCTAGAATTTAGTTTGTCATTTTCTGTCAAATCCTTCTTAGGAGTTGGTTTAAGTTGTGTTGACTCCTCAGAAACAAGAATCATGGGAGTTTTGAATCCTTCATCCATAATGATCCATTGTTTCTCATAATCTTGGGAACTGAGAAAGGCAGACATCAAGATTTTCTATTGATAGTAATCACTTCCATAAAAAAAGGAGGAACATTTATAGAAGTAGAACACTTATCACGATCCATTCTTGGCTCACAGAGGGTCTCACTAACAAAAGTTAGTGACCACTTTGATACCACTTGAAGGTCCTTGTGAGAGCATGAATAAGTTCTTTATAACTTTTTACAAAAAGTGTAGTTATCAGGTTTCAGGGATAACTATATGTGAGACTATCCTGAGAATCAGATGAACTGGAATTAACAAACAATGCTATAAGTAAATGAAACAGACAACACACGTATGTTTATCATTCGCAGAAACTCTGCACTCAGGGGTAAAAAATGTGTGGCATTTACACTCGAAACACCAAACCTTTAAAAATGTAACAACTCTTCTTACAAGACTATAACTCCGATAATAGCAAAGAATTGTGTTATCCTATCTAAACTCTCGCGCTAGACTAAGAGCTATACTCCATCTTGTCTCTAAGATATTTATAAATGAAAGATTACACAAGTTATGCCAATGACTGTAGTTATTGCACAACTACTTCACTTGGCAAACTTCGGGTTGCTTGCACTTACCAATCAGATCTCACGGTAGTACGCAAGATGAATATGATATGAGTTTAAAGAGTTTTATGTGAAGACTTTAAAACATAAAGATCAAACACAAAGACAAGCTTAAGCTTAGACTCTAGTTGAAGAAAATAAACACTTACAATTTTCTTAACCGAAATAGTCATGAAGGCTTGGCTTTATATAGACCAACTTTAGGGTCTATATGGGAAGGGCCGAAAACTATTCAGCCATGTATTTGAAATAATAATTAAAAAAGTCTTTTTAATTATCAAGCTTTAAACCTCAGCCAAGAGAGTAAACTTGAATACCAAGAAAGGAAACTTGCATATCAAGAAAGTAAACTTGATGATCACACAAGAGTGATAAAGAAAGTTAATGTTTAAAGTAACATGACTTATTTTATGTGATAGCAAGCACTTTATTTCTTTTAGAGAAGAAGATCAGGAAATAGTTCAAAAAAGGTTTCAAACAAATCGATTGTCTTGAGAGATATGGACTTTCCAGACTCACAAGGTAGAGACTCAAGGATAGGAAACCAAATAGATATCCTTAGTAAAAACAGTGAAATGCATATGCATGTTTTATCTGAATTCATGAGGACATTATAGTGATACATTATTAATTATTTCTCTTCAAGCTTCACTTTGTACAAGTCATTTAATCCATGTTCTATTCGTAATTAAGTATGCCAAAAACCTCGAACCAACAGTAGGGTACCAGTTTGTTTTCCTTTTTACTAGAGATATTTGCATTCGTGATGTATATGTTCTTTTCAGATTCGGAGTTTGATTGTTTGAATCACTATTTCTTTTATTCGAGTTGAGAGATGAAGATGCACCATTGTTGACTGCTTTGATGTGCCCAATTGATACGCCCTGTAATGTAAATGTAGTGTACGTATATGCAACTAAGGTGAGACTTTCTCTCTCCCCTATGAAAATAGTTTAGTTGTATCCGTATTAAGCCAGATTTGGGCCATTCAACCTCACAGATATTATACCTCTCCAGGCCTTTCCGACCACTAGCAACTACTGGCAACCGGGAATGAAAGGATAGAACAATTAGAACTTGTAGTACTACCCAAATGGATGCCGAAAATGAAATGAAAATTGAGAGATGCTCTCATTGGAGATCAAAGCAAGCTGATAACATCGTAATTATGGCCAATGGCAACACCAGTAGCTAATATGCAGCAAATACAACACACGGAATGTGGTACTTAGACCCATCAAAATCTTACTATTGAAATTTAGCGAATGAAATAGCACATCCAACTTGATAATATACAAAACCATTGGTACCTAAAAAGACATTCACCCATTTCATCTCAAGACAAAACTCACTATCTACAGAGAACATATTATTTCTCAGCTACCATAATTCAGAATGGCTAATCTTTCGATTCTTTCCTCTAACACTTACCCAGAGATTGATGAGAACGAATGAAATGTTACAACATAATAGATTCCCATCAAAGCCAAAATAACTTACTGCTATAGCTAAACAGTGTTTATCCTACCGCTTCAACCTGTTGCCTAGCCAAGTATTTTTCCCTTCGCTCCTTCTGAAAAAGGGTCCAAAAGTTTGTTAGATAAAGAGAACACGAGAAGTTAGCTCATTCTACTGCCATATACAGAGCAGAGGTAAGAGATATACCCATTCATCTATTACAAGGCCTTCTTCTACATCACGAGGACCCGAGTCTGTGGGAGGTTTCTTACGCACTTCAACTGCAGCCTCAGCTTCAGCCAACTGCCTCTTCAGTTTTTCTAGAGCCTGAAGCAACAATATCATCATTACATTCATTTGACATTCTCTACAGGAATAAATGAAAGTACCATTAATCAGGTCAAACATCAACTTACAGGACTAGGGTGCTCTGCATCTAAAAATACCACCCGCAAAATTCGCTCAACTGCTACTTGATCTGTCAGTTCATCAAACTGTACCAACAAAAAGACAGTTAAAAAGACCACACGATAGGCAAAAGCCATGAGCATTAAAGAACAAACTGGAAACCGGCACAGGTGCAATTAAATGCCTTGAAAATAATGCACAGAATGCTCAACAAGCCACTGTGATCAGTATGTAGGGAGGAGAGAACATATATACCAGCTCAGGAGCATAATCTGTTTCTGCTTTGACCTTCAGACTCACGATCTTAAACTTGACCTTGGTCTTCTGATCCACATTTTTCTCATTGCTGTCAGGTTGTTCCACAAACCTAAACACTGTCATCAACATGCATACAACTAGTCAAAACGAAAGTCATTCATATTATAGCATCCAGAAGATACATAACATATGTAACATTTTTTACACGTTTAAGGCCATTACCAGTTGAAATTAGGCTCTCTCCCGGAGCAAGGATACCACCCGGAGGACGCATATAACAGCTTTTCGGTGCAGTAGTTTGAAACTATAACAGCACAAAATATACCGATTTACATGATCATTCAAACTTTAATTAAAAATTCAGGAAAGGCATAATAACGATGTAAACCAATGAAGTCTGCATAGTTCCAAATCCCTTAAAAAAATGGCCACATACGAGAATCGCATAGTTTACGTCATTGCTTATAATACAAGTTACGAAAACAATCTTATATATACTTAAGAAAACAATTAAAAGAGCATAGTTTAAGTCCCATACGGAAAATACTCTGCTTAAAAAAGGAAATACCTTGAAAGCTACATGAGACTTGCTACTGTTCTTCAAACGAATTGCGCTCTTCACTTGCTTCCCAGGTTCATCTTCAAAATCCAACACATCAAAACACAAAATGATAAGCGAAAAATGAACAAACGTAATCAAACAAGTGCTTTTCCGAGAAGCACTTCAACAAAAACAAACGCAAGTAGAGAGTAAAACGGAAAGTCAAGATAGCGTCACAGTTTAAAAAATGCAAAAGTCAACAGGAGCGTTGAAATGGAAACGACGACGTACATGGGAAGTAGAGCTTGCTGGCCGGGTCGAGCCTAAGTCTCCGGCGAGGCGGAAGCAGCGATCTGGCGACGGAAGACACAGTTTTGGGCTTGGATTTCGACCCGTCCACCGTGTGTAGGATCTGCGTCGACGAAGAAGACGACGACGTTTGAGTCCCCGACTGCCAGAACGGGCAGAGCGAGAAGATGTTCCCGTCCGACTGTGACGACTTGTGCCGCTGCCGCAGGTGGTGGTGGTCCATGATCTCTCTGACACGTGTCAAACTTCAGACTATTCAATGGAGAGCTCCGGTAACAAAATGGATAATCGAATTTCGATTTTTTTTCTTTTTCTTTTCTGTTCGGAATTTGAGCATCGAAGGAAGAGCTGTGTGGGAGAATTTTGAAGGTGGGTTTGGGCCAGTGCGGGGTGTTGGGGGGACATAAATCTGTTAGAGGGCTATGATCGCGTGTTGCTGGCCTCAGTTTGGTATCGTGCACTTGACGACGAGTGGTGTGGATTGGTCTATTATCACAGTGAGAGAGAGAGAGAGAGAGAGAGATTCAGTGGTGAACTCGTGACGTTGAGGGCGACTGACAATTCTGCTACCGAAAGCGACGTGTCGTTGGATTTCAATTATTTTTCAAGGTTTAAATGAATATCAATTCAAATGTAAATTTTATGAGAATTTTTCCATTAAAGATTAGCAAGTTTATAATTGACTGTAATTGGCAAACCAATCGTTAAATGAGTCAAGCGGCGTGGTGCTGAGGTGACCAAGGCTTCTCCCACCAAGTTTAAGCTTAAGAGAAGTTTTTGTTCAAAGTACAGTTGGTTCTATTTATTTAATTAGGTCTTATTTAGATGGTGTATTTTATTGACATTCAGATACATGTCATAAATAAGTGATTAGGGGTATGGTTAACTCTATTTTAAGACATGTAAATGATGTGTTGCGTCACAACAGATTAGAGTCTTCACATCAAAAATTTTAGTTTTTTTTTATACAACAAGAAAACAATAAAAATAAAACTAAAGAAAGAAGCCTCTCTCTCAAACTTCACCTACTAAATCAAATCTAAGAGTTGAGTTGGCGGAAGAGAGAACTCAAAGAATGCTAGAACACCAAACGAACTCAAAGAATGCTAGAACACCAAACAGTAGTGTTGTTCATCCTATAACTAATTTGAGCTAAGTTGAGAGTTAAGAAGTTAACTTCTCACAGACAAAATAAAAATCTCTGAAAGAAGGTTGTGAACTTGACATATGATATAAGTTAACAAATGATGCTCGTTTTTTATTTAGAGTTGTTAACGTTTGTCGGTGATGTTTGGACTATACCCATCCCTACTAAACGTACAATTGATTTTATAATTCTTGGAAGCTAATTTAGATACATAAATTAGATATTTTGTCCAAAATGGTCATCATGAATTTTAAGGAATTAGAAAAGAAAAAAAATAGATAAGGAAACAGAAAAATTGTGAACTATTTTCGGGCGGGTGGGTATTACAATCTTAGGTGTAGTTGTCTGGGCCGGGTGCATGTTTAATAGTGGAGGAAAATTTGGTGGTGATTTTGTGGCGCTTCATTAAGGGACTAACCGATTTTAGTAGCTAAGGTTGTTGGTGAGTATTGAGTGTGGAGGTTAGGAATTGATTAGGTGAATGACATTAGTTGTCTGCATAAGTGAGTTGGTTGTGGTATGAAAGAAATGAAGATACTATGGTTGAGTGGGGCTTGGAGCATAAAGGTGACCTTTTTATTCAGATTTTTGAGGGGATTTTTTTTTTACCGTCTTTAAATAGGAGCTCAAGATATGAAAAAAAAATCTACATTTTGAAAACCCATTTCTACTAAGCAAGACCTATAAAAAGAATTTTCTTCAGACATAAATATTCAATTCTATATGTTGGGATTGGATTATGTATTTTACTACAAGACGGAGCTCTCGTTTACAAGACACCCTTAGTACGTTATTGTGTCATCTAATACCACAAGACGAAGTTATGGCGGTTATGGAAGGAAGTACGCCCTTTGGAATTTGCAAGACACTAGCTCCTCGAAGTTATATATGCCGAACGAAGCATGGCGAACGACCAACGTTCAACCAGTGATCATGCAGCCAAGTACTCGGATATCTCCGGTTTTTAGGTTATAACATTTAGTGCTAATAGTATCATCTTATTGGTATAAAATCAACTGAAAAAATATAACAGTCAAAGTCAGTTAAAATAAAATAAAACCATACATAAATAGATTAAATTTGCAATCTCGAACATGAAGTAAAGACTCGTCGCCCCACTCACCCCGTCACTCTTTCAAATGGAAGGAGATAATCTCCTCATGGGTGTAGTTCCTTTTAGCTTCATTGCTCAAAATGTTCAATCTAAATTTCGATCATGTGGCCAAAATTAGGGCTCGGCAATGGGCAAGGTTGGGCCACTTAAGGTTTGAGCCAAAAATTTTCGTTACATCTCTAAAATCGGGGTCGGTTCAGGCCGGATTTTTTTAAAATTTCAAGTATCCATGGACTTTTTAGGCCCTGGGCCTTATCGTACTTTTTGGGTCGGGTCAGGCTAAGCCCATAATAGTGGGCTATGGACATTTTTTAAGTATTAAATAAAAAAACTTGAAAATTAATAAAGTTTAAAAATCAATTATATCAATAATTACACACATCATATAATATATAAACTTTAAAAATTGATAATTGATATGCAAATTAATGATATTAAGGTGATTTAGAGATTTTAGAGGTTAATATCAATCAAATTATCTATAATATTTATATTTGATAGACTTGATGGGCTTGGCCTTATGGACGGCCCTTGACGGGCTTGGATACCTCCGCCCAAGCTTGGCCTTATGCCCACCGGGCTGGGCATATTCGGGTTTAAACTCGGGCTTAAACCACTCGTTTTACTTTTGTTTTCAAGCATACGTAAGTGATTGTTGGTAAAATAATGAAAAATCAAAATATAATGACCCGAACCAAAATGGCGTACTTAATGAGTCGAATTATCTTTATCGCGATTTGGTTGTGAGTGTTAGATCATTAAACAAATTTTCAATCAATTTAGAACTTGACTTAAGTTTCTTCTCAAGAGTTATAGAGAGTTTTATTTTGAGGTCGTAGGAATTTTTGGAGAATTTTTCGGACAATCGAGCTAATTTCTACTAATATTTGAAGTTGGACGGAATTTAAACTAAATTAGAATTAATTATTGGGCAGTTTGATCACAGCCATTGATTCCAGTTGAGATCAAACCTCAGCCGTTGATCTAATCAAAAGCTTCTGGGTATAAAGGATTTTGGGCTGAAACCCAAACCATTCTCACTACAAGAAAAACACACATAGGCGACGAAGCATTTTCATCGCCTAAGTAGCGTTTTTCGTCGCCTAAGTGGCGTTTTTCGTCACCCAGGTTCCGTCGCCTAAGAATTTTTGCCTAGGTACCTAGACGATGCAACTGATTCATTTTGTCGCCTGAGTACCATCTTAGGTGATGAAAAGTAGTGCGTTGTCTAAGTACTTGGGCGTTGAAAAATTGTCCCTCTGAATGACAAACCATGTGCGTCGTCTCAGAGACCACTTAGACGACGAACCACCTTAGTCGTTTAAGAGACCACTTCGACGATGTGAACGTTCCGTCGTCTTAGAGATTACTTCAACGACGAAGACGTTTTGGCGTGTGAGTACGTACCCTACTTAGATGACGAAGCGTGTTCGTCATCTAAGTGAATGAACTTAAGCGACGTAGCACGCCTATTTCATCGCCTAAGTTAATAATTATGTTTTTTTTTTCTGAATGAAAAAATAATTAAAAATACTTTTAAAAATTATAAGTAAATATAAAAATTAATTATATTAATAAAATATTCATTAAAGTAAAGAAAATACAAGTTTAGTTTTTAAAAATTCAAGAAAATACAAAACTAAACTATGGGGGGGAGGGTAAACAGGCCGCCTATTCCGTCGCCGCCAGTCTAATCATCATCGTTGGGCTCGTGAGGAGGGGGGACGACAAAATTCCGCGGGAACGAGCAACCCCATGAGTGAGCACATCACGAAAAAGTCGGCCATCCTTTGGTTTTGTGCATCCAGCTGCCCCTGCATCGACCTAGTCTGCTCCCAGGCCCGATCGGCCGACTCTTGTGCCACTCGAGCCTGCTCTTGTGTGGCTCAGACCGCCTCGGCATCGACCCCACCTCGCCTACTGGACGACGATCCGGAGGGATGGGATGACAAATATTTGTGGACCCTCCGTCCAAACCCACAAACCTCCTTGCCATCTCAGCGACCGTAAATAGCATTGGCGATTACGATCTGGCTCGCCACCGATAGAGGAGGCACCTTTTCGGGCTTTATACTCGGGTTTTCTAGCTGAGTGTTCGCCAACTACTCCTGGACCATTTCTATTAACTGCGCCTGAAATTAAAAATGCAATTACCGTTATTGTAAATTTTGATACATTTTGAAAGTACGATTAAATTGAATTGAGTTAGGCAAGATTAGTCACTTACCCCTTGTTGACTCACTTCATCGTCCACCCCGGGCCTGACATAAGCCGAGACGCTGGCATCCAGGAGAGCATGCTTAGAACCCGCATCCTTGTACTCCTTTGCGATGAACATGAAGCCTTTGGAGCCCAAAGTATGGTGTTTATCCTTCTTCACACGGTTTGCCTTGTTGGCATTCAACCTAACCTGTTGACAAAAAAAATTATTAAATAATAAATAAATGGTTAAAAATAAGAAATTATTTAATTTTCTCAATCTAAAGGAAATGAAGACAAACCATATACTTGTCGGACTCAAATTGTCAGACCAACCATTCTCACTCATGTTCTCTTTCGTCCCACAGCTCATGTGGGACAGGCATGGCGCCGTGTCAGAGATAGTACGTACTTGTGGAGGTCGTACTTCCAATCTTTGAAAATGTTCTTGGCCACGGTGTTGATGTGCTCCATCATCTCCAGTGTGCTTTCGATATCGAAATGTGTCTAGAAAAATGAAATTAGAACCTAAACATTATGCATAGCTTCATGGCTGGTAATTAATTATAAAAATATAAAAAATTAAATAGTATTACTGAGAGTTTGCGGTTCACCCTCAACTTCTTGGATTTAGGAAGCTTGTTCCACGAATCGGCAACCATACTGATGTTGTTCCATATGATTGAGCAGATGGTGTGCGACGTGAAGCTGCAAAGTTGCAAGGACGGAGGGCCTCGGGTGAATTCGTCAAACGGCACCGAGATCTTCTTCCAGGTCGACCTGACTATGCGCTCAATTTTCGCGGCCTTCCCAAGTCCCCGAATCTGTTTAGGGGCCTCATCTGACGGATGCCTCCTCGCCATGCGCCATTCGCTATAGTGAACGGAGTCGTCGACCGATTCCATGGGACCTTTAGACTTCGCCGCTGAAGAGGTGACGAGTAGGTCGTCAGTATGGGTAGTGACCGCCTCATTTGGAGCATGAGGGATTTGGCCAATCGACATACTCGAATGATTCGGAGGAGCCAAAACGGTCTCCTCCGACTCAGTTTGGCTCCAACCCATTACTTGTGCAATGGATTGGAATTCAGCTTCCCTCTTTTCTTGTGATCGCCTCTTCTTTGGCGCCATCGATCGTAACTAATGAAGTTGCAAAAATTATTTATTAACAATATATATCTAAATTAATTCATCCAAATTAATCCAAATTTTCCCCAAATTTCATGAAATATAAATATATCCAATTTATCTAAATTTCGAAGAAAAAAAATCAAATTTATCCAAACTTCACAAATAACATCAATATACATATGATTATATTCAATTCGATATATATTACCAATTTATGAATAAATTTAATTTGATATATATTACTAATTTACCATCCAAATTTTACAAAATTATCCAATTTATATACATTTTACAAATTTATCCAACTTATACGAATATATCCAAATTTATCTAATTTATTCAAATCTCACCGATTTAATTATAAAATTTATTCAAATCTCACCAATTTACCAAATAAAATATACCCTTATTAAATTCACAAATTATTTTTCAAATACAATATACCCAAATTAATTCACATCCAATTTAATCTAACTATATACAATATACTCACATTTAATTTAATTCACATAAAAATAATATAATATATATTAATTAATCTAGCTAATTCATTTAATCTAATACATATATAAATTTATAAATGCATATAATATATACACAAATACGTACACAATACAAATATATATAGGGGGAACAAACTCCGGCGAGGTGGAGGCCGGGAGAGAAAGGAAATTCCGGCAGAGAGAGATCGAGGAGGAGCACGTACGGCGGTGGTCGACAAGGAGGAGGTCAGTGGCGCGGTAAGGAGGAGGAGGCCGGGTTTGGGGTTGCGGTGTTTGGGGGAGAGAGATTGATCGAGTGAAGAATGGCCGAGAGAAGTCAATCTGGGTCTGGATATAATGGCCGACTTAGGCGACGAAACCATTAGTTTCGTCACCTAAGTGGATAATTAATGCACTTAGGCGATGAAACAAACCACTTTCGTCTTCTAAGTGATCACTTAGAAGACCGCCTAAAAATTTAGACTTAGGCGACGACAACACAAGTGTTCGTCTTCTAAGTGATCACTTAGACGACGAAATGGACACGTTCGTCGCCTAAGTGATATTTAAACTGCCCCCAAAAAAATTGGCGCAGTTTTATTGAACCGCCACAATATTTGGACTTAGGTGATGCACTCATGCCGTTTTGAAAGGACCCAACCCCGATTTAGCTCCCTAAACCGGAATCAAACCCTTTCGAAAACACGAACCAACAAAAACCGTAGAAATTTTGGCAGAGTTTCGCTACTAACGTAGAATTACCATTACCTGCACGCGGAAAATACACTTCATCCTATGCCACAAAAATCAAACCGTGGGCACCAATCCCATCCGGATTTCTCAATATATCAACAGTAAAGTAAAACAATAAATATATCTATACTTTACTGAAATCCGGAGTAAAATCATATAACATATACAATAGAAAGCTCAGAGGGACTTCTAATACATAACCATATACGTATACCACAGTAGGTAGAACAATAAACCTACTGGAAGAAACAAGGTAGCTCGAGCACTATGCCTCCGACCATGACGTGCGACACCAGAGTCCGAACTGCAAACTGGGCACGAAAATCGAAAAGCCCAGGGGAAAGGCAAATAAAAACGTTAGAGTGAGTGGACGAAAATAAACATATGCCTTTCACCAGTTTATATACATACTCAATGTAAAACAGTGCGAGTTCGGAAAACACAACAACACATATATATATGGAGGTTGTCGGGCGAATCTCTCAAGCCCGACGTCAGGTGAATCGCTCAAACCTGACGGTGAAAGGCCAGGGGAATCTCTCGACCCCGGCGGCACTCAGGGGAATCTCTCAACCCTGCTTCAGAGGAATCTCTCAACTCTGGGCCAGAGGAATCTCTCAACTCTGGTAGCATCGATGCTATAAATGCCATCACCTATAAACACATAACAACACCTCCGAAAATAACATATATCTCAATCATCGTATAATTAAATACGGAAAATCATAAAATCCACGAACTCGCAAATCAACAGTGAAAATAGAAACTTGTCCACTCACACGCTAGCGTAACGCGATATGCGTTAACCCGTGATCCGGCGGAAAGTCCCTCGCCAACGAATGATCACGAACCCCTGAATAATCACAAAATCCATTTCTCAATAACATAACTCGACAATACAAGACAAATCACGAGAAACCACCGTTCTCGGAAACACATAACTCAAAGTCAACGAATCGTCGAAAATCCGATATTCACACCTCGATACCTCGCTGTACTTTCGGATGCTTAAATCGAGAAACGAACCTCCCCACTGCGATCGGGGCGCGATTTCGAGTCAAATGACATGCAACTTGTCGAAAATCCCAAAAAGTCAAAGTTGACCGCCGTTGACCACCGCCCACGGCGGCGCCGCCACTGACCGGAAAATTTCATGGAAGAGCAACCCCTATTCCACTCAAAATCACCTACTGAGCAATTTTGTCAACTGCAACAAAGGCCAATTCTCACTCTAACTAGGTCAATTTCAAGCAAAACCGAATTGGTACACAAATTTCAAATCCAAAATTCTCCTTCCACAAATCGAATTAAAGCTTCATACTTACATGGTTAAAATCCTTGAGAGGAGAGCTACAAAACCCAGTACATCTTGAAGTTCAACTCGGCTGAAATCGATGAACCCGATTACCTCAAAAATCCCCAAATTTTTGGCCGGAATTCTTCTCTCCACCGTTCACCTCGCCGTGAACGGTGGCCGGCACGGGATCGAGGGCCTCAAGGCGCACTGGACGGGACCAGTGGCAGGCCGTGGGGTGGCCGGAATCCCCACGCCGCCGTGGAGCACCGTGAGCTGTCGATGGGAACTCTCCTCCACCGAGTTGACTCGGTCAACTCGGTCAACTCATTTAATGGTAATCTTTGACTTTCCCTTTTCGGCAACCTGCTATTTATAGACTTTCCCAATTTGGAAACTCATAATTATCCATTTCGACGAACTTTGAACACCCGTAACTTTCTCGTTGTAATTCCGATTCCGATAATTCTCACGGCCACAAACTCGTCTCGACATGTTCTTCAATAATCACTCAAAGTCAAACACATCGACCAATCGGATAAAAAGTCAACGGTTCACACCAACACATATATAATCCGATTAAATAATCCACGAACGGAAATATTCAGAACTTAATCTCCGTAACTCAGAACAATGCTCCGGAAGTTCCCACAAACTCGAAATTAAATTCTAAACAACTTCCGTGAAGAAGCCAAAACCAAAATCTCGTCCGGTAATTTAGTCGTTAAAGAATTCACCATTAAAATCCGTTTCCGTCGAAATTTCAAATAGTCATAACTTATTCCTCGGTCGTCCAAATAACGATCTGGAACTGCCCACGAACTCGTAGTCACACGTAGAACGACTCTCGAGAAGAGACCCAACTCCAATTCTCGGCCAATAATTAAGTCGTATCAAATCCGGCTATTCAAACAACTGTCGTAACTCTGCGACTACGCGCAAGCTCGTAGATCAAGCTGATTCCACTGCTGATTCTGTTCTGGGTCGTCACAGTTTGTCGCCTAAGGCATCACTTAGATGATGAATGGCATGAGTGTGTCGCCTAAGTTCATTTAAAAAAAAAGATATGAAAATTAATGTTTGGTAGGTGCTTAATTAAGAATTCTAAAAAATCAATTATCAGATGTAATCATTACATTTATAGAATATTGTAGAAAAAATTGAACCTAATTAATTCGGATAAATTTATAAATCGATCGAATCAATATGTATACATATATATTCTTGCAGTGATTATCGAGAAATAGTTAAATGACGAAAACTATCATGAAAAATAATTTGTAAACTCGTTTTCGAAGTTATGGGTGTTTGTCGTGTCGTAAAAACCTAATTTATCAGTTAATTATAAATTAATTGAAATTTGAAAAAAAAATTACTTACGACTAAAAACTTGTTATATATCTACTAATGTTGTATAACTTAAGTATTCGTATGTCTATATTCACTCCACATCAATATTAACGAAATTGAATTTGGACAAAACAACCGTTGGATATATTCAGCATCATGAAATATATAAGTGGATGACTTTTCATTCAAATCGAAGTAGTCAAACATAAAACCAAAATTTCAACGAAACAGAAACGTTGATATGCGAATTTTCGTAACTCCGATTTTCGAACCGTCGACACTCACAGTCCAAGATTTGGTTACTCTACGCCTTGAAGGAAAAAAAATTATATTTAAAGGTGGTATGCATGGTCGTGCTCTTAGAGGTCAAATTGTGAAACTATGACTTAGGCGATGAAAACAGTTACATTTCGTCGCCCAACCTTCCTCTTAAGCGACGAACACAACTGGTTTCGTCTCCTAAGTAATTCTGGGTTAGGGGAAAGGGTTTAGGTGTTTAGGGTATGTAGGGTTTAGGGGTAGGGTATGTAGGGTATGATTTAAGCGACAAAAAGAGTTAGGTTCCTCGTCTGCGTACCTTCTTAGGCGACGAAATCATCTCTGTTCGTCGCCTAAGTCATACCCTACATACCAAAGTAAGTGAAATTTGTGCGTCAAAGTATCATCCAAAGTAGACGCGAAGAAATACGATGTAAGGTTGTATACGTACGATAATTATTAATTAATTAAGCGTTAATTAATTATTCAAATTCGTGAGGCCTACAAGAAAAACTCACCTAAACCGCGGACCATTTCCGTCGTCTAGGTGAGCTTTTCCATCGTCTAAGTACTTAGACAACGGAACTTCCGTGGACTAGGTTACGTCCTCCAAGTACCGTTGTCCAGGTACTTAGACGACGAAGATGGAGGGATCCGCGGTCCGCGGAAAACGTCTGCGGTCTAAGTGCACACTTAGACCACGGAGAATTGATCTCCGTCGTCCAAGTGACACTTAGAACTTAGACCGTGCAAAAAAATCCGCGGTCTAAGTGAACACTTAGACCACGGAGAATTTATCTCCGTGGTCGAAGAGATTATTTAATTTTTTTTAAATGAAAATTTTAATTTATAGTAAAATATTAATAATTTAATTAAAATACTAAATTCTCATTTAAATAATTAAATATTTATAAATTAATTCAAATAATAAATTGTTACTTAAATACTAAAAAATTGTACATACATGAAATTAAATCGTTCGGAATCGGAAAAAACGATATGATAAACTACATAACTAGAATACATGCAAACTACTAAAATAATGGAGGAGCAAATGCGCCGCCGAGTCCCCCGCCTCCAGCCGTGTCGTCGTCGGGATATGGGTTCGGAGGAGGTTGACACTGGTTTCGAACCTGAATTTTCATGAAGGCGACGAGCTGAGCTATCTACGCTTCTTGCGGATCAAGCCTCTGACGCATAGATTGCGTTTCCTCCCATGCAAGTCAAGCCTCTTCAAAGGCTGCTTGGACGGCTGTAGCCTGAGTACTTTTCCTCGTCGAACATCTCGTAGATGAGTCGGAGGACAAATCTCGCTGGACCTTAGGTCCCATCCCCCTAACCTCCCTTCCAGCTCTACGACCGTATACCTCATCGGCTATTACAATTTGGCTCTCCATCGATAGAGGAGGCAGGTCTTCCGGCGGTAAATCCGGGTATGCAAGCTGAGTGTTGGCCAATTCCTGCTGCACCTGTTCTACCAACCTCGCCTGAAAATAATAATAAAAATTAAATAATTATAAATTTGTACGATAATTTAATAAATAATAATTAAATAATAACTACGCTAATTAAAAGCACATATATATCACTTACGCTGTATTGACTCGCTTCATTCTCGAGCTCAGGCGTCACGTACGTGCTGATGCTAGGATCCAGATAAGAGTGTTTGGAGCCCTTATCTCTGTGCTCCTTGGCTATTTGAATCACTTGCTTGGAGTCGGAGGTATGATGTTTGTCCTTCTTCCCCCGGTTGGTCTTGTTGATGTTGGAGAATTTCTGTTGAACAACATAAATCATTAAAAAATTAATAAGTAACTAAAATAAAAATAATTCAATTCTCTTAATTTAAATAAAAAAATAATCACCTTATATTCTTCTCCTTGGAAGTGGTTACACAACCACTCCCACTCATCTTCCCTATCCCCACACAGCTCTACGGGGGTAGGCACGGGGCCGATATCGTCATAATACTTATGAAGCTTATACTTCCAAACACGGTAGATGGCGGTGGCGGTTTGGTTGATATGCCTAAGCATCTTCGGTGTGGGATCC
Organism: Geum urbanum; assembly: GCA_946800695.1. NCBI lineage: Eukaryota > Viridiplantae > Streptophyta > Magnoliopsida > Rosales > Rosaceae > Geum > Geum urbanum. The sequence goes on along the minus strand of OX326998.1, from coordinate 67,659,685 downwards.
AAGTCATATTGTTCATATTAGAAATAAATAGAAAATTATAATCGTATATATTATGAAATTATGATTTTTATTGGTTATTAGAAAATAAATTTAAAATTGTACGTGTTACGAATCGAAATTTCTTTAAACACCTTCGCCTTCTCTTCATCCGGCAACTCCTTCCAAGTAAGGGCAGTCATACGAACCTTGTTGTGAAGGATTGACCCTATGCTGTGCCCTGAGAGACTAGCTAGCTGAGATGTGGGAGAGCCATCAGTGAATTCGTCGTACGGCAACTCGATCTTTTTCCAGGTCGCCTTGAACAATTTCTCAGATTTTTCGCCTTTGACGAGACCGCTAGTCCTTTTGGATTGAGGGTCTATCGAAGCCCTCCTGAGCTTGCGCCAGGCGCTATAAAGGATAGATTCAGAGGAGGCCGACGACGCCTGCACACTTTCTGCCATGGACGTCGGACCGGAATGGGCGTCATCAGCGGTCGGGATAGGTGGGGAAGCGGGAATTTCCCTAGTGGGCGCTGTCGAAGCACCAGCTGAAGGGTCCGGAGGAGGCGCGCCGTTGTTCTCCTCTAAATCCCAACCGACTTGCTCTGCCAAGCATCAGAGCATAACATCTTCGGCCTCCTTTTGGGCGTTTTTCTTTCCCGACATGGCCATTTTAACGTAGGAGTTGTTAAATATTATTACCATAACAATTATATATAAAAAATTACGATAATTATTTACAAGTATTGAGTGCGCCTAAGATTTAAATAGAGTACACTACCTTGGTGTTTGAGTCGTTCAATGGACGTGCGACCCGCGCGATAAAGTATAAACTTTCAATCAATCAGCCTTGGTTCAATAGAAAAACATGGCCAGTTAGGGATAGATATAACGCGAGAGGGAGGACTAATTTCGACAAAACACCCCGAGGCTAACCAAATCAATGGTATATACTCTATTGGTGTTAGTCTTTCTTAGATCCAAAACTGGTCACCAGTCATAACCCGTTTCTAGACACCATGTCTGACATTCAGCCAATATTTCAAAAATTTACACTCCCTCAAGTCCTTTGCAAACTCCGCCCTCAACCTCGTGTCCATAACTTCACTTAGGTTATGGTGTGCGATGATGAAATCCACACATCACGAGGGGTTAAGGAGATAAGCTAGGAAATGAAGCGCTATCTATTCCAAAAAGTGCGACTTAATAAACCAAACTTATGTACTAAATTTAAATCAAAGACTACCAATTTACTACAAAATTACCATAATTACCAATTTATTATTTTTAATAATTCACTAATTAATTTATCATATTTACTACAAATTTACAATATTAATTACAACAATATTTACAAATTAAAATTACATGCAATAATAATGACCAATTATACTATTAATTAAAATAATATTTAATTACAATAATTAATTATTATTTACCATGCCTTTACAATAATAATTATTCATTTACTAACTAATATTAAATATTATTACCAATTATATATTACTAATATATTATTTTTACTAATTAATTTACCAATTTACTAATTTATTAGTTAAATAATAATTATGTTAAAAAATTTAAATATTACCTAAAAGATGAGTCGCCGGAAGTCGCCGGAAATTGGCCGGAGTGGAGAGTAGCCAGAAAGAGGGAAACGCCAGAATTTTGGTCGCCGGAGGAGGGAGGCCAGATTTTTGAGAGAGAGAGAGAGAGAGAGAGAGAGAGAGAGAGAGGAGAGGAGAGGAGAATTGGATGAGGAAAAGAGGATCCCCCACCGCCTTTATATAGAGTTTCACTTAGACGACGGAGCCCTATTTTCCATCGTCTAAGTGCTCTTGGACGACGGAAAAGCAAATTTCCGTTGTCTAAGTGAACCGTTTCAAAATTTTGAAATGGCGCCCAATTAAATTGGAGGGGTGGGAGTTAACCGCCTTAAATTTGGGCACCGTTTCAAATTTCACTTAGACGACGAAAATAGGTTCCTCCGTCGTCTAAGTGAAAATTTGAAACAGTGCCCAAAATTAAGGCGGTAGTATTGGACCGCCATGCTTTTTCAACCTAGACGACGGAGAAGGCCATCTCCCTCATCCAAGTGACCACCTGGATGACGGAGATAGGTAGTCTCCGTGGTCCAAGTGAAATTTACGTTAAATTAATTTTTTAAAATAATTCGCAAGGAAGTTGCCAATTTTTCATTCAAATGAAATAGTTGTAAAATATCGATTAATGCATCGTACATATAAATAATTTAATTTAAGACGACGAATAATCTTACGTCTTTAAACTTGTTAAGTATCTACTAATCTTTATAACTTAAGTGTTATTAAGTATAGGCTCATTGCATATCGATATTAACGAAATTGAATTTGGACAAAACAACCGTTGGATACATTCGCCATAAAAAAATATATAATTAGAATAATTTTCAAAAAATAGTAAGTTCGTGAAGGGTTTCATCGGCACAGTTAACCGCAATACTGAGATTTTGACAAACCAGAAATGTGGATACACGAAAATTCATAACTCTTATTTTGGAACTGTCAAAGCTCACACTCAAAGAATTGTTTACTCTATGGTCTTGACGAAAAGAATATGCATTGGGACATGGTATAGATGGTCATTGTTTTAGATAAAATTACGAAATCTTCACTTAGACGACGTAAACACACGTTTGCGTCGTCTAAGTCATCACTTGGACGACAGAAAAAAGGTGTTTCCGTTGTCCAAGTTCTGACTTGGACGACGCAAACATCCTTGTCTGTCGTCCAAGTGAAAAATCCCTTAATTTATGGCTTAGGGCCTTTGGGTCTAAGGTTTAAGGTTGGGGTATACTTAGACGACGGAGACGCCCTTTTGCGTCATCTAAGTACTATTTTTAGGATTTAGGATTTATAAATATATATATAGGTATAATTTAGGGTTTAGTTTTGTGTTTAATTACCTTAGTATGGACTACGAAAAGTCATTTTTTCGTCTCCGTTTTAATATTCGATCGACGTGAAAATTAATTAATGGGATTCAATTCGATTGATAAAATTATCGATCGATCCGATCCTCCTCCGATCCGTATCGATTAATTAATTAATTTTAATTTACGTCGGTCGAACTGACCATGCTATGTAATTAATTAAGTACAAAATTAATAGTTATATTAATTAATATTTATATTAATTAATATTGATCAACGATGCATCATATATTATAATAATTAATTACCAATTAATATTCCTCGTCGTTATATTGTACTCTTCGTCATAATCGTCATCATCCTCATCCCCGTTATCCGATTGCTCCTCCTCCTCATCATACTCAACATCGTCCGACGAATAACCTGAGTCCTCGTCCTCGTCCTCATCCTACACGTCTTCTTCATTTACCTCATTAATTGCATCAATAATCTCATCTTCAGTTAGATCTGTGCAATCATCAGGCATGGGTAAGCGTTCACCATCTTGAACCAGGTCCATTATATCGGAGCAGATGACAGAAATATTAGGCTCTTAATTGGCAGGAATGTCTCTTTCCGGTTCAGCAGCATCTTCAGTCGCCGGTGTCCCTTAAATTGTTGTAGTATTCCATATTCCTCGATGAGAGATATGGTTCACTATTTTCCATCCTTCACTAGCTTTCGGGTTGTCGAGATAGAACACCTGCCTAACTAAGGTGGGGAGAGCGAAAGACTCATCCTCATACCAGCTTGAGTTTGTATCGACTAATAAAAGTCTCAGGTCTTCCTTTGTATACTTAAACCATTTGCACTTGAATAGGAAAACGTTGACATCATTCCCGTAACATAGCTGAACGACATATACAATAGCCCCGTAATATAGATCATTGTCTTTCCCAACCATTACCCCACTATTTTGTGTTCTTCTTCCTTTATCTTGGGCCAATGAATGGAACTTTACACCGTTCACAAAACATCTGGGATAAATATACTGTTTAATCGGCTTCCCTGCTAGCAAGTGCTTCGGCCAGAGCCACCAGCCCCCGTGGTTTTCGGATTTTTGTAGATCAATCGTCTGCAAAAATGGAAAAATTTAAGGGTTTACTTTCTACAAACATGATCAATATGTATATAAACTAAATACCGAGACATACGTATGTGCGTACCCATTGGAAGAAATAATCAGGGAACTTCTTCTTAACCATTTTCTCAAACCACGCCGAACTCTTATCCGAATTTCATGCCTGAAGCCTCTCCCTGTATGACATCATGTACGGATCAACTTCATCACAGTCTCGCAACACTACCTAATGTGCCTCAATAAGTTCTTCCCGTGTTAACAATTCCTTTAATACTCCTCTAAACGGTCGTACCACATTTGTGACAACAGAAAGATTGATGCGGGCACTGGGATCTGAGGCAGTGGGAGGTGGTGGATCTTTGAGGTACTTGTTGCAGTAAGTAACACACTCATGCATTAGGTATGTCTCGGCAATCGAGCCATCCGGGGCCGACCTGTTTTTGACGAATCATTTATACTGTCCAAGCTGTCTACAAATTCAAACGTTCAATTAATACATTGTAGAATAAGTACATATAGCTTGTAATCTCCAATGGAACAAATTATGAATAAAAAAACCTGTATAATTAATTAATTGTACGTACCTTTCTTGAGGATACATCCAAGTGTACTGGACCAGACCAGAAATGAGCACCTGCTCGGGCAGGTGGATCATTAGGTGAATCATGATGTCAAAGAAAGCAGGGGGAAAAATCCTCTCTAGTTTGCAAATGATGTGCACAATTTGTTGTTGCAGTTCTACCACATCTGACTTCTTTAATTCTCTGGCGCATAACCTTTGCCACCATCTGCACAATCCCACTATTGGTTATACGACGTCACGAGGCAAATATAGTCGAATTACCACTGGAATCAGACGTTGCAGCATAACATGATAGTCATGTGTCTTTAGACCAACAAACTTGTGTTGCACCTCATCCACTGCTCCAATTATAGTACCTGCATACGTAGCTGGATAACAAATGCTCTTAAACAAGTGAAATAAAGAACATATAAGTGTCGGCTTCATTGTGTAAGGTGCAACTGGCATCTTGTTGTATACTCCTCTCCTATCCCTCCTCAACCACAAGGGACGACGTAGATTCATTGATTCCAGATCTTTGCGCACTTTGGGAGTATCTTTAGTCTAGAACTTAATACCGAGAATTGTTCCCACCACGCTGTCGCACACATTCTTTTTTATGTGCATTGCGTTCAAGTTATTCCTCAGCTTCAACTTCGACCTGTAAGGGAGTTCAAAGAATATACTCTTGTGATGCCAATAGCTGAGATCATGTGGAGGTATTGGATTACATTTCTTTACATCTGCGTCATTGGTCAACACACCAAAGTCGAAATAGCTCAACTTCTCTAAAATCTCTTCGCCAGACCAACTACGAGGTTTAGGATTGCTCTCTACCATTCCGTTGAAATGAGCTTCATCCTGTCGCCACGGGTGGTCGTGAGGAAGCCATCTACGGTGACCCAAGTAACACACCTTCCCCGCGTGCTAACTAGAGTTCACGTCGTCCAAACATATAGGACATCCATTATATCCTTTCGTCCTGCAGGCTGCCAACATCCCAACGCTGGAAAATAGCTGATCATCCACATTACGGCAGCGCTTATCGTGAACATCGTGTCAGTGAATTTGTCATAAGTTGGGACTCCATTTTGCCACAACAGTTTCAGCTCGTCGATCAAAGGTCTGAGGTAGATATCTAAGCACTCCCCCGGAGATTTCGGACCTGGAATTAGTAGAGTAAGGAAATTAAATTTCTTGTTTATGCACATCCATGGAGGCAAGTTGTACGGCATCATAATAACTGGCCAAGTGCTGACGGCGGAGCTATTACTACCCCAAGGATTGAATCCGTCTGTAAATAGTCCGAGTCTAACATTTCTAACCTCTGCCGCAAAGTCTCCAAATTCTCTGGCCAAATGTTTGAAACCATCCCCATCCGCGACGTGTCTCAGGACATCGTCATCTATTCGTTTTTCTGCATACCATCGCATCTCCTCTGCTGTGTATAGAGACATGTACAAGTGCTGCAATTTGGGAATCAAGGGAAAATATCGAAGAACTTTCATAGGAATTCTCTTTTTTGAACTCTTCCTATTCAGCTCATATATGCACTAGCCACATATGGGACAATAGTCCAAATCTTTATACTCTTTGTAAAATAGCGCACAATCATTCGGACATGCGTCAATTATCCTGTACTTTAGGCCGAGGCTGCTCAAGATATTTCTAACCTTATAATGAGATTTAGGAAGATTGTGATCATCAAGAAGCAACTTACATATTTGCTCCTGAATTTCGTCAAAAGCACTGACTGACATTTAGTGCTTCACTTTTATCTTCATTTGCTCCATCACATATTGTAACACATTCTCTCGACATCCAGGGTACACCGGGGTCTGCGCTTCAAGTAGCATCCTGTTGTACTTATCCATCTCACTAGTGTCAGTGGCCAAGCTACTAACGAAAAATGTGTCATCATGCTCATGAGTGGTATTGTAACCTCCCTCTTAGTGTAGGTCTCCACCATGACTAAATCCCGGAAACATATCATGAACCAAATCTGCAATTAGGTTCCAAGCAGGGGGGTCGGTACCACTGCAGCTAGATGAGGCACCATGGTAATTGTACCCTAAGCTGAAGTCTACTAAGCTGAAGTCTACTGCTTCACCATGCTTGCTCCATATAGTGTAACTCCACATCATACCATTTTCGTACAGGTGTTGCACCATAACATTAACGTCCACATACTGACATTTAAGACATTGTTGGCACGGACACCTGAAACACTTCTTTCCTGACCATGCTCTATCGCAAAATTCACAAATTCGCTAATTCCATCCATATACCGGACATCACTTCTATTCCGCAACTTCATCCAACTCTTGTCCATACTTCTATGAAATTTTATAATTAATTATCATATTAGTTAATTAACTATTAATTCTATATATACATAAATTTTCAAGTAATTATTAAACTATTATATATATACACAAATTTTCAACTACCTTAATTAAATGAAATTATTAATTCATTACCTTCAATAATTACCTATATTAATTATTGGTGAATATACGTACGTACTCTACATTGATTACTTTAATATGTCTAACATGCATGTACGAACGTTTTAACTAAATATTAACCAAATTTTTAAACATCCATACATATATACGTACTACTGGTTTATATTAATTGACTAATATATATATATTATCAATTACCTAACTTAATTATAAATATATATTAAACATACTAATTAATTAATAATGCAATCAATCAAACGTACAATTAATTATATATATAAATGTATGTTAATGGTGTTGGGAAATTAACTACGTACGTACCTAGCCTTCTCCGATATATGACGAATCGGTGGTCAGAGCCGAAGATATATATAGTGCTAGCTAGTACGTTTGAATTGCATGCGCGCATGTACGCGTGAGGATAGTCTGATCAAGACAGGAAGAGAGTTGAGACGATGAAGATGAAGTTGAGATGAGCGAGCGGAGAGGAAGAGAGTTCGGCATGGACCTTATATAATGCTTCACTTGGACGATGGAGGTGTTGGTCCGTCGTCTAAGTGGCCACTTAGAGGATGGATTTGGCACTTCTCTGTCATCCAAGTGATTACAAGGATGACGGAAAACTTCTCCGCGGTCCAAGTGGCCACTCGGACCACGGCGTGTCGGTCCGCAGTCCAAGTGATGACTTGGACGACGAAGAAGTCTGTCTCCGTCGTCCAAGTGGTGACTTGGACCGCGGAGACATTTTCCGTTGTCCATGTGTACACTTGGACGATGGACACAGACTTCTCCGCCGTCCAAGTCACCACTTGGACAACGGAGAAATTCTCCCCGGTCCAAGTAACACTTGGACGATGGAGACACTCTTTCCGTCGTCCAAGTGTTACTTGGACCGCGGAGAATTTCTCCGTCGTCCAAGTTCCACTTAGACCGCGGAACCTTAAAGGTTCCGTGGTCTAAGTGAAGTTTTCTTGTAGGCCGATCGATCCGAATTAACCAGTTCAATTCCAGATCCATTAGTTATGTTAGGAATGACTGAATAATTGTACTAGTACTCCGATCCTCGTTCAAAAAAAAATTCGAATTCAGAATATTAATTATATTGTACTCCTCGTCGATCATAATTAGTATAATTAATCATCATTACCTTGAAAAAGTGAGATTACAATAATTAATTATCAGTTAATATCCATCGTCTTTATATTGTACTCCTCGTCATAATCATCATCATCCTCCTCAACACTATTATCTGATTGCTCCTCTTCATCATCATACTTTACGTCATCTGACGAATATCCTGAGTCCTCATTGTCATCCTTCACCTCATCTTCACTGCCATCATTCTCTGGATCTATAATCTCATATTGAGTTAGATCCGTAAAGCCATCAGGCATGGGTAAGTGTTCACCAGCTTGAACCATTTCCATTATGTCGGAGCGGATGAAAAAAATATTAGGCTTTTGATATGCAAGAATGTCTCTTTGCGGTTCAGCATCTTCAATCGCTAGCGTCGCTTCAGTTGTCGTGGTATTCCATATTCCTCGATGAGAGATATGGTTCATTATTGTTCACCCTTCACCAACTTTTGGATTATTAAGATAGAACACCTGCCTAACTAAGATGGCAAGAGCGAAAGACTCATCCTCATACCAGTTTGAGTTTTTATCAACTGATAAAAGGCACAGGTCTTCCTTTGTACGCTTGAACCATTTGCACTTGAATAGGAAAATGTTGACATCATTCCTGTAACATAGCTGAACGACATATACAAAATCTCCGTAATATATATCATCGTCATCCCCAACCGCAACCCCACTGTTTTGTGTTCTTCTTCCTTCATCTCAGGCCAATGAATGAAATTTTATAGTGTTCACAAAACATCCGGGGTAAATATAGTGTCTAACCGGCTTCCCTGCTACCAAGTGCTTTGGTCAGGACCACCACCCCCCGTGGTTATCGGACTTTTGTAGATCAATCATCTGTAACAATTTGGATTAAAATATAATTAATTAAAGTGTTTAATTTCTACAAACATGTACATAATTGAATAAGTATACATACGTACGTAGCCATTAGAGAAAATAATCGAGGAACTTCTGCTTAACAACTTTTTCAAACCAGGCTGAACTCTTATTCGGATGTAATGCCTAAAGGCTCTCCTTGTTCGCCTTTATGCAAGGCTCAACTTCATCACAGTATCGCAACACTACTCAATGCGCTTCGATAAGTTCTTCTCTTGTTAACGATTCCTTTAATACTCCTCTAAAAGGTCGTATGACATTTGCGACGACAGAAAGATTGATGCTGCCACTGGGATCAGAGGCGGTGGGAGGTGGTGGATCCTTGAGGTACATGTTGCAGTAAGTAATATACTCATGCATTATGTATGTCTCTGCTATGGAGCCATATAGGGCCGACCTATTTTTGACAAATCCTTTATACTGTCCAAGCTGTCTACAAAATCCAACGTTCAATTGATTAATTGTAGAATATGCATATATAGTAATCTCGAGTGGAACAAATAATTGATCGGAAAACCTGTATAATTAATTAGTTGTATGTACCTTTCTTAAGTATTCATCATAATGTACTGGACCAGACCAGAAATGAGCACCTGGTCGGGTAGGTGGATCATTATGTGAATCATGATGTCAAAGAAAGCAAGGGGAAAAATCATCTCTAGTTTGCATATGATGTGCACAATTTATTATTGCAATTCCACCACATCTAACTTCTTCAACTCTCTGGTGCATAACCTATGCCACCATCTGCACAATGCCATTATTGGTTCTACGATGTCTCGAGGCAAATATGGCCGAATTACCACTAGAATCAAATGCTGCAGCATAACGTGGTAGTCATGTGTCTTTAGACCAACAAACTTGTGTCGCACCTCATCCACTTCTCCAATTATAATAGCTGCATACGTAGCCGGATAACAAACATTCTTAAACCAGTGAAATACAGAACCTCTAAGTGTCGGCTTTAGTATGTAAGGTGCATCTGAAATTTTGTTGTACAATCCTCTTCTATCCCTCCTCAACCACAAGGGATGACGTAGATTCATATATTCTAGATCTTTATGCACTTTGAGGGTATCTTTAGTCTAGAACTTAATACTGATAATTGTTTCCACCACGTTGTCACACACATTCTTTTCTATACGCATCGCATCCAAGTTATTCCTCAGCTTCAACTTCGACTAGTAAGGAAGTTCAAAGAATATACTCTTGTGATGCCCATAGTTGAGATCCCGTAGAGGTATTGGATTGCGTTTCTGTACATCCTTGTCATTGGTCAACACACCAAATTTGAAATAGCTCAACCCATCTAAAATCTCTTCGCCAGACCAACTACGGGATTTAGGATTATTTTCTACCGTCCCATCGAAATGAGCTTAATTATGTCACCACGGGTAATCGTGAGGAAGTTATCTACAGTGACCCAGGTAACACACCTTCCCCGCGTGCCAACTAGAGTTCACGTTGTCCAAACATATAGGACATCCATTGTATCCTTTCGTCATGTAGGCTGCCAACATCCTATACGCTGGAAAATCACTGTGACGACCCAGAACAGAATCAACAGTGGAATCAGCTGGATCTACGAGGTTGCGCGTAGTCGCAGTTTACCGACAGTTGTTTGAATCACCAGATTTGTTAACGACTAAATCATTGGCCAAGAATTGGAGCTAGGACTCTTCTTGAGAGTCGTTGTACGTGTGATTTCGAGTTTGTGGGCGGTTCCAGATCGTTATTTGGACGACCGAGGAATAAATTATGAATATTTGAAGTTTCGACGTAATCAGATTTAAATGGTGATGCTCTTAGCGACTAAATTACCGGACGAGAATTTGATTTCGGCTTCTTCACAGAAGTTGTTGAGAATTTAATTTAGAGCTTGTGGGAACTTCCGGAGCATTATTCCGAGTTACGAAGATTAAGTTGTGAATATTTCCGATTGTTGATTATTTAGTCGGTTTAAATATGTGTTAGTTTGAACAGTTGACTTTTTATCCGTTTGGTCGATGTGTTTGACTTCGGGTGATAGTTGAAGAATATGTCGAGTTGAATTTGTTGCCGCGGGAATTATCGGAATCGAAATTACGATGTGAAAGTTACGAATGTTCGAAGTTTGTCGAAGAGATAATTACGAAGTTTCCAAAAATGGAAGGCCTATAAATAGAAACCTGCTGTTTTGGGCAAGTCAACCTTACCATTATGGGAGTTGACCAGTCAACTCGTGTTGACCAAGTTGGTGCGCGACGGTGGCTACGGTGGTCGACGGCGAGCTGCCGTTCGGCCGTCTCCGGCCACGGGTGAGGTGGCAATCGACTCGCCTCGACCTTCTCGTCCCATCCCCGGCCACCACGCACGGCGTGGCTCACGGTGGAGAGAGAAAACTTGGACCAAAGTTTGTGATTTTTGGGGTTAATGGTTGTTTGTGATTCCGGCCGAGTTGAGCTCAAACAAGGACTGGGTTTTGTAGCCCTCATCTCCATGATTCTAACCATGTAAGTATGGAGTTCTAATTCGATTTGTGCTTGGAGAATTTTGGATTTGAAATTTTAGGAACAATTCAGTTTTGCATGAAATGGACCTAGTTAGAGTGAGAATTGGCCTTCGATGCAGTTGACAAAGTTGCTCAGTGGGTGATTTTGCGTGGAATAGAGGTTGCTCCGCCGGGAAAAGTTCAGTTTGGTGGCGGCGCCACCGTTGACGGCGGTCAACGGTCAACGGCGGTCGAACTTTGACTTTTGGAGTTTTTGACAAGTTGCATGTCGTTCACTCGAAATCGCTCCCCGATCGCAGTGGGGAGGTTCATTTTTCGAGTTGAGCGTCTGAAAGTACAGCGAGGTATTTAGATGTGATTTACGGATTTTCGACTATTCGTCGACATTGAATTTCGTGTTTCCGAGAACGGTGGTTTCTCGTGATTTGATTTGAATTGTCGAGTTATGATTTTGAGAAATGGACTTTGTGAATATTCAGGGGTTCGTGATCGTTCGTTTGGCGAGAGATTTTCTGCCGGATCACGGGTTAACGCGAACTGCGTTACGCTAGTCTGTGAGTGGACAATTTCTTTTCACGGATTGTTTGCGAGTCTTTTATATACGTTTTATGAACTTGAGCATGCAGCATGATCATGATTTTACGAGCATGAGATTTCATACGAGATTATGTTTATTACGAGCATGTGTTATACGATTATGCTTATACCAGTATATAGTACGTATATACACTTGTATATATTGTTTCATGCATTTGCATCAAACTGTTTATGATTTGGTTTACACAGAGTACAGTCTCAGTTACGTTGTTGTATCGATACACTTGCCTCTCGGCTGATCCCCGATGGTAGGCCACCAGGAGGGGCAGTACCCCTACCTGACCGGCGAGGGGCAGTACCCCGGAACCGAGGCCTTTCTGGCTATGGATCACGTGGAAGTCAGGGACTCCTTGATTCCAACTGTACTAGCACAGACGTGTCCATGAGTGACCCCGTGAGATTTTCCATGCATGCTCTGTTTACGAGTTGGAGTCAGTGTCTCCTCGTATACTATTTGATTTATTTATATTTCGACTCGCATATGTTTTTATAACATATATTACTCGGTAAAAGACATTTATTTTTGTCCACTCACTCTAACAGTTTTCATGTCTTTCCCCTGGCCTTTTCGGTTTCCGTGCCCAGTTTGCAGTTCGGACTCTGGTGTCGTATGTCGTGGTTGGAGGCATAGTGCTCGAGCTACCTTGTTTCTTTCAGTAGGTTTATTGTTCTACCTACTGTGGTTTACGTATATGATTATACATTAGAGGTCGCTCTGAGTAATCTGTTGTTTATGTTATACGATTTTACTCCGGATTTCAGTAAAGTATAGATATATGTACTACTTTACATTATTGTTGATATATTGAGAAATCCGGATGGGATTTGTGCCTACGGTTTGCTTTTTGTGGCATAGGATGAAGTGTATTTTCCGCGTGCAGGTAATGGTAATTCCACGTTAGTAACGAAACTCTGCCAAAATTTCTACGTTTTTTGTTGGTTCGTGTTTTTGGAGGGGTTTGATTCCGGTTTAGGCAACTAAACCGAGGTTGGGTCCTTTCAATCACTGATTGTCTACATTACGATTGCCTTCATCATGAATATCATGTCAATGAATTTGTCATAAGCTGAGATTTCATTTTCCCATAACAGTTTCAGCTCATCAATCAAATGTCTGAGTTAGAAATCCAAGCACTTCCCCGAAGATTTAGGACCTGGAATTAGCAGAGTAAGAAAATTAAATTCCTTGTTTATGCACATCCACGGAGGCAAGTTGGACGACATCAGAATAACAAACTAAGTGTTGACGGCAGAGCTAATACTACCCTAAGGATTGAATCCATCTGGAGAAAGTCCGAGTCTAACATTTCGAACCTCTGTTGCAAAAACTCCAAATTCTCTGTCGAAATGTTTGAACGCCTCCCCATCCATGGTGTTTCTCAGTACATCGTCATTTATTCACTTTTCTGCATACCATCGCATCACCTCTGCTGTGTATAGAGACATGTACAGATGCTGCAATCTGGGAATCAATGAAAAATATTAAAGAACCTTCAAAGGAATTTGGTTTTTTGAACTCCTTCTATTCCCCCGGTTCTCATATTTGCACTTGCCACATATGGGACAATAGTCTAAATGTGCATACTCTTTGTAAAACAACACACAATCATTTGGGCAGGTGAATTATCTTGTACTTTAGGCCAAGACTGCTCAAGATCCTTCTAACCTTATAATGCAATTTTGGAAGATTGTGATTATTGGGAAGCAACTTACATATTTGCTCATGTGCTCCTGTATTTTGTCAAAAACACTATGTGACATTTTGTTCTTCACTTTTATCTGCATTTGCTACATCACACATTGCAACACATTCTCTCGACATCCGGGGTACACCGGTGTCTGGGCTTGAAGTTGCATCATGTTGTACTTATCAATTTCACTAGTGTCAGTGGCCAAGCTAGCAGCGGGGAATGTGTCATCATGCCCATGAGTGGTATCATAACCTCCCTCTTGGTGTTAGTGTCTACCGCGACTAAAGCATCATGGACTAAATCAACAGTTGGGTTCCACGAAGAAGCGCCACTACCGCTTGATGAGGCACCATGATAACTAAGGTCTGGTCCTGAGCTTAAGTTTACTACTTCACCATGCTCGCTCCACGTAGTGTAACTCCACATCATACCATTGTTGTACAGGTGTTGCGACATAACATTAGCCATCACAAACTAATGGTTAAGACATTTTCTGCAAGGACACCTGAAACGTTTCTTTCCCTGACCATGTTCCATTGCAAAAACCACAAACTCTCTGATTCTGTCCATATATTGCACATCACTTCTATTCGCCAACTGTATCCACTTTTTATTCATATTTCTGCATACGTAATAAGTTAACAATTATGTATTATATTAATTATATTTTTTCAACCAATAACTAGGTAATCTAATATACGTACAGTTATATATATGCATGCTATAATCTAGCTAGCTAACGTACTACGTACCTAGCTTATATTAATATATATATATACTATTAATTAATTAATCTTAACGTACTACCTAGTTTAATTAAACCATTAATTAGCGCGCTTATAGATTACCAATTAGCTTAATCTTGCTAGCTAACATGTTTTAACTAATTATATAATATATATATTATACTATTAATTATTAACTAATTAACCAATCCTTACAATTATGTACATTAATAATACTATACAATACAATACATACAACAAGCTAGTAATTAAGCTACCTAAGATCGCCGAAAACTACGTATTCGTGGGAATATTTCATCGGATTTACGTACGTATGTATGGTATTAAAATCAAATAAATGATTCGTGGGAAACGAGTTAATATGTACCTTTACCTAGAAGAAGAGTAGGGGTTGATGAAAAATCGCAATCGATATTGCGTGATGATTTTTTCCTGGCCGGGATCAGTCTGCTTGTTAGAGTGAGGAGAGAGAGAGAGAGAGAAATTGAGAGGAGAGGGTAAGAGATCCCAAGGGGAAAAGAAATTGATTGAGCTAATAATTGATCAGTTTCGTCGCCTAAGTAATACGTTTCATTGCCTAAGTGGCCACCTAGGCGATGACAGTGTGGTCGTCGCCTAAGTCGCCACTTAGGCAATGAAAAGAGTATGTCACCGCCTAAGTGACGACCTAGGTGACGACCACACTGTTATCGTCTACGTCACTGACATTACATCATTTTAGGTTTCTTCTTAGGCGACAAAATGATGGTTTCATCGTTTAAGAGGTCACTTAGGCGACGAAATAAGTGGTTCATCGTCTAAGGTATAACTTAGGCGACCAAGTGAATGTTTGTCGCCTAAGTAAACTTTAGGCAATGAAACCGTAAAGATTTTGTCGCCCAAGTAGACTTTTCTGGTAGTGTTAATTGCTATTAGGCTGGACTTGTTTTGGAAAGGAATTAACTCGCGCCACCCTGACCCAACCCGATAACCCAACCCACCAGAAAACCGTGTCGGCCGACCAATTTTGACGGCATTTTAGGTATGAATCAGAAGCCCATCACTCAAGGATTGTATTACTAGGTGTTTTTGGGTGTTTGGTGGTACGACAAGGGAGAATTAAAATAGTTTCTCTCACTAGAGCACTGTCGCCATACTCAGCAGTGCTCAGGTCGGCCACTGGCTTCAGCTTAGGGTGTAATTGATAGGGTTTTTCCCCTAGAGTTAAGCCATTATGGTTTCGAGGTCCGATGGTGGTCGATGGCGAGGAATCGAGCCAGAACCCGATTTTGGATGATTTTCGAATCGCATAAACTTCGGGGCAGTTTTCGGCGATTCATGGTGAGTTGGAGCGAGTGAGGCTGGGGGTTGGTTTTAGTGTGCCGTGAGGAAGCTTTTGGGGGGTTTGGTGTCATCGTTAGTGGTAGTCACTAAAGAGTGGATATTGTAGCATTGGCGGTGATTTCGGCCGTAACGCCACTGAGTTTCACTCTGGTGAAGAAGGAAAAGTTGTTTAGAATTACAAGAGGAAGCTAGGTGTGTAATTTGGAGCAGATCGCCAGAGGTAGCGTGTGGCGACCACGCGTCACTGTCCACGGCAGAAATCTAGTTTTGGCCAGCGAGTTCCCGGGGTAGTTTCTATGCTAGATCACGTACTTTATTGAATTATTATATTGAATTATTTAGTTATCTTTGATCAGGAGATTGTGATCGATATTTGGGCGAGAGGACTTCCACCTGACCCCAGAGTTAGATGTATACTGTGAATGAACATTTTATTTTCACAATCGTTTAGCGAGTTTTGCATATTATATTTTCTTTCACTTTGAGCTTTCATTTTTAGTTTTGGAGGCTAGACATTATTACAGATATTTAGTATTGCATCGATGCATCGATTACTCGACTGATCCTCGAGTAGCTCTGGGGATGAGTTAGGTGGCTCTACCCCGGTATTCACGTCATCTAAGTTAGGTGGCTCTTGACGATATTAAGTGACTTGAGGTCTAGTTACTCTAGTTACTATTTCACTTAGATTTGTCATCTTGGGTTAGATAGCCCTTGACGCCGCTTCTACTACACGATACTCAATGAGGATTAGATAACTTTTAACCCTCCTTGATATATCTTCTTTCTTTATATTTTACTTAGACTCGCTAATTATTTTAGTACAATATTGGTGGACGGGCATAATTTAGTTTTGTGGTTGTGTTAATGGATCATTGATTTTCGTCCACTTACTCAACAATTTTCATATTTTATATGCCTTTCCCTGAGATTTTTCAATGCCGAGTTTATAGTTTTTATCCTATGGTTGCACGTCATCGTCGGAGGCTTAGAGTTCGAGTTGCACTTCTTCCCTAGTAGGTTTCTAGCTTAGCCTACTAGTTTGTATAATATGTAAATTAGATGTCGCTCTAAATATTGTGTTCTAGTTTGATTCTGTTTGTGTTTTGTTCATAAATAAAGAGCAAATTTTGTATATTTTGGAATTTAGTACATAATGTAAGTAGTTGATAAGTTGAGAAATCCGGATGAGCATCGATGACTCTCGGTTTGTCATGTGGAATTTTTTTTTAGAAGTGTTTTTCAGTGCAGGTTTTTGGTTGCCTTCAATTTATGGAGAAGTTATGCCGAATTTTTGATAGAATGTCCCTATTTTCTTGACAGTTGTTAGGATTGATCTCAGTTTACTAGTTAAATCGAAATTGAGTCCTCTCACAAAAGCCATATTACGTTATTAGGTAATGAGAGAGTATGAGGATGCTCTCATTTGGAGAAGTCGGATTCCCTTCTAAATGCGTTCGATACAAGTTTGACAAAAAGATGTTTCGACTTCCAAGTTCGCGGATTATCATTTAAATTGGAACAGGTCACGTACTTATGTGACTCTGAAGTTTTCATTCCTAGTCTCTCACACTAAGCTTCGGTAGTTTTCCCCTTGGTTTGGCCTATATCAAACTTACTATGTTTTATTTTTATGAAAATGATCATTTGTATTAACTTTAATCAAGCAATATATACAATCAGATCGTAGCACCTCTAACATGAAATCTGTTGGAGAAGAAAGATGCCACATGAGAAAAGTGACAAATAAAAGATGACTTATAAGTGAATGAACTGTACCCAATATTAACCAAGGTCATTTGGATAAAATGTAACACCTTAAAGGTAATTAAAGTTGGGACAATATCAATTATATTAGGGGTCTATATATCACGTTTGCCATAGTTTAACTTAGTATTAGAGGCAAGTTCCTTGTCCACCTTTGGTTCGTTGTGCCTGTCATGTCTCTGCTTTCGCTTCAAGAGAGGTTGTTGATGCCGAATTTGTCGGCTCATTCTCGTTCCGTCTGAGAGGAACATCTGGATTTTTTTATTCGTTCTTGTTCTGTCCGAGAGGATAGTCTAGATTTGTTGCACTCGTCCACCATCTTGTCTGCTCTACCTGTCATGTCTCAGCTTCCGCTTCATGAGATGTTGTTAATGCTAGATTTATCAATTCGGATCGAGAGAGGTTGTTGATGCTGAACAATGCTTTTAAAGGCAAAAAGTGCAAAGCGAATTGTATTAGATCCGTTGAGGTAATGCGTAAGACTCAAGGTGTAAAAGCGTAAGTTTTTGGCGTATACCAAAGGCGTAAAAAATATATATTTTATCCAAGATTTTACATAAACTAATGATTATTTTTTAAGAAATAGGTGAATTTTATTTAAGAAAATACTTTATAATTTAATTTTCTCTTAAAATTAGTAAATAACTACACTTAATTAGCCTCTTTTATATTGCCACAGCCCACATTAGTCTTCATATTCTTTCACACTTCAACTTCTAATGAAATACCCCGATATATTTTTCCAGAATATAGTAGTTCTATGAAATCTAGCCTACTGATTCAGTTTTATAGAAATAAAGTAGATGAGATCAAGAGAAGCACAACAACAGGTATTCAAAAATAGCTAAAATCATAGAAGAACCCAGGAATCCTAGTCAGAAAACCAGAATAAAGTGAAACTCACAGGCAGACTCCCCCCAAACAAAGCCTCTGGCCGTTTCTTAAGCCACTCGCTCCGAATCGTGCCTAAAAGTTCTCCCCAAAAATTCTTTTAAAAACATGGATGCCGAATTTATCGACTCGTTCTTGTTCCGCCCGAGAGAGTCATCTAGATTTTTCGATTTGTTCTCGTTCCGTCTGAGAGGATCATATGGATTTGTTGCACTTGTCCACCTTTGGTCCGCCTCACCGGTCATGTCTTTGATTCCGTTTCAAGTGAAATTGCTGATGCCGAATTTGCTAACTTGTTCTCGTTCCGTTCGAGAGGGTCATCTAGATTTATCGATTGTTATCGTTTCATCTAAGAGGATCATATGTATTTGTTGCATATGCAAGCCTAAGTAGGTTGCACGTGAGGGGGCGTGTTGGAGGAGAAAATTTTCACATCAGAAAAGTGACAAATAAAAGATGACTTATAAGTAGGTGGATTATCTCCAATATTAATCGAGATCTTTGGGATAAAATTCAACACCTTAAAGGTAGTTCAAGTTAGGACAATATCAGTTATATTGGGGTCAACATGCCATGCTTGCTGCAGTTTAACTAAATTCGATGCTAAATCAAAACTACAAGTCTTAAATGCATGTCTAAGAGCCCATTCCTTCCATCTCAAATGCTTAAAAGTAGAATTTGGAATTTGTAAGAACTTACCTCTGACATCGTTACATGATTCCCAAAATTGGATTGATGTTGTAGACAAATCTTGGATTGCACACACTAAAATTAGAGAATCCGATTGGAAATTTATCAGGGCCAACAATTGAGCCACCACTAAACCTATTGCCTCCCAAGCCACCTATATTTCCACTAAAAGTGCTGAGTATTGCCCATAAACCCAATAGACCATACCACGAACAAATCTACCCCAATCTCTCACGACCATGCATATCCTTCCCTTCCTTTAGTTAGTATCATAAGCCTTATCCATGCAAACTGAATATGAAGCAATATGTGGGGATTGCCACCGTTGTACCTCTCTGTTTGGGCGGTTAGGAAACATGTTACCATAACATCATGATCACGCCAAGCTCTTGGATGCAACCTAATAACCTGACTGTCAAAATAAACTTGATTCCATAGTTTATCATTCTGACTTTTCCAAATGAACCACAAGAACACAACCAAGTCTGCAAATCCGTAAACAACATACATATACCAGAGATCACCGATGAGATACTAGCTAAACCATAAAACATCTCGAAACAAATGAATCTCCGTCTCAGCCTCCTGGTCACAAGGCAAACACAAACCCGACACATACACTCTCCGGCTTCTCATCTTTGGCCTTATAGGTAGGTAGACTTTAAAAGCCGTCCACACACACATCAATGTTGTTGGTGCAACGTTTGTCCGCCAATATCCTTTCCAAAATAGCGCCTGGGAGGTCGTCATTCTGAGGAAGACTATCTAATGATGGGCTAAGGTATATGCATTACTGTAACACCCCAAACTACACATCTTCAGTTTAAGCATGTTACAGTGCCACGATTTCTAAAATACAAGTAGAAAACTACAACTTAAACACTTTAGAAAGTCGCAAGGCTAAGTTTGAAATAAAGTTATTACAATTGGAAAAGCGGAAATGCATTTTATTTAAAATGAGGTGAAAAGCCGATAAAGAAAAAATCTTATCCAATATGATATAAACCAATCATTAAATCAACCACTTTGTAAAGAGTAACTAAACCAATTTAAAGTTAAACAAAAGAATAGCAAGTTTCGAAACAAGAAAGTCAAACAAGAAAAATAACAAGTTCTGAAATAACTTGATTTAGCTACAAGAAACATGCTAATAGTTTGTAACTTGACAAATAATATCAACACTTAACTACAAATTGTCAAAGATAAAGAAGCTTTATCACTCAAATTTGTTCAACTAACGATTTCATAAGAAGCTACTGAATTGTAAATATAAACTCAATCATATAGGAGATTACTAAGTCCAAAAGCAGAAAAATATAAACATTTAGGGAAATAGAGATACAAGTATGAAACTTGATGACTACCATTTGAACAAGGAACACAATGTCTTCGGCACACCCATCTTCGTCCATCCTTGACGACTACCTGCATCCAAAACTATTGTAGGGGTGAGTTTTCGTCCTCGCTGCTCAAAGAACTATACCCAACTAGGTTTGAAAACCACTTGTATAAAAATAAGTGATGGCCAGCAAGTACGTATGTTAAAACATAAAAAGTAGAGGTGAATCTCATGAAAAACAATACTCATGTAACAAACCTGATGACCAGAGCCTATGTCCAACTACCACCTAACCAAAGATCTAATTTCATCCAACAAGCAAGGTATAGCGATAGTGTCTATTTATGCTGTATCGCCTAAAGATAGTATCATATCAACAGGGATGTCAGGCACTACTCCGTCCATATAGCCCTTCCAGATGTTTAAGGGATCGAAACTCAAGGTAGTCGCTATGCTCCGCTCACTCTCAGGTCATCACATCCAACAACATCTCATGCATATGCATTAAAATATTTTTATCTAGCATTGAAAGAATATAATCATTTAGAAAACCACTAGCTGAGGTATGTCCGAAGTCCCTACCTGGAATTCCAAAGCTTGATTCCAATAGCGTTCTAAGCCAACATCACGATATATCCATATTTTTGACAACTCGAGTCCTAAACCAACAATATAAGAGTAATTGAATTAATCCTAACATCAGTATGTTCTTGTTTCCTTACGTATCATAAAACGATAATCACATTATCAAGCCTAGAATTATACCTTATTTGACAATAGTTGTTGAATCTCTCTAATTATAAGTCCATCCTCTCATTTTGTAAGGTCACATGGAACCTCAGTAAAAAATTGTCCTTTTTCCCAAGCTTCACATGCTCTATGATTTCAACAAAGCTAAGACTTCATAAACACATAACTGATTAAGCTCAAGAATGAGCTAAGAAAGATTGATACCACATCCAGTGAGTGACCTCGATCGATGGTGACCGTACCAAAAAATACCAACTTCATCAAAATTAACCTAAATCAAAATTCAATTATAGAAGCACGTCCAATACAGCGAGAAGATGAAGTTCCATACCTTGCGTGTAACAATCAGTGACCGGAGAACACCAAATTCGTGGAAAAAAAATTTGTTTCTCAACTAAAGATTGTTGATTGAATGATTGGTGACCACGAGAAGCTTCCATCGCCGAGAAAAGCATGACCCAATAATTAGGTAAAGTGAATTTGATAGAAGAAAGAGTATGCAACACTAGTTATAATCGATTTGATGCCCTGCTGAAAATTTAGAAACTATGATAAATAGTTAACCCATTTACCTTGATTTAGATTGATTCCACCGTTGGATCGTCACAAAATTTGAATTTAATACCGAAGACTCAGTTTCGAGAAACTTTCATGAATAAGTCGAATGTAAATGAGCTTTGCATCATATCAATTTCGACCATGGAACTCAAATGACGAGAATAGTGTTTAGGATGAAAATAGTAACTCATTTCACTTCACTTCTGGTTCCTTCCACACTGATCCGAGTACATATATCACATCCATTCAACAGTCCGGATCAAGAGACTTGTGATCGATGGCCTGGATTACACCACTTTCATCTAAGTTCTTGGTTAATTTCCTTTTATCAACATCCTAAAAGTTGTAACAAAAATTTCCAAACTCAAAATTACCCGATACTCATATCCTGAAAGGTACCTCACTTCCAAGTATCAAAGTAAAATATTTCACTTCATTGGTGTTTTATAAAAGAAATTCATAATATACTCGATGAAGTTGTATAAATTACACTATTGATCTCGATTAACTGATCATTTAACTTTCTTAACCTGATAATTCCCTTTCGAGGTGTAATGTCAAATTAACATATCCGGCCCTAGTGTATGACTTAGTGGAATAGACTACATGACAGCAACATCGAAGGGTGATAGAACTCAGCATCTAGCTCAACATTCTAACCCCTTGTGGGAGTGATAAGTTGAGATACCCGATGAATAGTAGTAGGAGTTGTCAAAGGGTATTCGGGTTGAAAATAACCAGGCCGAGATAGCCAGCTATCCTCCCGATTTGCCACTGTTTTCCCACCACCAATCTGCCACCTAGCACCTTTCTTTAACACTTACACTGTTGTCATCATGCTTCTGCCCCTGCATCCCAAAAATAACATGTTGAAAATAACTTGCTTTGTATATCTGACTAATCAAAAGTCCGGGTTCTATAAGACTCGCCATGCTTGCTTAGCTAACAAAGCAAGACTAAATGCGTATAAATTCTAAAAACCTATACCTCCTTTATCTTTCGGCTGACATATACTATTACATGTACACCAATGAATCTTCCTTTTCTCCTCAGTATCTCCCCCAAAAAATTTTGTACACATCTTCTACAACTCATCACAAAAGTTTTTAGAAATCAAGAAACAATTCATAGCATAAGAAGATAAAGACTGGGCCACTACCTTAATCAGTAGTTCTCTCCCGGTTGCACTAAGTAAAGAATCTTTCCATACCTTAACCTGATACCTACAAAGGCCTCTTGTTTGCTGTGGCCCACATGAGTAGGAAGACCCATGTATTGATCATGATAAAGTACTACCTTCATCCCCAAAATATTTACAAAAAAGTACTGGCCATCTGTAAAAATTGGTATTTTTATATAAACTAAAACTACGTCATGAGATTGAAACTAAAAAATAGACGTTATTGTGAGTTCATAATTCGCTATATTTTCTGTACAAGTTTTTGTATATTAGATATTTATGATTAAATATGTTGACGTATTAGCATTTTATTGGTTAAATTGAAGATTATTTATACTGAGGTGCAGCCAACATGTTTGCAGAAATAATTAGACTTGTGGAGAAGAGGAGTTGTTTTGTGGCCAAGTACATTATCAACGGGATAGGTATGACTCATGTGTTGGCTGTGGTTTCAGTCCTAGAAAATTATTGATTCAAGTAGGAGGTGGCTACTATTTTAGGTTCGTTATTATCTTCACTATCAACTCTTGGTACTCAAATTGTGTACATGTATGAAGCATGCATATGTTGTTGCTTATATAGCAAAGCCTTGACACCTCCTGCTATATATGAACTTGCTCACCATGCAAGTTACAACTAGATATATGATCACATTATAATATAATTAAGCTTCGTTAGCTCCTGGAGATCACATATCCTTTATTAAAATAGCGGCTGTTCTGATAACAAATGGATGTAGAGAAACGGAGAAAGAAAGAAAGACGTTCTGAGAAGTGAGAGAGGGAAGGAAATAGAAATACTCTCTTTTAGAGACTATTATGCTGAAAAGATGTAGTTATAGATGTATATCTCTATTTTTCACTTGTTAGTGATGAAGTTGAGTTACCACGAGATGTGAAGGGTATTTTTTTTTATAGAAAGCTCAAATTTAAGCTCGATCAAATGCTCAATACACTACAAGAAAACTGCACTTAGACCACGGACCATTTCCGTCGTCTAAGTGCAGTTTTCCGTCGTCTAAGTACTTGGACGACGGAAACTCCGTCGTCCAAGGTCCGTGCTCCAAGTGCTGTCGTCCAAGCACCTGGACGACGGAGACTTAGTGTTTCCGTCGTCCAAGTGAACTTGGACCTCGGACATTATCCGTGGCCTGGTTTTCACCTGGACGACGGAAACACTATGTCTCCGTCGTCCAGGTGAACACCTGGGCCACGGATAATGGTAGCAATGTCCGTGGCCCAGGTGTTCACCTGGACGACGGAAACACTAAGTCTCCGTCGTCCAGGTGAACACCTGGGCCACGGACATTGCTCGTGTGTCCGTGGCCCAAGAGTTCACCTGGACGACGGAAACACTAAGTCTCCGTCGTCCAGGTGAGCACCTGGGCCACGGAGAACAACAGGGTTTAGGGGTTAGGTTTAGGGTTTGTGCACCTGGACGACGGAGAACATAATCTCCGTCGTCCAAGTGAATATTTAATTTTTTTTTAAAAATAAATTGAAATTAAATATTATTAATTTAATTTATTATTATTTTAATTTAAATAATGAAAAATGCTAATATTAAATAAATAAACTAAATTTTGAATATTAAAATTAATAACTTATATATATAATTATTAAATAATCAAAGTAAATTAATTTGTACATACGAAAAAATCCATAAATTAAAAATTAAAATATTGTTCGGAATGCGGAAAGAAACGAGATAATATACTACGTGCTAGCTAATACACTGGAGGAGCAGATGCGGGGCCGAGTCCTCCGCCTCCAGCCGGGTCGTTGTCGTCGGGGTGTGGGTTCGGAGGAGGTTGACATACTTCTCGATTTTGGTTCATGAGCGCGATGAGTTGGGCTATTTGTGCTTGCTGTTCGTCAAGTCTTTGCCGCATTGACTCATTCTGCTCTTGTGTCCGTCGATTCTCCTCTCGTGCCAGTCGAGCCTCTTGAATGGCTGCTTCGACGGCCGCAGCTTGACTCATTCTCCGCTGCCTCGAACCTCCCGTAGATGATGAGCCGGAGGTCGTCGACAAATCTCGTACCACCCTAGGCCCAAAGTGCCTAACCTCCTTGCCAGCTCTACGACCGTAGACCTCATCCGCGATTGCAATTTGGCTCTCTAAGGATAGAGGAGGCAGGTCTTCCGGCGGCACATCTGGGAACGCAAGCTGAGTGTTGGCCAACTCTTCATGCGCACGCTCTATCGCCCTTGCCTACAAAATTATAATTAATTTATTATAATTTTGTAATCATATTTAAATAATAATTACTATAATTAAAAGCACATATATATATATATACATATCACTTACCCCGCATTGACTCGCTTCATTATCGAGCCCTGGCGTCACGTACGCGCTTACGCTTGCATCAATAAAAGGGTGTTTGGAACCCTTATCCTTGTGCTCCTTGGCAATTTGAATGAACTGCTTGGCGCCGGTAGTATGGTGTTTCTCCTTCTTCCCCCGGTTGGCTTTGTTGACACCGGAGAATTTCTGTTACACAACATAATTAAATCATTAAAAAATGAATAACTACAATTTAAATAATTCAATTATTTTAATTGAAATAAAAAAATTAAATTAATACCTTAAATTGTTCATCGGCAAAGTGGTTACACAACCACTCCCACTCATCTTCTCTCTCCCCTTGCAGCTCTACCGGGGGAGGCACGGGACCGACATCTTTGAAGTACTTATGGAGCCTGTACTTCCAATCTTTGTAGATGGAGTTGGCGGTTTGATTGATATGCCTCAACATAGCCGGTGTCGGATCCACGTCAAATTGTTCCTATGAAAAATAAATAGAAAATTATAATCGTATATATTATGAAATTTTAGGCCGAGATTAACAATATTATATAATAACTAAATTGAACGTATTACGTACCGAAAGATCTTTGAAGACTTTCGCCTTCTCATGATCCGGCGCCTCCTTCCAAGTAGGGGCAGTGATACGAACCCGGTTACGGATGATTGACCCTATCCCATGCGCGGAGAGACTTGCTAGTTGAGCTGTGGGAGGGCCACCGGTGAATTCGTCGTACGGCAAGTCGATCTTTTTACCGGTCGCCTTGCAAATACGCTCCGCTTTCCCCCCTTTAACGAGACCCCGAGTCCTTTTCGGTTCCGGGTCAGTGGGGGCCCTCATTTGCCTACGGCGGGCGCTGTACATGATTGATTCGGCGGTGGAGGACGCCTGAGTACTTCCCGTTGAATGGGTACCGGGCGTCGGAGATTGGAAGGGGTCGACGTCATCACCGCTCGAGATGAATAGGGGAGCGGGAATTTCCCCAGAGGGCGCTACGGACGGACCAGATGATCCGTCCGGATTGAGAGCGTCGTTGCCCTCCGGTGGTAATTCCCAACCGACTTGGTCCGCCAAGCGGCGGAGCATGGCATCTTCTGCCTCTTGTTGGGCTTTCTTCTTGCCGGATGTCGTCTTTGGCGGAGCCATTTAAACCTAAGAGTACGAGGTTAAAATACCTACTTACCATAATAATTACAACTTAAAAATTTACGCTAATTAATTAAGTACGTTTAAGATTTAAATAGAGTACACTAGCTTGGCATTTTCGGTCGTTCAATGGACGTGCGACCCGCGCGATAAAGTGTAAATTTTCAATTAATCAGCCTTGGTTAAATCGAAAAACATGGCCAGTTAGGGATAGAGATAACGCGAGAGGCAGGACTAATTTCGACAAAAGTCTTTCTTAGTCCAAATCCTGTCACCAGTCATAACCCGTTTCTAGACACCATGTCCGACATTCGGCCAATTTTTCGAAAATTTACACTCCCTCAAGTCCTTTGCAAACTCCGCCCTCAACCTCGTGTCCATAACTTTACTTAGGTTATGGTGTGCGGTGATGAAATCCACACATCACGAGGGGTTAAGGAGATAAGCAAGGAAAATAGGCGCCATCTATTCCAAAGAGTGCGACTTAATTACACCAAGCCTATGTACTAAATTTAAATCGAACACGTACTACTAATTAATTTACTAAAAAATACACGTAATTACATGCAATAATTTATTTTCCATTTAGCATGCAATAATTAACCATTTAATTAATTAATAACAATAATTATTTATTTAATTAATTAATAACAATAATTAATTATTTATTTATTTAATAACAACAAATTTACAATTATTCATTTAATTAGGAAACAATAACAATAATTATGATTTAATTAATAAATAACAACAATTAATCATTTATTAAATATTTAAAATTAATTACTAAATTAATTTCTACTAATTAATTATATTTAGAATTTAATTAATTAATAAAATGAAAATTATTTAAATAAGGGAAAAATAGAAATGTACCGAAGCGGAGTTTACGGGAATTTCGCCGGACTTGAGTCGTCGGAGAGGAGGAACCACGCCGGAAAAAATGTCGTCGGAGCGTCGCCGGAGGAGAGGAGAGGAGAGGAGAGGAGAGGGAGAGGAGGAGATGGAATGATGAGAAAATGAGGGGGGGGTGCAACTCTATTTATAGAGTTGCACTTAGACGACGGAGCACTATTCTCCGTCGTCTAAGTCCACCTGGACGACGGAAATAGTGTTTTCCGTCGTCTAGGTGGCGGTTTAAAAATTTTCAATCGGCGCGTAATTAATCGGCGGGACGTTTTGAACCGCCATGATTTTGGACTTAGACGACGGAGAATGAATTCTCCGTCGTCTAAGTGAAAATTCAAGCGGTGCCGAAAACGGAAGCGGTAAATTGAACCGCCCTAATTTTGGACTTGGACGACGGAGATGGTCAGTTTCCGTCGTCCAAGTGAAAATTACATGAAAAAAATAAACAAAAATAAATTTGAACCGCCATGGTTTTTGAACCTGGACGACGGAGATGACCATATCCGTCGTCCAGGTTCAAATTACGTAAAAAAAAATTTTAAAAATAATTCGCTAGGAATTTAGCGATCTGTCATTCGAGTGAAATAGTCGTACAATATCGATGAACGCATCGTGTATATAAACAGTTAAATTTGAACCGACGATTAATTTTACGTATTGAAACATGTTAAGTATCGACTAATCTTTACAACTTAAGTGTTCATGAGTAGACGCTC
This sequence comes from Geum urbanum, assembly GCA_946800695.1. Lineage (NCBI taxonomy): Eukaryota > Viridiplantae > Streptophyta > Magnoliopsida > Rosales > Rosaceae > Geum > Geum urbanum. Next base: position 67,631,519 of record OX326998.1, on the reverse strand, counting down.
ATTTGCAGCAGAGTATTAACGAAATTGAATTTGGACAAAACAACCGTTGGATATGTTCGTCGTAACATAATATATAATTGTCTTCAAAGGATCATAAAATAATAAGTTCGGGAAGGGTTTGATCGGCACAGTCAACTGCAAAACCGATAATTTCACAAACCGGAAACGTGGATACTAGGCATTTCGTAACTCCGATTTTCGAACCGTCGAAGCTCACACACCAAGAATTGTTTACTCTAAAGTCTTGATGAAAAGACTTTGCATTGGAAGAAGGTCTAGATGGTCGTTGTCTTAGAAAAAATTACGATATCTGCACCTGGACGACGGAAATGAGTGTTTCCGTCGTTCAGGTAATCACCTGGTCGACGGATATGAAGTTATCCGTCGTCCAGGTGTATAGACCCTGAATTCAGGGGTTAGGGCCTTACTGTTTAGGGTTTAGGGTTTATGAACTTGGACGACGGAAAATGACCATCTCCGTCGTCCTAGTGTGTACCTGGACGACGGAGAATGACCATCTCCGTCGTCCAGGTGTAAAAACCCCGAATTCAGGGGTTAGGGCCTTAGGGTTTACGGTTTAGGTCGTCCCCGGTCATTTGTGTGTGCGTTCAATTATTCTGATTCAAAAATATAATTAAAAAATTGATCGATCGATCCGAACTGCTAGATTTAGGGTCCAGGATTTAGCTAGGGTTTTATATGAGATTGAGATTTGGTGCCAATTAATCTGCAATTAATTTCTCCGTTGTCCAGGATATATAATTCGGATTAATTTCTTACCGTAAACCAGCATCGATCATATATATATTACAATAATTACAGTAATTAATTACCAATTAATCTCCCTCGTCGTATGACCGTACTCTTCGTCATAATCATCATCGTCCTCATCCCCGTTAGTCGACGGCTCATCCTCGTCATCGTACTCAACATCGTCCGACGAATAACCTGAGTCCTCGTCCGCGTCCTCTTCCTGCTCGTCTTCTTCATCTACCTCATGGATAATCTCATCTTCAGTTAGATCTGTACAACCATCAGGCATGGGTAACCGTTCACCATCTTGAACCAGGTCCATTATATCGGAGCGGACCATAGAAATATTAGGCTCTTGATAGGCAGGAATGTCTCTTTCTGGTTCAGCAGCATCTTCAGTCGTCGCCGGTGTCCCTTCAATTGTCTCTGTATTCCATATTCCTCGGTGAGAGATATGGTTCACTATTTTCCACCCTTCACCGACTTTCGGATCGTCGAGATAGAACACTTGCCGAACTAAGGTGGCGAGAGCGAAAGGCTCATCCTCATACCAGTGCGAGTTTGTATCGACAGATAATAGTCCCAGGTCTTCCTTTGTACGCTTGAACCATCTGCACTTGAATAGGAAAACGTTGACATCATTCCCGTAACATAGCTGAACCACATATACAATAGCCCCGTAATATAGATCATTGTCTTTCCCAACGGCTACCCCACTGTTTTGTGTTCTTCTTCCTTCGTCTCGGGCCAATGAATGGAACTTTACACCGTTCACAAAACATCCGGGATAAATATAGTGTTTAACCGGCTTCCCTGCTAGCAAGTGCTTTGGCCATGACCACCACCCTCCGTGGTTATCAGATTTTTGCAGATCAATCATCTGCGAAAAATGCCAAATTAATATAATGGTTTACTTTCTACAAACATGAGCAATATGTATTTAAATAATTAATACCGAGTCGTACGTACGTACCCATTGGAAGAAATAATCAGGAAACTTCTTCTTAACCATTTTCTCAATCCACGCCGAACTCTTGTTTTGATTTAACGCCTGAAGCCTCTCCCTGTATGACATCATGTACGGCTCAACTTCATCACAGTCTCGCAACACTACCCAATGTGCCTCAATAAGTTCTTCCCGTGTTAACGATTCCTTTAATACTCCTCTAAACGGTCGGACGACATTGGTGATGACAGAAAGATTGATGCGGGCACTGCGATCGGAGGCAGTACTGGGAGGGGGTGGATCTTTGAGGTACCTGTTGCAGTAAGTAACACACTCATGCATTAGGTATGTCTCTGCTATGGAGCCATCCGGGGCCGACCTGTTTTTGACGAATGACTTATACTGTCCAAGCTGTCTACAAAATCAAACGTACACATTACATAAGTACATATAGCTAGCTGGCTAGTATATATATAATCTCCAGTGGAACAAATTAATTAATTAGTTGTACGTACCTTTCTTGAGGATACATCCAAGTGTACTGGACCGGACCAGAAATGAGCACCTGCTCGGGCAGGTGGATCATTAGGTGAATCATGATGTCAAAGAAAGCAGAGGGGAAAATCCTCTCTAGTTTGCAAATGATGTGCACAATTTGTTGTTGCAATTCCACCACATCTGACTTCTTTAATTCTCTGGCGCATAACCTCTGCCACCACCTGCACAATGCCACTATTGGTTCTACGACGTCCCGAGGCAAGTATGGTCGAATTACCACTGGAATCAGACGTTGCAGCATAACGTGATAGTCATGTGTCTTTAGACCAACAAACTTGTGTTGCACCTCATCCACTGCTCCAGTTATAGTAGCTGCATACGTAGCCGGATAACGAACGCCCTTAAACCAGTGAAATACAGAACGTCTAAGCGTCGGCTTCACTGTGTAAGGTGCATCTGGCATCTTGTTGTACACTCCTTTCCTATCCCTCCTCAACCACAAGGGACGACGTAGATTCATTGATTCCAAATCTTTGCGCGCTTTGGGAGTATCTTTAGTCTTGAACTTAATACCGAGAATTGTTCCCATCACGCTATCGCACACATTCTTTTCTATGTGCATCGTGTCCAAGTTGTTCCTCAGCTTCAACTTCGACCAGTAAGGGAGTTCAAAGAATATACTCTTGTGATCCCAATAGCTCAGATCATGTGGAGGAGTTGGATTGCATTTCTTTACATCCGCGTCATTGCTCAACACACCAAAGTCGAAATAGCTCAACCTCTCTAAAATCTCTTCGCCCGACCAACTACGGGGTTTAGGATTGTTCTCTACCGTACCGTCGAAATGAGCTTCATCCTGTCGCCACGGGTGGTCGTGAGGAAGCCATCTACGGTGACCCAAGTAACACACCTTCCCCGCGTGCCAACTAGAGTTCACGTCGTCCAAACATATAGGACATCCATTATATCCTTTTGTCCTGCAGGCTGCCAACATCCCATAAGCTGGAAAATCGTTGATCGTCCACATTACAGCAGCCCTCATCGTGAACATCGTGTCAGTGAATTTGTCATAAGTTGGGACTCCATTTTCCCACAACAGTTTCAGCTCATCGATCAAAGGTCTGAGGTAGACATCTAAGCACTTCGATGGAGATTTAGGACCTGGAATTAGTACGGTAAGGAAATTAAATTCCTTGTTCATGCACATCCACGGAGGCAAGTTGTATGGCATCAGAATAACTGGCCAAGTGCTGACGGCGGAGCTATTACTTCCCCAAGGATTGAATCCGTCTGTAGATAGGCCGAGTCTAACATTTCTAACCTCTGAAGCAAAGTCTCCAAATTCTCTGTCGAAATGTTTGAAACCCTCCCCATCCGCGGCGTGTCGCAGGACATCGTCATCTATTCGCTTTTCTGCGTACCATCGCATCGCCTCTGCTGTGTGTAGCGACATGTACAGGCGCTGCAATCTGGGAATCAAGGGAAAATATCGAACAACTTTCACAGGAATTCTCTTTTTCGAACTCTTCCTATTCAACTGGAATCTGCACTGGCCACATACGGGACAATAGTCCAACTCTTTATACTCTTTGTAAAATAGCACACAATCATTCGGACATGCGTCAATTATCCTGTACTTTAGGCCGAGGCTGCTCAGGATATTTCTAACCTTATAATGAGATTTAGGAAGATTGTGATCATCAGGAAGCAACTTACATATTTGCTCCTGAATTTCGTCAAAAGCACTCACTGACATTTTGTGCTTCACTTTTATCTTCATTTGCTCCATCACATATTGCAACACATTCTCTCGACATCCAGGGAACACCGGGGTCTGCGCTTCAAGTAGCATCCGGTTGTACTTTTCCATCTCACTGGTGTCAGTGGCCAAGCTAGCTGCGGGGAATGTGTCATCATGCTCATTGGTGGTACTGTAACCTCCGTCTTGGTGTTGGTGTCCGCCATGACTACATCCCGGAAACGCATCATGGACCAAATCTGCAGTTGGGTTGCAAGCTGGGGGTCCGGCACCACTGCCGCTGGATGAGGCACCATGGTAACTGTACCCTGAGCTGAAGTCTGCTGCGCTGAACTCTACATATTCACCATGCTCGCTCCATGTAGTGTAACTCCACATCATACCATTTTCGTACAAGTGTTGCACCATAACATTAACCTCCGCATACTGACAATTAAGACATTTCTGACACGGACACCTGAAACGTTTCTTTCCCTGACCATGTTCTATCGCAAAATTCACAAATTCGCTAATTCCATCCATATACCGGACATCACATCTATTCTTCAACTTCATCCAACTCTTGTCCATACTGCTACAAAATATTATACTTAATTAATTATTACATATATATATATATATATTTGTCCATTAATTTACGCTTAATTATACGTACTCGATCTACATATCGATCCATCAATTACGTACGTATGTACGTAATTTAATCGATCTGTACATATATATATATATAGCTAACATCAGCTAACATCCTTGCATGTATATATATATGTACGTACGTTTTCACTAAATACATATTAATTAAGCAAATTTTAACTGCGTACATACGTACCTGCTGGCCTTCTCGATATCTTTACGTTAATTAAGCTAACTAGCTAGTCAGCGGAGATCCCTTATCGATCATGATTCTTCTCGGCCTAGCTAGCTTAAGCTACCTAGCTCGAGCTCCCTAGCTTCTCCTTCTCCCTTCTCCTTCAATTATTCTTCAAATGGAATCGATCATGAAGAGATCGAGGCTAGCTAGGAATGAATTCGATCAGTTTGGCCGGCAGTGGGCTTATATAATGCTTCACTTAGACGACGGAGGTGTCGGTACGTCGTCTAAGTGGAAGTACGTTTTGTGAACTCGGACGACGGCGTGTCGGTCCGTCCTCCAGGTAATCACCTGGACGACAGAGAATACCATATCCGTCGTCCAAGTGGTCACCTGGAGGACGGAGAAGACTCCGAGGTCCAGGTGGTCACCTGGACGACGGAGAATACCATCTCCGTCGTCCAAGTGGTCACCTGGAGGACGGAGAAGACTCCGAGGTCCAGGTGGTCACCTGGACGACGGATAATACCATCTCCGTCGTCCAAGTGGTCACCTGGAGGACGGAGAAGACTCCGAGGTCCAGGTGACCACTTGGACGACGGAGATGGTATTATCCGTCGTCCAGGTGGTACTTGGACCACGGAGTCTTTTCCGTCGTCTAAGTGTCACTTGGACGACGGAGAATTAGTGTTTCCGTGGTCTAAGTGCTGTTTTCTTGTAGTGATAAGGTATTACTACTACGGGCATGTATATAATGAGTTTGAGGTAGAGATTTCGAAAACCTTCTTATAATATTGTTATAATTTTGTATATTATCATTTATTATTATTCTATAAAAACATATGTAATGGTAGTATTTCATAGTGCAATTATATTTATTTAATCATACTTATGTATTATAAGGAACTAGGCGTATGCATACTAAAACCGAGTGTGAAAAAAAGTATACTATTTATGTAGTTAAGACTATACTTATAAGGGATCAGCTACGTCAGTCTAAAGTATATACGAATAGCTAGGGAGAGAAGTCATTTCAACTAAATATTGATAAAATGATCTGATTAAGGCAGATGACACTGACGACCGAGAATAGTTCAAAAGTACTAACAAATGAGAGATACTGAGAGGGGTGATCCACAGATGATGATCAAAGTCAGAATCTCATATGCATTTTATCATATGAAATGTGAACAAGGTTGAAAGCCCTACTGAGCGTAGCTCATCCCTTATGATTATTTTTTCGTGTGACAAAGTGACGGAGGAAAGAAGCTATACAGGCATTTGTAATTAGAACAAATTATGTATTATAATGTATTTATTCATTGTTACGAATTTGTAATGATAATCTAACCACAGTGTTATTTGTTTAATTTATTTATTTATTACGTTTCAAACCATCGCACCTGAACTCGTGAAATCAATCCGCTTAAATTTTTTGACTATTATCCGGGTCACGGTATGACACCTTCCTCCTTCAAATTTTGACTAAAACAAACATTGCTCTTTGTCAAATTTATAGACTAACCTGATGCTGCTTTGTACACATTCAACACCTCATTTATTTCATCACAAGCCTTTGGAGTAGCAGCCGAAAAAAGTTAACTATCATCTGTAAATAAAAGATGGTGTAATTTGGGAGTATTTTGGCATACCTTAATTCCCCTCAATCGGCCTTGATGATGAGCTCTATAAATCAACACAGACAAGCCTTCAATGCACAAAACAAATAGATATGGAGAGATGAGATCCCCTTGTTGCAATCCCTTACTTTGAGTCGCATAACCACGTCGAATACCATTTATCTTGAAAGCATAGCGGACATACGTTATGCACAATATCACAGTCTGAATTCAGCGCTCAGGAAACCCTATTCGATGCAGATTAGCCTCCAAATACCCCCATTCCATCCGGTTATATGCTTTACTCACATCAAGCTTCAAAGCCATTTTATATGCCCCACCTGCCAGCTTGTTCCACAAGTGGCGCGCTACCTCATTTTCCATCAATTTATTATCAGTAATCAATCTTCCAGGAATAAAAGCACTCAGACATGGATCTATGATACATCGTAGCATCAATTTCAATCTGTTTGCTAAAACCTCTGCATAAATACGGTAAAGAACATTACACAAAGCTATTGACCTATACTCTCTAATTCTCTTTGGTGTTCACCGTTGGCAATAAACTAACATGAGTAAAGTTCACATCCTTCAACATATTACTCGAAGTCAAAATTTCTGTCACTGCTTACACCACATTGTCCTAATATTTATGAAAGAAAAGGGGAGGCAAATCATTCGGGCCTTACACAAAAATTCTGTCACTGCTTTACTCAGATGCATTTGGAACAAAGCAAACCTAATCTCCACCTCCGTTTATCAGCCAAAAATTAGTTTGCCATCTCCTTTATAACAACTGATTAGAGAGAAGACATAACTGACACCATCTTCTCAGCGTCAAAACCCGCTAACACAAAAATCTCTCTATAATTGTCAATGACCACAACTTCCAATCCAAACGGTGAAGTCTGCCATGCGCCTTGCACATCAAAAAGACCGAAAATATGAATTTGTTTTCCTCTTCCTATTATTAACTCTTTGATGGTAATAACTTTCTATTCGATCACCATGTTTCATTCACTAATTCTTTGACCTTTGTTGCCAATATTTTGCCTCTTGGGAAAGAAAAACCTCTTGCCAATCATACAAAGCCTTCCTCTCCGCCACCTCATTGAGATCGAATGGTTTTTTGAGAAACTCCACAAGCTTTTCTTGAATCTCCTTCAACTCTTCTTTCCTTGCTTTGCCCATGCTTTTAACCCCATTCCGGTTTCTTTTACTCTTTTCATAAACCAAAATTGTGAGATAAAAACTCGGCCCTCCATTGCATTTTCATAAGCTTCCCACACCACTTCAACTCTAGACTCGTCCTCGGCCCACATCGACTAAAACCTGAAAAAATATTGCCGGCCAGAGAATCGAATCAATGAAGATCTTCTAGCATGCACCAGGATCGTAACATGATCAGAATGTGAAGGAGGAAGATGAATAACATGGGATGCTAGAAATTCTTCTCTCCATGCTTTAAAAACTAAGGCTCGATCAAGGCAACATTGTGTCACCCAGTTATGCCAAGTATATGGACCACAAGTAATTAAAATCAATACCCGACAAGCAACAGTCATCCAAACATCTAGCCATATCGTTCATCTGCGACGCTGGTCTTACCGAACCTCCTGACTCCTTCGTTGAGCGAAGAATTTCATTTATATCACCCGCCACAAACTATTGATCTGATCCATCTTCATTTGACAAATCCCTAAGTAAATTCCATGTCCTCTACCGATCATTAGTTTCAGCTTCCCATACAAACATGTAAGCCTCCATAACCGATCACCATCAACATTACACTTTATATCGATGTCATAAAAACTAGAGCTATGATCACAAAGATGGAGCTCAACTCTATTTCGTTCGACCAGAAAAGAAATAAACATCCTCCACCTTGAAGAGAACAAGATTCCATATGGCCTTGCCAAAAGCCTAATCCATTTGGATACTTTTCAAATGGTTCTTGTTGAGACATTTTCGTCTCAATAAGGAAGACGATTGCCAACTTGTGAGCCGACACCATTGATCACAAGGTTGTCAATTTTGAGTCCTTTATACCACAGATATTCTGTGGTAAAATATATATCTCATTTCCCGACAAACACACGAACCAGGGCAACAAGTCATCTTCAATGCCAAGATGGCAACGATCGACACTAGAAACCTAGAATTCACCAGCTCCAATTTGTAAACACTTGAATTACAGGCTAACATCAGACTTACTATATAATCTTGGGTTAATTTGTAACCCAATATATGCATATAATGTGTGACAATGTTACATTCAACTGATCCAAATTCACCACTTAACATTCTAGATATTTTGGGCCTTGGCATTCCTACATATAGTTCTAATGTGGCTTTCTTTTTTTATGATCAAAGCATGATAGAAATGATTCAAATGAAACTATCGAATTATATGTTTGATCATCTAGGTCCCCAATGTTCAGGTGCACCAAATTTTCTTCCTTCCTTACGAAAAGTCATTGTTTTGGCCTCACTTCTGGTTGACGGTGAAGATTGTGCTCTGGAAAAAGCATTCATTTTCGACCTTATTTCCATCTCGAACTTGATAATATAGCTGGCTTGTGACTATCACCCATACATATCTTTTCATCTTCTATCTTTAAAATGAAAACAAAATGCAGAAGAAGAAATGATAGATAGAGTAAGTGAGTGAGTGAGTGAGTGAGTGAGTGACCTGTCTGAAGTATGTGCTGTGGACTTGAAAAAAATTTAGTGTAGCAGATCGAGAAAAATATGCTAGGAAATTGATACTGTGCAAGTGTGGTAGGATCAAGAAGTAAAATATTGGATATCGAAAAAATATCGAGAGTCCAAAATACGGATATTTTGACGGAAATATCAAAAAATATGAATATTTCGACGAAAATATCGATCCAATAATTTTTTTTGACAAAAAACGACGAAAATTAAGAGAAATATATGGAAATTTATATTGAAAGTTTATAAGATTGTTATATGATCAATTATCTACCTTATAAAAAAAGAAATTATTGATCAAACATCTTTTGAGGTGAAACAATCAAATATATTAAAAACTAAAACTCTCGTACAACGGAGTTTTGAAATAAAACAAAATAAGAAAAATATGAATTTGACATCGCCATTCGCTGGGGACGGTTCTGACTCTATCCATGGATCATTGGTTGAAATCGATTACTAATTGAAATATCATTGTTATGCATGCTTGATTTATGGTGAGTTGCCTGTAACGCCACCAGTGAGTCCCGAAAATCAAGTGCAAAGGGTACTTCCATCGCTGCCAGTTCCTCGCCTTGAGGCGATAGAAAACTCAACAACCAAAGATGCCAACTTTGAATGAGTTGTGTCATCCAATTTCAGTTGTAATCAAGAAACTCTCTTGTGTCCCAGATTCAATACAAAAAAAAAGCCTAACTCCCCACAAAAAACCAAAGGCTCATTTCGAGCTAGGTCCACAAGCACAAAAGTCCAAAAAACACCTTAAGTCCTAGTTGACCATGAGGAATAGTGAACTCGCACCTTTATCGTCGGTCAGACTTAGTCTCGCCGCCCCGTTTTCCAAGCTCTCACCGGGTCACGGCTCCAAACCGTCGCCCCGCAACCCCTCCATCCACCAAGACAACCATCAACCCAAGCCACCGTTGTAGGCCGAACCAAGACAGCCTTATCCATCACAGCAGTTTCAACAAAATTTGTCATCGTCGTTCAAGAAACGCAGTAACCATCGAAGTTATCTCCACTGCCTGAGTCTTTCACCAGTACCATCTAGTGGGAGTGGAGCGATTCCAGGATGACTCTCTGGCCTCATACTTCAACCTAGCCCTAGCATGTCTTGGTCTACTCACAGCTACAAACATCCAACTTTAGGCAATAACCCGTCCAGAATGGAGGCTCGCCTACCGTGTCCAACCCGTTGGAGAGGTGTGTCACCCATGGAGATGACTTGCCAGCCCCGTTGAGAAGGCTATCATCGCGGATGCAAAATCTATGGAGGCACCTATGAATCTTGGCAAAAGCCACGTTGAACGAATGCTTGACATCGCCGACCGGATGCGACCGACCACCAGATTCATTCTCAACACCACTTGCTTCTCAACCATAACCTCTCAATAATCGAAGGGTGCTAGAGCTGCCATTTGCAATCAACCCCTAGCTCCATTAGGGTTTCTTGGTTTCCGGGAAACTCATAGCTAGGTTTCAAGATAGAGCCTCCAGATTAGTCGTTAAACTATTTGCATTCATTAAACATTAGGACATATGAATTTGTTACAATGTTATCTAAATTACTACGTGCTGAGTGCAAAGTATGTTTATTATAAATGACTTGACTATAAAGAAAAAAAATAAATTAAACTTGTATTTTTTTTTCAAACATGTTCTTACGTACATAGCATATTGAGGAGGTTATTAAGACATTAAAGAAAATAGTTACTTAAACATAAATACATTCAATTACTCAATGATATCCTAATCTTTTGCAGACCTGACCTTGCACCTTCTCGCTTCGCTCTCATGATTTCATCCCCGCAAGCGAGGTAATGATGACTTGAAAACAACACAAAAAGTAAAAATATAGAGTTTTGATGAGACATAATATATGTGTATATAGCTATAGTTTGAATCAAAATTTGTCGACCGTCATGAATCCATACAAAGTTACATGATTTGGAAGTAGGACAGAATATGAACTGTACGAGCACATCCTCTATCACCCCCCCCCCCCCCCCCGCATACGACTCTATACCCTAACCCAACTTGATCTGGCCCCCGGTCCTCCCTTTCGATTCCTCAGGGAACGGATGGTGGAAGCATGATGAGAAAATTTATGAGAAAGTGGATTTAGAAAATGAGAATTGTTTGGGCGAATGCTCATTTTCACAACATTTCTTCGTATGGCGCTTTTCGTCTCTAAGATTTGCAACACGTGTCACATTTTCGACCATTCTCCCCCCCCCCCCCCCCCCGGCATACGACTCTATACCCTAACCCAACTTGATCTGGCCCCCGGTCCTCCCTTTCGATTCCTCGAGGAACGGATGGTGGAAGCATGATGAGAAAATTTATGAGAAAGTGGATTTAGAAAATGAGAATTGTTTGGGTGAATGCTCATTTCCACAACATTTCTTCGTATGGCGCTTTTCGGCTCTAAGATTTGCAACACGTGTCACATTTTCGACCATTTATGAGTTTCTGATTGAGCATACAATAAACTTGATATACACAATTCCTCTCTCTGTCTCTCCCCGTCTCTCGACCATTGAGGATTGCACTCTCGCCAGTGATCATTCCTCTCTCTCCCTTCGGTGATGACTTGCTTGGCCTCGAATTGTGCCTCCCCCATCGAAAGATTTAGCATCCTCGGGAGATAAGTCTAATCACCCAAACCGGATTGGGTCACGATCTTTTGCTGAATTTCTAAAGATTTTTCATTGTCGATCTTAACGGATTTAGTGCAAGTGATGGAGACGACGAGGAGGACAAGGAGGAGGAGAGCGGAGGTTGCGGTTAGGAGTGGGTTGGTGAGGTGGATCTGTCGGCATGAAGGTTCGTTGAGAACAACGAGGACGCAGAGGACGTTAAACAGTGATATTTGGTGGAGATGAAAATGAATAGCCCAGAAAATTCGGAAAAAAAAAAACAAAAAAGATAGACAGATTAGATGCACCCAAATTTAATTTTTTTTTATCATCAATTTCTGTAATTACATGTCTCTCTGAAAAATAAAATAAATCAGCTACAATTATGAAAATTTCTACAAAAATTTTCATAGAACCGTTGTGAGGTCTACATTACAATAAATAATCTAACACAAATAAAATTCAAGACCAAATCTGTCGTTAGATTATAATTGTTTCAAAAATTTACTAGTAGTTCAAAAATAAAATGGACTAAAATGACCATTCACTTGTATCAATGGCTTATTATGCACTGCCCAAAAATATTTGACCAGTTTCGGTGACCGTTTTGAGCTCGATCGACATACTCCACTGTTATTTTTGAACTAAATTCTAGATTTGATACACACAAAAAATAAATAATAAATAGGTTGGTCATCCGAAAAGCTATTTAAAAAAATGCATGGTCATTTTTGGTGACTTATTTCACTTAAAATGTCTTATATTAGGAAAATCGAGTCTAAAATCATAAGTGTGTGGAGTTTGTGGCTAGAGTCAAGTGTCTTCAAGCCACTCAAGAACGTCTCGGGTCAGGTGTTTGTCATTGTCCTCCCGGAGCATCTCAGGGATCAACCGAGAAGTCAATGCATCGATGCAACATAACATAGACATATTGTGTGTAAAACATAAACATAGGTGCCCCCTTTGATATGCATAATCATAGAACATATCATGATAGCTTTGCGTAAAGTAAAAGAAAAAAAAAAATATATATATATATACGCATGTATCTAGATCGCTAAACAACAACAAATAACAAAGTGTCCACTCACTTGGATCGCTAAAAAAAGTAGTCGTCGATCCACTAACTCAAAAATTATACTTAATGCTCCTAATGCCAAGCCGAAGATCTAAATCAATTAATAATGTTACAAACGTCCGACTAAAGTAGAGTTAGGGAACCAATACAAAATGTCTATCGGAAACTCACATTGCATTATCAATACCCATCCGTAGCTACCCTTACTCTTCATCGTATTTAATCACATTTGTCATGTCGTACTACCCAAGCTCCATAACAAGTGAGCCTCGACTCGACACACAACGATCAATCGTGTCGAAGTGTCGAGTCGCCACAATTTCTGTACATAAGTCCAAATCAATTCAACAACCTTTTCATTACAATCGTTACACAGTTACGAGTAAAACAACATAAAACTTCTACCAAACTTCCTCCGCAGGATACACCATCGTGCACGGCTGCCGGAGAAAAGGCGGCGGTCTCCAATTTCGGCGAACCAAACCTGCAAAGACTCAAAATCTACCTAGCAACAATTTTTTGTTCTACAACAAATTCCAAATCAATCTCTAACTATTTAAATTTACCTTGAACTGAAATCTTCAACAAACTTCAATCTTTCGATTCTCACTGCTTGGGTGGAATTAAAGTGTCATCTTTATATGGTTAGCTTCGTGATGATGGGTGCTTTAAAGCCCAATGAGTCTCACCGGCCAATTTGGCCTTGAAATGAACGTGATGAACCCTTAGATGAATAGTTACGGCTAGGGTATTATACAAAAGAAAATAGCTTGTAAAAGAGAAAAAACAAGAAGCAAACTTTAGATTGATTTCATCGATAAAGTTTTCAATACACCATTGAAGATATAAATAGCCAAGGCCAACGACAACAATAGGTTCACCTGCCACTTGGTAGTTGACAAGATCCACTCCAGATTACCGTACTAATTCAGGATAAGTCTTACGGGACCCGTATTAGAGTATCTAGCACCGACTATTCGGTACTAGCTACCCTAACATAAGTAACCCAGAACTTCAACTGAGAATCTACACTGAGAAAACAAAACTGTGGACTGTCATTCCTTGAACTCTGGATGGTCATAACTTCGACCGACTAACCTGCAATCTGGACAATTAAAAACAAATGGCCCAGGGAAAGACATAAAAAAATATATAACATTAAATTAAAGTGAGTAGCCAAAATTATAATCGTATGATATGCGTAAAAGTGTAAAAGTGTAATTATATACTTTTCCACAGTTTCTACTAAAACTAATGCGAGTTCAAATATCATAGTACTGAAACAAAATGGAGGTGATCGTTCAGGGTGCTTTTCCTAACCTGGAACGACTATATGTATAAGAAGTATAGGTGATAATCTGGGTCGGGAAGGGTGTTTGTCCTAACCTAGTCTGACTGGCTATCTGATGATTAGCCGAATAACTAAAGCATCGATGCAACTAAATAAAACCATCACAAAATAAACCTCCAAATTTACATGCTCTGAAACATAACGCAAAACATACTGCATAAAGATATGAACTCGCTATCGACTGTGAAAATAAAAGTCCACTCACAGTACTGTGTCGTGATTTCCACCAAGGTAAAACCTGTCTGACGGTATTTTTATAAGTCTGTTACTGGCTGCTAACACGTCGTCCTGAAACAAGGATTGTTATTTAATAACTAATAACTAATCACTTGTTAGTTATTAATTCAAGAAGAACTACCGTGCTACTCGCCTAACCCTACCTTTTTGCGAGATGTACGATGGCAACAACCTCTTTATAGCATAAAAAAGGGGGGGAAATCTAACTCAAGATGATTTAACTTTACTAAAGCCGCTTCTACGCATGTAACCGACAAGCCAGCGCACTAAGGATGTCGACATATCATATTATAGCGGCTCCTCAACCGAGAATCGAGATGAAAGGACCCAACCCCGATTCAGTTTCCTAAACCGGAATCAAACCCTTTCTAAAATACGAACCAACAAAAAATTTTCAAAATTTCGGCAGAGTTTCGTTACTAACGTGGAATTGCCATAACCTGCACCCTGAAAATAACACTTCATCATATGCCACAAAAGCCAAACCGTGGGCACCAATCCCATCCGGATTTCTCAACATCAATATAGTTAACATCAATAAATAAACTGTACTATGTATATATGTATATCTGTGGAAATCCGCACAACATGTATCAGAATGTATCAGAGCGACCTCTAAAGTAAAACATATACAATATGTACATCAGTAGGCGAAACAAGAACCTACTGGAAAACACAGGTGACTCTGATCACTAGCCTCCAAACTGCGACGTGAAACACCAAACCTGAACTGCAAACTGGGCACGGAAACCGAAAAGCGCAGGGGAAAGACATAAAACACGTTAGAGTGAGTGGACGAAAATAAATGTCTTTCACCAAGTAATATATATGTTATAAAAACATATGCGAGTCGAAAGTATAAACAACAAATGGTACGCGAGGGAGACTCTAACTCCTCACGCGTCCGGGTATACGAGGGAGACTCTAACTCCTCACGTATACGTACACGAGGGAGACTCTAACTCCTCACGCGTACAGAGCATGTGCATAAATCACACGGGGCCACTCGTGGACATATAACAACATATAGGTATAATCACATAACACATGCTCAAAATAAACATAATCTCGTACGAAAACTCATATTCGTAAAACCATAATCATACTGCATATTCAAGCTCATAAAACGTATATAAAGGACTCGCAATAATTCCGTGAAAATAAACTGTCCACTCACAGACTCGCGTAGCGCGCACTCGCGCTAATCTCGTGGTCCGGCGGAAGATCCCTCGCCTGAAGCACGACTACGATCCAAATCTCGATCTCGATCTCCTGAACATATTTATAAAACATAACTGATCAATATCGTAATCCACAACACTGTACTGATGCACGGAAACCAACCGTTCCCGGAAACTCGAAATGCAGTACAAAATGAATTACAGAAATCCTAAAATCCCAACTCGAAATCTCGACTGAAAATCGGCTAACCAAATCAACCCGAAAACCTCCGTACGATAACCAGGGCGTGATTACGAGAAAAATGACACTAATTACATCGAAATCTGAAAAGTTGACTTTTCTCGCCGTTGACCGCCGCCGCCAGCGGCGGCGCGCCGTCAACGGTGGAGTTTCGCGGCCAAAATTTCCAGATAAAAAGATCACAGCAAGACCAACCTCTTTCCCTTCTATCCCGAAAGCTAATTCATGACGAAACCTTTCCAAAATCAAGCAAACCCGATCAGAAATCATTTCCGGCAACCACCACGGGTTCGCCGGAAAACTCAACAAAACTCCAATTAAAACCAAGGGAAAGAATCCTATGGACGAAAGAAACTAAACCCCCATCAACCCAGCCACGAATACCTACCGGAATCACCTCCCCCGTCACCGGTGAATCAAACCGAATCGGCCCTAACCGTTCATCCACAAACCTCGATCAATTTCCATAATTCAAAGTGCAAAACCACTCGAAATCACCTAAGGTTTCTAACCATACCTTCCTCGAAGCCCAAGGTGGCCGGAATCCGGTCGCCGGAAAGTGAAGCCGAAAATGGAAACTTTCCCTTTCGGGCAGCAGGTCAACTTTCCAATTTGGGAAAGTCAATGACTGGTCAAAGCAATTCCGTGTTTTTGCGACTATTTCTCGACTTTTCGATATTTATACTCGTCCCTCGGGTCAATCAACGGTCCAAAATGAAAATACGAAATGATTCGGATAAGCTCGAAACATTCGGATGAACTCGTCGAAACCCGAAACTTCAAATAATCATAAAATATTCCCCGGTTATCGGAAAAATCTTCGGAAACCACACACGAACTCGAAATCACGTACTCTACACTTTCCGTGAAGACACCCAACTCAAATTCTTGACCGAAAACATAGTCGCGAATCGAATCGGCAAACCACACAATATCGTAAAACTGCGACTATAACCAAATCTCGAGAATCGTGCCAAACACACAACTGATTCTGGTTCGGGTCGTCATACGAGAATACCTAATCTTTCAACAAGGTCACCCTAATGACCTACACAGAAGTTTTCAAGGATGGCTATGAATGATTTCACTAACTCGTGAGCTAACACCAACACACATCATCCCTTACGACAACCCCAAACGCATAGAGTTGGAAAACTAACATGATTACTGCCCAAAAAAATCTCTCGATCAAGTAAAATATCAGATATTGAGAAAATATCAATGTTTTAAAATAAGGATATTTCGAGGAAAATATCGATGAAATATCGATCCATTGAAAATTTTGACGAAAACGATGAAAACTAAAAGAAATACATAGAAATTTGTATTGAAACGTTCTGAGATTATTATATGATATATTATCCACCTTATATGAAAAAAAATATTGATAAAATCAAAGAGATATCAATTTGTTACAATGTTATATGAATTACTACGTGCTGAGTGTTGATATTTATTTAAATATGATCTAATATTACATTTTAGGTAATATTTTTAGAGTAAATTCTTGAATTTTAGGTTAGAATTAAAATTTAAGTAAATTAAAATTAGATATGAATTTAACATTTACCATGTTCTTCAACCAATTGGTTATATATAATAACTTTTATCTATGTATCTATTAATGGTTTATCATGAATGGTAAGGAGATGTTAGTTGTACATTAGCAAACAAAGTTTGAATCTTGGGTAAGTAATTGATGATTAGACATTTACCATATTTTTTCTCATTTACCAAATATGTACATTACACTAGAATATATATAAATATGTGAAGAGACATACAACAACAACAACCAAGTAGCTCATTTGGCAAAGGTTTGTGCATAAAAAGTTAGAGGTCGTTGGTTTGAGACCTGTATATGCGAAAGTATGTTGAGTTTTTGACAAGTTGATGCAATAGTTGGGCTGAGCCTCAACGAAGTCTGGGCCAATTTGGGAAATATCAATAACTTCGGTGTTAGGCCTCAACAAAGTCTGGCCCAATTTAAGAAATATCAATAATTTCGGTAAATTTTACCGAAATATCGCGATATTCTGATGAAAAATTGGAGGAATGTTGCCATAATATCCTTATATGAAAAAAAACGAAAATATCGCCGAAATATCAGCGATATTTTTCAAATTTTTATTCCTTGCTCGCGACCCACTATGATGTGGAATCTCAAGAATAGGGCAAAACAAAGATATTTCAAAATTGTCTCGCGACCCACTTCATCAAGAAGTTCATCTACCACAGGTATGGGAAATTTATATTTCATGGTGATGGAATTTAAGGCTCTGTAGTCAATGCACATTCTTCTGGTTTCATCCTTTTTCTTCACTAGTAAGACTGGAGAGGAATATTCACTTTCACTAGGCTGCATTATTCCCTCCTTTTGCATTTACCTCACCTACTCTTTAATCTCATCCTTTTGATAGTGAGGATACCTGTACCCCCTCACATTTGTTGGTTGAGATCCTAAAATTAGGGGAATTTTATGATCATGACTTTTTTTAAGAGGCAGTGAGGTTGGTGGATCAACCAGCTTCTGAAATTTGGTCACCAATTCTTCAAGCTCTTGACGAACATAAGCTTCACCTCCCTTCTCAACAACATGCTTTACCTGTACAAACACTACCTCCTACTCCTTGTGCAACAAACTTCTCATTTGCTCAATTGCTCACATGAAAGTATTTGAGCTTCTATACTCTCCACCCCTTGAAAGAAAAACGGCTTCTCATCACACATGAACTTCTTCAATAGCTTCTCAAAGTTCCAAGTGATGTCCCCTAGTTGTTTTAGCCAAGCAGTTCCTAACACCATCTCATACCCAGGGACTGCAAGTACATAGAAATCAATGGTAATTTCATGTTTTTTGGATTAGTACCTTCAGTCCTGGAATGAAGCACCTAGTGTTCAGTATCTCCCCACTAGCCACTCTTACCTTTAATGGTCTCTTATTTTCAATAAACCCTCCATAGTACTTTACCAATTAAGGGTGGATTAAGTTTTTGGTTGCTCCACTATCAATCAGAATACGGGTTGCTTTCCCTTCTATAATCCCCTTGACCTGCATAGACTTATGCTTCTCTACCTCACTAATACAGGTTAATTAGAAGAGCTTCCTCTTCAATTTCTTCATAATCTACAGTGTGTAAGTCGTACACAATAGTTTGAGTAACATTTTTGCCATGCCCTCCAAGATCATCACATATCATGAAAGCCTCAATACTTAGAGTTCGAGCTTCCCTTTCCTTGCACATGTATCCTGGAAAGTACTTCTCTGGACAATAGAAACACTTGTCACTTTTCATCTTTTCTCTAAACTCTCCTTGAGTCCAAGTTTTCCCAGTGGGTTTTGGATTGGCCGCTTAAGTAACCACAGGCACTTGGGGCTCATTGTGGTGATTGTTTGTGGGGTTTGAGGGACCAAGCTTTTGGTGGTAAGTGTTGGAGCTACCCCCGGTGGAAAATTTCTGAACTATATGCTGTTTGGAGGTCTTAAGAAAACCTTGCTTCTTTTAACAATTCTGAGATACTTCAAAGGCTTCCATGAGGGACTATGGTTTCAACATCTCCACTTCTGATCTCAGCTCAGGCTTTAAGCCACCCGGGAAACAAGCTAACCTTAGCTCAAGAGAGAAACAACACGTTTTGACACACATTTTAGAAAAGTTATCCCTGTATTTTTGCTACTCCTCCCACCTGATTCATCTTAGCTAACTCATCCTAGTAGTGCAGAGTGTCTTTCCCACCAAACTGATGCAATATGAGCTCCTAAGTGGATTCCATGAGCTTGGGTGATCTTATAGGTACAAGTGCCATAAACTGTGAGCTATGTCAGTGAGATGCGGAGCAAGCTATGTTGACTTTCTTCTCTTCTGGGACTTGAAAAAGTAGAAAGAACTGCTCAGCCTTGCTCACCCAGTCCAAGGGATCTTCACCATCGAAACTAGGGAATTCTAATCTCACTTGTTTCAATGTGGATAAATAAGGGTCTTGTGGCACCTGATGTGTGGTTTGGAACTGGTAGAATTAGGTGGGTACTCTATTTGGTTTGTTTTTTGATAGGTAGGCCTTTGGTACTAGTTTATGAAGTGGAAAGGGGTTGTTTGAGTGGTGAAAATGGTACAGCTGAAGGGTTACGCATGTCAGTGGTAGGTAAAGTGGAGTAAGTGCTTGTACTTGTGTATAAGTGAATGGTATGAACTGGGACACCAAGTGGGGTAGATAAAGGCCTAAAAATGCCAAAAGTACGCTCATATCATTCATCAATCGAGATTCTGCAGCAATAACACGGGTCTATCCACCAAGAGGCCCTTCCCAAAAATCAATGGCACGTCTACAGTTGTTGGGGTTATGGACTCAAAATTTGCCACAAATTGGTTGAATCATCCAGGGTCAGACAGATTCCTTAGATCTGTGCTAGATTCCACTCATATACCTTGTCTTTGCATTTGTCACATCACATTAGAACTACTAGCCCCGTTATTATAGTACCTCTCATCAGTCTTATCACCTTCTAATGATTTAGATGTTGTTGTAAGCTACCATACAAAGGAAATAAAGACATATATTGAGAGAATATAGGTAACACAATCAAATCCATACTACCCCTTTGAAATGCTCCACTCTGTGGTCTAGGAGGTACTGAAGTAGATCTACCCCAAGTAGCTGCTGTAGATGAGCCTCATTCTCCACCTGGTGACAGTACCATCTCCATGTGAGCATATCTAGGTGGCCCTGGATCATTCATGGCTCTTTCTTCATGTAACCACCCACATCTCATCCATGATTTGCAAGATGGACTCTTGTATGGCCCCATCTCCACACAATTCTCGTCTCTGAATGCTTGGAAGCTTGCCTCCAAAGGATTACTATCCTCAGCGCCAAAAACCATAGTTTTGTTTTTTGACCCAGCCATCGAGAACCTTGCTATAGATACCAGATGATGCAACCCTTAGATGATTAGTTAGGGCTAGGGTATTATACAGAAAAAAATAGCTTGTAAAAGAGAGAAAACAAGAAGCAAACTTTAGATTGATAGGGTTTTTAGTACATTGCTGAAGGTATGAATACCCAAGGCAACTGATAACAATAGGACCACCTGCCACTTGGTAGTAAACTAGCAACTCAAGCAAAAGACAACAACTAAATATGAGATTAAGATAAGTAAAACATATATCCTAGCTCAATTAGGATTAGTTAGGGGTCCAACAAAACGACTCCCAATTTCTAGGTTTTCAACGCTGACGGCCTTTCTCGTTGACATCACGATCTAATCTTCAAAAATGGGAGATGAGGCTATAAGGGTTTGAAAGAGGAGGTTGAGATGAATATATTGACACCAAGACCACCCGATTTGGTGGTCGGACGGCAGCGCCACCGGTCATTTTCGTCGGGAAAGAGAAAATATAGGCGCGTGGACAAGGAGAGAGAAGAGAGGTTGACCAAAAATGGGAAGCTTTGACTTTCCAGTTCTGGTAAGTCTTATATATAAATTACGGATCGAGATAGGAAACACAACTTTTTTAGGCTTTGCCAAAAGTGGAAACGACTTGCACCAAACCCTAGCAGGGCCTAGCCTAGGTTTTTGGTTGCACCGGTGCTGGATTTTTCCAGTGATAGTTCATTGGCCGAGGGGCGAGTGTGGAAGTAAAATCAGAGAGGCATCGGTTGTACGCCAACACAGGGAAAGATTGGAGGCTGATTTCAGAAGGAAGGATGGGTTAGGCGTGTGAGAGAAATCTAGAATTAGCCGAGCACATCTTTATAGTTGGTGGAGCGACAGTGGTTAGGGTCCCAGAGGAGACAGAGGCATACGGTGGAGTGGTCAGTTTGGAGGTGGCATCAGAACCGGTTTGGGGGCTATAGAAAGCCTTTGTTATGACCCTGGTTGAGTTTGTGGGTTTGGTGGCAGCTCTGAATTAATAATCGGACGAGGTCCCAACCCGGTCGAGGTGTATAGGTTCATATATCATAAATGATGGTGGAGGAGGTGTGGACGGCCTCGATAGGTGATGGTAGAGGGATCAGTGGCTCGGCCGGTGGTAGTTTACCCTGGAAGACGTAGTCGGGGGCGGCAGATTGACCTCGGGAAATGATGGATGGAGGTACAGCGACAGAGTCGCGATAAGGATCCTAGAATCTTTGACGGTTACGGGTATCCAAGCTCCAAACTTGAGCTGCTGTGGGGCGCATGCACCACATCCTCTTTTTGGGCCGTGGAAACTTTTGGCTTTCCTCATGGCCTTGAGTAACATATAAGGCCTTGTCTAACATCCTAAATTCTTTGAATTTCATATGTGGGACCCAAGCGACCTTGTCAATCTCTTTGGTTTGACTGATATTGGTATGACTCTTAGATATTAGATTATGCTTATTTCAAATTACGCATTCGTTGCAAGGCTTCTCCACCCCGTCCGAGGTGTTATTATTATTGCATACGATGTGAGATTGACAACCAAGGAGGTACATTGTGAAGATTAATTTTCCGTGAATGACCGGCTATCAAATATAGCACGACTATTGACACGTCATTGTGTGATTCATAGTCCAAACTGATTTACCCTGGGAATGAAAACATTCCGAGTCTAGTTTTAGAGTAACACTGTTAGGATCCGATGAGTTTTATGTGTACTTTTATTGTTGATAATTTTTATTGCCCTAATTGTACTTGATTTTATTTTAATAGAAACTTGTGTTTACCTCAAAAAAGAAGAAGTTTTATATATACAAGTATAATTACCGAATTCGTAAACCTCAACAAACTTTCACTGATTCTAATTTCTTCATCGAAACTCCGGTTTCAACAGTTGATATGGCCGCAAACTTGTCTTGAAGAACTTTACAACTTTCTTTAATAAAATTACTTGAAAACCTTAAACAATTAGATTTCGATCGAAAGGTCGTTGATAATTATTGACAATATAATTAATTACTATCCTCTATTAACTTTATTAAAAAATGATCAACTCGTTAATAAAATGTAACGACCCGAACTGAAAATTATGCACAAATTGGCACTAATTAGGGTTATCGCAAATTAATCTCATCGTGTGATTTGTTAACGACTTTATTACCGAGCGAGAATTAAACTTTATTTTCTTCATAGAATTCATAGAGTATTTAACTTCAAGCTCGTAGAAATTTTTAGGAAATTTTTCGGATAAGCGAGCTATTTTTTTATGATTTTTGAAAGTCCGCATGAGAAAAATATTAAAAAGTAACTTTTTAGGTGGGTTTAATCTCAGGAAAGTGTCTCGATGTGTATCTGAGACCCTTGATTGAGGAGCTTAAGTACTTGAGTGAGCATGGTCATCCCACTTATGACAAGTTCAAAAATGAGATGTTCCAGATGCATGTCATGCTTGTTGGCACCATTAGCGATTTTCCTGCACGCGGGATGTTGTCGGACAACGTTACCAGGGGATACAGGGCTTGTCCAGAGTGCATGACGGTTGAGTGTTGCAGACCTCATTGCAGGAAGATTGTACAGATGCGACATCGTTGTTGGCTTCCACATGATCACCCATTTCGGGAGGATATGGAGGCATTTGATGGGACTGTGGAAACAGGTAAGCAGCCGA
This sequence comes from Geum urbanum, assembly GCA_946800695.1. Lineage (NCBI taxonomy): Eukaryota > Viridiplantae > Streptophyta > Magnoliopsida > Rosales > Rosaceae > Geum > Geum urbanum. Next base: position 67,608,120 of record OX326998.1, on the reverse strand, counting down.
GGAGATGGACGGGGGATGAAATCTTAGAAGTGCTAAATGAATACGATTTTGGGTAGCTAAGCAATCATCCTCAGATAGTGGCGTCAATACCTGACAAACCCGACAGGTATAAATTTTGGACACACAAAAGTATTTTTTGGGAACTTCCTTATTGGTCCAAGTTGCTGATCAGACACTACTTAGATGTCATGCACATAGATAAAAATGTGTGCGAGAGTGTGGTCGGCACAGTGTTGAATTGGGAGGGAAAAACTAAAGACGGCCTGAAGGCACGCATTGATCTTAAAAGGATGGGACTGCGAAAACATTTGTGGTTGAGAGATGGGAAGAAAAAAATGCCACAAGCTCCTTATACCGTGAAGCCTGCCCAGAAGAGTGAAATCTTTGGTTGGATGGGTAATGTCAGGTATCCTTCAGGCTATGCCGGAAATATAAGTCGGTGTGTTAACTTCAAAGACAACAAGATGTACGGACTAAAGAGTCATGATTGTCATATACTGCTCCAACGCCTCTTCCCTGTTTTCATTCGAGGGTACCTGCCCAAAGAGGTGGTGGAGCCGTTAGTGGCTTTGTCAAGATTCTTTCAAAAGTTATGCACGAGAGAAGTGAAGAAATCGGACTTGTTGGAAATGCAACAGGACATCATTTTTATCATGTGCAAATTCGAAATGATATTTCCTCCAAACTTTTTCGACATCATGCCTCACCTGATGCTCCATCTTCCGGAATAATTGTTGCTTACTGGTCCAGTACACTACACATGGATGTATCTTATGGAAAGGTACGTAATGCATCTCTGAATCTAGCTATATATATGTCGATCTTTAATATTATTTATTCACTTGTATATTGTTGCAATAAGCATAACATGCTCGATCTGTAATTACCCATTTACAGACAATTGGGGGACTACAAAGACTATGTGATGAACAAATTTGCACCCGAAGGGTGTATCGCTGAAGCATATATTGCGCATGAGTGCGTAACGTACACCAAGTTATATTTGGGAGCGTTGGAGGACCCTCCACAACATATGCCCGTAGATGGAGGGCAGTTCAACCTTTCGATCATCTCCGATGATGTTGAAGTTTCTGGAAAGTTGCCCAACTCGTACAAGTTGGAACCTTATGAGCTCGTCATTGCCCATTGGTCGGTATTGATTAACTGTCCAGAAGTTCAATATTGGAAAAATTTGCACATTTACTGCCCTGCTATTTCCGGTGATGTTGAGTACCACAACAAGACGTTCGCAAACTATTTTGGCAACTGGGTAAGTTGATACTTAAATTGACCTGTATATGATCGATGTTAAGTGCATGTCTCGCATCCTATTTATACGTACTTAATAAATGATTATTTTCAGATGAATCATGTACAAGATGATGGTATCCCTCAGTGGTCACACGAATTGAGGCTCTTGGCGCAGAAACCGGTAACTTCCAGAGTTTATCCTATGTGTAAGGCTAATGGCGTGCTATTTATTTGTGAACATAGAGATGTCAGACGAAAAACACAGAATTCTGGGGTAATGGTGCATGGTGGGCAGAATGGAGTTGACTATTACGGTGTTCTCCATTCAGTTGTCGAATTAATATATGGGGAAGGCATGACCGTGCACTTGTTTAAGTGTAGATGGTTTGATACCGACCCTCAGAACACAAGGACCGATCAATACGGGATTTTTTCGGTGAATACTGCCACAAGCTGGTATGAAGATGATCCGTTTGTGTTGGCCACGGCGGTGAAACAATTGTTCTATCTTGATGATCTTGTGCATAAAGGCGCGTGGAAAGTGGTTAACCATGTTCTTCCACGAAACATATACAGTGCCTCCACCCTTGGTACTGTGACCTCGGATAATGAAGAAGTCAGTGCATACCAAGAGTCGAACGCAACTGGTATTCCTGAAACCTCAACAATTCGTCTTAATAATGTGAGACAGGGCAGTGTGGTACGAATTCCTCAACCGAATCTTCTTGATCTTAATCAAAATGAAGACAATGAAGACTCAAGTGACGAGGACATACACATATTACCTGAAATTAACTCGGAAACAGAGTCAGACTCAAGCGATGATTCTGATTATGCGCCTTAATTAATTAATTAGTGTATATATATGTATGTTATTTTGACTTAGAACGTGCAATTTAAAATGAATTTTATTCGATCATATTATCGATCGACTTTAAATTGTGTCGATCGATCGGGAAAAAAATACAGCCGATCGATTAATAATTAATATCGATCGATCGTATTATTAAATAATTAATTTTGCTTTACTAATTTCATATTAACTATTAATAATTTCGTATTAATTAACTATTAATAAATATATATATTAAAACACTACACATTTAATTAGTTTACCGGCCGGCATAAATGAAAAATAAAAAAAGGAACTATATCCGACGAGTTGCATAAGTAATCTCGTCGGATATAGTTGAACCGAAACTATATCCGACGACATTCATATGAAATCTCGTCGGATATAGTTTCGGTTCAACTATATCCGACGAGATTACTTAACTCGTCGGATATAGTCTGTTTTATATCCCGATCTGGGTTTCGATTTAGGGCAGAAACGAAACTGCCCCAAACCGGAATAGTCGCCTCCTCTCCGCCTCCTCTCGATTTTCTACGCAATCTTCGTGTTGGAAGCAAGCAATCGAAGGTCAAGTGCTATTCCATCGATTCTCAAGCCAAATTCCTCGTCGATTAGTGAAAAAACAGGTTTGAAATGCCTAATTTCAAATTTTCGAATTTTTTGAATTCGGTTGCATACCAACGTTGTGGAATGTGTTGATTGTCAATGTGGATGCATGTATTGATATAGTTGTGGAATTTGTGGATTTTATGCATGTATTGAGTTATATTAGAATAATTTTGATTTTTAGGTAAAATTTAGGTTATTTTAGGTTAAATTTGCATGAATATTTGTAAATATTATGTTAAATTTAGGTTAAATTTGCATGAATATTTGTAAATAATATGTATGTTAAATTTAGGTTAAATTTCGATTTTTTTGAATTTTATGCATGTATTGATATATATTGGAATAGTATGAAATTTAAGGTGAAATTTAGGTTAAATTTGGATTATTTGGTTAAATTTCGAATTATTGGGATTTTTTGCATGTATGTTTATATAGTGGAATATATTGGAATTGGAATTGAAATTGGAATTATTGTTGGAATTGTTGGATTTTGAAATGGAATTATTGTTGTTGGAATTGGAATTATTAATTGGAAATGGAGTTATTATTGTTGGAATTGTTGGAATTGTTGGAATTATTGAAATTGTTGGAAATGGAATTATTATTGTTGGAATTTGAATTATTCTTGTTGGAATTGGAATTATTGGAATATGCATGTGCTAGATTTTTTGGATGAATTAGGAATTTTTTTTAATTTTAATAATTTTATAGCAACGATGCCATGGTTTAATTGCGGACCTTCCCGAGGGGCCGGGTCGAGTACTTCGAGGGGGAGGTCCAGAGGGAGAGGGAGATCGGGACGTGGGGATGAGGGCTCGGGAGCTGGGGATCCTGATGGCACCGGAAGTCGGTCCGCATCAGGATCCACCAGTGTCCCCAACACTTACAGTGTTCCGCTGACCTCTCGATATCGTCGGCTGATGGGCGAGGGACAACCTTAGCAGCAGCAGCTCGAGCCGGCTCGATCCTCATGCGCGAGGAGGGTTCAGCAGGTCAGTCGCACGCCAGAAACGGATAGTGCGACTCAATCCTCGGTCCGAATGCCGGACATTCATCGCGAGGAGGGTTCCCCCGTCATCCACCAGACAGCTCCTCATTCTTCCGAGGAGGCTGGTGGATCTACTCAGTCCTCGGCGAGGATGCGACTGTGCCCGCCGCCTACATTATTCTTACCGTTGGATATCCCGACGATACCTCACGTCGATTCCGACGGGATGCCTATTCCGGGACAGCTAGGGTTCATTACCCCGGAGCAGGCATATGCGTATATACCCTTCCCGGCACCTCTCTGGAGTGCAAGGATTCCGGGACAACGCATCGACGAATCAGGTAAATATTAATTAGTGATATCTTTTTACTCCCTAATATTTAAATTCAATTAGGTGTTGATGTTTACAAAATCGTCTACATATATATGTGATGGGCGAGATCGTGCCCGGTGCCAAACAGAAGAGAACCAGAGGCCCCGTCGTCGGCAAGTTACTGGACGAAGCCATTCAGGCTAGCGGTGGTGGCCAACTTATGATTCCGACCAGGGATAGAGGGCAGGTGATCGAGGGAAAGGTCACTCGAAAGTACGCGGGGATGGCGGGCAGCCTCATACGGGATAGAGTCCCAATGTTGTGGCAAGATTGGAATTCAGTGCCACAAGCCGTCAAACATCAGCTGAATAATGCATTGTCGGTAAGTTGAATTGTATATTCATTATGAAAATTTTCAATAATAAATTTTTAATATTATTGATATATATATATATATATAAATATATGCATTGCAGAGGTGGTTCCGCGTGGATGAAGACATTAGACCCACGTGGGCGGATGAAGTGCATGGGAGCAGGTTTGCAGACGACCATTTGTTTCAATTTTTTCGTTTCTTTTGATTATGTTCATACAATGTTGTTAGTTACTAACGCTTGATTTTATGGGTATATATAGGTATAAGGAGTGGAAGGCCGAGCTGAAGAAGCATTGGAAAAAGTACGGGGACGATCGTGAGGGTACCCCTAGCGAGTTTCGTTATAGGGAGTACGAGTGGCGATGGCTTGCGGTTCACTTCAACAACCCTCGATTGAAGGTACGCAACCTTCAATCGATTTAATTTTGGTTTTATCGTACTTCCCGTAAATTATTTGGCTAATGAGTGTTTTTTTATGTTGACTTAATCGCCCAGGCTCTTTCTGAAATCAACGCAAGGAACCGAGCCAAAAACACAACAAATCATCATGCCGGTACCAGATCATACTCGGGTTGGATCGAGGAGGCGGCCAACCACCCAGAAGATGATCCCCTTGTCTATACGATGCAGCAAGCGTATCCGCAGAATCCCGAATATGCTGTAAGTGTCCTTATAACAAAATAAACTTATTTCTTATTTATTTAGATTGTTTTTTTAATTAATATTTTATTGTTCTTTGTCAATTAGGCGAGAATTCAGGAGGCGATTCCGGAGGTGTTGACTCAAGTGGCGAGAGAGCTCTATCCCGACACCCCCGATGCGGAACTCCCGATTGATCAGATTGATCGATCTGATCCGATCGTCAGGGCCAGGATTACGTCAACTGCGATCCCTCCAGGGAAGAACACATTCTACTGCAGGGGTTCCGGAAAATGGGGTCAAGGGCTGCTGAAGCAGACCCCTGAATTCTCTCGCGGATCGGGATCATCATCATCATCTTCGAGGACTAATGAGCTAAACGACCGGCTTCATAGGCAATCAATTGAGATGGAAGCTCAACGGCGTCGGATAGAGGAGATGGAGCAAGCGCAAGCTGCAAAGCAGAATCGGTTGGCCGAACAGCAGCAGCAAATGGGGACATGGATGCAGCAATGTTATGCACAGTTGCAAGCATCTGGAATCCAGATACCTCCCCCGCCCATATTCGATGAGTCACAGCCACAGCCTCAGCCTCAGCCGCAGCCTCAGCCACAGCCAGACCAGGACCAACCTACTTATGACGACCCGTTTGACCACATAGACTTAGGACCAGGACCCCCCTACATTTGAACAATTATCGGTTTCATTTTTATTTTCATTATTTACTACGCATATGTATATAGATTTGAACTATTTCGGTTTTTTATTAATTTATTTATTTACTACGTACTCTAGTTTCAATGGTTGTTGATTTTCAATTTGAACAATATATAGATAGCGTGATTTTTTGTGAATGCAGGTTTTGGGATGAAACCCAAAACCTGCAAAAAAAATTTAAATTTTTCCACTATATCCGACGACATGTGTCAATATCGTCGAATATAGTTTTCTCCAGAGTCAACCATTTTGACCATGGAGAAAACTATATCCGACGATGACATCGTCGGTTATAGTTTAAAACTATGACTGACGCAAAACCGTCGTCGGATATAGTGTATCCTTTTTCCAACGATAACCCTAACTGGTCGTCGGATATAGTATGACCGACGGTCTATTACCGACGCTACTATATCCGACGACACATCGTCGGATATATCTATGACCGACGAGGAGCCCAAACAGACCGACGACACCAAGTCGTCGGTCATAGTAATTGTTCCGGTAGTGACTCACCTACGCCGGAGGCTGGTGGTGAAGGCCTGGAAAAGAGAGAGGCAAGATTTTGTACACCAAGCTTATGATAAGCTCAGTCAATATGAACAACAATCACCCGTTGAGATCGTAACACGTGTGATATTTTCTAAAACTGCAGTGAAAAGGAGCCGAACCCAATAGTTTGGCGTTTTTGAGCTCCCAGGTTTCTGGCAATGGTTTTCTAAATCAGCTGTTTTGTCTGGTTTCTCTCTAGCGGGTTTTAGCACGCAGTAATTTGTAGGATACTGTTTACACTACTTTTTGTTCTCTAACGATCATATATACCTTTTCTTTTTACTTCATACTTCTTGTGCCAATAGTAAACAAAGATTTCAAACTTACCTTATGAACAATTAAATCTTAGATACTCTCAAAATTTTACCATGAATGACATTTTACTCGCAAGAAGTTTGAATTGAGCACCAACAACATACATTCTTCAAGAAAACTTGTCAAGAAATTCAAAGAGGGGAATATAAAGAGACTGATCGCCAGAACTTTATCCAGTAATATTTCTTGTTTACATTGATACATAATGTCCTCGATCATACGTTACTTTTGGCTCGAGGCAATTCAGCTTCATCGAAATAGAAAACAATATCAAAAATTTCGACCACAAATAAAAGATAAATAATTTAGATTTGATCGATACAACCCAGATGGATCGATGAAACGTTAACCCAGCAGCTAGTTGGTACACTAGGATCAATAATATCTAAAATCTAACAGTATTGGGTCCCCAGAAATTCAACTCCATAATTTTCCTGAGCTTCTGCTCTTTGGACCTTTTTTTCATCTGATTAGAAACAGCCGCAGAAGTAGAGTCGGAGAGTTTGATGGCCTGAGAATACGATCTGATGTTGTTCTTGGCGTGTTGATGAAGTGACCTCAGAACACCGTTCCATCTGCAAACGCCTTGGTCTTTTAGGGCCTCCACTACTCCAATACTAGTTGCCACAATCCAAGCCCTGCACGCTGCTCCGCCCATGTTCTTTTCTTTTTCTTCTTCTTCTTCTTCGAACTCTTCTTGTTTGGTTTGATATGGAAAAGGAGAGAGGGAGAGGGTTTTATAGAGAGGGAGAGGGTTTTAGGTGAGTAGAGCAGCTTGTTCAGTTTGCCCGTTTTCTTGGCCAAAGTCTAGTGGACCGAGAGGACTTGACAATTGCCTAACCAATGAATATTAACCGTCCAGATCAAATCAGTGGTCACGATGTAATTCCAGTTCTCTGTTTCTATGTACGCGTCGGCCGTTGCACGCAAGTCGTGCTTGCTTTTTTTTCTCAGAGCATATGCACCCATATAGCACCTCCTATTGGGATAGCATCATCTATTATTATTCATCGAATAGGAGGTGCTATCATTATTCATCGAATAGGAGGTGCTGTTCCTGTTTTTCGTGCAGCGGTGTAAAAAATAGCACATCCTATTATTATTCATAACTTATAAAATTTAAATTGTTTATTTCTCGATAAGATTTTCAACCAATAAATAGGCGACACGTGTCATTATCGTGTAAATAATGTGACTATATTCCCGGTAAGATTTTCGACCAATGACGAGTAGACACGTGTCATTCTCACAGTACGTATGTTATCGTCTAAATAATTGAACCAAATTTTCGATAAGATTTCCGATCAATCACGGGCTGCCACGTGTCCACTCCACGTGTCATTATCGTTCAAATAATTGAAGAAGATTTTCGATCAATCAAAATGTGCCACGTGTCATCATCTTCAGACATTAGATGATCTGAATTTGGCTATAAAAATCAGCAATTGATCATTGTATTCTCATACCATCTCTAATTCACTTGCTATTCTACCCGTACACACATTTCTTCAAATATTTCCTCACATTCCCACATCAGTAAGATGAATCCTTTTGATTTGAACAATTTTATCACGAGGAGGCAACAACAACGTGAGCAAAATGCTGAAGTTGCTAATGTCTTCGTCATTGACGCGGTCATGGTAGCTACATCGTTCAATGGTGAACCCCATCGCCGCCATCGAAATGAAGAAAGGCATAGGGAGTCAAGGGGACAGAATCTGATGGAAGATTACTTCATCGAACGCCCTATCTTCAACGAGCAAATCTTTCGTCGGAGGTACAGAATGAGTACGAACTTATTCAACCGTATAATGACGGATCTCTGCGACCACGACCAATTTTGGCATCAAAGATCAGATGCCACTGGCATGCTCGGCCTTCTTCCCCAACAAAAGATGACCGGTGCTCTTCAAATGTTGGCGTACGGCTCAGCCGCAGATCAGTGCGCTGAAATCACAAGGATAGGTGATTCAACAACACTAGAATGCATGAAGAATTGGTGCAGGCAAGTGTACGAGATTTACGGTGACATTTACCTCCGCGCTCCAAATACAGCAGATCTCACTCGACTTCTAAGGAGGGGAAGGTCTCGGGGATTTCCTGGTATGATTGGAAGCATCGACTGCATGCACTGGGAATGGAAGAACTGCCCAACAGCTTGGCAAGGGGCATTCTTGGGGCAGAAGAAACGACCCACTATTATCTTTGAGGCCATGGCTTCATATGACATATGGATATGGCACAGCTTCTTTGGGGTACCTGGAGCACAAAATGATATCAACGTGCTCCACCAATCGGATATATTCGATTTGCTCATTGCCGGAACAAGTCCGCAACGGAGTTTTAAAGTCAACGGTATGACGTACCACAACACTTATTATCTAGCCGACGGAATATATCCGATGTACTTCTCGTTTGTTAAAACAATTCCTAATCCCCAGGAGCTACCACAGAAGTTGTTCGCAAGAAAACAGGAGGCATACCGCAAAGACGTGGAGATGTGTTTTGGGATCTTACAATCTCGTTGGGGAATTATTCGTCATGCAGCTCGGTGTCACCACACATCGGTATTTAAAATGATCATGTTGGCTTGCATCATAATGCACAACATGATTGTTAAGGAAGAATTTGTGGAGAACGAATTTGAGGAGAACGACAAAGAAGATCTACAAAACCCAGCCAACGCTTTTGCTAGTTATGATGGGCCAGTGGATGGTTCAGGTAATCGAGTTTCTTTGGAGCCAGTTGGAAGAGATGGCCTGAATGAAGAACGCTTTCGCAACCGTGTTGTGGATCTCCAATCTGCTTATATCCATGGAGAGCTTCAGAAGGACTTGGTGAAACAAAATTGGTTTATTGAAACCGGTGAACATATCTAAATATGTTGTTTTTATTTAATGTGTTTGCATTATGTGTGTTTGAATTATGTGTGTTTGGATTTTATGTTGTTTGAATTTAATGTACTTTATTTTTTTGTTGTGTGTTTGAATTTTATCTCAATAAAGAAACCAACGTTTTTATTTCTTGAAAATTAAAATTACATAATGACAAGCCAAACCCAGATTTATTATGAAGACAAACTAATTAAACTAACCACTAAAATTAAGCGGGCAATAACAGTTTGAAAATGTTGAAGCGTTATCTTCCCCTTTATTGTCATCCACTTTCTTAAGGATGTCCGCTTTCCTCTTCGAGAAATACCTCTTTGTGTTTGGGGTCAAAGCATTCATATCTATTGTCATGATCCTTGTTTCTTCAGCTAAAACCCTCAAATTGAAGTCCTCGCGTTGGAGGGCGAGTGTCTCTTTGTGTAAAGCAAGCGCACTATCATCATTTGATTTTTGGCCGGAGAGCCAAATTTTTTGATTGGCCACAATGCATTTCAAAGCCTCATCGATCGCATACCTCATTTGTAGGAGTCATTCTTTTTTTTCCCTTTTTCCTTGCTTCCTTAGCCGCCTTCACTCCCATTGGTCTAACCGGACTAAAGAGACCTTGGGGGTTGCCTTGTGGTGTTAAAACCTCTTCATTCTCATCCAAATCAATGGTGGGAGACATTTCGCAAACGGGAGGAGTACCTTCGAATGGAAATGAAGAAGGTGGAGTTGTAGTTTGGATGAACCTAAAATAAGGATGGTTCTTCACCACTTCCCAACATTCAAATTTTGTAAACTCTTTCTTCTATTGTGCCACATACCATGATTGAGCTTTTCTTAGCTACAAAAAATATACGAATTTATGTCACAATAATATTACATAAATTGGAGATGACAACATTTATTTAAATAAATCAAACAAAATGGAGATGCCAAAATTATAAGGAGTTATTACCTCATCATGCAAATTTGTACCAGATTGTGGATTCCTTTGTGCATAAGCAAGAGCATCACCCCAACTTTTCAAAATTGGCCTCAACTTAGTAAAACGAGATGAAATTGTGATTTGGGTCCTAGCTTCCTTGCTTGATTCACTATGACCAATCTCCCAATTTTTCGAATAATCGCCATAGACTTTTTCCCACAATTTGTCGGTCTTTTGTTTGTTGCCGGTGAAAAGATCAACATTATGACGAACATAATAAATGCACAATTGTAAATTCTCTGAAGGAAGCCAAGTGGCCATTTTTTTGCCAAAAAATACAACGAAAAGAGAGATGGGAATGAGAGAGATGATAAATTTGTTGTGCACAAATTTGTGTGAGAGGTTAATGAAATGATGTAGTATTTATAGAAAAAATTTAGGGTCTGATTTGCAAATTTTCCAGAATTTTTTTGTAATTTTTTAGGATTTTTTTTGCAAAACAATTAATTCATACCGTTATATTGAAAAGTAGCCGTTTCAGTTGAATATGGACTATTGGATTGGATTTCTGATTCAAAATCTACGGTCAAGATCAACTTTACCGTTCTGATTTTTTTCTGCACCGACCAGGACACGTGGCGGCTTCCACGCGCCAAAAAAGAGGAGGCTAGCGTCACCCACGTGCGTGGGGACCACCAGCCTGCTCGAGCTGCTTGCCGTGCTGATCGAGCTCGTCCTGGAGCTTCGAGTTGAGGTCAACGGACGGTCACCGCGGGGGGGGGGGGGGGGCTGTTGCCAGCGGTGGCCACCGATTTTTGGAGCTTGCTCGTGCTGTTTTTCCGATCCGGTGTACATGCTCTCAGTTTATGCAGCCAGAGGACTAGTTTTGTAGAGTTCTACTCTACGGTTGAGTACAGAAAGAAAACACAAAAGAAGTCAACCATGGCCACATGATAAAACTGGACGGATGGGATTTGTTTGTTAGGCAATAGTTGATTAGAGTCCAATTCAGGTGTTTACTGTCCTGGTTTGGGTGAGAATCTGTGGTCAATGTACTGATCAAAACCGCGTGCATCCCTTCCCCTGTTTTTAACTTTCTTGAACTTTTCATGTCGACGAACGTCGATACTCACATGCCTCTTTTTACGTGTTGTCTTCCTTTTTCATGGTAACGTAAATTGAAAACAACAATAAAAAAAATTAAAAAAAAATTGTTGATTTGGTCACTCATTTAAGACAGATTGGTCACGCATGTCTATTTTTAATATTAAAAAAAATTATTTATTTGTAAAATACATATAATACATATAAGTATGTTTATTAGCTTGACGACAAAAATATCAATTTAAGCAAAACATGTGTTTGTCACACATGTGCTTTTTAACATCTAAATTGAACAAAGTGACCATTTTGAATGATGAATTAAAACATGGATGGCCAAAGTGGTATTTGTCATATCGTCTCATCTGTCAAACATGAATGACCAAACCAACAATTTCACCAAAAAATAAACTCATTTGATTCTAATGTGAGAGCCGTTACAAACTTTGGGGTCATGATTAATGATGAATTTGGGTTATGATCCATTTTCCTCCTAATATTTCCTTTCTAACATTTAGTAAAACACTTTGTTGGGAAATTCTAATATGTGTTGATATTGTCAAATCGGAAACTAAACAGTCTCTATGAGGACAAAGAGTAATGTTCCTGCCACAAATTTAGACTGATGACAAAGTCACTTGGGAGATCCTAACTTCCCCATTTTGATGAGGAATGACACAAAGAATGAGTGTAGTTTGAATCAGTAAGTATGACAAATGGCTGCTTCCATCCCAAACTGAGAAACAGAACTGTATTTCTGTAGCACTTTGAACAGGCTAAAGTGAGGTATATTATCTACATTGCAGATAACAATAGAGTCGAGTACAGACCTACAGACAAGGCATCTGCAATCACAAAATAAGAATCTCTACCTAAATACACGGCACTCTACTTTTGTACATTGTCGGCATGGTGATATCAATGCCAATTTATAGAGCAAGTGAGCAGTTAGAGGCTTAACTGAGACGAGCAATGTCAATTCCGTCTGGGATTTTAAATGTGTCGGATGCACCAAACTTCTTTCTCTCTAATGAATATTCTGGAGTTTCTTCATCATTACTACTATCATCATCATCGTGGCAACTCACTGGTGACTCGGGGTCATATACACTTTTGGATCGCTTCGATGGCGTGGCAAGCATGCTTACTTGGCCAAAGTGAGAAATTTCTACAACCACTGTGTCATCGTCAACTGGAAGAGGTTGTTTCCATGGCTCCCCATCAATTCTCATGAATGTATGGTCCACTGCACCCTTGCAATACTCAAAACGTACTCTGTGTGCCTGCAATGAATTGCAGAGTTGAACACTCACTAATTGCACCCTCCTTATATAATTATCACAGAAATAGATGAGCAAAAGATAGTTGGCATACTTGTGCAAGACGAGTCCCATGTCCCTTAGGAGCAAGTAAGGCAAGCCCGTGCCAGGCATCTCTGAAACCAACAATCTCAAGAAGGCCATCATCCACATATGGAGGAGTTAAGTCCCTCTGTATAGCACATACCGTTAAAAAAAACTTCATTAAATTATTAATTTTTTAATTACGAACCATTCCTACTTCTAAATTAAACTTAGAAAGAGCCAATATGTCTGAAATACACTGGTTGTCAGAAGTCAGAACTCACATATTGCAGTTTGTTCCTATTCGGCTTCCCCCATGGATCAAGCCCTCCAGAAAAACTGGGTAAATTCAGGCAAACAATAGACCTAATGCTGTACGTCAAAGATCAAACCATTAGTCATGTATATCCTTCTTAGATATTTTAATTTGTTACATGTGCTCGAAACTGGAATGCAAGATTGAAGTGTTAAAAAGTGTAATGTGAAAATGACTCCCTAATATAATTATATGATGAGGCAACAAATGTTGAATGAAAACATAAAGGATGGAATTAATTTAGTTAAAGATGCAAGAATGTAAATATGTATGCTTATAAAGTTGGTCAATTCAACTGCTGTTTATCCATATCCATGGCTCCATGTTACCCACATTCTAAACCCATGTTCCAGCAATTCCTTGCATCGTTTTAAGAATGAAAAACACAATGCTACAATTTGTTTCCTTGAAGTTCATATGGGAAACACAAATTGGATAGTGGCTGTGAAGATTATAGAAGCATAACAATTGATAGACAGTTCAAAATATAAATTCTGTCTCACCTAGTAGGAATTTGAAGCTCCTCCCAATGACCTTGTCTTTTCATGATCTTTATCTTTGTCTGGTGAGCTATATTCCTGCGGTGAAGACAATGCATCTCATCACTAACAATACAACCAAGCAGAGGCAAACTTGACTAACCACTAGCAGCACAGATCCAGAATTGTGTAATGCACTCATCCATTTCCCAAGTTATGAATCGGTTGGGTTATACCGTATAAGTACCTAATGTATTGTTTATTTCCACGTGCTCGTTTAATTATGAAAATTCACATTTTAGTGGTTCCAAAAAGTTAAATTAGTAGGGGTAGCTGTGGTTGAGAATCTTTTTTACAAACCATCTTATGCTATATTTTCTTATTTCCCCAATTCCCAAAAGGCATTATACAGATTCACTAAAGATGAAAAAATAAATGGAAGACGTGCAGTTGAGCCAAATAATCTTTTGCAGAAGGTAAAACTAACCTTGCAGAAGGATGCATTAGAGAAGCACAGAACCATCCTTGAGTACATCCAAGCTTCAAGTAAGTACTCTGATACAATTATAATACCAAACAATGATAATATGTAGCAAGTTCATTTATGATCTAACATGGCAAAAACAATGAAAAATGCTAGTGTAACCATCATTTAAGATGGCGTATAGTAACATGTGCACATAAATATGATATATACATATATCTATATATACACATAGATATCATATAGACATCAGTATACTAATTACCTAACCTGACCATGATGTTAAAGATGCATAAAGAAGTTGATTACTTGATTAACTAGCTGGTTCTTAAACTTTTCAGCATTCAGCTTCCTCTGTGCATGAAAATCATATGATACTTGAGCATCCATTCCTGTATAAAACAAAACGAATTTGCCAGAAAAGCTCAGACCGGATTCCTGTAACTAGTTATCGAGCCAAACAAGTATCCAAATCCAAACAGTTGTTAAGATATGCAATTTGTTCTGATAGTCACAGAGAAACCGCAGCAAATGGATATTATCACAGCTATGCTCCATTCAGTGATTTGTGCATTTCTCATTTTAGTAATTAGTATAATTATCATCAGTCTCTGACTTAAACATGGATGCCTGAATAGAAATGTAGCTAACCGACAATAGGCTTATGTCACGAGGTGTTTCTCTTGGTATACAGAAAGGTGAGATTTATATAAAGAACACATGCATATTACAGCGAAAAACCGTACATTAGATATGGGCTTCTGAAAAATATACGGAACTTCTCTATAACCAACTCTAAAAACTACTGATATGTGCTTCTACTCCATTTAATAGAAGAAACATTCATAGTACAGCATGAATCAGTGTCGTACATAATGGTATGAGCTTTTGAGGATGAAAGAGTAGATAACCATAATGCATATACTGACACTTAAGGCAGCAATATTTAATGACATGATATATCATAATATGAGAGGATTAAAATGAGTACAAAAACGTGCTTATTATTCAGTTTCCCTTGGTAATGTTGGTATATGGATTTTTGTCTATGAAACTAGAAAAATAAAATAAATATAGGCTCATATTCCCTCCTTAAAGATGTGAATGCTATTCTGTTTGGCCGGCCTCCACTGCACTCCTCAAACCATGTTCACAACCGACAGACACACAAACACAACACTAGGAGTCTAAATTTAAGACATTCTTACCCACGCTAAAGTAGTTCCAAAATCCCCCACGAAATGTTTGAAAGCCTTCCTGAGAACAGCCAACATTTTATTAATATAAAGTATGTAGAACAAAGCCTTCAAAACCAGGATAACAAAGATACAGGATACACACCGCATTGAGCTTATCAGTTTGTGATACCCTGTGAACTGCATGCAAAGAATGCGGCAGTTCCAGAGGTGCAATGGGGTCACAAGAACCATTCTTTGGAGTTCTCATTCTCATTGTAATGTGCCAGCTGAGATATACAGGAAAGATAAATTAAATAGGACTATATTAGATTATTCATTCATGAGTGGTTCACTACGCAGTAATCAGGTTGGAAGTACCTATTACATATCTGTGGATGACTAAAAAGCATGAACGGGTAATATTTAGAAAATTAAGGTCCTCACCTGTCAATTTGCATTTCCTTTGCTGTCTTCACTTGATTCAAGAAATACTGCACAGATTGTCGATCTGTCCCAGGATTTTTTTTCCCCTGTGAAATCAGGAACTGATTAATTTACAAATCTAATTCTGAGTTGAATCAATGCATCACCATTTTTGATGTAGAATTCACAATCTAGTGCTGATACAGACACCTAAATATCTGAGTGATCTGACAGATATACTAAATGAGGATGATACTAACTGATATCAAATGAAACTGTAAATAAAATTGTAACTTTGACAAAACAATAGCAGATAGATTCGTGTTACATGACTTTACACTTAATAGTCTATACTTCTTAGACACAACGACATATTTCCTTCAATCCAAAAGCTACAGTAGTAATTTTGAAATAGTACGAGGGAAATTGCCCCGTTTCGACATTAACAGTTCACGGATACAGAGTGTTCTGACTACATGACAAAGGCATTGCGATAGCGGCAGAAAAGAAATGAGAAAAAAAGAAGCAGTGACTATCAAGCAATTGACATAGTTTCACATGCACAAGGCTACTAAACAACATATTACCCATCCAAACGCGAAATGCAAATTATTCCCAGTTCCCAATGGCACCGTGGCTATCGGAGGCGGGTGAGGTAGTTTAAGATCAGAAACTACACTGAGGAGCCAGCTAGCTGTGCCATCTCCACCTGCAGCCTATCACAATGCAACTGTCTATCAATTCGTAGACAACAGAACAAAAAAAATCAAGCCTATTAAGACATAAACAAGCTTACAAAAACAACACGAAAAACTCACAATTATTCTCAATCTCTTCAGGATATCAGCAGCCAAAACATCTCCACCGCACTTGAGAGTTTCCAAAGTAGAATAGAGCTTGTGAAGCACCATCTCAGGAGCCTTTTCTCCCAAGTCAAACACCTACAACTTTACTCCAATCAATCCTCCGTTGTTTCTATCACATTCAAATTCACACAAAGTAAAATTCATGTAGCAAATTCTTAAGTAACCAAAAAAAAAGTGTCTAACCTGGTTTTCATTCAGAATAGCTCGATAAGTAACGAGAAGCTCACCACCAAGCTGACCACCACTTTTAGCGTTGACGAACACTATCACCGGACACGACGGCGCCAGTTTAATCTTCGGCATGGCGCCGCCGACGAGTATATAATTC
Source organism: Geum urbanum (assembly GCA_946800695.1). Lineage (NCBI taxonomy): Eukaryota > Viridiplantae > Streptophyta > Magnoliopsida > Rosales > Rosaceae > Geum > Geum urbanum. The sequence goes on along the minus strand of OX326998.1, from coordinate 67,591,188 downwards.
GGAATATAAAAATCCTTCATCTTCTCCTTATCGCCCATCATTGCCTCCCAACTGCAAATTTTTATTGTCATCAGTCAAAATTTCAAAGACCCAACACAAATTAAGCAAAATGATGAATCAACAACTAAAATTCTCTCTCTAGTTTGTGGTTCAGTTTTTTCGCAATTTCAACCTCTTAGACACGAAACCGTGAATCTGCGATCGCAAGCGGGTTCCAGTACCGGAGAAGCGACACGGAATTCGGTTCGGAAACTCCATTTTTTTTCCGGCGAGAGTGTTTAATTTTGTTTTTATGTTTCCGGGGAAGTAAAACGCAGTAGTAAGTTTATATAAGAGCTCGAGGGAATCGTGGTTGTGCTTTTTTACCTGGGGAAGAAGCTTCGGAGAGTTGTCCAATTGGTGATTCAGAATCTGATGAAAGCCACTGTTTTGGATAGAAAGCAAAGTTGTGATTCGATTCTAAGGACGACGACGACGAATCAAAGAGGAAGGAAAGGAATCAAAATCTTCTGCCATGGTTTTGGTTTGTCATTTTAATAATAGTATAAAAGTGAAGGAAAGGAAAGGAAGGAGGGTGGGAATTGCGGGGGGTTTGGTTGGTTAGTTGAGCACGAAACGAGGGGTCTTATATAGGGCGCAGGAAAATTTAGAGCCAAAAAAAAAAAGATTTGAACTCGTCACGACAAAGTTGTATATGCTTGAATTCTGGGACTTGTTATCTGTTGCGGAGAGATCTATGTGCCTTGTGATGGGGTAATGACTCTGAATTTGCCAAGTGGCGCGCGTCTAGGTGTGTATTTTGGACGTCTGCCGTAGAAGGGAAATTGAACCTTGTTCGAAAATGCAGAATATTTGTGACTGCAAAAGTGTGAGGGTTTTCACGCGGACGCGGTCCGGCAAGTTACAAAGGGTAGTCCAAGAAGAATACGGTGGGTATAATAACAGATGCAGGAACTAAGTTCACTGCAATTTCTAATCCAACATCAACAAGGACGTGACTCGATACAAAGTGAGGAAATCGCACACTACAAAACAAAGAAGAAGCAACAAATCAACGACGAGCAGAAAGAATATCTTGTTGGAGTAATACTCCTTGTGGACATAGGAAACCTTATTAAGGTTCAACACCGTTATACATCTTGACAAATAAGCGAAAGAGATTGCAATATCATTACTTAACTTGGATACACATTCATTAATCTATAATGATTGGTACAAGGAGTTCAATTGACTTAGGAAACTAAGTTATCGGTTGTCATACTTGATATAAGTTTATAGTGTATAGAGAGGTTTTTATGAGATGAAACTCTATCACCTAAACCAGTATATAAAGGGGTCCCTGAGCAACCACACAACACGCATAACAATCAACAGATTACTCACATAAAGTAAATGCAAGTGAATTGCTCAGAAGATCTTCTTTGTAAAAGCTTAATGGCCATGAACATCAATAATCAAGGTAAGAGCTGTTCTCATAAAACTTCTACATTGTGTTTGTGTTACAGACTGGTTTATGAATTGGATATCGATAATAGACTAACAATTGGTATCAGAGCATGTCATTATAATTCATAAATTGTCAGAATTGATTGAATTGTGTGTTAGATTTCTGGAAAATTCATCAAGAACATAAATGGGCTAATAACTATTTCAAGGCCCAGTATTAATATATGGCCCGGTTTATAAACGAAACCCATTACTTAAGACGCGGACCTAATTGACCCGATTTGTTTTCTTGTTTTAAAATTTTGTCGACCGTTGTAATACAAACGGTCAAATTTTTGGAAAATCCAGTTTTGGGAATAAGGGTTCTTAAAGCAAAATTGAGGTTGATTATGTTATGATGGTAAACTTAGAAGTCTTTTGCTGTCTAAAGATGTTCAAAGATCATACGTAAGTACAAATCAAACAACAAAACTACATATTTGTTCTATTTTGTTCTACTAAACCTTGTTTTGCAACGCTGGATTGCATCCTGGTATGTTTTCAGAATAAACTTGTATATATCAGTTTTGATTTGTGAGATTGGTCATGCATTTGAAAACTGGACTCTCCTGGGGAGTAGGTTGCAAGCCAGATGGAACTTAAATTCAGTATTGATTGAAGCCACATGCATGATCTGAATGTCTAATTGATATTTTTGAATATGTGATTGAACAATATGAACTCTGATATAACTGTTGAAAAGATTGATGAGCATGTACATATTTTCTCCCAGATTTGTATATGTGAATTGAAATCTTTGGTTAAACAGCTGATTGGTTATCTGACAGTCTTGTTATTGAGATAACATTAAATTACAATCACAAGTTCTGAGTTGAGATAAAATTTGAAATACATATTGCATACAGCAAACTATTTTGAAGGTGTTTTTTATCTCAGACTATTGAGTAACAGACTTGGAAAATTACATTTTTAGGCCAACATGAGCACTGTACCATCCACAGATGGCTAAGACTGTACTTGTTTTGAGTTTTAAAGATGGTTTTGAATACTACATGTTCACCAATCATAAAGTACAGCATGTTTTTTCATTTGCCCACAGGTATTGATTGATCATGTTGTTTGATTCTTGGATATGTGATAGTTCAGTTAAAATAAAGAATAGTTTGTGCTTTGTCATACAGGTAGACTAACTATTAATAAGGAGTATGCTACACACACACACACACACACATATATATATATATATTCTGATATGATAAACAACAACTAGTTTGTATTGTTTGACACTTCGTGTGTTCTGTGAAATCCATGTTTTGTGTGAATTTTGGGTTGAAAATATTGAATTACAGATATAAGTAAAACAGGAACACTTGACTTAGATTCTCTTTTATTTTCCAACTACGGTTGCATATGGTGCTATTGTTCCTTTGAATGGTAGTAACTATAAGGAATGGAGGGCAGATATTGAACTTAATCTAGCTCAGCAGAATGTGGATTGGTGTTTGGACACTGAGATTCCTGATGCAACTGTAGAGGGAGGTGTACCTAGAGAGAAGTGGATAAGGGCTAATAAAATTTGTAAGCTGACCATACTTAAAACCTTATCTGATGCAGTCAAAGGTGGCATACCAGACAAAGAATTAGCTAGTGAACTTCTTACTGGCATAGCTGAGAGGTTTTATGTGAGTGACAAAGCTGAGACAAGTTTGTTGCTTGATGCTCTTCATGGAATGAAATTTGAGATGTCAAAGAATATCAGGGAATATATTTTGAAGATGATTGAGATTGCAGCAAAACCTACTGCTCTTGATATGCCTCTAGGAGATGACATGGTGATTCTGTTAGTACTTAAGTCTCTACCTAAAGAATTTGATCAGCTGAAAACCACTTATAATACACAGAAGGATAAATGGACTCTGAATGAGCTGATTGCAGTTTGTGTACAGGAGTATGACAGGTTGAAACCTGTAACCATTAGTTATGTTCAAACCACAACTCAGGAAACCAAACGTGGGAAGAAAACTAGTCCTCATAAGAAATTAGGTATCCAGAATAGATCCATGAAGGTAAATGGGGGCAAAGGAAACTTCAAATGTTTCTTTTGCAAACTTCAAGGACACATGAAGAAGGACTGTGGTAAGTATAAGGCATGGAAGGCAAAGAGAGGTAATAATCATCAACTAATTAGTTTTCATGTACAGATAAATTTAATAGGAGTTCAATCTGATTGTTGGAGTTTTAAATACTGGCTCACTTGTCCATATTACAAATTCTTTACATAGGCTACAAAACCTGAGGAAACCAAGGGAAAATGAGATCAGGATTCATGTGGGAGAAGGCACGAGAGTAGGGATTGAAGCAGTAGGATTTGTCAAGTTATTTTTAAGGCCAGGATTCTTTTTCTTTCTAGAGCAAGTATATTATGTTCCTACTATGTCCAGGAACTTAATCTCAGTTTCAGTTTTAGTTAAGAGCAATCATCAGTTTGTAATCAACTCTTTTGGTATGAAAATAAATCGTGCTTCTATTTATCTTGGTGTTGCTAAATTGATTGATGATTATTGGACCTTGCCTAATACTTGCCACAAGGAAATCTTGCTTATAGAAAATACCTTAGCTATAGATTCTGGTGTTGGGAAAAAGAGAAAGATTAGTGAAAAATCAGCTTATCTTTGGCACAGGAGACTTGGACATATTTCCAAGGAAAGACTGACAATATTGGTTATACAAGGAATTCTTCCTGAGTTAGATTACAGTGATCTAGTAGACTGTGTTGAATGTGTTAGGGGAAAATTTTCAAACAAATCTAAGAAAGGAGCTACTAGGAGCACTGGTTTATTGCATCTGATCCACACTGATATCTGTGGACCTTTTTCCATATAGACAATTTGTGAAAATAGGTATTTTATAACCTTCATTGATGACTATTCTAGGTTCTGTCATACATATCTAATATCTGAGAAGAGTCAAGCCTTAGAGAAGTTCAAAATTTACAAATCTGAGGTGGAAAAAGAGTTAAATGCATAGATTAAATGTGTTAGAAGTGATAGAGGAGGAGAGTATTATGGCAGATATACAGAAGTTGGACAACACAAAGGTCCTTTTGCACTATTTTTAGAATCAAATGGAATTTCAGCACAATATACTACACCAGGAACACCTGAACAGAATGGGGTTGCAGAAAGGAGGAATAGAACTTTCATGTCAATGGTGAGAAGTATGATGTGCACTTCAGGACTGCCAAGATTTCTTTGGGGTGATGCACTGAAAACGGCTAACTACTTGACTAACAGAACACCATCAAAGTTTGTATCATCAACTGAAACACCTTTTGAACTGTGGAAAAAGAGAAAGCCTAGTATTAATCACACTCATGTCTGGGGCTGTAGGGCAGAAGCTAGACCCTACAATCCAGATGAAAAAAAATTAGATCCCAAGACAGTGTCAGCCTTCTTCATTGGTTATCCAGAACATTCCAAGGGATACAGATTTTATTGTCCATCTCATTCCTTGAGAATTATTGAAACAAACAAAGCAGTGTTCTTTAATGAAGTCAATCTTGCACATTCTATGGAGGATTTTGTTTTTGAAGAGATTATTGAAACTGTTCCAGAAATAACATCTACTATGTCTTCAGCACCTGTGATAATAGAGCATAACCTTGTTAATCATGATATAAATGTGCCACAGCAACAAATGCCACAGCAAGAAGTACCATAGCAGCAAGTTTTGAGAAGATCACAGAGGGAGATAAGATCTACACTTGATGCATTGTCAAATGAATTTCAGATCTATGATGTTGAAGTAGATTATGACCTTGGTGACATTGCAGACCCCATTATCTTCAAGGAAGCCATGTCAGGAGATTGTTCACATGAGTGGGAGAAAGCAATGAGTTCAGAAATGAACTCTATGCATGTGAACAATGTATGAGAATTAGTAGAAGCTGCAGGAAAACAAAAGGCCATTGGATGTAAATGGGTATTCAAGACTAAACTTCATGCAGATGGCAGTGTGGAGAGATACAAGGCAAGGCTTGTAGCCAAGGGGTTCACACAGAAAGAGGGAATTGACTTCACAGAGACCTTTTCACCAGTTTCCACAAAAGATGCTTTCAGAACCATAATGGCAATGGTGGCTCATTTTGACATGGAGCTACACCAGATGGATGTAAAAACAGCATTCTTGAATGGGGAGTTAGATGAAGAGATCTTCATGAAGCAACCAGAAGGTTTTGTAACACCTGGGAGTGAGCATCTTGTCTGCAGATTAAACAAGTCAATATATGGGCTGAAACAGGCTTCAAGACAATGGTATTTGAAATTTGATTCAGTGATCAGTGATTTTGGCTTCAAGGAAAACATTGTAGATGAATGTGTCTACATGAAATCAGAAGGAGGAGATTTTATTTTTCTAATCCTATATGTTGATAATATTCTGTTGGCTAGTACAAGTATGAAGATATTAAACAAGACTAAGGCCTTCTTGTCAAATCATTTTGATATGAAGGACCTAGGGGAAGCTGAGTATGTTTTGGGGATAGAGATCAAGAGGGACAGGTCAAGGTATCTACTAGGTTTATCACAGCATAGCTACATCAACAAAGTGTTAAAGAGATTTGATATGCAGAATTGTGCACCTGGATCAGTTCCTATGTCAAAAGGAGATAAGCTCAACAAAGATCAATGTCCAACTACAGATGCACAGAAGGAACATATGAGAAACAAACCTTATGCACAGCTTATTAGGAGCCTTATGTATGCATAGGTATGTACAAGACCAGATTTATCCTATGCAGGGGGAATTTTGTCGAGATTTCAATCCAATCCAGGTATACAGCATTGGACAGCAGGAAAAAAAATTCTCAGGTATCTCCAAGGCACAAAGGATCACTCATTGGTTTACAAAAGAGAAAAGGAACTTGAAATAGTTGGTTACACTGATTTAGACTTTGCTTCAGGATATCCTCACAACAGCAAATCAACCACAGGATATGTTTTTGTGATGGCAGGAGGTGCTATAGCATGCATGGAAAACAATGAAACAAAAACTTACAGCTACTTCCACTATGCAGGCAGAGTTCATTGCAATTTATGAAGGTGCTTTTGAGGGTTTATGGCTAAGAAACTTCTTGACACAGACTGGTGTAGTTAACACTATTGCCACAGTGCCTATGAAGATTTATTGTGATAATTCCGCAGCAGTTTTCTTCAGTAAAAATAACAAGAGGTCTACCAATTCCAAACACATAGATCTCAAGTATTATAGCATTAGACAGAGAGTCAAGAATAAAGAGTTAGAAGTGTTAAAAATTGGCACTTTAGTTCAACTAGCAGATCCTTTTACCAAACCTGTGACAGCAAGTGTTTTTGAGTCTCATGCAAAAGGAATTGGCATGCTGCCATACCTTGATGCATAAGTTCAGTGGGAGTAATCTATTTCTGTATTTTGGTTTAAGTTTTGGTTGTCTATGATTCATTAGTTTTGTTCTGGTTTGGTTCAGTTATTTTGAATTACAGACATGTTTTGTGTGTTTATGTTTGCAGAAATTGATTAAATATCATGGAGGTTATTATTCAGCATTTGTTGCATTACATGAAACAGTAGTTGAATCATGTTTTTTTTAAGGTTATGATTGCTCATTGCATTGTACTTATGAACAAAGGATATGGTTACAGAATATATATATACAGGATACATATGGACATTTTGAAATGGTATCAGGTCCTAGCATACAGGACCAAAGGAAGGATCAAACCATGTTCAAGCTGTGACAAATACATCAGGTAGTTTAAACGTGGTTACAGATGACAATCTGGTTTGATTGATACTTTATGTAAATGCACTTGCAGTGGTTTTGGAAAGGGTGTGTCAATTGATGCAGCTGGTGCTTAATTCTGCAGTGTATATGCATAATTGTAGATCAAAGTTGTGAGTTTCTGTAATGCCTTATGATCTCAACGTGCACTAAAGATTTTCTATATTCTGATTAAGTGTGACTTTTGTTGCATAAGGTATTCCTAGTCCAAGTGGGAGAATGTTGGAGTAATACTCCTTGTGGACATATATAGGAAACCTTATTAAGGTTCAACACCGTTATACATACTTGAGAAATAAGCGAAAGAGATTGCAACATCATTACTTAACTTGGATACACATTCATTAATCTGTAATGATTGGTACAAGGAGTTCAATTGACTAAGGAAACTAAGTTATCGGTTGTCATACTTGATATAGGTTTATAGTGTATAGAGAGGTTCTTGTGAGATGAAACTCTATCACCTAAACCAGTATATAAAGGGGTCCCTGAGTAAGTACACAACACGCATAACAATCAACAGATTACTCACATAAAGTAAATGCAAGTGAATTGCTCAGAAGATCTTCTTTGTAAAAGCTTAATGGCCATGAACATCAATAATCAAGGTAAGAGCTGTTCTCATAAAACTTCTACATTGTGTTTGTGTTACAGACTGGTTTATGAATTGGATATCGATAATAGACTAACATATCTCTCATAGTATATAGTATTGACGTCCAGGCTTAAGATGAAACCATGTTGACGTCCTAAGTGATTCAGCTCAAGTGGGTTCTACAATTTTATTATAAAGGCATCTCTAATCTAATCTAATATCTAATATAAATTAATCTAATTCTATAAAGTTAGAAGATGTTAGACCATAGCACTATTTTGCGAGCGAAAATCTCTCAAAAAGGATTAGATTTTTTTCCTTTCCCACTATAGGCGGACTCCTCTTTTGTGCACATCAATCTCGGGTTAGGGTCTAGGCTTAGTCTCTGTCGTGTTAGCGTGCTACTGGATGGGAAAGTAGAGGCCTAGACAACCGTTTCGAGTGTCAGTCGGGTCATAGAGGTCAAGTGTATCTACGACGAGTTTGGTGACGGAATGGTCACATGGCAGGTCTGCAACAAGGTTGTTTTGGGGTTCCCTTATCTGGTTTTCTTCGATTGGTTGTTGTTAGTTTGGGTGAGTGCGGGGTGTCGAGGCTTTTTCCGGTCGGGAGAGTTGGGTGTTATGGTTTGTTTCCTGCTCTAGTACGGTGTAATGGTAGGACGTGGATCAACTAAAAGTCAATGGTTAAATTTACGTGACAAAATAATGAGAATAGGAGACAAAAAAAGTTTGTCACCTATTTATTAATAAATTTAGTTTTCTTAAAAACCCTTCCCTAGTATCTACTATATCTAAGAGAATTAATAATGTAAATCCAAATTTAATCGGTTGTCACCTGATTCACGTCAAACAATTTACATTTCACATAGAAACTCATATTAATTAATTGGAGTAAACTGTTTTTGTAACTTTTGTCATTCACTTCTACATTTAGCCTATTAGTCGTTAATATTATGGATGATGTTTCGGTCGAAATCCGAGCAGGATCTCAATGAAACAAGAGATGATTTGAGTGGCTTCAAGCTGAAGTTGGTCTCCACTTCTCTCCCTCTCTCAACAGTGAGCAAATTCGGTGATAGAGTAAGGTATTCTTCAGTTCGACGAGAAGTTCTTGTGCTGCGGTACAAAACTTTGAAGTTGTTTTATCCTGGGAGAACAACGCCTTACAAGCCTGTGGACGGTGTAAAAATTCTTAAGGAAAACGTGTGATACACATGATTCAACTTAGTTCATCTTCTTATCCAAAAATTATTCTTCGTTCTTATGTTTACATTTTACTAATTATTTAATTAGTATTTATTATATTATATTTAATTTAATATCACTCAAGTTTTACCAACAATTCAATCATAAGGCACATCCTTGTAAGCATCCAAAATCTACGCTCATAAATTGGTGCTTTCATTGAGAGAACTCATACGCTGATCGTTTAGTGATCTTCCATGAATGGGTTCTATCTCAAATTCAGAATGAATCTGGTTTTCACCAAAACCTAAAAACCCTAGAAAATTCGACAAAAAACAATGTTCAAAGTTCCCAGAAAAATAGAGCATTTGTTCATCAATATTCTGGAAACACTACATCCATCCCCAGATGATGAATCACACATAGTTAGAAAGCTACAGATGTCTAATTATCAACGCAACAAACTTTATCTCAATCGAAGTTCAGAGTAAAAAGATATGGCCAAAATACAGGCCGGAGGTGGAGTCTGACGATAACAGCACTGCTGCTTCTGGTATGTTTTTTGGGATATTTTTGGAGATAAATATTCGAGACTAGGGAGAGATATGACCTATGGTTGGAAAGTCCATGTGGTCTATTTTCCAATGCCATAATAATCACATCAATCAGACATCTCTGCAGAGAGATATAACAAAAGTTCCACGGAGCGTCAGAGCGAGAAAACTGTCAAAAAACCATTCACGAACGAGATACCATAGAAGTCAACAACGATAAGAATAAGGTGGTCACCGGAGTAACTTGGGTAGACTATCAAGAGATTACAACACCCATGGACAATCTTACAACCCAGGAAGTCCCACAAACTTGAGGAATTTTAGAAAATTGAGTTCATCAACATGCAATTCTCTATGAAGGCAATAACTTTCAACGATGACGACCGACTACCGACAAAGCAACCATTCTGATCAAAAGCAATAGCATGGAAGAAATTTTTTTTAGCAAAAAGAAAACAACTCTCTCTAAGTCAAGAGAAGCGGTAGTTTTTCACGAAAAGAAGATAGCTCTTCGAAGTGTATGGGTTTCAATAAGATCAACATGTTTTCAGCAAAAGCATTCATCTTCCACAATAGCAATAACCTTATGCGACAACTTATCCTTCCAGCATGGGTACATTGATGGAAAACTAGGGTGCACACACTCAAAGTATGAGAAACCTCAAGGAAAATATGCTTGAAATCAAGGAAAATATGGATGTTCGAGGTCTTTAAGCTTTCTGTGGGGGGAAAGCTTAGGGTGGTTTTGATAAAAGAAAGGGCACGTCGTTGGAAGATTGGGAGGAGCATCCTCAAGGTTTTGAAGAGTTTACTAGCTCGGCTCTTATGATTTTCAAACCTGGAACATCATATATGAGGAGGCAAGATGAAGTCGCAATCAACATCCTTATAGAGTTCACAGAGTCACAATCCACCTCAAGGGTCTATTCCTCAAGCATTATTTGGTTTCCCCTCCTATTCTAAGTAAGCCCATGTTGGGGGAGGACCTATACCAGTACCTGGCAATTTTCAAAGGTGGTTATGAGTGGAGCTCTAGTTCGAGAAGATACTTGGAGGCAGCTACCCATATATTGCGTTTCTAAAGATCTTCTCCACCCAGAGACTCATTATCCCAAGTTGGAAAGGCTGATATTGGCACTAGTTATGTCATCACATGCATAAGCTCAGGCCTTACTTCCAAGATTTCAAGATAGTTATCATGATCGAGTACCCATTAAGAACGATTCTGCATACCCTTGATTCTTCCAGCGGGGTAACTAAGTGGGCTATTGAACTTGCATAACACGACATTGAATACAGACTCCGAACGGCTATAGAATTTGAAAGATTTCTTGGCCAAGTTCACAACGCCAGAGCCGAAAGTGCAGGAGAAAATAGAGAGAGAGCTGAGGGAGCTATTGAGCAGGGAATTAATCACTGAACCCTGTATATTGATTGATCCTCAAAAGACAAGAGTGCAGGTATAGGACTGGTGTTGATAACCCCAGATGGAACGATCATGCAGCAAGCCCTGACTTTAGAGTGGAAGGCTACCAACAACGAGGCTAAGTACAAGGCCCTTCTGGTAGGGCTAAGCGAAAGTTGAATGTGAAGAAAATCAAAGTGTTTTGTGATCCCCAATTGATTGCCAACCAAGTGGTCAGAGAGTACGCAACCCATCATGCCTTCATGGAAGTATACCTCAGGTTAGCAAAGAACTTGGTGAGCTAGTTCGAAAAAAAATTTCGATCATGCAGCTCTCTGGGTCAGAAAACACACACGTAGATGCTTAGGCAAATCTGGCCTCCAGCATAGATTACCAGCTGAGGAGAACGATCCCGGTAGAGCACCTCTCCTAGCCCAATCACAGACGAGGAAGAAATGATAGCAATGATGTTGATGCTGCTGTGACACTAATGGATGAACGAGATAACTTACTACATAGAGACTGGTGCCCTATCTTAGGGGAGAGCTGAGGCCAGAAGGGTCATTTTCCAAGTAGCGCGTTAGTACATCAGAGACATGCTCCTCAACCATCGATACACCTAGAAGAACTACATCCAGTCTCGGTTCCATGTGCATTCACCCATTGGGGGTTTGGAAGACGTATCCAAGTACTGGGGGAAGTTTGGAATAAAGGAGAACAAGAGAAGCTTTAAGCTAAAATCGAAAAATATGTCCATACAGATCAGCTGGATTCAAAGAACAACTGAGAACAGCCCAGAACGAACCAGATTATAATCTTTATATGCATGGAAAGCTCTAGGTGTCTAGTTTCTAAAACATCTTTTATATTACAATTTAGATATGTTTAGAGAAAGTTATTGTCATTTTAGTGCACGGCGGTCAGTCTACTCGAGAATCTTTCTTTTTGCCTCATCTTGAGGAGCAGCTCGAAGACAACCTTAGGGAGCAGCGTAACAAAGAATGACCACCAGAATCAGAAGAAGATGATAAAAGAGGGCAGGATACACTTACTAACAAGATCAAGAACCTCAAGAAGGTCAATCAAGATCCCTATCTTAGTAATTCTCTATCACATCAAAGATGAACCGCATTTGAAAAGACTTATCCCACTCTCGGACCAATCCAAGAAGAGCTCAAGAGAACTATGCCTACCACAAAGTGAACGATTATGAGCCAGTAGATTGCTGAGTCCTCAAGCAACACTTTACCGAGCTTATCGGCCAGAGGTATTGTTAAGAGTATTTGACCAATGAGTACAAGAAGAAGCTCGAAGATTCATTGAAGCCTCAAGGTGTAGCCAAGCATCCCAAGAATGACGAGGACCTTGCCACCACCATCTAAGGGCCAAGAGAGGAAGTGCCTAGTACTAAACTATATCATTGGAGCTTTGGAATACTCTGGAGGAATGATTTTTTCGAGCATCAATTGTGTACTAACAAAGATTGAGGAATTCGAAGTATGCTCCAGCTCGGAATGCTCGAGGTACATTGAGTGACAGAAGCCGGAGACCTGGGGACATTCTCCTACCCATGATGCTCAAGGACATGTCAAGAAAGCTCAAGGCATGCTAGTGCTTGAGGAAAGATAAGCAAAGATCGAGAAAGAAGGCTAAAATCACTGGACAAGGAGCTTGTTCCCCGTCCTCGACCAATGGATGATTATATAATGTTGTATACCATTCAACTGGTGCCAAAATTCTTAAGGGCTGAAGAATCTTTTGACCCATGACCAGAGAGTCTGAGGTACGCTAAGGTCGACCAACAACCTCGAGAGTAACAAGCAAGGAAGAAGATCTAAGTGGAGGTCTCCGAGCAAACCTCGTGGAACGTTAGTTCTGTGTAGCAGGCAGAAAAATAATGCCAGAAACAAGGCGTAGAAGGGAATCTCATTGACAAAGAGATGAACCCTCCAGGTCTCCATGAGAAGCAACTTCAGAGCTTATGGAGAGCTAGAGGAAAATGAGCAAAAGGTCATTAATGCATAAGTAAGCAGTGAGAGGTTATTGATCAAAAGTGAAAGGTACCTAGTATATGGAAAACCCACGGCCTTAAGCTTTCCGAGCAAGATGAGGGTGATTTTTTGAAGAACTCTGGATCGGACCTGGGGGCATTGTTCCCCTTAGCTCAAAAATTACTGGGGGTAAGGTTACCACGCCTATACACTCGAAGCATTATGGAATTCACCAGGAAGTTACTAAATTAAGGAGGAGACCATGAGCCTGCACACCCTAAATCCCGAGAGCTTGAGGGATTTTGCACACATAGAATCTGAAGAACATTGAACCACTTCACCCTTAGAAAGTTGTAGGATGATTATCAAAAAGTCAAAGCACAGGGAGTCATGCATGAAGAGAATTCAAGCTCAAGGCATTGAGTATTCTCCAAGACTTGAACAATCTAGCAGAATACTGGGGGCAAAGAGTATCTAGCTAATTATCACATTTTTCAAATGCAAAGTACCTCGACAAGGACTTCCTACAAAAGAATTCAAATTTCTGCGCCGACATGTTTTAAGATCGAGCTGGGGGTTAAGCATCAACTTGTGGACCGAGCTTGGGGTTGAGCACTAGCTTGTAAACCAAATATCCTTATGGATGAATGGATGATCAAAAACCTCGATGGTCATGAGATTTTGGCTAACAAGCTAAAGGGATCGATCAAAGACCTTAAGGGTCGTGAACTTTCGAATGGAAATCTTAGGGGATGATTGCTAACCTGGAGGGGACGATTTCTCACTTAGAGGGTTAGAGGCTTTTGGAGCTTGAGGGGTCAAACAAGAGGCTTGAGGCCAGACATTTTCAGAGCTAGAGAAGCCGAGCAGAAGCATTAAGGTTATCACAATCCTCTACGAAAAACCATGTTTAATACAGATCATGCCATCAAGCATGGCAAACTTTACTTTTCCCTTTGAATCTTGATTCATAATGTGGATCGTCGAACCACTTGGATATAGATGGGGCATATTTTCTCAGAACTATACCAAGAGCATGAAATACGATGGTTTAAATGAAGTACGATGGTTTTACCTGAGGAACGGTGATCTGTTTGATATATTCATATGTACGATTTATATGAAGCCCCTGTGATTGATCTTGACTACAAGAAATTGGAAAACTTCATATGTAACAACAATGTGGAAACCTCGAGGTTTTACAGAAACCTTGGGGGGTTTCAAGAGAATTTATCAATTTTCACTACGAGCTCGAGGAAACCCAAGAAATCGAAGGAAAGCTTGAGGGTTCTATTTTGCAAGCTCTCATGTCACGTTGAGAAGATGATACTAGTTGAGGGAACACCTTTCCACGGATCTATATAGTGTCTTTGAGCATAGAATGTATTATTGCTCGGGACGATGATGGTTTTGGTCAACTTTGAAGGATAGAGTATTCCGAGTGAATCCATTGATGTGGGGTTCTTAGCAATGTAGTCCCTCGAGGTCTCCTCGACTTTAAAATGTTCCCTCGAGGTCCGTAACAGCTAGGCGTTTCCTCGAGATTCTTAACAGCTGAGCAGTTCCTTAAGGTCCGTGACAACATGTCAGAATACCCTCTAGGGAGAAAGAATCTACTGGACAAGCTTCGTGAAATATCTCAAAATCATGCTCATCCCTCAAAAGGATTGTTTCTCTGATTTATTCAATGGATTGATTGTGTACAATGAAGTAAAAGTAGCTCATTTTTGCAAGAATGTTTTGAAAGTGTATGATCTATTTGATGCGTTATTCAATTACGAGGAGCTTAACACCCAGGAAAGGCACCAAGCTCAAGTGGGGCAGACGACGTTGGTTCTCATGGGAAGGATTTTCACCATGCGAGCTAACTAACTCTCCCAAAGGTAAGTCATCCTAAGGGAAGGAGGTTAAGGCATCGAGGAGGATGCCCATGGATAGACCAAAACACTCAGAGAAAAATTCCACGAGAGTTCAAAGTAATCTTGGGTTAGTAGGGCTCAAGATTAGATTTGGTGAGGTTAGGTTCGATGAGATTAGATTGACAATTCCCCATGGATAGCTCAGCCATATCCTAGCACTTTGAGCATTTAAGTCCATGCATATTCATTTGGTGATGCCTTAGGGATAAGCCAGTTATGATTTGAGTTTTGTGGGAGTTCGTTGTAGCACCCGGAATAAGTTTTTTAGATAGAGAAGCCCAAGGGACCCTACCAGGCAAAAAAAATTTGGTTACAACAAAGCTTCAGTATACGATAATCTTTGGTACAAGGTTAAGACTAAGCTAGCAATCTATTGAGGGGAACAATCCCAAAACTGTGAGCATTCCCCAGAGACCTTAACAAATAACGGGGGCTCTTCATAAGCCTCATCCGTGAGAACTTGTATGATCCATAGGGTCCAAGAGGCATGCTGCGACCACAACTACTCAAAGGCATCCTTGGTTATGTTGAAAGAGTTGAATGATTTGATCAAGAAAGATGTGTTTGAGGAAAAGTTTGAACTATACTATTCATAATTAGCTCGGAAAGCTTGAGGGCAAAAGATCTACTGACCAAAAGCTCAAGGAGAGTAGATAGAATGCTTCGTAAGCTGAGAAATTCTCAGGAAAAGAAATTGTTTCCCAGAAAAGTTATTGTGCTTTCCATGAAAACTGGGGCTGATTGCTCAAAAGCTTGAGGAAAGCTGGAGGAAAGTTCCAGAAAGCTTGAGAAAGGTGTCACAGAGCTGGCCCATGGTGCAGATTGCCACCATGTGTTGTGAACTATCTATTCTGAAACATGAGATTGAAAAATTGACAAAGAAATAACTATTTGCTCATGCCTATTTGATGAATCATGAGATCGAGCACGAGGAAAGATATCAATTTCGATTTGCTAGGCAAAATGAGCCAAAGATGGTTCTATTAAGTAAGGTAGAAGATAATCATGTTCGAAGGAAAGCATTCATTTCCCCTAAGGTTTCTAATTGTGCAATTTGTGAAAACCAGGGTGGTTTCCAAACCTCAAGGGTTTTTCAGAAACCTTGAGAAATTTTCCAGAAATTTCGTCAATGACTTTTTGTTAAGTATTCTACATGGGAACTTGGTTATTACAAATTATTTGATGTTTCAAGCTGAAGGAAGACTCCCAGGAAAGATATGAGTGGATTTTTAAGCATTCCTAAGCTCATCATTGTAGAAAGTGAAAGGATTTGAGTTAAACATGTTGCAAAGCTCGTTATTATGTTCTTGTTCATGAACGATTCGTCTATTGAAATGTCAAGGTATCCCATGGAAGACCTTTGGTAGCAAGAAAACTTGCATGAAGGATGAGAAATCTCTCGATGGAGCTCGCTTCCATGAAATGATCATGGCTAAAGTATGTGTTTCTTTTCAAGTTTTATTTAATGTGTTGAATATTATTGCTTGGGCGTTTTTGTAGGCCAAATTAGCTGGAGTGTGAAGCCACACCAATTGACACAAGGTCTGCTTAATATGCCCTGGGGCTATTTATAGGAGCCAAATTTGGCCACATAGAGCTGGAGGAATTCTGGTCCCCTAGGTCCGCAAGCAGAAGAGGTCTGATAATTGGAATAATGGGCTTGAGCCTGTACGATTAGGGCTCTAAGTATGAATTGGTTAATCTAAAGGTTTCTCAAAGTATCTAGAATGATATAGAAGCCTCTGGAATATTCGTAAGATGGTGTGACAATCCCAATGTACAATCAGACCTTGAGGAATTGCACAATTAGATCTCGAGGGATTGTACGATCGGACCTCGAGGGATTGCACGATCGGACCTCGAGGGATTGACAAAATCCTAGAGAAAAATGATCAGATTTGTACGAATCCAAAGAGGATTACACCAAAGGGCTTGTGGTAATTTGGAAACATGATTAGCCCTGGATAAGGAGATATATTCCTTAATGGATTCCTTATATTCGAAACTATGTAGTCCTATTCTTCTATGGACTATGCTTATACCTTGAACGATCACTATATATATGATGTCATAGCTTGGCAAAGGTAACTCATTCAACCCTAATATACAGTTATGCTTGGTTCTTTACTGACTTAAGCATCAGAGGGTCTAAGCACAGTACCACCCATACTTGGACTTGTTTTGCAGGCTTTTGTAGGAGGAATTCTCAGGCGAAGCTACACGACGGAGTTTCACATTATCAACAAACCTCAGAGAGAAGGTCTTAAACTTCAATGATCATAGGCAACCCCTATGATCTTGTGCTTTCATTCAATCATAAGGCGCAAGCTTGTGAACATCCAAAATATGTGCTCACAGTAAGCAGTAACCCAAGATTTAATGGCATATGACCTCCTTTGAGTGAGGATTAATTGGGCGTTTGACAAATTGGTAGCCTCTAACCAAGCCCATTCTGAAATCTATTGGGAATTGAAGATACAACATGTGCGTTGGTACGATGACTTTAAGCTTCATAAGGGCAGAGTGCCTTAGGATGATGTTGTACGAGGATAACATCAATGCCTAGGGGGTATACTACATCGCCCGAAAAACCCACTAGAGGATCGATGTCGTGTACCAATTTGCTTTGTGGGTGCTGGAGTTGCTTGTAAGTGGGGAAGAACAAGATACTTGAAGCAACCCCGGAATCAATTAAGACTCGTTGGATATTAAAGTGATTGACAAGAGTGTCGCTAATGAAAGGCTGGTCAATAAGAGGTGTGTTGCGCTCATCCACTTTTGTAAACGTGGTTGGGTCTCATGACCTTCTCTGGGCCTTGATGTCATTCTCAGAAGAGAGGTTGAGAATTTCTCCCGAAGCGCTTGCTTTTCGCTTTCCACTAAAAGTTGTGTTTATTGTGCCTCTGGCCTTTATAAGAGAAATGTGGTGGGGTAGGCCACCCGCTTTGTACTTATATAGCTTGCCTTCGTCGAATAGCTGAATGACCTTCTTTAGTGTCATGCGCTCCTCAGTATTGTGTGATTCATTGGAATGATATTCACACTATTTGCTTGTATTGCAGACTTAGGTGGTACGACGCCGAGGCAAGGGTGAGGCTAGAATAAGCGCCTTGTTATTGGCGAAGATCTCAATGTAGGTGGTGTTTACTAGTGTGAATACCATTTGAGCGGGGGATGCCTGCTAGCGTACTTGTCGATTACTGTCAGTAACCAAGTTTTGCATGTGACGATGATTTTCGTGATGGGTGGGTTGGTTGTCACTGTGCTCATTATGGTGGAACTTCTTCCGCTTTGGCTGGTAATAAGGGTGAGTTTTTCTTTGCTTTGCTGAGACATTAACATCATATGAATGATGCGGGCGGGAGCATCCACCGTACACAAACTTGTGGATCTGTGCCTTCTCCACTGCCATGTCTATAATCTCTTTGTAGGACAAAAAATGTTGGCGTTTAACTATTTTTTCTTTGAATCCATGAATCAATGCGGTGACAATGATCCTTTTGTCTAGATGGTAGCAGTGTTGTGTGGCTGTTCTGAATCTATCAATGAAAGTAGATAAGGGCTCGTGTTCTGTCTGGTGAACTACGAATAGTGTGTCGCTAGTGTCATATCGACCCCGTAGTCTGTATCGCTTGAGAAAGGAGTCGGCGAAGTCACCGAAGGAACCGATAGAATCCTTAGGCAGCTCAAAGAACCATTTGAATGATTCGCCCGTTAAGGTTTCCAAAAATAGATAGCATAAAGTTACATCATTGAGGTGGCACCCAGTTGTTGCTGATAAAAAGACATCTAGGTGGACACTTGGATTGTCACATCTAGAATACCAAGAATCTTTAAGAGCCTTTGTATAGGGATCCCGCCCAACCTATGTGATATAAGCAAAAAAAAAAGAGTGGTATAAGGTGTATAAACTGCATTTACTCCTTGTTGATGTGCCAAGCGCCCCTACTTGACCTCGGCTTCCAATTCACTCAATCACAATAGAATTTGAGCACTTGCCTCATATAGGGTAGGCTCTAGGGGAAGAGCAGGTCTAGGAAAGAGCAGGTTGTGAAGATGGATTGATATTTTGATGACTGGAGGTTCCTTGGAGGTTTGGGCGTGATACCCAATGGATCCTTTCTCAGAGAAATTGTGGCGCATAACGTTTTGGGTGTTTTGAAGCTCTTGCCTAGCTAAGCATTTCGTATCACGTTCATGACGAATAAGCTCCAGCTCCCGGAGCAAACAGGTGGAGTTGTCCTCGCTTGCCTTCCTGAGGGCATCTAGAGTGGGCAAGGATGAACAGTACGGTATGTACGTCACAATTAGGTCCCCTAAGTGTTTAGCGGCGGGAGTTTCGAGACTGAAATCAATTGCCAGTTCTATAGTTGTGGGGGGTGAACGAGCTTTTTGCTGATGCGAGGGAGAAAGTAGATGGCGCCAAATGTTTCAGTCGAAATCCGAGCAGAATCTCGATGAAACAAGAGATGATCTGAGCGGCTTCGAGCTAAAGCTAGTCTCTAATTGCTTCAAATCTGACTAGTAAGAAAGAGTAGGGTGTTAGAAGTGAAGATGGGGTGACCCGTCTAACACACTCTAATGCCTAAGTAAGTACGGATTTTAAGAGTAAGTGAATGAAGGGAAGTGATGAATGAGGTTAGGAAAAGGAAGTTACCTAATTTAATGCAATAATGATTAACTACCTTTATACTTACTCTTAATGTCATGTTCATCCTTCAATCTCCATGTTCCCCATGGTGAATACATAACCAGTTTGGGAACATTCTCTATGTGGGTCAGAGAGATGCCCAACATCAGTAAATTCAATCAACACGTCACACGGTGTCTCGAAATAGGGGATTACACTGAAAGATGGCTCAGTGCTTATAGTCAGAGCATCCTTCGATGAGTTGAATGTATCATTTGACATATCAAATGAATCATGTTGATCCGTCCAGGGTGCTGTCTTTGACGGGTTGAGAGAATAGCTCGATGGGTCGAAGAACCCAGGTTGATTTGTTCAGGGACTAACATTTGATGGGTCGAGAGAAGAGCTCAACGAGTCATAAATCCCAGAATCAAAAAGCTTCGTTTCAACCATTCTATTTTTTCGATTTCAAGTCTCTCTGTTGCTTCTTTTTAAGGAAAAAATAAGCCTAAGTCAATGGATCCCTTCAAGTACATGAAGTTATGTTCTACATTCCAATGACTTTGCGTAGGTGCACATTGAGAAGGCAATGTCTGGATGTGTGTACCGAGCTAAATACAACAAAGTTCCAATAACACTGTGATATGGAACCTTAGTTCCCAAGAGTTCCTCATCATCATCTTCGGGACGAAACGGATCATTTTTGGTGCTAAAAGGGTGCTCACATGATCAAATTGAGACGTTCATTATTCTAAGTGACTACTTGATTAGGAAGGGATAAAACATAAATTGAGACGTTCGTTTAATGAACACGCATGGGCATAAATTATCATTCTTGTATCCATTCCCAATCAAGTAGTCACTTAGAATAATGAATGTCTCAATTTGATCATGTGAGCACACCGTGGTTTAGATTTACTTTAATTGGGTGACCTAAGATCCCCATAGAGATATGTTGTAACCACATCTATTAGCTACATACTAAGTCTTTTGGACACTACTAAACTGATCAAGTAGCAGAAAGTAATGATGTCCATGACCGGAGAATACATCTCCTTGTAATCAATGTCAGGGCGTTGAGAAAACCTTGTGCCATAAGTTCTTCTCATTGTGCTTCCGAATAAAGACCCATTTATGTCTGACCAACTTAACATTCGGTGGGCATAGCAATACCAGACCGAAAACTTGTCATTTGTAAGGGAGTCTAGTTCAGCCTAGATTTCTACTTTCAATTTAGGTCAACCTACTCTACGTTGACAATCTAAAACTGACCAAGGTTCCACTTCATCATCGTCAATGATTTCCTGAGCGACAGAAAAAGTAAATGTATCATCAACGATCATGGAAAAACTATCCATAATAATGCGCTAGCATTTGTTTAACTTGGTGAGATTTCTTTATATGTTGAAATCGTCATTGACTTTGAGGTATTGTTAGAACCATAATTATATGTCTAATATTCTCCTAACATTAGGTTTATTGCTTGCTTTTCATGAATAAAGTATCGTTCTTACGACGTTTCCTATTATTGCTAGGAAATCATGGTTTGGCAAGAAAATTGGCTAAAAGATTATGATTATGCACTTTCTGATGAAGGCTAAGATATTTCTGAGACTGCGGGTGAAAATGGAACAATGTTGGAAAAAAAACAAAAAATGGTCACAGGAGCTTTGCCGAAATATTTCAAGATTTCAGTCACCGAAATGCAAATTCAAGTAAGATGAAGAGCACATGCATGTCACATGAGTTTGGGACCATTTGGTGACTCATTTGAGGACCACTTAGACCTAAATTTTAAGATCATGTCTCTAGCATTTAAATTTAAATTTGAAAACCAAAATATCTCCCTTGGCCATATATTTTTCGAGATCCTCTCTTACCCTAGACACAACTTACCTCATTTTTCACTTTTTTTACAGTTTTAGCATCTCTCCTTAGCTCCCATTCTCTCCCAAACCCTCTAGCACTCTCTTCTCATATTTTCACCACCAAAAGGCCTAGAAATCCTCAAGAACCACCACTATATTCTCTCATCCATCCTCTCACCTAAGCCTAAGGTAGTGTTCACCCTCTTTGTTGGAGCTAGAAGCAAGAAATGAGAAATAAGTGGAGAAAGAGCTTGAAAATCTTAGGAGCTTGGATTTGGGGACTCTAGGGTTATTTTTATTCACTTATCTCTCTCTAATCATGTATCTATGCTCTATTTTAGCTATGATTTGTGAGTAGTTTCTTTATGGGAGGCTAGGGGTCAAACCCTAGCCATTTGATGTAAAACAATGATGTTTGATTTACGCTAATGAGTATGTTTTGAGTGTTTTATTCTATTGAATGAGTTTATTGTGTGTGTGGTGTGATTGTGGTATTTTGATGTGTTTGTGCTTAATAATCAGATCTACTTATGCATATCTTAGCTTTTGCTAAGTTAGAATTTGTCTAAGGGTATAAGAAATGACACTTCAGGGAACTAGTCATTCACTTAGGTAATAGATGAGCATGTAACATAATGCAGGCTTAGACTTAAAAGATTAAGCTTAGAATTTAGTTTCCTTGTGCTTGAGCATGAATCGAAACACTTTTGAGGTCCAAGTGACTCAAGGGTTTTCGGTTAAGCTTATAATAAATCGATAGAGTTTGTAGCCCTGAGTTGGGTGGATTCATTAGAACTCATTTCTAAGTTCTCCAATAGAGGCTTGGAAAGGGAAGCCATCCATAATCTTCACATGTGTTTGCAACAAAACTCATTACTCATGAAATGCATTAGGAGCCTAGCACCGAAAGTCTAGTTCCTACTCTTGGTTTACTTCATGCTTCATGGATGGACTGAAACCTTGTAGCATCCCAAAAGGCCTAGGAGTTTCGGTTTATAACCAAGTGTGACGCGAGAGGGCATGATTCGGATAATGAAAGGAATTATTCTTATGATCCAAAAGAAAATTGAACATGTAAACCTGACTAAACAACTCATGACCTTAAATTGGACATTGTTTGAGCATCAAATGGTTAACGAGGACATCCATAGCAACTACGAGAAAAAGCAACTTAGACGACGAAACAATGAAGGTTTCATCGTCTAAGTAGAATTTAGACGACGTGAATAAATTGTGTCGTATGAAATATTTTTTTCGTCATCTAAGTGTGACTCAGACAACGGAAAAGAGTCTTTGTCGTCTAAGTGAGGAGTGAGACGACGCACCGATACGTCGTCATCTATTTGACTACTTAGATGATGCAGCGTCGGTGCGTCGTCTAATGCATCACTTGGACGACGTAAATTACGCACAGTCCATCATCTAAGTGACTACTTAGACGACTACGTTTCTGTACATCTTTGTCATTGGTCAATACACCAAAGTCGAAATAGTTTAACCTCTCTAAAATCTCTTTGCCAGACTAACTACGGGGTTTAGAATTATTCTCTACCGTCCCATCAAAATGAGCTTCATCCTGTCGCCACGGGTGATCGTCAGGAAGCCATCTATGGTGACCCAGGTAACACACATTCCCTGTATGCCAACTAGAGTTCACATCGTCCAAACATATAGGATATCCATTGTATCCTTTCGCCCTGCAGGCTGCCAACATCTCATACACTGGAAAATCATTAATCGTCCACATTATGGCTGCCCTCATCATGAACATCGTGTCAGTGAATTTGTCATAAGTTGGTACTTCATTTTCCTACAACAGTTTTAGCTCGTCGATCAAAGGTCTGTGGTAGACATCTAAGCAATTCCTCAGAGATTTAGGACCTGAAATTAGCAGAGTAAGGAAGTTAAATTCCTTGTTCATGCACATCCACAGAGGTAGGTTGTACGGCATTAGAATAACTGGTCAAGTGTTGACGGTAGAGCTATTACTACCCCAAGGATTGAATCCGTCTGTAGATAGTCTAAGTCTAACATTTCGCACCTCTGCTGCAAAGTCTCCAAATTCGCTGTTGTAATGTTTGAAAGCCTCCCCATCCGCGGTGTGTCTTAGTACATCATCATCTATTTGCTTTTCTGCGTACCATCGCATCGCCTCTGCTATGTATAGAGACATGTACAAACACTATAATCTGGGAATGAATGGAAAATATCGAAGAACCTTCACAGAAATTTTCTTTTTCGAACTCTTCCTATTCTGCTCATATCTGCACTAGCCACATATGGGAGGGACAGTAGTTCAAATCTGCATACTCTTTATAAAATAGCACACAATCATTTGGACAGACGTCAATTATCCTATACTTTAGGCCAAGGCTGCTTTAACCTAATAATGAGATTTGGGAAGATAGTAATCATCAGGAAGCAACTTACATATTTGGTCCTGAATTTCATCAAAAGCACTGACTGACATTTTATTTTTCACTTTTATCTGTATTTATTTCATCACATATTTCAACACATTCTCTCGACATACAGGGTAGACCAGGGTCTGGGCTTCAAGTAGCTTTGTGTTGTACTTATCCATCTCAATGGTGTCAGTGTCCAAGCTAGCAGCAGAGAATGTGTCATCATGCCTATGAGTGGTATTGTAACCTCTCTCTTAGTGGTTGTGTCCACCACGACTAAATTCGGAAATGCATCATAGACCAAATCTGTAGTTAGGTTCCAAGCAGGGGGGCCGGCACCACTACCGCTGGATGAGGCACCATGGTAACTGTATCCTGAGCTGAAGTCTGCTGAGCTGAAGTCTATGCTTCACCATGCTCGCTCCACGTAGTGTAACTCCACATCATACCATTTTCGTACGGGTGTTGCATCATAACATTAACCTCCACATACTGATAGTTAAGACATTTTTTGCACGGACACCTGAAACGCTTCTTTCCCTGACTATCTTCCATCGCAAAATTCATAAATTCTCTAATTTCATCCATATACCGGACACCACTTCTATTCCGCAACTTTATCCAACTTTTATCCATACTTCTACGAAATTTAATAATTAATTATCATATTAGTCAACTATTATATATACAGATTTTCAAGTAATTATTAAACTATTATATATACAAATTTTCAACTACCTTAATTATTAACGTATAATTAATTAAAATATTTATTAATTACCTTTACTAATTAACACTGAATATACTATACATCAATTACTTTAATATATCTAATATGCATATACGTTTTAATTAAATATTAATCAAATTTTTAAGCATTCATGCATACTAGTTAATTAACTAATATATATATATCAATTACCTAACTTAATTATAAAATACTAACAATGCAATCAATCAAACGTACAATTAATTATATATATAAACATTAAGATTGTCGAAAATTAACTATGTACGTACCTGACCTTCACCAATATATGGCGAATCGATGGTCGGAGCCGGAAATATATATATATATATATATATATATATAAATAGAGGAATGAGAATGAGAATGAGCGAGCGAAGAGGAAAAGAATTTGGCACAATATATAATGCATCACTTAGACGACGGAAATGAGTATTTGTCTTCTAACTGACTACTTAGACGACGTACCGATGAAAATACATAATTATATAAAAAAATCATGCCAATTTATCAGATGTTGAATCGTATGTACCTTTCCATGGGATACATCCAAGTGTAGTGTACTGGACCAGTAAGCAACAGTTGTTCGGGAAGATGGATCATCAGGTGAGGCATGATGTCAAAAAAATTTGGGAGAAATATCCTCTCAAATTTGCACATGATAAAAATGATGTCCTGTTTCATTTCCCCCAAGTCTGATTTTTTCACTTATCTAGTGCATAACTTCTGAAAGAATCTTGACAACACTACTAACGGCTCCACCACCTGATGGGGCAGGTATGATCGAATGAAAACAGGGAAGAGACGTTGAAGCAGTATATGGCAGTCATGACTCTTTAATCCATACATCTTATTGTCTCAGAAGTCAACACACTTGCATATATTCCCTGCATAGCCTAAAGGATACCTAACATAACCTATCCGCCTAAAAATTTCATTCTTCTGGTCAGGCTTGACGGTGTAAAAAGCTTGAGGCATTTTTTTCTTCCCTTCTCTCAACTACAAATGTTTTTGTATACCCATTCTTTTTAGATCAATGCGTGTCTTAGGGATGTCTTTAGTTTTTCCCTCCTAATTCAGCATTGTGCTCACCACACTTTCGCAGACATTCTTCTCAATGTGCATGACATCTAGGTAGTACCTGATGGGCAACTTGGACCAGTACGGAAGTTCTCAGAATATGTTTTTGTGCGTCCAGAATTTATACCGATCAGGTATAAGAGGTATTGCTGCCATTACATCAGGATGATTGCTAAGCTGTCTAAAATCGTATACATTCAGCATTTCTAAAATTTCATCTCCCGTCCATCTCCTAGGTTGCACACATGTTTCTACAGTCCCATCAAATGCCTCATTATCCTCCAGAAATGGGTGATCATGTGGAAACCAACAACGGTGACACATCTGGACAATCTTCCTGCAATGAGGGCTGCCGCAATCAACAGTCATGCACTCTGGACAAGACTTGTATCCCCTGGTAATATTGCCAACGGGCAGAAAAATCACTGATGGTACTAACAAGCATGGCATGCATCTGGAACATCTCGTTTTTGTACTTGTCATAAGTAGGATGACCAACGTTACTCAAGTACTTAAGCTCCTCAATCAAGGGTCTCATATACACATTGAGGCACTTTCCTGGATAACCCGACCCTGAAATTAACATAGTCAGTATATTGTATTCCTTCTTCATGCACATCCATGGAGGAAGGTTGTACGGTACCAAAATAACTGGCCATATACTGTATTGAAGACTCATGTTGCCAAAAGGATTGAATCCGTCAGATGAGAGCCCGAGCCAAATATTTCGGACATCTGATGCAAAATGAGAAAACTCCTTAACCAAGTGCTTTCAAGCCTCTCCGTCTGCAGGATGTATGAGGGTATCATCGTCAGGCAAATTCCTCTCCGTGTGCCATCCCATAGCTTTGGCCGTGTATGTAGACATGAACAAACCGTTCCAGCCTATCAATCAGCGAGAAATACCGAATTACCTTTACAACTTTCTTATTCCCTGCAGAAGTCAACTTATACCTATCGGTCTGACATACCAGACATGCATCAAGGTTTTCAAGATCATTCCCTTCAGCATCTTGACCCTAGAAGAGAACAAAATCATATCTGCATGCATGGATTTTGATGTAGGTAAGACCAAGATGTTTCAGGATATGTCGCACCTTACGATGAGTGGTAGGCAAACGATGCCCAGGGGCAGCGCCAAAGCTGTCAACTCCAGATAAGCATCAATAGCCTTGACACTCTATTTGTTCTCCACTTTGATCTTCATTATTCCCATGACCATTTTAAGAATAGTCTTCTTACACCTGTTATACAATGGGGTCTATTGGAAGGCAATCAGCTTGTTGTACTTGTCAATACCGGCAGTGTTGTCAATATGTCGCACCTTACGATGAGTGGTAGGCAAACGAAGCCCAGGGGCAGCGCCAAAGCTGTCAACTCCAGATAAGCATCAATAGCCTTGACACTCAATTTGTTCTCCACTTTGATCTTCATTATTCCCATGACCATTTTAAGAATAGTCTTCTTACACCCGTTATACAATGGGGTCTATTGGAAGGCAATCAGCTTGTTGTACTTATCAATACCGGTAGTGTTGACAGCTCTGGGTAATTGTTGGTCTGGCTCAATAAAAGGGAAGCCCTCAACGTTTGCAGAGATGTCTTGTACTTGAGCGTATACACCGCTCTCATAAGGAATCACATCGTTGAGCAACCTCGTTGTTGGATCATTGGATGTACTGGCCCTCTCAAAAAATTTCCCATGATCATGCTGACCCGCTGATGATGTTTCACCGTGATAATTCCAACATGTGTACTTATCCCAAAACATGTTTTTCTTCAGGTGCTCCCATACTATATCAATGGGAAAACGAACCAAATCACTGCAACATTGACATTGTGTACACGGGCAATAACGAATTGTATTCTTGTTAGCATTACACTTCACATATTCCACAAAATTCCACATTCCAACGCCATATCTTCGATCCCATTTTGGAAGAAAAATCCAACTCTTGTCCATCCTCAAAATTTCTACTGTATATACATAAATTAATATATATATATACATGCGCTAATTAAAAATTCAACATGATATATATAAATCTCTTTAACATACAAATTAATTATATTAATTCTTCTAGTCTTAATTACAAATTAACACACATACATATTTATATCAACAATTCACATATTTATATACATTATTTCATTGAATTCAACTCAAAATCAACTCAACTCAACTAAAACACAACTCAAAATCAACATTAATCACCTCAACATCAGCAATATCAACACAAATTAATTACATTAACTCTTCTATATATTCTTAATTACAAATTAACACACATACATATATATATCAACAATTCACACCAAATCAATTCAACTCAACTAAAACACAGCAATTAACTCAAATTCTTCACATTCATTCATGTCTATACACATAATCAACATTAATCAACTCTAAATCAACAATATTAATTAACACATATATATACATACATACCTAGCTATATGTATAGCGGGAGAGCATCACGAATTCTTTTTAGACAGCTTCTGACGACACCCACGATTTAAGAGCGTTTTGGAATTTTTTGGGCAATTTCTTTTCAAATGGTCGAGCTGCTGCCCAAATCTGTCTAAAATGAACTATAGCTGACAACTTCATTAAAGTCGTCGGCTATAGTATAGTCAAATTATATCCAACGACTTCATAGGTCGTCGGGTATAGTTGCATAACCATACCCGACGACTTGGGGGGTGGTCCTCGGCTATAGTATCATAGCAGATGACTATAGTTGTCGTCGGGTATAGTTTTGACTATACCCAACAACTTAATTGTGTTGTCGGTTAAAGTGACCTATACCCGACGACTTAACAAGTCGTCGGGCTTTTTTTCTAAAAGTCGTCGGCTATAGTTCTTATTCTGGTAGTGTAGAAGTTGAGCATCTCTAACAGATACCCTTCTTTTTTTTTAAGTTTTAACTACTTTTTGGCTAAATTTTTTGCTCCAACAGGTACGCTATAGTTAAGTACTATATAACTTTTTGTTAAAAACTCAAATTACATTTAATAAATGAGGAGAGAGAAATTAGTTTTAAAGTTATAATTTTTTGTTAAAAACTCAAGTGGTATGCCAACTCACCAAATTGACAGTTTCAAAGTCCTGATATCATTTTCTATGTTAATTTTAGTCCTGTCCATTTGATTTTTTTAATCTGAGTCCTATGAGTCAGCTATTGCATTAAATTTGTTTCCATATCTACAACTTCCTAATCTTGAGGTAAAATTTGAATATTTCTCCCGGACAAAAGTTCCCTTATGTAATTGAGATGATTTGGAATATTACTAAACATATATATTTTAGATATATTTTAGTTTCCTTATTACTGGAGCCATATTTAATTTTATGAATCAATGTTCATTGACATTTCCTCTTTTATTTTGAATTCGATACCCACAAATTATTTTGCATTTATGAGCCAGATATAAATAGCATTAAACTAGTTTCTTAAACTAGACATTATTCAATTGTTTGTCAAACCCATGACTTATGCCTTTCATAATCGTGTTTGATCAAATCATCTTCTTTATATATGCCATAAGAAACATCTTCATGTAGTTCATATCATTCATTCTACATATTCTATAGTTAAGGTAAATTTTATTCTGAAGTAATACTTAGGATAATGTTTTCCTTTCCTATAGGTATGCTTTCCATATTCCTCTTAGTGATATATGGTGCATTTTTTGTGTAATTGATGGAGGGTGTTGTCATTGCTCGATGTCGTCTAGGCACCATAGCAGTTCTGATTTGATTACTTACGTAGGCAAATTTGTTTGCGTTTCAAATAGTTGGATTCTTGTTTATTTGAGTTGACATACTCAGTTGGAAACCACCCTTCGTGTCTCCTACAATAAGACTTGGATTTTCAAGTTTTGTTTTTCTGTCTTTCTAATATCTTTTCATTAATTATCTACTCTAGAGGTATACATTTTGAAATTTTTTTCTTCTTCTTTCCAAGATATGGTGTAAGTTCTCGTATCTTTTCATTATCTACTCTAGAGGTATACATTTTGAATATAAGTATTTTCATTATCTACTTTAGAGGTATACATTTTGAATATAAGTCTTTTCATTATCTATTCTAGAGGTATACATTTTGAATATAAGTCATTATCTTTTCAGTATCGTTTACCTTTCTTTTAGATATAAGGTTCATTTATCGTTCTTATAGAGATAAGTGTCTTTTACCTTTCGTTTAGATATATAAATCATAAGTTTTTTAAGTGTACCTCATGATTTGTATCATTTACCTTTCTTTTAGATATAAGTCTCATTTATCTTACTTGTAGATATATATATATATATATATATGTAGTATAATTTTTTTTTGAGTATACCTTATGTTTAGGTGGATCTGATGTTCTTGTTTATTTTGTTTAGGTTTATTTGATTTAATAACATTTTAAAATTTTTGAATGACTTTAATTATGATGATTCAAATTTGTAATCAAATACACAAAAGTTGAATATAATTTGTGAAATTCAAATTTGTTTCCTTTTTTTTAACTAGAAGGGAAAATGGACAAAATAATTAATTAAAGGACCTCAATTAAAATGAAAAAATTGGCAGGACTAAATCTAATATCGAATTAAGAAATAGGACTTGGATTAAAATTTCCCTACAAATAACTCTCACTGCTGGAGGAAAAGCTGTATAATAATTTGTTATATTTAACTTTTGAGTGAATTTAACTTTAGAAAATAACTCCACTGTTGGAGATGCATCGCTATATGAGTTTTCTAAATTAATAAGAACATGTAATACAAATATAAGACAATTGAGCACCTTCATTTCCAGCATAAACAAATTGATTTTTCCCTAACTAAAGTGATCATTTCATCAGACTTTCACATCGATCATCATAGTAGATTGTAAATTTACATTGGCGTAGTAGATTGTTAATTTATAGAATTTGATTTTCCCCACCACATGTTTCCTAATAATATCTAAATATGAAGGCATACACTTGACTGTTGGCTATTTCTTGTGCCATGACAAAACACAGCAATGGAAGATCATCAAAGCTAAGTGACATTACGTACTTTATCTCTTTGGACAAACATGTATAACATTCATGTGCATTACATGTTTTCCATCTAGGATAGAACACTGAGCATATATCCTGGACATTCTGGAACGTTTTCCTGGTGTGACATTTCATGGGTTTAATCACTTCTAAAATCTAGTTTACTTGTGATTAATCTGGTTGATCTTTGACCATGAAGAAACTGACTTAGTTAATGAAGATCCCTAGGAAAGTTGACCAAATGTTCACATGTGATTTCGTGAAATCTGTTTGTCCTTTTCTGCTTGTCAAAATACTTTTTGGGCACTGGTTTTCCTGGCTCTTCTTTCTGCTGTCTTGAAACATGCTTCTTCCTTGAACAATGCATTAGCTATTCTAGTACAAGTACATGGGAAACTTTTGCCTTGTTTAGATAACCTTAACTCTTTAAGGTAAGACCTAAAAGCTGTCTCGGTTTTGCTTGCTGTTTTAGCTTGCTTCGGTAGCTGCTGATTTTAGGTCTGCATTGGTCCATGTTTAGGTCTGCATTAGGACAATGTTTGAGTCTGCATTTAGGTCTCTTGGCTGCTGTGTTTCACGTGGTTACTAGCTGTCTTTGACCTTTGAATAACCTGGCCTATTTAAGGAGTCCCAAGCTGTCTTGGATCCTTGGTTGGTTGAGTGAAAACTTTGGAAGTTTTGGTTATTCTGTTTTGGTATTCTTTTAGAGCACTTTCGAGTGTAGTTTCTCTTATCTCTTCTCCTCCCCTTCCATGTCTTCTGGTTGCACTGTTTAAGTGCATAATAGACATGGATTCTTAAAGCATAAAAACTGTTTTCAAAACTCATATGCATTGTTGCATTGTGCATTCCATTGAGATAAAGTATGGAGATGCCCAACCCAAGAAGTTGATCAAGAAGATTTAACTTAAGTGTAGTTAAGATCTAAGTTGATACTTCTGTATAATTTCCAAAGTGTAAGCACATAGATTAAGGTAGTGTAGCTCTGTTTGTACTGGTGGGTAGACTAGTCAGGATAGCATACGGGTTATGTATCCTCAGAGTGCCAGAAACTTGTAATTGTGTGTGTTACTAATTAGTGGAAAGGTTTGTCCTTCAAGAGTTAGGGGCACGCAGTTTTAATCCTGGTTGTAGGATTTCTGCGTTATCAAAAACATCTTGTGTCACTTTACTTACTGTCTTACATTTCAGTACTCGTTTCTGTGCTTTGGGATAGATCTCTATCTTGCTATCCCGAGAACAGTTTGAACGAAAAAGTGGTAAAGGCCTATTCACCCCCCCCCCCTCCTCTAGGACCTTTAAGTGGTATCAGAGCGGCCACAAGCCTTTGTTAGTGAGATCCTCTGAGGGGTCAGTTATGGATCGGGAAAAAGGTTCTTCCATAAATGTTCCACCTTTTTTCGATGGACATGATTTTTCTCAATGGAAAATCATGATGAGCGCCTTCCTCTCCTACCAAGATGATGGTATGTTGTGGCAAAGTGTAGAGGAAGGCTGGACACATCCCACAAAACCAAGAGGCGCTGAATCAACCGAAAGGGTTTCAAAGCCGAGGTCAGAATGGGAGAAAGCCGACAAGGATTGGGCTAGAGCAAACATCAAAGCTCTAAGTTGCCTATTCAATGCCGTATCCGAAGCAGAGCGTCAAAGGATCATCCATTGCTCTACTGCTAAGGAGGCATAGGAAGTGCTCATCAACACTCATGAAGGTAACTCTCGTGTTAAGCAACAAAAACTTCAACATCTTATTTATGAGTTTGAAGGTCTGTGCATGAGTAATAAAGAGTCTATTGATGATTTCTATGGTCGTGTGCTAAATTTCACAAATCAATGTCGTAGCTTAGGCGAGGCCATAGAATCAAAGAAAATTGTTAGGAAATTCTTAAATGCGTTACCTCCTTTCTTTAACTCTAAAATGAATGCTGTAGAAGAGGCTCATGATCTAGACACTTATCCTTTAGAGGAGCTTGTTGGAAACTTGAAAACTTATGAGACACTCAAGAAAAGGCCTATGCATGAAAAATCTATTGCTCTAAGTTCAGTTAAAATTGATGTTGAAAAAGTACTTGATGATGAAGAAAATGATAATGATGAATGTACCTTTTTGACTAAACAATTTGAGAAATTCTTAAGGAAAAGGAAATCTTTCAACTCTAACCGAAACTTTTCTAAAGGATCTAGCTCTAAGCCTTTTAAAAATAAGGTTGCACAGAAAAGTCAGGATATCAGATCCTCTTCTATCCCGAAAGTGGACATGAAATGTTTTGAATGCAATGAGGTAGGACATAAAGCTGTAGACTGTGCTAATAGGAGAAATAAGTCTCATAAAGTGTTAAAAGCAACCTGGAGTGATAGTGAGTCTAATAAAAATTCTGAAACCGATCTTGATGAAGATGAGAAAGTTGCTTTTGTCTCCCATATCACATTAGATGAGTCTCTTGATGACAATGACTCTGATGATGAAGGACATGATATGTATGTGCGTTTATGCAAAGCCTCTAAGTCTATGCTTGCTAAAAATGAAGCTCTATCTAATGAGCTTTCATTGAGTAAGGAGACACATTCCAGGATACAAGGAGAGTTTCTATCCCAGAAAGCGGAATGGGATTCAACCATAACTCAACTAGAAGAACAAGCGAGTATCCTTAAAGGAGAGCTGGACTGTCAGTCTTCTGCCATAAGCTTGCTGACTGCTGAGAAGCTGACACTCGAAGAATCCTTGCTGGATGCCCAGAACCAGTTTGCAAAGTTCTCCATTGGCTCGGAGAAGCTATCCCAAATCTGTGGGATGGGAAGGCTGGATGGCAGCAAGAGAGGCTTGGTGTTCGAGGATGATGACAAACTCAAAGGCTCGGGAAAGACTGCGTTTGTAAAAAGTACCAGCTCGGTGTTGGGAAAGCCTCCACCTCAACTGAAGATTGATGCCCTGAAACTTCCAAAGTACCCATCCTCAAGAGAAACCCGCAAATCAAGTGCTTTCACAGTGGGAATAGTGGACATATCCGGCGGAACTGCTACAGGCTGAGAAGGAATCCTGCACCAGTGAAGATCCCACAGAACAACAATCTGCTTGCTCAGTTTCAGAAATCTCTCAATGAACTGACCAGGATTGCTCAGTCTCTTGCCATCCCGAAGCAGAAGAAGAAGCCAGTTTCCTCAAACTGGGTCAGAAAATCTGTTCGTGGAACCAGGGATACCAGAAGTGTCATGCCTCCCAAAGAACCTGGTGTCAGGAAGAAACAAAAAGAAGTTATCTGCTCTCTTTCAAGAGTGAAGACCTCACCCATTGCTGCAAGAGAAGTTGTAGTTGTTTGCAACGTTGTCTTGACTGCCCTTTCCACCAGGAAATCCGACTCTTGGTACATGGACAGCGGCTGCTCGAAGCACATGACCGGAGAACGGAAGTGGTTTACCTCCATGGACGACACTCATCCGGTTGGTGATGTCATGTTTGGTGATGGTGCCAAAGCAGAGATTATTGGAAGCGGGACAGTTGACACTCCTGGTCTCCCAGCCTTGAAGAATGTTCTTCTGGTGGCGGGTTTGGAAGTCTGCTTACTCAGTGTAAGTCAGATTGTCGACGAATATGAGACTATGACGTTCGACACATCTCAGTGCACTGTCCTTGATGGGAAAGGAAGGTGTGTGATGAAAGGCGAGAGGTCCAGAGATCATTGCTACTGTGTCCGTGCTAACAAACGGTTAGAACCTGAAATGTGCTTCAGATCTTTGACACAAGAAAGCGTGCTAGATCTATGGCATAGGAGGATGTGCCATCTCAACCATCAAGATGTGGTGAAGCTGTCTTCAAAGGATGGAGCTCGTGGTCTGCCCAAACTGTCCGGGAGAGCTGCAGGTATGTGTGGAGACTGCAAAATGGGTAAGCTATCCCGAACCTCTCATCCTGTTTTAAATGCTAGGCCAACCTCTAATGCTTTAGAACTGCTTCACTTAGATCTAGTAGGCCCTATTGAAACTGAAAGTCTTGCGAAGAAGAAATATGTGCTTGTTGTGGTAGATGACTTTTCTAGGTTCACTTGGGTCGTGTTCTTAAGTGATAAAACTCAAGGACAAACCTTTGGAAAGTTTTTAGAATTAGCTAAACGCATTTCAAATGAAAAACTTTCAGAAAATAAGCGCATAGTAAGAATAAGGTCAGACCATGGAACTGAGTTTGAGAATTCTTTGTTTGCTGAGTATTGTGAGGAAAATGGTGTGCATCATGAGTTTTCAGCCCCCATCACACCACAACAAAATGGGATTGTTGAGAGAAAGAATAGAGTGTTGGTTGAGATGGGGAGGGTAATGCTTAGCTCTGCTGACTTACCTCACATGTTTTGGGCCGAAGTAATCTTTAATGCTTGTTACACTCTTAATCGTGTGATTTTTAGACCGGGTACTAGTAAAACATCTTATGAACTTTGGAAAGGCAAGAAGCCAAATATCTCACATCTAAAAGCATTTGGTAGTCCCTGTTTTATCTATAGAGATCGTGAGTATTTGCCCAAATTCGATGCTAAATGTGATAGAGGTGTCTTTCTAGGTTATGCCTTGAACAGCCGTGCTTATCGTGTCTATAACAAGAGAACTTGTAAAGTTGTAGAAACGGTGAATGTAGCCATCAATGACTCTCTTGTATGCTCTCACAACCATTCTTCAAGAGATGTGCAGGTTGAGGATGTAATCACTGAGACATCTCTTGAAGCTGCTGAGACTCCTATAGATGAGCAAAACCCTATACCTGATGATGTATCCCAGGATACAGAATCTGATGCTGAAGGAGCCGGGATAGATCAGACCCTAACTATCCAGAAGTCTCATCGTGTTGGGAAACGTCAAGTTCAAAAAGATCACTCTCCCTTAGATGTGATTGGCATGGTTAATGAACCAAGG
Organism: Geum urbanum; assembly: GCA_946800695.1. Lineage (NCBI taxonomy): Eukaryota > Viridiplantae > Streptophyta > Magnoliopsida > Rosales > Rosaceae > Geum > Geum urbanum. The sequence continues at coordinate 67,555,613 of OX326998.1, read as the reverse complement.
CAGACCCGAAGTAAGTCCAAGGTGCTTGTAAGTAATCTCATTAGCCTCAAAAGTTTTCTTACTTTGCATAGGTTAGCTATCAATCAAATTGCTTGCTATGGTTTTGTTTCTAGTGTTGAGCCTAAGAATGTTAAAGATGCTTTAAAGGATTCAAATTGGATAATGGCTATGCAAGAGGAATTAAATCAGTTTGAAAAAAGCAATGTTTGGCACTTAGTTCCTAGACCTAAGGATAAGAATGTCATTGGAACAAAGTGGGTGTTGAAAAACAAAACGGATGAGAAGGGAATTATTACGAGAAACAAAGCTAGATTGGTTGTGCAAGGTTATTCACAAATAGAAGGCCTAGACTTTGATGAAACATTTGCCCCCGTAGCTATACTTGAGTCCGTTAGGTTACTCCTAGCCATTGCTTGTTTTCTTAAATTTGATCTCTTTCAAATGGATGTGAAAAGTGCATTTCTAAATGGAATTTTGAAAGAAGAAGTTTATGTGGAACAGCCTCCGGGATTCCTAAGCTCTTGCTATCCCGAACATGTGTACAGATTAGACAGAGCCCTTTATGGTTTGAAGCAAGCTCCTACAGCTTGGTATGAAAAATTGTCTACACACTTGATTGACCATGGGTATGTAAGAGGTTCTATTGATAAGACCATGTTTGTCAAGAATGTTTCACATCATATTATTATTGCTCAAATCTATGTAGATGATGTGGTGTTTGGCTCTACCTCTCAAAAACTTGTTGAGGAGTTTGTCACTCTAATGAAGCAAGAATTTGAAATGAGTCTTTGTGGTAAGCTAAACTTCTTCCTTGGACTACAAGTTCAGCAAAGGAAATATGGTTTGTTCATCTCGCAAGAAAAGTATGCTAAGGAACTAGTGAAGAAGTTTGGGATGGAAGGAGCCTCTCCCATCCGGAACCCAATGGGGACTTCATGTAGAATCAGTGCAGATCTGGAGGGTACCAATGCTGATCAAACTCTCTATAGAAGCATGATTGGAAGCTTGCTTTACCTCACAGCCAGTAGACCTGATATCTCCTTCAGTGTGGGTATTTGTGCTCGGTATCAAGCCAACCACAAGGAATCCCATGTGAAGGCAGTCAAGCGTATCATCCGATACGTCTCAGTTACAAGTGCTTTCGGTATTCTGTACACAACAGATACTAACACTGAGATTGCAGGATATTCGGACTCGGATTGGGCTGGAGATGCCACGGATAGGAAGAGTACTTCGGGAGGTTGCTTCTTTGTTGGGAACAACCTGGTGTCGTGGCATAGCAAGAAGCAGAATTGCGTATCCCTGTCCACTGCACAAGCAAAATACATAGCTGCTGGAAGCTGCTGTACTCAACTCCTCTGGATGAAGCACATGCTGAGCGACTACGGATTTGAGCAAGGTATTCTATCCCTGTTCTGTGATAATACTTCTGCTATCAATATCTCAAACAATCCAGTGTTGCATTCTAGGACCAAGCATATAGAAATCAGATATCATTTCATCAGAAACTTGGTAGAAGAAAATCAACTTGAAATGACCTTCATCCCAACTGAACAACAACTGGCTGATCTGTTCACTAAGCCTTTGGAAAATATGAGATTTGAAAGTCTTAGGAAGGCTATTGGTGTATGCACCATCACTTGAGATATCTTCCTCACTGATCTCAATTTACTTTTCAACATATTACTTTTCTGAAAATAAGTGTAGGCATACTCTGGGATACGAGTCTGTGCATGCATCCCTGGAAATATTTCTGAACTTGAACTAGAATGTTGTGTTCTTATTTCATGTTTCTTGATAGACAATTGCTGCATCTTTCTCTTGTGTATATGCATCTATGTCTTTAAGAATGTTAGTGCATGTGGTCTAAATCACTCTTGGAACTAGAAAGAATTCTTGAGCACAAAGGTCATTCTTGTGGGGTGTACAAAGTTTGAGCTAGAAAATTGAGTGAGTTGAACTAATTACTAAAGAACAATTGTGTTATTCTGGTGCTTATTGATAAATGATTAAAGTAAAGGAATGGGCTAGTCTTTTGCTGGGTGCACCTTAACCAGAACCAGTGGGGATCCCTGAGATGTTATCTATCCTTCGATTGGTTTGGACTAGTTACCCATTGAGTGTCCTTGAAACACACATTATTCTTTCGAGCATTGCGCTCAGGACATAATGGTAACTACTCTGTTACATGAACCTATGAGGACGTATTTCTCAGATGAGCTCTTGGACAAAAGTTAAAGAAAATGGAGAAATTTCTTTGAACTTAAATGAGAACAGCCAAAGGCCAAGTTGGGGCAAAGTCCATGATATGCTGAATTTCCAGAACTCTAAAAGGGTAGTGACAAAGTCTCTTGGTTACTCTTGATGTCCTCATGTCATTTGATGCTCCAAACTTATACTCCCTTAGGTGAACTTTTCACACACACACTCTTAAGGTTCCAAGATATGATTTGTAAGAACATTGCATTGATGTTGCGTTTTAGTCATATACCCATGTAAAAAATTTGAGCCTTCAAGACATATGAAATTTAGTTGTCACATTCTTGTGAGTCATGCTTAAATTTCTTCTGTGGTCTGGGATTCTATAGACTGTTTCCATCCCAGGGGTTTCTGCTGAACTGTTTGAAAATCTCTCTGAATTTCAAAATTTTGTGTTGTTTCATGCATCATGTGAGGGGGAGCTTTCAAATTCGGTGGAGAGTACATTGGTACTTCCTATTACTCAGGGTTGTCCCATGTAACCAGTGGATATTGCATGTCCATTTGTCTATTTAGGGTTTGGCTGCTTTTGAGGTATCCCGAATTGACCACATACGTGGTATCCTAGGGATAGGCCACTGTAGCACTTTCTGCATTGAAGTGACTACAAGAAACTGAAAGGCTGCTAGTTTGTTTCAGTTGCCTTTACGTGCTTGAACAAGTTTGATGCATGTTTCCAAGGCATTGATTTGAATTTATGATGATTGTGCTTAGAAATAGAAGAAGCCCCCCTGGTCTTCGTCGTTTTCGATTCCCCTGCATTCGCTTCCACTCTCCTATCTTAGGCGTTTCACTTCGACTTCCCTTCTGGTTCCCTTAAATCTCTCTCTCCTTCATGACTCGAATCAGAAACCGAAGAACTTTCCTCCCTCCAAAGCAAATCTTCTTCTTTCATCCTCTAATGGCTCTCCCCGATCCTTTTATCCCTGAAGAGGTCATCTTGCTACCAGCTCCTCCACAAAAATCACCCTCTCATCCTTCACAGAATCCAAATCCTACTGTCTCTCCTACCCCTGCTGAGAAATCTGAACCTCCTACTGTTCGTTCGACCTACCTATGCAAGAAGCCAATCTCAAAGTCCACTGGAGCCAAGAAGGTGGCTTCAAATAAGAAGAAACAGAGCCCTCCTGCCTATGCTGTTTCACCCCCAATCTCTCCTCTGCGAGATATTGCTGATACTGAACCCGTTTCTTCTCTTCAGCCTGAAATACCATCTACTCAGCCTCCTTCTCCTCCACCATCTCCAATGGCTGTCGATCCTACTCCCGTCTCTCCTCCTGTTGTCGATCCCCCTTATGTTTCTCCCCAAGTTCCATTGGGAAAACGGAAGCGAACAGCTACTATTTGTTCCTCTGGCTCTGCCTCCACTCCCTCTGATGAAGTCTCTCCTGCCTCGACTGCACCTCGGGTCACTCGATCCAAAGCCAAAAAGTATGTTGTCTCTCCTCCAGCCAAGAAAGCAATCAAACCTACTGCATCTCCTCCAGTAAAGTCCACTCTGAAAGCCTCTGCCTCTACTATCTCCAAACGTTCTGCTGAAACCTCCTCATTCCTTCCTCGCTCTCACTTCGTCTCTACAGATTCCTTCAGTCTGTTTGGGTACATCACCATGCATCGTCCCATTGTCTCTGAGCGTCCTTTTGATTTTGCTTCCCTGCACCCTGCTCTATTCTCTCTGCTGTCCTCTTTAGGATGGGTTACTGCGTTGGCCTCCCTGCCTCGCTATAATCGCACCCTTGTCCAGGAGTTCTATGCGAACTTCCCTTCTGATCTTTCCGCTGAGGTCCGTCTTCATTCGAAGCAGCAAATCTGTGTCACCGTCCGTGGAGTCTCTGTGAACTTCTCTCCCTCCAGGATTCGTCAACCCCTATCTCTCCCACTCACTGCTGATGGCGTCTTAAAGTCCTACTATGAATACTCTACCTCTCTTACTGTCCAAGACCTTGCCCTGCGTCTCTACTCATCTCCTTGTCCTGAACCTGTTCTAGGTACTTTTCTTTCAAGCAAGTTCATGACGGAATGGTTCAAAGCCCTGGGCTTTCTGGTTCGTTCCCTTTTCCATCCTGCTACTCAGACCAACAAAAATGCCCCATAAACAAGCTGTTCTAATGGCATACCTTAATCATGACCCCATTCGTCCTGTCATCCCTGCTGAAACGCTTCTTTCCCTTACCATGTTCCATCGCAAAATTCATAAATTCTCTGATTCCATCCATATACCGGACATCACTTCTATTCCGCAACTTTATCCAACTCTTGTTCATACTTCTACGAAATTTAATAATTATCAGATTAATCAACTATTATGTATACATATTTTCAAGTAATTATTAAACTATTATATATACAAATTTTTAACTACCTTAATTATTAATGTATAATTAATTAAAATATTTATTAATTTGTGACGACCCGGACAAGAATCAGAAGTATAATCAGCTTGATTCGTGAGTTACAGCTAGTCGCGGATTTTCGACAGTTATTAGAATCGCCAGAGTTCTTAACGACTTAATTATTGGCCAAGAATTTGAGCTGAGTCTCTTCTCGAGAGTCGTAGTACATGTGATTTCGAGTTCGTGGGCGGTTCTGGATCATTATTTGGATGACCGAGGAATTAATTATGAATATTTGAAGTTTCAACAGAAACGGATTTAAATGGCAGGTTTGTTAGCGACTAAATTACCGGACGAGAATTTGGTTTCGGCTTCTTCACGGAAGTTGTTGAGAATTTAATTTCGAGCTCGTAGGAACTTCCGGAGCATGATTTTGATTTACAAAGATTTAGTTGCGAATATTTCCGTTTGTTGCTTGTTTAGTCAATTAAATATGTGTTTGGTTGAAGGGTTGACTTTTTATCCGTTTGGCCGATGTGTTTGAATTCGGATGATAATTGAAGATCATGTCGAGGTGAGTTTGTGGCCACGAGAATTATCGGAATCGGAGTTACGAGGGTTTAAAGTTCATCGAAATGGATAAACATGAAGTTTCCTAATCGGGAAAGGCCTATAAATAGAGGTTTCCTGTTTGGGAAACCTGCCATATTGGGAAAGCTGGGTTGACCCACGTTGACCCACGGGTCAAGAATAACCCGTTTGGAGGCCGAAATGGTTTGCCAAAATTGAGGCCGATTCCGGCCATATTTGGGCACTACTTCTTCACGAGATTTGTTGGGCTCGAGCTCCTCTTTAGATTGGTAGGTGGATCGTCCCGTGGGGTGGTCGGAGGAGAGAGAATCGAATCGGCAAAGTTATGGATTTTTCGGCGAGTTTTGTTCGATTCGGGTGACGGCGTGGAGGCCGAGTTGGTGGCTCTACCTTGAGGGGTTTTGTTAGCCTTGAGCTAAGGAAGCTTTTCCAAGTGGTCTTGAGGGTTGCCGTGGCCGGAGGAGAGAGATCCGTTGAATTGAAATTCCGGTAAGGGTTTGGAACTTTGAGTTGATTTTTGGAGGTTTTCCGGTCAAAATTGGCCTTAACTTATAACTGGAAAGTTGTTGGAATCGTCGAGATCTTCAAAACCATGTGTACCATGTATTTTTTTGGGCACATTAGATTTTCCGGTGGCCGGAGGCAGCGGCGACGGTGGCGGCGGCGATTTTTTGCCCGGAGTATTTTTTGACGAATTGCATGTCATTTCACTCGAAATAGCGCCCCGATCACAGTGGATAGGTTCGTTTTTCGAATTGAGCGTCCGAAAGTTAAGCGAGGTATTGAGGTGTTATATATGGATTTTCGACGATTCGTCGTATTCGGATTTCGTGTTTTCGAGGACGGTGGTTTCTCGTGATTTGTCTTGTATTGTCGGATTATGACTTTGAATAATGGACTTTGTGAATATTCAGGGGTTCGTGATCGTTGTTTTGGCGAGGGACTTTCCGCCGGATCACGGGTTAACGCGATACGCGTTACGCCAGACTGTGAGTGGACAATTTCTTTTCACGGAAATGATTGCGAGTCTTTTATATATATGATTTACGAACTTGAGCATGCAGATTGATTATGGTTTTACGAGCATATGTTTTACGATTATACATATACGGATATGCGTATACGAGTATACATACATTGATATATTGTTTCATGCATTTGCACCGAACTGTTTATGATTTGGTTTTCACAGAGTACAGTCGTAGTTTATGAGGTTGTATCGATACACTGCATCCCGGCTGATCCCCGAGGATGTTACCAGCTAGGATCACGTGTGGGCTAGGGACCCCGTGGTTCTGGATCACGTGTGGGCTAGGGACCCCGTGGTTCTGACTGTGCTGCTGCAGCTAGGATCACGTGTGGGCTAAGGACCCCGTGGTTCTGACTGTGAGATTTTACTTGCATGCTCTGTTTACGAGTTGGAGTCAGCATCTCCTCGTATACTATTTGGTTTGATTTATTATATTTCGACTCGCATATGTTTTATAACATATATTATTTGGTGAAAGACATTTATTTTCGTCCACTCACTCTAACGTGTTTCATGTCTTTCCCCTGGGCTTTTCGGTTTTCGTGCCCAGTTTGCAGTTCAGGCTCTGGTGTCGCACGTCGTAGTCGGAGGCATAGTGCTCGAGCTACTTTGTTTCATCCAGTAGGTTTATTGTTCTGCCTACTGTGGTATGCATATATGATTATATATTAGATGTCGCTCTGAGCTTTCTGTGGTATATGTTATACGATTTTATACCGGATTTCAGTAAAGTATATATATATTTATTGTTTTACTTTACTGTTGATATATTGAGAAATCTGGATGGGATTGGTGCCCACGGTTTGCTTTTTGTGCCATAGGATGAAGTGTATTTTCCGCGTGCAGGTAATGGTAATTCCACTCTAGGAACGAAACTCTGCCCAAATTTCGAAAAATTTTTGTTGGTTCGTGTTTTCGAAGGGGTTTGATTCCGATTTAGGAAGCTAAATCGGGGTTGGGTCCTTTCATAATTACCTTTATTAATTAACAGTGAATATACTATACATCAATTACTTTAATATATCTAACATGCATGTACGTTTTAAGTAAATATTAACCAAAATTTTAAACATCCATGCATACTAGTTATTTAACTAATATATATATATATATCAATCAATTACCTAACTTAATTATAAATATTAGACGTACTAAAAATGCAATCAATCAAACGTACAATTAATTATATATATAAACGTTAAGATTGTCGGAAATTAACTACTTACGTACCTAGCCTTCACCGATATATGGCGAATCAATGGTCAGAACCGGAGATATATATATATATCTATATATCTCAGGCTCTGACCATGCCATATATATATATATATATATATATATATCTATATATCTCCAGCTCCGACCATCGATTTGCCATATATCGGTGAAGGCTAGGTATATACGTAGTTAATTTTTGACAATCTTAATGTTTATATATATAATTATGTTAAAATAGCCCCATGGAGTAAAAATAAGGCACAAAAAGAGGCCGGAGATGTTCAGCTCCGACGCTTCGCAGAGCAAGTACGTTGGCAGTGCTTGGAGGACAACGTCGCGCTTCCTTCGAACCCTTCAGTTGGTCCCTCGACTGGGCGACTAGGAAAATTCCTAATGCCCCAATTATTCAGAACGATGACGATAACACCCCTTCTGACCGATCATCGATGTCAGAAGGTGCCCAGGAGTTGGCGTCCAAGTCTATTCTTTATAGCGCGCAGCGCAAGGTCAGGAGGGCCCCGTCAGACCCTCAACCGAAAAGGACCCGAGGACTCGAAAAGGGCGGAACATCCAAGAAGTTGTTCAAGGCGACCGGGCAAAAGATCCAATTAACGTACGACGATTTCACCGATGGCCCTCCCACCTCGCATCTAGCTAGTCTCTCATCGCACAACATCGGGGTAATTATTCGCAATAAGATTCGTATGGTTGTGCCTAACTGGAAGGAGTTGCCGGACCTGGAAAAAGGGAAGGTGTTTAAAGAATTCTCGGTAATACAATTTTAAATTCATTTTTTTAATAATCAATAAAAATCGTAATTTCATAATATATACAATTATAATTTTTTATTCTTTTTTTGTATGAACAATATGTGGTGGATGGAACATCGGAGATGCTTAAGCACACCAACACCACCGCCAACATCATCTACCATGATTGGAAGTACAGAATTCACAAGTATTACCTCCAATTCGGTCGCTCGCCTAACCCCGTAGAGCTGCATGGGGATAAGGAAGATGAGTGGGAGTGGTTGGTCAACCACTTCGAAGAAGAACTGTATTGGGTTCGTCTTTTTTATTTAAATTGATGAAATTGAATAATTTATTTTTTAGTCATTTATTAGTTTTTTAATGATTTATATTGTCGAACAGACGAAATCGGACGTAAACAAGGCCAATCAGGAGAAGAATGACAAACAACATACCTCCAGCTCTAAGCAGATGATACAAATCGCCAAGGAGCCCAGAGATAAGGGCTCTAAACACCCTTATTTGAATGCTAGCATCACCGCTTACGTGATGCCTAGACTCGACAATGAAGCAAGTCAAAGTGGCGTAAGTGTCGTATATATTTCTTCTCAATTAACGTAATTATTATTTATTATTTATTAAACTCTCGTAAAAATTTATAAATATTTAATTTTTATTATTATTTTCAGGCGAGGCTAGTAGATCTGGCATAGTAGGAATTGGCCAACACGCAGCTTGCACACCCGAATTTGTCGCCGGAAGACTTGCCTCTTTTATCGAGAGAGAGCCAAATTGCAATTGTCGATGAAGTATACAATCGTCGAGCTAGCAAGGAGGTTAGGGGTTGGGATGCAACGTGTAGCGAGATTTATCTTCTGACTCATCTACGGCACGCTAAGCAAGGACAAGTGCTCAGGATGCGGCGGTCCAAGCAGCCCTTGAGGAGGCTCGACTCGCACAAGCGGAAATGTTATCTATGCGTCAGAGGCTTGAGGAGCAACAAGTGCAGATAGCCAACCTCCTCACCCTCATGCAAAACAGACTTCAACAAGATTGTCGTCCTGCTCCGACCCCACACCCCGACGACGACGACATGGCTGGAGGCGGGGGACTCGACGACGCATCTACTTTTGCCGTATTTACTTAGTTTGTAGTTTTTAATATTTCATTTTTTTCCGAACGATATCGATGTACATACAGTTTTTATTTATTTTAATATTTAAATTAAATTTATTATTTTAATTAATTTAATAATATTTTACTTTAAATTCAAATTTTAATTAAAAAAATAAAATTATATCCACTTAGACTACAAAAGCATATACGATTTTGTAGTATAATTCATCACTTAGACTACGAAATCATATATGTTTTCGTAGTCTAAGTGATTACTTAGACTACAAAATCATATATACATGCATGGTCTAAGTCATCACTTAGTAAGTTGTACTTGGACGACACAAATGTTATTTGCGTCGTCTAATCCTTACTTGGACGACGGACCATTTGCGTCATCTAAGCCGTCACTTGGACGACGTAATGACATATTTTCGTCGTCTAAGTACTTAGACCACAGCACTTGAACCTAGACGACGGAATAGCTTCGTTGTCTAAGTGAGTTTTTCTTGTAGTGAGCCAACCATTCTTCTATCTTGAATTTGTGATCATTTCTACTTACCATCTTTCCATTAGTCGTAAACAACCGATCAACCTTTCGTTAAATCACTCACCATAGTCTAATCATCCTTTGCGATGTTGAGTCTCCAAAGGACTTGACGTTGTAAGATTCATTTTCATATTTTTGTGTTTCCTTGTCGCATAAATTTTTTGTATTTCACGCACCTAAATGACTTAATCGGGAAAAGCTATGGAATCAGGTTAGTCAATCCTCGGGGAAAAAGCTATACAAATTATACTACTTGACTCAGTATACTTGCGGGTAAGGAAAATTTACTTAGCCTTAGAATAATTAATAGTCAAAAGGTTAGGGGATATAAATCTCTTCAACAAGTTTTTGGCGCCATTTTCGGGGATTGAGTTCAATTTTGATTCCTTAGCTTCGGTTAACCTTTGATTGTGGAGACTCCGAACATTTTGTGTGACATTTGTTTCTTAGCTTTGTAGTTTTTGTTCAATTTTCCATTTAGGACTCTTTTTTAATTGTCTTTGATCTCTTGAATTCTTTGGTAGATACTTTGGGTAGGAACTTGTGTTACTAATATTTTGTAGGGAATTCTGCTCGACCCGTCAAGATTGGTGTGGAAGAGACACGGGAGCTTGCATTCGACTGGTCGAGGAATACCTTCGACCCGTCAAGAATTTGCTGTGCTTGAAGGTTTTTTCACTTGTCTCTTGTTCACTTACTTTGAGTTATCTATATTTTTGAGAGCATATCTAAAGTAGTGTCTTTATTTAAATTATTATAGTTAGAGATTCTAGATTTAGTAAACTTACTTCCTGTTACACCTTAGATCATTAAGACCTTATTTTGTGATTTCGATATATCAGATAACGTAAGCCTTTACCTCGGTTGACTTTGGTATCCATTGCACAGTGAACATCACTACACCATGTACTGAAATAACATTCGAACTCTTAGAGTGCTCATTGATGTTTCCTGGAGGGGAGTGCCAAAGAAGTACCCTCAAGACTTTGAGTACTTTAAGGGTTTGGAGGACTAATTTCAAGTGGTTGCTTAGTGTATTTTTCAGGTTTATACCCTTCCATCATTGAGATCTACACACTCCATCTTCAAGCTCGCCATCCATTTTGTGGAGATCTAATTTGGGTTTCGATAAAGTGGTTCCGAGTAAAGTGAGTTCGAGTAGTAGTAGTGAAGAAGAGGGTGGTATTCCATTATTGAGGGCAGAGAACCAAGAAGAACTTGGGAATTTTTTTGACATAGTCGTAAAATCTAGACACGAGAATCCAACACTTGGAGCTCGTGTCTTTCGCATTGATTTGGATAAGAAAATTAAGCAAGAGGTTGAGCCTCTAGAACAAGAGCAAGTTGTCATAGAAGACAAAGTATATGAAGGAAGAACATTGAGGGAATGCGCATTACCCTCTTTGGCAGTACATACCGGGTATATTGTGTTACAACCTTTGGTGGGGGAGTCATTTGAGATCAAGCTGAGTTTCCTCCAAACTTTCCCCATTTTCTTAGGTCATGCTAACTCCGACCCTTACTCACATATTTTGGAGTATGAGGAGGCATGTGCTAGGTTGAACATACAAAATATGGATGCAGGTTAATTGAGACTACGAGTCTTCCCCTCAACTTTGAGAGACAAATCCAAGGAGTGGCTCTACAAGCTTCCACCCAACTCAATCAATTGTTGGGAGACCTAGCAAAGGAAGTTCATCACTAAGTACTTCTCTCTGGGTAAGATCATTGAAAGAATAACAAGCTTGATGACTTTTAGAGAAGAGGATGGAGAGGTATTTTGTGATGCATGGGAGAGTTTTAAGGATCTTGAGCTTGGTTGTCCTAACTATAGCTAAACTCAAGATATGCTCATGTCCCTCTTCTATCAAAGCTTAAGCACGAAAACAAGGAGAAAAGAAGACAAAGCATGTGGAGGTGATTTCAAAGACAAGATCATCAAAGAGGCCCACATTTTGCTTGAGAAGATGTCGCAAAGGTTGGCTTTATTGGATGTGAAGCCAAGTATAAGGAAGCTGGAGATTTCCACGATGGAGGCTACCCAAGCCAACCATGGCAGTATATATAAAGTCAAGGGAGCCACCCATATGCAACATGAAGTCATCAAGAGACTTGAGGATACTATGAATAAGAAGTTTGACCTCTTAATAAAGCAAAGCCGTAATAGAGGCCAAGTAAACCAAGTCTCAGAAATAAGCGTAGAACTGATGATGTGCATGATTTGTGAGAGCACGGTGCATGAGACACTTAGTTTGCCTCACCAATAAGACTACCCAGAAATAATTAAAGAATGCAAGGGACTCTTTTATGATCAACTAAGGAACGATCATTACTCTAACACTTACAATCCGGGTTAGATGAACCACCCTAACTTCTCATGGGGTGGTCAAGGCCAAAACAACCAAGGAGATCAAGGAAGTGTGCAAAGACCTAATGGAGGTTTGCAAGGCCAAGGAGGAAGATAAAATCAAGGAGGAGATTTTCAAAAACAAAAAGGAGATAGCTATAATTAAGGAGATAACCAAGGAAATTTTGGTGCTTTGGGAAGTGGAAGCAAGGGTTTCTCGAGCAACCAAGGAGCTCCAGGATTTTCAAGGCTAAATGGAGGATTTGTCAATGCTTCGGGTGATAACACTTACCAACCAAGGGCCCCATTTGTTCCTAGGGTTCAACAACCACCGTTGCTTCAAGCATCAATTCCATCACCACAATTAGAAGATCCAAAGTCTACCACGGATAACCTTTTAGCTAGGCTTGTCAAGAGTCAAGAGGAGTTTGCTAAAACTGAAGCGAAAAATAAAAAGACATTCATTGAGATATTTATGAGTATGAAAGGAGACAATCAAGCACTCCGGAATGAGAGTCAAAGTGCCATCCACAAGTTGGAGATGTGAGTGTGTCAATTAGCTAAGGGACATCAAGGTCAAGGAGAAGGAAACGCTCATGAGTTCCCATCTACTATCGAGAGAAATCAAAAGCATTAAGTAAATGTGGTGAATGCGGTATTGAGATCCGGAAAGGAGTTTGAAAACTATGGAGTTGCTGCCATTGTGGAGAGTGATAATGAAGAATACTTAGACACACCACTTGTGTCTAAGAACCCCCTTCCCCCCACCTCAGATTTGAGAAGGGCAGTACAAGTAGGGATAAAGTTGTGCAATTTCAAGAAAATACCACTTTTGTTCTGTATAAAGATGTTGATGAGTCGGGTGATGAAGAACACGAGTTTGAGGTTGAGCAAGTGGGTTCCGATAGTGGACTGAGTCAACTTGGGGTTGCCGAAAAAGGATTAGAGTGTAGAGACATGGATAAAGAGCATTCCAGGATTGATTTGGGAAAAGTAAGAGGAGAAAAGGCTGCCCAGAACTCGCCGGGTCGATAGCCACAGTCGACCCGTCGAAAGGAGCCCTTTGTTCGGAAAACACATATTTTGACCCGTTGAGAAAACCTCTCGACCTATCAAAAAATAAAATCAGGACAGGGGTAAAGAGCATTCCAAAGAGGTTCCAAAAGGTGATGATGTATACATACCCTTCCCTCAAGTAAAGAACAAGGAAAAAGCACAAGCTAACATGGATCGAAAGACAAAAGAATGTTTGGATGTCTTCAAGAAGGTGAAAATCAATATACCTTTTCTTGACATTATTCAAACAATTCTCATGTACACCAAGTTCTTGAAGGAGCTTTGTACCAACTGGAGATTAAAGAATAAGCTACAAGAGAAGGAAAAATCTGAGAAAGTGAAGCTTAATGCCACGGTGTCAGTGATTATCCAAAGAAAGGTACCTAAGAAGTTAGTGAATCCGAGAAGCTTTATCGTGCCATGTACCATTGGAATGAAGTACTTTCCGAGGACCTTGATGGATTTTGGTACTTCGATCAACTTGATGCCTTACTTGGTTACAAAGATATTGGTTTAGAGAGAATCAAACCGCTAAGTATGTCATTACAACTTGTCGATCAAAGTGTGGTGCATCCGAAAGTCGAAGATGTTTTAGTGGTAATTAATGAACTTGTTATACCGGTCGACTTCGTGATACTTAACATGGAGGAGCTAGAGGATATGAAGACATTTCTATCATCTTTGGAAGAGCCTTTATGGCTACATTCAGCACAAAGATAGATGTCAAGGTGGGTATGCTCATCATGACGTTCTTTGAGAAGACCGAGACATTCAAGATCTTCAAGGACTCAATGCCAATTTCGACTATAAAATCCATGAGCATAGAAATTGTGGATGATGAAGCCGAGGATGAGGAAGATGAGGAAGCACCAACCAAGAGAATGAGCCGGGAAAGAAGAGGTTGAAACTAGATAAGCTAGTCATCAGAAGCAAAGTCACCTTGAAGAACTCCGACCCCTCAAGAGATGCATGCTACAAAGTACTTGAGATTTGCCTAAATAAAGTAATGCAATTGCGGAACTTGAAGAATATGAAATATTTTGAGTTTCATAGAGAGCAAGTGGAGGCTTTGAAGGAGGACACAAGTAAGTGGAATGGGAATGTTTATCACTTTAAGGACTCGATCATGGTGCTTTGAATTCATAGCTTTCATCACCCGATCGTCTTAACGTCGTTAAAATTGAACCTGAGATGGTCAAACACCATTGGTATGCAAGAAGAATAAGTGTGTGGTCGGGGGAGCATTGGGCATGAATAATGGAGCATTGAGGTCATGAACTTGGAGCTTAAATTCTGGGAATTCTTGACAGATCGAAGTTCTTTCTCGACCCATCGATTGTAAGCTACTATGCAGTTCGGGTCATATTGTCGACCTGTCAAGGGAAGCTTTCGAACTGTCGAGGAGTTTCCTGCCACCGTTGAATTTTGTAAGATCAAAGAGCTTGAGGCTTTGAGGCATAGATCATATAGCAATACCGTGAGGCCGAAACAAGTCTGAGAGCACCAGCGACTCATGACCAATCTGTATGCACATTTGGATGGCGAGGTCTAATTTGGCATTCGTTGGTTTACATGTTCATGTGGAGACGAGCGATAAAGCGTTTGAATCCTCTTTCTCTCGACTCTCTTATTTCCTTGCTTGATATGGATATGTTTACGAATGATGCTCAAGTTCTCTTAGTGTATTATTTGGAGTTATTTAGAGTGTGGTAGTCTTGTGTAATACATGTGAGATACTTGATACTAGGAACACGATGCCTATCTAAGTTTTCGGTTATTCATTGCTAAGGTGTTTAAAGGTCTAAGTGTTAGGTCCCCTTGTATATGCTTGATTATATTGTCGTTTTCCTTTGAAATATGTTTAGTATGCATTCTCCCATTGTGGTTGATAGGACTCTAATAGCTTCATTACTTCTTAGAGACTATAATCTTTTAACTGTGAATGCCTACTAGTTGTTATTCTTAGGAGAACATGTGTTAGTAGTATAAAATGTAAAATGATGATTCTTATGTACCTCTTGTACACTTGTGGGTGATGTATGCCTTGATGCAAATTGAGGACAATTTGGTTTTAAAGTGAGAGGTCGTAGTCTAAGTCGTATCACTCATTATCCTAAAATCCATAAAAAGTTATGTATTTTGGTGTGTTTGTGTTCTAATAACATTTCTCGATGAAGAAATTTAGCTAATTGCTAGAGGATTACATGATTTTAAGCATGTGTGAAAAAAAATGAAAACAATGCTTTTTTAATCGATTGGAAGCATATGTGTTCATTTGAGAAAAAGAAGGATTAACATGTTTCAAAGCTATCATTGCCTATATGAGAATTTGCCGAATTTTGCATGACTAGCTTATACAATGCATCATTTCTTTCATGTGTGATATCAATTGGTTATGTGTGATCTAGAACTTGCTTGAAACTGTGCAAAGCATTTTTCCGAATCATGAGTAGTTTTCAAAGATGATAAAGGCATTAGAATCACCACCATGGCCAAATATCTTATGAACTTTTGATGCATATATCCTCTAGTGGGCCAATTCCTTTTTAATACTTAGTATGTTCTTTCATGAATACCACAAATACCTACCTATCTTAAACATTTATCCTATCCCCTAACTCGTCAAACTAGCAAGTGATGGTGAATTCCTATTAGGATGCAGTTTTAGTATTGTGCTTGTTGCAAAGAATGTCAAGAGATAAGTGTGAGGTGGATGAGGTCTTGTGTTGGTCATATGCTTGTTTAGTTGTTTAGTAGTCCAAAAAAAGGTGGAAAAAGAGTACCAAAGAAAAGTAAAGAGAAAAATAGAAAAGAGTTACACAAAAAGAGTTGTGTTTGAATAAATAAAGAAAATCTGAAAATAGTGTGTTGTATATAAAAAATAAGTGTTTTGGGAAGTGGTTTGAGTTGAAAAAGGGAAAGAGTAGCACCTAGAAGTAGTTTTGAAGAACTTCAACATGTGAATTGTTTGCTAGATTTCTTGGTCTTTGATGATCTTATCCATTTCTTTCATTGAACTCCCTTCCTTAAGCCCCATTATAATCTAAATAAAAGTTCTCTTCATTTGAAACTCTTGTGTGTGAAATTGTTAGAGTATTTGGTTGAAAATCAAGCCTACGGAAAACACGTGACCAATTTGATTTTTGAGTACAAACATTAACCCTCTAAATACTTGAGTGCATTAAGTGATATCTTGTGAGTTAGATGATTAGGAACATGTTGGTTTGAATACATCTCAATGCACGCATTTGTTTTGACATGTAGCATATTTGACTTATTAGATATGCATTGATTTCAAATTCCAATTGTGCTTAAGAGAAGTTCAATCCATTAGCCATGGTTCTTTGAGAGAAATGTTCACCATTCGGAACACTTACATGCTCTTGTGTTTGGTCTTGTATTTCTTTTATGTTTTGAGTCTAGCTTAGTATGTTTTTATTTTTTTTTTGTTTGCTTGAGGATAAACAAAGCTTAAATGTGAGGTAGTTTGTTAGGACCATAACTATGTGTCTAATATTCTCCTAACTTTAGGTTTATTGCTTGCTTTTCATAAATAAAGCATCGTTCTTATGATATTTCCTATTCTTGCTAGGAAATCATAGTTTGGCAAGGAATTGGTCTAAAAGACGATGATTATGCACTTTACAATAAAGGCGAAGACATTTCCGGGACCGTGGGAGAAGATGGAACAATGTTGGGAAAAAGATGAAAAACGATCACTGGAGCTTCGTTGGAATATCCCAAGATTCCGGTCATCAGAAGTCAACTCTGGCGGTCAACACAGTCAACTATGGCGGTAAACTCTTAGTCAAGTCATCAAGCCACCTTGAAGATATTTTGAAGTCAAATGCAAATTCAAGTGAGATGAAGAGCACATGAATGTCACATGAATTTGGGACCATTTGTTGACTCATTTGATGACCACTTAGGCATAATTTTAGGATCATGTCTCTAGCATTTTAATTTGTATTTGAAAGCCAAAATTTCTCTTTTGGCCATACATTTTTCGAGTTCCTCTCTTACCCTAGATATAACTTAGCTCATTTTATATTTTTTCATAGTTTTAGCATCTCTCCTTAGCTTCCATTCTCTCTCAAACCCTCTAGCACTCTCTTCTCACATTTTTACCACCAAAAGGGCTAGAAATTCTCCATAATCACCACCATATTCTCTCATCCATCCCCTCACCTAAGCCTAAGGTGGTGTTCATCCTCTTTGTTGGAGCTACAAGCAAGAAAGGAGAAAGAAGTGGAAAAAGAGCTTGAAGATCTTAGAAGCTTGGCTTTGGGGCTCTAGGGTTATTTCTATTCACTTATCTCTCTCTAATCATGTATCTATACTCTATTTTAATATAATTTGGGAGTAGAATCTTTATGGGAGGCTAGGGATCAAACCCTAGTCATTTGATGTAAAACAATAATGTTTGATTTATGCTAATGAGTATGTTTTATGTGTTTTATGGTATTGAATGAGTTTGCAGTGTGTGATGTAATTATGGCATATTGATGTATTTGTGCTTAATAATTAGATCCACTTATGCATGTCTTAGCTTTGGCTAAGTTAGGATTTGTCTAAGGAACTAAGAAATGACACTTAAGGGAACTAGTCATTCACTTAGGTAATAGATGAGCATGTAACATGACTTAGGCTTAGACTGAAAAGGGTAAGCTTAGAATTTGGTTTCGTTGTGCTTGAGTATGAATCGAAACACTTTTGAGGTTCAAGTGACTCAAGGGTTTTCGGTTAAGTTTATAATAAATTGAGAGGCTTTGTAGCTATTATTGATTCTTTCGATTCGTAGCCCAATATGTGAGAGTTGAGAGGATTCCTTAGAACCTGTTAGTACGTCACGCGCTAATCCACAAAAACATACCATATTTAGCACCCAAAATTAATTATCAAAGAAAGCTAAAAGGGTACAAAGGGAAAATTACACCCAGAGAGTGTGCCACATGCGCTTGGTATCGCAACGCCCTACATGCATCAGCTGGCCATGTTGGGTTGCGACCCACCAAAGGTCCAAATTGCCCTCCCTTATACCAAAAAAGAATGCTCACATTAGTCCCACATCAAGGACCACAAGGAGTTATCACCCTCAACTACCTATATAAGGAAGGTACTTATGACAAGAAAAATGTAAGTAATCCTTTTCTCTCTATCCACCTAACGCTTATTGTCATTACTCCGTCTGACTTAAGCATCAGAGCGTTGAAGGCGGGCCAATCCCGTCTCAACTTCCTAACGCTAGTCTCTCTATTTTGTAGATAAGAAAAGTGCGAATGGTTACCAACCCGAGCGCTCAGGAGCGATCCTAACCCAATATCCACAGTACCTCTAGCAAAGTCCCTTACGGATTTTGGTAGACATATAACCCATTCCCAAGTTCTCCAATAGAAGCTTGGGAAGGAAATCCATCCATAATCTTGACATATGTTTGCAACCAAACTCATTACGCATGAGATGCATTAGAAGCCTAGCACAAAAGGTTTAGCTCCTACTCTTGGTTTACTTTGCCTTCATGGATGGACTAAAACTTTCTAGCATCCCAAAAGACCCAAGAGTTTCAGCTCATAACTAAGCATGACTAGAGAGGGCATGATTTGAATAATGAAAGAATTTTTTCTTATGGTCCAAAAGACATTTTGAGCATGTAAACCTGACGAAACAACTTATGACTTTAAATTGGACATTGTTTGAGCATCAAATGGTTAACGGGGGCATCCCTGGCTAACCATTCTTCTATCTTAAATTTTTTATCATTTATACTTACCATCTTTGCATTAGTCGTAAATAACCAATCAACCTTTCATTAAATCACTAATCGTAGTCTAATCATCCCTTGCGATATTGAGTCTCAAAAGAACTTGATGTTATAAGATTCATTTCTATATTTTTATGTTTCCTTGTCGCATCACGTTTTTATGTGTCACGCACCTAAATGACTTAATTAGGAAAAGCTATGGAATCGAGTTAGTCAATCCTCGTGGGTTCAACACTCGTATACTAGTGGGTAAGGGAAATTCACTTAGCATTAGAATAATTAATAGTCAAAAGCTTAGGGGACATAAATCTCTTTAATAGGCGTCTCCCAATGTTTGTCAATGTCAACTTTTGGGACATAATTGTAGTTAGAAACAATCTCATATCCTGATGATGGAAGGATCATTTTGTGCCTTGATGGCTTGCCTTTTCACCGGCAGCTCATCAGTGGATTTTGACCAACACTACAACCCCACTATGAGCAAAAGAAATACTACTTTGCCCAGATGTAGGCATTAACTTGCCTAATTCAAGAGACATCCAACCTTGCAGGATTTTGACCAACAATAATAGTAAAAGAGTCCGACATCGAATCTGTTACTTTCTAAAGATCGAGAATACATTTCACTTCTATCTCAGTCTAAGATGTGCAGGGATCATGATAAGACATAGTAGGGGTTAGACCACTTCTATCTCAACCGTAATGGAATCATTCTTATCTCCCATTAATGGCAGGAAGTATTTCTCATCAAAGTGACAATCTGCAAATCTAGCAGTAAAGAGATCTCATATCAAAGGTTTTGATTAACAAAATATCGTTGGAGATTCATAACCAATATAAATACTTAATCGTCATTGATGACCCATTTTTGTATGCAATAGAGGCAAAATAGGCACACAAAAATATACGTAAATGTGAAATGTCAGACTCATACCCAGTTACTAATTGGTACCAACTAAATGGTTGGCGTGCTACGGATCTAAAAGGAATAAGCATAACTGCATTCAAAATTTCATAACCCCACACAGAGCCACAAATTGTACCCGCTTGATATATGTTTCTGCAAGCCCATTCAATATATGAGCATAGGGAACATGATGTTTAACATTAATCCCAAAAAATATGCAATAACCATAAAAAAAAATGTAAACACTCCTGTATTATCCAATCTAATAGACCTTATTAGATTGTCCAGGTGATGAGCCCGAAATTTAATGATCTATGCTAGGATTTTTACAAATGCAGCATTCCTTGTGGATAGCAAACCAACGCGTTAATGCATCTACCAAAACCATAAAGTATTTAAATGGTCCTCATTCAGGTTTAATAAGTCCACAAATATATCCTTAGAATCTATTGAGGAATGGAAGTTGTGTCTACAACAAAAGAAGACCCTACCTATAACTTTGCTAATGAACACGAGCGATATGCATTGGATATTACCATAAAAGCATTCGGTGGGAAAAATGCATTATGCCTCAGCACTATTTGGCAAGGAGGGTGTTGCACTCGTCTCAGAGACCGAAATTAAAGCGAGAAGAGGAATTCTCGTTCCCTCAATCTAACCTGATATGGTATTAGGTATTCCCACATGTTTCTTGCTCTAAATAACAGATGACCATGAAAAAATCTCAATATATTGATCATCATAATGTTAAAGCTTATATGAGACCGAGTCACTTATACACTACAAGAAAAATGGTCATAGACATCGGTCAAGAAAGTCACCAATGTTAAATCGTTAATTAGACATCAGAAATTAAAAAAGAGATATTTAATTGTTTATAGACATCGCTTTACATAGTTGACCGATGTCTATACTTCGTTTTAAAACTTGAAAAAAAATGCGGAAACGACTAATAAGTATGGTTTTGGGGAATACGGGAACTACTTGAAATTAACACGCAAGCTAATTGCCCTAATTCTAAACACCTTGCTCTCTCTCTCCCTGTCAAACAGCTCGCTTTCTCTTCCTGTCAAAATCTCACTCCCTGTCACTCACTGGCTCACCTTGCTCCTCACCGGCTCAAGTCGCCTCTCTTCAGAAACACAGTCACCACCCCAACGGACCCTTCTGACTATCACCATCCTCAGCAGTCCCTACTCAAAAATCCTTTCTTCTCTTCAACTCCCTCCACTTTCGATTTTTCAGGTGAGAACGATTGATTGGGCTCGGGAATTGGAGGATCGGTCAGGAATACGCCATCAAATTACTCAACAGGTAATAATTCACAAGCCCTACACCATTCTCAAAAGATTTAAATATGGGGTTCAATTGATGTACAGATTCACAAATATTAGGGTTAAATATTGGGGTTCAATATTGTGGTTGTGAGCTTGGTAATGATATTGGTGGATACAGATAGTGATTATAGTTTATGTTTCACTGAATTATTTAGTTGTTAATACATCAATTTGTATTGCGAAGTTGGTTTAAATTTCTATTGTTTCGTTGGCCAGTGATTTTTGGACTGTTATTGGAGTGCTACTGATGACTTTGATCAAAGTGTTGATGTTGCTGTGTATTTACAGGTTGTCAGTGTCTTTATATATTTGTCATCTCTGTTTATAGTTATAATTAAACTGTAATTTATTTTGTATTTTCTACTGTGTAACATCACTGTGAATTTGAAATTTGCTCTTTGCAAGAATTGTGATTGAATTGTTCCCTGCCTCTATGTGATTAAGCAGTTAAGAAAGAGATTATCAGATTCTTAGCTGAGCATGGAGTAGAGGAGTATTCCCACTTTATGCTTGCATAAGTCAGGTTAGCAAATATATTAATCTCTTGCTGGTTTATAATTTACTTAGATATGATTTTTAGTAACATGTTTGCATGTGAAGTGCATGAATTTGTAATTGATGTCTTGTTTGAAATATAAAATGCCAAAGTTGTTTGATTTTCTGTTATTATGAATTCATTTCAGTTATGGATAAATCTTGGATTAATGAAGATAGAGATACTGAAAAATATTCATTAGGTGTTGAAAGTTTCTTGATTTTTGCTAAAGACAATGCTAATAATCGTAAGAGAATTCTTGCCATTGCTCCCAATGTGTCAACTTTAAAGAGAAGAAGATTAATGTGATTAGAGGACATTTGTTTCAGTTGGTTTTAGTTTGAGCTACACAAATTGGTATTGGCATGGAGAAAAAAAATATTTTCTTCTTGTGGCAATGCTCCTATTGATATAGGACAACCTGAAAACCCACAGTTTCAATCTGAAACTGTGGATATGTGTGAAGCAGCTTATAATGAGGGAGATTATGATGAGGCATCTTATGAGTTTAGGAAGTTTGTGGAAGATGCAGAAACACCACTTTATGAAGATAATGAATACTCTAAGTTAGATGGGGTGGTGCAACTTCACATTTTAAAAGCTAAGTTTGGTATGAGCAATGCTTATTTTAATGAGCTACTTTCAACTGTCAGGAGGTTACTCCTCAAAGACAATGTGATGCCTCAATCTTCATATGAGGTAAAAAAGTTGCTCTCCAATTTGGGGTCGCAATGAGAAAATACATGCATGTCCTAACGTCTGCATATTATATAGGAAAAAGTATTATGAGTTAACGACTTGTCCTCAGTGTGGTGTATCTCGCTGAAAGTTGAAGAAGGATAATACTCTGTTAGTGGGGAAACATGCGAAGTTGTTGTGGCATTTTCATGTAATTCCTAGATTTAGGCACTTGTTTAGATCTCCTACAGTTGCTGAATTACTTAATTGGCACATTGACAAGAGAACTGAAGATGGATACATGCGTCATCCAGCTGATTCTCCGGCCTGGAAATTGGTAGATTATAAGTGGCTCCATTTTGGTAGTGAACCAAGAAATCTTAGGTTGGCATTGTCTACCGATGGTATCAATCCACATAGAGGTAAATATAGTAGATATAGTTGTTGGCCTATAATATTGGTGACCTATAATCTTCCTCAGTGGTTATGCATGAAGAGGAAGTTTATGATGTTATCCTTATTAATCTCTAGTCCAAAGCAGCCGGGAAACGATATAGATATTAACTTACAGCCATTAATCGAGGAGTTGCAGCAATTATGGGACGGAGTGGCGGATGTCTATGATGCCTTTAAGAAAGAATACTTCACTCTTAGAGCAGTTCTACTGTAGACCATCAATAACTTTCCAGCTTATGAAAATTTATCAGGGTGCACCACTAAAGGCTACAAAGGATGTCTAGTATGTGGTGACAACACATCTGCCATATATTTGAAGCATTCTCAGAAGATGTCTTATGGCTGTCACCATAAGCTTTTGCCTCGATATCATTCTTATCGTAGGCAGAAAAAATCTTTTAATAATAAGCAAGAATTTGAAGTTGCCCCAAACCCTCAATCTGGTCAAGACGTATTTGACAGAGTTCAACATCGCAATCACAAGTATGGGAAGGGAGAGAAGAAAATAACTAAAGCTGCCTCTGCTGCCACTTGTTGGAAGAAGAAATCCATTTTTTTTAACTTGCATTGGACTATTGGAAATCTCTTCATATTCGGCATTGTCTAGATATGATGCACATCGAGAAGAATGTGTGGGAAAGTTTGATTGGTACACTATTGAACAACGGAAGAAAATCAAAGGATAATGTTGCTGCCCGCTTGGATATGGTTGACATGGGTGTTAGGGTGGATTTGGGTCCAAAAATTGGGGAGAAAAGAACATATTTACCAGCTACCCCATATACTTTGTCAAGGCCAGAGAAGAAGAAAATATGCTCTTCTTTTTTGTTCATGAAAGTTCCGGATGGTCATCATCAAACATCAAGAATTTGGTGTCTATGGCAAATTTGAAGTTGTATGGTTTGAAATCCATGATTACCGCACATTGATACAACAATTGCTCCCTGTAGCCATTCGTGGTGCGCTTCCCAAATGTGTTAGAGTTGCCTATTATGAGGTTGTGCTTCTTCTTTAATGCTTTGTGTAAAAAGGTCGCTAACATGTCAAAGTTGGATAAGTTGCAAAATGATTTAGTCGTGACTGTGTGCCTGTTGGAAAAAATATTTTCTCCTTCGTTTTTTAATGTGACGATATATCTCACTGTGCATTTAGTTAGAGAAGTCCGATTGTGTGGCCCTGTATTTTACCGATGGATGTACCCTTTTGAACGCTACATGAAGATATTGAAGGGGTATGTTCGCAACAACTCTCATCCGGAAGGTTGCATAGCTAAGAGTTATATTAGAGAAGAACCTGCAGAGTTTTGCTTGGAATTTTTAAAACATTGTAGCCCAATTGGAGTTCCCAAGGATACATCTAAGGTCTGTGGACCACTTCAAGCAACAAACATAAAGGTCTTTAGTGAAGTAGAGCGAGACAAGGCCCATCTTCATGTGCTGTCGAATAATGCTGAGGTGGACCCATATATGACGTAAGTAATTGGATTGATATAACGTACCTACAATTTGAATGAGATAATTTGTTGGTGTATTTCTAGGGTGATGAAGTGTCTTTTAATGCTGAAACCGGAAGAAGTAACAAAATGCCAACAATTAAAACACTTGTTGTAAGCTAGTTTTTTTATTTGTAGTCGATTGAGTTAGTATGATGCCATCATGTGATGTTATCCTTAATGTATAATATCAAATTTTAGGGCGTTCCTAAACAGCCCGAAGGATATGAGTGTGGGTATTATGTTATGAGATATATAAGAGACATGATCAATGATGAAGCTCTTGGTTTTGCAAGCAAGGTACTAATATATAGTTAAGAAACAATGCATTTTTAGTTTGCAAAGTTTACTTATGATGATGGCTTAAAGATGTGGTTTTTCTGTGTATTTATTTGTAGTGGGCAGCAAGAAATCGAAAATCATATACGGAGGACGAGCTTGATAAGGTGCGACTTGAAGTTGCAGACTTCATTTCCGGTTTGATTTAGAGTAGGAATTATGGAACTTAGAGAGGCTTTTTGTATCGGGTATGAATATTGTAATGGTTCCGATAAATCTGCATGTTTAAGATCAGTTGTATGTTATGTGTAAACTAGCTACTACTTATCGATGTTGTTTTGAACATGAGTACCTTGCTATGTGTAAACTACTTTTGATATAAGCATATCAAGAAATGAACATGAGTTAGCTTACTGTGTGTAAACTAGCTTCTTTTGATATATGACTGATCAGGAAATGGACATGAGTTATAGCTTGCTCTGTGAACTACTTTTGATATATGCATATCAGGAAATGAACATCAGTTTGGTAGAACTAACTGATGTCTATAAATAAAATGCATTAGTACAAAACAAAACCAAACTCTATAATAGTATTAAACAACATTTAAGCAAAGCTAAGCGATGTCCATAAGTACAAAACTGGTCAGGAAAGCCAAAAAAGACTGATGTCTAGGAGATATATAGACATCGCTTTGTAATCAAACAGACGATGTCAATTAGTTACAAACACATCAGTTTACTTGCACTAGACATCAGTTATTTAGGAGTAAGCGATGTTAATTAGGAAATTTCTTCTACATCATCTTGATTTTATAAAGTATAATACACAATTATAAGAAGATTTAACGACACATACACTAACACAATTGTCAAAATATAAGCCATAAACATCGTTTAATTAACCAGAACCGATGTCTAAAACATTAATACACATCGGTTGGTCAACCGATCTCTAAAACTTTTGGAGAATAGACATTAGCCACTAACACATCGGATCGGATTTTCATAGACATCGGCCCAGAACTGATGTCTATGAACATTTTTCTTGTAGTGATAGTATTATGAGTGACTACATTGGATTCAATAGTCCAAACGGTAGTAAGATATAAACCCCTACTAATGCTCATAAACTTCTCCCAAATGCGCTTGTGGCTATATTCTATAGAGGTTACATACATAACTTATTTCCATTCTCACAGTATTGGTCCAAGTAAAAACCGTTGGTGCTTATGTTTGTAAAACTTAGCAAGGTCTTCTTATGTCCAGAGGATCAGGCTAAGAAGTAGGTAAGGGTCGTAAGACCCAAAAAAATTTGAAGGGTCGATCGACCCATTAGAAATTTCCAACAACAAAAAATCACTTCTTTTTTTCGAGAACTGTCTATAAAACCTTGTAGAGCGCTTAACATGGCAAGACAAAACTGATATAAAAAAAAAACATCAAAATAACACCAATTCTGGACACGAACCTTGACAGCTTGAAGGATTTTTCGATGGGTCGAAATCGGTTCAATTCGGGTCTAGTGTTCTTGTCTCTACGGGTCGAGGCATAACTTTTGATGGGTTGACAATGTCGAAAACGAAAACGAATTTTCGATATTGGTGATCGACGCGTCGAAAAAGTTTCAACGAGTGGCAATAGCATCCCTTCGATGGCTCGACGGGTCAAAAGATCCCATAAAGCCTAACAGAGGACCAACTTCGACGAGTCGAAGGAAAACCAGGGAAAAATTTTGACGGGTCGAAAACATGCAAAAAATAATCCTGGGGCTATGTCTCGATTGGTCGAGACACCTGAGATCAGAACATCCTTTCTTTTCTTTCTCGTTTTCCTGGTATTTTTAGTGTCATATTGCCATGTAACTTTGTATATTTTGAATCATTCATGCATTATAAAGTAAAATATCATTCTCAACACTTTCATATACCAAAAGAAAGAAATTTCATTACTTTGCCAACACAAAACTTACATCAAAGATGTCTTATTCCAAAACCGACTAAAACAAAGTCTTAAAACATAACTAAAATCAAGTCAAAAGAAAAAACCAAACTTGATTACATAGCAGAGATAACAGCCTAATACATAGACTTATCAAAATTAGCAGCCTCAAGATGCTCCTTCTTGTCATCTTCTACAATGAGATTGACATCATAGTCATCTTCCATCTCGTCGCTCCCCCAGAAAAGTTAGCCTCTTATGCTAAGTATTGCTGACACTTCTTGTTGGAGTTACGAAGGCCTACATCAGGGTGAAACCAAGTCAAATTCTGACTACGACCTTTACTACGACCTCTACCACATCTTCCTCTCCCACTATGAATGTTGTAAGGCTCAGAAAAATTGTTCTTCTTGTTCTTACATGTCGTCCCACCAGTGTTGTAATTCTCAGGTGTTTTCTTGATCCCAGCAAGCCTTGCATTATTGTTGAGAATTATCTCATGATGCCTTTCCCTTTTAGCCAGGATATTCATGAGATCTCTGAATGTAGTAATTCTCCCTTCCTCGTACTCAATTTGGTACTGATGAGCTAAAATAATCATGAAAGAAGGGAATGTGTGCAAACACTTCTCGATCATATCCTTATCAGTCTTGAAAACTCCACAATACCTCATATCCGATTGTAGCTCTAATATAGCTTAGTTGTAATTAGAAACCTTCGGATAATCCAATAACCTGATGGTTTCCCATCTCTCTGTCAATTCTGGAAGTTGTGTGTCATGCACATTGTTGAAACGTTGCTTCAAAACATCCCATAAATCCTTGAGATCATTATTTTATAAATACTGCTTCTTCATAAGTGGATAGATATGCCGCCTCAAAAATATGAGGGTTTGAGCTTTGCATGTTGCAAATGGTGGGGCGACGTCCTCACCAGGAGATGCAATTGGTGGGTCGATTGTATTGGTGACATCTTTTCCAATGAAGGTATTTTTAACATCGGAAACTCAACGATGATACTTTTTTTCATCGGCATCAAGGATGTCGAATTCAAGCCTAGCCAGCTCAGTTGAAGACATCTACAAAAGAGACAATGGAGATTTATTTGTATCGATTGAAAACCACGACCACTAATATCAAGTTTAGGGGATAAGAACATGGTCAATGATGTATGGTCACAAAAATCGATGCTCGATAAACCGTGGCTTCATACGACACCCAGACATCGTGACTGTCAAAATTCGTCTTAAATATCAATTTCCCTTTCTTTTTTTCATGTACCATGACTCCCCCAGAACTGTCACTAATATCAAACTTTTGCAAACACGTATTAATCCATAGAAACTAGGACACATATAAAAATCATGGTAAAAATCAACCTAAATCTAGTCCTAGATCTAGGGTGTTGCGTTAATTAAGTTTTATAACCTAATTTCTAAATCCAAAACGGTTAGAAAATTTATCTCGAGGGTGTTATGCTTGGAATAAGAAGAAAGTTATAAGGAATTGAGAGCCGCGAGGGATGGTGGCCCACGACGGTGGATAAATCTGGCGATGGGAAGAAGTGTTTCAGCGGGGTGATGGGTATTATGTGTTTAAGGTTAGGGTTTTTTGTGGTGATGACTATCAACTCAAGAACTATTGATAACGTGTTCAAGAGGAAAAGTAAATAGAAGAACTGTAGACTGAAACTGTATTTTTATTCATTGATAGATGACTTTTAATTCATGCATGCATTATAATCAATACATGCATTATAATCAATTACAATCATTCACTACAAGAAAAATGCACATAAACCACGGACCATTTCCGTCGTCTAGAGTCCGTCATCCAAGTGTCGTAGTCTAAGCACTTGGACGACGGAAATCATCTGTTCCGTCGTCTAGGAGGTCACTTGGACGACGCAAATAGCCCGTCGTCCAAGTAATGATGAGACAATGCAAATGTTATTTGCATCATCCAAGTACAACTTAGACTACACAATTATTGCGTGGTCTAAGTTATACTTGGACGACGCAAATATTGTGTGGTCTAAGCAGTGTTAAAAAAAACGGTAATCGGACACGAATCGTTATGGTACTGATTATTGTGTAACCGATTACTCGGTGATTAATCGGGATTAATCGGAATCGGTATTTTTTTTATCTATTAAATAATATTATAATTAGTAATATATTAAAAAATATCTAAAAGATCATTAGCATCTTCAACGATACCCTATTTCACAAATAAAGTCAAATTTTAACTTTTCTTACGTAAAATATCACTCCAACGCGTACGGGTACCCTAAAGCAAAGTTAAATGTAACTTTGAGTTAAATTTTGAAATTATATTTATCAAAAATGGGGAGAGAAAATGACTTGAAGTCATATTCTCCATCTTTCAGTTTTTATTGTTTTAACGTTCAATTTAGTCTAATTTAATTTTTAAGTAATTTTTTTTACTATCTCACAAGTTATATATAGTCTAGCTATATTTAACTTTTAGACAATTTTAACTTTAAAATTTAAAACTCCATCATTGGAGAAGGTAAAATGATTAAGTAAAAAAAAATGTTAGGAAAGTGATCAAAATTGAACACATAGTTTAATATTAAAATAATAAACATAAGAGAATGCATTTCAAATAAGAAAATCACTCCATGCCAAATCTTCCTTGAAAAAATAAAATTGGGTTTTGGGTTGTTATTTTTAAATTTTGATTTCTCATTAAAAAAAATATCTGGCTGTGTAGGCAGTGTAACACACCGATTAATCGCTGAATCGGCCGATTAATCGGTCTCTACACAGTTCACTGTGTAGGGGGCCTTTCAGGCCTTAATCTATGCAGTTTCTTACCGATTACCGATTACACACCGATTAATCGACTGTGTAGACTGTGTTTTCGAACACTGGGTCTAACTGATCACTTAGACTACGGATTTATTATGTGGTCTAAGTGATCACTTAGACCACACAACAATTCAGTAGTCTAAGTGATCACTTAGACCACGTATGTGTACATTTTTCGTAGTCTAAGTGATCACTTAGACTACGAAAGCATATATGGTTCCGTAGTCTAAGTGAGGACTTAGACTACAAAAGTGTATATATTTTCGTAGTCTAAGTGAACATATATTTTCCTCTAATTTTTTTTAATTAAAATTTGAATTTAAAGTAAAATATTAATAAATTAATTAAAATATTAAAATTAATTATTTAAATTAAATATTGTACATACATCAAATTCAATCGTTCAAAAAATACGATATATCATAAACTACATACAAACTACTAAAATACAGTAGGAGTAGACGCGTCGCTGAGTCCCCCGCTTCCAGCCGTGTCGTCGTCGTCGTCGGTGTGTGGGGTCGGAGCAGGATGACACTCTTATTGAACCTGGATTTTCATAAGGGCGATGAGTTGGGCTATCTGCACTTGGTGCTCATCAAGCCTCTGACGTATAGATTGCATTTCCGCCTATGCGAGTCGAGCCTCCTCAAGGGTTGCTTGGACCGATGCATCCCGAGCACCTTTCCTCGCCGAACGTCTAGTAGATAAGTCAGAAGAAAAATCTCGCTACACCTTGCATCCCAACCCATAACCTCATTGCCAGCTCGACGACCGTATACCTCATTGACGATTGCAATTTGGCTCTCCATCGATAGAGAAGGCAAGTCTTCTTGCGGCAAATCCGAGTGTGCAAGCTGCATGTTGGCCAATTCCTCATGCGCATGTTCTACCAACCTCGCCTAAAAATAATGATAAAAATTAAATAGTTATAAATTTGTACGACATTTTAATAAATAATGAATAATAATTACGTTAATTGAAAAGAAATATATACGGCACTTACGCCGCTTTGACTCGCTTCATTGTTGAGCACAGCCATCACATAAGCGGTGACGCTAACATCTAGATAAGGGTGTTTGGAACCCTTATCTATGTGCTCCTTGGTGATTTGTATCATCTGCTTAGAGCCGGAGTTATGATATTTGTCCTTCTTCTCCCGGTTGGCATTGTTTACGTTCGATTGCGTATGTTCGACAACATAAATCATTAAAAAAATTATAAATGACTAAAAAAATAATTAGATTTTGTCAATTTAAATAAAAAATTACGAACCTGATAAAATTCTTCTTCGAAGTGGTTGACTAACCACTCCCACTCATCTTCCTTATCGCCATGTAGCTCTACGAGGGTAGGCGAGCGGCCGAATTGTTGGTAGTACTTGCGAAGTTTGTACTTCCAATCAAGGTAGATGGAGTTGGCGGTGGTGTTGATGTGCCTAAGCATTTCTGGTGTGCCATCCACCGCATATTATTCCTAAGAGAAAAGAATAAAAAATTATAATCGTATATATTATGAAATTATGATTTTTATTGGTTATTAAAAAATGAATTTAAAATTGTATTACCTACCGAGAGTTCTTTAAACACCTTCCCCTTCTCCTCGTCCGGCAACTCCTTCAAGGTAGTCGCAACCATACGAACCTTGTTACGAATAATTGTCCCGATGTTGTGCGATGAGAGACTTGCTAGCTGAGAGGTGGGAGAGCCATCGGTGAAATCGTCGTACGGCAACTAGATCTTTTGCCCGGTCACCTTGAACAACTTCTTAAATTTTCTGCCATTTCCGAGTCCTCGGGTTCTTTTCGGTTGAGGGTTTGACGGGGCTCTCCTGACCTTGCACCGCACGCTGTAGAGAATAGACTCGGAGGAGACCGACTCCTGGGCACTTTCTGACATCAATGATGGGCCAGAAGGGGTGTCATCATCATCGGTGTGTATAGCTGGGACATCAGGAATTTCCCCAGTCGCTGCTGCCGAGAGATCAGCTGAAGGGTCCAGAGGAGGCACGACGTTGTCCTCATGGCTCTGCCAACCCACTTGCTCTGCCATCCCACTTGCTCTGCGAAGCGTCGGAGTTGAGCATCTTCCGCCTCTTTTTGGGCTCTTTTTTTACCTCACGGGGCCATTTTAACCTGCAGTTGTAAAAATTAACTATTAAACCTATTTTACGATTAATTATAACTACTTTACTAATTATTTTTTCTATATTTTTCATATTTACCACAACATTTACTATTTTTAATATTTTTCATTTGTAAAACAATTTTTGATATTTATCATTTATTAATATTAACCAATTTATAATATTTACTATTTATAATTAAATTTATACTAATTTATAATAATTAAAAATAATAATGTTACAAATAATTAAATTCATACTATTACAAATAATATTACTATTAATTAAAATAATAGTACAATTAAATTCATACTAATTACCATTATTTACCATAATTGATCATACTAAGTACAATAATTACCATAATTACCATAATTTTTATATTAACCATAATTACAATAATTACCATAACTACCATAATCAATAATTTACCACAATTACAATAATTACCATAATTAATAAGTTACCATAATTAATAATTTATCATAATTACAATAATTACAATTTATTATTTTTACTAATTTACCATAATTACAATAATTTACTATAATTACCATAATTTACCATAATTACAATAATTATCATAATTACCATTTTTTTTTACTAATTTACTACATACGTACGTACATATCCTTCTCCGATATATGACAAATCGATGGTCGGAGCCAGAGATATATTTATATATATATAAATATAGTGCTAGCTAGTTGTAGTACGAGTGAGGAGAGTTTGATCGAGCACTACCAGAAATGGAGACATTACCGGCGACCTGCCGTCGCCGGCCTTGTATTTTTTTTTCGCCGGAATTGACATTACCGGCGACTTGTCGCCGGCAATGACGTCGCCGGTGATTCCCCGCCGGTGTTGACATTGCCGGCGACGGGTTCGCCGGCAAACGCCGTCGCCGGTAATGTCCGAGACATTACCGGCGACTCAAGTCGCCGGTGATGTCTCGGACATTGCCGGCGACTCAAGTCGCCGGTAATGTCTCGGACATTGCCGGCGACGCCGTCGCCGGTGATGTCTCGGACATTACCGGCGACGCCGTCGCCGGCAATGGCAGCGCCGCCGTGGCCGGAATTTGAGACATTGCCGGCGACTCGAGTCCATGTCGCCGGCAATGTGGGAAAAAATTTTGAAAAAAAAACGCGGTTCTGGATTGGGCCCAATTCCATAACCTGCATTGAACCGGATAAACCGTACAATCATACAAGTTCAACAGTACACGTAGTAAAGACAGTCATACAAGTTCAACATAAATGTCCAACGTACAGTACAAATAGCAACGACGATAAAAAAATTAACTACAACTACAGGTCAGGTCCAGGAACTTGCGGGTCATCAGGGTTGAAGTAATCCATGTACTCATTTGAATTCCGGTGGCTACCTTGGTCTTGCTCTGGCGTTGACTGGTGCGGTGGTGGTGGTGGATAGCTAGGGAAGGGAGGGACCGGGACCGGGGGAGGTGTGGGGAACGGTTTTCCGGTAGTCTGAGCCTCGTACATCGTCCGCATCCATGTGTACATCTGAGCCTGCACCTGTGTCTGCTGCATTTGGTACTCGGCCATCTGCCTCTTTTGCTCCTCCAACTCCCTCTGCGTCCTATGAAGCTCCGCTGCGAGGTTACGACTAGAAGTTGAACTTCTTGACCCGGTAGAGTATTCTGAAGTGTTCTTCAATACTCCTTCACCCGCCGAGCCCATTCCCCTGCAGTAGTAGGTATTCTTTCCAGTCCCGCACGCTTTTGCCATGATCCGAGCCGCTATCGGGGGATCAAGCGGATCGATCTGAGAGGCATACTGGGTGACTTCTTCCTCGGAGCAGTCAGGATGGTTTGTCCGAGCTATACTCATGGTCACTTCTGCGGTCGCCTCCTCCACTCTCGACTAATTGAAAAGGGAAAATGAACAACGTATTAGCTAACAAAATCTATTTCCATCTTCAAAAATAGTTTTATTAACACATTGAGAGGCGAAAGGCTTACCGCTTCTTCAGGGCACTGCGGGTAGAACTTCTGATGAATATACACCAACGGGTTCACCTCTTGTTGTTGCTGCGCCTTAGTCGACCAACCCATGTAGTTGAGTGAACCTGCATGATGGGCCCTGGTGTTTTTCAATCTATTCGCCCGGTTCGTCTTCGAAATCGCCTTGTTTGATAAACATATGAAAAAAAATTAGTAACTAACTATTTCAATCTGATACGATACTTTAGGCTTGAAAGATATATTAAGGATGCATACCCGAGCTTTGGGGTGCTCGAAGTGGGCTATCAGCCACAGCCACTCGTACTCCCTAAACCGGAATTCGCTAGGGGTGGAACCTCGGCCTAGCTCCTTGTATACAGTGTAATGGGAAGAAAGCTCGTTCTTCCACTCTTTATACCTATATTAAAAGAAGGAAAAAAAGTTAGAGATATTAAAACACTTGATAAACAAAAATCTAACTCGATATATATTCAAATAAGTCGAAGCACATCACCTCATATGTAGTTGACGCTCTACCCACGTGTGAATAAGAACTTCATCCACGTCAAACCACACCTGCAATATGAATATATAAAAGGTAAAATTATATATTTATTTGGACTTAATTAATAAATGTAAAATTTACGTAATAAAAATACGATTTTACTCACACTGAGTGCATTATGCACTTGCATCTTCACGTAGATAGGCACAGATTCCCAATCTGGCCAAAGCATTGGGACCTTGTCCCGCACGATCGCACCGGCCATGCTGACATATTTGCGCGTGGTGTCGAATGCCTCGATCACCTCGCCATCCTCATTGGCCCTTATGGGCGTTTTCCTTCCGCCGGTGGCCTGCTCAAGTCTCTTCCCGGTGCAGGTGCCTCTAGCCCCTTTCCGTTTTCCAGTCCCATTAACGAAATTGCCTAATAATACAATGTCAACAAATTGATATCATTAATTGAACCTATCGCAAGTCTTAAGTAATAATTAAGTAATCAATCTGATGTTAAATAAAATTTACCTGCATCGTCCGTTTGTTGGTTGGTGCACCTCACACTCCAAAGATACACGGGGTCGAACGGGAGGAAGTTATACGCTTCCTCCACGCTCAGGAACTCCGGCCGTCCTTCAATATAAACAGGCATCCCCCTATCATCGAATTCAGGGATGACAGGAATCTCGTCGGGTAGGAAGAGACCGGACGGCGGAGATAGACGAGGTCTGGACGATGAGGCGCCAGCACCACCATGTGTCTCATATGTTTCCCGTGAAATGGGAGTAGGCACCGGGCGAATATGGGGCATTCGGATTGAGGGAGTTTCTGATGCCCCCGTTAATTGTCGCTCGTCTGAGGCTCTGCCACCGGAGGGACGTCTGCTGATTGAGCGTCTGGAGACTGAGGCTCGAGGCTCAACTTCTGGTTGCACGGCTCTTGATCGTGCAGCTTCCTCCTCAGCTCGCGCCTCTAGCAAGGCTCTCGTGCGAGCACTCATCATTGGCCCACTGGGCGTGTTGCTAACTGCGGGCGAGGAGGAAGCTTGACTACTGTTCCCTCCACTATTTCGGGAACCTCTCCGAAGCCAATTAGCTGCAAAACCTCCTGGCATAGACGCCGTAATAGTCATGGGAACTGGGGTTCTAGAACGGTTTGGAACCGGAACGGTTTGGAACCGGAACGGTTTGGAACCTGGAACCGTTATATTACAAACGGTTCCGGTTACAAACAGTTCCGGTTCCAAACGGTTCCGGTTCCAAACCGTTTCGGTTCTATAACAAATCGTTGCCGAAACGGTTTGGAACCGGAACCGTTTGAAACCGGAACTGTTTGTAACTGGAACAATTTGTAACATAACGGTTCCGGTTACAAACAGTTCCGGTTCCAAACCGTTTCGGTTCTATAACAAATCAAAACCGGAACGGTTTGGAACCGGAACCGTTTGAAACCGGAACCGTTTGTTTTCAAACGGTTCCGGTTATAAACAGTTCCGGTTTCAAACCGTTCCGGTTCCGATTTGGTATGGTTCCAATATCACCTATTATACGTTAAATTAACAACGTACTATATCACATAACTTAACATATATACATACATCATTTCCGGCTTTAAACTTTTCACACATATATACATCGATCATGCATCTTAATTTCACCTTAATTCGTGCATATATATATACATCACATATTAATCCAATTCACCCTAGCTAATTAATTTTCCATATTTTTCAAACATACGTATATATATACATTCCATATATATTAATTAATTTTTCACATATATACATCACATATATTGCTCCTTCACCCCACAATTATCCACATTTTTTTCCCACAATTTTCATACATACCTTAATTACATTTTACAAATATTGTCCACATGCATACATATATACATCCCACAATTATCAAAAATTAATTAATTAAAATACAGAAAAAAAATATTGTGGAATGAGAGAGAGAGAGAGAGAGGGAGAGAGAGAGGGAGAGAGAGTGAGCTCAAACCTGCCATGGTGGAGCTCGACCCAACTTTGCCGGCGACGGAGGTGAGGGGAGGAGGAAGAGGAGGAAGGGAGGAGGAGAGAGGGGAGGAGAGAGGGGAGGAGAGGAAGAGAGGGGAGAGGGAAGATAGAAGAGAGGATTGAGGAGAGGGGAGAGGGAAGAAATTCGAGCTAAGAGAGGGAAGAGAGAATTGAATTAGGCCGATGAGAAATGGGGAGGAGGAGCTCGAGCTCGAGCTATACCGCCACCATTGCCGGCGAGGTAGGTCAACGTCGTTGGTAATGACATTACCAACGAGTTGAGAAGCAACTCGTGGGTAATGTCTAGGTTTGTCGCCTATTATCCGATCGACTAATTTCCGACCATTTTCCGATTTCCGACTAATTTCCGACCAATTTCCGATTTCCGACTACGTTCAATTTCCGACTACGTACAATTTCCGACTACGTATAATTTCCGACTACGGTTCCGATTTCTGACTACGTTCAATTTCCGACTACGGTTCCGATTTCCGACTACGTTCAATTTCCGATTTCCGACTACGTTCAATTTCCGATTTCCGATTTCCGACTACGTTCAATTTCCGACTACGTTCAATTTCCGAGTACATTTTCCGACTACAATTTCCTTAAACATTTTACTACGTACATTTTACTACGTACATTTGTCGACTACAATTTCCGACTACAATTTCCAACGTACTAAGGATGATAATCGTAATCATATTCATCACTTGAGTCTGACTCGGTTTCATAGGTAACCTCTGGCAATATGTGCCGCTCCTCGTCATCTGAATCAGCGTCAACTTCATATGGATTAACATCGAGAAGTTCTGCTCCAGTAATTCGAACCACACTCCCAGATCTCACATTATTAAGGCGAATCGTAGATGATTCAGGAATGTCAAAAGCGTTTGGCTCTTGGTATGCAGTAACTTCCTCATCATCTGCGGTATCACCAAGTGTGGCAGCACTGTATATGTTTCTATGAGCAACATGGTTAACCACCTTCCACGGGACTTTGTTAAGAAGATCGTCCAGGTAAAACACTTGTTTTACTGATGAGGCAAGAACGAAAGGGTCATCTTCATACCAGGTAGTAGCAGTATTCACCGAAAATGTTCCGTACTGATCGGTCCTTGTGTTCTCCGGGCTAGTATCAAACCATCTACACTTCAACAAGTGCACTTTCATGCGGTTCCCATAAATTAGTTCAACAACTGAATGAAGGACACCGTAATAGTCAACGCCATCCTGCCCACCATGGACCATCACCCCACAATTCTGTGTTTTCAGTCGGTCGTCTCGATTTTCACATATAAATTTCACGCCATTGACCTGACACATGGAGTAAACTTGTGAAGCTATCGGTTTCATCGCCAGGACCCTCAATTCGTTTGACCACTCTGGGTAACCATCATCTGCTACATGGTTCATCTGAAAACGTCCATATATTAATACGTACAGAAGAAATTATGTCATCTTGAAACCACAAAACCACGTACATACATACATGCTATGTAAGGATATATATAAAAATAGACATATACTTACCCATTGACCAAAGTAGTTTGCAAACGTCTTGTTGTGGTAATCAACATTTCCGGCAATAGCAGGGCAGTGAAGATGATAGTTTTTCCAATATTGTACTTCTTGACAGTTAATCAGTACCGACCAGTGGGCAATGGCTACCTCATTTCCATCAAACTTGTACGACTTTGGCAACCTTCCCTGTACTACCACGTCACTGGAGATGATAGAAAGGTTGAACTGTGGTTCATCTATCGGCATCTGTTGTTGGGGGTCCTCTACATTTTCCAAGTACACTTTTGTGTACGTTACACACTCGTGCGCAAGATATGCTTCAGCGATACACCCTTCAGGTGCATATTTATTCTTCACATAGTCCTTGTAGGCTCCCAATTGTCTACAAGTTAACAAGTGCATGTTAACTTACTTAAAAAATAAGAATTTACATATAAAAACATAGGCAAACCAAATGTATGAATCATTTGTACCTTTCCATGGGGTACATCCAAGTGTAGTGTACGGGACCGGTAAACAACAATTGTTCGGGAAGATGGATCATCAGGTGAGGCATTATGTCGAAAAAATTTGGGGGAAATATCCTCTCAAGCTTGCACATGATAAAAATGATGTCATCTTGCATCTCCCTGAGGTCTGTTTTTTTAACTTCCCTGGTGCATAACTTCTGAAAGAATCTTGACAAGGCCACCAACGGCTCCACCACCTCTTTGGGCATGTACCCTCGAATGAAAATAGGGAAAAGGCGTTGAAGCAGTACATGGCAGTCATGACTCTTTAATCCGTACATCTTATTGTCCCGGAAGTTAACACACCTGCTTATATTTCCTGCATAGCCATAAGGATACCTGCATATATATAGATAAAGCCACATATATGGACCAATTATATTTCTCGCATATAACCATATATACTCCGCTAAAAATTTAAGGCCAAATTCCTACATAGCCATAAGAATATATACCTGACATTACTCAGCCACCGAAAAATTTCATGCTTATGCTTCGGCTTTACGGTGTACGGAGCTTGCGGCATTTTTCTCTTACCATCTCTTAACCACAAATGTTTCCGCACACCCATTGCTTTCAGATCAATGCGTGCCTTAGGGATGTCTTTTGTTTTCCCCTCCAAGTTAAGAACTGTGCCCACCACACTTTCACACACATTCTTCTCTATGTGCATGACATCTAGGTAATGTCTGATAGGCAACCTGGGCCAGTAGGGGAGTTCCCAGAATATGCTCTTGTGTGTCCAAAACTTATACCTTTCGGGCTTTTCTGGAATTGACGCCACTATGTCAGGATGATTGCTCAGCTGGCCAAAATCATATTCATTCAACACTTCCAAAATTTCTTCCCCTGTCCATCGCCTGGGTGCCACACCTGTTTCCACAGTCCCATCAAACGCGTCTGGATCCTGCCTAAATGGGTGATCATATGGAAGCCAACAACGGTGACGCATCTGAACAATTTTACTGCAATGAGGACTACAACAATCAACCGTCATGCACTCTGAACAAGCCCTGTAACCCCTGGTAACATTGCCCGACAACATACCGCGGGCAGGAAAATCACTGATGGTGCCAACAAGCATGGCATGCATCTGGAACATCTCGTTTTTGAACCTATCGTAAGTGGGGTGGCCACACTCACTCAGGTACTTAAGCTCCTCAATCAAAGGCCTCAAATACACATCGAGACACTTTCCTGGATAACCCGGGCCCGGAATTAACAGAGTGAGCATATTGTATTCCTTCTTCATGCACATCCATGGTGGAAGGTTGTACGGTACCAAAATAACTGGCCATATACTGTATTGAAGACTCATGTTGCCAAAAGGGTTGAATCCGTCAGATGAGAGCCCTAGCCAAACATTTCGGACCTCTGCTGCAAAATGATCAAACTCCCTGACCATGTGCTTCCAAGCCTCTCCGTCGGAAGGGTGTATAAGGGTGTCATCGTCAGGCAAGTTCCTCTCAGCCCACCATCTCATTGCCTCGGCCGTGAAAGCACACATGAACAACCGCTCCAGCCTATCAATAAGCGGGAAATATCGAAGTATCTTCACAGCTTTCTTGTTGCCTGCAGGAGTCAACTTATACCTTTCTGTAAAACATACCGGGCAGGCTTCAAGGTCTTCGAGATCTTTTCCCCAGAAGAGAATACAATCATATCTGCATGCATGGATTTTGATGTAGGAAAGCCCAAGATCTTTCAGGATATGTCGCACCTTATGATGTGTGGTAGGAAGACGATGACCGGGTGGCAGTAGCGAAGCAGTCCACTTCAACCAAGAATCAACAGCTTTGACAGACATTTTGTTCTCCATTTTGAGCTGCATCACTCCCATGACACTTTCAAGAACAGTCTTACTACAACCGTCGTACAACGGAGTCTGTTGCAATGCAATCAGGTTGTTGTACTTGTCCATACCGCTTGTGTTGACATGACCTCCAGGTAATGGTTCGACTGGCTCGATATGGGGGAAACCCTCAACGACGGGAGGGACATTTGGTGCTTCATCAGCGAATACACCGCTCTCATGAGGAAATATATCATTGATTAACATCGATGTTGGATCATAGGATGAACTGCCCCTCTCAGCAAAATCTCCATGATCATAGCGTGGACTAGCCCTCTCACCAAATTGTCCATGATCATGCGGACCCGCTACCGATGTTTCACCGTGATAAATCCAACAAGTGTACTTATCCCAAAACCCGTATTTACTCAGGTGCCTCTGGACTTTATCGATGGGAAATCGAAATCGATCGCTGAAACACTTACATTCTTTACACGGGCAATAATGAAGTGTAGTGTCTCCACAATTAGCCTTCACAAAATCCACAAAACTCCTAATTCCCTGGTGATATCTGACATCCCATCTTTCGAGGCTCATCCAACTCTTGTCCATCCTGAAAATTCTAACAATTTTACGTATTAGTTATATATATACACACACATTCACTACTAATAATCGACGTGATCTCTCAATTCAACTCTAATTAAATCAACACATGCATGCATATGTATATATATCGATCTAATCTCTGAATTCGATTCAGTACTCGATGATAGTATTCTCCTTTTTTCAATTCAAAACGTATTTGACTGGGTAGGAGGAGGCTCTGTTAAGCCTGGCTCCGATAACAATACGATAATACCAGTCATTGATTCAGACACAAGATTAACTACAACCTGTTTTCTCGTTTCGGTGACCGTACATCAACAACATTTCATATATATCTCACGAATTGGATTTGATCAACACACACACACATATATATATATACCACATATACGTATATATACACCTACGTACCTATATATATAGCTTCCCGAATGATCGAGTTTTCGACGCGCGCCTTAATTTTGACAATATACCGAATGATCGATTTCAGAGCGTACGTTTTCCTTCTTTCGATTTCTTTGGATTTTTTTCGCTCAAAATGATTGAATGATCGAGCTGCCCCATCCGGCATCAAATATAAGACACATTGCTGGCGACGGAGTAAGTCGCAGGAAATGAAGACATTACCGGCGACTTTACGCCGGAATCTCGCCGGTAATGTGGCCTAGACATTACCGGCGACTCCAACCGTCGCCGGCAATGTCTAGGGCACATTTCCGGCGAGATTCCGGCCGGAAAATCGCCGGTAATGTGCCCTAGACATTGCCGGCGACGGTTGGAGTCGCCGGTAATGTCTAGGGCACATTACCGGCGAGATTCCGGCCACATTACCGGCGACGGAGTAAGTCGCCGGTAATGATGGACATTACCGGCGACTTTTCCGGTCGCCGGCCTTGTTGGCCGGAATCTCGCCGGTGATGACTCATTTTCTTGTAGTGGAGGGAGAATCGAATGATATGAGGATAAGGATGAAAATGAGATGAGCGAGCGGAGAGGAAGCTAGAGACTCCGGCATGGACATTATATAATGCTTCACTTAGACGACACACCGACGCTGCGTCGTCGTCTAAGTTTCTACTTAGACGACGGATTGAGATAGTTTCCGTCGTCTAAGTGGTCACATAGATGACGGACTGCCTCTGCGTCGTCTCAGTGGTCACATAGACGACAGTGTGTCGGTGCGCCGTCTATTTGACCACTTGGATGACGGAAATACTTTTTCTATCTTCCAAGTGTGTCTTAGACGACACAACTTTTTTCCATTGTCTAAGAGCGTTTTTCTTGTAGTGATTATCCCTATAAATCAGGAATTGAGATAATATCTACTTTTACTCTAATTAAGACAAGACATACACAAGAATACCAGAAATATACTATCCTTCAAGAAACACGTAATTTCTTAGGCAAAGTTTATTTTACTTATATTTGGTTTGCCATTAATTAACTTTAGCCCACTACTTCTCTTTTTTATTTTAATTATTTTATTACATGTGGTATGCCATTAATTTCAGTTACTACCTAATTTTTCGATTTTATCGTTGTACTATTTTGAGTTTTCAATTTTAATCATTGTATCGGCCACTTAATTAAACTCAACATTTTCATCACTTTCGACTCCCCTTAGGTTTTATGCTACGTTTGAAATTGAAAAAGTGATCTGATAGTACAATGATCAATTTAGATAGTGAAATTATCAAATTGAAGATATGAAGTAGTGAAATGATGTTCAACCCAAATTTCAGGTTTACTTAAGAGACGGAGTAATGGAAGCACATGTACAATGAACAGAAACAGATTTACTTGAGAGCTAGCTTCAAGTAGCTCGATCACACAAAACTCACACAATCAATCACACACGTACATTACTTGTTTTAATTGAATTACGTACAGACATACATCATGATCTATGACAAACATCGATCTTTTATTTATACGTACGTTCTCGCATGAAACTGATAAAGGCAAGAACGTACCCATTATTTAGCATGCACGATCGATCGTCAATCAAGTGCTCAGGTGAGAACAAATGTCTGTGGTCATTTCCACTGCGAACTGGAGCAGAGTGTGTGGGTCTTCGACATCGCCATGCACCTTCTCATATTCATAAGTCCAGTGCACCATGGAACCTTCACCTTCAGCTTTCGGGGAGGCTTGAATGGTCATCTTGAAGCTGTTGTAATGCTGCAAAAGGTCTCCTTCCAGCACCTTCAGAGTTATCGACTTGTTCTCGTTGTCGATGGCCTCAAACAAATGCGTGATAACTTTAGCTTTCCCCTCTGCGCGGCGCCCATGCACGAATCAATACATTTGAGCATTGTGAAACAATAAGGACTAGCACATTAATACCACATATAAAACCCGGCCCAAAACATGCATGCATTGATAAGAAAAACTAATTACCGTGGATATAATTCCAGTGGACAACACAACCCACAGCTCCCCATTCACCTTCACGAAGATTGCAACCGGTGACCTTGTCAGAGCTGATGGTTGTAAGATGGTGTGGTCGCGTAGTCCAGAACTCGTGGAACTTCTCTGCAGAAGCCTTGATTTCAACATCAGTCTCCAACTTGCCATAATCAGAAGACATTTTCTCAAGAACACAATTCAACAAGAAATTAAGAAATAGCTTCGCTAACTAGTGCTGCTGTGCAGGTGTTGGTTGTAGTTCAGGAAAGTACTCGGGCCATGTACGCTTTTATAGAAAACTATAGCCCCGATCATATTACATCCCATGCATGTGTTGTCGGTGAAGAGATATACGAATACATACCTCATTATTGAAAGCTAACTTGTATAGTATATAGTATTGTTATTATTGATTATATCCATCCAATTATCGATCAAATTGTCAAAGATATGACAGAGTATATTGTTGTGATCAGCATGCCATCTAAAACTGATCGACTTGCACGAAAGAGGAAAATTAAGTTCTTTTGATCCTGACCGCTAGCATGCAGTATGCAGTGATGCAGTTGCATGCTATATTAACTATGGGCCCTTGATTATTGTTTCAGATACTCTGACATTCAAGAATAGATACACCTTATCTTTTTAATTATGTCATACTATAGTACTATATATTCTTACAAAATGAGGCCAAAACAAGCTAGCTGTAACGAATAATGAATATTATAACCGAGTACTATATATTCTTACAAAATGAGGCCAACACAAGCTAGCTGTAACGAATAATGAATATTATAACCGAGCTTAATAAATCACGCATTATCGTGTTGCCAATACTGTCAATTTTATAAGATGGGGCGACGGTAGTTATCTTTTGCGAAGAGTTCTATGTTCCTTGTGATGGGGCGAAAATTTCGTCTTCGTCTCTATTGGATTGCAAAAGCGAATGCAAAGAAGTTTACAGAGAGCAGACCAAGAATACGGCAGGTATGAGATGTACGTGAGGGTTATGTACCGGTGTCCGTGACGCGATACAATTCAAAATGAGGAAGTCGCACACTACAAAAAAGAAGCAACAAACCAACAATGAGTAGAATATCGCTCATAGTATTGACGTACAGGTTTATACAATTTTTCTGCAATGGCATCTCTCTAATCATCTAATCTAATATCTCATGAGTTTTTATCATGAATTGTAGCTCATAGATTTTTCACTTCAATACCTCATTTTTTAAAATTTATTTCGATACCTCACATTCAAATATCTACCTACGATCAATACATGCCGTTAATAACAGCGTTAACTTATTAAAAAATTATTGAAAAATGTTAATTTGTTAAAAGAAAAAAAATAGAAAAATAATTAAAAAACAAAAACTAGAAAAAAAACAATAGAAATTTAAAATTTATCCCATAAAATTGTAGGGGTAGTGGCTGCGTAAAAGGCTTCAGCCTCTAAGAACATTGTTAAATTTTGTATCAAGTGATCCTAGGTAGAGATTTGAATGTGAGGTACCGAAGTTATAGTTTTCAAAAGTGAAATACCGAAGTGATGAATGATCAATTTGTAAGGTACCATTGGCGATAATTCCTCTAAATTCATCTAATTCTATAATGTGAGAAGAAAACCCCTAGAAGGTTTCGACATTATTCT
The DNA here is from genome assembly GCA_946800695.1 of Geum urbanum. Classification (NCBI taxonomy): domain Eukaryota; kingdom Viridiplantae; phylum Streptophyta; class Magnoliopsida; order Rosales; family Rosaceae; genus Geum; species Geum urbanum. The sequence goes on along the minus strand of OX326998.1, from coordinate 67,511,041 downwards.
CCCTTCCAACCATAGTGACGCATCTTTTGGGCATGTCAATCTTCGTCTGTTAGCGACTGAGGTTAGGGTCTAGGCTTCGGCCTTGTCTCTGTTGTGTGGGCTTGCTACTGGACAAGGCAGTAGAGGCCTAGACAACTATTTCAAGCGTCGATCGGGTTCTAGATGTAAATCGTCTCAATGATGAGTTTGGTGATAAAACTGTCTCTTGGCAATAGCAAAGTTTTAGGGCTCTCTTATGTGGTTTTCATTTATTAGTTGTCGCTAGTTTGGGTGACTGCAACGTATCAAGGTTTTTTCCGGTCGGGAGAGTTGGGTATCTATTGAATTGTTGAGAATTATGGTAAGCAGATAGTCCTTATTTGTATAAGATTCTACTTAGGTATTATTCTTTAATTATGATACTACTCTGTACATAGTGACATAGGGTTGAATGAAAGCACCACATACATTACATCACATTGCACACCAATATTGTGATTATATTCCACACCAATATACTTTTCTAGTTGATATCAGAGCAAATCCTTAGACTTGCACACCATACCCACATCTCCTTCGAAAGAAGAGGTGTGGGTGTTGCACACCACCACATCCCAAATTAAAATTTTCGCTGCAAATTTACATCCTCGATGTATGGAAGATGATGGCACACCCACACGTATACCACACCCAAGTTCTAAGACTTGCACAAGCACATGCACACCTTCTTCTTGGCATCATCACAAACGATGACACATGCACACCCCACTCTTCAACACACACACTAGCATCATCAACAACAACACTCGCACTTACACCGGAAATACCATCAACATTATTAGATCCGCACAACTGAGTATGTCAACTCAAATAAACAAGAATCTAACTATTTGAAACGCAAAGTAATTTGACTACGTAAGTAATCAAATCAGAACTGCTATGGTGCCTAGACGACATCGAGCAATGACAACACCCACCCTCCATCAATTACACAAAAAATGCAACCATATATCACTAAGATGAATATGGAAAGCATACCTATATGATCGGGAAACATTATCCTAAGTAAAATTACTTCAGAATAAAACTTACCTTAACTACAGAATATGTAGAATGAATGATATGAACTACATGAAGATAAGAAGATGATTTGATCAAACATGATTATGAAAGGCATAAGTCATGGGTTTGACAAACAACTGAATCATGTCTAATTTAAGAAACTAGTTTAATGCTATTTATATCTGGCTCATAAATGTAAAATAATTTGTGGGTATCGAATTCAAAATAAAAGAGGAAATGTCAATGGAAATTGATTCATAAAATTAAATATGGCTCCAGTAATGAGGAAACTAAAATATATCTAAAATATATATGTTTAGTAATATTTAAAATCATCTCAATTAGGTAAGGGCACTTTGTCCGGGAGAAATATTTAAATTTTACCTCAAGATTAGGAAGTTGTAGATATGGCATGGAAACAAATTTAATGCAATAGCTGACTCATAGGACTGGGATTAAAAAAATCAAATGGACAGGACTAAAATTAACATAGAAAATGATATCAGGACTTAGTATGATGGAACATTGAAACTGTTTATTTGGTGAGTTGGCATACAACTTCAGTTTTTAACAAAAAATTATAACTTTAAAACTAATTTCTCTCTCCTCATTTGTTAAATATAACTTGAGTTTTTAACAAAAAGTTATATATTACTTAACTATAGCATACCTTTTGGAGCAAAAAATTTAGCCAAAAAGTAGTTAAAACTTAAAAAAAAAAGGGGGTATCTATCGGAGATGCTCAACTTCTACACTACTAGAATAAGTACTATAGTTGACGACTTTTGGAAAAACAGCCCGACAACTTGTTAAGTCGTCGGGTATAGGTCACTTTAACCAACAACACAATTAAGTCATCAGGTATAGTCAAAACTATACCTGACGACTATAGTCCTTGGCTATGATACTATACCTGATGGCCACCCCCTAAGTCGTCGAGTATGGTTATGCAACTATATCCGATGGCCGGGTATAGCCGACAACTTTAATGAAGTCGTCTGCTATAGTTCCTTTTATACAGATCTGTGCAGCAGCTTGACCATTTGAAAAGAAATTGCCCAAAAAAATCTCAAAACGCTCTTAAATCGTGGGTGTCGTCGGAAGCAGTCCAAAAAGAGTTTGTGATACTCTCCCGCTATACATATGGCTAGGTATGTATGTATATATGTGTGTTAATTAATATTGTTGATTTAAAGTTGATTAATGTTGATTATATATATAGATATGAATGAATGTGAAGATTTTGAGTTAATTGTTGTGTTTTTAGTTGAGTTGAATTGATTTTGAGTGAATTGTTCATATATATATATATGCATGTGTGTTAATTTATAATTAAGAATATATAGAAGAATTAATGTAATTAATTTGAGTTGTTAATTTGTGTTGATATTGTTGATGTTGAGGTGATTAATGTTGATTTTGAGTTGTTTTGTAGTTGAGTTGAGTTGATTTTGAGTTGATTCAATGAAATTATGTATATAAGTATGTGAATTATTGATATATACAGTGTTAAAAAAACGGTAATCGGACACGAATCGTTATGGTACTGATTATTGTGTAACCGATTACTCGGTGATTAATCGGGATTAATCGGAATCGGTATTTTTTTTATCTATTAAATAATATTATAATTAGTAATATATTAAAAAATATCTAAAAGATCATTAGCATCTTCAATGATACCCTATTTCACAAATAAAGTCAAATTTTAACTTTTCTTACGTAAAATATCACTCCAACGCGTACGGGTACCCTAAAGCAAAGTTAAATGTAACTTTGAGTTAAATTTTGAAATTATATTTATCAAAAGTGGGGAGAGAAAATGACTTGAAGTCATATTCTCCATCTTTCAGTTTTTATTGTTTTAACGTTCAATTTAGTCTAATTTAATTTTTAAGTAATTTTTTTTACTATCTCACAAGTTATATATATAGTCTAACTATATTTAACTTTTAGACAATTTTAACTTTAAAATTTAAAACTCCATCATTGGAGAAGGTAAAATGATTAAGTAAAAAAAAATGTTAGGAAAGTGATCAAAATTGAACACATAGTTTAATATTAAAATAATAAACATAAGAGAATGCATTTCAAATAAGAAAATCACTCCATGCCAAATCTTCCTTGAAAAAATAAAATTGGGTTTTGGGTTGTTATTTTTAAATTTTGATTTCTCATTAAAAAAAATATCTGGCTGTGTAAGCAGTGTAACACACTGATTAATCGCTGAATCGGCCGATTAATCGGTCTCCACACAGTTCACTGTGTAGGGGGCCGTTCAGGCCTTAATCTATGCAGTTTCTTACCGATTACCGATTACACACCGATTAATCGACTGTGTAGACTGTGTTTTCGAACACTGGATATATATATATGTGTGTGTGTGTGTGTGTGTGTGTGTGTGTGTGTGTGTGTGTGTGTGTGTGTGTGTGTGTGTGTGTGTGTGTGTGTGTGTGTGTGTGTGTGTGTGTGTGTGTGTGTGTGTGTGTGTGTGTGTGTGTGTGTGTGTGTGTGTGTGTGTGTGTGTGTGTGTGTTAATTTGTAATTAAGAATAGAAGAATTAATGTAATTAACTTGTGTGTTAAAGAGATTATAGATATATATAATATTGAATTTTTAATTAGTGCATGTATATATTAATTTATGTATATACAGTAGGAATTTTGAGGATGGATAAGAGTTGGATTTTTCTTCCAAAATGGGATCGAAGATATGACGTTGGAATGTGAAATTTTATGGAATATGTGAAGTGTAATGCTAACGAGAATACAATTCATTATTGTCCTTGTACACAATGTCAGTGTCGCAGTGATTTGGTCGTTTTCCCGTTAATATAGTATGGGAGCACCTGAAGAAAAATATGTTTTGGGATAAGTACACATGTTGGATTTATCACGGTCAAACATCATCAGCGGGTCTGCATGATCATGGGCAATTTTTTGAGAGGACCAGTACATCTAATGATCTAACAACGAGGTAGCTCAACGATGTGTTTCCTTATGAGAGTGGTGTATATGCTCAAATACAAGATATCTTTGTCGACGTTGAGGGCTTCCCTTTTATTGAGCTAGTCCAGCAATTACCCAGAGCTAGTCCAGCAACGTTGTATAACGGGGGTAAGAAGACTGTTCTTAAAATGGTCATGGGAATAATGAAGATCAAAGTGGAGAACAAATTGAGTGTCAAGGCTATTGATGCTTATCTGGAGTTGACAGCTTCGGCGCTACCCCCTGGTCACCGTCTCCCTACCACTCATCGTAAGGTACGACATATCCTAAAACATCTTGGTCTTACCTACATCAAAATCCATGCATGCAGATATGATTGTGTTCTCTTCTAAGGTGAAGATGCTGAAGGGAATGATCTTGAAAACCTTGATGCATGTCCGGTATGTCACACCGATAGGTATAAGTTGACTTATGCAGGGAATAAGAAAGTTGTAAAGGTACTTCGGTATTTTCAGTTGATTGATAAGCTGGAACGATTTGTTCATGTCTGCACACACGGCCAAAGCTATGAGATAGCACGCAGAGAAGGATTTGCCTGACGATGATACCCTCATACACCCTGCAGACGGAGAGGCTTGGAAGCACATGGTTAGGGATTTTTCTCATTTTGCATCAGATGTCCGAAATATTTGGTTCGGGCTCTCATCTGACGGATTCAACCCTTTTGGCAGCATGAGTCTTCAATATAGTATATGGCCAGTTATTTTGGTACCATACAACCTTTCTCCATGGATGTGCATGAAGAAGGAATACAATATGCTAACTATGTTAATTCTAAGGCTGGGTTATCCAGAAAAGTGTCTCGATGTGTATAAAAGGTACAATCTTAAGAGTAAAGTACAGAAAAGGGTAGGCTTACCGAGTGAGAAGCCCTTAAGCTTGGAGGACTCCGGCTTAGACGAAGAGAACGGAGGATCGGTGGACCTCATCCTCTTGAGAGGAGGAGATGAAGGAGGAACGGTGTTCGCAGCAACAATAGCAACGGTGGTGGTGGTAGTAGTAGTAGATTTAATGGTAGGCCTCCTTGAGCTCTACGGTCTGGACCGGAGTTTGGGCCTTGTCCTTGAGCAGCTCGACGGTCTTCACTAGCTTTCGCTTCCTGGGTTTGGAGGCCTCCCCCTGCTCGGTTAGAGCTTGGACATGTAAAGGCTTAGGGGTGGAGGCTCCTTTCTTGTGGACCTGAGGAGCTCGGGGAACCTCGACTAGCTCTTGGCAATTCTCATGCTGGAGAGGCGCGATGCCCTTCAGACCTCCAGGGCGGAGGTGCTCCTTGCTCCACAACCATCTGCATTTGTGGTACTTGGTGGGAATGGCAAGGGCATCATCCACCAAGTCACGGCGGAAGTCAACGGCCCTGGTCAGCTCCTCTGGCAGCTTGGGAAGGCGGTTGATAGTGGTGGGAACCTTGAAACTAGCTTCCTGGCCAAGCTTCTCCCAATCTCCAAAGACGAGGATGAGGTCTTCTTCCAGTCTTTGGGGAAGTAAGGGGGATCAACCAGTAATGAATCATTGATGTACATAATCCATTGGAAAAGGTAGAATTGGTTCACTGGGGTGGGCTTGACCTGGAAAAGGAGCTTGAACTCTGACAGGCCCATACAGCAATCGAACCACCTATTGAGCCTATCGAAGCAGGCCAGACAACGAAAGCTATCTGGGCACCATTGCTCTACAGTGATGCCATAGAGCTCCAGAGCAGCACAGATGAAGGTCGGGATTGGGAAGGAAAACCCATAGACGATCTGGAAAGGATGGATAAGAAGACCCGAACCATGAGCTCTCTCGAGCTCCGATACTCTTGCCTCGTCTAGGGCGAGAGTAAACTAGAAATTGTCGTTGTCCCCCTGGTGGAAATATTGGATGAAGGAGGCCAGGGCCTCGACATAATCGAACTTCAAGGCTGAGGGGTAGAGCTCTTCATGAGCCTTCTTGGACACAGCCTTGGCGATACACGGCTGAAGTCGATCGACCTCAACCTCCAAAACATGAGGCTAGATAACTTCGACCTCCTCCACTTTTAAGGTAGTGGGGGAGGAGGGATCTTGAACTACCTCAATGGTCCCGATTTGGTTTGGAGGCAGCCGGTTGGGATTGCATAATGGGCACGGCAGTAGCAAGCAGATTGGAAATGTCGATCTGTTCGATGACATTAGGGTCCTGGAGAATTGTGATGTTATGACCGATGATCTCATCGAGGATAGGAAAGGAAGTGTTGTTAGAATCCATAAAAGCTTTCTGGGTTTTCAAACGATTGGGAGTTTTCTGGATTTTTTGGGAAGAGAAAGCTTGAAGCTTTGAGGATGCAGAGAGGGTTTTCTGGGCTCGGTAAGAAGATTGAGTAAGTGAGAGAATGTAAAAAATGGAAGAAAATAAGGATTTTGATTTATATATGGTGAAGAGGTATGAGGTGAAGAGGAGTGACCGTCTGAGGAGAGAGATGGTTTCAGATTATAAGGGATGTGATTGGGTTTGAAAAGAGGTGGGAATGGAAAGGGTTTCGTTCGTTGGGAAGAGACGTGATGGCTAACGAGATTTGATGACGCATGGATTATGATGAAGGTGGCACAGTGGAGGCACATGTTTGAGGTTTCGTGCACAACAAGATGGGAAAGGTGAAGAGCTTTTCGAAAACCGAAGCCATACTTGGACGAACAGCAGCGAGAGGCCAACACGTGTCAAACCTCACACTATTGTTGGGGTATTTGTGGGAGTCGGTTTTGGCCACCTGAGCTGGGGAAAGATGAGCTTAGATGACCCGATTCAGGGTGAGGTCCGATAATGCCAGAAATGGGTCTGGACTTGGACAACTAGGGTTTGATTAAGGAACGAATTATCTAGAGGTTTCTAAAGGTGTCTAGAACATTGTAGAGGCTTCTGGAATGTTCGATGGCATGACAATCTCAAGGTAAGATCAGACCTCAAGGAGGCTTGGCAATCTGACCATGAGTGACTATTTGATCAGACCTCGGGGGGATTGGCAGAATCTTAGGGGAATAAGGTAAGATTTAAGGTATATCCGAGGGAATTATACCAGAGAGCTTGTGGTAATCATAAGATTTGATTGGCCCTGGATATGGAGATTCATTCCTTAATGAGTTTCTCCTTTCCTAATAGAAAGTAATCTGGTTTGATGAGGACTATGCTTAGACCTAGCACGATCTCTATATATAGACCATCCATACATGGTCTCAGGTAACGTTACTCTGCCCTAATCACTACTCTATTCTGAAGATAAAATTTTGACTTAAGCTTCAGAGGGTCTAAGCACGGTACCACATCATGATCCGACTTGTTTTATAGGTTCACGAAGATCTAAACCAGTGGGGACAAATCTGCTCTCACAGTCCCTTCTTTAAAATTGTGGAGATTGGATGAAAGCCTACAGCAATTTGCTGTTTACATGATGTCACAAGTCGATCTGTCGAGGGAAGCTGCACATTTGAGTCGTTTTAGCTATAATTTCCGAAGATCCAAAGATGTCTCATTTCCTAGGCCTCTATATCCCCTGGTGCACCCATCTGTTTTAATCGAAACATATGAACAGGGTGAAAGTGTTCAGCACTATGTTGACAAACTTGAAGGCAATGAACCAATAAAAAATGCCCTCGCTCACATTGGGACCCATGCCCTGTTAAAGATGCTTCTGGTAAATTCATTGTGTAACTTCCTTTGGTCTGTATTTGTTCTTCATCATTGTGAGTTTGTGATCCATGTCTTCTATGAACCATTGTTCACACTGCATGTATATTGATATGTTCTTTATCCTGTTCAAGAAGAGGAAAATAAATATTTACAGTTAAAGCTGAAAGTGAAGCTAAAAAAAATAGCCTGGCTTTTATGATTTGATGGTACATTAATACTGATCTGTCTAGGCCATGTATTTTAAAATTTTGTTTTGGAGATTATTACTACTCTTATTAATATATGTTACATTGAAGTAACTTGAGTTGAAAGTTCTTTTCTTTCGTTTTGTTCGTTGAGATAATAATATTTATATTTTTCTCTTTTCAGGTAGATAATTTTATCCATGCTGACATGCATCCTGGAAATATTCTTGTCAGAGTAACTCGCAAGTTACCAAGTAAACAACCCTTTAAGTTGAGACCCCATGTTGTATTCCTTGATGTGGGCATGACTGCTGAACCTTCCAAGAGAGATAGACATAATTTAGTGGAGTTTTTTAAGGCTGTATCCCTACGAGATGGTCGAACTGTTGCAGAGTGCACGCTTAGATTATCTGGACAGCAGAAGTGCCCAAATCCTGGTGCTTTTGTTGATGTAGGTTTGTTTTTTTCTATTCATAGTTAAGACTTCCCCCACTTTCACACTTTTGTCTTCTCCAATTTATCCTGGTTTTAAACTCAAAACAAGAAAAGGTGCTCATACAGTCTCTAATGCAGTGGTCTTTATCACATTTTTATCATCAATGTTTCCAAAATATTAGATCATAATTGATAAGCTGTTGACACTCCTAACTCTCACTCTTAAAGTATAATGCACCCAAGCTCTATAGCACAGATGCATATCCTCCGAGTTCCCCACCTACCCAGACACACAATATGGTCACTAGTTCCGAGTTTCCTATGATACGTAAAAAAATTTGGGAAAAGAACTTACTTGGTGAGATATTGGTGCTCGATTTTTTATTCTAGGAAGGATGGATTCAGTAAACATTGCAAGTAAGAATGAATGGTGATGGTTTCCATTTTCCGTAGGATTGGGGGGATGTGAAGATTCTGTTCCACCTTTTGTGTGCTGATATTAATTTTATTTCTGAAGTACTTGGGCTCAATACGTTTCAATATGTAATATGAAAATGTGATGAATTTCTATAATCTTGATCAAGGAATCTAAGTCATTATCGACTTAAATAGAATTACTGCTTATGATTCGGCGTATGTTTTGCTGTACTTGTAGCTATTTTCTTTTGGGGGTGTTGAGTCTAGTTTAATATATGTCTTGTCCTCAGTAATGTCCTTTAAGTCCTCCAATTTTCCTTGTCATCCCAAATTGGGAATATTTGTTGCTCTGTTTTTGTTTTTCTATCAAAAGTGGGTTAAGATAGATCACAGTCACTATTTCTTCTTCTATGGGAACAACTTGATGATGTAATTTCTTTAACAGGAAGTGGGTAAATCTTTCGAGTCGTGGGACTCGCCAGAAGGTGACATCATACATCCCGGTGACTGCATACAGCAATTGCTTGAGCAGGTCAGGCGGCACAAAGTCAAGATAGATGGCAATGTTTGCACAGTAATTGTAACCACTTTGGTTCTTGAGGTAATGCGTTGCTTTCTTCCAACATTTACATAGTAGTTAAACATCTTGACACCATGACTTGGTATGAAACCCAATACCTGGACGAGATCAGCTTTCTTTGTAGTATACTAAGGAGAACATAATGATAGTACTTGGTAGGCTATGACAAGGTTTTTTTTTTTACTTTTTGGCAGAGGCCATGGCCTGTTTAAACATGTCATATAGAATGCTTGTCTTGGGGCAAAAAAAATAAAGATAAAAGAAAATATTGTAAATTCATTCATTGTGATCTCCACTGTCGTTTGTCCTCTCCATATTTGTTGTAGTTGTGTGGGTGCCTTGTATCTATATGTTTATTCTGTTATATAAGTTTTAAATTCAACACTACTACTTCGTATATAATAACACTTCAGAAATTTCTTTGGCAAGTTGAAGCTCTTTTGTTGTCATGTTTGAAATATTTGTATTAAGCATCCAACATTGTTTTCCAGTATATTGTTCGACTGTTAGAAGGATACTGTTTTGTTTTTATTGTACTGAAGTCAACCAAAGGTTGGAAGGATACCTTGTTTACCTTATACTGATTGTCTCGTTTCCTGCACTCATTTGCTTCACTAGTAATCCAAGTAGTAACACATGTTCCTCTGAACATAGCCAAGCAAACAGTTTAGTAGGTGAATATCCTTATATTAATATGCATATAAATCAGGAGGATAGTTTTTGCTGCTCCACATCATATGTTATTCCTGCTTCTTTTTTGCAGAGATAAAAATGTTAAGAATGTATGTAGCCACCTTATGACAATCAAAATCTACCTGAACGTAGTTGTTACATTTTATGTAGGGGTGGCAGCGAAAGCTTGATCCAGAATACGATGTGATGCATACATTACGGACATTGCTTTTCAAGGCAGACTGGGCAGAGTACCTCTCTTATACCGTTGAAGGACTTATGGCCCCATGAAGTATCATCTAAATCCTTCTCTCTTTTGGATGATTGGGGGTGCTAAGACCCAATAGTGTTTACTGTTCCTTACTCGTTTACACGTGTACACAAAAAATGCACAAGGAAGCTGCTGCTGATTTTCCCCTCACAATTTTGAAACAGAAACCAGAATGATATACGTTGTACCTAGAGAAATAAAAGATATCCTCTTGTTTTGTGTTCTTTTTTTGCGGTACATGTTTTCCGACACCATTTCATACTAAACATATAGGCTAATATACATTTGATGATTAATTTAGCATAAATCCTTTTCGTGTTGCTAGTCTTCCTCCCCAACCATTATACGATGAAGGGGTACTTCTACTCGGATTTTTTTATATCTCATTCAATAATTGATACCGAGAAAAACAACAATGCGGATGCAATGAGCAGTTAGTACCGAGTACAGAACTTTTCTTATCATTAAAAACAGTAAGGTCCTGCATATTTGTTTGGGAACTTCCTTTTGTAACAAAATGAAAGAGGAACAATTGAGTTAAGGTCAACTAATCTGAATGATGGAAACATCGGCATAGAAAAATATGCTCCAAAACCGAGCCCTACAAGAGACCAAGTGCACAGCGGCAGATTGATTCTTCAGGTTCCTCAAAATTGTGCACTGCTTTCCACTTCTCATTATCTCTTAACTAATCTCCCAAACTCAAATAAGGGCTCAACTGTTTAGTCTCTCAAAGAAATAAAGATAACCCATGTCCTTGGGGGGATTAACGGAAGCTCCAACCTTTGCATCATTGAAAATAACCCATCTACCATCTTTATATATGTGTGCGACATAGTGGCCACATAAAGTAGAGGTGCCAATGTGGCTTACGATTCCAATGAGTCTATATCCTGCACAAAGCCAAATGCGTAATCCATTAGCAAATGCATGGTATCACACACCACACATTCATATCATGTGTTGCTAAAAACAAGGAAAAAGGTATAAGATACTAACTCCCTCCTCCATCAGGCAGTCCAGCATCAGCTGCAGATGTAGTTTCTGATGTCGTTGCATCCATATCAGTTGAGACAGAAGCACCGGGATTATTGAATATCCAATCTGTGGCTTTCTCAATGTCACCACCCTGTAAAGTAAAAGTAACAGCTTTAGGGTAGATGTGCATTAGAGATTGAAAAAAAAAACAATCACCCATTCAACTAAAATCTTCAATAGTAACTCGGTACAATTCTGAGGAAATCAAGTAGAAAAGATGAAAGAAGAAGAAAACACTGCAAACAAATCCTACCGATGATTTCAAAGCAGCACGAGCAATATCTTCTTGAAAACCAAATGAAATCAACATATCAACTTTAGATTGGTCAACCACAACTTGTTCGCCTTGAGAAATAGGAGCATCTATATCTGCAAAAAAAGTGTATCATTACACCATGGAAAATTAAGGTAAATGACACAGCTGAATAGCTCACTCTTGCTTTCAAAACACTCCAGAGTTCTTACCTGGATCTTCCATGTGAGAAAGTAACCAATTCATTGCCTCTTCTACTCCGGCATTTGAGGTATTAATAGCAGCTTTCTGACAGTGAAGATGACTGAAGCCCATTGAAACGAGTTGGGTAACAATATTCTCGTCGGCCACAGGTTTAGCCGTTTCCTCCTCTTCTCCAGGTACTGAAGAGCATTGTACAGATGTTATACAAGAGAACCAGAATAAATCATCTCCAACTAATAAATGGGTAAGTAGTCTTGGACAATGGCATAGAAGACCAGAACTATAAAAGAAGTCTCTAATGATAATGAAAGCAGCTTAAAAATCATGTAAAATGAGATTAACGCAATTAGATGTACAAATATCTTTAAATCTCTATATTTTGAATGGGAGTTCATGACTAGAAATAAAAGGTTTTAGCTTAAGAGTGATATTAGCCTGCTTTAACATTTAAGCAAAAAGGTACCTTAATCTCTTACAGGGATAGATCAGCTGTGCCCAGTAACAAGCATATTAACTTTACGAGTTCCGATTATAAAATTCAGAAGGATATTAGGAAAAGAAAAACCAAATACATACCACTCTCTGGCAGAAGCTCTTCCCCATGTTGAAGTCCCTTACTGCGCAGGTGACTAATATCTATGATATCAGGAACATCTATGTACACATCTGCACACAGATAATCAGACATTCAGATGTGAAGAAATTCTTGATATATATAAAAAAGAAACTTAGAAAGCCAGGAGAAATACCAAGCTTTTTTGGCACCCAGCCTGCCTCCATTACGAATTTTCGCATGTGCAACAACAAATAATCAGGGAATGAAGTCAGACCAGCACTCCTGCAAGATATAAGAAAAGGGTCAAAAATCGAACCAAGTAATTTTTGGAGAAACACAAACACCACTTCCAAGTATATAATAAACACCAATTTTCCAAGAAGAGTTTAGAATAGAAAATAGAAGTTAATGGTTTACTGTTGAAAATATGTGAGGACAGATGCCAAACTAACAAAAACCTAACCAAATTTCTACATCCAAAATTGGGGGACAGTTAGCAACATGGTTTTCTTTTAAGGTTTATGCATGCCAATACCAAACCTTAGTGATTATTGTCATTTTAAACAAACAATGCAGTATGAAAATAAGGAGAAAAAAATCCAGAAGTCATGAGAAAATAACTGGAAAGCTTACTTCCTGGCTGTTGTCTTAGCCTTCAAGGCAGTGCTATAAAAATCCTGAATCTCTTCTGGTGCGGAGAAGCTCGCAAGGCACGCTTCTAGAGGGACCCTTGGGCGTACAATTTCGTCATTAGATCTGGTAGAAATTCGCACACTTAGCGATTGCTAATTGCTACAATGGTGATCATGGGAGATAAACAATGGTGTAACTATTTGAACTTACACTTCCTTGCCTTCCGAAATCAATTTGTCTTTCAGTTTCTGAAATGCTGCAAGCTCTTCTGCATTTTTCCAATAAAAAGCACTTAAAAGATCAGTTTAGACTGAATTTAAACCACGATGACAACTTAAGACACTGCCCCTAAGGCACTCGCCTTTATTAGTAGCTTCATGTAGTGGGATGTTTAAGGAAAGAATGTAATCCAGCCTTCTGTTGTAAGCAACTTTTCCGGATGAGCAGAGAATACGATCCTCAATACCAAACTTGAAACTTCTTGCAGGATCGGTTTCAGGCTTCCCAGCATGAGCCCATTCAACTTGGTCAAGAAAGTGTAAGAAGAACTCCAAGGCATCCTAGACAAGATAATGGTTTTAAAGTATTCAGATTAATCATTAAACAAAAATAATGACGACGGGTAAAACTAATATATACAAGAGATTTCACGAGACGGGTAAAACTAATATATACAGGAGATTTCATGAGATTGCATATCTAGTAGCACACAGGTATTGCATATGCTAGATACAAAAACAGTAGGAAATCCCCTCATCTATGTTCTACAGTCTATAAGACAACCTAACATTTTTAGAAAAGTCAGTTTCTGTCAAAATTGAAATTTTATGAGATGATGAATGTACCTGTTGTCTCATGGATGAAAATTCAGGATGACTGGCAGCTATAACCGCCTTAAACATACGAGGGGGTATCCCATCCTGTCTCTAATATTTGTAGAAGGTGGTAAAAACAAAAGACTATCAGAACAAATCAAAAGAAATCATCATTATCTTTCCTGAATATCCCAAGGAATTTTTTTTTCTTTTGTTGAGTAAATAAGATGCGGAAAATCATACAGGAACAAGCTAATAGATAGATTAGTAACTTGTACACAATTGTCACATCAATACTTGAGATAAAGTAAAAAATAGGATGTTAATCTTGAAGCTTACTGAATTTGTTGTAGGGGTTATTGCATTTGTCTGATCCTTTTCCTGGATAATATAAACAATGTAAGTCAACTAGTAAATAGTAGCAGAAATTGTCAACAGAAAGAAATGATTCTACTATAGCAAACCTACCTCTCTTACAGGAACAGAGTATTTACCAGATAGCAAACCATGTGCCAGCTTTGTCCTGCCATAGGACAAGAAAGCTTTTACATACACACATCCAACTATAATATGCAATCATCAAGATAGGAAGAGCCAGAGTGAGAAGAGAGTATTGGTCGAAGTAAAAGCACAGAAATATACTGTACCCGCAATTCATACAAGTATAGAGATTTTATTCACAGATAGCAATATTGGTCACAAGACTCCCAACTAACAAGGAATAGCAATACAAAATCCCATAAGAGCACAGATGGTAACACATAATAAACTATATCAAGAATCTTCCAACTACTTACAGCTGCATGTTCAGATCTACAGTAGGATCAGCTGGAGCCTTCACAAATGCTGATTTCAAACTTTGATTCTTGTAGTATCTGAGAAAATATAATAACTATTAACAAGCATGATTTCCTATAATGGTCTTTTTGACTATCTGTTCAAATGAATGTTAACTTGAACTAAACTTGTACGAGCTAAACTAACCTGGAACAGAAAGAGTGTGTTGAGAAGACAACTTGCATAGTCGCTGCCATATAGCAGCTGTAAGAAAATAAATTGAGATTAATATGAGATTATGAACATTGAAATTTCTGTCTTCAGTAGCACTCAAGCAGCTACCTGTTTCCAAGATTGACAAGACCAGTGTAACCAGGTCCAAATATTGGTTCAACTTCCTGTCCACTCTCTTGAATTCGGTTCCAGTCAAAATTGGTATTCTGGTCAAGCTCTCTTTCAGCAGTTGTCATCTCCGTCTGGAAATAAGATACTTTATTTCATCAATACCCGACTATGGAAGAGTTTACTCATTTTAACTAAAAGAGAAAACTCAACGACTTGCTGAAGCAATAAAGTTCCAGAAACTATTTTTTATTTGTCCACGTGTAAAATCGTAACTGTATTGAAATTGTATAAATCACCCCCAATAATTTTTTTAGAACTGAAACAATATTTCATGCCATATATTATGTAATGCTTCACAACCAGCATTAGAAGGGGAAACTACTAGTAGCCCAGCTAGCAGTTCAATTATAATAGAAAAATAATTAAACAATCTGCAAAACGAAAGAAATCACAACTAACCTTCTGTAATGATGAGAAATTAATACCAAAAAATTGTAGATGCTGCGCCAAATGTGGATCTAAAACACTTTCATCCTCTGGATAAGAGAAAACATCTGAGCTGCCACAACATGTTATTCATGATTAGTAATCCATACATGTAAGTGATGTAACACTCATTTCTCCAAACACCGTATTTGGATTATTAAGCTATTAAGTCATTTGCCAGGACTTCTCAAATTAACACTAAGCTAAAATTGTGCCATAATATCAGCATACAAATTAATTAATTTACCAAGTGAAAAACACAAACATGTGAATATAGTCAGAATAAATCATTGCATTTATTTTTTTGGCATATGGCAGCATTACCTGCTGCTTCCAGATCAGCGGTAATTGTTCCCAGTTTCACAGCAAGAGGATAGCCAGTATTCTTGTAGTGTTCAACAGCATGGTTATTTCCACCAGTACCATCCCAATTTTTTCTCCCACAAAGGATTGTTCCATCAGTTAGATTCATCCAAAGATTTTCTGTTTTATCACACTTGGAACATTTCCAGCCAGATGAAGGAATAATAACGTCATTATCGATTTGTTGCAAATTTATTGCAAAACCACTGGTTAGCTTCTTATCAGCAGTCCATGCTGCAAGTTGTTCTTTCTTCTCTGCACCCTCAGCCATTAAAATGCTGTCAACTGCCAATCTTACCTGCATTTATAAAATTGATGCATTCCTTGAGATGGCAGTTTATTTTGTTTATCACATCAATAAATATCTAAAATGATCAAGAATGAAAACCTTCTCTGGCAGCTCAACAGATGGAAATGGCAGTTTCACATAATCAGGAAACAACACAACACTGTGAGTTTCTTCATATTCAGGTTCGTTGTTATCAAATCCCCCGTCAACGCCTACATATCATATAACATAGAATAGAAATTACACTTTTGCAACAGCTAATAACCAGTAGAATAAAATACAAACGGTAACTGCTTTATTGTAAAAAAAAAAACATATCTTCCTGCGACATTACAAATTTTGAGTAATATGAACCAACGACAATGTAAAGTCCTTTGGCGTCTCAATTCTTTTAGAAGAGATACATCACCACATTAATATTTATAAAGGCATCACTTTTACTAATGTCTTCAGTGCAGCTAATATTATTAGATACCATTCTGCTAATTTAGGGGGAAAAATTCATTCAAAGTAGTGTTTGCTTTAACAACTCCTCCTACTGTTCTCCCACTGTTAATTATTCATTCCTCTTTCTACAAGATTCTTAAATGATATTCTCTCTCCAATGACCAATAATTACATTTCCCTGAACTAATCACAAAACACAGCACAGATATAAAATGAAGCATGAAGTACTAAAGAAAGATCCAATCTATGTGCATCCTGTTTTGTTAGCATTTTCATACCAAAAGTTACCAGAAACTTCTCACTTTAACCTGAATATAAAGTAGAGATGGACAGCAAATCTTCAAATATCAACACAACTAGAGTGTGCCCAAAGACAATATCTTATTTTTGTATTGTGGTCTACATATGTTGGAAATACTTTCATCAACTAATCAGGTATATACTACCCCAAGTAAATATGCAATGTTGACCAATGAATTCAAATAGCACAAACAGAACAAGGACATCAACCAAACTCAGCAATGATGAGAGAATAATGTCAAGAAAGCAGAACCTCCATAATTGATGGCATAATTTAACCTGAGTGTGAGCTTACCGATAGCCATGAGCGTTGGTTTCTTTAACGGCCTATCTTCAGGAACCGCCACTTTTGTTTGCTTTATATGCAGATAAACAGGATTTCCAGTCTTCTCATAGTTCCATCCCACACATTCCTTCCCAAAAGCAAGAAACGTGTTCATGTCGACGAACAATCCACCTTCTGATTTCTGAAACCCATCACAATAACACCATGACTTAACCGAATCCACAAGGAACGGTGAAACCCCTCATGACTACAGTTACATTTCTGCTTTGACAAATAAATAGACATACAACTCCAAGAACACATCTTTTTCTCTTGAAATTCTTTCTTCATCAGTATAATACGCACAACAATTTACGCACACAAAATTAAAGTAAGACTAGATATGAACACAAGTGATGGTATGAAGGTGGAAGTAGCGAAAGCGAGTGATTACCGGAGTGTCGAAAGAGACGCAGCATTCGTGCTTGTAGATGCGGTTAGTGGGCTCGGGGATCCGAACCCGGGAGAGATTGGATCGGAGGAGCTCCATGGGGTCGACCATCGCTCGCTCTGGGTTTTTTGATACAGCGAAGAAGAAGAAGGTTTTAGAATTTGAGAGAGAGAATAGATTCTTTGCCCTAAGGTAGCGCAAAGCAGCGAGAAAGAGGAAGGTGTAGAGATACCCAATAAATTATATGATCACGTTGATTATCTTAATTAATTAAACATAAAGTGATGGTTAAATTTTCAAAAACTCGTCAATTGTTCGTGGATAATTAATCTATCTTTAATTATCAATTGATATGTTTAATGGCAAAAAAGTAAACTATAACTGCACTATGTACAAATCACGTGCATAAAAACTACTCTACATAAAAATCTCAAGCGCGTATGCCCGTGCATACTACTAGTGTTGTATTAAGCCAACTCTTTTATGACCGTTGGTGTGCTGCCACGTTGGCTATTATATTTTTGTTTGTATCCAGAAGCACTTGAATGTAGAAGAGCATCCGCAGCAGAGAAGATTTTTCCCCAAACCGGAATTCCTCTGCGAGACTCGGCCGGAAATAGAAATTTCTGGGCAAAAAAAACCGTTCAGCGGTGCACTCAGGGAGAGACGGCTGGACATTGACGGAGAGGAATTCCTCTCCGGCGTTCGAAAATAGGAAGACAGAGCGCGAACGCATTCTTTGGTAAAGCCCACCCACGTGGGTGACGCTAGGGAGTGGGAGATTTTTTTTATACTAGGCGCATGTAATACACACGCTATAATAAGTGAATTTTTTTTACGCTCATTTACCAACCAATGACAGCCCACCACATGGTCGAGTTGTCTCCTAACGGCTACATTCTTCTGGGTTGTCCATTTTGAATGGAAAATTCAATCGGACATTCCTTAGTCAAAGGAAACGGCTAGGTTTTGCAATTTCAGTCTGATTTCGACAGAAAGACTAGAAAATGAGAAGAAGAAAAATCCGGAAAAAAAATTCCAATTTTTTTTTTTGATCCCCTACCATTTTTCTATAAATATTGCCTTCATTTTTCACAATCCTCACACCAATTTGTGCATAACAAATTATCATCCTCCTCCCTCTCTTCCCTCTCTCTCTCTTTCTCAATCCTTTTAGTTTTTTGCAAAAGATGTCCACCAATTAGCTTCTTTCCGAAGATGTACAATTGTGCATATCTTATTGTCATCATAGTGTGTGCCCTATCTCCGGTAACAAACAAAAGGTCGACAAAAATTGTGAAAAGAAATCTATGTCGATTACCAAGAAAATTGGGTGATGGGTCAAGGTGAAGCGAGGAAGAAGGCTAGGACCCAAAGTGCACTTACCTCCCGTTTTGCTAAATTGAAGCCAAACTTGACACAATGGAAAGCGGCACTTGCATACGCAAGAAGGAATCCGAAATCCGAAATCCGGCAGAAATTTGCAAAATGAGGTAAGGATTATTTATGTTGGTCTTCTCAGTTTTAATTGATTTTATGAAATATAAAATGTGGAGTCCATTTAATTTGATATTATTGTGACATATTAATTCGTTATTTTTGTAGTTAAGGAAAACTCAAACACATTATGTGGGGAAAATGCATAAAGAGTTTACGCATTTTGAGTGTTGGGAAGCAGTCAAGGATCATCCTACTTTTAGAGTCATCGAAACTAGCACTCCACCTTCTTACCATTCCAACTTTCGAAGCTACTCCTTCTATTAGTGAAGTGTCTCCTAGCGTGAACTTGAGTGAGAACGATGTGATTCCGACACCACAAAGCAACCTTGGAGGTACCTCATGTCCGCCTAGACCTCAAGGAGTGAAGGCAGCCAAGGAAGCAAAGAGAAGGGGAAAGAATGCCATGACACCTACGAATGAGGTTAGAGATGAGACTTTGAAGAGCATTATGACTGATCAAAAAATGTTCGCCAATTAGCAAAAGGCAAATGAAGAAAAGCAACGAATGCTTAATGAGAAAAACTACCATTTGAGGGCACAAGAGGAAGAAACAAAGATCATGATAATGAATTTCGAGGCCATGACCCCAAATTCAAAAAGGTACTTCATGAAGAGAAAAGCGGAAATCCTAAAGCAAGTAGATGACAATGAGGAAGAAGTTGGCGATGCAAGCTTCACAAATTGTTATCGCCCCTACAACCTTGATTTTAGTAGTTTAATTTGTCTTCATAATAAATCAATGTTTGGTATGTCATTATGTAATTTAAATTTTCAATAAATAAAAATTTACTTTATTTATTTAGATAAACTTCAAACACGTTACATTAAAACATAATAAATTGCACTCAAACAACATAAAATACAAACACACGAAAGGGAAACACACAAAAGGAAAATACACATACATCAAACACATTATTTAGAGTTGTTCACCGGTTTCAAGAAACCAGTTGTACTTCACTAAGTCCTTTTGAAGCTTTTCATGGAGATAAACTAATTGGAGATCGACGAGACGGTCGCTACATTATTGTTGTTGTTGATCTCTTCCAACTGGCTCAAAGGGAATTCGGTTACCATTTTTCATCTACTGGCCCATCATAAACTATGAAAGCACTAGATGAGTTTTGTAAATCTTCTTCTTCGTTCTCCTCAAAATCGTCATCCACAAATTCTTCATCAACAATCATGTTATGCATTATGATACAAGCCAACATGATCATATTCAATGTCGATGTGTGATGACACATAGCGGAATGATGAATAATTGCCTAACGAGATTGTAAGATGCCAAAGCACATCTCCACATCTTTGCGAAATGCCTCTTGTTTCCTTGTGAACAGCTTCTGTTGTTCATTCTATGGATTGAAAATTGTTTTGACAAACAAGGAGTACCTCAGATGTATTCTATCAGCTAGATAATAAGTGTGGTGGTACTCCATATTGTTGACTTTATAAGTCGATGTGGGCTTCTTCCGGCAAGGAGCGCATCGAAGACATCCGAGTTGTTGAGCGCATTAATATCATTTTGTTCTCCAAGCATCCCGAAAAAGTTGTGCTATATCCACGTGTCATATGACGCCACCGCCTCTAAGATTATGATCGGACGAGCCTTCCGCCCTGAGTATGACCCTTGCCAAGTTGTTGACCAGTTCTTCCATTCTCAGTGTTTGCAGTCGATGCTTCCGATCATACCAAGAAATCCCCTATTCCTCGACCTTCTTAGATGTCAAGTGATGTTTGTTGCATTTGGAGCATGGAGGTAACAGTCTTGGTAAAGCAAGACCACTTGTGTGCACCACTTCTTCATGCATTCCAGTGTTATTGATTCCTTCATCCTTGTGTATTCAATACACTAATCTATAGCTGCGTCGTACGCCAACATTCGTAGATCACCAGTTATCTTTTATTTGGAAAGAAGTCCTTGTAATCTAGTGGCATCTGCTCTTTGATGCCAAAATGGGTCATGGTTGTAGAGTTTTATCTTTATGCGGTTGAACAAGTTCGTGCTCATTTGGAACCTCCGACAAAAATCTTGCTCGTTGAAACCAAGGCGTTCGATGAAGTAATCTTCCATCATATTCTGTCCCATTGCTTCCCTCTGCCTTGGTTCGTTTGGACGGCAGCGGCCAAGTGGCTTATCATCAAACGCTACACCTACTATGATTGTATCAATGATGAAGGAATTAGCAATTGCTACAGCTTGCTGGCATTGTTGTCGCCTCATCCTGGAAGACTCTTTGTAATCGGAAGAATTCATGTTACTAATGAGGGACTTTGAAGAAGTGTTTGAAGATATGTGTTTACGGGTGTAGAATATCAAGTGACTTGTAGATGTTGTGAGGTTTCAAGTAGCCATAGACGATGCATTTATAGCAAAATTTAGATAATTTGATGTTCAAAGATGAGTACACGTGTCACGTTCTCATTGGTCAGAAATCTTACCAAAAATCTTCATCTAATTATTTACCCGACAATGACACGTAGATATGACACATGTCGCACAATGACTGGTCAAAAATATTACCGGAAATATTCATCAATAATTTAGTCGATAACGTCACGTGGAAGTAAAAAGTGTCACATTATAACTCGTCAAAAAAAATTTTCATCTAATTATTTACCCGACAATGACACGTAGATATGACACATGTCGCACAATGACTGGTCGGAAATCTTACCGGAAATATTCATCAATAATTTAGTCGATAACGTCACGTGGAAGTGACAAGTGTCACATTATAACTCGTCAAAAATCTTACTAAAAATCTTCATCAATAATTTTTCTGATAACGTCTCGTGGAAGTGACATGTGTTACATTATGACTCGTCGAAAATCTTATCCAAAATTTGGTTCAATAATGTAGACGATAATGACACATGTCGGCTAGTTATTGGATGAACATATTACTAGCAATTAAATAAAATAAGTTTTTATAGTTGATGAATAGTAATAGAAATTCCTATTTGTTGCACTGCTGCGCAAAAAACATGAATATGTCATCTTATTTGATGAATAGTGACAGGAATTCCTATTTTAGGAATTCCTAGGCCAATAGAACTTCCCAAACGGATGCAGATACTCTAAGCTTTAGTATCGAAGAGTGAGGTATCAATGAAAAATATCCAGCTTTTATCAATTCTTTTCCATTGTTATGTTCTCTCTTTTTTTGTTCTAAACCCAGAACCTCCTTATTTGGTTATCAGAGCCAACTCTATGGCACCTCAGAAGAACACCAAAGTGTCATTGTCGTCCGATGTTCTAGTGGGTTCTGTAGAGAGCAACACTGATGCGTGTTTTGCTGCGTTTCAGTCAGTTATGGAGCAGATCCAGCCCTACCAAACGCAACAGGCAGCTCAGTATGCTTCTCTCCAAGAAGAGATGATGGCAGAATTTCATAGCTTGAGAGATGTGGTACAACCTCATTGCCCTCTAGATCCAGATCCACATACTTCCTCTGTAGAAAAGACACATTTTTCCCACTCAGGGCTAGTCATGGCGGTCGATGCTGGCGATGGAGTTGAGATCTCATCGGGGTCTTCCGCGTCAGGGGTCCTCACTTCTACTTCACCATTTTCGAGCAATGGAGTTTTTGGCGACATCAGTCCCTCCATTTGCGCCTTCACTATCAGTTGTTGACACATCGCAATTGCCATTGTACACCACATACATGGCGTTGACTGGTCAACTGGGTCACATGGGTCAACCTTTACAGATGGGTCAAGTACTTTACCCAGCCAGGTTGCCATATTTCTCATAAATGGGCTTTAGTGGGCATCCATATGACCCATTTATGTATTATACTGTGACGACCCGAACCAGAATCAGATATGTGTTTGGCACGATTCTCGAGGTTTGGTTTTTAGTTGCAGTTTTGCGATATTATGTGGTTTGCCGATTCGATTCGCGACTTTATTTTCGGTCGAGTATTTGAGTTGGGTGTCTTCACGGAAAGTGTAGAGTACGTGATTTCGAGTTCGTGGGTGATTCCGGAACATTTTTCCGATAACTGAGGAATATTTTATGATTATTTGAAGTTTTGGGTTCCGACGAGTTTATCCGATTGTTTCGAGCTTATCCGAATCACATCGTATATTCATTCCGGACCGTTGATCGACCCGAGGGACGAGTATAAATATCGAAAAGTCAAAAAATAGCCGAGAGTTAGTCGAAAACTTTACTTTGGGGCGTTGACCGACTTGAATCTTGTTGACTTTCCATATTTGGAAAGTGGACCAGCAGCCGAAAGGGGAAAGTTTCCTGTTTGGGAAGTCACCGTCCGACGACCGGATTCCGGCCATCTTGGACTTCGAGGAAGGTATGGTTAGAACCCTTGAGTGATTTCGAGTACGTTGATGTATGGTTTGATGAGTTTTGTTCACGTTTGTGTTGGACCCGAATTGGGTCGGTTTTGTGCTCGTCGCCGAGGATGGTGGTGGTGGTTCCGGCGAGGTTTGGAGGTGGGGGTTAGGGGGGAAAGACTCCCCTTGCTCCTCTGAACCTCAAGGTGTGTTTAATTTGATCGGAGATGGTGATTTGGGATGAACCCGATTAGGGATCCGATTTGGGTATCCCGATTTGGTTTCGAAGAATTGAGGTAGTTCTGCTTAGAATTGTCTTGCCTGGTAGAAGGGAAAGTTGTTCAAAATGATGTGATCTTGAAATCTGGAAAATTTCACCGAGAAACTCCACCGTTGACGGCGCGCCGCCGCCGGCGGCGGCGGTCAACGGCGAGAAAAAGTCAACTTTTCAGATTTCGATGTAATTAGTGTCATTTTTCTCGTAATCACGCCCTGGTTATCGTACGGAGGTTTTCGGGTTGATTTGGTTAGTCGATTTTTAGTCGAGATTTTGAGTGGGGATTTCGGGATTTCCGTAATTCATTTTGCACTGCATTTCGTATTTCCGGGAACGGTTGGTTTCCGTGCATCAGAACAGTGATGTGGATTACGATATTGATCAGTTATGTTTTGTGAATGTATTCAGGAGATCGAGATCGGGATCGTGATCGAGCTTCTGGCGAGGGATCTTCCGCCGGTCCTCGAGATTAGCGCGTGTGCGCGTTTTGCTCATCTGTGAGTGGACAATTTCTTTTCACGGAAATCTTGCGAGTCATTTATGTGATCTATGAACTTGAGCATGCGTATGAGATTTCAGACTATATGAGCATGTGTTTACGATTATACGATTATACTTATACGGATATACGTATAAGAATATGCATACACTTTTATACTGTTTCATGCATTTGTATCGAACTGTTTATGATTTGATTTTCACAGAGTACAGTTTCAATTACGTTATTGTATCGATACACTGCATCCCGGCTGATCCCCGAGGATGTCACCGGCTGGAATCACGTGTGGGCTAGGGACCCCGTGGTTCTGACTGTACTATCCAGCTAGGATCACGTATGGGCTAGGGACCCCGTGGTTCTAACTGTGAGATTTTTACTTGCATGTTCAGTACGCTGGAGGAGTATGATATTTACCTCGCGTATTTTATTATTTTCATTTACCTGGACTCGCATATGTTATTTTAACATATATATTAATTGGTGAAAGACATTTATTTTCGTCCACTCACTCTAACGTGTTTACTGTCTTTTCCCTGGGCTTTTCGGTTTCCGTGCCCAGTTTGCAGTTCAGGTTTGGTGTTTCACGTCGCAGTTTGGAGGCTAGTGATCAGAGTCATCTGTGTTTTCCAGTAGGTTCTTGTTTCGCCTACTGATGTACATATTGTATATGTTTTACTTTAGAGGTCGCTCTGATACATTCTGATACATGTTGTGAGGATTTTCACAGATATACATATATACATAGTACAGTTTATTTACTGTTGTTGATTATATTGATGTTGAGAAATCCGGTTGGGATTGGTGCCCACGGTTTGCTTTTTGTGGCATAGGACGAAGTGTTAATTTCCGCGTGCAGGTTATGGTAATTCCACGCTAGTAACGAAACTCTGCCGAAATTTCGAAAAAATTTTGTTGGTTCGTATTTTCGAAAGGGTTTGATTCCGGTTTAGGTAACTGAATCGGGATTGGGTCCTTTCATATACAGCCTAAGGCATGTATGGGTCTATACCTCCCACTTATAGTACATCGTCAGCATCAGTTATGCAGCATATTTCGACAGCGCCGTCCCTACAACAGCAAACCCTTCCATGTCGGTGCCCTCCGAGCTCTGCTTACTCCACCACCACATCTACTCAACCTTAGTTTCCCGACCCACGTTACCACACTAAATCCAACCCCCCATTTTCGCACTAGGCACAACTATTCCAACCTGTAGTAGCTGTCTCTAGCCCACATCATTACTCCCACCAGTCTACTAATTTCATTCCAGGTCAGAGCAATGGCTTACAAGACGCATCTTTGGGTTATGATCCCTTGTTACCCACGATGAAGTAGATGCACTAAGAGTTTCCTGTGTTTTCCGGCTAGGACCCGCTGGACTGGTTGCACAAAGCTGAGCAGTTCTTCCAACTATATCAAGTCGCTGATGAACAGAGGATTGGATTGCGTTCTTACACCTAGAAGGGATTGCCCAAAGCTAGTGGCAATTGTATTTGCAAGACAATGAGAAGACGTGGGAAGGCCTTGTTGATTTAGTTCTTCATCAATTTGGTGGGCATGATAAGCTGGCTTTTCAGGCAGCTCTAGCAAAAATACAACAAGTTGGGACTGTGACAGAGTTTAGAGATGTGTTTACGAAGATGTGCTGTAAAGCGCTCGGGTTCTCTCCTCAACTCAGGTTAGCTTGTTTCATTGGAGGTCTTAAGGTAGAAATTCAAGCAGAGGTGAGCCTTTACAAACCCAAGTCATTGATAGAGGCATTTGAGCAAGCCCTAACATGTGAGTCTAAGCAAGCCATTCAAAGAGGTGCACGTTAGAGCTTCCACAAGAGTTTTCAGCAAGGGCATCAAGTCATTGTGGCTCCTCCACGACCGACACCCATAGGTCATTCCCAGCAATCTCGCACCTCCAGCTCAAGTCCTGGCACTCTGGGATCGACAATCACAGCACCGCCTAAGCTACCAGAGAAGCAGTGGGGATCAAAAAATGGGAGAGACCGATATCAACACCCTAAGTATCGCTACTTCCCTGAACCGTGGGCATGTTTGTAAGAAAGGAGCTTG
This sequence comes from Geum urbanum, assembly GCA_946800695.1. Lineage (NCBI taxonomy): Eukaryota > Viridiplantae > Streptophyta > Magnoliopsida > Rosales > Rosaceae > Geum > Geum urbanum. The sequence continues at coordinate 67,484,930 of OX326998.1, read as the reverse complement.
CGTACTGATGATGGAATGTCTAGCAAGACTAGATGCCTTAGAATTGACACCACAAGAGAAGACAGGGCATATGGTGCCTGATTTATTAACAAGGGATGCTAATGAAGAGAATGATGATGAGGTCCCACTTATTGAGTTACATTCCTTGGAGGATACAAAGTAGGTAGAAACAATGTAGGTTTCTGGTTGTGTTGCAGGGAAGGAGACTCATGTTTTGATTTATTGTAGTGCAACTCACAATTTTCGGTACCCATTAGTTTTAAAACACTACAGGGGAGTGATACACTAGTCTAGACCACTTCGAGTACGCGCTACAAGCGGAGAATTATTATACACTCAGGGTTACGTCCCAAAATTTGAAGTAACCATCCAAAACCAGGTAATCAAAGCTGACTTTTATGTTTTACTTATCTCAGGTTCTGAGATTATCCTTGGTACTGCTTGGTTGTGACTATTAGGAAACCTTACATGGAATTTTGAGACCTTGGTGATGAAGTATAAGCTGCATGGGGTCAAATATGTACTCGAGGGACTTGACAGGCTAGACTTTGACACAATCACGTATGAGGAGATGTGTTCCTTGCTACTAAAAGAAAGACAGATAGTGTTTATCGAAGTCAAGAAAGTCAGGGACAAAGAAGAGTCAGCAGTGCCTACTTAGTTCAAGGAGATAGTGCAGCAATATGTCGATTTGTTCGAGCTTCCATCCTCCTTGCCTCCCAAACGGTCTTATGATCATCGGATACCTCTGGTACCGGGTGCCTTATCGGCCAACACAAGAGCATACCGATGCGCCCATCACCAAAAGGAGGAGATAGAATGCCAAGTCAAAGCCATGCTCAAGGAAGGGATAGTCCAAATGAGTCAAAGCGACTTCTCTTCACCGATTTTGCTTGTGAAAAATAAAGATGGTTCTTCCCGAATGTATGTCAATTGCTGCTCTCTTAACTCTATCACAATTAGGGATAAGTATCTTATTTCGGTTGTTGACGAGTTAATGGATGAAGTTGGAGGGTCCACTTATTTCGCAAAGTTGGATTCAAGGTCCGGATACCACCAAATTTGGATGCAAGAGGAGGACATCCACAAGACAGTGTTTCACATATACGATGGACATTACGAGTTTTTGGTGATGTCATTTGGGCTCACAAATGCTCCATCAACGTTTCAATCCTTGATGAATGAAACATTCCGGGACATGTTCCGTAAACATATGTTGGTGTTCTTTGACGACATATTGGTCTATAGCAAAAGTGAGGAAGAGCATCGAGTACATCTAGCTCAAGTATTGCAGCGGCTACAAAACAATAGGTTTAAATTGAAGCTTTTTAAGTGTGTTTTTGGAGCCTCTAGCGTGGAGTACTTCGGACATATCATCTCTTTTCAAGGGGTTGAAGTTGACCCGAGCAAGATAGATACCATACGGCAATGGGAGACACCCAAGAATGTGAAAGCCTTGCGAGGTTTTTGGGGCTTGCTGAGTATTATAGAAAATTTGTGCGTGATTTTGGGGTTATTGCAAAACCACTCACCTCTTTACTAAATAAGGATGAGTTCAAGTGGTCATCAGAAGCGAATAGGGCATTTGAAGCATTGAAGGTGGCTTTAACAATCACCCCGGTGTTGGCTTTGCCAAACTTCTCCAAAGACTTTGATGTAGAGTGTGATGTCTCTAAGGAAAGGATAAGGGTTATTTTGTCACAAGAAGGGCACCCCATTATTTTCATGAGCAAGGCTTTGTCACCTAAACATATGGCCCTCTCCATGTATGACAAAGAGATGCTAGACATGGTTTATGCAATTCAACATTGGTGACCATACCTCTTAGGCCATCATTTTAACATTCTTACCAATCAGCAATCGATATAATTCTTCCTCAACCAATGCATCTCTACACCATATCAACAAAAGTGGTTGTTAAAGCTATTGAGATATAGTTACACTGTGAAATATAGGACTGGAAGATCCAATGTGGCTGCGGATGCCCTCTCAAGAAAATCAAAATTATCAACTCTTTTGGGGGTGTCTAATCCTATACCTCAATGTTTGGTGGATCTAAAAAAGGATAACCTACTGGACAATGAGGTGGTAACTATTGTGGAAAGCATACAGCAAGGTACATGCACAATGAAAAGCTATTCATTGGTGGGGGATAATTTGTACTATAAACAAAGGCTATTTGTGATAGCCAAGAATGCTTGGAGGGAACACTTATTCAAGGAGTGTCACGCTGGAGTTCTAGGAGGCCACTCCGGTTACCTTTAAACTTACAAGCAACTAACATGTTCCTTCATGTGGCCAGAAATAAAAAGAGATGTAAAGAAGTGGGTTGCGGAGTGCGATGTATGTCAGTGAAACCACAATGAGAATATACTACCACCGGGTTTGTTATTACCATTGGAGATACCCGAAGGAGTTTGGAAAGGAATATCGATGGACTTCATTGAAGGGCTTCCCAATGATCGTGGTAAGTCTGTTATTTGGGTTATTATGAACTGGTTTACCAAGTATGCTCACTTCATACCTCTTAGCCACCCTTACACAGTAAAGAGCCTAGCCGAACTCGTTGTTAAGGAAATATACCATCTTCATGGTCTACTGGAGGCAATAGTCTCAGATAGAGACCCGATCTTCCTTAGCAAATTTTGGGAAGCATTTTTCACTCTCCAAGGTACAACATTGAATCGGAGCACCAAGAATCTCAACAAAACCCTTGAGCAATACTTGTGTTGTCTCATAACCAAGCAAGAGACAAGTTGGGTTGGACTTTTTCCATAGGCGGAGTGGTGGTATAACACTACCTATCATGCTTCACTCAAATGTGCTCCATTTGAAGCTCTCTATGGCTATCCTCCACCTAAGGTGGTACCTTATTTACCCAACACTATAACTATACATGATGTAGACCAAACATTGAAGGATAGAGATGAACAATTGGGTAGAATCAAGAGGAATTTAGAGGCTGCCAGAAATCGCATGAAGACATATGCTGATAAACGACGCTCAGAAAGGGAGTTTAACATTGGAGATTGGATTTATCTAAGACTACAGCCTAGATGTCAGTTCATTGTAGAATTTAGAGGTAACAAAAAGTTGACCCCTAAGTTCTATGGTCCTTACAAGGTGGTTGCAAAGATAAACAAGGTGGCATACAAGATTCAACTTCTTCCAGAGGCCAAGGTCTATCCGATTTTCCATGTATCAATGCTTAAGAAGAAGGTGCAAGAATATGTCCATGTCAATGCTCATTTACCACCCTCACTTGACCTCATGAACCCGAGGTGGTATCCGGCAAACATCCTAGGCCGGGGAGTATTCAAGAAAGGGAACGAGCCAGTCACAAAATGGTTGATACAATGGGTAGGTTTTCCAGCTGAGGAAGCAACTTGGGTGGAAACAGAGGAAATCATGAGTAACTATCAAGACTTTGATAGAGAGCAGTGTCTTCGGGAGGAGGATGGGATGTAGAGATACCCAATTAATTATATGATCATGTTGATTATATTTTATTAAGCTAGCTCTTTTATGACCATGGCATGTTGCCACGTTGTCTATTATATTTTTGTCTATATACAATAGCGCTTGGATGTATAAGCTGTAGTATCAAAGAATGAGGTATCAATGAAAAATATGCAGCTTTTATCAACTTTTTTCCATTGTTATTTTCTCTTTTTTTGTTCTAAACCCAGAACCTCCTAAAAAGTGACGTGCAAATTAGTTGCGACACTGATGAAATACCAAAAACGAATATAGAGTCGTGAGGTTTATGCAACAAAATATTTTGGCTTGTCCAAAATATGTCTCTTTTATCTTTAGGAAACAAGAAAAAAACACAAAAACGATTCTTTCAACTATGACACATTATAAATTATAAATTAATTAGTGTCTAAAATATAGCATATTTCACTTTAATTCATCAATTTTTTTCTCTACCTATCACTTTGATCACTCAAGTATAAGGGTATTAGATAAAAAAAATTAAAAAAAATATTTAACTATCAAATATATTAACTGTAACAGCTCGAACCTTGATTACTCTGCTAATCCTTGTTCAACGAGTTTATTAACTTGTCAATCCAGCTTGGCGTGGTTATCGAGATTATTAATTTTATCACGATTTAAAAATCGACATTTTTTAAGCAGTGATTCTCAATTCACTTTGTTCACAAAAGTTATAGAGGAATTTATTATAAACTCAAGCGTATTTTTTTTCGGAGGTCCGACTAATTGTTACAAATTTTTGAAGTTTGGAGTATTTAAGTGATTATTTCAAAAAGCTTCAGTGGTAAAAATTGTGAACTGTCAAATCTTAAGTAGATCAGATCTGGACCGTTAATTTATTTCTATCCTGAGGTATAAATTCAAAATTTCCACCCGATTGGGTAGAAGCCCATCTCGCGCGACCCGATGGCGCGACTCAACCCATATTAGTAACCCAGTTGGACGACGCTCCAGTCAAAAATTTCCCCTATCGTCATCCCCCACCTCCCTCCGCCCTCAAAATTGTCTTGAACCATCAAATCGGGGGCGAATAGAGGTCGAGAAACTTCTCGGTTTTCCCCGATTCGACTCGCCGCTGGCCCCGCCATTCTGCCAACTTTTGATGGCGACACCTTAGGGGTTTTGACCCTTGAACTTTCAGGAGTCGAACGCGATAGGTCTTGCGTCACATCGTGGCCGTACTACACCGATCAGCCGACGACGATTTCCGGCGATTTCCACCGGCTTTCGAGGTATTTTTCAGCTTCATTTTCCCAAATTGGAGTTTGTGCTCCTGATGAATTTTGTTGGGCTTGAAATGAGATTTCCATTGAGGTATTATTTGCAGGGATTAGAGGTGGCCGTTTTCGGCATCCCTACGCGTCGCTGTGCGCAGCAGAGCTCCGGCAACTAAAAATAAAGAATTTTCACAGGAAGTTTTCTAAGCCATTTTTTAGTCGTTTTCCCATAGTTTCATGTCATTCGACAAATTTGGTAATGTCTTGGCTTCTGCATAGGATTTGAAGTGACTCGATAGTTTGTCGCAGTCGAGTGTCGTCTGTCGAGTCGAGCTCATCTTTGGTCGAATTTGTTTGCAAGGCCCGACAACTATGATTGAGCTTAGGGTTTATCGAGACAAAGTGTTTGGGTAGCGTCTCCTGTTTATTGAAATGGAAATGAGAACCTAGTACCATTTACGAATTAGTGGATCGATTGTGATTCTACCGGCAGTCCAGGTGAGTGGACTATTCTCTTTTCACTGAATGCGTATGCGAGTTTTATATATTAATTATAGTTATCACTACTAGTTTCTTAAGTAGTTATGCATAATAATTCTTGTTAATCTAGGTACAAATTTATTAGTGTTACCTTACGTTTTACATGTTTTCGTTAACTTAATTAGACCGAAGTCCTACTCTACGAGTTTCAAAGCTTTTACAACTTTAGCTAAAGTTGTTAGACATGATTTACGATTTAAATTGTGTTTATGTTATAACATTTTCAGTCCTGTTAACACTTGTGGTAAAAACATATCAGTGCAGTTTAGCTTTTAAAAATCTTTTGGTATCTACGTTTTACGATTACAGTCCACCTAGTCTGATTTTATCTTAGTTTGTTTTAGCTTATGTAGCTCAGTGTATGATGCATTCAGATTAGCATCCAGTTTAGATGTGTCTTAGTGTATAACACCCTCAGTTAAGCGTTCAGTTCAGATGGATCTCAATTTACAGTATTTTTGTTCATAGCTTATATAGCCGCTAGCCTAGAGGTTTAGTTTAGATCAATTTACATATGTGCATATGAGTCACTCGACTGATCATCGAGTGACTTATATCGTCTAGGCTAGCTAGACCCTAGACGACATTAGGTGACAAGTGCTAACTAGACTGCTTGATCACCGCCTCCCTAGTGTGTCACGTTAGTCACATGTCGCTATAGATGTTAGGCTCCTAATCAACATTGGATGCTCATGATGTTAGGTCTTTAGATTCATACCATAATTGTTTTCCTTCAGTTTTCAGATTTAGCACTATTCAGTTGGATTCAGTTTTCGTTATTTTCAAAGCCACTCTTGAGATTTTATAGAACTCGCATACAGTTTTTCCTAGAAATTTCAATGGAATGACATGACTTTATTCTTATACGTTTTCTTATGTTAAACTATTTTTGTCCACTCAACCTAAGGTTTTCTGTTTATGGAATGTTCTCATTGGGCCCTTTGTTTTCAAATGCCTAGGTTGCAGGGTTTTAGTGGAGGTCAGGCGTGTACGGAGTTCGAGACATAGCAGTTTACTTCGGTAGAATCCATAGTTGATTCTCCGAGTAGTAAACTGGTTAGGTTAGCTGGCTTTGTAGTGTTTAGTCGCTTTGATGTCAAAAATTTATTATATCCTTTAAGAGCTTAGTTTTGGTTATACGTTAAATGATTTTTTGCGACTTGAGAAATTAAATTTTTAGATTTTCTTTTAATTATTAGCAAATACTTCAATTAGTAGCGTCGTTAGGGCCTAATCCTGATTTAACCAGACAAATCGGGGTCGGGTTCTCGCATTAACAATATACACAGACTACATAATATTTAAGCCTAAAAATTGATAGTTGATATATGAATAAATGTTATTATGATAAATGAATAATATATCACTTTGGTCACTCAAGTTTACTTCCGTCTGTCACTTTGGTCACTCATTTTAAATGAATCTAAAGCACCAAAGTGATAGATGAAAGTAACATTGAGTGACACAAGTATTTTTTGTCATACTTGAGTAACCAAAGTAAAAATTGGAGGTAAAATTTGAGGAACCAAAGTGATATATGTCATACTTCAGTAACCAGAGTTTATACTGTGTCATACTCGAGTGAGCATTTCAGCCATTTTCTCTTTGAAATTCATACAAACTAACTAGGATGAGACATTTCACAAAAGACTAACACTACCACATTAAGTACCAAAAGTCGCCGGCCTTGTTTTTTTTCTTGCCGGAAATGACATTACCGGTGACAAGTCGCCGGTAATGCTCTCGCCGGAAATTGGCCGCCGGTGAAAGCATTACCGGCGACTTATTTTTCAAGTCGCCGGCAATGAGGAAAGACATTACCGACGACTCAAGTCACCGGCAATGATTGCTCCGCTGTGGTCGGAAAATGAGGGCCATTGCCGGCGACTTTGGTCCAAGTCGCCGGCAATGATTGGAGAAATTTGTCAAAAAAAAGTCGGTTCTGGATTGGGCCCAATTCCAGAACCTGCATTGAAAAACATAAACCGTACAAATATAAGTTCAACAGTACACACATAATGCACCAACGTACAGTACAAATAGCAACAATACAAAAATAAACTACAACTACACGTCAGGGTCGAGGAACTCTCGGGTCAGGGTCGAAGAAATCCATGTATTCATTTGAATTTCGGTGGCTACCTTGGTCTTGCTGTGGTGGTGACTGTTGCGGTGGTGGATAATTGTGGAACACAGGGACCGGGGGAGGTGTGGGGAGCGGTTGTCCGGTAGTCTGAGCCGCGTACATCATCTGCATCCATGTGAACATTTGTGTCTGCTGCTGGACCATGAGTCGGTGTTGCTTGATCATCCCCCGGTACTCGGCATCTCTGACTGCCTGCTGCTCGGCCATCTGCCTCATCTCCTCCATCTGCCTCCTTTGCTCCTTTAACTCCCTCTGCGTCCTCTGAAGCTCCGCTGCTAGGTTACGACTAGAAATTGAAGTTCTTGACCCGGTAGAGTATTCTGAAGTGTTCTCCAATACTCCTTCGCCCGCCGAGCCCATTCCCCTGTAGTAGTAGGTATTCTTTCCATTCCCGCACGTTTTGCCATGATCTGAGCCGCTATATATAGGGCGATCAAGCGGATCTATCTGAGAGGCATACTGGGTCACTTCTTCCTCCGAGCAGTCAGGATGGTTGTTCCGAGCTATATTCATGGTAACTTCTGTGGTCGCCTCCTCCACTCTAGCCTAATTGAAAAGCGAATATGAATAACGTATTAGTTAACAAAATAAATTAATATCGAAAAATAGTTTTATTAACACATGCATATGTGAAGTACAAAATACAAAGGCGAAAGACTTACCGCTTCTTCAGGGCACTGCGGATAGAACTTCTGATGAATAAACACCAACGGGTTGACTTCTTGTTGTTGCTGCGCCTTACTCGACCAACCCAAATAGTTGAGTGAACCTGCATGATGGGCCTTGGTGTTTTTCAATCTATTCTCCCGGTTCGTCTTGGAAATCGCCTTGTTTGATAAACATATGTAAAAAAATTAGTAACTAACTATTTCAATGTGATATGATACATTAGGGTTGTAAGATATATTCAGGATGCATACCTTCGCTTTGGGGTGCTTGAAGTGGGCTACCAGCCACAGCCACTCGTACTCCCTAAACCGGAATTCGCTAGGGGTAGAACCTCGGCCTAGCTCCTTGTACTGTGTGTAATGTTTGGAAAACTCATTCTTCCACTCTTTATACCTATATTAACACCAGAAAAAAAAAGTTAGAGATATTAAAACAGTTGATAAACAAAAATCTAACTCGATAGATACTCAAATAACTCGAATCACATCACCTGATATGTAGTTGACGCTCTACCCACGTGTGAATAAGGCATTCATCCACGTCAAACCACACCTGCAAGATGAATATATAAACGGTAAAATTATATATTTATTCGGACTTAATTAATAAATGTAAAATTTACGTAATGAAAATAGGATTTAACTTACACTCAGTGCATTATGCACTTGCATCTTCACGTAGATAGGCACAGATTCCCAATCTGGCCAAAGCATTGGGACCTTGTCCCGCACGATGGCCCCGGCCATGCTGGCATACTTTCGCGTGGTGTCAAATGCCTCGATCACCTCACCATGCTCATTGGCCCTAATGAGCGTTTTCCTTCCCCCGGTGGCCTGCTCAAGTCTCTTCCCGGTGCAGGTGCCTCTAAACCCTCTCCGTTTTCCAGTGCCATTAACGAAATTGCCTAATAATACAATGTCAACAAATTGATATCATTAATTGAACCTATCGTAAGTCTTAAGTAATAATTAAGTAATCAATCTTGTTAAATAAAATTTACATGCATCGTCTGTTTGCTGGTTGGTGCACCTCGCACTCCAAAGATACACGGGGTCGAACGGGATGAAGTTGTACGCTTCCTCCACGCTCAGGAACTCCGGCCGTCCTTGAATATAAATAGACCTCCCCCTATCATCGAATTCAGGGATCATAGGAATCTCGTCGGGCAGGAAGAGACCGGATGGCGAAGATAGACGAGGCCTGCACGATGAGGCGCCAGCACCATCTGCCTCAGATGATTCCCGTGAAACGGGAGTAGGCACTGGGGCAATAGGGGGCATTCAGATGGAGGGAGTTTCTGATGCCCCCGTTGACTGTCGCTCGTCTGTGGGTCTGCTGACTGAGCGTCTGCTGACTGAGGCTCGAGGCTGGACTGGGGGTTGCACGGATCTGGATCGTGCAGCTTCCTCCTCTCCTCGCGCAGCTAGCAACATTTGTGTGCGAGCATTCATAATTGGCCCACTGCGCGTGTTGCTGACTGTGGCTGAGGAACCTTGACTACTGCTCCTTCCACTATTTCTAGTCCCTCTCCGTTTGATGCCTCCAAGCCAATTTGCCGCAAAACTCCCTTAAATTATAATTATGAACCATATATATATATCAATTAATCCACCAAAATCCCCTTAAATTACCTAAATATTTTCCACATATATACATCACCTGAAATTATCAAAATTTATAAAAACTTAATTATATACATCACATATATACATATATACATCACCTTAATTAAATTTTCCAAATATATATATACATCACCATATACATCATCTTAATTAAATTTTCCACATATATACATCACATATATATATACATCACTATATACATCATCTTAATTAAATTTTCCACATATATACATCACATATATACATCACCTTAATTAAATTTTCCAAATATTTTCCACATACATACATCACATATATATATACATCACCTTAAATTATCAAAAATTAATTAATCAAGTTAATTAAAATGCATAAAAATAAAATTAAAATTGAGAGAGAGAGAGAGGGAGAGAGAGAGGGAGAGAGAGTGAGCTTGCACCTGCCATGGTCGAGCTCGACTAGAATTTCCGGCGACGGAGGTGAGGGGAGGAGGTAGAGGAGGAGGGGAGGAGGAGAGGAGGAGGGGAGGAGATGAAATTGATATTTGGGGTTTTTTTGTGTGGAGAGGGGAGAAGGGAGAGGAGGTGAGAGGAGGGGAGAGGGGAGGAGAGGAAGAGAGGTTTGAGGAGAGGGAGGCGAGGTAGGCTTCGAATGAGATGAAGAAATGTTTCTAGGGTTTGAGAGGGAAGAGAGATGTGAAGAAATGAGGAGCAGCTCGAGCTGCCTCCTGGAAATACCGAGATCATTGCCGGCGAGTTACGAGTTAACTCGTGGGTAATGACATTGCCCACGAGTTGATAAGCAACTCGTTGGTAATGACATTACCAATGAGTTGATAACTCGTGGGCAATGTCATTACCAACGAGTTAAGCAACTCGTTGGTAATGATAGTGATTCCCGAAGAATATCCGACCAATTTCCGACCATAATTTCAGACTATATAATTTCAGACCAATTTCCGACCATAATTTTCGACTATAATTTTCGACTACAATTTACGATCGACTAGAATTTCCGACTATAATTTCTGACTACAATTTCCAACTACAATTTCCGACTACAATTTCCGACTATAATTTCCGACTATAATTTCCGACTAGAATTTCTGACTACAATTTCTGACTAGAATTGCCGACTATAATTTCTGACTATAATTTCCGACTACAATTTCCGACTACAATTTCCGACAAGAATTTCCGACTACAATTTCCGACTATAATTTCCGACTACAATTTCTGACCTATTATTGCCGACTATAATTTCCGACTATAGAATTCCGACTAGAATTTCTGACTACAATTTACGATCGACTAGAATTTCCGACTATAATTTCCGACTATAATTTCCAACTACAATTTCCGACTACAATTTCCGACTATAATTTCCGACTATAATTTCCGACTACAATTTCCGACTAGAATTGCCGACTATAATTAAAATACGTACATCATTAACGTACTAAGGATGATAATCGTAATCATCTTCATCACTTGAGTCTGACTCGGTTTCATAGGTAACCTCTGGCAATATGTGTCGCTCATCGTCACCTGAATCAGCGTCAACTTCATGTGGATTAACATCGAGAAGTTCTGCTCCAGTAATTCGAACCACACTCCCAGATCTCACATTATTAAGGCGAATCGTAGATGATTCCGGAATGTCAAAAGCATTCGGCTCTTGGTATGCAGTAACTTCCTCATCATCTGCGGTCTCACAAGTGTGGCAGCACTGTATATGTTTCTATGAGCAACATGGTTAACCACCTTCCACGGGACTTTGTTCAAAAGATCGTCAAGGTAAAACACTTGTTTTACAGATGAGGCAAGAACAAAAGGGTCTTCTTTATACCAGCTTGTAGCAGTATTCACCGAAAATGTTCTGTACTGATCGGTCCTTGTGTTCTCCGGGCTAGTATCAAACCATCTACACTTGAACAAATGCACTTTCATGCGGTTCCCATAAATTAGTTCAACAACTGAATGAAGGACACCGTAATAGTCAACGCCATCCTGCCCACTATGGACTATCACCCCATAAATTCGAACCACACTCCCATATCTCACATTATTAAGGCGAATCGTAGATGATTCCGGAATGTCAAAAGCATTCGGCTCTTGGTATGCAGTAACTTCCTCATCATCTGCGGTCTCACAAGTGTGGCAGCACTGTATATGTTTCTATGTGCAACATGGTTAACCACCTTCCACGGGACTTTGTTCAAAAGATCGTCAAGGTAAAACACTTGTTTTACAGATGAGGCAAGAACGAAAGGGTCTTCTTTATACCAGCTTGTAGCAGTATTCACCGAAAATATTCCGTACTGATCGGTCCTTGTGTTCTCCGGGCTAGTATCAAACCATCTACACTTGAACAAATGCACTTTCATGCGGTTCCCATAAATTAGTTCAACAACTGAATGAAGGACACCGTAATAGTCAACGCCATCCTGCCCACTATGGAATATCACCCCACAATTCTATGTTTTCAGTCGGTCGTCTCGATTTTCACATATATATTTCACGCCATTGACCTGACACATCAAGTAAACTTTTGAAGCTATCAGTTTCATCGCCAAGACCTGATCTACGCATTTTATGCCTGATTATTAATGTCTTTCTCTCTATATTTAACTTTGTTTTGTGCTTAGTAAATATGTTTTTAACTTACTTTATGTTTGTAGGTAGAAATAAAGGAGGAATCCGTAAAGGAGGCAGAAATGAGCTCAAAACCTACTAAGGAGGAAGTTCCTAAAATGAGGAGGAAAGATGAAGAAGAATGGGCCACGATTTATAAAGAATGGATCAAAGATCACTAAGATGGGTCAAGACCATGCTCATGTGTCCAAGAATGTCCAAGATCATGTCAAGATTCACCCACAAAGAAGCCCAAAAGAAGAAAATGGATCAAAAGCTAGAAATCAGGAAATCTGCCTGTGCAGATCAGCCCACTTCAAAAGGCCACTGTGAACAGATCCGGATGAATCTAGACGCGATTAGCATATGGTTGGAAAGATCTAGAAGTCTAGTTTCCAACGCAACTGGAATCAAGCGATTTGGAGTCCTAGAACGAGAGAAACTCCTATTTTAGTGGAGAAGGGTCAGGTTACCCGGGTGGAGTAGTAAGAGTTCTAAAATGAGTCGAATTAGGCTTTGCTTGGCCTATATAAATGAGGGCTCGACTAGGGTTTCAGGATCACACATTCTAGGAGCCGAATCTCTGTCCAAACACTACCTCCTTTCACACAAAGTCGAAGAACTCTTCTCCTTAGCCGAAACACCACCATCACCACCTCAAAAACATCCCTCCTTCACCCATAAGTGTTCTTACGCTAGATTTGGCTTTGAACACTTGTGTCCTCCCTCACGCCAACAAGGGGATGCTATACTTGGAGCTTGCGGAGAGACGAATTCCTCGGAGCAAAAAGTGTAACATGACATCTTGTATCAAATTTCGGTTATGTATTGGTTTTCTTTACTTTTTGTAGAAAGACAACATGTTTTAGTGTAAAGATGATTGTTTTGGATTTTTATGAGTTCTTCCATGTGTTCTTAGTATGAATTCGAATATGTATGCTAGCTTACTATGATCTTAATGCTTTGAAACTTGTTTAGGATGACACTAGATGATTTGGTTCACCCTAGCATGTTCCACCGAATTAATCAAGATAAAATTGAGTTAGGAAGTTAACTAGATGATTTGGTTGCTCTCTAATTCGATGTAAGCATGTGTATGTGTTTTAATGTGTGCTATGAATTTCGTAGAACTTGTTTAAAGAAGAAGTAATCGGCTTAGGTAATTAGTATGTGATGATCACTTGTAAATAACTAGTTTAGTTTTTTTCGGCAATGATGCATGTTTAGGGTTTCTAGGGTTCTTGATTGTTTGCTTGTCTATGAGTGAAGCATGTTAGAGTCCTAGGGTTTCTTTATGTGTATGATTGCCACGTTTTTGTCTTTAATTTTGTAGGTATTAAACAAACAAATCTCGCACCCCCATTTAAACTTAGCATAGTTATGCATGCACCCTCAATCCCCGGTTAAGAACGATCCCTACTTATCAATGCTACATCTACAAAGAAGGGTTTTAATTGTATTCGTGTTTGATTAAGTGTTTAATTAAATGCTTGAAAAGATGAGAATCAATTTTGGCGCCGTTGCCGGGGATTGTAAAGAATTGTGTGATTATGCTTGTACAATATGTTTATATTTTTCTGTTTTCGGAACTGTGCACTGCCATGTTTTGTGTAAACTATTTGACATAGCTACAGGTCTCATAAAAATCTGAAAATTTGCAGACTTGTTTGGCTACGTTTCTAGTTTGTGCCTGTAAAATTTCATTACATTCGGACTAGCCAATAATTCTGGTCAAATTCGACAATCTGCTATGTTTAATTTTATGCGAATCTGGAAATTTTCATGTGTTCTTGAGTTCCAAACATGTTGTAACTTTGTTTTTGTTTTTGCAGGTCAAAGAGTCCATATGTATGAGGTCAAAGAGTCATTTTTGCTGTAAAAATATTCATTATTGTTATTGTATAATGTGATTATAATTATTTTAGTTTTAGTATTAATTTTAATTCAGGACTGTGATAGGTGCTATTTTGTGAGATTTATCTGACTTGGTTGCAGGTATTGGAAAATTATGAAAATTTACAGAGTGATGTATATATGTGTCTAGTATCCTCTCGTAAAATTTTGTGCAATTCCAACGTGTGATTAATTCTACATAAATTCTGCAAATAGCTGTATTCAGTTTCTCCGATTTTGTAAAATGTTAAATAAATAGTCTTAGCTATGTTTTTATCACTTGTTATTTAGTTTTTAAGTTGGACTTTGATTGAAAGAGTTGATGTAATATCGTATTGAAATTTTGCTCTTAGTAAGAAATTTTCGGTTATGGTGACTAGAAGGGTTATGACTGGTGACAGGATTTGGATCTAAGAAAGAGAATATTCTCGAAATTAGTCCTACCTCTCGCGTTACATCTATCCCAACTGGCCATTTCCGGACTTGCCCAAAGGAGTAGAATGGATTTCGAGCCATTACACAATTTAATCATCTAAGTCTTAATTTAAATTCTAGATGCATGTGATAATCATATATCTTTGGCGAAAAATCAATTGGGACATTGTTTTGTAAACTTTATTTATCTACTATGTTGTAATAAATTTGTAACGAAAGATAAACATACTTGTTGTAAATGCTACATGAGCTACGTTTATGATTAATTAGTTAATTGATCACTAACTAATGTATCTTTTCGTGGATCATGAATTCTAACAAGCTCGTAAAGAGAAGAAGAATGCCGAGCTAAAGGATGGCACCAACATATACATGCAAGTGCACATGCAAAGAAAACGTCAAGAATGTTGGAAGTCAAAAGTGAAAAGGATAAAAGCAACACGTCTAGGCTGTAAGACGTTAAAAAAAAAACAAGCGCTTGTTGGGAGGCAACCCAATGGAGGAGTCTACAAACCAGATTTGCATTCTCTTCCCTCTCTTTTTAATTTTTGTCGTTACTTTTTAATTTTCTTAGATAGAATTTTCATAGATCTCTCTTTCATACTTGATTCTATACTTTTACTTTGGTACATTGAGGACAATGTAGAGTTTAAGTGTGGGGGAGGGGTTTACAACTTTGTTGAGTCAAAAAAAAATAATTAAAAAAAAAATTATTTTTGTTTATAATTTTCGTGGGTTTTATTATTTTGAATTTTTAGGAAGTCTTTTGAGTCTAATTTAGTGTTTTACAGAGTCTTAGGATGCCCTTAGTTAGTCTATGATGAAAATGGACTGAATTTGAACATACATATGGCACTGCATTCATGATTTCTTGTGTTAATTGAGTTATTTTGAGTGTCATGACATGTAGTAGATATGGATAGTTAAACATGGTACAGATTTCGCATGTGAGAATAAGTTTAAGTCATATGAACCCTAAACGTGAGTTTTGAGCCTATACATTTCTTTTGAGTGAATTTTATGCATATTAGTCTCAAAACTATGCATGTGCATCATTTGGTTACTTGCCATAGATTTTAATGAACTAGAGATTACTAGAACTTACTCATGTCAAATTTGCAAAGCTTATAGTTGACATATACTCTGATTTTGGATATGATAAGAGGCACTTAGGTTTACCACCACTAGCCAAATTGCCATGAGTCCCTTATGTGCGCACGAGTTGCGACACCCTTAGATAAACCATTTGAGCCCACATTAAGCTTTATTTCGTCATCCGTAATACCTAAACACTTTGCCTAGTGTAGGACTTCTTTACCGTATGTTCTGAACACTTAGTGTGAAGTAATGTCGACAAGAGCCGAAGATGGAGATTTTTGGTGATGCTCCTTGATTGGTATAATGTGTGTATGGGGATAGACTTGTCCAAATAGCTTAAAAAGTATGTTATTGCCAAAAAAAAAAGAAAAAAAAAAGGAATTCGAGAGAATGAAAAGAAAAAAATTGTGATCTCTCATGGCAATGTGTTCTATTTTGTAAATGTTTGGATTAATGTCCCCCATACTTGTGAATTTGGAGTATGCTACGAATTGAAGGCCCAAAAAAAATAAAGAAATATGACCTTTGTCCTGTTCACAAAGCTCAATGGGAGTTTAGAATGAAGTTAGGGTCCAACAAAATGAAATTTGGCCCTTGTTTATAGAAGATTGACCATGGAGGCGTGGAAAAGATGAAGGAGTCTGGTTTTACAAAGTTTGTGATATTTCGACTAAGTCTTTGGAACGTTTTTAACCACCACTTATCTAAATTTTCGAATGCCTTAGCCTTGCCCCATTACAACCCTTCGAAAGTCCTTTTTGATCCTTAAGATGAGTAGCAGTTAATCTGTTGAGTAAGTTGCATGAGTAAGCATATGGTTTGGTTCATTTGTGCAAGTATTTCATTCATGAGGTTTTCAATTATTTCTATCCATTTTTGAGTGAAAATATGATGAGTGCATCCATGTGAGTTGATTTGAACTTTATTCGAAACATGCACAGATTTAACATCACCATTGTTTACACCACGTCTTACTTGTTCATTGCATGAATCATATCTTGGTTATCATTTGAAGTTATGTAATTCCATTGCCATATACATTAAGAAATTTCTGAGACAAATTTTGACTAAGGGCTTAGTGTTGTTTTACTTAGTATCTCTTACGTTTTCAAACATGATAACATGAAAATTTGCGGCTTTGAAACATTGAGACTTCTAAGTGTTTTGTACATATAAGTGTGACGTTTTTCCCATTGTTATTTTTTTCCCTTTATTTTTCTTTTATCGAGTCCGTTGCTTTGATTTGTATTTGCTAGGGACTAGCAAAGTCTAAGTGTGGGGGATTTGTATTTGTTCAAAAGATCGTCAAGGTAAAACACTTGTTTTACAGATGAGGCAAGAACGAAAGGGTCTTCTTTATACCAGCTTGTAGCAGTATTCACCGAAAATATTCCGTACTGATCGGTCCTTGTGTTCTCCGGGCTAGTATCAAACCATCTACACTTGAACAAATGCACTTTCATGCGGTTCCCATAAATTAGTTCAACAACTGAATGAAGGACACCGTAATAGTCAACGCCATCCTGCCCACTATGGAATATCACCCCACAATTCTATGTTTTCAGTCGGTCGTCTCGATTTTCACATATATATTTCACGCCATTGACCTGACACATCAAGTAAACTTTTGAAGCTATCAGTTTCATCGCCAAGACCCTCAATTCGTTTGACCACTCTGGGTAACCATCATTTGCTACATGGTTCATCTGAAAACGATAAGAAACCACACAAGAAATTATGAACATAAAAACCACAAAACCACGTACGTACACACATGCTATATAAGGATATATATAAAAAATAGACATATACACATATACCCTTACCCATTGACCAAAGTAGTTTGCAAACTTCCTGTTGTGGTAATCAACATTTCTGGCAATAGCTGGGCAGTGAAGATGATAGTTTTTCCAATATTGTACTTCTGGACAGTTAATCAGTACCGACCAGTGGGCAATGACTACCTCATTTCCATCCAACTTGTACGACTTTGGCAAGCTTCCCTGTACTACCACGTCATTGGAGATGATAGAAAGGTTGAACTGGGGTTCATCTATGGGCATCTGTTGTTGGGGGTCCTCAAGCGCTCCCAAATACACGTTGGTGTACGTTACACACTCGTGCGCAATATATGCTTCAGCGATACACCCTTCAGGTGCAGATTTATTCTTCACATAGTCCTTGTAGGCTCCCAATTGTCTACAAGTTAACAACTGCATGTTATGATGCTTAAAAATTAAGAATTTACATATAAAAACCAAATGTATGAATCATTTGTACCTTTCCATGGGATACATCCAAGTGTAGTGTACGGGACCGATAAGCAACAATTGTTCGGGAAGATGGATCATCAGGTGAGGCATGATGTCGAAAAAATTTGGGGGAAATATCCTCTCAAGCTTGCACATGATAAAAATGATGTCATCTTGCATCTCCCTGAGATATGATTTTTTAACTTCCCTGGTGCATAACTTCTGAAAGAATCTTGACAAGGCCACCAACGGCTCCACCACCTCTTTGGGCAGATACCCTCGAATGAAAATAGGGAAAAGGCGTTGAAGCAGTACATGACAGTCATGACTCTTTAATCCGTACATCTTATTGTCCCGGAAGTTAACACACCTGCTTATATTTCCTGCATAGCCATAAGGATACCTGCATATATATATATATATATATATATATATATATAGCCATAGGCAACAATTATATTTCTCGCATATAACCATATATAAGTAAAAATTTAAGGCCAATTTCCTGCATAGCCATAAGAATATATACCTGACATTACTCAACCACCCAAAAATTTCATGCTTATGCTTCGGCTTGACGGTGTAAGGAGCTTGCGGCATTTTTCTCTTACCATCTCTTAACCACAAATGTTTTCGCAGTCTCATAGCTTTTAGATCAATGCGTGCCTTAAGGATGTCTTTTGTTTTCCCCTCCAAGTTAAGAACTGTGCCCACCACACTTTCACACACATTCTTCTCCATGTGCATGACATCTAGGTAGTGTCTGATAGGCAACCTGGGCCAGTAGGGGAGTTCCCAGAATATACTCTTGTGTGTCCAAAACTTATACCTTTCGGGCTTGTCTGGAATTGACGCCACTATCTCAGGATGATTGCTCAGCTGGCCAAAATCATATTCATTCAACACTTCCAAAATTTCATCCCCTGTCCATCGCCTGGGTGCCACACCTGTTTCCACAGTCCCATCAAACACGTCTGGATCCTGCCTAAATGGGTGATCATATGGAAGCCAACAACGGTGACGCATCTGAACAATTTTACTGCAATGAGGACTGCAACAATCAACAGTCATGCACTCTTAACAAGCCATGTAACCCTTGGTCACGTTGCCCGAGAACATACCGCGGGCAGGAAAATCACTAATGGTGCCAACAAGCATGGCATGCATCTGGAACATCTCATTTTTGAACCTATCGTAAGTGGGGTGGCCACACTCACTCAGGTACTTAAGCTCCTCAATCAAAGGCCTCAAATACACATCGAGACACTTTCCTGGATAACCCGGGCCCGGAATTAACAGAGTCATCATATTGTATTCCTTCTTCATGCACATCCATGGTGGAAGGTTGTACGGTACCAAAATAACTGGCCATATACTGTATTGAAGACTCATGTTGCCAAAAGGGTTGAATCCGTCAGATGAGAGCCCTAGCCAAACATTTCGGACCTCTGCTGCAAAATGATCAAACTCCCTGACCATGTGCTTCCAAGCCTCTCCGTCGGAAGGGTGTATAAGGGTGTCATCGTGAGGCAAATTCCTCTCAGCCCACCATCTCATAGCTTCGGCCGTGAAAGCACACATGAACAACCGCTCTAGCCTATCAATAAGCGGGAAATATCAAAGTATCTTCACAACTTTCTTATTGCCTGCAGGAGTCAACTTATACCTTTCTGTAAAACATACCGGGCAGGCTTCAAGGTCTTCAAGATCTTTTCCCCAAAAGAGAATACAATCATATCTGCATGCATGGATTTTGATGTAGGAAAGCCCAAGATCTTTCAGGATATGTCGCACCTTATGATGAGTGGTAGGAAGACGATGACCGAGTGGCAGTAGCGAAGCAGTCCACTTCAGCCAATAATCAACAGCTTTGACAGACATTTTGTTCTCCATTTTGTGCTGCATCACTCCGATGACACTTTCAAGAATAGTCTTACTATAACCGTCGTACAACGGAGTCTGTTGCAGTGCAATCAGGTTGTTGTACTTGTCCATACCGCTTGTGTTAACATGAGCTCCAAGTAATGGCTCGACTGGCTCAATATGGGGGAAACCCTGCACGACGGGAGGGACATTTGGTGCTTGATCAGCAAATACACCGCTCTCATGAAGAAACATATCATTGATTAACATCGATGTTGGATCATAGGATGGACTGCCCCTCTCAGCAAAATGTCCATGATTATAGCATGGACTAGCCCTCTCACCAGATTGTCCATGATCATGCGGACCCGCTAACGATGTTTCACCGTGATAAATCCAACAAGTGTACTTATCCCAAAACCCGTATTTACTCAGGTGCTTCTGGACTTTATCAATGGGAAAACGAAATCGATCGCTGCGACACTTACATTCTTTACACGGGCAATAATGAAGTGTAGTGTCTCCACAATTAGCCTTCACAAAATTCACAAAACTCCTAATTCCCTGGTGATATCTCACATCTCATCTTTCGAGGCTCATCCAACTCTTATCCATCCTGAAAATTCTAACAATATTACGTACTATAAATATATAAATATACACACATTCACTATTAATTAATTAATAAATCATCATTAATTACATTCGAATTCATCTGATTAATTAATATATATATATAAATTAAAAAATATATATATACCAACAATTCACAATTACAAATTAACATGCATGTATATATGTATAGACATATTAACAATTAATATTCACAAAATCATTTTATATCCATATATATATATATACACAAATTAACATATTTTCATCGAACTAATCTCAAATCCACTCAAAATCAACAGTCAATCACTCGAAATCAACAATATATCCACTCTATTTGCGTATCAAACCAATAATCGATATCTCAACTCTAAATGAACACATGCATATATATATATATATATATATCGATCTAATTAAATCAACACACATATATATACATACGTATATACGTACATATATATAGCTACGTACGTATATAGCTTCAATTCCCGAGCGGGTTTTCGACGCCTTTTGACAATACCCAAGGATTTCAGAGCGTTTTCCTTCTTTCAATTTCGCCGGATTTTTTTCAATCCAAATGAATGAGCTGCTGCGATCTGCATCTGATATAAGAGGTATTGCCGCCGATTCATTAAATCGCCGGCAATGGAGTTATTGCCGGCAAAATTCCGGCCAAAAATCGCCGGAAATGTAAAAAATCATTACCGGCGACCTATTCCGTCGCCGGCAATGATTGCTCAACCATTGCCTGCGAAATTCCGGCCGGAAAATCGCCGGCAATGGTTGAGCAATCATTGCCGGCGACGGAATAGGTCGCCGGTAATGATTTTTTACATTTCCGGATATTTTTGGGACTTTTGCCGGCGACGGAGCAAGTCGCCGGCAATAGTGAGCATTGCCGGCGACTTTCCCAGTCGCCGGCCTTGTTTTTTAAAAAATCGCCGGCAATGGTACTTAATGTGGTAGTGTAAGGTATAGTTTTTAGGTCGGGGTCAAAAGTCAGGGTATGGTTATGATATATTGTAAAGTTGAGGTATGAATAATTAGAATGAGCAAAAGTTCATGTATTGTTCGATGAAATTTCTCTTAGCAACATGGTAACATAGCTAGGGTGCAATAAAAAATTGTACCATCTCCTTTTTTTCAAAGGAGATTTGTATTGTTGTCGAGCTCGCTTTTTCACATAAGATGCACTTCATATTTACACTGGTTATTTTCCCATTTTCACCAATTCTTCTTCAAATGCTCTTTTCACTATAGTGAGGTAAAATCATCCAAGGGTTTATTAGTAATTAATTAAATAAATTTATAAAATTAAAATTATCAAAATTAATTCCTTTTCTCCCCCACTCTCCCTTTTTTTTCTCTTTGTAATAAAACTGCATTGCTCCCGTGCAAAAATCAATCGATATTTTTTTACAGTTACTTGATAAACTACAAAACAATGTTAACTCACACAATCTTGTTTCTTAAAAAAAATTAAGAACTCTCATAATCACAATCACACCCTTAGGGTGTGTACTGTTTTTAGTGATGATTACTTAATATAATGTGATGACCCGATACAGAATCAGTACAGTAATTGGCTTAATCCACGAGTTAGCGTGTAATCACTGTTTTCCGTAAATTGATTGATTTGGCTGTTCGATTCACGAATTAATTATCGGACGAGAATTTGAGATGAGTTTCTTCTCGAGAGTTGTTGTACGCGTGATTTTGAGTTCGTGGGTGGTTCCGGATAATTATTTCGATAACCGAGGAATATGTTATGAATATTTGAAATCGCGGAATTTCGTCGAGTTTATTCGTTCGTATTGGAGTTATCCGAAACGTGGATGTGATCCGTTTTGGACTATCGATCGTATCGAGCCGCGAGTATAAATATCAAAAATAGTCAAAAAATTGTCGAAAACACTGTTCGGAAAGTTTGACCGGCGTTGACTAGCTTTGGGTGCGTTGACCCGCGTTGACCAGAGGAGAAAAACTTCACCGCCGTTTGACTCACCGGTGACCTTCCGTTTCCGGCCACCACCGGCTTCAATTTTGGTATATTTCAATTCCTCTCTTGATTTGCAACTGTTTGGAACTTGGAATTATGAAAATTGATTTGAATTTGAGGGAGAACGAACGGTTTGAAATTGCGGAAAATCTTGCCGGAATCGGGTTCGACGGGGGGGTGGCGTTTCGAGGGGGGTTTTGGTGGAAAATGTTGGGTTTGAGGTAGGTAGGTGGCCCCTTGAGGTTGGGAGGCCGGGATGGCCTCACAGTGACGGATTTTGTCGGAGAAGATTTTTCCCGCCGGTTTGGGGTTTTGATGTTTCAAGCTTATTTTTGGCCACGGTGGTGGCTGGATGGTGGTGACCCCTTTGGGAAAGTTGCTTGGCTTGAGGAGGAGAACATTTTGGGAGCTTGGCTGCCAGAAAATCTCTCCGGTTGACGGCACGACGCTGTCGGCGGCTGCAGTCAACGGCGGAGCTCCGGTGACCCGTTGACTTTTTGAAATTTGTCTAGTTATATGTCGTTTTGCTCGTATTCGCGCCCCAATCATCGCCTTGAGGTTTTCGAGTTGATTTGGGTACCGGATTTTTAGTCGAGGGTTTATGCAGAGAGTTTTGGGAATTTCGTCGATTATTTTGTACCGAGTTATATGTTTCCGGGAACGGTGGGTTTCCGAGGTGTGGTACAGTGTGATGAACTATGATTTTGATCAGTTATATTTTATGATTATTCAGGGGAACGAGATCGTACGTTGGGCGAGGGATCTTCCGCCGGATCTCGTGATTAGCGCGTGTGCGTGCTGTGCTCACCTGTGAGTGGACTTTTCTATTTTCACTGTCATAGCGAGTTCGTGATTTCCGTATTTATTTATATACGACGTTGAGATTATTTATTGCTTTTGGAGGTATTGTTTTATATTTTATATGGTGATGGCATTTATTTAGCATCGATGCATTGGCTACTCGGCTGATCACCGGTAGTCAGACCCAGGGTTGAGAGATTTCCCTGGGCAGGGTTGAGAGATTCCCCTGATATGCCGCTAGGCTTGAGACATTCGCCTAGCCTATCACCGTCGGGCTTGAGAGATTCGCCTGGCACCTCCATTTATTTCTGAACTCGCTTTGCATTGATTTTATGATATATGTAGTTGGTGAAAGGCATATGTTTATTTTCGTCCACTCACTCTAACAATTTTATTGCCTTTCCCCTGGGCTTTTCGGTTTCTGTGCCCAGTTTGCAGTTCGGATTCTGGTGTCTCACGTCACGGTTGAAGGCTTAGCGTTCGAGTTACCTTTCTTTTCCAGTAGGTTTTTTGTTTTGCCTACTGTTATATATTTTTGTATATATACACTAGAGGTCGCTCTGATATACTACTGATATGTGTTTATGTGATTTTTTCCCGAATTTTCTGTAAAGTACAGTTTCGATTACTGCTTTACTTTATTGTTATGATATTGAGAAATCTGGATGGGATTGGTGCCCACGGTTTGGCTTTTGTGGCATATGATGAAGTGTGTTTTCCGGGTGCAGGTTAATGGCAATTTCGCGTTAGTAATGAAACTCTGCCGAAATTTTTGTGGTTTTTGCTTGTTCGTGTTTTCAGAAGGGGTTTGATTCCGGTTTAGGAAACTAAATCGGGGTTGGGTTCTTTCAGCTTGGTATCAGAGCATTAGGTTGTCAGGTTCTGTAGACTCTTGTAGTTGTGACACTTAGGGTATTTGAGTATGTACAGCATGTCTAGAGCGATGACCCAACTGGCCAACGGTTACTCATCAATGCTTCGGGTGTTGTGTATTCTCAAATATCTGAGTCTCATGATTACGTTCCTTGTGCTTGACTAATGCTTGTCTTGTATCAGTAGGATGCCTCCTCGACGTGGTCCTCGTGTTAATCGGGATGTGGATCCTGATGAGGATCGCTAGATGCACGACTTGCTAATGCGAGTGTTGCGTTTGGAGGAGCGTTTTGACCCTGTGGTCAAAGCTCGTACTGCTGGTGCGAATGTCTTTTCTGGTTCAGCTGATCCAGATATTTGTGAGGCATGGTTGGTTCAATTTGAACGCATATGTGAGCGTCTTCGTTTTACCCCTGAGCAGATGACAGTGGCAGCAGTCGGTTTACTTGAGTCAGATGCATACTTCTAGTGGGTTAGCACCGATAGAGTTCCAGTTGATACTCTGTGGACTTTGTTTCGAGATTTGTTTATGTGGAGATACTTCAACCAGGCTATACAATAGCAGAAGTATGAGGAGTTCACTAATTTGAGGCAGGGCAATTTGTCTGTGCTTGAGTACCGGGACAGATTTACCCATTTATCTCGGTTTGCTAGTGACATGGTGGCTACAGAGGAAGCCAAGTGCCATAGATTTGAGCTGGGTTTGAACTTAAACATTAAGGGGACTCTAACTACGATGCCTCGGAACAACTTCGATGAGTTCGTGAGTGCAGCACTCCGAGGTGAGGATATGGAGAAGGAAAGGCAGATGAGATACCAGTCTCGACGATTTGAGGAGGGTGGACTGAGTCAGGGACCTTCCAAGAGGCTGAGTTTTTATACTTCTGGATCGGTATCATCCTCGGGCAGTGGACCATATAGACCACCAGCTAGTGCACCGAGACAGAGGCAGAGATGGAGGAGAGATCGACCGCAGCGACCACAGTCTAGTGGGGGTTCTAGCTGTTCCAGTTATCCTCGGTGTACCAGTGGCACTTTTACCATACCGAGGGACTACCCATTGTGTAGTCTCTGCAGTAGGCATCATGTTGGTCCATGTCAGCGAGGCCCTGTCGTTTGTTATCGTTGTGGCCAGGAGGGTCACTATGCGAGAGAATGTTTCCAGCTTGCTGGTGTTGATGGACAGGCGGCCCAGAGTTCCGGAGGAGAGCGAGGTACCACTTCTGGGGCTCGACCAGTACAGTTTTTTGGCCAGGGCAGACAGCAGGGTCACCCTCAGCGTAGACGACCAGTCGGGCAGACCAGGGTTCATGCTATGACATTGCATGAGGGCAGAGCTTCACCGGAGGTTGTTATCAATACGTTGCATGTCTTTGGTTATCCAGTACTTACTTTTCTAGATCCAGGTGCTACGCATTCATTCATGTCATATAGACTATCATCTTTAGCTACTGTACCTGCGTCTCCACTTCCGGGGTTATGAAGAGTGTTGTATCCGTCCGGTGAGGTGGTAAGTATTGGCTGGGTGTATAGGGACTATGAGATTTTTATTGGAGGTCATGGCTTAGCCGCGGATTTGTTATTGCTGGATATCGTCGACTTTGATGTGATTTTGGGTATGGACTTCTTGGAGACACATTGGGCTATGTTCGATTGTCACAAGAAGGAGGTTATGTTTCGACGACCAGGCTTTCCCGAGATACTGTTTCGTGGTGAGAAGAATACTTCATTGCCATGTGTTATTTCAACGATGAAGGCTGATTGGATGATGAAGAAGGGCTGTGTTGCTTATTTAGCTTATGTTGTGGATACCACGGCTGCTGTGCCGGACATTGGTGATATTGAGGTGGTTTCCGAGTTTTCAGATGTGTTTCTGGAGGAGTTACCGGGTATTCCTCCAGTTCGAGAGATCGATTTCACCATTGAGCTATTACCGGGCACTTGACCCATATCACAGGCACCTTATCGTATGGTGTCAGCGGAGTTGAAAGAGCTACAGATTCAACTTCAGGAGTTGCTGGAGAAGGGTTTCATACGACCCAGTGTATCGCCGTGGGGTGCTCATTTACTGTTTATGCGGAAGAATGATGGTTCCATGCGGTTGTGCATCGATTACCGGAAGCTGAATCAGGTCATTGTGAAGAACAAGTATCTGTTTCCGCGGATTGACGACTTGTTTGATTAGCTCAAGGGAGCTTCAGTCTTTTCGAAGATTGATCTCAGGTCCGGATATCATCAGTTGAGGATCAGAGAGTCAAATGTGGCCAGGACAGCTTTTAGGTCTCTGTATGGGCATTACGAGTTCTTGGTTATGCCGTTTGGGTTGACCAATGCCCCCGCAACTTTTATGGACTTGATGAACCGGGTGTGTGGGCCAGCACAAGAAGCATTTACGAGCTGTTTTGCGTACTTTGCGAGACAATCAGCTGTTTGCGAAGTTCAACAAGTGTGAGTTTTGGTTGGACGGCGTGAAGTTCTTGGGTCACGTGATATTAGCTGAGGGAGTCAGCGTGGATCCTGACATGATCGAAGCCGTGTTGAATTGGAGTAGACCTACCACCGTACCAGAGATAAGGAGTTTCTTGGGTTTGGCAGGTTACTATCGGCGCTTTGTGCCGGATTTTTCACGAATTGCCGCTCCACTTACCAGATTGACGAAGAAAGGCGTCAAGTTCGAGTGGTCCGATGCATGTGAGGAGAGTTACTTGCTCCTGAAGGAAAAGTTGACTACTGCACTGGGTTTGACTCTACCTGACGATAGTGGAGATTTCGTGGTTTACAACGATGCATCGAAGTTGGGACTTGGTTGTGTGCTGATGCAGCATGGTAGAGTTGTGGCCTACGGTTCCAGGCAGCTGAAACCACATGAAGTCAACTATCCGACGCATGATTTGGAGTTGGCTGCTATTGTATTAGCGTTGAAGAGTTGGAGACACTACTTGTATGGAGCTCACTGCAAGATATACACCGATCACAAGAGTCTCACTTACTTGCGCACGCAGCCAGAATTGAACATGAGGTAGGGTAGATGGATGGAGTTGATCAACGACTATGATTGCACCTTTGAGTACCATCCAGGGAAGGCCAATGTCGTTGCTGATGCACTCAGTCGGAAATACGGAGCTTCGTTGTTCCATGTGTGTGTGGCCAAAGTTTCCATGTTAACCAAGCTTCGAGCTACGGGAGCCGAGTTCGAGTGGGACGATGATGGAGCTTTGTTCGCTAGTTTCCAGGTTCGACCGGTATTGGTTGATCAGGTTTGGGAAGCTTAGGATGCAGATTCCTACTTATTGGACAAGAAGACCATGATTCGGAATGGTGTACCAACAGAGTTTCGGTTGAGTGATGATGGTACGTTGCTATTCAGAGGCAGATTATGTGTACCCAGGGACGAGAGTTTGAAGAAAGAGATTTTAGATGAAGCTCATTGTTCGGCGTATGCAATGCATCCCGGCGGTACGAAGATGTTTCGTACACTTCGAGCTTATTACTGGTGGCGTAATATGAAGAGGGAGATTGCCGCATATGTGAGCAGATGTTTGATTTGTCAGCAGGTTAAATCGGAGAGGCAGAAGCCTGCGGGAAAGTTGCAGCCCCTGGAGATTCCGTTTTGGAAGTGGGAGCACATTACCATGGATTTCGTGTGTCAATTACCGCGTACATCGGCTGGTAATACTGGTATTTGTGTTATCGTAGATCGATTGACGAAATCCGCTCATTTTCTTGCACTTCCGGGGAAGATTTCAGTGGGCAGATTAGCAAGGCTGTATTTGTCGGAGATTGTTCGACTGCACGGTGTGCCTGTATCTATTGTTTCTGACCGAGACAGTCAATTTACTTCTGAGTTCTGGCAGGCATTGCAGCGAGCCATGGGTACCAGATTGCGTTTCAGTACAGCTTTTCATCCTCAGACTGATGGGCAGTCTGAGCGGACTATTCAGACTCTCGAGGATATGTTGCGGTCTTGTGTTTTGCAATTTGGAGGAAATTGGGACCAACAACTGCATTTGATTGAGTTTGCTTACAACAACAGCTATCAGGCTAGTATTGAGATGGCACCGTATGATGCCATATACGGGAGGCAGTGCCGCACTCCTTTGTGTTGGAGTGAGGTGGGTGAGCGATGGCTTATTGACCCTGATCTAGTGAAGAGCACCATGGAGGACATTCAGATTATCCGGGATAGATTGAAGATTGCCCAGGATCGCCAGAAGAGTTATGCGGACGTGAGAAGAAAGTGTCTCGAGTTCGATGTGGGCGATTGGGTCTTCCTGAAACTATCTCCGTGGAGAGGAGTTGTGCATTTCGGGAAACATGGCAAGCTTCGACCACAGTACATTGGTCCGTATGAGATTACCGAGAGGGTTGGTGTCGTGGCTTACGGACTTGAGTTGCCTTCCAAGATGGCTCGTGTACACGATGTTTTCCATGTTTCGATGTTGCGAAAGTATATTCCAGATCCATCACATGTGTTAGCGCCACATTAGCTACCTATCCGAGAGGATTTGACATATGTGGAGGAGCCGGTACAGATTCTCGATCGGCGTGAGCAGGAGTTGAGCACCATGTTATACCGCTGGTGAAGGTCTTGTGGCAAAATCACTCGGTTGAGGAGGCCAGCTGGGAGACTGAGTAGCGTGTGTGGGAGCAGTATCCTCATCTGTTCACCTAACATATACGTAAATTTCGAGGTCGAAATTTTTTTAAGGGGGGTAGATTTGTGACGACCCGAAACAGAATCAATACAGTAATTGGCTTAATCCATGAATTAGCGCGTAATCACTGTTTTCCGTAAATTGATTGATTTGGCTGTTCGATTCGCGACTTAATTATCAGGCGTGAATTTGAGATGAGTCTCTTCTCGAGAGTTGTTGTACGCGTGATTTCGAGTTCGTGTGTGGTTCCGGATAATTATTTCGATAACCGAGGAATATGTTATGAATATTTGAAATCGTGGAATTTAGTTGAGTTTATCCGTTCGTATTGGAGTTATCCGAAACGTGGATGTGATCCGTTTTGGACCGTGGATCGTATCGAGCCGCGAGTATAAATATAGGAAATAGTCGAAAACACTGTTCGGAAAGTTTGACCGACGTTGACCAGCTTTGGGTGCATTGACTCGCGTTGACCAGAGGAGAAAAATTTCACCGCCGTTTGACTCGCCGGCGACCTTCCGTTTCCGGCCACCTCCGGCTTTGATTTTGGTATATTTCGATTCCTCTCTTGATTTGCAACTGTTTGGAACTTGGAATTGTGAAAATTGATTTGAATTTGAGGGAGAACGAACGGTTTGAAATTTGGGAAAATTTTGCCGGAATCGGGTTCGCCGGGGGGGGGGGGGGGGGTGGCGTTCCGGCGACTTTCCGAGGGGGGTTTTTGGTGGAAAATGTTGGGTTTGAGGTAGGTAGGTGGCCCCTTGAGGTTGGGAGGCCGGGATGGCCTCACGGTGACGGATTTTGCTGGAGAAGATTTTTCCCGCCGGTTTGGGGTTTTGATGTTTCGAGCTGATTTTCGGCCACAGTGGTGGCTGGATGGTGTTGACCCCTTTGGGAAAGTTGCTTGGCTTGAGGAGGAGAATATTTTGGGAGCTTGGCCGCCGAAAAATCTCTCCAGTTGACGGCGCGCCACCGGCGGCGGCGGCGGTCAATGGCGGAGCTTCGGTGACCCGTTGACTTTTTGAAATTTGTCGAGTTATATGTCGTTTTGCTCGTATTCGTACCCTGATGATCGCCTTGAGGTTTTCGAGTTGATTTGGGTAACGGATTTTTAGTCGAGGGTTTATGCGAAGAGTTTTGGGAATTTCGTTGATTATTTTGTACCGAGTTATATGTTTCCGGGAACGGTTGGTTTCTGAGGTGTGGTACAGTGTGATGAACTATGATTTTGATCAGTTATATTTTGTGATTATTCAGGGGATCGAGATCGTACGTTGGGCGAGGGATCTTCCGCCGTATCTCGTGATTAGCGCGTGTGCGTGCTGTACTCACCTGTGAGTGGACTTTTCTATTTTCACTATCATAGCGGGTTCGTGATTTCCGTATTTATTTATATACGATGTTGAGATTATTTATTGCTTTTGGAGGTATTGTTTTATATTTTATATGGTGATGGCATTTATTTAGCATTGATGCATTGGCTACTCGGCTGATCACCGGTAGTCAGACCCAGGGTTGAGAGATTCCCCTGGGCAGGGTTGAGAGATTCCCCTGATATGCCGCTAGGCTTGAGAGATTCGCCTAGCCTATCACTGTCAAGCTTGAGAGATTCGCCTGACCGTCGGGCTTGAGAGATTCGCCTGTCACCTCCATTTATTTCCGAACTTGCTTTGCATTGATTTTATGATATATGTAATTGGTGAAAGGCATATGTTTATTTTTGTCCACTCACTCTAACAATTTTATTGCCTTTTCCCTGGGCTTTTCGGTTTCCGTGCCCAGTTTGCAGTTTGGATTCTGGTGTCTCACGTCGCGGTTGGAGGCTTAGCGTTCGAGTTACCTTTCTTTTCTAGTAGGTTTCTTGTTTTGCCTACTGTTATATATTTTTGTATATATACACTAGAGGCCGCTTTGATATACTACTGATATGTGTTTATGTGATTTTTTCTCTGATTTTCTGTAAAGTACAGTTTTGATTACTGCTTTACTTTATTGTTATGATATTGAAAAATCCGGATGGGATTGGTGCCCACTGTTTGGCTTTTGTGGCATAGGATGAAGTGTGTTTTCCGGGTGCAGATTAATGGCAATTCCGCGTTAGTAACGAAACTCTGCCGAAATTTTTGTGGTTTTTGCTAGTTCATGTTTTCAGAAGGGGTTTGATTCCGGTTTAGGAAACTAAATCAGGGTTGGGTCCTTTCATATAATGTCAAAAAAAGTATAATTATGATTACTCAATATAACTTATTTGATAGTTTAGTCACTCAATTTTGAATTACACAAGTCTAGTCACTCAATTTTGAAATACATAAGCCTTGTCATTTTATTAAGAGTTGATGATGCTTGTGAAGTAGAGCTTGGTGCTTAGCTTTTTGGGTATGTCATCTCCATCTCTCATACGTCTTTCGTTAATTAGTTTAAGATGCAAGTAAGCTTAGTGTTTTAAAGAGTGGTATTTACTCTGATTAGTTTTGTCTTCTCTATTAGAGTAGGTTATTTTTCAATTGCGTATGTATTATTCAAGCCGAAAAGGTCCTTTAATAATATCTTCATTTCGTCAAACTATATTATATAACTTAAATGTCAAAATTTATCTCTATGACATCTCATTTGACGCTATATAGTAAAAATTTCTATAAACTTGTAATTGTAATTTTGATGGTTGTTTAATTGTAATTCACCGTAAAAGTTACAATTATTCAAAAAAATGGAATTGAGTGCATAAACGATGAGCATATTACACGAATAAAGACACATTCTGTTTAGTTTAAAATTAAAGCTTTACCACTATGACATCAATTTATTGTCATATTCGTAAAACTGAATAAGAATTTACAAATTTAATAATAAGCTTGTTGAACTAATATCACAACAAATCTTCAAATGATTCTCACATATTCTCAAATACTCAACTGCCAAATACTCACAATGTGCCATAAAGTAATACATTAACTAAGGGTGGAGCAACCATTTAACAAATTGTTTCATTCAATTTTGACAAAGAGTTAATATATCAACATGTAGGAGGGCACCTGGGTCTCAAATCTGATACTGAGGATACCTAAAAGACTGATTGAACAAAAATATGTTGAGATCATGCTCTTTTATCAATCTGTTGGGTAATGGCTCTCTTCTCGGTCTGCCACTTGACGAAGTACCGTTATGTGTATTTATGTTGATTTTGAATTAGTCGACAATTAAAGACAAAAATAATTGTTTGAAGATTCAACATTTTGAAAAGAAGATCAGTCATTTGCTTTTATATAATTTTAGAGGGCAAACAAAAGATGAAGGTATAGAATACTAATTTAAGAGCCAAATTTATCGAAGAATAATTCTATAATTATTTTGATAATTTTGGATGATGACTCTAGACCTAAAAATAGAAAAACAGCTAATTTTTATAGGATTAAAGATAAACCTGACTTCAATCAATAAACATATTTCTGTTACATTCTCGGTTAATGGTTATACTTAAATTTGATGGACTTAAAAAAGATGAGGGACATGTACGTCAAATGCTCAAGCTTCATCATCAAACACAAATGAGAGAAGAAAATGATCAACATAATCCCTCCCAAATTTTTTTTCTCACCAGATTCTCTAATCCCAATTCTCTTGACTAACAAATATTATTTATCATTCTCTCACTTCACATAAATTTTTTCATGGATTTAGAAGATGATGACACCACCACCCTTTCTATTATGTACCCCCGTGTGGTTCCTATAGGATTAGAATGCAAATTCGATGGACAGATGTGCAACATTAGTCAATATAAGCAGCCAAGAAAATGTGAATTGAATGGAGGCAAATGCGGTGTTAATAACCATAAGAAGCCAGAACGATGTGGATTTTTCCAAGTTTTGAAAGATTTATTCTTCAACTCACCATTGGTTAGTTTTGTCGTGCTTATTATCTGTTTGTAGTTAGAATTTTATGCTTTACAATTTTTATCTGTTCATTTTATTTGATAAAAGTAGTTTGAAGTATTCTAAGAATTATCTTCATTTTTTTTTGAAATATAAGTAGTCAAATCAAGAGAATAACAGTTCTTCTTTTTTCTATTAATACCATGCATGTCTTCCATATATTGACAGGTCAAGAAATTTCAACAAAAAAAATCAGCCAAATTTTCCGCAAAGAAAAGTTCAATTACTTCAAGTCATGTTCAAGAATGGTCAGATCATCAAGATATCCCAAGAATGATTACTAAAACAACCACTTTAGGAGGTAATACCATTTTCACGTACGTCAAAGAGAATGAAGAAGTTCCATTTTCGATGATGCCTCCATCGTTGCTTCACAATGAAGAAAAATATCAAGATCAATGGATCAATAAAGAACACCGAAGATTATCTCATATTTTAAAAGCCATCTTGTTCAAGACATCGTTGGTTAGTTTTTGTTTTCCATCTTATTTTTTTTTGTTTGGCTTACAAAGTACAAAATATACATCGACATATTCCAGAAAAACAAAAACAAAAAACTACTGAGTTTGTCTATTAACCTTATTTTTAATTACAGGCCAAGAAGATTCATGGAAGAAAGTCAAGAAAAAAATCTGAATCTAACGAGAGTTCAAGGTCTAGCACTAAAGAATTGTGTGATGAAGATCATGGCCCAAGAAAGTCTGTGTCTTCATTAACTAACTCGTATGTTTTTACTTCATCTTCATTACCTTCTACTTCAAGTTCGTCAACAGTTTCACGCTCTTCGTCTCATTCTAGATCTTTATCTGAGAAAATCAACTCATTTCGATCGATTTCATCTAGAAATTTAAAAACAAATTTAAGGGGTTTGTCCGAAAAAATTCGATCAAATGGTGTGAAATCTAATACGAGGTACTTGTTTGAGAGGAACAAAATGTCATTGGAATCCATTACATCGAGTGGTTTGAACGAAGAGCATCATGCACATTTTGATGATAATGTGATTCACAACCAAAATAACAATAAGAAAGGAGGATCTCACAAATCAGCTTCGGGTCTTTGCTTCTTGCTCATGAGTCTTGTGGGGTTGATATTCTATGGAAAACTTTGCGCTATTTTATGCACCTCAATGTGGCTTGTTTGTGTGCCTCTTTGGAGTTTTGGAGATTATAATTTGTCAACTAATAATGTTAACGTTGTTGAGAAGAAGAAAATCATCATGAGAGAAGAAATTCCAACAAGGTCTGTTCGGATTCGTACTTTTCAAAGTCAATAATAATTTAGTTAATCTTGTTTGATAAATTATTCTTGTTATATATAAAATTGATTTGATAGTCATCCATTGCTCCTTGATGTGATTAAAGCAATGTATATTTTAGATTTTGTCAACTGTAAGGGGTTATTATTAGAGTTGTTTATATGTAAAATTTTGGGAGAATTAGGCTAGCTCGAGAGAAATTAGATTAAGTTGTCACTTGTAACTTGGAAATTTTATTTTACATATATATAGTAATAGGAAGAATCGACTATCCTCAAGTCTTTATATTGATCAACATTGAGTTCTTGTTCCAATTGTATGTCATAAATTGTTGATTGAGATATTCCATCAAGCATGTAATATAATTAACAATATCTAAAAGCGAATCAATCTAGCTAATTTATTTTGTAGTGCACATACAAAAAAAATCTATTGTAGCTCTAATAAAAAGTAATATTATGATTTTTTCAGAAGTGATCAATAAATCTAGGGCTTCTACATGAGGTCATTTTTTCATCTTGTGTTGGTGGCGCTTCCCCGGCTTCGCTGCCTCAACGTGTATAAGGCGCGAAGGTCTACCATTGACACCTCCTCCAGGACTACACGTGTTAGGGTCGCCTCTCCGGTCTTTCCTCGAATGTTTTCGAATTTCACGATCCAGTTTGGTCTTGGCCGTTGTCGTCACAATTTTAAGGTAGAGGCTGGTTCAGATCGTTGGAGGGGGCGGCCTGCATGTGTGCGACTTAAGTCAGGTTGGATGGAGACATGTGCTTGTGGTGTAAGGATGGTTGCTGGCGCTGAGAGCCACGATTTTTCGGTCGCTTGGCGACAATACTTCCTCTCGGATCCGTCTGTGGCAATCATAGGTGCCATGACGATGGGTTATGACATTGGGGGTGACGAAATACAACTTTGTTTCATGGCCTCAAGCCATGCTCGGTTTGTTGGCCAACGTTGGAGGTTACGGCGTACAGACTCGATGGGGGTGGCGGCGCTGTTGCGACAGTGGAGAGCTAGTTGAGTTGGTATGGGTTGCTGGGCCTGTGACGTGTATTGGGCCCAAGGTTGGAACATTGAGGAATTTAGGGTTTCATGGGTGGGATATTGTTTTGGCTTGTGGAACTATTTGGCCGTTCATATCTGGGACCCTGGTAGGCTTTTGTGTTGGCATGTGGTGGGTGATAAATGGTTATCATTATTGATTCTAATGTTAAAGGCCAGTTGGCATCTCATTTGGATTGCGAGACTCAGTAAGGGTATCATACATACGACAATTGAGTGCTTAGGGATATGTTTACCTCTAATTATTTCTATTTCTCACAAGTCTTATGTGATGCGAGTAGGCTTACTTTTGTTGAATGCCTTGGATTTAAAGTTTAGTGCTAGTTACTGTAATAGTGTAGGTCACATGAGTTTAGAATGTGACGTTCATTATGAATGTGTCACCTCCGCGCCAGAGCTTGTTATGGATACCTTTGATTACGACTTTAGTCGTATTATGTAATGAAACACCTTCCTTTACCGGAAGGTAATTTCACTCAGAAAAAAAAGTAATATTATGATGATGGTTAGATATGAGTTAGGATATGGTGGACTATTGATTGTCTTAGTCCCAAATATAAAAAATTACAACGGGACAAGCTGTGATAGAGCATTTTCTAAACTCATCACTAGAGGCCTTACACTCCTCAAAATCAATAATAAAAGTCTACAATACGCATATATTCATATTGTTCCTACAATTTTGTAAAATTAGTGATTGTTTGAATAGCAATTTCATAATTATCAACAAACATATAATAAAGAGTATTGTTATTTAAATTCAAAGTTAAAAATAGACTTGAGATTAATTGGAGAGAGAGAACGGGATCCAATGCCTAGATTTATGCGGAAAGTTTAAGGTTTTTTTTTTGAAGTAAGGGTTTACGGCTATCCTTAAATATCTCGATTGATAAAATTGTAGAATACAGGGGGTGAGACATAAAGCATAAGCCCTATAAGAAGAGATACACCTGAAATACTAATAAAAGACTCAACTAATACAGCGTATCCTAAACTGCACTATTTAGTAAAGAGTGCAACATTGGCTACTTCATTTGCTTTACAATAAATGTGACACAGTACAGGAAAGAAAACGCGACTAAGACGACACATCAATTCGCTCTTAACAGCTTTCCAACTATGCTACCGACAAGAAATATTGTCGATACTATATCTCATCCTACCACTAGGAGGGAGCGCCCATGCGATGAACCACCGAATGTTCTAACCTAGAGCAAACAAGGCACCAAAGATGCATAGTGAAAGGACCCACCCCAAATTAGCCCGTAATCCAGGGTGGATCCTGCGGGACTAGTGTTAGAATGACTTGCACCGAAATTTCGATACAGGTGACCCAATACGAGTAACTCGAATCCTATAAAAAGAATCTAAACTATGAAAACAGAAGCGATAGACTGTCATGTTCTAACCTAGAGCAGACAAGGCACCAAAGATGCACAATGACAGGACCCACCCCAAATTAGCCCGTAATCCAGGGTGGATCCTGTGGGACTAGTGTTTGAATGACTTGCACCGAAGTTTCGATACATGTAACCCCAATACGAGTAACCCGAATCCTGTACAAAGAATCTAAACTAAGAAAACAGAAACGATTGACTGTCATGCCTCGTACCCTGGACGGTCGCGACTTCAGCTGACAAACCTGCAACTTGGGCAATTTAAAATGAAAGGTCTAGGGAAACACAGAAAAATGTCAGAGTGAGTGGACGAAAATAACTGAATTAGAAACTAAAATATAATTGTGTTCCCACTAGCATATATAATAAAATACAAAGCGAGTCGAAAAGACTAAAAAGATATAAGGATACATCGAGGGGGACTCCTGACCCTTCTCGAGTATCATGCAGAAGTGGAGGCGGTGACCAGAGTTCTCTAACCTCTAGCCACCTACAGTCGTCTGGTGACTCTTGACATAAAGACGATGTGAATGCTAGGGGGAAGTGTTGATCCTTCCCTAGAGCCACTCGAGGATCATCTGAGTAACTAATGCATGCATGAATGCACAATTGATAAAACTGTCTACTATATATATGGTCTCCAAAGAAATCTAAAATCTGAAAAATGAATAAAATAAGGAAAACGACTCGTTAAACAACAGTGAAAATAAAATGTCTACTCATAGTACTGTGCCGTGATTTCCATCAAGCCAAAGCTTGTCTGTCTGCGTTTCTATACGTATGTTACTGGTTGTTAACACGTCGTCCTGAAACAATGATTATTATTTAATAACTAATCATCAAAAATCATATCGAATAACTAAGCTCGCTTACCAACGAGCATGACCGTCAAGAACATTGCATTCTCGAATATCGTATTTTCTGAATTAATGATGGGTTTTAATCTAATTCCAAATTTCTAAATCTTGGAACCTTTTTAAAGCCGCAACACATTCCTCAAATGTTATGCGACTCGAGGTTGAATTGACGTTCAACAAAACCGTTCAATACTATCATAAAATCTTTTAATTAATATCCGATTAACCACACGTCTTAATCAACTATGACCAAATAAATTCAATAACCTCTTCATTACAATTGGCACGTAATTACGAGTAAAGCGGTATAACATTTACATCAAAAGTTCCTCCGCCAGAGTGCCGCAGTGAACAACTGGCGGCGTCGTGACTTTTTCTGGTGACCCGAATATCAATCTATGGAAAATCAACCCAACAACAACTTTCATAACTACACCAAAGTTCAATTCTAACTATAACTCACAGAATTTCTTTTTGAACCTAAGAACACCAAAATTTCTCAAAAACTTCAAATCGTCGATTCTCCTTGCTCGGGAAAAATTGGAGCGAGTTCTTAGTTTGGTTAGCTTCATGGAGATGAGATCTTCAAAACCCAGTAGGTATCATCGATAAATTTGAGTCCAAAATGACCATCCTCAAATCATAGTGTTCTTGAGAATTTTTGAACTTTCTTCTTCTAATTCGAGTGAAACTAGAAAGAGATAAGTATTGAGGTTAAGGAAAAATGATAGAGGAGGTCATGGTGGTCATTTTGACACCGAGCACCTGATGTGGTGGTTGGCCGGTAGTCCGTCACCGGCGAGGCCGCTGGGAAGAGAGAGAGCGTGGGAGAGGGGAGAGAGAAACTCGGGGTAGGAGAGAGAAACTGAGTTCACCGAATAGAGAATGCTGACTTTTCATTTTGGGAAATTTGTATTTATATCCGTGACTAATTGAATTCGAAAATAGTACAAAATTTTCGTTGACCATAACTTCTTCGTCGTAACTCCGACTTTAATACTTGACATGGCTATGAGCTTGTCTCAACGAACTCTATAGTTTTCCTCAATAATATTTCTCAAAAAACTTAATCAATAAAATTTTGATAACTACCTTTCTCGATTAACCTTAAATAAATTGTAAAAAGAGAACTCTCGGGACAAGATGTCACACACAGCCTGAGATAAAACTCACTTCTGCCTACCACACACACGCATAGGTTTATTTTTGACAAAAAAAATATAGACATAAAATCACTGTTCTAAAAAACAGCCGCCTAGGCGCCGACTAATTGAAAAAAACCATGTTATGCGCCGACTAATCTAAAAAACGGCCGCCTAGGCGGGGTAGTTAGACGGGAACCGACTAATCGACAATTAGGCGGGCGACTAACGACTAATCGGCAGAAAAGCGCAGCCTAGGCGGTTTTTTATTATTATTATTTTTTTAAAAAAAATTAAGAGGTACAGCACAAAGGAAGGAATTCTAAACAGAAAATCCAATCCAATTTCTTTCGCGAAACGTCGTCTCTTTCCTTCTGCAAACGCCACGACTTGGATGCCGCTCGCCGATCACCGCCGTCGCCGCCACTTACCGTCCACCACCCCTACGCCCGCTCGCCGTCCACCTTCGGTGAGTTTCTCTTCTCACTTATCTCCCTTATAATCCCCTCTTCCTCAAAATCCTTTCTTAAACATCAATTGGTACGTTTCGAGACAGACCTGAGTTGGGAAACAAGATTCATCCTTGTTTGTTATATGTTGATAATTTGATATGATTAAATATGGGTAGGAGCATAGTGTCTATGGCCATCACACAAAAATCTTGATTCCGTGAAGGAGTCATGGTTGATTCCGTGAAGCTTTATGTTTAAATGGTTTCCATGGTTGCAAGTTTATAATGTAAGCTTCATTGTCATAAACTGATAATGTACTGTGATTTGTGAATTATCAACTTCGAAATAGATAATTTCATATTCCTGGGATTCCTGTTTATATGCATCTATTTCAAAAAATTGAGATGGATGGTTAATTGGATTTCTTTATAAACTTAGTTTAGAATTTTTATGATATTTCTTTATAATTTTTAATTTATGTTTCAAATTACAATATACCATATAAATATATAATTAATTAAATATATATAAAAAATGATCCACCTAATTACCGATTAATTACCGATTAAACTCCACCTAAACGCCTAGGCGCTAAGCAGTAGTTCCACCGCCTAATTCCGCCTAGCGCCTTTTAGAACCTCGCATAAAATAAATAAAACTAAACTTAAAAATAGTATCTAGGGTTTGAGTCAGGTCCACAAATTGAGCCCAAACCTGAATCATTATTAGGGCAAACTAGAGGATAACTCGGCCCAAACACCGGGGCCAACTTTGGGTGAAGACACTTCCACTCCCACTACGTCATCATCACTACCATAACCGAACCACTCATCGCCATCCACCAACCACATGTTGCCTAGATGGAGTGCACCCAATCAGAACCAAAGGGAGATGCCAATTAGGGACGCCAAACTAGGCACCCTAAGCCTGCAATTGCCCACCACCCAAATTGGAAAATTGATCTGACAACTCCATCCTTCACTCTCCATCGCCCATGCCACAACCCTCCTCGATCACTACCGCTGGAGCTAACCCAAATGACAGAACTTCAATGCCAACCCCAAACCCAATATCAAGAACCGAACCACTATCAGTTGCCCAACGCCTCATATCTCTAAACTTAAGATCGAGACAATCTCTGCTACTACAAGGCCACACCATCAGACACCGTTCCTCGAACCTTGTCTGGCTACACCCGCAATCACCAGCCACAAGGCCGTCCGACAAGATACAAATTTTAGAGAGAGAGGTTTTTTCTATAGCGCCTGGGGCGCGTTCTCGTTGAAACCAAGTCTTTAGACAAATATTGGTGGATCATTTCAAATATTTCTATGCAATTATTTATTTCATTATGTGAGATCCTACATCGTCCTAGAGTGGCAAGGTGATGTGCTTATATGTGCATGCCCACATCCCTATAGTGAGATGCGTTTTGGGAGTAGGTCCAAAAGTAAACCATGCGAGCGAGGTCCAAAGCAGACAATATCTTACTATGTGGATTAGGATGTGACAGAATAGTATCGGAGCCTGTCCCGACCGAAAGTGTGCCGACGAGGACGTCGGGTCCCTAAGAGGGATGGATTGTGATATCCTACATCGTCCGAGAGTGAGAAAGTGATGTGCTTATATGTGCATGCCCACATCCGTATAATGAGACGCGTTTTAGGGGTAAACCCAAAAGTAAAACCGTGCAGGTGAGACCCGAAACGGACAATATCTTACTATATGGACTGGGATGTGACACATTCTCTTTAATAAGTAAATGATATTTAGTTTCTCTTCAATGATAATCCCATACTCTAAACCTTTTCCCCACTGATTGGCAACTACTATCATCTAGTGTTAGATGGAAATTCATCGATTTAGGGGGAAATTTTATGAAAAAAATTGATAAGTTTGATAAATAAAATAACATGAAGTACTATTCGAGTTAGTGCAGGCCTCGCAAGATTAAAAAAATTAGTTGCGGGTCCCCTCATACTTTTGAGAACAAGACAAGACAATGCAAAACATATATTGAAGCTCATTTTGTGCCACCTAAAAAGTACAGAATGAGGTCATTATAGTTAAAAATTTAGTTATGATTCTACTATTTTGTAAAGTTGAGTATAAAAATTTAAATTGAACAAAAGTTTAAGTACCGCAGTTTGAATTTTATATTTCTTAAAATATAGCGAGTGACAAATAAGCTATAACTTATAAACTAAAAGGGACGCAAAAAATCGTAAGAGGTACTGCAAAAGAGTTTGAAGACTCTTAAGTCCATTCTAATGTGAGAAGAGTGGAGCAAACGTGTACGTGTATTACCGGTGAAATGATACATAACAACATTAGCTAATCTATATGGACGTTAAAAAGTCTCGATGCATAATAGAGTTTGATAAAAATTGAGATGCTTCAGTCGAAGAGATTGTGATGAACCCAACTGCATGCATATTGCATATTATGATAAACCTAGTTCAAATCATTTTTCCTCCTACATAAGGCCATCTCATATTATTTAACTAATTACCTTTCGAACATTGCAAGAGGTATTGCAAAAATGTTTGAATACTCTTAAGTCCATCCTAATGCGAGAAGAGTGGAGCAAACATGTACGTGTATGACCAATGAAATTTGATACATGGCAACATTAGCAAATCTTCATGAACGTTAAAATGTCTCGATGCAGAATAGAGTTTGATGCTTCAGTCGAAGATATCGGGATGAACCCAACTGCATTCATATTGCATATCATGATTAAACCCAGCTCAAATCATCCTCCATCCTGCATATGACCATCTCATATTACTTAACTAATTAACTTTAATTTCCAACTACATGCATAATACTTACCTTCATCCAAAGATAAAACTATGTGTAATTACAAACTATTCAATAAAATTCATGAACTAGCTAGTAACTATTGGTTACTGATTTATAACCACATAAATAAAATCTAAGGTAAGCATAAGGAAGAACATGATTTTCTTATTTTTGTAGGTGCACTTCACATATAATTTTGATTGCATGTCTAATTATATGCAAATCAAAGAGAAATTGCAAAATTAAATACACTGATAACATCAATAGTATATTTTCCAGTCAACACTCAACATTAGTATTATTAGTAATCTGTTTAATCGCAACAATGGCAACACACATGAAACTCTCAAAACAATAACATTAGTATCTTTAGAGGCTTGCAATAGTATCATAGCGCAACACATAATATTTTTACAAGTCATTTCGTAGTATTTGTCACCAAACACACATCAACAACAACAAATACTATAACAACCCATAATATCGACACAAAGCCTACCACTACGATAACTACAATGCATATTATCACATTAATCTATCAAAAACAGTAACAAAATTGGAATTCAGCAAAATAGAAATTCAAAATCGAAATCAAGTTTGAACTAAAGAAAAATCAAACAAACAAATAACGAATATGTATAGAAATGAGAAATTGGAACTCACCGGCGCCGCTTCTCTCCTAAATCACTACGTCGTGGTGTATCTCTATCTCCGTCGTCGCCACCGTCCCCCCCCCCCCTCCAATTTGAATTCAACATAAATATAATAACAAATATATAAAAGAGAAAAATTAGAAAATCAGAAAAAGAGGAAAAGTCAGACCTTATTTAAGATAAATAATATTGCTAACCTAATCGAGAAAATAATGTCTCTTATATGTAATTTCCAATAAACTAAAGTGCTGGGATGAGCTTATGACTATAAGAATCCTAGACTAACAAACACCCCGTTTAAGAGCATTTTTAACAGTTTCTCTATAATTTCTCTATTATAAAGATAGAAAAGTCGAAATCTCTATAAAAAAAATTACCTCTAACTTCAAAAAAATTTCTATCATTTTCTTTATACTTTTATGATTTCTTTATGCTTTAATAAATCTAATAAAAGTGATACTTAATTTAGTCATTATTTAGGATAAAAGAGAGCAAAATGAGAGACAGAAGATGAAGTAAGAGAGATAAATCATAATGATTAGGCAGTAAGCATTTAATTTTAGAGCTTTGTAGAAAAGTTTAGAGTTATATATATATATATAAAGTTTTTTGTTCTCTTTCCTACCACTTTCCTAATGGTGGTTTGGATATTAAGGTTCAATTTCAAAATATATAACCATATTATACACTATTAATCTAAAAAGTAGGTTGTATATTTTGACCATCTCCAATGGTAAAGATGCATCTTAGAACAAATGTTGATACTTCATAGTAGGCTTCACATGTGGGTTTCACCAATTGTGAGCAGAATGGGTTGCATAAGTTGTAAAAGAGGTTGGGTAAATTATTTTAGAACTTATGCAACTCAACTCCAAAAAGTTGGGGATGCTTTTATACCATTGGAGATGATTTAGGCCGAAAAGTTGCAAAAAATAATTTAGAACCTACCATTGAAGATGACCTGAGCTACTCCAATAGGGGTTCCAGTCTTGGATTTAGTCTCAAATCCAGCCATATTTCATCTCTAGCACCAAATTTTTTGGGTTCTATTCTGGCTCTAGTATTGAAATTGGAGCTGGTCTCAACCCCCAACTCAGTCTAGTGCTAAAATGGCACATGTGAGACCCACATGACAAAAGAAAAACCACAGGGAAGGAAGAGAAGTCATGCAATATATGCGCGTTAAGTGACAAAATAGAAGCAGAAAAAGATAGACGCGTGACAATTGGGAGAGTGGGTTGCTCAATTGTTAAATGAACAGCTTAAAATCAATTGATTGATTACTATGGAATAATTAAATGAACGAGTTGGGTAATTACAATCCACAAGCACTATTTTAAAAAATTGTTATACTAAATTAAATTATAATAAAAAAATTATAAAACAAAAATAAAACAGATAAAATTACAAGTTTTGTACATTTCATGTAATTTTTCACTCTAAAACTGAAATATAAATTCAATTCAATAATTTATTAGCATTTTGTTGTTATTACAATATTAATAATGAGATGTGACCAAATTGCTTATAGAAAAAAAAACAAAAAAGTGAAATAACACATTTTGATAAGCCGATAAATTCGATTAAATAAAAATCAAATACACATGAGCCAACAATGTTTGCTCAGAGCAAGAAATGAAAATCTACTCGAATCCTCTAGAAACAAAAGCTGAATGTCTTTATTCGTTGGGTAAATCTTTAAAAGACTTGTGTCGTGAACCACACAATGACGTAGGAATAGTCGTG
Organism: Geum urbanum; assembly: GCA_946800695.1. Taxonomy (NCBI): domain Eukaryota; kingdom Viridiplantae; phylum Streptophyta; class Magnoliopsida; order Rosales; family Rosaceae; genus Geum; species Geum urbanum. The sequence continues at coordinate 67,440,832 of OX326998.1, read as the reverse complement.
TTATACATAATAGCTGGTCATTTACGTAGGACTCCAAGTCCCGACGTACCTCCACAGTCGCTAATCCCATATCATGTGCCGTAAAAATAATATATAGGGCGAGGCGGAGAAGCCTTACAACGAATGCATATTTCCAAATTTGCGTAAGCCAGTTCCTGAGAGTAGTATCAAAATCAGTCAAATGTATATGGGTAGAACCTCCCAAGTCCCAAGGTTGAAACCGAAGCCCGACAAAAGTGCCAGATCGATACAAGGTGGGCCCATTATACAGATTTTCCACCCCAAATACGATATGGCCCATGGACCAATAGGAAAACACCCTCCTTGTGCCCTAACTGGTTTGTATTGCAACCAACCCAGCCGACCAGCTCCTCTCGTCATCTCTTCTGATCAACCGTTGATCTCGGCCGGAGCTCCGCCATCGCCAAGCCGCCCAAATGCGACTCCCTTTTCTTGTGAACTATCAGCCTTCGACGCTACTCTGGCTTTGCCCCTTGAGCCATCGACCGCCTGCAACGTGCGCATGCGGATCCGTCAAATTCGACCCACTCCCAAGCCAGCCACCATGGTGATCACCAGACCCAGATCGGGGACGTCGTCTGCTGCCTTCCCAGTATCTATGCCACCATTCCTTGAGTCTCGCTCGATGTGGCTGACCCCCTTCGCCACTGCGAAGTCACCCTCGACGCCGCCCAACCACACCGATGACGACCCACCACCTGCAGAGGCTCGCCCAACGTTGCTCGACACTCCCGCTCACCCCAAACCCATTCCACCGACGTACCACCATCGCCTCCCTAAACTCATCAACACACTCGCCCTTCGACACCGAAACCTCATCCAGAACAAGCAAGTACAGTAACCAATCCAGAACAAGCCGACATAGATTCAACCGGAACCCTAGGCCTTGCGGTGCTAGGTTAAGACGCACACTCTCTCCGTGTTTTGGGGAGCATAAAAGACCCATAAGAGTTTCATAACGCGACAACTTCCCAAAATGAGGATAACACCCCTAAATAACCTCCTTCCTACTGGAGTTGCTAGAGTATCTGTTGGAGCAAAAAATATTTGATTTTTCTATAGATGAGCTAAAATCTTTGGAGTAAATTGCCTTAACAGTGTCTTAACTTATCAATGTGGTGTATGAATTTTAATTTTACTATAAAACTAGGGTCTCCGTCAAATTTCTGTTAATGATCCGTTTCAAAAATGACATGGCATGTGTACAATTTAGAAAAAAGGGTAATGTCGTCATTTAAACTTTGCACCAAAAATCTCTCCGGTCACCTATTTCCCCTTTGAGCTCCCTCAGTTTTCCTATGGGCACCCTAAATTCTCAGTTCAACACTTCAAACTCAACCTCACATCGTTGTTTTACCCTCGTCATCACTGCCACAATTCCAATCCCAAACGGCGATGTTTTTGGTTTGCCCCTAAGAGGTTCTCGACCTTATGCCTCATATTCAGGCTGGAAGATGAGAGAGCAAGGTTCGCTGTAAGTCGCTCCAGCCAATCTGGATTTGTTTGTGTTGTTGCTGAGTCGTGACACATGTGGATCTAGGCGATGACTTTAATCCTTCAATCAAAGATATTGGCGCAGAAGCAGAGCCAGATGAGGATGTTGTAGACGGTGAGCTAGAAGTTACTCATCACCTTCACGCATCCTTCCTCGGTGAACTCCCCCTCGAGTCGGCTGCATGTGGTGGCCAAGGAATGAAATATCGATAATATCCTCAATATTTTCGCGATATTTCCATTTTTTGGACTTCTTGATATTAATCCTACATATCAATATCTTTCACCCGATATTTTCCAATATATCGCCGAAATTCTTGATATTTTTGAATTTATCCGAGATTTTAACTTTACATATATGTTGATCGCACTAAATTTAAAGCACAAAACCCACTACGCCAATAACCCAAAAGCTCAATCAAATAATCTTTATTAATAATCAACAAAACAGAAGTTAAAAATTTCAAAACACATATTGCTCGTATAAGAATCTTATAAAGTTTCAATACAGATTTTTCTTTTATGATATTAATTTCCGTCGATTTTTGACTGAATTGATATTTTATCAATATTTTCGTCGAAATATCCCTATTTTGGATAGTCGATATATCTTCGATATCCGATATTTTACTCCATAGTGGTGGCCCACGTCCCATTTGCAGATCCAGATAGGGTGATACGGGGCAGAGTTGATGGCATATTTTCGATGCTAAAGAAGGGGCAGATAGGGAAGTCGGAGGGTCGGGTGGCGAACTAGTGAAGTGATATGAGACTGTCACGACGAGAAATGAGGTAAAGGCCGAACCAATCTGAATGAGAAAAGGGTTCACAACTTTGTGGGTGTCACATTTGGTCATCCTTAAAAGCTAGAGTATTATGAATGAATCTACTGGTGTTAGGTTCCTTGCAATAAAGTCCCTTGAGGTCTCTTTGATAGTGGAGCATTCCCTCGAGGCCCACAACAATAGGACACCATATCTTCTAGGGAGGAGGAATCCTCCGACCTTGAGGATCCTTAAATCCTATCGGGATATAGTCACAAATTTGGCCGAGATATTGGCGAAAGGGCTTGTAATAATTGGAAAATCCAATTAGGTCTGATCAAGGAAAGCGATCAAATTCTTGATCTATCTCGATCTCCTTATTCAAGAAAGCAAAAACATCTTTTCATCCATTCTCTATATAAAGAGAGCTTGGGGAGACATTCATGAGATAAAGGTAAGATGACCTTCAACTCGGATACACCATTATTTAGATATCATTACTGACTTGATCGTTAGAGGGTTTTTGTGCGGTACCACACCGTGCACAAATTTTGTTTTGCAGGTTTTAGGATGGAATGCTCAGGGACTGCAACTTATCAAAGGTCTTCAACAACAACAAACTGAAGAAAGGAGGTCTCAAGCCTCAAAACGATAGTGGAAGTCAATTCCCCAAGCCAAAAAGGGGCAAGTTGGAAGGTTGGCAAAATCTGTTTTAACAAACTACACGATGGATTTGGGTAAATTCAGACCCTGCCTTGATTTGGGTCGCAAATGATATGAGAGAGCAAGAGAGAGGAGAGAGATATGCCATATCAGTTTTTATTAAACTAATAAAATTATTTTTTATTAAGATATTTTGGTCATTTTTCTTTTAATTTTGAGTTTACATGATGTGATATCAGCAAATTAACGTTTAGGAGATTCTAGTTTTATAATAATATTAAATTCCATACGCCACATTAATACCTTTGAAATTTCGGGATTGCACAAAATATCTAAGTTCTGATGAGACAACTTACTGGCATTTTTATTATAAAGTAATTGTTGATGTTCAAAACAAATTCACGTGCGCGTCACGTGATCTTAAACCCTCGTCGACTCCGTTATGGGGTCCTGGGATTTCCCAGGCAAAAATCCAATCAACTGACCATCCGCGAGTATGGTCACCAAGCTCTTCCTCGGACCTCCTCACTCTCTCCCTCTCTTCATTCTCCACTCCAAATTCCTCTTCCTCAAACTACCCTCGTTCCCCAAACAATTCTCCATCCCGTCCCTCTCCTTCTCCACCGCCACCGCCACCGCCTCCGCTCCACAAATCTCAGCTTCAAACCACCACTATGGCCCCTCCCTCCACAAGGGCACCCTCCCCCCGACTTCCATTTCCCACCCACCCCAACCAATTGAAGAAGAAAAAGACCAAGTCTTAATCGACGAACAGAGCTTCAGTAGGGTTTTCAACATCGCCGCCCTCCGCGTTCCCGCTAAAGACTGTTTTGCCCTCGAGAGCCGCCTCCGAGGCCACTTGCTAAACTGGCCTCGCGTCCGCAACATCGGCCGGGTCCCCGGAGACGAAGTCGAACAAGACCTCGTCGACCTCATCTCTAATAATAATAATAAGCTTGGCGAGGAGGAAGACGAAAACGCCGTCGTTTCGGTGAACCGCCGGCTGTACGGGAAATCCGAGGGCGACGGCGAGCCGCTGAGCGCGGTGCTGTACAGAGAGAAGCTCGCGAAGACGTTCAATTCGCGCGGGTACGTGAATTTTCGGAACCTTGCGAAGATATCGAGGCCGAACCAGAAGAAGAGGAGGACGACGGAGGAGGATGGCGTCAGTGGCGGAGGGAAGCACAGGAACAGGAAGAGTGAGTTTTCGGAGCTGGAGGTTGTGGAGGACGAAGAAGAATGGGAGGGCTTGAAGGGTTTGCTTGGGGATGAGTTTCGGGGGAGAAAGAAATGGAGGGGTTCGACAAGGTTGTTGCTATTGGATGAACGCTACGGGGACAAAGCGGTCGAGGAGTTGCCTCAGGCAATCCAGGTTGAGTGTAGTTTTCATCTTTCATTTGAAGGATCATGATTTATTCGAAAGCATGAGTATTTGTAACTGTACATTGTTATCACATGATCTTATATTTTGATTGATTTGTGATGCATAATGATTCTGTGGGCTGATGTTTGTGTATGCTTTTTAGGCTGCAATGAAGGAAAGTGCTGCGGAAAACGTGAGGCCTGGTATTGAGCTTGTGAGATGCAGACTGACACTTTTTTATGATTACTGGCAGATGAATGAGGTATTTCAAACAAGAATATCTTAGGTGTGTTTATTTAGTCCATGCTATCTTATTGTGCCATTATTTTTGTTTTCTTCACCTTACTTCCATTTGTTCCATCTCACGTGGTTTGAAATCATTCACTGATTTTTGTTCGAGGATGGGTTTGCTGTTAAATATGTACAGTAAACAAGCTACATGATTAAGGACTGCCGAAGATGATGTGGCCCTTTGGTTTTACTGTTATGCAGATATTGGAGGCTTTGCTGCCCGAAGGTATGATAATTCCATCAGCCTTTGAAACAGTTGGCCATATTGCACATTTAAATCTCAGAGATGAACACTTACCTTACAGAAAGTTTATAGCCAAGGTACTCAACTCTATAGTTCTCTTGTGAATTACATTTCAACAAAAATTTTGCTTGATTGTTGTGATTGTATTTAGGACATGTTTAATTTGCAGGTGGTTCTTGATAAAAATAAACCAAAAATTCAGACAGTTGTCAATAAAATAGACTCCATTCAAAATGACTACAGAACAATGCAGCTTGAGGTTTTAGCTGGGAATCATTCACTTGTGACAAGAGTAGTCGAGAATGGGTTGCGATTTCAGGTTGACCTAGCAACGGTGTATGTTCCTTAGCAAAATTATACATTTATGATTCTTTCGCTAATTTGCATTCCTTTCACTGTTACCATCAAAGCTGGTGGTTATCAACTTATCATTACAATAAATGTCCAGCGAAGATCATATTCTTATGTTCCTTAATGCAGGTATTGGAATTCGAGGCTTGCAACCGAAAGACAAAGGCTTTTAAAGAGCTTTGCCCGCAATGATGTTGTGTGTAAGTGCTTGGTCTTGTCCTGATTCTACATATGTTGGTAGTGGTACTTATATACTGTATCCCTGAAAACAGAAGAAACATACTCTACCTCAGACAGCTGCTGCTGCAGCAATAGTACTCCAATCCTTAATTTCTAGATTCTGCATCTAAAGCTGTGCATTTTAGTCAAAACAGTAATATTTTTTTTTTACAATAAATATTTATTGCAGATAATTGTAGTTCTATTTGTCATCCTGAAGTTATATTCCTTGCAATTGACAGGTGATGTTTTCTCTGGAGTTGGTCCAATAGCTATCTCTGCAGCAAAACTTGTAAAACGTGTTTATGCAAATGATTTGAATCCGCACGCTGTTGAGTATCTGGAAAAGAATAGTGGTCTCAACAAACTTGAAAAGAAGATTAAGGTATGAAAGATAGAGAGAAATGAGAAATGGGAAATTAGAGTACATAACAGTCAATTGAAAGGAGAAGAGACTTTTCATTAACAAAGAAGCATGAGGATGATTCTGTCAAATAATCATTTGAATAATTTCTCTAGAATATGATGATTAGCTTGATTAATATTGTAAGATTCATGGGCTTATTCTATAGAGTGAAAAGAACTGAGTCTATGTTGACATACATTCTTCTTTGTTCCTTGGATGCGAAATATTAGTACTGGCTGATTAGAAGCTAACTTAGACATAAATCATAAATAAACTAGTTTTCTTAACATGCCAGATATCATGAGTTATGTAACTTGTATCTGTATGAAATTGTCTGGCACTTTCTCTTCTTTCATATGTTGTTTATATATCTTCATGACTTTTGCCGCACTTGATTATTAATGTGTCTATCTGATTTTAAGGTTGACACTAGCATTTTGAGTACTTAAATGGCAGTAGCAATCCTAAAGTCCATAACTTACAGTCGCGTCTTATTGGGTCGATTTTTTAATTGATACTATTTGAACAAACAAGATGGCTGCTTCATATTAAGCATCTGTTTATTACTGAATAGGTCTTTAACATGGACGGGAGGAGGTTCATTAGTGCTATGTTTGCAAGTGACAAAGCTAAATCCATTACACAAGTGGTGATGAATTTGCCGAAGGATGCTGCAGAGTATTTAGGTAATCTGGACTTTTCCCTTTGTGCTCGCAAGTTGCAAGTAAATCATCCATAGCTGTGTATCTCTTCTTTATACTTGATCAACAGTGATAATTTATTCATAGCAACCAGATAAACAATCACTTTGTTAATGAATCTGTTGTGTGTACATTTGTAAATGCAATTAGTCATACAATTACTTTGGGTTTATCACCTTTGGGTGAAATTGGATCCGTGGGTATTGGGTAATTATTTAGTTGATGATTGTTATTATTCTGTACTGAGTGAAAGAGCGGTGAGCTATGCAGCTTTCTGAAGTTGTTACAGTCAGTTGGATTGCTACTATTACGCAATACGGAAACCATATCTCTGATTTTGCCTCTACTCACAGATGCCTTTAGGGGAATATTAAGAGATAGATCGAATGAAGAAGAATTTACCTTGCCGGTGATCCATGTTTACGGATTCTCCAAAGCTGAAGATCCAGAGTTCGACTTCCATCAGGTACAGAATGCATACAGAAGTAAGTGCGTTTGGCTATCCCTTATGTTACCCTTGATCAGTTTTTCACCTTGCTTTTGGTAAATCTTATGCAGAGAATAAGAATTGCACTGTCAGAAGTGGCAGTTGATGTGAAAATGCGTAGGGTACGCCTCGTTGCACCAGGCAAATGGATGTTGTGTGCGTCATTCATCCTCCCCAAGAGTGTAGCTTTTGCAAAACCTGTGTTGGATATGTAACAAACTAATAACCGAAGTCCTGCGATTCTCATATCTGTACATATATTAGATAGATCATTTCTTTTCTAAAGTGTAGATTAGATAGATAGATCATAGATGTACATGGTTTTGTAGATCCTTGAGCAACATAGCTTTGAAATTGATAATTGAAATGTAGTGCATCAATATGCACTTCCCTTTCTCACTTCTAGCTGTAGCCGAGTGCAACTCGACCAAGTTTCCATCGGTAGAGACTTCACCGAGACTCCCCAGTATGGGACTGTATGGGCTTTGAGACAAAACCAAAGCAGACAGCCCAAGCCCATTATACACAAAAACGAAACACCCGTCATTCCCAGAGTTAAAATTCGGCATATACCCATTTCTGTCTGCTTTATTTCCACTCTCATCACGTCTCACCATTTTTGTCTGTGAATCGAGACTTGACACCAAAAAACGTGTCCTCCATAAAGTCTGTACTCTCTCTAGAGTCGTCTCTCCGTCGAAAGAAAAAATGAGTCACCATCAGCCGCCGCAACCACAAGACCCCGCCGACCCCCAACTCCCCCACATCAGAATCCACCACCCCAACTCCCCACGTCACCATTCCCATTCCCACTCCCCCGCCGGCGCCACCCCCACCCCCACCGCCGGAGCCCGCCGCAAGCTCGGCGTCGCCGTCGACCTCTCCGACGAGAGCGCCTACGCCGTCCGCTGGGCCGTCGATCACTACATCCGCCCCGGTGACGCAGTCATACTCCTCCACGTCAGCCCTACCTCCGTCCTTTTCGGCGCTGATTGGGGCTCCACCGACCTCTCCCTCGCTGTCAACGACGACATCATCGATCCTAACAACCCTTCCAAGCAGAACTTCGAGCACGACTTCGACGCCTTCACCGCCGCCAAGGCCGGCGATCTGGCCCGGCCGCTTAAGGAGGCGCAGATTCCGTACAAGATCCACATCGTCAAGGACCACGACATGAAGGAGCGGCTGTGCTTGGAGGTCGAGCGGTTAGGCCTTAGCGCGGTCATCATGGGCAGCCGAGGGTTTGGTGCTGTCAAGCGTGGCCGCGATGGTAGGCTCGGCAGTGTGAGTGACTACTGTGTTCATCACTGCGTCTGTCCTGTGGTGGTTGTACGGTATCCCGATGATAAGGACGACGACAATGCTGGCCGTGCTGCTACTCCGGCTGCCGTGGTTGCTATTAAGGAAGATGAGGAGGAGGAGGCTCTGATCAAGCCTGTCCCGGCCGCGAAAGAGCATCTTAAAGGTTAGGGTTCTACTACTCTAGGAGCAATTTTTAATTTAAATTCAATGTTGTTGTTTGCTTGTATTGTGTTTCACGTTTTGTCTTAATTTGTGACTAGCTTGTATGCTCTGATATCTGGGAGTGGTTGATGTGGTCCTTGTGTGTTGTTTATGTTTTCAAGTGCAATTATATGATCTTTCTATGCTGCTTTGCTTTTAGTGTACAGTGCAAATGTCTGTTCTAATCCTATAATTCCCGTAAGATTGATGAAGCACTATTCTCTGTTTGTAAGCATCATCAAGTTTTTTAAATGTAAGAAAGGTTGTATCACTGGATTTATCTATTTTTGAGTAATTCTTCATTAAATCAACCTTGTATTTTACTTGAATAATTTTTCTGATGCTTGGTTTTGACAGAAGTTAGAAACCTCGCAGTTTTTAAAAATTCATGTTTAGGAAAGTTGATCAGCAGATATATTCTACTTGGTAGTTTCCTGGATGAACAACACCTTACCTTGGCCTATGGTCACAAAAGTGAATTTGTTTTAATTACGAAGGGTCTGACAAGGTTAGTTGTTAGTAAGAGGAGGTGTATCATTGTTTCACTGGTTCACTGCACATCGTGTTCAATTCTGCCGATAGGTCTTCGTGATTGTTGTGATATTAGTTTAACATGGTATGCTAAGGGAATTAATCAGGATATATGTGTCATTATTTTAAATGAAGTCCTAATCAAACTAACTGATATGACTTTGCAAGTCTAAGTTAACTCCTCAGCAAATATATTGACATTTATAATAAACCATGTGAATAGGTTATAGATATGAAAATGCAATTTGCATAAACAGAGATAGAACTTAATTTTTATTTCAAACATGACAAGGCCAGGGTGCATATTTCAAGAAAAAAAAACTTGTTTATCATCTATTTTGGCATGTTTAAAACAGACACATTGCAGCAAATTTTTATTTGTTTGTTGTATATAATCAACTATGGACATGATTTTTGATGTGCAACTTTTATCTTAGTTTGCTACTATGCATAAACGTTTTCGCAAGACATATATTTAGTTCCAAAGTTCGCTAGGTCGCTCTGCGAAGCTACGAGAAAAAGCTTGTTTCATCTCTTCTGGCATGGTTCAAACAACTTTTATCTTAGTATGCAACTATGCATAAATGTTTCCGCAAGACGTATATTTAGTTCCAAAGTTGGCTAGCGTGCACTGTGAATCTACGAGAAAAAGATTGTTTTATCTCTTCTGGTATGGCTCAAACTGATTTATTCAGACTTGTTCTGGAGATGCTCCCTATGACGTCGGTACAATGGTCATTGTCAAATTAGTTTCAAAGTGGTTGTTTCAGGACTTGCTTTCATGCTTATTTCAGTTTTGCTGTTTTCATGAAGAAAAAGTTTAACCGGCTGGTTTTAGTGCTGTTTGTGCTCATGTTTCCTGGATAAATTTTATACTACAGAAGAGCGTACATTGGGATGTAATTCATAAACATAATATTAATGGTTGTTATGCTGTGGCAGATGCTTAAAAGGTCCTCAAGTAATAGTTTGATCTTCCCAAGTAAAGGTATTCCTTTTCTCTCTCTCTTTTTTTTTGTGTGGCCGAAAGTCTTTGCTTTTGTTCCTTAATTTCTTGTTGTTGTGACCTCTCCCTTAATTGCTTTTGTTCCTTAATCTCTTTTCTCTTTACTCTTGTATTCTCTGAATTCAAACGTTGATGCCTTATCCATCCATTTATATTTCCAGCAGCTTTGTTTTTTCTTGCCAGCCAGGTGGTTTCATTTGCGACTGTTTATTGGCGTTGTGTTTCTCCTGTTACTTGAATGATCTTGGTTTTATACAATGCAGCTTTTGTAGATGTCTGAGTCAACTGGGATTGGATACAACTGGATTAGCTGACATGTAGAGGAGTTAGTCCAGACTACTTCCCCCTAGCCTGCTCTGTCTCGTCCCTCCCTCTCTGATTACTTTTGCTGTCTGCTGTATTAACTTTCGGAGAATTGGAGTCGAAATTTGTATGGTTAATGAGGTTTCTGGAATTCAGTTGAGTTGTTTGAAACTCTGTTTGACTGCTGTGTGTGACCATGCTCTTTTTAAATTCGACGGATGTGCTTTGTTGTTGCTGGTATGCATATTTTTTCATAAAATTGTCATGGTTATATATGGATTTCTCGGCAACCCTAGTAATATTCTTTGGATGTTCTTGTGGAAAAACCAGATATCTTGGTTGAAAATTTGAAATTACAGTGTTTGGATATGGGAGTGTTTCGTTTTATCCTATCATCTATTTGGCTATCTGTTTTTGTCTTTCGAACATGCCAAACGAAAATATATCCTCAAGTGATCTAGGTTTGATTTTGCATTTCATGCGCATCTTATCGCGATTCATGCGCATCTTCTGAACCCTATCAACATGAATTATATCCTCCCCATGTTCAAACCTTGTGATGATGACAAGTTTGTTGGTTGGTGAAGTTTTGGTCGTTTGCATGTTGCGTTTGTCTCTCGAGTCTCGAGTATTTGACAAAACTACCCTAACGTATGTCGGTAAAGTAGGATCGGGTCAGACGAGATAACGTTTGATAGGGTGTGTCTCATAGAAGTAGTAGCATTCAGATTATGGCCGAGTCTGCGTGATGCTAATTAGTTGGTTATTCATAATAAAAGTCCAACTTCTCCAAAAAATAAAATAATAAAAGTCCGATGGAGATGGTGCATCTGAAATGCCTAGCTTATTTTGTTTCTGAATCTGCATCGTGCGTAAGTGTCACGGTTTGCCAAATTCTTGGTTCAGTAACTTCAGTTAAAGTTTCCTCATTCAGACTTGAGTTCCCTGTTGGCCAAGTTTTTTTTTTCTTTCTTCAAATTCAAATGTCCGAATTTGATTCGAGCTCTTGTTTTTTTTCTTCTTCTTTAAAGTAAGGTAACCACAACATCGTCGATGATTTGACTCAACGATGACCCCAGTGGTGTATGAAAAATCAATTACTATATATATAGCGCCTGCGCAGATATAAACATTCATACATTACATGCATGACATCCACACCAAAGTAAAATTAGTGACGTTAAGTGCTCTCTCATATAGTTTACAAGTCATACAAAATGTGCAGTAAGAGTCCCGCTGAAGGGAGTAAAATAAAGGTGAAATCACAATATATAATATTTTTCAAACACAACCATTTAAATGAAAGACGTCGATCGGAAACTTCTGATACCCACAAAGAAAAATGAAGCAATATATGATATTTTCATATGAATGGAACTAGGGTTAACGAACAAATAAATTAATGTGATTACGGATCAATGATAAACATCAAATCGATCAAAGGCAAAAGCAACGGCACAATATCTAGCTACTTTTTTGGTATCACGTACGTACAAAAAGGTCTTGATTGATATGCATGTATATGGTCAGAAATCGAATTTGGATCGGATCGATGAAGTAAAAAGATGAGAGTTCGGCTTCTCTCGTGTTTGCAAATTCTAGCTATGAACTGCGGCGGACGCCGTAGATCCTTCCGTTTTCGAGCCTCATGATAGTCGATGCTGCTCCCCATTCCGTTTCACTACTACTGCTATCATCTCCATCACTAATTAGTCTCGGCCTTTTCAACGGTCGCAATGAACCACTGAACGACGCCGTCCGGTCAAACAGTACCTCATCCTGCATATATATATAGAGAGAGTTAATTGGAAATATAAGTATTTAAAAGAACGACTATAGTTAATTAATTAGCTAGATAGAAAAGAAGAAGATCGAAGAAGAAAATGGTAAGAAAGATTGATATACACACACACACACGTACATCATCAGAAGAATCCACATACACATTTCGTCGAACTCTCTTCGATACTGAAATCTCCGCCTCACTTCCCGAACAACTCGTCTCAGCTGGTGGAGACCATGGTACCACCTGGTTATCATCCTCGTCCTCAACGTCATCATCATCGTCTTCATCATAGTCTTCTTCTTCTTCTTCTTCTTCTTCTTCTTCTTCGCTTTCTCGTTCTTGCTGCTTGTTGAGATCAATGAGTAGATCATCACCACCAATCGCGAGCTTATTATTATGGCTTTGAACTAGCTGCAGGCAGCTCTGGCAGACCGAGGCCGTGGGAGTGAGCTTAGCCCCGCAGCTTGTCCACGGCGTCATCGACTGGCAGACGTGGCACATCAGGGTCCTCGAATGCTTCGCCACGAGGAAGTTGGCTCCGTGAACTTTCTCGTCGCAATCCCAGCACAGACTCGCGTGGTCAGCCTCGCAGTACATCCAAGCTCTCACCCCACACAGCTCGCACTTCTTCATTTTCTCCTCTTACTTCCCTTAGCAGGGGTACTTTCGTCAATACTGAGATCCCGACGACCGGAAAAATATCTCTCCCCCCGGTTTTTTCTCTCCAAGTTTGTTCGATTCTTTGTTTGAGAATTCCGCGGCAGCCCGTGTTTGTTTTATACTCTGTTCCTCTACTGGGTGACTGGGTCCACGTCCTTCGTGGATTGCTCAGACCTCGCTACGTGTCGCCTTGTTATGAGGGAAAATAAAATAATTTAATTGTTTTTTTGGATTCTCTGGGTGATATGGCGGTTTGAGGCCACAAGAGGGTTCGTGAGCCACGTGATGAGCAGGTGGGGGGTTCGTTCTGTCTAGGGGGATCTTTGCTTTGGTCATTGGCTTAATGGCTTTCGGCTTGGTTATGATCTTTGCCAAATCTTTTTCTTGGATCACTTTGTTTTTGAGGCAGAAGGATAAGGTATACTATTGGAGGTGGACTAGAAGAGTAGAAGGTGGCTAAGAGAATATGCACCCATGAAAGTGAAGAGTAAGTCTTATTTTGAGGAATTCCTCACCCATTTGAAGAATTCCTCAGAATAGGAAGTTCTATTCCTATTTTTCGTACAGCGGTGTCCAAAATAAGACTTCCTATTACTATTCTCTCTTATTTAAAATATTTTTCATTTAAATCCGAATAATACTTTCACCCAATAACTAGCCGACACGTGTCATTCCATATCATATAATTGGTAGCGGATTTCTGATAAGATTTCCGACAAGTAATTTTGAGACACGTGTCATGTCTACGTGGCGGTGTCGGCAAAATTATTGATTGTAGATATTCGGTAAGATTACAAACCAATGAGAATGAGACACGTGTAATGTCTACGTGTCGGTGTCGGCAAAATTATTGATGAAGATATCCGGTAATATTTTCAACAAATCGACGGTCGACACGTGTCGTTATCTTAAAAAATCTGGCTTTTCAAAATGGTTATAAAAGAAAGAACTATGGGAGAGGTAGACTCACACCAACTACACATTACTTGTAGTTCTACTCGTATCTAAGCCACCATAAACACTTCTTCACATTTTGGTTTCATCAAGATGAATCCCATGGGTTTCGGTACTTTTTTCAATAGGAGGCTACAACAACGCCAGCGAAATGCAGAAATTGCCAATCAATTCGTTATCGACGCGGTGGCGGTCGATGCAGCTTTTGAAGATGAACCACCACCACGCCGCCGTGCAAATCAACCAAGGATGAGGGAGTCCAGGGGCCAAAATCTTATGGAAGATTACTTCATCGAACGCTCAGTCTTCACCGACCATGACTTTCGTCAGCGGTTCCAAATGAGCCGAAATATATTCAACCGTATAATGATGGACCTTTGCAACAACGACCCATTTTGGCATCAAAGAGCCGACGCCACTGGAATGGTCGAACTACTTCCCCAACAAAAGATGACCGGTGTTCTTCGGATGTTGGCCTATGGCTCAGCTGTTGATCAGTGTGCCGAAATCACAAGGATGGGGGAATCAACAACTCTGGAGTGCATGAAGAAGTGGTGCACCCAAGTGGTAAAGCTTTATGGTACCCGTTACCTTTGTGCTCCAGATCAGACATACATCACTCGACTTCTAAGAAGGGCTAGACATCGAGGATTTCCTGGTATGATCGGAAGCATTGATTGTATGCATTGTGAGTGGAATAACTGTCCAACCGCTTGGTCTGGGGCGTACTTAGGGAGGAATGGTCATCCAACTATCATCTTAGAGGCAGTGGCCTCATATGACACATGGATCTGGTACAGTTTCTTCGGGGTACCAAGAGCTCAAAATGATATCAACGTGCTCTACCAATCAGATGTCTTCGATGCAGTGCTTGCTGGAAGAAGTCCGGCTGCGACTTATAAAGTGAACGGTATGACATACCGTAACACTTATTACCTTGTCGATGAGATATATCCGAGGTACTCCTTGTTTGTCAAAACGATTTTGAATCCTCAAGAGCTTCCACAAAAGCTTGTTGCGAGTAAGCAAGAGTCGTACCGCAAGGATGTGGAGAGGTACTTTGGCATCTTACAAGCTCATTGGGGGATAATTTGTCATGCAGCTCGGTGTCACCGTCTTTTGACGTTAAAAATCATCATGTTGGCGTGCATCATAATGCACAACATGATCGTTGAGGAGGAATTCGTGGAGGATGAGTTTGAGGAGAACGACAAAGAAGATCTCCAAAACCCATCTACCGTATTCACAGCTTATGATGGGCTAGTGGATGAAGGGGGGAACCGGATTCCTTTCGAGCCGGTTGGAAGAGATGGACAAAATGAACAACGGTTTAATGACCGTCTTGTAGATCTCCAATCTGCTTACATCCATGGAGAGCTTCAGAAGAACTTAGTTAAGCACAACTGGTTTCTTGAGACCGGTGAACAACTCTAAATATGTTGTTTTAATTGTTTGTTTGCATTGTTGTGAGTTTGAAATCGGTTAACTGGTTTCTTGAGACCGGTGAACAACTCTAAATCCCCATAACCTAGCTCCCAATTCTCCATGAAATCGCCGTAAACCTTTTCCCACAATTTGTCGACCTTTTGTCGATTTCCGGTGATGGAATCAACGCTAAAACGACAATAAGAGATACTCAATTGTACATATTCCGAAAGAAGCCAATTTGTTGCCATTTTTTCCCACAAAAAATAAAGGATTTAGAGGAGAGGGAGAGAATGAATTTGTTGTGCACAATTTGGTGTGAGAAATAAATGAAATGAAGGTAGTATTTATAAAAAAAAATGTAGGGGCTTATTTGCAATTTTTTGGGGATTTTTTTGCAATTTTTTTGGTTTTTTTTGTAATATTTTCATTTTAAGCCGAAGTGGCCGTTGCATTTAAATATGGGCCGTCAGATAGCTTATATCCGTTCGAAAAAGACGGCCCAGAACAACTTAGTCGTTGATCTGTCAGCAGCCCAGGGCGTGCCACGTGTGGCGTTCCAATTGGTGTGTCAATTTTTCTTTTTTTACTTTTTTACTGGGTTAAAAAAAAGAGGTGTCAGCCTGGCGTCACTCACGTGCGTGGGGCCCACTAGGCGGACGTTCTCTCAGCCTTCCTCTCCAGAGGACGCCTGCGAGGACGTCCCTCGCGTCAACTGTGGGTCGTCGACCTCCCTTCCCCCGCTACACTCGTTTCTGCTGCCAGACATCCTTAAACGGCAGGCCCCGCTGGAGAACGTCCTCGTCGTCCCGTTCCGCTGCAGCTGCTCTAATAGAGAGAGAAATGTGGGTTGATAATTGTGGGGGCCACTGGGCAAGGTACGGAGGTTATGGCCAGGGAGAGGTGGCGGTATGGTGCACATGGTAGGCATATAAATTAGTGTTTCTTAGCGTTTGCGGTCATGAATGGATTTGTTCGAGCCTTCTAAGAGCAGCTGCACTGGAGACGGCTTTTGGGGACGTTCGGAAATAGGACGTCCGACGAGAGCAATCGGTGCAGCGGGAGGTTTTGGGGGAGACGACCAGACGTTGACGCGAGGAACGTTCTTGCTGGCGTCCTCCGGAGAGGAAGAGTGAGAGGTCGTTCACTTGGTTGGCCCCACTCACGTGGGTGACGCCAGGCTGACGCCTTTTTTCTTTTTCTTTCTACCAAAAAAGTTAAAAAGAGAAAGTAACGCGCCAATCGCATGGCGACACGTGGCATGCCTTGAGCAACGAATAGATCAACGGCTAAGTTGATCTGGGCCGTCCATTTCGAACAGATATGAGCCATCCGATGGCCCATATTTAAATGCAACAGCCACTTCGACCAGAAATGAAAAATTACAAAAAAAACTCAAAAAAATTGCAAAAATATCCCAAAAAATTGCAAATGACCATACATTTTTTCAATAAATATTACATTCATTTCATTCACTTCTCACACCAAGTTGTGCACAAAAAATTCATTCTCTCCCTCTCTCTATCTCTCCTCTAAATCCTTTATTTTTTGTGAGAAAAAATGGCAACAAATTGGCTTCTTTCGGAATATGTACAATTGAGTATCTCTTATTGTCGTTTTAGCTTTGATTCCATCACCAAAAATAGACAAAAGGTCGACAAATTGTGGGAAAAGGTTTACGGCGATTTCATGGAGAATTGGGAGCTAGGTTATGGTGAATCGATGCTGGAAGCTAGAACCCAAAACGCATTATCCTCTCGTTTCACAAAGTGGAAGCCGAATTTGAAACTTTAGGATAATGCTCTTTCTTTCGCACAAAGGAATGCATCTTCCGACTCCAACTTACACGATGAGGTAATGTTTTTGATCTCCAATTTTTTTTAAAATTTTTTTACCATATTGTTTCAACTTATGTTGTCTAAATTTTATGAAATACATGTTATTTATTTCATGATATTTATGAATTACAAGTTATTTATTTCCTTTTATTTAATATAAGCTATGTCCATTTTATTTAGTTTTCTTTAGGGCATGTTCTTTATGAATTACAAGTTATTTATTCCATGTTGTTGTTGTTGTTGTTGTTGTTGTTGTTGTTGTTATTATTATTATTATTATTATTATTTAGATGAGATGTGCTCAATCATTTTATATGGCAAAAAAGAAGAAAGAGTTTAAAGACTTTTCTTGTTGGGAAGTGGTGAAGAATCATCCTTACTTCATCCATGTCGAGGCTAGTACACCTCCGCCTTACTTATCATCTACTCTGTCTTACTCATCATCACATCCCGCAAGCTTAATGCCTCCCACCGTTAACTTGGAGGAAGATGATGCATTTGCCACACCAATGAGCAATCAAGCTCCTTCTTCTCCGGAGCGTCCTATGGGAGTGAAAACGGCCAAGGAAGCGAAAAAAAGGGAAAAAAGGCATGACGCTTACAAATGAAAGAGCCGAGGCTTTTAATAGGATTGTGAAAAATTAAGAATCTTATGGTCGCAATCAAAAGGATAGTGATGCAATTAAGGTTTCCCTTATGCGAGAGCAACTCGCCCTTCAAAAGAGAGATATCCAATTGAGGGCTTTGGCAGAGGAAACTCGTATTATGTCAATGGATACCGAGAGCATGACTCCTAAATCCAAGAGGTATTTCACAAAGAGGAAAGCCGAAATCCTTTCTCAATTAGATGGGGTTGAAGAAGAAGCTAGCAAAGAAGGCTATTCCAATTGTTTTGTGGAAGCTGCTTCGCTAGCTTCCTCCCTGAGTACGCCCCGGACCAAGCGGTTGGACAGTTCTTTCACTCCCAATGCATACAATCAATGCTTCCGATCATACCAGGAAATCCTCGATGTCTAGCCCTTCTTAGAAGTCAAGTGATGTATGTCTGATCTGGAGCACAAAGGTAACGGGTACCATAAAGCTCTACCACTTGGGTGCACCACTTCTTCATGCACTCCAGAGTTGTTGATTCTCCCATCCTTGTGATTTCGGCACACTGATCAACAGTTGAGCCGTAGGCCAACATCCGAAGAACACCGGTCATCTTTTGTTGGGGAAGTAGTCCGACCATTCTAGTGGCGTCGACTCTTTGATGCCAAAATGGGTCGTTGTTGCAGAGGTCCGTCATTATACGGTTGAATATATTTCGGTTCATTCGGAACCACTCACGAAAGTCATGGTCGGTGAAGACTGAGCGTTCGATGAAGTAATATTCCATAAGATTTTGGCCCCTGGACTCCCTCATCCTTGGTTGATTTGCATGGCGGCATGGTGGTTCATCATCAAATACGGAATCAACCACCACCACGTCGATAACGAATTGATTGGCAATTTCTGCATTTCGCCGGCGTTGTTGTCGCCTCCTACTGAAAAAAGTACCGAAACCCATGGGATTCATCTTGATAAAATTGAAATGTGAAGAAGTGTTTAGAGTGGCTTAGATACAAGTAGAACTACAAGTGATGTGTAGTTGGTGTGAGTCTACCTCTCCCATAGCTCTTTCTTTTATAACCATTTTGAAAAGTCAGATTTTTTAAGATAACGACACGTGTCGACCGTTGATTGGTTGAAAATATTACCAAAAATCTTACCGAATATCTTCAATCAATAATTTTGCCGACACTGACACGTAGACATGACACGTGTCTCAAAGTTACTGGTCGAAAATCTTATCGGAAATCCGCTACCAATTATATGATCCGGAATGACATGTGTCGGTTAGTTATTGGGTGAAAGTATTATTCGGATTTAAATGAAAAATATTTTAAATAATAATGAATAGTAATATGAAGTCCTATTTTGGACACCGCTGCACAAAAAACATGAATAGAACTTCCTATTGGAGAGGAATTCTTTCAATAGGTGAGGAATTCCTCAAAATAAGATTTCCTCTCCATTTCATGGGTGCATATGCTCTAAGTATGGTGGTGTACATATTGAAATTATTTTTAGATTCATAAGCTGGATTGATCGAGAACTATCCCACAGTTTTTATATCTAACCAATTGTCAATTATACCGTTGCTTTAATAATAAGACTCTATCCGAGATAAAATAGATTTATGAGCCTAATTTTTCATTAAAGTTATTTACTTTCTAATGTATTTGAATTCAAATTAGGAGGAGGAGAGAGAGAGAGAGAGAGAGAGAGAGAGAGAGAGAGAGAGAGAGAGAGAGAGAGAGAGAGAGAGAGAGAGAGAGAGAGAGAGCTTAAGGGAAAGAGAGAGAGATTGATCGAGCTTGAGACGTAGAGAGAAAGAGGAGTGGACTCGACGATTCCTGCGAAATTTTTGGAGAAGATTTGTCGTGGGTGAGGCATCGATTCTTCGTATATGTACTACCTTGTTGTTCTGTGTTGTTCATTTTTGCATTATTTATGTGTGATTTCAAATTTCCATCACCA
Source organism: Geum urbanum (assembly GCA_946800695.1). Classification (NCBI taxonomy): domain Eukaryota; kingdom Viridiplantae; phylum Streptophyta; class Magnoliopsida; order Rosales; family Rosaceae; genus Geum; species Geum urbanum. Next base: position 67,421,260 of record OX326998.1, on the reverse strand, counting down.
ATTTTGATTTCGAATTTTCTATTTTGAATTTCCGTTTGTGCTTTCATTGATTTCATTTTTATATTGTTTCTGATCTTAATATGGCTATGTAATATGCATTGTAGTGATCATAGTGGTAGGTTTTGTGTCGATTATATAGTTTTGGTATTCATTTTGATGTTGATTTGTATTTTTGGTGACAAATACATAGTTAACCTCAGTGAATACACTACTATTTTTTGTTTTGGGTGACAAATACACAGTCAATCTCAGTGAACCTCAATGATCTGTGTTTCAGATTATAATACTGTTGTTATGTTGTTGATTTGCAGATTAGTAGCTATGGAATCAGACTTGTATATGAAGTGCATCTACAAAAACCAAACAATTATGTTCTTACTTACGCCTACTATAACTTTTACTAATGTGGTGATGGAGGTGTCATTGCGTTTTCCTGGTTAGAGACCGAATCTTGGGTTATCGTTACCACGTTATCTAAACTGTTCGCTATCCATTGATATAGACTTGAAGTTAATGATGAAGACTGTAATTGAGCTTGGTGTAGCTTTTGTGGATATTGTGGTCAAGGATTGTGGTCAAACTACTTCAGTTACTGGTTTGCATTCAGGGAGAGCCTCTCTTCATGACGTTTCTTCTTCTCTAACTTGCACATCGTCATCTTTGACTAATTTGCTTGATCCGAATGATTATTTCGGTTGCTTCAGGCCATGTAATTCCTTACTTGACCAATGATTGGATAAGTTATATAAGTCATGTGAATCAGAAGTTTGAAAGTGGCGTCGTGGTTTAGGGAGAAGTTGAATTAATATGCTTTTGAGTCTGGTTTCACCTTTTATTACTTCAAGAATCACAAGGATAGAATTGTTGCACACTGTTCTAAAAAGGGAGGAGGCTGTCCCTGGAAAGTTCGCGCTTTAAGGTGTAAGGCGAACAATTTTTTGTGATCAAGGAGCTGAACAACACTCACACGCGCCATGATCGTATTCGCAAGTGAAAGAGCAAGCATCTTGGTTCTCATACCATCATGTCTATTGTTTGTTATGAGTTAAAGTCCAATCCTTCTATAAAGCCAAACAAATCATGTCAACATTGTAACTGTCGTATGGCTAGCATGTTTCTTTTCGCACAACTTGGTATGCAAGAGAGTTGGCTGCGTGCTCAGTTCGGGGCAACATAGATGACTCCTACTCGCAGTTGTCTTGGTATCGGGAGCAGGTTTTGGCTACCAACCCTGGTTCTCATTGCATTTTGGAAGTTGATCCATTCACCAAGCGTTTTGAATGATTCTTCTTATGTTTTGATGGATGCATTCAGGGGACATGTCATGCATTCCTATTTTATTTGTTGATGCTACTCATCTGAAGGGAAAGTAAAAGGGATATATTCTTTGTGCCATTGAAAAGAACGACAATGATGGTGTGTTTTTTCGTTACTGACAATATATTTTTAAATATTTAACTATTAGTTAATTGTGATTCACTGTTTATAGTTAAGAGTTCATCGTGAGAGTTAACTGTGTGTAGCTGTGGGGGTTCTCTGGGATTTAGATGTATGTAGTTGTATGAGTTTTTTGTGTGAGTTAGCTGTGATAGTGTGCTGAGTCAACTGTGATAATATGGTTATCTATGTGTGATTTTATCTTGTTTGATAAATTGCATAGCCTTTTGCTTTCGCCGTTGTGGATTATGAAAATCATGCCAATTGAAAATAGTTGTTTGATCATCTCTACACTATTATGTCAACACAAGGAAGGACCATTACCTTCTTCACGGATCGACATGATGAATTTTGTTTTTTTTTTTAATTTTTTATTTCTAGTTTATGTGTTGTTTTCTTTTGTTACTTATCAGTTGAAGTGGATTCTGAAGTTGCTTTTAGTTTTTCATGTTTTTCTATATGCTTCTGTTTGTTTCAGTATGTATGCAAGAGAAGTTGTTACATTTTGTATAAATTGAAGTTGTTTAACTGTCCTTCACTGTCCCTTACTGCCAGTTAATTGTGGGTTAATTGTAGTCCACTGATTAGTAATTGTACTTCACTTTTTGGTTTCCATTGGGTAGGCGATGTTTTGCAAAATATAGTTCATTGTCTTTCACTGATGGTTTAGCTTTTGTCACCACATTCTGAAAAATTTCAAAACTAATGAAAATGACCAACAAAATAATTTTTCCATATGCAGATTTGATGGTGGCCTAAAAAGCATAGCAAATATATACACTGTCCAACAAACCAAGACAACATAAACCTCTAAAAGATGAATCATTTTTCATTCATTATGATTCAGTAGATTCGTTTTTACAGATTTTTTATTATTTAGTTAACTGTTAACTATACCAAACTGAGATTAATTTTAGTTCACTGATGGTTTAGTTGTTGTTATCTACATTATGAAAATATCAAAACAAATAAACATGACCAGCAAAATAGTCTCTTCATTTATAGTTCCACATACATGATTTACATTTCAAAAGAAAGTTCTACACTACCACATAACTTCCCATAGCCGACGACTTAGAGAAACAAAAACCGACGATTTTTGACATCGTCGGCTATAGTGTACTATAGTCGACGACAACACCAAAAATCGTCAACTATAGTACTATTGCCGACGATTTTTGCAACAAAATCGTCGTCTATACTCTATAGCCAACGCTTTATAGCTTACAAGAGTTTTATACTATAACCGACGACTTCGTACAAATCGTCGGCTATAGTCTTGTAGGCTATAAAGCGTTGGCAATGAGTATAGCTGACGATTTTTGGTGTTGTCGTCCGCTATAGTACACTATAGTCGACGACTTAAAAAATCGCTAGCCTTTGTTTCTCTAAGTCGTCGGCTATGAGAAGTTATGTGGTAGTGCTAGTATCTACTCCAAACCAGAACAACATCACAAACTAGAACTACATCATCACAAAGTCTGATGAAACTACAAACTACAACAAACCAGATTTTAATAGTGGCCTATCTAAAACATAAATGAAACTATACATGAATCTACATAAAACCAAGCCAACATAATTGTTCACAACAAATGACAAGAAAAAAATGAAGCAACAAACAAACAAAAACCAAAAAGGTTGTGCTCTTCCTCAGAATTTAGAGTGATCAAACAACATCAACAAAGCTTATTCTTCTTCCCCCCTTGTGAACAAAGTGCCAATGGACTCAATTGTCGTGCTTCCTCTTGCTTGTGGCAGAGGAAGCATCTCCAGAGTATGTCTCATAAGCCTCGAGGAATTCACAAAGAAGGTTACAAATCGCCATAAGATCACCCCGCATATCTCCAACATGACCAGCCATGATTTCCACATGGTCTCAGAGATCAGCCAGTTCCTTACGAAGACCCTCCAACTGAATTGTAGCAAGTGGATGAATGCCAACGTCTTTTTTCTTCTTGTACTTATTTATATGTATCATTCCTCGTGCTTTTAAGGTTGTAGAAAAATCTGATGATTCAGTTTCAGTTTCAGATTTTGTTTCCGGCGTATTCTTTTTCTTTGTCCTCTTTGTTTTCTTTGAAGAGGGCTCTGGTTCATCAACATGCTTTCTCTTCTGATTTTTTTTTGCCATTTTAGTTTCTGTGTTAAAAGGCAAATGTTAGTTAACTGACTTATAATGAAGACTCCAAACAAATGTAGACAATTAAAACTACATTGAGCCAACGTGTGAACCCATACTCCCACAGTAAACCAAAACAGCAACCCATAGTGAATCAAAACAACAACCCACAGTTAACCATAACATGAAATCAACAATAACAACAACAACAATTACAATAAAGATGACTGCAACAATAACCAACAAAGAAAACACAATTGGACGGTATACTATGCAAACTAATTCGATAGGTAGAGAATCAAAAACTAAAAATCGAACGGAGAAATTAGGGTTTGCACAAGAGAACATCGAAGACTTACAGTTTTTGATCTAGAAGACGACGAATCAATAAGGGATCGGAGCAAGCGACAGTGTGAAGAAGTCGGCCGACGAAGCTTCGGTGTGAGTCTCGGTCTCGATGAGGGGAGGGCGTGGGGAAGGGAGAGAGAACAGTGTTTGACGATATATTTGTGGGCATAAATATAAATTTTTCGAACGATAAAAGTATTTGTGTCTCCGTGTTATTATTAATTGACTTGATTTAGGAAGAAAACATAATGTGACCTTATGTAGTATAAAAAAATTCCCAGAACAGTGTTTGACGATATATTTGAGGGCATAAATATAAATATTTCGAACGATAAAAGTATTTGTGTCTCCGTGTTATTATTAATTGACTTGATTTTGGAAGAAAACATAATGTAGTATAAAAAAAATTCCCATTTCACCATATTTAAAATTTATCTTTCAATTGTTTATTGTAATATAGTGATTAGCTACTTTGACAAATTCGTGACTGAATCAAAGTAGGATAGGAGAAATGATTCGACACCTAAAAATTCTTCCACTTCCACTGGATCACTTACAATAATTGTGTGTATTATTTAGTTGTTACACAGAAAAAAAGAGAGACAATTCTCAAGATCGATATTCCATAGATATTGGCTTTTAATCTTATCATTTATTTTACGTTCTCATTTACTAATTGTTGATGCTATAATCTATGAGCCCTCAGCCATGCACGAGAGATACTAATGCTTTTTAGACGTGCATTAACTTTTGTGGATTGTCCTTCGTGGAATATGTATGCAAGGTTCCATGACCTCCCATCATGGGAAATCTATGTTTGCTGAGGTGGAGAACTCAAGGATTTGGAGGCTATGACCCTAATCTCAAAAAAGTATTTTACGAAGAGGAAACTAACGATCCTTAATGAAGGAGAAACTAGTCAAGATCAAACTACTGATTAAACATATTCAGATTGTTATCACCCAAGTCACATGCTCTTTCCATAGTAGTTATAGTATTGTACTAAGAATAAATCTAGACTTGACTCATCATTTTCTGTAATTTTAATTTTTGAGAAATATATTTATTAAGATGAAATTGAAATACACTTCAACTTAAAACACATACTAAAATTAAACACACTCTTAATGAAAACGTATACAATAAAATTGAAACTCACATATGTAGACTAATATTTAGAGTATTTCAATGGTTTCCAACCTCCAATTGTGCTTCACCAAGTCATTCTGAAGCTCTCTATGGATGTAAACGGATTCGAGATCAGGCATGCCTAGGCTGTCCCAGAAGACAGTTCTTGCTATTTGCTTCAGAAAAATTATCAAGGCAAACCTAGCTCTCTTAATTGTTAACTCTGGGGAAGGATTAACGTGGTTGAAAACAAAGTCACACCTGCTCTTCCATATCTCCCACAAAGTAAAAGCCAAAGATGCCAATGCCAGTGAACGCTCCTGTTTCTCAACTTGGATAGATAGGAAAGATTCCAACCAGGAACTGAAAATTGTCACTTTCTCCTTGATTATTCTTAAACCCAAATTAGAACCAAACCATACCGGAGTCACCCAGGGACACAGAAGAAGTGCATGTTCTACAAATTCCTCACTATCCCCATACAAAGGGCATGCCGGAGAGGGTGAGCTTTCTACAAAAGAGGTTCAGTCTCGTGGCAATAGAATTGGTCAGACACCTCCACAAAAAGAATTTAATCTTCGACAAGATCTTGATTTCCAAATGCACTTCCATATAGCATCTAGCACAACTGTAGAGAAATGATTGCTAATAGCGAAACCCCCAGTTTTCAAAGAATGGAATCTATGATAACCGGACTTCACCATGAACACACCACTCTTGTTCCAATGCCATACCAACCTATCATTCTCAGTCCTAGGACAAATAGGAATCCTAAGAATCAAAGATTTCATCTCCTCAGAAATACGATGACTTATTGGACTAAGATCCCAAGTACTCATTTGCATGTCGATCAACTTTACAACCCTTTGGGGATCCCCATCTTCTACAGTAGAAGTATTAGGGACCTTCCCCTCCAAATCATCAATCCACGCATCATTCCATATGTTGATGCTTTCTCCATTCATGACCTGCCATTTTGCCTCCTTAAAAACTAACTCTTTAATAGCAATAACGCCAGCCCAGCCCCAGGAAGCTCTTCCTCCTTTCGATGCCTCTCGAAAAGAGCATTTAGGGTAGTACCTAGCCTTTAAAACCTTGGCTATCAAGTTGTTGGGGTTGTTATCAATCCTCCAAAATAACTTTGCAATTAAGGCTTGATTAAAAGTCAAGAGATCTCTCATGCCCAGACCTCCCTAATGCTTTGATTGACCCAGAAAAGACCAACTTCTCTAATCAATACCCTTACCTGTCTCGCCACTTCTCCACCAAAAATTGCTCATCGCTGAGTTCAATTCATCATAAAAGGTACTGGGGTATAAGAAGTAGGACATGGAGTATGCCAATACCACCATAGCCACAGATTTAAGCAAGACTTCTTTACCAACAGCATATAAGAGCTTCTGTTTCCATTCCTCAATCTTCTCAACAGCCTTTCCTTCACAAAACCAAGAGCACATTTCTTAGACCTGCCCCATATCATTGGGAGGCCTAAATAAAGTCTCGGATCACCATTTTCCGAAATGTAAAAGATGGCACATAAGTCTCCTCATTGATTATGAGTATTAAGAGTGAAGAAGATGTTAGATTTTGAGCAGTTTATTGCTTGACCCAAAGTGACATAGTACATATCCAGGATCCTCATGAAGTTGCTGCAATTCTTGAGTGTTGCTTGTAGGAAATATAGGGCATCGTTCGCAAAAAAATAGATGAGAAAGGGTAGGGTATTCACCATAGAGTTTGATTCCTTTTACTTCTTTGTCGAGGAGAGCCTTCTTCATCCTCAGTGACAACACTTCACTTACTATGAGAAAAAGGTAGGGTGAGAGGAGATCACCCTGCTTAAGTCCTCGTATAGGCTTAAAGAAAGCCCCTGGCTTACCATCCAACACCACAGAGTAACTAACAGTATTAACACAAGACATTATCAACCTTATCCATCTCTCTCCAAACACAAATTTCCGCAAAACTTCCTCAAGAAATTCTCACTCAACTTGATCATAGGCCTTCACCATATTTAACTTGAGACCCAATTTATTGTATCCATTCCCTTTCTTCAACTTGAGGTAATGAAAAACCTCATGTGCTATTAGAATATTATCTTGGATCAATCTCTCCGGAACAAAGGCATCTTGGTTGTGGGATATCAATCCAGGAAGAATCTCCTTGAGCCTATTAGCCAGCAATTTTGAAATAATCTTGTAAGAGTTGTTACAAAGGCTGATTGGTTTGAATTGTGAAGTCAATTCTGGAACCGGCATCTTAGGAATTAGTCCAATATGTGTCTTGTTCAAGAAATTAAGAATGACTCTGCCCTCCAAAAAGTCTTCCGCAGTAGCAAAAAGACAACATCTCTCACCACTTCCCAGCATCTTTGATAAAAGATCCCAGGGTAACCATCGGGTCCCGGAGCTTTAAGAGCTCCAAGCTGCAAGGTAGCCTCTCTAACCTCCTCCCTAGAAATAGACACCATAAGTTGATCATTCATCTCCTGCGTGACCAAAATATTCACCCCATAGAACACATCAGACTAGTCCCTTGTTCCGCTAGTGGAGAAAACCTCCTTGAAATGAAGATCAAAAGCCAGCCTTATGTCCTTCTCTCCTTCCCTCCAGATCTCATTTAAATCTTTCACCTTGAGAATCGTATTTTTCTATCTTCGGTATAATGTGGTTAGATGAAAGAACCGAGTATTTGAGTCTCCAGCACATATTTAACTAATCCTGGACCTTTGATGCCAAAAAAATTCATCAGTCAACCAGAGGTCATTTAGAGTTTCCATAATACCAGTCTTCCTGTTTATCGACTCAACATCTCCCAAGCATTGGAGACGAGATAATTCTTCCACACACTTCTTAATCTCTGCTCTATTGTTTGGAAACTTTTTCTTCGACCAACAAATAAGTTTTTCTTTACAGACCTTTAGGTTTGATAACCACAGATTTAGCTGGGACATAGAAGCAAAAGTCCTTCAATTTGCCCTAATAATCTCCACACATTCCTTGTCATCAGCCTAAAAAGATTTGAATTTGAAAGTCCTTAGTCTTTTAGTACGAGTAGGAAAGCATTCCAGTAAAATTGGAGCATGATCTGAACCCACCCTTTGGAGGTTTGTGAGTCGAGTTTCCGGTCAGCAGAGAATCCACTCCTCATTAACAAGACTCTTATCCAGTCTTTCCTCCACCACAATTACGTCATTATCTTTTTTGACCCAAGTAAAATGAGGCCCCGAGAAGCGAAGGTCAATAAGTTTGTTGCCATCAATGAACTCCCTTAACAAGATATGCTTATTAGGATTCCATCTCACACCTCCATACTTCTCATGTTGCCACAGTAGCTCATTTAAGTCTCCGATCACTAACGTTGGAGTATGAGAGTCAAAGTTTGCAATCTCCCATGACCTCTAGAAAACATCTTTCTCCTCCTCATAGAGCGGACTATAACACCATGAAATCCTCACCCTTGATTGAGTACCAGCTTGATTCACCATGGTGTCAATGAAATTCTTCGACCAGTTTAAAACACTAACCTCCACTGATGGACGCCACAGAGACTGAGTCTGCCAACTTTGCAGACTGGATCAACGTTGAAACTATCAGAGTATCCAAGTTGTCCATGAATTTTTCACATAGTTACTTTTTTTATGTGTTTCACTCAGAAAAACTACATCAAGGCAGTGGGAATGAGTGATTTACCTAAGGCTCTGAACTATCAAGGGTTTCCCTAGCCCTTGACAGTTTCATAAGAGGTGTATCATAATGATCCTGTAGCTAAAGTAGGCTAGCTGCCATCACCTTGAAGGTTGGGATTGCCTTCGATACCCTATTGCTCTTTCTTTTCATCTCTGCCTTGATACTCTTGAGTGTGACACTAACATCAACCCTATCAGCTCTTAGTACCTTTTTTCCATGCCTGGTCACCTTCTGCCTTTTCTTCTAAGTCCCTTCACTTCTTACACCCCTCTCAACCTCATCACCAACAGAATGCTTTGATGATCTGGTTCTAGTACTTTGTTTTTCCTCTCAATTTTGTTCAGGCCCAGTGGTTTTACTTCCTCTCGTACCTTCCTCTTTCTTGTGCCCTCTTGTGGGTTGTAAACCTCCTCAATTACGTCTGTAATAATCACCCCTATGGCAGATGATTGGTTCAGCCTTCTATCCACAAAAGGTTTGATTTCTTGCTCACAATACTCAGGCAAAAGGAAGTGTGAGTTGGCTTTGAAAAAGTCCTCTTTGTTCAAAAAATCCCATGGAGGGATCACATCTGGGTTGGCCCAACTTACATTTTCCATAATAAGCCCATTAAAAGCTTGGGTGATGCTCTCATTTTGGAACCATGTTCCTCTCACGTTAGGATCATGCCATGTGTAATAAATGGATTATGGTGCAAGCCTGTTTGACCTCGGGACAGGTAGGAACCTCGGGTCAACAAAAGCCTTTGACACGCCCACCGACACGTCCAAGTTGCTTCTTAGTATGAGACTGCTTCTCCCTTCCCAACATAGACTACTGGCCACACTCCTCTCTCCACTTGCCATACTTATCGTTGGTTCATGCACATGCACATATGCGATCTCCTTTCCAAGCATACTAGGCCTGGCTACCTTCTCTTTCTCCAGACGCAGCCTAGCATTAGCCCTCTCACTAGCTTTTGAGATGTCACTCTCAATAGCCTGCTTTTCACTGTTGCTTAAAATTTTCAAATTCCTGCCGCTCCGAATCTAGTTGTGGTCGCCGAAATTCTGTCGGATTCACAAATATCGTTTCCGGCACATATGGATATTCAATAGGGTAATGTTTCTGGATGAAAACAGCCTTTTGTGGTGGCTCCGCCACTAGACTCTGGTCATATCGCACTCCCAACCTCACCAAAGTAGGGTTGACAAGTCTTGTACAATCCTGAACAACATGACCAAGTCTGCCACACTTATGCCTTCTCAAAAACCATCATTCGTAATAGGCTTTGAACAATATCTTTGTATTGATATATTGTAATAGACATTTGTAATATTACTCTAAACCCTAAACCTTTTCCAACGAGATTAGAGTACTCACATTACAAACCAGAGGGGAAAAGTTTGATTGAGCAACACAACAACACAAGAGAAGTACTTACACAATTTCAGTGCCTTTTCTACTTTGAATTCGCCATATCCTTCCTTCCCGGAGGTTGAAGAGCAGCCTTGATTGCAGTATCAAACATATTCCAGCCACCAAAAACTCAACAAGCACATCCAATCAAAAATTGATAAATTATCTAATATGAATATACCTGTCCATATTAACCAAGATATAGTAGAATATAGGTAAAAAAGACTTACCCCAACTACAGTGAGTGAAAGAACTGCCTGGCGGCACGACATGGCTCTGCCACTGCCATCAGTCGAATCGAATGCCAAAAATTCAAAATCCAAGCAAAAATACGAAATGGAGAGATTGAGAGAGAGTCAGAGAAATTGAAAATTTTAAAACAATTGCTAGCCCTGTTACCCTTAATTATAAGTGATGTTTTGAAAAAGATTGTCTTCTCCATGATTATACTGAGATTTTTTGAATAGGAAATTGGAGAAGATTGAAGAAGAGAATTAATATTGGGATTATTGGGACTTGAGCGAGAGTGCAAGTGAAGAGTCGAAGATAGGAAACGGCTAGGAAGAGAAAGTCGCGATTGTTTTCCAAGATTTTGTTTTTACTTTTACATATAACCAACAGTAAAAATATTTGGGCCCCTAAAAATTTTAGGCCCTGGGCCGTCACCCTATTTGCCCTGGGCCAGGGCTGGGCTTGTCAATCACTTATGATAGTTGTAGACTGTAGGTGATGATTGCATGTGATCGTATCGATCAGCATCGATAAACTATTTCCCCCCTCTATTTTGGAAGTTTTACAGACTATAAACCATTCAAAATTGCTAAATTTCATCAAAAATCAAAAGTCAACGTAAACGAAATCATATACAGGAGTCAACATAAACAAAATCATATTTCTAGAAATTGCTTTCAAATAAAATTATACAATAAAATTACTATACAGTCATATTGTTAGGTAGAGCAAAATTTATTCATATAAAGAGGTTATTTTTTAATGGAGATTTAGTTAAAAATTAAATCACATATATTGTGCAAATATCAAGAAAATAATGTATTTACAATAGCTCAAATATGTGATATTAACTATAAAACATAGATCATCACATTATTTTGCTATAAGAATGTATTTTTATTTTTCTTAAATCACATATTTTATTATTATTGACAATTATTATTATATGTAATCACATTTTCTATATATGGGACCAGAAAAGTTTATAACTTATTACAATGTGGAGATTATTTTTATTTATAACTGGTCCTAAATTGGGAGCGAATTCTTTTTTTATCCTATATAAAATATTTCTAAATCAAAGTTTACTCTACTTGTTTCTTAAACCGTTTACTAAACATCTAACCTTATGATGGACTATTCTTGATTATTTTAACCTCAACCTTTCATGCTAAATGGAAGTACTAATTCTTAATCAGTTAATTGGTAGTGTGTGAACATCGATCACTACGTATAATATATAAAAGAAAAAGTTGATAATGATGAGTACTGGATATACATAATTTCAAAGTTCTGTTTAGGAGCGGGTTTCCCTTTCTGCTCAGTATTACATTTTTAAACTTCACATTTGACTTTGTTGATCGAAACGTTTTAGAAAGTAGGACTTGAAGCTTTCACGCTAGGCCATTGTATTTCACATTGATTTTGAAGAGTTGGAATCTACTAGAGAATCTACTAATATTGAAGTCTGTCATGATGTCATTGAATATAATTTAGTTGTATACATCAGTCAAACAAAAATGCGAAGTTTCAATGCTGCTTTGTGTGTGTGTGTATATATATATATATATTCTTCCTTTCAATAGTTGAAGTAAAGTCACAACTCACTACTAATATCACATTTTAACTACTCGAGTAACTGGAGTAAGTACTGCTACTTGTACATACACGTTGTAAACATGTGGACGGAGACACTGCAGGTATCTATGTATAATCCCGGCCAGCCTCGACAAAATCGACTAGATATGGTAAGATCACTCGAGTATCGTATATTCAAATCATACAAGTATATATGAACGAGCAAACAATCTTCTAAAGACTACCTCACCTCGTCATATTGCAGGAAGTTGAAGGTTTGATGTATCATGGAACAGGTTCTGGTGGATAAACAAGGAAATGTAATATATATATATATATATAGCATGTACATATTCGATCTTAGAATAAAAGTTGGCGCTATCGAGCCTCTAGCGTAAAGGAGAGTCTGTTTGATGAAGAGCTTTCACGCTGGCTTGATGACGAAGCCATATACAACATATGTCTTTCTGTGAAAAATCCTGGATGTTTAGGCTGTGGCAGTGTGATGTCGTTGCTACTTAGCATCAGAACCACATTTGACATACTAGGCCTTTCTTCTGGACTCTGTTGCACACATAATAAACCCACATGAATTGATCGTAGCACTTCGGACATATTGCTTGTGTTGTTGTTCTTTATAGATGTGTGCATAACTTCTAATGGCTTGCCTTCTTTGTAGAGCCTCCAAGCCTGTTTAGGAATAAATTAGTTACTGCATTTGGTAAATATTTAAACCAGATGGAGTTAACTTACATGTCCAAGAAGGTTAAGCCTGTGGTCCGGGTGAGAAAATCCTCTGTTTTTCTTTCCACTCACTATCTCAAGTATCAAAACACCAAAGCTGAAAACATCGGATTTCATCGAGAAGACACCATCAATTGCATACTCCGGAGACATGTAGCCGCTGCAAAATTATTCAGCAAAATGAGTAACTTGTTGTGAATTGAACTGTAATATTAGTGACTTACCGTACATATATTTAAATATGGCCCTTACTATGTTCCAACTACTCTATTTGTACTTGCTTCAGTTTCATCTCCTCCAAAACTCCTGGCAATGCCAAAATCAGAAATTTTTGGATTCAATTCGAAGTCAAGTAAGACATTGCTAGCTTTTAGATCACGATGGATTATCCTCAGTCTGGAATCTTGGTGAAGATAAAGTAGCCCTCTAGCTATCCCATTGATAATGTGGAAGCGCTTAGGCCAATCGAGAATCATACTTTGCTGTTCATCTGCCCAAGGTTTGAGAAGGGAGAGAAATACAAGTGGCCATTAAAAGATAAATACAGAACTACATGAAAACTCTTATACCAATCAGTTCGTTTAAACTTTTAAAGTAAAGAGAAAAAGGAGAAGAAATAGACAAACCAAAAATAAAGACGTCTAAGCTCTTGTTGGGCATGTATTCATATATCAACAATCTTTCGTTCCCTTCAATGCAACATCCCAGAAGCCTCACAAGGTTGCGGTGCTGAAGTTTGGAAATGCATAATACTTCATTCTTGAACTCTTTGATTCCCTGTTTTGAATTTTTGGAAAGTCTTTTCACTGCTATTTCTTGCCCCTCTATCAGTTTCCCCTGTAGGATTCATCATAATGCTAAAAAATTAGACACAAATTATAAAACCTGTCATGCTCAAAGGAATGTCATATATGCTTGAATGCAAAGTTATGTAAATGATAGTTTTTGCTTTCTTCCATTTTATCTAAACATGGGCTTCTTCTATAGGGTGCTGCTATTTGAATAAATGAAGTTAAAAAGTCACACATCCTTGATCATATGTTTCATACTGCTACCAGCACATCCATATCATTGATAATAGTATTTTCATTCTGAATCGCATCCCAATAAAGAAAATTTACACAGTGAAATGGTGTTCATATATAAATGCTAAGGTTTTTGTTAAAATGGTAGGATTGTATATTGGGTTAACGGTTGGGTATAATATTTATCAGCATTTCTGCTATATATACCTTGTAAACAACACCAAAGCCACCCTTTCCGATCTCGTTGGTAACTGAGAAGTTATTGGTGGCTTCAGCTATAGTAATAACACTAAATAATGGTAGCTCTGGGCGTTCATCTTGGCCTTTTTCATTGCCCTCTTGCTTTGTATTTTCCAGCATATTTCCTACAAATAAAATAATTCATCGAGTTATTGACTAAACCGAATTTATACTTTTGGATCAAATTAGGTATCATCAGTGTAGTGCAGATAGAAATAAGTTACCTTTTTTCTTAATCTGTTTCTTTTTCTTCTTCCTCCTCTTCTTCCTCTTGCATAAATAAAGTATCAAGCATAAGCCTAGAAGAGCCATCCCCACAGCTAGTACAGATAGAACTATGATCTTAACTCTTGTCTTTCCCTTTGCGCTTTTATGTGTCACTACAGTTAGAGAATTAAAAACTAAAATTATTATTATTAAATGATATGTTCATGGTGTTCCACATATTAGTTTGTGGATCTAAGCAATGATTTGAACTAGTATGATGGGCAGACTAACTAGTTGTAGCTAGTAAATAAATCAATTACCTATCTCAGAGGCTGCCATCCTTATGTATATGTCCTGCCCCGCATCAAAAAATTGTCGAATATCAATGAGTTCTCCAAGCCAGAGTATGCATCCAGTTCCTTCTCCTCTAATATCTAAATTAGCATAAGCTGTACAATTGCAGTTCTTCAAGCAAACCTGCTTACATTCTTTGATGTTCATTGTCTTGTTATACCAGGAAATCTGTGTATCCGGCAATTTGATACCAGAATACTTTAGAAAACCCTCCCCATCCCCGCAATCCAATGGAGTATTTCGTACACAGCCATGTGAGTAATCCACCATTTCCCAGTCTTCGGGAGATTTCGGTGCAAAGCCTTTCAAGCATCCACAAGATGGGGAGTTGTTGATATTACAGCTACCATATGAACCACAAAATGCGTACCTGTCACAGTCATCAATTTGTGCTGTTAAGTAAAGACTCCAATCCTGAATTCTATCGATCCATGTGAACCGCTGAAGGTTTCCATTCGGGGTTAGTGTTAACCTTGTAATAACTGAGCTGTTGATGAGTTGGTAATGGTAATATATTTCCTCCTCACCATATACAAACTCATATGTATATATGGGATTTGGTTTCAAATTAGGCATTCCACTAAACCTAAGACCATTCCAAGGTCCAGATCTAAACTGCATTGCAGAACCTTTCTTTAGTAGAAATTGTGGTAAACCTGACGTATCAAGCTTATTTGTATAGACCCCTGAGGAAGGATCCCGATCGCTCTTCCATGATGTTAGGAACCGGTTGAGGCCTGTTACCAAGTTTACTCCATATTTCATGCCAGGCAGAAGTGTATCGCATGGATAATCAAAACTCTGCCACAAGAAAGTTTCGGGGTCATTGTGATTTCTCACAACTAGATTACCTGTGTCTAAAAGCTGTGCAACCGGTGTAGTTGCTGGTTTGGATGAGTTGGAAGACCAAATTATGGTGTTAGCATAATTTATGAGGACTAGAATTCTCTGGTCGGAGAACTTCAAAACTCCAGCTGAATCATTAAGAGGGGTATCTCTGTTGGCAACCCACACAACAGTCTTAATAGCTATCTTCTTGTACCATATTCCCAAGTATCGATCAGTGGAATTTTCGGGGCTAAAGAATCCTAGCTCAAAGCTTCCATCGGAAGAAACTATGGTTTCCTCATTTTTAAGTGACTCCAGAGCACTCAAAGTGTCTGATGGCGCATAGCCTGCAGAAAATATAAACATTGGTAACAAACAGAGAAAAAGGAGAGGTAAGATACAAGTTTCCATTAGGACGCTTCTGCATTGAGATGCAAGAAATGAGATGCACAAGCTGCAGAATTAATTTGATTTCCTTTTGTGTATATTTATGAATGTCAACATACAGAATTCTTCTTTCATCGGCACCAACCACATTGAAATATGAATCGGTCAAAGAAGCTGAAGTTCCATCTATCATTTTCGCTTCTTTTAAAAGTCTGAATGCAATCATATTGTCCATTGCATTAGTACATTCCAAAAAGTTGACTATGGGTTATGAATGTGCCATGATCTATAAGAATGTCAGTACCTAGCTGTAACCTCACATTCGGACATAAGAGTTCAATTAGCAATGTAACAACTAAGAAGAGAAGGAAAGAAAACAGGAGAAGTGAAAAACGAAAAAATAAATTAAGAAGGAAGCTGTGAGAAAGTATATATGTGGAGAAGAAAATCACTCTGCTTTGATTTGATGAAACCAGAACATCAGCAGAAGTTAAACTTCTTTCATTTACATTCATAAATGACAGAACCGGAAGACAGTGACATGAAATGTCCACGTAGAGGACTATGCCAATCTCTATAAGATTATTTTAACCAAAACACACGTCCATAGAAGAATACCTTATTCATTCATTTGTTGCTTGCTACTTCTTCACCGGACTTGTTCAATGATGATTTCGCCGGGACTGGTTCAATGACTGGTAAGTGGCTGGCATGGATTGATTAATTGGAAAAGTAAGAGAAAATGGGAAATGGAAACATAGTTAACATACCAAAGCTAAGAAATAAATTAAACAAATACAACTTATCTCAAAGTCTTGAACAAGAAAATTAAACACGAGAGAAAAAAATAAAAGTAAACATAGGTTTTATAGGATCAGGTTCGGAATGCACCCAGTCTAAGTACCTCAAAGACTAATTTTCAAATGAAACACGTGTCAAATTATGAATTGTCACTTTTGTCGACCTTTTTTGAGATTGATTGAGCTTACACCGGACAGTTTGTGCTTGATCACCGCCGTACATTCTCCACTGCGTCTCTGTCATCCAAAAACCCACCTCCGTCACCGGAGTAGCAGCATCTTCGAAAGGATGGATCTCTCTCACCTTCCCCTCACCACCAAAACCCCAACCTCCAAATTTAAATGGAAATCACAACCCGTACTCTTGGTCCCGAGGCGAGGAAATAGATGATGTGGCGGTCAAGGAAAGTCGATCTCGATCGCCGAGGCCAGGCGATCATCGGCCGAGAGTTGAGGCTTGCCGAGATCGGTGTAGAATTTATGTTGTATCACTCTAGATTGTGAAGGCACAACACAAGTACGGCGGTTATGTCAGTTAATTGAAAGATGAAACATGATGTTTGTGAGCCAGTACCAAAGTTAGATCATTGATCATACTTCAGAAAGTTGAAATGTGGAAGTAACTATGAATTACAACAAAAATAATGAAGAACACGAAGCATACATGTATTGTAGAATGAATGGCCCAAAACAAAACGTACGAACAGAGCAAACAATCTAGTTTGGCAAATATGAGTTATGTGCAGAAATTAGACCGTAATCAAGCTTGCTCCATTCTCAAACAACTCAAAAGCTGAGAGTTTTTCACACTGATCAGTTCGAATCATGAGATTGTGCCACGACGCTTTAAAAAATAAGCTCTAGGGTGCATTCCAAAATTAACCGGTATTATATACATTCACAATTATCACAATATGTCATATGAGTTTTAGACTTTTAGTACAATGCATGAGAAAGGGGAAGCCATGAGTGAATCGAATGGGAAGTATGGCTACATCCCTGATCCTAACCTTAAAACCTAAATATTATTATAATAACCTTCATTAATTAGAAGAGACTTCCCTTGAATCATACCTCTTTCTTCTTTCATTAATGTTGGACCCCTTATTCGATTAGACCCTAAATCCTAATTACTGATCACAAATAGACTGTCACCTCGAGCTTTGCAGTTGATGGACTACAATGGATCCAATCTGATGTTTATAGCGCTTCAGTGTATTGTTGTGTGGGTCTGGAACAAAGTAAATGGAAATTAAGAAGAACATGGGATTTATCATCCAGTTCACCAACTTAACCTTCTGGTGACATGTAAGGTTATTAACTTATCTAAGTTATTACAAGACAACAATACTATGCTGTAAAAACCATGTAAAGTTGAACTGGGAGCTCTTCTAAATCTGTTAACTCTTTCAATAGATATTAGAGATCCAATCAGAGTAGAACCTAACTAAGACAAATGTCACTTTACTTTCAGGCTGAAGGAAGACAATTGAAAATAATGAATAGGGAATAAAGATGCTTGTGCCCTAATCAAAGAAAGTGTCGCGATGCATTCACATACCTCTGTTATGCATGCAACAATAACCAGAAGATAGGCCAATTATATAGCATCTGTTTTCCTAATGTTGGCTTCTGGTGCTGATTTTTCATAAGCCTTATTCAGTTGCCATAGTATATATATTATATAATTACACTAATTGGCACATTGAGGCAGGGAAAAGGAAATTTCAGAGTGATTCACGTATCCATTCAATCAAAGAGTATATACTAGTAAAGCAAATTATACGTACACAGGCATTTCATCGAACACATTAAATGCAATCATACACACAAATACAAATTTGACTCTGTGGAAACAAGAAAAAGTGCGATGACTTACTTCATTCATACTGTTTTTCGCTATGGGCTTAGCAATCCTCTCGAATTGTCCACGGTAGTTTGATACCAAAACCTGAAATACAGAAGAGAAACCACACTAACAGATGAGATCGTGATATCATAATTTAACGAAACAAAGTTGAACGAGTTAATCAATAGACGACCAACCCTAAAGAAAAGAGCAACAAGGGTACGTGGTCTATTTGCTTTCCTTTCAGTGGTTCACTTGGAGGAGCATATGCAAATCCGGCCCCCTCTATCTTCCGCCGTACTAACCTAACTGGGAGATATACTCGTACTCTCTCTGCCTATCGGCCTATCTCTTTGTACATTTGAAACCAAACAAATATAGAAGTTACGTCGGTCATCAGTATCAGCCGGAAAGTGCCGCCTCACTCATTCCTTCGCAAACTGGGTCGCTAGATAAAATATCATATATGTATGGGCTGGCTGTGTGATGGTTCGCCCATCTTCGGCTTCGTCCTTATACTCATGGACCAATCCAAAACTGTGTGTGTATCTGCGAGGCCCAACAGTAATGTATATGTCTGAATTTCTCTTTTTAATAAAAAATTCACTCATGATGCCTAAATTCTTTCGATTATGTCAAAAGAGTGGCCGAACTCTGCAAACTATAAAAATGATGTCTGACCTCCTGAAACGCTATAAGTGTGATGTCTCCGTGCTTTTTCGTCAAAAGGGTGTCCGAACTCTAAAAACTTTTTGCACTGCGAATTGAAGTACAGAAAAAAACCAATTCGCAGTGAGAATCGAGTTACTTCTACACTTCAATTTCGGATTCTCTTCCCCAAATTCTCAATTAAAAACCCTAAAGTACCAAAATTGAAGCCGCCAATGGATCAATGGAAATGTGACGATTTCATATGTACGGTTCAACCCTCTTTGTGCAACTCAGCTTATTCCTTCGAACTCCAACTGTGATTCCAGGTTTTGATTTCTTCTTCTTTTCTGACATCGCAGCAAGGGTGGTGATGATGGTCCTCTTCTACATCTTGCTCCGCCTACCTTGATGCCAGCCATAGAATGCCAGAACTCGGCCAGACTCGACTTTCAGTCCCGCGCCACCACCAATTTCATTAACATATGTCAGTCTCTAATTAGACAATCCACAAGACCTAATGGTTCATCATCCCAGAGTTGGTGCAAATTGCTTCTCTTACGATAATTTTCTCCAACATTAAACCCCCAAAGTTTATTCATTTGGATTAAATTCAAGAACCCTAATTTTAGTTTCAGCCAACCCAAAACCCCTAGAAATTGAGCAGCCCCCAAAATTCAAAACAAAAATGGGCATCAAAGATCTTCTCAGGTTCATGAAACCCTACATTGAAATCATGAAATATATTAACAAAAGAGTAAAATTTTCGGCTAGCCATGAGGCCGAGATTTAAGAAGAGGCGCGCGAGCTTTAATGCTTGATGATGAGAAACAAGGTGCGGATAGAGCTTGGGTGATTTAAGAATTGGCACTTGAAAAAAAGTTTGGGTACCCTTTTGACCTGACCGAAAGAGTCCAGGTATCATAACTGAATTTTTTTCAAAAGAAAAATTTTAAGTTTGTCATAATGACTTATTTACCCTTCATTTTGAACCAAAAAAATGCCACGTCAACAAAAATAACGGTGAATAGAAGAAAAAAGTACTAGGGAATCACACTTATAGCGTTTTAAGAGTTCGGACATCATTTTGATAGTTTTTAGAGTTTGAGCACTCTTTTGACCTAACCGATAGAATTCAAGCATCATGGGTGAATTTGTTTTCTTTTTAATAATCACTATATTTAACAAATTAACCATGACACACTGGTCGTATAGCTTCCTTCAACTTCATGTAACATTCATGACACTAACCGACATTCATCAGCTCGCCGACTATATAAAACGAATAGAATAAAATAAAATGGAAGCTAAACAGTGTGGAAAAGGTGCCCCAGTCATCAAGTTGGTAGCACACTTTCATACTCCCTCACACAAAAAAAAGTCTCCAAATCTCCATCCAATACTCCCCATTATTCCACAAAAGGAAGGAAATCCCTACCTTTCTTTCCTTCCATAGGAAAATAGATCCTCAACACCTTCCTCCTTGTCATGGCCATTATACCCCCTCACGACCCTTCTTCGAAAGAAAAACCAAACCGAGTGCGAGAGACCAGATTAGACCATCTGTACCTAAGTAGTTGTCTTCCATGGTCTCTCTCTGTTTCTTGGAAATCCCACCACTCTTTCTTTCTTTCTTTCTTTATATACACACACGACTCTCTGAGTCCTTCCCCAAACCAAAACCAACATACCCTCCCAATCCCCCTGTTCTCTCCCTCTCCCTCTCAATTTCATCAATCAATGGCTTCCTCTTCTCCTCAGCAGCAAAACCTAGAGTCGAATTTCCAAGACATGCTGCCCACCATGGCCGACAAGCTCAGCGGGGACGGCCTGATTGGCGAGCTCTGTAATGGGTTCAATCTCTTAATGGACCCCACCAAGGGGGCCATCACATTTCGAGAGACTCAAGAAGAACTCTACCCTTTTGGGCCTGCAGGACTTGGGCGACGAGGATCTACGGTGCATGTTGCAGGAGGGCAAGTTCGACGACGATGGGGCGCTTAATCAGATGGAGTTTTGTGTTTTGACGTTTAGATTGAGTCCAACGCTCATGGAGGAATTGAGATTCTGGCTCGACAATGTTCTTCAACAAGAGTTTGAATATTGTTAGATTTGTTTCAAAACCATCACCTATTTGGTGTATGTTTTTTTTTTCCTTTTTCAATTGTTCATGTGGGAATTTAAGGAGTGGATAAATTATACGAAATTGACATTTTGACTAATTGATTATTTTGAATCATCAATCTGATAGTGTTTCTTTCTTCATATTGATTCGATCTGATTGTTTGGATGAAAATCTCCGAATGCAGTTTGATTCTTATTTTTGGGAATCAACTCAACTGTAGGTTAGCACCCTGGAAGTATATTCAAGAGCCAACACATTTTTTCAAAGGCCCAATTCATTTATTCATTCAGTTGGAACCAATTCAATTTGACTCAGATTTCAATTCGAGCTCATCGGACTCGGGACGTGATTGAAAAAGAACCAGCTCTGATACCAAGTAGAATTAGCGAGAAACATGACACGTGGACCCCCAATATAACTGATATTGTCCCAACTTAAACTACCTTTAACATATTGAGTTTTATTCAAAAAGTTTCGGTTAATATTGAGTTTGGTACATTCACCGATTCACTTATAAGTTATTTTTAACTTGTCTTTTTTCTAATATGGGATCTACAATCCAACAATATGCCCACGTGTTTTAGTCCAGAATATAATTCTGAAGCAAAATATTGGAACATGTTTGTGTGTATAGAGGAATATTCTGACCAATTCTTAAGAACAAAACGATTTGTTAAATGGTAAATCTGGTTTGGCTATGATCGAGTGAATGAGTAGTCTATGACCATAGTAAATTTCGTCAAATTTTGTGGCGCGTGTATGAGGATGTCACTCGTTAAGTCTGTATGAAAAGAACAGGATGAATAACGGTTGGAACTCAATTTTCATTTGAGACCTTCAGTTTAGGCAAAGCTGCAGGTGGACCCAACACGTACGCTTGGTTGCTGTCCACAGAAGCTGATTCATTCACTGTTGTTCAATTGTTTGATTTGGTTCAGCCACTGAAGGAGCAGGACTATAGCACTCTATAGTTTCGTGTAAGAAACCAATACTTGTCAAACGTCAGTATAGTGGCTTTTGCACCACAATTTGACTTGAAGTTCGAACAAGGATAGATATAAAACATATAATACTTAGTGCTGGAAAATTATGGTCTTGTTTATTGTGAATTGAGACTCTCATTCTTGACAGAGTTGCCGGCTTCTGACGGATACAATGGCACGTTGATAAGTCAATAGGTTGCATACATATAGGCATATAGGTTTTCTTCTCATATATAGCTCAAGTACATGCTCAACCATATGTCTTTTGCCCACTTTTAAGTTTGTATTCAAGAACAAAAATTTCAATGGGTGGTCTTGCATTTTCGGTTTTGCATACTAGTAGTTTGCTGTGTCTGTTATTTACAGTTTAGCAGTTTAGTTTGCAGTTGACAGCATCAGTCCCTCGCAGTCTATCCGCGACGGCAGCACCTTGGTTTCAAGTGATGGAACCTTTGAGCTTGGTTCTTCAGTCCAGGTAACTCGAAAAACCGTTACAGGGGAATTTGGTACAAGAAGATTCCAATTAGAACTATTTGCAACCCGATTGCTGACATGTCCGGTGAGCTGATGATAAACAGCACATTAAATCTTGTGCTGTTGGGTCCAAATAAAAGTGTTGCTTGGTACGCAAGCTTAACTAGATATGCATCAAGTGTAACGGTGCAGCTATTAGATTCTGGAAATTTAGTAGTTAGAGATGTGACAGCAGCTAACGGAAATTCATCAGGAGGGTACTTGTGGCAGGGCTTCGATTATCCTTGTGACACATTGTTGCCGGAAATGAAGTTGGGATGGAACTTGAGGACAGGTCTTAAAAGGGTATTATCAGCATGGAGAAAGTCAGAAGATCCATGTCCAGGGGAGTTCACTTATGGGATCGAAATGGAACCTCATGCATACCCCGAGGCATATTTTCGAAAAAATGGTGCCAAATATTATCGTTCTGGTCCATGGAATGGCCTAGGGTTCAGTGATGCGCCGGAGCTAAGGCCAAACCCCATTTATAGTTTTGAATTTGTGTATAACGATGAAGAAGTTTACTACATGTACAACCTTCTAAATAAGTCTGTGATATCGATCATAGTTTTACATGAAACCACAAGTACACGTGATCGCGATACATGGATAGAAGCAGAGAAAACTTGGAGGGCATATGCATCAGTGCCTAGAGATTTCTGTGATCAATATGGTCTCTGTGGAGCTAATGCAAATTGTATCATTTCTGAGAATCCAGTATGTCAGTGTCTACGAGGATTCAAGCCCAAGTCACCAGAGAAATGGAACATGACGGACTGGTCACTTGGATGTGTGCGCTATAAACCATTAAGTTGCCAGATAAGTGAAAAAGACAGGTTTGTAAAATTCACTGACTTGAAGTTGCCGGATACTACACATTCTTGGGTGAACAAAAGTATGAACATCAAGGAATGCAGGGCCAAATGCCTGAACAACTGCTCCTGTATGGCTTATACAAACTCGGATATCAGTGAAGGAGGTTCTGGCTGCGCTATGTGGTTTGGTGATTTAGTAGATATCAGAACATTTCCGGGCGCTGGCCAGGGATATACGTTCGAATGTCAGCTTCGGAGATAGGTAAAGTTCCTAACATATATTGCACTAGTACTTTTGTGTGATCTGCACTACAGTCCTTCTTGCCATTTTGTTTCAATATAAAGTCCAATTTTGTATCTATGAACTTTTTGGTTCCTCATTTTTTTGTGGCCTGCAATCTGATACATCTACGTGACTGCAGTAATCAACCGTGAATGATAGCCGGAGTTGTGATAGCAGTTGTGTTCTCAGGAATGCTCTTATTTGGCTACTATGTCTACCGAAGCAGGACCAAATTTAAAGGTACAAGACTTGTAATAGTCTTTTTTCAGTGCTCTTTGACTGTGGATTATACTGGCTCTTTGACTCTGGATTATACCGGCTGAAGGAATAGTGTTCTACATCTGTATATTTAAGTTTTAGCTCGTTAAATGCTATAGCTAACACTAAGCTCATCTGTTTGGCGTCGATTTTACTTCAGTCAGGTTGCTGCGAGCGGAGATGTCGCAAACTATCTCTTTTGATCCGTTTGGTGTAGTGCGTGCATGGCGTGCCACTGCCAAGGGCAGAATATTATTGTAAAGAGCGCCGCGTTTGTATCTTGCTTCTCGTCAAGTGATTGGAGCGAGGAGAGCACCAACCTCGCTCGTTGAGTCCTACATGTCTTGATGTGTTGCAAGACGTAAACTTCGTGTCTGTCGAGCCACAAAGAATCGATACTTTATATTCTTTGCGAATACAAAGCAGAGTAATTCTAAGGACAAAGTGTTGAGAACAATGGATAGGTTTTGACTTCGTAGATCTTTAGAATCCCCACGCTCTGTCGGGTAGCCTAGATTCATCAGATTTTCGTTGTTGGTGGATATGGTGACTTCGTAGATCTTTAGAGTTCCCACGTTCTGTCAGGTGGCCTAGATTCCTCTGATTACCATCGTCGGTGGTGTAGCTTGAGTGAATCTTCGAATCCCCACGCTCTGTCGGGTGGCCTAGATCCTGAATTCGTTGTCGCTAGTTGTTTACTTGCTGATGGAGTAAGTACTTGCTTGTGCGTAAATTTGTAAGTATGTGTGTGTCTCAAACTTTCTTCGGTTCTTCTATTTATAGAGGTTGACACTCCAATTTTCTTGGCTTGACAAAGTAACATTATCAACTAGGAAAGAAATGGATATTATCTTGCCTTTAGATTTCCCTAATTCATTTAGGAATCGCATAGACATATCATTTACTGATTTGTAGCTCCAATCGGGCCGCATGTAGTCGGCCCGTTCTGTCTCTAAGGCCCAAAAGTATTAAAATAAATGTAATGTTTATTTTGGGTCCAAACATTGCTCCCAGACCTCAAGAATAACCCATAGGCAATCGAAGGGGTCTTTTTAGAAGCGTTTGAATGTGACGTATCGCTTTCTAGACAATGGTTCAAATATCCTCGTATAGGCTACTCGAGTGTTTTTCTTCATAAGTCGCGCCTCCTATTTTCAACCCTTTATACTCTTTGGTTGTCTTCAACCTTTTTATTTTTCTTCTTTCAGAAGCTTCACCGCAAAAGATCTTGGATTCCCAATTGCTCTTACGAACCCTATTTTCATTTTCCCTCCTCTTTTCGAAAATGGCCCCTTATCAAAAATTCTACCCAGAGGTCTCTGAGAAGGATGTGGAAGCCTTTCGCACTCATATGGACTGTCGTCTTCATCGTGATCAAGACCTTCTCTATGAGAGGCTTGACCTTACGAAGGGAGATGAGGTTATACTGGGTCCAACCACTAGTACTACGAAGGCCTCTTCTATGCTTTATTTGGCTGTGTTTCGTCCTCCGTTGGTTGCGCGTGGTAAAGCCGCTGCTCCTCTCCAGTGGGATCAGAAAGAGATCAAAGTGAAATTAGGAAAATGACCCAACACCAAAGCAGAAGAACTTCAGTGGTACCGGAAGCGGAAATCTCTCGATGACGAGCTCTGGCAAAAGTTTTGTATTTCGCATGCACTTGATTTCTATTTCCATCTTCCCCAAGGTGGGAATTGTGCCGATGCTATCGCAGCTCTGTGCTATTGGGAAACCATTAGTAATAGTTTTGTTCTGCCATTCGATCACTTAGGAATTTCCTTACTAGATGTCGTTACTATTACTGGTTTACCTACTACGAGTGAGTCTTTCATCCCTAGTGCTTTAGATAATAAGGTCTTTCCTTTTTCGTTGGACCCTGAGCGTTCAACCGTTAGCACCGCCTACTCCAATTGGCATAAACACTACAACACAGAGGAATTTCAGGCAACTTCTACCTCTGACAATCAGCGAGTGAAGAATGCCTATGGTGGCATTGCTTTTTTAGAATTCTGGCTCTGTCGCTATGTATTTTGCTTTGTTGCGAACAAGATTACCAACACTTTCGCTAAGGAAACTGAAGCGTTGTACAATGGCCACTTTCATGGCCTCACACAACCTGCATTGGGTGGCCTTCGGTGGATTTCGCTAAATCCATTCAAGTTTAAGTTTGTAGGTCTCGTCTGGATTTTATCTTTGTGGTTGCAGGTCTATTTTCCTGAATTTCGCAGTCTCCACCACAAGGAGTTCGTCTCTGAGGAGCTGCTGGGGAGGTCTCTGGTTCTTACTGGAGAAACCGAACCTCTGAGTTACTTGCAATGTTTCAATCATCTCTGAGGTTAGAAGCTTTTCCCCAAGGATATGGCTGAATTTGTAGTAATGAGGCAATTCCCTACCGAGTTATCTACCGGATTCCCAGTGACTCCCCGCCAAGCTCCTGCTGTGAGGAAGCTGTTTGCTCAATGTGTCTCTTGTGCAAACATTATTGTTCCTGATGCAGTCTTGTGGGTTGAGCTGTATGCTCCTAATCACTTTGCTCGTCAGCTTGGGTGTAAACAAGATCTTCCCAGTCCGTTGATAGAATCTCGCAATGGTTATACTTCATGGAGGACCTATGTAGAGAAGCCTTCTACAGTGATTCTCCAAGATCTTGTTATTCCAACTTTTCCCTTACTGGACTTATCTGAGTTCCATCAGCGCTCCCTTTGTATAACCTACTCCGTTGTTAAGGATTATTATAAATGGAATGAGCGTCATTACGTCAACATTTGGAAACAGTCCAAATCCGAAGTCTTTCGCACTATTTTTCTAGCCCCTTTTCCTTGATTTTTTCAAGAAAATGGTGGATAGACAGGCTGTGGGCCCTAAAGACCAAGGGGAGAAGGGTCAAAAAAGGAAGCAGCGAGAGATCAATACTTCTCCTGTGTTTGCCTCAAAGCGCAATGAGTTGCTAGGTACGAGCTCTGCCACTGCGACTCCTGCTGCGAGAGGTGCCGCAAAGGCTGCCGCTGCTAAGAAAAAGAAGCAGAACACTGTTATAGCCTGGGACCATGAGGATAAAGACTCCAATGATGAGTTCCCTCTAGTATGACTTTTATCTTCCTAAGAACTTTTAGTTTCTTAGGCCTTCTGCCTTTTGTTCTTAATCCTGCTTCTTATGACTCTGTCCCGCCGCTCCCAACATTGCACTATTAGGAAATGCAGGCAGCTAGTGGAGGACGAGTTGAGCGGGAATTCTCCTTCTATTGAGAAAGTTCCCAATAATAAGCCCTCAGAGGATAATATGGCTATTTAGGCTTTGCGGAACAAGTGAAAGCTCATGCAGTCGGCTGCAACTCCCGAGTCTTCTTCCAGTGTTGTAGATGAAGAAGTTCAGCGTCGGAAGCTTATTGAGCAGGTTTACGGACAACCTTTTCATCAATTGGTTTCCTCTACTGTGAATGCCACTACGGAAGAAGTAGCTACCACCGTAGTTGGCGAGAAGCTTCTGGGAGGAACTTCTAAGGTTCCAGGAGGTATTGAGATTCCTGATGCTATTGTTCCACAGGCTACTGCCACTTCTGTTGATGTACTCTCTGTTATGACCTTGCTACTTTTTGGAATACTGTATTTCTATAACCATTGTTTTTGGTTGTATGGCCCTAGGAAATTGCCCATGAATCATAAGTACACACTTCCGCTGTTGTGAACATGGTTCCTGTTACTGTGAATAAAGGCGGTGAAGAGCAGCCCCGTGTTTTGGATGTTTCCTCCACCATTCTAGCCTTTGAGACTGGCCACGTAGAGTCAACCGTACTGCACTTCTTTTGAACTTCTGAATTCGTTTTGCTTATTTTTAGTCGGATTTTAACCTTTATTTGTTCTTCGCAGTTCATTGCTGATGTGTCCTCTTCTCCTGACATCAATGTTGCACTGTACGATGATTAATCTCCCCTCATCTATCTCAAGTATATTCTGACTTTAGTTGTGTATGATTCTCTGGTGTAAGTCTTTTGATCATCTCATAACTCTCTGGGTATAGGTTTTTCTACAGAAAGATCCAGGTACTTAGGAGTTATCTCTTACCGAGGGTCGACGGAGGCTTGAAAATTTTTCTAACATCATTCGTAGCTGCAGCGAGACTGCTAGTCCCCAGTCTGTTATTCCCATCATGCCAACACTTCCAACTTCTTCCAGGGGTAACGTGGGAATAGCAAAGACCCTGCGAGAGGAAGTACAAATCTACAAAGACTTGGCTCTTTCTGAAAGAGATCCTCCTGAAGTCCAGTTTGCTATTGCCTATCTACGTGATCTCTGGACTCGGAATTTTGAGAACGAAACTGTTCATCAAGAACTGGCCCTTCATATTCAAACGGCTCGTTATGCCATGGAAGGAGTAGATTATGCCATCCTAGATCAAATGGAAGGGCTACTACGGGAACTTCTCAACCTTCTTAACATCGTAGTCTCTGATACCCAAGAGCGAGACAAAGCTATCTCCAATTGCATAGACCATAATCGTATGTGGAAACGTGATCTAGAGAAAATCACGACAATGGGAAAGAATTATGAAGATGAGTGGGTAGACATTCTGGCCACACGTGCTGAAATTGTAAAACTCTAGGCTAAACTACATCAGTAAGAGGAAGATTATTTTGGAAAGGAGCAAGTTGCTGTCGCTCTTCGTAATGGTAGGAAAACTCTTTCCGAAAGTGTTCAGCAGGCTCGCGCCATAGCTGTGGATTTTGAGAGGGTTTGGGCCGCTGCACAGGCCCAGTATCTTTAAGTGAAAACTACTCTGCGAGCTCTTGGTTGCTCTATTGTATAGTACTAGACTTTTTATTTTCCATGGACTACGTCCCAATTTTAGGCCTTAACTTTATTTTGTAAAACTCTTGCTAGTTTATCTTATATTTTATGGCCCATGGCCTTAATCACCCGTTGTGTATCTCTGCCATCTAATAACTTCGCGCCTCCAAAAATCACGTCAAGTCTGGAATAACTGTCCGCTTTTAATGGCTCATAACTTTGTATCTCGAAACGGTAAATTTTCAGCTTTTAAGAGATACGCAAATCAGTGATTGAATGTTGACCCCCCTTGATTGTTTGTATTTAGTCGATACAACGCTCCGGGTCTCTTTGTTTAAAGCCTCTTAGAGTTTTAGGATTATAAATAGCTTCTCACTTCTCCTTCATTTCACAAGATCTCTCTATGGCAAAAAGATGGTGTTTCTAGTTCATAGTCTGTTCCTTTCTTGCTTCAAGGCAAAGCCTCCAGATCTTGTATTCTGCTAGACATTTTTAAGTCAAAATATCAAAGCTCAAACCTGGCTTAGGTCCTAGTACCAAAGCTCAGGTCCTTCGGTTCTGTGCTAGTTCTCAACCTTTGAGAATTAACAGACAATGGTTGATATGGGCACTCATTAACCCCATCCCTGAACCTGATCATCTTGATCTAGTTCATGCTCCCACTCACTCCCACTAAAGCTCTTACAGCTTTTTGAGTAGAGTGTGTAAGATCATGATCAGAGGAATGGTTTTGTTGAGTAGCTAATGTCGGGCGAGTGCAAGTATCTCAAAATCTTCCAGAATCAAAGGTAGATCTATCCCTCAGTTAGTGACTGCCCATTAGTGCGAGACGAGGGCTTCGTTGTGGCTAGTTGGGATAGATCCAAACCCCCTCCTACGATTAATTTTTTAGTAGGAGACTGTTCATTTGATTGTATGATATCAGAGCTAGAGGCTGCAAAGACTCATAATATTTTGTACACTTTATTTTGATCAAATGAATCTCTGTATTTTCAACTGTTTTTGTTTGTCTTTCGTAAGCAGCGAAAATACTATCTCCAGCGATTTGACCACTGAAATTTGGTCGTAAGTAACTTGTAACATTTGAAAGAACCACATAAACTGGATCCATGTTAACAAATTTTTTGAATTTTGCAATATTTTGGCCACATGAATTGGCTTTAGACATACTGGTTGTCCCCCTAGTTTTATATGAAGAGCGAGCCTTTTTTATAGGCTGCGAATGAGTGTACAATTTTGTCGCTAATCCTTTTGTTTCCTCGTACTCCCAATTTGGCTTCCTATATGTCTTCAGAAATTTGCCATTAATTGGATTACGATGAACTTCACCATGAACGTCTCGCAGCTGGAAAGCTCCCTTACCTAAAATTCTGTCAATGGCGAAGGGTTCTTCCCACCTCGCGGACCATTTACCTCGTCCTTCTTGCTTTTCTCCCAAAGGCAATATTGTTTTCCAAATCAGCTCTCCTTCTGCAAAGCTAAGCCCACGGGTATGTCGATCATAACAGTGAGCCATTTTCTGCGTTTCTGCAAGCAGGTTGGTTAATGCGTTGATGCGCTCTTCGTCTAAGTTTTCCAACTCCTGCCACATTGCTTATACATAATCTTCTCCAATTAGTTGGTATTGATCCATGACTCGCAACGATTGAACGTTGATCTCCAATGACAGAACTGCGTCATGTCCAAACATTAGTGTGTATGGAGTAGTTCCGGTTAGACTACACTTAAAAGTCCTGTATGTCTACAGCATGCTGAAAAATTCCTCATGCCAAAGTCTTGGATTGTCTGTGAGCATGCGTTTGAGTATGTTGAGGATCAATTTGTTACTTGCTTCAGCTGGGCCATTGGACTGTGCATAGTATGGTGAAGAATGCAAATATTTGATCCCAAAGTCTGTCATGAGCTCTTCTACTTCTCTGGACATGAACGATGTTCCTCTATCTGAAAAGAAGCACTCTGGGATTCTGAATTGGCAGATGATCTCCTCGTATAGGAACTGCTTAATCGCAGCAACAGAGGCCAGTTTTAAAGACCATGCTTCTACCCACTTGGTGAAGAAATCTGTAGCGACGATGATACACTTGTGATGCATGGAAGAATAAAGATGGATTAAACTGATTAGATCTAATGCCCATCCTTGCGTTGGCCATATTTTGATGATTGGCTGCATAGGGATATTTGGAATATGGTTGACTGGTCCATAAGCTTGACAATCCTCGCACCCTTTCGCAAAAGTTATATAATCTTTTGAAAGGACCCAACCCCGATTTAGCTCCCTAAACCGGAATCAAACCCTTTCGAAAACACGAACCAACAAAAACCGTAGAAATTTTGGCAGAGTTTCGTTACTAACGTGGAATTACCATTACCTGCACGCGGAAAATACACTTCATCCTATGCCACAAAAAGCAAACTGTGGGCACCAATCCCATCCGGATTTCTCAATATATCAACAGTAAAGTAAATCAATAAATATATCTATACTTTAATGAAATCTGGAGTAAAATCGTATAACATAACAACAGATTTCTCAGAGCGACCTCTATTGTATAAACATATATGTATACCACAGTAGGTAGAAAAATAAACCTATTGGAAGAAACAAGGTAGCTCGAGCACTATGGCTCCGACCACGACGTGCGACACCAGAGCCTGAACTGTAAACTGGGCACGGAAACCGAAAAGCCTAGGGGAAAGACATGAAATACGTTAGAGTGAGTGGACGAAAATAAATGTCTTTCACCAGTTGATATATATATTTAAAATAACATATGCGAGTCCAGGTAAATAAAAAAAATAAGTACACGAGGTAAAACCATAATCCTCCAGCGTACTGAGCATGCAAGTAAAAATCCCACGGGGTCACTCATGGACACAAACCGTGCTAGTACAGTCAGAACCACGGAGTCCCTGACTTCCAAGTGATTCTAGCCAGAAATGGCCTCGGATCCGGGGAAACGCCCCTCATCGGTCAGTCGGGGATACGCCCCTCCTGGTATGGCCTACCATCGGGGATCAGCCGAGAGGCAAGTGTATCGATACAACAACGTAACCAAGACTGTACTCTGTGTAAATCAAATCATAAACAGTTCGATGCAAATGCATGAAACAGCATATAAGTATATGTATACTCGTATACGTATATTCGTATAAGTATATTCGTATAATCGTAAAACATATGCTCATGTAATCCGTAATCTCAATACGCATGCTCAAGTTCATAAATCATATAAAAGACTCGCAAGATTTCCATGAAAAGAAATTGTCCACTCACAGACTAGCGTAACGCGATATGCGTTAACCCGTGATCCGGCGGAAAGTCCCTCGCCAAACAACGATCACGAACCCCTGAATAATCACAATAACCATTTCTCAAAATCATAACTCGACAATTCAAGACAAATCACGAGAAACCACCGTTCTCGGAAACACATAATTCAAAGTCGACGAATCGTCG
Source organism: Geum urbanum (assembly GCA_946800695.1). Lineage (NCBI taxonomy): Eukaryota > Viridiplantae > Streptophyta > Magnoliopsida > Rosales > Rosaceae > Geum > Geum urbanum. The sequence goes on along the minus strand of OX326998.1, from coordinate 67,389,027 downwards.
AAAATTCGTATATGTACACCTCAATACCTCGCTATAAATTCGGATGCTCAAATCGAGAAACGAACCTCCCCACAGCGATCGGGGCGCGATTTCGAGTCAAATGACATGCAACTTGTCGAAAGTCCAAAAAGTCAAACTTTGACCGCCGTTGACCACCGCCCACGGCGGCGCCGCCACTGACCGGAAAATTTCACGGTGGAGCAACCCCTATTCCACTCAAAATCATCCACTGAGCAACTTTGTCAACTGCAACAAAGGCCAATTCTCACTCTAACTAGGTCAATTTCACGATAAACCGAATTGGTACCAAATTTTCCAATCCAAAATTCTCCATATACACATCGAATTGAATTACCAAACTTACAGGGTAGCATCAAGGGGATGAGAGCTACAAAGCCCAGCCAAAAATTCAGCTCGAATCGGTCTAAATTGAGCAACCCGAATCACCAAGTTTCTCTTGAATTTTGGCCGGATTTCTCCTCCATTTCCGGCGAGCCTCGCCGTGAGGGGTGGTCGGATTCCACAAGAGGGGACCAAGGCGAGTCGGCCGAGCCCTAGGGTGGCCGAACGGTGCTCCGTCGCCGGTGAGGCCGTAGGCCGTCGCACCTCCTCCTCCTCCCACCGAGTTGACCCAGTCAACTCGGTCAACATCAGTAATTGCTTCCTTTGACTTTCCAAATCAGGTAAGCCCACTATTTATAGTTTCACAAAATGGAAACCCCATAAATCACTTTTCGGCAAACTTCAAATGCGCGTAACTTCCTCGTCGTAATTCCGATTTCGATAATTCTCGCGGTCACAAACTTGTCTCGACATATTCTTCAATAATCACCCGAAGTCAAACACATCAGCCAAATGGATAAAAAGTCAACAGTTCACACCACACATATTTAAATCGACTAAACAATCCACAATCGGAAATAATCACAACTAAATCTTCGTAACTCAAAATCATGCTCCGGAAGTTCCCACAAACCCGAAATTAAATTCTGAACAACTTCCGTGAAGAAGCCAAACCCAAATTCTCGTCCAGTAATTTAGTCGCTAACAAACCTGCCATTTAAATCCGTTTCCGTCGAAACTTCAAATATTCATAATTAATTCCTCGGTCGTCCAAATAACGATCCGAAATCGCCCACGAACTCGAAATCACATGTACAACGACTCTCGAGAAGAGACCCAGCTCCAATTCTCGGCCAATAATTAAGTCGTTATCAAACCTGGCGAGTAAATCCCTTAACGGAAATCTGTCATTACTCGATAACCTCATAGATTAAGCTGATTATACTTCTGATTCTGGTCCGGGTCGTCACATTAACATCGAAGGCTAAAAATATCCGTGTCTCCATAGGAACCATCTCATCTTTGGGCCAGATTGGTGTGCTCCGCAGACTCCAAGATGTACTTCTAGCTCATAACAGTTGTTTGGCCTCGGTTCCGAATACACAAACCAAGTCCATTCCTTCTTCTCCACGTTTGAACAATTCATCTCCCCGGAGAATGCAGTTTGGAGCAAAGTACCTGATCCTCTTGTCTACTATAGGGCTAGGATCTTTCAAATATGTGATAATTAGTTGTCTCCAACCATCATTGATTGTTCCTAGAGTTGAGACGTACCATTTATCCTTCTTCTCCTTCCTAGTCATGAAGGATGGGAGAGTACGAACTTCTACCTTCATTATCCATTCATGTACATCATCAACAAGCTCCATCTCTGTAGCAAGCTAAGCCAACTCATTCGCTGCATAATTCTCTCCTCATGGGATGTGAGCCAGGAACACATTTGTGAATAGTTCCAGCAACTCGCTAGCTCTTTTCACATATGGTTCTAGGATTAGTCCAGTTTTGAACATGGCTTGGAGCTGTCTAATCACAAGTAGCGAGTCTCCCCAAACTTGTATATCCATAGCACCAAGGTCCCATAGAATCTTCAGTCAAATGATTAGGGCTTCGTACTCATCTACATTGTTGGAACAGTTGTACTCTAGTCAGAAGGAATAAGCAAATGTTTCTCCTTGAGGGTTTATCAATGCTATCCCTGCTCCTGCGAAAGCACTCATGCTGGAACCATCAAAGTAGAGTTTCCAAGGAGCTAGTGATATGTGTGCTAACTCTAACTTTTTCTGCTCTAGGATTTCCTCCATAGGGTAATATGCGAGGAAATCGGCCACTACTTGGCCATTTACTTCCTTTTGCGGGACATATTGTAGTGAAAATTCGGACATTGTGAGAATCCACTTCCCTATCCATCCTTGAAGTATAGGTCGGGCTAACATGTACCAGACTAAATCTGTTTGTGTTATGACGCACGTCGTGAAGGAAAGCATATAATGCCTCAACTGGCAACCTGATAAGTAAAGAGTAAGGTATAATTTTTCCATTGGTGTGTATCTACTTTCACAGTCCGTGAGAGTCCTGCTTAAGTACAATATTGCTCTTTCCGCCAGTAAGCTTCCTACGGATGACTCTGTTGCTGAAATATAGAGCTTAAGTGGCACTCTTTTCTGTGGTGGTACCAAGACAGGCGGATTAACCACGTATTGTTTGATCTTGTCAAATACTTCTTGGTGAATCGGTCCCACACAAATTCTTTCTCCCCTTGCAACTTGAGGAGAAGGGTAAAAGATTTGGTCTTTCTCGCAGCGTTTGCAATGAATCTTCTCAAGAAGTTGATCTTTCCAAGTAACTGCTGAAGTTCTCGTTTGTTCTTTAGAGGAAGAGCCTTTATAACTGCCTCTTTCTTGTCATCCGATACTTCTATCCATCGCGGATGCACTAAGAAACCTAGAAAGTCCCCTACTTGCACCCCAAAAATGCACTTGGCAGGATTCATTTTAAGCTGATGTTTTCTCATTCGTATGAATACATGTCTTAGATCCTCCACATGGCTTGACCTCTTCTTTGATTTGACCACAATATCATCAATACAGACTTCCATTGTGTCTCCTACTAGGTCGTGGAAGATATAGTGAATGGCTCACTGATACATTGCTCTTGCATTCTTCAATCCAAATGACATGTTTACGTACTCCAATACCCCTAACACCCCCGGGCATCTAAATGCAGTTTTGTGCATGTTCTCCTCAACGACTAGGATTTGATGATATCCCCCCGTGCCATCTATGAACGATAACATCTCATGTCTTGCCATTGCATCAATGAGCAAATCAGCTACTCGCATAGGGTAAGCATCCTTTGGAGTAGCTTGGTTCAAGTTTTTGTAGTCTATGCAAACTCTAATCTTCTCATTCTTCTTTCGTATTGGGACTATATTGGATATCCTTTCTGTGTATTTAGCAACTTGGATGACTCTAGACTTCAACATTTTCTCGATTTCTTCCTTGACCAATGTTGCTGTCTCTGGATTCATCCTTCGCATTTGCTGCTGTACTGGATTTTTCCCCTCTGTGATTTGAAGTTTATGGATGATCTGTTCTGGTGAAAGTCCTGGCATATCCTCAAACTTCTTTGCGAAAAAATCCTTGTATTCGAGCAACAAGTCAACGAGCCTCTTTCTTTCTTTAGGCTCTAAAAAGGTACTAATAGCCACTTCCATTGGCCCATCCAGTGTTCCTAAATTGATTTTCTCAATGAGATCTCTTACTTTAGGTGGTGTGTCATCCAAGGCTGTAGGTGCGAGCTGGATGATATCATCCTCAATCACTTCCTGTTGCACGTCTTCATTGATACATTCTGCCGTCACGATAGTTGGCAGACAATCGTAGGCTTGCGACTCTATCAAATAGGTTTGCAATCTTGCATATAGGGAAGCACAAGCCTTTGCTTCCTCATCCTTGGATGATCGTATCATTGATGGCTTGTGGAGGCTAGCTTGAGGAAGTATGGTCGTGCTTTATCTTCTTTTGCTTGCACTATTCTCCATTGAGCTAATTCTGAGGCCGTTACTCCAATAGGTCGGCCCTTTTTATCGACACCGTACACTTCCAATGGTCGGAGATTTCTATTGTAGTAATCAACATCCAATGTATCCGCAGAGACTAAGTAAGGTCGTGGGTCTACGTTGACAATTTGCGATTCTGATGTCTCCATGTCCCAGATAAGGAGCTGTTGATGAAGTGATGAAGGTATACAGTAGCTCCTGTGGATCCAATCTCTGCCTAGTTTTGCACTGAAGAGTGAATTGCACTCAATGAAGAAGAAAGTATGAATCCCTGTTGCTAGTCCAACCTTTACTTCTATGAACAACAATCCTAGGGTCTGTGAGACTATCCCTGCGAAGTTCTTGATTGTCTTGGATGTCGCTTGAATGGCTGATCTTGGAATACTCAATAATGTCATTGCTCGAGTACTCAAGACATTCACTGTTGCTCAGGTATCTACCATGACTTTGCTAAGCTGGATGCCCCCCATGCTCGTAGTAATGTATAATGGCCTCATGTCCGATGTCAATGTAGCTGTTGGTTAGGAGAACATCATGTAGGATTTTTGCATAACAGGATCCACAATTGGTCCCCGTTCCTCTGGTTCTTCTAGCTCTGTCAGAGTTACTTCCCTAACCGCTTTGCTTATGAGAGCCACATGCTTTGCCTTGACTGGTTTGGCAAATTTGGCCGGTAACATATACATCATGCTTATGTGCATGTCTTTGGTGTAGACCTCCTCTATGTCATCACTGTCTTCCCCATAGTTGACTAACTACTCATCGTCATAGTTACCTACTTCAGTCTCAACTAATAGTGGCTCTTGTTGACAGTCCTCAATGGGAGGGTTATGTTGCTTTCTTATGTAAACCTCTGATTTAGGTCCTCTTGAGAAGTCTACCTTTGCTGTGAGTTCTGACTCCCTAGTTGTTACTTCCTTGATACTGAAGCTGGAAGAAAGGCTATCGAGTTTCTTTTGTTCTTCAATTACCAAAGGTTTTGGTCTCCATCACAGTACTGATTTCCTGCTTGGCTCAGAAACTGATTCTGCCTTTGATTCTATGCGTTGGAAGACTGATTTCCGCATCGGCTTGTCTTTAACCGCCTTTTGAGTTCTCTTCGGTGCTCGTTGTGCCTCTATGACAGGCTCTGCTTTGACTATCCTGGAAAACATACTTGGTCTAGCCACTCGTATCTTTGGTCTATTGGAATTTTCGTCAAACGCAGTCACCGAGGTAGCTGCGAGCCTATTCATTCTCCTCTGAATTTGTTCCGATGTTTCCACTAACTGATCTGGTTTGATCAACCCTTTGTCTAAGGCTTCCAAAGTCCTCTTTGCCGCTCCAAACTGACGTTGTAGCTTCATTTTTCTGGTGGGGGTAATCTCCACCATCTTTCATTCTGACTTTACATACCACACGTCTTCTTTAATCACAAGTTGACTTGCTGGAGGGATGTAAGGTTTGTTCGATTTTGCCCGCTGCCTATCACCAACTGCTTCAGTCTTCTTCTTTGCCATTTGTATTCTTTTGAATAAACTGGACTCCCTGACAATTGTATGTGATTCCTTTGAACTCACTGGCTGGTAACTCTCAGGTGGAGATTTGACTGATGGTCCTACTCACACTGCTTCCACGAACACTTCATAGGTCATCTTGAGGCCACACTCTGCCTTGCACCGAGTACAAAGTACTACTGGAGTTGCTTCTCTGCATGCCTCTTTCTGTTTCCCTTTGGGATCCTCTTTTTTGCTACTTCTAGAGACTACTTCATTGGTGGCTTTTAGATCCAATGTTTGCTTCCTCTTGGCTCCTCCGCACCAAGACACTTCTAGAGTACCAACCATAAATGCTCCTTCAGAAACTTCTTCTTCCTCGCAACCCGAAATTATGATATCCCCTTCATCTATCCACTGTTGGATCTGGTCTCGCAAAAGCTTCACATTGGTTTGTGTTATAAGTCCAAGTGTGATGAAACCTGCAGTACGAACCTCCTTCTGTTTGTTATGAAGATGAAGATGAAGGGATAACTATATTTTCGATGCCAGCCTTGACTAACTCGTATAGAATTTCTTCCATTCTATCACTACGGAACGTACTAACCGTCCTGGGTTTTACCAACTCCATTGCTCCTACTAAAGTCTCCGCAAAAGGCTGGCGATCCATTAACTCAATTTTTGGTGACGCATCGATTGCGAGTTTTCCCTCATTAATCTACTTTTGGATATGATCTTTCAGCTTGATGCAGTCTTTGGTGGTATGGTTCCATACGTTGTGAAACTTGCAGTATTTCTTCCCTTTAAACTGCTCCACAGTAGGGTATGCACCAAAGTCAAATTTGGTAAGCTCCCTATCAAGTAAGTCCTCTATGATTTCATGAGTTGCGTTTGCATGATAGGTGTATGACTCAAATTCTGGCTTTGTGAAAGCACTGGTCAACACTCGCACTAGTCTCTTTGAGGGGATTATTTTCTTTGACTTTATCGTGCTCTTGGCTATCAATTCTAGACCAGCTACTGTTGCATCATCTCACTCATACTCATCTGATTCCTCTTCTTTTTGTATTGCTGCAATCATTTTGGGATGCTCTCGGTAAGGCGCTTTAGGAGTATATGTCCCCCTGGATGTATTGTGCCTATTATCATCTTCCTCGTATGCTGCATGGGTTTGAGTTACTGCATGATACACGCTTTTACTAAGTACTAAATAAACACTTAACACTCAACAAAAACGCATACAATTAAAACCCTTGGTGTAGATGTAGCATTGGTAAATAGAGTATCGTTCTTAACCGGGGATTGAGGGTGCATGCATATTTACGCTATGGTTAAAGGGAGGTTTATAATTTGGTTATTGTTTTAACGAAATAAAAGACAAAAACGTGGCATAGCAAACACATAGACGGCTCCTAAGTTCTATCATGCTTAAACTCATAGACAAGCAAAACAAACAAGAACGTAGAATCCTAACATGCTTACTAAACCGAAAATAAAATCTAATTACATATTTACACATTGATCAACTCATCCACACACCACGTCTTACTAACCTAGTCATGTTACATGCAACCTATTAATATCTAAGTCTTTAATCAAGTTAACATGTATGATCTTTATTAGTGCTCGGGAATTTGCCCTACGACACATACCAACTTGACAAGGAATTTGCCTTCGCCTAAATTGGTTCATTACATTTGACATGCTTGACTAAATTCTAAGATAATAATAAATTACGAAAATAACACAAAGATGACAAGGAAGTGAACCGAAACAAACTTTATTTCAATCATAATATCAAAAGTCTACAAGAATGAAAATAGAAGGGATCGAAATACACTTCGCTCGGGAATTTGCCCTACGTCGAGAATGCAATCCGGCCTTCTAGGAGATGGAGAGCCTCTAAAGGAATTTGCCTTCTAGTCGATTCGGTGGAGGAGTTCTTTGATGGACGGAGGGGCGGCTTCTTGCGAGAATTTTGATATAGTGATGGAGAGGAGTGTTGGGCAGAGCTTTTTGGTGTCTTGAATGAGTGATGATCATGAATGAGTCGAGCTCCCCAATTTATAGAAGAAGAATAGGTCTTTTCCTACCAAAATAAGACTTTCCTTATGTACCCGGGTAAATCTAACAGTCTGTCTTCAAACGCGTTTTCCCGGAGTTTCAGATCTTAGAAAATTCTGATTCTTGTTTCATTGGAAAGCTTATTCAAAGGGATATAAAATCCATATAAGGAACGCCATATTTGGAATTGAATTGGATTTACTACGGATTTTAGAAGTTAAGTGATCTGGCTGCCCTGTTTTCTTCTTCTTCAAGGAAAAGGAAATTTTCATATCTTCAAATCTTGCCTTCTTTATTCCCTAATAATTCTTGGCCGAATCTATCATATTCTTGCACATATTTTGGCCCTCAAATCAGGTCTGAAAATTCATATAATATCTCCCAAAATTCGTCCATTATATGCTCCATATATTCCGCCATGTTTGCTCTCTCCTGGGTCGCGCGGGAGAAATGTCTTCATCTTTTTGTGCACCATATTGGTATCCATTTCATTTGGCATTTGGTTTCCAATTCTTGACACCATATGGGAATGTATTTTAGTAACCATTTGAAGACCATTCCTCGGACCATTTCTTCTCCGAAATTAGGAACTTCCTCCTTAGCACGCTTTTAGCTCCAAATCGCCTCCTTTATTATTTTCTCCTTTATTTCTACCTAAAAGCATAAAGTAAGTAAGAAATGATAGTACTAAGGTCAAAACAAAGCTAAATGTAAAGAGAAAGACGTTAAGAATCAAGCATAAAATGCGTAGATCACTGCATCAATGAGAGTATTTAATGATGTAAACTTCGCATCCACATATTTCATATGCAAGCATTCTTCGAGTCCTCTTACTGCGATGTCCACCAACTCCTCCATGGTGCATGGCGTTGTACTCTTAGTATACTCATTTCTGGACCTATACAGGTATGCTATTGGAGACTTGCTCGGCATTTGTGCCATCTGACATAACTTGCCGAGCTTGACAGCAGGTTCTGTTCCACCAAAGTGCTCAGTGAATAGTTTTTCCATTGATGTTCAATCACGCACAGAGCCATGTGCTAGGTTTGTGCCCTAGTGTAGTACGAATCCTGATAGTGAAGATGCAAACACCTTGAGCTTAAACTCGCTTAGCCTTCCTCATGGTCCATATTCTACTCTAAATAATGCAAGATGAGTAGGCTGGTTCTGTACCATCCCCGCTGAAGCGAGTGAAGGAAAAAAGGTGATATCCCTTTGGCCACTTCCATCCCAGTGGTGGTGGTGGGAATGGTTGGTTGTAGGTTACTGGAGCTCTCGTTGTGCCTGGTAACCTCTGATTGATAATTTGATTGATCACTTTTCCAATTCTCGTTCAGGGTTAGGTGGCGGTGGAGGATGATTTGGAATGTCGTCATCCTTCATCTCTTCGTCGTCATGAAACTAGGGACCTACTTCTGCCAATCTCTTGTTGATGCTTGCAAAACTCGCTGCCATAGTGTTGGCCATATTCGCAATAACTGTTGTGAGATCATTGAGTTTTTTTATCATTGGCAAGGTGGTCAATTTCCCTATCCTCACGCAAGCTGTCCAATCTTTGATTGATCTTTGTTACTGTTTTCTCACTTTCTTCCACAGTGTTTAACACTCATTCGATGATTTCACGTGAGTAATTTCGATAGGCCGCAAAGTCCATGGCCTCAACTTCATCTATTGACTTAGGTTTAGATGATGATGTGGATTTAGGAGACATTGTTACCGCAAATCATCGTAGCACTTCTTCTTTTCCTAAAAATCTACAATAAGCTGAGTTGTGAGCTTAGAACTCCGGTGTTGGATGCTTAAGGAAATTACCGAAGGTCCTTCTGTATGGATCAATGGCTGTAAGACACTAAACCTGCGTCCCTCTGGGCATGCCAAAATGTTTGGCGTTGATTTTACTCTAGTCAAGTTGCTGCGAGTGGAGATGTCGCAACTGTCTCTTTTGATCCGTTTGGTGTAGTGCGTGCGTGGCATGCCACTGTCGAGGGCAGAATATTGTTGTAAAGAGCGTTGCGTCTGTATCTTGCTTCTCGTCAAGCGATTGGAACGAGGAGAGCACCAACCTCGCTTGTTAAGGCCTACTTATCTTGATGTGTTGCAAGACGTAAGCTTCATGTCTCTCTGCCGAGCCACAAAGAATCAATACCTTATATTCTGTGCGAATACAAAGCAGAGCAATCCAAAGGACAAAGTGTTGAGAACAATGGATAAGTTTTGACTTCGTAGATCTTTATAATCTCCACGCTCTGTCGGGTGGCCTAGATTCCTCTGATTGTCGTCGTCGGTGGTGTAGGTTGAGTGAATCTTCGAATCCCCACACTCTGTCGGGTGGCCTAGATCCTGAATTCGTTGTCGCTGGTTGTTTACTCGCTGATGGAGTAAGTACTTGCTTGTGCGCAAATTTGTATGTATGTGTGTCTCAAACCTTCTTCGGTTCTTCTATTTATAGAGGTTGGCACTCCAATTTCCCTGGTTTGAGAAGGTAACATAATCGATTAGGAAAGAAAGGGATATTATCTTACCTCTGAATTTCCCTAATTCATTTAGGAATCGCATAGACATATCATTTCCTGATTCGTAGCTCCAATCGGGCCGCATGTAGTCGGCCCTTTCTGTCTCTGAGGCCCAAAAGTATTAAAATAAATGTAATGTTTATTTTTGGTTCCTTATTTTTATGTGGCCTGCAATCTGATACATCTACGTGACTGCATTAATCAATCGTGAACAAGTAGATGATGGTAAAGTGAAGACTGGAATGATAGCCGGAGTTGTGATAGCAGTAGTGTTCTCAGGAATGCTCTTATTTGGCTACTATGTCTGCCGAAGCAGGACCAAATTTAAAGGTACAAGACTTGTAATAGTCTTTTTTCAGTGCTCTTTGATTGTGGATTATACTTGCTGAAGGAATAGTGTTCTGCATCTGCATATTTAAGTTTTAGTTCGTTAAATGCTATAGCTAACAGTAAGCTCATCCAAACAAATTCAGAGACATACATTGGAGAAGAAAATCAAAGGAATGAGGGGGCACAAAATGAAGACCTGGAGCTCCCACTCTTCAACATTACATCAATAGCTACTGCAACCGATAACTTTTCAGACACTATAAAGCTTGGAGAAGGTGGTTTTGGACCTGTTTACAGGGTAATATTTTTTTTTAACTTGCTTCAGAATATACTGAATAGTGGTCAGAACTAACAAAGACTGACCTTATATATTAGATTTTACAATGTAAATAATGTGTAACTTCCAGGGGACACTATCCGATGGACAAGAAGTTGCTGTGAAAAGGCTTTCAAGCAGTTCTGGCCAAGGATTAAACGAGTTCATCAATGAAATTATAATGATTGCCAAACTTCTGCACAGAAATCTTGTAAAGATTCTTGGTTGTTGCGTGCAAGTAGAGGAGAAAATGCTGATTTACGAATTCATGCCCAACCGAAGCCTGGACAACTTCATTTTTGTTATGTATTTTTGATATATATATCACAAGAGTTTAGAAGAATTTCAGCAGTTTTATGCAAGGAATATTTGGATTTTGATTCAATGGAATGATGAACTTGCCAGATCAAACTAGGGAAGAAGAGCTACGGTTAGAATGGCCTAAACGTTTTCAAATCATTTGTGGCATTGCTCGGGGCCTCCTCTATCTCCACCAAGATTCCAGGCTGAGGATTATACGTAGAGACCTAAAAGCAAGTAATATACTACTTGATGATGAACTGAATCCTAAAATTTCTGACTTTGGCTTGGCGAGAATACTAACCGGAGAAGATCAGACTCAAGGAAATACAAATAGAGTGGTTGGCACGTAGTATGATCCTTAAAACATTTTCAAGCAGAATTAACTCATTTTTCAAGTTTTCTTACTTAACTGGAGATTTCTACGTATTGCAGTGGCTACATGGCACCAGAATATGCTGCTGATGGACTATTTTCTGTGAAATCTGATGTCTTTAGCTTCGGTATATTAATGCTGGAGGTTATAAGTGGAAGGAGAAATAAGGGATTCTATCATCCAGACCACAGCCATAACCTTATTACAAAAGCAAGTGTCAAGTAAACCTGAAGCTTCTTCCACTTTAATATGCTAAAACTTATAAGTATGGAAATTGAAGAAGAGGGTTTGCATATTTCAGGCATGGAAATTGTGGAATGAAGGTAGACCATTGGAAGTGGATGATCCATGGTTAGAGGGCAGCTCATGTAGTCTATCTGAAGTGTTAAGTTGCACCCAAGTTGGTCTTCTGTGTGTGCAGCATCATCCTGAGGATCGGCCAAGAATGGCATCTGTGGTTATAATGTTGGAAAGTGAGATTGCATTGGCTCAACCTAAACAACCTAGTTTCTTTACTGAAATGAAACATGGTACAGGCTCTGACTTAGGTAACGAATCATCGACCATTGATATATCCATTTCACTTTTGGAAGCTCGATAAGGATCGATTATGAATGTTTATGCTGCTATATGCTCATATCTCCTAAACAAGCAACCTTGTGGATCTATACTGTAGAAACTATAGCTCCAGAAGCTGCCTGCCTTGGGTCATTCAAACAGTAGTTCTATTTTTTGGGTAGGAATAGATTGCTAAAATTCATGGACTCTTGAAAAGAATGGACCTTCAGTGTGTGTGCTCATCTGTTGCTACTGTAATGAATACTGAAAATAGCTCACAACACTACTCAGACTTGATATGTCAACAGGATTTACACCCAACACCCAAGAATGTATGAATTCCCTACACAAATTAACAACAAGAAACAATGCTCATACTTGTCAAAAGAATAAGACCCTTTTTTTCTTGGTCCTTCTCTCAACATGCCTTAGAATAAATTTTCTCAATATAAGCACAAGTGTATCTCTAGAGCAGCTAGCATCGCCTGTTTTTAAATAATGATCGGCATCAGAACCAGCACCATCAGAATCACTTATTATGAATTCTGATGTAGTCCCATAAGGTATCGAAATGACTATGTTGGGTGAAAACTTCTCAGCCACCACAACACCGCCTTCGGAGGTGCGCTTAATGCTATAAGCTCCCCTTTTAATAGTCAATGTAGCAGGTTCCCATATGCCAAGATAACCAGTGAACTCAAAGACTCTAAATGATGCATTACCCTTTTGAAGAATCTTCTGTATCTGGGTTTGCATTTCCGGGTTACAAGTGATCTTCTTGTGCTCATTTGCAAACACCTTCACTAGCTCTCCTTTTCGCTTCCTGTCGTCAAGAGGCTGAACTTCGATAGCAAGGTACGTATCAACATCATCAGCAGTGAGAAGATAGCTCGGTTGCTTTGCTCCTTCAATGTAGTTGACAGATCCATCTGGAAGATGGCGCACCCACTCAAAGTTGCAGGTGGTTGTTCCATTGATGGAGTATCCAGATGCTTGGAGCTCGTGTCCCGGCATTGCCTCACCCGAAATCTGGAGGCCCTCAATAGCCGGCAAAGGATCATCCTCGTCTGAAAATAAATTTTCATGAACCGGTGATAAAATCCGAGGGTAAGAGGAGCTGGGATCAGGAGAGGTTTCACCACTCTCATAGTATTCCTCTTCATGATCATCACTGTCTCTGTATGTTGGCCTCTCAGGCACCTCGAATTTGACATGTTTACCAGATGCTGATTCATATCGATTTGCATCAAGTCTAGCTATAGTAGGCTTAGCAGGTACAGCTGTAGGAGCAGGGTTCCTATTTGCTTGTACATTTTCTTCCATTCTCCTAGTTTCAACAGGAACTGAACCGCTCGGAGGGCCAGGCGATTGATACCAATTCGGGGATTGGTCACATGTCAACGAAGATGTCTGCTGCATTTGAGCGGCAGGAAGAGAAACCGGAACGGAAAAGCTCGGCTTTGTAACCATTTGTAGCATATCTCTGTTCGAAACTTCCAATGCTGCACCAATGGAATGTTGATGTCGATGTATAGGTGACTGTAAGGCAATGTTGCTGTTAGACTTAACCGAATTCGAATTGGACTGCCAAGGGCTTACTACTCCATACTGAAACTGCTTCAACTTGGACTCTGTCATAATCAGCTTCTCATGTAAATGCCTAAACAAAATCTTGACACTGCTAGCAATGGACTGAGCATCATGAACCTGTGGCTGCAGAGAATAGTCTGCCAGCATCGGCATCAACGACGAAACGAAAGTCGATCTTTCTAGCTGCACATCCTGCAAAGCATAAGCCAGACGTATGTTCTCCTCCATAATATCATGTCTGTAACCCAAAGCCTTGGAGGCCGCTTCAGCAAGATCCTGCTGCTGTTGATCATACACGAGACGCATGTGAGCAATTCGACTGTCCAGCGCATACTTTTCGTTGCGAATTTTAGCTTCCTTTATCGAGTAATCCGCCAGCTGTCTCCTCAATTGAATAATCTCTTGCTCATTGTCTTGAATTCTGAGCACAATATCTCCGGCGCGGCTGTGATCGTTCACATTGAAACGCGGCGGATCATCATATTCCCTTTGTTCTCCTTCCTCCGATTGTGAAGGCGGCGACAAGCGGCCATTATCTGGAGCCGCCGGAGTAGTGGAATCATTGGAAATCGGAGCTGCAACTTTGTGATTGTCTGAATTGGTGAGTTCAATTTGAGATCCTACGGCGGCGGTTGCCATTGAATCTTGGATTTTTCTCCGGTTGAGCTCGAGAGTCTTGTGCTCGATTTCGTACCTTAATCGGAGATTCTCTTCGACCTGTTGCTTGATGGTGGCCTCCGCAGCTTCGACGGCTCTCATGACCTGGAACAAGTCATTGATTTCGTCGCCGCCGTCGGAAGAGGTGGAGCGAATAACGTCAGGGATTGAAATCTTCGTCAACTCTGCAATCCGCCAATCGTGACCGTTCTCCATTTTGGGGTTTTGTCTTTCACTTCAAATTTCCAATGCTGTTTCACTGAAGCGACTTTTTTCAGCCTTGAGTGCCGCGTTCGATTATTCCAATTCCACCGTGCTCGTCCCGCTGTGGATATTTTGTAGCAAAGAGTCTGTGTATGTATTTATGTATGTGTGATGTGAGAAATGGTATTTTGGTCTGGGAAAAAATGGAAACTTCGGAGAGAGTGTTGATTTTAAATTGCTCAGTGTTTTAGGGGGACGGTGATGACCGGGTCTCATACTACTTCATTGGGCCAAAGACCGAGTCTACAATCCCCGTAAAGCCCATGTAATCTCTCTTGCAAGCCGTTATTCTTGTGTTTTACTGTGACACAAGTCATCACTAGGGCACATTTGGTAACCAGCTCTGGCTAGGACGTACTGCTATCTGTGACCCATGTTTAGTGTGAAAGTTTCTACTGGGTGAATGAAAGAGAGATCTGGATCCAACGGGCCACTAACAACGGGTTTCAAGGGAAGTCGATGAGGTGTGACGGAAGCCGAGACTGCTCGAGGCGGGATTCGACAAAAGCCGACGCCGTTCAAGCCGGGCTTCGCTAGAAGTTGACAGGGTTTGACCTGCGGTGTGACGTCGAGCTTTAACAGAAGTCGATGCTGCTCGAGGCAGGGTGCGGCGACGGACTTTGCCTAAAGTAGATGGATTTCAAAGCTAGGTAAAGCTTAAGGAGGTTACACAGGCCGACCCTGAGTATAGGCCTAGAGGCTTGGGTCTAGAGCCCCCATTTCAAAGGAGCTCCAAATTTTTAATATTTCATTTATATGATGCAATAAAAGATAAAATACTAGCAAACTATAAAAGCCCAATAATCAAATCTAAAAGCAAAATATATACAAAACACCATTAATTAATTGTTTGACCTCATTAATGAGCGAGATTTCTGATTAAAACTACCTTGATTATTACTCTTTTTTTCTTCTAAAAGGGCCCCGTTATACGAGAAGTCTAGAGCCCCTTTCAAGTCAGGGCCGGCTCTGAGGTCACATGTACATGGAGCAAGGACGTATGGGTCTTGAGGGGCAGATGACGGATGGATAGAGGTCGAGACCGAAGACTACAGTGGCGCGAGGTAGAGTAGGGCAGAGGACGACCGCTTTATGAGTTTGTACAATTATCAGTTTTCAAGCAGTAGTAGTAGTCGACCTCTACAGTGGCGCGAGGTAGAGTAGGGCAGAGGACGACCGCTTTATGAGTTTATACAATTATCAGTTTTCAAGCGCTTTATGAGTTTATACAATTATCAGTTTTCAAGTAGTAGTAGTAGTCGACCTCTACAGTGGCGCGAGGTAGAGTAGGGCAGAGGACGACCGCTTTATGAGTTTATACAATTATCAGTTTTCAAGTAGTAGTAGTAGTAGTAGCAGTAGTAGTAGTAGTAGTAGCAGTAGCAGTAGTAGTAGTAGTAGTAGTAGTAGCAGTAGCAGTAGTAGTAGTAGTAGTAGTAGTAGGAGTAGCAGTAGTAGTAGCAGTAGCAGCAGCAGCAGCAGCAGCAGCAGCAGGAGTATGGATTTCGGTCGAAGACTATGGCGGTGTGTGTTGTGATTGCGACATGTTGTTGGTGCTGCTCTTCTTTGCGGGCTAAGTTTTGTTTCCATGGGCTAGTGTTGTAATTGAGTTTGTTAGGAGGATAATTCTTGAATGCACCCTAAGTCTAAACACGCCTTAGACTTTTTATCCCTTGTGACACGTGTCACCACTTAATTGGTTGCTTTATCAACTTCTACTAAACTTGACCGAGCTTATCATAAATCGGTTATATGTGATTCTATTCTTTGTAAAAGAACAGCAGCACAAACGTCGTTGAGATATCGCCGGAGCCTGGAGCCACCGTAAATAATCGACAAATCGTTGCTCTCTCTCTCTCTCTCTCTCTCTCTCTCTCTCTCTCTCTCTCTCTCTCTCTCTCTCTCTCTCTCTCTCTCTCTCTCTCTCTCTCTCTCTCTCTCTCTCTCTCTCTCTCTCAGCACCTCAAGCTTCAACGTCGTCCTCCACTTCCGTTTGTCGCGTCTCCGTATACAGCTACTCCTCTGATTGCTTCACTGCCTCTTCTCACCGACGTTGCTTGTCGTCGACATTTGACGCGCCTCCCTGTTCACCTCTACTCGCTGTGCAAAGATGTCGCACACTGCCTCGACTGCCGCTGCATCCGAGGACAAGCAACCGATCTCGCTTTCTTCTTTATTGATTGAGCAGGTGTGGAGGTCTCTCGGCTCCTCCGATGATTGGCCATGGCTCGTGAATAAAAATCGTCGTCGTTTGGGAATAATGACGGTATCTCACACCAACAGATTGACGGCTCAGGAAATTAGCATAACAAAATTAAGTATGGCCCAGATTGTTCCATTAAAATTCATGAAATTTTCTTTAGTTTTAAAAACTTCAAAAATTAAAAGAAAATAGTTCAAAATCCAAAAAAAAAAAATTACAAAAATTTCTATGAAATCGATATGACGTCTAAGTTATTCTAAAAATCATCTAAGTTGTTCAAATTTATTCATTATTTGTTATAAATTACATATGTTTAAAAAATATACGAGTACTTAAAATTTAAAATCAACAAAATTGACCATACGATTAGATCGAACAGTTCTTTTGTATTACTCGTAAAAATTTAATCAATTTTGGTGATCGTTTCGACTTTGATCGACATAGTCAGTCTTTATTTTGTAGTTATTTTCAATAAAATAGTCTATTCGAAATTCTTAAAATTAAAAACAAATAGCTTTGTTGTCCAAATTTTTTTAGAAAATATTCATTGTCTTTCCATGGTGCCTACTTCATTTTAAGTAGAACCGATAAGTTTAGATTTTCGTATTGACGGATAGCATGAATTGAGAATGTGTTTACTAGTGTTGTATAACTTGTTTAATACTTATGAATATATATATATATAGAACATAGAAAGCTAAAGCATTAGAAGCAAAACAAATATGAAAAACCCGACCATAGGATACGTACATAGAACTATTTTATATGAGAAGTAAAACTTTGAGACACTTTCATAATCATTTTGACTTCGATCCACATAGTCAACATCGATGGTCATTTATACCCTTATTTTCTATTCATACGAGTCACAAAGAAGAGCACTATCACGGTGACATATGAGAAAAAAATTTATACAAGCATATAGAGGTAGTCGATAAGATGTCGTGGTTGCAATGAGACAAAAAAGAAAATTGTCGAAGTACACAGTAAGGTGAAATTAGTGAAACTAAATAATAGGGGAATAAATAACTGTCGAGTTTGATTTGACGGATTGTGATCCAAATCTTGACGAAATTGACTAAAATTTAAACCACGTCTATCTTATAGTTTAATGACCGAATCGTACGGTATTTTTATTCAAATGCATTTTTCTCGACCTGAATCAAAGAGACAAATTGAACGTCGTTTATTCAATGAGACAACCCCGACTACATGGTACAGTCGTTTGATTCAAAATGCACTTGAATAATGATTGTACGGTACGGTCATTAAACTATTATATAGACTTATTTAAAATTTTAGCCGATTTCGTCATGGTTTGGATCTCAATCCGTCAAGTCAAACTTGACGGTCATTCATGCCCCTATTATTTAGTTCCACTAATATCACCTTAATGTGTACTTCGACAATTCTATTTTTAGTTTCATTACAACTATGACATCCTACGAACTACCTCTATATTGCAGTATAAAAAATTTCTTTCTCAAATATGATCGCGATAACGCTTTCCTTTGTGACTGGTACGAATAGACAATAGGGGCATCATAAATGACTATCAAGGTCGACTGCATGGATCGAGGCCGAAACAATGACGAAAGTGGCTCAAAAATTTACTTCCCTTATGAAATATATTTATGTACGTATCCTAAGGTCAGTTTCTTCATATGTATTTTGCTTCTCCCCTTTTCACTTTCTAAGATTTATATAGGTTCATAAGCATTAAACAAGTTATAGAACACCTGTATTTGTATTTTCAATTGGTGCAATCTGACTTAGGAATTCGTAAATCGCCTTTTATAAGACATTGAAAGTGAAGTAGGTGCCATGAGAAGTCTGTGAAATTTTTTCAATAATTTTTCTAATTACCGAGCTATTTATTTTAATTTTTAAGAGTTCTAAACAATCCATATTATTCAAAATAACAACAAAGTAAAGATTGATTACGTTGATCGACATCAAAACAATTACTAAACTTTTTTATATGGGAAAGAACCTTATGCAATTCACGTAGCGATACAGGGACTCAGACTCATCTATATATAGTGTACAAACTGATGCCTACCCATAATAGAATCCCAGTTGTACATTAACTCACATTACAACTTGATGAGACCATATCATTTTCTATATTAGACAAGAACTAATTGAACAATGTATTAATCCAACTAGCAAATGTATAAGCAATTACAACGTGAGTCTAACTAGTAATCAGTTTGTCTATGCACTTAATGTACATTGCAGAAATTAAGTTCATATCCAACAATTTCCCACTGAACTTAACTTACTGCACTTATGCATAAACAGAACAGAACTACAAGTTACTGAAGTGGCCATGAATCATAAATTGCACAAGTCCTAATTATACAACTCTATCACACTACAGTTGCTGCCATTGAACCTAGAACATAACTGATTAAAACCAACCAGAAAGTTAAAGATCACAATAACAGTTCCTGCAATGCATATGAGCTCCAGATATGATTATGAAAACTATTGACATTATACATTTCTTCTCAAGTGTCAAAACAATCTCTCTATCCTACTGTATGGTTTTAACAAAAATTTCAAAATTACAAACATTCTTAAACAACAGTGGATACATGTTTGTTCTCTGAAAATATAGACACACTTATACAACACAAATGCTGCATAAGACATCCACCTGACTAAAATTCCAACTATAATCACATAATAATCAAAACCATGCATTGATCATAATTCTTCAATAAATTGAATCTGAAAACATCCTTAATAATCTGCAAAATGTCATTACAGTGACTAGTCAAAAAAATGAGAACACCTTCTCAATACAACCAAACAACAAGAACTACAATAAAACTGAAAATTCCTTTATACTTTGAATGCTCCCATTAATCCTAACAATCTAGACTGTTTAAAACTCCCATATTCTGAACATGAGCTTTAAACACTCCTACTGCCAAAGCCTTGGTAAAAGGATCTGCCAACTGATCTTCAATGTCAACATTCAGTACTTCAATTTCACCATCCTTTACCCTTTTCTTGATACTGTAATATTTTAAATCCAGATGCTTAGAATTAGGTGACCTTTTGCTGTTTTTGCTAAAGAATATAGCTGCTTCATTGTCACAATACAATATAAGCTTTTCTGATACTACAGTTTTTAAGACTCTGGTCTCCATCATAAAATTTCTGATCCATAAACCCTCACACATACACTCATATAAGGCTATGACTTCTGCCTGCATAGTAAAAGTAGCAGTTAGGCCTTGTTTCATTATTTTCCAGGCCACTGCCCCACCAGCCAACATAAATATATAACCACTGGTAGATTTTGTAGAACTAGGATAATTCCCAGCAAAATCAGAATCAGCATAACCTTCTAAAACTAAGTTTTTCACTCTCCTATAAACAAGCTAATGATGCTTGATTCTTTGCAAATATCTCAAAACTTTCTTCCCTGCATTCCAGTGCATAATATCTGGACTGGTTTGAAACCGTGAAAGAATACCTACTGCAAAAGCTGAATCAGGCCTTGTGCATACCTAAGCATACATCAAGCTTCTTATTAGCCTAACATATAGTTTTGATTTCATATCTGCAGCTTGTGCATCACTATTAGGAAGTACATTTTTGGTTAGCATATCACCCTTAGACATAGGTACCTCACCAGCTGTACAATTCTCCATACCAAATCTTTTAAGAATTTTGGAGACATAAGCATGCTGAGATAAACCTAGAAGTCCCTGAGTTCTGTCTCTTTTAATCTCAATTCCCAAAACAAAAGATGCTTCCCCCAAATCTTTCATATCAACCTGTTTTGATAAAAAGATTTTAGTATCTTTAGAAGTTTCATGTTGCTGGATGCTAACAGAATGTCATCCACGTATAAGATCAAGAAAATAAAACTTCCTCCCACTGTTTTGAGATAGACACACTCATCCACAAGATTTTCAGTGAAACTAAACTTAGAAATTACTGAATCAAGCTTCCTATACCATTGTCTTGATGCCTGTTTTAAGCCATAGATGGACTTATTAAGTTTACATACCAAATCCTCTTATCCTAGCTCTACAAATCCCTCTGGCTGTTTCATATAAATGGTTTCTTCCAGCTCTCCATTAAGAAAAGTTGTCTTAACATCCATTTGATGTAGCTCCATATCATAATGAGCCACCAAAGCCATGATTATCCTAAATAAGTCTTTTGTAGACACATGGGAAAAGGTTTCTGTAAAGTTTATGCCTTCCTTTTGAGTAAAACCCTTAGCTACAAGCCTTGCTTTAAACCTCTCTATATTTCCATTTGCATCTCTTTTAGTTTTAAATACCCATTTACAGCCTATTGATTTTTGTTCTTTATTAGGCTTAACCAATTCCCAAACTTCATTTTTACTCATGGAATCAATTTCTGCTTCCATGGCTTCTCTCCATTTTCCAGAATCACTACCTTTAACAGCTTCATTGAAGGTAACTGGATCAGTTTCATCCTCCAGTGCCTTCTCAATTTCTTGAGAAAACACTAGATAGTCACTTTGGCCTCCAAACATAGGAATCCTCCTGTATCACCTGTCTTTTCTATATTTACTGAATTTTCTGCAAAACTTTGAGTTTCTGCAATATCTGTAATGTCATGTATAGGTTGATCAAAAATTGGTTCTAGTTCCCCCAAATTCTTATCTTCTGGTGTGATTACTGTTCCTGTAGTCACATTAGTAATCGGTGGCAATGTGTTAAAGTTACTAGGATTTTCAGAATTTCTTAAGTCATCTTCAACATTTTCATCAACTTCAATAAATTCTAAGGATAAATCCTCAGGATTCATACTGTATGTTGATTCCCCTACAAGTTTTACTTGATGAGTTTCAAAAACTCTAGGAGAATGTTTAGCTGAATACAGTTTAACCCTTAGACTTATCACAATATCCTATAAAATGACAACTTATAGATCTTGAATCTAATTTTCCTACATTAGGATTGTGAATCCTAGCTTCTGCAACACATCCCCAAACATGACAATGATGTAGGCTAGGCTTTCTGTTACACCACATTTCATATGGTGTTTTATCTGATGATTTAGTGGGAGATCTATTGCAAATGTAATTTGCAGTTCTTAATGTCTCTCCCCACAGAAACCTAGGGAGGCCTAAGCCACACATCATGCTCCTAACCATGTTCAGTAGTGTCCTATTTTTCCTTTCTGCAATACCATTATGTTGGGGGTTGTAAGTAGTCGTATACTGAGCCTTTATGCCACACTCCTGAAGATATAAGGCAAATGGCCCCATATGTTGGCCACTCTCAGTAAACTTTCCATAAAACTCTCCCCCCTATCAGATCTCACCATCTTAATCTTCAAACCAAACTGAAGCTCAACTTCAATTTTGAAAATTTTGAAGTACTCTAGGGACTGAGACTTTTCCGATAAGAGGTGTACATGGAAATATCTGAAAAAATCATCTGTGAACGTTATGAAATAAGCATTTCCACAGATGGTTTGAGTTCTAAATGGACCACATATATTTGTATGGATTAACTCCAGCAATTTCTTGCTTCTGTATGCACCCTTTCTATTCAAATTTGTCATTTTTCTTTTGTAACATTCAACACAATCTTTTAGGTCACTAAAATCTAATTCTGGTAACATCCTATTCTTTACTAAAGTTTTCAATCTTCCTGCTGAGAAATGACCTAATCTTCTATGCCATACGGTAGCAAACTTTTCATTAAACATGGTTCTTTTTACACCTGTAATGGTATCATTAACAGATGCTGCTGTATTGTCTATGGAGAAAACCTCATGTGATGATAAAGTGCAATTCAATTGTAAATAACCATTCACACGTTTTCTAGAACCAACACAATGAATTTCTAAAAATATGTATTCTTTTAATGTCATACAAGAAACTGAAACCATTCTCAACTAAAAGATCAAAAGAAACTAAATTCCTCTTCATAGAGGGAATGTAGTGTACATTGTCCAAAAAAAGAAAATTGTGAAAATTGAAACTAAGCTTCAAGTATCATATAGCCTTGACTACCACCCGCATTCCATTTCCTACTTTGATGTTTACTTCATCCATTTTTGGGTTCCTCTTTGATGTAGGGAATTAACTATATGTAAGGGGGATCCAGAATCCAGCTAGAAGGTATTTGGCTGTGAATCAATTAAATCAACTTCTAAAAAATAAAGAGATGAAATTTTAAGGGAGTTAGATGAGTTAAAGGCATACCCTTTTTCTCTAACTAGGCCTTAAAACCTGCACAATCTTTCTTCATGTGCCCAGGCTTCTTGCAAAAGAAGCATTTGAACTTAAATGGCTGCTGATTCTAGTTATTACTTGAGACTCCCTTACATCTAGAGGCTTTAAAGTTGGCTTTCTTAGGTGCTAGCTTCTTTTTCCATTTACTTTTCCCAACCAGATTGATTGAAATTTCAGGTTTAGGCACTACTCCATAGGAAGGGTCCTCTTTCATTATCCTGGACTCTTTTGCAGCTGCAATGGCTATGAGTTCATTCATAAACCACTTTGCTTTCTGAGTGTTGTAACTTGTTTTCAGCTGCCCAAAATTGTTAGGCAGTGACTGTAGTGCTGTATTTACAACATGCTCATTAGCCATCTTAATGTCTAGGTTTGCTAACTTAAGGGCTATGTTTTCCATTTGCAGCAAATGCTCTCTGACTCCTCCAACACCATTATACTTAGCCGTGTTGAACTGGTGAGATAAAGTTGCACTCTCTACCTCGTCAGATTCTTTAAACATTTCCTTAATCAGCTGTAAATAATCATATGCATAGTTTACTTTGGGGATAGTTCTTGCAATTGTATCCGAAATGCAGGCCCTTATTATGTTAATAGCTGAGTTGTTATTCCTATGCCAGTAGTGATAGTGCTTATATTCTTCAGGGTGTATGTGTTTCTCCTCTTCTAGAACAAGATCAGGAAAATTTTGATAAAGAGCTATGTCTAGGTCATTTTTGTTGCTGAAGTATGTGTCAATTTGCCTTCTCCACACCTTATAATTTGAACCAGTAAGAAGTTTAATCGTGTCCAGGACACAATTTGGTTACCTATGAGCACACGAGTAAGAAAATAATTAGTTCTTGTTTTCTGCAGTTTCTTAATGAAAACTAGAGTTCAATGTCTTAAGTGTCTTTCTGTGTTTTCAATAAGTTTATATTATTGTTTTACACCAGAACTCACAGAAAAGAAGCACACACATAAACAAAACCATAGTAAAACAAAACTGCAGCTATGCATAAGTATTTGTAAGCAGTACAGAACACACACACATCATATCCCATCATTGAAAATTATTCTATACAACACTTTGAGAAGAAGATATAGAATACTGAAGCTTAATCATCATACCATAGAACCCAAAATTATGTTATAATCATAGATTCTCTACACCTTTGTGGCAGAAAGAAGAACCTACGCTATCTGAATATGAATTTTATACAATATTATTCACATGATATAGGCGAGAGAAAGATAACTGCTATCAATCAGTTTTGTTCTGTACGTGTCGTACATTCCTCCTTGCAAGCTACCGTATTTTGTTCCCACCCTTTTTGCCCCTGTGATCAATCAATCGATCACAATCATGCTCCATGTGTACTGTATACATTGTAGTTTTCTTCATATGGATTTTATCCACAAACATTTTGAATGACATGTTGTTTTGACATTTGAAAATTCACAACCTTCTCAGAGAGGAGCACTAACTAATCATTACTAACTCATTTGGAATTCCCAGCTATCTGCCTTCCATTCACAATTAACATTTTTTATGAAGGAATATACGCACACACACAGATAACGCACATATTTAGCAAGCAAGGTAAGGTTCTAGTACAGACGGTTTAGCTCATAATTTTAAGTGCTTTATCAGTATAACCACAGACACAGAGACAAACCCAGCAATGAGAATTAGGTTGCATTGGAGAACTCATAAGTGCCAAGGCTTGATTAAACTCATAATCTAGCACCAATATCTCCATCTTTCAATTATAAAGCTGAAGCATGCATTAGTTTCTACAGCAGGAAAGCACTAAAGTAAAGACAACCTAAGTCAACTCCAAAGTTTTACAAAATCATTCACATAGAAGGATAAGCAAAATAAAAGCAAAGCAAGAAAGTAACCAAACAACTCAAAGTTAAATTACCAGAATGTATCTAGAAGACTAAAAGTTACCTTGATGTAAATATTCTCAGCAGCTTTTTCCTCCTCGCTCAATATCTTTCCACTGCTTGACATCCTCCGAGAACCAAACCTTGCAGCCATCTTCGATACCATTGGAATCCTTCCAGCCACCCTTGATGCCATTGCAATCAACTGTCTTACCTGAAAAGCATACAACGGAAAAAAGCAAGGCATCGAAAAAAGTACAAAAAAAAGTAGATGTTGGTTCAAACTTCAATCTCTAAAATTAACATATCGACAAAATTAACACATTCGAGTAAGTCACAGACCTGAACCAAGTCGGAAGTCTTGGGATTAGTCACCTTCAAGGCCGATGTGACGACCCGAACCAGAATCTGATGCATATTCGGCACGATTCTCGAGATTGAGTTTAGTCGCGGTTGATTGTTGTATATGTGGTTTGCCGATTTGATTCGCGACTTTGTTTTCGGTCGAGAATTTGGGTTGAGTGTCTTCACGGAAAACGTAGAGTACGTGATTTCGATCTCGTGGATGGTTTCAGAAGATTTTTTCGATAACCGAGGAATATTTTATGATTTTTTGAAGTTTCAGGTTCCGACGAGTTTATCCGATTGTTTCATGTTTATCAGAATCATTTCGTATTTTCATTTCGGACCGTCGATCGACCCGAGGCTCGAGTATAAATATCGAAAATAGCCGAGAATTAGTCGAAAACTTCATTTTGGGCGTTGACCAACCTGGAATTTCGTTGACTTTCCATATTTGGAAAGTGAGCCATCGGACCGAAAGGGAAAGTTGCCATTTTGGGAAGTCACCGTCCGGCGACCTAATTCCGGCCACCTTGGGCTTTGAGGAAGGTATGGTTAGAACCCTTAAGTGATTTCGAGTACGTTGATGTATGTTTTGTTGAGTTTTGATCTCGTTTTGGATGGACCCGAATCGGGTCGAATTCGTCTCCGTCGCCGGAGTCGGTTGAGGTAGCTCCGGTGGGTGTTCGAGCTTGGGTTGTTGGGGGTTTTGTTCCCCATCCCTCAGTGATGCTCCCTGGGTGGTTAGATTTGAACGAGATGGAGTTTGGGATCGAACCCGATTGGGTTTTCCGGTGAAGATTTTGGCTCGGTTTTTCTTGATTTTGAGGTGGTTATGGTTTGAATTGGGCTTAGTGATAGTAGAGAAAGATGTTCACATGGTTGAGTTGATGTAATCTGGAGCTTCCCGCCGTGGGATTCCACTGTTGACGGCGCGCCGCCGGCGGCGGCGGCGGTCAACGGCGGGGAAAAAGTTGACTTTTTAGATTTCGACAATTTTAATGTCGTTTTTCTCGAAATCGCGCCCTGATCGTCGTCCAGAGGTTTTTGGGATGATTTGATTAGCCGATTTTCAGTCGAGGTTTCGAGTTGGGATTTCGGGATTTCCGTAATTCATTTTGCACTGCATTTTGTATTTCCGGGAACGGTTGGTTTCCGTGCATCAGTACAGTGTTGTGGACTACGATTTTGATCAGTTATGTTTTATGAATATGTTCAGGAGATCGAGATCGAGATCTGGATCGTGATCGTGCTTCAGGCGAGGGATCTTCCGCCGGACCACAAGTTTAGCGCGTGTGCGCGTTTCGAGAGTCTGTGAGTGGACAATTTCTTTTCACAGAAATCTTGCGAGTCTTTTTATGAATTATGAACTTGAGCATGCGTATGAGATTTCGTATTTGCATGAGCATATGATTTACGATTATACGATTATACTTATATGGATATACGTATACGAATATACATACACTTATATGTTGTTTCATGCATTTGCATCGAAATGTTTATGATTTGGTTTACACAGAGTATAGTCATGGTTACGTTGTTGTATCGATACACTCGCCTCTCGGCTGATCCCCAATGGTAGGCATATGTCAGGGGAGGCTGTGACTCCTGACCCGAGGTCTTTACCGGGGGGAGGCAGACCTTTGACCTGAAGCCATTTCCGGCTAGAATCACGTGTGGGCCAGGGACCCCGTGGTTCTGACTGTACTAGCACGGTGTGTGTCCATGAGTGACCCCGTGGTATTTTTACTTGCATGCTCTGTACACTGGAGGAGTATGAGTTTTACCTCGTGTACTATGTTGTTTATGTTTATCTGAACTCGCATATGTTTTTATAACATATATATTACTTGGTGAAAGACATTTATTTTCGTCCACTCACTCTAACGTGTTTATTGTCTTTCCCCTGGGCTTTTCGGTTTCCGTGCCCAGTTTGCAGTTCAGGTTTGGTGTTTCACGTCGGGGTTTGGAGGCTAGTGATCAGAGTTACCTGTGTTTTCCAGTAGGTTCTTGTTTCGCCTACTGATGTACATATTGTATATGTTTTACCCTAGAGGTCGCTCTGATACATTCTGATACATGTTGTGCGGATTTTCACAGATATACTTATGTACATAGTACAGTTTATTTACTGTTGTTGATTATATTGATGTTGAGAAATCCGGATGGGATTGGTGCCCACGGTTTGCTTTTTGTGGCATAGGACGAAGTGTTAATTTCTGGGTGCAGGTTATGGTAATTCAACGCTAGTAACGAAACCCTGCCCAAATTTCGAAAATTTTTTGTTGGTTCGTATTTTCGAAAGGGTTTGATTCCGGTTTAGGTAGCTGAATCGGGATTGGGTCCTTTCAGCCGAGCACGACGGTGATGGCGAGGATGAAGACCGCCGGACTTGAACTCCGTGAAATAGCTTCGCCCGGACGAAGACATGGCGAGGATGAACTCTGGGAGCCACGGCTTGGAATTGGGATTGGGATCGAGCACGACGGTGACGAAGACATGGGAGGACGAACGCCGGGAGCCACGGCTTGGAGATTGTGATTGGGATTGAGAACGTCTTGGAGATTGGGATTGGGATTGGAATTTGGGGTCGGGATTGGGATCGGGATCGGGATCGGGATTGAAATAGCTTCGAGGCCGAGGCTTGGAGATTGGGATTGGGATCGAGCACGGCTTGGAGATTGGGATTGGGATTGGGATAGGGATTGAGATCGGGATTGGGATTGAAACACGGCAGTGACGAAGACATGGCGATGACGAACTCCGGGTTCCACGGCTTGGAGTTGGGATTGGGATCCAGCACGGCAGTGACGAAGAGCCATGGCTTGGAGAGTGATGACGTCGAGCAGGATTTGATGCTTTTACAAATAATCCATTCAGAACATTTAAAGAGATTTTCCTCCGTTCGTAAAAAGTAAGGGCACAAAATGGAATTAGTAATGTTCTACCATATAAACTGCTTTTAACTTTCCTAAGGCTCTCTACCTTAATTAATAGAGATATAAATATATAGGAGTAGCCATACATCATCATGACCATAGAAAGATAGATAAATTGATATATCTTAGTTATCGTTGTTTTGGTTATGTTTTGTGTAAAATTGGTTCACGATGAACTGAATTCAAATTTACTGTCTAAATTAATTGCATAAACGATCGATGATTTTGTTTTTTTTTAAAAGTTTTGTCATCCTTCACGGTTGATAGTGAACTGAATTTAATTGGTAACTTCGCTCATATGTATGAGATAAGTTCTGAATACGATAGGGTGAGTACCAGCTAGTGGGCAATGGGGTTTTCCCCAACAGATAGTTTAATTGAAATTGTAGATAATTTAGTTGACACTGTCTTCCATCATCTAATTGTCATCATTTAAGTCGGAAGACCGGTGAAGATGCAACTGCAAACATCATGAAGTTTAATTATCCAAGTATGGGGAACTTAATTATAAGATTATTAATTATAATCACGTGCATGTTGCCAGCTTGATATGGGCTGTAAACTTTGAATACTCCTAATGTAAATTAGATTAATAAGTTTTTTCTTCTTCTAAGAATGAGACTAATAAGTTGGTAGGTAGGTAAGCATGCCGTCGTCGTAGGCACTTCCGTAATTGCATCGATCGTCTGTTTGGGTCATCATGCAGCTGCTTCAGATGCGTCATCTCGGGATTTTATATATTCCCATGTTGATCTTACATATGTATCTAAGTCGATCTTAATTTCCAAAAGCTGTGGAAGCAAATGCAATTCTGTTTGATCTTCAAAGTGCAAAAAAATATGTTGTTAATACCTTTCATTAAAGAGGAAGCATCTTAAAATTATCCTTCATTATATATCGATCATCTCTATCATTATAGTTTGAAAGATCGAATAACCACATATTTTTTTTGTTTTCAAGAGAAACAACATCTTAGTTTAAAGAGAGATTATGAAAAGAAGAAGAATTATATACGGCGAAGTTTTTTTTTTTTGTTAAACAAATTAAATCCGGCCGGTGAAACATGTTATGTGCTTCATACACAACCGGATTAGCAGAAATAGTTTATTGCTTTGGGCTGATCCTCATAACTTAAAATATGACTCCAAGAAAATCTAGAATAAAAAGATCAAAATATATTAATACACTCTCCACCCCTAAAAGAGGGTAAGAAGAACAAAACCAAACTAAGTGATGACACCAGCCAATATGTTAAACCAAGGCATTGCTGGTTTCCTTAGCAGATGGTTTGCATGTTCTACCCAAGTACTCTTGAGCCTCTGTCTTCTCATCGACCAAAATGTTTCTCACACAAGGATATGCATAAGTTGTTTTCTTTCTCTAAAATTTCAGGTTGGACATTTGCCCTACCTGGCCACCCCCGGCTCTGCCCCTAGATGCAGATGTTGTGTGACTGCTCTTTCTCTTCAATCAACTGCATTTGATTCATTAGAGAAGCTAATTATGTGACATATTGTGTTGCCCATTCAACTTCGTGTTTGGTGTTATAGTCTAGCTGGTTTCGTGATCTCTTTAAGACGTAGACAATTTAACTAACTAGTTTTGTGATTTCTTTAAAATGCTGACATATTGAACTTAGTAGAGACTGTCGATCCCACCATAACGAAGGGGTCAGCTTCATTTCTGTTTTATCATCGACTTTCCCTTATCAAAAAGATACTTGCCCAATCTAAAGCAAATTCTAAAGTAAACTTGCTCATTAGCGTTAAATTTGGTATTTTCCGTTTCCAATAAAAATGTTTGGTGTGTTCCCCTAAACTGGCATTGCAACCCTGAACCCTCCTTTGCCTCTTTTGTCACATTTGGAACTCTGCCTGAGAGCAATTCATGGTTGTTTTGTTTTCCACTCTTTCTTGAGCTACTTTTGCCAAAAGAAAGAGAACAAGAATTAGCCATGCACATACTTCATGAGCTCATGCATGCATCACGTATCAACATTTTCCCCTTTTCTTCATTGTGATACCTCTATTAACAAAGACGAAGAAAAGGAAAATAAGATAGTGACATATTCTAGAGCTTGCGTTTCGAAACACCATCATGATAGAGAGCGTGACACCACCCTAGCATCATCATTTCATTCAACCCAATCCATCCTAGCCCGAGGAAAAAGAAAAATAGAACTCGCTTTCTAGGTTCTAACCCATCACGACGTCGTATCGTAAATTCTTAGAATAATCACAAATTCAAGTATAAAAAAGGCTTCGGCTCCGCCACTTAGTTATGCAAATCGTCAACGTTCCAAAATTTGGCTCGAAAAGAAAGAAAACGAATCACAGCAGAGTAGAAACTTCGGACTCTCGAGGATTCAAGTAATGGCCACCAAAGTGTATATTGTGTAAGTACCCACTTCCCACTTTCTCATACCCATTTCATTACCAACTGCATAATTGTTCTTCTTGCGTCCTATTTTTTATTTTTCGTTTTCTTGATAATGGTGATTAGAACTTCAAGCTGTTAAAATTTTGTTAATCGTTGCTGTATTTGGATGTGGTGGCTCCAAATTTTGATGTTAAAATGATAGAATTGGTTAATCTTTGTTGGATCTTTGGTTGTGTTTCTTGAATTTAGTCATTTTGTTGGTAGTTGGTAAAAGATTTAAAGGTTTGATCTTTGGACTGTTGATCTACAGAATTTGGTCTTAGGAAGATCTTGTGATGTTCAGACAGATTCTGTGGCTCTCTGCGTGATTTAATGTTTTGCTGAAGTGTGAGAAAGTAACATTAGCTTGTAAGTTTTGCTAGAAATTGGGAAAGTTTTGCTAGATTGTAAGTTTGATCAATACTTGCACATTAGCTTCTGCTTTACATTGTTGGGAATCCTTCAATATTGTACTACATACAGTGGCAATGATGAATTAGTCTAGTCTAAATACAAAGGATGATTTGATTTTTTATTTTTTAACATGGACCCATTTAGGGGCTTGCATTATACTCAACTTCTGGTTTTCTGGATTTATATGCAGCAGGAAAGCTTGTTGATTGTTTATTTTTTTTAAGATCTTGTGATTATATTATTCGACAAATTATAGTGTACAATGTACTACTCTTGAAGTGGATATGTGATGGTTGAGACTATTTACTTTGTATTTTAAATTTTACAATTTTCCTGAAGAAGTTAGTTTGGTCAAATTATAGAGATGACTTTTCGGGAGTAGTCAAGAAACGGTATATAATTTGCTAAGGCAGTTCTGTTCAAACTTCAGACTGATCAATGAAATAGCGGGATTCTGGAGCCCAAGTCAGTCACTGGTGTCAGTATCCCTTCCCATTAAATCACCGATAATGGATCTTTCAAACAAAACAAAAAAAATACTGATAATGGATTGTAGAAATACAATATCTTAGTTTAGGTGCTATTTTAAAAAGTTAGAGGTCTGTATATATATTTTACACATATTAGCTTCCTAATATATCAGTGAATATTTCCAAGTTAATGTTGTAGATGATGTTATTCATGAACCTGTTGGAATAGTATTTTCACCTTGCTTTTTGTATATATGATATTGGTAGTATATTAAAGAAAATTCATTGTACTAAATTTATGGTTGTTTGGTCAAAAGACACCATAGTTCCTGACATTTGTTCCTCGATTAGATATCAGTCTATAAGTTGCACTAGATGATACTTTCGAGTCATTTATAATATAAATAGCGACCAAGCAAAGTAGTGAGGTGGGGAACTAACTAGTTTAAACAGTTCGGGAGGAAAGAATAATAGAAAAGGGATTGGAGGAGACAGACAGACCGAAAATTCTATTTTCTTTCAGTTGGTGCTAAACTGTCTTTCAGTTGTCAGAGAAGTTCGCTATTGTTACCTGTAAAATGTCAGTACAATCACTACAATGCAATGTTTCTTATAAACAAACTTTTCCAGTAATTTACTTATGACAATGATGATTGAACTCCTCCCATCGGTCACAGTTGCACAAAGTTTAGAGAAAAGAAAGGATTGCATCTAATTGATTCTCAGTCTGATCTCCAATTTACCAAACATAAAATCTAATCTTTTTAATGGAAACCTTCTATTACTTGTACAGGTACTATTCCATGTATGGACATGTAGAGAAGCTAGCAGAAGAAATTAAGAAAGGGGCAGCATCTGTGGAAGGTGTAGAAGCCACACTATGGCAGGTGATCATTGTTTCATTACACTCATGCATTTTGATCTGCAACATGAAATATTTATTTCTGCGCAATTGGAGCTTCTGCAGTACAGTCCGCAGTAAATGTTAGTAAATCAGTATACTGGTATGAGCAACAACTTTAGATTAAATACATAACACGATCTGTGTAACCCTGTTACCAGTAGATCGGCACCTTAATTGTTGGATAGTCAAAACTCAACATGGAGAACAAGCGATCTAATGTTTTAACATCTTTGGCCTAATTTTGAACTATACGACTGACTGTCTTTTAATCCCCATCTAACAGCAGTTGAGCTAATATAACTGAATGAAACAACCTTACACTTCTTTCTAAAGGTCCCCTCGTATTGACTGTCTCATAGCAAAATTCGGATTCTCCAACTCTCTATCTGGGTTACAAGTCTAATGCCTCCATATAAGCTGTTTTCATCAAGATCTGTTTCTTATAGCACTCTATTGCTCTTTTATTTCTCAAACTATTCTCGTGTTTTATATGGTGCTGTATATAGCTTTGCAATCGTCAATACCTTTTGTGTGCATGCCTGTATTCTCTCTTAATTTTACTTTTTGTGGTGCCTCGACAAACCATGCTACCCTTCAGTCATTTGTTTGCACACCATCTCGCAGCTGCATGTAGGAGGACCTTGTTTGCAGTGGAAGATAAACCTTTGGTTTCCTTTTAGTTTAATTAAAGTAGATATTCTTTTAATTTACTGGCATTGTGTCCTCGAAATATGATGTCAACTTGATTGAAGTATGGTACTGACTATAGCAACTATTCAAACAGGTCCCTGAGACACTACAAGATGATGTGCTCGGGAAAATGAGTGCACCCCCAAAGAGTGATACACCAATCATCACGCCAAATGAACTTGCTGATGCTGATGGATTTGTTTTTGGCTTTCCAACAAGATTTGGTATGATGGCTGCTCAGTTTAAAGCATTTATGGATGCAACTGGAGGTCTTTGGAGAACACAACAACTTGCTGGAAAACCTGCTGGAATCTTTTACAGCACTGGATCTCAAGGCGGTGGACAAGAGACAACCGCGTAAGTTTTTAGATCAGTTTTAAATTTAACTTATGAAGATCGAAAATTCATGTCTGTAATTCTGTTTCATGTGAAATGTTAATAAAATCTGTGTTTTTATAGATTGACTGCCATCACTCAGCTGGTTCACCATGGGATGATATTTGTACCCATTGGGTACACATTTGGAGCAGGCATGTTTGAAATGGAGACTATCAAGGGAGGAAGTCCATATGGTGCAGGAACTTTTGCCGGAGATGGTTCAAGACAGCCAACTACGCTTGAGCTGGAGCAAGCATTCCACCAAGGGAAATACATTGCCACCATCACAAAGAAGCTCAAGGGAGCAGCTGCTTAATATCAAGTGCAGAAAGACACTTGCATGAATGGCCTTAATCAATTCCTTCTCCATATATTTTGATTTCCCATTTCTACTTGACTACAAGTCTAGTTCTTGTTTGATCTGTTATATGTTGTGTGTCATACTCAACACAGTTATTATTAATAATGATAAAAGGCTTTGTTTGCTCAGCCGAGTCTATCATATATCTGATATGATTGCCTTTAATTGTTT
The DNA here is from genome assembly GCA_946800695.1 of Geum urbanum. Lineage (NCBI taxonomy): Eukaryota > Viridiplantae > Streptophyta > Magnoliopsida > Rosales > Rosaceae > Geum > Geum urbanum. Next base: position 67,355,277 of record OX326998.1, on the reverse strand, counting down.
TCCTTCTACTTAACTTTTTCTCCTAGTAAATCAACATGTGGCAGCCAAGCCCATAACACTGGTGAATAAAATCTCATTACAGGCAGAAACAAACGACTGGTGTCTATGATTTCTGTATGGCGCATGTGTACTATTATTCCGTGATCACATCTCATTAAACAGGCCAACACTGAAGTATAGTTGGGACTTTGGCCCTCAATAACCAGATAATATGCAATTTGTTCAAAACCAACTCCTATGAGAGATTATACTACAAACTGGTCGCAGAATACACAGATCAACAGAGAAAGGTACAAATGGAAAATGTAAACATAAGAGCCAAAAGAGGTCAGAACTTTAAAGAGACAAAGAAAAGCAGGCCAAAATTATACTCCAGTACTCAACCGACAAACCGGACCTCACAGTCACATTGCCAAGCAGCTATCAGATAGAAGAACAATCTGCAAGCAAATAGATACAAAAAGGCATCACCATGAAGCAAACCACATAGATACAATTAAGAAGCCAACGCAAAAACCTGAATTAGATAGCACAGTTTCCGTTGATCCTTTTCACGAAGGTTGTGTTTTTTTTCTTTCGTAGAAATTCAAATTTATTAAGACAAACAAAGAATCAGAGAACAAATAAAACGAGAAAAGAGAGCAACCTTCGTTTCAACAGAAATAAAATAAAAATAGCAACCTACAAATGTACAAGGCCAAGCTGAACATCAACACAAAAAGAAAAATAGCAACTAAGAAACCACCAAAACCTTAGACCATTTTCGACCATTGAAATCTCATACCTTATTATGAGATCTTGAAAAATTATTATTCATTTAAAATTTTCATCTCCAATCATCAAGGTCTTATACCTCAAAATGAGATGAACTCTTCTCATCTTCAACTATAACATACCTTATAGATCATACCTTAAAACTCATAATATCATATACTCTCTCTTCCCTTTTGATTTTTCATTCCCACATGACCCACAAATAAGTTGAATCTTATACCTTAGAGCATCTCCAACCATTAAAATCTTATACCTTATTATGAGATCTTGACAAATTATTATTCATTTAAGATCTTCTCATCTCCAATCATCAAGATCTTATACCTTAAAATGAGAAGGACTTATACCTCAAAATGAGATGAACTTTTTTCATCTCCAACTATAGCATACCTCTTACCTCTTACCTCATACCTCATACCTTAAAACTCATTATATCATATTCTCTCTCTTCCTTTTTTATTTTTCTTCCTCACATGACCCACAAATAAGTTGAATCTTATACCTTATATTGAGTTTCATTTTGAGATCTATTTTAAGGTATACTCTCCCATATAAGGTATGAGATCTCCATTTTGCACCATTGGAGATGAACTTTTTCATCAAAACTCATTTTAAGGTATACAATCTTCAATGGTTAGAGGTGGTCTTAAAGTTTTATTTTAAAATCTATTTTAAGGTATAGACTCTCTTATATGAGGGTATGAGATCTCTATTTTGCACCATTGGAGAGGAATTTTTTTTTTATTATCAAAACTCATTTTAAGATATAGAAGCTCCAATGGTCAGGGAACTCATAAACTAGTGGCTCAATGAGATCCAACTAATGAACTAACAATTGAAGAAGGGTTTCCATGCTTAATCCCCACATTTCTTATGTACATTCACTACTAGAATAATGACTATAGCTAACGACCAAAAGCCGTCAGCCTATTAGAAGAAGTCGTCGGCTATAGACTCGTCGAGAAAAAGCCGTCGGTGAAAGAATAGTCGACGACTTGTTGTGTCTGTCATCAGATATAGTCTAAACTATAGCCGACGACTGGTTAATTTCTTCGGCAAAACCTTTCCCGGTGATCAAAATGGTTGACCATAATATGACTATAGCCGACAACGCCAAAATCATGTCGTCGCCTATAGTATTTGAACATCATCGCCTATAGTATAAAACTGTAATTTAAAAAAAAAAATACTTTAGCTGACGACTTTGTCCAATGTCGTCGGCTTTAGTTAATGATTTCTTAAGAAAAAAAATGTAGATTCTGGATTTCTATTCCCAGAACCTGCAATTGCACAATTTTATTTACACAATAGCCAACAACACATATTCACCAACAGACACATATTCATCCATATTAGACCTACGTACACTAAGGATTATCTAAATCTATGTTATCAAAAACATAGTCGTTACTACCAAGACCTTGCAGATCCTCCTGCGGCTACGGCTGCGGCTGTGGAATAGCAAAAGGGAACGAAGGTGGGGCCAGGACTGGGATTCCAGAATCTTGAAGCTTGAAGCTGTGAAGTCTAATCCTGAAACCAGGAACCCAATGACCGCTGCATCTCCTCCATCTGTCTCTGAGTCTGTTCTAACTCCCTCTGATGCTCCGTTACCTACCTCTGAAGCTATTCCTATAGTTGAGAATCCCTGGAAGTTTCTGACTTGCGTGAAAAACTGGGAGTATCCTTCAAGACCCCATCGCCCTTTTGTTCTAAACCCCTGCAGTAGTAGGTGTTCCCTCATGGTGGGAAAACCTAACCCATGATCCTCGCCGCTACCATCAGGTCGGATTGATCAATCTGAGAGATGGCCGGGGGGTGGTCCTCTTCCTGGGTCTCAAGCCATTGCTCTCTCATGATCTGAGTCAACACCTTCGAAGTCACCTCCTGCACTCTCGCTTAATTGACAAGGAAAATAAAATAACATATTAGTAATCATACGTAAACAAATTTAGAGAAAATACATATATAAGCAAATATGTTAATTAAGTTATAAGGTCATAATAAGACTTACAATATCTTCAGGGCACTGAGGATACGCTTTCAGTAATGTATACTCCAAATGGGGGACTTCAGAGTATTGGGCGGCCTCCTTCATCCAACCAGTAAATGATCTAGAACCGGCATGATGGTTCTTCATGTTTTTTCCCTGGTTCTTTGCGTTTATTTCAAAAATGACCTTGTTGGATAAACATACATCAAAAAATATTAATTAGGAAACTATTTTCACCAAATACGATACAAGTAATTAAACACAAAAATAATGTTGCATACCCAAAATTTCTGGTTGTTGAAGTGGGCGAGAAGCCATTGCCACTCGTATTCCCTATACATAAACTCTCTAGGGGTACCCCCACGGAGGTTGTCGTGGTTCTTCTAGTACTTTTTGAGCTCAGCTTTCCACTCTTTGTACCTATATTAGCGACAGAAATGTTAGAAATTCACAATAAATTATCAACAAAATATAACTCGATATATAAAATAGAATTCGGATCCCATCACCTTTTTCCTTGCACGTCATTTGCCCACGTACATTTGAGCTCATCCGGCACAATAAACCACACCTGCAAATGTATATATAAATGATAATATTTCTATATTTATTTGTACTTAATTACTAAGGGAATAGATACCATAATTAATGAATATATAATTAACTTACCGACATTGCATTATTCATCATGTCCTTCACACACTATGGCACGGAGGATCAGTCTGTCCACAGAACTAGGACTCTGACACGTATGATACTCCTTACTTGACCGGTATTCTTTCCCAAAATTACTGATCCATCCTACCCGGTCTCTATGACCACTCTCTCACTGTCGTTGATCGTTCTCTGTAGTAGCTTGCCAGAGACGGGGCCTCTAGTATTTTTTTCCTTGCCTTCGGCGTCTGTTTCGGCTAAGACAAGGTAAAAAGATTAAAACATAAGTACCAAATTTAATATACAAATTATCAATAAGTATGAAATTAAATAACCAAGGTTGTTAATATTTACCATATTTAGACGTTGATGTGTTTGATATCCTCGCACTATACAGAGGTGCATCAAACGGCACATGGACGTATGCTTGTTCCGGGGTAGTGAGACCAAGTTGTCCTACAAAAGGCACTCCCCTATCATCCAGAGCAGGTATGACAGACATCTTTCGGGGAAAGAAGAGGTGAGATGGCGGACCATGTACTGGCGCCGAGGAACTACATGAAGCACCATCCTCAGAGGAATGTGGAGCCTGAGCCGTAGAGGGAGAAGACTCCGGCCGATTAATGTGTGGCATATGGACACCTGAAGGGGCAGGACATCTAGAGGTGGCGGGTGAGGGGTTGGATGAGTCATCTTCAATCCAGAGTTGCCTCGTGCTAGCGGGTCGGCGGGCATCTACATCCTGCTGCAGCATCTGCTGAAGCAGTTGAAGGTGTCGAGAGGTCTTAGGTCCCCTAAAAGTGTTGTTGATAGAGGCGGACGAGGAACTATCGCCGCTAGACCCGTTTCCTTTCTTAAATCCCTTTGAATTTTTCCGGCTTAACCAATTCATGATTCCTAAAATTCACCCATTTATAATTCAACCATATATAATCAAATTTCACCCATATATAATTCACCCTTATAATTCACATCTCAAACCCTAAACATATATAATTCACCCATATATAATTCACAAAATCCATATATAACCCATTTATAATTCAGAAAATTTATATATAACCCATATATAATTCATAAAATCACATAAATTTCACAAAAATTCAACAAATTCACATAACCCATATATAATCAAATTTCATAATCAATCACATAATCAATAACCCATATATAATTCACAAAATCACATAAATTTCACAAAATTCAACAAATTCACATAACCAATATATAATCAAATTTCATAATCAATCAAAAAATCAATAACCCATATATAATTCACAAAATCACATAAATTTCACAAAATTCAACAAATTCACATAACCTATACATAATCAAATTTCATTATCAATCATAAAATCAATCACATAATCAATAACACATAATCACAACATCACATTTCATAATCACATAATCAAATTATAGAGAGAGAGAGAGAGAGAGAGAGAGAGAGAGAGAGAACCTGAAAATTGATAGAGAGAGAGAGGATCGACTGGGTGACGGCGGTGGCGGGCGAGCTGGGCGAGCGGCAGCGGCGTGTTGGGTGACTCTTGGCGAGCTGGGCAACGGTTTAGAGGTTTTTAGGGTTTTGGTTCAGCTGTTTGGCGCGTGTTGGGCGACTCAAGGGTTATAAACCCGAAAACTATAGCCGATGACTTTGTTTTTAAGTCGACAGCTATAGTAGAGTCGATGACATTATACATGAAGGTCGTCGGCTATAGTATAGCCTACGACTTAAAATGTGTCGTCGGTTATAGTAACTATACCCGACGACATTTGACTGATGTCGTCGGGTATAGTATGAAAAAAAGTTGAAAAATTAGGCTCATGTGAAAATGTTTCCCACAATTACCTGTTTAACTAAATAAAGAACGGGGACTAATCAGAATCACTATTTTTATAAGTGTGAAAATACTTTACAAAAACAGATTCATGACCAAAAAAATACATTTAACACAAATTCATGTTTAACTAAGGCTCATAATCAGAATCATCACTTGAGTCTTCCTTGGTGTCCGAGCTAATTTATGGTAATATGTGCCGTTGCTCGTCACTGGAGTCTTCGTTGTCTTCATTTGGATTAACAAAAATAAGACTTACATCTGCTCGAGGAAGTTGAACTACGCTACCCGGTCTCACATTATTAAGGCAAATTGTAGAGGATTCAGGAATACCAATTGTGTTCCGCTCTTGGTATGCAGTAACTTCTTCATTATCTACGGCCTCACCAAGTGTAGCAGTACTATATATGTTTCTAGGAGCAACATGGTTGACTACTTTTCACGCGCCTTTGTGCACAAGTTCATCAAGATAAAACACTTATTTTACCAATGTGGCAAAAACAAAAGGGCCATCTTTATACCAGTTTGTAGCAATATTCAACGAAAAAATACCGTGCTGATCGGTCCTTGTGTTCCCAGGATTCGAATCAAACCATTTACACTTAAACAAGTGCACTGCCATACCTTTCCCATAAATTAGTTCAACCACTGAATGGAGAACAACGTAATAGTCAATGTCATTCCACCCACCATGCACCATTACCCCAGAATTCTATGTTCTCCGTCTGTCGTCTCTATGTTGACATATAAATTGTACGCCATTGACTTTACACATCGGATAAACTGTTGAAGTTATCGGCTTCATCGCCAAAAGCCTCAATTTGTGTGACCAGTATGGGTCACCATCACATTGTACGTGGTTCATCTGGAAAAAAATTGCAACCATTAACTTTAAACATGAACATTGAAATTAACATCAAGACACCATAGAGGAAGGTTGTACGGTACTAAAATAACTGGTCATATACTGTATTGAAGACTCATGTTGCCAAAAAGGTTAAATCCGTCAGATGAGAGCCAGAGCTAAACATTTCGGACCTCTGATGCAAAATGAAAAAACTCCTTAACCAGTGCTTCCAAGCCTCTCCGTCAGCAGGGTGTAAAAATGTATCATCGTCAGGAAAATCTGTAACGACCTGGAACAGAATCAGTTGTATAATCAGCTTAAGCTATGAGGTTATGCGTAATCACAGATTTCCGATAATTGATTGAATCGTCAGCTTTGATCACGACTTAATTATTGGCCGAGAATTTGAGTTAAGTCTCTTCTCGAGAGCTGTTGTACGCGTGATTTCGAGTTCGTGGGCTGTTCCGGATCATTATTTGGACGACCGAGGAATATAATATGAATATTTGAAATTTCGGTATATTGTCGAGTTTATCCGTTCGTGTTCGAGTCTATCCGAATCGTGATTGTCATCCATTTTGGACCGTTGATCGACCCGAAGCGTAAATGGAATGATTATCGATTTGATTTGCGAGTTTCGCAATTTGTTGTGATTTCGGCATAATCTGTTAATATGGCGGCTTCGTTAGCGACTAAATTATCGGGCGAGAATTTGATTTTGGATCCTTCGTGGAAGTTGTAGAGAATTTAATTTCGAGATTGTGGGAACTTCCGGAGGATTATTCCGAGTTACGAGGATTAAGTTACGAATATTTTCGACTGTTGATTATTTAATCGGATAAGTTTGTGATTGATTGAACCGTTGACTTTTTATCAGATTTGTCAAAGTGTTTGACTTCGGGTGGAAATTGAAGAACATGTCGAGATGAGTTTGTTGCCGCAAGAATTATTGAAATCGGATTTAAGACGCGAAAGTTACGGGTATTCGAAGTCTGTCGTAAAATTAATTATGGGGGTTTCCTAAAATAGCAAGTATTTAATGAGGGTTGCTGTTTTGGGAAAGTCAAAGGATGGCATTTATGGGTTGACCGAGTCAACTCGGTGGAGGAGAAGGAGCTCGACGGAGGCCACGGCACGCCGGCGGTGGCTCGCCGTCCGGCCACCCCAGGCGTCGGGGTTGGACCCTTCCGGTGCGCCTCGGCGTCCGGTCCCATTTCCAGCCACCTCTCACGGCGTGGGTCGCCGGAGGTGGGAGGATTTTCCGGCCAAAGTTTGTGAAATTTTGGGGTTTTTGCTCGATCCTATTCCGGCCGATTTGAGCTACAAGAAGTACTGGGCTTTGAAGCCCCCATCACCACGAAGCTACTCATATAGGTATGGTGCTCCAATTCGATTTGTACATGGAGAATTGTTGGATTGAAATTTGTGTGGGATTTCGGTTTTGCATGAAATTGAGCTAGTTAGAGTTTGAATTGATCTTTGGTGTAGTTATGAAAGTTGCTTGTTGGATGATTTTGAGTGGAATAGGCTTTGGTTCGCCGGAGAAATTCAAGGTTGGGTTGCGCAGCCGCCGCCGGCGGTCAACGGTGGTCAACGGTTGACTTTTTGGAGTTTTCGACAAGTTGTATGTCGTTTCACTCGGAATCGCGCCCCGATCGCAGTGGTGAGGTTTGTTTTTCGATTTGAGCATCAAAAATTATAGCGAGGTTTTGTGGTGTGATTATCGGATTTTCGACAATTCGTCGTTATTGAATTATGTGTTTCCGAGAACGGTTGTTTCTCGTGATTTGATTTGAGGTATCGAGTTATGATTTTGAGAAATGGATTTTATAATTATTCAGGGGTTCGTGATCGTTCGTTTGGCGAGAGATTTTCCGCCGGATCACGGGATTAACGCGAACTGCGTTACGCTAGTCTGTGAGTGGACAACTTCTTTTCACTGTTAATCGCGAGTCATTACATACGTTTTACGAGCATGAGCATGCATACGAGATTATGATTTATATGAGCATATGTTATACGTTTATGCCTATACCAGTATATATTACATATGTGCATTTATTTATTACATTAAACATTTGCATCGAACTATTTATGATTTGGTTTACACAGAGTACAGTCTCAGTATATGTTGTTGTATCGATACACTTGCATCTTGGCTGATCCCCGATGGATGCCTACCAGGAGGGGCAGTACCCCGACCTGACCGGCGAGGGGCAGTAATCCCGTGTAATCCCGTAATCCGGCGAGGGGCAGTACCAAAATAAATTTTCAGAAATTTAGTTTAAAAATTCACTTAGACCACGGAGATGGTCATCTCCATGGTCTAAGTGAATTTTAAATTTTTTTTAATTTCCTCCAAAATTAATTTTTCAGAAATTTAGTTTTAAAAAATTCACTTAGACCACGGAGATGACCATCTCCGTGATCTAAGTGAGTTTTTAAATTTTTTAAATTTTTAAAAATAAAATTCACTTAGACCATGGAGATGGTCCATCTCCATGGTCCAGGTGAAATAGTCGTAAAATTAATTTTTAAAAATAATTCGCAAGGAATTTTCCGATCGGTCATTCGAATGAAATAGTCATAAAATATCGATTAATGAATCGTATATATAAACAATTGAATTTAAGATGACGAATAATCTTACGTCTTTAAACTTGTTAAGTATCTACTAATATGTATAACTTAAGTGTTATTAAGTATAGGCTCATTGCATATCGATATTAACGAAATTGAATTTGGACAAAATAACCATTGGATACATTCACCATAAGACAATATATAAACCGAATAATTTTCACAAAATAGTAAGTTCATTAGGGGTTTCATCGGCATAGTCAACCGCAAAACCAAAATTTTTACAAACCGGAAACGTGGATACACGAAAATCCGTAAGTCCTATTTTGGAACCGTCAACACTCACACTCCAAGCATTGTTTACTCTATGGTCTCAACGAAAAGAATATGCATTGGGACATAGTCTAGATGGCCGTTGTCTTAGATGAAATCACGAAATTTTCACTTAGACGACGCAACTGCACGTTTCCGTCGTCTAAGTAAGCACGTAGACGACAAAAAGGCACGTTTGCGTTGTCTAAGTAATCACTTAGACGACGGAAACGTGCAGTTGCGTCGTCTAAGTGAAAATTTCGTGATTTAGGGGTAGGGGCCTTAGGGTTTAGGGTTAAAGTACTTAAACGAAGGAGATGTCTTTTTCCATCGTCTAAGTGTCACCCACACCGCAGAGACCCTAAACCCTAAACCCAAATTAATTGGGCGCCGGCTCTAAAAATTCAAAATTTTCACTTAGACGACGGAGATGGTTTTTTCCGCGGCCTAAGTGAACACTTAGACCACGGAAACTTTCTCCTCGGTCTAGGTAAAATTTTTGAATTTTTGAAATTTCAATTAGACGACGGAGATGTCTTTTTCCGCGGTCTAAGTGAACACTTAGACCGCGGAAACTTTCTCCGCGGTCTAAGTGAAATTTTTGAATTTTTGAACCCACGGTCTAAGTGTCACTTAGACGTACGACTGAAAAAGACATCTCCGTCGTCTAAGTGTTCACTTAGACCGCAGAGAAGTTTCCGCGGTCTAAGTGTCACTTTGACGACGGAGATGTCTTTTTCCGTCGTCTAAGAGTATTTTTCTTGTAGTGTATTTTCTGAAAATTATTCTAATTATATATCGTCTTACGGCGAATGTATCCAACGGTTGTTTTGTCCAAATTCAATTTCGTTAATATCGATATGCAATTAGCATATACTTTTTAACACTTAAGTTATAAAGATTAGTAGATACTTAACAAGTTTAAAGACGTAAGATTATTCGTCATCTCAAATTCAATTGTTTATATATACGATACGTTAATCGATATTTTACGATTATTTCATTCGAATGACAAATCGGCAACTTCCTTGCGAATTATTTTTAAAAATTAATTTTACGCAAATTTCACTTGGACCACAGAGATTAACCATCTCCGTCGTCCAAGTGACCACCTGGACAACGGAAAAAGGCCATCGCCGTCATCCAAGTGACCACCTGGATGACGGAGATGTATGTCTCCGTCGTCTAGGTTGAAGAAGCATGGCGGTCCAATAACCACCGCCTTATTTTTGAGAAAAAGGTTCAAATTTTGACTTAGACGACAGAGAAACCTATCTCTGTCGTGTAACTCAAATTTGAAAAGTTTCCCAAAATTAAGGCGGTTAACTCCCACTCGCCAAATTAATTGGGCGCCGGTTGAAAATTTTGAAACGGTTCACTTAGACGACGAAAATGCCCTTTTCTGTCGTCCAAGTGCACTTAGACGACGGAAAACAGGGCTCCGTGGTCTAAGTGAAACTGTATATAAAGGCAGCAAGGCCCAACCTTTTCCCCATCCCATTCTCAATCAAATCATCCTTCTCCTCTCTCTCTCTCTCTCTCTCTCTGTCTCTCTCTCTCTCAAAAATCCGGCCTCCCTCCTCTGGTGACTAAAAATCCGGCGACTCTCTCTCTCTGGCGACTCTCCACTCCGGCGACTCCCTCCCTCCCTTCGGCGACTCATCTTTTAGGTAATTTTTTAAATTTTTAACATAATTATAATTTAATTAATAAATTAGTAAATTGGTAAATTAATTAATTAGTAAAAATAATATATTAATTAGTAATAATTGGTAATAATAATTAATATTAGTTAGTAAATGCATGATAATTAATTATTGTAAAGGCATGGTAAATAATAATTAATTATTGTAATTAAATATTTTTTAATTAATATTATAATTGGTAATTATTATTGCGTGTAATTATAATTTGTAAATATTGTTGTAATATTGTAAATTTGTAGTAAATATTGTAAATTAGTGAATTATTAAAAATAATAAATTGGTAATTATGGAAATTTTGTAGTAAATTGGTAGTCTTTGATTTAAATTTAGTACATAAGTTTGGTTTATTAAGTGACACTCTTTGGAATAGATGGCGCATCATTTCCTAACTTATCTCCTTAACCCCTCATGATGTGTGGATTTCATCACCGCACACCATAACCTAAGTGAAGTTATGGACACGAGGTTGAAGGCGGAGTTTGCAAAGGACTTGAGGGAGTGTAAATTTTTGAAAGATTGGCTGAATGTCGGACATGGTGTCTAGAAACGGGTTATGACTGGTGACAGGTTTTGGATCTAAGAAAGACTAACACCAATAGAGTATATACCATTGATTTGGTTAGCCTCGTGGTGTTTTGTTGAAATTAGTCCGGCCTCTCGCGTTATCTTTATCCCTAACTGGCCATGTTTTTCAATTGAACCAAGACTGATTGATTGAAAGTTTATACTTTATCGCATGGGTCGCACGTCCATTGAACGACCCAAACACCAAGTTAGTGTACTCTCTTTAAATCTTAGGCGCACTCAATACTTGTAAATAATTATCGTAAATTTTTATATACAATTGTTATGGTAATAATATTTTAACAACTCCTACGTTAAAATGGCCCCGTCGGGAAAGAAAAAGGCCCAAAAGGAGGCTGAAAATGCTCTACTCTGACGCTTGGAAGAGCAAGGCGGTTGGGATTTAGAGGAGGACAACGATGCACCTATTCCGGACCCTTCAACTGGTCCTTCGAGAGCATCCACTAGGAAAATTCTCACTGCCCACCTATCCCGACTGGTGATGACGCCCATTCTGGTCCGACATCCATGTCAGAAAATGCTCAGGCGTCGTTGGCCTCCTTTGAATCTATCCTCTACAGTGCGCGGCGCAAGCACAGGAGGGCTCCGACAGACCCTCAACCCAAAAGGACTCGCGGTCTCATAAAAGGCGGAAAATATGAGAAATTGTTCAAGGCGACCGGCCAAAAGATCCAGTTGCCGTACGAAAAATTCACCGATGGCCCTCCCACATCTCAGCTAGCTAGTCTCTCAGCGCACAGCATCGGGTCAATCCTTCGCAACAGAGTTCGTATGATTGCCCCTACTTGGAAGGAGTTGCCAGATGAAAAGAAGGCGAAAGTGTTTAAAGAACTTTCGGTACGTAATACGTACAATTTTCAATTTATTTTCTAATAACCAATAAAAATCGTAATTTCATAATATATACGATTATAATTTTTCTATTTATTTCTTATAGGAACAATATGAGGTTGATTCTACACCGGAGATGCTTAGACACATCAACCAAACCGCCCATGCCATCTACCGTGATTGGAAGTATAAAATTCATAAGTATTATGACGATATCGGTGTGACGACCCGAACTAGAATCTGTTGTGTATTCGGCACGATTATCGAGATTGAGTTTAGTCGTGGTTTTACGTCGTAAATGTGTTTTGCCGATTAGATTCGCGACTATGTTTTTGGTCGAGAATTTGAGTTGAGTGTCTTCATGGAAATTATTGAGTACGTGATTTCGAGCTCGTGGACGGTTCTGAAAGATTTTTCCGATAACCGAGGAATATTTTATGATTATTTGAAGTTTCGGTTTTCGACTAGTTTATCCGATTGTCTGGAGCTTATCCGAATCATTTCGTATATTCGTTTTGGACCGTCGATTGACCCGAGGCGCGAGTATAAATATCGGAAAAGTCGAGAAATAGTCGAGAATTTCATTTCGGGCATTGACTGAGTTGACTTTCTGTTTTGGGAAATTGTTGACCAGAGAAAGGAACTTTCCCGTTTCGGCTTGCCGTCCGACGACCGACTTTCCGGCCACCTCCGACCTTGTAAAGGGTATCAATAGCTTTCCCTCTTGATTTTATGTCGATTGGTACTTGGTTTGAATGAAATTGATTACGTTTTGTTTGGACCCGAATCGGGTCGATTTTGTGGTTTCCGTCGAAGCTCGTCGGCCGTTTTCCGGCGAGTTTTGGTGGTGGAGGTTAGGGGGGTTAGACTCCCCTTGCCTTGGTGAGTCTTCCCATGTGTTTGTTTGGGCTTGAAGATGAGTTTTCGAGGTGCTCCGATTAGGTCACCGGAGAGTATGGATTCCGAATTGTTTTGGCTTAATTGGACGGGTTCCGGTAGGATTTGAGCTACGGGGTAGAAGAGGAAGTGATTCACCTTGATGAGACCTTGGAATCTGGAGAATCTCGCCGTGGGATTTCACCGTTGACAGCTCGCCGGCGGCGGCAGCGGCGGCGGTCAACGGTGGTCAACGGCGACGCTCCGGTGGAAAAAGTCAACTTTTCAGATTTCGACGTTTTTAATGTCATTTTTCTCGTAATCGCGCCCTGATCATCGTCCAGAGGTTTTTGGGTCGATTTGATTAGCCGATTTTCAGACGAGGTTTTGAGTGGGGATTTCGGGATTTCCGTAATTCATTTTGTACTGCATTTCGTATTTCCGGGAACGGTTGGTTTCTGTGCATCAGTACAGTGTTGTGGATTACGATATTGATTAGTTATTTTTATGAATATATTCAGGAGATCGAGATCGAGATCGGGATCATGATCGTGCTTCAGGCGAGGGAACTTCCGCCGGACCACGAGATTAGCGCGAGTTCGCGCTAGCTGATCTGTGAGTGGACAAGTTTCTATTTTCACTGTTGATTTTGCGAGTTCGTGGATTTATTGATTTCCGTATTTATTTATACGATGATTGTGATATGTGTTATTTTCGGAGGTATGTTGTTATGTGTTATTAGTGATTGGCATTTATTGCATCGATGCTACCAGAGTTGAGAGATTCCTCTGGCCCAGAGTTGAGAGATTCCTCTGAAGCAGGGTTGAGAGATTCCCCTGAGTGCCGTCGGGGTCGAGAGATTCCCCTGGCCTATCACCGTCGGGTTTGAGCGATTCACCCGACGTCGGGCTTGAGAGATTCGCCCGACAACCTCCCTATATATATGTGTGTTGTGTTCCGAACTCGCATTGTTTTATATTGAGTATGTGTATATAACTGGTGAAAGACATACGTTATTTTTGTCCACTCACTCTAACGTTTTTACTTTCCTTTCCCCTGGGCTTTTCGGTTTCCGTGCCCAGTTTGCAGTTCGGACTCTGCTGTTTCATGTCGCGGTTTGGAGGCTAGTGTTCAGAGTTACCTGTACTTTCCAGTAGGTTCTTGTATCGCCTACTGATGTGTATATGTTGTATATATTTTATACTAGAGGTCGCTCTGATATATTCTGAATCTTGTTTGTTCGGATTTTCTCGGATATACATATATATACATAGTACAGTTTGTTTACTGTTGTTGATTATATTGATGTTGAGAAATCCGGATGGGATTGGTGCCCACGGTTTGGCTTTTGTGGCATAGGATGAAGTGTTATTTTCCGGGTGCAGGTTATGGCAATTCCGCGTTAGTAGCGTTACTCTGCCGAAATTTTAATGGTTTTTGTTGGTTCACGTTTTCAGAAAGGGTTTGATTCCGGTTTAGGAAACTAAATCGGGGTTGGATCCTTTCAATCGGCCCCGTGCCTACCCCTGTAGAGCTGCGTGGGGATAGGGAAGATGAGTGGGAGTGGTTGTGTAAACACTTCTAAGGAGAAGAATATAAGGTGATTATTTTTTTTATTTAAATTAAGAGAATTGAATTATTTTTATTTTAGTTACTTATTAATTTTTTAATGATTTATGTTGTCCAACAGAAATTCTCCAACATCAACAAGACCAATCGGGGGAAGAAGGACAACATCATACCTCTAACTCCAAGCAGATGGTCCAAATAGCCAAGGAGCACAGAGATAAGGGCTCCAAACACCCTTATCTGGATGCTAGCGTCAGCGCGTACGTGACGCCTGAGCTCGAGAATGAAGCGAGTCAATACGGCGTAAGTGCTATATATTGATTTTTAATTAGCTAGTTATTATTTATTAAATTTTCGTACAAATTTATAATTATTTAATTTTTATTATTTTTTTCAGACGAGGTTGGTAGAACGGGCGCAGCAAGAATTGGCCAACACACAGCTTGCACACCCGGATTTGCCGTTGGAAGACCTGCCTCCTCTATCGATGGAGAGCCAAATTACAATCGCCGATGAGGTATACGGTCGTCGAACTGACAAGGAGGTTAGGGGGATGGGACGCAAGGCCCAGTGAGATTTGTCTTCCAACTCATCTACGGGATGTTCGGCGAGGAAAAGTACTCAGGCTACGGCCGTCCAAGCAGCCTTTGAAGAGGCTCGACTCGCACGGGAGGAAAATCAATCTATGCGTCAGAGGCTTGATCAGCAAGAAGCGCAGATAGCCCAACTCGTCGCCCTCATGGAAAATCAGGCTCGACAATAGTGTCAACCTCCACCGAACCTATACCCCGACGACGACTACACGGCTGGAGGCGGGGGACTCGACGGCGCATCTGCTCCTCTAACATTTTAGTAGTTTGCATGTATTCTAGCTATATAGTTTATCATATCGTTTTTTCCGATTCTGAACGATTTAATTTCATGTATGTACAAATTTTTATTATTTAAGTAACAATTTATTATTTAAATTAATTTATAAATATTTAATTATTTAAATGAGAATTTAGTATTTTAATTAAATTATTAATATTTTACTTTAAATTAAAACTTTAATTAAAAAAAATAAATAATCACTTAGACTACAGAGAAAGTATTTTCTGTGGTCTAAGTGAACACTTAGACGATGGAAATATGCACCACATCCGCGGTCTAAGTGTTCAATTAGACCATGGAAAATACTTTCTTCGTAGTCTAAGTGAGCACTTAAACCGCGGACTTTTTGCGCAGTCTAAGAGCTCACTTAGACCGCAGAAAAAGTCCGCAGTCTAAGGGATGACTTAGACCACGGATAAAGTATTTTCTATGGTCCAAGTGGAACTCAGACCGCGGAAAAAGTCCATGGTCTAAGTGCTCGCTTAGACCACGGAAAATCCTTTCTCCGTTGTCCAAGTGGGGCTTAAACCGCGGAATTTTTCCGCGGTCTAAGTTCCACTTGGACAGCGCAACCCTCATTTTCCGTTGTCTAAGTACCTGGACGACGGTACTTGGAGGACGTAACCTAGCCCGCGGAAGTGCCGTCGCCTAAGGACTTAGATGACGGAAATGGTCCGCGGTTTAGGTGAGTTTTTCTGGTAGTGTCATTAGAAAGTGGGGTCGAGATTCATTCATTTAAATTAACATTTAAATGTCATTTCCAATAATTTGTTCATTTGTAAAAGTAGTTTTATTTTTCTCCGAAGAAAATAATTATCGGAAGATAACTCTTGCCGAACATTTATTTGTAATTACTTTCTTTTAATTTCACAAGAAATCTTTTGAATGTTTTCAAATCACTACCACATAACTATAGCCGACGACTTAGAGAAAAATAGGCTAACGACTTTTGTTGTCATCGGGTATAGTACATTACAGCCGACGACAAAAAAAAAACAGTCGTCGGTCTTTGTCAAGGGATAGTCTTCGACGATTTTTTTAAATATAGCCAACGACATTATTAAGTTGTAGGCTATAGTGCTTTATTACAGATCAGAGCAACAACTCAATCATTCAAAAAAAATCGGTGAGAAAAATACAAAACGCTCTCAAATCGTTGGGTGTTGTCTGAAACTGTCCAAAATGAGTTCGTGAAGCTATATCCCGCTACATATATATAGGTACGTATATGTGCGCGCGCGCGCGTTGATATTGTTGATTTTGAGTTGAGTTGAGTTGAGGTTATTTTGAGTTGAATTCAATGAATATATATATATATCATTATATGTTAATTGTTGATATATAGTATGCGTGCGTGCGTGTGTGTGTGTGTGTGTGTGTGTGTGGGTGTGTGTGTGTGTGTGTGTGTGTGTGTGTGTGTGTGTGTGTGTGTGTGTGTGTGTGTGTGTGTGTGTGTGTTAATGTATAATTAATTAGTAGAAGAATTAATGTATTTTGTAGTTTAAAGATCGATATATATAGATATAATGATGAATTTTTAATTTGTGCATATGTGTGTGTATATATATATCCAGTTGGAATTTTTAGGATAGATAATTAAGAGTTGGATTTGCCTTCCAAAATGGGATCGAAGATATGGCATTGAAATGTGGAGTTTTTTGGAATATGTAAAGGCTAATGCTAATGGGAATACAATTCATTATTTCCCATGTACGAAATATCAGTGTCGCAGCGATTTCTATCGTTTTTCCATTGATATAGTATAAGAGCACCTGAAGAAAATGAGTTTTAGGATAAGTACACATGTTGGATTTATCATGGTGAAACATCATCAGTGGGTCAGCATGATCATGAGAAATTTTCTGAGAAGGTCAGTACATCCAATGATTCAACAACAATGTTGATCAATGATGTGTTTCACTACCACATTTGTAACCATTACCGGCGAAACGAAAACTAAGGCCGACGATTTAAAAAATCGTCGGCAATAAATTTTCATTATTGCCGGCGATTTTAATTAAGTCGCCGGCAATAGTTTTTTTTTTGGTTATTTCCGACGCATTATTTCCGGCGATTTGGGGCAAAAATCGTCGGCAATAATAAAAATTATTGCCGACGATGTTTTAAATCGTCGGCCTTAGTTTTCGTTTCGCTGGTAATGGTTAAAATTGTGGTAGTGTTTCTTTATAAAAGCGGTGCATTTGCTTGAGCACAAGATATCCCTCCCGCTGTTGAAGGTTTCCCTCTTATTGAGGTGGTCCAACAATTACCTAGAGTTGTTAACACTACCGGTGTTGACAAGTACAACAAGCTGATTGTCTTTCAACAGACCCCTTTTTACAACGGGTGTAATAAAATTATTCTTGAAAGTGTCATGGGAGTAATGAAGGTTAAACTATACCGGACCGGTGAGGGGCAGTTTCAAAAATTCTCGGTTATCGGAAACTTCAAATAATCATAAAATATTCCTCGGTTATCGGAAAAATCTTTCGGAACCGCCCACGAGCTCGAAATGAAGTACTCAACAATTTCCATGAAAACACTCAACTCAAATTCTCTACCGAAAACATAGTCGCGAATCGAATCGGCAAAACACATTTACGACGTAAAACCACGACTAAACTCAATCTCGATAATCGTGCCGAATACACAACAGATTCTGGTTCGCGTCGTCACACCGATATCGTCATAATACTTATGAATTTTATACTTCCAATCACGGTAGATGGCATTGGCGGTTTGGTTGATGTGTCTAAGCATCTCCGGTGTAGAATCAACCTCATATTGTTCCTATAAGAAATAAATAGAAAAATTATAATCGTATATATTATGAAATTACGATTTTTATTGGTTATTAGAAAATAAATTGAAAATTGTACGTATTACGTACCGAAAGTTCTTTAAACACTTTCGCCTTCTTTTCATCTGGCAACTCCTTCCAAGTAGGGGCAATCATACGAACTCTGTTGCGAAGGATTGACCCGATGCTGTGCGCTGAGAGACTAGCTAGCTGAGATGTGGGAGGGCCATCGGTGAATTTGTCGTACGGCAACTGGATCTTTTGGCCGGTCGCCTTGAACAATTTCTCATATTTTCCGCCTTTTATGAGACTGCGAGTCCTTTTGGGTTGAGGGTCTGTCGGAGCCCTCCTGTGCTTGCGCCGCGCACTTTAGAGGATAGATTCAAATGAGGCCAACGACGCCTGAGCATTTTCTGACATGGATGTCGGACCAGAATGGGCGTCATCACCAGTCGGGATAGGTGGGCAGTGAGAATTTTCCCAGTGGATGCTCTCGAAGGACCAGTTGAAGGGTCCGGAATAGGTGCATCGTTGTCCTCCTCTAAATCCCAACCGCCTTGCTCTTCCAAGCGTCAGAGTAGAGCATTTTTAGCCTCCTTTTGGGCCTTTTTCTTTCCCGACGGGGCCATTTTAACGTAGGAGTTGTTAAAATATTATTACCATAACAATTGTATATAAAAATTTACGATAATTATTTACAAGTATTGAGTGCGCCTAAGATTTAAAGAGAGTACACTAACTTGGTGTTTGGGTCGTTCAATGGACGTGCGACCCATGCGATAAAGTATAAACTTTCAATCAATCAGTCTTGGTTCAATTGAAAAACATGGCCAGTTAGGGATAGAGATAACGCGAGAGGCCGGACTAATTTCAACAAAACACCCTGAGGCTAACCAAATCAATGGTATATACTCTATTGGTGTTAGTTTTTCTTAGATCCAGAACCTGTCACCAGTCATAACCCGTTTCTAGACACCATGTCCGACATTCAGCCAATCTTTCAAAAATGTACACTCCCTCAAGTCCTTTGCAAACTCCGCCATCAACCTCGTGTCCATAACTTCACTTAGGTTATGGTGTGCGGTGATGAAATCCACACATCATGAGGGGTTAAGGAGATAAGTTAGGAAATGATGCGCCATCTATTCCAAAGAGTGTCACTTAATAAACCAAACTTATGTACTAAATTTAAATCAAAGACTACGGAATTGGTTGTTCTGAATGTACTCGAAAAAAGAACTAGATTATGTAATAATAAGATTAAAAAAGAGTATTTACCAAAAATATATGATCCTTTGTTAAATGGATCCTATCGCGGACGAATCAAAAAACTGTTTTCACTCTCAATTAAAATTAAAAACGAAATTTCTAAAAAAAATTATATAGAAAAGTTTTGTATAAATAAGATTCATAGTATCCTTCTTATTATTAATCGCCTAGAATTTGAACAGAAACGAAATCCATTTGATCAAAAAACATTCAAAATTTCCATAATTACCAATTTATTATTTTTAATAATTCACTAATTTACCATATTTACTACAAATTTACAATATTACAACAATATTTACAAATTATAATTACACGCAATAATAATTACCAATTATAATATTAATTAAAAAAATATTTAATTACAATAATTAATTATTATTTACCATGCCTTTACAATAATTAATTATCATGCATTTACTAACTAATATTAATTATTATTACCAATTATTACTAATTAATATATTATTTTTACTAATTAATTAATTTACCAATTTACTAATTTATTAATTAAATTATAATTATGTTAAAAATTTAAAAAATTACCTAAAAGATGAGTCGCCGAAGGGAGGGAGGGAGTCGCCGGAGTGGAGAGTCGCCAGAGAGAGAGAGTCGCCGGATTTTTAGTCACCAGAGGAGGGAGGCCGGATTTTTGAGAGAGAGAGAGAGAGAGAGAGAGAGAGAGAGAGAGAGAGAGAGAGAGAGAGAGAGAGAGAGAGGAGAAGGATGATTTGATTGAGAATGGGATGGAGAAAAGGCTGGGCCTTGCTGCCTTTATATACAGTTTCACTTAGACCACGGAGCCCTGTTTTCCGTCGTCTAAGTGCACTTGGACGACAGAAAAGGGCATTTTCATCGTCTAAGTGAACCGTTTCCAAATTTTCAACCGGCGCCCAATTAATTTGGCGAGTGGGAGTTAACCGCCTTAATTTTGGGAAACTTTTCAAATTTGAGTTATACGACAGAGATAGGTTTCTCTGTCGTCTAAGTCAAAATTTGAACCTTTTTCCCAAAAATAAGGCGGTGGTTATTGGACCGCCATGCTTCTTCAACCTAGACGACGGAGACATACATCTCCGTCGTCCAGGTGGTCACTTGGACGACGGCGATGGCCTTTTTCCGTTGTCTAGGTGGTCACTTGGACGACGGAGATGGTTAATCTCCGTGGTCCAAGTGAAATTTGCGTAAAATTAATTTTTAAAAATAATTCGCAAGGAAGTTGCCGATTTGTCATTCGAATGAAATAATCGTAAAATATCGATTAACGCATCGTATATATAAACAATTGAATTTGAGATGACGAATAATCTTACGTCTTTAAACTTGTTAAGTATCTACTAATCTTTATAACTTAAGTGTTATAAAGTATATGCTAATTGCATATCGATATTAACGAAATTGAATTTGGACAAAATAACCGTTAGATACATTCGCCGTAAGACAATATATAATTAGAATAATTTTTCAGAAAATACACTACAAGAAAAATACTCTTAGACGACGGAAAAAGACATCTCCGTCGTCAAAGTGACACTAAGACGGCGGAAACTTCTCCGCGGTCTAAGTGACACTTAGACCGTGGGTTCAAAAATTCAAAAATTTCACTTAGACCGCGGAGAACGTTTCCGCGGTCTAAGTGTTCACTTAGACCGCGGAAAAAGACATCTCCGTCGTCTAAGTGAAATTTCAAAAATTCAAAAATTTTACCTAGACCGAGGAGAAAGTTTCCGTGGTCTAAGTGTTCACTTAGACCGCGGAAAAAACCATCTCCGTTGTCTAAGTGAAAATTTTGAATTTTTAGAGCCGGCGCCCAATTAATTTGGGTTTAGGGTTTAGGGTCTCTGCGGTGTGGGTGACACTTAGACGACGGAAAAAGACATCTCCTTCGTTTAAGTACTTTAACCCTAAACCCTAAGGCCCCTACCCCTAAATCACGAAATTTTCACTTAGACGACGCAACTGCACGTTTCCGTCGTCTAAGTGATTACTTAGACAACGCAAACGTGCCTTTTTGTCGTCTAAGTGCTTACTTAGACGACGGAAACGTGCAGTTGCGTCGTCTAAGTGAAAATTTCGTGATTTCATCTAAGACAACGGCCATCTAGACTATGTCCCAATGCATATTGTTTTCGTTGAGATCATAGAGTAAACAATGCTTGGAGTGTGAGTGTTGACGGTTCCAAAATAGGACTTACGGATTTTCGTGTATCCACGTTTCCGGTTTGTAAAAATTTTGGTTTTGCTGTTGACTATGCCGATGAAACCCCTAATGAACTTACTATTTTGTGAAAATTATTCGGTTTATATATTGTCTTATGGTGAATGTATCCAATGGTTATTTTGTCCAAATTCAATTTCGTTAATATCGATATGCAATGAGCCTATACTTAATAACACTTAAGTTATACATATTAGTAGATACTTAACAAGTTTAAAGACGTAAGATTATTCGTCATCTTAAATTCAATTGTTTATATATACGATTCATTAATCGATATTTTATGACTATTTCATTCGAATGACCGATCGGAAACTTCCTTGCGAATTATTTTTAAAAATTAATTTTACGACTATTTCACCTGGACCATGGAGATGGACCATCTCCATGGTCTAAGTGAATTTTATTTTTAAAAATTTAAAAAATTTAAAAACTCACTTAGATCACGGAGATGGTCATCTCCGTGGTCTAAGTGAATTTTTTAAAACTAAATTTCAGAAAAATTAATTTTGGAGGAAATTAAAAAAATTTTAAAATTCACTTAGACCATGGAGATGACCATCTCCATGGTCTAAGTGAATTTTTAAACTAAATTTCTGAAAATTTATTTTGGAGAAAATTGAAAAATTTTAAAAATTTTCACTTAGACCACGGAGATGACCATCTCCGTGGTCTAAGTGAATTTTTTTCAAACTAAATTTCTGAAAAATTTATTTTGGAGAAAATTGAAAAATGCCGCCAATTATTTTCACTTAGACGACGTAAAATAAGAAATTACGTCGTCTAAGTGAAAATAATTGGCGGCATTTTTTTCCCACTAAACTTTTGGCAAAAATTTAAAACACTTAGACGACGGAGAAAGTGTATTTCCGTCGTCTAAGTGAAAATAATTGGCGACATTTTTTTAAAATTTAAAGCACTTAGACGACGGAAATACACTTTCTCCGTCGTCTAAGTGTTTTAAAACCCTTTAAATTCATCATTTTCTCAATCTCTCTTCATTTTTTCCTCTCTCAATCCACTCTCCCTCTCCCTCTCTCCCGCACAATCAAACCACCCACCATATATCATCACCACCACCATCATCATCACCACCACCACCGTTGCCGCCATCACCGACATCACCACCGTCGCTGCCACCACCACACACCACCACCACCACCTACAACGTCGCCTCCACCACCACCACACACCACTAGCTACCGCCTACATTGTCGCCTCCACCACCGGCCTCCACATTCCGGCCACCACCACCGGCGCCGCCGCCACCACCACCACCACCGCCTATAATTAGTTTAGTTTTAGGTTAATTTAGTTTATTTAGGATAGATTAATTTATTTTATTATATTAGGAATTTTGTATTTAAATCCATAATAATTTAAATTATTTATTCATTACGAATTTTATACGTATTCACCACCAGAAGAATTACTATACCCGACGATGAGGTGTCGTCGGACTGTTCCTCTTTATCGTCGGGTATAGAGGCATCGTCGGTTATAGTCTCGTCGGTAATGCACCGTCGGTGATACTATAACCGACGATGAATTAGGTTTTTCGTTGGAAAAAAAGAGACTAAAGGCAACGAGAAATTATCGTCAGGCATAGTTTGAAACTATAACCGACGACGTCATCGTCGGTTATAGTTTTCTCCATGGTCAAAATGGTTGATCGTGTTGAAAACTATAGCCAACGATGTTGACATATATCGTCAGTTATAGTTATTAATAATTAAATGTTTTTTGCAGGTTCTGGGTTTTATCCCAAAACCTGCATTCCCAAAAAATCACAAATATTGTTCAAATTGAAAATCAACAACCATTGAAACTATAGTAGTAAATAAATAAAAAAACCGAAATCGTTCAAATCTGTATACATATGCGTACGTAGTAAATAATTAAAATTAAAAACCGACAATTGTTCAAATATACGGGTGTCCTAATTCTATGTGATCAAACGGATTGTCATCAGTTGGTTGGTCCTGGTCTGGCTGAGGTTGCGGCTGAGGCTGAGGCTGAGGCTGAGGCTGAGGCTGTGGCTGTGGCGCACCGAAAATAGGCGGGGGAGCTATCTGGATTCCAGATGCCTGCAACTATGCATAGCAGTGCTGCATCCATGTCCCCATCTGCTGCTGCTGTTCGGCCAACCGATTCTGCTTTGGGCTCGCGCCTGCTCCATCTCCTCCATCTGACGCCGTTGAGCTTCCATCTCAATTGCTTGCCGTTGAAGCTGGTCCTGTAGCTCATTAGTCTTGGAAGATGATGATGATCCCGATCCGCGAGAGAATTCAGGGGTGTTCTTCAGTAGCCCTTGACCACACTTTCCGGAACCCCTGCAGTAGAATGTGTTCTTCCCTGGAGGGATCGCAGTTGACATGATCTTGGCCCTGACGATCGAATAAGATCAATCAATCTGATCAATCGGGAGTTCCGCATCGGGGGTGTTGGGATAGAGCTCTCTCGCCACTTGAGTCAACACCTCCGGAATCGCCTCCTGAATTCTCGCCTAATTGACAAAGAACAATAAAATATTAATTAAAAAAACAATCTAAAGAAATTAGAAATAAGTTTATTTTGTTATAAGGACATTTACAATATATTTGGGGGACTGCGGATACGCGTGCTGCATCGTATAGACAAGGGGATCCTCTTCTGGGCGGTTGGCCGCCTCCTCGATCCAACCCGAGTATGATCTAGAACCGGCATGATGTTTTTTGGTATTTTTGGCCCGGTTCCTTGTGTTGACTTCAGAAAGAGCCTACTCGATTAATTCAACATCAAAAAAATATTAGCCAAATAATTTGAGGGAAGTACGATAAAACAAAAATTTTATCGATCGAATGTTGCGTACCTTCAATTTCGGGTTGTTGAAGTGAACCACAAGCCATCGCCACTCGTACTCCCTATAACGAAACTTGCTAGGGGTACCCGAACGATCGTCGCCGTACTTTTTCCAATGCTTCTTCAGCTCGCCCTTCCACTCCTTGTACCTATATATATTAATAAAATCAATCGTTAGTAACTTACAACATTGTATGAACATAATCAAAAGAAACCAAAAAATTGAAACTAATGCCGGTCTGCAAACCTGCTCCCATGCACTTCATCCGCCCACGTGGGTCTAATGTCTACATCCACGCGGAACCACCTCTGCAATGCATATATATATATATATCAATAATTTAAAAAATTTATTTAGAAAATTTACATAATGAATATACAATTCAACTTACCGACAACGCATTATTCAGCTCATATTTGACGGATTGCGGCACTGAATTCCAATCTGGCCACAACATTGGGACTTTATCCCGTATGAGGCTGCTCGCCATCCCCGCGTACTTTCGAGTGACCTTTCCCTCGATCACCTGCCCTCTATCCCCGGTCGGAATCATAACTTGGCCACCACCGCTAGCCTGAATGGCGTCGTCCAGTAACTTGCCGACGACGGGGCCTCTAGTTCTCTTTGGTTTGTCACCGGACACGATCTCGCCTATCACATATATATGTAGACGATTTTTAAAACATCAACACCTAATTGAATTTAAATATTACTAAGTAAAAAGATATCACTAATTAATATTTACCTGATTCGTCGGTGCGTTGTCCCGGAATCCTCACACTCCAGAGAGGTTCCGGGAAGGGTACATACGCATATGCCTGGTCCGGGGTAATGAACCCTAGCTGTCCCGGAACAGGCATCCCGTTGGAATCGACGAGAGGTATCTTCGGGATTTCCAACGGTAAGAATAAGGTAGACGGCGGGCATAGTCGCATCCTCGCCGAGGACTGAGTCGATCCACCAGCCTCCTCGGAAGAATGAGGAGCTGTCTGGTGGATGGAGGGGGAAGGGTCCTCGCGATGAATCTCCGGCATTCGGGCCGAAGATTGAGTCGCACTATCCGTTGAAGGCGTGCGACTGACCTCATGAAGCCTCCTCGCGCCTGAGGATCGAGCAGGCTCGAGCTGCTGCTGCTGAGGTTGTCCCTTGCCCAGTAGTACACGGTGTCGAGAGATCTGCGGAAGACTGTAAGTGTTGCCGACGCTGGTGGATCTTGATGCAGACCGACTTCCAGTGCCCTCATCCCCACGTCCTGATCTCCCACTCCCCCTCGACCTCCCCCTCGAGTTCGACCCCCCTCGGGAAACACCGCAATTTAACAAATTCATCGTTGCTAAAATTAACAATTAAAATTAAAATCCTTCCACGTACTGACATAAAATTTCCATTAATTATATATATCACCTAATTTCATTATATATTAATTCCTTCATATATAATTTCACTAAATTACAAAAATTCAAAATAATTCCAATTAATCCACAAATTCCACGCCCAAAAATGAGCACACAAAAAATCAATAATATCTAATAATATCCAATAATTAATTAAGCTCATCTATATATATAA
Source organism: Geum urbanum (assembly GCA_946800695.1). Taxonomy (NCBI): domain Eukaryota; kingdom Viridiplantae; phylum Streptophyta; class Magnoliopsida; order Rosales; family Rosaceae; genus Geum; species Geum urbanum. The sequence continues at coordinate 67,329,141 of OX326998.1, read as the reverse complement.
TCCAATAATTCTAATTAAAATTCCAAAAAATCAAAATAATTCCCAATATAATCCAATAATTCCAACAATCCAAAAAATCAACACTAAAAAATATATTCAATAATATCCAATCACTACAAGAAAACATCACTTAGACCACGGAAACGTAATTGTTCCGTGGTCCAAGTGACACTTGGACGACGGAAAAGACTCTGTGGTCCAAGTACCACCTGGACGACGGAGAATACAATCTCCGTCGTTCAGGTGATCACTTGGACCTCGGAGTCTTTTCCGTTCTCCAGGTGATCACCTGGACGACGGAGACGGTATTCTCCGTCGTCCAGGTGACCACCTGGACCTCGGTGTATTCTCCGAGGTCCAGGTGGTCACCTGGATGACGGAGATTGCATTTTCCGTTGTCCAGGGGATAACCTGGACCTCGGAGTCTTCTCCGTTGTCCAGGTGATCACCTGGACAACGGACCGACACACCGTCGTCCGAGTACGAGTACGTAACGTACTTCCACTTAGACGACGTACCGACACCTCCGTCGTCTAAGTGAAACATTATATATATAAGCCCGATGCCAAACACAGAATTTCCATTTGAAGAAGAATGGAAGGACATCGAAGGGACAAGGCCGGAGAAGGGAGCTAGCTAGAAGGCCGATCGCGAGAAGAATCAGGATCCGGATCGATAAGGGATCTCCGCTGACCAGCTAGCTAGCTTAATTAACGTACAGATATCGAGAAGGCCAACAGGTACGTACGCAGTTAAAATTTGCTTAATTAATTAATATATATTTAGTGAAAACGTACGTACATACATGCAATAATGTTAGCTATATATATATATGTACAGATCGATTAAATTACGTACGTACGTAATTGATGGATCGATGTAGATCGAGTACGTATAATTAAGCGTAAATTAATGGACTAATATATATATATATATATGTAATATATAATTAATTAATTATAATATTTTGTAGCAGTATGGACAAGAGTTGGATGAAGTTGAAGAATAGATGTGATGTCCGGTATATGGATGGAATTAGCGAATTTTTGTATTTTGCGATAGAACATGGTCAGGGAAAGAAACGTTTCAGGTGTCCGTGTCAGAAATGTCTTAATTGTCAGTATGCGGAGGTTAATGTTATGGTTCAACACCTGTACGAAAATGGTATGATGTGGAGTTACACTATATGGAGCGAGCATGGTGAAGCAGTAGAGTTCAGCGCAGCAGACTTCAGCTCAGGGTACAGTTACCATGGTGCCTCATCCAGCGGCAGTGGTGCCGGACCCCCAGATTGCAACCCAACTGCAGATTTGGTCCATGATGCGTTTCCGGGATGTAGTCATGGTGGAAACCAACACCAAGACGGAGGTTACAGTACCACTAATGAGCATGATGACACATTCCCCGCAGCTAGCTTGGCCACTGACACCAGGGAGATGGAAAAGTACAACCGGATGCTACTTGAAGCGCAGACCCCGGTGTTCCCTGGATGTCGAGAGAATGTGTTGCAATATGTGATGGAGCAAATGAAGATAAAAGTGAAGCACAAAATGTCAGTGAGTGCTTTTGACGAAATTCAGGAGCAAATATGTAAGTTGCTTCCTAATGATCACAATCTTCCTAAATCTCATTATAAGGTTAGAAATATCTTGAGCAGCCTCGGCCTAAAGTACAGGATAATTGACGCATGTCCGAATGATTGTGTGCTATTTTACAAAGAGTATAAAGAGTTGGACTATTGTTCCGTATGTGGCCAGTGCAGATTCCAGTTGAATAGGAAGAGTTCGAAAAAGAGAATTCCTGTGAAAGTTGTTCGATATTTTCCCTTGATTCCCAGATTGCAGCGCCTGTACATGTCGCTACACACAGCAGAGGCGATGCGATGGTACGCAGAAAAGCGAATAGATGACGATGTCCTGCGACACGCCGCGGATGGGGAGGGTTTCAAACATTTCGACAGAGAATTTGGAGACTTTGCTTCAGAGGTTAGAAATGTTAGACTCGGCCTATCTACAGACGGATTCAATCCTTGGGGAAGTAATAGCTCCGCCGTCAGCACTTGGCTAGTTATTCTGATGCCGTACAACTTGCCTCCGTGGATGTGCATGAACAAGGAATTTAATTTCCTTACCGTACTAATTCCAGGTCCTAAATCTCCATCGAAGTGCTTAGATGTCTACCTCAGACCTTTGATCGACGAGCTGAAACTGTTGTGGGAAAATGGAGTCCCAACTTATGACAAATTCACTGACACGAAGTTCACGATGAGGGCTGCCGTAATGTGGACGATCAGCGATTTTCCAGCTTATGGGATGTTGGCATCCTGCAGGACAAAAGGATATAATGGATGTCATATATGTTTGGACGACGTGAACTCTAGTTGGCACGCGGGGAAGGTGTGTTACTTGGGTCACCGTAGATGGCTTCCTCACGACCACCCGTGGCGACAGGATGAAGCTCATTTCGACGGTACGGTAGAGAACAATCCTAAACCCCGTAGTTGGTCGGGCGAAGAGATTTTAGAGAGGTTGAGCTATTTCGACTTTGGTGTGTTGAGCAATGACGCGGATGTAAAGAAATGCAATCCAATTCCTCCACATGATCTGAGCTATTGGGATCACAAGAGTATATTCTTTGAACTCCCTTACTGGTCGAAGTTGAAGCTGAGGAACAACTTGGACGCGATGCACATAGAAAAGAATGTGTGCGACAGCGTGGTGGGAACAATTCTCGGTATTAAGTTCAAGACTAAAGATACTCCCAAAGCGCGGAAAGATTTGGAATCAATGAATCTACGTCGTCCCTTGTGGTTGAGGAGGGATAGGAAAGGAGTGTACAACAAGATGCCAGATGCACATTACACAGTGACGCCGATGCTTAGACGTTCTGTATTTCACTGGTTTAAGGGCGTTCATTATCCGGCTACGTATGCAGCTACTATAACTGGAGCAGTGGACGAGGTGCAACACAAGTTTGTTGGTCTAAAGACACATGACTATCACGTTATGCTGCAACGTCTGATTCCAGTGGTAATTCGACCATACTTGCCTCGGGACGTCGTAGAACCAATAATGACATTGTGCAGGTGGTGGCAGAGGTTATGCGCCATAGAATTAAAGAAGTCAGATGTGGTGGAATTGCAACAACAAATTGTGCACATCATTTGCAAACTAGAGAGGATTTTTCCCCCTGCTTTCTTTGACATCATGATTCACTTAATGATCCACCTGCCCGAGCAGGTGCTCATTTCTGGTCCGGTCCAGTACATTTGGATGTATCCTCAAGAAAGGTACGTACAACTACTTAATTAATTTGTTCCACTGGAGATTATATATATACTAGCTAGCTATATGTACTTATTCTTATTGTATGTTTGATTTTGTAGACAGCTTGGACAGTATAAGTCATTTGTCAAAAACAGGTCGGCCCCGGATGGCTCCATAGCAGAGACATACCTAATGCATGAGTGTGTTACTTACTGCAATAGGTACCTCAAAGATCCACCACCTCCCACTGCCTCCGAGAGCAGTGTCCGCATCAATCTTTCTGTCGTCACCAATGTCGTCCGACCGTTTAGAGGAGTATTAAAGGAATCGTTAACACGAGAAGAACTTATTGAGGCACATTGGGTAGTATTGCGAGACTGTGACGAAGTTGAGCCGTACATGATGTCATACAGGGAGAGGCTTCAAGCGTTAAATCAAAACAAGAGTTCGGCATGGATTGAGAAAATGGTTAAGAAGAAGTTTCCCGATTATTTCTTCCAATGGGTACGTACGTACGTCTCGGGATTAATTATTTAAATACATATCGATCATGTTTGTAGAAAGTAAACCCTTATATTAATTCGCCCTTTTTCGCAGATGAATCCCGGAGGGTGATGGTCATGGCCAAAGCACTTGCTAGCAGGGAAGCCGGTTAAACACTATATTTATCCCGGATGTTTTGTGAACGGTGTAAAGTTCCATTCATTGGCCCGAGACGAAGGAAGAAGAACACAAAACAGTGTGGTCGCAGTTGGGAAAGACAATGATCTATATTACGGGGCTATTGTATATGTGGTTCAGCTATGTTACGGGAATGATGTCAACGTTTTCCTATTCAAGTGCAGATGGTTCAAGCGTACAAAGGAAGACCTGGGACTATTATCAGTCGATACAAACTCTAGCTGGTATGAGGATGAGCCTTTCGCTCTCGCCACCTTAGTTCGGCAGGTGTTCTATCTCGACGATCCGAAAGCCGGTGAATGGTGGAAAATAGTGAACCATATCTCTCACCGAGGAATACAGAATACAGAGAAAATTGAAGGGACACCAGCGACGACTGAAGATGCTGCTGAACCAGAAAGAGACATTCCTACCTATCAAGAGCCTAATATTTCTGTCATCCGCTCCGATATAATGGACCTGGTTCAAGATGGTGAACGGTTACCCATGCCTGATGGTTGTACAGATCTAACTGAAGATGAGATTATCAATGAGGTAGATGAAGAAGACGAGCAGGAAAAGGACGCGGACGACGACTCAGGTTATTCGTCGGACGATGTTGAGTACGATGACGAGGATGAGCCGTCGTCTAACGGGGATGAGGACGATGATGATTATGACGAAAAGTACGGTCATACGACGAGAGAGATTAATTGGTAATTAATTATTGTAATTATTGTAATATATATATGATCGATGCAGGTTTATTTACGGTAATTAATTAATCTGAATTATATATATATCTTGGACAACGGAGAAATTAATTGCAGGTTGTCGCCTTTGGGTATTTTTGCTATCTCCCTAAATCCTCGACCCTAAATCTAGCAAATCACCCCGCCATTTTCACCTTTGGCGCCACACCAAATCTCAATCTCATATAAAACCCTAAATCCTGCACCCTCTAAATCTAGCAGATCGATCGGATCGATCGATCAAATTTTTAATTATATTTTTGAATCAGAATAATTGAACGGACACACAAATAATCGGGGACGACCTAAACCGTAAACCCTAAGGCCCTAACCCCTGAATTCGAGGTTTAGAACTTGGACGACGGAGAATGGTCATTATCCGTCGTCCAGGTACAAACTAGGACGACGGATATGGTAATTCTCCGTCGTCCAAGTTCACAAACCCTAAACCCTAAACAGTAAGGCCCTAACCCCTGAATTCAAGGTCTATACACCTGGACGACGGAGAAAGTCATTCTCCGTCGTCCAGGTTATCACCTGGACGATGGATAACTTCATATCCGTCGTCCAGGTTAGAACCTGGACGACGGAAACGCTCATATCGTTTCCGTCGTCCAGCTGCAGATATAGTAATTTTTTCTAAGACAACGACCATCTAGACCTTCTTCCAATGCATATTCTTTTCATCAAGACTTTAGAGTAAACAATTCTTGGTGTGTGAGCTTCGACGGTTCGAAAATCGGAGTTGCGAAATGCCTTGTATCCACCTTTCTGGTTTGTGAAATTATCGGTTTTGCGGTTGACTGTGCCGATCAAACCCTTCCTGAACTTATTATTTTATGGTCCTTTGAAGACAATTATATATTATGTTACGACGAACATATCCAACGGTTGTTTTGTCCAAATTCAATTTCGTTAATACTCTGCTGCAAATGAGCCTCTACTCATGAACACTTAAGTCGTAAGGATTAGTCGATACTTAACAACTTTCAAAACGAAAAATTATTCGTCGGTTCAAATTTAATTGTTCATATATACGATGTGTTCATCGATATTGGACGACTATTTCACTCGAATGACAAATCGCTAAATTCCTAGCGAATTATTTTTTAAAGTTTTTTTAACGTAATTTGAACCTGGACGACGGAGATGGCCCTTCTCCGTCGTCCAGGTGCAAATTACCATGGCGGTTCGAATTTTTTTTTATTTTTATTTTTTCCATGTAATTTTCACTTGGACGACGGAGATGGTCATTCTCCGTCGTCCAAGTCCAAAATTATGGCGGTTCAATTTACCGCTTCCGTTTTTGGGACCGCTTGAATTTTCACTTAGACGACGGAGAATTAATTCTCCGTCGTCTAAGTCCAAAATTATGGCGGTTCACAACGTCCCGCCGATTAATTGGCGCCGCTTGAAATTTTTTGAAACCGCCACTTAGACGACGGAAAACACTATTTCCGTCGTCTAAGTGAACTTAGACGACGGAGAATAGTGCTCCGTCGTCTAAGTGCAACTCTATAAATAGAGTTGCACCCCCTCTCATTTTCTCATCATTCCATCTCCTCCGGCGATCCTCCTCCGGTGACGCTCCGACGACAATTTTTCCGGCGTGGTTCCTCCTCCCCAACGACTCAACACCGCCTATATTCCCGATTACTCCGGTGAGGTAAATTTCTATTTTTTTCCTTATTAAAATTATTTTCATTTAATTAATAAAATTCTAAATATAATTTATTAATTAGTTTTAAATATTTCATTATTGTAATTATAATAATGAAAAAGTGGTTAATTATTGTAATTAATAATTATTTAAATGCATAATTGTAATTAGTTGATAATTATTTAAATGAATAAATTTATTATTGTAATTATTTATTATTAGTTGATAAATGAATAAATTTATTATTGTAATTAGTTCATAATTAATTAGTTGATAAATATATAATAATTTATTATTGTTATTATTTATTGTTTTACTTAATTGTTAGTTACGTGTGTTTTCTAGTAAATTGCATGGTAGTACGTATTCGATTTAAATTTAGTACATAGGCTTGGTTTATTAAGTCTCACTCTTTGGAATAGATAGCGCCTCTTTTCCTAGCTTATCTCCTTAACCCCTCGTGATGTGTGGATTTCATCACCGCACACCATAACCTAAGTGAAGTTATGGACACGAGGTTGAGGGCGGAGTTTGCAAAGGACTTGAGGGAGTGTAAATTTTTGAAAAATTGGCCGAATGTCGGACATGGTGTCTAGAAACGGGTTATGACTGATGACAAGATTTGGACTAAGAAAGACTTTTGTCGAAATTAGTCCTGCCTATCGCGCTATCTATATCCCTAACTGGTCATGTTTTTCGATTTAATCAAGGCAGATTAATTGAAAATTTACACTTTATCGCGCGGGTCGCACGTCCATTGAACGACCGAAAAAGCCAAGCTAGTGTACTCTATTTAAATCTTAAACGTACTTAATTAGCGTAAATTTTTAAGTTGTAAATATTATGGTAAGTAGGTATTTTAACACCGTACTCTTAGGTTTAAATGGCTCCGCCAAAGACGACATCCGGCAAGAAGAAAGCCCAACTGGAGGCAGAAGATGAGATGCTCCGAATGTTGGCGGCCCAAGTCGGTTGGGTTCAACAGGAGGGCAACGACGCTCTCAATCCGGACGGATCATCTGGTCCGTCTGTAGCGCCCTCTGAGGAAATTCCCGCTCCCCCATTCATCTCGAGCGGTGATGACGTCGACCCCTTCCAATCTCCGACGCCCGGTACCGGTTCAACGGGAAGTACTCAGGCGTCCTCGACCGCCGAATCAATCATGTACAGCTCCCGCCGTAGGCAAAGGAGGGCCCCCACTGACCCGGAACCGAAAAGGACTCGGGGTCTCGTTAAAGGGGGCAAAGCGGAGCGTATTTGCAAGGCGACCGGGAAAAAGATCGACTTGCCGTACGGCGAATTCACCGGTGCCCTCCCACAGCTCAGCTAGCAAGTCTCTCGGCGCATGGGATAGGGTCAATCATCCGTAACCGGGTTCGTATCACTGCCCCTACTTGGAAGGAGGCGCCGGATCATGAGAAGGCGAAAGTCTTCAAAGATCTTTCGGTACGTAATACGTCCAATTTAGTTATTATATAATATTGTTAATATTAGTTAAATTTTCATAATATATACGATTATAATTTTCTATTTATTTTTGATAGGAACAATTTGATGTGGATCCGACACCGGCCATGTTGAGGCATATCAACCAAACTGCCAACTCCATCTACAAAGATTGGAAGTACAAGCTCCATAAGTACTTCCAAGATGTCGGTCCCGTGCCTCCCCCGGTAGAGCTGCAAGGGGATAGAGAAGATGAGTGGGAGTGGTTGTGTAACCACTTTGCCGATGAACAATTTAAGGTGTTAATTTATTTTTTTTATTTCAATTAAGATAATTGAATTATTTAAATTGTAGTTATTAATTTTTTAATGATTTAATTATTTTGTGTAACAGAAATTCTCCGGTGTCAACAAGGCCAACCGGGGAAAGAAGGAGAAACACCATACTACCGGCGCCAAGCAGTTCATTCAAATAGCCAAGGAGCACAAGGATAAGGGCTCCAAACACCCTTATCTTGATGCAAGCGTAAGCGCGTACGTGACGCCTGGGCTCGATAATGAAGTGAGTCAATGCGGCGTAAGTGATATATTAATTATGTGCTTTTAATTATAGTAATTATTATTTAAATATGATTTCATTATAATAAATTAATTATTCTTTTGTAGGCAAGGGTGATAGAGCATGCAAATGAAGAGTTGGCTAACACTCAGCTTGCGTTCCCAGATGTGCCGCCGGAAGACCTGCCTCCTCTATCCTTAGAGAGCCAAATTGCAATCGCGGATGAGGTCTACTGTCATAGAGCTGGCAAGGAGGTTAGGCACTTTGGGCCTAGGGTGGTACGAGATTTGTCGACGACCTCCGGCTCATCATCTACGGGAGGTTCGGGGTAGCAAAGAAGGAGTCAGGCAGCGGCCGTCAAAGCAGCCATTCAAGAGGCTCGACTGGCACGAGAGGAGAATCGACGGACACAAGAGCAGAATGAGTCAAAGCGGCAAAGACTTGACGAACAACAAGCACAAATAGCCCAACTCATCGCGCACATGAACCAAAATCGAGAAGTATGTCAACCTCCTCCGAACCCATACCCCGACGACAACGACCCGGCTGGAGGCGGAGGACCCGGCGGCGCATCTGCTCCTCCAGTGTATTAGCTAGCTAGTTAATTATCGCGTTTCTTTATTTCCGAGTTCCGAACAATATTTTATAATTTTTATGGGTTTTTAATTTGGATGTGTATGTACAGATTAATTAATTATTTATTTAATACATTAATTAATATTAAAAATTTAGTTTAATTAATTAATTTCGACTATTTTTCATTATTTATATTAAATTAATAATAAATTAATTTAATAATATTTAATTTCGATTTATTTAAAAAAAAAATTAAATAGTCACTTGGACGACGGAGATTATGTTCTCCGTCGTCCAAGTGCAAAACCTAACCCTAAACCCCTAACCCCCAACCCCTAACCCCTAAACCCTAAACCCTAAACCCTGCCATTCTCCGTGGCCCACGTGTTCACCTGGACGACGGAGAATTAGTGTTTCCATCGTCCAGGTGAACACCTGGGCCACGGAGATTGCTAGCTTCTTCGTGGCCCATGTATGCACCTGGACGACGGAAACACTAATTCTCCGTCGTTCAGGTGAACACTTGGGCCACGAAGAAACGAGCAATGTCCGTGGCCCATGTATTCACCTGGACGACGGAGAATTTGTGTTTCCATCGTCCAGATGCATACATGGGCCACGGATAATGTCCGCGGTCCAAGTGAACTTGGACGACGGAGAACTAATTCTTCGTCGTCCAGGTGCTTGGACGACAGCACTTGGAGCACGGACCTTGGACGACGGAGATTCCGTCGTCCAAGTACTTAGACGACGGAAAACGTCACCTAGACGACGGAAATGGTCCGTGGTCTAGGTGCAGTTTTCTTGTAGTGAATATAATTAAATAGGCTCCTATATATATGTATATAAACCAATTATTCTAATTAATCCAACAATCCAAAAATTCAACAATAATTCTCAATATAATCCAAATAATTCCAACAATCCAAAAAATCAACACAAAAATTCCCACAATATTAACAATAATTCCCACAATATTAACAAAAATTCCCACAATAATTCCAACAATCCAAAAAAATTAACAATAATTCCCACAATCAACAAAATTCAAAAAAAATCCAATATATATTCACAAAATCAACACAACATCCACATTATTGATAAACAAACTAAACAAATTAAAATCTAACCTAAAAAGATTGAAATTGGGGATTTAGGGATTTAGAACCTGTTTTTGGTTTAGGGTTTAGGGATGTTGATGATGGAGGGCTAGCTTGATCCAGATTGAGAGATCCTTCCTCTTCCTCTTGCTTGCGGCAGAAGTGGTTTGGCACTGATCGAGATTGAGGAGAGAAAATGAATGCAGAAACGAAACTGCCCGAAACGGTGCCAGTTCTGGGATATAACGCCAACTATAGCCGACGATATAAGTATTATCATCGGCCATAGTAATACAGAAACTATAACCGACAATACATCCTATGAATGTCGTCGGTTATAGTTTTTTTAATTTTTTTCATAAATGCCGGTTATATATAGTGTACTTATTATATATTAATACGAAATTATTATTAAAAAAACGGAAATTATGTTAAAAGCCTAATTATCCAAAAATGACATGCATTTAATTTTTTTGGCTATATATATATGTTTATTAATTAATATTCAATAATTAATACGATATTAATTCGAATACCGTCGGTTGGAGCAATTTAATCGACGCAATTTAAAGTCGATCATCTGAATATAATTCATTTAATTTACATTGCACGTTCAAACTCAAAATAACATACATAAGTACGTACACTAAGGCGCATAGTCAGAATCATCGCTTGAGTCTGACTCTGTTTCCGAGTTAATTTCAGGTAAGATATGTATGCCCTCGTCACTTGAGTCTTCATTGTCTTCATTTTGATTAACATCAATAAGATTCGGTTGAGGAATTCGTACCACACTGCCCTGTCTTACATTATTAAGGCGAATTGTTGAGGTTTCAGGAATACCAGTTGCGTTCGGCTCTTGGTATGCACTAACTTCTTCATTATCCGAGGTCACACCAAGGGTTGAGGCACTATATATGTTTCGTGGAAGAACATGGTTAACCACTTTCCATGCGCCTTTATGCACAAGATCATCAAGATAGAACAATTGTTTCACCGCCGTGGCCAAAACAAACGGATCATCTTCATACCAGTTTGTAGCAGTATTCACCGAAAAAATGTCGTATTGATCGGTCCATGTGCTCTGAGGGTCGGTATCAAACCATCTAAACTTAAACAAGTGCACGGTCATGCCTTCCCCATATATTAATTCGACAACTGAATGGAGAACACCGTAATAGTCAACTCCATTCTGCCCACCATGCACCATTACCCCAGAATTCTGTGTTTTTCGTCTGACATCTCTATGTTCCCAAATAAATAGCACGCCATTTACCTTACACATAGGATACACTCTGGAAGATACCGGTTTCTGCGCCAAGAGCCTCAAATCGTGTGACCACTGAGGGAGACCATCATCTTGTACATGGTTCATCTGAAAATAATCATTTTTTAACTTAACTATACATAGGATACGAGACATTCACTTAACTTCATATACCAGTCAATATATCTATATACGTACCCATTTGCCAAAATAGTTTGCGAACGTCTTGTTGTGGTACTCAACATCACCGGAAATAGCAGGGCAGTAAAGCTGCAAATTTTTCCAATATTGAACTTCTGGACAGTTAATCAATACCGACCAATGGGCAATGACTAGCTCATAAGGTTCCAAATTGTACAAGTTGGGCAACTTTCCAGAAACTTCAACATCATTGGAGATGATCGAAAGGTTGAACTGCCCTCCATCTACTGGCATATGTTGTGGAGGGTCCTCCAACGCTCCCAAATACAACTTGGTGTACGTTACGCACTCATGCGCAATATATGCTTCAGCGATACACCCTTCGGGTGCAGATTTGTTCATCACATAGTCTTTGTAGTCCCCTAATTGTCTATAAAGTGGTAATTACAGATCGAGCATGTTATGCTTATTGCAAAATAAGTGAATAAATAATATTAAAGATCGACATATATAGCCAGATTCAGAGATGCATTACGTACCTTTCCATAGGATACATCCATGTGTAGTGTACTGGACCAGTAAGCAACAATTGTTCCGGAATATGGAGCATCAGGTGAGGCATGATGTTGAAAAAGTTTGGAGGAAATATCCTTTCGAATTTGCACATGATAAAAATGATGTCCTGTTGCATTTCCAACAAGTCCGATTTCTTCACTTCTCTCGTGCATAACTTCTGAAAGAATCTTGACAAAGCCACTAACGGCTCCACCACCTCTTTGGGCAGGTACCCTCGAATGAAAACAGGGAAGAGGCGTTGAAGCAGTATATGACAGTCATGGCTCTTTAGTCCGTACATCTTATTGTCTTTGAAGTTAACACATCGACTTATATTTCCAGCATAGCCTGAAGGATACCTGACATTACCCATCCATTCAAAAATTTCATTCTTCTGGGCAGGCTTGACGGTATAAGGAGCTTGTGGTATTTTTTTCTTCCCATCTCTCAACCACAAATGTTTTCGCAGTCCCATCTTTTTAAGATCAATGCGTGCCTTCGGGCCGTCTTTAGTTTTTCCCTCCCAATTCAACACTGTGCCGACCACACTCTCGCACACATTTTTTTCTATGTGCATGACATCTAAGTAGTGTCTGATCAACAACTTGGACCGATACGGAAGTTCCCAAAAAATACTTTTGTGTGTCCAGAATTTATACCTGTCGGGTTTGTCAGGTATTGACGCCACTATCTCAGGATGATTGCTTAGCTGCCCAAAATCGTATTCATTTAGCACTTCTAATATTTCATCCCCCGTCCATCTCCTCGGCTGCTCACCTGTTTCCACAGTCCCATCAAATGCCTCCATATCCTCCCGAAATGGGTGATCATGTGGAAGCCAACAACGATGACGCATCTGTACAATCTTCCTGCAATGAGGTCTGCAACACTCAACCATCATGCACTCTGGACAAGCCATGTATCCCCTGGTAACGTTGCTCGACAACATCCCGCGTGCAGGAAAATCGCTAATGGTGCCAACAAGCATGGCATGCATCTGGAACATCTCATTTTTGAACTTGTCATAAGTGGGATGGCCATGCTCACTCAAGTACTTAAGCTCCTCAATCAAGGGTCTCAAATACACATCGAGACACTTTCCTGGATAACCCGACCCTGGAATTATCATAGTGAGCATATTGTATTCTTTCTTCATGCACATCCATGGAGGAAGGTTGTACGGTACCAAAATAACTGGCCATATACTGTATTGAAGACTCATGTTGCCAAAAGGGTTGAATCCGTCAGATGAAACCCCAGCCAAACATTTCGAACCTCTGATGCAAAATAAGAAAACTCCTTCACCATGTGCTTCCAAGCCTCTCCGTCAGCAGGGTGTATAAGCGTATCACCGTCGGGCAAATTCCTCTCGGCTCACCATCTCATAGCTTCAGCCGTGTATGCACATATGAACAACCGTTCTAGCTTATCTATCAACGGAAAATACCGAAGTATCTTCACAGCTTTCTTGTTTCCGGCAGGAGTCAACTTATACCTATCTGTACCACATACCGGGCATTCATCAAGGGATTCAAGATCATTCCCATAAGCATCTTCACCCTAGAAGAGAACACAATCATATATACAAGCATGGATTTTGATATAGGAAAGGCCAAGATGTTTCAGGATCTGTCACACCTTACGATGAGTGGTAGGAAGACGATGACCAGGGGGCAACAATGAACCAGACCACTTCAGCCAATCATCAACAGCCTTCACACTCATTTTGTTCTGCACTTTGAGCTTCATTACTCCCATAACACTTTCAAGAACAGTCTTATTACATCCGTTGTACAACGGGGTCTGTTGGAAGGCAATCAGGTTGTTGTACTTGTCCATACCAGCAGTGTTGACAGCTGTAGGTAATTGCTGGACTGGCTCAATATGAGGGAAGTCTCCAACGGCAGGAGGGATATCCGGTGCTTGAGCAAATATACCGCTCTCATGAGGAAACATATCGTTGATCAACCTTGTTGTTGGATCATTGGATGTACTGCCACTCTCAAAAAATTGTCCGTGATCATGTTCACCAACTGATGAGCTCTCACCGTGATAAATCCAACATGTGTACTTATCCCAAAACCCGTTTTTCTTCAAGTGCTCCAATACTTTATCGATGTGAAAACGATATCGCTCGCTGTGACACTGACATTTCTTACACGGACAATAATGAATTGTCATCCCTCCACAATTAACTTTCACATATTCCACAAAACTTCTAATTCCACGGTGATATCTTACATCCCATCTTGGAAGACACATCCAACTCTTGTCCATCCTGAAAATTATAACTGCATGTATATATACCCATGATCTTATTAATTAAAATTTCATAGCTAGATATATATATATATATATATCTATATATATCGATATTCAAACTATAATTAAATTACATAATTTAATTATTCGATCTAGCCTACTCGATCCCTAACTAGCTAGCTAGCTAATTAATTACAACACTAATCGAGCTAATCCCCCGCCATTTTCACCTTTGGCGCCAACAATGAGAGGTAAAATTAGCAGGAATTAAAAACCACGAAATTTAATAACCCAAACCCCAAAAAACACTCATTACGTGCCAAATCTTAATCCCATATAAAACCCAACCCCCGCCTAAAGACTCATTTTTTCCCCTCTCTCTCCCTCTCCCTCTCTCCCGGCCCTCTCCATCTGTCCCCCCCCCCCCCCCCCCCAAATCAAACCACCCACGTACCATATATCATCACCATCACAATAATAATCACAACATATATTATATATATATATACCCATGCATAATTAATAATCACAATTAATCCTATAATTAATAATCACAATATATATAATCAATTACATACTACGTACTCCAACTCAACTATCAATCACGTACTCAAAATCAACCATCAATTACTCAAACTCAACAATCAATTAACTCCGATCCATCGATCGATCCATTCAAAATCAACATCATATCATATCAACAATCGATTAATTAACACGTATACACATATATATATATATACACGTACGTACCTATATATAAAGAATCACGATCGCGAACTCATTCTTCACAGTTTTCCACATCACCCAAAGATTTCTGAGCATTTTCAGTTTTCACGGGAGATTTATTTTGAATCACAGATCGAGCTGCTACCCAGATTGGATCTGAAATAAGAAACTATAGCCGACGATACCAATAACTCGTCAGTTATAGTCTGAAAAAAATCGTCGGCCTTAATCGAAAACTATACCCGACGACTTTTCGGCCACTATAACCGACGACAAGATTATCTAGTCGGAAAAAAAACTATGTCCGACGAGATAATCCTCTCGTCGGTTATAGTTAACTATACCCGACGAGAACCCTTGTCATCGGTCATTTTTTGGGAATCTCGTCGGGTATAGTGATTCTTCTGGTAGTGATTATATATTATTAATAATTAACATTCAATAAATTTTGCAATATTATGAATATTGATATACAAAAAATTAAATGAAAAATTCATGAAATGCTAATTATTAAATTACTAATTAGCATTTCATGAATTTTTCATTTAATTTTTTTTTACAAAATCACCACTTAGACGACGGAAATGTTGTTTTCCGTCGTCCAAGTGATCACTTAGACCACAGAGATGGACGTTATCCGCGGACTAAGTTTTCACTTGGACCACGGAGAATTCATTCTCCGTCGTCTAAGTGAAAACTTAGACCGCGGAGTCTTTTGCGCGGTCCAAGCGAGAACTTAGACCGTGGACATTCTCCGCGGTCTAAGTTTTCACTTAGACGACGGAGAATTCATTCTCCGTCGTCCAAGTGCTTGGATGATAGCACTTGGAGTACGGAACGTAGACCACGGAGGTTCCATCGTCTAAGTACTTAGACGACGGAAAAATACACGTAGACGACGGAAACGCTCCGCGGTCTAGGTGCGTTTTTCTTGTAGTGATAGTAAATTCATGAAGGGTTTCATCGGCACAGTCAACCGCAAAACTAAAATTTTGACAAACCGGAAACGTGGATACACGAAAATTCGTAACTCCTATTTTAGAACCGTCGAAGCTCACACTCCAAGAATTTTTTACTCTATGGTCTTGACGAAAAGAATATGCATTGGGACATGGTCCAGATGGTCGTTGTCTTAAATAAATTACGAATTTTGAACTTAGACGACGCAAACGGTTGTATGCATCGTCTAAGTGAAAATTCCCTTAACTTAGGGTTGGGGCCTTAGGGTTTAGGCTTTGGGGTATACTTAGACGACGGGTTGACCCTTTTGCGTCGTCTAAGTACTATTTTTAGGATTTAGGATTTTATATATATATAGGCATCATTAATTAATTAGTATTGTGTTTAATTACCTTAGTATGGACTATGAAAAGTCATTTTTTCGTCCCCGTTTTAATAGTCGTGAAAATAAATTAATGTGATTCGATCAATCAAATTATCGATCGATCCGATCGATCCTCCGGATGGATTAATTAATTAATTAATTTTAATTTACGTCGGTCGAATCGACCACGCTATGTAATTAATTATTAAATTAATTAAGTACAAAATTAAAAGTTGTACATAGGTACTCCTCCTCATAATATATATTAATTAATTGATTGATGATGCATCATATATTACAATAATTACAATAATTAATTACCAATTAATATTCCTCGTCGTTATATTGTACTCTTCGTCATAATCGTCATTGTCATCATTCTCATCCCCGTTATCCGATTGCTCCTCCTCCTCATCATACTCAACATCGTCGGACGAATAACCTGAGTCCTCGTCCTCGTCCTCGTCCTGCGGGTCTTCTTCATCTACCTCATTAATTACATCAATAATCTCATCTTCAGTTAGATCTGTACAACCATCAGACATGGGTAAGCATTCACCACTTTGAACCAGGTCCATTATGTCGGAGCGGATGACAGAAATATTAGGCTCTTGATAGGCAGGAATGTCACTTTCCGGTTCAGCAGCATCTTCAGTCCCCGGTGTCCCTTCAATTGTCGTAGTATTCCATATTCCTCGATGAGAGATATGGTTCACTATTTTCCACCCTTCACCAGCTTTCGGATCATCGAGATAGAACACCTGCCTAACTAAGGTGGCAAGAGCGAAAGGCTCATCCTCATACCAGCTTGAGTTTGTATCGACTAATAAAAGTCCAAGGTCTTCATTTGTACGCTTGAACCATTTGCATTTGAATAGGAAAACGTCGACATCATTCCCGTAACATAGCTAAACGACATATACAATAGCCCTGTAATATAGATCATTGTCTTTCCCTACCTCTACCCCACTGTTTTGTGTTCTTCTTCCTTCATCTCGGACTAATGAATGGAACTTCACAAAACATCCGGGGTAAATATAGTGTTTAATCGGCCTCCCTGCTAGCAAGTGCTTTGGCCAGGACCACCACCCCCCGTGGTTTTCAGATTTTTGTAGATCAATTATCTGCGAAAATGAGAAAATTAAAGGGTTTACTTTCTACAAACATGATCAATATGTATATAAAATAAATACTGAGACATACGTACGTACGTACCCATTGGAAGAAATAATCAGGGAACTTCTTTTTAACCATTTTCTCAAACCACGCCGAACTCTTGTCCGGATTTAACGCGTGAAGCCTCTCCTTGTATGACATCATGTATGTCTCAACTTCGTCACAGTCTCGCAACACTACCCAATGTGCCTCAATAAGTTCTTCATGTATTAACAATTCCTTTAATACTCCTCTAAACGGTCGTACGACATTTGTGACGACAGAAAGATTGATGCAGGCATTGGGATCGGAGGCAGTGGGAGGTGGTGGATATTTGAGGTACTTGTTGTAGTAAGTAACACACTCATGCATTAGGTATGTCTCGGCTATGGAGCCATCCGGGGCGACCTGTTTTTGACGAATCCTTTATACTGTCCAAGCTGTGTACAAAATCAAACATTCAATTAATACATTGTACAATAAGTACATATAGCTAGTAATGTCCAGTGGAACAAATTATGAATCGAAAAACTTGTATAAATAATTAGTTTTACGTACCTTTCTTGAGAATACATCCAAGTGTACTGGACCAGACCAGAAATGAGCACCTGCTCGGGTAGGTGGATCATTAGGTGAATCATGATGTCAATGAAAGCAGAGGGAAAAATCCTCTCTGGTTTACAAATGATGTGCACAATTTGTTGTTGTAGTTCCACCACATCTGACTTCTTTAATTCTCTGGCGCATAACCTCTGCCACCATCTGCACAAAGCCACTATTGGTTCTACAACATCACGAGTTAAATATGATCAAATTACCACTGAAATCAGACGTTACAGCATAACGTGATAGTCATGTGTCTTTCGACCAACAAACTTCTGTTGCACCTCGTCCACTGCTCCAATTATAGTAGCTGCATACGTTGCCGGATAACGAACGCTCTTAAACCAGTGAAATACTGAACGTCTAAGTGTCGACTTCACTGTGTAAGGTGCAGCTGGCATCTTGTTGTACATTCCTCTCCTATCCCTCCTCAACCACAAGGGACGACGTAGATTCATTGATTCCAGATCTTTGCTCGCTTTGGGAGTATCTTTAGTCTTGAACTTATTACCGAGAATTTTTCCCACCACACTGTCGCACACATTCTTTTCTATGTGCATCGCGTTCAAGTTGTTACTCAGCTTCAACTTCGACCAGTAAGGTAGTTCAAAGAATATACTCTTGTGATGCCAATAGCTGAGATCATGTAGAGGTTGGATCGCATTTTTTTACATTCGCGTCATTGGTTAACACACCAAAGTTGAAATATCTCAACCTCTCTAAAATCTCTTCGCCCGACCAACTACGGGGTTTAGGATTGTTCTCTACCGTCCCGTCGAAATGAGCTTCATCCTGTCGCCACGGGTGGTCATGAGGAAGCCATCTACGGTGACCCAAGTAACACACATTTCCCGCGTGCCAACTAGAGTTCACGTCGTCCAAACATATAGGACATCCATTATATCCTTTCGTCCAACAGGCTGCCAACATCCCATACACTGAAAAATCGCTGATCGTCCACGTTACGGCAGCCCTCATCGTGAACATCGTGTCAGAGAATTTTTGTCATAAGTTGGAACTCCATTTTGCCACAACAGTTTCAGCTCGTCCATCAAAGGTCTGAGGTAGACATGTAAGCACTTCCTCGGAGATTTAGGACCTGGAATTAGCAGAGTAAGAAAATTAAATTCTTTGTTCATGCACATCTACGGAGGCAAGTTGTATGACATCAAAATAACTGGCCAAGTGTTGACGACGGAGCTATGACTACCCTAAGGATTGAATCCGTCTGTATATAGTCCGAGTCTAACATTTCTAACCTCTGCGGCAAAGTCTCCAAATTCTCTGTCGAAATGTTTGAAAAGCTCCCCATCTGCGGCGTGTCTCAGGACATCATCATCTATTCACTTTTCTGCTTACCATTGCATCGCCTCTGCTGTGTATAGAGACATGTACAGGCGCTGCAATCTGGGAATCAAGGGAAAATATCGAAGAACTTTCATAGGAATTCTCTTTTTCAAACTCTTCCTATTCAGCTCATATCTGCACTGACCACATATGGGACAATAGTCCAAATCTTTATATTCTTTGTAAAACAGCGCACAATCATTCGGACATGGGTTAATTATCCTGTACTTAGGCCGAGGCTGCTCAAGATATTTCTAACCTTATAATGCGATTTAGAAAGATTGTGATCATCAAGAAACAACTTACATATTTGCTCCTGAATTTCGTCAAAAGCACTGACTGATATTTTGTGCTTCACTTTTATCTTCATTTGCTCCATCACATATTGCAGCACATTCTCTCAACATCCAAGGTACACCGGGGTCTGCGCTTCAAGTAGCATCCTGTTGTACTTATCCATCTCACTAGTGTCAGTGGCCAAGCTATCCGCGGAGAATGTGTCATCATGCTCATGAGTGGTATCACTACAACATTTTTGCCCATTACCGGCGAGATCACCGGAGACAAGGCCGGCGACCGGAAAAGTCGCCGGTAATGTTCAACATTACCGGCGACTTAGCCCGTCGCCGGCAATGTCGCCGGAATCTCGCCGGTAGTGTTGCAAAACATTACCGGCGACTCCAACCGTCGCCGGCAATGTCTAGGGAGACATTACCGGCGATTTTCCGGCGGGAATTTCGCCGGAAATGTCTCCTAGACATTGCCGGCGACGGTTGGAGTCGCCGGTAATGTTTTGCAACATTACCGGCGAGATTCCGGCGTAAAGTCGCCGGTAATGTCTTCATTTCCGGCGACTTACTCCGTCGCCGGCAATGTGTCTTATATTAGATGCCGGATCGGGCAGCTCGATCATTCAATCATTTTGAGCGAAAAAAATCCAGAGAAATCGAAAGAAGGAAAACGTACGCTCTGAAATCGATCATTATTCGGTATATTGTCAAAATTAAGGCGGGCGTCGAAAACTCGATCAGTCGGGAAGCTATTTATATAGGTACGTAGGTGTATATATACGTATATGTGGTATATATATATGTGTGTGTGTGTGTGTGTGTTGATCAAATCCAATTCGTGAGATATATATATATATATATGAAATGTTGTTGATGTACGGTCACCGAAACGAGAAAACAGCTTGTAGTTAATCTTGTGTCTGAATCAATGACTGGTATTATCGTATTGTTATCGGAGCCAGGCTTAACAGAGATTAGATCGATATATCATTGAGTACTATCATCGAGTACTGAATACGTACTATCATCGAGTACTGAATCGAATTCAGAGATTAGATCGATATATATACATATGCATGCATGTGTTGATTTAATTAGAGTTGAATTGAGAGATCACGTCGATTATTAGTAGTGAATGTGTGTATATATATATAATTAATACGTAAAATTGTTAGAATTTTCAGGATGGACAAGAGTTGGATGAGCCTCGAAAGATGGGATGTCAGATATCACGAGGGAATTAGGAGTTTTGTGGATTTTGTGAAGGCTAATTGTGGAGACACTACACTTCATTATTGCCCGTGTAAAGAATGTAAGTGTTTCAGCGATCGATTTCGATTTCCCATTGATAAAGTGCAGAGGCACCTGAGTAAATACGGGTTTTGGGATAAGTACACTTGTTGGATTTATCACGGTGAAACATCGGTAGCGGGTCCGCATGATCATGGACAATTTGGTGAGAGGGCCAGTCCACGCTATGATTATGGACATTTTGCTGAGAGGGGCAGTTCATCCTATGATCCAACATCGATGTTAATCAATGATATGTTTCCTCATGAGAGCGGTGTATTTGCTGATGAAGCACCAAATGTCCCTCCCGTCGTTGAGGGTTTCCCCCATATCGAGCCAGTCGAACCATTACCTGGAGGTCATGCCAACACAAGCGGTATGGACAAGTACAACAACCTGATTGCATTGCAACAGACTCCGTTGTACGACGGTTGTAGTAAGACTGTTCTTGAAAGTGTGATGGGAGTGATGCAGCTAAAAATGGAGAACAAAATGTCTGTCAAAGCTGTTGATTCTTGGTTGAAGTGGACTGCTTCGCTACTGCCACCCGGTCATCGTCTTCCTACCACTCATCATAAGGTGCGACATATCCTGAAAGATCTTGGGCTTTCCTACATCAAAATCCATGCATGCAGATATGATTGTATTCTCTTCTGGGGAAAAGATCTCGAAGACCTTGAAGCCTGCCCGGTATGTTTTACAGAAAGGTATAAGTTGACTCCTGCAGGCAACAAGAAAGCTGTGAAGATACTTCGATATTTCCCGCTTATTGATAGGCTGGAGCGGTTGTTCATGTGTGCTTTCACGGCCGAGGCAATGAGATGGTGGGCTGAGAGGAACTTGCCTGACGATGACACCCTTATACACCCTTCCGACGGAGAGGCTTGGAAGCACATGGTCAGGGAGTTTGATCATTTTGCAGCAGAGGTCCGAAATGTTTGGCTAGGGCTCTCATCTGACGGATTCAACCCTTTTGGCAACATGAGTCTTCAATACAGTATATGGCCAGTTATTTTGGTACCGTACAACCTTCCACCATGGATGTGCATGAAGAAGGAATACAATATGCTCACTCTGTTAATTCCGGGCCCGGGTTATCCAGGAAAGTGTCTCGATGTGTATTTGAGGCCTTTGATTGAGGAGCTTAAGTACCCGAGTGAGTGTGGCCACCCCACTTACGATAGGTTCAAAAAGGAGATGTTCCAGATGCATGCCATGCTTGTTGGCACCATCAGTGATTTTCCTGCCCGCGGTATGTTGTCGGGCAACGTTACCAGGGGTTACAGGGCTTGTTCAGAGTGCATGACGGTTGATTGTTGCAGTCCTCATTGCAGTAAAATTGTCTCGATGCGTCACCGTTGTTGGCTTCCATATGATCACCCATTTAGGCAGGATCCAGACGCGTTTGATGGGACTGTTGAAACTGGTGTGGCACCCAGGCGATGGACAGGGGACGAAATTTTGGAAGTGTTGAATGAATACGATTTTGGCCAGCTGAGCAATCATCCTGACATAGTGGCGTCAATTCCAGAAAAGCCCGAAAGGTATAAGTTTTGGACACACAAGAGCATATTCTGGGAACTCTCCTACTGGCCCAGGTTGCCTATCAGACATTACCTAGATGTCATGCACATAGAGAAGAATGTGTGTGAAAGTGTGGTGGGCACAGTTCTTAACTTGGAGGGGAAAACAAAAGACATCCCTAAGGCACGCATTGATCTTAAAGCAATGGGTGTGCGGAAACATTTGTGGTTAAGAGATGGTAAGAGAAAAATGCCGCAAGCTCCGTACACCGTAAAGCCGAAGCATAAGCATGAAATTTTTCGGTGGCTGAGTAATGTCAGGTATATATTCGATCTTATGGCTATGTATGAATTTGTCCTTAAATTTTTAGCGGAGTATATATGGTTATATGCGAGAAATATAATTGGTCCATATATATGGCTTCATCTATATATATATGCAGGTATCCTTATGGCTATGCAGGAAATATAAGCAGGTGTGTTAACTTCCGGGACAATAAGATGTACGGATTAAAGAGTCATGACTGCCATGTACTGCTTCAACGCCTTTTCCCTATTTTCATTCGAGGGTACATGCCCAAAGAGGTGGTGGAGCCGTTGGTGGCCTTGTCAAGATTCTTTCAGAAGTTATGCACCAGGGAAGTTAAAAAAGCAGACCTGAGGGAGATGCAAGATGACATCATTTTTATCATGTGCAAGCTTGAGAGGATATTTCCCCCAAATTTTTTCGACATAATGCCGCACCTGATGATCCATCTTCCCGAACAATTGTTGCTTACCGGTCCCGTACACTACACTTGGATGTATCCCATGGAAAGGTACAAATGATTCATAAATTTGGTTTGCCTATGGTTTTTATATGTAATGACTTCTGGTTAAGTAAGTTAACATGTACTTGTTAACTTGTAGACAATTGGGAGCCTACAAGGACTATGTGAACAATAAATATGCACCTGAAGGGTGTATCGCTGAAGCATATCTTGCGCACGAGTGTGTAACGTACACCAAAGTGTACCTCGAAAATGTAGAGGACCCCCAACAACATATGCCGATAGATGAACCCCAGTTCAACCTTTCTATCATCTCCAGTGACGTGGTAGTACAGGGAAGCTTGCCAAAGTTGTACAAGTTGGATGGAAATGAGGTAGCCATTGCCCACTGGTCGGTACTGATTAATTGTCAAGAAGTACAATATTGGAAAAACTATCATCTTCACTGCCCTGCTATTGCCGGAAATGTTGATTACCACAACAAGACGTTTGCAAACTACTTTGGTCAATAGGTAAGTATATGTGTATATGTCTATTTTTATATATATATCCTTACATAGCATGTATGTATGTACGTGCTTTTGTGGTTTCAAGATGACATAATTTCTTCTGTACGTATTAATATATGGACGTTTTCAGATGAACCATGTAGCAGATGATGGTTGCCCAGAGTGGTCAAACGAATTGAGGGTCCTGGCGATGAAACCGATTGCTTCAAAAGTGTACTCGATGTGTCAGGTCAATGGCGTGAAATTTATATGTGAAAATCGAGACGACCGACTGAAAACACAGAATTGTGGGGTGATGGTCCATGGTGGGCAGGATGGCGTTGACTATTACGGTGTCCTTCATTCAGTTGTTGAACTAATTTATGGGAACCGCATGAAAGTGCACTTGTTCAAGTGTAGATGGTTTGATACTAGCCCGGAGAACACAAGGACCGATCAGTACGGAACATTTTCGGTGAATACTGCTACTACCTGGTATGAAGATGACCCTTTCGTTCTTGCCTCATCAGTAAAACAAGTGTTTTACCTGGACGATCTTCTTAACAAAGTCCCGTGGAAGGTGGTTAACCATGTTGCTCATAGAAACATATACAGTGCTGCCACACTTGGTGATACCGCAGATGATGAGGAAGTTACTGCATACCAAGAGCCGAACGCTTTTGACATTCCGGAATCATCTACGATTTGCCTTAATAATGTGAGATCTGGGAGTGTGGTTCGAATTACTGGAGCAGAACTTCTCGATGTTAATCCATATGAAGTTGACGCTGATTCAGATGACGAGGAGCGGCACATATTACCAGAGGTTACCTATGAAACCGAGTCAGACTCAAGTGATGAAGATGATTACGATTATCATCCTTAGTACGTTGGAAATTGTAGTCGGAAATTGTAGTCGGAAATCGTACGTAGTCGGAAAATGTAGTCGAAATTGTAGTCGAAAATTGTAGGGCTGAGAAATGCATAAGAGGATAATCAACTTCTGCATTATATCTTCTCACAGCGGGAATTCATTTTGAATTGTTGATTACTTGATTGTTTGTGGTTTAGTCACTTTAATGCTATCTTATTAATTTATTTTGAAGCATTGATGACAAATCTGTTGAAGCATTGATTGTTAGACACTTAAGACTGGGTACTAATGTTAGATAACTTAGTTTCTAGTGATATGAATTCTGCAAAACTCATGTTAAGAACATCTGTGTTTATAGAATGAAAACAAATAGAACTTACAGGGACTGAATCAATGTGAACCAATGTGAACCAATGTGAACCAATGTGAACCAATGTGAACCAATGTGAACCAATGCATCAGTGTGAACCAATGTGAACCAATGCATCTGTGTTCAGAAACTGATCTGAACAATGTGAACCAATGCATCAGTTCAGGGACTGAATCAATGTGAACCAATGTGAACCAATGTGAACCAATGTGAACCAATGTGAACCAATGCATCAGTTCTGTTGAACTGATGTGCCTTTTGAAGTTACTGCAATATATACACAGATATAACTATGTATTCGAAAACATAGATTGGTCTATGACAGATCCTCATTGAATTCCTATACGGAAATTATAGTCGTTAATCGTAGACGGAAATTGATAATCGAAATTGTAGTCGGAAAATGTGCATAGCTGGAAATGGTACATACGTATACGAAAATTGATAATCGAAAATGTAGTCGGAAAATGTAGTCGTTAATCGTACGTATACGGAAATTGATAATCGAAATTGTAGTCGGAAAATGTAGCCGGATATCGTAGACGGAAAATGTAGTCGTTAATCGTACGTATACGGAAATCGTAGTCGTTAATCGTACGTATACGGAAATCATAGTCGTTAATCGTAGTCGTTAATCGTACGTATACGGAAAATGTAGTAGTTAATCGGACGTATACGGAAAATGTAGTCGTTAATCGTACGTATACGGAAATCATTAATCGAAAATGTAGACGAAAAATGTAGTCATTAATCGTACGGATACGGAAATTGATAATCGAAAATGTAGTCGGAAAATGTAGCCGGAAATCGTAGACGGAAAATGTTGTCGGATATTCTTCGGGAAATAATGACATTACCAACGAGTTGAAGTCGTTGGTAATGACATTACCAACGAGTTATAAGCAACTCGTTGGTAATGACATTACCCACGAGTTAACTCGTCGTTGGTAATGACATTACCCACGAGTTAACTCGTCGTTGGTAATGTCATTACCAACGAGTTAACTCGTTGGTAATGTCATTACCAACGAGTTGAAGTCGTTGGTA
Organism: Geum urbanum; assembly: GCA_946800695.1. Classification (NCBI taxonomy): domain Eukaryota; kingdom Viridiplantae; phylum Streptophyta; class Magnoliopsida; order Rosales; family Rosaceae; genus Geum; species Geum urbanum. Next base: position 67,303,088 of record OX326998.1, on the reverse strand, counting down.
ATGACATTACCAACGAGTTATAAGCAACTCGCCGGTAATGTCTTCTGGTTTGTGATTTTATCCAGCCCGAGCCTTTCATTTCTCCTCCTCTCCCTCTCCTCCTCATCTCCCTCTCCTCTCCCTCTCCTCCTCCCAAATCGGTCCGGTGAGTGTCCTCCTCCTCCTCTCCCACTCCTCCTCCTTATCCTCTACTCCTCCTCTCCCTCTCCTCCTCTCCACCGATCCCCTCTCCTCTCCTCCTCCGAAAATCTCCTCCTCCCCTCCTCCCCTCCTCCCCTCCTCTCCTCCCCTCACCATTGTAGGTGGAAGAAAATGGCAGGTCCGATCCTCTCTCTCTCCCTCTCTCTCTCTCTCTCAATTTTTAATTATTTTTTTGCATGTGTATGTGTATGTGTATGTGTATGTGTATGTGTATGTGTAAATTAATTAGGGTGCTAAGTTGGAAATTAGGGTGATAAGTTCTAAATTAGCATGTATGTATATATGTGATGTATATATATATTTAGGTATGTGAATATGAAGTGATGTATATATATATATGTGAAAATTATGTATAAATGTGGTTTTGATGAATATGTGATGTATATATATACGGAAATTAAACCTAATTAAGATGCATGATATATATATGTGTGAAAAATGTGGAAAATTAATTAGGGTTTGTGATTTGGATGAATATGTGATGGATAAATTTAATTAAGATGCATGATGTATATATATATACACATCGAATATGTATAGTCGTTAATTTAGGTGATATAGTTGTTAATTAATCGTATAAATGAAGGTGGAAATCGGGATCGGGACGGTTTGGAACCGGAACGGTTTGGAACCGGAACGGTTTGGAACCGGAACTTATTGTAACTGGAACCGTTATGTTACAAACGGTTCCGGTTACAAACAGTTCCGGTTTCAAACGGTTCCGGTTCCACACCGTTCCGGTTCCGATTTGTTATAGAACCGGAACGGTGTGGAACCGGAACTGTTTGTAACCGGAACCGTTATGTTACAAACGGTTCCGGTTACAAACAGTTCCGGTTTCAAACCGTTCCGGTTCCACACCGTTCCGGTTCCGATTTGTTATAGAACCGGAACGGTGTGGAACCGGAACTGTTTGTAACCGGAACCGTTATCTTACAAACGGTTCCGGTTACAAACAGTTCCGGTTTCAAACCGTTCCGGTTCCACACCGTTCCGGTTCCGATTTGTTATAGAACCGGAACGGTGTGGAACCGGAACTGTTTGTAACCGGAACCGTTATGTTACAAACGGTTCCGGTTACAAACAGTTCCGGTTTCAAACGGTTCCGGTTCCACACCGTTCCGGTTCCGATTTGTTATAGAACCGGAACGGTGTGGAACCGGAACTGTTTGTAACCGGAACCGTTATGTTACAAACGGTTCCGGTTACAAACAGTTCCGGTTTCAAACGGTTCCGGTTCCACACCGTTCCGGTTCCGATTTGTTATAGAACCGGAACGGTTTGGAACCGGAACTGTTTGTAACCGGAACCGTTATGTTACAAACGGTTCCGGTTACAAACAGTTTCGGTTTCAAACGGTTCCGGTTCCACACCGTTCCGGTTCCGATTTGTTATTGAACCGAATCCATGACTATTACGATGTCCAGGAGGTTTTGCGGCTAATTGGCTTCGGAGAGGTTCCCGAAATAGTGGAGGGAACAGTAGTCAAGCTTCCTCCTCGGCCGCAGTTAGCAACACGCCCAGTGGGCCAATGATGACTGCTCGCACGAGAGCCTTGCTAGAGGCGCGAGCTGAGGAGGAAGCTGCACGATCAAGAGCCGTGGAACCGGAATTCGAGGCTCGAGCCTCAGTCTCTAGACGCTCAATCAGCAGACGTCCCTCCGGTGGCAGAGCCTCAGACGAGCGACAGTCAACGGGGGCATCAGAAACTCCCTCAATCCGAATGCCCCATATTCGGATGGTGCCTACTCCCGTTTCACGGGAATCATCTGAGGCACATGGTGGTGCTGGCGCCTCATCGTCCAGGCCTCGTCTATCTCCGCCGTCCGGTCTCTTCCTACCCGACGAGATTCCTGTCATCCCTGAATTCGATGATAGGGGGATGCCTGTTTATATTGAAGGACGGCCGGATTTCCTGACCGTGGAGGAAGCGTATAACTTCCTCCCGTTCGACCCCGTGTATCTTTGGAGTGTGAGGTGCACCAACCAACAAACGGACGATGCAGGTAAATTTTATTTAACATCAGATTGATTACTTAATTATTACTTAAGACTTGCGATTGGTTCAATTAATGATATCAATTTGTTGACATTGTTTTATTAGGCAATTTCGTTAATGGGACTGGAAAACGGAAAGGGGCTAGAGGCACCTGCACCGGGAAGAGACTTGAGCAGGCCACCGGCGGAAGGAAAACGCCCATAAGGGCCAATGAGGATGGCGAGGTGATCGAGGCATTCGACACCACGCGCAAATATGTCAGCATGGCCGGTGCGATCGTGCGGGACAAGGTCCCAATGCTTTGGCCAGATTGGGAATCTGTGCCTATCTACGTGAAGATGCAAGTGCATAATGCACTCAGTGTGAGTAAAATCGTATTTTCATTACGTAAATTTTACATTTATTAATTAAGTCCACTTAAATATATAATTTTACCTTTTATATATTCATATTGCAGGTGTGGTTTGACGTGGATGAAGTTCTTATTCACACGTGGGTAGAGCGTCAACTACATAATCGGTGATGTGCTTCCACTTATTTGAATATATATCGAGTTAGATTTTTGTTTATCAACTGTTTTAATATCTCTAACTTTTTTTCCTTGTTTTAATATAGGTATAAAGAGTGGAAGAACGAGCTTTCTTCCCATTACACTGTATACAAGGAGCTAGGCCGAGGTTCTACTCCTAGCGAATTCCGGTTTAGGGAGTACGAGTGGCTGTGGCTGATAGCCCACTTCGAGCACCCCAAAGCTCAGGTATGCATCCTTAATATATCTTACAAGCCTAATGTATCGTATCAGATTGAAATAGTTAGTTACTAATTTTTTTCCATATGTTTATCAAACAAGGCGATTTCGAAGACGAACCGGGCGAATAGATTGAAAAACACCAGGGCCCATCATGCAGGTTCACTCAACTACATGGGTTGGTCGACTAAGGCGCATCAACAACAAGAAGTGAACCCCTTGGTGTATATTCATCAGAAGTTCTATCCGCAATGCCCTGATGAAGCGGTAAGTCTTTCGCCTCTCCATGTGTTAATAAAACTATTTTTCGATATTAATAGATGTTGTTAGTTAATACGTTGTTCATTTTCGCTTTTCAATTAGGCGAGAGTGGAGGAGGCGACGACAGAAGTGACCATGAGTATAGCTCGGACTAACCATCCTGACTGCTCCGAGGAAGAAGTCACCCAGTATGCCTCTCAAATCGATCCGCTTGATCCCCCGATAGCGGCTCAGATCATGGCAAAAGCGTGCGGGACTGGAAAGAATACCTACTACTGTAGGGGAATGGGCTCGGCGGGCGAAGGAGTATTGAAAACCACTTCACAATACTCTACCGGGTCAAGAAGTTCAACTTCTAGTCGTAACCTCGCAGCGGAGCTTCATAGGACGCAGAGGGAGTTGGAGGAGCAAAAGAGGCAGATGGCCGAGTACCAAATGCAGCAGACACAGGTGCAGGCTCAGATGTACACATGGATGCGGACGATGTACGAGGCTCAGACTACCGGACAACCGTTCCCCACACCTCCCCCGGCCCCGGTCCCTCCGTTCCCTAGCTATCCACCACCACCACCGCACCAGTCAACGCCAGAGCAAGACCAAGGTAGCCACCGGAATTCAAATGAGTACTTTGATTACTTCGACCCTGACCCGCAAGTTCCTCGACCCTGACCTGTAGTTGTAGTTAATTTTCGTATCGTCGTTGCTATTTGTACTGTACGTTGGACATTTATGTGTACTGTTGAACTTGTATGATTGTACGGTTTATGTCTTTCAATGCAGGTTCTGGAATTGGGCCCAATCCAGAACCGCGTTTTTTTTTCAAAATTTTTTCTGACATTGCCGGCGACATGGACCTCAGTCGCCGGCAATGTCACAAATTCCGGCCACGGCGGCGGAACCATTGCCGGCGACGGCGTCGCCGGCAATGGTTCCGACATTACCGGCGACGCCGTTTCCCGTCGCCGGCAATGTTAACACCGGCGGGAGATTTCCGGCGACGTCATTGCCGGCGACTCGTCGCCGGGAATGACATTTCCGGCGAAAAAAAAAAGACAAGGCCGGCGACCTCCCGTCGCCGGTAATGTCTCCTTTTCTTGTAGTGTATTGTAACCTTCCTCTTGGTGTTGGTGTCCACCATGACTAAATCCCGGAAACGCATCATGAGCCAAATCTGCAGTTGGGTTCCAAGCAGGGGGGCCGGCACCACTGCCGCTGGATGAGGCACCATGGTAACTGTACCCTGAGCTGAAGTCTGCTGAGCTAAAGTCTACTGCTTCACCATGCTCGCTCTACGTAGTGTAACTCCACATCATACCATTTTCGTATAAGTATTGCATCATAACATTAACCTCCACATACTGACAGTTAAAACATTTTTGGCACGGATACCTGAAACGTTTTTTTTCCCTGACCATGATCTATCGCAAAATTCACAAATTCGCTAATTCCATCCATATACCGGACATCACTTCTATTCCACAACTTCATCCCATTTTTGTCCATACTTCTACGAATTTTAACAATTAATTATCATATTAGTTAACTATTCTGTATATATACAGATTTTCAAGCTTGTAATTATATATGAAACTATTATATATATATACATAAAGTTTCAACTACCTTAATATATTAAATTAAATTATTAATTAATTACCTTCAATAATTACCTTTATTAATTATTGGTGAATATATGTACTCGATCTACATCAATTAATTACGGAAATATGCCTAACATACATGTACGTTTTAACTAAATATTAACCAAATTTTTAAACATCAATGCATATATATACGTACTACGTACTGGTCAATATTAATTAACTAATATATATATAATCAATTACCTAACTTAATTATAAATATATATCAGAACGTACTAATTATTAACAATGTAATCAATCAAACGTACAATTAATTATATATATATACGTTAAATGGTGTTGGGAAATTAACTACGCACGTACGTACCTAGCATTCTCTGATATATGGTGAATCGATGCTCGGATATAGTGCTAGCTAGCTAGAATTTGCATGCGCCTGCGTCATATACATACGCGTGAGGATCAGAGAGTCTGATCGATCAAGAGAGAGAATTAATTGAATGATCGATCGACATATTTATGCATGGAGATGAAATTGAGACGAGCGAGCGGAGGGGAAGAGAGTTCGGCATGGACATTATATAATGCTTCACTTAGATGACGGAGTGTCGGTCCGTCGTCTAAGTGGCCACTTAGAGGACGGATTGGACACTTCTCCGTTGTCCAAGTGCTTACAAGAATGACGGAGAATTTCTCCGCGGTCCAAGTGGCCACTCGGACCACGGCGTGTCGGTTCGCGGTCTAAGTGGCCACTTGGACGACGGAGAAGTGTGTTTTCGTCGTCCATATGACCACTTGGACTACGGAGAAATTCTTTGTTGTCCTTGTAAGCACTTGGACGACGGAAACACTTTTTTCGTCGTCCAAGTGTCACTTGGACCGCGGAGCAATTTTTCGTTGTCCAAGTGGAACTTAGACCGCAGAACATTAAAAGTTCCGTAGTCTAAGTGCATTTTTCTTGTAGTGTGATACATTCGTACGTTGATTCTAAATGCTCTTTGATTAAATTAAAATGAATCTCTCCTTGATCTAGTGGAATTTTGCATCAGTTTTTCAGATATTTATAGATAAAAAAAAGCCGCATTTCAATTAGTTAATTAAGCTGTTCCTTTCTCTCTCTTTTTTCAACGCATATGACTTATTGCGCTGAAGCATTGCTGACATTGGTTAAGGAAATAGTTCCGGTGCTGATAAACAATTACTGACTAATGGAGGACTTATTGTATAAGGAAGAAAATATAAAGTGCTCGATCACAAACAAGTTAGAGTTAGGGGAGAGGCTCTAATGAGTACTTCTATAGTGTACATTTGATGAATACTTTCCTATAAAATTTGTTTTCCAACCACATTTTAAAAGATCAACCGTTGAATATTTAAATATATATAAGTAGATCAATTGTGTAAATTTTTATCCCATATAAAAATGATTAAGGCATTGAATGAAATTAAATCAATGAACGCACCAAATTTGTCAAAGTTGAACTGTTCATGTTCATACTTGATAAATCATGATTATGAATCCCTTAAAGATTTTCGATTTAGTTGAAAGTTTGTAGAAATGATCTACTTATATATAACTAAATATCTAATGGTTGATTTTTCAAATTATGATAAAACTTTGAGTTTTATAAGCTATTAATTAATTAAAAGATACTCACCAAGTGTACATCATAAAGATACTCATTAGCACTGTTCTAAAAAACGGCCGCCTAGGCGCCGACTAATTCACTACAAGAAAAAGTGACTTAGACGACGGAGAATTTCCGTCGTCTAAGTGCCTATCTCCGTCGTCTAAGTACTTGGACGACGGAAAATCCGTCGTCCAAGGTACGTGCTCCAAGTGCTGTCGTCTAAGTACTTAGACGACGGAGAATTTAATCTCCGTCGTCCAAGTTCACTTGGACCGCGGAGAACGTCCGTGGCCCATGTAGGGACTTAGACGACGGAGATTAATGTCTCCGTCGTCTAAGTCACCACCTGGGCCACGGAGATTGTTAGCTTCTCCGTGGCCCAGGTGGTGACTTAGACGACGGAGATTAATGTCTCCGTCGTCTAAGTCCCTACATGGGCCACGGAGAAGCTAACAATCTCCGTGGCCCAGGTGGTGACTTAGACGACGGAGACATTAATCTCCGTCGTCTAAGTCCCTACATGGGCCACGGAGATTGTTAGCTTCTCCGTGGCCCAGGTGGTTACCTAGACGACGGAGATTAATGTCTCCGTCGTCTAAGTCACCACCTGGGCCACGGAGATTGTTAGCTTCTCCGTGGCCCATGTAGGACTTAGACGACGGAGACATTAATCTCCGTCGTCTAAGTGAAAAATTAATTTAAAAAAAAAATTAAATTCAAAAATATTATTAATATTAATTGAAAAAAAATTAATTAAATTAATTAAATACACTAAATTAATAAAATAATTAAAATTAATTTGTACATACATAATCGAAAAAACCTATAATTAAAAATGAAAATATTGTTCGTAATGCGGAAATTAAGAAACGAAATAATGAACTACTAGCTAGCTAAAACACTGGAGGAGCAGATGCGCCGCCTCGTCCTCCGCCTCCAGCCGGGTCGTCGTCGTCGGGGAATGGGTTCGGAGGAGGTTGACATTGTCTTTGAGCTTGTTGCATAAGGGCGATGAGTTGGGCTATTCGCTCGTCTTGCTGGTCCATTCTTTGGCGCATGGCAATATTCTCCTCCCGTGCGATTCGAGCCTCTTCATAGGCTGCCGCAGCTTGAGAACTTCTCCGCCGCCCCGAACCTCCCGTAGATGATGACTCAGAGGTCGACAAATCTCGAACCACCTTAGGCCCGAAGTGCCTAACCTCCTTGCCAGCTCTACGACCGTAGACCTCATCCGCAATTGCTATTTGGCTCTCCACAGATAGAGGAGGCAGGTCTTCTAGCGGCACATCTGGGAACGCAAGCTGAGTGTTAGCCAATTCTTCCTGCGCACGCTCTATCACTCTTGCCTACAAAAGAATAATAAATTTATTATAATGAAATAATATTTAAATAATAATTACTATAATTATTAGCGCACACACATATATATATATATGACTTACGCCGCGTTGACTCGCTTCATTATCGAGCCCAGGCGTCACGTACGCGCTTACGCTTGCATCGAGATAAGGGTGTTTGGAGCCCTTATCCCTGTGCTCCTTGGCAATTTGAATGAGTTGCTTGGCGCCGGAAGTATGGTGCTTGTCCTTCTTCCCCCGGTTGGCTTTGTTGACACCGGAGAATTTCTGTTACACAACATAATGAAATCATTAAAAAATTTATAAGTAACTAAAATTTAGAGTATTCAATTATCTTAATTGAAATAAAAAAAGTAAATTAACACCTGAAATTGCTCATCGGCAAAGTGGTTACACAACCACTCCCACTCATCTTCTCTATCCCCACGCAGCTCTTCGGGGGGAGGCACGGGACCGTTAATTCGGAAGTACTGATGGAGCCTGTACTTCCAATCTTTGAAGATGTTGTTGGCGGTTTGGTTGATATGCCTCAACATCGCCGGATCCGGATCCACCGCAAATTGTTCCTATCAGAAATAAATTGGAAATTATAATCGTATATATTATAAAATTATATATAACTAATATTAAAAATAGTATATAATAACTAAAATTGTACGTATTACGTACCGAAAGATCCTTAAAGACTTTCGCCTTCTCCGAATCCGGCACCTCCCTCCAAGTAGGGGCAGTGATACGAACCCGGTTACGAACAATCGACCCAATGCTATGAGCCGAGAGACTTGCTAGCTGAGGTGTGGGAGGGCCACCGGTGAATTCGTCGTAAGGCAAGGCGATCTTGCTCCCGGTCGCCTTGCAAATTTTCTCCGCCTTTCCACCTTTAACGAGACCCCGAGTCTTTTTCGGTTGGGGGTCAGTGGGGGCCCTCCTTTGCTTACGGCGGACGCTGTACATGATAGACTCGGCCGTCGAAGACGCCTGAGTACTTCCCGTTGAAGCGGTACCCGGGCGTCGGAGTTGAAAAGGGGTCGACGTCATCACCGCTTGAGAGAAATGGGGCAGAGGGAATTTCCCCAGAAGGCCCCGGATTGAGGGCGTCTACCTGCGGTTGAACCCAACCGACTTGGGCCGCCAACATTTGGAGCATCTCATCTTCTGACTCCTGTTGGGCTTTCTTCTTCCCGGATGTGATCTTTGGCGGAGCCATTTAAACCTAAGAGTACGTACGGTGTTAAAATACCTACTTACCATAATAATTACAACGACGGAGAATTTACGCTAATTAATTAAGTACGTTTAAGATTTAAATAGAGTACACTAGCTTGGCATTTTCGGTCGTTCAATGGACGTGCGACCCGCGCGATAAAGTGTAAATTTTCAATTAATCAGCCTTGGTTAAATCGAAAAACATGGCCAGTTAGGGATAGAGATAACGCGAGAGGCAGGACTAATTTCGACAAAAGTCTTTCTTAGTCCAAATCCTGTCACCAGTCATAACCCGTTTCTAGACACCATGTCCGACATTCGGCCAATTTTTCGAAAATTTACACTCCCTCAAGTCCTTTGCAAACTCCGCCCTCAACCTCGTGTCCATAACTTCACTTAGGTTATGGTGTGCGGTGATGAAATCCACACATCACGAGGGGTTAAGGAGATAAGCAAGGAAAAGAGGCGCCATCTATTCCAAAGAGTGCGACTTAATTACACCAAGCCTATGTACTAAATTTAAATCGAACACGTACTACCATGCAATTTACTAGAAAATACATATAATTATCAATTAATTATTATTTATCATGCATTTAATAATAATTATTCATTTACCAATATAATCAATTATTATTATTACTATTATTTAATTTTAACTAATAATTATTCATTACCAAATAATTAACAACTAATAATGATTACTAAATAATAATAATAACAAGAAAATAATTATTATAATTACAACTATTTATTATTTAAAACTAATAAATTAAAAGTATTTAGAATTTAAATAATTAAACAAATAAAAAAATTGTTAAAGAGTTAAAATTTCGAATTATTACCTCGTCGGAATTTCGCCGGAATATTGGAAGAGTAGAGTCGTCGGAGAGGGGGAACCACGCCGGAAAATTGGTCGTCGGAGCGTCGCCGGAGGAGGATCGCCGGAGTGAGAGAGAGAGGAGAGGAGAGTATAGAGGAGGAGATGGAATGATGAGAAAATGAGGGGGGGTGCTCCTCCTTATATAGAGTTTCACTTAGACGACGGAGAACTATTCTCCGTCGTCTAAGTGCACTTAGACGACGGAAACAGTGTTTTCCGTCGTCTAAGTGAAGGGTCAAATTTTTTCGAACCGGCGCCAAATAAATGGGCGGGCCGTTTCACCGCCATAAATGTTGACTTAGACGACGGAGACAGTGTTTTCCGTCGTCTAAGTGGAATTTCAAGCGGTGCCGAAAATTGAGGCGGCAAATCGAACCGCCATGTTATTTCGACTTGGACGACGGATATGTAGTTTTCCGTCGTCCAAGTGAACACTTGGACGACGAAAAACGACATATCCGTCGTCCAAGTCAATATTTACATCGAAAAAATAATAAAAAATTATTCGAACCGCCATGGTAATTTGAACCTAGACGACGGATACGGTAATTTTCCGTCGTCCAGGTGAACACTTGGACGACGGAAAATGACCGTATCCGTCGTCTAGGTTCAAATTATGCAAAAAAAATATTTAAATTAATTCGCTAGGAATTTAGCGATCTGTCATTCGAGTGAAATAGTCGTACAATATCGATGAACGCATCGTATATATAAACAGATAAATTTGAACCGCCGAATAATTTTACGTTTTGAAAGTTGTTAAGTATCGACTAATCTTTAAGACTTTAGTGTTCATGAGTAGTTGCTGATTTGCAGCAGAGTACTAACGAAATTGAATTTGGACAAAACAACCGTTGGATATGTTCGTCGTAACATAATATATAATTACTATAAAGGACCAGGAAATAATAAGTTCGGGAAGGGTTTCATCGGCACAGTCAACCGCAAAACCGAGAATTTCACAAACCGGAAACGTGGATACAGGACATTTCGCAACTCCGATTTTCGAACCGTCGAAGCTCACACACCAAGAATATACTACTCTAAAGTCTTGACGAAAAGAATACGCATTCGAAGATGGTCTAGATGGTCGTTGTCTTAGAAAAAATTACGAAATTTACACCTGGACGACGGATACGACATTCTCCGTCGTCCAAGTAGACACCTGGACGACGGAGACGCTAATATCCGTCGTCCAGGTGTGTACTTGGACGACGGAGAATGTCGTATCCGTCGTCCAGGTGAATATACCCTGAATTCAGGGGTTAGGGGTCCTTAGGGTTTAGGGTATAGGGTTTGTCACTTGGACGACGGAGACAGTCATTCTCCGTCGTCCAAGTGTGTACCTAGACGACGGATAATGCCTGTCTCCGTCGTCCAAGTGTAAAAACCCCGAATTCAGGGGTTAGGGCCTTAGGGTTTACGGTTTAGGTCGTCCCCGGTCATTTGTGTGTGCGTTCAATTATTCTGATTCAAAAATATAATTAAAAAATTGATCGATCGATCCGAACTGCTAGATTTAGGGTCCAAGATTTAGCTAGGGTTTTATATGAGATTGAGATTTGGCGCCAAAGGTGAATCTGCAATTAATTTCTCCGTTCTCGGTTAGGGGTCCTTAGGTTTAGGGTATAGGGTTTAGGGTGAATATACCCTGAATTCAGGGGTTAGGGGTCCTTAGGTTTAGGGTATATATACGACTGTCTCCGTCGTCCAGGTGAATATACCCTGAATTCAGGGGTTAGGGGTCCTTAGGGTTTAGGGTATCGGGTTTGTCATCTGGACGACGGAGACGACATTCTCCGTCGTCCTAGTGTGTACCTAGACGACGGAGAATGACTGTATCCGTCGTCCAAGTGTAAAAACCCTGAATTCAGGGGTTAGGGCCGTATGGTTTAGGGTTTAGGTCGTCCCCGGTCATTTGTATGTTCGTTCAATTATTCTCATTCAAGAATATAACTAAAAAAATGATCGATCGATCCGATCTGCTACATTTAGGGTCTAGGATTTAGGGTTTGAAGGGCTGCGTGAGCGAAATGTAGAGCAGCTTCAGCTTACTTTTAATAAGATCAGAGAATACACCGATGAAGTTGAAAGCAAAGAGAGGGGCCGGGACTAGAAAAACAGTCCAAAGACATTCAATTGAAACAGAGAGAAGTCGACTTAAAATCTGAGGAAGTTAAGCTGGCGGAGATCGATGTTAGTCCAGGTACAAACAACTTTTATATATATATACTACAATATTTGTGCTCTCAATAATACTATCACAAGTCAATATATATAATCATATATAGGGACCCATAATTAATCCAATTTATACATAAATAGTATTTAAAAACAATAAAACCAACCAAAGCTGGACGAGGAATCTTAAAGTCTCGACATAATAGAAATCTTTCACCTTTTTACGATGCATCGATCGATCATATATATATTACAATAATAAATTAGGGTTTACCAAGTAATGATCCTCGTCGTGTGACCGTACTCTTCGTCATAATCGTCATCATCATCATCACCGTTATCCGATTGCTCATCCTCCTCATCGTACTCAACATCGTCCGAGGAATAACCAGAGTCGTCGTCATCGTCCTCATCCTGCACGTCTTCTTCATCTACCTCAATGATCTCTTCTTCAGTTAGATCTGTACAACCATCAGGCATGGGTAACCGTTCACCGTCTTGAACCAGGTCCATTATGTCGGAGCGGATGACAGAAATATTAGGCTCTTGATAGGCAGGAATGTCTCTGTCTGGTTCAGCAGCATCTTCAGTCGTCGCCGGTGTCCCTTCAATTGTCTCTGTATTCCAAACTCCTCCATGAGAGATCTGGTTCACTATTTTCCACCCGTCACCAGCTTTCGGATCGTCGAGATAGAACACCTGCCTAACTAAGGTGGCGAGAGCGAAAGGCTCATCCTCATACCAGCTTGAGTTTGTATCGACTGATAAAAGTCCCAGGTCTTCCTTTGTACGCTTGAACCATCTGCACTTGAATAGGAAAACGTTGACATCATTCCCGTAACATAGCTGAACCACATATACGATCATTCCGTAATATAGATCAGGGTCTTTCCCAACCGCTATCCCACTGTTTTGTGTTCTTCTTCCTTCATCTCGCGCCAATGAATGGAACTTCACACCGTTCACAAAACATCCCGGATAAATATAGTGTTTAATCGGCTTCCCTGCTAGCAAGTGCTTTGGCCAAGACCACCACCCCCCGTGGTTTTCGGATTTTTGCAGATCAATCATCTGCGAAAATGGAAAAATGTAAGGGTTTACTTTCTACAAATTAAACATGCATGATCTCAATATGTATATAAATCACTAAATACGTACCCATTGGAAGAAATAATCGGGGAACTTTTTCTTAACCATTTTCTCAATCCACGCCGAACTCTTGTCTGGATATAACGCCTGAAGCCTCTCCCTGTATGACATCATGTACGGCTCAACTTCGTCACAGTCTCGTAACACTACCCAATGTGCCTCAATAAGTTCTTCCTGTGTTAACGTTTCCTTTAATACTCCTCTAAACGGTCGGACGACATTGGTGACGACAGAAAGATTGATGCGGGCACTGGGATCGGAGGCAGTTGGAGGTGGTGGATCTTTGAGGTACCTGTTGCAGTAAGTAACGCACTCATGCATTAGGTATGTCTCTGCTATGGAGCCATCCGGAGCCGACCTGTTTTTGACGAATGACTTATACTGTCCAAGCTGTCTACAAAATTAATCAAACGTACAATAAAAATAAGTACATGCATATAGCTAGCTAGTAATCTCCAGTGGAACAAATTATGAATCGAAAAACCTGTATAATTAATTAGTTGTACGTACCTTTCTTGAGGATACATCCAAGTGTACTGGACCGGACCAGAAATGAGAACCTGCTCGGGCAGGTGGATCATTAGGTGAATCATTATGTCGAAGAAAGCAGGAGGAAAAATCCTCTCTAGTTTGCAAATGATGTGCACAATTTGTTGTTGCAATTCCACGACATCTGACTTCTTTAATTCTCTGGCGCATAACCTCTGCCACCATCTGCACAATGCCACTATTGGTTCTACGACGTCGCGAGGCAAATATGGTCGAATTACCACTGGAATCAGACGTTGCAGCATAACGTGATAGTCATGTGTCTTTAGACCAACAAACTTGTGTTGCACCTCGTCCACTGCTCCAGTTATAGTAGCTGCATACGTGGCCGGATAACGAACGCCCTTAAACCAGTGAAATACAGAACGTCTAAGTGTCGGCTTCACTGTGTACGGTGCAGCTGGCATCTTGTTGTACACTCCTTTCCTATCCCTCCTCAACCACAAGGGACGACGTAGATTCATTGATTCCAAATCTTTGCGCGCTTTGGGAGTATCTTTAGTCTTGAACTTAATACCGAGAATTGTTCCCACCACGCTGTCGCACACATTCTTTTCTATGTGCATCGCGTCCAAGTTGTTCCTCAGCTTCAACTTCGACCAGTAAGGGAGTTCAAAGAATATACTCTTGTGATCCCAATAGCTCAGATCATGTGGAGGAATTGGATTGCATTTCTTTACATCCGCGTCGTTAGTCAACACACCAAAGTCGAAATAGCTCAACCTCTCTAAAATCTCTTCGCCCGACCAACTACGGGGTTTAGGATTGTTCTCTACCGTCCCGTCGAAATGAGCTTCATCCTGTCGCCAAGGGTGGTCGTGAGGGAGCCATCTACGGTGACCCAAGTAACACACCTTCCCTGCGTGCCAACTAGAGTTCACGTCGTCCAAACATATAGGACATCCATTATATCCTTTTGTCCTGCACGCTGCCAACATCCCATACGCTGGAAAATCGCTGATCGTCCACATTACGGCAGCCCTCATCGTGAACATCGTGTCAGTGAATTTGTCATAAGTTGGGACTCCATTTTCCCACAACAGTTTCAGCTCGTCGATCAAAGGTCTGAGGTAGACATCTAAGCACTTCCCTGGAGATTTAGGACCTGGAATTAGTACAGTAAGGAAATTAAATTCCTTGTTCATGCACATCCACGGAGGCAGGTTGTACGGCATCAGAATTACTGGCCAAGTGCTTACGGCGGAGCTATTACTTCCCCAAGGATTGAATCCGTCTGTAGATAGGCCGAGTCTAACATTTCTAACCTCTGCAGCAAAGTTTCCGAATTCTCTGTCGAAATGTTTGAAACCCTCCCCATCCGCGGCGTGTCGCAGGACATCGTCATCTATTCGCTTTTCTGCGTACCATCGCATCGCCTCTGCTGTGTGTAGAGACATGTACAGGCGCTGCAATCTGGGAATCAAGGGAAAATATCGAACAACTTTCACAGGAATTCTCTTTTTCGAACTCTTCCTATTCACCTGGAATCTGCACTGGCCACATACGGGACAATAGTCCAAATCTTTATACTCTTTGTAAAATAGCACACAATCATTCGGACATGCGTCAATTATCCTGTACTTTAGGCCGAGGCTGCTCAAGATATTTCTAACCTTATAATGAGATTTAGGAAGATTGTGATCATCAGGAAGCAACTTACATATTTGCTCCTGAATTTCGTCAAAAGCACTGACTGACATTTTGTGCTTCACTTTTATCTTCATTTGCTCCATCACATATTGCAACACATTCTCTCGACATCCAGGGAACACCGGGGTCTGCGCTTCAAGTAGCATCCGGTTGTACTTATCCATCTCACTGGTGTCAGTGGCCAAGCTAGCAGCGGGGAATGTGTCATCATGCTCATGAGTGGTACTGTAACCTCCGTCTTGGTGTTGGTGTCCACTATGACTAAATCCCGGAAACGCATCATGGACCAAATCTACAGTTGGATTGCAAGCTGGGGGTCCGGCACCACTGCCGCTGGATGAGGCACCATGGTAACTGTACCCTGAGCTGAAGTCTGCTGCGCTGAACTCTACTGCTTCACCATGCTCGCTCCATGTAGTGTAACTCCACATCATACCATTTTCGTACAGGTGTTGCACCATAACATTAACCTCCGCATACTGACAATTAAGACATTTCTGGCACGGACACCTGAAACGCTTCTTTCCATGACCATGTTCTATCGCAAAATTCACAAATTCGCTAATTCCATCCATATACCGGACATCACATCTATTCTTTAACTTCATCCAACTCTTGTCCATACTGCTACAAAATATGCAAAAAAAAATAATTATTACATATATATATATTAGTCCATTAATTTACCATTAATTATACGTACTCGATCTACATCGATCCATCAAATTACGTACGTAATTTAATCTGTATATATAGCTAATTAACATTCATGCATGTATGTACGCACGTACGGTTTCCCTAAATATATATATATTTAATCATGCAAATTTTAACTGCCTACGTACGTACCTGCTGGCCTTCTCGATATCTGCAGTTAATTAAGCTAGCTAGTGATCGAACACCGGAGATCCAATCCTTTAATTAATTTCTAGCCCCGGCCTAGCCTAATCCGGCCTTCTCCTTCTCCTTCGATCTCAAAAATTCCCCACGGGAGAAAATATAATGGAATGATCGAAGCTAAGAGAGTTTGGCATGGCCTATATATATAATGCTTCACTTAGACGACGGAGGTGTCGGTACGTCGTTTAAGTGGAACTTACACCACGACGTGTCGGTCCGTTGTCCAGGTGATCACTTCTCCGTGGTCCAAGTCACACTTAGACGACGGAGAATTACATCTCCGTCGTCTAAGTGTTACTTGGACCACGGAGATTTCTCCGAGGTCCAAGTAACACTTAGACGACGGAGATGTAATTCTCCGTCGTCCAGGTGATAACCTGGACCACGGAGAAGTCTCCGAGGTCCAGGTTCTTACCTAGACGACGGAGAAATTTCACATCCGTCGTCTAAGTGTTACTTGGACCTCGGAGATTTCTCCGTGGTCCAAGTAACACTTAGACGACGGAGAATTACATCTCCGTCGTCTAAGTGTGACTTGGACCACGGAGAAATCTCCGAGGTCTAAGTGTAACTTAGACGACGGAACTAATACTGTTCCGTCATCTAAGTCCTCTTTTCTTGTAGTGATTGGAAAAAACCATGTTATGACCTAATTTTGGTCCTGGGCGGAATAGTTAGGCAGGAACCGACTAATCGGTAATTAGGCCGGCGACTAACGAGTAATCGACAGAAAAGCGCAACCTAGGCGGTTATTTTTTTTTTAAAAAAAAAATTAAGAGGTACAGCGCAAAGGAAGGAATTCTAAACAGAAAATCTAATCCAATTTCTTTCGCGAAACGTCATCTCTCTCCCTCTGCAAACACCGCGACTTGGACGCCGCTCGCCGATCACCACTGCCGCCGCCACTTGCCGTCCACCATCGCTGCGCCTACTCGTTGTCCACCTTCGGTGAGTTTCTCTTCTCACTTCTCTCCCTTATAATCTCCTCTTCCTTTGAATCATTTATTAAATATCAATTGGTACATTTCGAGACAGACCTGAGTTGGGAAACAAGATTCATCCTTGTTTGTTATATGTTGATAATTTGATATGAATAAATGTGGGCAGGAGCATAGTGTCTATGGTCATCACACAAACAAAACTTGATTCAGTGAAAGAGTCATGGTTGATTCCATGAAGCTTTATGTTTGAATGGTTTCCATGGTTGCAAGTTTATAATGTAAGCTTCATTGTCATTAACTCGTAATGTACTGTGATTTGTGAATTATCAGCTTCGAAATAGATAATTTCATATTTCTGGGATTCTAGTTTATGCGCATCTATTTCAAAAAATTGAGATGGATGATTAATTGGATTTCTTTATAAACTTAGTTTAGAATTTTTATGATATTTCTTTATAATTTTTACTTTATGTTGCAAATTACAATATACCTTATAAATATATATTTAATTAAATATATATAAAAAATGATCCGTCTAATTACCGATTAAACTCCACCTAAACGCCTAGGCGCTAGGCAGTAGCTCCACTGTCTAATTCTGCCTAGCGCCTTTTAGAACCTTGCTCATTAGAGTCTTTCCCTTAGAATTAGTACGGCTATAGTAAGGAACTTTTTAAGAATTAATTAGTAAAATTAACAGAGAAGACAAAAGCATATGGTAAAGTAAGGCAGAAATCCATGTTACAAAATCTTCTTCTACTCGATCTATCTCTATTGGTGTATGCTTGCCTACACCAAGACAATTTGTCCATAAAATTTTAGAAACGACATGGCAAGTTCTGATTGGATAAGAGAGTATATATTGGGAATATTCCACAAATGGAAGGAAACGAAAAAGCAACCATAAAAACTGGAGTAATTTATTTTTACTTGTTAAAACATTAAACTATACAGTACCAAAATTTATTTACCAAATACTTTTACTGTATTTTGCAATGTGCCACTCATTCTGCCACATGTCCCTCCATCTCCTTCTCCTCCATCGTGGCATACGCGCAGCAGCAGAACAACTGCTTCCCAGCCGAGTACTCGCTGATTGTCGCCGACTGCGATACGCACATCGACTTTGCCACCGAGGCACTCAGCTGCCGACCCGAAGCCTTCAATATGTGGATTGGCGACGATTGCTCAATGACATTGTTTCACAAGGACCACTACGAGAACTTCTACGCTGTGGTCACGGACAGAAGCACTTCCTCCTCCTCCTCCTCCCTTCCACCGACCTTGCGACCTCCACCGTATGTACGTGAAAGAATACCCGTCCTCTCAGTATTCCTATTCTCCGGCCACCGGAGAGTTTGAGCTTCAATTGGACGAGGCCCCGAGGGTGCCCAAAATACGGAAGGTGATACGAGAATCTCCCTACTGGAACAGTAATAACGGATTAACGTGGGACTCAGAGAGGCACATGCATGTTCTGATACATACAGAGAGGAAGGCCTTGTTCGAGTCGGTCTTGCCATCTGGTTTAGCCCCCAAGGTTGTCACAATGTAAGTGACTGCCTTGGCCATGATGGAGTTGATAAAAATTAAGAGGAATGAGACATAACAATGCCTTTTAAAATTTGGTTGATAAATGACTTGATGTACACAAGTAGATCCCATCTCTATTAGCAGATGATCGATCGATGCTTATTATGCCCCCTTTGTGGTGTACTTTGTATTTATGTCTACAAAATTCCTGCTGTACGTACTTTCGTTACGAGTGAACTTTTAATAAATTTCTTTAAACAAACCTTTTAAACCCTTTAAAGACTTGATGCCAGTCAAAATTTTAATCACAAATTCTTCGTAATTTCCCTTAATATGAGTAATATCTGATATATATATAACTTTTAAAATTCGATAAAAGTTAGTTCACAGTTAACCTGATTCGCAAGAGATATTTTTATTATGTTCGCGTAAATCTTTTTAATACAGAAGAAATTAAAGAGAGATTTAGACTTTTCTTTAACCTATACCAATGAAAGCCCCTCAATCTGACCATTCGATACAAAGCACAAAGCACTGAAGGCATTTTCAAAATAGAATTTTCTAGTTCTAATGACAAAATATATTCCAAAGTAATTTTTTTTGAAAGGATATTCCAAAGTAAATTGTAAAATAAAACTGCAAACTGAGGAGCGGGCTGCGGGTCATCTTCTGACTTCCACTAACATATATTCCAAACACATAAACAAATCAAAAGTGAGATCCTCAATCAAATGCCATCCCCACACTCGCACACTCCATGCTCTATTCTAAATTTTAATTATTCCTTTCAAATTTTCTCCATCCACCCTTTTTTACTTAAACTAAAGGTAGTGCCAGCCCTATCACAGTATAGCAACACGTACTATAATAAAAAGCTTCTTTTCATGATCTTTGTTTTAAACTCAATTAGCAGCTATAACAACAAATTACTATTTCTCCCTCTATACTAATCAGAAAGTATTACTTTCCCTAATTTCAGCATCAGTTCTTATTCTTAATCAACCTTTCTAATCTTATAATTAATCCTTCAATGAATACAATTAATATGCTCCCAATGGTCCCTTAATTGGCCAAACCTGCATCATTTTGCTTGTAGCTTGCCCAACAAACGTACAATGGCGCATAACTTGTGTGGAGGGGGCTGCCTTGTCGATCATTGCCAGCCTAAATTCCTTTCTATATTCCAAGCCAGCCAGGATAGACATGCATGTCGGCATTTCTGTATTTCCTGTTGATCTTACCATTCCCAACTTGGCTAGGGTTTTGATAAGAGACATTTACATGTGATTAATACAAGTTACTTGCAGCTATATCTGAAAGTTCCATTTACCACTTTGCTTTATCTGAAAGTTCCTCCAAATGTTGGCGTCCAAAAATCGACAGTTGTTTCATGTGTGGCCGGGAAGGTGCTCGAGACCGGTACCAAACATAGCCCACGGCTTCTGAGGTCATGTTTGGGACCATCAGGGTCGTTAGATTTATCAGTTTTCTGCATTTTTCAAAACAACAGTACTGTGTTACGTACTGTCTTCAAGCAACTAATTTCTGCATTAGCGGCTGTACGTAATTATACATTAGCATGAAGAAGAATATGAATTACAAACCTGCTGGTGTTGTATGGAAGCTGCACTTTTCATGTATGGGGTGATCAAAACCTGATATATATATATATATAATAAGATAAACACGTATACATTAATTAGCAGATATTTGTTTTCTGCCTTTAGGAATGGCTTACATTGTTATTTATGTTGTCCTTATATATGTTTATTAATAAGTAATTGGTGACAATTATATAGCAGAGGGGCAAATGTTACTTTAAAAGGACTTACAGAAACTTGTTCGTGGAGGAATTTGATATACTCAATGGCTTCAGAGAGCACTGAGGCTGTATCAGTCTGACGGAAAATATAACATGATTTAGATCCATCATGCAGTATAAAGCATGTATAAAAAAGATAGAAAAGAGGGAAGCTTTTTCAATTTGAGAAAGTGAAGGATCCTTCACTCTACTCTTTGTGAAAGTAAAGGAAATGGATAGCGCTTCGGAGCTCAGTTTAAGTTTACCTTTCCGAAAGGCGAAACCAATTGTTGAAGTGCGGTGATTCTGTCCCCCATCTTCTCTTTCCTCACCTAAGATCAAAGCCAGAAATTCTCATCTATGACTATCTAGGTATGATGATAAAAGAAAAGCTTAACTGAAGTACTGATCGAACTGATCCTTCTTGTCAAATATAAATAAAAAGGAAAAGAACAAAAGAAAGTTTATTTGCTGTAATTGTACCTTGAAAGCTGGCAAAGTTGATGACGTTTCATTTCGAGGCCTTTTGGATGCTGCTTCACTTCCCCCACTTTTCTTCACCACAGCACCCGAATCCTGATGAACTTCGGATATATTCTGTTCAACAGTGAACACGTCAAGTCACTTCAATCAGAACCCTATTCACACAAATATAACATTCTCTAGCTAGCTAGCTCTCCTTAATTATGTTCGACCCTATCAGGTAATCAACTAACTAACCTTTGGCTTCTCATCGAAGCGTGCAGTAGGAAACTGTTGTTGCAATGATGGCGAAAAGATCGGACGGACATCTTTTATGGCGGCCTCATGAGGTGCATTCCAAAAGGGAGCGTTGTTAGAAAATTGTAAATGGTTTTGATGAGCAGTGTTAGAAGAAGGGTGTTTGGGAGGCGATGTTCTCAGAAACTGAGGGACTTTGCTTGACCAAGAAGGCAAGAGTTCAGTAGAGTTATTGCCGTAGTGTGCTTGATATGGAAAGATTAAAGAGGGCGGAGGCAGTTGTTGTTGCTGATTATGATCATGCCGTGTTCCCAACAGTCCTTGTAATATGGTCGACGGACTAGTCCCGTACAAAGCTGCCGAGTCCATCTGAAAACTAGTGACCAAACCTTGACACGTCACCGTGCTTTCACCGGAGCTATATTGAGGACTAAACTGTGTTTGGTCTAGAGAAAAACCCCGGCTCATCTCGCCGGAGCTGGCCGTAAACAACTTGTCTCTCCAATGAAGCTGTTGCTGATCCTGAGCTTCTTGCTGAAAATTAGCATCGGAATTGTTCATGTTCTCTTGTAGTATTGAACGAAAGCTGGTCTCGGATTTCTCACCACGACTGTACACGTAAATCAAATCAATACAGATCTCATGAAATAATAGAAGGAAGCAACTGAGATATATTCATCCTCCAAAAAATGACCTATAAGTTCATGTAAAGTACAAAAATATTAATTTCCGACTTACAATAAGGCTTGGTTCCAGTCTGTGGCCTGACAGTTGAGCCCTAAACCCATCATGTGCAAGTTAGGTTCACCGCCGCCGGCAGAGTCAGACCCTTGCAGCTTCTGGTTATCGTGAAATAACATCGAAGATGTACCCGTAACCGACCCGGAATCCATAGATGACCTTGCCTTTATTTCAACCATGTCAGGTTGCCATCCAAAGCTTCCTAAGCTGTTCAGGCTTGAAGATGGTGGTGATGCTCCGGTTTCAAACCTGCTTCTTGATGATGAGTCCCACCAGTTCCCAGTAGTCTGATACTCATCTGCCATGGCTTAAAATAAAAGCTAGCTCGATCTGGACAGAAGCTACTATATGTATGATGTGTGGTGATTGATTGCTACAACTTCGTACGCGGATGTTTCAACCGGCCTCTTTGGTTTTCTACTCTTTGGAATCTGCAAGCTGCTGCTGTGGTTTCATAAAATGAGTGAAAGCGGTTCGCTACATCTCAGTATTTATATTAATTAGCTAGGCGAGGCTCTGGATGGTTTGGGCTGAGGAGAGTGAAAAATGTGAAAGACTTGGTCGGAATGTGGTTGACATTTCAGGGGCTGATTAGACAATTGAAAGTCCCATTTGAAAATCAATTTCTTTTCGTTCTTTTATTTTTGTCTTGTAATGCTTTATTTGCTACCCATCATTATTTTCCTTTTCTTCGCCCTTTCTTCAACAATTTTGGGTAGTATATATATACGAACCAGTGAAGGAAAACTTTTTTTTATTACCATCACTACCTGGTTCATCAGAAAGAAACCACTGACATCGCAAACAATAGAAAATGAAAAATTTTAGTATGTGTAAACATGAAAAACTTATTTGATATGTGTTAACAGACCTACATATACCGGCTTCTAAATTGGTCTTCATAGCTGTAATAACTTGTAAGTAGTAACATGAGTTTTTATTCTTGTAGTTTTAGTCCATGTTAGCAAATACTCACTACTGGAGGAAGGAATCGGGGCGACGTAGTTATATTTCTACGTCGCTCCGATTTTAGATGAGGCGACGTACATTGTCTTTGATAAAAAGTACGTCGCTTCAAAAAATTGAGGCGACGTAGATTGAAGTACGTCGCTTAAACAAACTGAGGCGACTAGTTTTTCATTCGAAGCGACCAAACTAATCTACGTCGCTTCAAATAAAATCGAGGCGACGTAGATTGAGCAATCTACGTCGCCTAGATTTTATTCGAAGCGACGTAGATTAGTTTGGTCGCTTCGAATAAAATCGAGGCGACGTAGATTGTTCAATCTACGTCGCCTCATTTTTTTTAAATCTGGATCTACTCTTCTTCTTAAAGTCAACCCGTTCATAAAGTTAGAATTTTAGAAAAACAGTTTCCCCGAGCTCTGCAGCTGTTTTGGGCGATTTTGGGGAGAAATTAGAGGAAATTGAGAAAGAAGGTTGTTCTTGCCATTGATTTGATTCTTGAGTAAGGTTAGTTTGATTTGTATCTCTTTAACCCTCTTTATGACCATAATATGTTAAATTAGAAGTGAAATTGAAGTTTTGGTGAAATGTTTGAAGTTGAATTGAATTTGGTGTTATGTTGTAGTTTTTGTGTTTGAATCATTGAATTGTGTTAAATCATGTTATGGGTTCATGAATAATGTTTGAAATTTGGTTAAGTTTAGTGAAATTTATTGATGATTAGAAGTGAAATTGAAGTTTTGGTGAAATGTTTGAAGTTGAATTGAATTTGGTGTTATGTTGTAGTTTTAGTGTTTTAATCATTGAATTGTGATAAATCATGTTATGGGTTCATGATTAATGTTTGAAATTTGGTTAAATTTAGTGAAATTAATTGATGATTAGTGTAGATTATGTGTATTCGAGCCTTAATTAGTAGTGTTATTAGTGTTAATCATGATTTCGAGCGTATGGCTATATATAATTGTGGTGTTTATCAACTTAGAACTCCCGTTTGAGAATCAACAACTCATCTAGTTGATCGAGTTGAGTTGTTGATTCTCAAATTGTCCCATTTTTGGACACTTTAGGTGAACATGACTTTGTTGATCCTTTTGCTATTCATGTGATTTCAGTTTCAGTTTTGGGATATGGTTTCGACAGTGTCTCCTTTAAATGTTCCCCGAGTGCAAATTAGGTTGTTTAGATATGTGTGCACTCGGGGAACTGTAGGGAGATGCTGTCGAAATTTCCCTAAACTGGAGCTGAAACGCATGGGTGCAAAAGCGTTGACAAATGTCGTGTTCCCCTGAAAGGGATAGGACCTAACCCGGAGGCATAAGGCGAAGAGGTGTGGGGTTTTGGTTGAATCGCAACTGTGGCGTGGTAACTTTGTTCATATTGATTGTTTATGTTGACAGGAAACATGGACGGACTCCCAGACAAAACTTGGATGACATATCATCGTGCTGATCCAAGGTACATCACAGGCATATTCGAGTTCATGAATTTTGCCCGGCTACATAGTAACGGAGCCGATTATTACTTCTGCCCGTGCAAACGTTGTAAGAACGGTCCGTTCAAGGTTACTATGGATGTCATGTATCATCACTTATCACACAGTGGTTTGAGTCCTACTTATACAGTCTGGCACCTTCACGGGGAAGTTTCTGGTGAACCGGCAATGCTCAGTCAACGAAGATAGTGGCTTCAAGACAGAGTCGGTCCTTCTAGTGGTGCCGGTCCTTCAGTGAACCCGCAGTTGGAGATTCTACATGATGCATATCCCTATTATCCTGGATACCATGCAGATGCACCCCAACAATTAGTGGAAGATAATTCGGGCATGAACTTCAATGACATGGTAGACGATGATTATGAAAAGTACGATAGATTATTGAAGGAGTCACAGACCCCATTATATGAAGGCAGTGAGGAAACTGTTTTGAGTGCCATATTAGATGCAATGGAAATGAAAAATGAAAATGGATGGTCGGACACAAGTGTTGACTCTTTATGTATTTACATTAATAAACTTCTTCCTAAAGGGCACACATTCCCCTGTTCATACTCGAGAATAAAAAAAATCTTGAGTGATCTTTCACTGGGTTACGAAAGAATTGATGCGTGTGAGTTTAACTGTGTGTTGTTCAGGGGGGCGCTTGTAAACGAGAGGATTTGTCCAGTGTGTTATTCTGAAAGATATAAGCCAAATACGAATGATATTCCCAAAAAAATAATTCGTAACTTCCCTCTAACACCAAGGTTGAAGCGCTTGTTTATGTCCCCACACACTGCCAAGCATATGCGATGGCTGGGGGAGCGGATATGCGTGGCTGGTAGCCTCAGCCACCCAGCTGACGGAGAAGCGTTTCAACATTTTGACAGAACTTTTCCAGGTTTTGCACGGGACTGCAGGAATGTGCGCCTTGGAGTAGCAACAGACGGTTTCAATCCATTCGGAACAATGGGAACTTTGCATAGTACATGGCCCGTTGTTGTGATGCCGTACAATCTACCACCATCAATGTGCATGAAGAAGGAATATAACATGTTATCAGTGTTGATTCCAGGCCCTAAATCTCCTGGAAAGTGCCTTAGTGTACTCATTAAGCCGATGATCGAGGAGCTAATACATTTATGGGTCGTTGGAGTCCATACTTTTGATCGAGTAGACAATGAGGTATTCTTGATGAAGGCAGCGGTAATGTGGATTATTAGCGACTTTCCAGGTTTAGGGATGCTTGCGGGGTCAACTGTGAAAGGGTACAAGGCATGTCCAATCTGTCTAGATGAGCTAACTTCAGAGCATATATGTGGGAGGATAGTTTATGAAGGTCATCGAAAATGGCTCCACCAAGATCACCCTTGGAGATTGAGCAAGGAATTTAACGGGAAGGAGGAGTTTGGTGGAAGACCCTATCGTAAGAGTGGAGATGAAATTTTGGAGGACGTTAGGTCAAACGTTTACCCTATTCTTAGCCAACATGAAGACTTGAAGGTGCCGTACAATCCGAATAACAGACAGTGTTAGACTCACGAAAGCATATTTTGGAAGCTGCTGTATTGGTCATCATTGAAGATCAGACATTGCCTAGATGTCATGCACATTGAAAAAAATGTGTGTGACAACATCCTTGGAACCATTTTTTCGATTGAATCGAAGTCTAAGGATGGTCCAAAAGCTCGCGCTGCTTTGAAGAAGAGGAATGTGCGAAAAAACCAGTGGCAAAGAGCGGGTGACTTGGGTACGGGGAAAGTTCCTCGGGCACCCTTTTTAGTTAAAAAGGATGATCTAGAAGATATGTTCCAGTGGTTCAGGGATGTTAAGTATCCTCTTGGTTATGCAGGTAGTTTGAGAAGTAAGGTGAAAGTAAGTTCCCCGTCACAGTTTTATGGATTGAAGACGCATGATTGCCATGTCTTGCTTCAACATCTTCTTCCTGTTGTTATCAGAGGGTTCCTGCCAGAAAACGTTGTGAAGCCATTGATAGCACTGTCAAATTGGTTTCGTCAACTATGCAGTAGGGAGCTTAAGAAGGAGGTTGTGCGTGACATGGAAACTGAGATAGTGATGATTCTCTACAATTTGGAGCTCATATTTCCTCCACATTTTTTTACATCTATGGTTCATCTCATGGTTCATCTGCCCGAACAAGTATTCCTTACAGGTCCAGTACACTATACATGGATGTATCCAATTGAAAGGTAAAATGTTATGTTCGTTATGTAATATGTCGGCAATTAGGGTTTATTGTACTAATCTTGAGTGGTGTTTTGCAGGCAATTAGGAAAATATAAAAAGTCAATGAGGAATACACGTTACTCAGAAGGTAGTATTGCTGAACAGTACCTCGTACATGAGTCGGTGACGTATTGTAAGTCTTATCTCAGACGGATGGACAACGAAGATATCGACACTTCCATATCTGAGTGGAATATCAGCTGTGTTTCACTCTTAGTAAGACCAGATATTATCGAGATTCGTCGCCAGTTCAGGTTGACTGAGGCAGAGACTGATGAGGCTCACTGGCAAGTCTTGGTGGAAACAGACGAAGTCAAACCTTACCTAGAAGAACATCTCAGAAGGTTCGAGGCTAAAAATGGTGAAGATTTCGACGAGCTTCGTCGTCGGAGGAGTTTTCTTCGATGGTTCTTAACATGGGTACATATGCCTATTAATTCTTGTAAGGTTCTTTGAGGGTTTATAACACTTATAACTAACTTGTTTATAACACTTATCTCTCAGGTGTCCCTTAAAGAAAAAAACTCGGACCCGAGCTTGGTTGCAGGAATAAAGTCATTAGCTCAAGGACCTCAGGAATGTCGGGTTTATAAGTCGTGTTATGTGAACGGTGTCAAGTTCACATCGTTTGATAGAGATCAAAGAACCGTGACTCAAAATAGCGGCGTCATGATAGACATGGGTTCATCCAAGTTCTACGGCCATGTTAACTACGTGGTCGAAGTATTATATGCAGGTCGTATGCCAGTGGTGTTGTTTAACTGCACATGGCACAACTCCGAGGACCCTGAAGATCTTGACACCCTTATAAAAGATCATGGACTGATATCAGTGAATACAAACAACAGTTACTATGAGGATTCACCCTTCATAATTGCAACCAAAGCAAAACAGGTATTCTACATAAACGATCCAAAGGCTGGTGGTACTTGGAAGGTAGTACAAGAAATGTCGCACCGCAATGTCTACAGCGCCGAAGTTCTGGCCATAGATGAAAACATATCGCGTACAGGAGATCATATATTCGAGCCTTACCAAGAGGACACTCCCACGGTGATACAATTTTACCCAGATTTTCAACTACTTTTGGACGAAGAAGGAGACGAAGAGGAGGAGGACGAGGACGACGACGAGGATGAGGACGAAGACGAGGACGAGGACGAGGATGAGGACGAGGAGGAGGACGAGGTCGAGGACGAGGACGAGGACGAGGACGAAGACGAGGACTAAACTAATATTATTATGAATTTGAAACCTAAATTTGTATTTTCTTTAACCTAAATATTACTTCATCGTTTCTTTCATATTCAGTTCATTATGAGACAATAAATAAATTGAAACTAAGAAGAATTAAATAATTTTAGTAGCTCCAAATTTAAATACAAGGATTAGTAGCTCCAAATCTACATCGTCTCATTGATTTAAAAAAAAATTAAAAATTAAAAATACAAGGAAGCGACGAAGATTGATCATTCAACGTCGCCTCATTTATTAAAAAAAAATTAAAAATTAAAAATACAAGGAAGCGACGTAGATTGATCATTCTATGTCGCCTCATTTATTAAAAAAAATTAAAAATTAAAAATACAAGGAAGCGACGTAGATTGATCATTCTACGTCGCCTCATTTATTAAAAAAAAAATTAAAAATTAAATACAATCAAGCGACGTAGATTGATGATTCTACGTCGCCTCATTTAAATATAAAAAACAAAATTAAATACAAGTAAGCGACGTATATTGAAAAATACGTCGCTTCAACTGAAACTAAGCGACAAAGATTTTAATATACGTCGCGTAGATTAATAAAATGAAACGAAGCGACGAAGAATTCAAAATACGTCGCCTCGTTGGGTATATGTATTCCAGATTTACAGTGTCTTTCTTCAGTTCCTCATTTCGGATCAATCTTCCTAAACCAATCGGCCCCAAATCCCTAAACCCGTTCCTATACCAATCGGCCTCCCCTCCACCACCACCCTAAACTCGCCGTCTCCTTCAATTAGACCACCCCGACACCTCTCTCCCGATAAAAGGTTCAACCCGGAAACCAAATCGGCCTCCCCTCCATCGAACTCCAACCCCGAAACCAAACTAAACGACCCCTCCATCTTCGAAGCCGTTCACCCCATCTTGCATCGCGAAATCGGTAATCTTCTTCTTCTAATTTCAGCAATGTCTCTTCTCCACAATGTTTCTCAATCTCTTTTTGTTCACTTTGAAAATGAATGCGTTGTTCTCCTATACATGTTGATCTTTCGCTTGAAAATGAAATGTTGAATGCGATCGTCGTCTATTTGAGGTTCCTAGACTTATAGGGTTCGTAATCGACAACAGTTTTGTATAGAAGAATAATAAAGTTTACAACTTTATTTAGGGACGAAAAGAATGACCGGAATTTGATACAGTGTTGGCTTCTATGATGCTTATGGAGCTTTGCTTGGTTTAGTTTTATGGTAAACCGATTAAAGTTACATGCTTTCTCTAGTATATTCTTGGCAATCTCACTGAATTGAGCGTGATATTTTTTAGCTTCATGTGACATTAAGCTAGCATGTGTTATTTGAAGTAGCTAATATGTTGTCAATCTGTTTTCATCGGTGTAGCTAAAGCAACCGAATCCGAGCCAACTCCGTGTAGCTAAAGCAAACGATTTGAGGCAACTCGAGAAGGTATGGAGCTTTGTGTTTTATACTGTTCCGAATGTGTATTGTGATAATGATTCCGAATGTGTTTTCAATCTAGCTTCATGTAAGTATTGTGTTTTGTGATGATGATGATTTCGAATGTGTTTTGTGATAATGAAAACATATGCGTAATGATTGAATGAAAACATATGCGTAATGATTGAATGCGTAAGGGTTTGGTTAAATGAAAACATATGCGTAATGATTAAGGGTTTGGTTAAATGAAAACATATGCGTAATGATTGTAGTATTCTCGGGATTAAGGATTAAGGGTTTGGTTAAATGAAAACATATGAATGTGATTCTTCCTGTGCGAATGCGATAAGCTATATGTGTTTTGTGATGATAAGCTATATGTGATGATAAGCTATATGTGATGGTACTTCGGTTCATACTCTTTTTGATATCTAACCCAACAAACGAAAATAAAATAAAAGCGACTTGCTATATGTGATGATAAGCATGAATGTTTCTGTATTGTTCGATCAGTTTGTTCTTAGTCATCTACATGCTTCTTCTTTTTTTCATATGTAGAAAAACTAGACATAGTGACATGATCAGAATTTGGTTAACTGCACCAATGGAAATATATTATCGAGAATATGCGTAACCTAGGTAACTATAGAATTATAGAAGTACAAACGAGTAAAACATCTAATTAATACATAACAATTTAGTTTTAACAGAATGGCTCCCGGAGATACTGGATACAAGAGGAAGAAAGCGGCGATCAAGCGTCGTGAAGCGGCCGCGACGGCAGCTGCGGAGGCGGCGGAGGCGGGGTGGCGAGCATTCAGCCGAGATGGGGCTTCCGGGTCGGGTTGCCCCACGGGACAATCGGCGACCCCGTCGATTCCAGAAGCTCCCATGTTAACGCCCGCCCCTCCACTTGAGGATACGATTCCTCAAGTGGATGACAGCGACGCCACTACGGCGTCACAGCACCCTCCCGCCCTCAGCATCCGGTGCAAGAAGACCGAACTCCCCGACATGGTCGACATGGCAACCGGAGATCCGACGACGCAACAGCGCGGAGTCGTTGTCGGGACGAAGACGGAGTACCTTGTCCGGATGAACAACAATAGGCGACTACAAGTCGCTTACTCTACGAGGCATGTGGGGCCTGCGACGAGGGAAATGAGGAGTCTGATGTGCAGAGACATCGGTAGCATCATCCGCGGAAAAGTTCCAATGCTTGCACCTAGCTTCTTGGGACTTAGCGATTTGCATCGCGATATCGTCAATAACAGTCTTGAGGTATACTTACTGGCCTTAGCTTACTTACCTACTTGTAGTAAATGTAAATATAACTTTTACATAACGGAATTTAAATGTGTTGTGCTAGACGAACTACGACATCCCGCCGACTGATGTGGAGATGTGGAACTTCATTGATGCGACGGCGCAAACAATCTATAAGGATTGGAAATACGATTGCCATCAACATTATCTCCACGTCAGCCAGGAGACTCCGGCCGAGTTTCTCGGGAGGGAAGACCAATGGGCGTGGTTAAAAGCCCACTTCGAAGACCCTGCTTACTTGGTGAGTTTCATAAACGAACCTTCAGTTTTGGTAGCCAACATTCGAACAATATGCATGTTTATCTGTTCTTATTTTAAAATGATTTTTGTGTGTGTGTGGCAGCGATTGTGCGAACGGAACCGAGGAAACCGAAACAAGAACAAGGAGCAGCAGCTCAACCACCATTCGGGATCCCTCGCCCTCTCGTACCGAAGCGAGGTGTTGGAGAAGGAGGGTCATAGAGCGCCCGCCGTCCAGATGTGGATTAACGTATACCAGCCGGAGAGGAATGCGGCTGAGAAAGTGGTAAGCTCAAATAGGTCCACGTTACGTTATTTCAATTATTTTTGTTTACTATATTGTAATATTATTTATTTTATCTATTTTAATTGAGCAGGCGGCAGTGAAGCGTCGACTCGATGAAGTCTTGTCGCAACAAGATAGTGTTGCAGGCCCAGTTGACGGCGAAGAGGTTTCCCAACCCCAACCTCTTCCTCTTGATACACAAATAAATATCATAGAGGAAGAGGTGGGTTCAAGGCCCGGGACCTCTATAAGAGGTAATAAATCTCCTAAACCACCGTCGTTCATCTCGATTTACGTTTTGCTTTATTTTGGTTTACGATATAGTTTACTAATATTTGTTCTTGTTCGACGTTACAGGGGTGGGGCGCGCTCTCACACGCGACCCCAAACCGAGAGGAGGGGCCCGGGTACAGGAACGCCAAATCCTAATGCAAAAGGAGATCGCTGAAGCCAAAGAGGCGGCGCGCAGATCAACCGAGGAGGCGCGCAGATCGACTGAGGAGGCGCAGAAGGCCATAGCGGATTACAATGCGCTCGCCCAAAGGATGCAAGAAATGGAGGCCATGATGCGATCATTCCAGGCTGGGAGTCAACAACCTTAAGCTCCTCCACCACCTCCTGGCTCGTAAACTGTATCTAGGCTCCCAAAAAACTTGATTTGTGTAAACTTGATTTGTATAAACTTTTAACGTTTTGATTTGTGATTGAATGCGTTTTTGTGGTTGAATGCGTTTTTGTGTTTGTAAATTGCGATAGGTCGTGACTTGGTACAATAATATTTAATTTTTATTTTTTTTATTTTTGCATATATGAGGCGACATAGATTGAGCAATCTACGTCGCCTCATTGTCTAAATAAAGAAAAAAATATATAAAATAAATACATTACGGCGACGTAGATTGTTCAATCTACGTCGCTTTGTTTATTCCAAAATAAAAAAAATAAAAAAAAGTAAATACATTAAAGCGACGTAGATTGCTCAATCTACGTCGCTTTGTTTATTTAAAAAGAAAAAAAAATAAATATTAAATACAATGAAGCGACGTAGATTGCTCAATCTACGTCGCTTTGTTTATTCCAAAATAAAAAAAATTAAAAGTAAATACAATGAAGCGACGTAGATTGCTCAATCTACGTCGCTTTGTTTATTCCAAAATAAAAAAAATAAAAAGTAAATACAATGAAGCGACGTAGATTGATCAATCTACGTCGCTTTGTTTATTTAAAAAGAAAAAAAAATAAATATTAAATACAATGAAGCGACGTAGATTGCTCAATCTACGTCGCTTTGTTTATTCCAAAATAAAAAAAATAAAAAGTAAATACAATGAAGCGACGTAGATTGCTCAATCTACGTCGCTTTGTTTATTCCAAAATAAAAAAAATAAAAAATAAATACAATGAAGCGACGTAGATTGCTCAATCTACGTCGCTTTTTTTATTCCAAAATAAAAAAAAATAAAAAGTAAATACATTAAAGCGACGTAGATTTCTCAATCTACGTCGCTTTGTTTATTTAAAAAGAAAAAAAAATATTAAATACAATGAAGCGACGTAGATTGCTCAATCTACGTCGCTTTGTTTATTCCAAAATAAAAAAAATAAAAAGTAAATACAATGAAGCGACGTAGATTGCTCAATCTACGTCGCTATGTTTATTCCAAAATAAAAAAAATAAAAAGTAAATACATTAAAGCGACGTAGATTGCTCAATCTACGTCGCTTTGTTTATTCCAAAATAAAAAAAATAAAAAGTAAATACAATGAAGCGACGTAGATTGAGCAATCTACGTCGCCTCGTGTATTAAAAAAAAGAAAAAAATTAACAATAAATAAAATGACGCGACGTATATTGATCTCAATATACGTCGCTTAAGTTGAAGCGACGTAAAAGTATTTACGTCGCGTGAAATGAAATGAAGCGACGTAGATTGGATCTACGTCACCTTAATGGTGGCGTGATCAATCTGAAGCGACAAGACGAGGCGACGTAGTTTTGGTCACAAGAAATCGAGGCGACGTAAAATCTAGACGAGGCAACCACCTTTCTACGTCGCCCCGATTCCTTCCTCCAGTAGTGACTCAATCAACGACTTTGTTACAATTTAGAGAACGTTTTATTGTTAATCTTGTCGTTTTGGTTGAATAACATGTAAGCATTTCAATTATGTGATAATATGATCATTAAATGTTGTAATTTTCCAAAAATATGTAATTTTAGGTCCAAAATTTTGTAATTATTGTCGACATATGCCAACGAATTCTAACCTAGCCAATGTTGACATATCATATACGCCAATGTACAATTCTCATATACTAAGATATCAGGAGTTTAATAACATCCCAAATAGCCTTGTTAATTAAAATTTAAAGTTAAAATTTGACTAATTTTTAACCCAATGTTCCAACATATACTCTAACAATAAACTAAATATAATTTTTTGTTAAAAATCATAATTATATTGAGGAAATAATTTAATTTTGAGAGAGTTAAAAGTTAAATTCTCTCTTCAATTCCTACATTTTTAATTTTTCACAAATATAACTAATGAATTTAACTTCATTATTGAAGATGCTCTAATTCTCCATAAAAATAATTTCTAGTGGATTGAATTTATAAAATGAAAATAATCGGTCAACGTACAATACAAATTGGTTAGTTTATTTGTTCAAGCACTATATCTATATATCTATAATTAATGAGATAATAGAAGATACAATTATTCATTGTTACAAGTCTTATTTTCAGTTCTTCTCAAAAGCATCATTGATCATCATTGGTGAAAGTCGATATTTTATCGACAAATAATTTGGAAAACATAGTTAAAATCTAAATTTTTAGCCATTTTTACGGTATTAATAAAGTTGTGTTATAATCAAGTGTAGAATGTATGGACTATGTTTGAATATATTTCGGATGTACTATTTGGCTGTAGGAAAAAAACATAGTGATACTGAAATAATTAAAATACAAAAATATTAATTATTTAATTAGTGAATCTAAACAAATAATGAAGAACAAATTCTGAAAATTTGAGATGTACTAAGTTGAGTCACCTATATCACACGTTCTCCTTAAGAACTTTCACGTCACCCGCAGTCTTGTTTGACGTTAACTGTTCTCCTGGGATAAAATAATTTTTGAGTTTTATACCGCAACACATGCAAGAACTCCTCGAAGAACTAAAGAGTACTCTATCACCGAACTTGAGTGAGAGACAATAGATCAGAAGAGGAACATGCTTTTCTTTTTGATGGGATGAAGAATGAGGAGAATGATGCCTCTATTTATACATATAGGGAAAGAAGTGGATCATCATTGCCAGGCAGCCAAAAGTCTTAGGTTACACACCAATTAATCTGGCAACATAAATTCGGAAATACCTTTGTAACCTGAAAAATTTGAAAGACCAAAAGGCATGTAACTGATGGAATGTGGAAATCCAAAAGTCACGTCAATTTTTCTGAGTGCAAAAAGAAACTAGTGCGCACACAAGTTCATCTTGCAAGCCCAATCCAACCGAGATTTGGGTGACAATGTCTCATTCACCTCTTAACCAATTTAAACAAATGAACATATATTTTTTCTATGTAATGTTGTAGAAAAACACAAATTAATTAATTAATGTTTCTTTTTCATTAATATTAAGTACATCTCACTTAATTTTCTTGTTTAAATTGTCTCACTAAAATAGTAAAAAACCACCATTTCGGGGGAGGGGTATCACTTACACTACCACATTAAGTACCATTGCCGGTGATTTTTTAAAAAACAAGGCCGGCGACCGGGCAATGATCATCATTGCCGGCGACTTGCTACGTCGCCGGCAAAAGTTCGAAAAGTCGCCGAAAATGCTTCAAACCATTGCCGGCGACCTATTCCGTCACCGGCAATGATTGGGCAACCATTGCCGGCGAAATTCCGGCCGGAAAATCGCCGGCAATAGTTGCCCAATCATTGCCAGCGACCTATTGGCCGGCAATGGTTTGAAGCATTTCCGGCGATTTTTGGCCGGAATTTCGCCAGCAATAACTCCATTTCCGGTGATTCATTAAATTGCCGGCAATACCTCTTATATTAGATGCAGATCGCAGCAGCTCATTCATTTGGATAGAAAAAAATCAGGTGAAATCGAAAGAAGGAAAATGCTCTGAAATCCTTGGGTATTGTCAAAAGGCGTCGAAAACTCGCTCGGGAAGCTATATACGTAGCTATATATAGGTACGTATATACGTATGTATATATATGTGTGTTGATTTAATTAGATCGATATATATATATATATATATGCATGTGTTGATTTAGAGTTGAGATATCGATC
Organism: Geum urbanum; assembly: GCA_946800695.1. NCBI lineage: Eukaryota > Viridiplantae > Streptophyta > Magnoliopsida > Rosales > Rosaceae > Geum > Geum urbanum. Next base: position 67,267,506 of record OX326998.1, on the reverse strand, counting down.
ATTGGTTTGATACGCAAATATAGTGGATATATTGTTGATTTCGAGTGATTGACTGTTGATTTTGAGTGGATTTGAGATTATTTCGATGAAAATATGTTAATTTGTGTATATATATATGTGTATGGATATAAAATGATTTTGTGAATATTAATTGTTAATATGTCTATATATATACAGGCATGTTAATTTGTAATTGTGAATTGTTAGTATATATATATTTTTTTTAATTTATATGCATGCATGGGTCGACTTTTGTTAATTAATCGGATGAATTCGAATGTAATTAATGATGATTTATTAATTAATTAGTAGTGAATGTATGTGTGTGTATATATATATATATTTATAGTACGTAATATTGTTAGAATTTTCAGGATGGACAAGAGTTGGATGAGCCTTGAAAGATGGGATGTGAGATATCACCAGGGAATTAGGAGTTTTGTGAATTTTGTGAAGGCTAATTGTGGAGACACTACACTTCATTATTGTCCGTGTAAAGAATGTAAGTGTCGCAGCGATCGATTTCGTTTTCCCATTGATAAAGTCCAGAAGCACCTGAGTAAATACGGGTTTTGGGATAAATACACTTGTTGGATTTATCACGGTGAAACATCGTTAGCGGGTCCGCATGATCATGGACAATTTGGTGAGAGGGCCAGTCCATGCTATGATCATGGACATTTTGCTGAGAGGGGCAATCCATCCTATGATCCAACATCGATGTTAATCAATGATATGTTTCCTCATGAGAGCAGTGTATTTGCTGATCAAGCACCAAATGTCCCTCCCATCGTGCAGGGTTTCCCCCATATTGAGCCAGTCGAGCCATTACCTGGAGCTCATGTCAACACAAGCGGTATGGACAAGTACAACAACCTGATTGCATTGCAACAGACTCCGTTGTACGACGGTTGTAGTAAGACTGTTCTTGAAAGTGTCATGGGAGTGATGCAGCTCAAAATGGAGAACAAAATGTCTGTCAAAGCTGTTGATTCTTGGCTGAAGTGGACTGCTTCGCTATTGCCACCCGGTCATCGTCTTCCTACCACTCATCATAAAGTGCGACATATCCTGAAAGATCTTGGGCTTTCCTACATCAAAATCCATGCATGCAAATATGATTGTATTCTCTGCTGGGGAAAAGATCTTGAAGACCTTGAAGCTTGCCCGGTATGTTTTACAGAAAGGTATAAGTTGACTCCTACAGGCAACAAGAAAGCTGTGAAGATACTTCGATATTTCCCGCTTATTGATAAGCTGGAGCGGTTGTTCATGTGTGCTTTCACGGCCGAAGCTATGAGATGGTGGGCTGAGAGGAATTTGCCTGACGATGACACCCTTATACACCCTTCCGACGGAGAGGCTTGGAAGCACATGGTCAGGGAGTTTGATCATTTTGTAGCAGAGGTCCAAAATGTTTGGCTAGGGCTCTCATCTGACGGATTCAACCCTTTTGGCAACATGAGTCTTCAATACAGTATATGGCCAGTTATTTTGGTACCGTACAACCTTCCACCATGGATGTGCATAAAGAAGGAATACAATATGCTGACTCTGTTAATTCTGGGCCCGGGTTATCCAGGAAAGTGTCTCGATGTGTATTTGAGGCCTTTGATTGAGGAGCTTAAGTACCTGAGTGAGTGTGGCCACCCCACTTACGATAGGTTCAAAAATGAGATGTTCCAGATGCATGCCATGCTTGTTGGCACCATCAGTGATTTTCCTGCCCGCGGTATGTTGTTGGGCAACGTAACCAAGGGTTACAGGGCTTGTTCAGAGTGCATGACGGTTGATTGTTGCAGTCCTCATTGCAGTAAAATTGTTCAGATGCGTCACCGTTGTTGGCTTCCATATGATCACCCATTTAGGCAGGATCCAGACGCTTTTGATGGGACTGTGGAAATAGGTGTGGCACCCAGGCGATGGACAGGGGATGAAATTTTGGAAGTGTTGAATGAATATGTTTTTGGCCAGCTGAGCAATCATTCTGATATAGTGGCGTCAATTCCAGACAAGCCCCAAAGGTATAAGTTTTGGACACACAAGAGCATATTCTGGGAACTCCCCTACTGGCCTAGGTTGCCTATCAGACACTACCTAGATGTCATGCACATAGAGAAGAATGTGTGTGAAAGTGTAGTGGGCACAGTTCTTAATTTGGAGGGGAAAACAAAAGACATCCCTAAGGCACGCATTGATCTGAAAGCTATGGGACTGCGGAAACATTTGTAGTTAAGAGATGGTAAGAGAAAAATGCCGCAAGCTCCTTACACCGTCAAGCCGAAGCATAAGCATGAAATTTTTGGGTGGCTGAGTAATGTCAGGTATATATTCTTATGGCTATGCAGGAAATTGGCCTTAAATTTTTACTTATATATGGTTATATGCGAGAAATATAATTGTTGTCTATTGCTATATATATATGCAGGTATCCTTATGGCTATGCAGGAAATATAAGCAGGTGTGTTAACTTCCGGGACAATAAGATGTACGGATTAAAGAGTCATGGCTGCCATGTACTGCTTCAACGCCTTTTCCCTATTTTCATTCGAGGGTACCTGCCCAAAGAGGTGATGGAGCCGTTGGTGGCCTTGTCAAGATTCTTTCAGAAGTTATGCACCAGAGAAGTTAAAAAATCAGATCTCAGGGAGATGCAAGATGACATCATTTTTATCATGTGCAAGCTTGAAGGGATATTTTCCCCAAATTTTTTCGACATCATGCTTCACCTGATGATCCATCTTCCCGAACAATTGTTGCTTACCGGTCCCGTAAACTACACTTGGGATGTATCCCATGGAAAGGTACAAATGATTCATACATTTGGTTTTTATATGTAAATTCTTAATTTTTAAGTATCATAACATGCAGTTGTTAACTTGTAGACAATTGGGAGCCTACAAGGACTATGTGAAGAATAAATCTGCACCTGAAGGGTGTATCGCTGAAGCATATATTGCGCACGAGTGTGTAACATACACCAACGTGTATTTGGGAGCACTTGAGGACCCCTAACAACAGATGCCGATAGATGAACCCCAGTTCAACCTTTCTATCATCTGCAATGACGTGGTAGTACAGGGAAGCTTGCCAAAGTCGTACAAGTTGGATGGAAATGAGGTAGCCATTGCTCACTGGTTGGTACTGATTAACTGTCCAAAAGTACAATATTGGAAAAACTATCATCATCACTGCCCTGCTATTGCCGGAAATGTTGATTACCACAACAGGACGTTTGCAAACTACTTTGGTCAATAGGTAAGGGTATATGTGTATATATCTATTTTTTATATCCTTATATAGCATATGTGTACGTACGTGGTTTTGTGGTTTTTATGTTCATAATTTCTTGTGTGGTTTCTTATCGTTTTCAGATGAACCATGTAGCAAATGATGGTTGCCCAGAGTGGTCAAACGAATTGAGGGTCCTGGCAATGAAACCGATAGCTTCAAAAGTTTACTCAATGTGTCAGGTCAATGGCGTGAAATTTATATGTGAAAATCGAGACGACCGACTGAAAACACAGAATTGTGGGGTGATGGTCCATAGTGAGCAAGATGGCGTTGACTATTACGGTGTCCTTCATTTAGTTGTTGAACTAATTTATGGGAACCGCATGAAAGTGCATTTGTTCAAGTGTAGATGGTTTGAGACTAGCCCGGAGAACACAAGGACCGATCAGTACGGAACATTTTCGGTGAATACTGCTACAAGCTGGTATAAAGAAGACCCTTTCGTTCTTGCCACATCAGTAAAATAAGTGTTTTACCTTGACGATCTTCTGAACAAAGTTCCGTGGAAGGTGGTTAACCATGTTGCTCATAGAAACATATACAGTGCTGCCACACTTGGTGAGACCGCAGATGATGAGGAAGTTACTGCATACCAAGAGCCGAACGCTTTTGACATTCCAGAATCATCTACGATTCGCCTTAATAATGTGAGATCTGGGAGTGTGGTTCGAATTACTGGAGCAGAACTTCTCGATGTTAATCCATATGAAGTTGACGCTGATTCAGATGACGATGAGTGGCACATATTGCTAGAGATTACCTATGAAACCGAGTCAGACTCAAGTGATGAAGATGATTACGATTATCATCCTTAGTACGATAATGATTACAATTATCATTCTAGTCGAAAATTATAGTTGTACATTCTAGTCGGAAATTGTAGTCGGAAATTGTAGTCGGAAATTATAGTCGAAAATTATAGTCGGAAATTGTAGTCGGAAATTGTAGTCGGAAATTGTAGTCGAAATTGTAGTCGGAAATTATAGTCGGAAATTATAGTCGGAAATTGTAGTCGAAATTGTAGTCGGAAATTGTAGTCGTAAATTCTAGTCGAAAATTGTAGTCGAAAATTGTAGTCGATCGTAAATTGTAGTCGAAAATTCTAGTCGGAAATTCAGGTCGGAAATTCTAGTCAAAATTATAGTCGGAAATTATAGTCGGAAATTATAGTCGTAAATTGTAGTCGTAAATTGTAGTCGGAAATTGTAGTCGGAAATTGTAGTCAGAAATTATAGTCGGAAATTATAGTCGGAAATTCTTTTGCTGGGAATCATTATCATTACCAACGAGTTATCAACTCGTGGGTAATGTCATTACCCACGAGTTAACTCGTGGGTAATGACATTGCCCACAAGTTAACTCGTAACTCGCCGGCAATGGTTGCTTATATTCCAGATCGGGCAGCTCCTCCTCCCCTCACCTCATTTCTTCACATTTTCCTCTCAAACCCAAAAAATCTCCCCCTCTCTTCCTCACCTCGCCCCCCACATTTCCTCTCCTCAAATCTCTCCTCCCCTCTCCCCTCTCCCCTCCCCTCCTCCCCTCCTCTTCTACCTCCTCCCCTCACCTCCGTCGCCGGAAGCCCACTTTGAGCTCGACCATGACAGGTAAAATCTCCCTCTCTCTCTCCCTCTCTCCCTCTCTCTCTCTCTCTCTCTCTCTCTCAATTTTAATTTTATTTTTATGCATTTTAATTAACTTGATTAATTAAGTTTTGGGTGAAGTTTTGATAATTTTTTATAATTTAAGGTGATGTATATATGTGATGTATGTATGTGGAAAATATTTGGACAATTTAATTAAGGTGATGTATATGTGATGTATATATGTGGAAAATTTAATTAAGGTGATGTATATATGTGGAAAATTTAATTAAGGTGATGTATATAATTAAGTTTTGATAATTTATGATAATTTAAGGTGATGTATATATGTGAAAAATATTTAGGTAATTTAAGGTGATTTGGGTACGTGGATTAATTGATATATATATATATATATAGTTCATAATTATATTGTATTTGTAAGGTGTTGCATATATGGGCAAATTAAGGTGATTTGGATTCATTGATATAGGTAATTTAAGGTAATTTAGGGTGTTGGGCAAATTAAGGTGATTTGGATTAATTGATATAGTTGATAATTTAAGGTAGATTTTTAGTCGTATATTAATTGGTTAAATAAACATTTGGGTAATAATGAATTGATATTTTGATAGTTATATTCGTAATGATCGATATGATATGATGCAATTTAATTTAATGTCTAATGTTTAATTTAATGTACGATATCATAACCGCATTTAGAACCGTTTGGAACCGATAACCGCTAGAACCGGAACCGAAACCGAACGGTTCCGGTTCCAAACCGTTATCGGTTCCAACAATTAGTCCTGCATTAGGTTCTATGAAAAACCGAAACCGGAACCGTTTGGAACCGGAACCGTTTTAAACCGGAACCGTTTGGAACCGGAACTGTTTGGAACCGGAACCGTTTGAAACCGAACGGTTCCGGTTCCGGTTCCGATTTGTCATAGAACCGAATCCAGGACTCATTGTTGGAACCGATAACTGTTTGGAACTGGAACCGTTTGGAACCGGAACCGTTTGGAACTGAACGGTTTCGGTTCACAACGGTTCCGGTTGCAAACGGTTCCGGGTCCAAACGGTTCCGGTTCCAACCGGTTCCATCCTTAATTTTCATAGAACCGAATCCAGGACTAATTGTTGGATGTGCAGGAGGTTTTGCGGCAAATTGGCTTGGAGGCATCAAACGGAGAGGGACTAGAAACAGTGGAGGGAGCAGCAGTCAAGGTTCCTCAGCCGCAGTCAGCAACACGCGAAGTGGGCCATTTATGAATGCTCGCACACAAATGTTGCCAGCTGCGCGAGGAGAGGAGGAAGCTGCACGATCCGGATCCGTGCAACCCCCAGTCCAGCCTCGAGCCTCAGTCAGCAGACGCTCAGTCAGCAGACCCACAGACGAGCGACAGTCAACGGGGGCATCAAAAACTCCCTCCATCCGAATGCCCCCTATTGGCCCGGTGCCTACTCTCGTTTCACGGGAATCATCTGAGGTAGATGGTGCTGGCGCCTCATCGTCCAGGCCTCGTCTATCTCCGCCGTCCGGTCTCTTCCTGCCCGACGAGATTCCTGTGATCCCTGAATTCGATGATAGGGGAGGCCTATTTATATTGAAGGACGACCGGAGTTCCTGAGCGTGGAGGAAGCGTACAACTTCATCCCGTTCGACCCCGTGTATCTTTGGAGTGCGAGGTGCACCAACCAGCAAACGGACGATGCAGGTAAATTTTATTTCACAAGATTGATTACTTAATTATTACTTCAGACTTACGATAGGTTCAATTAATGATATCAATTTGTTGACATTGTATTATTAGGCAATTTCGTTAATGGCACTGGAAAACGGAGAAGAGCTAGAGGCACCTGCACCGGGAAGAGACTTGAGCAGGCCACCGGGGGAAGGAAAACGCTCATTAGGGCCAATGAGCATGGTGAGGTGAACGAGGCATTTGACACCACACGAAAGTATGCCAGCATGGCCGGGGCCGTCGTTCGGGACAAGGTCCCAATGCTTTGGCCAGATTGGGAATCTGTGCCTCTCTACGTGAAGATGCAAGTGCATAATGCACTGAGTGTGAGTTAAATCGTATTTTCATTATGTAAATTTTACATTTATTAACTAAGTTTGAATAAATATATAATTTTACCGTTTATATATTCATCTTGCAGGTGTGGTTTGACGTGGATGAATGCCTTATTCACACGTAGGTAGAGCGTCAACTACATACCAGGTGATGTGATTCGAGTTATTTGAGTATATATCGAGTTAGATTTTTGTTTATCAAGTGTTTTAATATCTCTAACTTTTTTTTTCTGATGTTAATATAGGTATAAAGAGTGGAAGAACGAGCTTTCCAAACATTACACACAGTACAAGGAGCTAGGCCGAGGTTCTACCCCTAGCGAATTTCGGTTTAGGGAGTACGAGTGGCTGTGGCTGGTAGCCCACTTCGAGCACCCCAAAGCGAATGTATGCATCCTGAATATATCTTACAACCCTAATGTATCGTATCACATTGAAATAGTTAGTTACTAATTTTATTACATATGTTTATCAAACAAGGCAATTTCCAAGACGAACCGGGAGAATAGATTGAAAAACACCAAGGCCCATCATGCAGGTTCACTCAACTATTTGGGTTGGTCAAGTAAGGCGCAGCAACAACAAGAAGTCAACCCGTTGGTGTTTATTCATCAGAAGTTCTATCCGCAGTGCCCTGAAGAAGCGGTAAGTCTTTCGCCTCTGTATTTTGTACTTCACATATGCATGTGTTAATAAAACTATTTTTCGATATTAATTTATTTTGTTAAATAATACGTTATTCATATTTGCTTTTCAATTAGGCGAGAGTAGAGGAGGCAACCACAGAAGTCACCATGAATATTGCTCGAAACAACCATCCTGACTGCTCGGAGGAAGAAGTGACCCAGTATGCCTCTCAGATCGATCCGCTTGATCACCCTCTAGCGACTCAGATCATGGTAAAAGCGTGTGGGACTGGAAAGAATACCTACTACTGCAGGGGAATGGGCTCGGCGGGCGAAGAAGTATTGAAGAACACTTCGGAATACTCTACCGGGTCAAGAACTTCAACTTCTAGTCGTAACCTAGCAGCGGAGCTGCAGAGGACGCAGAGGGAGTTGGAGGAGCAAAGGAGGCAGATGGAGGAGATGAGGCAGATGGCCGAGCAGCAGGCAGTCAGAGATGCCGAGTACCGGGGGATGATCGAGCAACACCGACTCATGGTCCAGCAGCAGACACAAATGTTCACATGGATGCAGACGATGTACGCGGCTCAGACTACCGGACAACCGCTCCCCACACCTCCCTCGGTTCCTGTGTTCCACAGTTATCCACCACCGCAGCAGTCACCGCCATAGCAAGACCAGGGTAGCCACCGGAGTTTAAATGATTACATGGATTTCTTCGACCCTGACCCGAGAGTTCCTCGACCCTGACGTGTAGTTGTAGTTTATTTTCGTATTGTTGCTATTTGTACTGTACGTTGGAAAATTATGTGTGTACTGTTGAACTTGTATTTGTACGGTTTATGTTTTTCAAATGCAGGTTCTGGAATTGGGCCCAATCCAGAACCGGCTTTTTTTTTTACAAATTTCTCCAACCATTGCCGGCGACTTGGACCAAAGTCGCCGGCAATGGCCCTCATTTTCCGGCCACGGCGGAGCAATCATTGCGAGTCGCCGGTAATGGTTGAGTTGCCGGTGATGATTGAGCATTGCCGGCGACTCAAGTCGCCGACAATGATGAAGGCCATTACCGGTGACTTGAAAAATAAGTCGCCGGTAATGCTTTCACCGGCGCCCAATTTCCGGCGAAAAAAAAAACAAGGCCGGCGACTTTAAGTCGCCGGCAATGGTACTTAATGTGGTAGTGTTAGGTCTAGATTAATGAAATTTTTGAGTATATATGGGGAACATAAAATTTAAATCTCATATTATAATAAACTGCATAGAACACCCTACAATAATTATGTAACCAATAATGAAAAATTTAGCTGAGAGTGTAAAATTTGATATTATATCCGCATTCCTTGGATGACGACAACTAGAAAGATAAAATTTGCTTTCCCGTAACAAATGATGCATAGAAATTTAATTTGTTACAACCTTTCTACTATATATGCTGCCAATAAACAACGTCAACACTTTATTTCATTTGACCAAAAAGGGAGAGAGATTATTTCAGCAATGCTCGACGTCACTCATTGTGCCTACTACTCGATCATTCCTCTAAGGTGTATTTCCAACAAGCTTTTCTCATGTCCTATATCAATTCATCTCATCCTATCCCTCCCATTGAATTCTATATGTTTCAATCCATTTGGGAGGTAGCAGTCAAATTTCAATCCCAAACTGGCAGGTCCTTGGTTTTTCCTGTTGTTATCACTCTGCTTTGTAAAACTGCTAAGGTAGAGGTTTTTTATGATGACATATATGCCAAAGATCAACTCCCTGTGACCAAGGCCACTCTAAATATATAGGTCCTCCTATCACTTCTCGGTTTATGTAGAACCCATTGAGTATGCTTTTATCAAGAAAGATGTGAAAGATCTCTTAGCTCAAGACCTTAGTGAGATTAAGGAAGCTGTTTTAGTTGAGCTTGCCAAACATCTAAGAACTGTTGGATCCTCTCCGGATAGTGGTTCAGGGACCTCAAAGGCAGCCCCTATAGATGATGAATCTGAGGAAGCAATGGATGATATGTCTCTGAAGACAAGGCTACTCCAAAGACCAAAAAAGTTGTTGATGAAGACTTTGAGTCTGGAGAGTCTGATGGCACAGCAGATGATGATGGACAAGACACTGCTGATAATGATGAAGAAGATGATCCTGAGGAGGATTAAACTTGATGTGGCATATCTCTATTTCCCATGTACTTTGTTTTTCTGTTTTCTGTTGTGGTAGTTATTTGTTCTACTCTTCACTGGTTTTTGCAAGATGCCTTTTTGGACTAATATGCATATGTGGAACCCCTTTGTCGTTCTGTAACAAACAGGGGGAGAGAAAACCAGTAGTGATTATAAAAGAGCTTTTGTTGATTATATCAAAACTACTTTATGTTATCTTTTTCAAATCTCTACTGCTTGTATTTTTCACTTGTTTCTTGGTTAAGAGTCTATATGCAGGTACTCTTCAAAGATATGAATTGAAAAAATATATGTTTTGTGTAAGAATGTCAAAGGGGGAGAATGAAGGTAGATAGTTATTGGCATATCTCTTACCTAACAAAACATGAATTAGAAGACTCAAACAAGAGATGATTGAAGATAAAAAGACCATCAACCTCGTATCATGAAAACCTCATGGTCTCAAAGGTAAAATGCATGTATATGCATTTCATTATTTTTATTGAGGATGAAAAATATGTTTTCCATCCCTGAAGTCCCTAGAACATTTTTGTTCCATTCTGAAAAATATCTTTCGACTTCAAACTAGTTATAAAACACTTTTAAATTATTTCTCTAGTCAAGTGATCGACTTATTTAGAAAGATAAGTTTTTATTTCTTACAAACTTAATCTTTAAATCTTCATCATTATCTCTTATAAAGTGAAGATATTTTCTCAAAGAAAGTACATATACCCTTTATGTGGCTGTTAAGTTTTGGTTACTTGGCTGGGATTAAAACCTGTTTTAATACTCTTTTCTAATTCATTTGGCTGGTACATGTTGACTTCCTTCTAAGGCCATTTCATTTGGCTTATATAAGGCACAAGCATCATATCCCTTGTCTTCCTTGATGGTTTTTAGCATGATATTTTGCTTAGTTGGAAAAATAGTCATTGTTTATTTTCTCTCTAAAAATGAGTATGTTTATACATGCTCTTTTGTGCTGATCTTTTTGTATTAAAGTCTTCACAAAACACCATTTAAACTCATGCATACATCTTGCATACCATGAGGTTGGATTGGTAAGTGCAAGCATCTCAAGTGTTCATAGTGAGTTAGTTGCGCGATAACTAGATTCATGTCTGAAACTTGTGTATCTTTCTATGGTAAATCTCTGTAAAACAAGATGGAGTATAACTCTTAGATGTAACACGTGAGTCTAGTGAAATGATAGCACCAAAACTTTGCTATTATCAGAACTATAGTCTGGTAATAAGAGTTGTTACATAGTGAAAAGATTTGGCAGTTTTCATCCCTGAATTCAGGAGTTTCTACTTAGAGAAAAACATAATTGTGTTATTAGTTTCATCTATTTACAACACGATTTGTTTATTTTGATAAACTGTTATCGAGATAGAACAACACATTACTATTTCTGACAATAATCTTATATTACTTTTGATTAAAAATAATTTAGGGCATAATCCCTCCTCAAGGACCTTCACTTCGGGAACGATGGTGTGGAAGAGAACAGAGTACGTAGAACGTACTCAACCCCAATCAGATTATCCCTAATTGTAACAGTACGTGCATGCATAACCCAATTGGAGATATTCTCCTCCGATCAACAACAAATACAATGACAAGAATAGAGTAAACTTAACAATAGATGCTAAAGAAAGGTAAAACTGCACAAGTTAATTAGTTAACCATGGAATAATCTTGCGTGGTATCATTTATGATATGAACAAGGTGAAAGTGCAAGAGGCTTTTACACTAACAACGGACGATCGGCGAAGGCGGGAGGGGATCGATTATTAGGTTTAGGAAGCGTTTGAATGGTTTGATAATAATATTATGACTTTTGGGAACACAAATTAACGAGTGGGGTCTAGGAAGCGTGCAAGAGTGAAAAGACACATGGGGCACCCAATCTCTCTAAAAAAATTTCCAAGCTACCCTGAGAGTCAGAGCCCCGATGGAGACCCCCCTCACCCCCGATCGAGGTGTATATTCTTCTCCCATCCTAATCATTTGGCCTACCCAGAACACACACAGACAACATCCACCATCAATCCCTTCCACAGTTCCACCGTCTTCGAATTCTTCAATATTAGTATACGATATATCATCGGTGCATGCCCTTAATTAGTCCGAGAATTAATTAAACTCGCTCTCACTTTGTTGGCATGTTGCAAACTAATGTTTGTCTGTGTGTGAAATAGAGACCAAAAACACGTACTTTGTCAACCTGGTGCAACGAGTGCGGGGTTTAGGGAATGCATGTTCATTGCAGACAAAAAAGAGAGACGGTTTAGGCATGGCTGCTATAGTGACGAGTGGAGTTGACAAAAGGCGAAGGGGTTCAAACGATCTCTGTCTCTCTCTCTCTCTTAACCCTAGGATTAAATCACGATGATAAATTGCATGATATGAAGGGATCATTTATTTAGCGGACGAGAAGCTGTGGAGAACTTGAGATGGTGTTTCTAGTTTAAGTCCAAACTTTCGAGAATTATAGTCTAAAGATGATCAAGAAAAGAAAAACGATGATCAAAGGCGGATTTAGGATTAAAAACTCACCGAGGCTAAATATTTTTAACAAATCTTGACGGTACGAGATAATTTTTATAAACTGATAAGAAAAATACACTAAATTACCAGGGAGACATTATGAGCCTTACCCTTCATATTACACTTTCTAAACTGAAATAAACATGAAATACGAAATACAACATGCACAAAGAAAATACATAAAAGTTAACTAAATCTTACTCTACGAGAGGTCAAAGCTTCAAACGCCTTGATCAAATCATCATTTTCAACAGGTTCTGCAAATTCCTTTTCGATATGAAGTGCCATACAATCATTAAGAGAATCATCATCTATCTTGCTTCTACGCTTGTTCTTAATGATATTCATAGCTGAAAATGCTCTCTCAGTGGTTGCAGTAGAAATAGATTGAGTCATCACCAAACAAATCAATCTATACATCATAGGAAAAGAATATGATTTTCTTGTATACACAAGTTGGTGACGTAATCAGACATAGAATCCAAGTTCCCAAATCTCGGATTTGTAGTCATAGCTTTATAATAATAGGCACACTTCGATTTTAGTGTAAGACGATCACCATGCACAAAATCTGCACGATAGTAATCCTTAGCAAGAAGGATAACACCCTCCATTTTGAAAGAACGAAAATTTCCATAAGGGTCCAAAGTAGACATGAGTGCAAGAAGTTCACAATCTGCTACTGAAAACCTCCTATTTAACTTGCTTAACTAATAATCAAGGGCAACATTAAACACATATATATGATAATGGTGCTCTATTAATTGTAACAAAGTTCATCTGTTGACAAGAATGACATGTCCCATCCTTGTAAGAAGCACTCATGTCAGGCATATCAATGTTATGTGTCTCATAAAATGTAGCAACACTGACCTTCGAATCAGTCTAACTGTCTTCTCTCATCTCCTGAATGAGTTCCTTTGTATGTGCAACAAAACTCAATGCTTCTAAGATGTCAACAGATTTTCGTTGTAATGTTTGGCAAAGAATTTTAGTGACTTGCATAACCTTGTTCATTAAAATTAGGCAAAACACAAACTTAAATTGTCTCATACCTGTGAGAACACCACTAGCTTTCCCTCGAAGAGATCGAGTCCCATGCTCCATCATAGAAATAAGAGTTTTTAAGATTGAACTGTATAATTCAATCAAACTCTTAATAGAGCAAAAATGTGAACCCCAAAGAGTAATACCTGGTCGTTGTAAAGTACAAGTCTGATTAGCACCTCTCCCTGTCTCATGTAAGCTCAAAGCTACTAAATCTTGGATCTCTTCTTCTCGCTCACTATGACGCTTGACAGAAGACTCAACAAAAGTCACATTCAACAATAGAGTAGAGAAAAATCGCCAAACATCATTAATTCCCTTAGCACCATCAACCAATGATAGTTGCAAATTGTGAGCAAAACACTGTACATAATATGCAAAAGGACACTTTTCAAGAAACAACGTCTGTAAGTCATTCCATATACCACTCATATAAGTTGTCCCGTCATATCCTTCGCCACGCATGTTCTCTAATTGAACATTGTGCCTTAAAAGCACTTGACTATCTCCGTTTTAAGAATAAGTGAGGTAGTGTTGGGAACACTCACTATCTTTAAGAATCGCTCTCGAATTATACCAATACGATCAACAAATCTGAAGATAATAGCCATTTGTTCCTTGCTAGCTATGTCAACTGCTTCATCTACAAGTATGCAAAATTTTGCATCACCAATTTTCTCTCGAATCATGTGCCTCACTTTATCACTAAGAATATCTAAGAGCTCTTGCTGAATACTATGAGCAGTGTACTTGGCATTTTTTGGACCATCATTCAAGACAACTTTATCATCTTCTCTAGCCATTCTTACAAAAGACTTTCTAATTTGCAGAAAACCTTCAGCATTAAGAGAGCTCTTGGTTTCATAATGACCTCTAAAAGTCATTCCTTGGTTCGCTAGATATCTCACACCCTCTATTGAAGCTATATGCCTAAAATGATTATCCTCTAACAAATTTGGATATTTTTTTAAGAACAACTATTTCAATTTGTGTAGCTAGATTTCTCATCGAATTCTATTTCTCCACAGCTTTATGATGTGGACTATTGATAACCCTACATGTACTTGAAGCAAACTTCTATCCTTCAAATTCCTCTGCCCATCGACAGTAAATGCCATATTAGGAGAGTTTTTATTTATCAAAAAGATAACAGGGGAAATAATATATCTTGTTAACCTTATCAGAGTACTCAAGCCATGAATTACCTTCATACCAACTAGCACTAAATTTACGATTCTGTGACCCGTGAGGTGTGAGTAGATAGTCTCTCAATATTGGTTGATAGGGACCTAAGGAAATATAGGCTTTTCGAATACTATCATCATAATTAATAGGATACTTCCATATTGGACAACGTTTTGCATGATCACGTTCGATACAATTGATATTACTAAGGGGATTATACTCAATATTAGTAGGCAACGGAGACTCATCAATAGTAGTTGAAATAACAACTGGGGTCACTGGACTACTTACAGAAGCTTGGGAAGAATGAGAACTCGAATTTGATGATCTTGTAAACCATAAACTAATCAATTTGGTTCCAGTTCTGGTCCATTTTTCCCTCTCTACAGCTCTTTCTTCTTCTGACATTCTCTTTTGTTAATCTGATCTATATAAAAAAAAAACACAAAATTCCAAATTCAACAACCACTCAATCAAAATACATATGTAGATTACCCAACACATATCTAGATTACCTAATTGTTCTACTGGCTAGAAAATAGAAAACTCTCAAACACACAAAATTGTAAAACCCCCAAATTTCCAGTATAACCCCCAAATAAATCAATATCTAGGCAATGAAAAACTAAAGATGAATTAAGAATATGAGATGAGCTTACCATGGATGGATTCGAGCTTGAAGTTGAAGTCCAACTTGGAGTCGTCGACTCGCCGTCTTTATCAATCGTCGATGTGTGAGTGTGACTGTCGGTGGTTTAGAATGGGTTATTCATGAGTTTTTTCTTCTTCTTTGGTCTAGGTTGTCGTGAATTGTGGATATTGGATAATGGGTATGTATTTGGGTAGTTCGGTTAGGTCTTTAGACATTGGGTATTTTCAATTTTTCAAAATGGGTCGGCTAATGGCTTAACTATATATATTTCTAAATACTAATATAATTTGAAGTAAATTCTAAATATAGTAAACTAGTAAAAAAAATTCTTACCTCAGAAAACTTACCAGGGCTTAAGCCAAGACATGTATCCGCCATTGACGATGATATTTATTGAAGATAAAAGGATACACAGAAATTGACACTATAAATTGTATCTTTATTCAGTGATAAGAGACCTTAAATACATGCATTATAATCAATAAAATTAATGTCTCCAAATATCAGAGATTGTTATAATCCCTATATCTAATCTAATTAGTGTTTAAGGGAAGAGTATTTGTGGTATCCTGGTGTGTGACTTGTCTGAATTAGTATAGATTGTAATGCATATTAAGGCCATCTATTAATGAATAAAGTACAATTTTAGTCTACATTAATTGCGTATCTACTTTCTCCTTCAACACGATATCGGTAACTTTTGAGTTGATAGCAATCACGCTTAACCCTAAATAGAAAAATACACTGAACCCTTAAACACCTTCACCACCGCTGATTCACCTTTGGATTCCATCTGTCACCGGAGCTTGATCTCCACCGTTGCCGGATTTCATGGTCCCGTCCTTCTTGTTTTACAAGTTTTTCATACCGAGCATAATACCCTCAGGGTAAATTTTCTAACTATCTTCGATTTAGAAATTATTGTGACAACCCCAACCGGAAATTGTATGTTAATCGGCTTGATTTGCGAGTTTCGCGATTAGTCGCGGTTTTGCAGTAATTGGTCGATTTGGCAGTCTTGTTTGCGACTAAATTATCTGGCGAGAATTTGATATGGGTTCCTTTGCAAAAGTTGTAGAGGATTTAATTTCGAGCTCATGCGAATTTTTGGGGAATGTTTCGGATAAACGAGCAGTGTTTTATCGAGTTTTGAAGTTGGTTAGTGAAATAGTCGAAAATGTTAATTTAATCATGACCGTTCAATCTTGATCAGATTTGTTTTGAATCGTTGATTTGGGCACTACAAGAAAACAGCACTTAGACCACGGAAACACTAATTCTCCGTCGTCCAAGTGACACCTAGACGACGGAAAAGACTCCGTGGTCCAAGTACCACCTGGACGACGGAGATGGTATTCTCCGTCGTCCAGGTGGTCACCAGGACCACGGAGTCTTCTCCGAGGTCCAGGTGGTCACCTGGACGACGAAGAATACCATCCCCGTCGTCCAGGTGACCACCTGGAGGACGGAGAAGACTCCGTGGTCCAGGTGGTCACCTGGACGACGGAGAATACCATCCCCGTCGTCCAGGTGACCACCTGGAGGACGGAGAAGACTCCGTGGTCCAGGTGGTCACCTGGACGACGGAGAATACCATATCCGTCGTCCAGGTGACCACCTGGACCTCGGAGTCTTCTCCGTCCTCCAGGTGGTCACCTGAACGACGGATATGGTATTCTCCGTCGTCCAGTTGATTACCTGGAGGACGGACCGACACGCCGTCGTCTGAGTTCACAAAACGTACTTCGACTTAGACGACGTACCGACACCTCCGTCGTCTAAGTGAAGCATTATATAAGCCCACTGCCAAACTGATCGAATTCATTCCTAGCTAGCCACGATCTCTTCATGATCGTACATATATATATACATGCAAGGATGTTAGCTGATGTTAGCTATATATATATATGTACAGATCGATTAAATTACGTACATACGTACGTAATTGATGGATCAATATGTAGATCGAGTACGTATAATTAAGCGTAAATTAATGGACAAATATATATATATATATGTAATAATTAATTAAGTATAATATTTTGTAGCAGTATGGACAAGAGTTGGATGAAGTTGAAGAATAGATGTGATGTCCGGTATATGGATGGAATTAGCGAATTTGTGAATTTTGCGATAGAACATGGTCAGGGAAATAAACGTTTCAGGTGTCCGTGTCAGAAATGTCTTAATTGTCAGTATGCGGAGGTTAATGTTATGGTGCAACACTTGTACGAAAATGGTATGATGTGGAGTTACACTACATGGAGCGAGCATGGTGAAGCAGTAGAGTTCAGCGCAGCAGACTTCAGCTCAGGGTACAGTTACCATGGTGCCTCATCCAGCGGCAGTGGTGCCGGACCCCCAACTTGCAACCCAACTGCAGATTTGGTCCATGATGCGTTTCCGGGATGTAGTCATGGCGGACACCAACACCAAGACGGAGGTTACAGTACCACCAATGAGCATGATGACACATTCCCCGCAGCTAGCTTGGCCACTGACACCAGTGAGATGGAAAAGTACAACCAGATGCTACTTGAAGCGCAGACCCCGGTGTTCCCTGGATGTCGAGAGAATGTGTTGCAATATGTGATGGAGCAAATGAAGATAAAAGTGAAGCACAAAATGTCAGTGAGTGCTTTTGACGAAATTCAGGAGCAAATATGTAAGTTGCTTCCTGATGATCACAATCTTCCTAAATCTCATTATAAGGTTAGAAATATCCTGAGCAGCCTCGGCCTAAAGTACAGGATAATTGACGCATGTCCGAATGATTGTGTGCTATTTTACAAAGAGTATAAAGAGTTGGACTATTGTCCCGTATGTGGCAAGTGCAGATTCCAGTTGAATAGGAAGAGTTCGAAAAAGAGAATTCCTGTGAAAGTTGTTCGATATTTTCCCTTGATTCCCAGATTGCAGCGCCTGTACATGTCGCTACACACAGCAGAGGCGATGCGATGGTACGCAGAAAAGCGAATAGATGACGATGTCCTGCGACACGCCGCGGATGGGGAGGGTTTCAAACATTTCGACAGAGAATTTGGAGACTTTGCTTCAGAGGTTAGAAATGTTAGACTCGGCCTATCTACAGACGGATTCAATCCTTGGGGAAGTAATAGCTCCGCCGTCAGCACTTGGCCAGTTATTCTGATGCCGTACAACTTGCCTCCGTGGATGTGCATGAACAAGGAATTTAATTTCCTTACCGTACTAATTCCAGGTCCTAAATCTCCATCGAAGTGCTTAGATGTCTACCTCAGACCTTTGATCGACGAGCTGAAACTGTTGTGGGAAAATGGAGTCCCAACTTATGACAAATTCACTGACACGATGTTCACGATGAGGGCTGCTGTAATGTGGACGATCAGCGATTTTCCAGCTTATGGGATGTTGGCAGCCTGCAGGACAAACGGATATAATGGATGTCCTATATGTTTGGACGACGTGAACTCTAGTTGGTACGCGGGGAAGGTGTGTTACTTGGGCCACCGTAGATGGCTTCCTCACGACCACCCGTGGCGACAGGATGAAGCTCATTTCGACGGTACGGTAGAGAATAATCCTAAACCCCGTAGTTGGTCGGGCGAAGAGATTTTAGAGAGGTTGAGCTATTTCGACTTTGGTGTGTTGAGCAATGACGCGGATGTAAAGAAATGCAATCCAATTCCTCCACATGATCTGAGCTATTGGGATCACAAGAGTATATTCTTTGAACTCCCTTACTGGTCGAAGTTGAAGCTGAGGAACAACTTGGACGCGATGCACATAGAAAAGAATGTGTGCGACAGCGTGGTGGGAACAATTCTCGGTATTAAGTTCAAGACTAAAGATACTCCCAAAGCGCGCAAAGATTTGGAATCAATGAATCTACGTCGTCCCTTGTGGTTGAGGAGGGATAGGAAAGGAGTGTACAACAAGATGCCAGATGCACCTTACACAGTGAAGCCGACGCTTAGACGTTCTGTATTTCACTGGTTTAAGGGCGTTCGTTATCCGGCTACGTATGCAGCTACTATAACTGGAGCAGTGGACGAGGTGCAACACAAGTTTGTTGGTCTAAAGACACATGACTATCACGTTATGCTGCAACGTCTGATTCCAGTGATAATTCGACCATACTTGCCTCGGGACGTCGTAGAACCAATAGTGGCATTGTGCAGGTGGTGGCAGAGGTTATGCGCCAGAGAATTAAAGAAGTCAGATGTGGTGGAATTGCAACAACAAATTGTGCACATCATTTGCAAAGTAGAGAGGATTTTCCCCCCTGCTTTCTTTGACATCATGATTCACCTAATGATCCACCTGCCCGAGCAGGTGCTCATTTCTGGTCCGGTCCAGTACACTTGGATGTATCCTCAAGAAAGGTACGTACAACTAATTAATTAATTTGTTCCACTGGAGATTATATATATACTAGCCAGCTAGCTATATGTACTTATGTAATGTGTACGTTTGATTTTGTAGACAGCTTGGACAGTATAAGTCATTCGTCAAAAACAGGTCGGCCCCGGATGGCACCATAGCAGAGACATACCTAATGCATGAGTGTGTTACTTACTGCAATAGGTACCTCAAAGATCCACCCCCTCCCAGTACTGCCTCCGATCGCAGTGCCCGCATCAATCTTTCTGTCGTCACCAATGTCGTCCGACCGTTTAGAGGAGTATTAAAGGAATCGTTAACACGGGAAGAACTTATTGAGGCACATTGGGTAGTGTTGCGAGACTGTGATGAAGTTGAGCCGTACATGATGTCATACAGGGAGAGGCTTCAGGCGTTAAATCAAAACAAGAGTTCGGCGTGGATTGAGAAAATGGTTAAGAAGAAGTTTCCTGATTATTTCTTCCAATGGGTACGTACGTACGACTCGGTATTAATTATTTAAATACATATTTCTCATGTTTGTAGAAAGTAAACTATTATATTAATTTGGCCTTTTTCGCAGATGATTGATCTGCAAAAATCTGATAACCACGGAGGGTGGTGGTCATGGCCAAAGCACTTGCTAGCAGGGAAGCCGGTTAAACACTATATTTATCCCGGATGTTTTGTGAACGGTGTAAAGTTCCATTCATTGGCCCGAGACGAAGGAAGAAGAACACAAAACAGTGGGGTAGCCGTTGGGAAAGACAATGATCTATATTACGGGGCTATTGTATACGTGGTTCAGCTATGTTACGGGAATGATGTCAACGTTTTCCTATTCAAGTGCAGATGGTTCAAGCGTACAAAGGAAGACTTGGGACTATTATCTGTCGATACAAACTCGCACTGGTATGAGGATGAGCCTTTCGCTCTCGCCACCTTAGTTCGGCAGGTGTTCTATCTCGACGATCCGAAAGCCGGTGAAGGGTGGAAAATAGTGAACCATATCTCTCACCGAGGAATATGGAATACAGAGACAATTGAAGGGACACCGGCGACGACTGAAGATGCTGCTGAACCAGAAAGAGACATTCCTGCCTATCAAGAGCCTAATATTTCTATGGTCCGCTCCGATATAATGGACCTGGTTCAAGATGGTGAACGGTTACCCATGCCTGATGGTTGTACAGATCTAACTGAAGATGAGATTATCCATGAGGTAGATGAAGAAGACGAGCAGGAAGAGGACGCGGACGAGGACTCAGGTTATTCGTCGGACGATGTTGAGTACGATGACGAGGATGAGCCGTCGACTAACGGGGATGAGGACGATGATGATTATGACGAAGAGTACGGTCATACGACGAGGGAGATTAATTGGTAATTAATTACTGTAATTATTGTAATATATATATATATGATCGATGCCGGTTTACGGTAAGAAATTAATCTGAATTATATATATATATATATCCTGGCCAACGGAGAAATTAATAAATATTGGCGCCAAATCTCAATCTCATATAAAACGTACCCTAGCTAAATCCTCGACCCTAAATCTAGCAAATCGGATCGATCCATCATTTATTTAATTTTTTTATGGTCATTCAAAATAATTTAACGGACACCTGAATTCTGTCCACGTTTATATTAGGTCCCCCGCCAGATTCACCTTTGGCGCCATATAAAACCCTAAATCTTGGACCCTAAATCTAGCAGATCGGATCGATCGATCAATTTTTTAATTATATTTTTGAATCAGAATAATTGAACGCACACACAAATGACCGGGGACGACCTAAACCGTAAACCCTAAGGCCCTAACCCCTGAATTCGGGGTTTTTACACCTGGACGACGGAGATGGTCAATATCCGTCGTCGAGGTACACACTAGGACGACGGAGAATGGTCATTCTCCGTCGTCCAAGTTCACAAACCCTAAACCCTAAACAGTAAGGCCCTAACCCCTGAATTCAGGGTCTATGAACCTGGACGACGGAGAACGTCATTATCCGTCGTCCAGGTGATTACCTGGACGACGGAAACGCTCATTTCCGTCGTCCAGGTGCAGATATCGTCATTTTTTCTAAGACAACGACCATCTAGACCTTCTTCCAATGCAAAGTCTTTTCATCAAGACTTTAGAGTAAACAATTCTTGGTGTGTGAGCTTCGACGGTTCGAAAATCGGAGTTACGAAATGCCTAGTATCCACGTTTCCGGTTTGTGAAATTATCGGTTTTGCGGTTGACTGTGCCGATCAAACCCTTCCCGAACTTATTATTTTATGATCCTTTGAAGACAATTATATATTATGTTACGACGAACATATCCAACGGTTGTTTTGTCCAAATTCAATTTCGTTAATACTCTGCTGCAAATGAGCGTCTACTCATGAACACTTAAGTCGTAAAGATTAGTCGATACTTAACATGTTTCAATACGTAAAATTAATCGTCGGTTCAAATTTAACTGTTTATATACACGATGCGTTCATCGATATTGTACGACTATTTCACTCGAATGACAGATCGCTAAATTTCTAGCGAATTATTTTTAAAATTTTTTTTTACGTAATTTGAACCTGGACGACGGATATGGTCATTTTCCGTCGTCCAGGTGTTCACCTGGACGACGGAGAATGACCATATCCGTCGTCCAGGTTCAAAAACCATGGCGGTTCAAATTTATTTTCGTTTATTTTTTTCATGTAATTTTCACTTGGACGACGGAAACTGACCATTTCCGTCGTCCAAGTCCAAAATTATGGCGGTTCAATTTACCGCTTCCGTTTTCGGCACCGCTCGAATTTTCACTTAGACGACGGAGATCCAATTCTCCGTCGTCTAAGTCCAAATTCATGGCGGTTCAAAACGTCCCGCCGATTAATTACGCGCCGATTGAAAATTTTTAAACCGCCACCTAGACGACGGAAAACACTATTTCCGTCGTCCAGGTGGACTTAGACGACGGAGAATAGTGCTCCGTCGTCTAAGTGCAACTCTATAAATAGAGTTGCACCCCCCCTCATTTTCTCATCATTCCATCTCCTCCTCTCCCTCTCCTCTCCTCTCCTCTCCTCTCCTCCGGCGATCCTCCTCCGGCGACGCTCCGACGACATTTTTTCCGGCGTGGTTCCTCCTCTCCGACGACTCAAGTCCGGCGAAATTCCCGTAAACTCCGCTTCGGTACATTTCTATTTTTCCCTTATTTAAATAATTTTCATTTTATTAATTAATTAAATTCTAAATATAATTAATTAGTAGAAATTAATTTAGTAATTAATTTTAAATATTTAATAAATGATTAATTGTTGTTATTTATTAATTAAATCATAATTATTGTTATTGTTTCCTAATTAAATGAATAATTGTAAATTTTTTGTTATTAAATAAATAAATAAATAATTATTGTTATTAATTAATTAAATAAATAATTATTGTTATTAATTAATTAAATGGTTAATTATTGCATGCTAAATGGAAAATAAATTATTGCATGTAATTACGTGTATTTTTTAGTAAATAAATTAGTAGTACATGTTCGATTTAAATTTAGTACATAGGCTTGGTGTAATTAAGTCGCACTCTTTGGAATAGATGGCGCCTCTTTTCCTTGCTTATCTCCTTAACCCCTCGTGATGTGTGGATTTCATCACCGCACACCATAACCTAAGTGAAGTTATGGACACGAGGTTGAGGGCGGAGTTTGCAAAGGACTTGAGGGAGTGTAAATTTTCGAAAAATTGGCCGAATGTCGGACATGGTGTCTAGAAACGGGTTATGACTGGTGACAGGATTTGGACTAAGAAAGACTTTTGTCGAAATTAGTCCTGCCTCTCGCGTTATCTCTATCCCTAACTGGCCATGTTTTTCGATTTAACCAAGGCTGATTAATTGAAAATTTACACTTTATCGCGCGGGTCGCACGTCCATTGAACGACCGAAAATGCCAAGCTAGTGTACTCTATTTAAATCTTAAACGTACTTAATTAATTAGCGTAAATTTTTAAGTTGTAATTATTATGGTAAGTAGGTATTTTAACACCGTACTCTTAGGTTTAAATGGCTCCGCCAAAGACCACATCCGGCAAGAAGAAAGCCCAACTGGAGGCTGAAGATGAGATGCTCCGAATGTTGGCGGCCCAAGTCGGTTGGGTTCAACAGGAGGGCAACGACGCTCTCAATCCGGACGGATCATCTGGTCCGTCCGTAGAGCCCTCTGGGGAAATTCCCGCTCCCCCATTCAACTTGAGCGGTGATGACGTCGACCCCTTCCAATCTCCGACGCCCGGTACCCATTCAACGGGAAGTACTCAGGCGTCCTCCACCGCCGAATCAATAATGTACAGCGCCCGCCGTAGGCAAAGGAGGGCCCCCACTGACCCGGAACCGAAAAGGACTCGGGGTCTCGTTAAAGGGGGGAAAGCGGAGCGTATTTGCAAGGCGACCGGTAAAAAGATCGACTTGCCGTACGACGAATTCACCGGTGGCCCTACCACAGCTCAACTAGCAAGTCTCTCGGCGCATGGGATAGGGTCAATCATCCGTAACCGGGTTCGTATCACTGCCCCTACTTGGAAGGAGGCGCCGGATCATGAGAAGGCGAAAGTCTTCAAAGATCTTTCGGTACGTAATACGTTAAATTTAGTTATTATATAATATTGTTAATCTCGGTTCAAAATTTCATAATATATACGATTATAATTTGCTATTTATTTTTCATAGGAACAATTTGACGTGGATCCGACACCGGCTATGTTGAGGCATATCAATCAAACCGCCAACTCCATCTACAAAGATTGGAAGTACAGGCTCCATAAGTACTTCAAAGATGTCGGTCCCGTGCCTCCCCCGGTAGAGCTGCAAGGGGAGAGAGAAGATGAGTGGGAGTGGTTGTGTAACCACTTTGCCGATGAACAATTTAAGGTATTAATTTAATTTTTTTATTTCAATTAAAATAATTGAATTATTTAAATTGTAGTTATTCATTTTTTAATGATTTAATTATCTTGTGTAACAGAAATTCTCCGGTGTCAACAAAGCCAACCGGGGGAAGAAGGAGAAACACCATACTACCGGCGCCAAGCAGTTCATTCAAATTGCCAAGGAGCACAAGGATAAGGGTTCCAAACACCCTTTTATTGATGCAAGCGTAAGCGCGTACGTGACGCCAGGGCTCGATAATGAAGCGAGTCAATGCGGGGTAAGTGATATATATATATGTGCTTTTAATTATAGTAATTATTATTTAAATATGATTACAAAATTATAATAAATTAATTATAATTTTGTAGGCAAGGGCGATAGAGCGTGCGCATGAAGAGTTGGCCAACACTCAGCTTGCGTTCCCAGATGTGCCGCCGGAAGACCTGCCTCCTCTATCCTTAGAGAGCCAAATTGCAATCGCGGATGAGGTCTACGGTCGTAGAGCTGGCAAGGAGGTTAGGCACTTTGGGCCTAGGGTGGTACGAGATTTGTCGACGACCTCCGGCTCATCATCTACGGGAGGTTCGAGGCAGCGGAGAATGAGTCAGGCTGCGGCCGTCGAAGCAGCCATTCAAGAGGCTCGACTGGCACGAGAGGAGAATCGACGGACACAAGAGCAGAATGAGTCAATGCGGCAAAGACTTGACGAACAACAAGCACAAATAGCCCAACTCATCGCGCTCATGAACCAAAATCGAGAAGTATGTCAACCTCCTCCGAACCCACACCCCGACGACAACGACCCGGCTGGAGGCGGAGGACTCGGCCCCGCATCTGCTCCTCCAGTGTATTAGCTAGCACGTAGTATATTATCTCGTTTCTTTACGCATTCCGAACAATATTTTAATTTTTAATTTATGGGTTTTTTCGTATGTACAAATTAATTTACTTTGATTATTTAATAATTATATATATAAGTTATTAATTTTAATATTCAAAATTTAGTTTATTTATTTAATATTAGCATTTTTCATTATTTAAATTAAAATAATAATAAATTAAATTAATAATATTTAATTTCAATTTATTTTTTTTAAAAAATTAAATATTCACTTGGACGACGGAGATTATGTTCTCCGTCGTCCAGGTGAAACCCTGGGCCACGGACACACGAGCAATATCCGTGGCCCAGGTTCTCACCTGGACGACGGAGACTTAGTGTTTCCGTCGTCCAGGTGAACACCTGGGCCACGGACATTGCTACCATTATCCGTGGCCCAGGTGTTCACTTGGACGACGGAAACACTAAGTCTCCGTCGTCCAGCTGAGCACCTGGGCCACGGACACACGAGCAATGTCCGTGGCCCAGGTACTCACCTGGACGACAGAGACTTAGTGTTTCCGTCGTCCAAGTGAACACCTGGGCCACGGATAATGGTAGCAATGTCCGTGGCCCAGGTGTTCACCGGGACGACGGAAACACTAAGTCTCCGTCGTCCAAGTGAACACCTGGGCCACGGATAATTTCCGAGGTCCAAGTTTACTTGGACGACGGAAACACTAAGTCTCCGTCGTCCAGGTGCTTGGACGACAGCACTTGGAGCACGGACCTTGGACGACGGAGTTTCCGTCGTCCAAGTACTTAGACGACGGAAAACTGCACTTAGACGACGGAAATGGTTCGTGGTCTAAGTGCAGTTTTCTTGTAGTGGGGGCTATATATGTACGGTATAATTGTACGGTATAAATACATGATATTTCGGGAAGTTTCCATTTTGGGAAACCAGGGTCGTTGACCGAGTTGACCACGGGTTGTTTTGACCCGTTTTGGGCCGAGACTTTGTTGTCGTCGATGTGCCATTTTCTGGCATCTTTTGGCCGTGGTTCCTTCATAAAAGTTGTTGGGCTTGAGCTCTTTTTTTTTTGATAGGTGGATTACTCAATTTGGTTGCCGGATGAAGAAGTTATGGCTTGTTAAAGTTTGGGAAATTCCGGCCAAATTTGCCGGCGACGGAGACGGCTGAGTTGGAGGTCGACCTTGTAGGGGTTTTGTAGCCCTTGGGGAGAGGAAACTTTTAGAAGTGGTCTTGTACCTTGCCGTGGCTGGTGGTGGCAGATCGGAGGTGGAGAATTCCGTGCGTGGCGAAATTCCGGCCGAGGTGGTTTTCGACAAGTTTTATGTCGTTTTGCTCGGAATCGGGCACTGATCGCAGTGGTGAGTTTTATAGTTTGAATTTAGCATCGGAATTTATGGCGAGGTTTTATAATGTGTTTATTGTGATTTCGGTTATTCCCGTCGATATATGAGTTTGTGTATTCCGGGAATGCTTGGTTCTCGCCACATGGTTCAGTATATTGAATTATGATATTAATCAGATATTTTTTTGTTATTTAGGAGGATCGTGGTCGTGTTTGTGGCGAGAGATTTTTCGCCGGACCACAGGAATAATGCGTCTAGCGTTGTGCTTGTCTGTGAGTGGACATTTCTTTTCACTGTTGGTTGCAAGTCTTTTATATACATTTTACGAGCATGAGCATGCAGTTATGATTAAGAATTATTCGAGCATGTGTTTATGATTATGCATTTGCAAATATGCTTTTATAATTATGCGTTACGAGTATGCTTTTACATTACGCTTTATGCATTTGCATGGAAACCTTTATGATTTGGTTTACACAGAGTACAGTCTAAGTAGTAGTTATATCGATACACTTAGCATCCCGGCTTATCCCCCAGGATGTTTACCCGGGGGGGGGGGGGGGGGGGCTGGGGTGGGGGAGTATATATCCTAACCTGATGCCCTTTCTGGCTGGAATCACGTGAGGATCAGGGATCCTGTGATTCAGACTGTACTAGCGCGGATGTGTCCATGAGTGACCCTGCGAGATTTTCGATGCATGCTCTGTACGCGTGAGAAGTTAGAGTCTCCCTCGTGTACCATATGATTTTTATGCATTTAGACTCGCATAGGTTTTATAAACATATATATTTATTCGGCGAAAGACATTTATTTTCTTCCACTCGCTCTAACTGTTTATATGTCTTTCCCTGGGCTCTTTGTTTTCAATGCCCAGTTTGCAGTTTGGATTCAGGTGTCGCACGTCAAGGTTAGAGGCTTAGTATTCGAGCTACTTTTTCTTCTCAGTAAGTTTCTAGTTTGGCCTACTGTTGTGTATATATATGTATATACTAAAGGTCGCTCTGAATACTATTATGTTTATATTTTCACATGATTTTCCTAGATTTCTGTAAAGCTACCGTTTTGTGTACTGCTTTACGTTATGTTATGCTTTTGAGAAATCTGGATGGGATTGGTGCCCACGGTTTGACTTTTGTGGCATAGGATGAAGTGTATTTTCCGCTGCAGGTTAATGGTAACTACGCGATATAGTGCAACTCTGCCAAAAAATTTATGATTTTTGAAAGTTCATGTTTTCGGAAGGGGTCTGATTCTGGTTTAGGAAACTAAATCGGGGTCGGGTCCTTTCAATTATGTTGTAAAATTTAATTACCGCAACACCCAAGATTTAGGCCTAGATTTAGGTTGATTTATTACTGTAATTTACTTTTTATGCCCTAGTTCCTATGAATTAATACATATATGCATAAAACTTTGATATTAATGATGGTTCTAAGGGAGTCACGATTATTAGTGAATATCACAATTATTTGTGATTTGATAGTCACATATTTATGCATCTATATTAAGCTTAATTAATCTTCTATAGCTGGTTTATTGTTATAATTTGAGTAATTTAATTATGTTTATTATGTTTCTTAGTTTTTGTGGAGAAATAAAGGAAAAATAAAAATAAAAGAAGTACTCCTAGTGCAATCAGAAGAAAAGAAGGAGTTATGTGCAAATAAAGAAGCCAAAACCAATAAGGAATGTGAGAGATCAAACCAAGGAGCATATAAACTCATGCACTCTAGGGTTTTGGGAAATGCTGATCAGCTTTTTGGAAAGCATATATTCATGGAATGAGCAAAAAGCCGCGAGAGAAGTCCAACCATACAGCCTCGACCCGTCGAACTGACGACCATAAGCTTTCTTCTTCATCATTTTTTGTTTGTATTCAACTCCATGTTTTGTTTAGATTCTTACTATGATTATGAGTAGCTAAATACCTTGTTTAGGGGCTGCTTGAAGCCCCGTATATGAATTTTTTTAATGCATATACTTTAATCTAATTTTGCATAATCTTTTGAATGAGGTTTCTTTCTCTATGTGGTTCAGTGATGAATTCTTCTATGTTTGTTTTGGTAGCCAACTTACTATGCATGCTAGGATTCTATTGTCATGAGATACGGGCTACTAAAGATAATTTCTTCTACCGAATTCTCTACAGTGATACACTGGATAGATGAGTTCATGGGGAGATTGAAACCCTATATTTAGCAAGACACACTCATAGTGTACTTGTGAACCCTTGTAGCTTCTTAAATCTTTTCTAGATCTTAATATTTTCTTTTTTGTAAACCTTGGAATCCATGGCTATGAGTTCAGAGAGGGATAGATGTAGGGGAGGTCACTGACAAACCTGCATAGGCATAAGAATTAATTAGGTAATAAGATGTGGTTGTAAGGATCAACTTTTCCTGGAAACTTCCATATATGGGTATGTGCATTAGATGAAGTATGTGTTAGAAAGATAGATTGGCAGTGGTGAACAACATTCTTCTTAACTATTCCATTTATAAATTTAAACACCTTGCATTCATAAGCATACTTACTTTTCAGCATTTTATTTTCTGCACTTAGCTGTAGTTTGCTGAATTATTTGGGTACACAAATCAACTTCGAGAATCCCCAAATTTTGTATGGTAGTCCGCCACTGAGTCTAGTAAATTATGTTAAATTTTCATGGCATTTAGAATAATGTAGCTTATGTTCATTGTTGTGTTTGTGTGTGTTGGTCGAATCTGTCTGCTTGCTGACAATGGCGTCTAATTAGTGTTTTAAGATTTACTTTCACAAATCTTTTACGGGTAATGACTTCTATTTACGAATTATTACATTGATACATTTTTATAAGAATAGAGTTATATTTGAGGGTGGTTTTTCAATTATCATGATTTTACATTAAAAAAAAGTCGATATTTGTGACTAATTTGTGACGACCCGAACCAGAATCAGAAAAGTAATCAGCGTAATCCACGAGTTAGTGTGTAATCGCAGTTTATCGATTATTGTGTGGTTTGCCGGTTTCGTTTACGACTTAAATATCTGCCGAGAATTTGAGTTGAGTTTCTTCTCGAGAGTTGTAGTACACGTGATTTCGAGTTTGTGGGTGGTTCCGAATGATTTTTCTGATGACCGAGGAATATAATATGATTATTTGAAGTTTCAGTTTATCGACGAGTTTATCCGTTCGTGTCGAGTTTATCCGAATCGTAATGGTTATCCGTTTTGGACCGTCAATCGTCCCGATGCGCGAGTATAAATATCGGAAATAGTCGAAAATTTTCGAAAATGCACTGTTTGGAAGTTTGACCGACGTTTGACCAAATTTGGAGAGTTGACCCGTGTTGACCGAGGAGGAGAAACCAACCACCGTTTGACTCGCCGATGACTTTCATTTTCCGGCTATCTCCGGCTTCGATTTGGGTATGAATCGATTCCTCTCTTCATGTGCAACTGTTTAGAACTTGGAATTGCTTGATTTGGTTTTGGTTTTGATTTGAGGGAGAAATTACGGTTTGAAAATTGGGGATTTTTGGCCGGAATCGGATTCGATGGTGAACGGCGTTCCGGCGACTTTCCGGGGGGGGGGGGGGGGGGGGGGGTTTATGGTGGAAAAGGGTTGGGCTTGAGGTAGGTAGGTTACCCCTTGAGGTTAGGAGGCCGTGATGGCCTCACGGTGACGGAATCGGGCGGCGGAGCAAATTTTGGCCGGTTTGGGTTTATAGACTTTCGAGCTGGATTCCGGCCACGGTGGTGGTTGGATGGTGGTGGTTCTTTTGTTAAAGTTGTTCGCCTTGTTGAGGAGATCATTAT
Source organism: Geum urbanum (assembly GCA_946800695.1). Classification (NCBI taxonomy): domain Eukaryota; kingdom Viridiplantae; phylum Streptophyta; class Magnoliopsida; order Rosales; family Rosaceae; genus Geum; species Geum urbanum. The sequence continues at coordinate 67,237,030 of OX326998.1, read as the reverse complement.
GGCAGCTCAGTCGCCGAGAAAACTCTCCGGTTGACGGCGAGCCAGCGGCGCCGGCGGCGGTCAACGCCGGAGCTTCGGCGGACCCGCTGACTTTTTGGATTTCGATGTTTTTAATGTCGTTTTACTCGTAATTGCACCCCGATCATCGCCTTGAGGTTTTCAAATTGATTTGGGTATCGGATTTTCAGTCGAGGGTTTTGAGTGGAGATTTCGGGAATTTCGTCGGTTATTTTGTATAGTATTGTATATTTCTGGGAACAGTTGGTTTCCGCGGTGTGGTACAGTGTTGTGGATTATGATTTTGATCAGATATATTTTATGACTATTCAGGAGATCGAGATCGTGCTTCGGGCGAGGGATCTTCCGCCAGGCCACGAGATTAGCGCGAGTGCGCGTTTTGCTTATCTGTGAGCTGACATTTCTTTTCACGGATTGACTGCGAGTCTTTTATATACGTTTTACGAGCATGAGCATGCAGTTATGATCATGATTTAAATGAGCATGTGTTTTTACGATTTTGCATTTACGAATATGCATCTATGAATATACGTACATATATATTATGTTTTATGCATAAGCATGGAAAGTATTTGTGATTTGGTTTACACAGAGTACAATGTCAGTTATCAGGGTTGTATCGATATACATTGGCTTCGCGGCTGATCCCCGAGTACGCTCCGGGGGGGACAGATATCCTGACCTGAGGCCTTTTTGGAATCACGTGTGGGTCTGGGATCCAGTGATTCAGACTGTACTTGCGCGAGGGAGTCCATGAGTGACCCCGCGGTATTTACGATGCATGCTCTGTACGCGTGAGGAGTTAGAGTCTCCCTCGTGTACCATTTGATTTTTATGCATTTAGACTCGCATATATTTTTATAACGTATATAATTCGGCGAAAGACATTTATTTTCGTCCACTCACTCTAATGGTTTTCATGTCTTTCCCCTGGGCTTTTCGGTTTCAGTTCCCAGTTTGCAGTTCAGATTCTGGTGTCTCACGTCGTGGTCGAAGGCTAGTTGTTTGAGCTACCTGTATTTTCCAGTAGGTTTCTTGTTTTGCCTACTGTTGTATATTTTGTATATAATTACACTAGAGGTCGCTCTGATACATTCTGATACATGTTTTATACGGTTTTTCCCGAATATACTATATATTACAGTTGTGTATACTGTTTACTGATAATGATATGATATTGAGAAATCCGGATGGGATTGGTGCCCACGGTTTGGCTTTTGTGGCATAGGATGAAGTGTTATTTCCGGGTGCAGGTAATGGCAATTCCGCGTTAGTAGCGTTACTCTGCCGAAATTTACTCAACTGATTCTGGTTCGGGTCGTCACAAATCTACTCCACTTAAAAAATTTCGACCTCGAAATTTACGTACCTGTCAAGTGAACAGATGATGATACTGCTCCCGCATACGCTGCTCAGTCTCCCAGGTGGCCTCCTCAACTGAGTGGTTCTGCCAGAAGATCTTCACTAGCGGGATCACACGGTACCTCAACTCCTGCTCACGACGATCGAGAATCTACACAGGATCCTCCACGTATGTCAAATCCTCTCGGATCGGTAACTTCTGTGGGGCTAACACATGGGAAGGATCTAAGATGTACTTCCGCAACATCGAAACATGGAAAACATCATGAACACGAGCCATCTCAGCCGGTAATTCAAGTCTGTAAACAACAGCCCCAACCCTTTCTGTGACCTCGTACGGACCAATGTATCATGGTCGAAGCTTGCCACGCTTCCCGAAACGTACAACTCCCCTCCACGGAAATAGTTTCAGGAAGACCCAGTCACCTACATCAAACTCGAGGCTCTTCCTCCTCACGTCCGCATAACTCTCCTGCCGATCCTGAGCGATCTTCAATCTATCCCGGATAATCTGGACATCCTCCATAGTGCTCTTCACCATATCAGGGCCAATAAGTCATCGCTCGCCCACCTCACTCAAACACAACGGAGTGCGACACTACTTCCCGTGCAGGGCCTCGTACAGTGCCATCTCGATACTGGCCTGATAGTTGTTGTTGTAGGCGAACTCTATCAAAAGTAGTTGCTGGTCCCAATTCCCACGGAACTGCAATACACATGACCGCAACATATCCTCAAGTGTCTGTATAGTCCGCTCAGACTGCCCGTCAGTCTGAGGATGAAAAGCTGTACTAAAACGCAACCTCGTGCCCATGGCTCGCTGCAAAGACTGCCAAAACTCAGAAGTAAACTGACTATCTCGGTCAGAAACAATAGACACAGGCACACCGTGCAGTCGAACAATCTCTGACAAATATAGCCTGGCTAATCTGCCCACTGATATCTTCCCCGGAAGTGCGAGAAAATGAGCGGATTTCATCAGTCGATCCACAATAACCCAAATACTAGTATTGCCAGCCGAAGTACGCGGCAACTAATAAACGAAATCCATGGTAATGTGCTCCCACTTCCAAACCGGAATCTCCAGTGGCTGTAACTTCCCTGCAGGTTTCTGCCTCTCTACTTTAACCTGCTGACAGATCAAACATTGACTCACATACGCGGCAATCTTCCGCTTCATGTTACGCCACCAGTAATACGCTCGAAGTGTACAAAACATCTTCGTACCCCCGGGATGCATCGTATACGCTGAACTATGGGCCTCATCCAGAATCTCTTTCTTCAAGCTTTCATCTCTGGGCACACATAACCTGCCTCTGAACAACAACGTACCGTCGTCGCTCAATCGAAACTCTGTAGGCACACCATTTCATCTCTGTATATGCTGAATCATGGGCCTCTCGTACCTGATCAACCAATACGGGTCGAGCCTGAAAACTGGCCAATAAAGCTCCCTCATCATCCCACTCGAACTCGGCACCCGTAGCCCGAAGTTCGGCTAACATCGACACTCTGGCTACACACACATGAAATAGCGAGGCTCCGGATTTCCGGCTAAGTGCATCAGCTACAACATTGGCCTTTCCTGGATGGTACTCGAAAGTGCAATCGTAGTCGTTGATCAACTCCATCCATCGGCGTTGCCTCATGTTCAAATCCGGCTGTGTCTGCAAGTAAGTGAGACTTTTGTGGTCGGTGTAGATCTTACACTGAGCTCCATACAGGTAATGTCTCCAACTCTTCAACGCTAACACAATAGCGACTAACTCCAAATCATGTGTCGGATAGTTGACCTCATGTGGTTTCAGCTGCCTGGAACCGTAGGCCACAACTCTACCATGCTGCATCAACACACAACCAAGCCCCAATTTCGATGCATCACTGTATACTACGAACTCACCACTGTCGTCTGACAATGTCAGAACCGGTGCAGTAGTCAACATCTCCTTCAGGAGCAAATAACTCTCCTCACATGCATCGGACCACTCAAACTTGACGCCCTTCTTCGCCAATCTGGTCAGTGGTGTAGCGATCCGAGAGAAATCTTGTACAAACCGCCGGTAATAGCCTGCTAAACCCAAGAAACTCCGGATCTCCGGTACAGTAGTAGGTCTACTCCAGTTCAGCACGGCCTCGATCTTGTCAGGATCAACACTGACTCCCTCAGCCGATATCACGTGGCCCAGAAACTTCACACTATCCAACCAAAACTTGCACTTGCTAAACTTCGCGAACAACTGATAGTCCTGCAAAGTCCGCAACACCGCTCGCAAATGCTTCTTATGCTAGCCCACACTCCTGGAATAAATCAAAATATCATCGATAAACACAATCACGAACTTGTCCAGAAACCGTCTGAACACCCGATTCATCAAGTCCATGAAAGCTGCGGGGGCGTTGGTCAACCCAAACGGCATAACCAGAAACTCGTAATGCCCATACCGCGACCTGAAAGCTGTCTTGGCCACATCAGAGTCTTAGATCCTCAACTGGTGATATCCGGATCGAAGATCAATCTTCAAAAAGACTGATGCTCCCTTGAGCTAATCGAACAAATCATCAATCCGTGGCAACGGATATTTGTTCTTCACCGTAACCTGATTCAACTTTCGGTAGTCGATGCACAACCTCATGGATCCATCCTTCTTCTGCACAAACAAAACCGGGGCACCCCATGGTGAAATGCTGGGTCGAATAAAACCCTTCTCTAAAAACTCCTGGAGCTGAACCTGTAACTCTTTCAACTCCACTGGCGCCATACGATACGGTGTCTGTGAAATCGGTCATGTACCCGGTAACAGCTCAATAGTAAAATCAATCTCCCGAACAGGGGGTATACCAGGTAACTCCGCTAGAAACACATTCAGGAACTTAGAAACAACCTCAATATTACCAAGATCTGGCACACCTGCTGTAGTGTCCACAACATGGGCTAAATAAGCAACACAGCCTTTCTTCATCAACCGATCCGCCCTCATCGCGGAAATCAAACACGGTAGTGAAGTGTTCTTCTCGCCGCGAAACAATATCTCGGGAAAGCCTGGTCGTCGAAACGTGACCTCCTTCTTGTAACAGTCAAACATGGCCCAATGCGTCTCCAAGAAGTCCATACCCAAGATCAGATCAAAATCGACGATATCAAGCAACAACAAATTTGCGGCTAAACCATGACCTCCAATAAACACCTCACAGTCTCTGTACACCCAACTTATACTCACAATCTCCCCTGACGGATACAACACTCTCCACAACCCCGGAAGTGGAGATGCAGGTACCGTAGCTAATGATTATAGTCTATATGACATGAATGAATGCGTGGCACCTGGATCTAACAATGTAAGTATTGGAATACCAAATACATGTAACGTACCGATAACGACCTCCGGTGAAGCTCTACCCTCACGTAGAGTCATCGCATGAACCCTCACCTGCCCGGCTGGTCGTCCACGCTGAGGCTATCCCTGTTGTCCGCCCTGACCCACATACTGTACTGGTCGAGCTCCCGAAGTGGCACCTCGCTCTCCTCCGAAACTCTGGGCCGCCTGATCTCCAGCACCAACTAACTGAGGACACGCCCTCGCATAATGACCCACCTGGCCACAATGATAACAATTGAGGGTACCTTGCTGACATGAACCAAGATGATACCTATTGCACAAGTTGCACAATGGATACTCCCTCGGTACAGGAAACGTGCCACCAGTACTCCGAGGATAACTAGAACCGCTAGAACCCCCACTAGTCTGCGGTCGCTGCGGTCAATCTCTCCTCCATCTCTGCCTCTGTCTCGATACACCAGCTGGTGGTCAATATGGTCCACTGCCTGAGGATGAAGCCGAACCGGAAGTATCAGAACTCTGCCTTTTTGAAGGCCACTGACTTGGTCCACCCTCCTCAAACCGCCTAGGCTGGTACCTCAGCTGCCTCTCCTTCTTGATATCCTCACCTCGGAGTGCTGCACTGACAAACTCATCAAAGTTATTCCGAGGCATCGTAGTCAGAGTCCCCTTGATGTTCAAGTTCAAACCCAGCTCAAACCTGCGACACTTGGCTTCCTCAGTAGCCACTATATCACGCACAAAACGAGATAAGCGGGTAAACTTGTCCCGATACTCAAGCACAGACATACTGCCCTGTCTCAAGTTCGTAAAGTCCTCATACTTGCGCTGCTGGGTAGCCTGATTGAAATACCTCCGCATAAACAAATCTCGGAACAAAGTCCATAGAGTATCAACTGGAACTCTGTCGGTGCTAACCCACCAAAAATATGCATCAGACTCAAGTAATCCGACTGCTGCCACTGTCATCTGCTCAAGAGTAAACCGCAGATGCTCACATACGCGTTCAACCTGAACCACCCATGCCTCACATATCTATGGATCAGCTGAACCCGAAAACACAGTTGCACAGCAGTACGAGCTTTGACCACAGGGTCAAAACACTCATCCAAACGCAACACTCGCATCAACAAGTCATGCGTCTGGCGATCCTCATCAGGATTCGCTTCCCGATTAACACGGGGACCACGTCAAGGAGGCATCCTACTGATACAAGACAAGCATTATGTACAAGCAAAAAGAACGTAATCATGAGACCGCAGATATTTGAGAACACATAACACCCGAAGTATTGATGAGTACCGCTGGCCAGTCGGGTCATCACTCCAGTCATGATGTACAAATTCAAATACCCTAAGCGTCACAACTAAAAGAGTCTACAGAATCTGACAACCTAATGCTGGTGGAATGTGTTACCACAGACTGTCAGATTAGCGGAAATGGGTTGATAATTGCTCGAGTTCGATGTGTGAGTTATGTTGATGTGTGTAAACTGAGTTGTGATTTGCCATGTTGTTTTGATCCGTATGTGGTCGTGGGCAAGTTTGTGTTATGCCGTATGGTTCGGCATTGCCTATATTGTTGGCTTTTATGTGTGTTGTGTTCCGTGTTGCAGAACTATGTTTCAGGTTTGTTACGTGTTGTGTACCCTACCGGTTCCTTATGTAGGAACACTTGGAGATTGTGTGGAGCCAGTTCAGATTTGAGATTTGAGGGTACAGGGATTTCAGCACGGAGCTATCTCCTATTGTGGAGTCAGTTGTCAGAGTTGTTCAGTTGACATTGCCACTGGGCAGTTGAGCAGTATGCAGAGGCAGTGCTCCTACTTTTAGTCGACAGACTCAAAAATTTCGAGGTCGAAATTTTTCTAAGGGGGGTGGATTTGTGACGACCCAGAACAGAATCAGCAGTGTGATCAGCTCACTTCATGTGTTACTGCGTAGTCGCAGAGTTCCGACATTATTTGAATGGCCAGATTTGATAACGACTTAATTATTGGCCGAGAATTGGAGCTGGGTATTTTCTCGAGAGTCGTTGTACGTGTGATTTCGAGTTCATGGGCATTTCCAGATCGTTATTTGTACGACCTAGGAATAAGTTATGAATATTTGAAATTTCAATATAATCGGGTTTTAAAGGCAGCCTTCTTAACGACTAAATTACCGGACGAGAATTTGGTTTCGGTTTCTTCACGGAAGTTGTTGAGCATTTAATTTCGAGCTTGCAGGAACTTTCGGAGCATTATTCCGAGTTACGAAGATTAAGTTGTGAATATTTTCGATTGTTGATTGTTTAGTCGATTAAATATGTGTTGGTTTGAATGGTTGACTTTTTATCTGATTGGTCGATGTGTTTGACTTTGGGTGATAATTGAAGAGTACATCGAGTCGAGTTTGTTGCCGTGAGAATTATCAGAATCAGATTTACAACGTGAAAGATACGTGTGTTTGAAGTTTGTCGCAAAATGTATTTTGGAAGTTTCCAAATTGGGAAAGTTTTAAATGAGTATTTTTTTGGGGGGTTTCCCCTCTGGGAAGGTCAACCTAGCATTTATTTTTGTTGACTGGGTCAACACGGGCTCGGTGGAGGAGCACGACGGTGAACTGTGGCTCGCCGGCGGCGAGCTCCGTCCAGCCACCTCCGAGCTCGCCGTTGGTCTTAATCGGTGCGCCCCGGCACCCCGTGTCCACTTCCGGCCACCCCTCACGGCGAGGGTGGCGGTAGAGAGGAGATTTTCCGGCATGAAAATGAGAAAAACTTGGTGAATTCGGGTTCCCTATTTTCGGCCGAATTGAGCTACATCAAGCACTGGGTTTTGAAGCCCTCATCTCCATGATTCTAACCATGTAGGTATGGTGATCTAATTTTGCTTGTGTGTGGAGAATTTTGCTTGCATGTCATTTCACTCGAAATCGCGCCCCGATCGCAGTGGGGAGGTTCGTTTCTCGATTTGAGCATCCGAACTTACAGCGAGGTATTGAGGTGTGATTTCCAGATTTCCGACAGTTTGTCGTAATCGGATTACGTGTTTCCGAGAACGGTGGTTTCTCGTGATTTGCCTTGAATTGTCGAATTATGATTTTAAGAAATGGTTATTGTGATTATTCAGGTGTTCGTGATCGTTTGTTTGGCAAGGGACTTTCCGCCGGATCACGGGTTAACGTATATCGCGTTACGCTAGTCTGTGAGTGGACAATTTCTTTTCACGGAATTCTTGCGAGTCTTTTATATGATTTATGAACTTGAGCATGAGATTTCGGATTCCATGAGCATGTGTTTTACGATTATACGATTATACTTATACGGATATACGTATACGAATATACATACACTTATATGTTGTTTCATGCATTGCATCGAACTGTTTATGATTTGGTTTTCACAGAGTACAGTCTCAGTTACGTTGTTGTATCGATACACTTGCCTCTCGGTTGATCCCCGATGATCGGCCTTCCAGGAGGGGCGTCGTTACCCCGACCTGACCGGCGAGGGGCGTTTCCCCAGAACCGAGGCCATTTCTGGCTTAGAATCACGGGGACTAAGGACCTCGTGATTCGGACTGTACTAGCACGGGTGTGTCCATGAGTGATCCCGTGGGATTTATACTTGCATGCTCAGTACGCTGGAGGATTATGGTTTTACCTCGTGTACTTTGTTATTTCTATTTACCTGGACTCGCATATATTTTTATAACGTATATATTACTTGGAGAAAGACATTTATTTTCATCTACTCACTCTAACAGTTTTCATGTCTTTCCCCTGGGCTTTTCAGTTTCCGTGCCCAGTTTGCAGTTCGGACTCTGATGTCGCACGTCGTGGTCGGAGGCATAGTGCTCGAGCTACCTTGTTTCTTCCAGTAGGTTTATTGTTCTACCTACTGTGGTATACTTATATGATTATACATTACAGGTCGCTCTGAGTAATCTGTTGTATATACTATACGATTTTACACCGGATTTCAGTAAAGTACAGATATATTTATTGTTTTACTTTACTGTTGATATATTGAGAAATCCAGATAGGATTGGTGCCCACGGTTTGCTTTTTGTGGCATAGGATGAAGTGTATTTTCCGCGTCCAGGTAATGGTAATTCCACGTTAGTAGCGAAACTCTGCCAAAATTTCTACGGTTTTTTGTTGGTTCGTGTTTTCGAAGGGGTTTGATTCCGGTTTAGGCAACTAAACCGGGGTTGGGTCCTTTCAAATTTAGCTCGAAACCAAAACGGAATCCAACTCCGGCAACCACCACGGGTTCACCGGAAAACTCAACCTCAACACAATTCAAACCTATGGGAAGCATCCTTGGGGCAAGGGGAGTCGAAACCCCCACTCCCCCGCCACCGTAGCTCGCCGGAGGACCACCTCCCGTCACCGGCGAAAACCCCTAAACCGACCCGATTCGAAACCCACCAAAACACAACCAATTTCCATAATTCCAAACACAAAACAACTTAGAAACTCAAGAGGAAGAGAATGATACCCTTCACGTGGCCGGAGGTGGCCGGAAAATCCAAGTCGGCCGGTGAAAACCAAACGGGAAAGTCTTCCTCCTCGGTCAACGGTCAAACATCCAAAAATGGAAAGTCAATGCTGGTCAACATTTCAAACAGTGTTTTCGACAATTTTACGACTATTTTCGATATTTATACTTGCGTCTCGAGACGATCAACGGTCCAAAACGGATAACCATAACAATTCGGATAAATACGAAACGAACGGATAAACTCGTCGAAAACCGAAACTTCAATTAATCATATTATATTCCTCGGTTATCGGAAAAATCATCCGGAACAGCCCACGAGCTCGAAATCACGTACTCTACAACTTCCATGAAGAAACTTAATTTAAATTCTCGGCCGATAATTAAGTCGTAAACTAAATCGGCAAATCACACAATTAACGATTAATCGTGATTACGCACTAGCTCGTGGATTATGCTGTTTACTCAACTGATTCTGGTTCGGGTCATCACAAAAAATCCTCATAGAGATATGTTGTAGCACTACCACATTTTTAACCATTGCCGGCGATTTAAAAATCGCCGGCAATGTTTTTTATCATTACCGGCGATTTTTTCCCCAAAAATCGCCGGTAATGTCTTCTTTTTTTTTTAACATTGCCGGCGATTTTTCCGGCAAGTCGCCGGTAATTAAAAAAAAATAAAAAAGACATTGCCGGCGACTTACATTTAAGTCGCCGGCAATGTCTTTTTTTGTTTTTTTTAACATTACCGGCGACTTAAATATAAGTCGCCGGCAATGACTTTTTTTTTTTTAATTACCGGCGGAACATTGTCGGCGACTTGCCGGAAAAATCGCCGGCAATGTTAAAAAAAAAGAAAGACATTACCGGCGATTTTTGGGGAAAAAATCGCCGGTAATGATAAAAAACATTGCCGGCGATTTAAAAATCGCCGGCAATGGTTGAAAATGTGGTAGTGTAGCTACATCCATAAACTGCTTACTCAATTTTTTGAAAATTACCAAACTGACTAGGTAGCAAAAAGTAATGATATCCATGGCCAGAGAATACGTCTCCTCATAATCAATTCCAGGTGTTGAAAAAATATTTGCGCCACTAGTCTAGCTTTATACCATAAGACCATTCTTCTCATTGCACTTCCGAAAAAATACCCATTTATGTCCAGTTGGCTTAATATTCGGTGAGCATAGCACTATCGGACCTAAAACTTGCCTTTTTGTTAGAGAGTTTAGTTCAGCCTGGATTGCATCTTTCCATTTCTACTAATCGGCTCTAATTGCTCCACTTCATTGTCGTCAATTATTTTCTGAGCAACGGAATAAGCAAATACATCATCAACTAACATGAAATACCTATCCATAATAACGTGCGCACTTGTGTCACTTAGTGAGATTTTTTTGTTCTCTAACATCACCATTGACATGGAAGCATAACATAGTGTTGCCAATTGTGATTCTAGGACATAACTGCAGTCATGAACAATCTCATGCGCAGGATTCATGAACATTTGTGTCTGGATGGCTTGCCTTGTAATCGACAGCTCATCTGTGGATTTTCTTAGTCGCCCCCTCTTCCGGGTAAGAGCTGAGGCCAACGATACACCTCTACTATGGGCATCAAGGACATTACCCTTCCTGGGTGTGGTATTAACTTTCCTAATTCTAGGGACTTCTAACCTTGCAGGAACATTTGCAACATGTATATTTGATCTTGTCACTTTCGCATATCAGTAAAGGAGCCAGACATCGAATCTACTATATTTTGAAGATCGAGAATACGTCGTACTTCTATCTCACTCTGAGATGTGCGTGGATCATGATGAGACATAGTGGGATAGACCACATCAATTTCTAACTTTGAACTAGAATAGAACCATTCCTCTCTCCCCCTAACGGCGAGAAGTATGTCTCATCAAAGTGACAATTTGTAAATCTAGCTGTAAAGAGATCTCGAGCTCCTATCAAAGGTTCTAAGTAGCGGAGAATCGTTAGAGATTCATAACCAACATAGATACCTAATCATCTATAAGGATCCATTATTGTACGCATTGGAGGCGTAATAGGCACATATACCGCGCTACCAAAGATACGTAAGTGTGAAATGTCAGACTCATATCCAGTTACCAACTGCTACGCAAATAATAGTTGACGGGCAACGGGTCTGAAACAAATAAGCATAATCACATGTAAAATTACACAGCCTCACGCAGAGACGGGTAAATTGGTGTTCATCACCAAAGCTCATGCCATAAGTTGTAACCGCTTGATATGTGCTTCTACAAGACTGTTATGTGAATGAACATGGGGCATGGGATATTCAACATCAATCCTAAAAGACATGCAATAATCATCAAAAGACTTTTGATGTGAACTCTCCTGCATTTTTCAATCGAATAGACTTGATTGGGTGATCCGGGTGATGAACCCGAAGCTTAATAATCTAAGTTAGGAGTTTAGGAAATGCAACATTCCTTGTGGATAGAAAAGTGACATATGACCAATGTGTCGATGCATCTATCAAAATCATAAAGTATTTAAATAGTCCGCATTAATGTTTGATAGGTCCACAAATGTCTCTTGGATTAGTTGTAAGAATATAATGTTCTCAGTTGTGTCTATAGAAAAAGAAGGTTGTGCCTGTAACTTTTCTAATAAATAAACTTTGCAAAACGAGCGGTGTGCATTAGAGATTGCCACAAATGAATCTGGTGGGATGACGCACGACGCTTCAACACTATTTGGTCGAGATGGTGCTGTACTTGTCTTGGAGACCAAGCCTGAACCGAGATGAGTAATCTCAGCCCCTCCATATAAACCGATGGTATTAGGTATTTCCACATGCTTCTTTGTTTTAAAGAACGTATGACCATGTGAATTTTTCAATATCTTGGTCATCATATCTCGACCTGGGTGATTTAGACGATAATACCAAAGCTTATATGAGGCAGATTCACACACAGTAGTGTGAGTGACTGTATTGGATTCAATTATCCGAATTGTAGTAAGATATAAACTACTATGAATACTCATAAACTTCTCCAAAATGCATTTTTTGCCACATTCTATGGAAGTTACACATAAAAATTCTTTTACATTCTCACAGTATGTTTCTATGTGAAAATCGTTGGCGTGAATATTCTTAAAACTTAGTAATTAAAATTGTAACATGTATTTTTATTCATTGATGAGAAGCCTTAAATATAAGTATTACAATCAATACAAAATCAAAGTTCCTGAATAATCATGGATTACTAGAATCTCTTTATGTAATCTAATTAGTACAAAACGCATCAAAAAAATATAAAATATACTTTCCTTAATCACGTGTAAGTTTTGAAGCGTCTAACATATATATTGTAGCACGCATCAGCAATCCTAGTCAGGCTATTATTGCTACCCCAATTGGAATAAAATGTTTTCTCTTGCATATCCTAGTATAATATTCACTGTTAAAAATGCTATGAGCCTATGATATCCAATTATTATCACAATCTCCATTTTCCCTTTGGCTAGCTACTAGTAGATACTCAATCTCTAGTATATATCAAAATCCATTTCTGCAATCAAACCCACGACTAACAACTCAATCGATCCATATGCACATCAGCAGTACAACCAGACGACGTGTCGGAGATCGATGCTCTATGCCTCTAAAGCTCAGATGTGCTTATTAATTAAGGGCGTTGTAGTTGGATTCTTGTCTTCCCCCCGGCTAGGACCAGGTTCTGTCATTGTATAAGTTAGGTGTAAACATCCAAATGATCGAGACCTATGCTATTCAATAATTTTAATACGTTCATGCTCCAAATTATTTGTGAGAAATTTATGATGATTAACCAATAATAAACATATGTAATGATAAGTGTCAAAACAAAAGAGCCTATATGATGTCATATCGCAGTAAGCTTGAGGTGTGCAACCTGACAAACATGAAGATGCTTACTCACACATTTGCAAGACACAAACTAGTGATATCCTCCATAAGAGAGAGTAGACAGAGACAGCGGCCCAGAAAGTTATGCCGATCCAATCGACCATGTGAGTCTCAATCTCAGTCACACACTGATTTGACATTGAATTAAAGCATATGACACGTACCAGGCGAATCAAAACGCAAGAAAGAAATACACAACACTAAGCTAGCCCTAGCTATAAACTAATATATCCTCCCATTTTCTCAGCTCCGATCGCCATTTCTATACTCATATGCTTATAGGTCAACCGCAGAACTCAGAGTCTAAGAGTCAAAATGAAATACGTACGCACCGCGTATAAATCAGTGGTGGGTAGTCCGAGATATTCCCCGAACTTGTATTTAGTCTCATGATAACTAGATTAACTGATTGGTTCTGTGTCAAACTAGGTAATTAAAGAACTGAACACACGCAAACAGTCGCATAGACATGCACTAACACGCTAGCTAATTACTATTATATATAGATATATAGTTAACTTAACCTGCTGATGGAGGCCATGCATGCATATATAGTACCGGCCAACTTCTAATAAGTCAATATATAAGCTATTTAATTGCTAGACATGTCAACCGGCATGATTTTGGAGCTTGACTAATGAAATATCCGGAGCAAACCGGACGGTTCTGATTAAATGGCATGGGGTTTACTTACGTTTTGCGATTTGTTTTATCTGGCTAATCATATCAAAACTAACTTGTCCACATGTGAACGATTTACACTAGCTAATTAATTCGTGTAAAGCATGGCGGTCTTACAAATAAGAAACTATATATCACACACTCCGGGAGTAGGCTTTGGGTGATTCACTGATTCTAGCTACTTGATCAAACCCAATTAGCTCCGATAAAACCAAGTACGTACGTCAGTATTTAGCGGAATAGGGTTTTACAGCTGAAGTTAGTGAGTCTTCCAAACTGATCGAATCTGATTAGGGTTTAATCGAAAAAAAAAATGTATGAGATCAGGGTCTCTTTTCCAAACGTACTGTTTTCTCTTCCATACTCTGCTTACCTGATTTATGTACGTAACCTACAGTTATGAAACAGTGAGGAGGTATTAATCGAATCGATGATGTCTGCACATTGTAGGTTCTCCATTTCTAAACTAATCTATTTCTTCGCTTACGAATCATTCACTGAAGAAGTACCAGATATTATACTACTCTGAGTAGACCCACCCATCACTTAATCTTTCCCAAAGAGACCAACTAAGACTTCCACTTTGCTCCTCGCTCTAGACTGTACGATTTGTTAATATTAGCCAAAAGACTGTTGGCCAACTTTCTAAAGTTTAGCTCCGATCCCCAGAAGAACAAAGCTTATAATGGATATGTATAAATATAGTGTGCATATATATAAATACAATAAGTTGACAATAATTTCAATGAGATGATAAAAAACAAGAGGCTGCAGCAGCTAGCTGATATAGTTTCTTATTCCACAAAGACTCACAAATGACAAATTGCTTAGTGGGAAAATAATGTAATTATACCAAGTACATACTAATCATGATGATAATTTTTGTTTGGTTAATAAAGTTTCAAACGTGTGGAATTAATCATATATGAAGAAAAATATCTTCAGTATTTGTGAAACTTGTCCAAGTTCTTTTCATCTTCACCAACCTTCCATCAACCTCATCATATATCCTGCAGCTGCATGTTTTGATATAGCTTTGCTTCTTACAAAGCTCTGGTAGTTGCAAGAGATTGCGGATTTCGCTTCTGCGCCTTATACGACTAGCTATCTTTTCATTGACTTCGCCAGAAGTTTGTGGGGTTTAGAATTTCATCTGGGAAATTATTTCAAACGTGGGTTTCAACAAGATGATGATAATGAAGAAATAATTTGAATAGCTAGCCAGCTATAGTAGAGGGCAAGCTAGCTGATGCATATATTGACACAAACTTGAGTCTTCCATCCCCCTGCTGGTGGGGTTGACATGGATCTTGACTCTCTTTGATGAAACATTCCCTAGGTCATGATTGGACACCCCATCTATATCTATTATGACCTTGTTATATAATCCTACAATATTTGAGGACATGGATTGAAAGTTTAATGCTGAGTTATTACTTGTCCTCTTATGCTAGCTTTTCTTTGGAAATTTCTTTCATTCTATTATATCTTGTTGTCTTCTGGCTGGTGATTGATGATAGCTATATCAAATTTTCATATCCTTATTGACTACTTAAAAGTTAGTTGTAGTAGAATATTAGAGTAGTCAGTGATGACATGCATCTCACTTAGAAAGAGAGACGCATATATTCCTTATATTTCTTTTGCAATATAAATCATCGATCTTGCTCTAATCCATCAATCTGGCTTAACTTCTATCTTCTATGGTCTAGCTAGGGAATGTGGTTTAGTGAGCAATAGTACATTTCTTTAGAGGAGGCTATTATGTTTTATTCTATATGCGGGAAACCAGCGAAAAGAAGATCACAAATGTTACCAACAACGCAAAACAAAAGTCCAAAATTAAAGTACTTCAATTTTTACTTGATCACTAGTTTGAGAGTTTCATTTACTTTGTAGTTTTTTTAGTGCTGGCGTACGTTTGTCAAGACAGCAAATTTTGCATATGTATTCTACAAATTAACTCGATCATTTTCCATTAGATGAAGCAACAAGATCCAACACATGCATGTATAACAGATCGAATGTTTGGTAGCAAGTAGCAATAAATCTATAACGCATGAGTTAATGAGATTAAAGAGCATATGTAAAAGTACAAAACTGTAATGTATAGCCTACGTCTGAGCTTCAAAGCCAAATGGTTTTTGAAGTTCTGAATGAGTTTCTGTGAGGCATTAATCTAAAAGAACTGGATGAAATCAGTTTCAAATGGCCAAAGACCCCCCAAATCAAGTAGTTCAGGTGTATGCACACAGCATGACCTCAGATTGACATCAGTGAAACTTCAAAATATGGGATATTTTTTTGCCTTCCTTCGACATAGCTCCGTTAAAGTAAGTTTTAGCTTGGAAAGGGAGGTGGGGATTGATGTGAAGGAGCTTTCTGAATTCAGATATATAAATAAAGGTCTCATGATGAAAGTATGAATTAAGAAAAGGGTTTTCATAATGGACCTAGCTATAGTTAATTACTTACAGATGCCCTTTCTTCACTTGTCATGATTTTTTTTTTATAAGAAAATAAATATTACAAAGAGAACTCCTCTAGAGCACCCACTACTTAATTGATCAAAATATAGGGCAATCATACTTTTACTTGGAACACAGCTCTCCCATATATGGAGGTTATGAGCTTGATGCCCAATTGAGGTCAAACTATCCCAACGAAGTTTGCTTCTCTAAGAACATGAATGAAATCAATGCTCATGAATGAAATCAATGCTCTTGAATGATCCGACAATTTTCTTGATGTCATGTATCACTGTGGCAAGTCTCCAAGGAGGAGTGAAGTTCCCAACAGTGATACTGATGACTAGCTGAGAGTCCTCTTCCACAATGATCTTGTGAAGACCTTTTCTTCGAGCTTGGTTGAGGCCGTCTCTGAGAACCAGGGCTTCAACAAGAGGGATTGAAGTTTTCCCAAATGCCCTAGCACCAGAAATAATAGGGCGGCCACTACAACCTCTAATGATAAATCCTCCAGCAGCATCCCCAACACCACCTCCAACTACTAAACCATCGAAGTTGATTTTGAAGTGGTCAGGAGGAGGAGGTACCCATTTGATATTTTGAGGGTGATTTTTCTTCTTGTCTAACTTTTGATTATGCTCATGATATTGATTGAAGGAAGTCTGAGCTTCTGTCACAATGGAAGAAGGAACAGCACACTCATTTATGAAGATGACACAATTTCTTGTCTTCCAAATTTGCCAACAAACAGTCAAAATTCTTTCAAACAAAGTATTAGTATTCTCTTACTGACACAAGTTTTTTAGTTATTCCAAAAAGTCTCTCCCCAAGGTGTAAAAATTCTTACTTTATTCCACACATCTCTAACCAAGCTGCAATCATAAAAAATGTGAGACAATATGATTCTTCATTAGTATTGCAAAAATGACATACATTTAATTTGAATTCAAAAGTTTCATCTTCATAAGTCTAATTCTACTCTTTAATCTTCCTTGTAACATAATTCACCCAAATATTTTAACTTTTGAGGGGATCACGAGCTTCTAAAGCTTATCAAGAAGAACTTGATTCCTGGCCTTAGGGGTATCTTTTACCTGTAACCAAGTTACAGATTTTATACTGAACTTCCCATTTGGGGCAGGACCTCAAGCAAAACAATCATTCTGATCAGTTAAAGGAATGAGAATTCCCATAATATGCTCAACAACTTCAATATCAAAATAACTCATTAGTTTATTCTTGTTCCAAGAACAATCACTGATATAATCTTGTACAGTATCATTCACATCTAAGACAATGTCATTGTTAGTATCAATCAAATTTATCAGAGGATAAGGGAAAGCCCAATTATAAGTCCAAAATTTTATATTCTCATCAGTCCCAACAATCCATCTCATCTCTTTCAAAAGAGTATCTCCGCTGTCCATAATGCATTTCTAGGCAGCTAAACTAGTATTCTTTTTAACAGCAAAAAAATAGTTTTTTCTCAAGTATTTTCTAGTGACAATTTGTACCCACCAGTTTTCCTTTTCTGTCAAGACTTTCTAGCCCAGGTTAGCCAAGGTTGCATTATTGAAACAAGCTAAAAGTCTAACACCAAGACCTCCTTTAGACTTAGGAAGACAAACTTTATTCCAGCTTATAGGATTTAACTTAGAATCTGAACTCGAAAAGAAGTTCCTTACCTCTTTATCAATCTCTTTACAAACCTTGTTAGGGCACTTAAAATAAGACATTACATGGTTAGGCATACATGTTATACTTGATTTTATCAGGGTTAGTCTGCCAACTCTCTCGAGAGATTCCTTTTTTCATCCTACCAACTTTTTAGATATCCTGGAGAGCAACTCCTTTACATTCATATATAGGTTCTCTCCAAAAAATAATGTTATTAATACCCAAGTATTTACCAATTGTAGTCTTGTGCTGAATTCCAAGAATTCCTGTAATTTCATTCTTAGTTCCTGCAACGATCTTAGGAGAAAAATAAAGGGTAGATTTCTGAAAATTAATTCTTTGTCCTGACGCAGCAAAAAAATCATTAAGCACATGTAGAACTTTTCTAGCAGCTTTAGGTAAAGCTTTACAAAAAATTAAACAGTTAACCACAAACATAAGGTTAGAGATTCGAAGCCCTTTTGGAGAAGACAAAATTCCAACATGCTCTTTAGGCTTACTAGCTAAAGCATTTAAGTGTCTAATGAAAGGCTCCATGCACAAAATAAAAATATATGGAGAGATCGGATCTCCCCGCCTAATGCCCCTCGAGGGAGAAAAAAATCCCTCAGGTTTACCATTTATAATAACCAAAAAAGAGACGGAAGGGATGCATTCCGTTATCAAATGAATCCACTGATCACAGAAGCCAAACTTTCGAAGACAACATTCAATGTAATTCCAACTTCAAAAATCATAAACTTTCTCTAGATCAATCTTTAGAGCCATATCTCCAAATTTGCTTTTCTTTCTCCTGAAATTATCAAAAAGCTCATGAGCCACAAGAATATTATCATGGATTGATCTTCCTAGGACAAAAGTTTCCTGATTTTTTGAGATACACTTCTCAAGGAGAGGTTTTAATCTTCTAACTACCACTTTGGTAATGATCTTATAGGAGACATTACAAAGGCTGATATGTCTAAAATGGTTCACAGTTTCAGGTTCAGAAACTTTTGAAATTAATTCATTGTTTGTATGATTCAACAAATTCAAAGGAGCACCATTTTCAAATACATACTGCACAACTTTAACAACATTTAAGCTAACCTCAGTCCAATTATTTTGATAAAACGTGGCATGAATCCCATCTAGTCCAGAAGCTTTAAAAGGACCAATGAATTTAACAACATCAAGAATCTTAGCCTCATTAACTTGGTTCATAAGCATATTATTATCGCTCTCAGTAATACAAGGGGAAATAACATTTAAAAATTCCTTCATTTTTTCCTCTACTGGGGGTCTATCCATAGAGAATCTTCTTTTGAAGTCTAACATAAAGAGAGAAATAATATCATTAGCATCAGTAAGCCAAGTATTATCTTTCGCTTTGATTTTTTCAATTTTATTTCTTTTCTTTGTAATAGTAGCTTGTAGATGGCAGAACTTTGTATTTTGGTCATCCAAATTTAGCCAATCTGCTTTAGCCTTTTGAGCCCAGAATACCTCTTCCTCCCTAAACAAGTTAGATAGTGGGTGTTCAAGTTTCTTATTCTTCTCCTATAAAGAAATAGAGTGAGGAAAATTCATGTACTGGTCCTGAATAACAGTAAGTTCTTCCTGCAAGTTTTTAATTCTCATTAGGATATCACCAAAAATATCTCTATTCCAAGTTTTGGCTAAGTTCATAAACTTATTCACCATAATCGAAAAATTTCTAATAGGATCTGAGTCATGACAAATACCCCAAGCAGCATTAACCAAGTTCTTGAATTGAGGATGGCTTTGCCATATTGCCTCAAACTTAAAAGAACCTGACCTCTTCGGTTTCCTGTGATCAATTGATAAGTAGACTAAACTATGATCAGACCCATTTAAAGGAAGATTTGTAACTTCTATGTCTGGAAACATTGTGAAACCACTATTATTAGTGCAAAATCTGTCAAGCTTTTCAAAATCATTGTATTATCTTTATGCTTATTTGACTATGTATAGGGAACTCCTCTACTAGGGATGGAAACCATTCCATTTCTTTTTATAAATCTGTTGAATTCAAGCATATATCTGGTAAAAACAGTATTTGCACCACTTTTTTCAGAGAGACAAGTAATCATGTTCATGTCACCTGCAATGAACCACGCTTCACCCTTTCTAGGCTTAAGTCTAGAAATTTTATCCCACAACTCTCTTAGTTTTTCTTTTTGAGGATAATCATAGATAAAAGTCATCAACAGAGCTGGAGTTTGAAATAAAATAGTGAACGAATATATCATGCTATAAAATAACTTTAAGATTAATGATTCTAGATTTCCAGCAAAGAAAAATTCCACTAGTTTGTTCCAGAGCATGAATCACAAGGTGTTGATCAAAAGGCAACTTTCGAGCAATATTATCTCCATTGATAGACTATGCTTTGGTATCTAGTACAAATAAAACATCCAAAACATAAGTAGAAACATAAAAATGCCACATGCGTTTGAAATCCAGGCCAACAACTTCCCTGGCAATTCCAAAAGGCTATCTTCATTTAATCGAATTGTTAACACACCAAATCCATAAAATCCCAATTTGGGGTCAGAAGAGTGAGAGAATCTACATGCCTTATATGAACAAGGTTCAGTGTCCAACCAATCATTACCAGAAGCCGATCATGAGTAGATGCGATACAAAGTTGTCTGGTCACCCTCCACGATTTGCGCTCGCTTGCGATGACTCCCAAATAACCTAGGTACGTTCTCTATATAACTCTTGTCGTTTTATTAATTATCTTTGTAATCTTTACGTTGGTAATCGTATCATATTTAAATTAAGAAGTCTCATCAGTGGGGTTTCTATCCCACTTTTGATTTTTGCTCAAAGCCAATATAATTTGTATAATTCGTCTTGCTTTGGTCATGACAAATGGGATATATATATACTAAAATATATATAAGGCCATGTGATGGTCAAGGTTCTCAATTCACTTGTCATGATTGATACTGTAGAAGTGTAGGACTTACTCCTTACCCCTTAGGCCATTTCCAACCCAGGGCCAAGGGTTTGATATAGCCCTAAAAACAACGAAAGTTCGTCTCAAACCCAGGGTTAGGCTATACCAAAAAAGCTAAATGTAGTCCAATTGGGCTATATTTTTGTGGAGACCACAATTGTACTTAAATACTAAAATATTGATGTACTAATGACTAATATTAATTTTAATTAATGTTCATATCAATTTAAACGTTATGGTTATATGATTTAATTAATTAATCAATTTATTTTAATTTCTTAACTCCAATAATAATCACAATATTTTTAAAAAATAATATAATCAATATAATAAATTTATCTTGTGTAATACTTTAAAAACATTAGAAATATATTATGTAAAATTTCAGTAAATATAATATATGCAATGGTAATATATTAAATAAATACAAAAAAAATGTAACATTTAAAGACATAGTATAATTGTCAACGATAATATTTTCAACTACTTTTCAACAACGTACTACATTAAATGCAACGGTAATTTTACTTTTTGAATAAATACACCATTATTTCTATACCTCATATTTCATCTCTTATTCATTTCTCCCATATTCTCTTCCGTTCTCCAAATATGGCCTCCACCACAAGAAAAGCAGGAAATTGGATGCCAAAGGAAGATGAAACTCTTACTGTTGCTTATGTCAAAGCCTCTAAAGATGTAGAGAAGGGTAGTTGATATGGTGAAAAGTAGTTATGTTGAGTGAATATAGTTTGAATATATATAAGTTTAAAAGTTTGAATTAATAAAATAATATAAAAAATAAAATTATAACCCTTACGGGTTGGAGACGGCACAAAATGTAGCCCTTACTATTCATTAAAATAATATATTTAAAAGGCTATATTATAACCCAAGGCCAAATATAGGCTCTGAGGATTAGAGATGGCCTTACGTCCTAGTTGCTTTCGATCGATCTGTTCACCCTGGCCAGTACGTACGTTCACATTATTTTCAAGTTTCTGTTCTAGCTCTTATGTGCCTTCTCAACAAAATTAGATGACCATTTTTTTTAATATTAACCTCAAATCAAGGTATACAATCCGTTTGTAGCACCTCTAATAAGAAATCAAGTGGTACATCAAAAGTAGACATATGCGAGGCATGTCTAAGCATCCATTTAGCTAAAGTATGAGCTACCATATTACCCTCCCTCCTCAAATGCCCAAAAGAAGTATCTAGGATATGTACAAGGAATACCAAATTTAGGCTGAAGCTGTAGTCAAATCCTCCATCGCTTTCACCATAATCATGGAGTTAGATTGTAAATGAGCCAGTGCAAATGAGTGATCCAACACCATCCCTACAACCACCTAAGCCACTTCAATCTCTATAGATAATGTCGAGTACTGCCCATCCACTCTAACTACCATACCTATGATTAATTGACATGTCCAGTCACGAACTACCACATCAATACCTATCTTATTAAGGTTGTATCATAGGCTCTGTCCATACAAATAGAGTATGAACTGGTAGGTGGACTCTTCCAACATTAAGCTTCTCTACTCGGACGATCTGGAGATTTGTTGATCATAGTAAAATGATCATACCTAGCTCCTGTACGCACCCTAATAACCTGACTATCAAACTCCATATTGTTCCACAGTTTATCATTTCGTCTCTTCTAGATAAACCACAAAACATAATCAATCTAGCAAACTGATCAGTGGGGAGACCGGTAGCACATATCTCTATCCAGTTTTGGAAATCAGTATCTGACATGCCCAAACCCGAAGCCATAGAGGAGATAATAGGTTGTATCTTAGAATAGTCTCGAAATAGATGGATCTCGGTCTCGGCCTCCTAGAAACATAGCAAACAATGATCTGTCACATCCACCGTTCAACTCCTAAGCTGCGGTCCAGTCAGTAAGTAGCCTTTACAGGCCTTCCACACACACATCATCGCAGCAAGAGAGGCTTTGGCTTTCCCAAAAGTCTTCCAAAATTGCGACTTTGGCATATATGCAAACTAAGGTAAAGTAATCTGATCACGGGCTAGTATATAAGCACTACTAACCTTATAATCTTCTTCTGCAGTGTAGTGCCAAATAAACTGATCTAGCCCCGGTTGTCTACTCAAAGGAATTAATAGATTGCATCACTGCAACCTCTGAAGGTGTAAGGAACTCAGGTGCTAACTCAGTGTCTCACTGTCTAGTCGGTTGTACGTAATAACTCATGATTATGCTTTATATGTTAGATTAGTTCGTGTTATAAAAATATTATTTACTTCATGTTTATGATTTAATTTTGGACTGTAAATTTTATTGAACCTCCATTAAGGCATAATTTCTATATAGGAATAAATTATGTCAGTCTCAACAATATGACTGTATATAGGTTTTACTATACAATTTTGTGTCTTTTGGATTACTATTACCCGCCTAGCTAGTTACCTTTTATGAGTAATAAATTGAAAGGGAGTTCGTTAGGAAGATTCTTCAGTGCACCAGGTGTAAGTACACCAGGCATGCAAGATACAATCTCAACCATTTATTATCTTGATGTTAACATTGATGTTAGTGCCATATAAATAATTAGATAAAATGAATGGTTGAGATTGTATTGCATATGCCTGGTGCAAGTGCATCCGGTGCACGGAAGATGCTTTCAGTTCTTTATCAGCTTGGTCTTTTCTGTTTCCGATCACTAGTCCAGGAATAAGAAGATTTTAATATCAAACAAATATGATGAATTTACCCTCCTCTCCCTGTCCTTCCTCAATTTTTTTTTAATATCAACGGTCCAATATGACGAATTTACCTTAGACTAATAATTAATGAATTACCCTATACAATCAATCTCTTTCCCTCTCTTTGGCGACCAGTGACTGGTTTCAGGCGATTGGTGACAGAACTTTGACGATCGATGCTCAAGATCTGATAATCGGTGACCGTTGACCATCGACCAACAAGATCTCCGAAGGATAGGCTCTATTGGGGGCGATAAATTCTATTTAGGGGGCAACAAAAGTTGTTATATATTTGGGGCTATAGAAGTAGAAGAGATCGAAGACTTCTGACAAGAAAGCCCAAGATGTCAATATGAGTTTAGAGGTGTATTGTGTCAGCCCACTCCGTTATACGCATGGGTGTTATAGTTGGGTTGGGTTCCTCAACTCCACTAGAAGCGACAAATAATCAAATAAAAGCCACACTATTTGAGTAAAGAAAGAGAATTTGGTGTAAGCAATTCAGAAGCGCCAAAGCTCCCGACTTCATACAAATGGACCTCCTCTGCAATGCATACTCAAATTCCTCGGACGAAGATGAAGAAGAAGCTCAACGAGTCAAACAGCCCAGACCCAAAACCTCCACACCGCCGAATTTTAAACGACACAAACCCGATGGCCCTCTTAAACACACCACAGCTTCTCATCCTCTGCCCGGCCCGACCCAGATTCCGGTCGTCGCTCAAGTCGCCGGCAGATACATATCCAAGAGGGAGCGAGCCCTCCTAGCCTCCCAGCCTAACTCACCCAACCCGAACCCGGTCACGGCCATCCCTGGTAATCTGTTAATTCTTTTCAATCTAAATATCACAAATGTACTTACTTGATTAACTCACTCTGTAATCTATAGTAATCTTTATAAAATCACCGTGAAAGATTGAAACTTTATTGAAGTTTAGGAATGTAGACTGGGAAAGAGTAGGTCAGTTCAATTTTTATACAAAAGTTGCATTGAACATGGATAGTATGCTTATTGTTTAATATAGTCATATTGGCAGTTGGAGGGAGCATTTCGGATTCGGATGTTCGTGGCGATATTTTTTCACTGTTGAGAAATAAAGCAAAGGGCCGTTCATCACGTCTTGGTCTAATGCCTGAAAGAATGTCTGTGAGTTTAAGTAGACATACAAAAGCTGTCAATGCTCTACATTGGTCACCTAGTCACGGTATGTAATATCTGCTCATTTTAGTACTTTTTTTACAATTACCCTTTTCAATTTGTGGCCTTGATCCAGTAACTCGGTTTGCTGAGTTCTGATTAATATTTGTAGAAGGGTGTTTTTATTATATGCATGATCTGTTTATTGTCAATTTCCTTATTGATCTGTTCATGGGAGATAGTATACAGCTCATCTTCTTGCATCTGCTTCAATGGATCATACAATCTGCATATGGAATGTGTGGAGCAGTGACCAGAAGGTAGCTCGTGTGCTGAGTTTTCACAGTGCAGCAATCAAATATGTGAAGTAGTCGTGAGGAGGGTTGTCTGTGCTTTCTTGCGGATATGATTCCTCTTCAAGGTTAGTGGATGTTGAAAAGGGGGTACAGACTCAGGCTTTTAAGGAGGATCAAGTTGTCAGTGTTGTCAAGTTTCATCCTAATAATCCCAACGTCTTCATTAGTGGGGGGTCAAAAGGGGGGCTGAAGTTGTGGGATGTCAGAAATGCCAAGGTGGTCCATCAGTATATTCGTGGTAGTGATCCTATCCTTGATGTTGAATTCAATGCAAACGGCAAGCAGATTGTCTCCTCTAGTGATGTATCTGGACGAAACCTTAGTGAGAATTCTATTGTTGTTTGGGATGTTTCGCTAGAAGTTCCTCTCTCTAATCAGGTAAGATACTTCTTGCAATTTTGTGCTTCAACATCTGTCACAAAATGCTTTGTTTCATGCTTCTATGAAATCTTCATGACCTCAAACACATACTTTATTTATAGTGTTGTCTCGATTTTTTCCTTCATGTAAGTGGATCTTGTATGTAGTGCTACAATTCTGCATTGTCCCTGAAATTCGCATGCATCCTCATCTTGCTATTTTTAAATTTGACAATTCAGCCTTCCAATATAACTGTTCAACTGCTCATTGTTTTGCGACCCTTGGAGCTGCATATACTTTGTTATTTTGGTGATCTTGTGAAAAGTTTATTGTCATGTTGCTTTTTAGTGTGAGTTGCTGACAAAAGTTTAGTATCTTTTGAACACTTAACGGTTAACACTCATTTGATGAATCAGATAAAACTAAAAAAAATAAACTGTATGGCGAAGAAGAGATCATCTACTTAAATAGTCAAACAAGATGTTGCTTGCACTGATTGCATGGGTTTGATAACTTTTGTTATGATGGTTTCAGTAGTACTTTTAATGGATAAGCTCAATGCATCATACTTGTCCCGAAAAAATAATACGAAGTCACTGTATAGACAGCGACTGAAAATGAGTATTCTTGAGGATTCATGGAGTTCTTGGCATTTATACCCAACACGTGTATGATACAATAGTGTACACTATACAGTGTCAATTTACTAAACAATTACAGTAAAACCTCGATAATTTAATACTCGATTAATTAATAACTTCGATAAAATAATATTTTTTGCCGGTCCCAACTTGGGGACTTGAGTATTAATTTAATATTCGATTAATTAATAACCTTGCTAAATTAATAAATTTTGTCAGTCCCGAGGTAATTAATTTATCAAGTTTTTACCGTATTTATCAATTTGCATGTAGAATATTCATATAATTGCATTTGATGTATTCTGTGCCTGTATATGTTTTGACAACTTAAGTTGGCTCAACATACCCAAAAATAAATAAATTAACAAGAAGCTTTAGTTGTCTATTGTTCCTCGAGTCATTCAATTGTAGAGTTTGTGACTTCAGAATGTATTTCATCTGTCGAATCATTTCTGGAGTTATGACCTTGAAGTTCATGCATTGCTAATTTTTTCTACTGTAGGAATCAGTAGTCTTACATGTCAGAGTCTTTAAGCTCTTGGTTGTTATATCTAATATTATTTTTTTTTTGAAATAAAAAACAGAAGATATTTGCACCTCAGAAAAAGTTCAATGATCAGACAAGAACTAGTGATGTATTATTTGCCTTGAAAGTTTTCCCTCACAACAAATAAGCTATAACACTTTTGATTCTCTTTATGATTTATGATCATTTTCAATTGTAGAGAAATTTCTTCTTAATCTACATTTGTGACTCAAACAAGCTCATTTTCCACAACCATCTGCGCTTATAAAAGAAAGAGAAAAATTAAATGATATTGTACTTGAGATTTGAAAGCGTGGAGACTTATTGTTCTTACTATTGAAAATAAAATGTACTGACTGTAAAAAATGTGTTTAGACTTGAGAGTTATATGCATAGTTGTCATTGTGGGATTAAAATTTGCTACACAACATCAAATGAGGCATGTACATTAATCTATGTTTTGTTCATGTTTCTCCACAATTGTGATCATGAATGCACTTTTCTGCAACTTAACATGAAAATGAGTATGTTTTGTACAATTCTGTACTTGTAGTAATATTCCTCAGTTCAGGTCTACGTAGAAGCATTCACCTGTCCCTGTGTTAGATACCATCCATTTGAACCATCTTTTGTTGCCCAGTCAAATGCGAATTATATTGCAATCTTCTCTGCAAGCCCTCCCTTCAAGATGAACAAGTACAAGAGGTATGAAAGCCATGGGGTATCTGGTTTTCCCATTAAATGTGCATTTAGCTTGGAAGGGGACAAGCTAGTGTCAGGCTCCTCGGATGGTTCTATATACTTCTATGATTATGGGTCATCTGAGATTATCAAGCGAATCAAGGCATTTGAGCAGGCTTCCATAGACATTGCTGTCCACCACATCATATCCAATGTGATTGCTTCACGCAGTTGGAATGGAGAAGTTTCTGTGTTCGAGTGAAATGTTCATCCACACATGATCCATTGCAAATGTAAGTCTGGCTGTCCAGTGAGGATACATGTCAACAATTTCCTACATTTGGTTGCCCGGAGATGTTTGAAGCAGTTGGAGATAAATTGAATATGAAAAGGAAATGTGAGAACTTCTGTATCTTTTGTTTCCATATTTACCAGATCACTACCAACTATAAGCTTATCGTAGAGTGATTTTTATTATGTACCTCTTAATCTGTTGTCTAGGGCTTAATCTGATGTATTGTAATGGTTATAGTATTCTAGGGATTGTGGGCTCTCTCCTCTTTTATCCTAGAACTGTGGCTCTGAAGAGGGCCTCGTCACTTCCTTATTTCACATCATACACAGTGTTTGATAACACTTTAATTATTTGAACCTCCGTCAAGTTATGCTTTCTTTTCATGCATGATTTCTGGGAAGTGCGTGAAATCTTTATCTTGTCGAGTTGACGCTCATCAAATAGGGTTTGTGTATCATGCAATCAAAGACGCCATCATGGATCACGATTTGTGGAAGAACAAAAATTGAAATTCAAACCGTGGAGAACTAGTACCTTTTCTATTTCATGGCAAGTATTGGCAAGTCACAACATGTCGTGTCACACACTGGTAGCCGGAATTTTGTGAAGATTATACAGTTTTTTTGGCCTAATTTACACTTCCTTTACGAAGTTATTAGATCATTCTGTTGTGATTAATCCCTGTGCAGTACATGTTTGTTGGGTTGCTGACTACAACCAAAAATGGAAAATGCATCTAGTTTGACTGTTTTTAATTAATTTTGGTTCAATATGGAAAATGCATGGATGAACATGAAGACCCTCCTCCAAGCTGGAGATATTTTCCTCAATCTAGGATCAATACTGAAGCAAATAAATGAAAGCTGTTGATTGCAGTTAGGTATGGACCAATCTGGCATGCATATAACTGGTCGTCCTGCAACAGTTGAATTTATCAAAATGCATGTCCAGGTGCTACCAACTCATACCTACCAATCGAGAACACAACTATATATATATGATTCAATTAAAAAGGGAGATGGGGAGGTATGGGGGTGTGCTCAAACTTGTTGTGCCTTTGTTCATCCTCCACAACATAAAAAAATAGATCGAGGAGGTAGAGGAGAAGAAGGGTACGTAGGGGGGCCAAAATAATACTAAAACAAGAATACAATTATGGAATTCCCTTTACACATTCTTCATGGGGTCATTTGCAAATGGGACCAACCCTTTCCAAACCCCTATCTTTCAACACCATTGCCCACAATAGGCCTCATCACTTTGACTTGCGGGCCTTCAAGGCTCGTAGGACCCGAGAGATCCAAGTCCAGTTCGACCCGAAAAAAGTTCACAATAGATTTGGGCTGTCGGGCCGTGGGCCGGGGCTTGGGCTTAGTGTCTCAACTTCGGCCTGGCCCATCAGAAGCCCGTTCGGTCTGACTCGGACCGAAAGTCCGTCTTGTATTTAATTTCTTAAATTTTATATATAGATTATAATTTATACTTATATAAAAATAATTGTGATAAGATAAGGAAACAAGGCTAGTTCAATCTTCTCTTTATATAAGAAAACAAAGTTATAAATTTTTTGCAATTAGATAAAGAAACAAGGTTGCAATAAGATAACGAAATAAAACTACAACATAACACAAGGATCCTGACTACCACAAATTACTACACTACCAGAAATTGAGACATTACCGGCGACCTCCCGTCGCCGGCCTTGTCTTTTTTTTTCGCCGGAATTGTCATTCCCGGCGACAAGTCGCCGGCAATGACGTCGCCGGAAATCCCCCGCCGGTGTTAACATTGCCGGCGACGGGAAACGGAGTCGCCGGTAATGTCGGAGACATCACCGGCGACTTGTGTCGCCGGCAATGTCAAGACATTCCCGGCGACTCAAGTCGCCGGCAATGTCTCGGACATTACCGGCGACGCCGTCGCCGGCAATGGTAGCGCCGCCGTGGCCGGAATTTGTGACATTGCCGGCGACTGAGGTCCATGTCGCCGGCAATGTGTGAAAAAATTTTGAAAAAAAAACGCGGTTCTGGATTGGGCCCAATTCCAGAACCTGCATTGAAAGACATAAACCGTACAATCATACAAGTTCAACAGTACACATAAATGTCCAACGTACAGTACAAATAGCAACGACGATACGAAAATTAACTACAACTACAGGTCAGGGTCCAGAAACTTGCGGGTCAGGGTCGAAGTAATCCATGTACTCATTTGAATTCCGGTGGCTTCCTTGGTCTTGCTCTGGCGTTGACTGGTGCGGTGGTGGTGGTGGATAGCTAGGGAACGGAGGGACCGGGACCGGGGGAGGTGTGGGGAAGGGTTCTCCGGTAGTCTGAGCCTCGTACATCGTCCGCATCCATGTGTACATCTGAGCCTGCACCTGTGTCTGCTGCATTTGGTACTCGGCCATCTGCCTCTTTTGCTCCTCCAACTCCCTCTGCGTCCTATGAAGCTCCGCCGCGAGGTTACGACTAGAAGTTGAACTTCTTAACCCGGTAGAGTATTCTGAAGTGTTCTTCAATAGTCTTTCGCCCGCCGTGCCCATTCCCCTACAGTAGTAGGTATTCTTTCCAGTCCCGCACGCTTTTGCCATGATCCGAGCCGCTATCGGAGGATCAAGCGGATCGATCTGAGAGGCATACTGGGTGACTTCTTCCTCGGAGCAGTCAGGATGGTTAGTCCGAGCTATACTCATGGTCACTTCTGCGGTCGCCTCCTCCACTCTCGACTAATTGAAAAGGGAAAATGAACAACGTATTAGCTAACAAAATCTATTTCCATCTTGAAAAATAGTTTTATTAACACATGGAGAGGCGAAAGACTTACCGCTTCTTCAGGGCACTGCGGGTAGAACTTCTGATGAATATACACCAACGGGTTCAGCTCTTGTTGTTGCTGCGCCTTAGTCGACCAACCCATGTAGTTGAGTGAACCTGCATGATGAGACCTGGTGTTTTTCAATCTATTCGCCCGGTTCGTCTTCGAAATCGCCTTGTTTGATAAACATATGAAAAAAAATTAGTAACCAACTATTTCAATCTGATACGATACATTATGCTTGAAAGATATATTAAGGATGCATACCCGAGCTTTGGGGTGCTCGAAGTGGGCTATCAGCCACAGCCACTCGTACTCCCTAAACCAGAATTCGCTAGGGGTGGAACCTCGGCCTAGCTCCTTGTATACAGTGTAATGGGAAGAAAGCTCGTTCTTCCACTCTTTATACCTATATTAAAACAAGGAAAACAAGTTAGAGATATTAAAACACTTGATAAACAAAAATCTAACTCGATATATATTCAAATAAGTCGAAGCACATCACCTCATATGTAGTTGACGCTCTACCCACGTGTGAATAAGAACTTCATCCACGTCAAACCACACCTGCAATATGAATATATAAAAGGTAAAATTATATATTTATTCGGACTTAATTAATAAATGTAAAATTTACGTAATGAAAATACGATTTTACTCACACTGAGTGCATTATGCACTTGCATCTTCACGTAGATAGGCACAGATTCCCAATCTGGCCAAAGCATTGGGACCTTGTCCCGCACGATCGCACCGGCCATGCTGACATATTTGCGCGTGGTGTCGAATGCCTCGATCACCTCGCCATCCTCATTGGCCCTTATGGGCGTTTTCCTTCCGCCGGTGGCCTGCTCAAGTCTCTTCCCGGTGCAGGTACCTCTAGCCCCTTTCCGTTTTCCAGTCCCATTAACGAAATTGCCTAATAATACAATGTCAACAAATTGATATCATTAATTGAACCTATCGCAAGTCTTAAGTAATAATTAAGTAATCAATTTGATGTTAAATAAAATTTACCTGCATCGTCCGTTTGTTGGTTGGTGCACCTCACACTCCAAAGATACACGGGGTCGAACGGGAGGAAGTTATACGCTTCCTCCACGCTCAGGAACTCCGGCCGTCCTTCAATATAAACAGGCATCTCCCTATCATCGAATTCAGGGATGACAGGAATCTCGTCGGGTAGGAAGAGACCGGACGGCGGAGATAGACGAGGCCTGGACGATGAGGCGCCAGCACCACCATGTGTCTCAGATGATTCCCGTGAAATGGGAGTAGGCACCATCCGAATATGGGGCATTCGGATTGAGGGAGTTTCTGATGCCCCCGTTGACTATCGCTCGTCTGAGGCTCTGCCACCGGAGGGACGTCTGCTGATTGAGCGTCTAGAGACTGAGGCTCGAGGCTCAACTTCTGGTTGCACGGCTCTTAATCGTGCAGCTTCCTCCTCAGCTCACGCCTCTAGCAAGGCTCTCGTGCGAGCACTCATCATTGGCCCACTGGGCGTGTTGCTAACTGCGGGCGAGGAGGAAGCTTGACTACTGTTCCCTCCACTATTTCGGGAACCTCTCCGAAGCCAATTAGCCGCAAAACCTCCTGGACATCGTAATAGTCATGGATTCGGTAATTAACCGAAACGGTTTGGAACCGGAACCATTTGAAACCGGAACTGTTTGGAACCGGAACCGTTTGTAACATAACGGTTCCAGTTACAAACAGTTCCGGTTCCAAACCGTTCCGGTTCCAAACCATTTCGGTTCTATAGCAAATCGGAACCGGAACGGTTTGGAACCGGAACCGTTTGAAACCGGAACTGTTTGGAACCGGAACCGTTTGTAACATAACGGTTCCAGTTACAAACAGTTCCGGTTCCAAACCGTTCCGGTTCCAAACCGTTTCGGTTCTATACCAAATCGGAACCGGAACGGTTTGGAACCGGAACCGTTAGAAACCGGAACTGTTTATAACCGGAAACATTTGTAACATAACGGTTCCGGTTACAAACAGTTCCGGTTTCAAACGGTTCCGGTTCCAAACGGTTCCGGTTTAAAACCGTTCTGGTTCTAAACCGTTCCGATCCCGATTTCCACCTTCATTTATACGATTAATTAACAACTATATCACCTAAATTAAGAACTATACATATTCGATGTGTATATATATATACATCATGCATCTTAATTAAATTTATCCATCACATATTCATCCAAATCACAAACTCTAATTAATTTTCCACATTTATCACACATATATATATCATGCATCTTAATTAGGTTTAATTTCCACATATATATACATCACACATTCATCCAAACCACATTTATACATAATTTTCACATATATATATACATCACTTCATTTTCACATACCTAAATATATATATACATCACATATATATACATTGCATATAAATTTAGAACTTATCACCCTAATTTCCAACTTAGCACCCTAATTAATTTACACATACACATACACATACACATACACATACACATACACATACACATACACATACACATACACATACACATGCAAAAAAATAATTAAAAATTGAGAGAGAGAGAGAGAGAGGGAGAGAGAGAGGATCAGACCTGCCATGGATTTCCACCTACAATGCTTTGCCGATCGACTACAATGGTGAGGGGAGGAGAGGAGGGGAGGAGGGGAGGAGGAGATTTTCGGAGGAGGAGAGGAGAGGGGATCGGTGGAGAGGAGGAGAGGGAGAGGAGGAGTAGAGGATAAGGAGGAGGAGTGGGAGAGGAGGAGGAGGAGGAGGAGGAGGTGAACTCACCGGACCGATTTGGGAGGAGGAGAGGGAGAGGAGAGGGAGAGGAGGAGGAGAGGGAGAGGAGGAGAAATGAAAGGCTCGGGCTATCATGCATCTATCCAGAAAACATTGCCGGCGAGTTTCTTATAACTCGTTGGTAATGTCATTACCAACGACTTCAACTCGTTGGTAATGACATTACCAACGAGTTATAAGCAACTCGTTGGTAATGACATTACCAACGACGAGTTAACTCGTGGGTAATGTCATTACCAACGAGTTGCTTATAACTCGTTGGTAATGTCATTATTTCCCGAAGAATATCCGACAACATATTCCGTCTACGATTTCCGGCTACATTTTCCGACTACAATTTCGATTATCGATTTCTGTATACGTACGATTAACGACTACATTTTCCGTCTACGATTTCCGGCTACATTTTCCGACTACAATTTCGATTATCAATTTCCGTATACGTACGATTAACGACTACATTTTCCGACTACAATTTAGATTAATGATTTCCGTATACGTACGATTAACGACTACGATTTCTGTATACGTACGATTAACGACTACATTTTCCGTCTACGATTTCTGTATACGTATGATTTCCGGCTACATTTTCCGACTACAATTTCGATTATCAATTTCCGTCTACGTACGATTAACGACTACAATTTCCGTCTACAATTTCGACTACATTTTCCGACTACATCATATTTCCGACAACAATTTCCGACTACATCATTAACGTACTAAGGATGATAATCGTAATCATCGTCATCACTTGAGTCTGACTCGGTTTCATAGGTAACCTCTGGCAATATGTGCCTCTCCTCGTCATCTGAATCAGCGTCAACTTCATATGGATTAACATCGAGAAGTTCTGCTCCAGTAATTCGAACCACACTCCCAGGTCTCACATTATTAAGGCGAATCGTAGATGATTCCGGAATGTCAAAAGCGTTCGGCTCTTGGTATGCAGTAACTTCCTCATCATCTGCGGTATCACCAAGTGTGGCAGCACTGTATATGTTTCTATGAGCAACATGGTTAACCACCTTCCACGGGACTTTGTTAAGAAGATCGTCCAGGTAAAACACTTGTTTTACTGATGAGGCAAGAACGAAAGGGTCATCTTCATACCAGGTAGTAGCAGTATTCACCGAAAATGTTCCGTACTGATCGGTCCTTGTGTTCTCCGGGCTAGTATCAAACCATCTACACTTGAACAAGTGCACTTTCATGCGGTTCCCATAAATTAGTTCAACAACTGAATGAAGGACACCGTAATAGTCAACGCCATCCTGCCCACCATGGACCATCACCCCACAATTCTGTGTTTTCAGTCGGTCGTCTCGATTTTCACATATAAATTTCACGCCATTGACCTGACACATCGAGTAAACTTTTGAAGTAATCGGTTTCATCGCCAGGACCCTCAATTCGTTTGACCACTCTGGGCAACCATCATCTGCTACATGGTTCATCTGAAAACGTCCATATATTAATACGTACAGAAGAAATTATGTCATCTTGAAACCACAAAACCACGTACATACATACATGCTATATAAGGATATATATAAAAATAGACATATACACATATACTTACCCATTGACCAAAGTAGTTTGCAAACGTCTTGTTGTGGTAATCAACATTTCCGGCAATAGCAGGGCAGTGAAGATGATAGTTTTTCCAATATTGTACTTCTTGACAGTTAATCAGTACCGACCAGTGGGCAATGGCTACCTCATTTCCATCCAACTTGTACGACTTTGGCAAGCTTCCCTGTACTACCACGTCACTGGAGATGATAGAAAGGTTGAACTGGGGTTCATCTATCGGCATATGTTGTTGGGGGTCCTCTACATTTTCCAGGTACACTTTGGTGTACGTTACACACTCGTGCGCAAGATATGCTTCAGCGATACACCCTTCAGGTGCATATTTATTCTTCACATAGTCCTTGTAGGCTCCCAATTGTCTACAAGTTAACAAGTACATGTTAACTTACTTAACCACAAGTCATTACATATAAAAACATAGGCAAACCAAATTTATGAATCATTTGTACCTTTCCATGGGATACATCCAAGTGTAGTGTACGGGACCGGTAAGCAACAATTGTTCGGGAAGATGGATCATCAGGTGCGGCATTATGTCGAAAAAATTTGGGGGAAATATCCTCTCAAGCTTGCACATGATAAAAATGATGTCATCTTGCATCTCCCTGAGGTCTGCTTTTTTAACTTCCCTGGTGCATAACTTCTGAAAGAATCTTGACAAGGCCACCAACGGCTCCACCACCTCTTTGGGCATGTACCCTCGAATGAAAATAGGGAAAAGGCGTTGAAGCAGTACATGTCAGTCATGACTCTTTAATCCGTACATCTTATTGTCCCGGAAGTTAACACACCTGCTTATATTTCCTGCATAGCCATAAGGATACCTGCATATATATAGATAAAGCCATATATATGGACCAATTATATTTCTCGCATATAACCATATATACTCCGCTAAAAATTTAAGGACAAATTCCTACATAGCCATAAGAATATATACCTGACATTACTCAGCCACCGAAAAATTTCACGCTTATGCTTCGGCTTTACGGTGTACGGAGCTTGCGGCATTTTTCTCTTACCATCTCTTAACCACAAATGTTTCCGCACACCCATTGCTTTAAGATCAATGCGTGCCTTAGGGATGTCTTTTGTTTTCCCCTCCAAGTTAAGAACTGTGCCCACCACACTTTCACACACATTCTTCTCTATGTGCATGACATCTAGGTAATGTCTGATAGGCAACCTGGGCCAGTAGGAGAGTTCCCAGAATATGCTCTTGTGTGTCCAAAACTTATACCTTTCGGGCTTGTCTGGAATTGACGCCACTATGTCAGGATGATTGCTCAGCTGGCCAAAATCGTATTCATTCAACACTTCCAAAATTTCTTCCCCTGTCCATCGCCTGGGTGCCACACCTGTTTCAACAGTCCCATCAAACGCGTCTGGATCCTGCCTAAATGGGTGATCATATGGAAGCCAACAACGGTGACGCATCGAGACAATTTTACTGCAATGAGGACTGCAACAATCAACCGTCATGCACTCTGAACAAGCCCTGTAACCCCTGGTAACGTTGCCCGACAACATACCGCGGGCAGGAAAATCATTGATGGTGCCAACAAGCATGGCATGCATCTGGAACATCTCCTTTTTGAACCTATCGTAAGTGGGGTGGCCACACTCACTCAGGTACTTAAGCTCCTCAATCAAAGGCCTCAAATACACATCGAGACACTTTCCTGGATAACCCGGGCCCGGAATTAACAGAGTGAGCATATTGTATTCCTTCTTCATGCACATCCATGGTGGAAGGTTGTACGGTACCAAAATAACTGGCCATATACTGTATTGAAGACTCATGTTGCCAAAAGGGTTGAATCCGTCAGATGAGAGCCCTAGCCAAACATTTCGGACCTCTGCTGCAAAATGATCAAACTCCCTGACCATGTGCTTCCAAGCCTCTCCGTCGGAAGAGTGTATAAGGGTGTCATCGTCAGGCAAGTTCCTCTCAGCCCACCATCTCATTGCCTCGGCCGTGAAAGCACACATGAACAACCGCTCCAGCCTATCAATAAGCGGGAAATATCGAAGTATCTTCACAGCTTTCTTGTTGCCTGCAGGAGTCAACTTATACCTTTCTGTAAAACATACCGGGCAGGCTTCAAGGTCTTCGAGATCTTTTCCCCAGAAGAGAATACAATCATATCTGCATGCATGAATTTTGATGTAGGAAAGCCCAAGATCTTTCAGGATATGTCGCACCTTATGATGAGTGGTAGGAAGACGATGACCGGGTGGCAGTAGCGAAGCAGTCCACTTCAACCAAGAATCAACAGCTTTGACAGACATTTTGTTCTCCATTTTTAGCTGCATCACTCCCATCACACTTTCAAGAACAGTCTTACTACAACCGTCGTACAACGGAGTCTGTTGCAATGCAATCAGGTTGTTGTACTTGTCCATACCGCTTGTGTTTACATGACCTCCAGGTAATGGTTCGACTGGCTCGATATGGGGGAAACCATCAACGACGGGAGGGACATTTGGTGCTTCATCAGCAAATACACCGCTCTCATGAGGAAACATATCATTGATTAACATCGATGTTGGATCATAGGATGAACTGCCCCTCTCAGCAAAATGTCCATGATCATAGCGTGGACTGGCCCTCTCACCAAATTGTCCATGATCATGCGGACCCGCTACCGATGTTTCACCGTGATAAATCCAACAAGTGTACTTTTCCCAAAACCCGTATTTACTCAGGTGCCTCTGGACTTTATCAATGGGAAATTGAAATCGATCGCTGAAACACTTACATTCTTTACACGGGTAATAATGAAGTGTAGTGTCTCCACAATTAGCCTTCACAAAATCCACAAAACTCCTAATTCCCTGGTGATATCTGACATCCCATCTTTCGAGGCTCATCCAACTCTTGTCCATCCTGAAAATTCTAACAATTTTACGTATTAATTATATATATATACACACATTCACTACTAATAATCGACGTGATCTCTCAATTCAACTCTAATTAAATCAACACATGCATGCATATGTATATATATATATCGATCTAATCTCTGAATTCGATTCAGTACTCGATGATAGTATTCTCCTTTTTTCAATTCAAAACGTATTTGACTGGGTAGGAGGAGGCTCTGTTAAGCCTGGCTCCGATAACAATACGATAATACCAGTCATTGATTC
This sequence comes from Geum urbanum, assembly GCA_946800695.1. Taxonomy (NCBI): domain Eukaryota; kingdom Viridiplantae; phylum Streptophyta; class Magnoliopsida; order Rosales; family Rosaceae; genus Geum; species Geum urbanum. Next base: position 67,198,993 of record OX326998.1, on the reverse strand, counting down.
AGACACAAGATTAACTACAAGCTGTTTTCTCGTTTCGGTGACCGTACATCAACAACATTTCATATATATATATCTCACGAATTGGATTTGATCAACACACAGACATATATATATATATACCACATATACGTATATATACACCTACGTACCTATATATATAGCTTCCCGAGTGATCGAGTTTTCGACGCGCGCCTTAATTTTGACAATATACCGAATGATCGATTTCAGAGCGTACGTTTTCCTTCTTTCGATTTCTCTGGATTTTTTTTTCGCTCAAAATGATTGAATGATCGAGCTGCCCCATCCGGCATCTAATATAAGACACATTGCCGGTGACGGAGTAAGTCGCCGGAAATGAAGACATTACCGGCGACTTTACGCCGGAATCTCGCCGGTAATGTTGTAAAACATTACCGGCGACTCCAACCGTCGCCGGCAATGTCTAGGCAGACATTTCCGGCGAAATTCCGGCCGGAAAATCGCCGGAAATGTCTCCCTAGACATTGCCGGCGACGGTTGGAGTCGCCGGTAATGTTTTACAACATTACCGGCGAGATTCCGGCGACATTATCGGCGACGGGGTAAGTCGCCGGTAATGATGGACATTACCGGCGACTTTTTCGGTCGCCGACCTTGTTGGCCGGAATCTCGCCGGTAATGACTCATTTTCTTGTAGTGCTAGTTCAATCTTCTCTATATATGTAGTCACTCTTTAAAGTGAGAACAAGGTCTAGTATTTATTTTTCTTCATACTGTACTCTTTTTGTCTACTTAGTTAATTGAATTTTCTCTTAAATACTTAGTTTGGCTACTTGGCTTTAATTAATAAATTTGGTTTTATATGAAGACAATTTTTAATCATTGTTTTAAAAATGGTATATGATTTTTGAGTTGATGTTTAAGTGTTGATCTAATATTTGTGACTAGTAAATTGAGAACTTGTTTTTTATGTAGAAAATAATTAGACCCGGTCTGGCCTAAAAATTATAGAGATACCCGACCCGGCCCGGTTTCATGGACTGGACATAGACTTCACAATTGTGCTTAAAGTCCGGCCTATAATTATTTAACTTTCTAAAAAACCAAATCCAAATCCTGCAAGACTCGGCTCACGAAAACCTGACCCGGCCCGTTGATGACCCCTATCCCACAACAATCACAAACACACAACAGAGTTAGTTAGACACAAGCACAATGCAAACCCAAAACACGTACAGATCCAAGTCAAAATCCAAACAGATCGATTCATTTAAAACAAAAAAAAATAAAAAACAAAGAGGAAGGAGTATTTGCTAGCTAGCTGCTTCTTTATATCACCAAAAAAATTTCCATAGCATGCACTATCTAGACAGAAGAGCAATTGCTCAAAGACATTCATGGTCCACATGCAACCCCCTCCTCTCAAATAAAACTGTTTGTATTGGAAAATTATGGGAGTCATCCCTAATCCCATTCAAAAGAAAAGAACACAGTCATACTACCCTACTTTCCTATCAAAAACATTACTTATTTAATTTCAATCTTCATATCAATATGCCCCCCACCTTAATTGGTCTCAACTCAAGCACTGTCTATCTCAATCTTTCTGCCTAGCTCTCTTTATGTCTACGATATCAAATCTAGCTATCTATATACCGATCTAACTCTTATCTCGATCTATATGTTCGTAACTCACACAGTCACACCATTATTCGAAGAAGCAAATGGAAGAGAAAAGCTTGAGCTAGCTAAGCTAAAAAGATGAAGTAAATTAAGGGAAAAAAAACCTTAAAGTATGCCCTTCTACTATTGCAGTCCCATACGAGAGCAATCATCGTCTAAAAGAGATACTTCTTTTGCCAAAAGGAATATAAAATATTTGGTACTTGTGGTCAAGCGGGTATTCGCTCAACGAGGGACCCCAAAGTTTGCGTATCCTGAGACATGAAACGATGGGCTGAAAGTTTCTACCAATTAGAATTACAGATATATTAGAAATCTATCTACTGTGTTTGAACTAGAGGGTTTAGCTAGGATTGGCCATGAACTGCTATCCATGGTCTTAATCAAGTTTAATGATGCTCTTGCTTTTAATTAGGGAACCAAAAATAATATTGTAGGGTATCTAAGATCATGCTTAACGATTCATAATCCTTGCTTTAGAATCACCAAAAAGTTTAAAATAAACGAAATTATATATATGTAATTAATTGATTACTTAGTCGCCTTCATTATCTTTTTGTGCCATTGTTTTTCCCCGTTTCATGATGCATCATGTCAACTTTAGACTGTCCTCTCCTACATATTAGTCTAGACCATAATCAAAATGCATGTTTCGTTAAATTTGGACACGAAGTGTTTGTTATACATCTTCCAATCGTGGCCTCGAAAAGTAGCCGACAGACTCATATCTATGGGCATTACCACGTGATTTGTTGCCTCAACCCAAGTCATCTATACATCAAGCAATTATAATTGGTTTGCTTCTTCTTTTTTCTGTTGGTTGGATAGCCAAAGCGCATTTCATTAATTATATTCTGAAGATGAGTAATGTGGCTTATTCTCCCATATTATTACATTGCCTCAATTCAAAACAAACTAGCCAACAAAAAAATTAATGAGAAATAACATTACAAATTAGAACTGTTAATCGATACAGTTTAGTTATTAGGCTAAATTGAAAATTAAATCAAAATTTTTATTTGGTTCAGCTCGCCTGATTTTTTAACTGAAAATCGATCATAAACGGTTCAGTTCGGTTCAATTATATTTTTGAAAATTTTTTGACGAAAACTTTTTTTTTAAACTACTGTTTTTCCGAAGCATTAGAGAACTTTGTTAACTACTATTTTTTCAAGAACTTCATATCCAAAGTTCATATCAAACACTACCACATTTTTGGGCATTACCAACGAAATAGAAAACTAAGGCCGACGATTTAAAAAATCGTCGGCAATAGTTTTCCCTATTGCCAACGATTTGGGGAAAAAATCGTCGGCCTTAGTTTTCCATTTCGTTGGTAATGCCCAAAAATGTGGTAGTGAAATCTAATCAACCTATGAATCTCATGCAAGATTACAAATTGAAATGTCTAAATGTCCACGTAAGATTACAAATTTAAACCTACAGTAGCACTAAATTAAATCAAACTACAGCAAATATAATTACAGTTCAATTTTATAATAGTCTACAGTCCATCCAAAAAAAATACAATCCAAGTATCAAATAAAAATACACTTAATTCTCAAGCCATACTCCACCGTTCTCGCACAAGTTTCCTTTGACAACTTAGCATTCCCTTTCTCCTTCAACCTTTAGTAGCACCAATGATAATCGTAAGTATCGACCTATGACACATATCAAAATTTGATTCATTGCACATTAAGCATAAGACACTAGGCATAAAGCATATTAAAATTTAAACATGCCCATAATACAGTCTAGCACAATGGGTTGAATCGGTTGATACATAGGATCAAACTGGAACATCAATAGTTTAATACTTTGAAAAGTCTATTTCTTCTCTTAGCTTAGGACTTTATCAAGTCCGAATTAGCAAATTATCTTATGAATAAGTAAAAACAAAAATAATCAGATCTTCTGAATATCAATATGGAAGGCATTGAATAGGGTGATCGACTACCTAAAAACTGCTACACACTGTAGAAAGCAAGATACTAGCTTCATGATAGTTGCAAAAGATTAAACCATTTCATATAATTTTACTCTAAAAATCAGAACAAACCAGATGCAAGTGATCTTTTTTAGAGAATATTTTATCTTCGTAAGATCCAACTGCTTGAATGAAGTGCTCCACCCACCTCAGATTCGACTGAAAAAGAAGACACCCACATAAAAATTCTCTAAAGAGACCTGCCAAACTTTATCTAAGTATTCAACAAATCAGTTATTTACCTAGTCGGGACCGGCATCGAGAACTCAATTGAGATTGTAAGAACTCAAGTGAGAAAGGGGTTAGCGTCGAGAACGCGAGTGAGAGCGAGATTGGTTTGGAGCCACCCGATGGAGAGAATCGAGCGAGAGGGGGAAGAACATTAGTCAAGGGCGGAGACAGGAAAAACCAGAGTTGCACAACAAGATGCCACAGAATCGGTGAGAACTGATAGTCTAGGACTCAGAGAGAGAGAGAGAGAGAGAGAGAGAGAGAGAGAGAGAGAGAGAGAGAGAGAGAGAGAGAGAGAGAGAGAGAGAGAGAGAGAGAGAGAGAGAGAGGTTGTGTATCTGCTCTATAAGGGTTTACGGCAACTCATCAACAAAAATTTAAAACGACATCGTTCTACAGTAATTCGGTTCAATCGGCTTGGTTCGGTTTTCTCGGACCAAAAAACTGAAACTAAATTGATTTTTTTTCGGTTCGGTTCCTTTTTTTGCTTTTCGGTTCATTTTTTGTTCGGAACATCTTTTGTACTATCCGGATGTATAGCATATGCAGAACAATAAGCTTCATCGAGTATTTCCTTCTTCAAATCTTCGTTTCTGGGCACACATAATCTCCCCCTGAACATCAAAGTGCCATCACTCCTTATCTAAAACTCGGTCAGTACACTATTATGAATCAAATTCTTCTTGCTCAATAGATAGGCATCTAAATTTTGAGCCTCACGAACTTGATCAAGTAATACCGGACGAACTTGGAAACTGGCTAACAATGCTCCATCATCATTCTACTCCAACTCTGGTCCCGTTGCCCGCAACTCTGCCAAAAGTGACACTCTAGCAACACGTACATGGAAGAGAGAAGCACCATGTTTCCGACTAAAAGCATCAGCAGCCACATTAGCCTTCCCTAGATGATACTCGAAAGTGCAGTCATAATCATTAATTAGCTCTATCCATCTCCACTGCCTCATATTCAAATCTTGCTGCGTACGCAAGTAGGTAAGACTTTTGTGATCGGTGTAGATCTTGCACTGCGCCCCGTACAAGTAATGTCTCCGACTCTTTAATGCTAACACAATGGCAGCTAACTCCAGATTATGAGTAGGATAATTAACTTCTTGTGGTTTCAACTGTCTCAAACCATATGCCACCACATTTGCATGCTGCATCAAAACACAACCTAGGCCTAGCTTCGAAGCATCACTGTATACTACAAACTCACCGCTATCGTCAGGTAAAGTCAACACTAGTGCAATAGTCAACCTTTCCTTCAAAGTCAAGTAGCTTTCCTTGCAAGAATCAGACCATTCAAACTTGACTCCTTTCTTCGTCAAACGGGTAAGCGGTGTCGCTATCCGTGAAAAGTCCTGCACGAATCGGCGGTAGTAACCTGCAAAGCCCAAGAAACTCCATATTTTTGCCACGTTGGTAGGTCTGCTCTAATTCAGCACCGTATCAATCTTATCTGGATCCACGCTGACTCCCTCAGTTGATATCATGTGACCCAAAAAATTTACACTGTCTAGCCAAAATTCACACCTGCTGAACTTGGCGTAGAACTGAGCATCTCGTAAAGTCTGCAAGACTGCATGCAAATGCTTCTTGTGCTTCCCCACACTCCTGGAATAGATCAGGATGTCATCGATGAACACAATGACAAACTTGTCCAGATAACGTCTGAAAATCCGATTCATCAGGTCCATGAAAGCAGCTGGTGCCTTGGCCAACCCAAACGGTATAACAAGGAACTCATAGTGACCATAACGTGACCGAAACGCCGTCTTGTCCACATTAGACTCCCGAATCTGCAACTGATGGTATCTAGACCTGAGATCAATCTTCGAGAAGACTGAAGCTCATTTCAGTTGATCGAACAAATCATTAACCCGAGGGAGTGGATACTTGTTCTTCACCGTAACCTGACTCAACTTCCGATAGTCAATGCATAGTCTCATCGAACCATCCTTCTTCCTCACAAACAACACTGGAGCACCCCAAGGTGAAACACTAGGTCGAATGAAGCCTTTCTCAATCAATTCCCGAAGTTGAATCTGCAACTCCCTCAACTCTGCGGGTGCCATACGATAGGGTGTCTGCGAAATAGGTTCGGTACCTGGAAGTAACTCGATGGTGAAGTCAATCTCTCTGACAGGAGGAACACCAGGTAAGTCCTTGGGAAACACATCTGGATACTCACAAACCACCGCAATATCACCAATGTCTAGTTCGCGAACACTCGTATCAATCACATGTGCTAAATAAGTCTCACAACCCTTCCTCATCATCCAATCAGAATTCATTGCTGAAATCAAACAAGGCAAAGTAGTATTCTTCTCACCCCGAAACAAAATTTGCGGCATGCCTGGACTTTAGAAAATAACCTCCTTCTTGTGACAATCAAGAACAACCCAATGATTATCCAAGAAATCCATGCCCAAAATCACGTTAAAATCCACGATATCCAGCAGCATTAAGTCTGCAGCTAACCCATAACCTCTAATGAAAATCTCACAATCTCTATATACCCACCCGACACACACTACCTCGCTAGATGGATAAAACACTTGCCACAAACTAGGCAGTGGGGATGCAGGTATAGTAGCCAATGATGCTAATCTATATGACATGAATGAATGTGTAGCCCCTAGATCTAGTAAAGTAAGAACTGGATGACCAAAAATGTACAATGTACTGATGATAACCTTTGGAGAAGCTCTGCCCTCACGTAGAGACATGGCATGAACTGGAGTCTGTCCTGCAGATCGTCCCCCTGGCCGCGATTCTGCTTACCACCCTGTCCAGAAGGCTGTGTTGCACGATCCTCAGAAGCAGTACCCTGATCTCGTCTAGTACCCTTATCCGCAACACCACCAAAAGTGCTAAGATGAGGACACTCCCTCGCATAGTGACCTACCTGGCCACAACAGTAACAAGTAGAGGGACCATACTGACACTGACCAAAGTGATGTCTATGGTAGTTGTTGCACAATGGAGATTCTCTCGGTGTAGCTGGTGTGCCAAAAGAAGGTCGAGGATAACTTGAGCCACTAGTACTCCCACTCGACTGCTGCTTCTGCGGTCGACTCCTCCTCTATCTATGACTCTGTCTAGCTGTGCTAGTAGGATATCTGTAAGGTCCACTACCCAAAGATGATGTCAATCCAGGAGTACTTGAACTCAGCCTCTTCGAAGCACCTTGACTAGGTCCACCCTCTTCAAATCGATGCGTCTGAATCCGTATCTCTCTCTCTCTCTCTCTCTCTCTCTCTCTCTCGATATCCTCACCTCTGAGTGCAGCATTAACAAATTCATCAAAGTTATCTCGAGGCATAGTGGTCAAAGTCCCCTTGATATTCAGATTCAGACCCAACTCAAACCTCTTGCACTTTGCTTCCTTTGATGCCACCATATCACGTGCAAACCGAGACAAATGAGTGAACTTATCCCGATACTCAAGCACTGACATACTCCCCTGCTTTAGGTTGGTAAACTCCTCATATTTTCGCTCCTGAGTAGCTGAATTGAAATAACGACGCATAAACATCTCTTTAAACATCGGACAAGGAGTATCAATATGAACTCTTTCTGTACCAACCCACCAAAAGTAGGCATCTAACTCAAAAAAACCCACTACTGCTACGATTTTCTGTTCAGGAGTAAAATGCAGGCACTCACAAACACGCTCAACCTGAACCACCCAAGCTTCACACACTTCAGGATCAGAGGAATCAGAGAAAATAGTTGCCCCCGTTGTCCTGGCCTTAGCCACTGGATCAATACGCTCTTCCAAACGTAATACTCACATAAGCAAGTCACACGTACGTTGATCCTTATCAGGATCCCCAGTCCGTTCAGCACAGACTCCACATCGAGGAGGCATCCCAAGGATAAAATATATTAGTCACAGGATAGAAAGGATTTAATCATGAAACATCAAACGTTTGAAAACATACAACACTCTAGAAAATTGATGATTATCCACCGGCCAGTTGGATCATCGCTCCCGAAGTGCTGTACATTCTCAAATGCCCTTAGTAACACAATTATAAGAGTCTACAGAACCTGAAACCTAATGCTCTGATACCAACTGAAAGGACCCGACTCTGATTTAGTTTCCTAAACCGAAAATATGAACTTAAATTTTTTTTGCCAGAGTTTGCTTTGAAATACGTGAACTAATTATTAGAACCTACAAAGAAACACACTTCGAATATTCCACAAAAGCCAAACCGTGGAGCTCCTTTCCTCATCCGAATTTCTCAACATCATATATATAATAAACCAAAAGGTTTACAAGAAATCCAGAACATTCAGGAGTAAACTCAACTGAAAACAAACAGAAGTATCCAGAGCGACGCCAATATACATCATTTACATCAAGTAGGTGGAACAAGGAACCTACAAAAACTGAAGTGTGATCCGAACTCTATGCCCCTACAGTCGAAATCATGTACACTACAACTCTCATGAAGGAACTCATATCAAATTCTCACACGATAATTTAGTCGTAAACAAATCCGCCATATCGACTAATTATGACAAAATACGATTAATCGTGAAACTCGCGAATCAAGCCAATTAACATACCATTCCGATTCGGGTCGTTACAACCAATTATGTTGTAACCACATCTCGTTGAATATCTCTGGCAGGGCGCACCTCCTTTAGATTGTCAAATAACACCCCGCACAAATTCAGGTCAAAACTCACATTAAACCGCAACACAGAAACATTCATCGATGTCCATGTATGGCGCCCTCGCTATAAATGAAGAAATTATATGTCACAAGCCTTGCTCAGACTTCCAGCATTTCTCCATCACTATACAAACAAAACAATATGCAAATCAGAACGGGCAATAAAGGTACTCCCGATACACCATAGCTGACAAATTTCCTCACCGTAGATTCACGAACTCTACATGCTGCCTCTGCTCAGCCGCCTTACTGGAAAGAGACACCTTCATAAATCACTGGTCTTGGCCCATGAGGTAGCAACCTCCTGCCTGTCGATGCTCATCCACCAACGATAGGCATGGTCTTGTAGCAGGTCAATAACTTACTTCGTCCTCTACTCAGAAGTCAGGGAAGGATGCATACTGTCGCAAACGCAACCAATCTTGATAAGCTAGTTCTCACACACCTCCAGGTCGTGAGAACCAGGGAAAGGAACATGACCTACCTTCTTGGCCAGAGTAACAAGATCATCACAGTCCTTCCATGGCGGTAGCATCATGCATGCGAATAGGTCACGCATCTGTTGGGCTAATGACTGTGCCTCATCCTGAGGACCTGGTTGTCGAGGCATAATAATCTACGAGTCCATCACAAATGATTATCTCACAAAATCAGACCAAGAAAACTGGCTCAACTAGAAGACTCTGAACACTTAACAATGCATAACACTTGGAAGTGATTGATTCACCGGCCGGTCAGGCCACCCCTCACGGGAGTGTTGTACATTATCAAATATCTAAACTAATCTGACCAAGGAAGTCTACAGAATCTGTTACCTAATGCTCTGATACCAACGAATAGGACCTAACTATAGATTAACTAGTAATATATGATCACGCCCTAACGAAAAGAGTTAAACCACGGATTTCTGTAAATTTTATGACATAATTTCCTCTACAAAGTGGACTACCAGAAACCTTCAAGAAAATCACCCTTCGGATTTCCCACAAACAATGTTGTGGACCACCGATATCCATCCGAATTTCTCAATAATGTGCAAAAAGTAAATCAATTAAAATGGTGGAATAGTATTACAGATACTGAAAACTCATAATCCAACAATACTATTAATTCACAACTAAAATTGAAACTATTTACAACACTAATGTTCAGAGCGACTTCTAGGAAAAGAATGAAGCATATAAAAATATACTGCTAGGGGCCCGAAACCTACGAAATGAATATATGTTCGTTGTCTAAGAACTACTTAGACGACAGATATTGTTTCGTCATCTAAGTGGTCTTAGACGACGAAAATTATATTCATTTCATCGTCTAAGTACATTTATAAACCATATACCTAAGCCCTTAACCCTTTTCTCTGACCCTTGAAAGTGTTAGACGACGAAATCCCTAAGTTTCGTCATCTAAGTGCTAGTTAGACGATAAAATTTAACCACTTTCATGGTCTAAATAAAGTTTCACAATCTGACCTCAAAGAGCACAATCATGTGTAGTAATAGATTGCGGATTATATTCGTCGAGGATGTAGAGTAAACAATTCTTGAACTATGGGTGTCAAAGGTTCAAAAATCAAAGTTATGAAAATTCGTCTATCAACGTTTTCATTTCGTTGAAATTTCTGTTTTATGGTTGACTACGCTGATCAATCCCTTAATGAGCTTCGTATTGAATAAAAATTCATCTACTTACATATTATGTTGTGATAAATAGATCTAACGATTGTTTTGTTTAAATTCAATTTTGTTAATATGGATGTGGAATGAATACAGACATACGAACACTTACATTATAAAACATTAGTAGACATACATCAGTGGTTGATAAATATAATTAATTTTAATTAATTTCTCACTAGTTGATAAATATAGTTTTTACATCAGTGGAAACACTCAAAACTTCGGAAATGAGTTACGAATTTTATTTTTCAATTGTTTTCATCTTTTAACTATTTGTCAATAATCACACATCAAATCGATCGAATCCTAAACAAATCCAAATTTCGTTGGATTTTTTTCTACAACATTATACGAATGTAATGTTTATATCTGACGGCTGATTTATGAGGATTCTTAAGCAGGTACAAATGATTAATTTTTCAGATAGAATCTAAAAAATCAAATAAATTTATTCTCAAGCGACGAAATCTTTTTATTTTCGTCGCTTAAGACTAAAACTTAACACTTAGATGATGAATTAATTTATTTTCGTCATCTTAGACCAAATATTTTGGCGTGTATTTTTTTCGCCAAAATTTTTAAGGTATTTTAAAACCACTTAGATGACGAAATGACCTCTCTTAGACGACGAGTTCATTTCGTTGGCTAAGTGGCTTTATTAAGATCGATTTTATCGATCTTTTTCCCCAAACCAATTCGGCCTCTCTCTCAATTTGTCCCCAATTCAATTTGGCCTATCTCTCTCTCTGTCGATACACCGACACCACCGCCACAACTAAACTGACGCCTGCCACCATTCAACCGATGGCACCACTCCACTGACGACACCCTTCTCTTCGTTGCCTTTGCCTCACCCCGACACAATCACTACCACAAACCACCGATGCCGGCTCCTACTCCACCGATGCCAGCCCCTACTTCACCGATACGGCCACCACTCCCCAACACCACCATATTCCACTGCCGCAACCACTCCTTCGTCTGCTGTCCCACACCCACCCCATCTCTCTCAGTAAATCTCTGTCTCTCTATCTCTTCCTCTTTGTCATTTGATTCCAATCTGTGTTGATTTTTTGGTGTGATTTTTTGCATTATCGTGTTGAATGGTCAATTTTTGTCTACTTGTGCTAATTAGACATACTGTTTGGTAGTGCTTTTATGTACCCTGTGTTGATTGATAAAGAAATTTTGTATTGTGTGTTAATTAGACATGATTTAAGCTAATTGGACATATTAGAATTATTGTTGATTAGGGAGATTATCTAGAATTGTTTTCCGATTATTGAGATTATTGAGAATGGAGAGTATGTACCGATTATGGAGGTGCATGTCAAAGTTAGATTGTATTTGTTAATTTAGTTTGTGGTGGATGAATTTTGGAATGTAATGAGGCTGTGTTGAATAAGTATTGAATTAGATAAATTTTTTGTTTTTGGTATGGATGTGTTTGATGAATGTAGTTTTGCTAAGTAACTGTTGTTAAGTTCCGATGTCGTAGAGCTTAAGATGCCAGGCGGGGGAAAGATGCACACTGCACAAGAGAAGAATGCTGAATTTCAATCCATAGGACGACAGTTGGGTTGGGGTCAAACCTCAGAGGAGACCGTGACAGCTCCTCACCGACGATATTGAATGCTCCCAATGAAACAACGACAACCTATACAGTTGATCTAGGGATTTCTGCTTCGGAGGCGTCACAAGCTCCCCAAGAATTTGTCGACGATTCTATTTTCTATAGCGCCCGACCAATGTGAACATGAACGACCTCTCAGCGCTGGCCCCCAAACTCAGTCGGGGACTTGTGAAGGGAGCTAAAGTCAATAAGATAGTAAGTCAACATGGAAGAAGATAGAGGTGTCGTTCGACGAGTTCACTAGAGCCCCTCCGACGTCGGAGCTGAGCAGTTTGTGCCCACACAACATAGGATCTATCATACGGAACAACATATATATATATATGAAGGCCCCTTCTTAGGATGAGCTGCCCTAAGCCGAAAAATTCAGGGTGTACCGCGAACTCCTGGTAATAGGGTCTATTTAATTTAATTTTATTTCATATTTAATTAATAAGCATAGTGTCATAGGGTCTAAGAATTTAATTTTTTTTTTATTTTTTTTCTAGGTGCATTATGACTATGAAGCCAAATTGGAGAGGTGGGAATTCGTATAGAATATGGCTACGGGTATTTGCAAGAATTGAAAGCACGACCTGCACTAGCACTACAAGGAAAACGGCCCCCGAGTGTCATAAGGGAGTTGTTGATGGAAAGGGAAGACGAATGGGAATGGTTGGTCGGGCACTTTGAATTCGATAAGTTTAAGGTTCGTCTCCTTTTCTTTAATGTAATCAAAATGAATCATTTTTTTATTTTAAATATTTTATTATTATTATTTTATTTTCCGTGTTGTGAAATACAGAAGGACGACGGCCAACACTACAAATCGTGAGAAGAAGACGATGCACCATATGTCGGGCTCCAAAATAATGATCAACATCGCAAAGGCTCACTGAGATGCATGAGGGAGATGAGGTGGGCTATCTGCGCATATTTCTCATCAAGCCTCTGACGCATAGATTGCGTTTCCTGACACATAGATTGCATTTCCTCTTGTGCAAGTCGAGCCTCATCAAGGGATTTCTTGGCCCGACGCATCCCGAGCACCTTTCCTCGCCGAACGACCCGTAGATGAGTCAGAAGATAAATCTTGCTGCACCTTGCATCCCAACCCCTAACCTCGTTGCAAGCTCAACGACCGTATACCTCATCGGCGATTGCAATTTGGCTCTCCATCGATAGAGGAGGCAGGTCTTCCGACGGCAAATCCGGGTGTGCAAGCTGCGTGTTGGCCAATTTCTCTTGCGCCCGTTCCAACCTCGCCTGAAAATAATAATAAAAATCAAATAATTATAAAATTGTACGACATTTTAATAAATAATAATTATGCTAATTAAGAAGAAATATATACGGTACTTACGCCGTATTGACTCGCTTCATTGTCGAGCCCATGAGTCACGTAAGCGGTGACGCTATTATCCAGATAAGAGTGTTTGGAGCCGTTATCTCTGTGCTCCTTAGCGATTTGTATCATCTACTTAGAACCAGAGGTATGATGTTTGTCCTTCTTCTTCTGGTTGGACTTGTTGATGTTCGAGGTTTTCTGTTGGACAACATAAATCATTAAAAACTTAATAAATAACTAAAAAATAATAATTCAATTTCGTCAATTTAAATAAAAAAATACGAACCCGATAAAATTCTTCTTCGAAGTGGTCGATCAACCAGTTCCACTCATTTTCCTTATCCCTATGCAGCTTTAAGTGGGTAGGCAAGCGACCGAATTCTTGGTAATACTTGTGAAGTTTATACTTCCAATCACGGTAGATGACATTGGCGGTGTTGTTGATGTGCCTAAGCATCTTCGGTGTGCCATCTACCTGATATTGTTCCTATGTACAACAAAAGAATAAAAAGTTATAATCGTATATATTATGATATTATGATTTTTATTGGTTATTAGAAAATAAGTTTAAAATTGTATTACATACCAAAAGTTCTTTAAACGCTTTCCCCTTCTCCTCGTCCGACAACTCCTTCCTGGTATGCACAACCATACGAACCTTATTGCGAAGGATTTCCCCGATGCTATGCGAGGAGAGACTAGCTAACTGAGAGGTGGGAGGACCATTGGTGAAATCGTCGTATGACAATTGGATCTTTTTTCCGGTCGCCTTGAAAAACTTTTCGGATTTTCCGCTCTTTCCGAGTCCTCGAAATCCTTTCGGTTGAGGGTCTGACGGGGCCCTCCTGACTTTGCGCCGCGCGCTGTAGAGGATAGACTCAGAGGAGGCCGACGCCTGAGCACCGACTGACATCGATGTTGGACCGGAAGGGGCTTTATCATCATCGATCCATATGGCTGGGGCATCGAGAATTTTTCCAGTCGCCGCTGCCGAACGACCAGCTGAAAGGTCCGGAGGTGGCATGACTTTGTCCTTCTCGTACTGCCAACCGACTTGCTCTGCGAAACGTTGGAGTTGAGCATCTTCGGCCTCTTTTTAGGCCTTTTTCTTACCTTACGGGGCTATTTTATCCTAAGAGTTGTAAAAATATAATTGCTATAATAACTATTATAATTACCATAATTAATCACTTACCATAATTAATAATTTTTAATTATTACAATAATTACATAATTACCAATTTATTATTTTTATGTACTACTAGTTTACTAATTTATCATAATTACAATAATTAATAATTTACCATAATTACCAATTTATTATTTTCAATAATTTATGATAATAACAATAATTTGCAATAATTATCATAATTACCAATTTATTATTTTTAATAATTCAATAATTTACCATAATAAAAATAATTATCATAATTACAAATTTATTATTTTTAATAATTAAATAATTACAATAAATTACCATGATTACAATAATTACCAATTTACCATAATTTACCATAATTACAAAAATTTCCTATAATTACCATGCAATAATTACCAATATTTTACTAATTTATTATTTTTACTAATTTACGAATTTACTAATTTTTTATTAAACACAAATTAAAAACATAATTACGTTAAAAAATTTTAAAAAATACCGGACAGAGGAGTCGCCGGATTTTGAGAGAGAGAGAGAGAGAGAGAGAGAGAGAGAGAGAGAGAGAGGAGAGGAGGATTGAGAATGAGATGAGGAAAAAGGACCGGACACTACAAGAAAACTGCACTTTGACCACGGAAACGTAAATGTTCTGTGGTCCAAGTGTGAACCTGGACGACGGAGACTATTTTCTCCGTCGTCTAAGTGCCACTTGGACAACAGAGAATTCTCCGTTGTCCAGGTGAGCACCTGGACGACGGAGACTATAATCTCTGTCGTCCAGGTTCACACTTGGACAACGGAGAATTCTCTGTAGTCCAAGTGGCACTTGGACGACGGAGAAAATAGTCTCCGTCGTCCAGGTGTACAGTTGGTCCACAGACCGACACGCCATGGTCCGAGTGGCACCAGCGACTTGGACGACGGACCGACACCTCCGTCGTCTAAGTGAAGCATTATATAAGGTCACTCCCAAACTCTCTTCCTCTCCCCTCACTCATCTCTCAACTACTTATCATATATAATCTCTTCCAGTCTTGATCAGCGCCTCACGCGTGCATGCATGCAATTCAAACGACGTATGACGTCCTAGCTAGCTAGTTATAGCTACGTACCTAGTGAAAGGACCCAACCCCGATTTAGCTCCCTAAACCGGAATCAAACCCTTTCGAAAATACGAATCAACAAAAACCATACAAATTTTGGCAGAGTTTCCCTACTAACGTGGAATTACCATTACCTGCACGCGGAAAATACACTTCATCCTATGCCACAAAAATCAAACCGTGGGCACCAATCCCATCCGGATTTCTCAATATATCAACAGTAAAGTAAAACAATAAATATATCTATACTTTACTGAAATCCGGAGTAAAATCGTATAACATATACAATAGAAAACTCGCTCAGAGCGACCTCTATTATATAAACATATAAGTATACCACAGTAGGTAGAACAATAAACCTACTGGAAGAAACAAGGTAGCTCGAGCACTATGCCTCCGACCACGACGTGCAACATCAGAGTCCGAACTGCAAACTGGGCACGGAAACCGAAAAGCCCAGGGGAAAGGCAAATAAAAACGTTAGAGTGAGTGAACGAAAATAAACATATGCCTTTCACCAGTTATATACACAATCAATGTAAAACAATGCGAGTTCGGAAAACACACACATATATATATGGAGGTTGTCGGGCGACCTCTCAAACCCGACGTCAGGTGAATCGCTCAAACCTGATGGTGATAGGCCAGGGGACCTCTCAACCCCGGCGGCACTCAGGGGAATCTCTCAACCCTGCTTCAGAGGAATCTCTCAACTCTGGGCCAGAGGAATCTCTCAACTCTGGTAGCATCGATGCAATAAATGCCATCACCAATAAACATATAATAACACCTCCGAAAATAACATATATCTCAATCATCGTATAAAATAAATACGAAAATCATAAAATCCACGAACTCGCAAATCAACAGTGAAAATAGAAACTTGTCCACTCACACGCTTGCATAACGCAATTCGCGTTAACCCGTGATCCGGCGGAAAGTCCCTCGCCAAACAAACGATCACGAACCCCTGAATATTCACAAAATCCATTTCTCAATATCATAACTCGACAATTCAAGACAAATCACGAGAAACCACCGTTCTCGGAAACACATAATTCGAATACGACGAATCGTCGAAAATCCGATATATACATCTCAACACCTCGCTGTACTTTCGAACGCTCAAATCGAGAAATGAACCTCCCCACTGCGACCGAGGCGCGATTTCGAGTGAAATGACATGCAATTTGTCGAAAACCCAAAAAGTCAAACTGTTGACCGCCGTTGACCACCGCCCACGGCGGCGCCGCCACCAAATGTGAGATTTCTCAGCGGAGCAACCCCTATTCCACTCAAAATCATCCACTGAGCAACTTTGTTAACTACAACAAAGGCCAATTCAAACTCTAACTAGCTCAATTTCATGAAAACCTGAATTGTCACACAATTTTCACATCCAAAATTCTCCACACACAAATCAAATTAAGACTCCATACTTACATGGTAGCTTGTAGGGGAGGAGAGCTACAAAGCCCACTCAAAATTGCAGCGCGAATCGGTTAAATTTATGGAACCCGAAATCACCATATTTTCTTGAATTTTGGCCGGATTTTTCTTCCATTTTCGGCGAGCCTCGCCGTGAACGGTGGCCGGGGAAGGGACGAGGAGGTTGAGGCCCTTCGAACGGGACCAACCCCGTCCCACGGGGTGGCCGGAATCCATCGCCGCCGTGAAGTCGCCGTCGAGCACGTCGGCCATCTTTTCCTCCACCGAGTTGACTCGGTCAACACGGTCAACTCTCATTTTGGAAATGTTTGACTTGCCCAAAACAGCAGGTTTCTATTTATAGCCTTACCCAAAATGGAAACTTCATACTTATCCTTTTCGACGAACTTTGAATATCCGTAACTCTCGCGTCGTAACTCCAATTCCGATAATTCTCGCGGCCACAAACTCGTCTTGACATACTCTTCAATTATCACCCAGAGTCAAACATATCAACTAATCGGATAAAAAGTCAACCATTCAACCCAACACATATTTAATCGACTAAACAATCAACAATCGGAAATATTCGCAACTAAATCTTCGTAACTCAAAATCATACTCCGGAAGTTCCCACGAGCTCGAAATTAAATTCTGAACAACTTCCGTGAAGTAGCCGAAACCAAATTCTCGTCCAGTAATTTAGTCGTTAAGTAAACCACCAATTTAATCCGTTTCCGTCGAAACTTCAAATATTCATAATTAATTCCTCGGTCGTCCAAATAACGATCCGGAACCACCCACGAACTCGAAATCACATGTACAACGACTCTTGAGAAGAGACCCAGCTCCAATTCTCGGCTAATAATTAAGTCGTTATCAAACCTGGCGATTCAATCAACTGTCGACAATCTGCGATTACGCAGTAACTCACGAATCAAGCTGATTATACTTCTGATTCTTGTCCGGGTCGTCACACCTAGGTAGCTAGATAGCACTATATATATTGATCTTCGGCTCCGACCATCGATTAATTCGCTATATATCGGAGAATGTCAGGTACGTACGTAGTTAATAAATTTTTCAACACCATTATCGTAGGTTTATATATATATATAATTGCATGTACGTTTGATTGATTGCATATATTGTTAATAATTAATTAGTACGTCTAATATATAATTATATATAATTAATATATTAAGTTAGGAAATTGATGATACATATTAGTTAATTATAGACCTGTAGTACGTATATATGTATGGATGTTTTAAAATTTGGTTAATATTTAGTTAAAACGTACATACATGCATGTATGTTAGCCACTGTTCTAAAAAACGGCCGCCTAGGCCGCCTAGGCACCGACTAATCGGAAAAAATCATCTTATCGCCTCATTTTTGTCCTGGGCGAAGTAGTTAGGCAGGAACCGACTAATCGGCAATTAGGCGGGCGACTAACCACTAATCGGCAGAAAAGCACCGCCTAGGCGTTTTTTTTTTAAATTAAGAGGTACAACGCAAAGGAATGAATTTTAAATAGAAAATCCAATCCAATTTTTTTCGCGAAACGTCGTCTCTCTCCCTCTGCAAACGCCTCGATTTGGACGCCACTCGCCGATCACCGCCGTCGCCGCCACTTGCCGTCCACCGCCGTCATCCTTGTTTGTTATATGTTGATAATTTAATATGGTTAAATGTGGGCAGGAGCATAGTGTCTATGGCCATCACACAAACAAAACTTGATTTCGTGAAGCTTTATGCATGTTTGAATGGTTTCCATGGTTGCAAGTTTATAATGTAAGCTTCATTGTCATAAACTCATAATGTACTGTGATTTATGAATTATCAGCTTTGAAATAGATAATTTCATATTCTTGGGATTCTTGTTTATGCACATCTATTTCAAAAAATTGAGATGGATGGTTAATTGGATTTCTTTATAAACTTAGTTTAGAATTTTTATGATATTTCTTTATAATTTTTACTTTATGTTTCAAATTACAATATACCATATAAATATATAATTAATTAAATATATATAACAAATGATCCGCCTAATTACCGGTTAATTATCGATTAAACTCCGCCTAAACGCCTAGGCGCTAGGCAGTAGCTCCACCGACTAATTCCGCCTAGCGCCTTTTAGAACCTTGATGTTAGCTAGACATATTAAAGTAATTAATGTAGAGTACGTATAATTAATAGTTAATTGACTAATATGTAATAATTAATTAATTATAAAATTTTGTAGAAGTATGGACAAGAGTTGGATGAAGTTGCGGAATAGATGTGATGTCCGGTATATGAATGGAATTAGCGAATTTGTGAATTTTGCAATAGAACATGGTCAGGGAAAGAAACGTTTCAGGTGTCCATGCCTGAAATGTCTTAATTATCAGTATGTGGAGGTTAATGTTATGGTGCAACACCTGTACAAAAATGGTATGATGTGGAGTTACACTACATGGAGCGAGCATGGTGAAGCAGTAGACTTCAGCTCAGGATACAGTTACCAGGGTGCCTCATCTAGCGGCAGTAGTGTCGGCCCCCCTGCTTGCAACCCAACTACAGATTTGGTCTATGATGCGTTTCCGGGATTTAGTCATGGTGGACACCAACACCAAGAGGGAGGTTACAGTACCACTCATGAGCATGATGACACATTCCCCGCTGCTAGTTTGGCCACTGACACTAGTGAGATGGATAAGTACAACCGGATGCTACTCGAAGCGCAGACCTCGGTGTTCTCTGGATGTCGAGAGAATGTGTTGCAATATGTGATGGAGCAAATGAAGATAAAAGTGAAGCACAAAATGTCAGTCAGTGCTTTTGACGAAATTCAGGAGCAAATATGTAAGTTGCTTCTTGATGATCACAATCTTCCTAAATCTCATTATAAGGTTAGAAATATCTTGAGCAGCTTCGGCCTAAAGTATAGGATAATTGACGCATGTCCGAATGATTGTGTGTTTTTTTTACAACGAGTATAGAGATTTGGACTATTGTCTCGTATGTAGCCAGTGCTGATATGAGCTAAATAGGAAGAGTTCAAAAAGAGAATTCCTACGAAAGTTGTTCGATATTTATCCTTGATTCCCAGATTGCAGCGCTTGTACATGTCTCAACACACAGCAGAGGCGATGCGATGGTACGCAGAAAAGCGAATAGATGATAATGTCATGCGACACGCCGTAGATGGGGAGGGTTTAAAATATTTCGACAGAGAATTTGGAGACTTCGCTACAGAGGTTAGAAATGTTAGATTCAGACTATCTACAGACAGATTCAATCCTTGGGCTAGTAATAGCTCTGCCGTCAGCACTTGGCCAGTTATTCTGATGCCGTACAACTTGCCTCCGTGGATGTGCATGAACAAGGAATTTAATTTCCTTACTGTACTAATTCCAGGTCCTAAATCTCCAGGGAAATGCTTAGATGTCTACCTCAGACCTTTGATCGACGAGCTGAAATTATTGTGGCAAAATGGAGTCCCAACTTATGACAAATTCACTGACATGATGTTCACGATGAGGGCTGCCGTAATGTGGACGATCAGCGATTTTCCAGCGTATGGGATGTTGGCAGCCTGCAGGACAAAAGGATATAATGGATGTCCTATATGTTTAGATGACGTGAAATCTAGTTGGCACGCGGAGAAGGTGTGTTACTTGGGTCACCGTAGATGGCTTCCTCACGACCACCCGTGGCAACAGGATGAAGCTCATTTCGACAGGAAGGTAGAGAATGATCCTAAACCCTGTAGTTGGTCAGACAAAGAGATTTTAGAGAGGTTGAGCTATTTTGACTTTGGTGTGTTGACCAATGACGCGGATGTAAAGAAATGCAATCCAATTCCTCCACATGATCTCCGCTATTGACATCACAATAGTATATTCTTTAAACTCCCTTACTTGTCGAAGTTGAAGTTGAGGAACAACTTGGACGCGATGCACATAGAAAAGAATGTGTGCGATACCGTGGTGGGAACAATTATCGGTATTAAGTTCAAGACTAAAGATACTCCCAAAGCGCGCAAAGATCTGGAATCATTGAATCTACGTCATCCCTTGTGGTTGAGAAGGGATAGGAAATGAGTGTACAACAAGATGTCAGCTGCACCTTACACAGTGAAGCCGACACTTAGATGTTCTGTATTTCACTGGTTTAAGGGCGTTCGTTATCCGGCTACGTATGCAGCTACTATAATTGGAGCAGTGGACAAGGTGCAGCACAAGTTTGTTGGTCTAAAGACACATGACTATCACGTTATGCTGCAACGTCTAATTCCAGTGGTAATTCAACCATATTTGCCTCGTGACGTCGTAGAACCAATAGTGGCATTGTGCAGATGGTGGCAGAGGTTATGCGCCAGAGAATTAAAGAAGTCAGATGTGGTGGAACTGCAACAACAAATTGTGCACATTATTTGCAAACTAGAGAGGATTTTTCCCCCGGCTTTCTTTGACATCATGATTCACCTAATGATCCACCTGCCCGAGCAGGTGCTCATTTCTGGTCCGGTCCAGTACACTTGGATTTATCCTCAAGAAAGGTACGTACAACTAATTAATTATACAGATTTTTCGATTCATAATTTGTTCCAGTGGAGATTACTAGCAATATGTACTTATTCTTATTGTACGTTTGATTTTGTAGATAGCTTGGACAATATAAAAGATTCGTCAAAAACAGGTCGGTCCCGGATGGCTTCATAGCTGAGACATACCTAATGCATGAGTGTGTTACTTATTGCAACAGGTACCTGAATGATCCACCACCTCCCATTGCCTCCGATCCCAGTGCCCGCATCAATCTTTCTGTCGTCACCAATGTCGTCCGACCGTTTAGAGGAGTATTAAAGGAATCGTTAACAGGGGAAGAACTTATTGAGGCACATTGGGTAGTGTTGCAAGACTGTGAAAAAGTTGAGCCGTACATGATGTCATACAGGGAGAGGCTTCAGGCGTTAAATCCGGACAAGAGTTCGGCGTGGATTGAGAAAATGGTTAAGAAGAAGTTTCCTGATTATTTCTTCCAATGGGTACGTACGTACGTATGTCTCGGTATTTAGTAATTTATATACATATCGATCATTTTTATAAAAATTAAACCCTCAAATTTTGCCATTTTTGCAGATGATTGATCTATAAAAATCCGAAAACCACGGGGGGTGGTGGTCCTGGCCAAAACACTTGCTAGCAGGGAAACCGATTAAACACTATATTTATCCCGGATGTTTTGTAAACGGTGTAACATTTCATTCATTGGCCCGAGATGAAGGAAGAAGAACACAAAATAGTGGGATAGCGGTTGGGAAAGACAATGATCTATATTACGGGGCTATTGTATATGTCGTTCAGCTATGTTACGGGAATGATGTCAACGTTTTCCTCTTCAAGTGTAGATGGTTCAAGCGTACAAAGGAAGACCTGAGACTTTGATCAGTCGATACAAACTCAAGCTGGTATGAGGATGAGCCTTTCGCTCTCGCCACCTTAGTTAGGCAGGTGTTCTATCTCGACGATCCGAAAGCTGGTGAAGGGTGGAAAATAGTGAACCATATCTCTCATCGAGGAATATTGAATACGGAGACAATTGAAGGGACACCAGCGACTGAAGATGCTGCTGAACCAGAAAGAGACATTCCAGCCTATCAAGAGCCTAATATTTCTGTCATCCGATCCGATATAATGGACCTGGTTCAAGATGGTGAACGGTTACCCATGCCTGATGGTTGTACAGATCTAACTGAAGATGAGATTATTGATGCAATTAATGAGGTAGATGAAGAAGACGTGCAGAATGAGAACGAGGACAAGGACTCAGGTTATTCATCAGACGATGTTGAGTATGATGAGGAGGACGAGCAATCGGATAACGAGGATGAGGATGATGACGATTATGACGAAGAGTACAATATAATGACGAGGGATATTAATTGGTAATTAATTATTGTAATATACGATGCATCATCAATCAATAATTAATATAAATATTATGAGGAGGAGTATGTACGTACGTATGTACAACTATTAATTTAGTACTCAATTAATTACACGCGTGCATGCTCAGATCGGATCGACCGACGTCCGTAAATTAAAATTAATTAATTAATTAATCGATCAGATCGGATCAAATCGATCGAGGATCGGATCGGATCGATCGATCGGTTGACTGTGCCGATGAAACCCTTCACGAACTTATTATTTTCTGAAAATTATTCTAATTATATAGTATCTTATGGTGAATGTATCCAACGGTTGTTTTGTCCAAATTCAATTTCGTTAATATCGATATGCAAATGAGCCTATACTTAATAACACTTAAGTTATAAAGATTAGTAGATACTTAACAAGTTTAAAAACGTAAAATTATTCGTTGTCTCAAATTCAATTGTTTATATATATGATGTGTTAATCGATATTTTACGACTATTTCATTCGAATGACAAATCGGCAACTTCCTTGCGAATTAATTTTAAAAATTATTTTTACGTAAATTGAACTTGGATGACGGAGAAGACCATCTCCGTCGTCCAGGTTAAAAATTATGGCGGTTGATTGTACCGAGTTAATTTTGGGCACCGTTTCGAATATTGACTTAGACGACAGAGAATCTATTCTCTGTCGTTTAAGTCAACATTTGAAACAGTGCCCAAAATTAACGCGGTTGAAACCGTCCCGCCGATTAGTTAGGGGCCGTTTCAAAATTTTGAAACGGTTGAGTTGGACGACGGAAATGCTCTTTTCCGTCGTCCAAGTTTACTTAGACGACGGAAAATAGGGCTCCGTCGTCTAAGTGAAAGCTTATATATAGTCATTGCTCATTCTCTCTTTTCCTCATCCCATCTCATTTCTCCTCCTCTCCTCTCCTCTCCTCTCCTCTCACTCTCTCTCAAAAGCTCCGGTCTCCCTCCTCCGGTGACCAAAATTTCGGCGTTTCCCTCTCTCCGGCGACTCTCTACTCTGACGACTTTCCGGCGACATTCCGACGACTCATCTTTTAGGTAATAATTATATTTTTTAACATCATTATTATTAAAATAATTATTTAATTTGTATATTGGTTAGATAATTAGTAATATA
Source organism: Geum urbanum (assembly GCA_946800695.1). Classification (NCBI taxonomy): domain Eukaryota; kingdom Viridiplantae; phylum Streptophyta; class Magnoliopsida; order Rosales; family Rosaceae; genus Geum; species Geum urbanum. Next base: position 67,175,003 of record OX326998.1, on the reverse strand, counting down.
TTAGTAATAATAATTATTAGTAAATGAATAATTATTAGTAATAATTATTATTGGTAATGATAATTAATTATTGGTAATAATAATTATTAGTAAATGAATAATTATTAGTTAAAATTAATTAATAGTAATAATTATTATTGGTAATAATAATGAATTATATTGGTAAATAAATAATTATTATTGTAAATGCATGATAAATAATAATTAAATATTGTAGTTAAATATTGTTTTAATTAATAGTATAATGGATGATTATTATTGCATGTAATTATAATTTGTAAATATTGTTCTAATATTGTCAATTTGTAGTAAATATGGTAAACTAGTGAATTATTAAAAATAATTAATTGATAATTATGGAAATTTTGTAGTAAATTGGTAGTCTTTGATTTAAATTTAGTACATAATTAAGTTTGGTTTATTAAGTCGCACTCTTTCAAATAGATAGCGCCTCATTTCCTAGCTTATCTCCTTAACCCCTCGTGATGTGTGGATTTCATCACCGCACACCATAACCTAAGTGAAGTTATGGACACGAGGTTGAGGGCGGAGTATGTAAAGGACTTGAGGGAGTGTAAATTTTCTAAAGATTAGCTGAATGTCGGACATGGTGTCTAGAAATGGGTTATGACTGGTGACAGGTTTTGGATCTAAGAAAGACGACACCAATAGAGTATATACAATTGATTTGGTTAGCCACGGGGTGTTTTGTCGAAATTAGTCCTGCCTCTCGCGTTATCTCTATCCCTAACTGGCCATGTTTTTCGATTGAACCAAAGCTGATTAATTGAAAGTTTACACTTTATCGCGCGGATCGCACGTCCATTGAACGACCTAAACACCAAGCTAGTGTACTCTATTTAAATCTTAGGCGCACTCAATACTAAAGTGTAATTATCGTAAAAAAATTTATATAATTATTTTGGTAATCAGGTATTTTAACAACTCCTAGGTTTAAACGGCTCCGTCGGGAAAGAAAAATGCTCAACAGGAGGTCGAAAATGCTATGCTCTGACGCTTGGCGGAGCAAGTCTGTTGGGATTTACAGCAGGGCAACGACACGCTCTCTCCGAACTCTTCAGCTGGTCCGCCGACAGCGCCCACTGGGGAAATTCCTGCTGCCCCAGTTATCCCGACCGGTGATGACGACGCCCAATCCGGTCGGATGCCCGGTTCGGCAGAAAGTACTCGGGCGTCGTCGACCTCGGCCTCCTCTGAGTCTATCCTTTATAGCGCCCGGCACAAGTTTAGGAGGGCCACGATGGACCCGGAACCCAAAAGGACTCGCGGTCTCGTTAAAGGCGAAAAATCAGAGAAAATTTTCAAGGCGACCGGGAAAAAGATTGAGTTGCCGTACGACGAATTCACTGGTGGCCCTCCCACAGCTCAGCTAGCTAGTCTCTCAGCGCATAGCATAGGGTCAATCCTTCGTAGCTGGGTTCGTATGACTGCCCCTACTTGGAAGGAGTTGCCGGATGAAAAGAAGGCGAAACTGTTTAAAGAACTTTCGGTACGTAATACGTACAATTTTAAATTTATTTTGTAATAACCAATAAAAATTATAATTTCATAATATATACGATTATAATTTTCTATTTATTTCTGATAGGAACAATATGAGGTGGATCCCACACCGTAGAGCTGCGTGGGGATAGGGAAGATGAGTGGCAGTGGTTTTGTAACCACTTCCAAGATGAAGAATATGAGGTGTTTACTTTTTTATTTAAATTAAGAGAATTGAATTATTTTTATTTTAATTACTCATTAATTTTTTAATGATTTATGTTGTCCAACAGAAATTCTCCGAAATCAACAAGACCAACCGGGGGAAGAAGGACAAACACTATACCTCCGGCGCCAAGCAAGTGATTCAAATAGTCAAGGAGCACATGGATAAGGGCTTCAAACACCCTTATCTCGATGCTAGCATAAGCGCATACGTGACGCCTGGACTCGAGAATGAAGCGAGTCAATACGGCGTAAGTTATATATATATGTGCTTTTAATTATCATAGTTATTATTTTATTATTATTTTATTATAATTATTTTATTTTTATTATTATTATTATTTTTTAGGCAAGGTTAGTAGAACGTGCGCAGGAGGAATTGGCCAACACTCAGCTTGCATACCCAGATTTGCCGCCTGAAGACCTACCTCCTTTATTGATGGAGAGCCAAATTGTAATCGTCGATGATGTATACGGTCGTAGAGTTGGAAGGGAGGTTAGGGGGATGGGACCTAAGGTGATTCGAGATTTGTCGACCTCTGACTCATTATCTACGGGAGGTTCGGCGAGTAAAAGTACTCAAGCTGTAGCCGTCCAAGCAGCTTTTGAAGAGGCTCGACTCGCACGGGAGGAAAATCAATCTATGCGTCAAAGGCTTGATCAGCAAGAAGCACAGATAGCCCAACTCGTCGCCCTCATGGAAAATCAAGCTCGACGACAGTGTCAACCTCCTCCGAACCCATACCCCGACTACGACGACCCGGCTGGAGGCGGGGGACTCGGCGGCGCATCTGCTCCTCTAGTATTTTAGTAGTTAATTGGTGTAGTTTATTATATCATTTTTTTTTCGATTTCGAGCGATATTTAATTTCATGTATGTACAAATTAATTTTTATTATTTAAGTAATTAACAATTTATTTTATTTATTTAATTTTAACATATTTAATTAATTAGACTTTCACTTAGACGACGGAGTCGTTTTTTCCGTTGTCTAGGTGCACTTAGGCGACGAAAACATCAATTTCCGTCGTCTAGGTGAACCGACTCAAATTTTAGAAACGACACCCAATAAATTTGGTGGGTGGGAGTTAACCGCCTTAATTTTGGAGAACGTTTCAAATTTCACTTAGACGACGGAAAATGCCATATCCGTCGTCCAGATGAAATTTGAACCGTTCCCCAAAAAAATGGCGGTGGAATTTGTACCACCAAAATTTTGAATCTGGACGACGAAGACGGTCTATCTCCGTCGTCTAGGTCAAATTTTCGTAAAATTAATTTTTTTAAATAATTTGTAAGGAAGTTTTCGATCTGTCATTGGAATGAAATAGTCGTAAAATATTGATTAAATAATTATATATTAAAAAATAGAATTTAAGACGACGAATATTCTTACATCTTTAAACTTGTTAAGTATCAACTAATCTGTATAACTTAAGTGTTATTAAATATAGGCTCATTGCACATCGATATTAACGAAATTGAATTTGGATAAAACAACCGTTGGATACATTCGCCATAAGATCATATATAAGTAGAATAATTTCCACTAAATAGTAAGTTTGTTAAGGGTTTCATCGGCATAGTCAACAGCAAAACCAAAAATTTTACAAATCCGAAACGTGGATACACGAAAATTCGTTACTATTATTTTGGAACCGTCGACGCTCGCACTCCAAGAATTGTTTACTCTATGGTCTCGACGGAAAGAATATGTATTGGGACATGGTCTACATGGTCGTTGTTTTAGATGTGAAATTACGAAATTTTCACTTAGACGACACAAACGTGTATTTGCATTGTCTAAGTGAATACTTGGACGACGCAATACACGTTTGCATCGTCTAATTGAAAATTTCAGGGTTTAAGGTTTTAGTGTTTAGGGTTTAGGGTATATTTAGACGACGGTATTTAGCTTTTGCGTCATCTAACTAAAATTTTACAATTAATTTAGGGTTATATATATAATTAATTGCTATTGTGTTTAATTATCTTGGTATGGACTACAAAATTAAAGTCGTTTCGTCGTCTAGGTTTTAGGGTCTAGGGAATAAAATGTGTGATTCTTGATCCGATCCTCCTGTCCAAAATTAATTAATTAATTTTAATTTGTATTTCCGTCTATCACAGCGACTTCGCTCTTTAATTAATTTAAAGTTAATTATGCGAAAAAGTTAAAATTAATTAATTATTTAATTACAAAATTAAAGGGTTTACGTGTACGTACCTACTCCTCCTCATAATATATATAATTAATCATGCATCACTACGTCAAAAAAGTATAATTACATTATTTAATTACCAATTAATATTCTTTGTCGTTATATTGTACTTTTCGTCATAATCGTCATCATCCTCACCACTGTTATCCGATTGCTCCTCCTCCTCATCATACTCAACATCGTCCGACGAATGTCCTGAGTCCTCGTCCTCGTCCTGCGCCTCTTCTTCATCAACCTCATTAATTGCATCAATATTGTCATCTTCAGTTAGATCCATACAACTATCAGGCATGGGTAATCGTTCACCAACTTGAAACAAGTCTATTATGTCGGAGCAGATAACAGAAATATTAGGCTCTTGATATGCAGGAATGTCTCTTTCTGGTTCTTCAGCATCTTCAGTCGGCGGCGTCCGTTCAGTTGTCGTGGTTTTCCATATTACTCGACGAAAGATATGGTTCACTATTTTCCACCCTTTACCAGCTTTCGGATCATCAAGATAAAACACCTGCCTAACTAAGGTGGCGAGAACGAAAGGCTCATCCTCATACCAGCTTGAGTTTGTATCGACTGATAAAAGTCTCAGGTCTTCCTTTATGAACCATTTATACTTGAATAGGAAAACGTTGACATCATTCTCGTAACATAGTTGAACGACATATATGATAGCCCCGTAATATAGATCATTGTCTTTCTCAACCGCTACCCCAATGTTTTGTGTTCTTCTTCCTTCATCTCGGGCCAATGAATGAAATTTAATTTACACCGTTCACAAAACATCTAGGGTAAATATAGTGTTTAATCGGCTTCCCTGCTAGCAAGTGTTTTGGCCAGGACCACCACCCCCCCCCCCTTAGTTTTCGGATTTTTGTGGATCAATCATCTGGGAAAATGGGAAATATATATAATTAAAGGGTTTACTTTCTACAAACATGTATATAAACTAAATAATTATACATACGTACATACCCATTGGAAGAAATAATCGGGGAACATCTTCTTAACCATTTTCTCAAACCAGGCCGAACTCTTGTCCAGTTTTAACGCCTGAAGCTTCTCCCTGTACCGAATCATGTACGGCTCAACTTCGTCACAGTCTCGCAACACTACCCAATGTGCCTCAATAAGTTCTTCTCGTTTTAACGATTCCTTTAATACTCATCTAAACAGTCGTACGATATTTGTGACGACAGAATGATTGATGCGGGCAATGGGATCGGAGGCGGTAGGAGGTGCTGGGTCTTTGAGGTATCTATTACAGTAAGTAACACACTCATGCATTAGGTTGTCTCTGCTATGGAGTCATCTGGGGCCGACCTTTTTTTGATGAATCCTTTATACTGTCCCAGATGTCTACAAAATCAAACGTTCAATTAATTCATTGTAGAATAAGTACATATAGCTAGTAATCTCTAGTAGAACAAATAATGGATCGAAAAACCTGTATAATTAATTAGTTATACGTACCTTTCTTGAGGATACATCCAAGTCTACGGGATCGGACCAGAAATGAGCACATGCTCGGGCAGGTGGATCATTAGGTGAATCATGATATCAAAGAAAGCAGGGAGAAAAATAATCTCTAGTTTGCAAATGATGTGCACAATTTATTGTTGCAGTTCCACCACATCTGACTTCTTTAATTCTCTTGCGCATAACCTCTGCCACCATGTGCACAATGCCACTATTGGTTCTACTACGTCACGAGGTAAATATGGCTGAATTATCACTGAAATCAGACGTTGCAGCATAACGTGATAGCCATGTGTCTTTGGACCAACAAACTTGAGTTGCACCTCGTTCACTGCTCAAATTATGGTAGCTGCATACATAGCCGGATAACGAATGCTCTTAAACCAATGAAATACATAACCTCTGAGTGTCGGCTTCACTGTGTAAGGTGCAGCTGACATCTTGTTGTACACTCCTCTCCTATTTCTCCTCAACCATAACAGACGACGTAGATTCATAGATTCTAGATCTTTGTGCGCTTTGGGAGTATCTTTAGTCTTGAAATTAATACCGAGAACTGTTCCCCACCACGCTATCACACACATTCTTTTCTATGTGCATCACGTCCAAGTTGTTCCTCAGCTTCAACTTCGACCAGTAAGGGAGTTCAAAGAATATACTCTTGTGATGCCAATAGCTGAGATCATGTGGAGGTATTGGATTACATTTCTGTACATCTTTGTCATTGATCAACACACCAAAGTCAAAATAGCTCAAGCTCTCTAAAATATCTTCGCCCGACCAAATACGGGGTTTAAGATTATTCTCTACCGTCCCATCGAAATAAGCTTCATCCTATCACCATGGGTGGTCATGAGGAAGCCATCTACGGTGACCCAAGTAACACACATTCCCCGCGTGCCAACTAGAGTTCACGTCGTCCAAACATATAGGACATCTATTGTATCCTTTCGTCCTACAGGCTGTCAAGATCCTATAAGCTGGAAAATCGTTGATCGTCCACATTACAGCAGCCCTCATCATGAACATCGTGTCAATGAATTTGTCATAAGTTGGGACTCTATTATCTCACAAAAGTTTCAACTCGTCGATCAAAGGTCTGAGGTAGACATCTAAGCACTTCCCTAGAGATTTAGGACCTGAAATTAGCAGAGTAAGGAAATTAAATTTCTTGTTTATGCACATCCACCGAAGCAGGTTGTACGACATCAGAATAACCGGTCAAATGCTGACGGCAGAGCTATTACTACCCCAAGGATTGAATCCGTCTGTAAATAGTTCGAGTCTAACATTTCTAACCGCTGCTGCAAAGTCTCCAAATTCACTGTCGAAATGTTTGAAAGCCTCTCCATCTGCGGCGTGTCTCGGTACATCATCATCTATTCGCTTTTCTGTGTACCATCATATCGCCTCTACTGTGTATAGAGACATGTACAGACGCTGCAATCTAGGAATCAATGGAAAATATCGAAGAACCTTCACAAGAATTTTCTTTTTCGAACTCTTCCTATTTAGCTCATATATGCACTGCCCACATACGTGACAATAGTTCCAATCTTTATACTCTTTGTAAAATAGCACACAATCATTTGGACAGACGTCAATTATCCTATACTTTAGGCCGAGGCTACTCAAGATATTTCTAACCTTATAATGAGATTTAGGAAGATTGTGATCATTAGGAAGCAACTTACATATTTGCTCCTCAATTTCGTCAAAAGCACTGACTAATATTTTGTGCTTCACTTTTATCTTCATTTGCTCCATCACATATTGCAACACACTCTCGACATCCAGGGTACACCGGAGTTTGCGCTTCAAGTAGCATCATGTTGTACTTATCCATCTCACTAGTGTCAGTGGCCAAGCTAGCAGCGGGGAATGTGTCATCATGCCCATGAGAGGTATTGTAACCTCCCTCTTGGTGTTGGTGTCTACCATGACTAAATCTCGGAAACGCATCATTGACCAAATCCGCAGTTGGGTTCCAAGCAGGGGGCCGGCACCACTGCCGCTGGATGAGGCACCATGGTAACTGTACCCTAAGCTGAAGTCTGCTGAGCTGAAGTCTACTGCTTCACCATGCTCGCTCCATGTAGTGTAACTCCACATCATAACATTTTTGTACAAGTGTTGCACCATAACATTAACCTCCACATACTGACAGTTTAGATATTTTTTGCACTGACACCTGAAACGCTTCTTTTCTTGATCATGTTCCATCGCAAAATTCACAAATTCTCTAATTCCATCCATATACCAGACATCACTTCTATTCTGCAACTTCATCCAATTCTTGTCCATACTTCTACAAATTTAATAATTAATTATCATATTAGTCAACTATTCTATATATACAGATTTTCAAGTAATTATTAAACTATTATATATACACAAATTTTCAACTACCTTAATTATTAGCGTATAATTAATTAAAATATTTATTAATTACCTTTATTAATTATTGGTGAATATACTATACATCAATTACTTTAATATGTCTAACATGTATGTACGTTTTTAACTAAATATTAATCAAATTTTAAAACATCCATGCATATATACGTACCACTGGTCTATATTAATTAACTAATATATATATATGTCATTAATTACCTAAATTAATTATAAATATATATTAGACATACTAACAATGCAATCAATCAAACGTACAATTAATTATATATATAAACGTTAAGATTGTCAAAAATTAACTACGTCCGTACGTACCTGGCCTTCTCTGATATATGACGAATCAATGGTCGGAGCCGGAGATATATATATATATATATATATATATATAGTGCTAGCTAGCTAGCTAGTTGCATGCATGTACGTGTGAGGAGAGTCTGATCAAGAGAGAGAATGATCGATATGAGGATGAAGTTGAGACGAACGAGCGAGCGGAGAGGAAGAGAGTTCGGCATGGACATTATATAATGTTTCACTTAGACTATGGAGCATCGGTGCGTCGTCTAAGTGACTACTTAGACAACAGACTGAGCTAGTTTTCATCGTCTAAGTGACTATATAGATGACGGACTTAGACGCCGTCGTCTAAGTGGCCACACAGACGACGACATGTCGGTTCGTCGTCTGTATATCCACTTGGACGACGAAAAAAGTATTTCTGTCGTCTAAATATGTCTTAAACGACGTAAATTTTTTCTATTGTCTGAGTTACATTTAAACGACAAAATCGTAAAAATTTCATGGTCTAAGTACGTTTTCTTATAGTGTATAGATCGTAGCGTTCGATCGGTGATATGGTAGCAAAGATGGCGCCCTTAAAAGAAAAGATGAGATGGCACAATTATGATGAAATGAAGTAGGTCTCTCGTTGTTAGTTAAGTCATGGGCACGTACACCAATCATTCTCTGGATTGTTCGACCAGGTGGAGGCTAGGGATTGACTTAGTTGCAGAATCATCAGAACAGTGTCCCCTAATTTTTAGGGCACTTGACCGACAAGAGTGCACAAACAGCTAACTTCAATTCGCTGTTTCTGGATAAAGATCGGCCTTTACATTATCACCACCATCCATGGCAACAGATTACTATTATTGAAGCAATTGATCGAAGGTGAAGCTCCCATTTCTCTAAAGGGTGAAATCAATCACTGTACGTACCCTAGCTATCAAAATTATCGACGAAAGTGAAAGAAAGGTGTATATATATATATGAAGCACACAAGTCCAAAACAAAAGGCCAAAGATTTCGGCACTAGTCGATCAGATCGAATATGGATATGCAGTTCAGTATGTTTACAAGCCTCAGAAGTGAGACAGAGAGCAATTCCCTTTCAAGCATGACGTGGTGACCATGGCATCATGTAAAAGCTAACGAGCTAGATATCCTTTCCTCCTTGACATGATTTCTCACTTTTGCTCTTTGTCTTCATGTTTTCTTTTTCTCTAGCTTTCGCCTTTTGAGTTTATGCATGTGATTGATCAAGGACATGCCCCCGGGGTTGTACAAGCCAAGTACTGGAATTCAAGCTACTCACTCCATTTTTTTTCTTCCTGGTGGATTGTCATTTCCATTTTACCTTTCTGCATATGACCATGATGATCTTCCTGTCGGCCAATTAGTAGGTGACACAGCAATTGTGTCGCCGACGAAAAGATAACACACAAAACTGAGAGACGCTACATAACTGCTACAAATTTAGAATATTGAAAAGGGAGTAGTCTAGGATGTGTTAATCTTCATAATAGTAACCTAACTGTCAACTGATATATATATACATACCTAAAATTCAATCAAGTTAAATTCCTGCTTTATTCGCCTATCCTCATTATAGGACGAAAGCACAAGTAACATTTGTTGGTAATATTAAGATTTTGAATGTGTAGACTCTAGAACACCATTTTTTTTATAAATCGTGTCACTCTATATATAGCTAGCTTTTGTTCTTAGAAAATTTGAATCCTCAAAAATCTGTTTATCGTGGATTGAATTCTTTGACATCCATTTTGGGGCAATGAGTAATATCCATTTTGGGTGTAATTTCAGGATAAATCAAACCAGTATCTTCATAAGTTGTAAGATCGAACAATAATTTATTTATTGACAAGAAAATCAAACAATATTTAGTCATAATTAATTTTCTTATAGTTTGATAAATAAGAAATCGTTGAATGATAAAAGTATACGTACTAATTGCAGACTGAAACTATATCTTTATTCATTACTAGATGACCTTAAATACATGTATTACAATCCATATATATCCCGGTAAATCAGGGATTGCTATTATATCTACTTCTAATCTAATTAGGACAAAATGTACTCCAGAAGATATGAAATATACTTTTCTTAAACACTCCCCCTTGCATCGAGCTCCTAATGTCTGATGCATAACTTGTTGCCTCACTAAAAATATTGCAAAGTAAACAAAAACCTCATGAGAAAAACAAAGACTTGGTCGAATGGAAAAATAGTACAACACATCAACTACAAATGATACTACATGTGATTTAGACTCCCTATGATGTCTACCAAAATGTGACTCCCTCTGATTGGTAACTCAATCTCAGAGTTTAGAAAATCTTCACATGTCAATGTGTCACACATGTTTCACAAATATAGATTTGGATAGTGACTTGGTGAACAAATCCGCAACATTATCCACAGAACTAGGCCTATCAATGGATCGTGTCGTGTCGGGTTCGTGTCGGGTCTGTGTCGGGTCATGTAGTTATTCGTGTCGGAAAGGCAAACTCAAACCCAACCATCGTGTCGAAAAGTCAACATAAACCCAACCCATTTATAAACAGGTCAACCCGTGTAACCTATTTATAATTCGTTTGTTAATACGCTATGTGTTAACCCCATAAAATGTGTCATACTTAGCACCCAAAATAATTGTCAAAAAAAAGGAATATAAATATAATATTCCGCTCGAGATTACCCTACAGGCACTCAACGTGCATCACGCATCCTCTAAGCAAGTGAGGGGTGACCTACTAAAAGACCCATCTGCCCCTCTTCACACCTAAAAGGGATATTGACAACAGTCCCACATTGAGAATGAGAAGGAAGTGTCATTCTCAACTACCCATCTAAGAAATGTATTTATGACAAAGCAAAGGTAATGAATAACCTCTTTCCTATTTCACTGTTTTGCTTACTGCAATAACTATTTATGATTTAGGCCTCAGAACATTGAAGGCAAGCCAATCCCACCTCAACTTTCTAACGCTCGTCTTATGTTTTGCAGCCTAAGTGGAAGCGCGAGAGATAAACGAATAATTTTATGGGAGCGGTTCCGCTAAAACATCCATTGCACTTCTAGCAAAATTCACATACGGATTCTGGTATAAACAACATTTAATAAATAAGTCGTGTTATGTCGTGTTGAATTATGTAACCCAATTAGCTAAATGGCTTAAAACAACAACTTCACTCTTCACATCCAAAATAATACAATTATTAGAAACACAAACTAAATGTTAGAGTTAATCTTAGAAAAAATTCTTAAATAACCTTTATGTATAATAAAATATTAATAAAAAATATTGTCAAATGGGTCATGTATGTGAGTTATATATAAGTCGATCCAACCTAATTAATAAACGGGTTACACATGTATTTATCGTGTTAGCGAGTTGATCCGCGGTTGCCCAATTTATTAAACAAGTTATGGCGGTTTGGCCCACGCTTGACCCGCTGTATAACCGTACGGGTTCAACCCGCTTTATTTGTGTGGGTGTCGTGTCGAGTTCATGGGTTGTGTCGAAATTGACAAGCCTACGCAGAACCATTCTGGCTCATATGGATATTCAAAAACTACTGTTATTGCTGATTGAAGAAGAACTTCGACGAAATATGTTTAGTATTATCACCCTTAATGTAACCCAAATGCAAGCAACATTATCCTCAAAGATGCAAGTTGGTGCTTGTGAAAGCAGATTTCATCTCCCCTCAAGCTTGGATCTCCGTGAACCTCCAAAATAAGTCGGAGCACGGTGTGGTACCGTGCTTAGACCCTCATATGCTTAAGTCAAAACTTATCTCAAGAATGAAAGAGTAATTATGGCAGAAAATGGTTACCTTCGACCTTGCTGGGATGGTATATATATAGAGATCATACTAGATCTAAGCATAGTTCTTATCGAATTGGACTAATTTACATTCGGAGATGAGGAATCTATTCAGGAATGGATCTCCATATCCAGGGCCAATCATGTCTCATGATTACCATAAGCCCTTTGGCATAATCCCTCCACGATTTGTACAAATCTTACATTTTTCCTCGTGAATTATATCGATCCCCCGAGGTCCGACCATATAATCGCTCGAGGTCAAATTGTACAACCCCTCGAGATCCAACCCTACCTTGGGATTGCCGTTCCATCGAACATTTCAGAAGCCTCTACAACGTTCCAGACACTTCTAAAAGTCTCTAGATAATTCGTTCTTTAATAAAAATCCTAACCATCCAAGCCTAGACCCATTATTTGCTTTATCGGACCTCATCCGGGATTAAATATGCCAAGCTTATATCCCTCATCTCAGAGTGGCCAAAACTGACTCCCACATTCCTGTCGAAGTACATGGTAATTCATTAAACCCTCAAATATGGTGTATTACTAACCTAAGCCAGACATAATCTTTCACAGCTTCATGCAGAGCTATGATGTCAGAATGAATCGAGGAAGTACCTAAAAGGGTTTGTTTTGTAGATCTCCCAAAAATCGTCGTATTTCCAATGATGAACATATAACCAGTTTGAGAACATCCTCTGTGCTAATCAAAGGCATCAGCAAATCTAACCAATACATCATTCGGTGTCTCGAAATAAGGGACTACACTAAAAGATGGTTCGGTGCTTGTAGCTGGAAGATCCTTAGACAAATCGAAGGTTTCTCTCGATGAGTTAAGAGATATCTTTTGGTCGATCTAGGGAGTAACCTTCGATGGGTCAATAGTCCCATAATTAGAAAGCTACGTTTCAACAAAAAAATTTCCAGAATTTCAAATTTCTTTCTTGCTTCTTTGTAGGGAAAGAATAAGTTCAAGTCAATGGATCCCTTCAAGTACTTGAAGATATGTTTCACTTGCATTCCAATGACTTTGTGTTGGGGAAAATTAAGAAGGCAAAGTCTGGACATGTGCACCGAGCTAAATACAACAAAGCTCCACCAATACTAAGATATGGAATCTCACATCCCAAAAGTTTTTCATCATCATCTTTCGGACAAAACATATCTTTTTTAGTTTCTAAACTGCAAACGACCATTAGTGTGCTAAGAGGATGTGCTTTGTCCATGTTCAATCGTCTGAGCATCCTTTGGACATAAGGAGACTAGTGAATAACAATTCCACTAACTCAATATCGTATTCTAGCTCTAAGTTGAGATAAAATTGAGTTCTACCAATGTTTTTCATCTTAAACTCGGATTTCAAGTATCCAACTGTCTCATTAACATAGACTGCTACAATTGAAAAGTATGAACTTGTTCGTTTAATGAACACGCAAGGGCATAAATCATCATCCTTGTATCCATTCCCAATCAAGTAGTCATTTAAAATAGTGAAAGTTTCAATCTTATCACATGAGCACTCTGTGGTTTAAAGTTACTTGAATTGGGTATAACTATGCCTTATGATACTTTCATGTGTATCTTTGAATCAAGATCCCCATAGAGATATGTGGTAACCACATCCTTCAGCTGTATACTTAGTTTTTCGGACACTACTAAACTACTCAAGTAGCGAAAAGTAATGATGTCTATAACCGGAGAAAACATCTTTTCGTATTCAATATTAGGACATTGAGAAAACCTTGCACCATAAGTTCTTCTCATTGTGCTTCTGAATAAAGACCCATTTATGTCCAACCAGCTTAACAGTCAATGGGCATAGCACTACTGGACTGAAAACTTGATTTTTCTAAAAGAATCTAGTTCAGGTTGGATTGTAACTTTTCATTTTAGCCAATCTTCTCTACATTGACAATCTACAACAGAGCAAGGTTCCACTTCATCGTCATCAATTCCTAAGCAACGGAATAAGAAAATGCATCATCAAAAGACATGGAAGATCTATCCATAATAACACTAGAATTTTTGTGAGATTTCTTTGTTCTCTAACATTGCCTTTAACTCTAAGTCATTCCCCAATATTGTCAATGTTGATTCTAGGACATAACTGTAGTCAGAAACTATCTCATGTGTTGATAACAAATGAATCATTTTGTGCCTTGATGACTTGCCTTTTCACCGGCAGCTCATCTGTAAATTTTGACCGACGCTACACCCCCACTATGGGCAGGAAAAACACTACCTTACTCGTATGTGATGTTAACTTGCTTAATTCTAGGGACTGCCAACCTTGTAGAATTGTTTGTAACAGGTATATCCAATCTCCTCACATTCACAATATCAGTAAAGGAGTCAGGTATATCCAATCTCGTCAAATTCACGATATCGCGGGAGCTGCACAACATATAGCTAGAAGTCAGAAGGCCTATACTACCTGCCTAATTCTGAAGATCGAGAATACATTGGATTTCTATCTCACTCTGAGATGTGCGAGGATTATGATGAGAAATAGTGGAGATAGACCACGTCAATTCTTGATGTTTAACCAGAATAGAACTATTCATATCTCCCCCTAACAGCAGGAAGTATGTCTCATCAAAGTGACAATATGCAAATTTAGCAGTAAACAGATATCATGTCAAAGGTTCTAAATAGCAGACAATCATTGGAGCTTCATGATCGTCTCTGAGGACCTATTTTGTATGCAGTGGAAGTGTAATAGGCATATATATATATATCATGCAACCAAAGATGTGTAGATATGAAAACTCATGCTCATATCCAGTTACCAACTTATATGCACTGAATGGTTGGTGTGGTATGGGTATGAAACGAATAAGCTTAACTGCATTCAAACTTGCATAATCCTACGCAAAGCCAGAAGCTATAACCACTTGATATGTTCTTCTGTTTGACCGTTCGATACATGAACATGGGGAATGGGATGTTCAACATCAATCCCAACAAACATGCAATAATCATCAAAAAAAGTTTTGATGTAAACACTTTTGTATTATCTAATCTTATAGACTTGATTGGTCTGGAATGTGAGCGTGGAGCATAACGATCTCAGCTAAAAGTTTTGCAAATGCAGCATATCTTTGGGATAACAAAGCAAATTTTGACCAACACATTGATTCATCTACCAAAACCATAAACTATATAAATTGTCCGCATTCAAGTTTGATAGGTCCACAAATATCACCATGGATTCTCAATAATAATGGTATATTCTTAGTGTTGTCAACATCAAAAGAAGGTCATGCCTGTAACTTTGCTAATGAACCAACTTTGCAAAACAAGCGGTGTGCATATGAGATTTCCACGAAGAAATCTAGTGGGATAATGCATGGCGCCTCAAGAATATGTCGCCGAGGTTGTGTTGTACTCGTCTTAGAGATCGAGCCTGGACCTAGAGGAGTAATCTCGGCCCCTCCATCTAAACCAATGGTATTAGGTATTCTCACATGCTTCTTTGCTCTAAAGAACAGATGACCATGAGAATTTCTCAATATCTTGATCATCATAATGCCAAAGCTTATATGAGGTTGAGTCACACATAGTAGTGTAAGTGAATGCATTGGATTCAATGACCCGAACTGTAGTAAGATATAAACCGCTACAAATTCTCATAAACTTCTCCATAATGCATTTTTTGCCACATTCTACTTAGATCATACACAAGAATTCTTTTCTATTCTCACAATATATTTCCAAGTAAAAACTGTTAGTACAAATATTTTTAGAACTTGGCAAGGTTTGATTAGAGTGTTGATCATGGAAATAGCCAGAAACTTATGCATGTAAAACAATATTTGACGGGTCGAAATGACATTAGACATATTTTTTAAAGACGGATCAAAAATGTTCGAAACAGGTCCAGGGTGCTAGTCTCGATGGGTTAAGAGAGGTCGAAATTGGACAAAGGACCTTCTCTCAACAGGTTGAAGAAAAACATGGCTAAAATTTCGACAGGTCAAAAATATGCCAAAAACAATCCAGGGTGATCATCTCGACGAGTCGAAAAACTTGGAATCAAAATGACCTCATTTTTTCCTGGTATTTTAGTGTCATAGTATCAAGGTATATTGTATATTTGGAACCATTCATGCATTATATAGTAAAATAACATTTTCAACACTTTTATATACCAAAAATAGAGAAATTTGATTACTTGCCAGCCAAAATTACATCAAAGACTAAAACAAAATCTCAAGAGCATGACTAAAACAAGCCAAGAATAACTAAACTTGATTACATAGCATAAATAACTGCATAATACATAAACTAATCAAAATCCACCGTCTTAGAGTTCTCCTTCTGTCATCTGCTATAATGAAATTGGCATCATAGTCTTCTTCCATCTCATGGTCTCCCCAATCAAAATTAGCCTCTTATGGAAAGTATTGCTTGTTCCTCTTGTAGATATTTTGAATTTCCTTGCTTGTACGACATTGATTATGCATATGTTTAATACAGCCACACTTAAAATAAGTGTATTGTCCAAACGGAGCAGAGTGTGAAGGATTTCCTTCATGCTTGGAACTTGAACTGGACTGATCCTTGTTCGAGTTATTGGGGTTGGCATTCTGGCGATGCCAAGTCAATTTTCGATTTTGGCCTTTACCACAACCTTTGCCACGTTCTCCTAATCCACCACAGTTGTAAGGCTCATATTGGTTCTTCTTCTTTTCCTTACGTATCTTCCCACTAGTGTTGTAATTCAAAGGAGTTTTCATGGTCTCAATGGGCCTTGAGTTGTTTAAAGAAAAGTGTTTAAAGAGCCAGTAAGTTCTTCTTCTTCTTTTCCTTACGTTCTTCTTCTTTTGCTTGTACTCAAGCCAGTACTAATGAGCCAATATACTCATGTAAGAAGAAAAGTGTTTAAAGACTTCTCGATCATGTCCTATCAATCTTATCAACCCCACAGAAACTCATATTAGACTGACCCTCTAACATAGCTTGGTTGTGTGCATCCACCTTAGGGTAACCCAGAAGACAGATTGTCTCCCTTTTTTTATTAACTTAGGAAGTTGCGCATCATGCATGTTGTTGAATCATTTCTTCAGAACGTTCCATAAATCTTTAGGATCTGCCTTTTTTAAATAATGCTTCTTAATTAGTGGATGGATATGCCGCCTCAAAAACATGAGGGCTTAAGCTTCAGTCGCTACAGTGAGTTGAACTGCATTCACATCTGTTGGTGAGTAGATGGTGTTGGTGAATCCTTTTCTGGATAATATGTTTTCTACATTAGAGACACATCGTTAATACTATGTTCATTTAGCATCAAGAATGTTAAACTCTGGCCTATCCGGCTCATTATTCGTAGTCATCTACAAAAGTGACAAGGGAGATAACTAGTAACGATCGAAATTACTATCACTAAATATCAAGTTAAGAGAATAAAATCGATGCTCGATAAATGGTAGCTTCCTACCACACCCAGATACTCTAACAATCAAAAAATTAGTCACTTATGTCAATTTTCCTTTCTTTTTTCTTTTCAATACCATGATTCCCCAGGATCATCACTTATCAAAAATTTTGATTGAAGGGGTGATGAAATCCCTTTAACTCGACATATAATTTCACAATATATATCAAGGTAATAATCAACATAAATCTAGTCCTAGATCTAGGGTGTTGAGGAATTAAGTTTTACAATTTAATTTCTAAATTGAAGATGTTAGAAACTTTATCACGATGGTTGTTATGCTCGAAATGGGTAGGAATGGATAACAAGGAGGAAGCTTTCATCAAATGTGAGATGCAGAAAGACGATCAATCTTGACGACTTGAGCGTCTTTTATTCTTCTTCTTTTTTTCTTCGGTGGAGGAAGGATGGTCGATGATGGAATGGTGGCCGATGATGGGATGGTGACCGACGGTGATGATGGTGGAGGAGGATTTTAGGTGTTTATGGTTAGAGTTTTTTTTTTGGTGATGACTATCAACTCAGAGCTGTTGATAACGTGTTGAAGGATAAAAGTATACGCAGTGTATCTTTGTTCAATGATAGACGACTTTAAATACATAACAATAAATTACAATTAATATCTCAATAAATTAGAGATTGCTAGAGTATCTACTTCTAATCTAATTAAGATAAAACACACTCTAGAAAATATGAAATATATATTTTTTAAACAGAAACTTATATTTGTAAAGAGAAAAATTCTTAGGTACCAAAGATAATCCATGATACGACTTCACCAATATATATAATACCAATATATATAATAGACTGTCCTTTTCTATATGCATAACAATATTTACTGTGCGCATTAGTGCGTGGTGTAAGATCAAGAAATATAGATTGAAGAGTGACGTTATGATGAAGAGCTTTGCATGCGTTGGGTTACCTCAAACTGAAGAGACCCTCGATCTTTTTCTTAGCAAGAAAAGACCTTTCAAATGGAAAGAATTATGTACTCTAATGGTCGTTCTGTATGTACCATGTACTTTATGTACAATTTTCCTTGATCAGGCACGGGGTAATTGACCGCTGTAATTCATTCGGAAACATTCATACCGTAAAGAGGTCAAAAGAAGCCCAACAGCACCTGTAGAATTGGATAGAACACAACGTACGTCCTTGATAATTTTGCTTGTAGTCCATTATTAGTGACATGATATATGCTTTAAATTCATCTAATAATTGAGAGACAATACATCAAGTCAACACTTTGACATGAAAACAAAAACTCGTTTGATGTAATGGCAACACAAAATCAATATTCGCGTTCCCTTAATTTCTTTCTTAAATTATTTGCTCCAGTAACTGAGTAGATAATTCAACGCACCATCTGCAGTTTGCTAATTCTTGCTTTAGTGCGTAATAGAGAAACCAGTAATTCCTCCCTTCTGCAGAAATCCCCAGGGTAAAGATTTAATTTGGAGATCGAGAGGCCGGGACAACAGGATTAGGGTTCTTTTGGACCTTCGAAATCTGCAGCTTTTTGATGAATATACCACATGATTTTCCTGCTTTGAACATGTTTCACGAATCCTCGTCATTTTGTTTCTTGATTACTTTTTCACCTGGAGAAGATAAACAAGATTCGAACACCAATAATTCATGAGCTGTAAGTACTCTACTCATGAACCCCGAAGCATTCGGGTCCTGACTTCCATCATTGCGCGAATAGGAAGGTGACAATTTTTACTACCAGTTCGAATGGGTAGGGTCCGAGAGCCAAAAAAAACTACCATATGAAAAACCACGAGTCAAGTTGTTACCTTAAGCAGGCACAATCTCCCATCTTCAAGTAATAAGCCTTGCATATGCCCCTTTCTAGTAAAGCTAGTTTACACAGTTTTGCATCAAATTTGAAGCCGTAACAGCCAATTAAATTCGAGTCAAACTTTAAAGTACTAGTTTTAATTTGTAGAATATGCATGGTAATGAACTCAAGGTAGAATCACATTAGGGCAACAAGAACCTGGCTTAGCGATACTTTAATTATTCACTCATATGTTCGTGCTGTCGGTGACAATATTTTCCGGGCTACACCCAACGGGCAACATGATATTAGGGACCACAATTTGGGACTCTTAAAGTTAATCATGCCTTAATTAAAAAGCTGTTGAACCAAATATCCAGGTTCTCTAGCTTATGTTATCTTTGCTAGCTGTTCCTTAAGCTGGAATTTGGTTAATTAATGACTGAAAATAACTAAATAACGAAGTGGTTTATATTATTTATCTGCCTAACCAGCCAGTTAGACGATCTTCTGTATATATATATCTGCCCCCACGAATCTTTTTATCATGATTCGACAGTGTGAACATTGATCTCTGTACGTAATATACCATGCAGATTTTTCCTTTAATATAACACTATGTACAGGAATATGTCCGAATGTCTGTGCATTCAAATTAACAATTACACATGGTACTTTTAATTATTTTAACTGTGTGATAATGTAATCACTATCTTCAGTAGCTACTTGATATTATTTAAGAAAAAAGAGAACGGACTCGAAATACCACAAAATAGACTTATGCGTATCATAATGATATTGATTTCCTGGATGCTTCAAATAATTCAGTCTTTCGGAATATAATATTTTAGCGAGAAAACACATGAAAAATTACTTTATAAAACTCACTTCAAAGTACTTTTAATTATTTTTCTTATTTCATCAAAATTCTTTTGAAGTTTTTTAAAATACCAAGATTTCATAACGAACTTTGTTTATTTTATCTCTTATTTTGGAAATCTATTTATGTGACATTTTCAAGGCGTCAAGGCATTACAACACAGGCCGGCCGGTATTTGTCTCGAGTCGAAACTTATGACGTCGCTCTCATTATATTTCTTATATAACAAACACCATTTACTGTTTATTTCACTGTTTAAAGGGGGTGTTTTGGTCTTTTTTATCTATTTTTAATAGTTTAAGTTTTTACTTTTATTTTTTACCTATTTATTTTTTTCTTTTTACAGTTTTACTTTTTAACAATTTTTACAGTACTATATTTTATTTTTTACTTTACAGTTTTATTTTTTTACTTTGAATTTTATCTTTTTTCTTACAGTTTTTTGTTTTACTTTTTTACTTTTATATTTTTAATTTTTTTACTATAACTTTCTATCCAATTTTTTTACAGTTTTATATTTTACTTTTTTTTATTTTTATGGTTCAATTTTTTACTTTAACTTTTTGCCAAACCTTTTTACAATTTTGTGTTTTACATTTTAACTGTTCTAATTTTACTTTTACTTTTTAATATTCACACATCATTTTCACAGTATTATTTTTTAACAATATAATTTTTATTTTTTACTTAAACTTTACAATAAAAAAAATTTATATAGATTTTGCTTAAATTCTCCGCATTAATTTTTTTTGTTTTAACAAGTTTCATCTTTAACAAAATTTTCTGCCTAAATCATAATCTCATTTATGCATCATTTCAGACTCTTTTTAACGTATATTTTCTATCTAAATCCTAATCTCATTTATGTATCATTTTTGACTTTTTTTTAACATATATTAGCAATACCGCGCCTTTGGCGTGAGCTATTCAATTATAGATTTTATGCCATGACTATTGAGTTTGGGTTCGATTGGTTAAACAATGGTTATGCTTCTGATTTGAATATGATTATTATTTAGGAGATAAATATGATTCATAAGAACTTATGATTCATAGGTTTCCCCCGTCTCTTTCTAAAATCCAGTGTGATTTCTAGACAAATAAAAGCAGAAATTGTCATATTTAAAGTACTTCTGAAGGAAATAAAATGACATGGAGTTTTCTCTTTTACTAAGAGATTGCTCTATGATGATGATCCTGGCGTTGCAGAAAGCTCTAACGAAACTATGTGCGTTCAAGATACTTGCAAAAGACTAATAGTAAGATTACAAAAATCAATTCATCTTCTTAGAGTCCACAAGGTTCAGATTTGGTTTATGAATAGTGACATTAAAATGCAGGGAAGTGCTATATCGGACTTTATCTTATTAGAGGGGGTGCTAAATGGCGTCATCGTTTGATCAGGAAATACAATCTCCATTTCTTTTAGCGTGCATTCACGAAATAGGTGAAAGAGTAAAGGTGATCAGAGAGCTTTTTTTTTATATAGTATGTTTCATATATAACTTAGGTAATTAGATATTTATTTGCAGGATGAATATCAGTGAACTAATTTCATTTGAACCTCAGGAGCTCGACCTCGATTTACATATCCTCATGTCTGGGAAAAAAATTGGAGGTTGGTCTATTATCTTATCCAGGTATTATCTATTTTGTGTGAATTGATCAAACCCAAGTTCTCATATTCCATTTGATGTTGCTGTGTGTTTTTTATATTGCTTTTATAGTTTAGTTTTTGTTTTCATTTTCTATACTTTAATAGGTTAATTATTAATAATTTATCTCTTTCCTGTAGATCAAAGAGCTGTGAGTATGCCTGTATGTGAATGACTTTTTTTCTCTGTGAATTGAATTGAAATGAATTTCATTGCAATTGTTCATTGCTTTCTTCTCGATCAGAGGATCTCTCTTAAAAGGTAAGCTAAACCCAATAACCAGAATTCTTGAATCTATTTATTGGTGAGTCAAATTAACTAATCAAAATTTACCTTTAAGATTTTTTTGAATGTCAAAGAGACTGAAACTGAGTATTAAAGCTTCACAACAACAATGATTGGTAAGCATCTCATCTCTTACACATTACATGACGTTTTGAGCAAAGTTAACTGATATTTTACATTGAAATGCAACTGATATTAAACGTTTTTTTGTTTTTTGTTTTTGTTTTTGTTTTTGCTGTAACAATAGATTATGAAGACATCAAAGTGTTATTTGCGCATTGATTATAAGAAGACTTTGTTTTGACACTTCAGAGGAGACTACTTCATACCATCATTTTTTGGAGGTGAATCACACATGTCATTCATGTTTATATTAGATAACATGTTGAAATTGTGCAAACTTAAAATTTTTCTTTATTTATTTTTTAGTTTGTCACTCATGCATATATTTTATAATGTAAAATATATATTTTTTATACGTTTATGATCGATCTTTGTAATAAGGAACTGCAATTCTTATCTTGCAATTCTTTTCTTTTGTAAGTTGCAAGTACTACTTTGAATATTACTTTGTTTGTAAATTGAGCATTGTCTGTCTCCAAATAATTATGATTTGTACATTACGATCAGCTAATTTCTAAATAAAATTATACATTCAAATTAATATTTTGTTTCAACTATTGATCTTATTTCGACAACAAACCGCACCTCGCCGAGGAGGACAACTCTAGTATATTACAACCAGAATAAAGATGAGTACCATAAGGGAGAGCCAAAGATAATAGTACATTCTTTTTTCTATACCTAATTTAGCTAAATTCTAACAAATTAATACCTCTAATTTTCATCTTCATGCAATATCCAAATACAAATAATCGCAGAAAATCAGTTGTCCAACAACCTAAAATCGTACACCTCCTTAATTTAGAATTTTTGTGAAAAATGAAAGGAATGCGAGCTCAAACCTTTGCCAAATGTCCAAATCATAAATAAAAAAATCATAATTACACTATGTAATTTATGATATGATTTACACTAATAAAAACGACATCGATCGCGATCACTATATTCCTTTACATAATACGCAACTAATTAGCGGTGGTTTCTCCCCAAGAAATAGTTATATATAGAAGTACACATATTATGAAGAGCTTTGTCCTAGTCTTCAGGGTCTGTTAGTCAGTTGAATAAAGTCCTAGTCTTCAGGATTTAGGATTTGTTTTGAATTAGTCTTTGTTTCTGTTAAATGCCTGGTTGCTTGTAGACGATACGCAAGCATGTTTTTAGTTCTTTCTATTAGAGTTTGAGGCTATACAATAGCCAACGTTGATGTTGAATAAGACAAGTTATTTTCATCTAGTTTGAGTATTTGAGTTTGCTGCAATCTGTTCTTATTCCTAACAAACTGGTATTAGAGCCCCCACTGGGCCTGATAAAGAAAAAGAAGAAGCCGCAGCTTAGAGAGAAACAGAGAGAGATGAGTGAGGATAAGGATTTGGCAAAAATCTCTCACTTCGATGGTCATCACTATGATCATTGGAGTGAGTTGATGGAAAATCTACTCAGATCAAAGGGGTTATGGAGTCTGGTGGAGAATGGATTCGAGGAACCAAGACCGAAAACTATGTTGACTGCCTAACAGCAAAAGCAATTGGAGAATGCAAGGACCAAAGATCATAAGGTAAAGCACTATCTCTATCAGGCCATCGACAGGGAGACTTTTGAACAAATTTTGGAAAGACGCACTTCCAAAATTGTTTGGGATTCACTGAAAAGAAAGTTTGGTGAAAACGAGAAGGTTAGAAAGTCTCTCCTATAATCTTTAAGAAGAGACTTTGAGGTGCTGGAGATGAAGGAAAGTGAAACAATTGCAGAGTATTTCGCTAGAGTCATGGTTGTAGCCAACAAAATGAGAAGCAACGGTGAACCTATGCCAGACTCAAAGGTGGTGAAGAAAATTCTATGAACACTGATAGAGAGATTCACATACGTGGTCATCTCTATAGAGGAGTCAAAAGATACGGACACCATTTCGATTGATGAGTTGCAAAGCACACTTGTGGTCCATGAGCAAAAGTTCAAGAAGGTGAATCGAGAGATTGATCAGGTGTTGAAGGTGGAAGATCAAGCAGGTGCAAGAGGCTGAGGCTGAGGAACTTTCAGAGGAAGAGGTCGATGGAGAGGACGACAGTCCTTTAATAGAGCTACTGTGGAATGCTTTAAGTGTCACAATCTGGACACTTTCAGTATGAATGTTCGAAGTGGAATAAGGAGGCTAATTATGCAGAACTTGATGAAGACGATGAACTACTACTGATGTCATATGTGGAGATGCATGAAGCAAAAAGAAGTGATGCTTAGTTCCTAGATTCTGGATGCTCAAACCATATGTGTGGTGATCGAGGTTTATTGTCAGGTTTGAATGTTGATTTTAAGCATTAATTAGTCAAGCTTGGAAATAATACCAGAATGAGTGTTGTTAGAAAGGGAAGTGTAAGACTAGTGTTCAATGGTGCCATATTTGTTGTTGGAGATGTCTATTTTGTACCAGATCTTAGAAACAATCTTTTGAGCATTAGACAGCTTCAGGAAAGGGGTTTAGCGATTCTTATCTGAGATGGAGCTTGCAACATTTATCATCCACAAAGAGGGCACATAGTGCACACTCAAATGAGTGCAAATTGGATGTTTGTACTTCTGAATCAAACTCAAGTATCCTCAAGTTCTCATGCTAAACTTGAAGAATGCCTTTATACAAGTTCTTCAGATCTGACTTACCTATGGCATCAAAGGTATGGTCATTTAAATTATAAGGGCTTGAGAACATTGTTATACAAGAAGATGGTGCATGGTTTACCTCAGTTTGGAGCTTCAGAGGTTACTTGCACAGATTGTTTCAATGGCAAGCAACAAAGAAACGCTACTCCGAAAAAAAGTTTGTGGCGGGCAAGTAAGGTTTTGGAGCTGATTCATGCAGACATATGTGGTCCAATCTCCCCAACATCTAACAGTGGAAAAAGGTACATGCTATGGTTTATTGATGACTTTAGTCGTAAATCATGGGTGTACATTTTGCTGGAGAAGTCAGAAGCACTGAGTTGTTTTAAGAACTTCAAGAAGATGGTTGAAAAGGAAGCTGAAACATCCATCAAGTGTGTAAGGAGCATGGAATCAAGTGGCAGCTCACCACGGCATATACGCCACAGCAAAATGGCATTGCCAAGAGGAAAAATAGAATAGTGATGAATATGGTATGCTCTATGTTGTCTGCTAAGAAAATTCTGAAGACTTTCTGGTCAGAAGCTGTGATGTGGACATTCTATGTGTTGAACCGATGTCCTACCTTAGCTGTGAGAAATGTAACAGCACAAGAAGCATGGAGTGGAGCCAAACCATTTGTTGATCACTTTCGAGTTTGGGGCTGCATTGCACATGTTCACATTCCAGCAGCTAAATGAGGTAAACTGGATGATAGAAGTTTTGCTTGCATTTTGTTGGAGGTTAGTGAAGAGTCAAAAGGTTATAGATTATTTGATCCTAAAACGAAAAGAGTAGTGGTGAGTAAAGATGTAGTTTTTGAAGAAGATAAATAGTGGGATTGGGGTGAAAATTATGAGGAGCAGATTCATACAGAATTAGTATGGGCAGATGATGACTTCAGTGAAGATGAAAATAGTGGTGAGGATGGTGATATGGATAATGATAGTGACGGTCAGGGGATGAAAATTCTCGTGAGGAAGTTGGGGATTTCAATGAAGCTAGTGGAAGTCAAAATAGAGAAGTAGGTCACTCCCAAAATAGTATGGTTGGAAAGAGAGAAAGAAGGCAGCCTTCATAGATGGGGGATTATGTTAGTGGTGAAGGTTACAGTAGTGAGGAAGAAGTGAGTGGTGAAGATTTGAGTGAGGAGGATGATGCAGTCTATATGGCACAAGATGTTCCAGGTGAAGACCCCATTATGTTCGAAGATGCTGTGAGGGAAGAAAAATGGAGAAAAGCCATGGACAACGAAATTCAATCCATCGAAAGAAACAAAACATGGAGCCTGACTGACTTACCAGTTGGAGCTAAAAAGGTTGGTGTCAAATGAATTTTCAAAACAAAGCGTGACGAACATGGTGAAGTAGTCAAGAACAAAGCTCGTCTCGTGGAAAAGGGGTACTCACAAAGACAAGGCATTGACTATTCAGAGGTGTTTGCACCAGTGGCAAGATTAGACATGGTGAGAACAATCATTGCTTTGGCTGCACAAAGGAAGTGAGGATTTTTGAGTTAGATGTCAAATCTGCATTCTTACATGGAGATCTGCATGAGAAGGTTTATGTAGAGCTGCCAAGAGGGTATAAAAAGAAGGGTAAGGAGCATATGGTCTATCAACTGCACAAAGCTTGGTTCAGCTGTATTGAAGCATACTTCATTGGTAAAGGGTTCCAGAGATGTGATAGTGAGCAAACTTTGTTCACCAAAAGAAGCAAAGAAAGCAAGATCATCATAGTAAGTTTATATGTTGATGATTTAATTTTTACTGGTGATGATGCTAACTTGCTGCTAGAGTTTAAAACCTCTATGATGAGAGTGTTTGATATGACTGATATATGGAGCATAAGTTATTTTCTTGGAATAGAAGTGTTACAAAAAGCAGGAGATATCTTTATTTATCAAACAAGATATGCTTTGGAGGTATTAAAGAAGTTTGGTATGCTGGAGCAACAATCTTTATTTATCAAGATTGGGAAGGATAAGTATGGTGTTACGATTAATGAAACTTACTACAAACAACTTGTAGGAAGCTTAATGTACTAACTTCTACACGGCCAGATTTGATGTTTGTTACAAGTCTCTTGAGTAGGTATATGGCTAGACCTACTGAACTCCACTTTCAAGCTGCAAAAAGAGTTCTCAGGTATCTAAATGGCACAGTGGACTATGGCATCTACTATAAGAGTGATGGTGGTGACAAGCTAATGGCATTTACTGATAGTGATTACACTGGAGACATGGAGGATAGTAAGAGTACTAGTGGATATGTTTTTCTGTTTAGTTCAGGAACCATCTCTTGGAGCTCAAAGAAACAGCCAATAGTGACTTTGTCTACAACTAAGGTAGAGTTTGTTGCTGCAGCTAAGTGTGCATGCCAAGCAATTTGGTTAAAGAGGATATTGAAGGAACTTGGGCATGAAGAGGAGAATTGCACCTGCATCAAATGTGATAACACTTCCACCATCAAACTTTCAAAGAATCTAGTATTGCATGGACGTAGCAAGCATATACGTGTAAGGTACCATTTTCTTAGAGATCTCACAAAAGAAGGTTCAATTTCTTTAGTTCATTATGGAAGTTCTGAACAGGCAGCTGATTTAATGACTAAGCCCCTGAAGTCTGATACATTCATTAAGCTTCAAGGCATGCTGGGAATGTGTGATGTTGGTGAAGTAAGCTAAATTGTTTCACTGAATTTAGCTTAAGGGAGGGATTGAAGAGCTTTGTCCTAGTCTTCTGGGTCTATTAGTCAGTTGAATAAAGTCTTAGTCCTCAGGATTTAGGGTTTGTTTTGAATTAGTCTTTGTTTCTGTTAAATGTGTGGCTTCTTGTAGCCGATAGACAAGCATGTTTGTAGTTTTTTCTGTTACAGTTTAAGGCTATATAATAGCCAATGTTGATGTTGAATAAGATAAGTTGTTTTCATCCAGTTTGAGTATTTGAGTTTACTGCAATCTGTTCTTATTCCTAACATATTATGCTTATGATTCAACAAGATTGTGTGACGAAGTGGATTAGCTCAAGTGATCATGGTTAGAACACCATTGATCAAATCGATCACTCCAATAGGGTAGGAGTCAAATCATATTAAAAGAAAGAAAGAAAAAAGGGAAAAAATTGAGTTCCATATATATTATTACTATTTCACTAAGGAGATTTTTTCTTTGTTTCTATATATGAGTAAAGGAAAATTACAAAAAATCTCCCCTATAGCAACCACTACAAGAAATTCGCAGTTAGATGACGAAACTTCAAATGTTTCTTCGCCTAAGTAAATGTTAGACGATGAAAAAATTATTCATCACCTAAGAAAACTTTTTGTCGTCTAGATTGGACTTAGGCGATGAAACAAAATTTCATCATCTAAAAAATACTTAGGCGATGAAATATACATTCGCCGCCAGTTTCGTTGCCTAAGCAATAAAGGTGACAAAAATTTGTTTCGTCGTCTAAGTACAACATCTAAGACAATGCAACTATAATTCGTCGTCTAAGTACGATATCTCCGACGACAAAAAAATGTTTTTATTTTCTAAAAGTAAAACTTAGAAGAAAAATTATATTTTCGTCATCTTAGATGATGAATTAGACGACGAAACACTATCTTTGCCGCCTAAGTTATGACTTAGACGACGAAGTGTTTGTCTTCGTCTAAGTTTTTACTTAGACTACGAAATATATTTCGTCATCTAAATGAAACTCAATTATTTAGATCAAATTCCATTTTCAGATAGCCCATGTCCTCTCTCTCTCATCTGTCAACACCACCTCATCTCTTTAAACCTCTCAACGCCACCTCCTGCCACAATTTCGATTTATATATGATTTTTCCACTTCTAGAGTTCTAGTTTACTCGCCTATCTCTTTATCAATGAAGTTATTAACTCGTTTCTCTCGATTAATTTTTTTTTAATTTAATTACGTACGTAATAACGTACGGTGATCAAGTTATTACGGTGAAATAGTCTGGCGAATCATTCTGGTGACCTTGTTTGCATATATATAACATTAGTTGTTAAATAAATTGCATGCATATGTTGATTAATTATATATATATGATTAAATGTTTGATTAATTAGTTGATAATTATATATTAATATGTGGATTTAAATATACAAATGTATATTATTATGTTATATAATTTAATTATCTTTGATGAATATTAATTAATGTAAGGTCAGAATGATAAAATGATTCCTTCCGTAATTAGACGAAATATTGTTGGAATGACAATTTTTTGCTAACTAATTATGACTTATTTGATAAAATTTATGTTTTGCTTAACTTATTAGAACTATGGACAAGAGTCAGATACATTTAAAAAATAGAAGTGATGAGAGGTATATGGACGGAATCAATCAGTTTATGATATTTACGATGCAACATGGTCAAGGAAAGAAGCGTTACAGGTGTCTGTGCAAAAAGTTTCATAATAATAAGTATGTGGAGATTAATGTTATGTCTTAACACTTATATGACCATGGTATGATGTGGAGTTACATTATATGGAGTGAGAACGGTGAAATAGTAGACTATACCTCAGAACCAAACTCTAGCTCAAGGTATAGTTACCAGGGTGCCTGATCCAACGGTATTGGCGCCCCTTCTTGAAACCACGCTACGGATTTGGTGCATGATGCATTTTTGGCATTCAATCTTGTTAGACACCAACACGAAGAGAGAGATTATGATACTCTTCATTATGACACAGTCCCTGCAGCCTTGTCGGACACTGACACTATTGAGATGGATAAGTACAACATCATGCTACTTCAAACCTAGACCCTGGTGTACGATGGATTGGATGTGCACATAATTTCTTGCATGCCATAATGACTGAAATGAAGTACAAAGTAAAGCACAAAATCTTTAATGATGGTTTTAACGAAATCTAGAAACACATATGTGATTTTCTTTCTGACCATCACAAGCTTCTTGATTCCCATTACAAGGTAAAAGAGATCTTGAGCAAACTTGGCCTAAAGTACAAGAAGATTGACCCGTGCAAAAACGATTATATGCCGTTTTACAAGGAGTACGTATGCAGACTTAGAGTACTGTCTTGTATGCAACAAGTCCAGATGGTATAACCTTAATAAAAGAAGTTCGAAAAAGAAGATTCCTGTGAAGGTGCTTTGCTATTTTTGGTTGATTTCCAGACTGCAGCATTTGTACATGTCTCTATACACAACAGAGGTGATGAGATGGTATGCGAAACAGAGACTAAATGATGATGTGCTCAGAAATGTAGCAGATGGGGAGACTTTTAACTGATTCGCTATAACGAAAACTTACCCATACTTGATTACTGAAAAGGAGATTGAGGACCTAGAGAATAATACCTCTAAAGAGGAGCTGGAGGATGAAAACGACGTCGTATACAATGATGATGATGGTGATTATGATAAAGAGGATCAGTCGTCAATTGAAAGTGAGGAGGAAGATGTCAATGAAGACTATGATGATGAAAATCATTGATATATATATATAATTATATGTAATACTTAATTATAATTCATTAATAGATCGATCGAATTCAAACTTAATTAGTTAATTTTTTGTGTACGCGTACGAATTTGATGATCGAATTACAAGGCACTAATAAAAAGAGGTTCATTTAGAGTATTTGTAATACTTTTTATGTCTTACAAATATTCGTATATTAACGTCTCCGTTTCATTGAAATTTTAGTTTTTTCATTGACTACCCTGATCAAACCCTTAACAAACTTCGTATTGACTTAAAAAAAATCTACTTAGATATTATGATGTGATGAATATATCTAACAGTTATTTTTTTCAAATTCAATTTCGTTAATATTGATGTGGAGTGAATACAGAAATACGAACACTTAAGTTATCAACATTAATAGATGTACGACAAGTATTAACTCGTTAATCTACTTTTTATGTCAAAGAAGCTTCCGTTTTGAGTCATCTGGAACAACACTTAATGGGACAATACAATCCCAAATCTCTTTCTATCTCACACTATTATGGGTATTGCTTATTGAACACTCAGAATATATAACAAGGAATTCTCTCTCCCTCCCTCTCTCTCTCTCTCTCTCTCTCTCTCTCGTCGCATCAGACCGACGCCAGACTCACTGTCACCTCCTCTTCTCATGTCTTCAATATAGACCACTGCCTCTTCTCATCTCTGCAATGAAGACCGCCGCCTCTAGTCGTCATCCTCTCTTCCTCCGATGCCACAACCTCCTCACCACGCCGCTAATCCTTTCACAGCAGCCTCCTCCGACGCTACACTCACCATCATCGCCGTTAATCCTCCTTGGACAACAAGCTTACAGTACATACGTTTTTTTTAAAGGGGACAATATGTATGTTTTTATTTGGAAGAAGTTTTGATTCTTGGGTATTTGATTCTATTATGTTTCAATGTGGTAGAAGTTTTTATTTGGGATTTTAGATTTTCTCATATGCAATTTGGTAAAATTAGAATTGGTTATATTATAGATTTATTAGTTATGCAATTTGTTTTATGTATATATTGATTCAGAGGTTGAGAGGTTGATACAATTGGTATAGATACTGATGCAATTTGGTTGAGAGTGATATATTGATGCAATTTGGTTTAGGATTATATATTGATCCAGCGAATATATATTGATTCAGAGGTTGACGCATATACATGTAATGTGTACAGTAATTAGGATTGGTATAGGTACCATGTGTGTTTTCACTACCAGAACAAACACTATAGTCGACTAATTTTTAAAAAATAGGCTGACGACACATTTTTTAATCGGCTATACAATACTTTAGCCGACGAAGAAAAGTATCATCAGCTAAAGTATTTACGCCGTCGAGAAAAAAAAGGGTCGCCGGTTTTTTCTGGAAAAAATCATCGGCTATAGTATACCCGACGAAATAATATGTAAAAATCATCAGCAATACTATAGCCGACGATATTATCACTACAAGAAAATCGCACTTAGACGACGGAGAGTTTCCGTCGTCTAAGTGCGTTTTTCCGTCGTCTAAGTACTTAGACGACAGAACCTCCGTCGTCGAAGTTCCGTGCTCCAAGTGCTGTCGTCCAAGCACTTAGACGACGGAGAATGTATTCTCCGTCGTCCAAGTTCACTTGGACCGCGGACATTCTCCGTGGCCCAGGTAAGCACCTGGACGACGGAGATTAAATTCTCTGTCGTCCAGGTGCTTACCTGGGCCATGGAGAACTTAATCTCCATCGTCCAAGTGCTTACCTGGGTCACGGAGAAGGTGACAAACTCCGTGGCCCAGGTATGCACTCTCCGTCGTCCAAGTGCTTATTTAATTTTAAAAAAAATTTATATTGTAATTAATTATTAATAATCGAAAAACCCATAAAAATTAAAATATTGTTCGGAATGCGGAAAGAAACGAGATAATAAACTACTAGCTAGCTAATACACTGGAGGAGCAGATGCGCCGCCGAGTCCTCCGCCTCCAGCCGGGTCGTCGTCGTCGGGGTGTGGGTTCGGAGGAGGTTGACATTCTCCTCGAGATTGTTGCATGAGGGCGATGAGTTGGGTTATTTGTGCTTGTTGCTCATCAAGTCTTTGACGCATGGATTGATTCTCCTCTCGTGCCAGTCGAGCCTCTTGAATGGCTGCTTCGACGGCCGCAGCCTGAGTCCTTCTCCGCCGCCCCGAACCTCCCGTAGATGATGAGTCGGAGGTCGTTGACAAATCTCGAAGCACCTTATGTCCGAAGTTCCTAACCTCCTTGCCAGCTCTACGACCATAGACCTCATCCGCGATTGCAATTTGGCTCTCCATGGATAGAGGAGGCAGGTCTTCCGGCGGCAAATCTGGGAACGCAAGCTGAGTGTTAGCCAATTCTTCCTGCGCACGCTCTATCACCCTTGCCTACAAAATAATAATTAAAAAATTATAATGAAATAATATTTAAATAATAATTACTACAATTAAAAGCACATATATATATATATCACTTATGCCGTATTGACTCGCTTCATTATCGAGCCCAGGCGTCACGTACGCGCTTATGCTTGCATCGAGATAAGGGTGTTTGGAGCCCTTATCCCTGTGCTCCTTGGCTATTTGAATGAGTTGCTTGGCGCCGGAAGTATGGTGTTTGTCCTTCTTCCCCCGGTTGGCTTTGTTGACTTCGGAGAATTTCTGTTAGACAACATAATTAAATCATTAAAAAATTAATAAGTAACTAAAATTTAAATAATTCAATTATCTTAATTGAAATAAAAAAAGTAAACACCATAAATTCGTCATCCCGAAAGTGGTTACACAACCACTGCCACTCATCTTCTCTATCCCCACACAGCTCTACGGGGGCAGGCACGGGACCGATATTTTCGAAGTACTGATGGAGCCTGTACTTCCAATCTTTGTAGATGGAGTTGGCGGTTTGGTTGATATGCCTCAACATCGCCGGTGTCGGATCCACCGCAAATTGTTCCTATCAGAAATAAATAGAAAATTATAATCGTATATATTATGAAATTATAACTAATATTAACAATATTATATAATAACTAAAATTGTACGTATTACGTACCGAAAGTTCTTTAAAGACTTTCGCCTTCTCATCATCCGGCACCTCCTTCCAAGTAGGGGCAGTGAGACGAACCCGGCTACGAACGATTGACCCTATGCTATGCGCCGAGAGACTTGCTAGCTGAGCTGTGGAAGGGCCACTGGTGAATTCGTCGTAGGGCAAGTCGATCTTTTTCCCGGTCGCCTTGCAAATTTTTCCGCTTTGCCCCCTTTAACGAGACCACGAGTCCTTTTCGGTTCCGGGACCGTGGGGGCCCTCCTTTGCGTACGCCGGGCGCTGTACATGATAGATTCAGCGGTCGAGGACGCCTGAGTACTTGCCGTTGAACCGGTACCGGGCATCGGAGTTGAAAAGGGGTCGACGTCATCACCGCTGGAGATAAATGGGGCAGCGGGAATTTCCTCAGAAGGCGCTGCCTCCGGACCAGATGAAGGGTCCGGATTGAGGGCGTCGTTACCCTCCTGTTAAACCCAACCGACTTGGTCCGCCAAGCGGCGGAGCATGGCATCTTCTGCCTCCTGTTGGGCTTTTTTCTTGCCGGATGGAGCCATTTAAACCTAGGAGTACGTTGTTAAAATACTTACTTACCATAATAATTACAACTAAAAAATTTACGCTAATTAAGTACGGTTAAGATTTAAATAGAGTACACTAGCTTGGCTTTTTCGGTCGTTCAATGGACGTGCGACCCGCGCGATAAAGTGTAAATTTTCAATTAATCAGCATTGGTTCAATCGAAAAACATGGCCAGTTAGGGATAGAGATAACGCGAGAGGCAGGACTAATTTCGACAAAACACCCCGAGGCTAACCAAATGAATGGTATATACTCTATTGGTGTCGTCTTTCTTAGATCCAAAACCTGTCACCAGTCATAACCCGTTTCTAAACACCATGTCCGACATTCGGCTAATTTTTCAAAAATTTACACTCCCTCAAGTCCTTTGCAAACTCCGCCCTCAACCTCGTGTCCATAACTTCACTTAGGTTATGGTGTGCGGTGATGAAATCCACACATCACGTGGGGTTAAGGAGATAAGCTAGGAAAAGAGGCGCCATCTATTCCAAAGAGTGCGACTTAATAAACCAAGCTTATGTACTAAATTTAAATCAAAGACGTATTACGATGCAATTTACTAGAAAATTCACGTAATTATCAATTAATTAAAACAATAAATAATAACAATAATGAATTATTATTTATCATGCATGCATTTAATAATAATTATTCATTTACCAATATAATTAATTATTATTAACAATAATTATTATTACTATTATTTAATTACAATAATTATTATTTACCAAATAACTATTATAATAACTAAATAATTAAATGATAACAACTAAATGATTATTATAATAATTATAATAACTAAATGATTACTAAATATTAATAAAACTAATTATTTAATTATATTTAGAAATTAATGAATTAAATAAAAATAATGTTAATAAGGTAAAAAATAGAAATTTACCTCGCGGGAATAATCGGGAATATCGCCGGAGTTGAGTCGTCGGAGAGGAGGAACCACGCCGGAAATTTAGTCGTCGGAGCGTCGCCGGAGGAGGAAAATCGTCGGAGGAGAGGAGAGGAGAGGACGAGAAGAGAGGAGATGGAATGAGAAAAGGGGGGGTGCTGTTCTATATATAGGCGTTCACTTAGACGACGGAGCCCTAGTTTCCGTCGTCTAAGTGCACTTGGACAACGGAAACGGGCTTTTCCGTCGTCTAAGTGAAGCGTTAAATTTTTTCGAAGTGGCGCGTAATTAATGGGCGGGACGTTTCACCCGCCATAAATTTGAACTTAGACGACGGAGAATTGATTCTCCGTCGTCTAAGTGAAATTTCAAGCGGTGCCGAAAATTCAGGCGGCACATTGAACCGCCATAATATTTGAACTTGGACGACGGAGATGGTCATTCTCCGTCGTCTAAGTGTCACCTGGATGACGGAGAATCACCATCTCCGTCGTCCAAGTGAAATTTACATGAAAAAAAAAAATTAAAATTAAAATGAACCGCCATGGTAATTTGAACCTGGATGACGGAGAATGACCATCTCCGTCGTCCAGGTTCAAATTACGTAAAAAAAAATTTAAAAATTAATTCGCTAGGAATTTAGCGATCTGTCATTCGAGTGAAATAGTCGTACAATATCGATGAACGCATCGTATATATGAACAGTTAAATTTGAACCAACGAATAATTTTACGTCCTGAAAGTTGTTAAGTATCGACTAATCTTTACGACTTAAGTGTTCATGAGTATAGGCTCATTTGCAGCAGAGTATTAACGAAATTGAATTTGGACAAAACAACCGTTGGATATGTTTGTCGTAACATAATATATAATTACAATAAAGGACCAGAAAATAATAAATTCGGGAAGGGTTTCATCGGCACAGTCAACCGCAAAACCGAGAATTTCACAAACCGGAAACGTGGATACAAGACAATTTGCAACTCCGATTTTCGAACCGTCGAAGCTCACACACCAAGAATTGTTTACTCTAAAGTCTTGACGAAAAGAATATGCATTGGAAGAAGGTCTAGATGGTCGTTGTCTTAGAAAAAATTACGAAATCTGCACCTGGACGACGGAGAAGCTCATCTCCGTCGTCCAGGTGAAGAGACCCTGAATTCAGGGGTTAGGGGCCTTACTGTTTAGGGCATAGGGTCTCTGCACCTGGACGACGGAGATGAGCCTCTCTGTCGTCCAGGTACTAACCTGGACGATGGAGATGAGCCTCTCTGTCGTCCAGGTACTAACCTGGACGACGGAGAAGCTCATCTCCGTCGTCCAGGTGCAGAGACCCTGAATTCAGGGGTTAGGGGGCCTTAGGGTTTAGGGTTTAGGGTTTTGCACTTGGACGACGCAAATTTTCTTCTCCGTCGTCCTAGTGACTACCTGGACGACGGAGAATGACCATCTCCGTCGTCCAAGTGTACAAACCCTGAATTCAGGGGTTAGGGCCTTAGGGTTTAGGGTTTAGGTCGTCCCCGGTCATTTGTGTGTCTGTTCAATTATTTTGATTCAAGAATATAATTAAAAAAATGATCGATCGATCCGATTTGCTAGATTTAGGGTCGAGGATTTAGGGAGATAGCCAAAATACCCAAAAGGCGACAGTCTGCAATTAATTTCTCCGTTGTCCAGGATATATAATTCGGATTAATTAATTAATTTAATTTAGTTTACGTACGTCGGTCGATCCGATCTGATCGAGCATGGACGCGTGTAATTAATTAATTAAGTACAAAAAGTCGAAGATATACGTACATATATACATTCTCCTCCTTATAATATTTATATTAATTATTGATCGATGATGCATCGATCATATATTACAATAATTACATAAATTAATTACCAATTAATTTTTCTCGTCTTAGTTAAGTACTCATCATCATAATCCTCATCATCCTCGTCCCCGGTATCCGATTGCTCATCCTCCTCATCATACTCAACATCGTCCGACGAATAACCTGAGTCCTTGTCCTCGTCCGCGTCCTCATCCTGCTCGTCTTCTTCATCTTCTTCATTAATGGCATCGATAATCTCATCTTCAGTTAGATCTGTACAACCATCAGGCATGGGTAACTGTTCACCATCTTGAACTAGGTCCATTATATCGGAGCGGATGAAATAAATATTAGGCTCTTGATAGGCAGGAATGTCTCTTTCTGGTTCAGCAGCATCTTCAGTCGTCGCCGGTGTCCCTTCAATTGTCTCTGTATTCCATATTCCTCGATGAGAGATATGGTTCACTATTTTCCACCCTTCACCGGCTTTCGGATCGTCGAGATAGAACACCTGCCGAACTAAGGTGGCGAGAGCAAAAGGCTCATCCTCATACTAGCTTGAGTTTGTATCGACTGATAATAGTCCCAGGTCTTCCTTTGTACGCTTGAACCATCAGCACTTGAATAGGAAAACGTTGACATCATTCCCGTAACATAGTTGAACCACATATACAATAGCCCCGTAATATAGATCATTGTCTTTCCCAACCCTTATATTTAATTTGTGTTCTTCTTCCTTCATCTCGGGCCAATGAATGGAACTTTACACCGTTCACAAAACATCCGGAATAAATATATTGTTTAATCGGCTTCCCTACTAGCAAGTGCTTTGGCCATGACCACCACCCCCCGTGGTTTTCAGATTTTTGCAGATCAATCATCTGCGAAAAAGGGCAAATTAATATAAGGGTTTACTTTCTACAAACATGAACGATATGTATATAAATTACTAATTAAATACCGAGATGTACGTACGTACCCATTGGAAAAAATAATCGGGAAACTTCTTCTTAACCATTTTCTCAATCCACACCGAACTCTTGTTTTGATTTAACGCCTGAAGCCTCTCCCTGTATGACATCATGTACGGCTCAACTTCGTCACAGTCTCGCAACACTACCCAATGTGCCTCAATAAGTTCTTCCCGTGTTAACGATTCCTTTAATACTCTTGTAAACGGTCGGACGACATTGGTGACGACAGAAAGATTGATGCGGGCACTGCGATCGGAGGCAGTGGGAGGTGGTGGATCTTTGAGGTACCTTTTGCAGTAAGTAACACACTCATGCATTAGGTATGTCTCTGCTAGGGAGTCATCCGAGGCCGACCTATTTTTGACGAATGACTTATACTGTCTAAACTGTCTACAAAATCAAACGTACAATAAGAATAAGTACATATAGCTAGCTAGTAATCTCCAGTGGAACAAATTATGAATCGAAAAACCTGTATAATTAATTAGTTATACGTACCTTTCTTGAGGATACATCCAAGTGTACTGGACCGGACTAGAAATGAGCACCTGCTCGGGCAGGTGGATCATTAGGTGAATCATTATGTCAAAGAAAGCAGGGGGAAAAATCCTCTCTAGTTTGCAAATGATGTGCACAATTTGTTGTTGCAATTCTACCACATCTGACTTCTTTAATTCTCTGGCGCATAACCTCTGCCACCATCTGCACAATGCCACTATTGGTTCTACGACGTCACGAGGCAAGTATGGTCGAATTACCACTGGAATCAGACGTTGCAGCAAAACGTGATAGTCGTGTGTCTTTAGACCAACAAACTTGTGTTGCACCTCGTCCACTGCTCCAGTTATAGTAGCTGCATACGTAGCCGGATAATGAACGCCCTTAAACCAGTGAAATACAGAACGTCTAAGTGTCAGCTTCACTGTGTAAGGTGCAGCTGGCATCTTGTTGTACACTTCTTTCCTATCCCTCCTCAACCACAAGGAACGACGTAGATTCATTGATTCCAAATCTTTGCGCGCTTTGGGAGTATCTTTCGTCTTGAACTTAATATCGAGAATTGTTCCCACCACGCTGTCGCACACATTCTTTTCTATGTGCATCGCGTCCAAGTTGTTCCTCAGCTTCAACTTCGACCAGTAAGGGAGTTCAAAGAATATACTCTTATGATCCCAATAGCTCAGATCATGTGGAGGAATTGGATTGCATTTCTTTACATCCGCGTCATTGGTCAACACACCAAAGTCGAAATAGCTCAACCTCTCTAAAGTCTCTTCGCCCGACCAACTACGGGGTTTAGGATTGTTCTCTACCGTCCCGTCGAAATGAGCTTCATCCTGTCGCCATGGGTGGTCGTGAGGAAGCCATCTACGGTGACCCAAGTAACACACCTTCCCCGCGTGCCAACTAGAGTTCACGTCATCCAAACATATAGGACATCCATTATATCCTTTTGTCCTACAGGCTGCCAACATCCCATACGCTGGAAAATCGATGATCGTCCACATTACGGCAGCCCTCATCGTGAACATCGTGTTAGTGAATTTGTCATAAGTTGGGACTCCATTTTCCCACAACAGTTTCAGCTCGTCGATCAATGGTCTGAGGTAGACATCTAAGCACTTCCCTGGAGATTTAGGACCTGGAATTAGTACGGTAAGGAAATTAAATTCCTTGTTCATGCACATCCACGGAGGCAAGTTGTACGGCATCAGAATAACTTGCCAAGTGCTGACGACGGAGCTATTACTTCCCCAAGGATTGAATCCGTCTATAGATAGGCCGAGTCTAACATTTCTAACCTCTGCAGCAAAGTCTCCAAATTCTCTGTCGAAATGTTTGAAACCCTCCCCATCCGCGGCGTGTCGCAGGACATCGTCATCTATTCGCTTTTCTGCGTACCATCGCATCGCCTCTGCTGTGTGTAGAGACATGTACAGGCGCTGCAATCTGGGAATCAAGGGAAAATATCGAACAACTTTCACAGGAATTCTGTTTTTCGAACTCTTCCTATTCACCTGGAATCTGCACTGGCCACATACGGGACAATAGTCCAAATCTTTATACTCTTTGTAAAATAGCACACAATCATTCGGACATGCGTCAATTATCCTGTACTTTAGGCCGAGGCTGCTCAAGATATTTCTAACCTTATAATGAGATTTAGGAAGATTGTGATCATCAGGAAGCAACTTACATATTTGCTCCTGAATTTCGTCAAAAGCACTCACTGACATTTTGTGCTTCACTTTCATCTTCATTTGCTCCATCACATATTGCAACACATTCTCTCGACATCCAGGAAACACCGGGGTCTGCGCTTCAAGTAGCATCCTGTTTTACTTATCCATCTCACTGGTGTCAGTGGACAAGCTAGCAGCGGGGAATGTGTCATCATGCTCATTAGTGGTACTGTAACCTCCGTCTTGGTGTTGGTGTCCACCATGACTACATCCCGGAAATGCATCATGGACCAAATCTGCAGTTGGGTTGCAAGCTGAGGGGTCCAGCACCACTGCTGCTGGATGAGGCACCATGGTAACTGTACCCTGAGCTGAAGTCTGCTGCGCTGAACTCTACTGCTTCACCATGCTCGCTCAATGTAGTGTAACTCCACATCATACCATTTTCGTACAGGTGTTGCACCATAATATTAACCTTCACATACTGTCAATTAAGACATTTCTGGCACGGACACCTGAAACGCTTCTTTCCCTGACCATATTCTATCGCAAAATTCACAAATTCGCTAATTCCATCCATATACCGGACATCACATCTATTCTTCAACTTCATCCAACTCTTGTCCATACTGCTACAAAATATTATAATTAATTAATTATTACATATATATATATATATTAGTCCATTAATTTACGCTTAATTATACGTACTCGATCTACATCGATCCATCAATTACGTACGTAATTTAATCTGTATATATAGGCTAGTGACATTTCATGTATGTACGTTTTCACTAAATATATATTAAGCAAATTTTAACTGCGTACGGACCTGCTGGCCTTCTCGATATCAGTTAATTAAGCTAGCTAGCTAGTCAGCGGAGATTCTGATCCTGATCCTTCTCCTTCTCCTTCTCCTTCTCCCTTCTCCTTCTTCTTCAATCTTTAAAATTTCCCGCAGGACAGAGGATGGAATTGAATGAAGAGAGTTTGTCATCGGGCTTATATAATGCTTCACTTAGATGACGGAGGTGTCGGTACGTCGTCTAAGTGGAAGTTACTCGGACCACGGTGTGTCGGTCCGTTGTCCAGGTGATCACCTGGACGACGGAGAAGTCTCCGTCGTCTAAGTGTCACTTGGACCACGGAACAATTACGTTTCCGTGGTCTAAGTGATGTTTTCTTGTAGTGTATACATCGTCGACTATAGTCATCGGGTTTATATTCTCAGACCGCCGCTCCCCTCTCTCAAAAACCTTCAAAAAAATTCTCTCTCTCTCATACCTCCGCCTCTCCCTCCGCCGACGCTGCCTCGCACCTCTCATACCTCTGCCTGGCCCTCTCCGCCGCCGCCGCAACCCTCTCCACTAAAAAAACTCTAATTAATATTTCAGCTGTGAATTTGTGAAATCTAATTGTAATTTTTTTTGGTGAAATTATATATGGTTTGGTGAAGTGATTATGGTTTGGTGAAGGATCTGGATGGTTAAGTGATTATGGATGGTGAAGTGATTATATGGATGGTTATGGAATTGTAGATCTGAATTTCTGGGAATAAAAATCAAGATCTGTAATTTTTTTATTTTTAGATCTAGAACTTTAGCCGACGAGTTGATTTATTTTCGGTTAAAGTCCATACTTTAAATGACGACAATACTTACCTCGTCGGCTATAGGTATAGACGATGACCTTCTACCGACAATGCTATAGCCGACGAAGGTTCATCGGCTATAACTATACCCGACGACATTTTGTCACAGGCCGACGAAATTTCTTTGTCAGCTATAGTAGTTCTTCTAGTATTTTCTGGACTGTAGTTAGGTTCATGTTGTTGTAAATGTTCTTCTAGTATTTTCTGGACTGTAGTTCTTCTAGTAGTTTCTGGACTGAAGTTGTTGATGCCTAGGAGCATATAGAATAAATGTTGTTTTTTTTCGATGTGGTAGTGCTTAAGATGCCTGACGAGAGGATAAGGCACACAGAACAGGACCAGAAGGCCTCATTGGAATTGACATTCGAACAGATGGGTTCGGGTCAACGATCAC
The DNA here is from genome assembly GCA_946800695.1 of Geum urbanum. Lineage (NCBI taxonomy): Eukaryota > Viridiplantae > Streptophyta > Magnoliopsida > Rosales > Rosaceae > Geum > Geum urbanum. Next base: position 67,133,180 of record OX326998.1, on the reverse strand, counting down.
AGGAAACCATTACGACTCCCATGGCTCCTTCCAAGTCAGTAACCATTCCAAATGCTCCTAATCTCCAGTCGACAGACATTAAGCTAGCGAATCCGGATCCGGACGCCGGTGCATCCTCGCAAAATCCTTAGTCTTTTAGAAATTATGGTTGCAATAGCGTCTGACACAAAACAACCAGTAGGGACCCCTAAGCCCCAGCCCCCAAATGCACTTGAGGAATTATGAATGGAAGAAAAGTCAAGAAGTAATGCAAGATAACGGGAAACCAGATCGGCCTGCAGTATGATAATTTCACCAAAGGCCCTCCGTCGAAGGAGCTCTCCAGTTTGACCGCGTCTCAAATCGGGAAAATTGTATAGAGTTATTGTAGAGGGTAACATATGTATAATGCCCCATACTTGGGACGATCTGGACGATGCTGAAAGGCTTAGAGTTGTCCGTGAACTCTCAGTAATATGGTCTATTTAATTTTATTTTATTTCATAAATAATTATAAAATATAGAGTTTAGGGATTTAATTTAATTTAATTTTTTCTTAGGTACACTTTCACTTGGAGCAAAGTACGGAGATGTTAGAAGTTGTACAAAAGACAACCCTAGATACTTACAAGAGATGGAAGCACAACCTGCACAACCACTATGAGTTACACAGAGCTTGTAATGTCCCAAAGGAGTTCAATGAAAGGAAATACGGGTGAGATTGGTTGGTCGAGCACTTTGAGTTCGACTAGTATAAAGTTCATCTTTCTTTGCTTTAGTGTAATTAATCATATAATGAAAGGACCCAACCCCGATTTAGCTCCCTAAACCAGAATCAAACCCTTTCGAAAACACGGGGGAACCAACAAAAACCATAGAAATTTCGGCAGAGTTTCGTTACTAACGTGGAATTACCATTACCTGTACGCGGAAAATACACTTCATCCTATGCCACAAAAATCAAACCGTGGGCACCAATCCCATCCGGATTTCTCAATATATCAACAGTAAAGTAAAACAATAAATATATCCGTACTTTACTGAAATCCGGAGTAAAATCGTATAAACATATACAACAGAATACTCAGAGCGACCTCTAATGTATAATCATATAAGTATACCACAGTAGGTAGAACAATAAACCTACTGGAAGAAGCAAGGTAACTCTAGCACTATGCCTCCGACCACGACGTGCGGCACCAGAGTCCGAACTGCAAACTGGGCACGGAAACTGAAAAGCCCAGGGGAAAGACATGAAAACTGTTAGAGTGAGTGGACGAAAATAAATGTCTTTCACCACGTAATATATATGTTATAAAAACATATGCGAGTCCAGGTAAATAAAAATAACAAAGTACATGAGGTAAACTCATACTCCTCCAGCGTACTGAGCATGCAAGTAAAAATCCCACGGGGTCACTCATGAACACATCCGTGCTAGTATAGTCAGAATCACGGAGTCCCAGACTTCCACGCAATTCTAGCCAGAAAGGCCTCAGGTCAGAGGTCTGCCTCCCCCCGGTAAAAGCCTCGGGTCAGGAGTCACATCCTCCCCCGGTACACATCCTCGGGGATCAGCCGAGATGCGAGTGTATCGATACAACAACATATATAACGACTGTACTCTGTGTAAACCAAATCATAAATAGTTCGATGCAAATGCAATAAACAGCATATAAATGCATATACGTAATGTATAATGATATAAGCCTAATCATCTAACACATGCTCGTATAAATCATAATCTCGTATGCATGCTCAAGTTCGAAAATCGTATAAAAAGACTCGCAATCATTCCGTGAAAAGAAATTATCCACTCACAGACTAGCGTAACGCAGTTCGCGTTAACCCGTGATCCGGCGGAAAATCCCTCGCCATATGAACGATCACGAACCCCTGAATAATCACAAAGTCCATTACTCAAAATCATAACTCGACAATTCAAATCAAATCACGAGAAACCACCGTTCTCGGAAACACGTAATTCAATGTCGACGAATCGTCGAAAATCTGATATTCACACCTTAATACCTCGCTATAATTTCGGACGCTCAAATCAAGAAACGAACCTCCCCACTGCGATCGCGCCGCGATTTCGAGTGAAATGACATGCAACTTGTCGAAAACCCCAAAAAGTCAAAGTTGACCGTTGACCGCCGCCGCCGGAGGCGCCACCACCAACAGTGAAATTTCTCAGCGGAGCAACCCCTATTCCATGCAAAATCACCCACTGAGCAACTTCCATAACTGCACCGAAGTCCAAATCTCACTCTAACTATGTCAATTTCATGAAAAACCGAATGTTCACACAAATTTCAATTCCAAAATTCTCCATGTATAAGGTGAATTAGATCACCAAACTTACATGGTAGCTTCATGGTGATGAGGGCTACAAAACCCAGTCCTTTTTGAAGCTCAATTTGGCCAGAATCGGAAACCACCATTAACCCCAAAAATCTTGAACTTTGGCCGGATAATTCTCCCTCCACCGTCCACCTCGCCGTGAACGGTGGCCGGCACCACCACGAGGAAGCCTAGCCAAGTCGAATGGGGTATGGGTCGAGATCGGAGGTGGCCGGACGGCGAACCACCGCCGGCAACCGTCGCCACCGTCGCGCACCATTCTCTCTCCCCGCGTTGACCAAGTTGACCGGTCAAGATAATAAATGAAATGTTGACTTGCCAAAACAGGAAACTTCACTATTTATAGCTTTCCCAAAATGGAAACCACATAATTCACTTTTCGGCAAACTTCAAATACCCGTAACTTTCTCGTCGTAATTCCGATTCCGATAATTCTCGCGGCAATAAACTCGACTCGACATGTTCTTCAATTATCACCCAAAGTCAAACACATCGACCAATCGGATAAAAAGTCAACTGTTCAAACCAACACATATTTAAACCGACTAAATAATCAACAATCGGAAATATTCACAAATTAATCCTCGTAACTCGGAATAATGCTCCGGAAGTTCCCACAAGCTCGAAATTAAATGCTCAACAACTTCCGTGAAGAAGCCGAAACCAAATTCTCGTCCGGTAATTAAGTCGCTAACAAATCCGACATATAAAACCGATTATATCAAAACTTCAAATATTCATAATTTACTCCTCGGTCATCCAAATAACGATCCGGAACCGCCCACGAACTCGAAATCATACGTACAACGACTCTCGAGAAGAGACCCAGCTCCAATTCTCGGCCAATGATTTAGTCGTTATCAAGTCTGGCGATTCAAACAACTGTCGGAAATCTGCGACTACGCGCAAACTCGTAGATTAAGCTGATTTCTCATATTGATTTTGTTCTGGGTCGTCACATATAATAATTTTAAAAATTTAATTATTAATTAATTTCCCTTGTTGTGAAATAGAGAAGGTCAAAGGCGAACACAACTAATCGTGGGACGAAGAAGTACCACCACGGTTTGGGCTCCTACAAGATAATCAGCATCGCAAAGGTTCACAGAGATGGAAGTTCGAAGCACCCGCATCTTCATGCCTCCGTGTCTAGTTACTATAGGCCCGGGTAGGAAGAAGACATCACTAGTCAACGCGTTGTAAGTAACACTATTCCGAAGTTGAATGAGTTTAATCTTACTATTGGTTTGAAGAAATTGAATCATGATTAATACATTTAATTAGCTTGTGCTCTTGGATTTTTGCTTAGTTGGCTATATTAAACAGAATTATGAACTTGAGAAATACGGATGAGAATCAGTACTCACGGTTTGTTCTTTTGAAAATTGGTTATTCGAAGTGTTTTCTTCCGTGCAAGTTTTTGGTTTACTCAATTTTTAGGGGAACTATGTCAAATTTTGTTTAGAAATCGACATTCATATATTCTTTACGACATTTTTTTCAGTATTGGTGAAACAAATGGCAGCAGATAAAGTGGCGCATGTACAGTCGCAAAACCTGGAGATGTCGCCCAAAGAGTTGCCTCCTCTTTCCTTAGAGACTCGAATTGCTATTGCAGATACAGTTTTCGGCCGCTGAGCTGGGAATGAGGTTCGTGGCCCTTAGACTAGGTGAGATTTGAGTCATGAGTCATGTTTCGGCAACTAGGCGATCGAGTGCGATGACCGAGGATGAGATTCGAGAGGCCAAGAAGCATACTCGATTGGCCCAGGAGGAGGCTAGATCTTCCTAGGAGCATATTCAATCAGCCCAGGAGCATACTAGTACGTTAGAGGCGTCGGTGACCTTCATAATGGAGTACCTCAGGTCGCAGGACATGGCCCCTCCGCCCTTCTCTCAGTCGAATGTCCCGCCTTAGGATTCTGGATCCAATGATGAAGATCTGAACATCGGGGGAATCAGCCGGGTTCAAACTCCCGCCATTGTCGATATTTTTGTTTTGTTTCGTATGTATGTAGTTTATATTTCGATTGGAACGGTACAATTTTTATGTACAAATTTTATATTTAATATATATTCAATGAGTATTTTTCTTAATTTATTATTTAATTTTAATTCAATCTATATTTCTGAAATAGTTATTAAAAAAATTAAAAATATACTTCTTAGACGACGAAATTTGAAGATTTTGTCTTCTAGGTTAAAACACTAAGACGACGAAGTAGCTAGTCTATTAGTCTAGGTGTAACAACTTAGACGACGAAAATATTTTGTTGTCTTAGTTGTTACACCTAGGCAACGAAACTGTTTCGTCGTCCAATATAAGTTACGCGACAAAAAATTTCCTCTCCTTTTTCTGTAAAAGTTTGTCATCTACGACATTAAACGACGAAATTTCTTTCGTCGCCTAAGATGTTACCTAGACGACAAAACTTTTTATTTTCGTCGCCTAAGTACTTGCACTATGGCACATGGATGGCTAAAGTTTCGTCGCCAAAGTACTTAGGCGACGAAAAAGGCCACTTAGACAACAAAATATCTTCGTCGTCTAGGTACTTTTTTCTAGTAGTGAACCGTTATCTAAGAGCAATTCCAACAGCTTCCTATATTTGAGTTTTTCTTCATTTTAGGGAAGATTTTGATTGTTTTGTTTCAATAGATTCCCTAGCACATTCCCTATTTAAGAGAATATGATGAGAGAAAACAATATTCACTATATTTACAGCATTCTCTAAATTTTTAGGGAAAAATAGGGAAGAATGATAAAATCTGTAAAATGAAGAATGTGTTGGAGTTGAAGCATAAAATGTATCATAAACTGTATTTTTTGCTCCCCTATAATAGAGAAAATATGGAGAAACTATTGGAAATTCTCTAATGGATCATTCAGGAGTTGCTGATCATATTAAGTGATTAAATAATTTTAAGTACGTTACTAAATTCTCTTTCTAAAACCTAGGGCTGAGATCGGTTCGGATCGGGCCAGTTTTGGGCTTGATCTGAAACCAAACCCAAAACAGTGTTTAGTATGGTTTCTGGCCTGTTTTTCATGTATGAGAAATCAAAACCGAATGAACCCGATCCGAAAAAATCGGTTCGGTTTGTTTCTAACAAATTTTGGCAATAATCGAAGCTTTAAGCATTCTGGGTTTGGATGTTTGTGTTGGGTTTGGATGTTTGTTGTAGACCATTTTCTGGGTTGAAACTTTGTTCTCGGGTTGAATAAGATGACCTTTTTTTTCAGATTAGAGAACATTTCCGTGGCTTGAAGCTTTAGGCTTGAAGGCTTGAAGCATTATAGGAGATTTGTCCTTTGGCTGAGAAATAAACAGAGAGAGAGAGAGAGAGAGAGAGAGAGAGAGAGAGAGAGTATGCAGCTCCATAATAGTGTAAATGAAACATAACTAGAAATGTGACACGTGTTTAATTCGGTTTCAGGACCAATCGGTTCAGGCTAGTCCCTCGATTTCGGGCTGAATAACAGAACCACACTTGTACTGAATTACTCTCTCAATTTCGGGCCTAATGAGAGAGAGTATGCAGCTCCATAATAGTGTAAATGAAACATAACTAGAAATGTGACACGTGTTTAATTCGGTTTCAGGACCAATCGGTTCAGGCTAGTCCCTCGATTTCGGGCTGAATAACAGAACCACACTTGTACTGAATTACTCTCTCAATTTCGGGCCTAATACGATTTCGGACCAAACGAGCCAGTTTTCGGGATTATACAACAGAAGTTAGTTTAATCGTATTGTTACCCTTTCTTTCTCATGTTAATTGTTGAAACAGATGAGAAGAAATTATAAAATATCTGTGATCAAAAGGGCGAAAGAGAGTAGTCAACGGTCAAAGATTTGCATTACCATCTGTGTCTCCCCCACACAGGCACCACACTCCTTCCCGGTGTAGATTGCTAACAACACTCTCTCTCACACTCTCTCTCTCTCTCTCTCTCTCTCTCTCTCTCTCTCTCTCACACACACACGGTGAGCCAGCCGTGCTTAACATAGTTCCCAAAAACCCTCCCCGAACCACAAACACAAACCCACACACGAGATCGCACGGAGCACTAAGGGCGTCCCACCTGGGCCTCGGTCCTACTTGCCTCCTCGGTGCACCCGCCTCCGCCCCAGAGTCCCAGACTCTCTCCGACGATCCCACTATCCACCCAATCTGACGATCTCCTTCGCGTTTTCCCACTCACTGAGATCTGTGCTGAGTTCCTAGCCGTTGGATCACACTACCGCTCGGGGCCTTTGGCGGGTCAATGTGCCTCTGCGTGCGACACGTGAGGTTTAGATTAGGCAAAAAGGGGGAGGGGCCGACAAGGACGACTGAGGTGGGGTGTTGACACGTGGGTCAGCACGAGACATTCCCCAGTGATGTAGCGCCGACATCAAGTTTCCCTCGCTCGATATCTCGGGGTTTGTTTTTGTTTTTGTTTTTCTCCGATCTTCGTCGTATCATGCGTAGGGTTAATTTTCTGCTTATCGATCTGTAATCACTTATATATAATTTGGAGTAAGCTTCCCGACCGCTGCTGCTGGCTTCACCCTTGAAACATGGCATTGATCTGCATGTTTTCATAGTAGTGTTGGACTAAATTACATGCACATTACCATCACAAAAAATCTTCAAAGCTACAACCAATGTGATGTAATTAATGTACGTAAATGATTACTATTACCACCTTATGTCGATTGACCATTGAAGTTTTCGTGATTTGATTGGAGGTTTGAAGCTAAACTGTAAATTAAAATATAAAAAATATAAAGGAGTACATCCAAATGAAATTTATGCTGTATCATATTTCTCACGACAACACTATAATGTTGTGTTTCTACCGGATTACGCGCGGTACGTAATCTAGCAGAAGCAAGTACGAATACTTCTTCTCCTTCTTGTACGTCCGAACGTTGGGGCTGTTCGGATGGTCGGGCGCTTCTTCTTCCTTCGGATCTTCGGGTGTTCGGGTACGGGTACACGTGTTCGGGTATGGCTGTTAGAAGAATACAACGACAAACAGGCAGTCAGGGGTCGAGACAAGGGTGGCCTGCCTTCAACGCTCCGATGCCTAAGTTAGAAGATGTATTAGATATAACAGTCAAGCGAACGTGCGTGAAAGTGGGTTGGAGTGTTTAATGCTTGGATTAGAATGTCGTTACCTGTAATAAATACCTTACATATATAGGTGGCTGATCTTGGTGTTTGATGGTGTTCTTCGATGTGGGACTGGTCTGGTTCTGTTGTTGTGTGGTCCGCACATTCGGGTATGCACCTCACGGGCGCGTGGGCGCTCGCCTGGGGTCGGTCTTGTGAGTGAAGTTGTAGCCTTGCTGGTGGTCTTTCGGGTAGTCTGGTAGGTGTCGTTCGCCTGCTTAAGTGGATAAGTATATTTAAACGGACAACTAATGATGCTATACTAACATGTTGTATGGTTGCATTCTCAATCTCAATCTCATTTAGGTGGTTTTATTTTCATGACTTTAACATAAGACGTTGAGTATGATTTTGAGATTTTAGGCCCCGCCTTAACCTGCCCCAAACAGCCAGCCCCTGAAGTTTAAGGCTGGCAGGGCTTCTGCTATTTTTGCCGGAGTTGCTCTTGTCCTTAATCTGAACTATGCTGTAACGCTCTTATAGTAGGATGATTCATAATTTTTGGTCATCTTACCCCACATGGAGAGTTTTATGCTAGTTGCATTGAAATATATTCCTACTGGCTAGGCTTGTTTTCAAGATCGTAGCAGTATTAGACTCAGCAGTGTCAAATGACACGGTTGAGTTCCTATTTAACTAACAAGTCATATTAAATTTTATTTTCCAACCTTTAGTTATGAGTCATATAGAAAAATGACACGACTATGATTGATCAGTTAGAAAAATGCATTTTTATTATACTTTGATTCCTATTTAAAATTAAATTCAGTTTAATGTTCATTCAAAATTAAATCAGTTGTGAGAATATTTCTCTAATTATAATTAATTAGTAAATTTACATCTCTATCTCTATATCTTTATATAAAGAGAGAGACAACTAACTATCTATGTCTAATACGTGGATTGATTCGGCTTGCTCAATTCTTTCTAACCAAAGAATTTTTTTTGCAGTATAGTATCTCTCATAGTACTTGAAGACGAGCTTAACACTTATATAACCGACGTACGTAATTTTAATATGCTTTCGAAATTGAAAGGATCAATGACATTCAAACAAAATGTAGACACAACAAGTAAAATGTCTATCCACTAGCTTATTTGCTAATAACATTAGCGCGCCTTAATCCTACCAGTAGCTACACTACAAGAAAACAGCACTTAGACCACGAAAACGTAATTGTTCCGTGGTCCAAGTGACACTTGGACGACGGAGACTTCTCCGTCGTCCAAGTAACACCTGGACGACGGAGAATACTCCGAGGTCCAGGTGGTCACCTGGACGACGAAGATGGTATTCTCCGTCGTCCAGGTGGACACCTGGAGGACGGAGAAGTCGTCCAGGTGATCACCTGGACCTCGGACCGACACGCCGTGGTCCAGGTAATTAACTTCCACTTAGACGACGTACCGACACCTCCGTCGTCTAAGTGAAGCATTATATAAGCCCGATGCCAAACTCTCTTCATTCCATCCGATCCTCTGTCCCGCGGAAAATTTTAAAGATCGAAGAAAAAGGAGAAGGGAGAAGGAGAAAGAAGGATCCGGATCAGGGATCTCCGCTGACTAGCTAGCTAGCTTAATTAACTGATATCAAGAAGGCCAGCAGGTACTAACGCAGTTAAAATTTACTTAATATATATTTAGTGAAAACGTACATACATGCATGGATGTTAGCTATATATACAGATTAAATTACGTACGTAATTGATGGATCGATGTAGATCGAGTACGTATATTTAAGCGTAAATTAATGCACTAATATATATATATGTAATAATTAATTAATTATAATATTTTGTAGCAGTATGGACAAGAGTTGGATAAAGTTGAAGAATAGATGTGATGTCCGGTATATGGATGGAATTAGCGAATTTGTGAATTTTGCGATAGAACATGGTCAGGGAAAGAAGCGTTTCAGGTGTGCGTGCCAGAAATGTCTTAATTGTCAGTATGTGGAGGTTATTGTTATGGTGCAACACCTGTACGAAAATGGTATGATGTGGAGTTACACTACATGGAGCGAGCATGGTGAAGCAGTAGAGTTCAGCGCAGCAGACTTCAGCTCCGGGTACAGTTACCATGGTGCCTCATCCAGCGGCAGTGGTGCCAGACCCCCAGCTTGCAACCCAACTGCAGATTTGGTCCATGATGCGTTTCCGGGATGTAGTCATGGTGGACACCAACACCAAGACGGAGGTTACAGTACCACTAATGAGCATGATAACACATTCCCCGCTGCTAGCTTGGCCACTGACACCAGTGAGATGGATAAGTACAACCGGATGCTACTTGAAGCGCAGACCCCGGTGTTCCCTGGATGTCGAGAGAATGTGTTGCAATATGTGATGGAGCAAATGAAGATAAAAGTGAAGCACAAAATGTCAGTGAGTGCTTTTGACGAAATTCAGGAGCAAATATTTAAGTTGCTTCCTGATGATCACAATCTTCCTAAATCTCATTATAAGGTTAGAAATATCTTGAGCAGCCTCGGCCTAAAGTACAGGATAATTGACGCATGTCCGAATGATTGTGTGCTATTTTACAAAGAGTATAAAGATTTGGACTATTGTCCCGTATGTGGCCAGTGCAGATTCCAGGTGAATAGGAAGAGTTCGAAAAAGAGAATTCCTGTGAAAGTTGTGCGATATTTTTCTTTGATTCCCAGATTGCAGCGCCTGTACATGTCTCTACACACAGCAGAGGCGATGCGATGGTACGCAGAAAAGTGAATAGATGACGATGTCATGCGACACGCCGCGGATGGGGAGGGTTTCAAACATTTCGACAGAGAATTTGGAGACTTTGCTGCAGAGGTTAGAAATGTTAGACTCGGCCTATCTACAGACGGATTCAATCCTTGGGGAAGTAATAGCTCTGTCGTTAGCACTTGGCAAGTTATTCTGATGCCTTACAACTTGCCTCCGTGGATGTGCATGAACAAGAAATTTAATTTCCTTACTATACTAATTCCAGGTCCTAAATCTCCAGGGAAGTGCTTAGATGTCTACCTCAAACCTTTGATCGACGAGCTGAAACTGTTGTGGGAAAATGGAGTCCCAACTTATGACAAATTCACTAACACGATGTTCACGATGAGGACTGCCGTAATGTGGACGATCAGCGATTTTCCAGCGTATAGGATGTTGGCAGCCTACAGGACAAAAGGATATAATGGATGTCCTATATGTTTGGACGACGTGAACTCTAGTTGGCACGCGGCGAAGGTGTGTTACTTGGGTCACCGTAGATGGCTTCCTCACGACCACCCGTGGCGACAGGATGAAGCTCATTTCGACGGGACGGTAGAGAACAATCCTAAACCCCGCAGTTGGTCGGGCGAAGAGATTTTAGAGAGGTTGAGCTATTTCGACTTTGATGTGTTGACCAATGAAGCGGATGTAAAGAAATGCAATCCAATTCCTCCACATGATCTGAGCTATTGGGATCATAAGAGTATATTCTTTGAACTCCCTTACTGGTCGAAGTTGAAGCTGAGGAACAACTTGGACGCGATGCACATAGAAAAGAATGTGTGCGACAACGTGGTCGGAACAATTCTCGGTATTAAGTTCAAGACTAAAGATACTCCCAAAGCGCGCAAAGATCTGGAATCAATGAATCTACGTCGTCCCTTGTGGTTGAGGAAGGATAAGAAATGAGTGTACAACAAGATGCTAGTTGCACCTTACACAGTGAAGCCGACACTTAGACGTTCTGTGTTTCACTGGTTTAAGGGCGTTCGTTATCTGGCTACGTATGCAGCTACTATAACTGGAGCAGTGGACGAGGTGCAACACAAATTTGTTGGTCTAAAGACACATGACTATCACGTTATGCTGCAACGTCTGATTCCAGTGGTAATTCGACCATACTTGCCTCGGGACGTCGTAGAACCAATAATGGCATTGTGCAGATAGTGGCAGAGGTTATGCGCCAGAGAATTAAAGAAGTCAGATGTGGTGGAATATTAATTGCAACAACAAATTGTGCACATCATTTGCAAACTAGAGAGGATTTTTCCCCCTGCTTTCTTTGACATAATGATTCACCTAATGATCCACCTGCCCGAGCAGGTGCTCATTTCTAGTCTGGTCCAGTACACTTGGATGTATCCTCAAGAAAGGTACGTACAACTAATTAATTATACAGGTTTTTCGATTCATAATTTGTTCCACTGGAGATTACTAGGTAGCTATATGTATTTATTCTTATTGTACGTTTGATTTTGTAGACAGCTTGGACAGTATAAGTCATTCGTCAAAAATAGGTCGGCCCCAGATGGCTTCATAGCAGAGACATACCTAATGCATGAGTGTGTTACTTACTGCAACAGGTACCTCAAAGATCCACCACCTCCCACTTCCTCCGATCGCAGTGCCCGCATCAATCTTTCTGTCGTCACCAATGTCGTCCGACCGTTTAGAGGAGTATTAAAGGAATCGTTAACACGGGAAGAACTTATTGAGGCACATTGGGTAGTGTTGCGAGACTGTGACGAAGTTGAGCCGTACATGATGTCATACAGGGAGAGGCTTCAGGCGTTAAATCAAAACAAGAGTTCGGCGTGGATTGAGAAAATGGTTAAGATGAAGCTTCTTCATTATTTTTTCCAATGGGTACGTACATACGTCTCGGTATTTAATTAGTAATTTATATACATATCGATCATGTTTGTAGAAAGTAAACCCTTATATTAATTTGCCCTTTTTCGCAGATGATTGATCTGCAAAAATCTGAAAACCACGGGGGGTGGTGGTCATGGCCAAAGCACTTGCTAGCAGGGAAGCCGATTAAACACTATATTTATCCTGGATGTTTTGTGAACGGTGTAAAGTTCCATTCATTGGCCCGAGATGAAGGAAGAAGAACACAAAACAGTGGGGTAGCGGTTGGGAAAGACAATGATCTATATTACGGGGCTATTGTATATGTTGTTCAGCTATATTACGGGAATGATGTCAACGTTTTCCTATTCAAGTGCAGATGGTTCAAGCGTTCAAAGGAAGACCTGGGATTATTATCAGTCGATACAAACTCAAGCTGGTATGAGGATGAGCCTTTCGCTCTCGCCACCTTAGTTCGGCAGGTGTTCTATCTCGACGATCCGAAAGCCGGTGAATGGTGGAAAATAGTGAACCATATCTCTCATCGAGGAATATGGAATACAGAGACAATTAAAGGGACACCGGCGACGATTGAAGATGCTGCTGAACCAGAAAGAGACATTCCTGCCTATCAAGAGCCTAATATTTCTGTCATCTGCTCCGATATAATGGACCTGGTTCAAGATGGTGAACGGTTACCCATGCCTGATGGTTGTACAGATCTAACTGAAGATGAGATTATTGATGCCATTAATGAAGAAGATGAAGAAGACGAGCAGGATGAGGACGCGGACGAGGACTCAGGTTATTCGTCGGACGATGTTGAGTACGATGAGGAGGATGAGCAATCGGATAACGGGGATGAGGACGATGACGATTATGACGAAGAGTACGGTCATACGACGAGGATTATTAATTGGTAATTAATTGTTGTAATTATTGTAATATATGATTAATGCATCATCGACCAAAAATTAATATAAATTAATTTTATAAGGAGGAGAATGTATGTACGTATATATATTAATTAATTAATTACACGCGTCCATGCTCGATCAGATATATCGGATCGACCGACGTACGTAAACTAAATTAAATTAATTAATTAATCCGAATTATATATCCTGGACAACGGAGAAATTAATTGCAGGTTGTCGCCTTTTGGGTATTTTGGCTATCTCTCTAAATCCTCGACCCTAAATCTAGCAAATCGGATCGATCGATCATTTTTTTAATTTTTTTTTGATTCAAAATAATTGAACGGACACACAAATTACCCTGGACGACCTAAACCCTAAACCCTAAGGCCCTAACCCCTGAATTCAGGGTTTTTACACCTGTACGACGGAGATGGTCATTCTCCGTCGTCCAGGTATTAACTAGGACGACGGAGACACTCATCTCCGTCTTCCAAGTTCACAAACCCTAAACCCTAAACAGTAAGGCCCCCTAACCCTTGAATTCAAGGTCTATACACCTGGACGACGGAGATGAGCTTATCCGTCGTCCAGGTGAAGATTTCGTAATTTTTTCTAAGACAACGACCATCTAGACCTTCTTCCAATGCATATTCTTTTCGTCAAGACTTTAGAGTAAACAATTCTTGGTGTGTGAGCTTCGACGGTTCGAAAATCGGAGTTGCGAAATGTCTTGTATCCACGTTTCCGGTTTGTGAAATTCTCGATTTTGCGGTTGACTGTGCCGATGAAACCCTTCCCGAACTTATTATTTTCTGGTCCTTTATTGTAATTATATATTATGTTACGACGAACATATCCAATGGTTGTTTTGTCCAAATTCAATTTCGTTAATACTCTGCTGCAAATGAGCATCTACTCATGAACACTTAAGTCGTAAAGATTAGTCGATACTTAACAACTTTCAAGACGTAAAATTATTCGGCGGTTCAAATTTAACTGTTCATATATACGATGCGTTCATCGATATTGTACGACTATTTCACTCGAATGACAGATCGCTAAATTCCTAGCGAATTAATTTTTAAATTTTTTTTTACGTAATTTGAACCTGGACGACGGAGATGGTCATTCTCGGTCCCGTGCCTGCCCCCGTAGAGCTGCGTGGGGATAGAGAAGATGAGTGGCAGTGGTTGTGTAACCACTTTCAGGATGACGAATTTAAGGTGTTTACTTTTTTTTATTTCAATTAAGATAATTGAATTATTTAAATTTTAGTTACTTATTAATTTTTTAATGATTTAATTATGTTGTCTAACAGAAATTCTCCGAAGTCAACAAAGCCAACTGGGGGAAGAAGGACAAACACCATACTTCCGGCGCCAAGCAACTCATTCAAATAGCCAAGGAGCACAGGGATAAGGGCTCCAAACACCCTTATCTCGATGCAAGCATAAGCGCGTACGTGACGCTTGGGCTCGATAATGAAGCGAGTCAATGCGGCGTAAGTGATATATATATATATATGTGTGTGTGTGTGTGCGCGCGCTTTTAATTATAGTAATTATTATTTAAATATTATTTCATTATAATAAATTAATTATTCTTTTGTAGGCAAGGGTGATAGAGCATGCGCAGGAAGAATTGGCTAACACTCAGCTTGCGTTCCCAGATGTGCCGCCGGAAGACCTGCCTCCTCTATCCATGGAGAGCCAAATTGCAATCGCGGATGAGGTCTACGGTCGTAGAGCTGGCAAGGAGGTTAGGCACTTCGGGCCTAAGGTGGTTCGAGATTTGTGGACGACATCCGACTCATCATCTACGGGAGGTTCGGGGCAGCGGAGAAGGACTCAGGCTGCGGCCGTCGAAGCAGTCATTCAAGAGGCTCGACTGGCACGAGAGGAGAATCGACTGGCACGAGAGGAGAATCAATCCATGCATCAAAGACTTGATGAGCAACAAACACAAATAGCCCAACTCATCGCTCTCATGCAACAATCTCGAGAAGTATGTCAACCTCCACCAAACCCATACCGCGACGACGACGACCCGGCTGGAGGCGGGGGACGCGGCGGTGCATCTGCTCCTCCAGTGTGTTAATTAGCTAGTAGTTTATTAATTATGTCGTTTCTTTCCGCATTCCGAACAATATTTTCATTTTTATGGGTTTTTTGGATGTGTATGTATAAATTAATTTTAATTATTTAATAATTAAGTAATATTAAAAATTTAGTTTATTTAATTAATTTTATCATTATTTAAATTCAATTAATAATAAATTAAATTAATAATATTTAATTACAATTTAATTTTTAAAAAAAAAATTAAATAGGCAATTGGACGACGGAGATTTAGTTCTCCGTCGTCCAAGTGCTCACCTGAGCCACGGAGATTGTCCGCGGTCCAAGTGAACTTGGACGACGGAGATTAAATTCTCCGTCGTCCAAGTGCTTGGACGACGGCACTTGGAGCACGGACTTTGGACGACGGAGGTTCCGTTGTCTAAGTACTTAGACGACGGAAAAACGCATTTAGACGACGGAAACGCTCCGTCGTCTAGGTGCTTTTTTCTTGTAGTGCTATCACAAACGTAAAACAAGCGCGGCTAATAACATTTTCTGCAATAAGAATCATCACAAGTAACTTGCAAAACTGAGTAAGAGACGAATGGATGAATTAATTTCAAATTTTAACTTATGATACGGCTGAATTAATTTTCTAACTACGCCACTCTGCTTGTTTTGCTTTCTTTGTTTTGAGTTGGTTCATTATTGGAGCTTTCCTGTGTGGTGTTATAATGAATAATACGATGGATGTATCCTTTCAGATAATTACATATCATCATCGCTTGTATCAGACTAATCAGAGCAAAGTGTGTGGTACTAATTAAGAACCTGTATCAAAGTGTAATAATTTCACATCGTTCCTATACAATTTTTTTAAAATAAAAATAAAATCAAGCGAAAAAGGAAACAAATAAATAATCCAAGTATTCGACTATGAAAATGAACTCGAGTCTAAGATCAAATTATCCGTAACACGTTAAAGCCTCCATTGTTGGCATGGCATGGAAACAACATGTACGTACATACATAAAAGACTATCAAACAAGCTTCTCGATCCATCCTTTATCAAATGCCATTCATTTAACTTTTAGCTTAAATCGGTAAATATGGTGATGGAAATGGTGATAAAGTTTCTTTTAGTTGAACGGTCATCACTGTAAATTTGTAATTATATATATATGCTAGAAATGATCATTCCTCGATTAGTACGTTTGATTCACTATTTTAGCTTAACTGAATGCGTTGTCGTTATCAGATTGTAAAGCATACACATCTCCCCAACCCGTACTATAATCAATCATTTCAAAATGAAGCTATAAATTATGATAGAAAAAAATGGTTAGTTTCGTCACTTATGTTTAAAAGTTAAAAATGATTAATCATTTATGTTAGATAAATATTAAATTTGTCACTTATATTTTACTTTATCATTCAAATTAGTCATTTTATTTATTTTAAACATTAAAAAAAATATTTATTTATTTTTAAAGTATATATAAGTATGTTTATTAAGTTGACAATGACTAAAATATCAATTTGAGCAAAGTATGTGTGTGTCACATGTGTTTTAATGAACAAAGTGATTATTCTGAATGACAAAGTAAAACATAGATAACCAAAACGATATTTGTCAAACATGAATGATTATATCGTCTTATCTGTGAAACATGAATAATCAAACCAAACAATTTTCCAAACTATAAATTTTCAACAAACATGAATTTTCTACACGGTGGAAGAAATGGTGGCGAAGTGGCAAAGAATAGGTGAAGTCACCGTAAGTGAAGGCCATTGGTATTTGGTACAGTGAGATAAGTCCAAATGAACACGTATCACCAAACAAACCATTATCCTGGAAGCCAACTGGCCGGCTGGTCCAAATTAAAGACCACGTTAAGTTCGTTGCCAATTTCTTCTAACGGGGCGATATAAGGACAAAGTTACGCTAATTAAAAATTAGAGAAGATTTTTCTAAAAAATATATATATATATATATATATATTTATAAATATATCGAGAAGGTGGCTGCCGGTATATTATGGACATCCGTGGTACAAGGGCGCATGAAAAGAGTGTACTTAACCCGGGTTTACTGGAATTACTGGATATTGCCGGTTTCACAATTAGGATTACACGTTCCAAAAGTAGGTTTTGTCTTTTTGAAGTAATTAGTAATTGCGGTTTTCTTTGGACGACAAGTACACATTTGTTGTAGCACTCCGGTCTTTTATTATCAGAATAAGTATTATAGCTGACGAAATGAATAAAAATATGTCGACAATTTTTTATGTCATCGGCTATATTATAATATAGCCGACGACAAAAATGGATTGTCGACTATAGTTTTGGGTCGTCGGCTAAAGTACTATAACCAACACACAAAAAGAGTCGTCGGTATTTGTGAAGGAAAAGTTGTCAGCTATAGTTTCGACTAAATCCGATGACATATTTAACTATAGCCGACGAAATTATTAAGTCATCAGCTATAGTTTTTTATTACAGATATGGGCAGCAACTCAATCATTCAAAAAAAATCGGTGAGAAAAACACAAAACACTCTCAAATCGTTGGGTGTTGTCGAAAGCTGTCCAAAATGAGTTAGTGAAGCTATATATCCCGCTACACATATAGGTACGTATATATATATATGTGTGTGTGTGTGTGTTGATAGTTGATTTTGAGTTGAATTCAATGAATATATATAAAATTATATGTTAATTGTTGATATATAGTATGCATATATATATATATATTTATGTGTTAATTTGTAATTAAGGAGTAGAAGAATTAATGTAATTTGTAGTTTAAAGATCGATATATATAGATATAATGATGAACCACTACCAACATTTTCACTATGGCCGACGATATTAAAAAAAAAATAGGCCGACGAGATTTTTTTCGTCGGCTATAGTCCACCATAGCCGACGACATACACAATTTCCACTATAACCGACGAAAAAGCAACAACAAAAAATTTCGGTTATACTATAGTCGACGAAAAAGCAACAAAAAAATCGTCGGCTATAGTGGAAATTGTGTATGTCATCGGCTATAGTGGACTATAGCCGACGAAAAAGATCTCGTCGGCCTGTTTTTTCTTTAATGTCGTCAGCTATAGTGAAAATGCTGGTAGTGAACTTTTAGTTGGTGCATGTGTATATACACAGTTGAAATTTTTAGGATGGACAAGAGTTGGATTTGCCTTCCAAAATAGGATCGAAGATATCGCATTAGAATGTGGAGTTTTGTGGAATATGTAAAGGCTAATGCTAACGGAAAAATAATTCATTATTGCCCGGGTACAAAATGTCAGTGTCGCAGCGATTTGTATCGTTTTTTCATTGATATAGTATGGGAGCACCTGAAGAAAAATGGGTTTTGGGATAAGTACACATGTTGGATTTATCACGGTGAAACATCATCAGCGAGTCAGCATGATCATGGACAATTTCCTGAGAGGGCCAGTACATTCAATGATCCAACAACGAGGTTGATCAATGATGTGTTTCTTTATGAGAGCGGTGTATTTGCTCAAGCACAAGATATCCCTCCCATTGTTGAGGGTTTCCCTCCTATTGAGCCAGTCTAGCAACCTAGAGCTGTCAACACTGCCGGTATTGACAAGTACAATAAGCTGATTGCCTTCCAACATACCTCGTTGTACAACGGGTGTAATAAGACTATTCTTGAAAGTATCATGAGAGTAATGAAAGTCAAAGTGGAGAAAAAATTGAGTGTCAAGGCTGTTGATGATTATCTGGCGTTGTTTGCTTCAATGCTGTCCCCCGGTCATCACTTTCCTACCACTTATCGTAAGGTGTGACATCTCCTGAAACATCTTAGCCTTACCTACATCAAAACCCATGCATGTGGATATGATTGCGTTCTCTTCTGGAGTGAAGATGCTTAAGGAAATAATCTTGAAAACCTTGATACATGTCCGGTATGTCACATAGATAGGTATAAATTGACTCCTGCAGGGAATAAGAAAGCTGTGAAGGTATTTCAGTATTTTCTGCTGATTGATAGGCTGGAACGGTTGTTCATGTCTGCATACACGGCCAAAGCTATAAGATGTCATGCTGAGAGGGATTTGTCTGACGATGATACCCTTATACACCCTGCTGACGGAGAGGCTTGGAAGCATATGGTCAGGGAGTTTTCTCATTTTGCATCAGAGGTCCGAAATATTTGACTCGGGCTCTCATCTGACGGATTCAACCCATTTGGCAACATGAGTCTTCAATACAGTATATGACCAGTTATTTTAGTACCATACAACCTTCCTTCATGGATGTGCATAAAGAAAGAATACAATATGCTGACCATGTTAATTCCAGGGCCTGGTTATCCAAGAAAGTGTCTCGATGTGTATTTGAGACCTTTGATTGAGGAGCTTAAGTACCTGAGTAACGTTGGTCATCCCACTTATGAAAAATACAAAAACGAGATGTTCTAGATAGATGCCATGCTTGTTGGCACCATCAATGATTTTCCTGCCCGGGGGATGTTGTCGGGCAACGTTACCAGGGGATACAGGGCTTGTTCAGAGTGCATAATTGTTGATTGCAACAGACTTCATTGCATAAAGATAGTGTAGATGCGTCACCGTTGTTGGCTTAGACTTGATCACCCATGGCGGGAGGATGGCCAAACATTTATGGGACTGTAGAAACTAATATGCAACCCAGGAGATGGATGGGGGAGGAAATTTTGGAAATCCTGAATGAATACGATTTTAGGCAGCTCAGCAATCATCCCAATATATTGGCGGCAATACCTGACAGACCCGACATGTATAAATTCTGGACAAACAAAGCATATTTTGGGTACTCCCGTACTGGTCTAAGTTGCCAATCAGGCACTACCTAGATATTATGTACATAGAGAAAAATATGTGCGAAAGTGTGGTGGACACAGTGCTGAATTGGGAGGAAAAAACTAAAGTTGACCCTAAGGCACACATTGATCTGAAAAGAATGGGTATATGAAAAGAATTTGTGGTTGAGAGAAGGAAAGAAAAAAGTTCCTCAAACTTCTTACACCATCAAGCCTGACAAGAAGAATGAAATTTTTAGGTGGATGGGTAATGTTAGGTATCCTTCAGGCTATGCAGAAAATATAAGACGGTATGTTAACTTCCGGGACAATACGATGTACAGATTAAAGAGTCATGACTGCCATATATTTTTAGGTGGATGGGTAATGTTAGGTATCCTTCAAGCTATGCAGAAAATATAAGCTGGTATGTTAACTTCTGAGACAATAAGATGTACATATTAAAGAGTCATGACTGCCATATACTGCTTCAACTTCTCTTCCCTGTTTTGATTCGATAATACCTTCCCTGTCAGGTGGTGGAGCCGTTAGTAGCGTTGTCAAGATTCTTTTAAAATTATGCACTAGAGAAGTGAAAAAATTAGACCTCAAGGCAATGAAAGAGAACAACATTTTTATCATGTGCAAATTTGAGAGGTTATTTCCTCCAAATTTTTGACATCATGCCTCACCTGATGATCCATCTTCCCGAACAGTTGTTGCTTACTGGTCTAGTACACTATATTTGGATGTATCCCCTGGAAAGGTAGGTATTGATTAACTGTCTAGAAGTTAAATACTAGAAAAACATTCATCTTTACTGCTCTGTGGTTGCCGGTGATCTTTGGTACGTATATATATATATATTTACATATATATATAAATTAATTTAAATGTTCATATTTAAAGTTAACGGTTGCTATTTTTTTTAGATGATCCATGTACAATGTGATGGTAACCCACACTAGTCACACGAATTGAGGTTTTTGGCGATGAAGCTGATATCTTCAAGAGTTTTTCGGTGAATACGGCTATAAGTTGGTACGAAGATGACTTTTTATTTTTGCCACATCGATAAAACTAGTGTTTTATCTTGATGATCTTGTGCACAAAGGCACGTAAAAGTAGTCAACCATGTTATTCCTAGAAACATATATAATGCTGGTACATTTGGTGAGGTCACAGATAATGAAGAAGTTACTGCATACCAAGAGCCGAACGTAATTGGTATTCTTAAATCCTCTACAATTCGCCTTAATAATGTGAGACCGGGTAGTGTGGTTCGACTTCCTCGAGCAGATGTAAGTCTTATTAGTGTTAATCCAAATGAAGACAACGAAGACTCTGGTGACAAGGAGCGTCACATATTACCAAAAATTAGCTCGGACACCAAGGAAGACTCGAGTGATGATTCTGATTATGAGGCTTAGTTGAACATGAATTTGTGTTAAACGTGCTTGTTGGTCAAGAGTCTATTTTTTTAAAGTTTTTTCACACTTATGAATATAGCGATTAGTCTGATTATGTTCTTTAATTAGTTAAACAGGTATTTGTGAAAAATTATTTTCACATGAGTCTAATTATTTAATTTTTTAGGGTCTTTACCCGACGACATTGGCTTATGTCATCGGCCATAGTTACTATAGCTGACGACCTTCATGTATAATGTCGTCGGCTATAGTATAGTTAATGACTTAAAAAAACGTTACCGGCTATAGTTTTCGGGTTTATAACCCCGGGTCGCCCAGCCCGTACCGCACAGCCCAACCAAACCCTAAATTCGTAATCGGTCCGCCTCTTATGCCCAGAAACGTCGACGTCGCCGCTCCTCTCGCCCCTAGACGCTGTCGCCCTCGCCGCCCAACCACCTCTCTGTCCTTCTCCATCAATTTCAGGTTCTCTCTCTCTCTCTCTCTCTCTCTCTCTCTCTCTCTCTCTCTCTCTCTCTCTCTCTCTCTCTCTCTCTCTCTCTCTCTCTCTCTCTCTCTCTCTCTCTCTCTCTCTCTCTCTCTCTCGGATTAGATTGGGGCTATTTAGGGTTATGTGATTATGGGTTTTGAATTTGAGATTTGAATTTTGTGAATATTTGTGATTTTGTGAATTTTTGTGAATTTTATGAATTTTTGTGAATTTATTAATTTGTGAATTTTGTGAATGAAACTATTTCAGCGCTTTAACACAATTAACAATAAAAAACATGTTTATAAAATAACCATAAAATGGTAAACTAATTTACTTCTTTAAGGTTGTAATAAAAAGTTTAGTTTTCTCATAAGGAATAGTACCAAACCTAAATAAGTAAATTTTTATTTAAAATTTAATCTTGACAGTTAATTTTTTTTAAATTTGATTTAATACGATCGTAAAATAAAAAGATACTTATTTAAGTTTGGTATTGTTCCTTATTAGAAAACTAAACTTGATATTACAACCTTAAAGAAGTAAATTAGTTTACCATTTCATGGTTATTTTATAAACATGTGTTTTATTGTAAATTGTGTTAACACACTGAAGTAGTATCTTTTTGTGAAATTGTGAATTTGAGATGTGATTTTGTGAATTTGATACGTGAATTTTGTGATTTTATTTTATTTTTTGAATTTTTGTGATTTTGGGAATTTGTGAATTAGTGAATTTGTTTGGTGATTTTGTAATTTTGTGAGCATTGTGAATTGTATTTTAGGAATCATGAATTGGTTAAAGCAGAAGAATTCAAAGGGATCTAAGAAAGGAAACGAGTGTAGCGGCGATAATTCATCGCCCGCCTCGATTAGCAACAATTATAGCGGCCATAGAACCTATCAACACCTAGAACTGGTTCAGCAGACACCGCAGGAGGATGCAGTGGCCCGCCAACTCGCCAGCACGAGGCGGCTCTGGAACGAAGATGACCCCTCCAACCCCTCACCGACCGCCTCTACATGTCCTGTTCCTTCGGGTGTCCATATTCCACACATTCGCCAGCTGGAGTCTTCTCCCTCTACGGCTTAGGCTCGGCGTTTCTATGAGGCTGGTGCTTCAGGTAGTTCCTCAACATGGGTACGTGGTCCGCCAGCTCACCTTTTCTTGCTCCGGGAGATACCTGCCATACCTGTTCTCAATGATAGGGGAGTTCCTTTTCCAGGACAGCTTGGTTTCACTACTCCCGAACAAGCATACGTCTATGTGTCGTTTGATACACCTCTATATAGTTCTAGGGTATTAAACACATCGATGTCAGAATCGGGTAAATATTATCAACCTTTATTATTTAATTTCAAACTTATTAATAATTTGTATATTAAATTGGATGCTTATGTTTTAATCTTTTTACCTTGTCTTAGCCAAAACAGACGCCAGACGCAAGGAAAAAAACACTAGAGGACCCGTCATCGGCAAGCTACTTGAGAGGATGATTAGCGATAGTGGGAGAGTGGTCATAGAGACCGGGCAAGATGGATCAGTGATTTTGGAAAATAATATGCACAGGTACTCCGGTCAAGTATGAAGTATCATATGTGACAGAGTCCCAGTTCTGTGGGCAGACTGGTCCTCCTTGCCACAGTGTGAAAGGACATGGTAAATAATGTAATGTTGATGACTTAATTATATATTCATTAATTATGTATGTCTACCCTTATTAATTAAGTCCAAATAAATATAGAAATATTATCATTTATATATACATTTGCAGGTGTGTTTTATTGTGCCGGAGGAGTTCAAATACACGTGGGCAAATGACGTGCAAGAAAAAAGGCGATGAGATCCGAGTTATATTTTATATATCGAGTTATATATTTTTTTGATCATTTATTGTCAATTTCTAACATTTATGTTGCATTATTATATGTATAAGGTGTAGAAAAGTGAGCTCAAAAAGTACTGGAAGAACCACGACAACCACCGTGAGGGTACCCCTAGCGAGTTTATGTATAGGGAATACGAGTGGCAATGGCTTCTCGCCCACTTCAACAACCCAAAATTTGGGGTATGCAACATGATATTTGTGTTTAATTACTTGTATCCTATTTGGCAAAAATAGTTTCCTAACTAATTTTGTTTTGATATATGTTTAACCAACAAGGCCATTTTTTGCAATAAATGCGGCGAACCAGGGAAAAACACGAAGAACCATCATGCCGGTTCTAGATCCTTTGCCAGTTGGATGGAGGAGGCTGCCTAACACCCTGAAGTCCCCCCGTTGGAGTAAACGTTAGAGAAAGTGTATCCTCAGTGCCCTGAAGATATTGTAAGTCTTATGTCCTTGTAACTTAATTTACATATTTCCTTATATATGTATTTTCTCTAAAAAATTTAACGTATGTTTACTAATATGTTATTTTGTTTTCCTTGTGAATTAGGCGAGAATGCAGGAGGTGACTCCGGAGGTGTTGACTCATATCGTGAGAGAGCAATAGCCTGAGACCCAAGATGAGGACCTCCCCTGGGCCATCTCTCAGATTGATCAATCTGACCCGATGGTAGCGACCAGGATCATGGCCGAGGTTTTCCCACCATGAGGGAACACCTACTATTGCAGGGGTCTAGGACAGAGGGGTGAATGGGTCTTGAAGAACACTCTCTATTTCTCACCCAAGTTAGAAACTTCTAGGATTTCTCAACTACAAGAACAGCTTCGGAGGGAGGCGATGAAGCATCAGAGGGAGATGGAAGAGACTCGGAGACGGGTGGAGGAGAAGGAGCGGGCGAGATTAGCCGAGCAGATTACGTTGGCTTTCTGGTTTCAAGATTGGACTGCACCGCTTCAGGCTTCTAGAATCTTGGTCCCGGCCCCACCTCCGTTCCCTTTTCCTGCTCCACAAACGTAGGAGGATTCACATGCTCCTAGTGGTAACACCTCTATTTTCGATCACATAGATTTGGATAACCCTTAGTGTAGGTCTAATGTAGGTGAATATGTGTTTTGTTAGTGAGGATGTTTGTTGGTGAACATGTGTTGTTGGCTATTGTGTAAATATAATTGTGAAATTGCAGGTTTTGGAAATAGAAATCTAGAATCTTCATTTTTTTTCTTCAAAAATCATCAATTATAGCCGACGACATTAGTCCCACTTGTCGGCTAAAGTGTTTAATAAAACTTACAGTTTTATACTAAAGCCGACGACATGATTTTGGAGTTGTCGGCTATAGTCTCATTCGGGTCAACCATTTTAACCACCGGGGAAGGTTTTTCCGACGACATTGTCGTCAGCAAAAGTTTCAACCTATAGCCGACGAATTTTGTGTCGTCGGGTATAGTCTAAACTATACTCAACGACAGCCACAAAAGTCGTTGGCTATAGTTTCATCGACGCCCTTCTCCCAACGAGTCTATAGCCGATGAACTGTCGTCGGATATAGTTATAACTATACCCAATGATGTTTTCTAATAGGCCGATGACTTTTGGTCGTCTGCTATAGCCATTATTCTGGTAGTGTATGAAGATAATAGGAAGATTTGAGGTTTTTCTTCTTTTCTTTTTGAGAAAAATGGAGTTTCATGCTGGGAGATCGAGTAAACGTAAGCTTGCAAAAGTCAAGAGTTGAAAAATGATATATAACTAATATATTTGAAGGCCTGGGACGAACACTTAACTTGGGCTATTGACGAGAGAAAAATCAATAAATTTTAGACAAAAAAATGGCTGCAAACTACTCAAATATACATTAATATCAATATCGTAATATTGTGCCCATAAATAAGTTTTTTCGCTGAGTTTTTAGCAACATGATAATAACAAATAATAATGTCATTTGAAGAATAACGGTTGCAAACAAATCAAATATACAAGAATTCAAATAAACAATAAAAAGACGAAGAAAATTATCATTTCTCTACTAAATATTGTTGACTTGCTCAAGTTTTAGCACCTAAAAGATGGACATTCTCAACACATTTCATCATCTTGTTCTTCTCTTTTTAAGTAAGTTAAAATGAGCTAGAGCCTCATAGGAGTCATAGGCATTATATCAAGCACTTGGCGGAAATCTTTGTTTCAATTCACGAGTAAGCTAAAATCTTTCTAAAAAATTGAAGGAAAAAAAATAAATGATTTCTCAATTGCGCAAATTATAACAACAATATAACAATAGTGAGACTAATTGATCGAGTAACAAACTAAACTAGTGAAATTACCTGATTTTGTACCAGTATAGTACCGTCACTTGCAACTCATACACCTAACCGACTGAGATATGAGGTTAACTTAGAGGAATTGCTGACCTTATGTATATGGAGAATGACAAATAAAAAAATCAAATGATTACAGGGAAGATGAATCATCTTCTCCATTTATTTGTAATGAGTATATAGGTTATGTTCTCTATGATCGATGATAGAACTTGAAAAATTGGGAGGTGTGAATATTGAAAATCAATAGAAATTGAGAAACGCAAAGAGTAAGGCTTCCAAAGTATACACAGAAAAGTTTTTTTTTTTTTTTAAAAAAAACTTTTTTCTTTTTATATGATAAAAAATATTTGACCCTTGAATAATTTGAGCCCTGGGCCCTCCTTCGGGCCCGAACGTAAGCTTGCAAAAGTCAAAAGTTCAAAAATTATATATAACTAATATATTGGTTAATTAAAAAAAACTTTTTTCTTTTTATATGATAAAAAAATTTTGGACCCTTCAATAGTTTGAACCCTGGGCGGGTACCTTCAGCCCTGAACGTAAGCTTGCAAAAGTCAAAAGTTAAAAAATGACATATAACTAATATATTGGTTAATCCTTCCAGATCAAAAAATATTGGTGAATCCTTTTGACCTATGAGATATAGTGCGATTTCATGGGAAGAAAAAGAACGGACAATTTGCAAAGGGCAGACACCTGAAGTTGCTTGGGAGTGCAAATTGCTTTTGTTCTTTGCCTTGGAAATTTTATCTTTTTAATCTTAGTCAATTTTAAAGATACTTAATTACTAAAGGGTTTGGCTCAACTCTGCAGAAGATCGATGAATCAAAAAATCTGTCTGCTATGTACCTTTTCGTTGTCAAATGACATTGAGGTACCAAAAAATGTTGCGGCGTTGAGTGATATCGATCCTCACCACTGCATGGCCGAACGATTGTTGGCAAGCAACCTTGCACCACGGCTGGTTGGAAAAACAATGGCAACACTCTAGCGTCATAGTTTAGGCCTCTATATAAATATTCTTTCTTCAAAATCATGAGAGTACGTGCAAATGAGTAGTCTTTTACTTTAAAAAAAAGAAGAGTTATCTTTGATTTGCTATTTTGGTTTGAGTTAAATTGATTTTTGTTTTGTTTTATATGATAATTGACGACATGCTACAAGGAAGTTATTGATGTTCTGTTTTTTGAAGATTATGAATGACGAGTAATTTCTTAAGAAAAAAAATGCATGCGGAAAATACTCAAAATACTATAAAATAAAATAGATATCAATTTTTTGATGGAGTATGTTTCCTGAATATTTCAATTGCAACAAAATGGAGAAGAGTTTCGGTCAAAATATATGAAATTTTACGATATGATGAGTTAGATATCGCCATCCTTAATTTTTACACCCATAAAGTGTTTTTGACTAGTGCACTTTTAGTGTACAAACAGTGGTGTTTTTACTTGCAATTCATCCCGTTCTAATTGACTGATTTATTTCATTACTTATATCACATCATGCTCGATCTTCTGTTCACCGTAGAACTTCCCACGTTTTGCCTGTAAAATCTTCTATAACAACGCCCTTCATTGTCCAATGTCCAGTATTCACTTCAACCCAATCGGAGTGAATGTGCTCTATCGTAAATGGACTCGTCGTGACTTGCGACGCTAGTAATTTGAGCAACCAGAGTCTCATTTTGGTGGAGATGCTGTATTTTTTTGGGGGGGGGGGGGGGAGGAGCAAGTACCGGAGCCAAAAATTTGTGTGGGGAGGGCCTCAAAAGAATGTGAAATAAATTATAAAAAAAATGTATATAGGTAGATACACAAAAATGAATAATATTAACACCAAATTAAAGGAAAGTAGTTAAAAATAATAATTAGACAAAAGAAAAAAGAAAAAAATTAAGAAAAATAATATATAGGTAATTACACAAAAAATGAAAAATAAAACGGAGATACAAAAGGCACTAAAAGAATAGAGACACAAAAAAACAGTCATAAATTAAAATAATTAGACAAATGTAATATAAAAAAATCAAAAAGTTGCAAAAGTGTAATACAGGAGATTCGAACCCCACTCTAGCGAAGAGTACCAAACCTTACCGCTCAGCCATGCCAAATGTACAATTAAAACTAATCCACAAATAATTATTTGCAGTTCGGGGAGACCCAGGCCTACCCTAACCCCCCATGCAGGGGAGGAGATAGGTAAATTGATTGACCAAGAATTAGGTTGCATGGAAACTCTATGTTCATATGCGTCAAATTAGCATGTTCTAAAAAGAAAAACAAAACCGATACCCCAAAGCTGCTTGTTGAGTCGTTTTGCTTTTCTTTATACTACGCTGTTGAACCGATACACCTCCTATATAAACCCCCTTCCACTCTATCCTTTTCCCCCACACCTAAAAGGCTAAAACCATAGCTTCTGTTTTTCGGAACAACAACAACCATCTTCATCACTCTCTCCCTTCTCTGATCCCTCTCTCTCTCACACACAAAAGACTTGCAAACCTATCCATCTCTTTCTCTTCATTTTCCATCTCAAAAGTACAAAACAACACCAGCCATGCCTGAAGCTCCGAAGAGCTCCCTGAAACACAAGAACGAGAAGGCCCTCAAGTTCATTGAGAGCGTAACCGAGAACGCTGATGAGGTCCAGAAGCGAGTTCTGGGTGAAATCCTCTCTGCAAATGCTAATGTTGAGTATTTGCAGCGACATGGCCTCAACGGTAACACTGACCGTGAGACGTTCAAGAAAGTCATGCCTGTGATCACCTACGACCACATCCAGCCTGACATCAACCGCATCGCCAATGGCGACAATTCTCAAATCCTCTGTTCTAAGCCCATTTCTGAGTTCTTGACAAGGTTTGCATATTGACCACAAAATTCTGAGAGTTCTTATTATCTTCAATAACTTTTCTGAGTTGTTTAGCTAACCGCCACTGTGTTTGTTTTGTTTTGTTTTGTTTGCTCTGTTTATGTAGCTCTGGGACATCTGGAGGAGAGAGGAAACTGATGCCAACAATTGAAGAAGAGCTGGAGAGGAGGTCACTGCTCTACAGCCTATTGATGCCTGTGATGAGCCAATATGTGCCTGATTTGGAAAAGGGCAAGGGGATGTACTTTTTGTTCATAAAATCTGAAGCCAAAACTCCTGGAGGCCTTGTGGCTCGTCCAGTGCTTACTAGCTACTACAAAAGCCCCCATTTCAAACACAGACCTTATGATCCTTACACAAACTACACTAGCCCGAATGAGACCATTCTCTGCCCTGACTCCTACCAGAGCATGTACTCCCAATTGCTCTGTGGCCTCTGCCAGAACAAAGAGGTCCTCCGAGTTGGCGCTGTTTTCGCCTCTGGGTTTATCCGAGCCATTCGCTTTCTCGAGAAGCATTGGGCTGTTCTGTGCAATGACATAGAGTCAGGGACTCTGAACTCCCAAATCACGGACCCATCGGTGCGTGATTCGGTCATGAAGATCCTCAAACCGGACCCTAAGCTCGCCGGTTTCATTGCCGGAGAGTGTGGTAAAAAGTCATGGCAGGGGATCATAACAAGGCTGTGGCCTAACACCAAGTATGTGGATGTGATTGTGACAGGGACTATGTCACAGTACATTCCTACTTTGGACTACTACAGCAATGGGCTGCCTCTGGTTTGCACCATGTATGCTTCCTCTGAGTGCTACTTTGGTGTCAATTTGAACCCAATTTGTAAACCAAGTGAGGTTTCTTACACCCTCATTCCCACAATGTGCTACTTCGAGTTCCTCCCGGTTCAGAGAAACAATGGGGTCGATTCGGATTCGGTTTCGGTGCCTGAATCATTGAACGAGAAGGAGCAGCAGCAGCTGGTGGATCTTGTTGATGTGAAGCTTGGACAGGAATATGAGCTTGTTGTCACAACCTATGCTGGTATTTAACTTCTCTCATTACTACTCTAGTCAAATAATTTATGAGCAATTTAATGTAATATTATGACTTGGGTTTGTGCTTAAAATGGATTTGGTGCTGCTTTATATATTACAGGACTTTACCGATACAGAGTCGGAGATTTGCTTAGAGTGGCTGGGTTTAAGAACAAGGCTCCACATTTCAACTTCATCTGCAGGAAAAACGTGGTCCTGAGCATTGATTCCGACAAGACTGATGAGGTTGAGCTCCAAAAAGCTGTGAAGAATGCTGTGACTCATTTGATGCCATTTGATGCAACTGTGCCAGAGTACACAAGCTATGCAGACACTTCTACAATTCCAGGCCACTATGTGCTCTTTTGGGAGCTCGGCCTAAATGGGTCCACCCCAATCCCTCCCTCAGTGTTTGAGGACTGCTGCTTGGCCATTGAAGAGTCTCTCAACAGTGTCTACCGGCAAGGCCGTGTCTCCGACAAGTCCATCGGGCCACTGGAGATCAAGATTGTCGAGTCTGGGACTTTTGACAAGCTCATGGACTATGCTATAAGCTTGGGAGCTTCCATCAATCAATACAAGACCCCAAGGTGTGTGAAGTTCGCTCCCATTGTTGAGCTCCTGAACTCAAGGGTGGTTGAAAACTACTTCAGTCCCAAGTGCCCCAAGTGGGTCTCTGGCCACAAGCAATGGCGCAACAACCATGATTGAGAAAGCAGAGAGCATCGAAATCGAACTGGTTCAGAGGAAGAAGAAGATCGAACAATGACCCCAATTTGGGCTCGTAATTGATCATTTTAGGGAAGAGTAACAATGTGTCCAATTTAGGTTAACCCTATGTTTTTATGTTCATCCATCGCCACCTTTTTATTTTTATTTTTAACTATGCTTCAGTAGACTTTAAATTAGCACCACCAGTCCATCACCATGTATAAAAATCTAGTTCATGTTTCAAGGAAGGAAGCTCTTTTTCATTTCTCTGTTTGTTTAAACTAGTTATAGCTATTGTTTCCTCATGGGGTAGTTGGACTCCTAATTACAGCCAGGTTTCCTGGCCACTGAAGTCGCATGGGCTTCCCTTCCTTGCATATATAACTAAGAATAACGGCACTAAAATATAAAAGTGGTCTCAGAAGGCCAACCTCTTCTCAGACTTAGTTAGTAGTTTAGTACTACTTCTCCGGCTTTCATTTTCATATTTTCTTTCCATCACTTTGTCAAGAAAAAAGGCCAACCACTTTTCGGATGGTGTATATAATAATTGACTTATCTCACTACTTCACTAAGATAAACGAGCATCCTCTCTGTTCCAATGGCTTTGTCAAAGTGACCCCTAATAATATGTGCCTACAAAAATAAGTACTCAAATGCATCATGTGATTTGATTTTCAAAACTAGCTAGGCACATAGCTTATAATATAAACGATAAAATGAAAGTAGATAAACGACATGTATTGTTGATCCATATGCGCAGAACTTAGAGCATATGCATCGCGGGCAATTTTGGTCGAAATCAGAATTACTCTCGCTGGTTCATGTCGGAAATCGAACTTCCTCGTCGAAAAATAGATGCAGCGATGCAAATGAGAGGACGACCGGACGTTGACAAAGAGGAATTCCTCTCAGACGTTCGGCAATCGGCATCGACAGAGGAAGTGTCCCTTGGTGGAGCCCACACACGTGGGTGACACCGGGGTGCGTCTTTTTTTTTCAATTCCACGTGACATAATTTTTTTAACCCGCCTATTACTAGCCAATCATAGCCTGCCACATGACGAGACTGTCTCCCACTTGCTGTCCAACGACTCTCTTGATCTGGGCCGTCCATTTTGAATTAAATTTTCAATCCAATGGCCCAGATTCAAACAATACGACTATTTTAGGTTATAACGGGCAGATCTCCATTTTTTGCTTAAAAAAACCTACAAATTTGTAAAAAAAAATCCCAAAATTTTTTAAATAACTCCTACCATTTTTCTATAAATACTACATTCATTTTTCCAAACACCTGACACCAATTTGTGCACAACAAATTTATCATCCTCCTTCCTCTCTTCTCTCACTCCTTTTAGATTTTACAAAAGATGTCTACCAATTGGCTTCTTTCCAAAGATGTACAATTGTGCATATCTTATTGTCGTCAAACCGTGTGCCCTATTTTCGACAACAAACAAAAGGTCGACAAATTGTGAGAAAAAAATTATACCGATTACGAACAAAATTGAGAGATGGCTCATGGTGAATCGAGGGCAGAGGCTAGGACCCAAAATATATTTACTTCCCGTTTTGTTAAGTTGAAGCCAAACTTGACACAGCGAAAAACTTCGCTTGCATACTCAAAAAAGAATCCGGAATCCGGCGAAAATTTGTAAGATGAGGTAAGGATTTAATTATGTTGATCCTCTCCATTTTATTTGATTTTATGAAATAAAAAATGTCAAATCCATTTTATTTGATATTATTGTGACATATCAATTCATTTTTTTTGTAGTTAAGGAAAGCTAAAACACTTTATGTGGCAAAAAAGAAGAAAGAGTTTATGAACTTTGAGTACTGGGAAGCAGTTAAGAATCATTCTTCTTTTAGACCCGTCGAAACTAGTACTCCACTTTCTTACCATTCCAACTTCGAAGCTACTCTTTCCATTAGTGAAGTGTCTCCTACCGTGAACTTGAGTGAAGATGAAGTGATTCCAATACCGCAAAGCAACCTTAAAAGTAGCTCGAGTCCAGCTAGACCTCAAGGAGTGAAGGCGGCCAAAGAAGCAAAAAGAAGGGGAAAAATGTCATGACATATACAAATGAGATTAGAGATGAGACTTTGAAAAGCACTGCGGCTAATCAAAAAATTTTCGCCGATTGGCAAGAGGCAAGTGATTAAAAGCAACGAATGCTTGATGAGAAAAACTACAAATTGAGGGCCCAAGAGGAAGAAACAAAGATCATGACAATGAATTTGAATGCTATAATATCAATATTAAAGAGATACTTCACGAAGAGAAAAGCGGAAATCCTTAAGCAAGTAGATGACAATGAAGAAGAAGAAGGCAATGCAAGCTTTACAAATTGTTATCGCCCCCGCAACCTTAATTTTAGTGATTAGTTTAGTTTGTCTTAATAATAAATCTATGCTTGGTATGTCATTATGTAATTTAAATTTTCAAGAAATAATAACGCACTTTATTTATTTAGATAAAATTCAAACACATTACATTAAAACATAATAAATTACACTCAAACAACATAAAATGAAAACACATAAAAGGTAAACACACAAAAGTCACACACACACAAATTAAAATACGTTATTTAGAGTTGTTCACCGGTTTCAAGAAACCAGCTGTGCTTCACTAGGTCTTTTTGAAGTTCTCCATGGAGATAAATTGATTAGGGATTGACGAGACAATCGTTAAACCATTGTTGATGTTGATCTCTTCCAACTAGGTCAAAAGGAATTTGGTTATCATATTGATCCACCGACCCCTCATAAACTGTGAAAGCACTAGTTGCATTTTGTAGATCTTCTTCTTCGTTCTCCTCAAAATCGTCCTCCACAAATTCTTCCTCAACAATCATGTTATGTATTATGATGCAAGCCAACATGATCATTTTTAATATCGATGTGTGATGACACATAGCTGAATGACGAATAATTGCCCAACGATATTTCAAGATGTCAAAGCACCTCTCCACATCTTTGTGGTATGCCTCTTGTTTCTTTGCGAATAGCTTATGTTGTAGATTCTGGGGATTGAAACTTGTTTTGACAAACGAGGAGTACCTCGGATATATTCCATTAGCTAGATAACAAGTGTTGTGATACGTCATACCGTTGACTTCATAAGTCGATTACGGGCTTCTTCCGGCAAGGAGCACATCGAAGATATGGAAGTGATTTAGCACATTAGTATCATTTTGTGCTTCTTCCCTAATAAAATATGATCGGTGCTCTATGAATATTGGCGTATGGCGCAGCTGCAAATTAGTGTACTAAAATCACAAGGATGGGGGAATCAACAACATTGGAATGCATGAAGGTATACTTTCTTTATAAAGGCCGTTACCTCAGCTCTCTAAATGCGACAGACATCACTCCACTTCTACGAAGGGCAAGGAAGCAGAGATTTTCTGGTATGATCGGAAGCATCGACCACTGGGAATGGAAGAGCTTCCGAACAGCTTGGCAATGGTCATACTCAGGGAGGAAGGCACGTCCCACCATAATCTTAGAGGTTGTGGCGTCATATGACACATGGATATGGTACAGCTTCTTCGAGGTGCTTGCAATCCAGTGGCATCTGCTCTTTGATGCCAAAATGGGTCGTGGTTGTAGAGTTTTGTCATGATCTGGTTGAACAAGTTCATGCTCATTCGAAACTTCCGGCGAAAATCTTGCTCGTTGAAAACAGGACATTCGATGAAGTAATCTTCCATCAGATTTTGATCTCTTGCTTCCCTCTGCCTTGGTTCATTTGGACGGCGATGGTGAGATGGCTTATCATCAAACACTACAGCTACCATGACCGCATCAGTGATGAAGGAAATAGCAATTGCGGCAGCTTGCTGACAATGTTGTCGCCTCCTCCTGGAAGAGTCATCGAAATTGAAAGGATTCATCTTACTGATGAGGGAATGTGAAGAAGTGTCTGAAGAAATATGTTTACGGGTAGAATATCAAATGACTTGTAGATGATGTGAGTATACAAGGAGCCATAGATGATACTTTTATAGCAAATTTTATGTAATCTGATGTTTGAAGATGAATACATGTGTCACATCCTCATTGGTCGAAAATCTTACCGGAAATCTTCATCAATAATTTAGACGACAACGATACGTGGATGTGACATGTGTCACATCATGACTGGTCGGACATTTTACCGGAAATCTTCATCAATAATTTAGACGATAATGACATGTGGATGTGACATGTATCACATAATGACTGGTCAAAAATCTTACTGAAAATCTTCCTTAATAATTTAGACGATAACGATATGTGGAAGTGACACGTATCACATTATAATTGGTCAAAAATCTTATCAAAAATTTAGATAAATAATTGAGACGATAATGATACTTGTCGTCTTGTTATTGTATGAAAATATTACTAAAAAATAAAAAATTAAATTTTTATAATTAATAAATAGTAATAAGAATTCATATTTTTTACACCGTTGCACAAAAAACATGAATATAACCTCTTATTCGATGAATAATATTTGTACTTCCTGAAATAGAAATTCTTAGGCCAATTTGAATTTCTTAACATGTGCCGATGCTCTTACAACAACAATCCAATAAGTATATATTCTACATGTCCATCGTAGGATCCCATATCATATATGAGTTATATTTCCCTTATTATTTTGAATTGAAGAAAAAGACACCAAATTAAATGTGACTGTGTCCAAGATTTGATCAGTTGTGTTTTTGATTTGTACGAGTATCTCTGGTTTGGTTGAAGATTGATACTATCCATGGTCATAAAGACAGGAACTGTTTTTTTTGCTAATTGCCGGCACTGCTGTTTAATGCAGTAGCTAGTGCAGCCTCAGATCATTGGTCCCTGCTTTTGCTTGCCACTGTCTTCACTCTTCAGTAACAAAACAAAAGCAGTTTTGATATGGGCAGATTTTGCCGAGTCATATATATATATATATATATATCGAAGCATGCAGACGTACAGTCAAAATAGTGAAAGTGTTAGTTAGCTCCCAAGTCCCAACAGACAAACCCAGAAAAAGATGGTGACATATTCAGAGATAGGCACGGTTTCACGTTCTGCTGGCAGTGGTGATGGTGGAGGAGATAAGGACGCACTTCCTGCCTTTGGCTTCTTTTCTTTCTGTTGTGACGGTGAGCACCAAAAGTGACCAACAACGTACAGTGTCCACTGCAAAGCCACACGCCAGAGTAGAGGTTGGGGGTTGTGGTAGACAAGGTTGAGTCCAGTATCATCGGATCCTCAATAATGGAGAAACATGCACAGAACTTGTGAAGATGTTAGCACGCACAACTAGAAAAAACGCCCTTTCCACACAGATACTGTTCATACGAAGCTTCACACGGATTGAATTTCGTGTGTAAAGTACATTGGTATCCACATTAATTCGTATGGAAGCTATTTTCACACGAAATACCGTGTGAAACTTTCTATTATAGTGGACCCCTCCCCCCTACATGATATACGGCTGATCGTATGATTATGAAACTTTCTATTCCTCAATATTTTTACATTAGCGATATTTGTAAAATCTCTATAAGGACACAGTGCTTAAGGAAGTTGAGAGGAGTTTGTGGCGGTTTCAGAGGAAGTAGAATTTTGAAAATACTAGAAATATCCCTGTTCATTCTGTAAATAAAAAAAACAAATTAAAAAAAATAAAGGATAGAAGTGTAAAAAATGAAACAAAATAAGGAGCAGTTGGTGAGTTTTGATTAGTGTAAATCTTGATGGGTTTTGATCTACATAGAGGTGGCTCGATTGAACCTCAACAAGGCTGGGTTTGAGGGAAAATTGGTGTGAATTTCGGTGAATTTTTGTCAGAAACCTTCATGGAGGTATATTCTAAATAGGTGTGAATTTCGGTGGGTTTTGGTCGGAAACCTTCATAGAGGTATATTCTTTTGCCTTATTATTCACTTGAATGTTAGAAGCATGTGGGTCTCTACCTTTTCACATAATTTTTTTTCTATTTTTTTTTTGGTTCTCAAGGTAGACTCCCTAAGTTCACACCCATGCTCCGGCAACCGTTGGTTTTGAGGTATCCTTCTTCTCCAGTTCTCTAAATTTTATCTTAAGTTAGTTTTTTTGTTGTCCAACTAAGTTTATTCCTAATTGATTTGGTTGGTTTACAGATAAGTTATCAGCCGTTTTTTATTCTTTCAATTTATTCTTCGTCCAACAGTGTTGATCAACTTTACAAAAAGAGGAGAGGACTTATCACTTTCAATTTGGTTAGGTTCCTATAATTTTTAAAAAAGTTTTAGATATATATGTCGAGTTAGAATCTTAGGTAGAGTAGAGAATTACATTTATTAAAATTCTACGTAGCATTGTGATAATAAAAGTTAGCTAGAGATTTTCAAAGGTCAGCCAGTCTTATTTTTTCTTAAACTTGATTTCAACGAAGATTGTTAACAGAGATAAGAGATAAGCCAGTCCTATACATCACTACAAATACTTCCTTAACCCGTTAGCATATTAGTGTGAGTTCATGTTTTTTTTTCCTTATTTTTTATTTCTTCATTTTTTGGAGACAGGGCCACCATTCCAAATCTTTATTACTTTGTCAGTGTTGTTTTGTCATCAAGTGTGGTCACCTCTTCTGATCTTATTCAATTTTTATTTCTATGCTTGGAGTCATTCACCACACCTGTTCTGCAACAGGAAAAAAAAACAATTGCCTATCTTCTTCTACAGTTTCTCTTTGGTGAATTTAGTTTATTGGCTCACCAGACTAAAACGTTACTTTGGTTTTTTGGTATATCAGTTACATCTATAACGTTGCTTGAATGGTGTTCATTGTTAAGTCTAGGCCGTGAGAGAGTAAAGTATGTAAAGGTTTAAAGCTTTGCTTGCTAGACTCGCCAATCATATTGAATTGGTGGTGTAAGCTGTATCTTTAAAAGTTTTATCAAGTTTGTCTACTTTCAATTTTTTTTACCCTTTTTTCAAATGACTGATTTCAAAGGTTTAAACTTTTGTTATGTTTAGTGACTTATTGTGTAGAATTGAATATGGTTTCTAATTAGGTTAATTTCTGAGTTCATTATGTCTATTTATGGTTGATCTTAATGTAGTTATCTTTGTTTTGTTAGTGACTCACTGTTATCTATATGCTTCCTTTTTTCTTTTGGTATTACAGGGTACTAACTATTAACCACCAAAGAGATCCTCCACGACTTGAATTAGGCTGTGAAGTAGAGCAATACCTTAAACAACGAAGAATCTGAGTTATGCCCTTCTTAATTTTACATCACTATATTGATTTTCATGAAAGAAATATAATCTGTTGACCTATTAAATGTCAACATACCATAGTGATAATGATAGTTAGTTAACTTGATTTGATTTTGATAATCTCATATAGGTCCTTTATTCTACAAAAAAATCGTTATCAGCTGGGGAGAGGCAGACTCAGAGGTAGAACAAAAGTGTCAACTACTACATGTATCTTTTGATATAAATATTTAAAATTCAAAAGTGTATGTGTATATAAGTAATATAACCATTAGTTGATAACTACAAATCTCCAATTATTATATACATTGCTTCTTCAAGGCAACAAATCATTTATCTTGCAGTTATGTTCAATTATTCATTCGGCGTTGGTTTTTGGCTATACTTTGCACTTATCACACTAATGTATCTTTGATCATTAATATCTATTTAGCTTTTCTCTAACCATGTTTTAAACAAATCCCCGAGCAAAAAAAGTACCAGACTTAGTTTAGGTAGACTATCTCCGACTTTACAAAAAAAATATAACTTATGTTACCTCTAACAATATTATTTAGCATCATATGACTAAAATAAATAAAAATTAGCTATAATCATATACAGTATTGAACAGACTTTGAATAAAAAATAGTTACACTAATTAACGAGTATGCCATTAAAAAAAACGAGTATGATGTCTTTCTCAAAGTTGAGAGAGTCCGTTATGTGGTTGAAGAAAATATTTTTCCCTTTTTTTTTCTTTAACTATTTCCTAAATTATGAATTAATTTTATGACATTTTTATGATGTAGAAGAAACAAAACAATGTTATGTCCTTCTTAAAAAAATGGATTCATGTGGCTACTAATCTTTAAGAAGCAATAGTATACATATTTCAAAAAAAATTGTATAAATAATTTGGTTAATTATTGTGGCTTCTCAATTATAAAAGTCAAAAAATATATTATTTTTTTAGCGAATAAAACATATATTGTTTGGTGTCAAATTAAAAAGTTATGAATCAAACAAATAATTCAAGTGCTCAAAGCAGTCGATAATGGCGAGAGACATTGAGTCCTGAACAATATCAGGTTTATTTGGCATGACGTCGAGATCATGCTCAAGGAAAACGACACATGGTTGAATCTGCTGATGCTGACCCAGATTCACAACCAAATAATACAATTAATGTTGACTACATTTATTTTTTTACACTCGGTCGTGTTCATTTATTTTCTTATTGACATTTTATTTTGACAATTTATTTATAGAAGCTAATAACATTTGCGGCGAAAGAGTTGCAAGAGTGCGCTTAACTCACATCAGACAACGAGCACGTTCTGAAGGGGTATAGATAAATGATAGTAACCAAGTACATCCTACTACAAATGATATAAATGAAGAGGTTTCAGGTATTTCACCCTTGCTCTATATATGACATGTGATGAACCTTTAATAATATCTGCTTTTAAATTTCTCACAAGAAAAGATAAATAATAGCAATACAATTGAAGCATTACAAAATGTTTATTTAATTGTTGTATTTATTTTTTTATAAATTGTAGAAGAACCAAATATTATAGTGAGAACTGTAATGGAGCAAAGTATGTTTATTGATGAAGAAGTAAACAATAGTGAGACCGTGCAAATTGATGAAATTCAATGTCGAGTAACTCCAGTACCACGAACAAGGAGAGCAAGGATAAGTTCCAATGACGCAAGAAATTTTCACGAAGAATAGGAGTGCCAATATGTCAATTTCCACAACCGAGAACATGCCTCAAGTGCAATGCAAGGTTGTTTTATAAAGAAACATCAAGTTTCTGTGGCCTGAATGGGGGAATAAGCCTACCACTAATTCAATGTCCCCAAGAAATGCTTGACCTATTCTATGACCAAACAACAATGGGAAAGACATTTAGACAAAACATTCATGCTTATAACAATGTTTGTTCTTTCACCTCGATGGGCGTTCATGTTGATGAAAGAATAACATTCGATCACATTATACATTCAGGGCTTAAGGTTCTATATACCATAAGATTGGTGGTATTCTACCAGTTGATGGGAGAAGACCACGATATCTTCAAACTTATATATACGACACCGACCATGAATTTGAGAATAGATTGTCAGAAAGTGGTGTTTTGGAGAGGGACATGGTTGAGAGAATACAACATATTCTCAATCAATATAACCCATATGTTCATACACTAAAAAGTCTCGGACAACGTCAAGACTTGCCTAATTGTAGATTGATCTTAAGAGAACAACCTTCTGATCGTCGTCAGTACAACCTACCATCAACATCATAGGTTGTTGCTATTATAGTAGAAGGGGACAACATAAATCTAAATGGGAGAGACTTTGTGATTCAAACTGCTTCTGGACAACTTCAGAGTATATATGACTGTGGGATATTATGATCCCATGCAGTATCCGCTACTATTACTGTATGGGTCATATGGATGAGACATTAACACTACAGACAATAATGGACAGTCTATGAGTTGTTGTGACTATTACTCATATGTGTTATAGGTTAGTGTCTATTATTTCTTATTTTTCTTTCTAACATAGCAACATGCCATAAAACATAGTTAATAATCTAAATTTTGTAGATACGCCAAGGTCCTGACATTCCTTTACATCGAGATGGACGTCTCTTTCAACAGTATGCAGTAGATAATTATGTAAAGATTGAATCACAAAAACTCAGATATTTTCATCTGAATCAAGATAAGTTTCGGTGAGAGACCTGACAGGGACTTCAAGACTTTCTACATGCAAGAGAAAACAATGCAGGTATGAATGCATATTACCATCAAAATTAAAATTATATAACTCCATGTACTAATCAAATTTTATTGAATAGCCAGCTCACCATCGTAATGTAACAAATTACAGGTAATGTCAGTAAGAGAATCTTTTTGCCATCTTCATTTATTGGGAGCCCGCGTGACATGTATCAACAGTATCAAGATGCTATGGCTTTGGTTCAAAAATATGGAAGGCCAGATCTATTTATCACCATGACTTGCAATCCTAATTGGAAAGAAGTGAGAGATGAACTACTCCCTTGTCAAACACCCCAAGATCCCCCAGATGTAGTCACACGAGTGTTTCATGTGAAACTTGAACATTTAAAGGAGGACATCATAAAAAAAAAGGTGTGTTGAAAAGTGTGGTTGCTCATGCTTTTGTCATTGAATTTCAGAAGAGGGGTCTGCCGCACGTTCATATCTTGATCATGCTAGAAGATGGTGATAAGCTTAATAATCCTGGTGAATATGACCACATTGTTAGAGCAACGATACCACATGAGCAAGAAGCTAAGAACCTCTACTGTATAAAGCAGTGTGTACATATATGATTCATGGACCATGTGGAGTCATAAACAGAATCTTTTCGTGTATTAAAAGAGGTAAATGTAGTAAAGCCTACCCTAAATCATTTTCAAATTATAATGTTCAGGGAACTAAAGCCTAACCTATATATCGAAAACAATCTGATCATTTACCTATACCTCTAAGAAGATGAAGTGATGTAACAATTAATAACAGTTGGGTAGTTCCTTACAACCCGTGGTTGTTACTATGATATGATTGTCACATCAATGTTAAAATATGTGCGAGCATCAAAAGTGTCAAGTATTTGTATAAGTACATCTACAAGGGTCCTGACAGAGTTGCACTAGAGCTTCAGTCTAATCCAAATTTTGATGAAATTCATCAATTTGTTGATGCAAGGTGGGTATGTGCACTTGAAGCCTTATAGAGGATATTTAAATTGGGACTAAACCGAATATATCTAACAGTAGAACGGTTGCAAATACATCTCCCCAATATGCAACAAATAGACTTCAATGTAGATGAAAGTGTGGAAGATATTTTGGAAGATGAAAATGCAGAAAAATCAATGCTTACTGAATTTTTTCGTATAAACCAAAGGGATGTGAATGTAAGAGTGTACGTATTTGTATCGAAAAATTCATGAACATTACAGGTGGGATAGAAAAAAAATTCTGAGCTAACATCCATGGTGTTTTACAACCAACAATTAAGCAAGCAGCTGAAAGACGAGGCTTGCTAGAGAATGATAGCAGTGTTCGAGATTGTCTGTTAGAGGCCTTAAGAGTTAGAATGCCATCAACCTTGAGAAGATTGTTTGTCACAATTTTGGTTTACAACCAACCATCCGGTGTTCGAAGATTGTGGGATGAGTTCTATCCTTTTATGATAGAAGATTATCCTTCAACCAATAATTTGGTCAATATAAACAAGTTATTGGGTGATTTAGACAAAATGATGGAACAATTTAGAAAAAACGTTGGAGACTTTGATCTTCCTACCATGACAAATGG
This sequence comes from Geum urbanum, assembly GCA_946800695.1. Classification (NCBI taxonomy): domain Eukaryota; kingdom Viridiplantae; phylum Streptophyta; class Magnoliopsida; order Rosales; family Rosaceae; genus Geum; species Geum urbanum. The sequence goes on along the minus strand of OX326998.1, from coordinate 67,090,939 downwards.
ACTAGAAGAAAATTCAGGCATCCCAAGATGTATTGAAGATAAAATGTCGGTACCAGTCCCACAAGTAGATATTGATGCAATAGATCGCCTTAACGACGATCAAAAAATTGCATTCGATACCATAATGGTTGTTGTGGAAAGTGAGGGTGATGCATTATTTTCTGTTGACGGTCCAGGTGGAACCGAAAAGACATATTTATACCGTGCGTTATTGGCTAATCTAAGAAGAATGAATCGTATCGTGTTAGCCACATCATCATCTGGAATAGCTGCAATTAATATACTTGGTGGTAGAATAGCTTACTCTAGGTTAAGTATTGGACTTCACGTAGATGCATCAACCCCAACTTTTTTAAATAAACAATCTAATATGGCTGAATTGGTTAGAACTGCAATTGCAATCATTTGGGATGGGGCACCCATGACACATCGAGATGTCTTTGAAGCACTTGATCAGAATTTTAGAGACATAACAGATGTTCGATTACTGTTTGGTGTAAAGATAATGATTTTTGGGGGAGATTTTCATCAAGTGTTTCTAGTTGTTCCAAAAGGAACCAGGTCTCAATCATTGAAGCTTCAATTGTGAAATCTTCATTTTGGGCACAAACAAAGATGTTAAGTTTGAGACGTAATATGAGATCCATCAATGACCCTCAATTTTTAAATTTTTTACTTCGCGTTGGCGATGACAATGAACATGCCTTAGATGGTGAAATGCTAAAGTTACAACAATCCATGGTGATTCCATGGTAGGAGCTCAACCTATCAATCAAATCATAGATGAAATCTTTTCCAATTTGGGTGATCATGTATATGGTACAAGTTATATGGTGGAGAGAGAATTAATTACTCCTCTAAATGATGACGTAGATATGTTAAATGAAAAGATCATCAGCATGTTTCTCGGTGAACAAATTACGTTTTATTCTTTTGACTCAGTGCAAGATGACACCAGGAATTTATACCAACATGAGTTCTTAAACTCAATAACAATTGGAGGGCTCCCGCCACACAAGTTGACTATAAAATAGGTGCTTCGATTACGCTTTTGAGGAATATTGACCCAAAATTGGGATAGATGAATGAAACTCGAATGTTATGTCGTGGTTCATATCAAAATCTCTTAGATGCTGAGATTCTAACTGGACAGTTTGCTGGGACTAGAGTTTTTCTACCTCAAATCTCGTTGAGCCCACCCGATAATGTTGGTCTACCTTTCAAACTTATAAGAAAGCAATTTTCAGTAAAATTGAGCTTCTCCTTAACTATAAACAAGTATCAAGGTCAAACAATTTCTCACGTTGGTGTATACCTCCCGGATCATGTTTTTAGTCACAGTTAATTGTATGTAGCATTGTCGAGGGGAACATAAGAGTCCACTACCAAGATTCTGGTTAAAAAAATCTCCATATCTGGTCAAGATGGTGTATATACTAGGAATGTGGTATTTAAAGAGGTTTTGTTGCCTTCAGACACAAATAATCCTGCATCTCATTAGTTATATCCAATTTGTTTAACATACTGATGTCAGTTACTTACAAAATTATTTACAATTTTTTATGTTTTCTATAAGTTTTTATGTTTGTTCCTAGATACAAAAATAATTCAAATGGACAAAACCACTACTACTCGACGTGTTTCAATATTTTTGGTTGGTTGGTGTATGGGAAAGTCACTAAAAATGAATACTGGTTATCTCAGTAACTTGGTTTTGAAGGAATAGAAGAAAAAGAAGCATGAACGTTAAGAAATTTCAAACAGTTTTTCTTTTGTTATATTTCAAGTTTTGTAATGAACCCGACTACAAATTTTTAAATGTTATCATTAGTTGGCGCTATAGAATGGCACGAAGAGAGTTGATGACAAAAATGTTATATGAAGTCACACAAACATGGACAAAAATTTTGCGCTTAAGGTATATGCCGTATATTAATTGAAATATGGTACAATTTATGACTTTTACACAAGGAAGTCATAATTTAACAGTTCCCAATATTGTTACCAAGAAGAGACGTCATCATCAGCGAAATAGCTTTTTACACAAGGTTTTATTTTATAATTTTTTACTTAAACGAGGCGTAAGCATTGATGATCAACGTAAAATTGTTTAAAACTTTCTGAGAATATATTTGTATGTTGTACTGTTCTTCGAAAAACGAAAAAAAATTGCTGCAAGTAACTGAGGTAATTACGTAATGCTTTCTATGCTACATATACATGTCGCTAACTTTTTATAAATATTTATTAATAACCCTTCTATATGTTATTTGTAGTTGGAGTGACAAGTTGTTTTACATGATGAAGAATGTGGTTGAACTTCATTGAAGATCACGACATTATTGTAGTTAAATTTCTTATATTTATTTTACTACTTTCTTTTCGTATGTTTTCCGTTTCATTTTCATACGTCTCCATGATTGGGTAACCAAAAGTAGTAGTGGTTGAACTAAATATTTCATAAAATAGTATAATTGCACAATCTCACTAAATACACCGACGTTGCGAAGAATAACCAATGTGGAATTATCTATTGCGCAACAAAAATATTAGCCTACTTCATATCAAGTCCATGTGTTCCGAGGCAATACACTGACAATATAAGTGCACACACAAAAAAATATAAGTGCACACACTTAATAAATATACGACAATTCGCGCGCGAGCACGACGTATTTTACATGCGCAAGCATGATGCCTTCCGCATAGACTTATGCGCGTGCAAGAAGGCTAGTATAAGATTAAATCTCATTTACATAGAATTGTAGGTGTGATTCAGGAATTTGTGAAAGTAAAACACTAAAACCTACTTCTTCCTCTCTCTTCACTTCATTCTCTCACTCTCTCGGTCTCTCCGGTGTTCATCTCTCCCACCTCTAACGGCGAAATTCTAATCGTTGCCCTCGACTACGCAAATCTGGTTTAATAGTTTAAGGAGGTCAAAGATATGGGGGTGTGGACCTTTTAATGGGTATTTCAATTTCATTCCTCTTCCTCTTTGGATCTGACCCCAGCCAAGACAATGTCGTCGATATCCCTTACTCTACTCGAGCCCCCACTTTCAGTCGAGACTTGGAGACTTAGCCTTTTCTACCGAATGAATCGTCTCTCCTCGATTCGTTGGAGAACTTTCTTGGGTCATTTATAGATGACCAGAAGTCTGCTTGATTTGGTGAGTTTCATTATTGATTTGAGAAGTATGCTTGATTTGATGATTCAGTTGGATTTATTTGAAAATTTAGTCTAGCATTATAGTATATCAAAGTGTGTTTGTCAATCTTCATGGTTTGTCAAATAGTAATTTTATCGTCTTGTGCCATTACCTTTTACATGCTTTTATTTACATTATAGTTGGATGAGATAAAAGTTTGGCAAGGAAGATTTTGGTTTGGTCAAATTGCAACTGATGAATCGTTTTTACTTTCAATTGTATCCAGTTTAATCGGTTGGTGAAAGATAACATATGTTTGGCTTGGATTTTTCTCCAGTGAGGTTGCTACGGTTGGAGATGTCGCAAACTGTCTGTTTTGGATCCGCAGTTGTAGATGTGTTGCGAGGCATGCCATTGCCGAGGGAAGAATGTCATTGTGTTGTGTGCCGTGTAGTCTGTTGTGACAACCCAGAACAGAATCAGTAGAGTAATCAGCTTTATTCACGAGTTAGCGCGTAATTACTGTTTTCCGATAATTGATTGATTTGCCGGTTTCGATCGCGAATTAATTATCGGCCGAGAATTTGAATTGAGTCTCTTCTCGAGAATTGTTGCACACGTGATTTCAAGTTTGTGGGCAGTTCTGGATGATTATTTTGACGACCAAGGAATATAATATGAATATTTGAAGTTTCAGAATATCATCGAGTTTATCCGTTCGTGTCGAGTTTATCCGAATCGTAATGGTTATCCGTTTTGGACCGTCAATCATCCCGAGACGCAAGTATAAATATCGGAAATAGTCGAAAATTGTCGAAAAATACTGTTCGGGAAGTTTGACCGGCGTTGACCGAGTTTGGAGGCATTGACCGAGTTGACCCGTGGAGGAAATTTTGGACCGTTTGAATTCTCCGGCGGACCTGCCGATTCTGGCCATTTCAGGCCACGACTTTGGAAGGTAAAATGTTCTCCTCGTGATTCTAAGCAGTTTAGAACTTGAAATTTCTTGATTTGGTTGAGATTTGAGGGAGAAATGTGGAGTTGAAATTTGGGGAAATTCCGGCCGGTTTCGGGTTGTGGTGACGGTGGTGCTCCGGCCACGGGGGTGGCCGGGGATGGAGGGGTTTTGTCCGTGGGGCCACGATGGAGCCATTGGGAGGAGTCTCGAGGGCTGCCGTGCGCTGTAGGCGGCGGATCGACGGCGAACAGCTTCGCCGGCGGTAGTTTTCCCCCGTGGGTTTCGAGCTGATTTCCGGCCAACCTCGACGGAATTGGTCCTTGCCTCAGTTGGGAAAGTTGGTTGGCTTGAGAAGGAAAACCTTGTGGGAGCTTGGCCGCCGGAAAATCTCTCAAGTTGACTTCGTAGATCTTTAGAATCTCCATGCTTTGTCGGGTGACCTGGACTCCTTCGATTGTCGTCATCGTAACTCGAGTGAATCTTCGAATCCCCATGCTCTGTCGGGTGGCCTAAATTCTGTATTCACTAGTACCGGTTGGTTACCTTAAGTGAACCTTCGAATCCTCATGCTCTGTTGGGTGGCTTAGATCCAAAGCTCGTTGTTTGCTGGTTGTCTACTCACAGCGGAGTAAGATTTGCTGGTTCACAAATTGTGTATGTGTGTAGAGGTCTGTAAATTTGCTTTGATTATTCTATTTATAAGGGTTAGCACTCTGGCTTTCTTCACTTGACAAGGTAATATTATTGATTAGGAATAATGTCTTGCCTCTAGATTCACCTAGATTATCTTGGAATTGCAGAGATATATTCTTCTTGATTCGTAGCTTCAATCAGGCCGCATGTAGTCGACCCGTTTTATCTTCGAGACCTAAAAACATCAAAATAAATGTTATGTTTATTTTGGGCCCAAACATTGCCCCAGACCTTGAGATTAACCCATGGGCAATCGAAGGGGTCTTTATAGTAGCATTTGGATGTGACGTGTCGCCTCCTGGTCAGCGGTTTGAAATAGCCTCGCACTAGGCTACTTGAGTGCTTTTTCTTCAAAAATTGCATTGTCTATTCTCCACGCTTTTGAGCTTCTTCAGTCATTTTCCCCCCTTTCACTTTATGAAATTTCTGCAATCCAAGATTTTGAATTTTCTATCACTCTCCAAGTTCCTACATTCCTTTTCTTCCTTCCTAAAAATGGCTCCTCATCAAAGGTTCTGTTCGGACGTTTCTGAGAAAGATGTAGAAGCCTTCCGCATTTATATGGACTAGCGCCTCTATCGATATCAAGACCTTCCCTATTCGTGGATCAATCTAACGGAGGGAGATGAGGTTATACTGGGTCTGACTACCAATATTATGAGGGCCTCTTCTATCCTTGACTCAATTGTGCGCCGTCCTCCGTTGGTCGCACGAGGTGAAGCCGTTGCTCCTCTTTAGTGGGATCAGAAGGAGATTAAAGTGAAATTGGGGAAATGGCCCAGCACCAGAGCCGAGGAACTTCAATGGTACCAGGAGCGGAAGTCAGTTGATGAAGAACTCTGACAACAGGTTAGTATTTCGCACACTCTAGATTTATGTTTCCATCTTCCCCAAGGTGGGAATCATGCTGCTGCCATCGCTGCTTTGTGCTATTGGGAAACCAGTAGCAATAATTTTGTCCTCCCATTCAGTCATCTAAGAATTACTTTACTTGACGTTGTCACTATTACCAGTTTGCCCACTACGGATGAGCCTTTACTTCCTAGTGCTTTGGATAGTAAGGACTTCCCTTTTTCTACGGATCCTACATGCTGAACTATCAACACCGCTTACTCTAATTGGCGTAAGTACTATAATGTGGAGGAATTTCAGGCTACTCCTGCCTCTAATGACCAGCGTGTAAAGTATGTCTACGGTGGCATTGCTTTTCTAGAATTTTGGCTATGCCGCTATGTATTTTGCGTTATTGTGGACATGATTACCAACATTTTTACTAAGGCAGCTGAAGCGCTATACAATGGCCACTGCCTTAGCCTTACACATCCTGCATTGGGTGCTTTGTACTGTGGTCTCGGGTAGATTTCGTTGAATCCATTCAAGTTCAAATTTGCAGGGTCTGTTTGGATTCTATCTTTATGGCTACAAGTTTATTTCCCTGAGTTTCACAGTCCCTACTACAAGGAATTTACCTCAAAGGAGCTACTAGGGAGATCCTTGGCTTTTGTCGAGGAAACAGAACTTTTGAGCTACTCGCAGTGCTTCAATTATCTCAGGGGTCAGAAGCTTTTCCCCAAGGACATGGCTGAATTTGTAGTAACGAGAAGTTTTCCTGCCGAGTTATCTTCTGGATTTGCAGTGACTCCCCGCCAGGCTCCTGCTGCGAGGAAACTCTTTGCACAATGTGTCACATGTGCAGACATCATTGTCCTCGATGCGATTTTTTGGATTGAGCTATACATACCCAATTACTTTGCTCGTCAACTTGGGTGCAAACAAGGTCTTCCCTGCCTTTTGATAGAATCCCGGAACGGCTACACTTCATGGAGGACTTGTGTAGAGAAGCCTTCTGCAACGATTCTTCAAGACCTTGCTACTCCAACATTCCCCTTACTGGACCTCTCAAAGTTATGTCGGCGCTCCCTCTGTGTAACTTATTCTGCTGTTGAAGATTATCATGAGTGGAATATGTGCCATTATGGTGATATTTGGGTGCAGTCCAAACCCGAAGTCTTTCGTTCCATCTTTCCAACCTCTTTCCTTAATTATTTCAAGAGAATTGTGGATAGGAAGGCTGTGGGCCCTAATGTCCAAAAAGAGATGGGCCAGAAAAGGAAGCAGTGAGAGATTAATACTTTTTCTTCTTCTGTCTCAAAGCGTAACAAGTTGATGGGTACGAGTTTCGTTGTTGCCTCTCCTGCTGCAAAAGACTACTGCTACCAAAAAGAAGAAGAAGAAGGATATCGTTGAAGCATGGGACCATAAGGATGGAGACTCCAATGATGACACTCCTCTGGTATATATGGCTTTAATTTGTCCAAATATTCTTAGTTTTTAACCTTCCGTCTTCTCACTCTAACCCTGTCCTTTATGGTTCAGTCCCGCAAATCGTCGTGCCATCAAGGAACACGGGCAGCTATTTGAAGATGAGCTGAGTGGGAATTCTCCCTCTATTGAGCTGATGCCCGACAGTGATCCTTCAAAGGATGACTTACTCTTAGCCATTCGCCATTCCTGAGTCCTCTCCCAGTACTGCGAATGCGTCTGGGGAGTCCCCTCTTCCTGGATCTCTGGGTGTAGGTTTTCCCAGTGCTACAGATGAAGAAGCTCAATGCCAGGAACTTCTTGAGGAAGTCTATGATCAACCCTTTGATCAAATCTCTGCTGCTGCGACCGCCACTTTGGAGGAGATAGCTACCACCGCGGTTAATGTAGAGCCTCTGAAAAAGGCTACTGAAGATGAAGGAGGTATTGGGGCTCCTGACGTTGTTGCTGTATAGACTACTTCTTTTGTTGAGATATCTGCTCTGACCTTGTCTTTTATGGAATATTGTGCCTTTCTAACCTTTGTTTTTGGTTATATGGTTCCAAGAAACTGCTCAAGAAACACAGGCACACGCTGCTGCGGATGTGGCTCCTGCTACTGTTGATTGAGGTGATGAAGAACAGCCCCGCATTTTGGATGCTCCCTCCATCATTCTGGCCCCTGAGACTGGCCACGTAAAGTCAATCGTATTGCACTTCCTTCAAACCACTATATCTGATTTGCTTACTTTTAAGCAAATCTTAACTTTTACTTATTCTTCGCAGTTTACTACTAAAGTGTCCTCTCCTCCTTGTATCAACATTGCCTTGTACGATGATTAATCTCCCTCTCATCTATCCTAGGTATATTCTGACATTACTCATATAAGATTTCTTTGTGTAAGTCTTAGAGGGTCAACAGAGGCTTGGAGAATTCTCTAACGTCATCTGTAGCTTCAACGAGACTGCTGCCCCCCAGTTTGCGAGTCCCACCCTTCTAGCTCCTACTAGGGGTAGCGAGGGAATGGACAAGACCCTGCTACAGGCAGTGCAAATCTATAAGGACTTGGCTCTTTCTAAAAAAGATCCTCCTGAGGTCCAACTTGCCATTGCCTATCTTCGTGATTTATGGACTCTGAATTTTGAGAACAAGTCTGTTCGCCAAGAGCTAGTTGTTCATATTCAAATGGCTAGCCATGCTATGGAGAAAGTAGATCATGTTGTCCTGGATCAAATGGAAGAACTACTGCGAGAACTTCCCAACCTTTATGACACCGTAGTCTGTGTCACCCATGAGCGAAGCAAAGCCATCTCCCATCACGTAGACCATAACCGTAGGTGGAAGCGTGACTTGGAAAAAATTACGACGATGGGGAAGAGTTATGAAGGTGAATGGGTCGACTTGGCCATGCGAGCGGAGATCGCAAAGCTCCAGGCCAAGTTGCGTCAAAAGGAGGAAGATTTCTTCGGAAATGAGCAAGCTGCTATCGCTCTTCTTAATGTCGGGAAGATCTTTCTGAAAGTGTTCAGTAAACCCGTATTGTGGCTGTGGATGCTGAGAGGGCTTGGGTCACCGTACAAGCCTGGTATATCCAAGTAAAGACCAGTCTGCGAGCTCTCGGCAACTCCGTTGTGAAGTTTTAAACTTTATTGACTAAGCTCCACTCTTGGGCTTTATATTTATTTTTCTAAAAACTCTTGCTAGTTTATGTTTTATGGCCCATAGCCTTAATCACCAGCCGTCTGCCATCAAATAACTTCGCGCCTCCAAAAGTCACGCCGAGTTTTGGAATAGTTGTCCGCTTTTAATAGCTCATAACTCTGTACGACGAAACGGTGAGTTTTCAGCTTTTAAGAGACATACGAATTGGTAATTGAATGTTGAACCCCCTTAATTACTGTGTTGAATCGATACAACGCTTTAGGTCCCTTTATTCAAAGCCTCTTAGAGTTTTTAGGCTTATAAATAGCTTGTCACTTCTCCTTCGCTCCATAAGATCTCTTTGTAGCAAAAGATGGCCTCTCTAGTTCATAGTCTGTTCCTTTCTTGCTTTAAGGTAAAGCCTCCAGATCTTGTATTTTGCTAGATGTTTTTAGGTCGAAGTACCAAAGCTCAAACCTAGCTTAGGTCATAGTACCAAAGCTCAGGTCCTTCGGTTCTGGTCTAATTCTCAAACTTTTGAGAATTAGTAGACAATGGTTGATATGGGCATTCACTAACCCTATTCCTGAACCTAATCATCCTAGTCTATTGCATGCTCCCACTCACTCTCGTTGCAGCTCTCCTTGCTTTCTGAGTGGAGCGTCTAAGATGATGATCAGAGGGACGGCTTTGTTGAGCCGAAAATGTTGGGCGAGTGCAAGTACCCCAAAGTCTTCCAAAGCCAAAGGTAGATCTATCCCCTAGTCAGTGATAGTCCACTAGTGTACGCCAAGGGCCTCGCTGTGATTGGTTAGGATAGATCTAAACCACTTCCTACGATTGGTTTGTTAGTAGAAGATTCTTCATTCGATGCATGGTATCAGAGCTAGAGACCGTAAAGCCTCATATTGTACTCTTTATTTTGATAAATGAAACTTTGTATTTTCTACTGTTTTTGTTTTGTCTTTGTAAGCAGCAAAAATACTATCTCCATTGATTTGACCACTAGAATTTGGTCGTAAGTAATGTGCACACTTGAAAGAACTATAGAAATTGGATCTATGTTGAGAAATTTGAAAAATTGCAATATTTTGGCCACATGAATAATTGCATTTTGGCCACGCGCATTGGCCTTTTACATACTGGTTGCCCCCTAGTTTTACATGAAGAGCGAGCCTCTGTTATAGGCTGTGAATGAGTGTAAAACTAAATCGTTGACTCGCGTACTCCTAAATTAGATGCCAATACTTCTTCAAAAATTGACTATTAATCGGATTACGATAAATTTCACCATCGACTTCTCGCAGATGGAAAGCTTCCTTGCCTAAAATTCTGTCAATGATGAAGGGTCCTTCCCACTTCGTACACCATCTATCACGTTGTTCATGTTTTTTTTTCCCAAAGGCAATACTGTTTTCCAAACCAGCTCTCATTCTGCAAAACTGAGTCTGAGGGTACGTCGATCATAACAGCGAGCCACATTCTGTTTCTCTGTGAGTAGGTTAGTCAGGGCGTTGATGCGTTTTTCATCCAGATCTTCTAACTCCTACCACATCGCTTGCACATAGTCTTCCCCTATCAGTTGGTGTTGATCCATGATCCGTAGCAACTGAACGTTGATTTCTAATGGCAAAATGGTGTCATGTCCAAACATTAGCGCATATGGAGTAGTCTTGGTTGGACTGGATTTAGAAGTTCGGTATGCCCACAACGTACTAAATAATTCCTCGTGCTAAAGTCTGGGATTGTCTACGAGCATACGCTTGAGGATGTGGAGAATCAATTTGTTGCTTGCTTTAGCTTGGCCTTTGGACTGTGCGTAATATGGTGAAGAATGCAAAAATTTGATCCCAAAGTCTTCCATGAGCTCCTCTACTTCTCCGAACATGAACGTTGTACCTCTATCTGAAACGAAGCACTTCAGAATTCCAAATCGGCAAATGATATCCTCGTATGGGAACTGTCTAATCACAGTGATAGAGACCACTTTTAAAGGCGTTGCTTCCACCCACTTGGTGAAGAAATCTGTAGCGACTATGATAAACTTGTGTTGCATAGAAGAATGAGGATGAATTAAACCGATTAGATCTAATGCCCATCCTCGTGCTAGCCACGGTTTGATGATTGGTTGCATATGAGTTTTTGGTATATGGCTGACTGGTCCATGAGTTTGACAATCCTCGCACCCTTTTGCAAAAGTGATATAGTCTTTTAACATTGAAGGCCAAAAGTATCCGTATCTCCGTAAGAGCCATCTCATCTTTGGGCCAAATTGGTGAGCTCCACAAACCCCAAGATGTACTTCACGCAGCAATCGTTTGGCCTTGGTTCCGAATACATAAACCAAGTCTACTCCTTTTTCTCCACGTTTGAACAACTCATCGCCTCGGAGAATGTAGTTTGGAGCAGAAGACCTGATCCTCTTGTCCACTGTAGAGCTAGGATCTTTCAAATATGTGTTAATTGGTTGTCTCTAATCATCATCGATCGTTCCTAAAGCTGCGACGTACCATTCATCCTTTTCCTCCTTTTTAATCATGAAGGATGGAAGAGTACGAACTTTTACCTTCAATAGCCGCTCATGTATATCGTCAACAAGCTCTATCCTTGTAGCAAGCTGAGCTAATTCATTTGCTGCAAAGTTCTCTCCTCGCGGGATATGAGTTCGGGCACATCTGTGAACAACTCCAGCAACTCGCTAGCCCTTTTTACGTAAGGCTCTAGGATTAGTCCCATCTTAAACGTGGCTTGGAGCTGTCTGATCATAAGCAGCGAGTCTCCCCAAACTTGTATATCTGTAGCACCAAGGTCCCATAGCAGCTCCAATCTGATGACTAGAGCTTTGTATTCCGCCACATTGTTGGAACAGTTGTACTCGAGTCAGAAAGAATAAGCAAACGTTTATCCTTGAGGATTGACCAATGTTATCCCTGCTCCGGCAAAAGCACTCATCCTGGAACCCTTGAAGTAGAGTTTCCAAGGAGCCAGTGAGATGTGTGACAATTCTTACCCTTATGCTCTAGGATTTCCTCTATAGGATGATGTGCGAGGAAATCGGCCACTGCTTGGCCTTTTACTGCCTTTTGTGGGACATATTGTAGTGAAAATTTGGACAGTGTGAGAATCCACTTCCCTATCCATCCTTGAAGTATAGGTCATGCTAATATGTACCAGACTAAGTTTGTTTGTGATATGACGCACGTAGTGAAGGAAAACATATAATGTCTCAACTTGCAGCCTGAGAAGTAAAGGGCAAGGCATAATTTTTCCATTGGTGTATATCTACTTTTGCACTCTGTGAGAGTCCTGCTTAAGTAGAATATTACTCTTTCTGCCTTCACCTCATCGTCTTGTGCCAGCAAGCTTCCTATGGATGATTCTGTTGCCGAAATATAGAGCTTAAGTGACACTCCTTTTCATGGTGGTACTAATATCAGTGGATTAACCAGGTACTGTTTAATCATGTCAAATGCTTCTTTGTGAACCGGCTCCCACACAAACTCTTTCTCTCCCTGTAATTTGAGTAGAGGTGCGAAAGGTTTGGTCTTTCCCGCAGCGTTTGCGATGAACCTTCTTAAGAAGTTGACCCTTCCAAGTAATTGCTGAAGCACTCGTTTATTCCTCGTAGGAGGAGCCTTTATGACCGCTTCCTTCTTGTCATCTGGTACCTCTATTCCTCGTTGATGCACTAAGAAACCTAGGAAGTCTCTCGCTTGCACCCCAAAAATGTACTTGGCAGGATTTATTTTAAGTTGATGTTTTCTCATTCGTATGAATACCTATCTTAAATCTTCCACATGACGTGGCTTCTTATTTGATTTGACCACAACATCATCAATGTAGATTTCCACTGTATCACTTGCTAGGTCATGGAAGATATAGTGCATGGCTCGCTGATATGCTACCCAGCGTTCTTCAATCCAAATGGCATATTGGCATATTCAAATATTCATAACACCCTTGGGCATCTAAATGCAGTTTTGTGCCTGTCTTCCTCAGCGACTGTGATATGATGGTATCCTGCCGTGCCACCCATGAATGACAGCATCTCGTGTCTTGCCACTGCATCAATAAGTAAATCAGCGACCGACATTGGGTAAGCATCCTTTGGAGTAGCTTGGTTCAAGTCTTTGTAGTCCATGCACACTTTAAGCTTCTCATTCTTCTTTTATACTGGGACTATATTAGATATCCACTATGTGTATTTAGCCACTTGGATGACTTTGGACTTCAATATTTTCTTAATCTCTTCCTTGACCAACGCCGCTGTATCCGGATTCACCCTCCCCATCTATTGCTGGGCTGGCTTTCTTCCTTCTGCGATTGGAAGTTTATGGACAACCAATTCTGGTGAAAAGCCCAGCATATCTTCAAACTTCTCTATGAAACAGTCTTTGAACTCAAACAACAAACCAACAAGCTTCTTTCTTTCTTCAGGCTCTAAAAAGGTGCTGATAGCCATCGCCATTGGCTCATCCAGAGTTTCGAGATTAATTTTCTCAGTTGGATCTCTTACTTTAGGTGGTGTATCGTCCACGGCTTTAGTTGCGAGCTGGATGATATTGTGATGACCCGGAACAGAATCAGTAAGAGAAATCAGCTTAATCTACGAGTTTGCGCGTAGTCGCAGAGTTACGACAGTTGTTTGAATCGCCAGACTTGATAACGACTAAATTATTGGCCGAGAATTAGAGATGGGTCTCTTCTCGAGAGTCGTTGTACGTGTGATTTCGAGGTCGTGGGCGGTTCCGGATCGTTATTTGGACGACCGAGGAATAAGTTATGAATATTTGAAGTTTTGATATAATTGGTTTTATATGTCGGATTTCTTAACGACTAAATTACCGGTCGAGAATTTAGTTTCGGCTTCTTCACGGAAGTTGTTGAGAATTTAATTTCGAGCTCGTGGGAACTTCCGGAGCATTTTTCTGAGTTCCGAAGATTTAGTTGTGAATATTTCTGATTGTTGATTATTTAGTTGGTTAATGTATGTGTTTGGATTGAACAGTTGACTTTTTATCCGATTGGTCGATGTGTTTGACTTCGGGTGATAATTGAAGAATACATCGAGTCGAGTTTGTTACCGCGAGAATTATCGAAATCGAAATTACGACGAAGAAGTTACGGGTATTTGAAGTTTGCCGAAAAGATAATTACGAATTTTCCAAAAATGGAAGGCCTATAAATAGAAGGTTGCTATTTTGGGCAAGTCAAAGTTGCCATAAATATGCTTGACCGAGTTGACCGAGTCAACTCGGTGGAGGAGAGTTCACGACGGGTTGCCACGGTGGTCGACAGCGAGTTGCCGTCCGGCCGTCTCCGGCCACGGGGGAGGATGCGTTCGACTCGTCTCACTGTCCTCTACCCATCCCCGGCCACCATGCACGGTGAGGCTCACCGGAGAGGAAGAATTATCCGGCCAAAATTCAAGAAAAATTGGGGAATTCGGGTTTGTATTTTCCGGCCTAATTGAGCTGAAACAAGGAGTGGGCTTTGAAGCTCTCATCACCTAGAAGCTACCATGTAAGTTTGGTAATCCAATTCATCTTGTACATGGAGAATTTTGGATTTGAAATTTGTGTGAACATTCGGTTTTTCGTGAAATTGAGCTAGTTAGAGTTTGAATTGGCCTTCGATGCAGTTGACAAAGTTGCTCAGTGGATGATTTTGAGTGGAATAGGGGTTGCTCCGCCGAGAAATCTCACGGTTGGTGGCGGCGCCACCGTTGACGGCGGTCAACGGCAGCAGTCAACGGTCAAAGTTTGACTTTTAGGGGTTTTCGACAAGTTGCATGTCATTTAACTCGAAATTGCGCCCCGACCGCAGTGGGGAGGTTCGTTTCTCGATTTGAGCATCCGAAAGTACAGCGAGGTATTGAGGTGTAAATATCGGATTTTCGACGATTCGTCGACATTGAATTACGTGTTTCCGAGAACGGGGGTTTCTCGTGATTTGTCTTGAATTGTCGAATTATAATTTTGAGAAATGGATTTTGTGATTATTCAGGGGTTCATGATCGTTCGTTTGGCGAGGGACTTTTCGCCGGATTACGGGTTAACGCGAACTGCGTTACGCTAGTCTATGAGTGGACATTTCTTTTCACGGATTGTTTGCGAGTCTTTATATACGTTTTATGAACTTGAGCATGCGTATGAGATTTCGGATTACATGAGCATGTGTTTTACGATTATACATATACGAATATATGTATACGAGTATATATATACACTTATATGTTGTTTCATGCATTTGCATCGAACTGTTTGTGATTTGATTTTCACAGAGTACAGTCTCAGATACGTTGTTGTATCGATACACTTGCCTCTCGGCTGATCCCTGATGGTAGGCCATCCAGGAGGGGCGTCGTCACCCCGAACTGACCGGCGAGGGGCGTTTCCCCGGGACCGAGGCCTTTCTGGCTTAGAATCACGTGGACCAAGGACCCCGTGATTCGGACTGTACTAGCACGGATGTGTCCATGAGTGACCCCGTGGGATTTATACTTGCATGCTCAGTACGCTGGAGGATTATGGTTTTACCTCGTGTACTTGTTGTTTTTATTTACCTGGACTCGCATATGTTATTTTAAACATATATATCAACTGGTGAAAGACATTTATTTTCATCCACTCACTCTAACGGTTTTCATGTCTTTCCCCTGGGCTTTTTGGTTTCCGTGCCCAGTTTGCAGATCGGATTCTGGTGTCGCACGTCGTGGTTGGAGGCATAGTGCTCGAGCTATCTTGTTTCTTCCAGTAGGTTTATTGTTCTACCTACTGTGGTATACTTATATGATTATACGTTAGAGGTCGCTCTGAGTATTCTGTTGTATATGTTTATACGATTTTACACCGGATTTCAGTAAAGTAGTGATATATTTATTGTTTTACTTTACTGTTGATATATTGAGAAATCCGGATGGGATTGGTGCCCACGGTTTGCTTTTTGTGGCATAGGATGAAGTGTATTTTCCGCGTGCAGGTAATGGTAATTCCACGTTAGTAACGAAACTCTGCCAAAATTTCTACGGTTTTTGTTGGTTCGTGTTTTCGAAAGGGTTTGATTCCGATTTAGGGAGCTAAATCGGGGTTGGGTCTTTTTAGATATCCTCCTCAATTTCTTCCTGTTGGACGTCTTCATTGATATACTCTGTCATCGCAATGGTTGGCAGACAATCATAGGAATGCGACTCTATCATATAGGTTTGTAATCTTGCATATAGAGAAGCACAAACCTCTGCCTCCTTGTCCTTCGAAGGTCGTATCATTGATGGTTTGTGGAGGCTAGCTCGAGGAAATAAGATCATGCTTTGTCTTCTCTTGTTTGTACTTTTCCCCACCGAGCTAATTCTGAGGCTGTTACCCCAACAGGTCGGCCTTTCTTATCGATGCCGCATCCTTCCAATGGTCGAAGATTTCCATTGTAGTAATCGACATCCAGCACATTTGCAGAGACTGAGTATGGTCATGGATCTCCATTGACTATGTGTGATTCTGATGTCTCAATATCCTGAATGAGCTGTTGATGGAGTAATGAAGGGACGCAATAGCTCCTCTGGATCCCATCTCAGCCCAGTATTGCACTGAAGGGTGAATTACATTCAATGACAAAGAAAGTATGAACCCCTATAACAGGTCCAACTTTTACTTCTATGAACATCAATTCCAATGTCTGCGAGACTGTCCCTACAAAGTTCTTGATTGTTATGGATGTCGCTTGAGGCTGACCTTGGAATACTCAACAATGTCATTGCTCGACTAGTTAAGACATTCACTGCTGCTCCAGTATCCACCATGACCTTGCTAAGTTGGATGCCCCTCATGCCCGTAGTGATATACAATGGTCTCATGTGGGACGTCATTGTGGTTATTGGTTTGGTGAACATCATGTAAGATTTTTGCATAACAGGGTCTATAATTGGTCCCCGCTCTTCTGGTTTTTCTAGCTCTGCCAGAGCTATCCCTTGAACTTCTTTGGTAACGGCTGCCACGTGTTTTGCCTTGATTGGCAGGTAATAAGTACACCATGACTATGTGCATGTCTTCAGTGTAGACCTCCTCTAAGTCCTCACTGCCTTCCCCGTAGTCGACTAATTGCTCATCTCTGTCATTACTTGCCTTAGTCTCAACTAACAGTGGTTCTTATTGGGTTATCCTTGCTACGAGGGCTCTGTGGCTTTCTTACGAGACCTCTGACTGAGACCATTTTGAGAAGTCTACCTTCGTTGTAAGTTTCGATTCACCAACCGTGACTTCCGCGATTCTGAAGCTAGAAAAAGTGTTAGCGAGCTTCTTTTGCTCCTCAATGACCAAAGGCTTTGGTCTCCATCGCAACATTGGCTTCTTTCTCGACTCAGCGACTGGTTTTTCCTTGGATTCAATGCGTCTGAAGACTAATTTCCTCCCTGGCTTGTCTTCAACCATCTCTTAAGCTCTTTTTGGTACTCATTGTGCTCTGCATCAGGTTCGACCTTGTCTATGCAGAAATACACACTTGGTCTGGTTGCTCGCATCTTCGTTCTGTTAGATCCTTTGTCGAACGTGATCATCGGTGTAGCCGAGAGCCTATTCATTCTTTTCTGAATTTGTCTAAGGCCTCCAAAGTCCTCTTCGCAGCCCCGAATTGACGTTGTATCTTTTTTCTGGTGGGGGTAATCTCCACAGTCTTTCCTCTTGACTTTATGTGCCATACATCTTCCTTAATCACAGATACGCTGGCGAAATGTAAGGTTTGCTTGGTTCTTCTCACTGCTTATCACCAATTACATCATCCTTCTTCTTTGTCATTCGTATTCGTTTGAATAGATTGGACTCCCTGGAAACTGTGCGTGATTCATTCGGCCTTGCTGGCTGGTAGTTTTTCGATGGAGATTTGGCTGTTGAACCTGCTCGCACCGCTTCTACGAACTCCTCATAGGCCATCTTGAGGCTACACTCTGCTTTGCATCAAGTACAAAGTACTACCAGAGTTGCTTCTCTGCAGACCTCTTTTTGCTTCCGTTTGGGATCTTCTTTATTACTATTGCTAGGAGCTACTTCATTGGTGGTTTTTAGATCTAATGTTTGTTTCTTCTTGGCTCATCCACACCAAGACACTTCTAGAGCACCAACCATGAATGATCCTTCAGCAATCTCTTTTTCCTCGCAACCCGGAAGAATGATATCCCCTTCATTTATCCACCTCTGGATTTGTTCTCGCAAAGCCACACATTGGTTTGTGTTGTGTGTCCAAGCATGATGGAACTTACAATATAATTTTTTTTTACGATGAAGCTGTGGAGTTTGGTACATTTGCGATCCCTGCTTTGATTAGTTCATCCAAGATTTCCTCCATCTGATCACCATGGAACGTACTGGTGGCTTTTGGCTCTACTAGCTTTACTACTCCTACAGAAGTATCTGAGAAAGGTTGTCGATCGAGTAGTGCAATCTGTGGTGATGCATCAATTGCAATCCTTCCTCGTTAATCCACTTCTGGATTTGATCCTTCAGTTTGATGCAATCTTTGGTAGTATGGTTCCACATGTTGTGAAACTTACAGTATTTCTTTCTTTTTAATTGCTCCACAGTAGGGTATGCTCCAAAGTCGGACTTGGTCGCTTTCTATCAATCAAGTCTTCTATGATCTCGTGAGCTGTGTTTGCATCATAGGTATACGATTCAAACTCTAGCTTTGTGAAAGCACTGGTCAAAATTCGTACTTGCCCCTTTGAGGGAATTATTTTCTTTGACTTGACCGTATTCTTGGCTATTAACTCCAGACCAGCCACTGTCGCCTCGTCGGAATCATATCGATCAGACTCCTCTTCTTCTTGCACTGCTGCAATTATCTTAGGACGTTCTCGCTACGGAGTTTTTGGAGTATATGTTCCCCTGGATGCGTTGTGCCTATTGTCGGCTTCCTCGTACGCGACATTTGTTTGCGCTACAGCATCGATGAGAGCATTCAACGATGTAAACTTCGCATCCACGTACTTTGTATGCAAACGTTCCTCGAGTCCTCCAACCGTGAAGTCCACCAATTCCTCCATAGTGTGTGAAGTTCTACTCTTGGTGTACTTGGTCCTAAACTTATGCAAGTATGCCACTGAAGATTCACTTGGCATTTGCACCATTTGGCATAGCTTCCCAAGCTTCATAGCCGGTTCAGATCCGCCAAAGTGTTCGGTGAACATTCTTTCCATCATCGCCCAATTGCGGATTGAGCATTGTGGTAAGTTTGTATACTAATGTAACGCTTCTCCCGACAATGAGGATGCAAAGACTCTTAATTTGAACTCGCTGAGCCTTCCCCATGGTCCGCACTCTACCCTGAATCGAGCAATGTGGGTAGCCGGTGGCTCCGCTCCTTCACCGCTGAAGCGAGTGAACGAGATGGGTCGATAACCCTTTGGCCACTTTCATCCGAATGGTGGTGGCGGGAACGGCTCGCTATAGGCTATTGGAGCTCCTCCTTCACCTGGCAGCCTCTGATTGATGATGTGATTAATCATTTCCTCCAAGTCTCGCTCCGAGTTTGGCGGAAGAGGAGGTAGAGCTGGTATATCATCGTCTTTAACCTCTTCATCATCATAGAAGAGAGGTTCTCGCTCTTTAAGTCTATCGTTGATTAAAGCGAAGCTAGTTGTCATAGTGTTTATGAGATTTGTGAGAGCTATTGTGAGAGTGTCGAACTTTTTGTTGTTATCGGCCCGTTCAATCTCTCGAGCCTCTTGAAGGCTATCCCGTCTAGTCTGAACTCTAGACACCACTTTGTCGCTAGCCTCCATGGTGTTCAGTATTTGTTCGATGTTTGCGTTTCTTCGTTGCTCTTGTTCGTGCAAATAATCTCTGTAGGCCTCAAATTCTATGGCCTTAATTTCTTCAATAGTTCTAGGTTCTGATGATTATGGTGACGGTGATCTACCTTTAGTCATTGTCACTCCAAACCTTTGTACTACTTCCTTGTTGCTTAAACCCCTACAAGTGGCTGAGTTCTGTTTTTTCTACTGTAGGCGCTAGATGTTTAAGGCAACTTATGAAAGTTTTTTGATATGGATCAATGATTGTAAGACACTAAACATGGGTCCCACTGGGCATGCCAAAATGTTTGGCTTCGATTTTTCTCCAGTCAAGTTGCTACGATTGAAGATGTCTCAAACTGTCTCTTTTGGATCCGCGGTTGTAGATGTGCTTTGTGCGAGACGTGCCCCTGCCGAGGGCAGCATATTGTTATGTTATGCGCCGCGTAATCTTTGCTTCTTGTCAAGCGATTGGAGCGAGGAGAGCACAAACCTCGCTCGTTGAGTCCTACTTGTCTTGATGGTATGCAAGACGTAAGCTTTGTGTCTCTCAGCCGAGCCACAAAGAATCGATACTTTACACCCTCGAGCAAGTATAAAGCAAAGAAATCCTAAGGACGAAGTGTTGAGAACACTGGATAGGTTGACTTCGTAGATCTTTAGAATCCCCACGCTCTGTCGGGTGGCCTAGATCCTGAATTCGCTGTTGCCGGTTGGTTAGCTTGAGTAAACCTTTGAATCCCCATGCTTTGTTGCGTGGCCTAGATCCTTAGCTCGTTGTTCGCTGATTGTCTACTCGCAGTGGAGTAAGATTTGCTGGTGCGCAAATTTTGTATGTGTGTAGAGGTCTGCAAATTTGTTTTGATAGTATTTATAGATATTAGCACTCTGGCTTCTTTCGCTTGACAATGTAACATTATTAATTATGAATAATATCTTGTATCTAGATTCTTCTAGATTATCTAAAAATCGCAGAGATGTATTCTTCTCGATTCGCAGCTTCGATCAGACTGCATGTGGTCGGCCCGTTTTATCTTTGAGACCCAAAAACATTAAAATAAATATGTTTGTTTTGGGACCAAACAATATCACTCCGTATTTCTATAAGGTAAGAAATCTATGTCTTGGGCTTGATATGATACGATAGATTAGCAACTAGTATGGTTTCCTTTGGTCTGTATATAATTGAATTTTGAAGATTGATTGGATCAGATTAATATATGGAACGTGAAGTTCCGAAAAAGGACTTGCAATCGTGCGTAGGTCTACAAAAGTCTCTGATGGCTAGAAAACTACTCTGACCAAGTCCTGGAGGTAATCAATCCGTCTATCTCGATCTGTTTCATTAATAGTCACTTATCTATCAATTCTGACTTCACCTCTTTCGATCATGTTAGTATATTATCATTGTTGTAACTGCTACTCAGGGGTGCGGATCCAGAATTTCAAAACAACAGGGTGGGTTATACATAGTTACATACTGTGCAACACTTGGCCGCCCCTGCTTTTACTTGCAATACAACAGATGATACTAACCGAGACTTAATATATATGATATTGAATTTGGCTTATGTTTAACTGTACCCTCTTTATGACAGTGATAGTATTTGAGTTTATGTATGTTTCAGGGTTGCTGAATGTATTAATGAAAAAGAGATGGGAATGGTGGAGTTGAAGTGTTGTCCCCCATGTCAAATTGAGGCATATATAACTACACCGAGAGGGAGAAGCTTTGCCTCTGGGTACTCCAAGCTTACTTGAAATTCAGCTGCAAGTATTTTTCCCTTTTTATTTTGTCCATGTTTCTAGTTTTTAATCGTGTACTTTAGCAACCGAATATGTTGTTTTCCTTCAAGTAATTTCATTTGCCTTCTTAATTTCTTTGAAAATTAAGCAAAGTGAATTGATGAATGGTGTAGATATCTTAAGCTTCTTTCATGTTAATAGAATCTGCGTTTTATCGTTGGTTTATTCCTTTATGGCTTATATGAGATTGTGTAGGTTAGTCAAAAAACCTGTGAAGACTTGATATTATCAGAAGTTCATAACTGTGCCAGAAATATCAGTAACTACTTTTGATGTCCATCTCGTTTGGGGTGTGTAATTCTCTTTGGGGTCCATCTCGTTTCAATATCTCCGAAGCTGTATATTTTAATTTTTTTTAATACTATTTCAGTAGTCACATTGGGTACCGTGTGAAGGAAAATAATTTATATATTACCCAGCGAAAATGAGCTTGAGCTGGGACCCGCCGAAAAAGTTGTTCACACAACTCAAAGATCCGTATATAAAGAGCCTAGCAACGGCTCTACAGCATACGAACAAAGAAGTTACAGTATGTAATGTCCGAGTGAAATTACCTCAATCCACACGACTTTCGAAGCGTGTGGTGAAGTTTTAGTAAAACTGTTACCTCTTCAATCTTTGACCCTGCATGTAGATAATTTGCATTCTGCTAAATGTAGTCACATTCTACGTACTTCACATGCTTGTAGACAATTTGCATCCCATCAAGTATCTATACCCCAGTACACCATCTCTTCATATCACATAATTAAGAACGAAGATGTACGACTTATGTTAAGCAAGTTCAAGGTGAATGGGCTTTAATCTCACCGTCTATGGTGAATGCATGATTGCTGTGATTTTCTTTTTTAAATATTTTTTTTTAGTTTATAATAAACCGGGTTCACTTGAGACATTTCTCTTAAGAATTTGTGAACAAAACTCCTCTTTGATTTGTTCAATGCTTAAAAAAAATTAAACCGAAAAGCCCGTAAAATATATAGCTTTAGATTTTTTGTTTATATTCTTTTGAATGATTTTTATCCATTATTTCGCCAATTTCTATTTACTGTTCTACATCGTGCAAAGAGTATGATGTCAAATGCAACAAGACATAAACTGCTAAACATTAGTAAAATGGCTCTCGTGTTCATTTGAAGTCTTAACAACTCGATCTCCTCCACGTCCTCTTGGTCTATTATGTATAGTTTGCTGTAATTTTCAGTAGGATATATGTTACGGGGATTTAATGGGACCATTATGTGTAGATCATAATTTGACATGACATGATATATAATATAAACAAAAATATATTTTATAAATTAAACCTATAAACTAATTTTGTCCTTCTATTATCTAACCTATAAACTAATTTCATATCGATCAAAGATTACTTCAATCAAGTGAACTCGATCATTTTTTTAAAATAAAAAGAAATTTAAATTAAGATTTGATATTTCATAGATTTTCTTCTTCTCTAGAGTTATCTAGCTATATCCATGCAAAATCCAAAGTGATCGAAGGAACTCCTATAGGTACGTGGACTATTGTTGCTGAGCATTTAGGCTCAATCTCCATCAATGTGATTGAGCATCAATGACTACATTCTATGAATGGTGAAGTGAAACGGACTCGAACTCATGAACATATACTGGAAATTTTTGTTTTTAATTTAATATTGAATTACTCATTGTAATCTTGAAAACTTGTTTGATTTTGTCACTTGTTAATACCCTATACCGATATGGATATCGGATATTGAACAAGATTATATATCGGTGTTGTTTATCAATAGGTTACTGCTGGGATATCGATATCGTGTTGCTTCCAATATCGCTCTTTGCTTTCCTCCAAATCTAACTCGCTATCTCTGCTAAGATTAACAACGGTTAAGGAGAGACGGGGATGACCCGCCTTTAACCCTCCGATGCTTAAGTCAGAAACGATATACAAGTTATATAGAGTAACGGCGTGATTGAGTATTGAATACGTACCATTTAATGTTGAGTTGACCGGTATATATTGGTGGTTAGGGTTTGGGTTCCTATTCTTTCTTCGATGTCGGACTGGTGTGCGTACTCTTTATGCTGAGCTGTTGTCCGATTGGTCTTTTGTTCGGCGCGTGAGCGCTAGTCTGACCGAGTATCGTGCGATGTCGGTCATCGGAGTTGGAGCCTTCCCGGCAGTGGATCATGTCATGGTGGCAGTGAGACATATTTGTAATTTATACTTAAGCCGTTAAGTACGTACTTAGAGGTGATTTAGCCAGGTATATGCACAAGTCCCCCAACTCGCTCAGCCAAGGAGATCAACCTTGGTTGGTGAGTTGAAAGAAGTGATACCGGCGAAATTACTGGTACGTGCTTAACGACGATGTTACCTTTGTTAGAGCTGGGTATCATGTCATGCAGTCCCCCAACTCGGCGACCTAGGTTGTGATTCTTGGCGATGGGTGTACCTATACATGTATGTGCGATCAATATTTATTTAATTGGTTAGGGGCGAGATTGGTGAGTAGCTAATTCACCGTTCTGCCGAAGTATCATGGGTAATGGTAACCAAGTTTTCTTTCTGTTGAGCGGTTTAGACTGTATCGACCGAGGGGGTCGCTCGATGGCGCCCAAACACTCGGCCCTGCCCAAATCGGTAGCTGTTTTGCACTGTTGCGGGTAGCTCAAACCGTTGGGGGCGCTATGGGAGGGGGAGCTCGTTTGAATTGGTAACCCTTAAGTCCCCGAGTCTGTTCCTCTTAGCGGTTTTTGGTAGTGTCTAGATCGTTATCGGTGATGAAGAGTGTCTGTGGCGCGTATGCTGGCGAGCGGGGTGATTTGTGTGTCGTGTATGATTGGTGAGCGATATACTTGGTCAGCGATATGGGTTTTCTTCAGCCGGTGTGGTTGGTATATCTTCTCTGTGGTCATTAAATGTCGTCTTTTATTATGTTGCCACGTGTCTGCGTAGGGCGTCTTGGGGTTCCCAAATGTCATGTCGTAGCCATAAAGTGTAATGATTGCGTTCCTTTCGAGGGTCACGCCCTCTCGAAACGGTGCGTATCAGTTCTCGTTCCAGACCTTTCTGATTCTGGTGACCACGTGTTGCCATTTCTCGGACCGACGTGTCTTTTCCAACTGTTGCGATCTCGCCGGTGTGTTTATATATAAATCCTCGTTTCTGTTTTCTTTGTACTCTTCTTATTCTTCTTATTGCTACTCGAAAGAATTTTCGTTTTCCTCTCTAAGTTAACAGATTTCTCTGTTCTCCTCTCGCCTCCGTCGTGCCGTAGCTGTGTTACTGGTGTTGTGCCACCGTTGCTTATCTTCCTCTTCGTTTCGTGCTCTTTCAGGTAAGGCGCCATCGGCTGCTCCTCCTCTCTCTCCTCCTCTTTTTTTTTGGATTTCTGGGTTTTCTAGGTTTTAGATTTGATGTTTGTTGCAATGTGATGTTTGATGTGCTGGTGTTTGTTTTTTCTGGGTGACCACTAATATGTCACCGTACTTGGTGATTTTTGCGATTTGTTGTTTTTGCTTTCACGTTTTCTTTCTCGCTTGTGTCTGTGTTGCTGGGGGGTATGTCGCCTGGGAAGCTAGTTGCGGACTGGTGCTCCGATATCGGCGAACCGCTAGGTTTTGACGTTATCCGTGGCTGTTTGGCAGGTGACATGTCTTCCTCATCGCGTCCCGACACCGATACTGGTGCTAGTTCTGGAGCTCGCCGATTGGGACTGGACGGGCCCTTGTTGTGGACTCTCAGAGATGGCTAGGAGGTTGATGAGCCATCCAAGGTGCTATCGATGACGGAGCTGGATAAGGTGAGATCTGAGTTTCAGATCGGTGCCAGCGTGGTCCTGAAGTCCCCTGCTCCTGGGGAGGTTCTTTCTAGGCTGCCCAAGGGTTTCATCACTCTCAATCGCGCTCAAATGCGTTACGGCATTCATCTGCCGCTACACCCCTTCCACGAGTATATTTTTGGGGAGCTGGGCTGTGCCGTTGGGCAAGTGTCATCGCTGATGCTTCAGGTCTTGAGCGCCATGTTCACGCTGTAGAAGCTGGCTGGCCTGAACTACCCCACGCGCAATGAGGTGCTATACTTCTTCGACGTTGCCTATTCGACGAATAAGGGGTGTAGTGGCACGCTCTCGCTGCGTCAGCGGCGTACGAGTTCGCTTGGGCTTACCGACTTTGCGAGCTCATGCCCAGACTGGAGGAGTGAACACTTCTTCGCCAGCGGGTGGTCGTCCTTCCCTAACAGTTATGTGCCCACTCGATTTCAGGCCCGAGGTGACCCTTCTATCTCGGCGTTCTTCTCTTCCCATTTTTTCGTGGCGTTCTTCTGTCTTAATCGTCTTTATTTTGTAGTTACGCGCCAGTACTCTCTATTCGCCATCGAGAAGCGGCGGTGTCATAGGGTTGAGAGAGGTTTCAGTGAGAAGTTTAAGAGTGTCTATCTTCTTGCTGATTACCGGATTATGGAAATGACCGGTCTTGCCAAGACGCCTAATATGCCGCTCTTTTGTTTGTATTTGTCGTTTGTGCTGCTTGTTTGCTTTTGTTTTTCTGTTTTGTCGCGGTGTTGACCATTTTTACCTTGTTTTGCAGTTGGTTATAAAAACTAGAAGCTAGACCGCAAGATGTTTAGTGCTTACGGCGATATCGATGAGATAATTGCCCAACTGGTAGAGGAGGCCGCTGCTGCCAAGAAGGTTGACCTGGATGTCCGTTCCGGGAGGAGCCTTAGCCTTTCCGAGCAGACAGATATTCCTCCTCCTCCGGAGCCCCAGACCGACCGGGTAGGGAACAGTGCCCCGATCAGGGTCGTTACCGCCCAGCCAGAGGGCTCCTTGCGCTCGCCCGTTCGCCTCAAGAGGAGGTCTGAGGGCGCGATCACCCCCCTGAAGCGCCTGAGGCGGGCGGGTGCAACCCCTAGCGCTCATATCCCCATGCCGGACGATGTGGATGCCTCCAGGGTGACCATTGGTGTTCCGGCCAGCAATGCTGATGGCGCCTCCGCTGAAACAGGTGATTCTGATAATCTTTGGTATTTCGATATAGAAGCTGGTCCCTTGGTTGCTGACCCTGATGTTCCCCCTTATACATTGCTAGGCGTTGCTCCTTGTGGTGCTCCCAACATCACCGTCGATTGTAGCATCGTCATCGCCCGCTCCAGCAACTGGGAAGGACCGCCGCCTTATTCGGCCGAGATCCTCCCTCTCCTCCCTCCTAACGTAGGCATCGTAGCTGATATCGCCAACGGGGCTGAGCAATGCCTGAGGTCTTTTGCCTCCTCTCTGCAGCTGATGTGCCATCAGCGCCACACCCTGGTGGCGTCCTCCGAGGAGCTGGCTCGTGTCAACGGCTTGCTGTCGAGGAAGGATGAGGAGCTCGTCAAGGCGAGTGAGGAGTGGCAGTCCTTGCAGCACAAGTACGAGGTCTTGGAGGGCGAGAAGAAGCTTTCTGACAAGTGCTTGGATGCCTCATTCCTCCGCGGTTGCCAGCTGGAGTTGGAGGTGAAGGAGGAGCGTCAGCAGGCAGGGGACCTGAAGGCGCGGCTGGCCATTGCTGAGGGCCAGGTTACCGCCCTTCGCGGTCAAGTGAAGGAGCTGAAAGACCGGCGTGAGCAAGAGCTGGCCGATGCCGTGGAGGACTTCAAAGCCGGTCCTGACTTTGACGCGCTACAGCGCAAGGCGCTCAGTGACGGTCTGCAGCAGACTCAGGCCCGCTTCTTTGAGAACGGGTGGGTTAACGATAAGTATCACGTTGACCTGCAACGTATCAATGGGGAGCGCCGGCAAAGGCGCGAGGCCAGCCAGAAGGCCTTGATGCAGATCAAGCAGGAGGAGGCTGATGAGGTAGACCGCCAACGGGGTAATATGTCTGAAGGTATGACTCCTAACGGCTTTCATCCTTTAACACCCAGTGTGTCTCCATCCACTCCTTTAACCCGTCATCTTCGTGATGTTGAACTTTTTTTTTTCTCAAGCAAGGAGTGAGCGGTTGGCAGTTAAGTACCGAGAGCGATTTGGGCTAGCTGAGCTTAATGATGGTGGCGTTGCTGATCCGGTG
This sequence comes from Geum urbanum, assembly GCA_946800695.1. NCBI lineage: Eukaryota > Viridiplantae > Streptophyta > Magnoliopsida > Rosales > Rosaceae > Geum > Geum urbanum. The sequence continues at coordinate 67,063,570 of OX326998.1, read as the reverse complement.
TGAGGCCCAGGGCTTCTTTTTTTTATGTAGCACTTTATCGTTTTTTCTTAGTACAGATATATAGTGTTTTTGTATTCTTGCTGTCACGGCATTTTTAATGGATGAAAGACTTTTCCTAAGTGTGGTTTGGTAACGCCAATCGATGAAAGATCTGAAAAAAATTCGTTTGTCTGTTGCAACTTTTAAGTGGTTAAGTGATTATCGAGAATAACTAGTATCCAAGATAACGACCGAGAGCGACTTAGTGGCGATAAGTAGTGATGGTTAAACGATAAGCAAAAGTAAAGGTATTTAGCGGCTAACGTTCATATCAAGAATAACCAAGTACTCGAGATATGAAGCGCGAGTGGCTAAGTAACTAAGTAAATAAGACAAGTGTTTATAGTGGTTTACCAATTTGGCTACTCCACTTGTGCCTCGCTGGGCTTTACTACGCTTCTTGGTTTTTACAAGTATTGTGGCCCAAGAGCGTTTTGTTTTTACGACAAAGGTCTGAAGAATTTTTGTTTCATCGGTGGCGGTACCACTTGTTTGGGTGAGGCTAGTCCCCGGTATGATGCAAAAAAACCTAGTTTAACACCGCAATTGCGATAGTACTTGGAACCTGTTTTACTGGTGGCAATATCGGAGGTGCTCTATATTCCATGTATGAGGCGTTCTGAGGCCGTCTTTGTTTTTGAGGATGAATGTGGTTGGTGTGACGCTCTCGATGATTCTAAAAGGGCCTTCCCAAGTTGGTGCTAGTCCTTTGGGTTTGGGGATGACCTCCTTCCAGACCATGTCGTCGATGTGGAGCTTTCGTGCCTTGACTCTTCTGTTGTAGTGCCGTGTGACTAACTGCTTGTTTGCCATGAGCGCAATATTGGTTTCGTCTTGCCCCTCCTCTCGGAGTATGTTGGCCATGTTCAGACCGTCTTCGTTGGTGTCTTCGTCGTATCCTTCAAGTCTGGGACTTCGGTACATGATTTCTAACGGTAAGACGGCTTCTGCCCCGTAGACCAACGAGAATGGTGAGGCTCCCGTTGCCTCTGTTGGTGTTGTTTGTATTGACCAGAGTACCTCATATAGGCTCTCTGCCTACTTGTGCTTGTAGTCTTCCATTCTTCTCTTGAGCCCGGCCTTTATTTTTTTGTTTACCGCTTCTACTTGTCCGTTTGTCTGGGGGTAGTATACCGATGCAAACACTAATCGAGTCCCCAACTCGTTGGTGAATTTCTTTATTTCATCGTTGTTGAATTGCTTACCGTTGTCGGTGATTATTGTGAGCGGGGCCCCGTATCGGCAATATATGTCCTTCTACAGGAAGTTGATTACTTTCTTTGTCGTGATGAGGACGAGCGGTTTGGCTTCGATGTATTTTGTGTGGTAATCTATGTAGACGATGATGTATTTGAACTAGCAGGATGATGCTTTTAGCGGCCCGATTAGGTCGAGGCCCCATTGTGCGAAAGGTATGGGGCTGATGAGACATTGGTGCTGCTGGGGCATGTATCCTGTGAGCGTATTGGGCACAGGTTTGGCACTGATCTGCGATATCCCTTGCGTCCTGCCGCATTCCCCTGTAGTAGAAACGGTAGCGGAGGAGTTTGTGTATCATGTTATTTGGCCCGCCATGGTTGCCGTATTTGCAGCCGTGGAGGTCTTTTAGTATTTTGTGGCCTTCCAACTGTGTGACGCATTTGAGCATAGGGAAGCCTTTCTTGCTTATGTATAGTTGGCCGTTTTGTAAGTTGTAGTATGCCGCTCTCTGGGCGAGTTTCCTTGCCTCTATATGATTGGTTGGTACCGTTTCTTCTGTTAGGTATTTGACCATGCCTGTTCACCAATCTTCTTTTGGCGCTGCTGGTGGGGCCGCTATCGTTAGCGTAAATACCTCTTGGAAACTCTTGGATATGCTTGGCTTTTCCAGCGTTTCTACCATTGTGTGTCCTCTTGCCGTGATCTCTGGGGTTGTTGCTAGTCTTGCTAGGGCGTCAGCCCTCTTGTTTTGCTCCCTTGGGATATGCGTTATGTTGTAAAAGGAGAATTTACCTAATAGTGCTTTTACGTATCCTAGGTATGCCGACATTTGTGTTCCTCGTGCTTCGAAATCCTATGTTACATGATTTACCGTTAGTTGGGAGTCGCTGAATATGTTGACGTCTTTGGCCCCTGCGTCTAGGGTGAGTTGTAGTCCAGCAATCAGAGCTTCGTACTCGGCCTCGTTATTGGATGCTGGGAATGTGAATCGCAGGGCGTACTCGACGTAAGTTCTGCTGGGGCCGGTTAGGATTGCTCATGCTCCTACTGTGATAGCCATTCTTGATCCGTCTACGTATAGGTTCCAGTGCAATGGTGTTTCTGGTTAGGTTGTAGGTGCCGGTGTTGTAGGGGGCGGTGTGCAGGCTATTGGGTGTGGCTGGTCGTTTGTCGCCGGTGTGAGTTCCGCTATGAAGTCCGCTATTGCTTATCCCTTTATTGCCCCTCTTGGTTGGTACTTGATGTCGAACTTGCTTAGTTCTATTGCCCACTTGGTTAGTCTTCCCGAGTGGTCAGGGCTTGCTAGTACTTGATGGAGTGATTGGTTTGTTAGAACGTGTATGGTGTGTGATTGGAAATACGGTCTCAAGCGTCTTGCCGATATTATGAGTGCTAAGGCCAGTTGTTCTAGCGCTGGGTATTTCGTTTCTGCCTTGTCCAATCCTTTTCCTGCGAAGAACACTGGCATCTCTGTGTCGGCCTCTTGTCTGACCAAGGCGGAGCTAACGGCAGTTAGCGAGATGGCTAGGTAAATGTACAAGATTTCTCCTGGCACTGGGGCGGAGAGGAATGGAATGTGGGCGAGATATTGCTTGATGGCGGATGGCGCTATTTCGCACTCGTCAGTCCACTCGACCGCTTTTCTCTTCGTGATCCTGATTGCTTTGAATAATGGGTCGCATTTGTCTGTGTATCGCGAGATGAATCGAGCTAGTGACGCTAGTTTCCCTGTTTGCGCCTGGAGTTATTTCTTCGTTATCGGTCGTGTTGTGTCTAAGATGGCCTGGACCTTTCCCGGGTTGGCCTCTATTCCCCGTTGGCTTACCATGTATCCCAAGAATTTGGCTGCCGTTACTCCGAAGATGAATTTCGCTGGGTTGAGCCTCATACCGCTATTGATGATCGTATCCAGTACTGCCTTGATATTTTTGACGTGGTTTTCCAGGTGTCTGCTTTTGACTATGAGGTCGTCGTCGTAAAATGCCACTGTGTCGCTGTCTAGCGGGGCGAGTAGCTCTGTCATGAATCTATGGTATGTTTCTCCCACGTTTTTCATCCCGAATGGCATAACGTTGTAACAGTATAGCCCTCGGTCGGTGATAAAACATGTTGCATCGGCGTCTGCTAGGTTCATTTTGATTTAGTTGTACCCGGAATAGCAGTCCATTGTTGATAGGAGTTCGTGGCCACTTGTGGCGTCTGCGAGTTGGTCGATTCGTGGTAATGGGAAGGAGTCTTTTGGGTAGACTTTGTTGACGTCGGTGTAGTCCACACACATTCTCAACTTGTTGTTGTTTTTCTTGACCATGACGACGTTTGAGACCCATGCCGGGTAATGAACTTTTTTGATGAATCCTATGTTGAGTAGCTTGGTTACTTCTTCTCGCATCGCGGTGTAGTGCTCTTCGTTGTATGCTCGTCGCTTTTGTTTTTTTGGCATGATGTCCGGCAAGATTCCTAGTTTGTGTGAGACGATGTCCATTGATACTCCTGGCATGTCGGCGTAAGACCATGCTAATACGGTGCCGCACTCCCTGAGAATATTGATGAGGGCGATTTCGGTTGCTGAGTCTAAGTTGGTTCCTATCCTGATTGTTCGTTCAGGGTGTTCGTTTGATATTGGAACCAGTTTTGTTGATTCCTCTCCTACGGAGCGAGCCGTCAGCTGCTCTCCTCTTGGGTCATCCAGAGTTTCTTCCGATCTGCTGCTTTTTAGTAGGCATACTTCCCGTGCCGGGTAGTTGGCGTCGTTCTGGGACCCTGGTAGTGTGGGTGTTGTTCCCCTGATGGTGCATACTCCGTTGGGCGTTGGAAATTTCATTGTTAACATTCGTTATGATACGATAGTGTTGATTCTGTTTAGGGTATTACATCCGATGATGGCGTTGTAGAATGATGGGGCGTTGACGACTAGGAATTCGATGTGCGTTTCGGCGCTGCAGCCATCCTGTCCCAACGCGATTCTGAGGTAGTCGCTTCCCAGTGGTTGGATTTGATAGCCGGAGAAGCTTACCAGTGGATGGTGTTCCTTCTTGAGTTTGGATGGGAGTCGCTCGAATGCGTCGTACGCCGGGCGGAATATGACGTTGACCGATGAACCCGTGTCTACGAGACATCGTCCGACGCTGCACAGGTCGATGATGGCGTCGATCAAGAAGGGGTAGTCTTCTGATACTAGTGGTCTCTTGTGTTCCTCCGATTCGTAGAACGTGATGGATCCCCATCCGATCCTGGCGGCCTTGGTCGGGCCTTGTCGTACGCTGCATATCGCCCACTCATTTCTTCGTTTTGTTTTGGACTGCCGCCCGTGATGGCGTTGATCCTTCGGATGCTGTCGATGTTTGCTATCGTCCTCTCCGGCGGGGCGTGGTTTCCTGCTCTAAATGTTGATAGGTTCCCTCTTTCCAGCTGTGCCTCTACCGCCTTTTTTACGCCGTGACACTTTTCTGTGTCGTGTGACTCGTTTTGATGGAAACTACACCACTTCCCTGTGTTTTTGTACTCTGTTGCCCGATATGATTTTTTTGGTAATGTTAATAGTTCCGGGTGGGCCGATAGGATATCGGCGTATTTGGTGTTTAGTATGCTAAAGACCGGCTGCAGTGATGGGGCCATAAAATTTGTTCTCTCGTCTTGTGGTCTTTTCTCGTTGCTGGCGTAGTTGTGCTTACCGCTGGTGTGCCGTTGACCGTTTTGTCGCCAAATCTGTTGGTCCTGATCTCGTGGCCCGTTTTTATGTCTAGGTGGGGTTGCCCGTGATGGCTCTTGGGTGGGAGGCGCGCTCTTTACATTTGTTATTGTGGTGTTTGTGAATGTGTTTACCTGTTTGTGTTGGCGTTGGGTTGGAGCCAAAAGTTTGTAATTCTAGTTGGGCGTGCGACGTCACTCAATCGAGTAGGTCGCCGTACGTGATTGCCGGGTTCTCGTTGAGTTTCCAAGTTAGCAACCCTGGTTGTAGGGCGTTCCTGAGTACGCAGAAGGCCGAGTCACTGGATATGCCACGGCAGTTAGTGATGGCGGTGTTCCACCATGAGATGAACGTGGACAGCCCCTCTGAGGGTTCCTACTTGATAGCCTGCAATTGATTGTAAGTTAGTGAGCAACTGGCCGATGTTATGTACCGTTTCAGAAAAGCTCTAATAAGTTCTGGGAAAGATTTTATGGATTTTGGTGGTAGGCTGAAGAGCCAACTAAGCGCCTCGCCCGTGAGGCTTTCCATGAACAGGTAACAGTTTTTGGCGTCGTCGTATCCTCTGCCGGTTGTTGTTGATGTGAAGATGTCAATGTGGAGGGATGGGTCTGTTTTTCCCTTGTATCGTTCTAGCTTGATTTTGGCCAGCGGGTGTCGACCCCGGCGCATGATATCGTCTGAGAATGGTTCCATGCGTACTGCTGGGAGTGTTCGATCGAGGTAGCATGGTTCAGGTTGTGATAATTGTCGTATCATTGCCTCGAGGTCAGAAATCCGTGCCGCTATACTTATGCTGGTCGGGTTGTCCGCTGCCGTCCTGACTCCGTTTTGTGGAAGTGGTGATGCCGGGAAGTGTGCGGCGTCGTTCAGTTCTGGCTCGAGATTGCGTTGCAGCCTACCCCTCCTCTCGGGCGATTTTATTTCTTGGTGGTGGGATTGAGGTGGTGGCAGGATTGAGTCCGCCGTTGACTCTGGGTTGTGTCGTTGATTCTCCGCAGCTCTCAGTCCTTCCTCGACCCTGACGTATCGTTGGTGCTCGAATTCTCAGGCCTTTTCGAGCTCTAGGCACTTTTCCATGGCTGCTTCGTATCGGCGCTCCATGTCGCCGATATAATCGTGTGTGTGATTCGCATGGCGTTTTCCTGGTCGCTGAATTGCTAAGGGTTGACCGTCGTGTTCGTTCGTGATCGGTGTTTGGGGATGGAATCCTTGCATGATGCTGGGCGTTATACCTAGCGTTAGACTGGTGTCCATGCTCGTCGCTTACTGTGAGTTCCGTGGTTGGGAAAAAAATTTCCGATATGGAATTCCCACAGACGGCGCCAATGTTAATACCCGATCCCGATATGGATATCGGATATTGAACAAGATTATATATCGGTGATGTTTATCAATAGGTTACTGCTGGGATATTGATATCGTGTTGCTTCCAATATTGCTATTTGCTTTCCTCCAAATCTTACTCGCTATCGCTGCTAAGATTAACAATGGTTAAGGAGAGACGGGGATGGCCTGCCTTCAACCCTCCGATGCCTAAGTCAGAATCGATATACAAGTTATATAGAGTAATGGCATGATTGAGTATTGAATGCGTACCATTTAATGCTAAGTTGACCGGTATATATTGGTGGTTGGGGCTTGGGTTCCTATTCTTTCTTCGATGTGGGACTGGTGCGCATACTTTTTATGCTGAGGTGTTGTCCGACTGGTCTTTTGTTCGGCGCGTGAGCGCTAGTCTGACCGAGTATCGTGCAATGTCGGTCATCGGAGTTGGAGCCTTCCCGACAGTGGATCATGTCATGGTGGCGGTGAGACATATTTGTAATTTATACTCAAGCCTTTAAGTGCGTACTTAGAGGTGATTTAGCCAGATATATATACATCACTCATATAATTTTTGTATTCAAAAAAAATAAAAGAACGTAAAAGAAATAAAATAGGTAGCTTATCTTTTGTCAATTTGAGATGTACATAACGTGTGACATGATTTATGATTTTATTTCTCTTTTTATTATGTTAGTGTTAATCATCAGTGTTGGGGTAATTACCACTAAGCGTAACTAAGTATGATGCGCAGTAGATGGTCGTTCAATATTAACTCAGGCCAGGAAGAAGATCGACAATTAATAGAACGTAGCGACAGAGGCGATGAGCATAGAACACCTTACACCTAGCTCTGCTCCTCCTAAAAGAAGAAGAAGAAAAAGAAAGAAGGTGGACCATCCGCAGGATCCTAACACGTGGAAGGTAAGATAAAAGCAGCGTTGACCATGGGTGTTTCGGGACTCCCCTTTGTTGAGCAACAACTCCACGTGACATGTTCCTTTTGAGTTCCGCGTTCTGGGAGTTTAGGCCCGGCCCCTACATATATATAACAGAAACATCTGGGAGTTTTACAACTTTTTCGTACGTCGAGTACGTCAAAAGTAGCTAGACAACGCTAGGGTTTTGAAGAATGAGAAAGAAAGAAGGATCCGGACCGAGCTAGCCGAAGGTAGTAGACAAGTCGTACGTCGACGGTCGACCCCTCTCAAACGACAAACCGGTGTGTAGCAACAAACCACCACACATATATATAGACATATACATAATACCAGATTATTGGAATATTAATGATTGGAGGATCAGAGAATAATGCGCTATGCACCCGTACCGGTGGTGGTCGTTTCCATCAGAAATCCGGCCCCAAAGTTCACGTGAAGTGTCAGTGTCACTCGTCGTCGGACGGGACGAGGGCGACGGCTCAAGTCTACAGCTAGGAGGCGGGTTGTTGTGGACGGAGGAGAACCGGAGAAGGCTTGGGCTTTCCTCCCCCAATGCACCGTCACTTCACACGTGGGCTGTGCCCACCCGCACGTGAGGGTAATCCTGATCTGTTTTCCTGCCGGCCAGGCACACTTGATGGGCCAGCTAAGCTCGGTTTTGGGCCCAGGTATCGTCATCCACAGTATGGAGGACTTTCAATATATACTGTTTTCTTTAATCAGGTTTTGATTAGTACGTACGTGTGGTGGATTATACGTATACAATACTCAATACTGTAAAACTGTAAATCCTTGGAGCGAGCTGCAAATTCTGCTAAATATGCATCATGCATGTAATGATCGATTTTTGATTCTCTTATATATTTAGTGTTGTATAAGAAAATATGTAAACGGAAAAAACTGTATCTCTTTCATTGATAGAATGTCTTAAATGCAGGCTGATACAATCTGTTACAATAAGTGTCCCGATATCACAGAGATTTTATGTATCTATCTAATTAATATCCGTATCTAACTAGGACAAGACACACACCGGAAATTATGGAGAATTAATCTCCTTAAACACTCCCCCTTGTGTCGATGGCCATAAGAATGATGCATGACTTGTTGTCATTAAAAACATCGTCAAGTAAACAAAAACCTCATGGGTAAAATAAAATCTTGGTCTAAGGGAAAATGAGTACAACGCACCAACTACTAAAGCTACTACATGTGATTTAGACTCTCCCTGATGTCTACACAAATGTAACTCCCCCTGACTATAAACTCAGTCTAGAAGTTCCGATAACCTGCGCATACCAATGTTTTTCACATGTTTCACAAAAGTAGATTTAGGAAGTGACTTGGTAAACAAGTCCGCAGCATTATCAACGGAACCAATCTGGTTCACTTGGATATTTAACAGCTGTTGTTGTTGCTGATTAAAGAAAAACTTCAGTGATATATGTTTTGTATTGTCACCCTTAATGAAACCCAACTTCATCTATTCAATGTATGCAGTATTATCCTCAAAGATGCAAGTGAGATCAATAATAGTAGATTTCAATCCACTAGAACCTCGAATATGACCTATGATTGACCTGAGCCAAACACATTCTCTAACTGCTTCATGCAAAGCAATTATCTCAGAATGATTCGAGGAAGTAGTAACAAAGGTTTGCTTTGCTGATCTCCAAGATATCGCCATGTTTCCCATAGTGAAAACATAACCGGTCTGTGAACGATCTTTGTGTGAGCCAGAGAGGTACCTAGCATCAGCAAATCCAACCAACACGTCAACCAGTGTTTTAGAATAGAGGATAGCATGAAAATCACTTGTAGCTGTTCCATCTTTCGATGGGTCGAACAACTCCTTCGATGGATCAAATGGGTTACTCTGATTCATCCAGGGAGCATCCTTCGATGCATCGAGGAAATTCTTCGATGGATCGAAGGGCCTGTTCGGGTCAGCACAGTTTAAGGCAGTAAATGCTTAGAACTCAAATGTTGTGATTCAACATTCCCTTCACTGGGAATTGCATGCTTCTCTCTATATTCTTTATAAAGGAAGAATAAACCCATGTCAATGGAACCTTTCAAGTATCGGAAGATTTTTTTTACTCCATTCCAATGACGTTGCGTAGGTGTAGAGCTACATCTGGCTAACAAATTCACTGAGAAGGCAATATCTGGACGTGTGCACTGAGCTAAATACAACAAATCTCCAATAGCACTAAGATATGGAATTTCAGCTCCCAAGATCTCATCATCGTCATCTAGCGGATGAAACAGATCTTTCTTGGGGTCCAGGCTGCGAACAACCATTGGTGTGCTAACAGCGTATGCTTTGTCCATATTGAATTGCCTAAGCATCTTTTGGACAAAAGCAGACTGGTGAATAAGAATTCCACCAACTCGATGTTCCAGCTCTAATCCGAGACAAAATCGAGTCCTACCAAGGTCGTTCATCTCAAACTCAGATTTCAAGTAGCAAATAGTCTCATTTATCTCTTCAAGAGTTCCGATGATATTCATATCATCAATATAGACAGCTACTATAGCAAATATTGAACTTGTTCTTTTAATGAACACGCAAAGGCATAAATTATCATTCTTATATCCTTTCCCAATTAAGTAGTCACTGAGGCGTGTATACCACATCCTACTGGATTGCTTCAATCCATACATTGAACATCTCAACTTTATAACATGAGCACTCCGTGGTCTAGAGTCACTTGATTTGGGTATAGCAATGTCATTTGTCACTCTCATGTATATCTCTGGATCAAGATCACGATAGAGATATGCAGTAACCACATCCATAAGCTGCATGTTAAGCTTTTTAGACACTACCAAGCTTATCAGGTAGCGGAAGGTGATAATGTCCATAACAGGAGAATACGTCTCCTCATAATCAATTCCAGGGCGCTGAGAGAAACCCTGCACTACAAGCCTAGCTTTATAATGCAAGACTTCATTCTTCTCATTACGCTTCCGAACAAAGACCCATTTATGTCCAACTGGCTTTACATTCGGTGGGCATAGCACAACCAGACCGAAAACTTGCCTTTTATTCAGATAGTCTAGTTCATCCTGGATTGCTACCTTCCATTTCGGCCAATCTTCTCTACGTTGACATTCAACAACAGAGCGGGGTTCCACTTCATCGTCGTCAATAATTTTCTGAGCGACGGAATAAGCAAACATATCATCAACTAACATTAAAGATCTATCCATAAGAACGAGCGCATCATTTGTTCTGAGTGAGATTTCTTTGTTCTCTGATATCACAAAAGGTTCTGAAGCGTCCTCCAGACTTGCCAATTCTGATTCAAGGACATAATTGTAGTCAGAGATAGTCTCATGTGAAGGATTCATAATATTGATAATTAATGGATCTTTTTGTGCCTTGATGGCCTACCTTTTAACCGGCGGCTCATCAGTAGATTTTCTTGGTCTCCCCCTTTTCCTGGTGGGAGGCAAGGCCGATGCAACACCTTCCACATAAGTAAGAGGAATGTCTCCTTGCCCAGTGTTGCTACTAACAAATTTCTTTTTTGGGATTTCCAACCTTGCAGGAACATTTGCAGCAGGTATATCCAATCTCTTCACTTTAGCGATATCAACAAATTAGTCAGGCATAGAGTCTGCTACTTGCTGAAGATCAAGTATTCTTCGCACTTCCGTCTCACTATGAGACATGTGAGGATCATGAAGAGACACAATGGGATTAGACCACGTCAATTCCTGACGTTCCACTAGAATGGAAACATTCCTATCTCCCCCTAACGGCGGGAAATATGTCTCTTCAAAGTGACAATATGCAAATCTAGCAGTAAAGAGATCTCCTGTCGAAGGTTCAAGATAGCCGATTATCATTGGAGATTCATAACTAATATAAATGCCTAATCTTCATTGAGGATCCATTTTAGTGCGCTGTGGAGGCGCAATTGGCACATAAACCGCGGAACCAAAAATGTACAAATGTGAAACATCTGGCTCATATCCAGTTACAACCTGGTACACACTGAATGGTTGGTGGGCTACGGGTCTAAAATGAAGAAGCATTGCTGCGTGTAACACTGCATATCCCCATGTAGAGACTGGTAAATTTGTATGCATTTACAAAGCTATAGACACAAGCTGTATCCGCTTGATATGAGCCTCTGATAAACCGTTTTGAGAATGAACATGAGGAATGAGATGTTCAACTTCAATCCCAAGAGACATGCAATAATCATCAAAAGATTTTGATGTAAACTCTCCTGCATTATCCAATCGAATAGACTTGATTGGATGATCCGGGTGGTGAGCCCGGAGCTTAATGATTTGAGCCAGGAGTTTTTCAAACGCAGTATTCCTTGTGGATAGCAAAGCTACGTGTGACTATCGTGTTGATGAGTCTATCAAAACCATGAAATATTTAAATTGTCCGCATTCGGGTTTGATAGGTCAACAAATATCACCTTGGATCCTTTGTAAGAATGGAATATTACCATTATTATCAACAATAAAAGAAGGACGAGCCATCAATTTTGCTAAAGAACAAACTTTGTAGAACGAGAGATGTGCATAAGAGATTGCAACATAAGAATCTGGTAGGATAACGCACAACGTCTTAGCGGTACTTTGCCGGGATGGTGCTGCACTCGTCTTGGAGACCGAGCCAGGAATGAGAGGAGTAGTCTCATACTCACCATCTAAACCGATGGAAATAGGTAATCCCACATGTTTTTTGCTCTAAAGAACAGATGACCATGAGTAATTTTTTAGATTTTGATCATCATGTCACGACCTGGGTGTCCCAGTTGAAAGTGCCAAAACTTGTATGACAGAGAATCACACATAGTGGTGTGAGTCACGACATTGGATTCAATGATCCGAACTGTAGTTAGATATAAACTACTACGAATAGCCGGAAACTTCTCTAGAATGTGCTTGCGGCCACATTCAACAGAGGTTATACACAATAGTTCTTTTCCATTCTCACAATATGTTTCTAAGTGAAAACTGTTGGCACGAATATCCTTAAAACTGAGCAAGGTTTGAATGGCCTTTAGTGCGTATAAGGTATCAGTGATATATAATTTTGTACCATGGGGCAACAGAAACTCTGAAGAACCACGCCCTTGTATAACGGGCGCTGCACCAATCATGGTTGTCACTGAGGATTTGTATGGGAAAAAGATCCACAAATAGTTGCCTATTCCGCAGAATGGTATGGGTAGTACCACTATCTGCTAGACACTCAATTTCGCCTTGAGACATCTATACAATCAATGTAAATAAGTAAGTCTTTGTAATAATGACCAGGCGTACACTTTAAGTATATACTTAAAGATTTGAATAAGGGTGTAACCCTTATTGAGTGCTGATATGACATGACAAAAACTGATGTACAACCACATCTAGTGTTGAAATCCAAGTTGGTCAAATTTTTTTCAATATTTTCCAATAAAACTGATGTATAAACAACATCATAAACCAATGATACTGATGAAAAATTCATCTAAGTACATCACTCCCAGGTTACATCTTCGATGGGTCGAAGGAAAACTTTCGATGCATCGAAGAACACAAAATAAAATGTAATTTTCCGATACCATTTTCGATGGGTTGAAGCAAAACTTCGATGGGTCGAAAAATTGTCCAGAGCGATCTCTTCGATGGGTCGAATTACTTTTCGATGGATCGAAAAAAATAACCAGAACGATGTCTTCGATGGGTCGAATGAATTCCTTTGATGGATCGAAGGAACCCAAAAATGAGATCAAATTTCCGACATCAGTATTCGATGGGTCAAAGAAGTGCTCGATGGATCGAAATGTGCAACCAAAGGACCTGAGGATAAGCTTCGATGGATCGAAAAATTCCAGAAAACAACCCGAGAGATAGTTTCGATGGGTTGAAGTGCAATACTTCGATGGATCGAAAATGTCACAAAGTTCAAAATAACATCCTCTCATTTGTGTCACATTTGGATCGTATCATTGTCTCATATTGCCATATACTTATAAACATCGAACCATACATAAGAATTAAATGGAATACAACATTCTCAAAACACTTTCATATACCAAAAATAGAGAAATATTCATTGCTTGCCAACAAAAATTACATCATAGATGTGTTCTTATTCATAAAACAAAGACAAATATCTTTAAAAGTTCTTGATCGAAAAGTAAGCCAAAAACAAAACTAAAAACTTGAAAGATTACAAAGACAATGCCTTTTACATAGGCTTAATCAAAATCCGGGGTAACAAGATGTTTCCTCTTGTCATTTGCAAGAACGAGATTGGTGTCAACCTCCATCTCTAAATCTCCAGCATAATTCGACTCTTGAGCCAAATACTGATTGAGGATGATCTCATGATGCCGTTCTTTTTTTGCAAGGCTATTGATGAGATCACTGAAGGTGGTAATTCTCCCCTGTTCGTACTCAATCTGGTACTGATGTGTGAGAATGCTCACGGAAGTTGGGAAGGTTTGTAACGCCTTCTCAATCATGTCATTCTCAGATTTTTCCACCCGACAAAACTCAACTCTTACTGCAGATCTAGCATGGCTTGATTAAACTCTTGGATTTTGGGAAAATCCACAAGTCTAGTGTGCTCCCATTTAGCAGTCAACTCAGGAAGCTATGCATCATGCACATTGTTGAAGTACTGCTTCAGAACGTCGCACAATACCATGTGATTTGTTTTGTTTAGATAATACTTCTTGAGAGTTGGATGAATATGAAGCCTCAAAAACATGAGGGCTTGAGCTTTTGACTCTTCAGTGGGGGGCAAGAGATTCGTTCCAGGCCCAGAGGGTTTGATGGTGTTGGTCATTCTCTTTCTGATGAATGTAGTTTCCACATTAAAGACCCAACTATGATATTCCTTGCCTTGGAGGTCAAGGATGTCGAATTTCGGCCTAGCTGGCTCATTCGAACTCATCTACAAAAACACACAGAGATGTTTTGTCAATAACGATTGAAAACTACGATCCCAAAAACTTTCAAGTTTTATTGAATAAGAATGTGATCCATGTTATATGGTCACAAAATCGATCATAAACGGTGCCAAAAAAAACCACACCCAGCTATCGTGACTAACTATCACATGAGATTGATTTCCCTTTTCTTTTCTGTTCTTTTCTAAACCGTGACTCCCCTAGGACCGTCACTTACATTCTATGGATATAGGTCCATAGGAACTAGGGTAAACATGTAATAGAAAGCAACTCATATTACAATTATATATCATCAACTTAGATCTAGGGTGTTGCGGTAAGTAAGTTTGCTAGATCTAGAGATTGATGGTTTAGAAAAGTTTACCTCGATCGATGTTATGCTCGGTATGACCGCTACTTTTGATGAAGGAGAAGAAGTTCTTCTAAAATGATTTCTTGGAAGTCATGCAATCTTGTCAACTTCTTGGAAACTTCGTGGGGTTTGTTGAAGACGAAAGAGAGGAGGCCGATGGTGGTCTTTGGCTGCCGGCGGTAGTGGTCGGCGGCGGTCGGTGATTTTCTCCTACTTTTTAGGTTTTTTCTATTAATTCTAAGAGTCGTGCTGATAACGTGTTGTAGGAGAAAATATGTAAACGAGAAAAACTGTATCTCTTTCATTGATAGAATGTCTTAAATACATCGTGATACAATCTGTTACAATAAGTGTCTCGATATCACAGGGATTCCATGTATCTATCTAATTAATATTCGTATCTAACTAAGATAAGACACTCACCGGGAATTATGGAGAATTAATCTCCTTAAACAATTAGAAAATTTTTCTCATAACTCAATAATAAGATTTTTAATTATTACTAACCTACAAAAAATTCAAATATTCTCACTAACCAACTAATTAGATAAAGTGACTATCTTACCCTTATTCAAATTAATGAATTACCCAATATCATTAGTCTCTTATAACTACTGTTACTTAACTCCGGCGACATTGACCACCGGCGTTGACTGGTCACCGACGACCAGTGATCGAATTCTGTTGACTAATTGACTTTGACCATTGACTCTAAATTATGTATCAGTTGAACTTAAACTGATACTCAATTTATTCTAAACTGAGTATACTCAATTAAAGTTCAATTGATACTCAATTTAACATCTATGATAACTAAACTTACATAACATACTTTACAAAAAGTTAGTCATGCGATAAACAAAAGATCACAAACACATTCATTCTCAAGCCCCTCTATAAACACCACGGATTGTGTCCACAATTCCATCTTTTCACAAAGTACGACAACAACGAATTACAACCCTCGAGCCACTTCTTGCATTGAAGAGAAATAGCAATATACATGTCATACAACAAATTGGTCGAGAGCAAGATGTGTTGGACACCCCATATGCCTGCATAATTAAAAACAGGACACGATCAGATATCACAAAACTTAAATAAGAATATCTCAAATAGACATATACCACTTTGTTGATGAGGTGCACCCATACTTCTATACCGTAATTGAACTTCCAAATTTGATATGGCAAACCAGAGACATAACATAACATGGGCAATCTTTCTTCAACTATTATTATCACAACTAAACCATACAACTGCTTGTTAGCAGCTTCTCAATGATTACTTGCTACCCAACACCAAGTTAACTAAAGCACATACACAATCCATGATTTACATAACACGTTGCATTAAAGTTTGTGAATACCTGGTCTAACCATCAATAAACCCGAGAAACATTATCCGATCCAAATCCCACACAATATGGAGAAAGCTAAAAGCAAGAACAAAATTGAAACACTAGCATATTGTATCCTCCCTCCTATTAAACAAAACAAAGTCTAACTAACTTAATAAGAAAGGCAATACACGTACCTGTATTACCAACATAATCATCATGAATCTTGCAGCAAGCATCAACATCATCACACGGCTTCTCCCCTAGGCAGCCGGTCCACCCTACTCCGCTGTACTTCCCGTATCTGATCCCAACTGCTGGAAGTTCACAATTCACAAATTAAACACAAGATAAAACAAAATATTACCGAAAATCAAACAAAGCTAATTCCTAACATGCAATCAAACTGAACCCGACAGCAGAAAATGAAATGTTGTCAAATAATTTAACTGAGAATGGATTGGAGATCATACAGAGGGAGAAAGGATCGGGGGGGGGGGGGGGGGGGGGGAGTTGATATAAACCGTTGACCGTTGATTTTGGCCTTTGAGTATCAATTTACCCTAAACTCAGTTGACGCTAAAGTGATACTCAGTTTACCCTCAACTGAGTAACAATTGACCCTAAACTGATACTCAATCTACTCTCGACTGATACTCAGTCTACCCTCAACTGATACTCAGTTTACCTCAATTGAGTAACTGATGCTCAGTTAACGTTTAACTGATACTCAATTGAGGTTGATTCAACTCATACTCAGTTGAGGGTCAACTAATAATCGTTTTAACATCTACAACTGTAGGTTCCAACTTAACTCGACTAAATATCAACACAATAATTCAAAAACACAACGATCCGCATAAAACATATCAATATAACGAAACACATCCACAATAAAAAACAACAAAAGTTTCAATAACACACATCCGATAGACATAACATCCCCGTAACAACTAGATACTCATAGCATCCTCGTAACAACCGCATTTCATAGTACACAAATTCCGATTAACAAAAGTATTATAACAAACACTTGATCGTCTAATAGCTTTGCTAAATAAAAGTTAGTATGAAAAATTATGCAAACAAGTGCTACAAGCTTTAATGGCAACAAAAGTTAAGGTCTAAACAGAATACATAAGGGATCTACCAAATTGCTGCTCCATATGACTCACCTTGCTAAAGAAATACTGGTCCCAAGAGGAACTAGAATACTACAAACTAGGAGGGTGAACTGATGTGGATGAGGCATGGATAATAGAAAAAAATTCGTCCTCTTTTCAGAAATATACTTATATTCTTACAAAACTAAATACCATTCAGTATATGATTCACCATAAGCTAAAAATCTTAAAACTTTGTACATACTACAATAGAAAGTAATGATACTTCAAGCTACATATCTATACCAGATTTACTTACATAATAGAGTAGACAGCAAATAAAGATGGTGACAAGGTAAACTGCAGTAAAGTGAATCGACAACCTGCCAAATATGTAAGCATATGAGTATCAGTTGAGGATCAACCGAGTGTCAGTTGAGGATCAACCGAGTGTCAGTTGAGGATCAACCGAGTGTCAGTTTAGGTTCATCTGAGTGTTAAATGATGTTTATCTGAGTGTTGTTCAACTAAGTGTCAGTTTAGATTCATTTGAGCGTTAGTTTAGGTTCGTAAACTGAGTGTCAGTTTAAGTTCAATTGAGTGTCAATTTAAGTTCAATTGAGTATCAATTTAAGTTTAGGTTAATTTAAATATCAGTTTAGGTTAATCAAAATATGCAAAACAAGATAAATAATCGGAAACTCCGAAATCGAAGTGTTTTTTGTTCAATGGTGTTGGTTAATTAACATCAACTTACACCAAGTTATCCCATCAATTGCAAGTATATAAAAATTATTTGGTCAAGATTATACGTGTACAATTATTGAATGCTCCCTATACGTGCAGACCCAGGGGGGAATCTTGAATGTTCCCATCAAACAACAATCAAACGTATCCAAATTACTAAGAAGCACTAAACGAAGCTAAAAAAAAATACAAAATGCTGATCAAAATGATGGAACAAATCGAAACGTACTGATCCAACATGATTGCTAGCAGGAGAAGAAGCTGCAGTTTCCACAAGTCCAGACCACGCTGCAGAATCAATCTCGAGAAACCTAAAAAATCAACATCGTAATTCAATTTCCTCAACATATCAATTTCGCTAGCAATGAAATAATTCAGAGACGAATTCCAAAACGTACCTGAAAACCGGTGAGACGAGGCCGAAGACGTTATTGACCCAAAGCGAAGGGTCGTCGGAGACAGAGTCGGAGCTGCTGGAATTACTGGCTCGGTCGGCGGCGGTTGATGAGTCGTCTTGTTGTTCGTGAGTAAACCCAAGGGACGAGTCTAGTGGATCTGAGCCTGGTTGAGAGCGAAAGCGAATAGAGCTTTGGCACCGTACCTCTGCGTCCACGTTTGAAACGACATCGTCGTAGCCATGATGATGTGTGTTCGGGTTCAATTCATACAAAGAGTTTCGTGATCGTGTTTGCTAGTGTAGGTGATTTTGGGGAGCTCTAAAGACGCTATGTGATTCTGTGATTCTGAGGCGGTGAGGGCTGAGTCGAGTGAGCAAGTTGCCATGTATGTGGTCTCTGAAGAAAGATTTGGATCGGAGAGAGAGAGTCCCATATCGGATCGGGTGAAGAGTTTCACAAAATTGTGATGAGGTATTTTCGGAACGAAAATATAAAAGAAAAAGAAAAAGTGGGTAAATGAAAATAAATTTCTTAAAAATATTCGATGGGTAAGTGAAAATTATACAATTTTATTTAGTCTATTGAAAAAAATTTCTAAAAATCTCGGTGATGGGAAATATCTCTATTTATTAACAAAAAAAACCTTATATACATGCATGCTGGTCTACTGAGAGGAGTTACGTCGTCAAACGTCAAACCCTTTGTTAAAATTACATTATTAATATGGATGCATGGTGCATACGATCAGATCGAATTAATAGATAAGAAAAACTACAGCGTACATTCCATGAGTTATTGTCTACGTGTCAAATTTTGATTGGATTACAATTAAACTAAAAATTATCAGAAATAAAAAGAAAAATAAGTGTTTTCATGTTTTGCTCTCACGTAATTCACCACCCAAAACGTATTTTGAGCACAAGAAACAACGTCACCACCCTCGAGAGTCGCGTGCTTCCCTGTCCCTCACCCCATCCTCGTGCACGTCGCCCAAAGGTTATAACGCTGCACCAACCAGTCACACGTACGTCTCCCTCGCCACCAATTCAAAATCATATGTGTGGGAGTCGATTTTGGTCACAGAGAGCTTGAGGGTTTTAAGCCCTCAAGGTCTGTCGGCTGTAGAGGTCCGATAAGTAGATTATTGGGCTTGGGCCTGTGCGATTAGGGTTCCGGGTAAAAATCAGTTATCTAGAGGATTCTTGAAATACCTAAAACGATGTAGAAGCCTCTAGAATATTCGAAAGATGGTGTGACAATCCCAATGTATGATGTAAATCTCGAGGAGATTGACAGAATCCTTGAGAGAATGAGTAAGATTTATACGAATATTAGAGGGATTATACCAAAGGGCATGTAGTAACTATGAGGTATGATTGACCTTGGATACAGAGATCAATTCCTTAATGGATTCATCCTCTCTGAAAGTAAAGTCGTCAGATTTGAGCAAGGACTATGCTTAGACCTAGTACGATCTCTATATATAGGTCATTCTGACATGGGTCAAGGTAATGTTATTCTAGCCTTATTACTCTTTGATTCTTGAGCGAATATTAGACTTAAGCATCAGAGGGTCTAAGTGCGGTACCACACCGCGCTACGACTTGTTTTGTAGCTTTACGAAAAAACAAGCTTGCGGGAGATCCGAGTCTGCTCACAATATGTAGAATATGCTAACCAATTCAACTTCAAAGAACAAACCATATGGCTCAATCAACCACAAAAATCTATCACTAGCACATTAAGAACTCAAGATAATTATCAAGAATAGACCACCCAATTGGCTCATCAACCACAAAAATCCAGTTCATTTACACTATCTCCAATTCAAGCTAGACATAGACATAACAAAGGGCAAAGATTCAGGGTTATAAGCATCAAAATTTGAAAGAATAGAATATAGACTTAACCCCTTACGTGTGTTATATATAGTAGTAGTTGTTGTAGACTTAACCCCTTGCGTGTTGTAGGGCAACAATTCATGGTTATAAGCATCATAATTTGAAAGAATAGAAGATAGATTTAACCCTTCACGGGTCGGAAAGCAATGAAGCCGAATAGGATCCATCGGACTCGGGAGCTCTGTAATAGGAGGCATTCTGCAAAAGGGTCGTGTTGGGAATCCGAACGCATGAAGGGTAAAGGTGCCGCGATGGTGCCTTTAGGTGTCGAGATAAGTTTGGTCTAGATGAGTGAGGCGACGACTATTTCGTCGTGAATATTGGAAGGAAAAATAGAGAAAAGACACTTTTTTTCTTTGTATTTTTTTATCTTAAATCTTAGTTAGTCTTAAGCCAATGATTGTCATTACTAGCAAAACAGGGTTGAGGCACTCATTATTATGAGTGAAATAAAGTTTTTTTCCACAGATATCAGTGTCGAAAAGGCTTTAGCCATAACGCAAGTACATATAGATCTTCCGTGACTTTTAGAGGGATGTGGAATGCTCAATCCACACACTTATCTGTGAAAGTATTCATCAACGCGGTCGTCCGTGTAAAATCTTGATGTGGACCCTGCCACTACTAAATTCCTTGAACCGAGATAGTCAGTGTGTATTGAGTCTCAATCCACTCGGGTATTCGTGCTTCTTGGTATTCTCAATGTACATTGTCGTCTGTGTTGTGAGACCTCGGAAGTTTCACGAGTACTAATGCTTGCTACTGTTGTGGACATGATGAACGATGTTCATCAATGAAAGAAGAGTTTCCGGTATTTTTATCTTTCGATACTATTTTTACAATTTTTAGTCATCTAGTATTATCAAAGGGAAGAGAGAAGATGATATGTAACTAATATGATGCGTTGTTCATTAGACATAAGATGAAGAAGTGACAGACATGTGTTTACCATCATAGTAAACCTCTCTCTAGAACTCTCTTTCTTTTCTAGTTTCTTTCTAGTGAAATCTCCAAATAACTCAGTTAAATCACTTAAATGGGATGCATCTCTTGAAATGACCCAACCCTAGATTATCTAGTAATCTAGGATCACGCCATAATGACAAGACCTTAACTACGAATTTCTGTAAAACTTTTGACATAACTACCTCTGCGAAGTGGATTACCAGAAACCTGCAAAAAAATCACACTTCGAATTTCTCACAAACAATACTGTGGATCACTAATGTCCATCTGGATTTCTCAATAATGAGCGGAAAGTAATTTAATTCAAATGCTGGTTAATAATACGGAAATTGAAAATTTATAATCCAACAGTACCAACAATCTATAACACTAGTGTTCATAGCGACTTTTAGGAGCAGAATAAAACAAATAATAATATACTGCGAGTGGCCGCAACCTACGGAAAAGTATGATGACTCGGTGGACTTAAAGTCTCTGGAGATCTAAAATCCAGCTCAGGAGAAGCACTACAATCTCGGCACGAAAAACCCGAAAGGCCCAGGGAAAGGCATATAAAATCATAAAAGAAAACGTTAGCGTGAGTGGACAAAAATAATATAATAATCTGCGTAAATTGGTAAACTGTAATTTCATGCCTTTCCGCTATATTATGTGAAATAACGCGAGTTCTACTGAATAACTGAAATATAAATGGAGGTGCTCTCCCAGGCTACCTAACCTGAGGCATCAAACTAAAAAGGAAAAATATGCAATATGTGACGGGATCGTCCCCGGGCCACCTAACCTGAGTCGATCTGGGTTAGACGAGGCCACCTAATCTCCCCTAACCAACTATCCAGTGATCAGCCGAATAGTTAGAACATTGATACAATAAAATAAACCATCACAAAGCAAACCTCCGAATTTAAAAGCTCTAAAATAAAACTGTAGAGCATGCTATATCAAATAAGAACTCGCTACGACTATGAAAATAAAGGTCCACTCACTGTACTATGCCGGAATATTCATAAAGCTGTAACCTGCTAATCAGCGCAATAATTATCTGACATGGCCCGCTATCTCGTAATCCTGAAACCACGATTATTATTAATATTTACTCATCGATATTAAATAGATAAGTCAGTAATCCTACGAGTAATAATGTCAAGAATCTCGCATTCTTGAAGTACGTATTTTCTGACTAAAAATGCACTTAAATCGAATTTTGAATTCAAATCCTTGCATTCCATCAATATTACTAAACTTTTGAGTCGCAACCTAAATCTCAAATATCGAGCGACTCAAATTTAAATCGATAGTCGGATCGTCCGTTAATAATATCATGAAATCTAATAATTATTGTCCAATTAAATACACGTCAAAATTTATCAAGTCTAGATCCAATCAAGAACCTCACCATTCCATTCGGCACGAAATTCCAAGTGAAACATCATAAAACTTTGTCAAAATTTCACTTCGCCGGAACTCTGCCGCACACGGCAGCGTATGGGGCCGCAGACCATCGCCAGCGGCGGCCGAAGTCTAACGGGCCTAGAATTCTTCGACATATACATCAATTTAAAGATCTCAACATTTACAACAACATTCCAGTTCAATGCTAAGCCCAATTCTAACTAAAAAATGTCGAAAACTCACCGTGAAGTTTCAAAACCTCGGCACTCCTCCGATCCGCCTCCACTGGCCACAGCAAGGGCCGAGACCGGTCCCAATCGATTTGTCTCTCCTTGGGATTTGAAACCCCTATAGTTTGAACCATAATCGCCGCCGTCTCCGCCACCTCCGTCACCAGCGAAGTCTGGCCAAATTCCCCCATTTTCTTTGCATTGATTCCTCCTCCTCCAGCCACCAACGTCAGCGATCTACCCACCAAATGAAAGAGGAGCTCAAACCCAACAATTTGACACCAAAATCACGACTGGAGGTGGCCAGAAAAAGGCACACCGCCGACAACAAGTTTCACGGAAAAACGGGTCAGTTCGACCCGTGGTCAACGCGGGTCAAACCCAGCTTCCAAATTTGAAAACTTTTGACTTTCCCCAAATGAAAACCCATATTTATACCGTAATTTTGCAACGAAAAGTTTTTCGATATTTTCGTAAAATTTTCGCTGACCACAACTTCTTCGTTGTAATTTTGATTTCAACACTTGATGTGACTATAAACTCGTATCGACAAACTCTATGACTTTATTCAAAGAAATTTCTCAAAAACATAATTGATAAAATATCGATGAAACGCCTGTGAAAGTTACCGATAGTAAAAACTAATTACCATCGACGATTGACGCAATTAATTAATGACTAACTACATAAGCTCTGATTAACGCGTAAAATTATTCTGGTTCGTAACATCTGTAGTAATAGAGAGTTGGAGCATAGAAGAGGTCAATTACTCTGAGCCAAGAGGAATCTACATGGTGGAACTCTTTTCTGGAAGTTTCTCTCATCACACTACTAGAAAAAGTATTTCAGACATCGGTTCAAAACCGATGTAAAAAATCATACCAGACTGATGTCTTAGTGGGTGATGTAAAAGATCGGAAAAATGGGACATCGGTTAGGAACCGATGTCAAAGCTTACAATAGACATCGGTTGCTTATGTACATCTCACTATTCCAGTGTGTATAGGTACTTTCAAACATTCATATTTAGAGTGAAAGACCCAATGAAATCGAAGTCTACATTACAATTTATTACCTTTACATCGATATTCCATTTATAACCGATGTAAGATGTATGTTTTGACATCAGATTTTGTTTTTGTACCTGATGTTAAATATCGTTTTTGACATCAGATGTTGAGTTTGTACCTGATGTTAAAAACTATATTTGACATCAGATTTTGGGTTTTTTTTGTTCTAGTTCGTATCTTATACATCAGTCCAAAATGTAGATTTCATTTTCCCAAAGCACAGTCAGTATCCAATGTTCCCTACATAATTAACTAGTTTGATTATATAACCACATTGGAGAAGGAAACTTAGAAGCATGATATACAGCCACAGCAACCCTTGTTCATTTATAGCCCGAAGTTGCAGCCTTGAACAAACTCTAAATCATAATCAACGTGTTTTTCCCAGATTGGCTTGAACTGGTTCATGGCAATATCAAGCCAAGGCTTCATATTCCCATTGAAGTGAACCACTGCAGCATTGCGGATCTCATCCATACTGATGCTTGGATTATAGCCAAGTCCCAGAACATGCCATGACTTGTCCAGTGGCTTTGTTGTTGAGTAAAATGTGATCAAACCTGGTGGCAAAGTCCCCAATTTCCACAAGGTACGATTCTCATTCTGCAAGGGAATCAACATCCATAGTTAGTGCTACTCAATCCAGCACCGTCAATGAAAGATTAAAGCAAATAGAAGAAAGTCGATACACAGATATCATGGAACAGAAAGACGTTCCGCTATGATATATAACATCTATGAAGTATATTGTACCTTTATCTGCTGTTTCCATTAGATTCAGTGACACATTAGTTATCATTTCTAAAGAAAACAAAACAAACGCATACTTCTAAAGCAACAAAACACAACAAATGCCCCACAATTAGCAGAAATGACCAAGATATTGCATTTGTACATTGAATCGAATATGCAATTGCACTAAACAGAATAGAGAAAAATATAGCATCCCTTACCAGCTATAGCACAAGACATGTACCGGATCAGATCAACTAGTTTTGACCGTGAAATCCTAAAACCTGCACTAGCTATAGCATCAATCCTCGCTGAAGCTTCTATGGTTTTGAATGACTTGGTACTGCAAAGAGAAATGTATTAAGCTGCTAACTGAAGCTACATAATCAGTAGAATGCAGAATGAAGAAAGGATGATAACAAAGTCAAAAAATAGACCTTGGTGGTTCATAATCAACGGAGATCAATGGTATCTTAGTAAGAGATACTGGAACATTACCAACCTTCAAGAGAAAAGTCTCTTTACAAACGTGAAATGTATGTGCTAAATAGAATCAATAACATAGCACTCTTGACCTATGAAATAAAATGCTTCTCTATTGATACTGACTAATATTCTTTCTTACATTTGTCCATTTGACATTGTTTCATCTCCCAATGTACAATTGCAATGACCACTTAAACTTTAACAAATGCCAAATTTATTTTCCCTGATGTTATTGCTAATAATGGCCAAGACGTAACTCATTTACTCATACAAATGTGCACCATATGCAATATGAATATTACCATAGATTATCTAAAATGTAAAATATGAGATACATAGATACCCCCTTTATTCATGTCAGTAAGGAACAAAAAAAGTTTCAAGAGAAACATTGACTCAATATACCTTGTCGAGTGATGTCATAAGAAAGTCAATGAGTTCTGGAACAATAATTACTTGAGCCCCCTTCTTCTCCCCCTAGCGGCATACCAAAAAAAGAGTTATATACAAACTCACCCACCAAAACAAGCCATAATCCGCTGTATGCACTTACTGAAACTTGTAGGTCTGAACTTGTAATGGGAAATCAATAAGATCATAGGTACTTGCTCCAAAAAATTTAGGTCTAAACGTGCAATGGGAAATCAATAGATCATGGCAGACAATAAGTTCAAATCAAATGAATAAAGTGGTACTCAAGATGACATCTCTTTTTAAAGAATACTGTAACTTGAGAGATAATATTTCAAAGATACCTCTATATACGCTATACAGTTATAAACAAACATAGTCCTGCTATAGAAGGACTGCAATAGAAATGCACACTGTGTTGGAGTTTTCACACCCGGGTATAGACACAGGAACGAGCTCCTCATATTGCCAATTCTTATCAATTCAGTACTTTACGCCAAGGCGATACTCTCTAGACCGAAAATTTTACCATAGTTTACATTTTAACAAAGTAAGTTTGCTCTAGTTGCACGAATTGACCAAGTAATTTTGAGATTTGTAGTCTTCATTTTGAGACCTAACCAAAAAATATTTAATGACATTAACATAGGACTAGCAGCAACAATAAGGATATGTAGGATACCTGTAAGATAACATCTCCAACCTTCTCTCTAGCAATCCCTGTACCAAGAATCGCTCATAGAAAGTCTCCATGAGAACAAGGTTGGAACCCAAAGTTTCCTGTGATACTGAAAGAATTAACCATCAGAGAACAAAGAAGAAAAATGATCCACATCGATCAAACATGGCTGCTTCTACAATATGAAATTGGTAAATACTAGAGAGATACTTACGACACTGCTGCAATTATATCAGGATCACTAGTCAATACTTCTGGATGTCCCAGAGAAATCCGACACTGCTCAGCCTAAAAGCTTAAAAAAGCACTACTTCCATTAATAATCAATGACTGATACGCAGCTGTCATAAATAGAACTGAAACTATCTATTTTTACCTGCTTTCAGATCAGCTAGCCTCTCCAATGCTTGCATTGACTCCTTCATCACCGGAGGGGTGAGAAAATTTGAACGGAGAACTTCTATCCTGGTTGATGCATGTCTAACCAAAACACAAAGACGGAGATATTTTAAACATACTTTCATCTTCAAGAAACAGAAAGAGCAAAACCACATCCTACAATCACCCATCTTTCAACTTTAAAGTAACAAGCATACCCATCTCTCATACCGAAAGGTACAAAAATCTTGACTTGATTATTCTGTCCTAAATGAGAAAAATGGTGGGAATAAAATAGGGAAAATGTAGCTAGCAGCTAGATATTTCAGAAAAGATACACAAGTACCATCTCAAGAATACGCTTTACTTCTTCAATAACAGTTGTGTCTCCCACACCCTTGAGTAACTCAGCAATATCTCCCTTTACAGCTTGCGCTAAGTGGCATAGTCTTGAAGCTGTTTCAAACAAAAGAAGTAACACATTAAATCACATAAAAGTTTTAGTAAATCAAAACTTATGAAAGAATCAAACTTGCTTATATTGTCACAAATACCTACGCGCCCATTTCATCGTTGAAGCTAAAGTACTGGTCTTTGTCTCTTTTTTCTAATTCCATAGTCAAATCAATAACTATATATCATCTACACCTATAATTCAGCAGAATGGGTATTCAAATTTACAGAAGTTAACCAATGCCATTGAGTGGAAGGCTCATTTGTTCATTGTTTAAGCTTGAGAATCAAGTAAACGCAACACAATCGTACCTGAAGAAGTCAAAGGAGCAGTGAGAGGAAAAGAGACGAGGGTGCTGTGGTGAGAGAGGTTGTTGTTTCTCAGAGAATGAGAGAGAGCGAAACCCAGAGATGCTCTTCGGAGAAGTGACGCTGCTACGAACCTGGTGGCGCTAGGATTCGATGATCCTCCGCCTGCTTCCGAATCTGGTCCAGCCGAGGCTTTAGCGGGTCGGATTTCAGAGCCAGCACCGACCTTCTCGTCGATCCCAATCCAAACGACGCTGAATCGAAACCCTAACCCCAAATCAACAACAAAATCAATCAATGAGAATTTCGGTTAACATTCAGTTCCGGCCGCCGGTACCGGTAACAAAATCAGATCAGGAAATGCAAATCGGAGAACTGAAAACACTATTATTATATGATCCTGAAACTTGAATTTGGAGTAATAAAAGCTTACCAAGGTGTCGAGATCAGACGAGTCGGTTGTGGAAGTGGCGAGGAACGAGAGTGAGAAGAAGAAGAAGACGACGATGGAGGCCGTAGCGACGAGCGCCAATACTCGGAGAGACGAGCTTCGCATGGCTCCTCCTGCTCCGCCTCTGACGGTGGCCCCGGAGAGTCGTAGGTTGGGCATTTAAGGTGGTCTCTCTCACACACACTCAGACTCGGACTCAGACTCGTACTGAAACTAACATCATCTATCTATCTATCTAACATTGAAAATTTTGTTTCACTCCAACATAACCCGTCCGACACTTAGTTTTTTTTTCGCGCTTTCAAAAATCAATAATGAGATACCTAACATCAGTCTGACTTAAAACCGATGTAAATTATACAAATGACATCGGTTTTTAAAAATCTGATGTCTAAAAACTTTTTTACATCAGGGGTTTTTCCAACCGATATTAAAGGTGCGATGTCTAAAATACTTTTTCTAGTAGTGTCAGTCAGCTTCAAAAGTTAGAAACATTCATTTCGGATACTCGAATAATCACGAGTTCTTCAGAAGCAATGTTTAAAATTGTGTCTTCTATTTTGTATCCTAATATTGGAGTAATCCTATGACTTGAATGTTCTAAATCAAGGTAACACTGCGTGTTACTGAGGAAAAGTCTTATTTCGTTATATAGTTGGCATTTTGAATTTAGTTCTTCTTGTATGTCCAATTCCTTTCTAAATCTTGGATCACCTTTATGTGAGACTATTTTAGAGTTAGAATTGAGTTTGAGAAGTGGAAGTGGTGATGCTATGTTTGTTCCACACCATGTGTTTGATGAAATGTCTCAAATGCATGTGCTACATGAATCCGTGGGTTTGGAGCAATTTTTGAGTAATCTATACTTCTCATTTTGATTTTTCCTTTATCATTTAGAAATTAGACTCTTTATTGATCATTTAGAGATCAGTTTCATAAAGATCGGAGTTCAAATGAGTTAGTTATGCTTTTCAAAATATGTCCCTCATAACAGCTTTTATGCAAAATTCTGTTTTTGACACTACTTTGCATAGCTGTTTCACTAGCCAAATGAACTCCAAATTGCATGAAATTTGAGTATGTTTTACCTCAACATGTTACCTTTGGTTTTGGAAAGTTTCATCTTCATTGGCTAAAATTTGAATTTTCAATAATTTTCCAAAGCTCAACAATTCTTTTCATTCCAACCTATTATTGTTCATTTGGTTCCAAACCTGTCTAATAAGTTCCCAACTGTAAGAGCTGAATGATACTCACTTAAAATCTAATTGTGTTTTAGTCTTTTATGTATTTCTACTTGATACTAGTCTTCATAAGTGAATTGAGTGTGTAGGCATCAATGTGTATAGAAATTGATACATGAAGTGATAATCTGTAATATGTGTTGCACTAGCACTTTGACCAAATCGTGGTAAGCGATCTGGGAAGGACTACTAATGGAGGTTCCTGCACATCAACATGTCATTGTCAATTGTCAATTGACAATCTAGGTAGGGAAGTTTCACCATAATGAGTGGTTTTTCGGAATTGCTAAACTTTGCAATGGTTTTTGTTTTACTACTTATTTTTCTCGGGGATGACTTGAGAGTGAGCGGGGCATAGAGACTTCCTTTGGTTTCGATCCCCTAAACCTCCAGAGTTTATAGACTGGATGATGTCTAACATCTATTAGAACAATAATTATGCTTTAATTACACTCCTAACTTCATGCTTATTACTTGTTTTTAATAAATAAAACATCATTATTATGACGTTTTCTCGTTGATGTTGGGAAATCGTGGTTTGGCAAGGAAATGGGCTAAAAGTCGATGATTAGGTGCTTTCCAAAGAAGGTTAGGACGTTTCCAATGACGTGGGAGAAGATGAAGCAACTTGGAAAAAAGATGAAAAACAGTCGTCAGAGCTTCGCCTGTATACTCAAAGATTTTGGCCACCGGCGGTCAACTTTGGTGGTCAACGTGGTCAATTCTGGCGGTCAACCTTGAGTCAAGTCCTCCATGAAGATATGTTGGGTTAGAGGCAAGTCACGTGCATGGCACATTCCAAGGGGTGAGTCACCTTCGGACCACAGTCCCTAAATTGAATTTTCAAAATTCAAAATGCCAAAAATATCTCCCAAGCCACACAATTTTTAGATTTGCTTTTTCTCTCTCCCTGCCCACCTCATTCCCACACATCTCATTTTACAGTCTCTCACCTTTAACTATTCTCTCTTTATCTCTCCTCCCTACCAAACTCACTAAAATCTCTCTTCACCACCACCTTACAAAGCAAAATCCCTCACTACCACCACCATCTAAATCACCCATCCATCTCCACCACCTTGCCTACTTAAGTATTCCTCTTCTTACAAGTTTGGGTACTCTTAAAGCAAAACAAGAGGAGTTTAGAGCAAAAGGAGGGCTTGAAGAGACTTAGACTAGCTTTGAGGCTTTGAGGACTTAGCTACTTGAAGTGTTAAACAATGGTTTCATTTATGCTATGATTCATATTTTTAGTATAGGACAATGATTTTCGCACTCTCTATTTTACATCCACACTCCCACTGTGGGATTTTTCTTGATTGCCCAATATTTCCCTTGATTACATCCCCCATCAAATAGAAAACATTTTGAGGCTTTGGCTTCTAACTCAGAATTAGGCGACGAACAGTGAATCATATTGCTTGTTTATCACTCGAATTTCAAGACTGGAGATTGTATTGATAGCAAAATTGAGACAAATAAACTCCTCGTGGCTTATCTCATAAATAGTCTACCTAGGAGACCTCATTAAACTTAGCAACAATCATGGGAGGTTTTGAATCTCCCTCTCAATCACATCTTCAAGTTCGCCAGCCGACTTGGAGATTTGGGTGTTCCACGAGGTGGTGAGGAGGCAAAAGGGTTGCCGAGGCTCCCATTAATGTTGATTTGGGTGAGAGAGAGAGAGAGATTGTGCTCAATGATCTCACTTTGGTATTATGGATTTGTGGTTCTATCTTAATTAGGGTTTCATGCCACATCCATGTTTGTCGATGATCCAAGTCTTTAGAGGGATCGTTGTTTAATGGAGCCATTTGCATCAATTGCATGCGAAGAACCAATATGATGAACAAAGAGAGAGATCGAGAGAGAGAGAGAGAGAGAGAGAGAGAGAGAGAGAGAGAGAGGGTGGGGGGGGGGGGGTTTCGATCCGGAAAGTCACACAAAAAAGATATAATGGGAGTGTCAAATGTAAACAGAGAGTCCAAAAATCACTGCCCTTAGTATATATGTGTTGTGAATGGGTTGTGATGAATCTATTATGTGTTTTTGGATTGTTTATATGCTTGTGCTTATTGAATGGGTTCTATCTACGTGTGTTGACCATAACTAAGTTGAAATAGGTATTGAGAATCTAAAACATGAACTTTAATTGGTTGAAATAGCTAATCACCTAAAATTAGATGAGCATGTGAACATGACTAGAGTTTGACTCCAACAAAGTTAGGCTCTATTAGTTGATTTCCTCTTTAACAATAGTAAGAACCCAAGTATGCTTGAGTCCCAATGGGCTTAAGAGGCTTATGTCAAGCTCATATAGGCCAAAATCTATATGGGTTCTAGTTGATTCTTTCAGTTCATATATATCTAAGTGGGTATAGATTGAGAGAATCAGAAGAGCCACATCTCTTGGGTCCTCCAATAGAGGCTCGGGAAGGAAACCTTCCACATTGAACACATATTAACTATCCGCACTAATTCCTTCACAACATGTGGTAAGAGTCTAGGCATCAAAAACCTAGACTTTAGATTTAGTTTTCCATGTGCGCTAATGTTGGTCCGAATCCTTCCAACCTCTCTTGTGGTTTAGGAGCTTCGGATCACAACCAAATGTAACCCAAAAGTTTATGATTTGGACAAAAGTTGGGTAAACTGGACTAAATCATTTTAATCGTAAATCATAAATTGGTCATTGTTTGCATTTCGAGTGGATAGTGGTAACACCTCTAGCTACCCATTTCATTTCCCTTGAATTAATCTTGTGCATTTGCTTACTTTTTCTTTGTACTTGTCACCTATTCAAAACAATCAATCAATCAAAATCACATTCATCATCGTAGTAATACCACTCCTCATGATGTATGGTTTCCAAGGGACCTTGCATCATGAGATACATTATTCCATCTCATATTTAGTCGCATTTTGTGTTTGTGTATTTGAGTATTTCATTAAGAGCTATGGAGTTAGGGTGATGAATCCTCATGGGTTCGACATCCAATTTCATCTATACTATAAATTGTCTCCGTATACTTGCGGAAGTGTAAAATGTTCACACCGATTATACGCATAACAAGTTTTTGGCGCCGTTGCCGGGGATTGAGCATAATCTGTATTCCCTAGCTCGGTGAGCCTTGATTGCGGAAGAATCCGGGCATTGATGTGACATTTTATTTTTGAGTTGTGATTTTTCGTTGATTTTATCGCCTTGGAACTTTTTTTTCTTGTCTTGCTCTCTTGGATACTTTGGTTGATAGCTTGGAGTGTTAACTTACTTGATTGAACTTGTGAAAATTGTTTTTAGGGAATTTCATTTGATAGGTCGAGAAACATTTCAAGCCGTTGAATTTAGTACGTTTTTAGGACAGTAGCATTCATTCAACAGGTTGAAGCAACCCTTCAACCCATCGAAATTTTTCTGTGTTAGAAGCTTGTTTAATTGTTGCTTATTCAATCGCTTTGAAGTTATTAATATCCTTGAGAAGCATATCTAACTTAGTGTATTTGTTTAAAACATATTTAGTTAAAGAGTCTAGATCTAGCAAACTTACTTATCACAAAACCCTAGAGCATTAGGACTTTTTATTTGTGATTTTGGTATATTGGATAAACGTAAGCGTACATCCAAGGTTGCTTCGGGCACCCATTACATATGATGGCCACTGCTCCACGTGCCAAAATTACATTCGAACTCTTAGAGTGTTCATCGATATTTCCTTGAGGGGGGTGTCAAAGAAGTACCATGGAATGACCTCATGGTTTTGAGTCATTCTAGAAGTTTGGAGGCCTAATACCTATTTTTAGCTTGAGTGTGTTTTCAGGTTTTATGTCTATAGGTCATGACACACCGAGTCACGGCTTAAGATCTATTCTACAACCATCTTCTTCTACTCCGTAATCATTTGGGTTATTAACATAAGATTTCGATAATAGTTTTGGGTTAAGTGCTATGTCGTTGTTGAAAGTAAGTGACCGAGGACAACTTGGGCATCTTTTTGACATCGCCAAAACAGCAAGTGAAGAGGATCCGATTTTTGGACCTCGAATTTTCTACATTGAGATAGATCCTCTCACTCGGAAGGAAGGAAGTGAAGTCCCTCCTTGTGCTACGCAATTACCTATTGAAGAAGTACCTATGGAGGAGGGGATCTTTGAAGAACGTCCATTGAAGGAGTGTGCCTTGCCTTTATTAGCCACGCACACCGGGTGCATAGTTCTTCAACTGTTTGTGGAAAAGTTGTTTGAGATCAAGCCGAGTTTTCTTCAAACTCTCCCTATTTTCTTGGGGCATGGTAATTTCGACCCATAATCTCACCTCTTGGAGTTTGAGAAATCATGTGCAAGGTTAAATATAAGGAACATGGATGAGGGGCAACCACGACTAAGGGTCTTCCCATCAACCTTGAGAGACAAGGCCACTGGCTAAACAAACTCCCACCCAATTCGATCAATTCTTTGGAGACCTTACAAATAAAGTTTATCACAAAGTTCTTTCTACCGGGGAAGATCAAGGAGAGAAGGATGAGCCTAATGACTTTTTAGGAGGAAGATAGAGAGTTTTTTTGTGATGCATGGTAACGTTTCAAAGATCTAGAGTTTGGTTTTCCAAATTGTGGGCAAACCCAAGACATGCTTATGTTTTTATTCTATAAAGGATTAAGTACGGAGATGAGGAGAAAGGTGCATAGTTCTTGTGGTGGTGACTTCATGGATAAGTCCACTGAGGAAGCACATATTTTTCTAGAAAAGTTGTCGGAAAGGTCGGCCTTGTGGGATGTAAAGCCGAGTGTGAGGAAGTAGGCGATTGCTATGAGGGAGGCTACCCAAGCTAATCGTTGTGACATTTACAAAGTTAGAAAGGCCACACATGCACATGACGAACCCATTAAGCGGCATGAGGAGTCAATGAATAAGAATTTCAACCTCTTCATAAAGCAACACCGAAATGAAGGCCAAGTCAACCAAGTCTCGGAGATAAGCATAGAACCAGTGACGTGCATGATATGTGAGAGCACAGTGCATGTGACTCTTAGTTTCCCTCATCAAGAAGATTATCCAGAGATCATTGAGGAATGCAAGTTACTCCAACACTTATAATCTGGGTTGGAGGAACCACCTTAACTTCTCTTATGGTGGTCAAGGCCAAAACAACCAAGGAGGTCAAAGAGGTGTACAAAGACCTAATGATGGTTTCCAAGGTCAAGGGGAGAGATACAATCAAGAATGAGGTTTTCAAAAATAACAAGGAGGTGTCTATAATCGAGGAGGTAGTCAAGGCAATTTTGGTGCCTCGAGTAGTGGAAGTAAGGGTTTCACCAACGATCAAGGAGCTACCGGGTTCGCGCCAAGACCTATGGAGGATTTGCATATGCATCGGGTGGTAAGACTTTTCAATCGAGAACACCCTTTGTTCTTAGAGTACAACAACCACCGTGCTTCAAACACCATGTCCACCACCTCAATTGGAGGTCCTAAAATCCAACATGGATGACTTGCTTGCCAAACTTGTCAAAAATCAAGAGGAGGACAAGAAGATATATCTTGACATCTTCATGAGCATGAAAAGTGAGAATCAAACACTTCATAATGAGAGTCAAAGGGAAATCCACAAGTTAGAGACTCAAGTGAGCCAATTGGCGAAGACATTCACCACACAAGGAGGTGGCAAGGCACATGAATTCCCTTCCACCACTAAGAAGAACCCCAAACACCAAGTCAATGTGGTGAAGGCGGTCTTGAGATCCGAGAAGATCTTTGTCAACTATGAAGATGCCTCGATGGTGGAAAGTGATGATGATGAAGACCTAGAAACACTTCTTATACCCAAGATTCCTCCTAGATTTGAGAAGGTTACCAAAGAAATGCATAAGGATGTTCATGACCAAGTCGAAGAAGGGAATGATGTGAGTGTTGATAATGCCATAGTTGAGGTTGAAGATTAGGACTCCGATGATGAGATAGGTTAGCATGAGGTTATCGAAAAAGATTTGGAAGGTATAAACATGGGTAGAGGGTATACTGAGACAAATTTGGAGAAGAAGAAGGGAAGAAAATTTGCTCAAAATTCGATGGGTCGAGACTCACAGTTGACTTGTTGAGAAGAAGCTACTGTCCGAAAAAGCACAAGTTTTCAACCCGTTGAATGAAAGAGTTAGGCCAAGTCAAAGAGGCATTTCGAAGGGTTTGAACATCGTGAAGATGAATACTTACCATTCCCTTAAGTGAAGAACAAGGATATAGCCCAAGCTATCAAGGATAAGAAGACGAATGAATGCTTTGGCTGTATTCAAAATAGTAGAAATAAATATCCCTATCCTTGATGCTATCTAAACTATTCCGATGTACTCCACTTTCCTCAAGGACCTTTGCACGAACCGGCAGTATGAGAACAAGCTCCAAGAAGGGGTGAAAGGATCCGATACGATTAAAATCAATGCTATGGTCTAGACAATCTTGCAATGGAAGGTTTTGAAGAAGTTGACGAATTTGGGATGTTTTTTGGTTCCGTGCACCATTGGGAAGAGCTACTTTGAAAAAACATTGATGGACCTTGGAGCTTCAATTAATTTAATGCCATATTTGGTTTATAAGGACATCATCTTAGGGAAGATAAAAAAAGTAAGCATGTCTCTATAATTAGTCGATAGATGTGTGGTGTGTGTGGGCAGATTTTGCCAACCCTCAAGCTTGCACCTTTTTGGCTTGGATAATCGACTTCTCTATCATTTTGAGGGTTGAGACCTTCTTCCTTGAGATTTATTGATTATGTAGACCTTCGGTAAGCTACTATCCTTGAGCTTTCGTCCATCACACCTGCAAAACAAAGTCAGTGGACGGTGTGGTATCGCGCAAAGACCCTTTGACGATCAAGTCAGTAATGATATCAAAGAGATAAGTCCAACTATTTGTGAACATCAAATCTACACTGCTATGGATGCCAAGCCGATTAAAGAAGCATAAAGGCGGCTCAATCCCAATATGCAAGAAGTGGTGAAGAAGGAGGTGTTGAAGCTCAAAGCTAATAGGATCATCTATGCTATTTCAGATAGTCCTTGGATCTCTCTAACTCAAGTGGTGCCAAAGAAGGGTGGTATGACCGTGGTTCCTAATGCTAGTGGTGAGCTTATCCCTCAACGAATTTTCAATAGTTGGAGATTTTGTATTGACTATAGGAAGCTAAATGCAGTCACCCATAAGGATAATTTCTCTTTGCCTTCGATTGACCAAATGTTAGAGAAGTTAGCTGGCATGCTTTCTATTGTTTCTTGGACGGGTATATTGGATATAATCAAATAGCTATCAACCATGAGCATTAAGAGAGGACGACTTTTACTTGTCCTTAATGAGTTTTCGCTTTTCAAGAAATGCCATTTGATGCACCGGCCACCTTTCAACAGTGTATGCAAGTAATCTTCTCGGATATGATAAGGGAATTTGTAGAAGTCTTCATGGATAATTTTTCACTCTTCGGGGATAGTTTTGATGAGTGCCTATTGATATTTGCATATTTATGCGTCTATACTGTGTTTAATTAATCTCCTATACTTGGTTTATTGTTATAATTCGAGTGATTTTAATTATGCTTATTATTTTATTAGGTTTTGTGGAGAAATGAAGAAAAATGGAATAAAAGGACTCCTAGTGCAATCAGAAGAAAAGAAGAAGTTATGTGCAAATAAAGAAGCTAGAACCAATAAGGATTATGAAAGATAAAACCAAGGATATATAAACTCACTTTAGGGTAATCATATATTTGGAGAGCACATACTCGAGCAAAGAAAAAAGTGTCGCAAGAGAGATTCCAGCACTCAGTTTCAACCTGTCGAAGATCTTCTTTGACCCGACAAACTGATGCCGAGATTTCTTCTTCATCATCTTTCTTGTTTGTATCAACTACATGGATTGTTTTGATTCTTATACTATGACTATGAGTAGCTAAATACCTTGTAAAGAGGCTGTTTGAAGCCCGTATATGAAGTCCAATTTAATGCATACACTTTAACCTAATTTTGCATATTCTTTTAAATGAAGTTTCTTTCTCTATATGGTTCAGCGATGAATTCTTGTATGTTTGCTTTCGTGGCCAACTTAGTATGCATGCTAGGATTCTGTTGTCATGAGATACAGACGATTGTGGATAACTTCCTCCACCAGATTCTCTATAATGTTGAATCGATTAGATTATTTCGCCGGATGATTGAAACCCTAGGACTAATAGGACATGCCCATATTGTACTTGTGAACCCTTGTAGCTTCCCCAAACCTTTTCTAGATCTTAATTCTTTTTGGTTTATAAATTTGGAGTCCATGACTATCAGTTCATAGAGAGATAAATGTAGGGGATGTCCAGGACAAACCTACATAGACCTAAGGATTAAGTAATAAGATGTGGTTGTAACAATCAACTGTTCCGGGAAACTTTCATTCATTGGATATGTGTACTAGGTTAAGTATATGTTAGACAGATTGATTGATAGTGGTGAATAGCATTTCTCTTAACTCATTCATCTATTGATTTGAACACCTTGGATTAATAAGCATATTGACTTTTCAACATTTTAATTTCTACACTTAGCTATAATTGGCTGAATCATTTCGGAAAACAAATCAACTCAGAAAATTCTTAAATTTTGTGTGATAGTACTCCACTGAACCTAGTATATTTTGTTAAATTTTTTGTGGCATTTAGAGTAGTATAGCTTAGGTTCATCATTGTGTTTGTATATGTTGGTCGAAATTGTCAGCTTGCTGACTTCTGCGTCCAACTAGTGTTTTAAGATTAAGTTTCACCAATCTTCTGCAGGCAATGACTCCTATTTACCAATTACTATATTGATACATTTGTATAATAATAATGATATCTTTAAGAATGCTTTTGCAATGATCAAATTTTGGCATCATATCGCCGGGGATTGTTTAATTCTAATTCTTAATATATTGTGTCTTTTGGTTTCAGTTTAGTTTTGTTTAAGTTTCCTTTTTCTTTTTGAGACTCATAGTTTTTACTGTATTAAGGAGCATTGTTTATGCATACTTGACATTCTACAAGCTCTGAGCCCCTGCTCAGCTACTGATCACCTCGATGAAGATCGCCCTATGTTTAAAGCAAATGAGGAGAAAAAGGATAGGAGTTTCATGCAAAGACAGCCTAACATCTACAATCAAGGGCCTAGGGATCATCCACTTCTCAGCTACATGAGCAACAATGTGCTTAATCCTTCACCTAACACACCTAGATTTTCATCAAGACAACCTACAAGAGAAGGACAATAATTTGGCCATAGGCGTGTACCTCAACAACAACATCCTCCAGCTCAATCACATCAGGAACTTCAACTTCGGAAGCACTGATACAAAAAATAATGTTTGACAACAAGAAAGATATGGAGGAGAATCATGCCTCTCGCCAAGAGAAGAATGCGTTACATTAAGAGATCAAGGCCACAACTCAGCAACAAGGGAAGGTAAATAACTTGCTAGAGCGTCAAGTAAGCCAAATTAAACATACACTTGTCAAGTTAACCAAAGAGGACTTCCTCGCAACACTTTCCTTAATCCCAATGAAAAATATGAAGCTCATGCTATGATTTTGAAGAGTGGAAAAGTGTTAAGTTAAGTGCTAAAGGTCAAAAAGCCAAGAAGGTAATATGAGGAGCTTGTAATTGAACAAATTGTGTTTGATGAGTGTTAGGTCCATAATTACATTCTAATTATGTGCCTAACCTTATGCTTAATTCTTACCTTCTTGGACTAAAATATCGTTTTTGATACGTTTCCTTGTCATGCTAGGAAATGGTGAGTTTGCTTGGAAACGAGCTTAAAGATGGAGATTAACCGCTTTTTGAAGAAGCCACACAAGTTTCTTAAGCATTTGGAGAAGAATGACCAAAACTGGGAAGAAGACAAAAAGTCAACAATCGGTCAACAGTAAACTCCGGCAAGTTTTCACCGGTCAGTGACTAGGTCAAGATATGATGGCCCAAGACTTCAAGGCCCAAGCCCACATAAGAACATATTTTGGTGTGGAGACATACACATGCAACTCACATAAAGATGACTCACCACTTAAAGTCTAAAAATGTGGATCATGTCTAAGCCTGAATTTGAATTATTTACACCCAAAATATCTCCCTCAACACTATAGAGTCGAGCTCCCCCTCACACATACACATAACTCACCTCATTTTCATCTTTTTGATAGTTTTAGTCTCTTTATATACTCCTTATCCTTATCCTAACTCTCTTGCACTCTCTTCTACCTCTCCTCCTCCCTTTCTAGGCCAAAACACCTCCATAACCATTACCATTAGAGACCTAGCTCATCCCTCTCTTGGGTAGAGCCGAACCTTTCCATCACCACACCATCACTTTGGCATATTTTGGGTGTTCCTTTTCTCATCTTTGCATCTAGGGTTTGATTTGGTCTTTAGACTGCAAAAGAGTGGGAAGTAATCCATCTTCCTCTTGGCTCCTTGGAATCCTAAGGACTATCCTTACCTTCTCTTGAAGACTTGGTGCTAGCTTGGAGTGAAGAAGTGGGGCTAGAAGCCTTGGAGTCATTTGGTGGTGCTTTGGCTAGTGGAACTCTTGGTTATTTCTTTCCTCTTCTTGTTTTGAGCATGTATCTACTCTTGTATTTCATTATGAGTAATGAGTAGTTGCCTTTTGGATGGCTAACATACAAAACTATGTTTTAGGTTATGGAATTGAATTTAGTGTAGTGTACTACATGTTGTGAATGAGTTTGATAGCTTGTAATATGATTGTGGTATGTTTGCATGTTTGGGCTCGATTTAATGTTTTTATATTCATGTCTTATCCATGACTAAGTTGAGATATGTTTAGGGAAGCTAAAAATGAACCTAAGTGAACTAGTCACTCACCTAAGGAAGATAAGTATGTAAACATAACTTAGGTTGCATTTGAGAAGATGAGCTTAAGGCTTGGTTTTCATTGGGTAAGATCAACGAGCGAAGGACAAGGTTGATGACATTTTGTGAGGAAGATGTGGAGTTGTTCTATGAGACATAAGAGCATTTCAAGGAGCTTAAGCTTGGGTGCTCTAACCATGGTCAAACCTAAGACATGTTATTGTCTCTCTTCTACTAAGGATTGTGCATGGAGACGAGAAGGAAGGTCGACAATGAAAGTGGTGGATATTTCATAGATAAAACCACCAAGGAGGCGTATGTTCTACTTGAAAAGATGTCGGAACAGTCTTCCTTATGGGATGTCAAGCCCAATGTTTAAAAACCAGCAATATCAATGAGAGAAGCCACCCTAGCCAACTAGGAAAGTAGGAATGAAGTCATGCTAGGGAGCCGCATATGTACAAGAAGATGCCATCAAACGACTTGAAGAGACCATGAACAAGAAGTTAAATCTTTTGTTGAAGCAAACTTGGAATGGAGACTATGCTAATCAAATTGCGGAGAGTAGTGTGGCACCTTGCATGATTTGTAAGAATGTGATGCATGAGGCTCCATGTTGCCCACATCAAGGAGATCATTCGGAGACAAATCAGGAGTGGAAGCACATGTCATTGGGTGCACAAAGGTGTAATCGGGGTTAGCATACCAATCTTATTTTCTCACGAGATGATCCTAGCCAAGCCAACCATTGTGGTCAAGCAAATGGTCAAGATTTTAAGCATGGAGCTACCGGAGTTACAAGAGTTAGGCTCCGTATGTTAATGCTATGGGAGGCAACTCTTGCCAACCACAAGCATATTTCTCTCTAATACCACAACAAGCTCCGATGCAACATGAACCTTAACCTCAAGGGAAATTGTCAAAGTCTAATTTGGAGGAGTTGATGACCAAGCTATTTTCACAACATGAGATGATTCTTCAAAGCAAATTGGAAGCTCAATGAGTGGAAGACAAGAAGATGTACTTGGATATCTCTGAGAGCTTGATGGAAGAGAACAAGGAGATACGGAAGGAGAACGAATGTGCACTCTAGAAGATGGAGGAACAATTAAGTCAATTTGCAAAGGCACATCGGGTTCAACAAGGTGGAAGGACCAATGAATTCCCGTCTTGCACCAGGAAGGATCAAAAGCATCAAGGTCAAGTGGTTAATGCGGTGTTGGCTGCCAGAAGAATATGTGATGATTATGGTGATGCTCCCTTGGTAGAAAGCGATTATGAAAGTGATAATAAGGAGGATGTAGGCACATCGGGTGCACCTAGCATACCTCCCGGATTTGATAATGAAGACAAGCGAAAACATGAGAGTATCAAGACCTAAGCCGAGCTTAAGGTGAATCCGGATAAACTTAGGTTCTTACCTTTTCCTCCAACCAATGTTAAAGGAAATACGCAAGCTATCATGAGCCGTCACGCAAGAGCCTTCAAGTTATGCAATGAAGCTCCTTCGATTTTGGCACTACAAGTCTATAGTGTTGATGTTGTGATAAGCAAGGCCAATGATGTTGAAGAAGTCAAGGCACTGGATAGGGGCATGAGCCGCAAAAAGAAAAAGAAATTGAAGCCGAACAAGCTTGAGAAATCGGCATTGGTAGTTTGTAGTAAGGTCACCTTGAAAAGCCTTAATCTCTTGAAGAGTGCTAATTACAAGTTGCTTGAGCTATGTCCTCAATGAGTCGTCCATTTGATGAATTTAAAGAATGGGAGAACTTTTAAGCTTTATGAGACATATATTGAGGCTTTCGAGCCAAACGCAAAGTGGAGTGCGGAAGTCTATCACTTTAAGGACCTAACCATGATGGCTTGACTTACTCATCCCTTCATGGACCATGTTTACATCCTTAAAATATAACCTGTGATGGTTGGACACTATTAGTATGTTAGAAGAATAAGTATGATATTGGAGGAGTATAGAACATCGTGAAATGGGCATAGAAGTCAAGAACTTGAAGAAGGGAAAAATTTTCTGAAAATGCTGAAGTAATGCGAACCAGGACACCTGCCTTGATGGAATGAAGGTTTTCCTCGATCCAACGAAACTTTTTGTCACTTGTGATCCAAGGGCTCTGCCTCAATAGATCGAAGGGTTTCCTTCGACCCATCGAAGGCCATTGCTGATGCACACTTTTCAAGCCTCTTTTGGAGTCTAAATGCCATGGCCTTGACCATAGACCCCTTTGAGCTTTCAAATGTTATCGACTTCAATGCGAGGGTGCCATTTTCTGGTTCATACTTCACTCATGCAACCTTTGGATGGTGAGGCCTAACTCGGCCTTTTTTGGTTAACATGTTCATACATTTAAAGCTAAGAGTCGGTCTTCAAAGCATTTGCACCCTCTTTCTCCCTACTCTCTCTTTACTTCTTAGTATGGCATGTGTATAGTGAACAATGATGCTTAGTGTATAGTTTGCATCGTGTTAGCATGTGTTAGTTTTGGTGTGATACATGTTGTGATACTTGTTACTATGAATTAAACGCATTTCTAAGTGTTAAAGTTCTAAGTGTGAAGTCCCCTCATATTATATGCTAGATTACAATATGGCTTTCCCTTGAAATGTGATTAGTATGCATGCCCCCAGTATGGTTGATAGAACTCTAATAGCTTCATTATTTCTTAGAGACTATATGACCCTTTAAGTGTAAATGCATGTTAGTCACTATGCCTAGGAAAACATGTGTTGGGCGAATAAATTTGTGAAATGATGATGCCTTGCTATCTTGTCTACACTTTTGTTTCGTATGTGACTTTATGCAAATTGAGGATAATTTGGTTCTAAAGTGTGAGGTAGGCGGCTAAGTCATTATCACTCCTTATCCGGAAAATCCATAAAAATTGAAAAATATGAGAAAATGTAATACAAAAATAAGTGTATTTTGGTATGTTTTGTGTCCCAATAACCACTCTCAATGATAAGATTAAACTAATGGCCAGTAGATATCATAATTTTGAGCATGTTTAAAAACAGAAAATAATGCATGTCTAATTGGTTTGAAAAGTGCATATGTCATTCAAAATGAGTTCACATGAGAAAAAGAAGGATTGATATGTTTTCAAAGTTATTCATGGCCATGTGAGATTTTTGAGCCTTATTGTGCATACATAGCTACATTATGCACCTATTCCTTTATGTGTGACATCGATCAATTATAGTGTAATCTAGAACTTGTTTTAAACCGTGCAAAACGTTTTCTAAATCACGAGTTATTTTCAAAAATTATAGAGGCATTAGGAGTACCATCATGACCAAATTGCTTTTGAACCTTATGATGCGTATATCTTTTAGTGAGCTAATTTGAGCCTTATATTATTTAGCTTTTTAATTCTTGAACACCACAAATCCTTACCAAGCCTAAACACTTACTTCTACCCTTAACTAGGCAATCGAGCAAGCGATAATGAAGTCCTATTAGGATGTGCTTAGAGCTTGTACCTATTGTGAAGTTTAGCAAAAGCTTAAGTGTGAGGTGGAGGAGGTCGATGTGATTTTTATTTGTGTTGTATTTTGTTCAAAAAGAAAAGAAATGAAAAGAAAAAAAAGAAAAGAGTATCAAAGAAAATAAAAAAAATAGAAAGAAGAAAAGAGTTTCACAAAAAGAGTGTGAGTTGTACATAAAGAATAAGAGTTTTGAGTAAAAAAGGAAGTTAATGGCACCTAGATGTTTAGTAAGGAACTTCGACATATGAATTGCTTGCTAGGTTGCTTGGTTCTCGAATTCCTACACCCTTCTTTCATTAAACCCCTTCCTTAAGCCTCGTTACAACCCGAATAAAAGCCCTCTTGATTTGAAATACTTGTGCTTTTGGATTGTTGGAGCATTTGGTTGAAATCGAGCTTATGGAGAATATGTGATTGATGTGATTTATGAGTGCAAACACTAACCCTCAAACACTTGTGTGCATTGAGTGATATCTAGTGAGTTTGATGGTTAGGAAACATATTAATTTGAATACATCTCATTGTGATGCATTTGGCTTGGCATATAGTATAACCATTTCGGCTTATTACATATGCATTGATTTCATATTTTAAAATGTTGCACCAAAATAGTTCAATCCATCTAGCTATAGGTCTTTGAGGGAAGCCAATCATCCCTTTGGGACACGTACATGCCTTGTGTGTTTTTGTGCTTAGAGTATAGCTTAATTTCATTCTTTTCTTCTTAGTTTGCTTGAGGAAAAGCAAAGTTTAAGTGTGAGGTAGTTTGTTAGGTCAATAATTATGTTGTAATTATGTGCGTAACCTTATGCTTAATGCTTGCCTTCTTAGAATAAAACATCGTTTTTGATACGTTTCCTTGGTCATGCTAAAAAATGGTGAGTTTGCATGGAAACAAGCTTAACCATTTTTTGAAGAAGTCAAGCAAGTTTCCTAAGCATTAGGAGAAGAATGATCGAAACCGGGAAGAAAACAAAAAGTCAACCGATGGTGAACGGTCAACTCCGGCGAGTCTTCACTGGTCAATGACCAGGTCAAGATATGATGGTCCAAGACTTCAAGGCTCAAACCCACATAAGAACATATTTTGGTGTAGAGACATGCACATGAAACTCTCATGACATGGGTGAGTCATCTTATGACCACCACTTAAAGCCAAAAATTGTGGATCATGTCTAAGCTTGAATTAGAATTATTTGCACCCTAAATATCCCCCTCAACACTATAGGGTCCAGCTCCCCCTCACACATATACACAACTCACCTCATTTTCATCTTTTTGATAGTTTTAGTCTCGCTCTAAACCCCTTATCCTTATCCCAACACTCTAGCACTCTCTTCTATCTCTCCTCCTCCCTTTCTAGGCCAAAGCACCTCCATAACCATTACAATTAGAG
Organism: Geum urbanum; assembly: GCA_946800695.1. Lineage (NCBI taxonomy): Eukaryota > Viridiplantae > Streptophyta > Magnoliopsida > Rosales > Rosaceae > Geum > Geum urbanum. The sequence continues at coordinate 67,019,035 of OX326998.1, read as the reverse complement.
ACCTAGCTCCTCCCTCTCTTGGGTAGAGCCAAACCTCTCCATCACCACCCTATCACTTTGGCCTATTTTGGGTGTTCCTCTTCTCATCTTTGCCTCTAGGATTTGATTTGGTATTTAGACTTTAATGGAGTGGGAAGTAATCAATCTTCCCCTTCGCTCATTGGAAACCTAAGGACTATCCTTATCTCCTCTTGAAGACTTGGTACTAGCTTGGAGTAAATAAGTGGAGTTAGAAGCCTTGGAGTCATTTGGTGGAACTTTGGCTAGTGGGACTCTTGGTTATTTCTTTCCTCTTCTTGTTTTGAGCATGTATCTAGTCTTGTATTTTATTATGAGTAGTGAATAGTTGCCTTTTGGACGGCTAGGGCTAGTTGATGTACATACAACTATATTTTAGGTTATGGAATTGAATTTGGTTTAGTGTATTACATGTTGTGAATGAGTTTGATAGCTTGTGATGCGATTATGGTATGTTTGCATATTTGGGCTTGATTCAATTTTTTCATATTCATGTCTTGTCCATGACCAAGTTGAGATATGTTTAGGGAAGCTAAAAATGAACCTAAGTGAACTAGTCACTCATCTAAAGAAGATAAGCCTGTAAACATGACTTGGGTTGCATTTGAGAAGATGAGCTTAAGGTTTGGTTTTCATTGGGCTTGAGCATGGACCAAAGCCTTCTTGATGTTTGAATGACTTAAGGAGCTTCGGTCAATCTTACATTGACTCGAAGGGGTTTTGTAGCTAATCGTTAATTCTTCTAATTCATGTTCTAAAAGGTGTGGATTAGGAAAGTCATTAGAATCTAATTTAATGTCCTCTAATATGGACATAGGAAGGAAAGCCATTCACATTCATCATAAGTGAACACTTATTGAACTCACTAGGGATGTGGTATGATTAGAATACGATTCGTAATTGAGTTGCATTCTAGTTTCGGTTTGCTTTATATTTGAATGTTGGATCGGAACACTTCTAGTGTCCTAATGGCCTATGAGATACAGTTCACAACCAATAGTGACTTAAAAGGATCACGAATTGGAGAAACGTGTGAATCAGACTAAACTCATAACTTGGACATTGTTGGTACAAACTAAATTAAATGAAAATATAAAGTAAGAGAAAACTTGGACATTGTTGGTACATTGAGTTGGCTAGTGGCGACACCTGTAGTCAACAAAACATTTACATTTACATTTTGGTTTTCTCTTACTTTATGTTTTCATTTAATTTAGTTTGTAGTAAACATTTAATCAACCTTTCGTTTAACCACTAATTGTAATTGAACCATCCCTTGCAATACTAAGTCTCCAAAGGAGTTAGTCTTGTGAGATACACTTCCACATCTTGCTTTAGTTTTACTGTCATGTCTTGTGTCTAGTTAATCCGTGATTTCAAATGCTTAATCAAGCCAAGCTAAGGAGTTTAAGTGGTTAATCCTCGTGGGTTCGACACTCGACTTCCTTACAAATACTATAACTTGACCCCGTATACTTGTGGGTAAGAGAAATTCACTTAGCCTTAGACTAATCAATAGTCGAAAGGTTAAGGGGATAAATTTCATGCACAATGAGCCATTAGAAAAATCTATAGGAGTCCCAATTGGACACGTCGAAGGAAATCTCGACCCAAAGAACAGAGTGCCGCAAGAGAGATTCTAGACGACCCATCTCCTTCATCTTTCTTGTTTGTATCAACTACATGGATTGTTGTGATTCTTATACTATGACTGTTAGTAGCTAAATACCTTGTTAAGAGGCTACTTGAAACCCCGTACATGAAGTCCTTTTAATATATATACTTTAACTTAATTTTGCATATTCTTTTGAATGAAGTTTCTTTCTCTATGTGGTTCAGCGATGAATTCTTGTATGTTTGCTTTCGTGGCCAACTTAGTATGCATGCTAAGATTCTGTTGTCATGAGATACAAACTATTATGGATAACTTCCTCCACTAGTTTCTCTACAATGTTGCACCGAATAGATTATTTCGTCGGGTGGCCTAAGGCTAGCAGAACGCTCCCATATTGTGCATGTGGACCCTTGTAGCTTTCCAAACCTTTTACAGATCTCAATGATTTTTCTTTATAAATTTGAGGTCCATGGCTATGGGTTCATAGAGGGATATATGTAGGGGATGTCCATGACAAACTTACATAGGCATAAGGATTAGGTAATAAGATGTGGTTGTAATGATAAACTCTTCTTGGGAACTTTCATTAATTGGATATGTGCATTAGGTTAAGTATGTGTTAGAGAGATTGAAGGTGGTGAATAGCATTTCTCTTAACTCATTCATCTATTGATTTGAACACCTTGCATTAATAAGCATATTGACTTTCCAGCATTTTAATTTCTGCACTTAGCTATAATTGGCTGAATTATTTCCGAAAACAAATCAACTCAGAAAACCCTCAAATTTTGTGTGATAGTTCTCTACTAAGTCTAGTATTATTTGTTAAAGTTTTGTGGCATTTAAAGTAGTGTAGCTTATGTTGGTCATTGAGTTTGTGTGTGTAGGTAGAAATTGCCAGCTTGCTGACTTCTGCGTCCAACTAGTGTTTTAAGATTTAGTTTCACCAATCCTTTGTAGGTAATCACTCCTATTTACCAATTACTATATTGATATTTTTTATAAGAATAATGATATCTTTGAGGATGCTTTTTCAATGATCGAATTTTGGTACCATATCGCCGGGGATTGTTTAATTCCAAGTCTTAAAATATTGCGTCTTTTGGTTTTAGTATAGTTTTGTTTAAGTTTCCTTTTTCTTTTTGAGTCTCATAGTTTTTACTTTTTGTAGGAGCATTATTTATGCGTACATGACATTCTACAGGCTCTGAGCCTTGTTCAACTACTGATCACCTCGTTGAAGATTGCCCTAAGTTTAAAGTGAATGAGGAGAAAGAGGATTTGAGTTTCATGAAAAGACAACCTAACATCTACTATAAAAGGCCTAGGGATCATCCACTTCTCAGATACAGAAGCAACAATGTGCTTAATCCTCCACCTAACCCACCGAGATTTCCATCAAGACAACCTACAAAGGAAGGACAAATTTTTTGCCATAGGTGTGTGCCTTAACAACAATAACTTCCAGCTCAATCACATCAATAACTTCACCTATGAAAGCACTGATACACCAAATAATGTTTGACAACAAGAAAGATAGGGAGGAGAACCGTGCCTCTCGCCAAGAGATGAAAACGTTCTGTCAAGAGGTCAAGGCCACAACTCAGCAAGAATGGAATGTAATTGATTTGCTAGAGCATAAAGTAAGCCAAATTCAAAATACACTTGTCAAGTTAACCAAGGAGGTCTTCCTAGCAACACTCTCCCTAATTCCAATGGAAAATATGAAGCTCATGCTATGATTTTGAAGAGTGGAAAAGTGTTGGGTGAAGTCCTAAAGGTTAAAAAGCCAACAAGGAAGTGGGAAGAGGCTGTAATTGAACAAATTGTGTTTGATGAGCAGTCAAAAAAAGCTACAGGCATCCTAATTTGACACGTCGAAGGAAATCTCGACCCGTTGAACAGTAGTCCAGGAACCCCAATTTGAAATGTTGAAGAAAACTCTTGACACGTCGAAAATGCACCTGGAACAAAAATTCTTCCAAATGCAAAATCATCCCAGGTATGTTTAGAACCCTCGTCCTTGGTTACCCCTAATGTGCCTTTTTCTAGCAGGTTGAAAAAACAAGTAAAAGGATAAGGAAAAGAAGATCTTAGATATCTTCAAGAAAGTTGGGATGAACATCCCATTGTTGTCTGTGATCAAGCAATTTTCACAATATGCAGAATTTCTCAAAGACTTGTGCACTACAAAGAGAAAGTTTAAGGGAACCGAGACGGTTGCTTTAAGTGAGAGGGTTTATGCTATTATTCAAAGGAAATTACAACCAAATCTAGGCCCCGGATGTTTCACGATCCCATGCACCATTGGTGATCACAGGTTTGCTTGTGCTCTACTTGATTTAGGTGCTTCCATAAATATTATGCCTTATGCTGCATATGATAGGATGAATATGGGAGAGCTTATTCATACTGAGATAACCATTAAACTTGCTAGTAGATCTAACTGTTACCCAAGAGGTATTATAGAAGATGTGCTAGTGCATGTAGGTGATTTGATCCACTTCAACATTTTTGAATCTCTCAAGCATCCAAATAGTGATGATATGTACTCTTGTTGTTCTATTGATGTTTTTGAGAATTTTGTGCAAGAGTTCATTCAGTATTCATTGGAAGAAGATCACATGAGAAAGGTGATTGAAGTGGGCAAAAAAAAGGAAGTTCCAGTATTGACGGTTCGACCCGTCGAGGAATTTCCTCGACCTATCGAAGAGCATTCTAGGAATGAACTTGTTTTGGACAGTAGCTTGTCTTTGACACATCGAGAAAATTCTCAACCTGTCGAATTTGAACCTATGTTTAAGATTGCTTCAGCTAAAGATCTTGAGACGGAAGATGAATATTATGCCATAGAAGAGGCATTCGAATCATTACCATGTATGAAAGGATCTAAACCTATCCCTCTTCCAGTTTCAACAAATGTCTTGCTCGATCTATTCAGACAGCACCCAAGTTAGAGCTTAAACCTCTACCAGGGCATTTAAAGTATGCTTTTCTTGGTGACAGTGAAACTTTCCCGGCCGTAATATTTTCAAACCTCTCAAAATTGCAAGAGAATAAGCTCTTGATTGTTCTTAGGGAGTAAAAGCAAATATTGGATAGACAATAACTGATATTAAGGGAGTTTTTCCTACTTTGTGTACTCACATGATACATCTAGAGGAGGGAGCTAAGCCAACAAGAGAAGCTCAACGTCGACTCAATCCTCCAATTATGGAAGTTGTCAAGAAAGAAATGATCAACCTTCGTGATGCAGGTATAATATATGCTATTTCTGACAACAAGTGGGTTAGTCTTGTGCAGGTGGTTCCAAAACGTTCTAGCATCACAATGGTAAAGAATGATGAGAATGTGATGGTGCGTTAAAGTGTGCAAACAGGACAGATAGTGCGTATTGACTACCACAAGTTCAATGCAATAACACGCAATGATCACTTTCCACTCTCATTCATTAATTAGATGTAGGAGAGCTTGGTTGATCATGCATATTATTGTTTCTTGGAGGATTATTTAGAGTACAACCAGATAGCCATATGATCTATGCATTTTAGGAGTATTAATTAGTGTATTTTTCTTTACATTTAACAATGTTATTCGCTTAGTATTATTAGTTTTTACTAATTTTATTATTTTCAGGTATTGATCAAAAGAGACAGAGTAAAGGAGCTACAAAGCACGCAATATATATAAATTATGGAGGAAATTAATTAGGAAAAAATAATCTTGAAGGAAGAAAGAAGAAAAATATAAGTCCTTGGTTGACTAGGAAAACCTTTCCTATGTTGACTAGGATTGGGAAAGTTTGCAGATGACTCTTGGAGGAAGGGGCTAAACAATATGGGCCAAATTAATTAGAAGACCATTCTAGAAGCCTAATATAAAGATTAAATCAGATCAAAAACGTGGTGGAGAGGAAATATGGTAAGGAGAGGAAACCTCAATCCTTGAGGTGAAGGAAGTCTATAAAAATAAGGAAACAATATTCTACCTGTGCAGAATATCCAACTTCGACGGATGACTGGGGATATATCAGAAAGAGCTGGACAACAGTTGACCTATGGATGGAAATCTCATTGAGTCTTCTTTCCAATGAGACTGAAATCATAATTTTTAAAGGTCTGTAGCTCCTGGAATGTTCATTTTAGTGAAGAAATGTCAAACCAGCGGGATTACACAAGGAATCATATTTCTCCTAGAAGAAGGCCAACATCCTCACCTATAAATACATGAGCTAGGCCAAGGATTTGTGAATCACCTATTCTATGTCCTCTTGCCACCAAAGTAGTCATAGAAGCTCCACATAAAAGTTCTCCAAGTGTAAGGCCGAATTACACCACCACCACCTCTCAAATTTGTATCCCATTCCTTCTAAATACGCTTAGTCCCTTTAGAAGGTATGTAGCTTCCACCTAAGCCTCTATCCACTTGAGATTTTGTAGGGCTTACCAAAAATCAAAAAGTATAAACATGGAATCTTTACTCTGTAACTCTCCTTGTATTTGTTTTGCTTTGTTTGTAAAGATAACATGTTTATTTTGGTTTTATGCTATTTTCGAGTTCAATATATCTTTCATGTGTTTATGAGTTTTGAGTCTTGATTGCATGATATGTGTCATGATTAATGTTTTTGTTTAGGTCTTAATATGAAACTCTTAGTCAATCGCTCTTTACCTTAAATCAATGAAGTCAAGATTAAGGTGTTTAGACGCTCTTGTGTTTTTCACAGCTTTTAGTCAATTCATGTTTGATTGAGGAAGTGATAAAGACATCTACGATCTACCACCATTGTCATATGAAGCCTGTATCTCAACTTTGTATACACAAGTACCTCTTTGAGTCTACATGTTTAAATTTTTTGTCATAACCCGCATAACCTTAACCTTAAACCTTAGAATAGTTATGTCTCTACCTTTGTTCTAGGATTTAGTAGAGCTATATATAAGACAGGTACATGCAGACCAAGGTGACAGTCTATAAGGGTGATACAAAGGAACAAGTGTGCGGTATCAAGCTAGTTCTGTTGTACAAAAAAATCGATGAAAAGAAAAGAAAAGAAAAGATTGTTAAAAAAATTGAATGAATGAAAAAAAAAATTGTTCTTTTGTGATATCTAGCTTGATACCCCAGGTTAATTGTTGATAAAAAGAACAATGTGACAGCCCAATAAAGATAAAATTAGGCCACAATGGTGACCCATATGAAGTGAATTCAATGGTGGAGAAGTTCCATGGTTGTAGAAGTTTGAGAAAAGTCTCTATATTGATGCTCTACAAGGTTTTAGAACTTGTGTTTGAATTCCATATCCTTTTGTTCTATAAACCCATGAGCCTATCCCTATTATGACCTTTGAAAGTCCTTTTTTATCCTCAAGATGACCGTTTTTATATATGGAGATTAGTTACAAGAGTTGAGCATATGGTTTGATCCATTTGGCAAGTAATTGAGTTGAGTGAAAACCTTAGACATATCTTGAGTGAAATACTTATGTGAGCATATCTATGTGAGGTTAGATCTTGACTTTTTTATTGCATGCTATAGCTCTTTATTTACCATGATTATGTTTGTGTCTTACATGTTACATGTGTGCCATGCATTAGAATTAACTTCTGAAACTTTGTGAATTGTAGTTATGGACTCATACTAATCTTGGTGTTTGAATTGTGGGAAGATTGCTGAGACAATATGTTGAGGGCGTTAGAGTCATGTAATTAGTGTTTTGTTGAGTCTTTCTAGAGTCTTGGGTTAGTGTTTTGCTCAAGGACTAGCAAAAGTTAAGTGTGAGGTATTTTGATAGTCACATATTTATACATCGATACTGTGTTTAATTAATCTCCTATACTTGGTTTATTACTATAATTTGAGTGATTTAATTATATTTATAGTTTATTCAATTTTGTGAAGAAATAAAAAAAAAGGTCTCCTAGTGCAATCAGAAGAAAAGAACGAGTTATGTGCAAATAAAGAAGCTGTAACCAATAAGGATTATGAGAGATCAAACCAAGGAGTATATAAACTCACTTTAGAGTTTTGGGAAAGCCTAATCAGCAATTTCGAGAGCACACACTCGAGCAAAGAACATAGAGCTGCAAGAGAGATTCCAGACGCCCAGTTTCGACCCGTCGAACTAACGCCTAGATCAGACGCCCAGTTTCGACCTGTCGAACTGACGCCTAGATTTCTTCTTCTTAATCTTTCTTGTTTGTACCAAATCCATGGATTGTTTTGATTCTTATACTATAACTATGACTAGCCAAATATCTTATTAAGGAGCTGCTTGAAGACTCATGCATGAAGTCCTTTTAATGCATACACTTTAATCTAATTTTGTATATTCTTTTGAATGAAGTTTCTTTCTCTATGTGGTTCAGCTATGAATTCTTGTATGTTTGCTTTTGTGACCAACTTAGTATACATGCTAGGATTCTATTGTCATGAGATACGGGTGACTGAAGATTACTTCTTCCACCAGATAGATTATTTCGTCATATGATTGAAATCATAGGACTAGCAAGACACACTCATAGCGTACATGTGAATGCTTGTAGCTTCCAAAACCTTTTCTAGATCTTAATGCTTTCTTTTTTGTAAACCTTGGGGTCCATGACTATGGGTTCATAGAGGGATAGATGTAGAAGAGATCCATGACAAACCTACATAGGCATAAATATTAGGTAATAGGATGTAGTTGTAACGATCAACTCTTCCTGGGAACTTTCATTCATTGAATATGTGCATTAGGTTAAGTATGTATTAGAGAGATGAATTGACTGTGGTGAATAGCATTGCTATTAACTCATTCATCCATTGATTTGAACACCTTGCATTCATAAACATATTGACTTTTAGCCTTTTAATTTCTGCACTTAGTGGTAATTTGCCGAATTATTTTGGCAACCAAATCAACTCAGATAACTCTTAAATTTTGGGTGGTAGTCGGCTACTAAGTCTAGTATATTTTATTAAATTTTCATGGATTTTAGAATAGTGTAGCTCTAGGTTCGTTGTTGTGTTTGTGTGTGTTGGTTGAAACTGTCAGCTTGCTGATTTCTGCGTTTAAGTAGTGCTTTAAGATTTAGTTTCACCAATCCTCTATGGGTAATGACCCCTATTTACTAATTTCTACATTCATACATTCGTATAAGAATTTAGATATCTTTGAGGGTACTTTTACACTGATCACCTACATCACCTTGAGTTACTATTGGAAAGTTGTTGCGACAAAAACTTAGTGCTCAATTGGGAGAAGTGCTACTTCATGGTGCAAGAGGGCATAGTTCTCGGTCACACCATTTTGAGAAGAGGTATAGAAGTCAACAAATAAAATGTAGAAGTGATTTAGAGGTTGCCATTATCACACAATGTGAGGAGGTACGAAGCTTTTTGGGGTTATGCGGGTTTTTATCGGACGCTCATCAAGGATTTTAGTAAGATTGTGAAACCTTTAACAGATATGCTTATGAAAGATGCCTATGACATGATCACCAAGAAGTTTGAAGAAGCCTTTAAGAAGCTCAAACAAGCACTTACTATTGAGAGAATTTTGCTCCTTCAACCTTTTGACTATTAATTAGTTCCAGGCTAAGTGAATTTTCCTTACCCGCAAGTATACTGGGTCAAGTAGTATAATTCGTATAGAAGTCGAGTGTCGAACCGAATTAACTAACCTAATTCCATAGCTTTTCCTGATTAAGTTCTTTAGGTGCGTGAAACAGAAACAAGTGATGCGACAAAGAAACACAAAATATGGAAATGAATCTTACAATGTCAAGTCTTTTGGAGACTTAACATCACACATGATGATTAGACTACGATGAATGATTTCACAAAAGGTTGATTGTATTGGTTGATTATGACTATGCAAAGACGATAAATAGAAATAATCATAAATTCAAGATTGAAGAATGGTTGGCTAGGGATGTCCCTGTCAACCATTTGATGCTCAAACAATGTCCAATTGAAGGTCATGAATTATTTAGTCCAGTTTACATGCTCAAATATCTTTTGGATCAAAAGAATAAATCCTTTCATTGTCCAAATAAAGCTCTCTTGGGTGTCACTTAGTTATGAGCCGAAACTTCTAGGCCTTTTGGGATTCAAGAAGGTTTCGGTCCATCCATGAAGTACAAAGTAAACCAAGAGTAAGAGCTAGACTTTTGGTGCTACGCACCTAATGCATAATGAGCTTGGTTGCAAACACATGTGAAGATTGTGTATGGCTACCAAGCCTTTATTGGATACTTGGGAATGGGTTCTAATGAATCCTCCCAACTCGCACATATTGGGTTACAAGTCCAAAGAATCAACTCTAGCTACAAAGCCTCTCGGTCCATTATAAGCTTGGACCACTTGGACCTCAAAAGTGTTTCAATTCATACTCAAGCACAAGAAAACCAAGTTCTAAAATTAACCATTTAAGTCTAAGCCTAAGTCATGTTACATGCTCATCTATTACCTAAGTGAATAGCTAGTTCCCTTAAGTGATATTTCTGAGTCCCTTAGACAAATCTCAACTTAGCCAAAGCTGAGACATCCATAAGTAGATCTAATCATTAAGCCCTAATACATAAACATGACAAAATCATATCACACACATAATAAACTCATTCAATAGCATAAAACACTTAAAATACTAATTAGCATAAATCAAAGCATCATCATTGTTTTACATCAAATGGTTAGGGTTTGACCCCTAGCGTCCCATAAAGATACTATTCACAAATCATATTTAAAATAGAGTATAGATAAATTATTAGAGAGAGATAAGTGAATAGAAATAACCCAAGAGTCCCCAAAGCCAAGCTCTAAGATCGCCAAGCTCTTTCTCCACTTCTTTCTCCTTTCTTGCTTCTAGCTTCAACAAAGAGGATGAACGCCACCTTAGGCTTAAGTGAGAGTATGGATGTTAGAATATGGTTGTGGTTATGGAGGATTTTTAGGCTTTTTGGTGGTGAAAATGTGAGGAGACAGTACTAGAGGGTTTTGGAAGAGAATGAGGGCTAAAGAGAGATGCTAAAACTGTGAAAAAGTGTAAAATGAGGCGAGATGTGTCTAGGGTTAAAGGGGAGCTCGAATTTTTATAGCCAAAGGAGATATTTTGGCATTCAAATTAAAATTCAAGAAACTTGATCCTAAAAATTGGGCCTAAGTGATCCTCAAATCAGTCACCAAATGATCCCATATTCATGTGACATGCATTTGCTATTCATCTCACTTGAATTTGCATTTGCATTTGGCTTCAAAATATCTTCATGGGTGTCTTGATGACTTGACCAAGAGTTGACCACCAGAGTTGACCGTGTTTATCCCCAGAGTTGACTTTCAGTGACCGAAATCTTGGAATATTCTGACGAAGCTCCATCGATCGTTTTTCGTCTTTTTTCCAACATTGTTACATCTTTTCCCGTATACCAACTGAAAGGACCCAACCCTAGATTATCTAATAATCTAGGATCACGTCCTAACGACAAGACTCAAACTACGAATTTTTGTAAAAAATTTGACATGATTTCCTCTACGAAGTGGACTACCAGAAACCTGCAAGAAAATTCACACTTCGAATTTCCTACAAAAAATACCGTGGACTACTGATGTCCACCCAGATTTCTCAATAAAGTGCAGAAAGCAAATTAATTAAAATGTTAGAATAATAATACGGGAATTGAAAATTCATAATCCAGCAATACTAACAATTTACTACCAACACTGAAAAAAATATTTACAACACTAGTGTTCTGAGCGACTTCTAGGAGCAGAATAAAACATATAAAAATACACTGCTAGTGGCCAAAACCTACATGAAGGTATGATGACCCGGTGGACTCAAAGCCTTAGGGGATCCAAAATCCAACTCAGGAGAAGCACTGCAATCTAGGCACAAAAAAAAACTCAAAAGGCCCAGGGAAAGGCATATAAAAACATAAAAGAAAATGTGAGCGTGAGTGCTTCACCTTAAATAACAACAATGGTGACTGATTATAAAAGATAATTGAATGGATCCGACCCTGATTTAGTTGCCTAAATCGGGATTAGGCCCTAATGACCATTATAACCTAAACATGCTAATCCAAAAGAAAACTGAAGGGAAAAATCAAAATTCCAAAAATCATACTAATTTCTACAAACAACTCATAACAGTCCATTACTAAGAACACAAATTCGTTTGTGACACCAGAGCCACTAGACTTTCCAAACTACCTAGGTTGACTAAGATGCTAACTCGTAGGATCAACCCTGAATCCTATGGCGGATACTGTTATGCTTCGATCTACGTGCGCGTCAGACGTCAGATTAAAATTTACAACTTGGGCGGATTGAAACCGAAGGGCCCAGGGGAAAGGCATAAATGACATAATATCGTTAGAGTGAGTAGATGAAATAAAATTTACAAAACCAAATACGAAATTTATGCCTATCTCCATGATCATATAAGTAAGAAAAATATAGTGAGTCCACGTAAAGCATAAATATATCATAGCTGTGTAGAGGTGTGCGTAACTAAATCTTCGGTTGGGTGTTTGTCGTGACCTTTCCGGAGCACCTCAGTGACCAGACAAAGCGCCATATGCATCGATGAAACATGCGTAGACATAACGTGCATAAAAACGTAAAATCATATCATGGGTGTCTCCGTGCATAAATGTACATGTATCATAATTTATCTACATATATATTATCATAAATAAAACCATGAACATAAAGTAGACTCGCGATCGATAGTGAAAACCAAATGTTCAGTCACGTGGATCACTAGTCATTAGCTAGTCCGTTGATCCACTAAGTACAAAAATTCAACTCAATGTTTCTAAACCAACCCGTAGATCTAAATCGATTAATAGAAAATCAATTGTGCAACTAATATGAAAAATGGAAACCGAGACGTAATATTGATAAAAAAACTTACATTATTTCGAATTACTAATTAACGCTACCATAACTTGTCCTCATACTTGATGAGTCACGTTATGATCCGAATGTCGTAGTTCATAATTCGTACACTACAAAGCTTCCGTTTTGACTCGACATATGACGAATGATTGAGTCGACGTGTCAAGTAGTCTCAATTCCTATGCATAGCCTAAATGTTACTAAAATGATCGAACGACACAAAACTACTTAAAAGATACTAAAGATTGGTCCAGGAAACTTTCCGTGGTGATTTCAATGTTTTGATCGTCAAAGCTCCGTCACACATGGCGACACGTGGGGCCCACGCACTACCACAGATGGCGGCCCGAACCGACAGGCCCAGATTCCTCCGACCTGCATGTTCATGTCAACCAGCCCAACAACATTGCAGAACAACTCGAAGCCAAAAAGTAATCGAGAAAGATTGAATTTTACCGTTGAATTTTCAAGTGGATCGATCGACACTGATAGGCCAAGACTTGGCTTGAGACCAGTTGCATTTGATGCCTAAGATGATGGCCTTCAAAAGCCCCCACATACAGTGCCGGTTAGTCATCGGTGGCGCTGCATTTGGCTTTGATGGACGTGAATTGGGGGTTGATTAGCAGGGGGAAAAGAAGGGGAGATCAAGGTGAAGATTTTGACACCAAGTCCAACCAATTTGGTGGCCAGTTGGTGGTGCTTCGTCGGCATCGGTCAATGCGAAGAGAGTGAGGGAGAGAGAGTCGGGCTGGGAGACAGAAGATGTTGGACTTTTCCAACCTTTGGTAAAATATCCAAAAGTTTACCATATTAGATGAACAACCCATATTGATTTGACCAAGATCAGACGGTTCACAAAGTCTACTCAATGGAAGATTGACAAATTACTTTCCTTACTCTTAAAACTTCTAAAATTCGTAGAAATTAGCTCGAGTCTCCAAAAAATGCGATAAACATATCAATGAACTCGTAGTAATTCCTTCTATAATTTTTGTGAAGAAGGTGAATTCAAAATCATAACCTATAGAAAATCAATTTTTAGTCATGACGAATCTCGATAAATGTATCATCTAATGATTAGCTGGATAATTAACTCGACTAATGGAGATTAAGTTGCTAATTTTGATTTTGGTCATTACAATTAGTTTCCGGTCAGATGGTTGGGTCAAGTCGAAGCGGCAAGGGTCGAGCCAAAGAGTAACATATGACTCAAGAAAACATATTCTCGATAAAACACATGATCCCAGAAAATATCAGAAGATCAACTTGACCTCTGTTATAAACTTCATCTTTAATTTCATAATTATGCCATATCGTTGATATGTTATTCGTCTCGTTCACAACTATGGGACTGCACCTTTTTAAAAAAAATAAGTGTTCACATTACCCACAATTCCAACACATGCCAAAGCGGTAAGAATCACCACCTCGACGGTGGATTACCCAAAGGTATAACCGACGAGGGCTACTCAATTTTCAAAACTATTTTTGAGAAACTCAACTTCCTAAAGTTTCCTATATAAGCCCTACAACTACACTGGTACTCATGCCCATGACTCCCACCAGTAAAATGAACTCGAAAATAAAACAGAAGAAACGAGTACAAGGAAGAAGGTTACTATTACCCAATTAAGTAATGAAGATCCGATGTATGGTTGCGATATGCTACCATGCTCTACCAGAGCTTCAGCGTGAGTACTCAGAAAGCAAACTCCCTTAACTTACTACTTAACTCCTTATTCTCATTGCATGAGTCCTAAAAGAGAAAATAGCTCAAATACACCTTAAATAAAAAGGAATCATTGAATTGAAACGAATGTGAGTGCTCACTCTCGTACTCGAAAAAGGAATCGAGAAGCGGCATAAGACATGCTAAGGGTTCTTGTAGAACAATAATAAACAACATGTTGGGTCAATGTATTGAAGCTTTATAACCCGTTCAACATTAACGACATCGAAAGTCTTTCCTAGAAGCATCGTCATGTACTCGACTAACACTCGAGAATGTTATAGATATAACTAATGAACTATATGCATTGAATTCTCTTAGTGCCCTCGTCATCAATTCAAGAAGAAGTACACAGTGATGCTCACCTGACACTGCCCTTTTGCGATACATACGATGACGACGACCTCTTCATATCCCAAAAATTGAGAAAATCTAACTCAAGTTCACTTATATTTACTAAGGCCGCTTATACGCAAGAAACCGACAAGCCAACATACTAAGGTTGTCGACATATCATATGATAATGGCTCTTCAGCCGAGAATCAAGATCACCTAGTCTCGTAATAAGGTCAATATAATGACCTACACAGAAGTTCCAAGGAAGGCTATGAATGATTTTACTAACCCGTGAACCAACACCATCACACATCATTCCTTATGAAAACCCCAAGTGTACAGAGTTGGAACGAACTAATTAACATAATTACTGTTCAAAATAACTTCGCGACCCACTATGACGCAGAAATCTCAAGAGTATGGCGTAACAAAAAAAATTTGAAATCTTCTCTTAAACTACTGACGGCAAGCTTTGTTGAAGTCGCCGATCACCTCCATGAGGCATGACATTAGAGATTGAAGAGATTCACTATCATCTGAGATACACATAGAGATTATCTTATATAATTAGTGATCTATATGCTCGGAAGCATAAGAGGGGATCAGCTGCAGTCGGACCATCGCACTCTAAGAATCACTACGAATATAAGATAATTGACAGGATCTGGAAAACCTAATGCTCTGATATCAATTGACAAGACCCACCCTAGATTATCGTTGTAAACTAGGGTAAGCCTTGCAAGACCTGTATTACAATATCTAATACCACCTACTCGATACCAACTACCCTAGCACGAGCAATCCTGAACTTCAATTGAAAGCCTACACTGGGAAAACAGAAGTTGTGGACTGTCATGCCTTGTACTCTGGACGATCACGACTTCAAGCGACTAACCTGCAATCTTGGAAATTTAAAACAAATGGCCCAGGGAGATCGAGGCATTAAAACATAAAACATTAGAGTGAGTGGATAAAAAAATCATAATCATATGATATACGTAAAACTGCAGAAAACTATAACTTTATGCCTCTCCATTGTTTCTGATTAAATGGTGCGAGTTCAAAATATCACAAAATTAAAAGAAAGTGGAGGTGGTCGCCTAGGTGTTTGCCTTAATCTGAGTCGACAATATATGAATAACAGAGGTGATGGGATCGTTCCATGCTAGGTGTTTGTCTTAACCTGAGACGATTCAGGGTCAGCTGAAGGGTTTGTCCTAACTTCCCCTGACCAGACTATTCGGTGATTAGTCGAATAATCAGAGCATCGATGCAACTAATAATAAACCATCACAAGCTAAACCTTAAAAACATAAAACTTCATAAAGAGTAAACATAAACGTAAAACATAATTAATGAACTCACAATACAACTGTGAAAATAAAATATCCTCTCACAGTATTGTACCGTGATTTTCATCAAGTCAAACCCTGTCAGTTGGCACTTTTATACATTTGTCACTGGCTTCTAACATGTCATCCTGAAAAACAACAATTATTATTTAATAACTAATCGTCAAAAATCATATCGAAAAACTAAACTCGTTCACCAACGAGCATTACTATCGAGAACATCGCATTCTCAAATATCCTGCTTTCAATTTTCTACATTTTGAATTCTTTTTAAAGTCGCAATTAGTGACTACTTGATTGAGAAGAGATACAAGAATGATGACTTATGTTCTTACGTATTCATTAAAAGAAGAAGTTCGGGATTCGCTATAGTATCAGTCTATGTAGATGATATAAACATCATCGGGACTATTGATGAGATTAATGAGATAGTTGGATACTTAAAATCTGAATTTGAGATGAAAGACCTTGGTAGGACTCGATTTTGTCTTGAATTAGAGCTGGAACATCGAGTTTGCGGAATCCCTATTCACTAGTATGCTTATGTCCAAAATATGTTCAGGCAAATTAATATGGATAAAACACACCTTGTTAACACCCTAATGGTTGTTCGCAGTTTGGACCCCAAGAAGGATCCATTTCGTCCGCAAGATGACAATGAGGAAGTCTTGGAAGCTGAAATTCCATATCTTAGTGCTATTGGAGTTTTGTTGTATCTAGGTCAGTGTTATTCTAGATATTGCCTTCTCAGTGAACATGTTGGCTAGATTTAGATCTGCGCTTACACAACGTCAATGGAATAGAGTAAAACAAATTTTCAGGTACTTGAATGGTTCTATTGACTTGGCCTTATTCTTCTCTTACAAAGAATACAGAGAGCTTAAAATTCCCGGAAACGGATGGTTGAATCGCAGCATGCAAGATCTGTAGCTTTCGACCCGTCGAAGGAGGTAAACTGTAATAACCCGAAGGTGTCTTTTGACCCGTCGAGGAATGGTTTTGACCCATCATAACTAGTACCTTGGATCGAATAGAAGCATTCATTTGACCCGTCAAGTGAGGAGTTTGACCCATAAAATTCCTTCCCTGTTGTGAGAAGTTTTACTACAGACCTTTATTACGAAACACCAGTTGATGTGTTGGTCAGATTTGCTGATGTTGGGTACCTCTCTGACCAGTACAAAGGTCCTTCACATACTAGTTATGTTTTCACCATAAGAAACATGATGATTTCTTGGAGATCAACTAAGAAAACCCTTGTTGTTATTTGCTCAAATCATGCAGAAATCATTGCTTTGTATGAAGTGGTTAAGAAATGTGTCTGGCTTAGGTCAGTTATTCATCATATTCGAGGGTCTAGTAGGTTATCACCTATTTACATCTTTATGGATAATGGGGCATGCATTAAACAGATGAAGTTGGGTTACATTAAAGGTGACAATACAAAACATATATCACCGAAATTGTTCTTCAATCAGCAACAACAATAGCTGTTAATTATCCATGTGAACAGGTTGGTTCAGCAGATAATGCTACGGGCTTATTCACTAAGTCATTACCTAAATCAATATTTGTGAAACATATGATACGCATTAGTATGCGCTGGTTATCTAAACTCCATAACTAACATGGAAGGATGATAGTACAACACTCTATGGGTCATAACCCAGTGACTTTTTTTTAAAAATTTTGTCAAATAGCATATGTCATATATATGTACAATTAGAAAGTAAGTGATAATAGCCCAGATAAAAAAAAATTAAAGGAAGTCAAACTGTCTCAATTCACACGCAACTAGAAGATTTTGAAATCTTTAATTATACATTAGTATCTTGTAGGCCACCATTAGCTTTAATTAACTACTTTATTAACCCACATTGAAAGTGGTTGCTAACCCACATTGAAAGTGGTTGATCCCGTAGTGATTCTAATCTCCTATTCTCCTATGCCAACCCTCGTACCTTTTCTAATACAAAGAAGTACAAAACGAGGAGTTCTGTCATCCAAAAAATAAGAACGAGTTCTTCAACTTCTGTGAGTTCCATCTTCCTATTCTTTAGATCAATATTGTTCAAGAATCAAAGGTATGTTTATTTAATCCTTGTTCAGTTTTTCACATCTAAATTCAAAACTAAAATTCTAGGGTTGTACCAATTATCATGTTTCTGAATTTGAGGGTTTGAATTTGATTATTTCCTGAATTTTAATTCTTGTATAAACATTGAATCACTTGTAATCTTCTAGATGGATACTCAGAAGCCAAAAAATAATAAAGACTATGTTATCATTCTTCAAAAAAGAAGTGGAATCTTCAAGAGAAGAGTCTATAAACCCAAACCCATCTCATGTTCCTATTGCTCCAATTTCTAATGATCATAATCAAGCTACACATCCTCAGCCTCAAAATGAACCAGATAAGTCTTAAAGAGTTGAGAAGAATCAAGAATTCGATAGCAACTTTCTTGAATGTGATCCAGGTCTACGTCTTCAAATATGCAGCTATCCTATAAAAGAACATGATAATGTTTGGTTGTCATATATCTTGTTAGGACCATGTCAATCGAAATTAGCAGAGTATCTGGTTCCCTTAGATGGAGATCAAAATCGTCACTTTAATGAATGTTGGTTCACAAAATTTTCTTGGTTGGAGTATTCAGTTAAATAGACAAAGCCTATTATTTTCCATGCTTTCTTTTTAATAAAGGCAAGTCACAAAAGTCAATTACGGTGGACGATTTCAGAATTTGGAAGAGAGTTGGAAGAGCCGAGTGTGCATTCCAAAAGCATGTGGCAACATCAAATCTACACATCATCTTGCTATGCAACAATGGAAACACTTGAGAAATTCATCAACGCATATTGATAAAGTGTTAAACAGCTTACCAACAACAAAAGTGAAGGAGAATCGGTTGCGTCTAAATACAACTATGGAGAGTGTCAGATTTTTGGGGACTCAAGCACAGGCTTTTAGAGGTAATGATGAGTCATTGAATTTAGATAATCATAGAAATTTTAATGAATTACGAGAGACTCTTGGAAGGAACAATCCAGAGGTCAAAAAAGTCTTAAATAATGCTCATTTCAATGCAAAGTACACTTCACCAACAATACAGAACGAGATTCACAACATTTGGGCCAATAAAGTCAGAAGTAAAATCCGAGAAGAAGTTGGAACTAACAAATTTTGTCTTCTTGTTGATGAAGCAAGTGATTCTTCTTATAAGAAACAAATGGGTATTGTTCTACGATATGTTGATTGCAAAGGCTTTGTAAGGGAGCGATTCTTTGCTATTGTGAATGTTGTTGGCCCAAACTCTTAAAGATGAGATATGCAAGGTATTGGGTAAATACAACCTTTTAGTGGAGAATGCGCGTGGGCAAGGTTTTGACGGTGCTAGCAATATGCGCGGCTCATGGAATGGACTACAAGCATTGTTTCTTCAAGATTGTCCATATGCATATTATGTACATTGTTTTGCTCATCGTTTACAACTTGCTCTGATTGGTGCAGCAGCAGAAGTTGGAGTTGTTTGGAGATTTTTTTCATTGTTGATTAGAATCGTGAATTTTGTTGGCGGTTCTACCAAGCGTAGTACAGAGTTAAAGATGACGAAAGAAGCTGAAATTGA
This sequence comes from Geum urbanum, assembly GCA_946800695.1. Lineage (NCBI taxonomy): Eukaryota > Viridiplantae > Streptophyta > Magnoliopsida > Rosales > Rosaceae > Geum > Geum urbanum. Next base: position 66,999,469 of record OX326998.1, on the reverse strand, counting down.
AGAGTTGTTAGATGCTGGGTTGGTTGAGACAGGAAACGGAGCTTATCAAACTCGTTGTTTATAGAGACCTGGAAACACTCAATAGGGAAGTCATTTTAAATCCATTAATAGTTTGATGGAATTATTCAGTTCAACCAAACTTCTAGTGGAGAACATTAAAGGTAATGGAACCAATAGACAACTTCGTGGTGAAGGAGAAGGTATATATCTCTCTATGACCTCGTTTGATTTTTCGTTTGTCTTGCATCTTTTGAATTTAGTCATGGGCTAATTCATTGATTTTCTTTGCCAAAAATTCCAAAAGAAGTCTGTCGATATTGTAACTGCTCTTAATCAAATTTCAACAACAAGAATGTTGCTTCAATAGTTCAAGGAAGATGGTTGAGATAATTTTCTTTAAATTGTAGTATCATTTTGTGGAACTCATGAGATTAATGTTCTTGATATGATTGCTCAATATAAGGTGGGTACTGGTCGTCGTTGTCAGCAAAATGATTTCATAACAGTGGAACACTACTATCATTTTGATTATATTTAATGGTATCATAGATAGATAGTTGAGGGAGTTAGATGATAGATTTTAAGAGCAATCAAATGAGCTACCCATTCTCAGTGCAGCTTTCGATCCTCGTGATGATTATAGGTCTTTTGAGAAAGATGATATTTACAGTCTTGCTGAGAAGTTCTATCCCCAAGATTTGACATCTTCTAAGTTGCATGCTTTAAATTTGCAATTGACATTTTATGGTGAAGATATTTCCTAGTCTTTTAGATTTATGTGTGAAATTGGTTGAAACAAGATTAGCAGAAGACTACCACTTGATTCTGTTTGGTATTAACTTTTCCTATGTCTACGAAAACGACTGAACAAGCATTTTCAGCTTTGAGAATTATTAAAAATCGACTTCGCAGCAAGATAAAAGAGGAGTTTCTTGATAATTGCATGTTAGTTCATATTGAAAAACAATTTGCTGATAGTATCGACAATGAGTCAATAATTGATGAATTTTCTACAAAAGATCGTAGAGTACAGCTCAAGATTAAGTAGTCAGATTATTTTTTTTCTCCCTATATTTATGTAATGATGCTTGATGTCGTGAGCTCATTTTGGATTATATTAATCTATATATTTTGAAATTTTTATCAAAGGAAAATTTAGCCCAGATTGTTTTGGGATCCTGGCTCCGTCCCTGATGACTAAGTTTACAGTCATGGGGAGTTACATTTCTATAATCAAGGGGAGTCTACATCACATGTATTAGCCTTTGTAGTTGATCCTTTCTATATTTTTTCCCTTAGACCAAGCTTTTATTTTACCCATGAGGTTTTGGTTTGCTTAGCAAAAATTTTAGTGAGCCAACAAGTCATGCATTATTCATTAGGTCATCGACACAAGAATGAGTGTTTAAGGAGATTTATTCTCGGTAACTTCTAGTGTATGTTTTGTTCTAGTTAAATACGATTTAGTTTAGATATAGATACAGAGAATCTCTATTTTATCGGGGCAATTATTATAACAGAATATATCAGTCTATATATAAAGTTTTCTATCAATGAAATAGTTACAATTTTCAGTTATTATATATTTCTCTTCCCTAATATATAAATTAATTTTTTTGATTTATTTATACACACGTTACACTCCATCTAGTGTGTGTGTGTATATATATATATATATATATCTATATAATACGCGACGCACACTTGGCTCGAGCTTAGAGGCTACGTACCGACCGGTTACTCGGAGCAAGATAGATAGGTTTCAGCTTCTAGTACGTACTGCTAAGTGCTAACTGCTCCATCGTGCATATTGTAATGCAAAAACGATAATATGTGTGGGTAATCTCTCGTATCAACTAATTAATGGGAATGCCCAACATGTTCTGGCTAGCAATATTCAGTCTGAAATTAAAGTTATCATTCAAATTAGTCTCCACTTCTTATCGGTGATAATTGCATGATATGTACATATCTCGATCGATCTCTAGTTTAGAATTGAATCCTCTGAACTGTAACATAGTACTCTGCTATATACTCAAGATAGTTTACCTCTATTCACCTTACGTTACTAGGGAGCGGTCTCTAATTAGCAAAGTATTTCTTATGTTACATTAATGCACTTGTATATTAGTTGCTCTGATGTGTTATACGGGTACATAAACGAACAAGAACATTACCAATTCAATATTTTTTACGTACAGCACCAATTATGATCATGTCCATGTCTACTGATCGGAGCTTGTAACTTTGTTGATATCCAACCATGAGAACCTGTTAATATATTTGATTATTATCACCGACATTAATTAAGATTTCATCTAGTTTTCTCAATAGACACAAATTTGTCGAACTTACGATGTCCAATAGAAATTCAAGACTCCGATCCGGTCTAACTAATTTTGGATCCTTACTCTAACATATCTTTGGGCCGTACATCAACAACCCAGCCCATGTATTACATATAGGCCCAACATATAACCCAAAACCTTCATACGTAAAACCTGAAAATATCGTCGTCATTTCAACTCTCTCCTTATCCCCCAAACTCGCTCGCTCTCTCTCTCTCTCTCTCTCTCTCTCTCTCCTACTGTCGTCGATTGAGAAAAATGGCAATGGCGCCGAGCCTATCCCTCACACCCAAAACCCTAATACCAACCCCTAGACTCTCCCTCTTCGCTCCTCACATCCAACCGTCCATCTCATCCCTCGGCTTCTTCAGCTCGGCCGCCGTGACTCATCGTCCCCTGACTCGCTCTGTGCCTTCGAAGCTGTTGAGCGTCGTCCGAGCTGTGAGCGACAGCGATTACTCATCTCGGAGGAGCAGCAGTACTGAGCAAAGAGAGACGATAATGTTACCGGGCTGTGACTATAACCACTGGCTTATAGTCATGGAGTTCCCAAAAGACCCAACTCCTACTAGAGACCAAATGATTGACACTTACCTCAACACTCTCGCTACTGTTCTCGGAAGGTATTTGTATCAGTTTTCATGCTTTTTTGGTTGATTAAAATTTCGTTGTGGGTTTTGTGAAGTTTGCTAGGAAGAAATTCTAAGCTTTAAATGGATTTTATGTGATATAATGGTGTTGCGAAGATAGGAAAGTGCTTAATTTCTTATGCATCTGATTGGAAGCTTAGTTTTGTACAAAATTGGGATCTCTAGCGAATCAAGTTCCCATATCAGAACACATAAGAAAACGAAAAGATTAATGCGGTGAAGCTTGATTTTTGTGTGAGTGTTTGACAACTAAGCAAGAGGTTAATTCATAACATGTTTCTGATACAAGATATTGGGATACTGTAACCATCTAGTATCAGCAGACATTGTCATGTAAGAAATTGATTTGATGATAGTCGTTTGAGTCTGATCAATGATATTTAAATTGATCAGTTGTTGCTGCAAGGAGATGTAATTTCGTTGATCTTGTATTAGTTGATGATCTAGAAAGGCCGGACTTGTATGCTTTGAGATAGTTTCTATGGAATATTTTATGAGCCACACTTTACTAGCAGTCTCATAACAGTTATGGTAATCCATGTTTCAGTATGGAAGAGGCAAAGAAAAATATGTATGCTTTTAGCACCACCACCTACACTGGCTTCCAGTGTACTGTTTCTGAAGAAACATCTGAAAAGTTTAAAGGTTTGTGTCAATTCGGTCCAAATTTGCTTGATTTCATTAACTTCTTTGTGCTAACCTGGTTCGACCTGATGCAGGGTTGCCTGGTGTCCTCTGGGTGTTGCCAGATTCGTATATAGATGTTAAAAATAAGGATTATGGAGGTTAGTCATGTCACAAGCTAATGTTTACTTTAGCACTTAAGTGCTGCCATCATAATTTCATTTTGGGTTGTAGGTGATAAATATGTCAATGGAGAGATCATTCCTGGAAATTACCCTGTTTATCAACCAAAGAAACGAAGAGAATCAAAGTTTGAGAGCAGAAGATATGTAAGAAACAAAGATGGACCTCCTCCAGAACGAACACGACAAAAGCAAGAAGCAACCCCATCAGAATCAGCATCTGGTTGAGGTAGAAAGTAACGTCTTTTGGAGGAACCTGCTTTTTTAGTTATTTCTGTCGAGGCGTGCTCTCTTAAGTGATACCATTTAAGGGATGGAATGAGCACATCCAACGGTTTAGATTGAAGGCAATTAACACGACCCACCAAAGTTTTTGTGTCTTTAAATCACAGTCGTTGGATGTGCTTATCTCATTCCATTCCCTTAAATTCAGACCTTAGGAGATCATCATACTTGTATTTCTGTAAGTTGCTTTAAACCCTATTTTCTTCTATTTCTGCAAGTGTTTAGTTTTGATATTCGAATACCGGAACTACTAGTTTATCCAGCGGTACTTTCAATCCTACCTATATATTTTGGTGGAGCCTTTTTTGCCTAGATATCAATGGTGTCTTATTGGCTTGTAATCGAGCACCATTATTTGTGTAATATTTTTAGATTACCGCTTACGTCGCTTTCCTTTTTCAAGACTTTGTTTTTAGTGATTTTAGTTGCATTGGTGTTTAATTTTGTCCGTTTTTAGTTTTCTCACTTCATTTAATTAGAAGGTCAGGTAGGTGCGGCGGAGGGTGTCGAAGGGAACAAATACTTAACGGGTCTGCGAAGAAGTCCGTGTTCGATATGTGAATCAGATCCGCCATTGAATTTGATATCTCCTTTTGTTTTGTTATCAATGTGTTCTTGGTTTGCAGAGTAGGTCTCTGTGTGTTTTCATCGGACATAGTATGGATTCATTTTCAATCCGAGTTTGATGGATGGGAGTGGGTGTGTAGCGTTCGGGTAGGTGCGGCGGTGAGTATGAAATCAGATCGACAGGGTGTTTCTGGATTAGCCTATAGCTAGTTTGCTATTAACATGCAAGGGTAATATCGATTTTTTTTTTATCAAAATTGACCATCAACATCTGGTCAAGAAAGAAAAATTGATTAAAATTGAAGGTCAGGATAAGAACGTGTAATGCAATTACGCAAGTAAATGTCCACCAACAGTGGAAAGAAGCCGTTTCGCTCATTGTGGGCGAGTAAAAATATGGATTAATGCCCTTGTTCAAAGTCTCTAGGAATTATGAAAATAGTTTATATCATTTTTTTATTAAGATTGCACAAATTTGTAGTTGAAAATTTAAAATATGGAATATAAAGTGAACTCTTTTATACTTTTTCAAAGTTTTGGGTCAACCTTGTATTTTTCCTTTTCTTGGATGGATCATTTTTTTCTCAAAGAAAAGATGGTGTGTCACCTATGAAAATATTAAAATAATAATAATAAACAACAATTTACAATGATTGTCCCTTATTTCTACCGAATTTCGTTTGGAGAATCCGCTAGATCGCTAGATGTACAAGGAATATTGTAGCGGGTCCCGCTCATCTTGCTAGGACCGAATTCTTTAGCTTAGTCTCCTAACTGCACACACACAAGCAGCATTGGGAAGTTGAGACGGGGTTAGCCCGTTTTCAACGTTCTGATGCCTCAGAGAATCTCCAACAACTTCTTTATAATTTCTATATTATAGGGAAGCAAAAAGCATAATGTACGATACATTTTCTGCTCCAACATCAACAGATTCTCCATTTAGCAGCTTTTATTATTCTTCCCCATTTTTTCCCCTAAAAATATAAAGATTGCTGTAAATATAGGGAACGTTGTTTTCTCTCATCATATTCTTTATTCTAAGGAATGTGTTTAGGGAATCTATTAGAGAAAAATAATCAAAATATTCCCTAAAATGGAGAATATGTTGGAGTTTCTCTAAGTCAGGAGAAGAATGATACTACTACATTTTTAACCATTGCCGACGATTTAAAATCGCTGGTAATTTAAAATCGCCGGCAATAGTTTTTTATTATTGCCGGCGATTTTTCTCCCAAAAATTGCCGGCAATGTCTTTTTTTTTTTAATCATTGCCGGCGATTTTTCCGGCAAATCGCCGGCAATAGTCCGCCGGTAAATAAAATAAAAAAAAGACATTGCCGGCGACTTCCATGCAAGTCACCGGCAATGTCTTTTTTTTTATTATTGCAGGCGACTTACATGGAAGTCGCCGGCAATGTCTTTTTTTTTTTAATTACCGGCGGACTATTGCCGGCGATTTGCCGGAAAAATCGCCGGCAATGATAAAAAAAAAAGACATTGCCGGCGACTTTTGGGGGAAAAATCGCCGGCAATGGTTAAAAATGTAGTAGTGATACTACTAGTGAAAGTATGAGTTATGGAAGATAGATGAGTTACCTTGGACATGTAATAAATACATTCCTTATATGGGTAGTTGAGGATGACATCTCTTCCTTTTTAGCAATGTGGGATTTGCTAAGACATATTTGATTTGGAGTTGTTTTGGGAGGGCAGAAGACTCATTCTGCCAGGCCGGGTCAAGTCCAAATGCGAGGTGTCTTGACTTGGTGGGATATTCCAGAATGATTTGTTTTGCGATTTTCATGGTGATTAGAGCCTAAGTCCCCATGTCAAGGAGATCGATATTGATTGGGTAGTTGAAATTTGAAACCCTAATGTGGCCACACTTAGTGTCGCCAGGCCAATGTAGCGTAGCGTACTTCAGAGTCCCCTCAACTTCGCAATTAAGATTGGTCTCTTGCAAAACAGGGGTTAACATTGAAGTCCTCGAGTTTGCGGATAACTTTTGATCAAGGTTTATGTGAGTAATGACTGGTAGCCTAGAGTGATGTGCACAAGAGCAACGTGCGTTTAAGCTTAAGATGTCGTGCATAAAAGCAGCGAGCACTAAGGAAGGATGATGTGCACTAGAGTAGCTTGCGTCAAGCTTGAGACGTCGCACGCTAAGGCAGTATGCACTTAAGCTTGAGGCGTCGTGCATGAGAGCAGCGAAAGCTAAGTAAGGACGACGTGTGTTAGGGTAGTATGCTCTTAAGATTGAGGCGTCATGCATGAGAGCAGCAAGTGCTATGCAAGGACGACGTGCACTAGGGCAATGTGCACCAAGGCTGTCTGAGGCTTCCTGACGGGTGGTTTCGGGGCTAGGACTTTTTGGGGCCCGAGAGGAGTATAAGTCCCCAAGTAGCCAATGCTGTTAGGTCGAAAATCAAGTTAGGAGATATCTTGCCTAGGATGATCAATCGCTAGAAGAGTATGAGTTTTTTGTCGAACGGGAGTTGGGACTACGTCTGCCAATCACCTAGAGTAGTTTGACTAAGCCCTTTGCGCTAGGTGCGACAGGGAGAGATCGTTTGCGTGTCCGCCTTGATTAATGGGCTAGTGATACTTGGTGTAGATCTTTATTAATTAAGCGAAAATGGCTTATGGTTAAATTTTCAAAATACCTGATAATGCCCCTAAGTGCTCAACAATAGAATTAATAAGTCAGGGGTATGGGTGTAAAATGCAGGCAGTTATCAGATAAAAGTAAAACACTTCTCCTCAAAACAACTTATAAGAGCAACACAGGAGGGCGGATCAATCTACTTTGTTTTCCATAGCCACGAGAAAGTGGAAGATCATCAATGATGAATGGTTTGTTCGTAATGCAGGATCGAGTGGAAAGGTCAGCCGATTGATAGTGAATGGATTACTGCTCATCCAATTTTCCACTCGATCTCTTTAGGATTAGGAGTTTACTGAGATTGAAGTGCGATTATAATAATTAGACTACATATTGAAGTTTATTTTAAAGAAGTTTATTTATTCATGTGATTTCAATTAGTTTCTTCTTCTGGTGCTGCAATTTGCCCAATATTATTCTCTTCTTCGATAGCTCTGATGTGGTATTCAATTGTTTTGTTTCATTGTTAAATGGAAACAAATTCATAAGTGGAGAAAACAAATGAATAGCCAAACCTTTTTTTTATATTGTTTTCCAGTTAAAGTCAGTGTTGAGGAAGACTGAACAATCAATGGAATAATATGTATCTATTAAACTGAGAAAAGAGAGACTAATAACCCTCATTGTATATTGCAGGGCTTTTTGTTGAGTTTGGGAGTTGAACTGCATTCATTAATTCAAATCACATGAAGGTCCCAAATAAAAGGTACAAAAAGAATCAAACGAGCATTATGCTTTAAATAAATAGCAAGCAACAATTATGTAGATTACACCCTATACCACATGTGAACTCTGCAATCATAAGTTGTTTCGAGACCTTTCCAAGTTATGTTGCTCATTCTAAGTTTACCCGAAGAGTCTTTGAATTGTTTTATGAGAAATATTATGATTCTTTGTTTTCTCTTATGAATTTAGCTTGTATAATCTTCATCAAAATGAAAAAATGAACAAAAGATCAAATTGTGACATTTAGACGAGATTACGATTACGAATGGGATAAATAAATTTTTTGGCTCAACGTAAGAATAATTATATCGTTACAATGTGTAAATGTATAAATAGACACCTTCGATAAGAATATCTATAATACGCATACACGAGGGCGACACTTTTCCTCACGAGACTAGTTGGAATTTAAATATGTTTCCATGGAGGACAGATGGCAAACTGTGCTGGTTTCGAAGCATCGAGAATGAACCGTTAGCACATGCAGTGATGGCGTCATTACTGCAGCGTGCGAAACGACGCATTGGCTCAAATTTTTGATAGGCAGGGGGCTCATGGCAATTATCTGAAGTTATGGCCGGGGCCAGGAGGACGACTGAGGGGAGATGAGGGTTGTCTTTGCATAGTATATAATGGTTTTGACCCTTGCCAATTTCTCATTTCGCACCCATGCAGATTTTTCATTGTTTGCTTTCGGAGTTTCACGACGCTTGGTCGATACTTACCGTCTTTGGTTGCTAGAACTATTCTTAGAAATGTGAGTCTTTAATCCTTGCTTTACTTCTTGTATGGTGTACTAATTCCTGGATCCTTACTAGCTTTTGAATGGATTTGGATCGGATATTTCTTTCGGGTAGTAGAAAAGGCATGCTAGTAATAATTTTTGGATTTCTGGGTTTTTTTTTGTAGCTTTGAATCTATGTGTAGAAGATTGCGATTTCGGGGCGTATGGGTAAAAAGTGTTTGTGGCATTTTGGTTAAAAATTCTGTGCTAGGTTTTTATGATTTTGGGGGAGATGTTTGTGGGTGTTGGGTTGTGTTTAAAAAATCTGGGTTTGTATGAAGAACAGAAAGAATTGTCCTTGTTGGTGCTTCTAGGGCTTAATTTGATTTGTATAAATGGTAGGATAATTGGGAATTCTGTTTGCGACGTTGTACTTGAGTGCTAGCATATCTTGGCCTTGATGAATAACCTTTGTGTGATAGACTGGGCACGCTTGCATGATGGATCTGTCTGGTCTGGTTAAGCACAGGTGATGAATCCTATAGGATTATTAACAGGAGAAAGCGGAGGAAGAAAGAATGGCATATATATGTGTCCACGAGTGAGACGTTCTCGAATCCGCTAGCAGGATATATATGTGTCCACGAGTGACAATTTTGCAACGGCATCAACCTGCCTCTACATCCTTTCTTTCAGTGTGCTATTTCCCACTTCAAATTTTTGATTGCATTGTATAATGTGTTCAACTTGTCGGGCTTCGGCAAGCCCACCATGGTGGAGATTACACATTTATGCAATACTGATTAAGCCAGGCGGATGTGTGATTACGGGACCATGACGTTGTCATCGAAGAAGACAAGGTGGTTGTTTGTGTCAGACGAAGCGTCTGTGACTATTTGGAGGCGCAAAGCTTGTTTAGCGAGGGGTAACTTGGAATTTGGGATCCGCCTGCCCAGATGATCTGATAGTAGGACGTAACATTCGGTTATGAGAATTTTTGTTTTAAGATTTGATTAAGGTTAATCGAGAAGGTAATTAATTTTAACGTCAGAAATTTATCTATGGCCTACCAAATAAAATTTTATTGGCTAAGTTTTTCAATAAATTTTATTGAGGAAAGTAGTAGAGTTCACGAAGACGAGTTCGTAGCCACATCAACTGTTTAAATCAGAGTTTCGATGAAGAAATTACGATCAACGAAGGTTTCATACGATTCACAAAATCGGTTAGTTGCACCTATAAATGTCGATTTTCGGGGTCAAACTTTTTTTCTCTCTCCCCTTCCCCGTCTCTCTCTAATCTCTCGTGGGCTGCAAATTGCCAGCGGCGGAGCTCGCCGCTCCGGCCACCAAAATTGCCAAGACCAGTGTTAAAATGTTCCTCTCACTCTCCTCTTTCAAACGCATAATGTCTCATCCACCAATTCGTGAAGATCAGGCCCTGGTGCTCTTGAGTAAAGTCGTTGACATTATTAGGGGTCGATTGATTTCGAATGGATTTGGCTGGCGATACTCACTGGGCTTTGTAGCCTTCCTCCTAACGAGTCTACACATACTAGGGACAAGTCTTGATTTGACCCGAGGTGGGAGAATCGACGTTTTGATGATTTTTGTGTTCTTGGATTCAAAATCAAATTGGGCAGGTTTTAGTTATAATTGGATGATATTGTAGAAGAGAAAGTTTTTTGTTGTGTGATTTGGAGCAGAAAAGGTCTCGGGTCACCGGAAAAAGTGATCGCCGCTGCTGTTAATGGTGGTTCAAGGCGATTCTGACGGAGCATTTTCGATGTAAATTTTATATCATTTTGCTTGTAATTACGTACCGATTATAATGAAGAAGTTATTGAATTGATTTGTACATAGTTGTTTAAGACGTGTGTTTAATCGGATATTAATTAAACGATTATATGATAATATTTAATAGTTGAGTCGAATGTCGATTTGACCTCGAATTGTGTAACATTCCAGGAATGTGTTACGACCTTTGAAAGGATTCAAGATTTAAAATTGGAATTAGATTAAAGCTTGTCTTTAGTTGGAAAGTACGAAATTCGAGAATGCGATGTTCTCCACGGTATTGCTCGTTGGCGAATGACTGTAGTTATTCGATATGATTTTCAGCGATAGTTATTAAGTAACAATCAATGTTTCAAGACTATGTGATAGTAGCCAGTGATACATATATAGAATGACGACTGACAGACTTTGGCTTGCTGTAAATCAAGGCACAATACTGTGAGCGGACCTTTATTTTCATAGTTGCTTGTGATTTCATTGATTAAATGTTTATGTAGTATACTTTACGTTATGTTTCATAGAATTTAAATTTGAAATTTTACTTTGTGATGGTTGTTTTTACACTACAAGAAAACTCCACTTAGACCACGGAAACTTTAATGTTCCGTGGTCTAAGTGGAACTTAGACGACGGAGATCATCTCCGTCGTCCAAGTTCTACCTGGACGATGGAGATTGTGTCTCCGTCGTCGAAGTGATTACTTGGACAACGGAGAAGATTTCCGTTGTCTGAGTTTACACTTAGACGACGGAGACAATCTTCTCCGTCGTCTAAGTGTAAACTCAGACAACGGAAATCTTCTCCGTTGTCCAAGTCATCACTTAGACGACGGAGTAAATCTTCTCCGTCGTCTAAGTGGACACCCTAAAACCCTAAACCCTAAATTACGAAACTTACACTTAAACGACGGAGATGCACGTCTCCGTCGTCCAAGGGTTTACTTGGACGACGGAGAGGTGCATCTCCGTCGTCCAAGTGCAAGTTTCGTAATTTCACATCTAAGACAACGACCATGTAGACCATGTCCCAATGCAAATTCTTTCCGTCGAGACCATAGAGTAAACAATTCTTAAAGTGTGAGCGTCGACGGTTTCAAAATTGGAGTTACGGATTTTCGTGTATCCATGTTTCCGGTTTGTAAAAATTTTGGATTTGCGGTTAACTGTGCCGATGAAACCCTGAACGAACTCAGTATTTAGTGGAAATTATTCTACTTATATATGGTGTTATGTCGAGTATATCCAACGGTCGTTTTGTCCAAATTCAATTTCATTAATATCGATGTGCAATGAGCCTATACGTACCAACACTTAAATTATACATATTAGTAGATACTTAACAAGTTTGAATACGTAAATTAATTCATTGTCTTAAATCCCACTTTTTATATATACGATTCTTTAATCGATATTTTACGACAATTCCATTCAAATTACAGGTCCAAAAATTCATTACAAATTATTTTAAAAAAATAATTTTACGGAATTTTCACCTAGACCACGGAGATGACCATCTCCGTCGTCCAGGTGTTCACTTGGACGACGGAGATTATCATCTTCGCGGTCTAGGTGAAAATTCCGTAAAATTTAAAAATTTAAAAAAAAATTTAAAAATTCACTTGGACGACAGAGATGGTCATCTCCGTAGTCTAGGTGAAATTTTAAATTTTTTATTTCTGGTGGTGTTTTTCCCACTAAAAATTTGGCAAAAATTTAAATCCACTTAGACGATGGAGATAACAATCTCCGTCGTCTAAGTCAAAATAATTGGCGGTATTCTTTTCCCGCTAAAATTTTGGCAAAAATTTAAATCACTTAGACGACGGAAATACTGATTTTCCGTCGTCTAAGTGAAAAAATTGGCGGCATTGTTTGAAAATTTAAAGCACTTATACGATGGAAAATCAGTATTTCCGTCGTCTAAGTGTTTTAAAACTCTTTAAATTCATCATTTTCTCAATCTCTCTTCATTTTTTCCTCTCCCTCTCTCTCCCCCCCAATCAAACCACCCACCATATATCATCACCATCACCATCCACCATCATCATCACCACCACCACCGTCGCCGCCACCACCGACATCACCACCGTCGCTGCCATCACCGGCATCACCACCGTCGCTGCCATCACCGGCATCACCACCGTCGCTGCCACCAACACCACCACCACCACCAACAACATCGCCTCCACCACCACCACACACCACTAGCTACCGCCTACATTGTCGCCTCCACCACCGGCCTCCACATTCCGGCCAACACCACCAACGCCACCACCACCACCACCGCCTATAACTAGTTTAGTTTTAGGTTAATTTAGTTTATTTAGGCTAGATTAATTTATTTTATTATATTATGAATTTTGTATTTAAATCCATAATAATTTAAATTATTTATTCATTATGAATTTTGTACGTATTATATATTATTAATAATTAACATTCAATAAATTTTGCAATATTATGAATATTGATATACAAAAAATTAAATAAAAAATTCATTAAATACTATTTATTAAATTATTAATTAGCATTTCATGAATTTTTCATTTAATTTTTTTTTTACAAAATCACCACTTAGACGACAGAGATGGACGATTTCCGCGGTCTAAGTTTTCACTTAGACGACAGAGAATGAATTCTCCGTCGTCTAAGTGCAAACTTAGACCGCGGAGATAGACGTTTTCCGCGGTCTAAGTTTGCACTTAGACCGCTGAAAATTTTGCGCGGTCCAAGCGAGCACTTAGACCGCGGACATTCTCCGGGGTTTAAGTTTTCACTTAAACGACGGAATTCTCCATCTCCGTCGTCCAAGTGCTTGGACGACAGCACTTGGAGCACGGAGCTTGGAGGACGGAGCTTCCGTCGTCTAAGTACTTAGACGACGGAAAACTGCACCTAGACGACGTAAATGGTCCGTGGTTTAGGTGCATTTTTCTTGTAGTGTTAGTTGCATTGATGTCTTCGGTATTCGGCTGATCACTGGATAGTCGGTCGGACCGAGTTAGGACAAACACTTTGCCCGACGCAGATTGTCTCGGGTTAGGACAAATATCCTAGAGGATCCCATCACCTATACTTTTAATACATACAGTCGTTCTGGGTTAAGACAAACACCCTGAATGACCACCTCTATTTTATTTCAGGTTTCTGATGTTTGAATTTGCATCAATTTTATCAGAAACGGTGGAAAGGTATAAATGTATAGTTTTACGCATGCGTACGATTATAATTTGTTTTGTCCACTCACTCCAACGTTTTATGTTTTATGCCTCTCTCTGGACCCTTTGTTTTAAATTGTCTAGATTGCAGGTTCGTTGGCTAAAGTTATGACCGTCCAGAATATGAGGCATGATAGTCCACAACTTCTGTCTTCTCAGTTGATGTTTTTGGTTGCTCATGCTAGGGTAGCTGATACTGATTAGGTGGTGCTACATACTCTAAAATACGGATCCCACAAGACTTATCTTGGATTACTACAGTAATCTGAGGTGGGTCTTGTCAATTGGTATCAGAGCATTCACTTTCATGATCCTGTACATTATCTTATATTCTTAGTCATTCTTAGAGTGTGATGGTCCGACTGTAGCGGATCCCATCATATGCGTTTGAGCATATGGATCACTAATGGTATAAGATAATTTTCTAGGTGTGTTTTAGCTAATAGTGAGTCTCTTAGGTCTCTAGTGTCATGCCTTATGGACTTGATCGACGACTTCAACAAAGCCTGCCGTCAGTAGTTTATTAGACATTTTCAAAATATTCTTGTTATGCCCTACTCTTGAAATTTCCTCATCATAGTGGTTGCGAGGTTCTTTTCAAATCTGTGCACTTGGGATGATGTGTGATGGTGTTAGCTCACGTGTTAGTGAAATCCTTCATAGCCTTCCTTGGAAACTTCTATATAGGTCATTAGGGAGACCTTCTTACGAGATTAGGTGATCTAAATTCTCGGCTGAGGAGCCGTTATAATATGATATGTTGACAGCCTTAGTGTGCTGGCTTATCGGTTGCATGCATGTAAGCGGCACTAGTAAAGATAAGTGAACTTGAGTTAGTTTTTCCCATTTTTTAGGGGGCTATAAAGAGGTTGTCACCATTGTACGTGTCGCATAAGGGCAGTGTCAGGTGAACATCACTGTCTACTTCTACTTGAATAAAAGAGAATGGCACTATGAGAATTTTGTGCCTATAGTTTGTTAGTTATTGATCTATAATGTTGACTTGAGTGTGAGTCGAGTTTATGATGATACTTCCAGGGAACACTTTCGATGTCTTTAAGGTTAAGCGGGTCATAGAGATTGAATACATTAACCCAGCATGCTATTTATTATTGTTCTACAAGAACCCTTAATGTGTCATATGCAACTTCTCGATTCTTCTTCGAGTATGAGAATGAGTACATACATTCGCTTCAATTCGATGTTTCCTCGTTGTTTAAGGTGTATTTGAACTATTTTTTTTAGGCCTTATGCAACAAGAAGATGAAGTTAAGTAGTAAGTTAAGGGAGCTTGCTTCCTCAACACTTGCGCCAAAGCTCTAGAGGAGTAAGGTAGCATTTTACAGATATACTTGGGATCCGCATTACGTAATGGGGTAATAGTAAACCTCTTCTCAGTACTCGATTCTTCTGTTCTATTTTTGAGTTTATGTTATTGGTGGGAGTTATAGGAATGAGTACCATCGTAGCTATAGTGCTTATGTGGGAAACTCCAGGAAGTAGAGTTTCTCGAAAATGGTTTTGATAAGCGAGTAGGCCTCGTTGGGTAATCATCCATTAAGGTGGTGATTCCTGTTGCTTTGGCATGTTGGAACTGTAGGTAATGTAAAGACTCATTTTTTCGTGGACAGCTGGGTACCATAGTTGTGGACGAGATGAATAGAGTAACAAGGATATGACATAATCGTGAAATTTAAGATGAAGTTTATTACAGAGCTCAATATGATCTTCTGATATTTTTTTGGGTTCATGTGTCTTATCAAGAGTATGTTTTCTTGAGCCATATATTTACTCTTTGGACTGACTCTTGCCACTTCGACCTAACTCGACCATCTGACCTAACATTATTTTTTTTAGTTGGTCACCATTGTTTTCGTTTTTGGTGAACCTTCCATCTCTTGATTCGTGTTTTTCTTCGGTTTGTTACATGTTGTTGCTAGAGGGAACTAAATAGGTATATCTCTAGGAAGTTCTGGTGCCGTATTCATTCGTGCTTTGGTCAGTCATATTCATCGAGGGGTGAAGAATAACTTTTTTCGGGTATGGTATGCAGTTACAATGTATATCTAAATAGGCGGTTATTTTTGGTTACTTCTTGGGTAAGAAGCCTTAGTCAGCTCAACAATGGGAACTCGTTGTCCCTTATCAGAGATTGTGTCCTTAGTTTGAAACTTCACGTTTTACCATGTTTAGCGATGTCTTCCACCAGACTTAATACTGCTGTGAGTTCATACTATTTATTCCATTGCAGGCGTTTGCTCTTATTGCTTGACGTTATTACATATAGTGGGAAGGTAGTAGTTGAATTGTATTGTTCCTCATTTAACTACAATAAGGACACTACAAGAAAATGAAACATTACCGGCGAGATTCCGGCCAACAAGGCCGGCGACCGGAAAAGTCGCCGGTAATGTCCATCATTACCGGCGACTTACTCCGTCGCCTGTAATGTCGCCGGAATCTCGCCGGTAATGTTCCAAAACATTACCGACGACTCTAACCGTCGCCGGCAATGTCAAGCCGAACATTTCCGGCGATTTTCCGGCCGGAATTTTGCCAGAAATGTTCGGCTTGACATTGCCGGCGACGGTTGGAGTCGCCGGTAATGTTCCAAAACATTACCGGCGAGATTCCGGCGTAAAGTCGCCGGTAATATCTTCATTTCCGGCGACTTACTCCGTCGCCGGCAATGTGTCTTATATTAGATGCCGGATGCGGCAGCTCGATCATTCAATCATTTTGATCGAAAAAAATCCAGAGAAATCGAAAGAAGGAAAACGTACGCTCTGAAATCGATCATTCGGTATATTGTCAAAATTAAGGCGCGCGTCGAAAACTCGATCACTCGGGAAGCTATATATATAGGTAGGTGTATATATACGTATATGTGGTATATATATATGTGTGTGTGTTGATCAAATCCAATTCGTGAGATATATATGAAATGTTGTTGATGTCACCGAAATGAGAAAACAACTTGTAGTTAATCTTGTGTCTGAATCAACGACTGGTATTATCGTATTGTTATCGGAGGCAGCCTTAACAGAGCCTCCTACCCAGTCAAATACGTTTTGAATTGAAAAAAGGAGAATACCATCATCGAGTACTGAATCGAATTCAGAGATTAGATCGATATATATATATATATATATATATATGCATGCATGTGTTGATTTAATTAGAGTTGAATTGAGATATCGCGTCGATTATTAGTAGTGAATGTGTGTATATATATATAATTTATACGTAAAATTTTTAGAATTTTCAGGATGGACAAGAGTTGGATGAGCCTCGAAAGATGGGATGTCAGATATCACGAGGGAATTAGGAGTTTTGTGGATTTTGTGAAGGCTAATTGTGGAGACACTACACTTCATTATTGCCCGTGTAAAGAATGTAAGTGTTTCAGCGATCGATTTCGATTTCCCATTGATAAAGTCCAGAGGCACCTGAGTAAATACGGGTTTTGAGATAAGTACACTTGTTGGATTTATCACGGTGAAACATCGGTAGCGGGTTCGCATGATCATGGACAATTTGGTGAGAGGGCCAGTCCACGCTATGATCATGGAGATTTTGCTGAGAGGGGCAGTGCATCCTATGATCCAACATCGATGTTAATCAATGATATGTTTCCTCTTGAGAGCGGTGTATTTGCTGATGAAGCACCAAATGTCCCTCCCGTCGTTGAGGGTTTCCCCCATATCGAGCCAGTCGAACCATTACCTGGAGCTCATGTCAACACAAGCGGTATGGACAAGTACAACAACCTGATTGCATTGCAACAGACTCCGTTGTACGACGGTTGTAGTAAGACTGTTCTTGAAAGTGTGATGGGAGTGATGCAGCTCAAAATGGAGAACAAAATGTCTGTCAAAGCTGTTGATTCTTGGTTGAAGTGGACTGCTTCGCTACTGCCACCCGGTCATCGTCTTCCTACCACTCATCATAAGGTGCGACATATCCTGAAAGATCTTGGGCTTTCCTACATCAAAATCCATGCATGCAGATATGATTGTATTCTCTTCTGGGGAAAAGATCTCGAAGACCTTGAAGCCTGCCCGGTATGTTTTACAGAAAGGTATAAGTTGACTCCTGCATGCAACAAGAAAGCTGTGAAGATACTTCGATATTTCCCGCTTATTGATAGGCTGGAGCGGTTGTTCATGTGTGCTTTCACGGCCGAGGCAATGAGATGGTGGGCTGAGAGGAACTTGCCTGACGATGACACCCTTATACACCCTTCCGACGGAGAGGCTTGGAAGCACATGGTCAGGGAGTTTGATCATTTTGCAGCAGAGGTCCGAAATGTTTGGCTAGGGCTCTCATCTGACGGATTCAACCCTTTTGGCAACATGAGTCTTCAATACAGTATATGGCCAGTTATTTTGGTACCGTACAACCTTCCACCATGGATGTGCATGAAGAAGGAATACAATATGCTCACTCTGTTAATTCCGGGCCTGGGTTATCCAGGAAAGTGTCTCGATGTGTATTTGAGGCCTTTGATTGAGGAGCTTAAGTACCTGAGTGAGTGTGGCCACCCCACTTACGATAGGTTCAAAAAGGAGATGTTCCAGATGCATGCCATGCTTGTTGGCACCATCAGTGATTTTCCTGCCCGCGGTATGTTGTCGGGCAACGTTACCAGGGGTTACAGGGCTTGTTCAGAGTGCATGACGGTTGATTGTTGCAGTCCTCATTGCAGTAAAATTGTTCAGATGCGTCACCGTTGTTGGCTTCCATATGATCACCCATTTAGGCAGGATCCAGACGCATTTGATGGGACTATGGAAACAGGTGTGGCACCCAGGCGATGGACAGGGGAAGAAATTTTGGAAGTGTTGAATGAATATGATTTTGGCCAGCTGAGCAATCATCCTGACATAGTGGCGTCAATTCCAGACAAGCCCGAAAGGTATAAGTTTTGGACACACAAGAGCATATTCTGGGAACTCCCCTACTGGCCCAGGTTGGTTATCAGACATTACCTAGATGTCATGCACATAGAGAAGAATGTGTGTGAAAGTGTGGTGGGCACAGTTCTTAACTTGGAGGGGAAAACAAAAGACATCCCTAAGGCACGTATTGATCTGAAAGCTATGTGACTGCGGAAACATTTGTGGTTACGAGATGGTAAGAGAAAAATGTCGCAAGCTCCTTATACCGTCAAGCCGAAGCATAAGCATGAAATTTTTCGGTGGCTGAGTAATGTTAGGTAAATATTCTTATATATGACTATGCAGTACGGAAATTGGTTTGCCTTTAATTTTTACCGGATTATGGTGATATGCGAGAAATATAATTGTTGCCTATGGCTATATATATATATATATATATACATGCAGGTATCCTTATGGCTATGCAGGAAATATAAGCAGGTGTGTTAACTACCGGGACAATAAGATGTACGGATTAAAGAGTCATGACTGCCATGTACTGCTTTAACGCCTTTTCCCTATTTTCATTCGAGGGTACCTGCCCAAGGAGGTGGTGGAGCCGTTGGTGGCCTTGTCAAGATTCTTTCAGAAGTTATGCACCAGGGAAGTTAAAAAATCAGATCTCAGGGAGATGCAAGATGACATCATTTTTATCATGTGCAAGCTTGAGAGGATATTTCCGCCAAATTTTTTCGACATCATGCCTCACCTCACGATCCATCTTCCCGAACAATTGTTGCTTACCGGTCCCGTACACTACACTTGGATGTATCCCATGGAAAGGTACATTTGGTTTGCCTCTGTTTTTATATGTAAAGTCTTAGTTTTACCCCTTTTAACATGCACTTGTTAACTTGTAGACAATTGGGAGCCTACAAGAACTATGTGAAGAATAAATATGCACCTGAAGGGTGTATCGCTGAAGCATATGTTGCGCACGAGTGTGTCACGTACACCAAAGTGTATTTGGGAGCGCTTGAGGACCCCCAACAACAGATGTCGATAGATGAACCTCAGTTTAACCTTTCTATCATCTCCAATGACGTTGTAGTACAAGGAAGCTTGCCAAAGTCGTACAAGTTGGATGAAAATGAGGTAGTCATTGCCCACTGGTCGGTACTGATTAACTGTGAAGAAGTACAATATTGAAAAAACTATCATCTTCACTGCCCTGCTATTGCCGGAAATGTTGATTACCACAACAGGACGTTTGAAAACTACTTTGGTCCATGGGTAAGGGTATATGTGTATATGTCTTTTTTTTTTATTGCCATTTTCCTTATATAGCATGTGTGTACGTACGTGGTTTTGTGGTTTCTATGTTCATAATGTCTTGTGTGGTTTCTTATCGTTTTCAGATGAACCATGTAGCAGATGATGGTTACCCAGAGTGGTCAAACGAATTGAGGGTCCTTGCGATGAAACCGATAGCTTCAAAAGTTTACTCGATGTGTCAAGTCAATGGCGTGAAGTTTATATGTGAAAATAGAGACGACCGACTGAAAACACAGAATTGTGGGGTGATGGTCCATGGTGGGCAGGATGGCGTTGACTATTACGGTGTCCTTCATTCAGTTGTTGAACTAATTTATGGGAACCGCATGAAAGTGCACTTGTTCAAGTGTAGATGGTTTGATACTAGCTCGGAGAACACAAGGACCGATCAGCACGGAACATTTTCGGTGAATACTGCTACTACCTGGTATGAAGAAGACCCTTTTGTTCTTGCCTCATCAGTAAAACAAGTGTTTTACCTGGACGATCTTCTTAAACAAAGTCCCGTGGAAGGTGGTTAACCATGTTGCTCATAGAAACATATACAGTGCTGCCACACTTGGTGATGCCGCAGATGATGAGGAAGTTACTGCATACCAAGAGCCGAACGCTTTTGACATTCCGGAATCATCTACGATTCGCCTTAATAATGTGAGATCTGGGAGTGTGGTTCGAATTACTGGAGCAAAACTTCTCGATGTTAATCCATATGAAGTTGACGCTGATTCAGATGACGAGGAGAGGCACATATTGCCAGAGGTTATTTATGAAACCGAGTCAGACTCAAGTGATGACGATGATTACGATTATCATCCTTAGTACGTTAATGATGTAGTCGGAAATTGTTGTCGGAAATATGATGTAGTCGGAAAATGTAGTCGAAATTGTAGACGGAAATTGTAGTCGTTAATCGTACGTAGATGGAAATTGATAATCGAAATTGTAGTCGGAAAATGTAGCCGGAAATCGTAGACGGAAATTGTAGTCGTTAATCATAGACGGAAATTGATAATGGAAATTATAGTCGGAAAATGTACGTAGCCGGATATCGTAGACGGAAATTGTAGTCGTTAATCGTACGTATACGGAAATTGATAATCGAAATTGTAGTCGGAAAATGTAGCCGGAAATCGTAGACGGAAATTGTTGTCGGATATTCTTCGGGAAATAATGACATTACCAACGAGTTAACTCGTTGGTAATGTCATTACCAACGAGTTGAAGTCGTTGGTAATGACATTACCAACGAGTTATAAGAAACTCGCCGGCAATGTTTTCTGGATAGAAACCCAGTCGAGCCCGAGCCTTTCATTTCTCATCCTCTCCCTCTCCTCTCCCTTTCCTCCTCCCAAATCGGTCCGGTGAGTTCAAAGTAGCTCACCTCCTCATCCTCCTCCTTATCCTCTACTCCTCCTCTCCCTCTCCTCCTCTCCTCCTCTCCACCGATCCCCTCTCCTCTCCTCCTCCGAAAATCTCCTCCTCCCCTCCTCCCCTCCTGTCCTCCCCTCACCATTGTAGTCGGCAAAGCATTGTAGGTGGAAATCCATGGCAGGTCCGATCCCCTCTCTCTCTCCCTCTCTCTCTCTCTCTCTCTCTCAATTTTTAATTATTTTTGTGTATGTGTATGTGTATGTGTATGTGTAAATTAATTAGGGTGCTAAGTTGGAAATTAGGGTGATAAGTTCTAAATTTATATGCAATGTATATATATGTGATGTATATATATATTTAGGTATGTGAAAATTAAGTGATGTATATATATTGCCGGTAATGACAATTCCGGCGAAAAAAATAGACAAGGCCGGCGACGGGAGGTCGCCGGTAATGTCTCCATTTCTGGTAGTGGGAGTTCGATCAGATTAGGATTGCAGCCGCCTCAACTTTCAGCAATTTTTTTAAGTTGATGGCAGTGATTTAAATTCATCCACTCACGTTGAAGTTTATTTATTTAGCTTTATTTTCCAAGGAATGACCATAGATTTTGACCTTAATGTGTTTTCATTATGTGAGTTGATCATCGCTTATTGATATCACTTATAGTGGGAACAGCCAGTTCGAGAATATATTTGTTTAAACCCTTTTGTAGTCAACTCATCATGCAGGGAGTTTCAAATTAACATTAATAATGGAGACTCATTCACTATCTTGTGATTTTACTAATTCAGTTTTATTTGTCTAGAGTAACTTTAATTTTCCCTATGCAAATCTCTTCATGAATTGGTCGTGTTCATTTTATGTTGTGAACACGCTTTCCTCTATAAAGTTGTTTCAAGTGATGTGCCACCAGCTCACAAATGTAATTCTCCTTGTTATGAATAATAGGGGTTCACGTAGTGTTGGCATTTTTACCCACGAGTATAAGTACCCGTGGGTATTATTCTATTTTTGATATGGACGGGCGGGTAAAAACCTATTCCACATTGTAAACGGGAGGTAACAGGTATTCTCAAAAAACCTGATTATTGATATGGGCGGGTATGATTATACCCGCTGGTACCCACGGGTATTTTTTTCTTCTCTTTTTCTCTCTTCCTCGCCAGAGCTCCGGCAAAGGAGCTCGCCGACCAGCCACCAAAATTTTTAAGTAATGTATCAAAATGATCACACCGACGCCCTCTTCTCTTCTCCCTTAACTATCAACTCCATTTTACACCATAAAGAGCTCAAACTTTGAAAAAAAAATCGAATGAAAATATCTAAAACCTTAGAAATTGGGGATTTATATTTCGAGAACAAATTGGCTAAAGTGACCCTTTGGGCTTTGTATCCCTTATCACCACAAAGCTAACTATACCTTGTTTGTTTCCCAATTCAATCGGAGTCGGTCGAATTGAAGAATTGAAGAAATTGAGAATTTTGTTTTCAAAGTAAAATTCATTGAGTTTTGTTTAGAATTTGATGTTGTTTATTTGAAAAGAATTGTTGTTGGGTTGATTTGAAATAAGTTGGGATTTTGGTCGCCGGAATCGGAGGTAGCGCCTCCGCCACTGCCGCAGTCGATGGTGGTTCTCTGACATGACAAGGAAAAAAAACAAAACAAAAAATTGAACGGGTACCCATGGGTTACTTGAAATTTGATCGGGCGTGAATGGGTATTACCCATTCATCATTTCGCGGGTAACGGGTATTAACAGGTTTTACCCGTTCAGTACTGGGTATTCCATTCAATGGGTGGGTACTTGGCCGTTTACCCATATTTCAAACACTAGATTCACAAGGGTGAAGACATTGATATCAAGATTCTGGATCAGACATATGCCTTTTACGCTTGTACAGTTAGGAACCAATAAGCTCGATAATCAGCAAAGATTTGTATATATCGCAAGCAAGACTTGATTCACTGTACATTACACAAGCTCTGGGTTCTTTCTAGAGTGGATAGAAGAGCATCATGCAGATGAATAAGTGATCATCATTCACAATAGTATATATGAGATTAACACATGATAATGCAAACTTCTGACTTGTTCTTGATTCATGTGTGACAAAAGATGTAGTTCATTTTTATGGGATACAAAATCTTATCATTTATTGCTGCGAGGAATTGTTCCGTTCTTTGGACTTCTTAGCAGTCTAATCCCCTGATTAGTTATCATTGGGTAAGAATCCAATGTTAAGGGAATCATGAATTTTTACGGTAGTACAACGAGGGGAGTTGAACCAATTCAGTTATTCAATTCGACAATGGGACTAGGTAAGTAGACTAATACCTTAGTGTTTTACAACTTTGAGTGGGCAGATATTAGTAGGCATCACATTTATGTGTAAGCAGAAGCTTATGTCTATTTCCAACTAATCTTTCGGCATAAGATATTAGTAGATATGTTATATGTGTTTCGGGACTCAAGTTACGCACCAACAATACTTTTTCATTACTGGTAGATGTATAGCTAACATGATTAGTCAAACTTTGGAGGAAATGCAAAGTTGTTATCTCCATATTAGAGTGGGATTTGAGATCATTGTTTGACACTTTAGAGTTCGCTCGTACTTTTGGGCGTATTTGAGGCAAAGCTTAGTGATATCTTATGTGCCTCACTACATTATAGTTATTAGTTCTTGATATTTGAATTAGTCCTTATAGTTTGAATTGTGGAGATATGTGGTATAACGATCATTGTGATTCATAAATTCGGATGTGTATTAGCGACTTATATTCATAGTGTTTTTCAATTAGATTATGAGAAATCCGGATAGGATTTAGTGCCCACGGTTTGGTTTTTGGGATTTGGTTATTTGAAGTGTTCTCTTTGTGCAGGTTTTTGGGTTTCCTTGAGTTTTAAGGGAAATTATGCCAAATTTTCAGTAGATTTTTCTAGAATAAGAGAACTGAATAGAGTCAGAAGTTCTATTGGGATCGGTCAGATGCCCATTTATGTTACGATTTTGGAATGGTCAGTCTGGGTCGTAAACTTGTTACTTTTGTAGTTTGAAAGTCATTTTATGTAAATATGTTCTCGGAGGGACACCTCGTATAAGCTTGCAGTGCAGGCTTCATGTGGTGATCAAGAGCCACTTCAGGAGTTTGAGTAGCACTGCCATCTAAACAGCTGTCATATTAGGACCGCAACCGAAAGGGGTGTCTGGCTAGACTGACTGGGCAATCTGACTTCATTAGTAGAACTTGCTAATAGAGTAGGCATGGGTATCATATGTTTTTAGGTGGTTATGTGGCAAAGTTTACATCAAGACATTTTCATGTACCACGCTTATAGTGAGTAGTTGTTTAAGACTCTTGATCAGAAGAACAAGACTTTATAATACGATAATACACTGAGATTATAGTACAAATAGCTCTCTAGGTTGGGGATGTTTCTTTAGGATGAAATTTTCTTAAGGGGGGACAAATTATAACATTCCATCCCAAGAATTTTCATTTTAAGATTTGATTACGTTAATCGAGAAGGTAATTCATTTTACCGCTAGTAATTAATCGATGGCCTTCCTATTATGATTTTATTGGTTAATTTTTTCAAGAAATTTTATTGGGGAAAGTGGTAGAGTTCGTCAAGATGAGTTAGTAGCCACGTGAAGTGTTTAAATCAGAGTTTTGATGAAGAAATTACGATCAACAAAAGTTTTATACGATTTACGAAATCAGTTAATCGCAACTATAAATGTCGATTTTCCATTTTTGGAAAGTCAACTTTGTCATTTTGTGCTCAAACTCTTTTTCTCTCTCCCTTCCCCCGTCTTTCTCCTCTCTCACATGGGCTACAAATTGCTGGTGGCAGAGTTCACCGGTCCAGCCACCAAACTCGATGAGACCGGTGTTAAAATGTTCCTTTTTCAACCTCACAATGTCTCATCCACCAATTCGTAAAGATCAGGTCATGGTGTTCTTGAGTAAAGACTCCGACTTTATGAAAATGTAGTTTGGGGTTGATCGATTTCGAGAGGATTTGGCTAGCAATACTCACTCCTCCTTACGAGTCTACATATAACAGGGACAAGTCTTGATTCGACACGAGGTGAGAGAATTGATGGTTTGATGATTTTTGTGTTCTTGGCTTCAAAATCAAATTGGGCGTGTTTTAGTTATAATTGGATGATGTTATAGAAGACAACGTTGTTTGTTGTGTAAGTTGGAGCATAATAGGCCTCGGGTCACCGAAAAAATATTCCGGCGGAGGATTTTCGATGTAAATTTTATATAATTTTTCTTGTAATTACGTACCGATTGTAATGAAAAAGTTATTGAATTGATTTGAACATAGTTGTATAAGATGTGTGTTTCATCAGATATTAATTAAACAATTATACGATAATAACTTATGGTTGGGTGGAACGTAAATTCGACCTCGAACCGCATAACGTTCAAGGAATATGTTTCAAGCTTCAAAAGTATTCAAGATTTAGAATTGGAATTAGATTAAAGCTTGTCTTTAGTTGGAAAACACGATATTTGAGAATGCGATGTTCTCAACGGTATTTCTCGTTGGCGAACGAGTGTAGTTATTCGATATGGCTTTCAGCGATTAGTTATTAAGTAACAATCATTGTTTCAGGACGACGTGTTAGTAGCCAGTGACATACATATATAATGTCGATAGACAGGCTTTGGCTTGGTGGAAATCACGACACAGTATTGTGAGTGGACCTTTTTATCACAGATGCTTACGAGTTCATTGATTAAATGTTGATGCAGTATGCTTTACGTTATATTTCAGAGCATTTAAATTTGGAGGTTTACTTTGTGATGGTTTTATTTAGTTTCATAGATGCCTTTGCTAATTGGCTTATCACCAGATAGCCGGTCGGACTGGGTTAGGACAAACACCCTGCTCGACTCAGATTGTCTCAGTTTAGGACAAACACCCTAGAGAATCCCATCACCTATAGTTTTACTACATACAGTCATTCCGGGTTAGGGCAAACACCCTGAAGGATCACCTCCATTTTATTTCAAGTTTATGATGTTTGAACTCGCATAAGTTTTATCAAAATTTGTAAAAAGTCATAAAGCTACAGTTTTCTACAGCTTTACGCATATCATACGATTATGATTTCTTTTGTCCACTCACTATAACGTTTTATGTTTTTATGCCTTTTCCTGGGCCCTTTGTTTTAAATTGCCCAGATTGCAGGTTAGTCGGCTGAAGTTGTGACCGTCCAAAGTACAAGGCATGACAGTCAACAACTTCTGTCTTCTCTGTGTACGTTCTCAGTTGAAGTTCTTGGTTGCTCGTGTTAGAGTAGCTGGTACCAATTTGTTGGTGCTAGATACTATAATACGGGTCTTGCAAGACTTATCCTGGATTACAACGGTTCTTCTTAGTCGGCACCTCTCCTCATTGCATACTGGAAATCACCGATTAACTGCATCCATCATCATTGCAACTTGTTAATGAAATGTTAAAGTAAGAAAATGAAATCTATAAACACTAGACACCGCTCATTGTACCCACCTATCGCTTTGAAAGATGTGAGGACTCAACACTTAATTTCCCTCTCTGTTGTGCTCACCCCTGGACCAAACTCCGACGCCATACAGGAGAAGACATCGACATGCCATTAAAAAACTACATGTTGCCCTTGTTTATAAACGTAGCGGTCCCGCTGCCACCCGCTTGCCCTGAATACCCCAACTTACATACCGACATCACTTCAGTAACATTAGGATGTCATAATCCAGATAAACTAAAAATTGAATCAAACGCCTATAGGACCTAAATAATGAGCAGCCCGCACTGCCCAAGAGATATATTTAGTCTCTCTAGCATAAACTGCATATAGCGGTGAGCAGTAATGACAACCCATGTAGAAACTAGTGTGTGTATATATATGGCCCTTCCACTAAGATACACTTTTTTTTTTGTAATTTTCAAGTATGCGGCATTACACCAATTTTTTTTACTATCTCCACCATTCAAATTTTATGTCCTAATGTGTAGTTCAAGTCTATAAACTTTCAGCCAAAATTGTGATCGTTAAGGTATTCAAAATTTCAATTGAAGTTTATAAGTATGAACAGTTCAAGTTTGACAGATTTGGTTCGTCCCTTTATTTAATGTAGTTCGATACCTAAACGATCATCATTTTAGCTGAAATTTGCATGAATGATCTACTCATATAGACCTAATAATTGGATGGTAGAGATGGTAAAATATGATTGAAAAGTATGTGTAATGCTCTATACCTGAAAATGATCAAAAATAAGTATACCTTATTGGAAAGGCCTTCTATACATATGCAAGTGTATCTGAAAGGACCCGACCCCGATTTAGTTTCCTAAACTGGAATCAAACCCCTTCTGAAAACACGAACTTTCAAACACCATAAAAATTTGGCAGAGTTTCACTATATTGCGGAATTACCATTAACCTGCACCCGAAAACACAATTCATCCTATGCTACAAAAGCCAAACCGTGGGCACCAATCCCATCCGGATTTCTCAAAATCATGATATAATATAAAGCAAGAAGCAAAAACTGTAACTTTACAGAAATCCAGAAAAACATATGAAAATATAAACATCAGAGTATTCAGAGTGATCTCTAGTATATATATACATAAATACACAGCAGTAGGCTAAACAAGAAACCTACTGAGAAACAAAAGTATCTCGAATACTAAGCCTCCGACTGCGACGTGTGACACCAGAATCCGAACTGCAAATTGGGCACAGAAACCGAAAAGCCCAGGGGAAAGGCAAATAAAATCGTTAGAGTGAGTGGACGAAAATAAACATATGCCTTTCACCATTTACATAACATAAAAATAATGCGAGTTCTTAAAATAAATGGAGGTGTCGGGTGAATCTCTCAAGCCCGACGGTGATAGACTAGGCGAATCTCTCAAGCCTGGAACTGAACTACCGGTGATCAGCCGAGTAGTCAATGCATCGATGCTAAGTAAATGCCATCACCAATAAAACATAAAACAATACCTCCAAAAAAATAAATAATCTCAATACTGTACTGACAATAAATATTGAAACAAAGAACTCGCTACGACATTGTAAATAAATGTCCACTCACAGATAAGCACAGCGCGCAAACGCGCTAATCCCGAGATCCGGCGGAAAATCCCTCGCCATATGAACGATCACGGTCTCCTGAATAATCATAAATACCACTGTTCAAAATCATAACTTAAAACCCTGAACCACATCTTGAGAACCAACCATTCCCAAAAATATATAACTCAATATCGACGAAATCGTCAAAAATCCAATAAACACACTATAAAACCTCGTCACAAATTCTGATGCTCAATTCAAAATATAAACCTCACCACTGCGATCGGTGCACGATTCCGAGCAAAACGACATAAAACTTGTCGAAAATCACATCGGCCGGAAAACCGCAGCGCACTGCGGCGCGTCGGGCGGCCGCCGAAAAATTATATCGGCCCAGAAAATTTCAACCTACACATGGATTCGAAGATCTCGACATTTTCAACAACTTTCTAGTTCAAAGTTAAGCCCAATTTTGACCGAAAAATGTCCAAATCTCACCATGAAGTTGAAAACCCTCGCCGGAATTCATGCACTCCGATCGGCCACCATCGGCCACGGCAAGGTGCAAGACCACTTCTAAAAGTTTCCTCTCCCCAAGGGCTACAAAACCCCTATAGGGTCGACCTCCATCTCGGCCTCCACCGTCGCCGGCGATTTCGCCGGAAAACCCACCAAAATTTCCTAAACCCTAACTTCTTCATCCTGCAACCAAATTGAGTGAATGACCTATCAAAAGAAAGAGGAGCTCAAGCCCAACAAATTTTATGAAGGAACTACGGCCAAAAGACGACGTAATAAGGCACATCGAAGGCAAACAAAGCTCGGCTTGAAATGGTGAATGAGGGTGAGTAAATTCATCCGAGTTGACTCGATCAACTCCCCAAAGTCCAATTCTGACTTACCCAAAAAGGAAACCCACTATTTATACTTTCCATTTTTGGTAACTTCCGTATTTATTTTACGACAAATTTTGATCGAACGTAACTTTTGCATCGTAACTCTGTTTTCAACGATTCTCGTGTCTGCGAACTTATCTCGACAAATTCTTCAATTTCCAACTGAAGTCAACCAACTTCGACAAATTTGATAAAAAGTCAACGGCTCAATTCAACTCAGTCTTATCTGATAAAAACGATCAACGGTCGAAAACGGATCGAAACCAATCGGATAAACAAGACTAAATCCAACGGCCGAACATATTTATAACTTATTACACGTAACTCAAAATAATTCTCCGGAAATTTCCACGAGCTTGAAATTAAATTCTCTACAACTTTCGTGAAGGATCTCAAATCAAATTCTTGCCTGATAATTTAGTTGTTAACACACCCACCATATCGACCAATTACGCCAAAATCGCGACTATTCGTGAAACTCGCAAATCAAGCCGATAAACATACCATTTCCGGTTCGGGTTGTCACAAATCTACCCCCCTTACAAAAATTTCGACCTCGAAATTTCCAAGCCTGCCAACTGAAAAGTTGGGACACCGTTTCTACATACTGCTCAACCTCCCAAGTGACTACTTCAACTGAATGACTCTGCCATCAGACTTTCAAAATAGGAAATATTTCTGTGCTATAATTCTTGCATCCTCAAATCCAGAATCTGAACTAGCTCCTCCGCAAATGTCAAGTCTTCCTGTATAGGGAACTAATAGGGTACTAAACATGTAATAAATTTGAAATGTAGTTCCACCACATGGAATACAACATACACACTGGCCAATGCTACAGGCAATGCCAAACTATACGTTACAACACAAACTCACCCCATGATCACATACGAACCAAAATAACGTGGTAAACTCATGACTCAACCTACTCACATCTACATAACTTCTCTGCCGATCACGAGCAATTATCAACCTGTCCTTACTAATCCGAAGGTTTACAGTAGCGCATTCCACTAAATCATAACCAAAAGCCATCTCATTCCTAACTCGCTCCAACACCATGGAGTGCAACACTGTTCCTCATATACAACTTCATACAATGTCATAACAATACTGGTCTACAAACTGATACTACAAGCAAACTCGAACAAATGAAACTGCTGGTCCCAAATCCTTCTAAACTGCAATACACAGGACTACCACATGTCCTCCAAAGTCTGAATAGTCCTATCAGATTACCCACCAATATGAGGATGGAAAACTACACTAAACTGTAATCTCGTCCCCAATGCCCACTGCAATGCTTGCCAAAACTCTGTTGTAACTGATTATCTCGATCAGAGACCCAGGACACAGGCACACCATGCAAATGGACAACCTCTGCCAAATACCACTCTGCCAGCCTGCCCACTGAAATCTTTCCTGGAAGTACAAGGAAAAGAACTGATTTCATCAAACGGTCCACAATGACCAAAATACCAGTATTACCATCCGAAGTATACGGTAACTAATACACGAAATCCATAGTGATATGCTCCCACTTCTAATCGGGAATCTCCAATGGCTGTAACTTCCCAGCAAGTTTCCATCTCTCTGCCCTCACCTGCCAACAAATGAGGCATCTGCTCACATAAGCTGCTATTTCCTTCTTCATGTTGCACCATAAGTAGTAAACTCTAAGTATCTGATACATCTTTATACCACTAATGTGTAACATACGTAGAACAATGAGTTTCAATAAGCATCTTCCTCTTCAGATCACTGTCTCTGGACCTACCTACCCTTACTCTGCACGATAAAGTGCCAACATTCCTCAACTGATACTCTGCTGGAACACCATTCTGAATCACATTCTTCTTGTCCAACAAGTAGCAATACGCATCCTGAGCCTCACAGACCTGATCAAGGTATACAGGTCGATCCTGGAACTAGCCAACAATGCTCCATCATCTCACTTTAACTCAGTTGTCGTAGCTTGTAACTCAGCTAACAATGAGATTCTTGCAACACAAACATGAAACATAGAAACTCCAAATTTCTGACTAAGTGCATCAACAACAACGTTGGTCTTCCCTAAATGATATTCAAAGTGCAACCACATTACCCTTTCCTGGATGAACTCAAATGTGCAGCCATAGTCGTTAATCAACCCTATCCATCTACGCTGCCTCATGCTCAAATCTGGCTGAATACGCAAGTAGATGAAACTCAAGTGATCAGTGTACATTCTGCGCTGCGCTGCACGTCATACCAGTAATGTTTCCAACTCTTCAATGCTAACACAATGGCAGCTACTCCCAAATCACACATAGGATACGTAACTTCATAAAGCTTCTACTGCCTGGAACTATATACCATCATATTGCCATGCTGTAGCCCAACTCGACCAAAATCTAGTTTCGAAACATCACTATATATAACATACTCCTCACTGACATCACATAATGGTGAACAATGGTGCAGTTATCAACATCTCCTCTAACCACCACATGTAACTCTCATCACAGGTATCTAACCATTTCAAACTCGACCCTCTAATCGAAACTGATGATACTCAAATCTGAAATCAATCTCCGAAAACTGAAGCTCCAATAAGCTGATCAAACAAGCCATCAATCCGAAGTGGAGGATACTTGCTCTTCTCTGAAACCTGATTCAGTTTTCGGTAGTCGATGCACAACCTCATCGAACCATCAGATAACCTCAACATCACGAACATCAGGTACAACAATCTCAACATCATGAACATGTGCCAAGTATGGCATACATCCTTGCTTCATCATCAACTCAGCCTCATTGCTGAAACCACACATAGTAGAGAAGCATTTCTTTCACCTCTAAACAAGATCTCTGGCACGACTGAACGTCAAAGGACTATAACATTCTTGCGATAAACAACCACTCTGCAGCTAGTCCACAACCTCCTGCCAACCTCTCATAGTCTCGATACCCCACCTGATACACACAATCTCATCAAATGGATACAACATTCTCCACAAACTCAGAAGTGAAGATGCAAACATAATAGCCATGGATGTCAAGCAACGGTAACCTCAGGGAAACTCTACCCTCACACAGGGTCGTGGCACGAACTCTGGCATGTCCAACTAACCATCCACGTTGATTGCGACTTTGCTGATTGACTTGTCTAGAAGTCTGTGTTGGTCAAACTCCAGAAATAGTACCTTGGCCTCCTCTTGAACTCTGAGCTGCAGGACCACGAAAAGCAGCTAACTGAGGACATTCCTTCGTAACGTGACCCTCCTGGCCACCACAATAGCAACTGAGAATGCCCCTCTGACACAAACCATAGTAGCGCCTGCTGTAAAAGTTGCACAATGGAAACTCCTGCTGTGTGGAAGGATCACCAATGACCACCTTGACTCATACCACAGGAACTAATCCACTACTCTGTGATCTCCTTCTCCACAAAACGGATCTTCCGCCTTGTTAAAATGACCCTCAACATAATCGAAAAGGCCACAGCCTGATGAAGCTACTGATCCCGAGGTGCCTGAACTCAACCTCATCAAAGTATCTCGACTAAGTTCACCTTCCTTAAACCGACATGTCTGAAACCGCATATGCCTTTCCTTCTCAATGTCCTCGTCTCTGAGTGCCGCACATCAAACTCCTCACGGTTGTCTCGAGGCATAATAGTCAAAATCTCTTTGATGCTCAGGTTCAAACTCATCTCGAACCTTGTGCATTGCTTCCTCTGAAGCCACATACCACGTGCAAACTAGAACAAACATGTGAACAATACATCCCTGCCTCAGGTTGGTAAACACTCCATATTTCCGTTCTTAGGTAGCCTGATTGAACCATTACCGTATAAACAATACCCTGGATGTAGGTCATGGAGTCGCAACAGGAACTCACACAATACCAACCCACCAAATACAATGATCTGACTCAAGCAAACCATCAACTACCACAATTCTCTGCTCTGAACCAACATGTAGACGCCCATACACACACAACAGGGCAAACCATGCCACATATATCTCTGAACCCAGAATGCTTATCCAAACCCACAACTCATTTATCAAGTCGCGCTTCGACTGATCCTCAATAGGATCCACAACCTTATTGACACGGAAAGCACGTCAAGGAGGCATCCTAATCAATAAGACATTATTCACAACAAACATGACGTAATC
The DNA here is from genome assembly GCA_946800695.1 of Geum urbanum. Classification (NCBI taxonomy): domain Eukaryota; kingdom Viridiplantae; phylum Streptophyta; class Magnoliopsida; order Rosales; family Rosaceae; genus Geum; species Geum urbanum. The sequence continues at coordinate 66,965,949 of OX326998.1, read as the reverse complement.
ATGGAACTTCAAACATTTGAAAGCATACAACACCCAGAGCATTGATGAGTATCCATCTGCCGGTTGGGTCATCGCTCCAGACATGCTGTACATTCTCAAATATCCTTAGTAAACACGACTACAGAAGTCTATAGAACCTAAAACCTAATGCTCTGATACCAAGCTGAAAGGACCCAACCCCGATTTAGTTTCCTAAACTGGAATCAAACCTCTTTCTGAAAACACGAACTTTCAAAAACCATAGAAATTTTGGCAGAGTTTCACTATATCGCGGAATTACCATTAACCTGCACCCGAAAATACACTTATCCTATGCCACAAAAGCCAAACCGTGGGCACCAATCCCATCCGGATTTCTCAAAATCATAATATAATATAAAGCAAGAAGCAAAAACTGTAACTTTACAGAAATCCGGGAAAATCATATGAAAACATAAACATCAGAGTATTCAGAGCGATCTCTAGTATATATATATATATATATATAAATACACAGCAGTAGGCTAAATAAGAAACTTACTGAGAAAGAAAAGTAGCTCGAATACTAAGCCTCCAACTGCGACGTGCGACACCAGAATTTGAACTGCAAACTGGCCCGGAAACCGAAAAGCCCAGGGGAAAGGCAAATAAAATCGTTAGAGTGAGTGGACGAAAATAAGCATATGCCTTTCACCATTTACATAACATAAAAATAATGCGAGTTCTTAAAATAAATGGAGGTGTCGGGCGAATCTCTCAAGCCCGACGGTGATAGACTAGGCGAATCTCTCAAGCCTGGAACTGAACTACCAGTGATCAGCCGAGTAGTCAATGCATCGATGCAAAGTAAATGCCATCACCAATAAAACATAAAACAATACCTCCAAAACAATAAATAATCTCAATACTGTACTGGCAATAAATACTGAAACAAAGAACTCGCTACGACAGTGTAAATAAATGTCCACTCACAGATAAGCACAACGCACAAACGCGCTAATCCCGAGATCCGGCGGAAAATCCCTCGCGATATGAACGATCACGGTTTCCTGAATAATCATAAATACCACTGTTCAAAATCATAACTCAAAACCCTGAACCACATCTTGAGAACCAACCATTCCCAAAAATATATAACTCAATATCGACGAAATCGTCAAAAATCCAATAAACACACTATAAAACCTCGTCACAAATTCCGATGCTCAATTCAAAATATAAACCTCACCATTGCGATCGGTGCACGATTCCGAGCAAAACGACATAAAACTTGTCGAAAATCACATCGGCCGGAAAACAGCAGCGCACGGCGGCGCGTCGGGCGGCCGCCGAAAAATTTCGATATTTGACAAAGAGTATAAAGATTTGGACTATTGTCCCGTATGTGGCCAGTGCAGATTCCAGGTGAATAGGAAGAGTTCGAAAAAGAGAATTCCTGTGAAAGTTGTTCGATATTTTCTCTTGATTCCCAGATTGCAGCGCCTGTACATGTCTCTACACACAGCAGAGGCGATGCGATGGTACGCAGAAAAGCGAATAGATGACGATGTCCTGCGACACGCCGCGGATGGGGAGGGTTTCAAACATTTCGACAGAGAATTTGGAGACTTTGCTGTAGAGGTTAGAAATGTTAGACTCGGCCTATCTACAGATGGATTCAATCCTTGGGGAAGTAATAGCTCCGCCGTCAGCACTTGGCCAGTTATTCTGATGCCGTACAACTTGCCTCCGTGGATGTGCATGAACAAGGAATTTAATTTCCTTACCGTACTAATTCCAGGTCCTAAATCTCCAGGGAAGTGCTTAGATATCTACCTCAGACCTTTGATCGACGAGCTGAAACTGTTGTGGGAAAATGGAGTCTCAACTTAAGACAAATTCACTGACACGATGTTCATGATGAGGGCTGCCGTAATGTGGACGATCAGCGATTTTTCAGCGTATGGGATGTTGGCAGCCTGCAGGACAAAAGGATATAATGGATGTCCTATATGTTTGGACGATGTGAACTCTAGTTGGCACGCGGGGAAGGTGTGTTACTTGGGTCACCGAAGATGGCTGGCTCACGACCACCCATGGCGACAGGATGAAGCTCATTTGGACGGGACGGTAGAGAATAATCCTAAACCCCGTAGTTGGTCGGGCGAAGAGATTTTAGAGAGGTTGAGCTATTTCGACTTTGGTGTGTTGACCAATGACGCGGATGTAAAGAAATGCAATCCAATTCCTCCACATGATCTGAGCTATTGGGATCACAAGAGTATATTCTTTGAACTCCCTTACTGGTCGAAGTTGAAGCTGAGGAACAACTTGGACGCGATGCACATAGAAAATAATGTGTGCGACAGCGTGGTGGGAACAATTCTCGGTATTAAGTTCAAGACTAAAGATACTCCCAAAGCGCGCAAAGATCTGGAATCATTGAATCTACGTCATCCCTTGTGGTTGAGAAGGGATAGGAAAAAAGTGTACAACAAGATGCCAGCTGCACCTTACACAGTGAAGCCGACACTTAGACGTTCTGTATTTCACTGGTTTAAGGGCGTTCGTTATCCGGCTACGTATGCAGCTACTATAACTGGAGCAGTGGACGAGGTGCAACACAAGTTTGTTGGTCTAAAGACATATGACTATCACGTTATGCTGCAACGTCTGATTCCAGTGGTAATTCGACCATACTTGCCACGTGACGTCGTAGAACCAATAGTGGCATTGTGCAGATGGTGGCAGAGGTTATGCGCCAGAGAATTAAAGAAGTCAGATGTGGTGGAATTGCAACAACAAATTGTGCACATCATTTGCAAACTAGAGATGTTTTTTCCCCCTGCTTTTTTTGACATCATGATTCACCTAATGATCCACATGCCCGAGCAGGTGCTCATTTCTGGTCCGGTCCAGTACAGTTGGATGTATCCTCAAGAAAGGTACGTACAACTAATTAATTATATAGGTTTTTCGATTCATAATTTGTTCCACTGGAGATTACTAGCTAGCTATATGTACTTATTCTTATTGTACGTTTGATTTTATAGACAGCTTGGACAGTATAAGTCATTCGTCAAAAACAGGTCGGCCCCGGATGGCTCCATAGCAGAGACATACCTAATGCATGAGTGTGTTACTTACTGCAACAGGTACCTCAAAGATCCACCACCTCCCACTGCCTCCGATCGCAGTGCCCGCATCAATCTTTCTGTCGTCACCAATGTCGTCCGACCGATTACAGGAGTATTAAAGGAATCGTTAACACGGGAAGAACTTATTGAGGCACATTGGGTAGTGTTGCGAGACTGTGACGAAGTTGAGCCGTACATGATGTCATACAGGGAGAGGCTTCAGGCGTTAAATCAAAACAAGAGTTCGGTGTGGATTGAGAAAATGGTTAAGATGAAGTTTCCCGATTATTTCTATACGTACGTACGTACGTCTCGGTATTTAATTAGTAATTTATATACATATCGATCATGTTTGTAGAAAGTAAACCCTTATATTAATTTGCCCTTTTTCGCAGATGATTGATCTGCAAAAATCTGAAAACCACTGGGGGTGGTGGTCATGGCCAAAGCACTTGCTAGCAGAGAAGCCGATTAAACACTATATTTATCCCAGATGTTTTGTGAACGGTGTAAAGTTCCATTCATTGGCCCGAGATGAAGGAAGAAGAACACAAAACAGTGGGGTAGCGGTTGGGAAAGACAATGATCTATATTACGGGGCTATTGTATATGTGGTTTAGCTATGTTACGGGAATGATGTCAACGTTTTCCTATTCAAGTGCAGATGGTTCAAGCGTACAAAGGAAGACCTGGGACCATTATCAGTCGATACAAACTCAAGCTTGTATGAGGATGAGCCTTTCGCTCTCGCCACCTTAGTTCGGCAGGTGTTCTATCTCAACGATCCGAAAGCCGGTGAAGGGTGGAAAATAGTGAACCATATCTCTCATCGAGGAATATGGAATACAGAGACCATTGAAGGGACACAGGCGACGAATGAAGATGCTGCTGAACCAGAAAGAGACATTCCTGCCTATCAAGAGCCTAATATTTCTGTCATCCGCTCCGATATAATGGACCCGGTTCAAGATGGTGAACGGTTACCCATGCTTGATGTTTGTACAGATCTAACTGAAGATGAGATTATCGATGCCATTAATGAAGAAGATGAAGAAGACGAGCAGGATGAGGACGCGGACGAGGACTCAAGTTATTCGTCGGACGATGTTGAGTATGATGAGGAGGATGAGCAATCGGATACCGGGGACGAGGATGATGACGATTATGATGATGACTACTTAACTAAGACGAGAAAAATTAATTGGTAATTAATTTATGTAATTATTGTAATATATGATCAATGCATCATCGATCAATAATTAATATAAATATTATAAGGAGGAGTATGTATATATGTACGTATATCTTTGACTTTTTGTACTTAATTAATTAATTACACGCGTCCATGCTCGATCAGATAGGATCGACCGACGTACGTAAACTAAATTAAATTAATTAATTAATCCGAATTTTATATCCTGGACAACGGAGAAATTAATTGCAGACTGTCGCCTTTTGGGTATTTTGGCTATCTCCCTAAATCCTCGACCCTAAATCTAGCAAATCGGATCGATCGATCATTTTTTTAATTATATTCTTGAATCAGAATAATTGAACAGACACACAAATGACCGGGGACGACCTAAACCCTAAACCCTAAGGCCCTAACCCCTGAATTCAGGGTTTGTACACTTGGACGACGGAGATGGTCATTCTCCGTCGTCCTAGTGAGTACCTGGATGACGGAGAATGACCATCTCCGTCGTCCAAGTGTACAAACCCTAAACCCTAAACCCTAAGGCCCCCTAACCCCTGAATTCAGGGTCTCTGCACCTGGACGACGGAGATGAGCTTGTCCGTCGTCCAGGTTAGTACCTGGACGACAGAGAAGCTCATCTCCGTCGTCTAGGTGCAGAGACCCTATGCCCTAAACAGTAAGGCCCCTAACCCCTAAATTCAGGGTCTCTTAACCTAGACGACGGAGACGGTCATCTCCGTCGTCCAGGTGCAGATTTCGTAATTTTTTCTAAGACAACGATCATCTAGACCTTCTTCCAATGCATATTCTTTTCGTCAAGACTTTAGAGTAAACCCAATTCTTGGTGTGTGAGCTTCGACGGTTCGAAAATCGGAGTTGCGAAATGTCTTGTATCCACGTTTCCGGTTTGTGAAATTCTCGGTTTTGCGGTTGACTGTGCCGATGAAACCCTTCCCGAACTTATTATTTTCTGGTCCTTTATTGTAATTATATATTATATTACGACGAACATATCCAACGGTTGTTTTGTCCAAATTCAATTTCGTTAATACTCTGCTGCAAATGAGCCTATACTCATGAACACTTAAGTCGTAAAGATTAGTCGATACTTAACAACTTTCAAGACGTAAAATTATTCGTCTGTTCAAATTTAACTGTTCATATATACGATGCGTTCATCGATATTGTACGACTATTTCACTCGAATGACAGATCGCTAAATTCTTAGCGAATTAATTTTTATTTTTTTTTAACGTAATTTGAACCTGGACGACGGATTATGACTGGTTCAAATTACCATGGCGGTTCATTTTAATTTTAATTTTATTTTTCAATGTAAATTGCACTTGGACTACGGAGATGGTCATTCTCCGTCGTCTAAGTGCAAAATTATGGCGGTTCAATGTGCCGCCTCAATTTTCGGCGCCGCTTCAAATTTCACTTAGACGACGGAGAATCAATTCTCCGTCGTCTAAGTCCAAATTTATGGAGGGTGAAACGTCCCGCCCATTAATTACGCGCCGCTTCGAAAAAATTTATCGCTTCACCTAGACGACGGAAAAGCCCGTTTCCGTCGTCCAAGTACACTTAGACGACGGAAACTAGGGCTCCGTCGTCTAAGTGAAAGCCTATATATAGAACAGCACCCCCCCTTTCTCTCATTCCATATCCTCTCCTCTCCTCTCCTCTCCTCCGGCGATTTTCCTCCTCCGGCGACTCAATTTCCGGCGCACGTGGTCCTCCTCTCCGACGACTCAACTCCGGCGATATTCCCGATTATTCCGGCGAGGTAAATTTCTATTTTTTACCTTATTAACATTATTTTTATTTAATTAATTAATTTCTAAATATAATTAAATAATTAGTTTTATTAATATTTAGTAATCATTTATTTATTATAATTATTATCCTAATCATTTAGTTGTTATCATTTAATTATTTAGTTATTATAATAGTTAATTGGTAAATAATAATTATTGTAATTAAATAATAGTAATAATAATTATTGTTAATAATAATTAATTATATTGGTAAATGAATAATTATTATTAAATGCATGATAAATAATAATTCATTATTGTCATTATTTATTGTTTTAATTAATTGATAATTACGTGTATTTTCTAGTAAATTGCATGGTAGTACGTCTTTGATTTAAATTTAGTACATAGGCTTGGTTTATTAAGTCGCACTCATTGGAATAGATGCCGCCTCTTTTCCTAGCTTATCTCCTTAACCCCTCGTAATGTGTGGATTTCATCACCGCACACCATAACCTAAGTGAAGTTATGGACACGAGGTTGAGGGCGGAGTTTGCAAAGGACTTAAGGGAGTGTAAATTTTTGAAAAATTGGCCGAATATCGGACATGGTGTCTAGAAACGGGTTATGACTGGTGACAGGTTTTGGATCTAAGAAAGACGACACCAATAGAGTATATACCATTCATTTGGTTAGCCTCGAGGTGTTTTGTCGAAATTAGTCCTGCCTCTCGCGTTATCTCTATCCCTAACTGGCCATGTTTTTCGATTGAACCAAGGCTGATTAATTGAAAATTTACACTTTATCGCGCAGGTCGCACGTCCATTGAACGACCGAAAAAGCCAAGCTGGTGTACTCTATTTAAATCTTAACCGTACTTAATTAGCGTAAATTTTGCACTTGTAATTATTATGGTAAGTAGGTATTTTAACAACGTACTCCTAGGTTTAAATGGCTCCATCCGGCAAGAAAAAAGCCCAACAGGAGGCAGAAGATGCTATGCTCCTCCGCTTGGCGGACCAAGTCGGTTGGGTTCAACAGGAGGGCAACGACGCCCTCAATCCGGACCCTTCATCTGGTCCGGAGGCAGTGCCTTCTGGGGAAATTCCCGCTGCCCTATTTATCTCCAGCGGTGATGACGTCGACCCCTTTTCAACTCCGACGCCCGGTACCGGTTCAACGGCAAGTACTCAGGCGTCCTCGACCGCTAAAGCTATCATGTACAGCGCCCGGCGTAAGCAAAGGAGGGCCCCCACTGACCCGGAACCGAAAAGGACTCGCGGTCTCGTTAAAGGGGGCAAAGCGGAGAAAATTTGCAAGGTGACCGGGAAAAAGATTGACTTGCCCTACGACGAATTCACCGGTGGCCCTCCCACAGCTCAGCTAGCAAGTCTCTCGGCACATAGCATAGGGTCAATCGTTCGTAGCCGGGTTTGTCTCACTGCCCCTACTTGGAAGGAGGTGCCGGATGATGAGAAGGCGAAAGTCTTTAAAGAACTTTCGATACGTAATACGTACAATTTTAGTTATTATATAATATTGTTAATATTAGTTATAATTTCATAATATATACGATTATAATTTTCTATTTATTTCTGATAGGAACAATTTGCGGTGGATCCGACACCGGCGATGTTGAGGCATATCAACCAAACCGCCAACTCCATCTACAAAGATTGGAAGTACAGACTCCATCAGTACTTCGAAAATATCGGTCCCGTGCCTGCCCCCGTAGAGCTGCGTGGGGATAGAGAAGATGAGTGGCAGTGGTTGTGTAACCACTTTCAGGATGACGAATTTAAGGTGTTTACTTTTTTTATTTCAATTAAGATAATTGAATTATTTAAATTTTAGTTACTTATTAATTTTTTAATGATTTAATTATGTTGTCTAACAGAAATTCTCCGAAGTCAACAAAGCCAACCAGGGGAAGAAGGACAAAGACCATACTTCCGGCGCCAAGCAACTCATTCAAATAGCCAAGGAGCACAGAGATAAGGGCTCCAAACACCCTTATCTCGATGCAACCATAAGCGCGTACGTGACGCCTGGGCTCGATAATGAAGCGAGTCAATACGGCGTAAGTGATATATATATGTGATTTTAATTGTAGTAATTATTATTTAAATATTATTTCATTATAATTTTTTAATTATTCTTTTGTAGGCAAGGATGATAGAGCGTGCGCAGGAAGTATTGGCTAACACTCAGCTTGCGTTCCCAGATTTGCCGCCGGAAGACCTTCCTCCTCTATCCATGGAGAGCCAAATTGCAATCGCGGATGAGGTCTACGGTCGTAGAGATGGCAAGGAGGTTAGGCACTTCGGACCTAAGGTGGTTCGAGATTTGTCGACGACCTCCGACTTATCATCTACGGGAGGTTCGGGGCGGCGGAGAAGGACTCAGGCTGCGGCCGTCGAAGCAGCCATTCAAGAGGCTCGACTGGCACGAGAGGAGAATCAATCCATGCGTCAAAGACTTGATGAGCAACAAGCACAAATAACCCAAATCATCGCCCTCATGCAACAATCTCGAGGTGAATGTCAACCTCCTCTGAACCCACACCCCGACGACGACGACCCGGCTGGAGGGGGAGGACTCGGCGGCGCATCTGCTCCTCCAGTGTATTAGCTAGCTAGTAGTTTATTATCTTGTTTCTTTCCGCATTCCGAACAATATTTTAATTTTTATGGGTTTTTTCGATTATGTATGTACAAATTAATTTTAATTATTTAATTAAGTAATATTACAAAATTAGTTTATTTAATTAATTTTAAAATTTTTCATTATTTAAATTCAATTAATAATGAATTAAATTATTAATAATTAATTACAATTTAATTTTTTTAAAAAAATTAAATATGTACTTGGACGACGGAGATTAAATTCTCCGTCGTCCAAGTGCTTACCTGGGCCACGGAGAATGTCCGCGGTCCAAGTGCACTTGGACGACGGAGAATAAATTCTCCGTCGTCTAAGTGCTTGGACGACAGCACTTGGAGCACGGAACTTGGACGATGGAGGTTCCGTCGTCCAAGTACTTAGACGACTGAAAAACGCACTTAGACGACGGAAACGCTCAGTCGTCTAAGTGCGTTTTTCTTGTAGTGATTTGCAGCACACGCTATGTAGAGAAGGTCTAATATGGGCGTTACCCATTTGTGATGCACGCCTAATAAAGTGTGAGGCCAATCTTGGGGGCTGCCCATTTGTGATGCACACCTAGGTATCTGAGGCCTAACCTATGTATTGCCCATTTGTGGCGTAGACCTAGGCGATGAAGGCAAAAAAGGGCGCATCATATGTGGAAGGCGCTTACTCTAGCTTTTCACCGTGTACCTTTGTTGGGTGGAGTTAAACAAGCTAAAAGCAAGCATCTTTATTTTTATTTAAATTTTTCCGCTTAGCGACCGAGTGCTCAACCACAGTATTAATTCTTAAATAATATAATCAAGCTCCACCCATGTATGTTTGAGTTTGAGGCGTCCGCCCCGAGCGTCCACGGGTCTTTTATTGATTGAAGAGCTGGGTGCTAGGATGTTGTTGTTGGTCCGCCTCTTGCGCTTGAGGCCTTTTAGATGTGGACGTGGATATGTGTAATGACCATGATGAACTTGGCATGGCGGAGCTCTTAATTTCCGCATCCAATCCGAATGTTGAAATTTGGGCGGTCGTGAGCTAGCGCTAGTAATGCCTGGTGGTTGAAGTTAGCGTCAACTGGGCCTGCTTATCATGGTCATTTGTCGAGGTTAGTACTAACAAGGACGAAATTAGGCGTTGCAATACTGCTTGTAAGCTTCTAGTGCAGAGGGAGGGTATGTTTGAGTGAGCGAGTCCGCTTGTCTTTGCTCTCAGTGCTAAGGCATTCGGGGCACAAACGCTTGCTTATGTGAGTCAATGACATGGCAAGGGTCGAACGTTGGACTATTAGCTTTGATCAACATGTTTGCATTGGTCGAACAGATCCTGCCGAGGTGGGATTTCTTGACTGGCAATCGTGGTTTTGTTTGTGCGTCCTCTTTGTAATGACTAAGTGTTTGTGGACACCTACAAGATCTTGGACATAGAGGAGGTGGGCGGCGGTGAGTAGTACTGGCAGAAAGTATGTATTGAGTAGGTGCTTTGGTGAGGTTGTGTTAGGTGAAGCAACTGCCGAAGAAAGTTTGAATGCATGTACGTATGGCAGCTGAGTGGCATACCTTCCTATGGAATATGTAAAGGTACTTCAAGTGTATTAAGATCGAAGACGACAAGTCCAAAATCTCGATGGCTACCATGTTCTTAGCCGACAATGCCCTCATGTGGTTGCGTCGAAGGAGCATGGAGATTGAAGAAGGTACGTTCACCCTCACTACTTGGAAAGAATTCAAAGATGATATCATGCTACACTTCTATCCCCAAAATGCTAAATGTGAAGCTAAGGAGAAGCGTAGGTGGCTCAAGCAAACTAGTAGTGCCAAAGAATATGTCAACACATTTGTTAGTTTGCTATTCGAAGTGCCCAACATGCCAGAGGAAGACAAGCTTATGTACTTCATGAGTGGACTACAAAATTGGGCTAAGCTCGAGCTGCAAAGAAGACAAGTTCAGACCTTGTCCCAAGCCACCACCGCAGCCGAGTCTCTTGTCGAATTCAAGCGGCTACCAAGGTGACTCCAAGTTCAAAGGGAAGAACGTGAGCTATGAGAAAAGTGAGGGAGACAAGCCGAAGGAAAAGCCACGAGATAAGGCTGGGTCCAGCAGGCCAAAGGTGAGGACTGAGAGGCAAGACAAGCCCGCAGGCAAGGCTTGGGAACCAAAGTGCTACCTGTGCGATGGCCCTCACATGTTGCGCGACTTCCCACAGAAGAAATCTCTCAAAGCTATGAGCTTACAAGGGCCGAGAATCGAAGAAGAGGAAGATTCAGCTAGGATGGGATGCATCCAATTGCTGAATGCCGCGAAGGCAAGCGTGCTGCAGGCAAGGCGTAAAGCGGAAGGAGGATCGCTGTTCATCGATGTCAAGATAGGCGACACGGTAACGCGTGCCTTGGCGTACTGCGGAGCCACACACAACTTCATGACATCGGATAAAGCAAAGAAGCTTGGACTCCGAGTCATGAAGGAACCTGGCAGTGTGAAGATGGTGAACACACCTGCCATACCCATTGCGGGAGTAGTACGTGATGTGGAAATGCACATCGGTACTTGGAAGGGAAGGTCGACTTCACTGTGATCGACATGGACGACTATGGCGCAGTGATCGGCCTTGAGTTCATGGACAAGGTACGAGCTTTTCCCATTCCATTCTACAATACTTTCTGTATGGTGGCAGACGGTGAAATGCCTTGTGCGGTGCCCGTGGTGAGGCAAGCAAAGGAGAAGACACACACCCTATCAGCCATGCAGTTTACGAAAGCATGGAAGAAGGGCGAACCTACTTTCCTGGCCGCCCTGAAGATGGACGAGAAGGTTGAAGGGAAGGCCGACCCGTTTCCTAGCAAGATCGAGGCAGTCCTTAGGGAGTTTGGAGAAGGAGTTGCCAAAGAAGCTGCCACCGCGGAAAAAGGTGGATCATGCCATTGAGCTAGAGGCCGGAGCAAAACCCCCTTCAAAGTCGCCTTATAGAATGGCGCCACCGGAGTTGGAGGAACTTCATAAACAACTAAAGGAGTTGCTCGACGCTGGCTATATTCAACCGTCGAAGAGTCCGTATGGAGCCCCAGTCTTATTCTAGAAAAAGAAGGATGGCACGTTAAGAATGTGCATCGACTACTGGGCGCTCAACAAGATCACGATCAAGAACAAGTATCCAATCCCCTTGATTTCAGACTTGTTCGATCAGTTAGGAGGAGCGAAGTACTTCACCAAGCTGGACCTTCGCTCAGGCTATTATCAAGTAAGGATCGCACCCGGAGACGAGCCGAAGACCGCATGCGTGATGCGATATAGATCGTTCGAGTTCTTAGTCATGCCATTCGGCCTTACCAATGCCCCAGCCACATTCTGCGCGCTGATGAACAAGGTATTTCACCCTTATCTCGACAAGTTTGTGGTTGTTTACATTGACGATATTGTGGTTTATAGTAAGACTTTAGAGGAGCACATTGAGCATTTGCGCATAATGTTCGAAACCCTTAGGAAGCATGAACTCTATCTGAAGCGGGAGAAGTGTTCCTTTGCTAAAGAAGAGGTGGAGTTCCTAGGCCACAAGATCAAGGACGGGAAGCTTTTGATGGAAGAGGGCAAGGTGAAGGCCATCCAAGATTGGGAGCCGCCAACCTAGGTACCCACCCTTCGTTCCTTCCTTGGGCTGGTTAATTACTATCGAAGATGCATCAAGGGGTACTCTGCCATCGCGACACCCTTGACGGATCTCTTGAAGAAGGACAAGAAGTGGCAGTGGACGGATAAGTGTCAGCACGCCTTCGAAGAGTTGAAGAAAGCACTAATGGAAGAACCTGTGCTAAGGCTGCTAGACCTTAGCAAGTCATTCGAGGTACACATTGATGCGTCAGACTTTGCCATTAGTGGTGTACTTATGCAAGAAGGACATCCGGTAGCATACGAGAGTCGCAAACTCAATGATACCGAGAGGCGCTACTCCGCGCATGAGAAGGAGATGACGGCAGTGGTGCATTGCTTGAGCACATGGAGGCATTACTTACTGGGATCTCATTTCATCATTCGGACCGACAATTTTGCTACTAACTACTTCCAAACGTAGCAAAAGCTCACTCCAAAGCAAGTTAGATGGCAGAAGTTCCTTGCCGAGTTCAGCTACATGTTGGAATACAAGCGAGGAAAGGAGAACGTGGTTACGGATGCCTTGAGCCTAAAGGCCGAGCTAGCACCCATCATAGTTACCCCGAAGAGCACCCTCATGGGGAGGATCAAGGAGGGACTGGTCCACGACCTCCAAGCCGTGAACCTTGTGGAGCTTGTCAAAGAAGGAAAGACAAGGCGGTTCTGGCTCGAGGACAAGTTGCTGTACACGACGGGAATGCAGCTCTATGTACCAAGATAGGACAATCTGCAGAGAGAAGTGTTAAGCGAGTGCCGTGATTCAAAATGGGTTGGACACCCCGGCACCCATCGTACGTTGGTGTTATTAAGCGACACCTACTATTGGCCGCAAATGCGAGACGACGTAGACTCATATGTAAAGACATGTCTCGTATGCCAGCAAGACAAGGTGGAGCAGAAGCAACCGGGAGGGTTGCTGGTACCCCTCCCCACTCCATCTAGACCATGGGAGAGTCTAAGCATGGATTTCATCACCAATCTACCCAAGTCAGATGGCTGTGGATCCATCTTTGTGGTGGTAGATCAGTTTACTAAATATGCGACATTCATCCCTGCCCTTATCAAGTGCTCTGCAGAGACGGCAGCAAGCTTATTCATGAAGCACGTGGTGAATTATTGGGGAGTGCCGAAGAGCATTGTCAGCGATCGAGATGCTCGATTCACTGGGAGATTCTGGAAAGAGCTCTTTAAGCTACTCGGAGCAAAGCTAAACCTCTCCACGGCCTTTCACCCGCAGACCGATAGGCAGACGGAGTGCATCAATGCCTTGTTGGAATTATACCTCAGGCATTACGTGAGTGCAAACCAATGAGATTGGGAAAAATTGCTTGACGTAGCCCAATTCTCTTATAAGTTGCAGCGTAGCGAGTCGACAGGGGCCAGTCCATTCGAGTTGGCAACAGGACAACAGCCCTTGACTCCAAGCACGCTAGTGTCGGGCTAACAGGGGAGCAGCCCCGCTACATATAAAACAGCCAAAGAGTGGCAGCAAGCGAATGAGTTCGCTCAGTCGCAGCTAGAGAAAGCAGCAAAGAAGATGAAGAAGTATGCAGACCGACATAGACGGGACGTGACCTACCAACCTGGCACTAAGGAGCTTGTCACGGTAAATCCCACTCGGCACCAAGGGAACATGAAATTTCATAAAAGTTTGCTGAGAAAATATAAAGGCCCTTTCGAAATCCTGCGGAAGGTCGGAAAAGCTGCCTATCATGTGGAGTTGCCATCCAACACCAAAATGCATCTGATGTTTCACGTGAGCCAATTGAAGCCTCATTGTGAGAACGCCGAGACACCGGAACGAAGTAAGTCCCAGCGAGCTCCAGCATACGTGACGACTTCTTTTGACAAAGAAATGGAGAACATCGAAGGCAAGCGCGAGGTGCGAAAGAAGAGGATACCAAGGTACACCGAGTACTTTGTCAAGTGGAAGAGGCTGCCATTGTCTGAGGCAAGTTGGGAGAAAGAGGAGTCCTTGTGGCAATTCAAGGACAAGATCGAGGAGTTCGAACGCGAGCAAAACGCAACGGCGACGAGGACACCGCCGGTTTAAGTGGGGGAAAATGTCACGCCCCGCCAACCTTCCAAGGCTGCCATGAGCATCCACAAGGGAAGTATGGCTCAAGGTGAATTCAGAACATCCTGCAAGCAGGCAGAAGCACCCGGAGGGGGCTGCCAGAAGCATCCAGAAGCACCCGGGGGCTATCTGAAACATCCAGGCAGACCCGGAAAGTAACGGAAGTCTCCGGAAGACTTGGAAAACATCAAGGTAAGTCTTGAACTCTCTAGAAACTTAGAGAGGCGCGTAAGAAAAGCTCACTCCGGAGATCTCTAAAACCATCTCGGGACATGTTAAACTTGTATAGACAGGTCTAGAACTTGTACATGTGGTAGAGTAGTCTAGAATATTTAGGCTTGTAGGTGGAGGCTATAAATAGGGAACCACCCTTCCCATTTGAGCGGTAGAGAAGCAAGAAGTGATCTTAGAGAGCATTGTAAAGCATTCACGAGCTAATACAAAGTTCCTTTCTCCCCAATCTCTAAGTGTTCAAGCATTCTTTCTCACTTGTGTTAGCCTTTTACTCCGCTGCATCGTAGGTAGAGGCTGACTTAGATTGTTCGAGGAGGTGAGCAATTCTAAGGCCGCACGGTGGTTTGAGTAGTGAAGAACTCATCCTATGACAATATGTTCCATAAAGTGAGCTAGAGGATGGAGTTACGGAGCTGGTGACCTAGCTTCAAAATGTAGAGGTGTTTTTACTGGTCAGGCAGATTCTGGCAACGCAGGATCGACAGTGCTTGGGCTGGCGGGTTAATACTACTAGAATAATGACTATAGACGACGACTAAAAGTCGTTGGCCTGTTAGAAGAAGTAGTCGGCTATAGATTCGTCGGAAAAAGACCGTTGGTGAAAGAATAGCCGACGATTTGTTGTGTCTGTCATCGGGTATAGTCTAAACTATACCCGATGACTTTGTTGTCGCCGGCTATAGGTTAAGACTTTTTCCGACAACAAAACCTTTCCCGGTGGTCAAAATGGTTGACTATAGTAAAACTATAGCTGACGACTCTAAAATATTGTCGTCGGCTGTAGTATTTGGACGTCGTCAGCTATAGTATGCACGTCGCCGACTATAGTATAAAACTATAATTTTTTAAAAACACTTTAGTCGACGACTTTGTCCAATGTCGTCGGGTATAGTTAGTGATTTTTGAAGAAAAAAAAATGCAGATTCTAGATTTCTAATCCTACAACCTACAATTCCACAATTTTATTTACACAATAGCCAACAACACATATTCACCAACAAACACATATTCATCCACATTAGACCTACGTACACTAAGGGTTATATAAATCTATGTTATTGAAAACAGAGTCGTTACTACCAGAACCTTGCGAATCCTCCTGTGGCTGTGGCTGTGGCTGTGGAGTAGCAAAAGGGAATGGAGGTGGGGCCGGGACCGGGATTCCAAAAGCCTGAAACTGTGAACTCCAATTCTGAAACCTGGAACCCAACGACCGCTTCATTTCCTCCATCTGTCTCTGAGTCTGTTCTAGCTCCTCTTGATGCTTCGTTGCCTGCCTCTGAAGCTGTTCTTGTAGCTGAGAAACCCTAGAAGTTTCCGACTAGCGTGAGAAACGGGGAGTGTTCTGCAAGACCCCGTCGCCCTTCTGTCCTAGACCCCTGCAGTAGTAGGTGTTCACTCGTGGTGGGAAAACCTGACCTATGCATGATCCTCGCTGCTACCATCAGGTCGGATTGATCAATCTGAGAGATGGCCCCGGGGAGGTCTTCTTTCTGGGTCTCAGGCCATTGCTCTCTCACGATCCGAGTCAACACCTCCGGAGTCACCTCCTGCACTCTCTCCTAATTGATAAAGAAAATAAAATAACATATTAGTAATCATACGTAAACAAATTTAGAGAAAATACATATATAAGCAAATATGTTAATTAAGTTATAAAGGGTGTAAGACTTACAATATCTTCAGGGCACTGAGGATACGCTTTCTATAATGTATACTCCAAAGAGGGGACTTCAGGGTGTCGGGCGGCCTCCTCCATCCAACCCGCAAAGGATCTAGATCTAGCATGATGGTTCTTCGTGTTTTTTCCTCGGTTCTTTGCGTTTATTTCAGAAATGGCCTTGTTGGATAAACATATATCAAAAAAATATTAATTAGGAAACTATTTTCGTCAAATACGATACAAGTAATTAAACACAAATATAATGTTGCATACCCCAAATTTTGGGTTGTTGAAGTGGGCGAGAAGTCATTGCCACTTGTAGTCCTTATACATAAACTCGCTAGGGGTACCTCCACGGAGGTTGCCATGGTTCTTTCAGTACTTTTTGAGCTTAGCTTTCCACTCCATGTACCTATATTAATGCGACAGAAATGTTAGAAATTCACAATAAATTATCAACAAAATATAACTCGATATATAAAATATAATTCGGATCCCATCACTTTTTTCCTTGCACGTCATTTTTCCATGTGAATTTGAGCTCCTCCGGCACAATAAACCACACCTGCAAATGTATATATAAATGATAATATTTCTACATTTATTTGGACTTAATTAATAACGGAATAAATATCATAATTAATGTATATATTTAACTTACCGATATTGCATTATTCACCATGTCCTTCACATATTATGGCATGGTGGACCAGTCTGCTCACAGAATTGGGACTCTATTACGTATGATACTCCCTACTTGACCGGAGTACCTGCATGTATTCTTTCCCAAAATCATCGATCCATCCTACCTGGTCTCTATGACTAGTCTCCCACTGTCGCTGATTGTCCTCTAAAGTAGCTTGCCGGAGACGGGACCTCTAGTCTTTTTTTCCTTGCCTCCGGCGTCTGTTTCGGCTAAGACAAGGTAAAAAGATTAAAACATAAGTACCCAATTTAATATACAAATTATTAATAAGTTTAAAAAATTAAATAACTAAAGTTGTTAATATTTACCCGATCAGACGTCGATGTGTTTAATATCCTCGCACTATACAAAGGTGTATCAAACGGTACAGGACGTATGCGTGTTTCGGGGTAGTGAAACAAAGTTGTCATGGAAAAGGCACTCCCCGATCATCGAGAGCAAATATGACAGGTATTCACAAATAAATTTTAGAGGAAACTCACAATGCAAATTCACAAAATCACATCTCAAATTCACAAAATTAACATATAACCTTAAAGAAAATTTCCAAACCTTAATCACAACATCACAAAAATTCAACCAAATTCTCAACCTTAATTAAATTCTCAACCAAATTCAAAAATTCAACCAAATTCTCAACCTTAATCCAAACATCAACCAAATTCAAAACTTTAAACCAAACAATAACCTTAATTCAAAAATTCAAAACAAAATTCACCCAATTTCAAAACCTTAATTCAAATTTAAAAAAAAACCTAAATTTTTGGTTTTAGAGGTTTAGCGGCGAGGTGGGCGACTAGGCTAGGCAGCGGGTTTGGGTGGGCGGCGGGCTGGGTCCGGCAAGCTAGGCAGTGGCTGGGCTGGGTGACGTAGGCGACGGATTTAGGTTTTAGGGATTTTTACCAGAAAATAGTTGCACCTCGGGCTGTTCTGGTTTAAAAACCCAAAAACTATAGCCGACGACTTTATACGTACATGTATGTCGTTGGCTATAGTATAACCAATGACCTGGGTCAATATCGTCGGATATATTATAGCCGACGACATATGTCAAATGTTGTCGGCTATAGTTAGAAAATATTTTGAAAAATTAGGCTCATGTGAAAACACGTTTCCCACAATTACATGTTTGACTAAGTGAAGAACATAATCAGAATCATCGCTATATTTAGAAGTGTGAAAATACTTTACAAAATTAGCCTCATAACCAACTAACACGTTTAACACAATTCATGTTTAACTAAGGCTCATAACCAAAATCATCACTTGAGTCTTCCTCAGTGTCCGAGCTAATTTCTGGTAATATGTGTCATTCCTCGTCACCGGAGTCTTCGTTGTCTTCATTTGGATTAACATCAATAAGACTTACATCTGCTCGAGGAAGTCGAACCACACTACCCAGTCTCACATTATTAAGGCAAATTGTAGAGGATTTAGGAATACCAATTGCGTTCTGCTCTTGGTATGCAGTAACTTCTTCATTATCTGATGTCTCACCAAGTGTAGCAACACTGTGTATGTTTCTAGGAACAACATGGTTGACTATTTTCCACACGCCTTTGTGCACAAAATCATCAAGATAAAACACTTGTTTTACTAATGTGACAAAAACAAAATAGTCATCTTCATACCAGCTTTTACTAGCATTCACCGAAAAAATACCGTACTGATCGGTTATTTTGTTCCCAGGGTTCATATCAAACCATCTACACTTAAACAAGTGCAGTGTCATGCATTCCCCTTTAAATTAGTTCAATCATTGAATGGAGAACACCATAATAGTCAATGTCATTCCACCCACCAAGCACCATTACCCCTCAATTCTGTGTTCTCCATTTGTCATCTCTATGTTGACATATAAATTACACGCCATTGACCTTACACATCGGATAAACTCTTGTAGTTATTAGGTTCATCGCCAAAAGTCTCAATTCGTGTGACCAGTGTGGGTCACCATCACATTGTACGTGGTTCATCTGGAAAAAAATCGCAACCATTAACTTTACATATGAACATTGAAATTAATTTATATATAGAGAAGTAAATATATATGTAGACGTACCCAGCCGCTAAAACAGTTTGCAAACTCCCTATTGTGGTACTCAAGATCACCGGCAACTGCATGGTAGTAAAGATGGATGTTTTTCCAGTATTGAACTTTAGGACAGTTGATCAATACCCACCAGTGGACAATGATTAGCTCATATGGTTCCAACAGATACGACTGTGGCAACTGTCTATATACTTCAACATCATTAGAGATGATAGAAAGATTGACCTATGGTTTATCTATCGGCACATGTTGGAGAGGATCATTTAATGCTCCTAAACACAACTTGATATATGTTACGTGCTCGTGCGCAATATATGCGTCAGCTATACACCCTTCAGGTGCAGATTTATTAGCTACATAGTCTTTATAGTCCCCTAGTTGTCTATCAAATTGCAAAGTGCATGTGATGATTATTGAAAAATATAATTATATAAAAACAGACTAAAAATTCATATGTTGAATCGTACGTACCTTTCCATGGGATACATCCAAGTGTAGTATACTGGACCAGTAAGCAACAATTGTTCAAGAAGATGGATCATCAGGTAAGGCATGATGTCAAAAAAAATTGGGAGAAATATCCTCTCAAATTTACACATGATAAAAATGATGTTGTTTTTCATTGCCCTGAGGTCTAATTTTTTCACTTTCTTTAGTGCATAACTTCTGAAAGAATCTTGACAATGGTACTAACAGCTCCACCACCTGATGGGACATGTATGATCGAATGAAAACAGGGAAGACACGTTGAAGCATTATATGACAATCATGACTCTTTAATCCATACATCTTATTGTCCCGGAAGTTAACACACTGACCTATATTTCCTGCATAGCCTAAAGGATACCTAACATTAGTCATCCACCTAAAAATTTCATTCTTCTGGTCAGGCTTGACCATGTAAGGAGCTTGAGGCATTTTTTTCTTCCCTTCTCTCAACCACAAATGTTTTCATATACCAATTATTTTCAGATCAATTCGTGCCTTGAGGTCGTCTTTAGTTTTCCCCTCCTAATTCAGCACTGTACCCACCACACTTTCGTACAAATTCTTCTCTATGTACATGACACCTAGGTAGTGCCTGATCGACAACTTGGATCGGTATGGGAGTTCCAAAAATATGCTTTTGTGTATCCAGAATTTATACCTATCGGATCTATTAGGTATTGCCGCCACTATATTAGGATGATTGCTGAGCTGTTCAAAATTGTATTCATTCAGCACTTCAAAAATTTCATCTTCTGGGTTGCACATCAGTTTCTATACTCCCATCAAATGCTTGTTCATCATCCTGCCATGGGTGATCAAGTTCGGCCAACAACGGTGACTCATCTACACAATCTTCTTGCAATGAAGTCTCTCGCAATCAACAGTCATGCACTCTGGACAAGCCTTGTATCCTCTGGTAATGTTGCCCGACAACATCCCGCAGGCAGGAAAATTACTGATGGTGCTAACAAGCATGTCATGCATCTGGAACATCTTGGTTTTGTACTTTTCATAAGTGGGATGGCCATGCACACTCAGGTACTTAAGCTCCTCAATCAAGAGTCTCAAATACATATTGAGACACTTTCCTGGATAACCCGTCCCTGGAATTAATATAGTCGGCATATTGTATTCCTTCTTCCATGGAGGAATGCTGTACGGTACCAAAATAACTGGCTATATACTATATTGAAGACTCATGTTGCCAAAAGGGTTGAATCCGTC
This sequence comes from Geum urbanum, assembly GCA_946800695.1. Taxonomy (NCBI): domain Eukaryota; kingdom Viridiplantae; phylum Streptophyta; class Magnoliopsida; order Rosales; family Rosaceae; genus Geum; species Geum urbanum. The sequence continues at coordinate 66,945,165 of OX326998.1, read as the reverse complement.
AGATGAGAGCCCGAGCCAAATATTTCGGACCTCTGATGCAAAATGAGAAAACTCTCTAACCATATACTTCCAAGCCTCTCCGTCAGCAGGGTGTATAAGGGTATCATCGTCAGGCAAATTTCTCTCAGCGTGTCATCTTATAGCTTTGGCCGTGTGTGTAAACATGAACAACTGTTCCAGCCTATCAATCAACGGGAAATACCGAAGTACCTTCACAGCTTTCTTATTCCCTATAGGAGTCAACTTATACATATTCGTGTGACATACCAGATACGCATCAAGGTTTTCAAGATCATTCCCTTTAGCATCTTCACCTCAGAAGAGAAAACGCAATCATATATGCATGCATGGATTTTGATGTAGGTAAGGCCAAGATGTTTCAAGATATGTCACACCTTACGATGTGAGTGGTAGGAAGGCGAAGACGGGGGTGGGGGGGGGGGGGGGGGTGGGGAGGGGGGGCAGCATTGAAGTAGTCAACGTCAGGGATAATCATCAAGAACCTTGACACTCAATTTGTTCTCCACTTTGACCTCCATTACTCCCATGACACTTTCAAAAATAGTTTTATTACACCCGTTGTACAATGGGGTCTGTTGGAAGACAATCAGCTTGTTATACTTGTCAATACCAGTAGTGTTGATAACTCTAGGTAATTGCTGGATCGCCTCAATAGGAGGGAAACCCTTAATGGCCGGAGGGATATCTTGTGCTTGAGCAAATACACCGTTCTCATAAAGAAACACTTCGTTAATCAACTTCTTTGTTGGATCATTGGATGTACTAGCCCTCTCAGGAAATTGCCCATGATCATGCTGACCCGCTGATGATGTTTCACCGTGATAAATCCAACATGTGTACTTATCCCAAAACCCGTTTTTCTTCAGGTGCTCCCATACTATATCAATGAAAAGACGATACAAATCGCTGCGACACTGATATTTCGTACACGGGCAATAAATGAATTGTATTCCCGTTAGCACTAGCCTTCACATATTCCACAAAACTCCACATTCTAATGCCACATCTTCGATCCCATTTTGGAAGGCAAATCCAACTCTTATCCATCCTAAAAATTCCAACTGTATGTATATATACATGCACCAATTAAAAATTCATCATTATATTTGTATATATCGATCTTTAAACTACAAATTACATTAATTTTTCTACTCCTTAATTATACATTAACACATATTTATGTATGCATACTATATTTAAATAATTAACATATAATTATATATATTCATTGAATTCAACTCAACTCAACTCAAAATCAACAATATCAACACACACACATCTAAATATACGTACCTGTATATATATGTAGCATGATATAGCTTCACGAACTCATTTTGGACAGCTTCAAATAACACCCAACGATTTGAGAGCGTTTTGTGTTTCTCACCGATTTTTTTTGAATAATTGAGCTGCTGCTCAAATCTTTAATAAAGCACTATAGCCGATGACTTAATAATGTCGTCGGCTATAGTCATAACTATACCCGACGACTTTCCCTTGACAAAGTATGACAACTGTTTTTTTGGTCATCGACTATAGTGTACTATAGCCGACGATAACAAAAGTCGTTGACCCTATTTTTCTCAAAGTTATCCACTAGTCATTATTCTGGTAGTATAAACTTGACAGCTGGAGACTGATGGTTGACGAGGCTGTGAAAGTCCAATAAGTGTATGGACGTACGTTCACCTGAAATTTATCAAATAACATTTAAGTTTGACAAGATATATAGGAGCGAGGTTATGGATACGCATAGGGCGAATCCGGACACATGGAAACGTGTACGTAAGAAATCGTAAAAAGAAATGCATTTGGATGTATGCTAACGTAACGTACATGTGCATGGCTATATATATGAATGCGTTCATAATGGCTAGATGCTAGAAGCATGTAAACATACAGAGGAGTTTCAAATTTTGGCGCTTTCAGGCCCATGCACAAATAGTAAAAAAGTGTATGTATTAACGTGCATGCACAAAACTTTTGTTCACCGATGCAAAACATATTAGCTTGCATGAATGACGTATTTTTTGCAGTAGAACAAAGCGTAAATAGAATATGCATATATTGTTTTGAATATGAGCTAGCTGATGGGTCGCCACTAACGCTATGGATCGCCCCTTTAAATGTTACATGTGCGGAATGAAATATCCATAATATCTTCGATATTTTTGCGATATGTCTATGTTTTAGACTTCCCGATATTAATTATACATATCAATATCTTTTGTCCGATATTTCTCGAAATATTCGATATTTTCCGATATATCGCCAAAATCCATGACATTTTCGAATTTATCAGATATTTTGATTTTACATATATGTTGATCGTACTAAATCAAAAGCACAAAATCCTCCACGCTAATAACCCAAAAGCTCAATCAAATAAACTCTATAAATAATCAACAAAACACAATTTACAAGTTTCAAAACACATATTAATCATATAAGAATCTCATAAAGTTTAAATACAAATTTTCATGTATTTATCTCAATTTCCGCTGATTTTTTATTGAATCGATATTTCATCGATATTTCCGTCGAAATATCCATATTTTTGACAGTCGATATATCTTCGATATCCGATATTTTACTCGGTTGTATGTAAATGCCTATTCCTAGACTTGCATGCGAGTCCCCTAGTGTGGGCAGGTTTGGAAGATCCCGCTCAAAGTAGTGAGCCTAGCGAGCAAAGCTAGGAAGCTTGACCTCTTTTCCCGCGGAGGGACACGAGGTACACCAAAATGAGGTGTACTAAATGGAGTATACCAAACGCCTTGATATGGGGTACACCAAACGAACATCTAAAGCGGGCGTGCATGAGGGACCAAACATACAATCCAAATGAGCAATCCAAATAAGCGTGAGAAACCAAACTAATAATCCAAACGGGCTTGAGAGACCAAAATTTTGATCCATACAGGCTTGAGGTCTAGCTAGGGAAAGCAACGTACTTAACTTTTCGTAACAAATCGAACAGATGGCGCGAAATGTTTTAGTTGAATTCTGGGCGGGTACTCAATAAAACAGGGGATTGTGTGACGACCCAGAACAGAATCAGCAGTGGAATCAGCTTAATCTACGAGCTCGCGTGTTATCGCAGGGTTCCGACAGTCGTTTGGATCGCTGGACTTGATCACGACTAAATCATTGGCCGAGAATTGGAGCTGGATCTCTTCTCGAGAGTCGTTGTACTTGTGATTTCGAGTTCGTGGGCGGTTCCGGATCGTTATTTGGACGACCGAGGAATAAGTTATGACTATTTGAAGTTTCGACGGAATCGGGTTAAATTAGTGGATTTCTTTACGACTAAATTACCGGACGAGAATTTGGTTTCGGCTTCTTCACGGAAGTTGAGAATTTAATTTCGAGCTCGTGGTAACTTCCGGAGCATTATTCCGAGTTACAAGGATTACGTTGTGAATACTTCCGATTGTTGATTATTTAGTCGGTTTAAATATGTGTTGGTTTGAACCGTTGACTTTTATCGATTTTGTCGATGTGTTTGACTCGGGTGATAATTGAAGAATACGTCGAGTCGAGTTTGTTGCCACGAGAATTATCGAAATCAGAATTACGACGCAAAAGTTACGAGTATTTAAAGTTTGTCGCAAATTAATTGTGGAAGTTTCCATATTTGGCAAGTATATAAATAGAGGGTTTCCATATCAGGTAAGTCAACATTTGATCATTATTGCATTGACTGGGTTGACTCGGTTTGACCGAGGTGGAGGAGAGAGATGGCGACGGCAGTCATGGCCACCGGCGGCATGGTTCCGTCCGGCCACCCCTGGGTGTGGGGTTGGTCCCAAACGGTACGCCTCGGCACCCCAAGTCTCTTTCCGGCCACCCCTCACGGCGAGGGTGGCGGTGGAGAGGAGAATTTTCCGGCCAAAGTTGATGAATTTTGAGTGAATTCGGGTTCCACTTTTTCGGCCGATTCGAGCTAAACCAAGGACTGGGTTTTGAAGCTCTCGTTACCTAGAAGTTACCATGTAAGTTTGGTGATCTAATTTTGCTTGTGTATGGAGAATTTTGGAATTGAAATCTTGATTGGAATTCGGTTATGCTTGAAATTGACATGGTTAGAGTGAGAATTGGCCTTTGATGCAGTTGAGAAAGTTGCTCAGTGGATGATTTTGAGTGGAATAGAGGTTGCTCCGCCGAGGAATGTTCAAGTTGGTGGTGGCGCCGCCCGCAGCGGCGATCAACGGCCAACTTTGACTTTTTGGGGTTTTCGACAAGTTGCATGTCATTTCACTCGAAATCGCGCCCCGATCGCAGTGGGGAGGTTCGTTTTTCGAGTTGAGCGTCCGAACTTACAGTGAGGTATTGATGTGTAAATATCGGATTTTCGACGATTCGTCGACGTTGAATTACGTGTTTCCGAGAACGGTGGTTTCTCATGATTTGATTTGAATTGTCTAGTTATGATTTTGAAAATGGATTTTGTGATTATTCAGGGGTTCGTGATCGTTCGTTTGGCGAGGGACTTTTCGCCGGATCACGGGTTAACGCGAACTGCGTTACGCTAGTCTGTGAGTGGACAATTTCTTTTCACGAATTGATTGCGAGTCTTTTATACACGTTTTACGAACTTGAGCATGCAGTATGATCATAGTTTTACGAGCATGAGATTTCATACGATATTATGTTTATTATGAGCATGTGTTATATGATTATGTTTATACTAGTATATATTACGTATATGCACTTATATGTTGTTTCATGCATTTGCATCGAACTGTTTATGATTTGATTTACACAGAGTACAGTTTCAGTTACGTTGTTGTATCGATACACTTGCCTCTCGGCTGATCCCCGATGGTAGGCCTACCAGGAGGGGCGTCGTGACCCCGACCTGACCGGCGAGGGGCGTTTCCCCGGAACCGAGGCCTTTCTGGCTTAGAATCACGTGTGGACTAAGGACCCCGTGATTCAGACTGTACTAGCACAGATGTGTCCATGAGTGACCCCGTGGGATTTTACTTGCATGCTCAGTACGCTGGAGGAGTATGAGTTTACCTCGTGTACTTTGTTATTTCTATTTACCTGGACTCGCATATGTTATTTTAAACATATATATCAACTGGTGAAAGACATTTATTTTCGTCCACTCACTCTAATAGTTTTCACGTCTTTCCCCTGAGGTTTTCGGTTTTCGTGCCCAGTTTGCAGTTCGGACTCTGGTGTCACACGTCGTGGTCGGAGGCATAGTGCTCGAGCTACCTTGTTTGTCCCAGTAGGTTTATTGTTCTACCTACTGTGGTATACTTATATGATTATACATTAGAGGTCGCTCTGAGTATTCAGTTGTATATTTTATATGATTTTACTCCGGATTTCAGTAAAGTACAGATATGTTTAATATTTTACATTATTGTTGATATATTGAGAAATCCGGATGGGATTGGTGCCCACGGTTTGATTTTTGTGGCATAGGATGAAGTGTATTTTCCACGTGCATGTAATGGTAATTCCACGTTAGTAACGAAACTCTGCCAAAACTTCTACGGTTTTTGTTGGTTCGTGTTTTCGAAAGGGTTTGATTCCGGTTTAGGGAACTAAATCGGGGTTGGGTCCTTTCAACTTGGTATCAGAGCATTAGGTTATAGGTTATGTAGACTTCTGTAGTCGTGTTTACTAAGGATATTTGAGAATGTACAGCATGTCTGGAATGGTGACCCGACCGGCCGGCGGATACTCATCAATATTCTGGGTGTTGTATACTTTCAAATATTTGAAGTTCCATGATTACGTTCCACTTGTCGTGAACGATGTTTTATTCATTAGGATGCCTCCTTGACGTGCTTTCCGTGTCGGTACGGTTGTGGATCCTATTAAGGATTAGTCGACGCGCGATTTCCCAGAGAACTGTGGATTTGGATGAGTAATCTGAGTTCAGAGAATTGTGTGGCACGGTTTGCCTGGTGGTGTGTATATGAGCGTCTACATGTTGCATCAGAGCTGAGAATTGTGGCAGTTGATGTTTGCCTGAGTCAGATTGTTGTATTTGGTATGCTGATATTGTGTGAGTTCCGGTTGTAACTCCATGGCCTACATTCAGGGTGTTGTTTATATGGTAATGGTTTAATCAGGCTACCCAACATTCGAATGTGGAGTGTTTACCCACCTGAGGCAGAGATGCATTGTTCACATGTTTGTCCCTGTGTGCATGAGTATGTGGCTTCAGAGGAAGCGGTGCACGAGGTTCGAGATGAGTTTGAATCTGAGCATCAGAGAGACTTTGATTTATGTGCCTCGAGATAGCCGTAAGGAGCTTAGTGTGCTGCACTCAGAGGCGAGGATATTGAGAAGGAAAGGTGTACGCGGTTTTCGATGTGATGGTTTGAGGAAAGTGGACTTAGTCGAGATTTTGATTAGGTTGAGTTCCGACACCTCGGGATCAGTGACTTCATCAGGCTGTAGCCTTTTCGATTATGTTGAGGGTCATTAGATCAAGCAGAGGATCCGTTTGGTGGTGATGGAGATCATAGAGTAGCGGACTTGTTCCTGTGGCATGAGTTTGGGTGATCGTTGGTGATCCTTTCACGCAACAGGTGTTGCGGTGACTTGTGTTCGTGGAGCACTCTCAGTTGTTATTGTGGTGGCCAGGAGGGTCACGTTACGAGGGAGCACCCTCAGCCAGCTGTGTTTTCGGTTCGACAGCTCAGAGTTCAGGAGGAGGTCATGATGCTATTCCTGGGGTTTGATCAATGCAGCATTCTGGACGAGTTAATTAGCAATGTCGCAATTGACGTGGGCAGCTAGTTGAGCATGTTGGAGTTCGTACCCTGACTTTGTTTGAGGACAGACTTTTCTCCGAGATTACTGTTGCTTGATATCCATAGCTGTTGTACCTGCATCTCCACTTCTGAGGTTTTGGAGAGTGTTGTATCCATCCGGAGGTTGTGAGATTCTTGATGGAGGATATGGCTTAGCCACTGATCTACGCATTTTAGGCGTATTAATTAGTACATTTTCTCTACATTTTTACTTTGTTATTTACTTAGTATGGTTAATTTTATTAGCTTTTACTTATTTTTGTTATTTTTAATTGTAAAACAAAAGAAATGGAGTAAATGAGCCAACAAGCATGCAGATAAATGAAAAAGAAGATGGAGAAATAATGGCAAGAGAATTCGGCAATGGAAGAAGAAAATTGGAGGCACGTGGATTGTGGAAGTGAACCAAAGAGGAGATGTGTCGGTTAAAAGCAAGACTTTGGTGCTTTTCAAGTTTTCAAACGCACAATTAAATTGCATGAAAGAGGAGCTTAATTGCAGTAATACTACAATATTTATTCTCTCAATTAAGGAGATGTTTCAGTTAAAGAAGAGCAAGTTTATTGTGCTTTTCAAGCGTTTCAAAAGCACAATTAAATGAGAGGTGTATTTATTTGGGCTGAAACGGATTGCTATTGATGGGGAGGAGCTTAATTGCAGTATTACTACACATTTATTCTTTCAATTAAGAGGTTTGGACGGCACATCTTGGGAGGAGGAGAGACATGGGAATTCTCAAATCATTTTCTATATAAAGAAAGCTTTGGGGAAGAAAAAGAGCATCACATATTCTAGGCCTAAGCTCTGCAAAATTACTCTCCAACCTCTCCCTCAAACACCAAGACCAAGCACGGAGTTGACAATACCGCCATCCACCATCACTCGGATCGCTTGCACACGTTAAGTCCATACAAGTGAGAATCACCATCCTTGGATTCATCTACACCTTGGGAGTTTGCAGCGTTAAGCGGGATTTCTTTAAAGTGTAACCATGAATCCTTTACTCCGTAGTCATATTTTGTTCTTGTACTCTTTTTGTTTAACATTGAGTTTTGGTGAATATTTTTGAATTTTTAATACTTACTTGAGTATATCTTCCATGTGTTTATGTTCTTTGTTTTGTTTGAGGCATGCTATGTCTAGTTCTTAATGCGTTGGGTAGTGCGGGATGATTGTGTTTTAACCTTTCGCCTGGAAGTTATTCAATGATTCTTAGATTTTAAGGCGTTAAGCTTTAAACCACATGGCATGTTAACAATAAGAATTAGGAGCATAAATTTCGAAGGTAGCTTAATTAGGTAGAGAAAATTGGTTAGGTTGAATATGATGATCACATGTAAATAATTAGCTTATGTTTTATTTTTGTCGAAATTTATGGTGGGATTTTTGGGATTCTTTTTATGTGTTTTGCTTGTCTATGAGTCGATGCATGTTAGAGTCCTAGAATTTCTTGCTATATTTTTCAATGTTTTTAGGTAGTAATTAGATAGAAAATTAGGTAATTAAAATCAACTCATACACCCCCCATATTACACAATAATTGTATGTACCATTCAATCTCCGGTTTAGAACGATCCCTACTTGCTTATATTATACTACATCCATAGGGTTTTAAATTGTTTATGGTTGATTTATGTGTTTAATTTAAATGCATATTTTGTTCATATCAGCCGCGGATCTGTTATAGCTGGACATCGTGGTTTTGATGTGACTATGTGTATGGACTTACGGACAACGCATTTGGCTGTGTTCGAGTGTCTCAAGAAGGAGGTTGTGTTTCGACGACCAGGTTTCCCCGAGATACTGTTTCGCGGTGATGGTCGAGCGGATGGTGGAGACGAGTTGTGTTGCTTGCTTAGCTTATGTTGTGAATACTATGGTTGCTGTGCCCGACATTGGTGACATTGAGGTGGTTCCCGAGTCTCCAGGTGTGTTTCAGAGGAGTTACCAGATGTTCCTCCAGTTCGGGAGACTGACTACACCATTGAGTTTGTACTGGGCGTTGAACTCATTTTACCGGCATCTTGTTGTTCGGAGCCAGCGGAGCTGATGAAGCTACAGTTTCGACTTCAGGAGTTGCTGGAGGAGATTTCAGGAGATTTCATGCGACCCCGCGTATTTGCGTGGTGTGCTCTTGCATTGTTTGTGCGGATGTTGGATGGTTCGACGTGGTGGTGCATTGACTATCGGAAGCCTAATTCGCTTCAGAGGAGAGTGAGTATCCTCCGCTTCGGTTTGACGAGTGATTTGATCAGCTCGCGAGAGCTTCAGTCCTTTCGAAGATTGATTTCGGGTCTGGATACCATCAGTTGAGGTTTGATGAGTCAGTTGTGGCTAGGACGACTCTCAGATCATGGTACGGGTACCAGGAGTTCTTGGTCAAGCTGTTTGGTTGACCAATGCCCCGTAGATCGTGTGGACTTGATGGACCAGGTGTTAAGACAGTTTCTGGACGAGTTGCGGTCATGTTCGTTGGCAACGTCCTGATGTACTCCGGGAGTGTGGGCCAGTACTTGAAGCAATTACAAGCGGTTTTGTGGCCCTTACGAGATGGTCAGTTGTTGGTAAAGTTCAGCCAGTGTGAGTTTTGGCTGATTAGCGTGAAGATTTTTGACTGTGTGATGTTATCCGAGAGAGTTGGCGTGAATCCTAACCAGATAGAAGCTGTGTTGATTTGGGGATTGCCCTACCATTGTACCAGAGATCAGGGATCTCTTGGGTTTGGCAGGCTATTACCGACGGTTTGTGCAGGATTTTCCCGGATTACCATTTCACTTTCCGGATTGACGAAGAAGGCGTCAATTTCGAGTGGTTCGATGCACGCGAAGAGAGTTATTTATTCCTGAAGGATGGTTGACCGTTGTTTCTGTTTTGACCTTACCTGATGTTCGTGATGAGTTCGTGGGTTATGGCGATGCATCGAAATTTGGATTTGGTTATGCTTTGATGCAGCTTAGCAGAGCGGTGGCTCATGGTTTCAGGCAATGGAAACTTTATGGGGCTACGTGTCCTATGTATGATTTGGGAGTAGCTGTACTTATGTTAGCATCAGAGAGTTCGGGACACTACAGCTATGGCGTGCAGCGCGGTGTAGGACGTACACTGATCACTTGAGTTTCATCTACTTGCATTTTCGGCCAGATTTGGGCTTGAGGCAGTGTAGATGGATGGGGTCGACTAACGACTATGGCTGCACCTTTGAGCTTGTTCGGGAAAGGTTAGAGGTTGTACTTTGACTATCCATTTGGGATGTTGTTGCTGATGCATTCAGTCGGAAGTCAGGAACTTCAGTGTTTCATGTGTGTGTGTGGCTCGAGTTTCCGTGTTAGCCGAGTTATGAGCTATGGGAGCTGAGTTCGAGTGTGATGATGTTGAGGCTCGTGGTTTTACGCTCGTTTAGCGCTAGTGGTACGGAGATGTGTCTGATACTTCGAGTTTACTACTCATGACGCAACATGAAGAGCATTGTAGCAGCATGTGCGTGCAGATGCCACATTTGTCGGCAGACGATGGCTAGGAGGCAGAGACTTGCCGAGAAGTACCAGCCATTGGAGATTTCTGATTAGTAGTTGGAGTTTGTTGCTGTGGTTTTGTGTGCCAGTATGCACTTCAGTTTGTGGTACTTGTTGTCAGCCATTGTGGATCATTTGATCAACCTAGTTCTTTTCCTTGGGGAAAGATTTCAGTGGCAGGCTGGCATAGCTGTGTTTGATGGAGATTGTCCATCTATGTGGTGTACCTATGTCCCAGTTTGCTGGTCGAGGTAATTAGCTACGGCTGTGTGTTGGCAAGCTTTGCAACGAGCACTGAGGACCAAATTACAAGTTAGTATCGGTTCTTATCCTCAGAGTGGCAAGCGATCTTTGAGGACTATTCAGACCTTGGAGGGCATATTGTGGACCTCGGTATTGCAGTTCCGGAGGATTTGGGACCAGCAGTTTCACTTGTTCGAGATTGCGTACAGTACCAGTTTGTGGACCACTATGGTTTTAATGTTGCATGATGTCGTTTTGAGGAATGATGTTGTACTCCATTGTGCTGGAGAGAGTTTGGTTTGAGTTTGAGTTGACATTTGATTGGGATTTTGTGGAATGTGCTACCATAGACTGTCAGATTAGCGGAAACAAGTTGATAATTGCCCGAGTTCGATGTTTGAGCTATGTTGATATGAGTGTGTTGAATTGTGATTTGCCACGTTGTTTTGATCCAGATGTGGTCATAGGGGAGATTATGTTGTGCCGTATAGTTCGGCATCGCCTATAGCATTAGTTTTTGTGTGTGTTGTGTTCCGTGTGGCGGAACTGTGTTTCAGGTTTGCTACATGTTGTGTACCCTATCTGTTCTTTATACAGGAACACTTGGCAATTGTGTAGAGCCAGTTCAGATTCGTGATTTGAGGGTACAGGGATTTCAGCACGGAGGTATCTCCTATTGTGGAGTCTGTTGTCAAAGTTGTTCAGTTGACATTGTCGCTGGAGAGTTGAGCAGTATGCAGAGGCAGTGCTCCTATGTTTAGTTGACAGACTCGGAAATTTCGAGGTCGAATTTTTTTTTAAGGGGGGTGGATTTGTGACGACCTAGAACAAAATCAGCAGTGGAATCAGCTTAATCTACGAGCTCGCGTGTTATCGCAGGGTTCCGACAGTCGTTTGGATCGCCGGACTTGAACACGACTAAATCATTGGCCGAGAATTGGAGCTGGGTCTCTTCTCGAGAGTCGTTGTACGTGTGATTTCGAGTTTGTGGGCGGTTCCGGATTGTTATTTGGACGACCGAGGAATAAGTTATGACTATTTGAAGTTTTGACGGAATCAGGTTAAATTAGTGGATTTCTTAACGACTAAATTACTGGACGAGAATTTGGTTTCGGCTTCTTCACGAAAGTTGTTGAGAATTTAATTTCGAGCTCGTGGGAACTTTCGGAGCATTATTCCGAGTTACGAGGATTAAGTTGTGAATATTTCCGATTGTTGATTATTTAGTCGGTTTAAATATGTGTTGGTTTGAACCGTTGAATTTTTATCGGTTTTGTCGATGTGTTTGACTTCGGGTGATAATTGAAGAATACGTCGAGTCGAGTTTGTTGCCGCGAGAATTATCGAAATCAGAATTACGACGCAAAAGTTACGAGTATTTAAAGTTTGTCGCAAATTAATTGTGGAAGTTTCCATATTTGGCAAGTATATAAATAGAGGGTTTCCATATCAGGTAAGTCAACATTTGATCATTATTGCATTGACTGGGTTGACTCGGTTTGACCGAGGTGGAGGAGAGAGATGGCGACGGCAGTCACGGCCACCGGCGGCATGGTTCCAACTGGCCACCCCTGGGTGTGGGGTTGGTCCCAAACGGTGCGCCTCGGCACCCCGAGTCTCTTTCCGGCCACCCCTCACGGCGAGGGTGGCGGTGGAGAGGAGAATTTTCCGGCCAAAGTTGATGAATTTTGAGTGAATTCGGGTTCCACTTTTCCGGCCGATTCGAGCCAAACCAAGGACTGGGTTTTGAAGCTCTCGTTACCTAGAAGCTACTATGTAAGTTTGGTGATCTAATTTTGCTTGTGTATGGAGAATTTTGGAATTGAAATCTTGATTGGAATTCGGTTTTGCTTGAAATTGACATGGTTAGAGTGAGAATTGGCCTTTGATGCAGTTGAGAAAGTTTCTTAGTGGATGATTTTGAGTGGAATAGAGGTTGCTCCGCCGAGGAATGTTCAAGTTGGTGGTGGCGCCGCCGGCGGCGGCGATCAACGGTCAACTTTGACTTTTTGGGGTTTTCGACAAGTTGCATGTCAGTTCACTCGAAATCGCGCCCCGATCGCAGTGGGGAGGTTCGTTTTTAGAGTTGAGCGTCCGAACTTACAGTGAGGTATTGATGTGTAAATATCGGATTTTCAACGATTCGTCGACATTGAATTACGTGTTTCCGAGAACGGTGGTTTCTCGTGATTTGATTTGAATTGTCGAGTTATGATTTTGAAAATGGATTTTGTGATTATTCAGGGGTTCGTGATCGTTCGTTTGGCGAGGGACTTTCCGCCGGATCACGGGTTAACGCGAACTGCGTTACGCTAGTCTGTGAGTGGACAATTTCTTTTCACGAATTGATTGCGAGTCTTTTATATACGTTTTACGAACTTGAGCATGCAGTATGATCATGGTTTTACGAGCATGAGATTTCATACGAGATTATGTTTATTATGAGCATGTGTTATATGATTATGCTTATATTAGTATATATTACGTATATGCACTTATATGTTGTTTCATGCATTTGCATCGAACTGTTTATGATTTGATTTACACAGAGTACCGTCTTAGTTACGTTGTTGTATCGATACACTTGCCTCTCGGCTGATCCCCGATGGTAGGCCTACCAGGAGGGGCGTCGTTACCCCTACCTGACCGGCGATGGGCGTTTCAGTGCTGTGGAGGAGCTCTCGACGGTGACCGACGGCGTCCATGGTGGCGCGACGTTTCCGCCCACCCCGAACTTCGGCGATGGTCACTCCCGGTGCGCCTCGGCCTCCCGAGTCCGTCTCCGACCTCCTTCCACGGCGTGGCTCGCCGGAGGAGCTCAATTTTCCGACTTGAAATTGGTGGAAACTTGGTGATTCGGGTTTGGTGATTCGAACCGAATTGAGCTACAACTTTGAGTGGGATTTGAAGCTCTCATCACTAGCAAGCTACCATGTAAGTTTGGAGTTCTAATTCATCTTGTGTATGGAGAATTTTGGGATTGAAATTTGTGGAACAATTCGGTTTTTCGTGAAATTGGATGAGTTAGAGTTTGAATTGGACTTTGTTGCAGTTATGGAAGTTGCTCAGTGGGTGATTTTGAGTGGAATAGGGGTTGCTCCGCCGGAAGATTTTCATTTTGGCAGCGGCGCCGCCGTGGACGGTGGTCAACGGCGGCGGTCAACGGTCAACAGTTTGACTTTTTGGATTTTCGATAAGTTGCATGTCATTTGACTCGAAATCGCGCCCCGATCACAGTGGGGAGGTTCGTTTTTCGAATTGAGCGTCCGAAAGTAAAGCAAGGTATTGAGGTGTTATATATGGATTTTCGACGATTTGTCGACATTGAATTATGTGTTTCCGAGAACGGTGGGTTCTCGTGATCTGTCTTGTATTGTCGAGTTATGACTTTGAGAAATGGTTATTGTGATTATTCAGGGGTTCGTGATCGTTATTTTGGCGAGGGACTTTCCGCCGGATCACGGGTTAACGCGATACGCGTTACGCTAGTCTGTGAGTGGACAATTTCTTTTCACGGAAATGTTTGCGAGTCTTTTATTTGATTTATGAACTTGAGCATGCGTATGAGATTTCGGATTTGCATGAGCATGTGATTTACGATTATACGATTATACTTATATAGATATACGTATACGAGTATACATATACTTATATGCTGTTTCATGCATATGCATCGAAATGTTTATGATTTGGTTTACACAGAGTACAGTCGTGGTTACGTTGTTGTATCGATACACCTTGCCTCGTCGGCTGATCCCCGACGGAGGGCTGCCTGGAGGGGCGTTTCCCCAACCAGACCGGTGAGGGGCGTATCCCCGGAACCGAGGCCATTTCTGGCTTGGAATCACGTGGTAGTCAGGGACTCCGTGGTTCAAACTGTACTAGCACGGAGGAGTCCATGAGTGACCCCGTGGGATTTTTACTTGCATGCTCAGTACACTGGAGGAGTATGAGTTTTACCTCGTGTACTTGTTATTTTATATTCCTGGACTCGCATATGTTATTTTATACATATATATCAATTGGTGAAAGACATTTATTTTCGTCCACTCACTCTAACGTGTTTTATGTCTTTCCCCTGGGCTTTTCGGTTTCCGTGCCCAGTTTGCAGTTCAGGCTCTAGTGTCGCACGTCGTGGTCGGAGGCATAGTGCTCGAGCTACTTTGTTTCATCCAGTAGGTTTATTGTTCTACCTACTGTGGTATGCGTATATAATTATGTATTAGAAGTCGCTCTGAGCTTCCTATTGTATATGTTATACGATTTTACTCCGGATTTTCAGTAAAGTACATATATATTTACTATTTTACGTTATTGTTGATATATTGAGAAATCCGGATGGGATTGGTGCCCACGGTTTGCTTTTTGTGGCATAGGATGAAGTGTATTTTCCGCGTGCAGGTAATGGTAATTCCACGTTAGTAACGAAACTCTGCCAAAATTTCTACGGTTTTTGTTGGTTCGTGTTTTCGAAGGGGTTCGATTCCGATTTAGGGAGCTAAATCGGGGTTGGGTCCTTTCAGTCACTTACTTGCTTCCTACCTAACTAGTAAGAAATGATTGAAAGGTCAAAAGTGAAGACAGGGTGGTTCGTCTAACACACTATAATGCTTAAGTAAGTAGATGTGTTGGTTGAGAACCGTTAAAGAATGAGAACTGAATGTAGTAGTGTACGGAATAGAATGTAACTTAAGCTCAATAATATGTATTTGTTTTATACTTGATGGTGCGTGTTTCCTTTTACTTATATTCGATGTGGGACTCAGTCCCCTTTTATTCTGAATATCCTGACATGCTTCTGTCTTGATGTTAAGTGTGTACAAAGCGATGGTTCACAGTGCTATACTAACAGTATCCCTTATACAAATCATACTCTCTACTTCCTTATTTTATCATTTAATTTCTAAACCCATACGTAGTTAGGCATTGGAGTGTTGAAGACGGGACATCCCATCTTCACTTCTAACACCTTGTTTCTCTCTTAGCTGCCAGATCAGAGCAAGCATATAACTTCCTCGATCCAAAACCATCCACATCAATTCTTCGATTTCATCAATATCCTATCTAGATTTAGATTGAAACATCGTGGATGAGAAGTTGGAATGGAATCCATCCTAAAGAAAATAAAAGAATAAAGACGTTGCAAAAGGATGAGAAAAACAAGTTAACACAAAACCATAGACTAGAATACAGTAAGCCATTATTGCAAAAACTGAGAACAACGTATTTGAAACTTTGGTGTACAAAGAACAGAGAAATTCTCTGGTTATGGCAAAGTGATTAGTGCAATATGCACAACCTGATGCTAATATTGTGAACAAATTTATCCATAATAGGAATGTAGAATCTTTGATTGGTGAAGACTGATATATGAGTATTTTATATCGTTGTAGGATATCGTGTTTCCTATTAGAAATATTTAGTTTCTTTGTATAGCACTTCCATGACTTGTATATGTATTCATCTTCAATATCAATGAAATCATCTTTTTTCCAATTTTCACTTTTACATGGTATCAGAGCATGACTAAAATCCTGACTCATCACTACACTTTAATCTCTTGTATAGTATCTCTAATTCAACCTTTGTTCGATGTACTCTATATTCTCGTACAACTTTTCATCAATCCATCTTTCCTCATGGCTTGTAAAGCAGATCAAGATCGGCAACATCTTACGTAGAGACTCAAACATCTTGTCATTGACTCCAGCATTACAAAAGCTCAATTTCAATGGCTTTTGATTCAAGTACTAAATAAAGTGAAGTTGACAATTCTCAAGCACAAGGAGTTATCACCAAATCGGCCTTGTCAAGAATTTCTTTTCGCTGTTGGAGCATTGATAGTGGTGCAACAGATCATATCATCTCACATAGCATAAAAAATCGATCATTACCTCATGTACAACTACCAAGTGGTGAAGGAGCACAAATTACTTCTACTAGATCAATCCCATTGAATTTATCTTACCACTTACACGATGTGTTATGTGTGCCAAATTTTAAAGTTGATTTGATGCCTCTAAGTCGTCTCACAAGAGGATTGGGTTATTCAATGACTTTCTCTCATGATTGGTGTGTTTTGCAAGATCTGATTTTGGGGAAGACGATTGGTTTGGGTTAGCATCACGGACGGTCTCTACTATTTGATGGCATTAGAGATGGAGAAAACCATGTCTAACTCGCTTCATCAATCATCCAACCAACTAGCTTGTCATATCATCATGTCACCTAGATTACATTGCCAAGCATTTTTTAAATATTTATATTCAGTCCAATCATGCTTGCGATGTGTGTCCGTTAGCAGAGCAAAGTCGTTTCTCCTTTAATACTAGCCCTATATCATCTGCCAAACCTTTTGATCTCATTCACTATGATATCTAGGGTCCTTTGAAAAATTCTTCTCTTTACTGATGCTCATTATTATCTTACTATTATGGATGATTATTCGCTTTTCACTTGGGTTTTCTTAATGAGAAATAAGCATGAGACTCAATATCTTGTAAAAGAATTTTTTGCTTATGCGTCTACTCAATTCTCACCCCAAATTAAAGGCTTTCATAGTGACAATGGTATAGAATTGAAAGGACCCAACTCTAGTTTAGCTAGTAAACTAAGTCTAGGAAATTCTACAAATTTTTTGACATAATCTCCCTTGAAACCGAGATAACAAAAAACCTGCATAAAGAAAACACTTCAGAACCGAATCCTACAAACAAACCGTGGACCACCGTTATCCATCCAGATTTCTCAACAAATATCATAAACAAAACCAGAAACTCAACTCAGGAATTTAGAAACATATTTAAAAGGTACTGGTTCTAAATACAAAGGAAAGTAAACTCAACGACTACTTGAGTAATTGACTAATCACATGTGTCTCACTAAAAGCAACATACTACAACTGGTATCCAGAGTGACTCCTACGTACATATGATATATATGATACAAACTAACAGTGAGCTGAAACATATTGCTGAAGAAATGACTGGTGGACTCGAAGTCTTTGATGAAACCTTCTCAGGATATATACTGCAACCTAGGCGATGAAAACCGAAGAGGCCAGGGAAAGACATTAAAATATAAAATGTTAGTGTGAGTGAAAAAAAACATAATATGCATAAATTGATAAAACTTAATTATCATGCCTTTCTGCTTATTTTCGTGAAATAATGTGAGTTCAAATTAGTATATCTGAAATACAAATGGAGGTGATTGCCTAGGCTACCTAACCTGAGTCGACTATTTGTACGAAAATATAGGTGATGGGTCAGATGAGGTGTTTGTCCTAACCTTCTCTGACCGGTCAGACGAGGTGTTTGCCCTAACCCCCCCTGACCGGACTATCCGGTAATTAGCCGAACTGTCAGTGTATCGATGCAACTAACTAATGCCGTGACAAAATAAACCTCCAAATTTAAATGCCCCTGTAACATATCGTAAAACACTGTAATACTAAAATTCTGAAAAATGAACTCGCCATCGATTGTGAAATAAAATGGTCCACTCACAAGTGTGCTACTACTGGGTTCTAGCGGAATTCTCCTCACTGGGATGGCGATCATGATGTCCTATCCATAAGGATCACATAATATCAAAACAAGTAAAACTATGGAAATTTCTTTAAAAACAACCCCGAAACACCGTTGTGAAATCCTATAACCTGCCTCGACGGAGCTCTGCTGACCACGAGCCACCACAGGTGGGAGCGCGTGGGTCTCACCTGCGTCCAGCTAAGATACTTTGATGAGGACGTTCGACCTCTCATTGGAAAGCTCTCAATGAGGCCAACAACATATGTAACCGAGCCGGAGTTTAATTAGATAGCTTTTGGCTAGAAATACCTACAATAGACTTGAAAACCTAATTCTGGTGGCCTCCACCAACGGCGGCAATTAACCCCTAAAAAAATTCCTCTCCTCGAGCCCAACCTAATCCTTAAACGTATGCAGCCCCAAATCAAAGCCAATTCGCCGAAATCAGCGACGAAGTCCACGGTCCGGAATCGATCGGAAATTCCCAATTAGTGGAAAATACCAAAAGCCATGACGGAGTTCGTGACCACCCACAATAAAATTAGGGGAGAGAGAGCTCCTAAAACCCCCAACTTCCAACCATTGAAACCCGCCAGAGCACTGCCACCACCGTCGACAACTGCACGGATAAAACCCAAAAATATCCACAGCACAACATCAAGAAAGCTTCAAGCTTCAAATTCCTACCTTAATCGATTCGGAGGTGGCAAGAATAGGAAAATCTCCTCGGGTCAGGCCGGATGGCGGCGGTCAATTTCTTGTCTACATGGGTCGAGCCTGATCAGCTTTTTCTAATTTGGCTTTTCTAAAAAAAGTTATTTATACCCATAAGCTCCTCAATAGATCAACGACCAATAATTGATCTGATTAAGATCAGATGATCGAGATTAAACCAACTAAAAATAATTTCATTTTTAATAATTTCCCACGTCGACTTCTGATAATCATAAAAATTAGCTTGCTTATCTGAAATATTCCTCAAAAATTCCTATAATCTCCAAATAAAATACTCTATTACTCTCGTGATGAATGTCAAATCAAATTCTTGTCTGGTGAAAAATTTGTTACTAACCTCAGTAGTATGACTAATCCGCCATAAAATGTAATACGATTCAATAAGTGCGTAATTTTGGTTCGGGTCTTAACAAGAATTCCTTTCTTTTCAAAATTTCTTCATAGAAAATGGAGTTGTTTTCCAACACTCTTGTCTTTATATGCCTCAACAAAATGGGGTAGTAGAATGCAAGCATCGTCATATTCTCCAGGTTGCATGTGCCTTCCACTTTCAAGCTAACCTCCCTCTTAACTTCCTACTCCACTTCTCTCTTTTCAAACATCTTTTGAACATCTTTATTTCAAACTTCATTCTTTTCATCATCTTCGTGTTTTTGGATGTGTAGCTTATGCTACTAATGTATAAATCCAATATAAATTTGCTCCTCGAGCTATTAAATGCGTCTTTATAGGTTATCCTGTTGGTCAAAAGGCGTATAAATAGTACGATTCTTCAACACACAAGGTTTTCACTAGTCGTGATGTTGTATTTCATGAAACACTTTTCTCATATGCTACAGTACCTATCTAGTCTAATTTTTACCAGTCCAACACATCTCTTCCTTTGGCCCAAATTACAGGCTTAATCGCACGCTTCTCAGCGGCGATTTCTCCTCTCTGCCGCACACCGCGTCTCAGTCCCTTCCACTACGCACCACACATCAGTCAACCCCAATTGGTCTTCCTTCCCTAAATATAACATCAGACCTTCTAATCGGGATTGAATCGTCTTCTCCAGATCGCGACACAGTCGCTGCTCCCATTGAGTCATCGTCTCCTCCTATCGAATCTCCCAATCAATCAATCGAGCCTCCCAATCAACCCCATGAATCTCCCCAGCATCTTCGTCATTCTAGCCGCATTGTCATTCTATCCATCAAAATGAAGGATTATGTTTGCTCTCACATCACGGTGTCTTCTCCCGGCCAATCATCCTCCTTGATTCTTGGTCCTCGTAATGGTACTTGTTATCTCTCTCCAATTATATGTTTTATCATCAGTATAAACCTGGATATTGCAAGTTTGTTGCTCAGGTTAGTCAAGATGTCGCACCACAGTCATATGCACAAGCTGTTATTCATCCTGAGTGGCAAGAAGCTATGACATCTGAGCTACATGTACTTTGAGAAAATCAGGCATGGACTCTCACACCTTTGCCTCGTAGAAAGAAGCTGATTGGCTGCCGCTAGGTCTAAAAGATAAAAGTGTCATTCTGATGGTAGTGTTAAACGTTATAAAGCTCGATTGGTGGCGAAGGGATATACATAGATGGAGGGGGTTGATTATCAAGATACTTTTTCTCCCACAGCTAAGATTATCATTATTTGATTGCTTTGGCAACTGCTAGACGATGGCCTATGCATCAGTTTGGCGTCAATAATGCATTCTTACATGGAGATATCACTGACGAAATTTATATGTCACTTCCTCCTATGCATCAGTTTGGCGTCGATAATGCATCAGGGGGAGAATGTGGTTTGTTGCCTTCACAAGTCGTTCTAGTGTTTGAAACAAGCTTCTTGCCAATGGTTTGCTAAGTTTTCAAGTGCGATTCGATTAGCTGGATATGTTCAATCCAAAGAAGATTATTCTTTGTTCACAAGGAGACAAGGCAAGTCCTTTACTGCTTTATTGATATATGTTGATGATATCCTGATAACTGGGAATTATGCTAATAATATTAGTTCTATTAAAAAGTTTTTGCATAGTCACTTTCGTATTAAGGATCTAGGAGGTTTGAAATATTTTCTTAGTATTGAAGTCATTGCCTTTAAGCATGAGATTTTCCTTTCTCAACGCAAATATGCTTTAGAAATTATCAAGGATGCAGGGTTGTTGGGTGTTTCTCCTATTGACACTCCTATGGAAAAATGATTAAAATTGTCAAAGAATAGTGATTTGTTGAAATATTCTTCTCCTTACCGGAGGCTAGTTGGGAGGATAATTTACTTTACTATTTCGAGGCTGGATATAACTTTTTCAATTCATATATTGAGCAGATTCATGCATGAGCCTAGAAAACCTCATTTAGAGGCCGGACTTCGTGTTATGTGTTATTTCAAAAATGCGCCAGGCCAAGGTTTATTTTTCTCTTTAGAAAGTGATTTGAGATTGCGTGCATACTGTGATTCAGATTGTGTTTCTTTGTCCTTCTCTAATTTCATGGAGGTCAAAATGACAGAAAACAGTTTCACTTTCTCCAGGTGGAGTGGAGTATCGAGCAATGGCAAGAACTTATTGTGAGTTAACGTGGCTTCGATCCCTTCTCAAAGACTTAGGAGTGATGCATCCAGAATTAGACATGTTATATTGTGACAACAAAGCAGCCCTGCACATTACAGCAAACCCTGTCTTTCATGAGTGCACTCAATATATTGAGATGGATTGTCATTACATCCGGAATAAAATTGTAAATTCTACACATCAATTAGTTGATATTTTTACCAAGGCTTTGGGAAAATATATTTTCTTACCAATAATTCGCAAGTTGGGAGTTAAAATGTATTCATCTTCAAAATCATTGAAGATATTTTGTTTCTTTGTATAGTAATTTCACAACTTGTATATGTATTCATCTTCAAAATCATTGAAATCATCTTTTTGCCAATATTCTATTTTACAAATAGCACCAAACAAAGTGCTTGAAGCACTAACAAGACCCATGAAAAACGTCAAAAAGTGATTCAAAGATCAAAATAAGACACATATGTTTCCTGCCTACCAAGATTCAGAGGACGCCGTTGATCTTCATCATCTTCCATGGAAAACAATGCCAGAGAGAGAGAGATAGAGTGTGTGTTATCTATAGTGCCTCCTCTTATACAATCATACAAATTAATCTTTGATCAAAACGTACAAACGCGTTTCAAAAGTTCTTGGCTTTTGATGGAAAAATTAATGAATCACTTGATGATGTCTCTGGACCATTAAGTTTGTGAAAGGACCCAACCCCGATTTAGCTCCCTAAACCGGAATCGAACCCCTTCAAAAACAAGAACCAACAAGAACCGTAGAAATTTTGGCAGAGTTTCGTTACTAACGTGGAATTACCATTACCTGCACGCGGAAAATACACTTCATCCTATGCCACAAAAAGCAAACCGTGGGCACCAATCCCATCCGGATTTCTCAATATATCAACAGTAAAGTAAAACAATAAATATATATATACTTTACTGAAATCCGGTATAAAATCGTATAACATATACCACAGAAAGCTCAGAGTGACATCTAATACATAATCACATACGCATACCACAGTAGGTAGAACAATAAACCTACTGGATGAAACAATATTGCTCGAGCATTATGCCTCCGACCACGACGTGCGACACCAGAGCCTGAACTGCAAACTGGGCACGGAAACCGAAAAGCCTAGGGGAAAGACATGAAACACGTTAGAGTGAGTGGACGAAAATAAATGTCTTTCACCAAGTAATATATATACATATAAATTCATATGCGAGTCAAATGCATGAAAATCAAATGATACGTGAGGAGACACTGGCTACCACTCACGTACAGAGCATGCAACGTAAACATATCGCTGAATCTCTCATGGACTACCACGCGATAGCACAGTCTGAATCACGGGATCCTAGACCCACACATGATTCCTAGCCAGAAAGGCCTCGGGTCAGGATATCTGTCCCCCCCCCGGAGCGTACTCGGGGATCAGCCGAGAAGCCAATGTGTATCGATACCACAACATATACTGAGACTGTATTCTGTGTAAACCAAATCATAAATCCTTTTCATGCACATGCATAAAACATAATATGTGTGTATGTATATATTCGTATACGTATATTCGTATAAGCATAATCGTAAAACACATGCGCGTAAAATCATAATCAATCCACATGCTCAAGTTCATAAATCATTTATAAAAGACTCGCAATCAATTCGTGAAAAGAAATGTCCACTCACAGACTTGCGTAACGCGATACGCGTTAACCCGTGATCCGGTGGAAAGTCCCTCGCCAAACGAACGATCACGAACCCCTGAATATTCACAAAATCCAATTCTCATAACCATAATTCGACAATTCAAAACAAATCACGAGAAACCACCGTTCTCGGAAACACGTAATTCGAATACGACGAATCGTCGAAAATCCATATAACACACCTCAATACCTCGCTACAATTTCGGACGCTCAATTCGAAAAACTAACCTCCCCACTGCGATCGGAGCGCGATTTCGAGTTAAATGACATGCAACTTGTCGAAAGTCCAAGAAGTCAAACTTTGACCGTTGACCGCCGTCCACGGCGGCGCCGCCGCCGACCGGAGAACTTCACAACGGAGCAACCCCTATTCCACTCAAAATCATCAACTGAGCAACTTTCATAACTGCACCGAAGTCCAATTCAAACTCTAACTCATCTAATTTCAAGCAAAACCGAATTAGAACACAAAATTCAAACCCAAAATTCTCCATACACAAGATGAATTGGATCACCATACCTATATGGTTAGAATCATTGAGAGGAGAGCTACAAAACCCAGTCCATGATTGAGTTCAACTCGGCCAAAATCGGGATTCACCATTAAACCCAAAAAGCCTCCATTTCGGCCGGAATTTTTCTTCCCCTCCGGCGAGCCACGCCGAGGAGAGAGGTCGGAGATGAGTCAAGCAAGCCAAGATGCTTCGATTGGGACCAACGCCGTGGTCCATGGTGGCCGAACGGAGCACCACCGCCGGCGAGCCCGTGGCTCCGTCGAACACACTCTCCTCCTCCATGTTTGACCGGTCAACTGATTTACTCACAGCTTTGACTTTCCCTTTTAGGCAACTTCAATATTTATACTTCATTAAATACTTTCTCAAAACGGAAACTCCCATATTTATCCATTTCGACGAACATCAAACCCACGTAACTTTCTCGTCGTGATTCCGATCCCGATAATTCTTGCGGCCACAAACTCGTCTCGACATGTTCTTTAATAATCACCCAAAGTCAAACACATCGGCCAAACGGATAAAAAGTCAACTGTTCACACCACACATATTAAATCGACAAAATAACTAACAATCGGAAATATTCGCAACAAAATCTTCGTAACTCAAAATCATGCTCCGGAAGTTCCCACGAACTCGAAATTAAATTCTAAACAACTCCCGTGAAGAAGCCGAAACCAAATTCTTGTCCGGTAATTTAGTCGCGAACAAACCTGCCATTTAAATCCGTTTCCGTCGAAACTTCAAATACTCATAATTAATTCCTCGGTCGTCCAAATGACGATCCGGAACCACTCACGAACTCGAAATCACATGTACTACGACTCTCGAGAAGAGACCCAGCTCCAATTCTCAGCCAATAATTAAGTTGTTAACGAGCCTGGCGATTCGATCAACTGTCGCAACTCTGCGACTACGCGCAAGCTCATCGATTAAGCTAATCATACTGCTGATTCTGGTCCGAGTCGTCACAGTTTGTACGAGGCCACACAGAACACATGCAGAGGAACTGCTTGATGATGCATTAACCTGCACCACTGCTCATCTTGAATCTACAACTCGTTGTACTTTGAATACTGCAGTTCTGAAATCAGTGACACATGCCTTGTATCAACCTCTCTGGAAGAAGTCAAACAGAACATGAGAGTTGGGAAATTTTCTGATATATTGATCACTACTAAATTGGGTATACATACAAGACTACTTACAGTCCTACAAGGAAACTACTTACATCTAATCAATTATAAAATTCTACTTAATTACAGAATATGCACCTCCTAATATTACTAGGAGTATGACTTACTCCAACATTCCTCAAGTTAGAGCATACAAGTTTCGAATGCCCAACTTGTCAAGTGAGTCACTGAAGGTCTTGGACGAAACAACTTTGGTAAGGATGTCAGTTAACTGCTCCTCTGAATTTAAAAATGGGAATAAGATGATAGGAGCATCTAGCTTTTCCTTGATGAAGTGTCTATCAATCTCCACATGCTTCGTCTAATCATGCTAAACAGAGTTATTTGCAATGTCAACTGCAACAGTGTTATCACAATAAAGAGGTATTGGTCGCTTCTGCTTGAAAATCAAATCTCCTAGAAATTACTTCAACCATAACAACTCACAAACCCCTTGAGCCATACCTTTGTACGCAGCCTCTGTACTAGAATAAGCTACCACATTCTACTTCTTGCTCCTCCATGTAACTAGATTTCCCCTACAAACGTAAAGTAGCCAGAAGTAGAACGTTTGTCAGTAATGTTACCTACTTAGTCTGCATCAGTGTACCTACTAGTCCCTAATGCTCCATTCTTACGAAATACAAGACCTTTACCAGGAGTAGATTTCAAGTACCTTTAGATTTTTAACACAGCATTCATGTGATCCTCACTAGGATTGTGCATATGCTGGCTCATCACACTAACATTATAACCAATATTAGGTCTAGTGTGTGACAAGTAAATTAACCTCCCAACTAACCTCTAACACTGAGATTTGTCTGTAGAAACTTGATTAGGATACTCTGTAATCCGATGACTATGTTCCATAGGTGTATAACTGGTTTGCAGTCAAGCATACCAGTCTCTTTTGACAAATCTAGAACATATATATTTCATTTGACTCAACACAATACAGTCATTGTTCTGTGTTAATTCAATTCCCAAGAAATATTTCAAGTTCCCAAGATCCGTCATCTCAAATTCATAAGATAACTAAACTTGCAATCTCTTGATCTCATTAGTGTCATCATGTGTCACAACTATGTCATCAACATAAATGATGAAAGCAGTTAGCTTACCCTATTAGTGCTTTAGGAACAAAGTGTGATCTGAATTGCTTTGTCTGTACATAATCTTCTTTATCAAAGCTGTAAACCTTCCAAACCAAGTTGTTGGAGACTGTTTCAATTCATACAAAGATTTCATTAATCTGCACACCACTTTCTCGGATGTAGAAGTACCATATCCTGAAGGAAGATCCGTGTAAATTTCTTCATTCAAATCTCTATGAAGAAAGGCATTCTTCACATCATACTGTTGCAAGGGCCAATCCAGATTACCTGCCAAAGACATGAGGACTCGAATGGTATTGATATTCGCCACTGGTACAAATGTCTCATCATAATCTTCTTTATATTTCTGAGTATATCTTTTTACAACCAACCTTGCCTTGTACTTGTAAACTGAGCTATTTGCATAATACTTCACAATATAAACTCATTTACACCCAACAGTCTTCTTTTCTAGTGGTAAAGGTACCAAGTCTCAAGTATCATTCTTGTTGAAAGCATCCATCTTAACCTCCATTGCCTTGGCCCATTTCTCCTCCTTGATTACGTCCTGCAATTTACTAGAAAGAGACACAACAGATAATTGATTTACAAAGGCTATATGGGTTGACATATAGTTCGCTACAAGATACTTGGATTTTGCTGACAAGAGAGGCTCATATTTTTTTGAAGGTTGACCAAGGGTTGACTTAGCGGGCACGACTCTACTAGACTCAAGTTCAGGTACACTAAAATTTGATAAAGGAACACTACTACATACCTTAAGTGATGACATGCTAGGAGAGATTGATGATGGAGAGGGACAGACTGAAATTGCGTGTATATCTTTGATAACTAGTGGTTGATTACTTACTAAATCTCTTCCTTTCAACGTGTTGGACAATTGTTCGACATGTCGAACACTTTCAGAAACTAGAACATCTCCAGTAACCTAGGTATTTTCTATGGGTTGAGACAAGCTTCGGGATCTTTTAGAGTGCCTTGTTCGACGAGTCAAACCTCTTGTTTGACGGGTTAAATTTTAAGTTAACAGAGGCTGCCTGGGAGCTGCCTTCGACGGGTCAAAACCCTTCCTCGACGGGTCAAAACTCGCCTCCTCTATGATTATTGGTACTATTTTTGATGGGTCAAGGACCCTTATATATGAGTCGAAAAGGTGCTCCGGTTGGGGCAATTTCAACTGTAATAATGACTTCAAACTAGTCGTCATAAAACACATTCTTCTCCTCCTCACATTGAGACGGCGCAAAGGGAAAATAGCACAAGTCTTCACTAAAGGTGACATCCATGGTGACATAAAAACATTGAGAATGAGGATGGTAATACTTGTAACCTTTATGATGGGTACCATAACCAACAAACACACACTTGAGAGATTGGGTATCCAACTTAGATATCTGAGTCTTATGAAGATGAACATAGACTACACAACCAAAGATACAAGCAAGAAGTTTATTGAGAGATGGGATGGCAACATGTTTAGATAATACCTCGAAGGGAATCTGATTTTGAATAGCTGTATATCATAGGCGATTGATGAGATGAGATGCACACAATACAAATTTACCCCAAAGATATTTGTGCATGTTGGCACTGTGTAAAAGAGTCATTCTCATGTCTAGGAGATGGCGATTCTTTCCCTCAGAAACTCCATTATGCTCCAGTGTCTGAGGACAAGTAGTCTGGTGAACAATTCCATGTTGTTAAAAATAGTTTTGAAAAGAGTGATTGACAAACTCTCCTCTATTATCAGATCAAAATATTTTCACACAAGCATCATACTGAGTTCGGATGAGACTATGAAAAACAGTGAAGGCAGAAAACACAGCATCCTTATTTTTTAACAACACAACCTATGTTAATTTTGTAAAGTCATCGATAAAAAAAACAAAGTATTTCATTTTTGTCAATGTTGAATTTTTTGAAGACCCCCACATATCAGAATGAATTAACTCAAACAGTGTTGAACTAGAAGAAAAACTACGAGAATAACTGGACTTATGACTCTTAGCAAAAACATAAGTTTCACAATGGAGACTCGACTCCCTTATTCCCAAAAATAAGGATGGCATAGACTTCTTCATGACCCTCAAAGAAGGATGACCTAACCGACGATGCCATAGCCAAATTTCTTTCACTTTATCAGAACTCTAAGTCAAGGCAACATTTGGTGACGGTACGCGTGCCTCCCCATTGTACATGCAATCCAAGTGGAACAGTTTCCCCCTCAAATGACTCTTGCATATTATCGCCTGAGATGACAGATTCTGAAAAATCATATACATAGGAAAAAAAAGGTTACAAAGCATTTATTTTATGAGTTTGACTCATAAACAGATAATAGGTGATGAGATAGAGAAGGAACATGAAGGACATTATATAACAAAATAGTAGGAGTAAATTGGGTTGACCCTAAACATAAGACCATAAAAGACACACCATTTGCATTACACACTTCAGGTATGGAAGATGAAGACAAACTCAAAAACATGGAATTATCAAAGGTCATATGATCAAACGCACCAAAATCAATTATCTATGTATCATCACCAGTAAAGCCAAATTTTTTTAATGCAATACCAATTTTACCTCTTTTCTCCTGAGAACAAATACTTGTAGTAAAATATTGTCCTTCTATTTCATAGAAATCAGGTTCTTGAACCAATTGAACTGCAGCTTTGTTACCGTGACTTTTGTCATAGGTGCCTCCTTGACTAATTTTCTGAGGACACGTGTTCTTGTAGTGTCCAAACTCCTTGCAATAGAAGCACTCCTTCTTACCTAGATCTAGTCCACGAGCAGGCTGGATTCAAAGTTGACTGTCTTAGTTCTTGGGTTTCCAACCTTGTTGAGACATAGATTAGACTGTGAGGCTTGACACTTCAGTGTGGAGCTCCTTTGCACAAGGATGAATGAACTCATCCTTGCGAACATAAGCATAGGTTTATTTTAGAGTTAGTGGCGTGGCTTGTCGCAGTAGCTCCCCCTTAGCACCAGCAAATTTTGAATCCAATCCCTTCAAGAAGATATGAACTCTCATCTCGTCTTGGGACTTGTTGTGTGTAGCAATATTCAGGTCACACACTATAGGGTTGGGATCCCTCTCATCCATTTCTTGCCAGATGGCCTTCAAGTTTGCATAGTATTCTATAAGAGGTTGACCATTTTGAGTCGTTGGGAATGTTTGACATGCCAACTCATGTATTCTTTCAAAATCACTCCCATTATAATATATGGTTGCAACAGCTTCCCAGATTGCCTTTGGAGAAGTATAGCTAGGAAATAAAAGCATGATCATATTGGAATTTGGAGTATCCCACCCAGCTTATGCCTTGCCAGCCTCTTCAGGTCATAGTAGTGTGCTAGCGACATATTCCCACTTTCCAACATCTCCAAAATCCATCTTCATCAGTCTTCACCATACTGGATAATTTGTGCCATCCAGTTTCACTCCAAATCTTGTGCTCTCGTTCTGAAGAATTATCAGTTGGTCACGGGTTATTTCAGGTTGTTCTTCAATAATTACAAGATCCATTGCAAACAAGTTCAGACAGTTGATCAGATGATAGAAGCAACAGAGGAACATGACAGGTTTAACATGCTTCGATGGGTCGAGAACTTCTTTCATCGCATCAAACAGATCAGGTCCAGACAGATTTGCAGCGAAAAAAAAAACAGGGTCAAATCTCCAAGATTTCCAGGATCAACTTAGTCTCTGATGCAAACTCAAACAGAACACAAGTTGGGGAATTTTTTAATATATTGATCACTCCCGAATTGGGTGTAAATATAAGACTACTTACAGTCCGACAAGGAAACTACTTACACCTAATTAATTACAGAATCCTAGTTAATTACAAAATATACACCTTCTAATATTACAAAGAGTGTGACTCACTCTAACAAAAGTGTACCTAGACTCGAAGCTAGGCATCACTTGTCTAACTACTCGGATTTCGATTTGCATAATGAGATACTCTCAGGTCATCATCAATGGTGTATGCTATATTAAAGTTCTATTTCAAAAAATAAAACCATATTAGGGATTATTTATCCACAAAATATGTTCTATAACTTAATCATCTCCAATGGTATAGATGCAAATTTATAGAACTTAACTTATTTTAATAGATCAAGTTATGTTTTATTTACATTGTATTCATATATAATGGGATGGGTTGAAAAGTAGAAGCACATGGTGTGAGTACCACGAGTTTTGGGTGGGATGGGTTGCAAAATGGGTTGGAGAAATCTATTTTTCAACTTATATAACTCAACCTCTAAAAGATGGGTATGCAAATGCACCATTAGAGATGGTCTTTTGTCAATGGGTTGAAAAACTTAATATGCAATCCACATTGGAGATGACCTTAGATCTTGCAAAGTCGGACTTCATTCTACTGCAACAAATTCATTAGAAAGAACTAAGTGATATTGGAAGGTAATTCCTCACTCATGGCTAGGCTACCTTACCTCGATACTCAGTTTCGATGGATAACTTTGACACAGAAGTTTGGTTCCTCAAACACTATGAGACAAGACAGTTACCAAGAAATATGACAAACCCTATTGTACTCAGTCGATCATTAGGATGGCCAACCGAGTCTGAGTCAGTGTAGACTCTAAGATCTAATGAAGCAGGACGAAAACTAATTCCATAATCTAAGGTGCCCTTAATGTAACGCAGTATGCGCTTAATCGCTAGGAAATGAACATCTGTAAGAGATTGCTTGAATTGACATACCAAGTTAACACTATATGCAATGTTAAGGCCTGTAAAGGTCAGGTACTAAAGACATCCTACAATGATGTGATATGTTTAGACATTAATGAAAGGTGAACCATCATCTTTGAGCAGTTTAGAGTACGGAAAACAGGGTGTGACACTTGCATTACAATCCAGCATTCTAGCCTTGGCCAAAATATCCATGGCAAACTTGGTTTGAGATATAAATAAACCATCAGGTGGATAAGTGTTTTGTAGGCTAAGTAAATAGTGAAGCCTTCCCAAGTATGTCATCTCAAATTCCTTTTCTAATGCATTCTTGATGTGTTGAATACTAGTGTTGCATGAGCCAGTCATCATCAACATAGAGAAGCAAGTAGACATGGCCTTTAGCAGAGCTATGAACAAAGAGTGATGGATCAAAAATGAAGTGAACCTCTCATTCTAGGCAAGAATTAAGTGAACCTCTCATTCTAGGCTCTAGGGGCATGTTTGAGACCATATAAGGACTTTTGTAAGTAGCACACGTGATTAGGAAATGCTGGATCTTCAAAACCAAGAGGTTGTGACATGTACACTTCTTTTTTTAGAACACCATTAAGGAAGCAATTTTTTTACATCAAGTTGATGTAGCTTCCAACCAAACTAAGCTGTGAGTGCCAACACAAGCCGAACTGTTGCATTTCTAACCACAAGACTAAAAGTCTTCTCATAATCAATGCCCTCTTCTTGACTAAAAGCTCTAGTAACCAGACGTGCCTTGTGGCGAGAAATAGATCTGTCATAGTTATGTTTGATCTTGAAAATCCACTTATAACTAACTAGATTCTTATCAGGTTGTTTAGGAACTAGTTTCCATGTGCCTTGTTTGATAAGAGCATCAAACTCAGCTTGCATAGTAGCTTTCCAGACTTTATATTGCTGATCTTCCTTGTAAGAATAAGGTTCCACATCACTATGATCATCACCTATAGCTGCAAGGAAATATTTTGACTTGAATATACTACTCTTGCTTCTAGTACACATGGGATGTGTGCCCATGAGTGTAGGAGTAGTAGTGGTGGACTGTGGATAGATCAAAGATGTGTTGTCTATAGAAGGATGCTCCAAATGAATGGTAATATCTAATATGGGAATATAGACTACTCCTGGTCTTAAAACAAATTCATCAGTGGAGCTTGGACCAGCACAAAACCTTGAACCAACAATCACAATAGGCACAACAACAGTAGGATAAGAGTTTGAAAATGATGAAGATATTGTAATTTCAGGAGATGGTCTAGTTGATATAGGTGGCTCTGGATGGACATGTAAGGCTTGGTGTTGCAATGACAAGGTCTGAGGTGTTGGAGAGATAGGATGTCTAAGAAGGAAAGGTGTAGAGAGAATTAGTTAGGAAAAACTCTGAGTTGAAGGTGGAGAATGGGAATGTATAGAAATATGTTGATATGGAAAAGAAGACTCATCAAAGAGAACATGCTTGGAAATGATAAATTTTGATGTAGAGTAATTGAAGCAAGTGAAACCCTTATGCCTTGATGCATAACCTAAGGAGATGCATTTAACAGTTTTAGCTTAAAGATGATTAAAATCATATGGCCCCATAAAAGGAAATGAACAACCAAAGACTCTAAGACAATCTAGTGATGGAGGTTTGGAATGAAGAAGGTGATAAACAGAAATCATGGATAATGTGGGTGATGGCATTATGTTAATGAGAAAAGTAGAAATAGCACAAGCATGGAACAAAAACGTAGGAGGCAAAAAGGCTTGCACTACAAGAAAACAGAACTTAGACGACGGAGCGTTTCCGTCGTCTAAGTGAGTTTCTTCGTCGTCGAAGTTCTTAGACAACAGAATCTCCGTCGTCCAAGGTACGTGCTCCAAGTGCTGTCGTCCAAGCACTTGGACGACGGAGATTAAGGTCTCTGTCGTCCAAGTTTACTTGGACCGCGGACAATGTCCGTAGCCCATGTAACCACCTGGACGACGGAGAACTTAATCTCCGTCGTCCAGGTGAGTACATGGGCCACGGACATTGTTACGTTCTCCGTGGCCCATGTAATCACCTGGACGACGGAGATTAAGTTCTCCGTCGTCCAGGTGGTTACATGGGCCACGGAGATTGTTACGTTCTCCGTGGCCCATGTACTCACTTGGACGATGGAGAACTTAATCTCCGTCGTCCAGGTGATTACATGGGCCACGGAGAACGTAACAATGTCTGTGGCCCATGTACTCACCTAGACGACGGAGATTAAGTTCTCCGTCGTCCAAGTGTTTTTTAATTTAAAAAATAAATAAATTGTATTAAATATTATTAATTTAATTTATTATTAATTGAATTTAAATAATGAAAAATAATAAAATTAATTAAATAAACTAATTAATTTAATATTACTTAATTATTAAATAATTAAAATTAATTTGTACATACACATTCAAAAAACCCATAAAAATAAAAATATTGTTCGAAATGCGGAAAGAAACGAGATAATTAAAAAACTACAAGCTAATTAACACACTGGAGGAGCAGATGCACCGCCGCGTTCCCCGCCTCTAGCCGGGTCGTCGTCGTCGCGGTATGGGTTCGGAGGAGGTTGACATACTTCTCGATTTTGTTGCATGAGGGCGATGAGCTGGGCTATTTGTGCTTGTTGTTCGTCAAGTCTTTGCCGCATGGATTGATTCTCCTCTCGTGCCAGTCGATTCTCCTCTCGTGCCAGTCGAGCCTCTTGAATGGCTGCTTCGACGGCCGCAGCCGTAGTCCTTCTCCGCTGGCCCGAACCTCCCGTAGATGATGAGTCGGAGGTCGTCGACAAATCTCGTACCACCTTAGGCCCGAAGTGCCTAACCTTCTTGCCAACTTTACGACTGTAGACCTCATCCGCGATTGCAATTTGGCTCTCTAAGGATAGAGGAGGCAGGTCTTCCACCGGCACATCTGGGAACGCAAGCTGAGTGTTAGCCAACTCTTTCTGCGCACGCTCTATCACCCTTGCCTACAAGCACATAATTAATTTATTATAATGAAATAATATTCAAATAATAATTACTATAATTAAAAGCACACATATATATATATATACGACTTACGCCGCATTGACTCGCTTCATTATCGAGCCCAGACGTCACGTACGCGCTTATGCTTGCATCAAGATAAGGGTGTTTGGAGCCCTTATCCTTTTGCTCCTTGGCTATTTCAATGAACTGCTTGGCGCCGGTAGTATGGTGTTTGTCCTTCTTCCCCCGGTTGGCTTTGTTGATACCAGAGAATTTCTGTTACACAACATAATTAAATCATTAAAAAATTAATAACTAAAATTTAAATAATTCAATTATCTTAATTGAAATAAAAAAAGTAAATTAACACCTTAAAGGAGTCATCGGCAAAGTGGTTACACAACCACTCCCACTCATCTTCTCTATCCCCACGCAGCTCTACGGGGGGAGGCGAGGAACCGTAAGTTTGGAAGTACTGATGGAGCCTGTACTTCCAATCTTTGTAGATGGAGTTGGCGGTTTGGTTGATATGCCTCAATATCGCCGGTGTCGGATCCACCGCAAATTGTTCCTATCAAAAATAAATAGAAAATTATAATCGTATATATTATGAAATTATAACTAATATTAACAATATTATATAATAACTAAAATTGGACGTATTACGTACCGAAAGATCTTTAAAGACTTTCGCCTTCTCATTATCCGGCGCCTCCTTCCAAGTAGGGGCAGTGAGACAAACCCGGCTACGGACGATTGACCCTATGCTATGCGCCGAGAGACTTGCTAGCTGAGCTGTGGGAGGGCCACCGGTGAATTCGTCGTAGGGAAACCCGATCTTTTTCCCGGTCACCTTGCAAATTTTCTCTGCTTTGCCCCCTTTAACGAGACCCCGAGTCCTTTTCGGTTCCGGGTCAGTGGGGGCCCTCCTTTGCTTATGGCGGGCGCTGTACATGATAGATTCAGCGGTCGAGGACGCTTGAGTACGTGCCGTTGAACCGGTACCGGGCATCGGAGTTGAAAAAGGGTTGACGTCATCACCGCCGGAGATAAATGGGGCAGAGGGAATTTCCCCAAGAGGCGCCGCCTCCGAACCAGATGAAGGGTCCGGATTGAGGGCGTCGTTGCCCTCCTGTTGAACCCAACCGACTTGGTCCGCCAACATTCGGAGCATGGCATCTTCTGCCTCCTGTTGGGCTTTCTTCTTGCCGGATGGAGCCATTTAAACCTAGGAGTACGTTGTTAAAATACATACTTACCATAATAATCACAAGTGCAAAATTTACGCTAATTAAGTACGGTTAAGATTTAAATAGAGTACACTAGCTTGGCTTTTTCGGTCGTTCAATGGACGTGCGACCCGCGCGATAAAGTGTAAATTTTCAATTAATCAGCCTTGGTTCAATCGAAAAACATGGCCAGTTAGGGATAGAGATAACGCGAGAGGCAGGACTAATTTCGACAAAACACCTCGAGGCTAACCAAATGAATGGTATATACTCTATTGGTGTTGTCTTTCTTAGATCTAAAACCTGTCACCAGTCATAACCCGTTTCTAGACACCATGTCCGACATTCGGCCAATTTTTCAAAAATTTACACTCCCTCAAGTCCTTTGCAAATTCCGCCCTCAACCTCGTGTCCATAACTTCACTTAGGTTATGGTGTGCGGTGATGAAATCCACACATTACGAGGGGTTAAGGAGATAAGCTAGGAAAAGAGGCGTCATCTATTCCAAAGAGTGCGACTTAATAAACCAAGCCTATGTACTAAATTTAAATCAAAGACGTACTACCATGCAATTTACTAGAAAATACACGTAATTATCAATTAATTAAAACAATAAATAATGACAATAATGAATTATTATTTATCATGCATTTAATAATAATTATTCATTTACCAATATAATTAATTATTATTAACAATTATTATTATTATTACTATTATTTAATTTTAACTAATAATTATTCATTACCAAATAATTAACAACTAATAATGATTACTAAATAATAATAACAACAACAAAATGATTATTATAATTACAACTATTTATTATTTAAAACTAATAAATTAAAAATATTTAGAAATTAAATAATTAATTAAATAAAAAAAATGTTAAAGAGTTAAAAAATAGAATTATTACCTCGTCGGAATGTCGCCGGAATATCGGAAGAGTAGAGTCGTCGGAGAGGGGGAACCAAGCTGGAAATTTGGTCGTCGGAGCGTCGTCGTTGGAGGATCGCCGGAGGAGAGGAGAGGAGAGGAGAGGAGGAGAGGAGAGTAGATGGAATGAGAAAAGGAGGGGGTGAGTAGTCCTATATATAGAGTTTCACTTAGACGACGGAGCACTGTTTTCCGTCGTCTAAGTGCACTTGGACGATAGAAACAGTGTTTTCCGTCGTCTAAGTGAAGGGTTAAATTTTTTCGAAGCGGCGCGTAATTAATGGGCGGGACGTTTCACCCGCCTTAAATTTGGACTTAGACGACGGAGAATTGAATCTCCGTCGTCTAAGTGGAAATTCAAGCGGCGCCGAAAATTGAGGCGGTAAATCGAACCGCCATGATTTTCGACTTGGACGACGGAGAATGACGTTTTCCGTCGTCCAGGTGAACACCTGGACGACGGAGAACGACATCTCCGTCGTCCAAGTGAAATATTCATTGAAAAAATAAAAAAATCGAACCGCCATGGTAAATTGAACCTGGACGACGGAGAACGTCATTCTCCGTCGTCCAGATTCAATTTACGTTAAAAAAAATTTTAAAATTAATTCGCTAGGAATTTAGTGATCTGTCATTCGAGTGAAATAGTCGTCCAATATCGATGAACGCATCATATATATGAACAGTTAAATTTGAACCGACGAATAATTTTTCGTTTTCAAAGTTGTTAAGTATCGACTAATCCTTACGACTTAAGTGTTCATGAGTAGAGGCTCATTTGCAGCAAAGTATTAACGAAATTGAATTTAGAAAAAACAACTGTTGGATATGTTCGTCGTAACATAATATATAATTGTCTTCAAAGGACCATAAAATAATAAGTTCGGGAAGGGTTTCATCAGCACAGTCAACCGCAAAACCGAGAATTTCACAAACCGGAAACGTGGATACAAGGCATTTCGCAACTCCGATTTTCGAACCGTCGAAGCTCACACACCAAGAATTGTTTACTCTAAAGTCTTGACGAAAAGAATATGCATTGGAAGAAGGTCTAGATGGTCGTTGTCTTAGAAAAAATGACGATATCTGCACCTGAACGACGGATATGAGCTTTTCCGTCGTCCAGGTAATCACCTGGACGACGGAAAATCTCATCTCCGTCGTCCAGGTGTATAGACCCTGAATTCAGGGGTTAGGGCCTTACTGTTTAGGGTTTAGGGTTTGTGAACTTGGACGACGGAAAATGACCATCTCCGTCGTCCTAGTGTGTTCCTGGACGACGGAGAATGACCATCTCCGTCGTCCAGGTGTAAAAACCCTGAATTCAAGGGTTAGGGCCTTAGGGTTTAGGGTTTAGGTCGTCCAGGGTTATTTGTGTGTACGTTCAATTATTTTGAAAAAAAATGAAAAAAAATGATCTATCGATCGATCCGATTTGCTAGATTTAGGGTCGAGGATTTAATTAGGGAGATATCCAAAATACCCAAAAGGCGACAACCTGCAATTAATTTCTCCGTTGTCCAGGATATATAATTCGGATTAATTAATTAATTTAATTTAGTTTACGTACGTCGGTCGATCCGATATATCTGATCGAGAATGGACGCGTGTAATTAATTAATTAATATATATATATACGTACATACATACATTCTCCTCCTTATAATATTAATTTATATTAATTTTTGATCGATGATGCATCGATCATATATATATTACAATAATTACAATAATTAATTACCAATTAATAATCCTCGTCGTATGACCGTACTCTTCGTCATAATCGTCATCGTCCTCATCCCCGTTAGACGACGGCTCATCCTCGTCATTGTACTCAACATCGTCCGACGAATAACCTGAGTCCTCGTCTGCGTCCTCTTCCTGCTCGTCTTCTTCATCTACCTCATCGATAATCTCATCTTCAGTTAGATCTGTACAACCATCAGGCATGGGTAACCGTTCACCATCTTGAACCAGGTCCATTATATCGAAGCGGATGACAGAAATATTAGGCCCTTGATAGGCAGGAATGTCTCTTTCTGGTTCAGCAGCATCTTCAGTCGTCGCCGGTGTCCCTTCAATTGTCTCTGTATTCCATATTCCT
The DNA here is from genome assembly GCA_946800695.1 of Geum urbanum. Lineage (NCBI taxonomy): Eukaryota > Viridiplantae > Streptophyta > Magnoliopsida > Rosales > Rosaceae > Geum > Geum urbanum. Next base: position 66,907,268 of record OX326998.1, on the reverse strand, counting down.
CGATGAGAGATATGGTTCACTATTTTCCACCCTTCACCGGCTTTCGGATCGTCGAGATAGAACACCTGCCGAACTAAGGTGGCGAGAGCGAAAGGCTCATCCTCATACCAGCTAGAATTTGTATCGACTGATAATAGTCCCAGGTCTTCCTTTGTACGCTTGAACCATCTGCACTTGAATAGGAAAACGTTGACATCATTCTCGTAACATAGCTAAACCACATATACAATAGCCCCGTAATATAGATCATTGTCTTTCCCAACCGCTACCCCACTGTTTTGTGTTCTTCTTCCTTCGTCTCGGGCCAATGAATGGAACTTTACACTGTTCACAAAACATCCGGGATAAATATAATGTTTAACCGACTTCCCTGCTAGCAAGTGCTTTGGCCATGACCACCACCCCCCGTGGTTTTCAGATTTTTGCAGATCAATCATCTGCGAAAAAGGGCAAATTAATATAAGGGTTTAATTTGGACTTTCTCAAAACATGATCGATATGTACGTATATAAATTACTAATTAAAAACCGAGACTTACGTACGTACCCATTGGAAGAAATAATCGGGAAACTTCTTCTTAACCATTTTCTCAATCCACGCCGAACTCTTGTTTTGATTTAACGCCTGAAGCCTCTTCCTGTATGACATCATGTACGGCTCAACTTCGTCACAGTCTCGCAACACTACCCAATGTGCCTCAATAAGTTCTTCCCGTGTTAACGATTCCTTTAATACTCCTCTAAACGGTCGGACGACATTGGTGACGACAGAAAGATTGATGCGGGCACTGCGATCGGAGGCAGTGGGAGGTGGTGGATCTTTGAGGTACCTGTTGCAGTAAGTAACACACTCATGCATTAGGTATGTCTCTGCTATGGAGCCATCCGGGCCGACCTATTTTTGACGAATGACTTATACTGTCCAAGCTGTCTACAAAATCAAACGTACAATAAGAATAAGTACATATAGCTAGCTAATAATCTCCAGTGGACCAAATTAATTAGTTGTACGTACCTTTCTTGAGGATACATCCAAGTGTACTGGACCGGACCAGAAATGAGCACCTGCTCGGGCAGGTGGATCATTAGGTGAATCATGATGTCAAAGAAAGCAGGGGGAAAAATCCTCTCTAGTTTGCAAATGATGTGCACAATTTGTTGTTGAAATTCCACCACATCTGACTTCTTTAATTCTCTGGCGCATAACCTCTGCCACCACCTGCACAATGCCACAATTGGTTCTACGACGTCACGAGGCAAGTATGGTCGAATTACCACTGAAATCAGACGTTGCAGCATAACGTGATAGTCATGTGTCTTTAGACCAACAAACTTGTGTTGCACCTCGTCCACTGCTCCAGTTATAGTAGCTGCATACGTAGCCGGATAACGAACGCCCTTAAACCAGTGAAATACAGAATGTCTAAGCGTCGGCTTCACTGTGTAAGGTGCAGCTGGCATCTTGTTGTACACTCATTTCCTATCCCTCCTCAACCACAAGGGACGACGTAGATTCATTGATTCCAAATCTTTGCACGCTTTGGGAGTATCTTTAGTCTTGAACTTAATACCGAGAATTGTTCCCACCACGCTGTCGCACACATTCTTTTCTATGTGCATCGCGTCCAAGTTATTCCTCAGCTTCAACTTCGACCAGTAAGGGAGTTCAAAGAATATACTCTTGTGATCCCAATAGCTCAGATCATGTGGAGGAATTGGATTGCATTTCTTTACATCCGCGTCATTGCTCAACACACCAAAGTCGAAATAGCTCAACCTCTCTAAAATCTCTTCGCCCGACCAACTACGGGGTTTAAGATTGTTCTCTACTGTCCCGTCGAAATGAGCTTCATCCTGTCGCCAGGGGTGGTCGTGAGGAAGCCATCTACGGTGACCCAAGTAACAGACCTTCCCCGCGTGCCAACTAGAGTTCACGTTGTCCAAACATATAGGACATCCATTATATCCTTTTGTCCTGCAGGCTGCCAACATCCCATACGCTGGAAAATCGCTGATCGTCCACATTACGGCAGCCCTCATTGTGAACATTGTGTCAGTGAATTTGTCATAAGTTGGGACTCCATTTTCCCACAACAGTTTCAGCTCGTCGATCAAAGGTCTGAGGTAGACATCTAAGCACTTCCTTGGAGATTTAGGACCTGGAATTAGTACAGTAAGGAAATTAAATTCCTTGTTCATGCACATCCACGGAGGCAAGTTGTACGGCATCAGAATAATTGGCCAAGTGCTGACGGTGGAGCTATTACTTCCCCAAGGATTGAATCCGTCTGTAGATAGGCCGAGTCTAACATTTCTAACCTCTGCAGCAAAGTCTCCAAATTCTCTATCGAAATGTTTGAAACCCTCCCCATCCGCGGCGTGTCGCAGGACATCGTTATCTATTCGCTTTTCTGCGTACCATCGCATCGCCTCTGCTGTGTGTAGAGACATGTACAGGCGCTGCAATCTGGGAATCAAGGGAAAATATCGAACAACTTTCACAGGAATTCTCTTTTTCGAACTATTTCTATTCAGCTGGAATCTGCACTGGCCACATACGGGACAATAGTCCAAATCTTTATACTCTTTGTAAAATAGCACACAATCATTCGGACATGCGTCAATTATCCTGTACTTTAGGCCGAGGCTGCTCAAGATATTTCTAACCTTATAATGAGATTTAGGAAGATTGTGATCATCAGGAAGCAACTTACATATTTGCTCCTGAATTTCGTCAAAAGCACTCACTGACATTTTGTGCTTCACTTTTATCTTCATTTGCTCCATCACATATTGCAACACATTCTCTCGACATCCAGGGAACATCGGGGTCGGCTCTTCAAGTAGCATCCGGTTGTACTTATCCATCTCACTGGTGTCAGTGGCCAAGCTAGCATCGGGGAATGTGTCATCATGCTCATTAGTGGTACTGTAACCTCCGTCTTGCTGTTGGTGTCCACCATGACTACATCCCGGAAACGCATCATGGACCAAATCTGCAGTTGGGTTGCAAGCTGGGGGTCCGGCACCACTCCCGCTGGATGAGGCACCATGGTAACTGTACCCTGAGCTGAAGTCTGCTGCGCTGAACTCTACTGCTTCACCATGCTCGCTCCATGTAGTGTAACTCCACATCATACCATTTTCGTACAGGTGTTGCACCATAACATTAACCTCCGCATACTGACAATTAAGACATTTCTGACACGGACACCTGAAACGTTTCTTTCCCTGACCATGTTCTATCGCAAAATTCACAAATTCGCTAATTCCATCCATAAACCGGACATCACATCTATTCTTCAACTTCATCCAACTCTTGTCCATACTGCTACAAAATATTATAATTAATTAATTATTACATATATATATATATATTAGTCCATTAATTTACGCTTAATTAATTATACGTACTCGATCTACATCGATCCATCAATTACGTACGTAATTTAATCTGTATATATAGCTAAAATCCATGCATGTATGTACGTACGTTTTCACTAAATATATATTAATTAAGCAAATTTTAACTGCGTATGTACCTGCTGGCCTTCTCGATATCAGTTAATTAAGCTAGCTAGCTAGTCAGCGGAGATCCCTGATCCTGATCCTTCTCGGCCTTCTCCCTTCTCATTCTCATTCTCCTTCAATTCTTCTTCGAATGGAATGAATTAATTGATCGAGGATCGATCGGATGGAATGAAGAGAGTTTGGCATCGGGCTTATATAATGCTTCACTTAGACGACAGAGGTGTCGGTACGTCGTCTAAGTGGAAGTTACTCGGACGACGACGTGTCGGTCCGTCCTCCAGGTGATCACCTGGACGACGGAGAATACCATCTCCGTCGTCCAGGTGATCACCTGGAGGACGGAGAAGACTCCGAGGTCCAGGTGTCCACCTGGACGACGGAGACAGGATTCTCCGTCGTCCAGGTGATGACCTGGAGGACGGAAAAGACTCCGAGGTCCAGGTGATCACCTGGACGACGGAGAATACCGTCTCCGTCGTCCAAGTTGACACCTGGACCTCAGATTCTTCTCCGTTGTCCAGGTGATCACCTGGACGACGAAGATGGTATTCTCCGTCGTCCAGGTGGTACTTGGACGACGGAGACTTATCCGTCGTCCAAGTGTCACTTGGACCACGGAACAATTACATTTCCGTGGTCTAAGTGCTGTTTTCTTGTAGTGTTGATGTATCAAAGTGAGAGCAGTTTCTACAATATGCATGTTTTCTCTCAGCCAGACCACTCTGCTAAGGTGAATGTGGACAAGATTTTTGATGGATAATCTCATGCTTAAGAAAAAAATAACTTGAGATTGTTTCCACAAAACTCACCACCACCATCACTTTGGAAAACTTTAACAGATCGATGGAGAGAATTGATTAAGTACATAAGCATGAAAAACACTGAATAAAACAGAAAGTTTTTGATTTGTATTTCATAGGAAAAATCTAATAGAACCTTGTACAATTATCTACATGTATGACATAGTACCTAAATCTCTCAATGGAAAAATATGGTGAAGCACCCCATACATCAAAATGTATGGTATGAAATGGTGTAGATAATCTAGTACAAGAGATTGGAAATAAGAGCTTGGTAAACTTTCCAACTAAACAGGATTCACACAAACTAGAAGATGTATCAGAAACATTACAAATATTGGAATTAACCTACATGGAAGAGGTAATGGGATTAGAAGGATGTCATAATCTCTTATGCCAAGAGTTTGAGTTACTTTGTCACCAAGGTAAGCTTTAAGAGAATCTGATATGCATGGATGTGAAACTGGTAAAAGGTCTATATAGACCATTATCACTGCTTCCCTTGAACATCACCTTGTCACCTTGTTATGTATGAAGAAACAAAATTCATCAAATGTCATACTACATTTGTTATCCTTGCATGATAGATATACATAAAGTAATTTTGCTAAAGAATCTTTTCAAAAAGAAAGAACAGACTGCTTATTAAGACATATTAAACCTGCACTATTTCTAATCTGAACATGATCATCATCAATGTATGTAGTGACATTATTGGGAGCATGAATGTCTGAAGTCATGTGTGTGGAGGCACCAGAGTCTATGATCCACACAGAAAGAGTGGATGGTTGAGTTTGTTGAAGAGAGGTTGTCATAGCATGAGATTGACTCTGTAGTTCAAAAAATTGTTGCCTTTGGTGACAATTTGCAGCAGAGTGACCAGTTTGGCCACATAGTTGACATTCAAGGCTTGAAGAAGAAGCACCATTGCTGTTTTAAGCTTTTCCCAAATGCCAACATGTCTGAGCAAAATTATTAGGTTTATTGCAAATTTGACACAAAATTCTTGGTCTACACCCTTGATAGCCTTAATTATTAGTCCATCCATTGGTGGATTGATAACCTTGGTTACCATGAAATCCATTACCCAGCCATTTTGGTGCGTAGGCTAAATACCCTGGTGGTGCTAATAACCATTCCCATGTGAAACTTTCTGATTGTTTTGATCTCCCTTGTAGCCATTGCTGTGCCAGTTGCCTCTGTGTCCTGCATTATTGTTGTGGCGATAACCACTACCATTGTTTCTTGCCCCATTGTACAAGGCCACAAATGCAGCACCAAGAGCATCAGGGTTCCCTTAGAATCTGGAGACTCAGAAACAAAAGATTGTGTGTTATTAACCATAGCAGTCATATTGTGGCAAGGCAGTAGGCTTAGTTGCAATATCAAGTTCAAATTCAATAGCAAGAAGCAAATAACGCAACTTAGACATGCAAATAGGTGTAACCCTAGTTTTGATCATCATACGTGTAGTGCTAAATTCGGTAGGTAAATCTTTGAGAATTAAGATCATAATATCCTTATCTGCATCGTAATACCAATAACAACTAATTGATCACGAGCTCTTTTAACACGTAGTAGATACTTATGAATTCCATCAAATCCTTTCTCAATAGATCGCAAATTAGACATCAATTTAACAACATTAGACCTAGAAACAGTATCATAACGGTCTTTGAGACCATGTCATACCTCCTTAGATGAGCTACAACCAACAACATAAACAAGAGCTTCATATGAGAGCGTTGTGGTGAGAAGAACAAAATTTCAGTCTTGTTCAATCCAAGCTTCATAGTTCTCAAAATTCAAAGCCGAACAAGGATGAGTGCCATCAACAGATGTTTATATGTTTCGAACAATATATGTATTGTGGAATGTGATAAGAGAGTAATGTTTTGTTTTGTTTTGTTTTGGTGTTTTAGATGAAAATCCAGGTTAGGGCTTACTTCCTAGAAGCCAAATGGTTTCATGAGAAATACACGCCAACATTCGATGAATATATGTCTTTAGCACTGGTTACATCTGTAGGCTGATATATAAAGCAATAGTTTACATGATTCTCATGACGAGCAGCAGATCATACAATCAACAGGTCACTTACTATTACACAACACATGTTCTCCTAGGATCGGTCAACAAGAAATGACTGTTACCAAAGATTGTTAGTCGTTTTCGAGCTGTAAGCTCTGTGTATAAGAAGGGCACTGCTCTATTCTCTCTGTATCATTCTAAGCCTTACATTAGTGAAAACCTTATCTTCTTTCTCATCTACTCTATTTGAAAATCTCTCTGAAAACCCTAGCTTATACTTCAGCACGGTATCAATCGCCATGGATTCTTCGATCTAAGACCTCGCTTCCCTCTTTAAACCTCTCGCTTCTTTCTCATTCGACCCCTCTGTCTTTTCTCGCTCGATCTCTCTTTGTAGTTCACTGATTTCAATTTCACAGAGCTTCAAGCTTTAACAATGGTGGCGTCTACTGTTTCTCTTCTCTCTAACCTTTCTCACATCGCCTCGGTCAAGCTTGATGATAGCAATTGATCGACTTTGCATTTCCAAATCTCCGGACTGCTTCACGGCCATGGTCTGCTTCGATTCGTTCTTGGCACTAACCCTTGTCCTTCGCGGGTGTCATCTTCAGCGCTTGGTGATTCTGATGCTTCTTCTGCTTATGAGGCATGGATTGAGCAAGATTGGAATCTTGTGGCACTGAGAACTGTGAGTTGAAAGGTACCTTGCCTATGCATGTTTACCTATTCATCATATTGGCACTGGTTCTATTGCTCTTAGCAAAAATGATCTCAGTTTACAAAATATACTTCATGTTCCTCATATGTCCGCTCAATTGCTTTCTGCCAATCAGTTGTACAAAGATAAGCATTGTAGGATGATATTTGATCATTTTTGTTTTTGTATATAGGCCAAGATGACATGCAAGGTGGTGTATCAAGGTCTCAGTGAAAATGGTCTTTATGCTCTTCCAGTTCAACCTTCCCGACTAAATCGCATTCAATCTTCCTCTACTTCTGCCTTTCTTGGTTCAAAAATCTCTCAGGCACTTTGGCATAAGAGATTGGGACATCCATCCAACCAACTCAAGATATGGATGGAAGAAGCAAAATTAAATCTAGGAACTAGAGGGAGCTTACACGTTTACAATAGACTTGCCGTCTCCATAACCTACGAATCAACCTCCTACTCTAGGGTTCTATCCCCCTATCTCCTATCATTGATGAATCATCCAATTTGTTCTAATATCGACACCTCCAGCTTGGGTAAGTCACTACCTAAAGGATTGTGATGGCTTGCTTACTGGGTAAGAAACGAATATGGAAGGAGGAAAATGATGAAGAGATGAGACAAGGGTTTGAGTTAGAGGAAAAAGACCTAGCTATTATGGGTTTGTTGCTTTTGCCGAAGAGATAAAGTTGTCCATCGCGTTTGCTCTGTCTTTTTTTCTCCGACTAACTATGACTCCATGGCTTAATTATGGGCTTCTCTCAATTATACTAAAGCTAGCTAATCAAACTATAGATCAAACTAAAGCCCACTCGCACATAATTGTATATATAACTATTACATATATAATAAGAATAAGATATAACGAAATATAAAATAAAATCTTTTTCTTATTTTAATTAAATAATAAAATAGGTGCTTTGTTCTGTAAGAGCTTAACAAGATTGTGCCCTGAACAGTTCCCTTATAAGCGGCCCCATTTCTCTTTTACATAGGTGATTTATTAATCAAGAGTAACCCGTATTTACTTTGCTCAGATTTTCAACGCATAAGAATCATTAAAAACTCTTACCTTAACTCACTCCTCATGGGCATCACTGTTTTCATCATAGGAATGGACATGGGGTAGATCCCCACAGTGATCTGACACAATCTCTACAATTTGGTTGCCCCCTTTGAACTTAGATTTTGGGATCTCCAATCGACTAGGTTGGGTATCCACTGTAAAGATTTTAAATCATGGGTTTTGGTCACATTCTCCTTTTGTCAACTAACTCTCTGTTTAACCCTTTGGCCAATGGTTCAGCTATGTTATCTTTTGATCTCACATAGTTGCTGTCTAATGATATTGTGTCTTCGATGAATATGTCTTGACTTACCATTGTACATATCGATCGCTTTGTGCCCTGCCAATTTCAGATTGACTATCGCAGTGAATGCAAATTCTAGGTACATGCTTTGTCCATTTTTGAATATCCTCTATGAATTGGTGTAGCCATTCTGCCTCCTCCCCACATTTGTCTAGGGCAACAAACTCATATTCCATCGTGGATCTGGTTATAACAGTTTGTTTTGAGGATTTCCAAAACACTGTTGCACCCCCTAGTGTGAACATGTATCCTCTTTTTTTGTCAAAGGTGTGAACATGTATCCACTTGTAGACTTTGAGTCTTTCTTGTCAGATATCCAATTTGCATCACTGTATCCTTCTAGGATAGTTGGATACCTCGTATAGTGCAGCTCATATGTACGTGCATACCTTAAGTACTTAAGTACTCTTTCAATGGCTTGCCAATGCATTTCTTCTAGATTACTCTTGTATCTGCTTAGCTTGTTCACAACGTAAGCTAAATCTGGCCTTGTACAACTTGTTAAGTATATTAGGCTTCCGATCACTTCTAGGATAGTTGGATACCTCGTATAGTGCAGCTTATATGTACGTGCATACCTTAAGTACTTAAGTACTCTTTCAATGGCTTGCCAATGCATTTCTTCTAGATTACTCTTGTATCTGCTTAGCTTGTTCACAACGTAAGCTAAATCTGGCCTTGTACAACTTGTTAAGTATATTAGGCTTCCGATCACTCTAGAGTATTCTAATTGAGAAACATTCTTCAAAAGATGAAGAGTCATATCAATCAATGTTCTGGCAACTCTAGAATTTTTCTTGTCAAATTTGCCAAGGGTATTATGCATATAGTGGGTCTGATACAATACCAACCCTTTTGGTGTTCTCGTAATTTTGATCCTTAAGATCACATCAGAAAGTCCCATGTCTTTCATGTCAAATCTGAATTTTAACATATCCTTAGTCAACTTAATCATCTTATTATTGCTTCTAACAATTAACATGTCATCGACATAAAGACATACAACACTACTACATTTTTAAATCGCCGGCAATAGTTTTTTATCATTGCCTGCGATTTTTCCGGCAAATCGCCGGCAATGTTCCGCCGGTAATTAAAAAAAAAAAAAGACATTGCCGGCGACTTAAATGTAAGTCGCCGGCAATGTCTTTTTTTTTTTTTTTAATTACCGGCGGATCATTGCCGGCTACTTACATTTATGTCGCCGGCAATGTTAAAAAAAAAAACATTGCCGGCGATTTTTGGGGGAAAAATCGCCGGCAATGGTTAAAAATGTAGTAGTGCAATGACATATCTACTCTCCGTCTCTTTGGCATACACATACTTGTCACATTCATTGATTTTAAAACTATTCGTGATCATTGTGTTACAAATTTTGCATGTCACTGCTTTGGTACTTGTTTCAAGCCATACAATGACTTCAAAAGTGTACATACTTTTTCTTTTTGGTTAGGAGCTGAAAAACCCTCATATTGTTCCATATAGATTTCCTCCTTTGTATATCCATTCAAGAAGGGAGTTTTAACATCCATTTGATGTACTACATGATTACACAAGGCAGCAATGGCCAGTACCATTCTGATGGAAGTTAATCTAGTCACTGGAGAGCAAGTGTCAAAATAATCCAAGCCTTCTTTTTGTCTATAGTCTTTAAGCACAAGTCTTGCCTTGTATTTGTCTATGGACCCATCTTCCTTCATTTTCTTTTTGAAAATCCACTTGGAACTTAAAGGTTTACAATCAGGTGGAAGATCCACCAGTTCCCAAGTATGGTTTTGTAAATAGAATCAATTTCACTTTCGATATCTTCTCTCCACATATGACCATCTGTGGAATTCACAGCCTCCTTAAAGGTTCTAGGTTCACCTTCAAGCATATATGTCATAAAATTTGGACCAAAATATTTTTCAATCTTTACTCTCTTACTTCATCTAGGTTCTACATCAAACTCAATTTCTTGGTTTTGGCCATCTTCCGCAGTTGCCTCTCATGTCCGTTTAGAAGAACTTGATTCTTCTCTAGACTTGCATGGAAATACAGTTTCAAAGAAACATGCATTCCTCAATTTCATTGTTGTGTTTTCATGTATATCATAATTTTTTTATTTCTGCACTTATAACCGATAAGCGAAACTCTTCTCTGCATACCCAATGAAATACAGTCAACCATTTTTGGCCCATTTTTCACCTTTTGAGGTTTAGGTACTCCCACCTTGGTCAGACATCCCCACACTTACAAGTAATTATAGGATGGCTTTCTCCCTTTCCATAATCCATAGAGTTTTATTTTTTTTATTTTTAGGTATCTTATTTAAAAGATAATGAGCCGATAAAATGACATCTCCTTACATGCTTGGTGGCAAACCAGAGCTCAACAACATTGCATTCACCATATCATTTAAAATATGATTCTTTTGTTAAGCCACACCATTTGATTGTTGTGAATAAGGTGTTGTTCTTTCATGTCTAATCTCATGCTGAGCACAAAAGTCAGCAAATGGTGATTCATACTCATCTCCTCGGTCACTTCTTATGACCTTTATTATCTTTTTTAATTGATTCTCAACCTCATTTTTATAGAGAATGAATTTCTCTATAGCCTCATCTTTGCTTTTCATAAGGTACACATAGCAATATTTCTTGTTATCATCAATGAAAGTGATAAAGTACTTATTATCACTTTTTGTTTGTGTTGCCTTTAAGTCACATATGTCACTATGGATTAAATCGAGGGGTTCATTGTTTCTTTCATCACTTTTGAAAGATATTTTTGTTAGCTTTACCTCTACACAAGTTTCACACTTATGTTTACGATCGATTTGGAATGTTGGTAAGTGATCCGTGTTAATTAGTCTTGGCAAAGTATCATAATTATCATGTTCTAGTCTACCATGCCATAAATTGGAAGACTCAACTATATAAATGGAAGAGGTAACTTCATTCATTTGCAGCCTTTTTACTACAGTCATTACATTCAGTTTCAACATATGACCACTCATATATCCCTTAGCCATATACATTCTACTCTTATACAAAACAACCTTGTCAGACTCAAACACTAGGTGAAAGCCACACTACCGGATTTTTACCCATTGCCGGCGACTTTTATGTCGCCGGTAATGTTTTTGGACATTGCCGGCGATTTTTGCCGGAAAAATCGCCGGCAATGTAATTTTTATTTTTTTTTTCGAGACATTACCGGCGACTTTTAAGTGAGTCGCCGGTAATGTCTTTTTTTTTTTTTAAACATTACCGGCGACTTAATTTAAGTCGCCGGTAATGTCATTACCATCGAGACATTACCGGCGACTCACTTAAAAGTCGCCGGTAATGTCTCGAAAAAAAAAAAAAATTACATTGCCGGCGATTTTTCCGGCAAAAATCGCCGGCAATGTCCAAAAACATTACCGGCGACATAAAAGTCGCCGACAATGGGTAAAAATCCGGTAGTGCCATGAGTGTTTATCAGTGCGCCAAAAACCAGGTTCTTGCGGATATCAGGGACATACAACACATTGTTGAGAGTTAGCTCCTTCCTAGAAGTCATCTTCAACATGACTTTTCCTTCACCATTGATTTTAGAGGTAGCTAGCATAGTTCCCTATGTACATCATCTCACCATTCTCAAATGCCTTGAAAGTGGAGAACATCCTTTTGTCAGCATACACATGGCGAGTGACACCAGTGTCGATCCACCACTCCGTTGGGTTTGAGCTCAACATGTTCACCTCAATGACCATAACACAGAGGTTGATGTGAGACACATCCCAAGTGAAGTCTTCTAACATGTTGGCTTCCTTGTTCTTTTTTTTCTTGGACAACTTACACTCAAAGGACTTCTGACTAGTCTTGTCACAGTTGAAGCACTTGCTTTCAAACTTTGGCTTCTTGCCATTGTCTAATTTTGGTCGCAACTTGGACCCTTGATTCTTACTCTTCTTGGTCTTGGAACTTTGACCATGCTCCACCACATTAGTCTTGGTGGAGTAGCTGTTGTTGACCCATCCCTTCTTCTCAGATCCTCGATAATCTTCTTCAATGCAAAGCCTAACAATCAGATCATCCATGCTCATTTCATTTCGCTTGTGCTTTAGGTATTCTTGAAGTCCTTTCATTCAAGTGACAATTTTTAATGACACATGCATCTTGGAAGCTCTGATCTCACCAAAAACCATTCCCTCAGCATGAATCTCATGTAAGATTAATTGAATCTCTTGGACTTTGTTGACCACAGTCTTGTTATCCACCATATTATAGTCAAGAAAGTGGCCCCCAATGAACTTCTTGGCACCGACGTCCTCTGTCTTATACTTCTTTTTTAGAGATTCCTATAGCTCTTAGGTTGTCCTCGTATTAAATAAACATTGTATTGGGAGTCAGACAAGGCAATCATGATGTAGACATTGTACAGATAGTTGGAACTATGTTATGCGTTCACAGCAACAATGGCTTGCTCATCATTATTTTCACTTGCCTTGAACAGAGGAGCATCCTCAGTCAGGATCCTTGCCAGATTCAGAGTGGTCAGAAAGAAAAGCATCTTCTGTTGCCACCTCTTAAAGTTTTTCCCATTAAACATATTAGGTTTTTCTCTATGGGAGACTAAGAATGGTAAATTAGGAGCAGGCACAGTAGGCATCGGGGTCAAAGTCTTGGTTCCTTCCAAAGATTTTTCATTTCCAGATTTGGTCGACATTTTCCATAAGGACACAAATCAGTGTTACTTGATCTAAACACTTAATCCAAAGGCAACAATTCTTTGTAACGCAACCGTTGGTCAATATCACAAAATAAATGAAAGGACCCAACCCCGATTTAGTTTCCTAAACCGGAATCAAACCCCTTCTGAAAATGTGAACCAACAAAAACCGTAAAAATTTGGGCAGAGTAACGCTACTAACGCGGAATTGCCTTTACCTGCACCCGGAAAATAACACTTCATCCTATGCCACAAAAGCCAAACCGTGGGCACCAATCCCATCCGGATTTCTCAATATCATATCAATAGCAATAAACAGTAAACATAACTGTAATATATAGCATATCCGGGAAAAACCGTATAAAACATGTATCAGAATGTATCAGAGCGACCTCTAGTGTATATATATTCAAAATATACAATAGTAGGCGAAACAAGAAACCTACTGGAAAACACAGGCAGCTCGAACAACTAGCCTCCAACCACGACGTGAGACTCCAGAATCTGAACTACAAACTTGGCACGGAAACCAAAAAGCCCAGGGGAAAGACATGAAAACCGTTAGAGTGAGTGGATGAAAATAAATGTCTTTCGCCAGATGATATATATTATAATAACATATGCGAGTCAAGATGAATAAATATAATAAAGTACACGAGGTGAACTCATACTCCTCCAGCGTACTGAGCATACATGTAAAAATCCCACGGGGTCGCTCATGGACACATCCCTGCTAGTACAGTCCGAATCACGGGATCTCAGACCCACACGTGATTCTAGCCAGAAAGGCCTCGGGTCAGGGGTCACAACCTCCCCCGGTAAACATCCTCGGGGATCAGTCGGGAATGCAAGTGTATCGATACAACAACATATACTGAGACTGTACTCTGTGTAAACCAAATCATAAATAGTTCGATGCAAATGTATAATGCAATAAATAAATGCATATTCGTAATATATACTGGTTAAGGCATAATCGTATAACACATGCTCATATAAAACATAATCTCATATGCATGCTCAAGCTCGTAAAACGTGTATAAAAACTCTCGATTATCAGTGAAAAGAAATTGTCCACTCACAGGTGAGCAAAACGCGCACTCGCGCTAATTACGTGGCCCGGCAGAAGATCACTCACCCGAAGCACGATCTCGATCCCCTGAATAGTCATAAAATATATCTGATCAACATCACAATTCTCAACACTGTACCACACTGCGGAAACCAACCGTTCCCAGAAATATATAACACAGTACAAAATAATCGAAGAAATTCCCGAAATCTCCACTCAAAACCCTCGACTGAAAATCCGATACCCAAATCAACTCGAAAACCTCAAGGCGACGATCGGGGTGCGAATACGACAAAAACGGCATTAAAATCACTAAATTCCAAAAAGTCAATGGGTCACCAGAGCTCCGGCGTTGACCGCCGCTGCCGGCGGCGGCGCGCCGTCAATCAGAGAGTTTTCCCGGCGACCGAGCTGCCAAACTGATCTCCTCATCAAGGCGAGCAACTTTTCTAAAGGGACCACCATCCAACCACCACCGTGGCCGGAAAACAGCTCGAAAGAGCCACGGGTAAGAATCGCCGAAAAACTTTCCCGGCCGATTCCGATTTCGGCGTCGTTGCTCCACCTCGTCCCTCCAAACCAAAAGGGAAATGATCACTGTCCAAAACCCAACAAAACCCATCAAAGATCCACCCCGGAAAGTCACCGGAGCACCTCCCTCCGTCGAGGCTGATTCCGGCCAAAAATCCCAAGATTTCAAATCAACATTTCTCCCTCAAATCAACCTCAAATTCCATAATTCCAAGTTCTAAACTGTAGGAAATTGAAAGAGGAATCGATTCATACCAATATCTCGGCCGGAGGTGGCCGGAATCATGAAATCCGACGGCGGCAGCACGGTGGAGAACCGGTCAACGAAAAGTCAACGGTCAGCCTCAGTCAACGACGGTCAAACTTCCCAAACAGTGTTTTCGACAATTTTTCGACTATTTTCGATATTTATACTCGCGCCTCGGGATGATCAACGGTCCAAAACGGATAACCATTACGATTCAGATAAACTCGATGTGAACGGATAAACTCGTCGATATTCCGAAACTTCAAATAATCATATTATATTCCTTGGTCATCAGAAAAATCATCCGGAACCACCCACGAACTCGAAATCACGTGTACCACAACTCTCGAGAAGAGACTCAACTCAAATTCTCGGCCGATAATTAAGTCGTGATTAAAACCGGCAAACAATACAATTATCGATAAACCGCGATTACGTGATAACTCAAGAATTACGCTGTTTACTCTACTGATTCTGGTTCGGGTCATCACAAATCTACCCCCCTTAAAAAATTTCGACCTCGAAATTTACGTACCTGTCAAGTGAACAGATGAGGATACTGCTCCCGCATACGCTGCTCTGTCTCCCAGGTGGCCTCCTCAACCGAGTGATTATGCCACAAGAGCTTCACCAGCGGTATAACACGGTGCCTCAACTCCTGCTCAAGACGATCTAGAATCTGTACCGGCTCCTCCACGTGCGGCAACTGATAAACGAAATCCCTGGTAATGTGCTCCCACTTCCAAACTGGAATCTCCGGTGGCTGTAACTTCCTTGCAGGTTTCTTCCTTTCCGCTTTAACCTACTGACAAATCAAACATCGGCTCACGTACGCAGCGATCTCCCACTTCATGTTGCGCCACCAGTAATACGCTCGAAGAGTACGAAACATCTTCGTACCACTGGGATGCATTGCATATGCCGAACAATGGGCCTCATCCAGAATCTCCTTCTTCAGACTCTCGTCTCGGGGTACGCAGAACCTACATCTGAACAGCAACGTACCGTCGTAACTCAACCGAAACTCTGTAGGCACACCATTCCGTATCATGGTCTTCTTGCCCAACAGGTAGGAATCTGAATCCTGAGCCTCCCGAACCTGGTCAACCAATACTAGTCGAACCTAAAAACTGGCTAATAAGGCTCCCTCATCATCCCACTCGAACTCGGCTCCCGTAACCCGAAGCTCGGCTAACATAGACACTTTAGCCACACACACATGAAACAACGATGCTCCGGATTTCCGGCTAAGTGAATCGGCAACAACATTGGCCTTCCCTAGATGGTACTCGAAAGTGCAATCGTAGTCGTTGATCAACTCCATCCACCGGCGTTGCCTCATGTTCAAGTCTGGCTGCGTCCGTAAGTAAGTAAGACTCTTGTGGTCGGTGTAGATCTTACACTGGGCTCCGTACAAGTAATGTCTCTAACTCTTCAATGCTAGCACAATAGCTGCCAACTCCAAATTATGTGTCGGATAGTTAGCTTCGTGTGGTTTCAACTGCCTGGAACCGTAGGCTACAACTTTGCCATGCTGCATCAGTACACAACCAAGTCCCATCTTCGACGTATCACTATAAACCACAAACTCACCGCTGTCGTCTGGTAATGTCAGAGCCGGTGCAGCAGTCAACTTCTCATTCAGGAGTAAATAACTCTCCTCACATGCATCAGACCACACAAACTTGACGCCCTTCTTTGTCAACCTGGTCAGTGGGGTAGCAATCCGAGAAAAATCCTGTACAAATCGCCGGTAGTAGCCTGCCAAACCCAAGAAACTCTGGATCTCCGGTACAGTGGTAGGTCTACTCCAATTCAGCACGGCCTCGATCTTGTCAGGATTAACACTGACTCCCTCAGCCGATATCACGTGGCCCAAAAACTTCACACTGTCCAGCCAAAACTCGCACTTGCTGAACTTCGCAAACAACTGATGATCTCGCAAAGTCCGCAACACCGCTCGCAAATGCTTTTTATACTAGCCCACACTCCTGGAATAGATCAAAATATCATCGATAAACACAATCACGAACTTGTCCAGAAACCGTCTGAACACCCAATTCATCAAGTCCATAAAGGCTGCGGGGCCCTTGGTCAATCCAAACGGCAAAACCAAAAACTCGTAGTGCCCATACCGCGATCTGAAGGCTGTCCTGGCCACATCAGAATCTCGGATCCTCAACTGGTGATATCTGAATCGAAGATCAATCTTCGAAAAGACTGAAGCTCCATTGAGCTGATCAAACAAATCATCAATCCGTGGCAATGGATACTTGTTCTTCACTGTAACCTGATTCAGCTTCCGGTAGTCGATGCACAACCGCATGGATCCATCTTTCTTTCGTACAAACAAAACCGGGGCACCCCATGGCGAAACACTGGGTCGAATAAAACCCTTCTCCAGCAACTCCTGAAGTTGAACCTGCAACTCTTTCAACTCCGCTGGCGCCATACGATACGGTGCCTATGAAATGGGTTCTGTACCCAGTAATAGCTCAATAGTGAAATCAATCTCCCGAACAGGAGTTATACTCGGTAACTCATAAACAACCTCAATACCACCAATATCTGGCACAGCAGCCGTAGTGTCCATCACATGAGCTAAGTAAGTAACACAGCCCTTCTTCATCAACTGATCCACCCTCATCGCGGAAATCAAACATGGTAGTGAAGTGTTCTTCTCGCCGCGAAACAATATCTCGGGAAAGCCCTGTCGTCAAAACGCGGCATCCTTCTTGTGACAGTCAAACATGACCCAATGCATCTCCAAGAAGTCCATACCCAAGATCACGTTTAAATCGACGATATCAAGCAACAACAAATCTGCGGCTAAACCCCGGCCTCCAATGAAAATCTCACAATCTATGTACACCCAGCCAATACTAACCACCTCACCAGACGGATACAATACTCTCCATAACCCCGGAAGTGGAGACCCAGGTACCGTAGCTAATGATGATAGTCTATACGACATAAATGAATGTGTGGCACCTGGATCTAACAATGTAAGTACTGGAATACCAAAGATATGCAACATACTGATAACGACCTCTAGTGAAGCTCTGCCCTCTCGCAAAGTCATGGCATGAACCCTCGCTTGCCCGGCTGGTCGTCCACGCTGAGGCTGTCCCTGCTGTCTGCCCTGGCCCGTAAACTGTACTGGTCGAGCTCGCGAAGTGACACCTTGCTCAACTCCGGAACTTTGGGCCGCCTGTCCATCAGCACCATCAAGCTGGAAACACTCCCTCACATAGTGACCCACCTGGCCACAGCGAAAACAAGTGACAGGGCCTCGCTGACACGGACCATAGTGATGCCTGTTGCAGAAGCTGCATAATGGGTACTCTCTCGGTACAGCAAACGTGCCACCGGTACGCCGAGGATAACTAGAACCGCTGGAACCCCCACTAGCCTGTGGTCGATGCGGTCGATCTCTCCTTCATCTCGGTCTCTGTCTCGGTGCACTAACTGGTGGTCGATAAGGTCCACTGCCCGAGGATGAAGCCGAACCGGAAGTATCAGAACTCTACCTCTTAGAAGGCCCCTGACTCGGTCCACCCTCCTCAAACCGTCTAGGTTGGTACCTCATATGCCTCTCCTTCTCGATATCCTCACCTCAGAATGCTGCACTGACAAACTTATCGAAGTTGTTCCGAGGCATGCATCGTAGTCAGAGTCCCTTTGATATTTAAGTTCAAACCCAGCTCAAACCTGCGGCACTTGGCTTCCTCAGTAGCCACTATGTCACGCGTAAAACGAGATAAGCGGGTAAACCTGTCCCGATACTCAAGCATAGACAAACTGCCCTGTCTCAAGTTCGTGAACTCCTCATACTTACGCTGCTGGGTAGCATGGCTGAAGTACCTCCGCATCAACAAATCTTGGAACAAAGTCCACGGAGTATCAACTAGAACTCTGTCGGTGCTAACCCACCATAAGCATGCATTTGACTCAAGTAATCCGACTACTGCCACTGTCATCTGCTCAGGAGTAAAACGCAGACGCTCACAAACTCGTTCAACCTGAACCAACCATGCCTCACACATCTCTAGATCAGCTGAACCCAAAAAAACAGTCGCACCAGCAGTACGAGCTTTGACCACAGGGTCAAAACTCTCTTCCAAACGCAACACTCGCATCAGCAAGTCGTGTGTCTGGCGATCCTCATCAGGATCTGCATCCCGATCAACACGGGGACCACGTCGAGGAGGCATCCCACTGATACAAGACAAACATTAGGTACAAGCAGAAGGAACATAATTATGAGACCTCAGATATTTGTGAACACACAACACCCGAAGCATTGATGAGTACCGCTGGCCAGTCGGGTCACCGCTCCAATCATGCTGTATACACTCAAATACCCTAAGCTTCACAAATACAAGAGTCTACAGAATCTGACAACCTAATGCTCTGATACTAAGCTGAAAGGACCCAACCCCGATTTAATTTCCTAAATCGGAATCAAACCCCTTATGAAAACGTGAACCAACAAAAACCGTAAAAATTTGGGCAGAGTAACGCTACTAACGCGGAATTGCCTTTACCTGCACCCGGAAAATAACACTTCATCCTATGTTGTAAAATCCAAATCGTGGGCACCAATCCCATCCAGATTTCTCAATATCATATCAATAGCAATAAACAGTAAACATAACTGTAATATATAGCATATCTGGGAAAAACCGTATAAAACATGTATCAGAATGTATCAGAGCGACATCTAGTGTATATATATACAAAATATACAACAGTAGGCGAAACAAGAAACCTACTGGAAAACACAGGCAGCTCGAACAACTAGCCTCCAACCACGACGTGAGACTCCAAAATCTGAACTGCAAACTTGGCACGGAAACCAAAAAGCCCAGGGGAAAGACATGAAAACCGTTAGAGTGAGTGGATGAAAATAGATGTCTTTCGCCAGATGATATATGTTATAATAACATATGCGAGTCAAGATGAATAAATATAATAAAGTACACGATGTGAACTCATACTCATCCAGCGTATTGAGCATGCATGTAAAAATCCCACGGGGTCGCTTATGGACACATCCGTGCTAGTACAGTCTGAATCACGGGATCCCAGACCCACACGTGATTTTAGCCAGAAAGGCCTCAGGTCAGAGGTCTGCCCCCCCCCCCCCCCCCCCGGTAAAGGCCTCGGGTCAGGGGTCACAGCCTCCCCCGGTAAACATCCTCGGGGATCAGCTGGGATGTAAGTGTATCGATACAACATTATACTGAGACTGTACTCTGTGTAAACCAAATCATAAATAGTTCGATGCAAATGTATAATGCAATAAATAAATGCATATACGTAATATATACTGGTATAGGCATAATCCTATAACACATGCTCATATAAACCATAATCCCAAATGCATGCTCAAGCTCGTAAAATGTGTATAAAGACTCGCGATTATCAGTGAAAAGAAATTGTCGACTCACAGGTGAGCAAAACGCGCACTCGCGCTAATTACGTGGCCCGGCGGAAGATCCCTCGCCCGAAGCACGATCTCGATCCCCTGAATAGTCATAAAATATATCTGATCAAAATCACAATTCTCAACACTGTACCACACTGCGGAAACCAACCGTTCCCGAAAATATATAACACAGTACGAAATAATCGATGAAATTCCTAAAATCTCCACTCAAAACCCTCGACTGAAAATCCGATACCCAAATCAACTCAAAAACCTCAAAGCGAGGATCGGGGCGCGAATACGAGAAAAACGACATTAAAATCGCTAAATTCCAAAAAGTCAACGGGTCGCCGGAGCTCCGGCGTTGACCGCCGCTGCCGGCGGCGGCGCACCGTCAATCGGAGAGTTTTCCCGGTGACCGAGCTGCCAAACTGATCTCCTCATCAAGGTGAGCAACTTTTCCAAAAGGACCACCACCATCCAACCACCACCGTGGCTGGAAAACAGCTCGAAAGAGCCACGGCTAAAAATCGACGGAAAATTTTTCCGGCCGATTCCGGCGGCGTTGCTCCACCTCGTCCCTCCAAACCAAAGGGGAAATGATCACTGTCCAAAACCCACCAAAGATCCACCCCGGAAAGTCACCGGAGCACCTCCCTCCGTCGAGGCCGATTCCGGCCAAAAATCCCAAGATTTCAAATCAACATTTCTCCCTCAAATCAATCTCAAATTCCATAATTCCAAGTTCTAAACTGTAGGAAATTGAAAGAGGAATCGATTCATACCAATATCTCGGCCGGAGGTGGCCGGAATCGTGAAATCCGACGGCGGCAGCACGGTGGAGAATCGGTCAACGAAAAGTCAACGGTCAGCCTCGGTCAACGACGGTCAAACTTCCCAAACAGTGTTTTCGACAATTTTTCGACTATTTCCGATATTTATACTCGCTCCTGGGGACGATCAACGGTCCAAAACGGATAACCATTACGATTCAGATAAACTCGATGCGAACGGATAAACTCGTCGATATTTTGAAACTTCAAATAATCATATTATATTCCTCGGTCATCAGAAAAATCATCCGGAACCGTCCATGAACTCGAAATCACGTGTACCACAACTCTCGAGAAGAGTCAACTCAAATTCTTGGCCAATAATTAAGTCGTGATTAAAAACGGCAAACCACACAATTATCGATAAACCGCGATTACGTGATAACTCAAGAATTATGCTGTTTACTCTACTGATTCTGGTTCGGATCGTCACAGTTAAAGTTCTTAAAATTGTAGGAATTAATAGTGATATTAACTAAATAAATTACAAAAATACTAATTATTTAATTAGTAAATGTAAACAAATGATGAAGAACAAATTCTGGAAATAGAAGATGAACTAAGTTGAGTCACGTATCACACGTTCTCCTTAAGAACTTTTACGCGGCTTAAATTGAAGCGGCATTTGTGTCCACAGGACGAAGGCGCACACATGTTTATCTTGCAAGCCCAATCCAACCCATAAACCTGACTATGTTCTTGTGAGGTCTAATTTAAATGATATTTATTTCACTTACTTGAACAGAAAATTATCAAAGAGCTTCCTACATGAGTAGTACTAGCTGTTGTGTAAAATATGCCTATCGGCTTTTTCTGAATGACAATTGGATTGTAATTAACAAATCAAACATTTAGTTTTATTTTTTTATGTACTATGTCAGAATATCAACTTAAATTGGTTTGGTTTATTAGTATTTGATTGTAGTTTTATATTTCACTTATGATTAACAAATCAAACATAAATGTTTGTATACATTGATTTGAATTTTCTTGTACATACAAGAACAACATGAAAGTAAATTAGTTTGGATACCTATGTATCATAATTTTGTATATTTGTCGTTCTTTTTTATGTATGACCATGAGAGAGCACCACTTTTGATTCTCGTCTGAGGTCTCAAATTCTTAACACTACCGGAAGAATTACTATGACCGACGACTTGGTGTCGTCGGTCTGTTTCCGTTTATCGTCGGTCATACATATATCCGACGACACATCGTCGGATATAGTATCGTCGGTAATACACCGTCGGTAATACTATATCCGACGATGATTTAGGGTTATCGTGGGAAAATAGATACACTAAAACCGACGATAATTTATCGTCGGTCATAGTTTAAACTATAACCGACGATATTGACACATGTCGTCGGATATAGTGAAAAAATTTAAATTTTTTTTGCAGGTTTTGGGTTTTATCCCAAAACCTGCATTCACAAAAAATCACGCTATCTATATATTGTTCAAATTGAAAATCAACAACCATTGAAACTAGAGTACGTAGTAAATAAATAAATTAATAAAAACCGAAATCGTTCAAATCTGTATACATATGCGTAGTAAATAATGAAAATAAAAATGAAACCGACAATTGTTCAAATGTAGGGGGGTCCTGGTCCTAAGTCTATGTGGTCAAACGGATTGGAGAAAGTTGGTTGGTCCTGGTCTGGCTGAGGCTGAGGCTGTGGCTGTGGCGCACCGAAAATGGGCGGGGGGGGGGGGGGGGGGGGAGCTATCTGGATTCCAGATGCTTGCAACTGTGCATAACATTGCTGCATCCATGTCCCCATTTGCTGCTGCTGTTCGGCCAACCGATTCTGCTCTGCAGCTTGCGCTTGCTCCATCTCCTCTATTCGACGCCGTTGAGCTTCCATCTCAATTGATTGCATATGAAGTCGGTCGTTTAGCTCATTAGTCCTCGAAGATGATGATGATGATGATGATGATCCCGATCCGCGAGAGAATTCAGGGGTCTGCTTCAGCAGCCCTTGACCCCATTTTCCGGAACCCCTGCAGTAGAATGTGTTCTTCCCTGGAGGGATCGCAGTTGACGTAATCCTGGCCCTGGCGATCAGATCAGATCGATCAATCTGATCAATCGGGAGTTCC
Organism: Geum urbanum; assembly: GCA_946800695.1. Classification (NCBI taxonomy): domain Eukaryota; kingdom Viridiplantae; phylum Streptophyta; class Magnoliopsida; order Rosales; family Rosaceae; genus Geum; species Geum urbanum. Next base: position 66,883,906 of record OX326998.1, on the reverse strand, counting down.
GCATCGGGGGTGTTGGGATAGAGCTCTCTCGCCACTTGAGTCAACACCTCCGGAATCGCCTCCTGAATTCTCGCCTAATTGACAAATTAAAGAAAAATAAAATATTAATTAAAAAAACAATCTAAATAAATAAGAAATAAGTTTATTTTGTTATAAGGACACTTACAGCATATTCGGGATTCTGCGGATACGCGTGCTGCATCATATAGACAAGGGGATCATCTTCTGGGTGGTTGGCCGCCTCCTCGATCCAACCCGAGTATGATCTGGTATCGGCATGATGATTTGTGGTGTTTTTGGCCCGGTTCCTTGCGTTGACTTCAGAAAGAGCCTACGCGATTAAGTCAACATGAAAAAAACACTCATTAGCCAAATAATTTAAGGGAAGTACGATAAAACAAAAATTAAATCGATTGAAGGTTACGTACCTTCAATCGAGGGTTGTTGAAGTGAACCACAAGCCATCGCCACTCGTACTCCCTATAACGAAACTCGCTAGGAGTACCCTCACGATCGTCCCCGTACTTTTTCCAATGCTTCTTCAGCTCGGCCTTCCACTCCTTATACCTATATATACCCATAAAATCAAGCGTTAGTAACTAACAACATTGTATGAACATAATCAAAAGAAACGAAAAAATTGAAACAAATGGTCGTCTGCAAACCTGCTCCCATGCACTTCATCCACCCACGTGGGTCTAATGTCTTCATCCACGCGGAACCACCTCTGCAATGCATATATTTATATATATATCAATAATATTAAAAATTTATTATTGAAAATTTTCATAATGAATATACAATTCAACTCACCGACAACGCATTATTCAGCTGATGTTTGACGGCTTGTGGCACTGAATTCCAATCTTGCCATAACATTGGGACTCTATCCCGTATGAGGCTGCCCGCCATCCCCGCGTACTTTCGAGTGATCTTTCCCTCGATCACCTGCCCTCTATCCCCGGTCGGAATCATAAGTTGGCCACCACCACTAGCCTGAATGGCTTCATCCAGTAACTTGCCGACGACAGGGCCTCTGGTTCTCTTCTGTTTTGCACCGGGCACGATCTCGCCTATCACATATATATGTAGACGATTTTTTAAACATCAACACCTAATTGAATTTAAATATTAAGGAGTAAAAAGATATCACTAATTAATATTTACCTGATTCGTCGGTGCGTTGTCCCGGAATCCTTGCACTCCAGAGAGGTGCCGGGAAGGGTATATACGCATATGCCTGCTCCGGGGTAATGAACCCTAGCTGTCCCGGAATAGGCATCCCATCAGAATCGACGTGAGGTATCGTCGAGATTTCCAACGGTAAGAATAATGTAGGCGGCGGGCATAGTCGCATCCTCGCCGAGGACTGAGTGGATCCACCAGCCTCCTCGAAAGAATGAGGAGCTGTCTGGTGGATGACGGGGGAACCCTCCTCGCGATGAATGTCCGGCATTCGGACCGAGGATTGAGTCGCACTATCCGTTTCCGGCGTGCGACTGACTTGATGAACCCTCCTCGCGCCTGAGGATCGAGCCGGCTCGAGCTGCTGCTGCTGAGGTTGTCCCTCGCCCATCAGCCGACGGTGTCGAGAGGTCAGCGGAAGACTGTAAGTGTTTGGGACACTGGTGGATCCTGATGCGGACTGACTTCCAGTGCCATCAGGATCCCCAGCTCCCGAGCCCTCATCCCCACGTCCCGATCTCCCTCTCCCTCTGGACCTCCCCCTCGAAGTACTCGATCGCGACCCGGCCCCTCGGGAAGGTCCGCAATTAAACCATTACATCGTTGCTATAAAATTATAAAAATTAAAAATAATTCCTAATTCATCCATTAAATTATAAAAATTAAAAATAATTCCATAAAATCCACAATAATTACAATATATATAATCCAAATATAATTCATCCAATACATATATAATCCAATAATTTAACTATATATATCAATAATTCCAATAATCCAAATTCAACAATTATTCCAAATCCAATTAACCTAAAACTTAATAAAATTTAACCTAAAATTATTCCAAATCCAAATTTAACCTAAAATTCCAATATATTCCAATATATATCAATACATGCATAAAATTCCAATGTTTTCCAATATACCAATTTAACCTAAAATTCCCCTATTTTCCAATATACCAATTTAACCTAAAATTAGAATTAATTCCCCTATTTTCCAATATTTGAATTTAACCTAAAATTCTAAATTATTCCAATATATATCAATACATGCATAAAATTAACAAATTCCAGAACTATACATATACATACATGCACATTATCGATCAACACATTCCACAACTTCAAATCTAACATAAATTAAAAAAAAATCGAAAATTTGAAATTAGAGATTTCAAACCTGTTTTTTCACTAATTGACGAGGGATTTGGCTTGAGGATCGATGGAATAGCACTTGAGCTTCGATTCCTTGCTTCCAACACGAAGGAAACGGAGAATGAGGAGGTGGAGGCGACTGTTCCGGTTTGGGGCAGTTTCGTTTCTGCCCCAAATCGTACCTAGATACGATATAAAACATAACTATATCCGACGAGTTAAGTAATCTCGTCGAATATAGTTGAACCGAAACTATATCCGACGAGATTTCATATGCAACTCGTCGGATATAGTTCCTCCATTTATTTTTCATTTATGCCGGTAATTAAACTAATTAAATATGTAGTGTATTAATATATATTTATTAATAGTTAATACGAAATATTAAAATTATTATTTAAAAATACGATATAATTAATCGATCGGTACGTTGTATTTTTTTTCCGATCGATCTCTCGATCTCTCTCATTTATGATGGGGATCGATATATATATATATAGCAATTTCATCGATCGACACAATTTTGTCCATAATATGAATAAAATTCATTTTACATTGCACGTTCTAAGTCGAAATAACATACATATATATATACACTAATTAAGGCGCATAATCAGAATCATCGCTTGAGTCTGACTCTGTTTCCGAGTTACTTTCAGGTAAGATGTGTATGTCCTCGTCACTTGAGTCTTCATTGTTTTAATTTTATTAACATCAAGAAGATTCGGTTGAGGAATTCGTACCACACTGCCCTGTCTCACATTATTAAGGCGAATTGTTGAGGTTTCAGGAATACCAGTTGCGTTCGGCTCTTGGTATGCACTGCCTTCTTCATTATCCGAGGTCACAGTACCAAGGGTGGAGGCACTGTATATGTTTCGTGGAAGAACATAGTTAACCACTTTCCACGCGCCTTTATGGACAAGATCATCAAGATAGAACAATTGTTTCACCGCCGTGGCCAACACAAACGGATCATCTTCATACCAGCTTGTGGCAGTATTCACCGAAAAAATCCCGTATTGATCGGTCTTTGTGTTCTGAGGGTCGGTATCAAACCATCTACACTTAAACAAGTGCACGGTCATGCCTTCCCCATATATTAATTCGACAACTGAATGGAGAACACCGTAATAGTCAACTCCATTCTGCCCACCATGCACCATTACCCCAGAATTCTGTGTTTTTCGTCTGACATCTCTATGTTCACAAATAAATAGCACGCCATTTACCTTACACATAGGATAAACTCTGGAAGTTACCGGTTTCTGCGCCAAGAGCCTCAATTCGTGTGACCACTGAGGGATACCATCATCTTGTACATGATTCATCTGAAAATAATCATTTATTAAGTACGTATAAATAGGATGCGAGACATGCACTTAACATCGATCATATACAGGTCAATTTAAGTATCAACTTACCCAGTTGCCAAAATAGTTTGCGAACGTCTTGTTGTGGTACTCAACATCACCGGAAATAGCAGGGCAGTAAAGGTGCAAATTTTTCCAATATTGAACTTCTGGACAGTTAATCAATACCGACCAATGGGCAATGACTAGCTCATAAGGTTCCAACTTGTACGAGTTGGGCAACTTTCCAGAAACTTCAACATCATCGGAGATGATCGAAAGGTTGAACTGCCCTCCATCTACGGGCATATGTTGTGGAGGGTCCTCCAACGCTCCCAAATACAACTTGGTGTACGTTACGCACTCATGCGCAATATATGCTTCAGCGATACACCCTTCGGGTGCAGATTTGTTCATCACATAGTCTTTGTAGTCCCCCAATTGTCTGTAAATGGGTAATTACAGATCGAGCATGTTATGCTTATTGCAACAATATATAAGTGAATAAATAATATTAAAGATCGACATATATATAGCCAGATTCAGAGATGCATTACGTACCTTTCCATAGGATACATCCATGTGTAGTGTACTGGACCAGTAAGCAACAATTGTTCCGGAAGATGGAGCATCAGGTGAGGCATGATGTCGAAAAAGTTTGGAAGAAATATCCTTTCAAATTTGCACATGATAAAAATGATGTCCTGTTGCATTTCCAACAAGTCCGATTTCTTCACTTCTCTCGTGCATAACTTCTGAAAGAATCTTGACAAAGCCACTAACGGCTCCACCACCTCTTTGGGCAGGTACCCTCGAATGAAAACAGGGAAGAGGCGTTGGAGCAGTATATGACAGTCATGACTCTTTAGTCCGTACATCTTGTTATCTTTGAAGTTAACACATCGACTTATATTTCCGACATAGCCTGAAGGATACCTGACATTACCCATCCAACCAAAGATTTCACTCTTCTGGGCAGGCTTCACGGTATAAGGAGCTTGTGGCATTTTTTTCTTCCCATCTCTCAACCACAAATGTTTTCGCAGTCCCATCCTTTTAAGATCTATGCGTGCCTTCGGGCCGTCTTTAGTTTTTCCCTCCCAATTCAACATTGTGCCGACCACACTCTTGCACACATTTTTCTCTATGTGCATGACACCTAAGTAGTGTCTGATCAGCAACTTGGACCAATAAGGAAGTTCCCAAAAAATACTTTTGTGTGTCCAGAATTTATACCTGTCGGGTTTGTCAGGTATTGACGCCACTATGTCAGGATGATTGCTTAGCTGCCCAAAATCGTATTCATTTAGCACTTCTAAGATTTCATCCCCCGTCCATCTCCTCGGCTGCTCACCTGTTTCCACAGTCCCATCAAATGCCTCTATATCCTCCCGAAATGGGTGATCATGTGGAAGCCAACAATAATGTCGCATCTATACAATCTTCCTACAATGAGGTCTGCAACACTCAACCGTCATGCACTCTGGACAAGCCCTGTATCCCCTGGTAACGTTGCCCGACAACATCTCGCGTGCAGGAAAATCGCTAATGGTGCCAACAAGCATGGCATGCATCTGGAACATCTCATTTTTGAACTTGTCATAAGTGGGATGACCATGCTCACTCAAGTACTTAAGCTCCTCAATCAAGGGTCTCAGATACACATCGAGACACTTTCCTGGATAACCCGGCCCTGGAATGATCATAGTGAGCATATTGTATTCTTTCTTCATGCACATCCATGGAGGAAGGTTGTACGGTACCAAAATAACTGGCCATATACTGTATTGAAGACTCATGTTGCCAAAAGGGTTGAATCCGTCAGATGAAAGCCCCAGCCAAACATTTCGAACCTCTGATGCAAAATAAGAAAACTCCTTCACCATGTGCTTCCAAGCCTCTCCGTCAGCAGGGTGTATAAGCGTATCACCGTCGGGCAAATTCCTCTCGGCCCACCATCTCATAGCTTGAGCCATGTGTGCAGACATGAACAACCGTTCTAGCCTATCTATCAGGAGAAAATACCGAAGTATCTTCACAGCTTTCTTGTTTCCGGCAGGAGTCAACTTATACCTATCTGTACCACATACCGGGCATTCATCAAGGGATTCAAGATCATTCCCATAAGCATCTTCACCCCAGAAGAGAACACAATCATATCTACAAGCATGGATTTTGATGTAGGAAAGGCCAAGATGTTTAAGGATCTGTCGCACCTTACGATGAGTGGTAGGAAGACGATGACCGGGGGGCAACAACGAACCAGACCACTTCAGCCAATCATCAACAGCCTTCACACTTATTTTGTTCTCCACTTTGAGCTTCATTACTCCCATAACACTTTCGAGAACAGTCTTATTACACCCGTTGTACAACGGGGTCTGTTGGAAGGCAATGAGGTTGTTGTACTTGTCCATACCAGCAGTGTTGACAGCTGCAGGTAATTGCTGGACCGGCTCAATATGAGGGAAGTCTTCAACGGCGGAAGGGATATCGATATCCGGTACTTGAGCAAATATACCGCTCTCATGAGGAAACATATCGTTGATCAACCTTGTTGTTGGATCATTGGATGTACTGCCACTCTCAAAAAATTGTCCGTGATCATGTTGACCAACTGTTGAGCTCTCACCGTGATAAATCCAACATGTGTACTTATCCCAAAACCCGTTTTTCTTCAAGTGCTCCAATACTTTATCGATGTGAAAACGATATCGCTCGCTACGACACTAACATTTCGTACACGGACAATAATGAATTGTCATCCCTCCACAATTAACCTTCACATATTCTACAAAACTTCTAATTCCACGGTGATATCTTACATCCCATCTTGGAAGACATATCCAACTCTTGTCCATTGATCTACGCATTTTATGCTTGATTTTTAACATCTTTCTCTTTACATTTAGCTTTGTTTTGACCTTAGTACTATCATTTCTTACTTACTTTATGCTTTTAGGGAGAAATAAAGGAGAAAATAATAAAGGAGGCGATTTGGAGCTAAAAGCGTGCTAAGGAGGAAGTTCCTAATTTCGGAGAAGAAATGGTCCGAGGAATGGTCTTCAAATGGTTACTAAAATGCATTCCTATATGGTGTCAAGAATTGGAAACCAAATGCCAAATGAAATGGATACCAATATGGTGCACAAAAAGATGAAGACATTTCTCCCGCGCGACCCAGGAAAGAGCAAATATGGCGGAATATATGGAGCATATAATGGACGAATTTTGGGAGGATATTCCATGAAGATAAATACCTTATTTGAGGGCCAAAATATGTGCAAGAATATGGTATATTCGGCCAAGAATTATTAGGGAATAAGGAATGCAAGATTTGAAGATATGAAGATTTCCTTTTCCTTGAAGAAGAAGAAAACAGGGCAGCCAGGTCACTTGACTTCTAAAATCCGTAGTAAATCCAATTCAATTCCAAATATGGCGTTCCTTATATGTATTTTATAGCCCTTTGAATAAGCTTTCCAATGAAACAAGAATCAGAATTTTCCAAGATTTGAAACTCCGGAAAAACGCGTTTGAAGACAGACTGTCAGATTTACCCGGGTACATAAGGAAAGTCTTATTTTGGTAGGAAAAATCCTAATCTTCTTCTATAAATTGGGGAGCTCGACTCATTCATGACCATCACTCATTCTAGACTCTCAAAGCTCTGCCTAAACACTATCTCCTCTCCACGAAGCCAAGTAATTCTCCAAGGAAGCAATCTACACCACTGTCCGCCACCACAACAACCTCCATTGACATATAGGGCGATCCCGAGTGTCTCCTCCACCAAAGAAGAGTCATTTACACCTTAGCTCCATAGGGAGATCCCGAAGACTAAAAAGTGTAACATGAATCCTCTTTACTTTGTAGCTTCTCCTTGTATGAATTATTGGTTTAGTGAAGTAGTTTATAGTATTTCGGTTTTTCTTTACTTGCAACGTTTCCCACTGTTTTTCATGTGTTCTAGTTTCTTAGTTTTTATTATACATGTTCATCTATGCTTAATGCTTTGGCTTAGATATAGGGCGATCCCGAGTCTAAATCAATGGTATGTGTATAGGGCGATCCCGAGCACGACAAATTATGAACATATGTTTTGTAAAATTGAGAAGTTAGGATTTCGATTAACATTGTTTAATTTGCAGGTTAGGAATGAGCAAGGGTAAGCTAGATGAGTCGATCACATGTAAATAATAGTTTAGTGTTTATTTTCGGTCTAGTAAGCATGTTTAGGGTTCTTTGTTCTTGATTGTTTTCTACTTGTCTATGAGTGAAGCATTTTAGAACCTAGGATTTCTCTATGTGTTTACTAACCATTTTATATCTCTAATTTCGTAGGACTTAGAAAACACCCTTTTAAATCCCCCCTTAACCATAGCGTAAATATGCATGCACCCTCAATCCCCGGTTAAGAACGATACCCTATTTACCAATGCTACATCAACAAAGAAGGGTTTTAATTGTTTTCGTGTTTGATTGAGTGTTTAATTAAGTACTTGAAAAGATGCGAATCAATTTTGGCGCCGTTGCCGGGGATTGTAAAGAATTGTGTGTTTATGCTTGTAAATATGTGAATATGTGTAAATAAGTGTGTATATGTATATGTAAAGTGTCAAAAAAATTTATACATGTTCATAATACGTTGCATTCTAACGTTTTGTTTTTGCAGCCATGTAAATAGGTACATATTAAAGGAAGTCTTCGATTTACATTGAGTACGCGAATTTGGTTGATTAAGTCTCACTCATTGGAATAGATGACGCCTCTTTTTCTTGTTTATCTCCTTAACCCCTCATGATGTGTGGATTTCATCACCGCACACCATAACCTAAGTGAAGTTATGGACATGAGGTTGAGGGCGGAGTCAACAAGGACTTGAGGGAATGTCTTTATCGAAATTTTGGCTGAATGTCGGACATGGTGTCTAGAACGGGTTATGACTGGTGACAGGTTCTGGATCTAAGAAAGACTTGCATCAATGGAGTATATACCAATGATCCGGTAAGTGGATGAATACTTGTCTTTGAGTAAGAAATCTTTGGTAACTTGGTGTCTAGAAGGTGACGGTTTCTATGACGGGTTTTGGATCCGAGATCTCAAATCGGTCCTACCTCTCGTGGTCTCTCTTGCCAACTGGCCAAGCTTATTAAAGTTGCCCAAAGAAGACAAGGACTAAATCTACTTTCCATGATCGGTAAGCCTCGAGATGCATCGTCGAAATTAGTCCTACCTCTCGCGTTATCTCTATCCCCAACTGGCCATGTTTTTCGATTGAACCAAGGCCGATTGATTGAGAATGTACATTTTATCGCGCGGGTCGCACGTCCAATGAAAGACCTAAAGGCCAAATGAACGTACTCTCTTTAAATTGAAGGCGAAACTCAATGAACAAAATACTTGTGCATATTACTTGTAAATTTCGTGTGCATTAAAACTTGTAAAGAACTAACCACGTTGCATTAGCTTGCATAACCTACCGGCGGCTTTGTGATGCTCGGATTTCATCACCGGGTACCCTAACCTAAGTGAAGTTAGGGGCATGAGGCCAAACATATGGTCACGTTGCATCATGTATTTAGCACGTAACTTTGTGTGTTTTCTGCAGGTTCTAACATTTTCTCTTATGCATTCACTTCATATTTCACTTAGGTTCTTGTTTGATGCATTTGAATGACGATTTAATTGTTTTGAGCATGAATTTGAATGAAACGTGGTGTGCTTGCATTACTCTACTTGTATATATATATATATATGTTTCTAAATCTTTGCATTGTAAATATGCCTAATTTTGCAGAAAACGTGTAAATTGAGTCTTAACTTATTCTATCAACGTTGCATTCATTTTAGGGAGTCTAAAGCCTTGCATTCACGTTTACAATTCTTGAAGTGTCTTAACTTAGTGTTTTACAACTTTCGTGTGTTTTTGGTATGTTTTTGGTTTGTTTTTTTTCGTGTGATTTGTTTTGGTGTGATTTTGTGTGTTTTTCTTGCTTTCTTTTAATTTTCAACGTTTTTGGTTAGTGTCTTGCATTACTTGTATATTTTTTTGATACTAACACTATTTTGAGGAGGAGGACTTAGAAAAAGATCCGGCTACTAAAGATGACGAGAAGAAGAAGAATGTGGCTCCTCACGCCACTAAGGCACAACCCTCATCATCACAATCTGCCCCAAACAAAGGTATTAACTCTATCCCTTCAAGTTTGGTTAATACTAATGCTTCGTTTGCTCGTGCACCATTCCCACATAGGTTGACGAAATCTAAGAAAGATGATCAATACGAAGACATTTTGGACATCTTTCGGAAGGTGCAAGTAAATCTTCCCTTGATCGAGTGCATAAAGCAAGTGCCTATCTATGCAAAATTTCTCAAAGATTTATGCACCCAAAGGAGGCAAACGAGAGCGAAGGAGGTTGTGAAGGTGAATGTAACTGTCTCAGCGGTTTTACAGCGTCGGTTACCCCCCAAATTGAAGGATCCAGGGAGCTTTTATGTTCCTTGCGTGATTGGTGACAACAAATTCGAAGATGTTATGCTAGACCTTGGTGCATCCATTAACGTAATGCCTTATTACTTATTTGCATCCATGGATTTAGGCGAGCTCAAACAAGACAACGTCATCATTCAGCTAGCCGACCGTTCGCATAAGTATCCTAGGGGATACTTTGAAGATGTTCTTGTGCAAGTCAACAACCTGATTTTTCCAGCGGATTTTTACATTGTTGACATGGAGGAGAGTCCTTTGAATACCACGCCATTGCTTCTTGGACGACCTTTCATGAGGACTGCAAGAACGAAGATAGATGTGTTTGAGGGAACGTTTTCCATGGAGATTCACTACTACAAAAAGTCCTTCAGACAACTGTGCTCAGACAACAGAATGTTTTCAATCAGTTGTCCCAAAGTGGAGACAACTGATCCTTCAATGAGTCAGTTGTTAGAGTGTTGTTTAAACATAATATTTTCGTTTCTGAGATCGACCTGAGATTTGTTGAAAAATTAAGACAACTGATTGATAGGGGTTTAAAAATTTTAGTTGTCTAAACTTGTTGGAAAAATGTTCAGACGACAAATATTATTTTGTGTTGTTTGATAGGGGTTTAAATGAGTATTCTTCAGACAACAGTTTTATTGTTCAGTTGTTGGAAAAATATTCAGACGACAAATATTAGTGTGTGTTGTTTGATAGGTGTTCAAATTATGGTGTTCTTCAGACAACTGTTTTAACGGTCAGTTGTGTGATGTGCATTCAAACGAAAAAAACCCTAGCTATTTTGGGCGCCAATTAATTGCGCCAATTTTTATCTACCATTCAGAACACTTAGAAATAAAAAAACGCGCGGTACGATTCTCCCCAAACCAAAATACCCTAGCCCCTCTATCATCTCTCTCACAAACTTAATCCTCCAACCAAACTTCACAAAATCAAATCTCTTTGGGCCATATCGATCTACATCTACCTCTATCTCAACCTAGCTTTACTCAAAATCACGGTTTGAGGCAAATCGGGTTTTAGCCCCAATTGGTTCAATCACAGATTTCTTCTGCGTCAACCAAGTATTTTTTTAATTCTATACATGGGTAAGCTCGATCGATTACTTCTATGAATATGTAGTTTGATTCTAGAGTTTATTGTATTGATTTGATTTGGGATTTTGATACAGATTCAAGCTAGGGTTTTTGTTGAAGCTGTTCTTATTGTGTTCTTGCGCTGGTGCTAATACGTGTTGAAGCTATCTGTGGGATTGTAAAGCAAGTTCTGGTGAGTAACAAGCAAACTCAATTCTCTCTCTTACAATTTGTGTGTTCAACATGTGGTCTTTGATGTTAATTAAGCATGTTGTTGTTGTGAAGTTCTTAATATTGTTTTCTGAAATTTTGTGGAGGCAGATTTGAATGTTAAGCATGTGATGTTTGATTGTGTCCCTGAATTGTGAACATTATGGTTAGGTCATCTATAAACTTGTATTGTGTGTTTTTGTTGTTGTTGTTCTAGTGTCTTAGGATGGATAAGTCCTGGATGGATGAAGCTAGGACTTCAAAAAAGTTTGAAGTAGGTCTTGATAAGTTTTTGAAGTTTGCCAAGTCAAATGCTTCAGACAAGAACAAAATATATTGCCCTTGTTCAAAATGTAGCAACACTGCTATGTTTTCCATAGGTGTGATCAAAGACCATATATACTTCAATGGGATTGATCGTAGTTATAAAAACTGGAAATGGCATGGGGAACCTTCAAGGTCATACATTTCCAGTCATAAACTAGGTAACACTGAAACTTGTGGGGAATCTTCAGTAAATAGAAAGATAGATGAGGGTGAACATGAAGTAGATATGGGGATTCCGGAAGATGAAGTGGAACAGGAGGTTAGTGATGGTGAAGAATTTGTAGATGCAGGATTTGAATTTATGAAGCTTGTGGATGATGCAGACAAGCCTATATATCCTGGCTGTGTGAGGAACACAAAGTTGAATGTTTTGATTAGGAGTTTCAATCTTAAAGCCAAACACGGGATGAGCGATTCTTGTTATTCTGATTGGTTGATGTTCCTTAATGAATTGTTGCCGGAAGTGAATGAGATTCCAGGGACTTTTTATGCGGCTAAAAAGACCCTTTGTGCTTTGGGGTTGGATTACGAGAAGTATCATTGTTGCCACAATGACTGCATAGTGTACAGAAAGCAGCACAGTGATGCATTATCATGTCCCACATGTGGTGAGTCGCGATGGAAATTAGACAAGGATGACAATGAGAGAGTAGGGGTGCCTGCAAAGGTTATGTGGTTCCTCCCACCAATTCCTAGGTTTAGACGAATGTTTTCATCACCAACCACTGCCGAGGATCTAACTTGGCATGAGCATGGAAGAAAGAAAGATGGTGTGATGCGTCATCCAGCAGATTCACCAACTTGGTCCTTGGCTGACACAAGATACCCTGTGTTTGGTGCTGAACCTAGAAACCTTAGGCTTGGACTCTCTACTGATGGATTTAATCCTCACAGTGAAAAAAAATCGAAGTATTCATGTTGGCCTGTTATTCTGGTCACATACAACCTGCCACCATCATTGTGCATGAAGAGGAAGTATATGTTGTTAACGATGTTAATATCCGGACCCAAGCAGCCGGGAACTGACATTGATGTCTACTTGGAGGTTTTAGTTGACCACTTGCAGATTTTTTGGGAAGGGGTAGATGGAGTTTATGATGCTGCAAGAGGGGAGTATTTTAGAATGAGAGGCATGCTTTTGTGTACTATAAATGATTTTCCAGCTTATGGAAACTTATCTGGCTCCATAGTGAAAGGATACCATGGGTGTCCAATCTGTGTTGAAAATACAGGTGCGTATCACCTTAAACACAGTAGGAAAATGTCATATATGAGAACAAGAAGACATTTGCCTAGACATCATCCTTACCGTAACAAACCTGCATTATTTGATAACACTGTTGAAGAGGATCTTGCTCCGCGACCAATAAGTGGAGAAGAGGTGCTGGAAAGAGTTGAAGGTTTGAACTATAATTTCGGAAAGAAAAGCCATCATCCTACTTTCAAGGGTCAGGAAGGTGAGGAAAGACCTTGCTGGAAGAAGAAATCCATTTTCTTTCAACTTGAGTACTGGAAATACTTTCCAGTAAGACACAATCTCGATGTAATGCATATCGAGAAGAATGTTTGTGAAGCTTTAATAGGAACTTTGATGAATATTCCGAATAAGACAAAGGACAGTGGTCCTGCTCGGCAGGATTTGGCTGAAATGGGGGTAAGAGTTGGGTTGGCTCCAGTTGATGGTGTGAAAAAAAAAGACTCATTACCTATGGCTACTTGGAATTTCACATTAGACGAAAAAAGAATTGTTTGTAGGTCTTTGTTTAATATGAGAGTTCCTACATGTTTTTCTTCAAACATTAGGAACCTTGTTTCTATGGAGGACTTGCGATTGGTTGGCTTGAAATCACATGACTGTCACATACTAATGCAAGTTCTACTTCCTGTTGCCTTGCGTTCAGTCTTAGAAAAACCAGTGAGGATAGCTATTATACGATTTTGCCTATTCTTCAAGGCAATTTGTGCAAAAGAGATTGATGTCCCTAAGCTAGTAGATATGCAAGCGGATCTGGTTAAGACAGTGTGCATGCTTGAGATGTATTTCCCACCATCTTTTTTTGACATTATGATTCACTTAACAGTTCATCTTGTTAGGGAAGTAGAGTTATGTGGGCCAGTGTTTTTTAGATGGATGTATCCTTTTGAGAGATATATGAAAGTGTTCAAAGGGTATGTTAGAAATCGACATCGTCCTGAGGGTTGCATCATTGAATCTTATATTGTTGAGGAGGCAGTTGAGTTTAACGCAGAAAGGATGCTTGCCTCTAAGTCTACTGTAGGAAACCGTGATACAACTAAACCTGGTCTTATTGATGGGTGCAAACCCTTGGGTGGCTACAACAGCAAATGTCTCACCACAAAGGAGAGGGACCAAGCTCACCTTTGTGTGTTGCAGAACACAAATGAAGTCCTCCCGTATTTTACGTAAGTATTCCATGCCTTTAACTATTTAATTATTTGTTGGTAATATGCATACACAGTGATTAAAGGTTGCTTACTTTGGTTTTTTTTTTTACTTTGACACTCAGTGAACACATGGAGCTTATGAAATTGGTGTATCCAAAGTTCAGAAAAAATACCAAGTGGTTACTGAAGAAGCAGAATGAGGAGTTTGCTGAGTGGTTCAAGCAGAGGGTATGTTGAAGCACTTTTAAATGTGAATTGTTTGATAAGTTGTGAATTATTTGATAAGTTGTGAATTATTTATCTAAGTTCTGAATTTTTTATCACAATAATGTCAAGTTGTGCATTTTTTTTTCTAAGTGCAAATGTGTTATGTTTGTTGGCAGGTATCTGATGGTCTGGAAGTTTCTGAGGTTGGCATTTCCGAGACGGTTAGGTGGTTAGCGGATGGACCAAGATATTCTGTGGCAACCTATTCTGGATATCATATACATGGAGTTGATTTTTACACTAAGAAACTAGACAAAACTCGATCAGTGCAAAATAGTGGGGTGTTTGTTGTTGGCAGTGCAATGCAAGTTAGTAGTGCAAAGGATAAAAATCCTATCATTCAGGATATGAACTATTATGGGGTGATTCAAGATATATGGGAGTTAGACTACTACAAACTTAGGGTTCCTTTATTCCAATGTGATTGGGTGGAGAATGCTAGGGGTGTTAAAGTAGATGACTATTTTGGGTATACCTTGGTAAAATTGAGTAGGAAAGGACATCTGGGAGATCCTTATGTGTTAGGAACACAAGTGAAACAGATTTTTTACCTTGAAGACCCCTTAGATCCTCTATGGTACGTGGTATGTAGATGTCCGAACAAAGACTACAAAGGGGCTGAATATGATGATGAAATGGAAGATGTCATAATGGAGGATGAATTGGTAAATTCTAGACTGCCAGAGGTTGAAGCTGAAGAAGTTGATTATATGCGAGACGTAGAGGAACGAATCTGGATTGAGGATTGAAGTTTTTTGTAATATTTAATCTAGACTTCTGTTTTTGGCTAATCTGAATTGTAGTATGTCTGTCCTTATTTATATAATGAATGGATTAGAATGACTACTTAATTTCCTTTTGCCCTTACTGGTCTGCATTTCTAGTTTGAAGGAATGGTTGTTTGCTTGTGATATAATTGCTCATTTAATTGTTGTAACCAGTGTGTGCTTTATCCATGGTTTCGATTTAGGTCCAGCTCATTAATTTGCTTAACTGTATATGTGATGTTTCTGATAAGTTAGTTTGTCATCTCAGGTTATGACGCGATCAAGGGACTCACACTTGAGGTCAGAAAGAGCACTGAACCTTTTAGCAGAAATAAAGAGAACGCAGGCAAGATCCCAAACTGAAGAGAAAGAGGTCAACTCTCCAGTGAAGAAAAGGGTTCGACATGCTGTATCAGAGCAGGAGACTATGCCCGTTATGTCCACTGAAGTTCATGTAGCCCCCAAGAGGAAAAAGGCGAGAATAGAGAAAGACAAAGTACTCGCTGAGAAAGACACAAAACCTGCTGAGAAAGACACTAGCTCAGCTAGTGGGTTTGCTGATCCGAATACCAGCAAAGTCCGTCGCCGACAGTCCAAGAGAGTTGTGGAAGGAAGAAGAAGACAGAAGCTTGAAGATGACAAAAAAATTGCGCAAGAGCAAGAGGCTGCTATTAGTGAAGGTGAAGGGGAGGTTCATGAGGTCAGAACTTTAGGGAAGAAGCTTCTGAAAAGAGGTTGTGTGACGATGTGTCACATTCCAAAGCGTGTAACAATGGGTATAAAGATGAGGGTAGCCAAGAACAAACATGGTCAACCTGTTGGAAAATGGGGTAAAGAGATGCAGTCCTACATTGGTGTGTTGGTACGAACAAAGATCTCAATTGGACACATAGATTGGAGATATGTGAACTCTGATGCCAAGGAGAAAATCTGGGAATCTATAACGGTAATTCACCAGCACTTAATATTTCAGTTACGTAATATGTAGATGTTGCTCAAATGATAACTTTAGTTGTATTCATTGCTTTTTCAGGATGCATATCTTGTCCCTGAAGATTGGAAAGATCTGGTTTTGGCTTCTGCCGATGTCAAGTGGAAGGAGTGGAAAAGCAATTTGTGGCTCAAGTATGTAAAACCATTTCTGGATTCTCCTGAAGAATATGCTTACCCTCCACGGGATTATACATGTATAACACAAACATTCAGGCAAATTTTGGCTGAGGTTGAGGCAAAGCATGCCCAGGAAAGGGCTGATTGGGAAAAGGAAAGACAAAGAGTTGCTGGAGTACTCTCTAGGATAGAGGAAAAGCTGAACGGAGAGCAGGGAAAATTTGAATCCCCAAAAATTCATGGCCCTCCTTCAGGCCAAAGCAGTTGTACAAGAGCATGTGACACAAAATGGAAAGAGGACCTCGTGAATCTGCCAAACAATTTGCCAAAGCGTCGACTTGTGAAGCAGCAGAGAATGCTGAATTACGAGGATGAAGATAAAGAGAACCTCGTGAATCTGCCAAACAATTTGCCTCCATCATTAAAAAAGCTGTGCCAGTGGGCAAACACAAAGCTCACAAATGGAAAAACCATAAGCATTGAAACAAAGGAGGAAGTATTTGGTCACACACAAAAAACTTGGGTTGAAAGAAGTCAGGTTCATGCAATGGTACACCTTGGAGAACTTAAGGCTGCCTCAATTACACTGTATATGAGGTAATAACATGTCTAATTTTTTTTTGATATAGTTATCAGTATTAGGTAGTAGTATATATAAATTTTAGCTACTTACCATTGAATATAGAACTTCAAGGAATCCTATGTTTGTTTTGGTAGTTATCTTCACGAAGAGCTAATGAAATCTGCCGCAAAAGACATATATGTCTTAGTTGATCCAGCTCGCACCGGGACTGCCTCTGGGAATCCAACACAACGATCCAACTGGTTGTTTGAACGTTTCTCCCAAGGAACAGATGGAAAGCTGTTTATAGTGCCTTATAACACAGGGTATGTGCATGACATTAAGTCATTCTGCCCCCATATGTTGCCAATGCTCTTCTCTCGTGGTATACACATTATGAATAGGTAGATCATTTTAATGAGCTACTGACTTGGATAACATATTTCAGTGGACACTGGGTGTTGACTGTTGTCAACCCAATGGAAGAAGTTGTGTACTGCTTGGATCCCTTGACTAGGCGGTTGATCTCCGGTGAATGGAAAACTATTGTCGACAGGTACATAAACTTCCAGCAGCCTTTGAGAACCTTAGTTTGTGTTGCTCAATTTAATGTATATGTAATGTTGTATTGAATTGTTAATAATTTCATCTTTCATTTGGCATTGAAGCTCTCTTAGGATTTATAATGCACAAGCCAATAAAAGGGGCAGGAAGACACCGATGTGGATTCCTCTTTCGGTACAACACTTAAACATCTTCTACTTTCCTCGTACACATGTATTTTATAGTATAAAACACTAAGCTAAATATGTTTCATAATGACAGGGCATTCCGGAGCAGAAAGGTGCTACTACCTGTGGTTTCTGGATAATGCGCTATATGAAAGAAATTGTTCAAGATAGCCAAATGGAATGGATAACCAAGGTAATGTCATTTTCTGTGATAAATTCAGTGGCTATTGGTGGTGCAATCTTTACTTGTAGTCTAGAAGAGGATGATAACTTTGTGATAATATATATATTGCACTATTTCAGTGGGCTAGAAGAGGTCAGTTACAGTACACAACGAAGGACATTGATGTCGTGCGGGCAGAGTGGGCAAAGTAGGCAATGGTGTACTTGGATTAGCTCCAGTACTTGTATGTATAGCTACTTTAATGTGGTTTATTTTGTGGACATCTATGGCTGTTCTTTAGCTAGTTCAGTTGTTTCCATCATATTCTGAACAATTATGATGCTGTGGGTTTAGGTAGTAAGCTAGTTCAGTTGTTTCCATCTTAATGTCATGCTTTTGGATAGGACTAATTTTGCTATGACATGATGTAATGGCTATATAGCTACTTTAAGTTTGCTGAGGAGTATGTTGCTGAATGCTTGAGCTATATATAAGCTGTTTTGCAGTATGTTGACATTGTGTAGAAATTGGTTTGGATAGATATATGTACAGGCAACTTAATAGATTAAGATGATCATTGTGCATAGTGGTGATGTTGGTGCTGTCTAAGCTCTTGTTCTGTGTCTAGGTTGTATCAAGTGCCATTATTGATAAGTACATTGGTGAAAGTGCAAGATTGATAAGGGAAATGTTTGGTTATGCTTCTTCTCAGAAGGACTTTGTCTAGGTTGTTTGGTTTGGATAGATATATGTACAGGCAACTTAATAGATTAAGATGATCATTGTGCATAGTGGTGATGTTGGTGCTGTCTAAGCTCTTGTTCTGTGTCTAGGTTGTATCAAGTGCCATTATTGATAAGTACATTGGTGAAAGTGCAAGATTTATAAGGGAAATGTTTGGTTATGCTTCTTCTCAGAAGGACTTTGTCTAGGTTGTTTCCATCTTAATGTCATGCTTTTGGATTGCTTATATTTTGCTATGACATGATGTAATGGCTACATAGCTACTTTAAGTTTGATGAGGAGTATGTTGCTGAATGCTTAAGCTGTTTTGCATTATGTTGAGATTGTGTAGAAATTGGTTTGGATACATAATGTACAGGCAACTGAAACCAGGCCAAAGTATGTCTTCTAATTCATGTACAGGCAACTAAAAACAGACCAAAGTCTGTCCTGTAACTCATATACAAACAACTAAAAACAGACCAAAGTCTGTCCTGTAACTCATATACACACAACTAAAAACAGATCAACTTTTGTCTTCTGATTCATACTCATACCAAAACAAGTGCATAGTTTGTCATTGAAGGTCAATTCAAACAACTGAAATGAATTGTAAGTTGGGGATTCACACAACAAAATGTTGTATGATTACTGTTGTCTCACTCAACTCATAAATTGTCTAATGATCAATCTAACAACAGATATAAATAACTCTAACAACAGATATTACAAACTCTAACAACAGATATCACTGAAAAACCAACTATGTACATAACAAGCTAACAACTATATTTGTAAAACTTTGTCGTCAAACATAACTTACAACAACTTAATATATGTTCTTACTAAGTGATTCAAACAACAGAACACTAGATGAAATTCAGTTGTTTTCAAACAGCTACCACATCAGATATTTAGTTGTTTTATTAGTTGTTACACAACAAAACATTAGTTGTTTGATATACAATGACACATCAGATATGTCCTTAAATGAGACATTTTCGAAGTTTTAAAACAACTTAATGTCAGTTGTTAGAGGGCACCCTTCAGACGACAGAAATTTTTCCGTTGTGTGAGACCCCATTCAGACAACTGCTCAATATACAACTGATTTTCGAGGCCTTCAGACGACAGATTTTTAGGGTTGTCTGAAGGACTTTGTGTACTAGTGATTGATGGAGAAAAGATCGAATTCAACATATTAGATGCCATGAAGGTTCCCGCGGCAAGTGTACATGCCATATTTTCGATGGATATGGTGGAAGAGGCAGCTCAACAACACTAAGACATCATTGAAGATTCACGGCTTGAGGACCCAATCCAGCCCTCTCACACAAATGAAGAACTATCACGTCTAGGCTGTAAGACGTTAAAAAACAAGCGCTTGTTGGGAGGCAACCCAATGGAGGAAATCGCCAAGGCTTTGTTCTCTCCTCCCTTATCTTTTTTAATTTCGTTGTTTATTTACTTTCCTTAGCTAAAATTTTCGTGGATCTCTCCCTTCATACGATATTCTATGATTCCCTTAAATACATTGAGGACAATGTAGAGTTTAAGTATGGGGGAGAGGTTTACAACTTTATTTGAGTCGTAAAATTTCAAAATTGGGCGGACAATGGAACTTTCCGGCGGATGATGCCCTAAAAAAAAAAAAATTATTATTTTATTTCTCTCTATTTTAGGGTTTTTAAAGAGTCTTTTTCATTTTTAGGATGCCCTTAGTTAGTCTATGATGAAAATGGACGGAAAAAGAATACATATGGCGGTGAACAAGCACCAAACTATATTCGTGTGATAAGTGAGATATTTTGATTGTCATAACATGTAGTGGATATGGTTTGATTAAACATGGTATAGATTTCGCATGTTAGAATAAGTTTTAAATCATACAAACCTAAAAGTGAGTTTTTGAGCCTACATTACTTCATTTGAGAGTGAATTTCGTGCATATGGCTCTCAAAAACAAAACATGTTTCATCTAATTACTTGCCATAGATTTTAATGAACTAGAGATTACTAGAACTTACTCATGTAGATTTACAACGCTTTTAAGTTGATATATGCTCTGATTTTGGATATGATTAAAGGCAAATTAGGTTACCACCACTTAAACCAAATGGCTTTGTGTCCCATTGTGCGCATGAGTTGCGACACCCTTAGATTACCCCCTTTGTGCCTACGTTAAGCCTTTTCTTTCATTTACCACGTACATATCTAAACACTCAGCCTAGTGTAAAATTTCCAACCCTTGTTCTAAAGACTTGGTGAAGAATTTCGAAGCTAGCATAAAAGAAGTGGCGAAAAAAGTGATGAAAGAATACAAAGAAGGGAAGACTTGTCCAAAAGAGTTGATTGCCGAAATAAAAAGAAAGAGAAAAAAAAATCGAGAGCAAAAAGAAAAGAAAGAAAAGAAAAAAATGTGTAAAAGCTCTTCGGCAAAAGTTCTAAGTGTAAAAGTTTTGGACGAGTAAAGTTTAGAATGAAGTTAGGGCCCAAAAAGATGAAAATTGGCCCCGATCTTGAAGTTTGACACAAGAAGAAGTGTAGAAAGGATGAGCCACGAATTTGAAGAATTCTAAGTGCTAAACTAAGTCTTTGGAACGTTTTTACACCACCACTTATCTAAATTTCGAATGCCTTAGCCTTAGCCTCATTACAACCTTTCTAAAGTCCTTTATGATACTTAAGATGAGTAGCCTTCAATTGGTTGAGTAAGTTACATGAGTAAGCATATGGTTTGGTTCATTTGTGCAAGTAATTATGAGGTATTTCGATACAATACATATACATTTTGAGTGAACCTCTTTTCATGAGTGAAAATATGATGAGAGCATCCATGTGAGATTGATTTAAACTTTTTTCGAAACATGCATAGCTTTAACTTCACCATCGTTTACTCCAAGTCCTACTTGTTCATGACATGATCATATTTCTCTTATCTCTCGAAAATTTTTGAACTTTTCACTATGGAATCTTGTGACTCCATCGCCATATACTTAACAAAATTTCTGAGACAAATTGTGCTAAGGGCTTAGAAGTTGTTTTTATTTATTTGAGTCCATGAAATTTGTTCAACGTGGAGGCTAGCTCTAACGTTGGTTTTATATTTTTAGTCTTTCTTTTATTTAGTTTTTGCTAGGGACTAGCAAAGTCTAAGTGTGGGGGACCTGAAAATTATATATATATAATGCAATATATTAATTAAATAAATTAATCACCCTAGCTAGCTAGCTAGTTATTGCTATATATATATATTCACAATAATCAAATTAAAATTAACAACAATTAATATATATATATTTACGATCAATCACGCGTACGTACTCAAAATCAACCATCGATCAATTACTCAAACTCCAGAATCAATTAATTAACTCGATCGATCAATATATATATATATATATATATATTCAAAATCAATTAATATCGATCGATCTATATATTCAACCAATTAAGCATTAATATATACGTACATGCATATCATGCACAACACATATATATATTAATTAAGCACGACGTACCTAGCTATATATATAATGCGCATGAATCATCACGAACTCATTCTCGACATCACCCAAAGATCGATTTCAGAGCATTTTCAGAAAAAATGGAAAGTTTCTTGAATGACAGATCGAGCTGCTACCCAGATTTGAAATAAGAAACTATAGCCGACGATATGAAAAACTCGTTGGTAATAGTCAAAAAAAATCGTCAGACATTGTCGAAAACTATGACCGACGAGTTTCCGGCGACTATGACCGACGACAAGAAAATCTCGACGGTCAAAAAACTATAACCGACGAGATAATCATGTCGTTGGTTATAGTTTACTATATCCGACGAGATCCCTTCTCGTCGGTCGTTCTTTGAGGATCTCGTCGGATATAGTACTTCTTCTGGTAGTGTAAGTACGGTTTTGAGTATACTCATGTTGGTGGTATGCTCAAGGATTTTGTGGCTTATGTGCTTATCAAACTTGTGCTTGTATAAGATCATGTATTATTGAAAATCTGCTACATTTTGTCGATCACTTCTTCTTTGGATCGTCTAAGCATATGGGATTATACATTAACTGATGTATAGTAATTAGAAGTCTTGGTCTGTTCTTTGGAACTGATTCGGGACAATTTCTAGCTGCCCATAACTGGGCAGCACCTCCTGACCGCTTCCAATGAAGTGATGATACGTGTCCCCATTTTGTTTTCTTCCCTAGTTATCTTCTCTCCTTTTCATTTGTTCAATTACTTAGGTAAGCTCTCAAGAAAATGGTTTTCGAGGATGATCCCAACAACTTCTCTTCTCTGTTGAACATGTTCAACTCGGATGCCAACGAGGTCTCTCTGGGTTATAAGATTAATGTAGACATATCACTTGTCGTAATCATATAAGTTCATATCTAATACAACATGGATATAGAATAAGAATCATACCTATAATCTAATATGTTTAGTGTATCTATATTAGATGTGGAAATCCATTGTTTGGACCATAAGAAGGTTCAAAATCGGTGATGTATTAGGGACACTATTATGAGTCCTTGATTCTTGAGGAACACCTTTATGGGAGTTATCTGAAGGATTATGGAAACTCTAGATATAAGTGCTTTGGTCCCTTTCTTCTCCAGGAGTTACGAGCATTCTATTCTACCCATTGAGAAGCTTAAGTTTGGTGATCGACATAAGACAAAGGCACCTCATACGTTATGGCAATAACCATAGACATCAATGGTAAGCTTTAACGTGTATTTTGTGTTATTGACTTGTAATGTAATTGATTCAAGCATGCTTAAGTATTGTGAACAATTTATATTCAGGTTCTACAATTGGTATCAGAGCTTAAGGTTCACAAATTATTTTCGAAAAATTGCTTGCTTGAAAATTGCATGAGTCTTGAGCAAATAATAAAACTAAAATTAAAATAGAATAAAAACCTTTTGCATTAAAAGGCCGTAAGGCCATAACCATTCGATCCAATTAAAGGCCGCAAGGCCATTCAAGTTAATCAGTCCACTGAAACCCATCGCACAAAGCAATCAGCCCAAATTTGTTGGAACGACAAAATCAAAATGTCGTATTTGGGTATTAAGAAAAGAAACACTGTTTCAGGGTTTGGGGTTTTGGGAAGAACACGATGGGGAAGGTTTTTTGCATCCCTTGAGAAATTTAGTTGGGTTTTTGTGAAATTGGAGGTCATGTTTTGCTACATTTTAGAGCTTCCGATTCTGTAACACTATAGCAATCTTGAGAGGCAAAAGGTTAGGTGTTTTCAAAACTATCTACTGTTTTGATTCAAATCAAATTACAGTTTTTTGATTTCGTTTATGCACAAGAACCCTAGAAGCATCCTCTCGGTATGCACATAGGTTAGAGTAAACGGTGACCGGAAGAAATTTACTTTTCGTGTGTTGTTTGTGTGTTTAGCGAATCAAAACAAATATATGCTATTTTCTTGTGTTTTTAGGATTGAGTTGTATCTGTGTTTTGCACTTGTTCTCCCAAATTCAGTTTTTTGTTAAAGACTGCAGGTACAAAATTAAGTATTAAGGTAAAGCTTGAAAGGTTTGGAGTTTTCTACTGAATCTTAATTAACATAATGCATAAAGCATTCTTCATTAGGCGTCAGCAGTAGGCATTAAGTTATCTAAAATAAACTTGTGTGATATATCTTAAAAGTGTGCTATTTTTCTTCCAAATAAGTGACTGCATATTTTTAGGGTTTATTACAGCTATATGCATATTCGTTAAACCATATTTGGATACTTAGAACTCTTACTTCTGCCCAAAGATGTTATATGAATTCTTGGTATAACATGTTTTCATCTGATATGACATATTGATTCAGAATCATCAGAATGTCTAGCATCTGCTCAAAAGTGTTGTTTTGACATTGTTATTGGGCATTATGCGCGCATCTGTTTTGCATGTTTGTATTGAATGCTTGGGTATGTTTTCTGTTTTTGCTATAATAGACAGAACATTAAACAAACATAAGAACTTACATAAAAATTATTGTCTTGCTCTGTAGGAGTTCTCACAGTAAACCTCAACAATATTCATCTTTTAATTGGTAGCAACTATAACAAGTGGAGGAGCCAAATAGAGTACCACCCAGCCATGAACCAAGAGATGAATTACTGTTCAACTGAGATAGAGCCAGAGATGCCTAATTCTGAGAGTAAGAATGAGGATAAGAAAACTATAAGAAGTAGCATAGGGAAAACAAGCTAGCTAAGATTGTGATCCGAAACACCATGTCTGACATTGTTACAGGGAACATTAAGGAACCTGAATTTTCTATAGACTATCTTTATGCAATTTATGAGATGTATAAAGAGACCGATAAAGCAGAAGCGGCTAGGTTGTTTAAAGAATTTCAGGAGCTCTCTTATGATGGTACTGGCAATGCCAGAGAGCATATTATGAAGCTCATTGACATCAATACTCAGCTGAAGGAACTTGAGTTGGGTGTTAAGGATGAGTAGTTGGTGCACCATGCACTCAACTCGCTACCTAGCAGCTTCACTAGCATTAGGTCTAACTATAACTCTTAGAAGCAGAGTTGGACAGTTAAGGAGATGACATCCATCTGTGTTGATGAAGAAGCTAGGATTAGGAAAGAAGCTCAGCCTGTAGCCGCAGTCAATCTAGTTGAAAAGTCCAAGAAGAAGTCCAAAGCGTCAACCTCTACAGTGGCAGCCAAGAGCAACACCATTTTAAGTTTAAATGCTACTTTTGCAAAAAAGTAGGACACATAAAGAAGGATTGCACTAGCTTTAAGAAATGGTTGATTAAGAAGGGTAAGAAACCTAAGAACTTAGTTTATTCCATTGAAATTAACTTAATTAATATTGCACCACAAATGTGGTGGATTGATTCAAGCTCACCCCTACACATTACTAATTCTCTACAGGAATTCACAAAGAGGAGGATTCCAAGAAGTAATAAGCTGATTCTGTGCGTTGGCACTGGCATGAGAGTAGCAGTTAAAGCCATCAAAACATTAAGTTTAGATCTTGGTTTACGAAGACTTCTAGTTTTGGACAATGTCTTTTATGTACGTTCCATGAGAAGGAATTTAGTTTCAGTTTCTCTTTTGGTTAAATTTGGTTGTAGACTGATTATTAATAATAAAGAAATTTTAATTTCAAAAATTCTGTTCAGATTGGTTCTGGTATTATATTGAATGATTATCTACAGTTAACTTGTTCACAATCTCAACAAATTTCACTTGTTGAGCATGATGACACATCCAGTAATGCCTTAATTGGCGTTAAAAGAACCAAAACCAATGAAAAGTCTGCATATTTATGGCACAGGAGACTTGGCCATATTTCACAAAATAGATTGAAAACTTTAGTAAAGAACAAAGTCCTTGATGAGCTAGATTTTTCTGTCTTGCAAGATTGTGTGGAATGTTTCAAAGGAAAATTGACAAACTTTAGAAAGAAAACTGTCGGCAGAAGTAAAACACTTTTAGAGCTCATACATACTGATATATGTGGACCATTTAGGACACAGACAATCGGTGGCAATCTGTATTTCATAAATTTTATCGATGATTACTCTAGATACTGTTATGTTTACCTATTTTCAGACAAATCTCAAGCCCTTAAAGCTTTTTAGATTTATAAGGCTGAAGTAGAAAAACAATTAGATAAGAAGATCAAATCTGTCAGATCTGATAGAGGAGGTGAATTTTATGGAAAATACACTGAGGCAGGTCAACATAAAGGTTCTTTTGCCTTGTTTCTACAAGAACAAGGCATTAAAGCTCAATATACCACACCATATAATTCTCAGCAAAATGGTGTGGCTAAGAGAAAGAATAGTACCCTTTTGAATATGATTAGAAGTATGATGTGCACAACAGGACTGTCAAGATTCTTGTAG
Organism: Geum urbanum; assembly: GCA_946800695.1. Lineage (NCBI taxonomy): Eukaryota > Viridiplantae > Streptophyta > Magnoliopsida > Rosales > Rosaceae > Geum > Geum urbanum. Next base: position 66,857,481 of record OX326998.1, on the reverse strand, counting down.
GGTGAGGCACTGAAAACTGCAAATTATATTTGCAATAGAACACCTAGCAAAGCCATAGAACACACTGCATTTGAACTTTAGGTGTGGTAGAAAACTAAGTCTTCATCACTGCCATGTTTGGAGATGTTCTGCAGAGGATGGAGAGTATAAGAAAGACATTAATAAGTTAGATCCTAAAACTATCAGTTGTTACTTGATAAGCTATCTGGAAAAATCTAAGGGATATAGACTGTATGCAGCTCATCATTCACCAAGAATCATTGAGACACACCAGGTCAGATTCTTAGATGAAAATATACACAACACATTTTTTGAGGACTTGTCCTCAGAATTTGAAGAAATTGTGTTGTCAAGCCAAACAGAATCTGAGCAGCCCTTAGAGAACAATAATGAAGAAATAACTGACATAATTCATGAAAATCATAATGCACAAAATCAAATTGATGACATGTATTTTGAGGAAGAACAAATGGAACCATGCAACTTACTTGAACAACCAATGATCTTAGAACTAGAAAATCCTATCCCGGAACCTCAAGTTCAAGTTCCACATCAACCTCAGCAACCTAAAAGATCCCAAAGAGAAAAGAAACCAAAATATGGAGGGGAAGGGTCAGACTACATAGTTTATTTGACAGAACATAAAGCTGCAGAAGAGTGCATCGCAGAGGAAAGTGAGCCAAACACCTTTAACCAAGCCATAAACAGTTCAGAATCCAAACAGTGGTTGAGTGCAATGGAAGATGAGATGGAGTCCATGAATCCGAATAGAGTGTGGGACTTAGTGGAAGTAGATCTTAAACAGAAACCTATATATTGTATGTGGATGTTTAAAACCAATAGAGATGCAAATGGCAAATTTGAGAGATACAAATCTAGACTTGTAGGTAAGGGTTTCACACAGAAGGAGGGCATCAACTTTACTGAAACATTTTTACCTGGTTCAACTAAGGACTCTTTCAGAATCATAATGGTACTTGGTGCTCAATATGATATGGAGTTACATCATATGGATATAAAGATAGCTTCTCTCAATAGAGAGCTTGATGAGGTGATTTATATGAGGTAACTAAAAGGGTGCATAGAGAGTGGCAGCGAGAACCAAGTTTGTAAGCTTAAGAAGTCCATATATGGCCTAAAATAGGCATCTAGACAATGGTACAAGAAATTTGACTATGTAATTTCTTCTTTCTGATTTACAAAGAATTTGGTGGATGAGTATGTTTATCTTAAGATATCTGGAGATCAATTTATATTCTTAGTATTGTATGTTGATGACATACTGTTAGCTAGCAGCAATACCAACTTTTAGCTAGCAACAACACCAAGCTAAAACTAAGGAGAACATGGAGACTAAGCCATATGCAAGGCTTGTATGAAGTCTCATGTATGCTCAAGTTTGCGCAAGACTAGATTTGTCTTTTGCAGTGGGCATGCTATCAAGGTTTCAGTCTAATCCAGTACATAAACATTGGATAACTGGAAAGAAAGTTCTTCGGTACCTTCAGAGAACCAAAGAACACATGCTTATGCATAGAAAGTCTAAAGATTTCAAACTTAAAGGGTACACAAATTTTGATTTCACAAAAAACTATCCTAATTCAAAGAAATCAACTTGTGGCTATGCATATATGCTTGTAGGATCTATTGTTGCATGGAAAACCATGAAACAGTCTTTAGTAACAACTTCTACTATGAAGGCTGAATATGTAGCAGTCTATGAAGGCATGTGTGAAGGTCTTTGGATCAAAAATTTCTTGATGCAGACTAGGAGATTGAGTCACGTTGTTTCAAGGTCTATTGAGTTATTTTGTGACAATGAAGCTGCTATATTTTTCAGCATGAACAGTAAGAGATCAAACAACTTCAAACACATTGATCCTAAGTACCACAATGTAAGACAAAGAGTTAAGCGTGGTGAGATTTAGTTTTGAATGTAAGCACGGATTCACAACTTACAGATCTTTTTACAAGTCTTATCAGTTGTAGCTTTCAAGGAGCACACCAGGAACATTATAGTTTTGCCTAGTTTTGATTCTTGAGGACATTGGGAGTGTTTAGATATTGAGCAATTCATATTTTATATTTTGAAGTTCTTGTATTTTCTGAAGTTGTGGTTTTTATTTGTTTAAAACACTACATTGTATAATAGTTTTTCACATCAATAAACCGAGGTATGTCATAATTGTTATGCTTATGTTTTATATATGAATTCATTCTGGAAATTGTCATTTTATTCATGTCAGATGACCTTGACTTGAGGAACAACATGTGGATTTGGTCAAGCATAAAGATCATCAGTGTTAAAGTTAATGCTCGAGTTTCTTATGAAACATTTGGCTGGACTATACAAGTATATGATCTTCTGGTGATACACATAGTTCATGTATCACATCATATGATTTCAGTAGTATATGTGAGTTGTAGAAGCTTATGTTGTTAGTATTGAAGTGTTGCATTTTGTTAAAATGTTATGCTTTTCTTTGCTCTTCATAAGTGGATGTTTCTTGACCATACTGAAATGGTTTACTGATCCTTTTCTTTATTCTAGTGCACACTTTAGTGGTTATATAGATTATGATTTCATTGTTTTGATTGTTGAGATAGATAGTGATAGTCTAAGTGGGAGATTGTAAGATTAATGTGGACATATCACTTGTCCTAATTATATGAGATCATATCTAATATAAAATGGATATAGAATGAGAATCAAACCTGTAATCTAATATGTTTAGTGTATCTCTATTAGATGGGGGAATCCAGTTTGGACCACAAGAAGGTTCAAAATCGGTGATGTATTAGAGACACTATTATAAGTCCTTGATTCTTGAGGAAAATCTTTATATGAGGTATCTTAAGGATTATGGAAACTCTATATATAGGTGCTTTGGTCTCTATCTTCACCACGAGTTACAAGTATTCTGTTCTACCTATTGAGAAGCTTAAGTTTGGTGATTGACATAAGATAAAAATACCTTATATGCAGTGACAACAACCATGAACATCAATGGTAAGCTTCGATGTGTATTTTACGTTATTGACTTGTAATGTAATTGATTCAAACATGCTCAAGTATCATGAACAATTTGTATTCAGGTTCTACATGGGTTTCATGGACTTGCTTGAACAATTGACTCAGTTTTGGCAAACAGTAGGCGAGACGTTCGACTTCAAGAATCAAACATTTACTCAGATAGAGGAGAAAAGAGACAACTGTCGTGATGTGGTATATGTTGGGTAGGAACTGCTACTGATAGCTGGGCAGCGAAGAACTATCCGCTGATTCAATTCAAAGATGGAACGTGTTAATGTCTATGAGATATCTAAATGAAGTACTATATGCTTGTATGTGTGTTCGCTTCTGATACTGTAGCTCAAATCGAATCTTAGATACTACTGAAGTGCGTACAATATCGACCGTTTGATGTCTCAAATCTTATATTCCAATGCTTAATTTGGACACTGCTAGCCGGTCACTCCGTCACTAGCTAAATAAACCAGTCGGGTCAATCTGATCAGTTTTAGCACTTTAGCCGAAGAGCATCTACTCAACTCAGCTCCCTCGAGGTAACTCCTACTCATTAGTTCAAAGACTTCAATTAATATATTCCAAAAAACAGCCAAGACCAGAACGAGTGATAGTCGCATATTTATTTGTCTATTCGATATTTAATTCATTAATTATATTTAGTTTATTGTTATATAACTCAGTATTTAATTAATATTTATTATTTTATAGTTTTTGTGAAGAAATAAAGAAAAAAAAACTAAAATAGGGATTCCTATCTCAATATGGATTCAAGGAGTTTTGTGCAATTAAAGAAGCATTTTCCAAGTAGGACTCTAGGAGATCAATTGGGAGACATATATAAACCTATTTGAGGTTTTTGGAAAGGCTAATCAACAATCTTGGAGCACAAAATCGAGCAGAAGAAGGAGCAGCCGCAGGAGATCCAGAGACTAGTTTTCAATCCATCGAAGACTAACCTTCGATCCATCGAAGATTAACCTTCGATCCATCGAAATTGGATGAAAGTTCATCTTCTTCATCCATTCTTGATCTGTGAACTCTATAATTTATTTTTATTCTTTTATTATGACTTTTATGAGCTAATTACCTTGTTAAGGGGCTGCTTAAAGCCATGTATATGAAGTCTTTTTAATGCATATATTGTGACCTAATTTTGCATATTCTTTTGAATGAGGTTTCTTTTTCTATGTAATTCACCGTATGAATTTTTGTATGTGTGCTTTGATACGCAACTTAGTATGCATGCTAGGATTCCATTATCATGACATACGGGCAACAAAAGATAATTTCTTCCACCAGATTCTCTACAGTGATACACCAATGGAGGTGAGAAACCGTTGGGTGATTGAAACCCTACGTCTAACAAGATACGCCCATAGTGTACCTGTGAACCCTTGTAGATTGTCAAACCTTTTCTAGAACTTAATACTTTCGTCTTTGTAAACCTTGGGGTCCATGACTATGGGTTCAATTGAGGGATAGATGTGGGGGAGGTCCACGACAAACTCATATAGGCATAATGATTAGGTAATAAGTTGTGGTTGTAACGATCGACTCTTCCTAGGAACTTTCATTCATTAGATATGTGCATTAGTTCAAGTGTGTGTTAGAAAGATGGAATGGGGGTGGTGGATTGCATTCCTCTTAACTTCTCCTTCATATAGTTTAACATCTTGCATTCATAATCATAATGACTTTTTTCATTAGCTGTAGATTAGTCGATTTAGTTCGGTACCCAAATCAACTTCGAATACCCTCAAATTTTGTGTGGTTGTCCACCACTGTGTCTTATATATTGTGTTCAACTTTATTAGCATTTAAGTCAGTTAGGTTAGGTTCATAGTGTACTTCGTGTCCTGTGGTCCAGTCTGTCAGTTTTCTGGCATTCGCGTCTAATTAGTGTTTTAAGATTTAGTCTCACCAATTCCTTGTGTTTGATAACCCCTATTTATCATTACTACATTGATATATCTTACTTGAGAATCGGGTATCTTTGCATAGGTATTTTCTCACCTATCAAGTTTTGGCGCCGTTACGGGGGAATTGCTTAATTCTAAATCTTAATAGTGTCTTTTGTTTTTCAGTTTTGTTTATTTAGTTTCCTTTTCTTTTGAGTCTTATAAAATTTACTGTGAATAGGAGGAATCACCATCACAAATGGCGAACAACAGGAACCTTAGGGAATCTTTTGTCCTAGGCACAGGTGCTGATGATTCACCAATCGTGCTACTAGCGAATTTGGGGTCTTATGCCATTCCTCCATCTCTCATCTCAAATCTACCACAGTTCAGAGGCACTCCTTCTAAAGACCCTCAAGATCATCTCAATTAGTTTGCAGCATTGTATAGAATTCAGAGGTCTACAAATGCAGATGAAAACACTGTGAAACTCATTCTTTCCTATTTTTTGTTGAAGGAGCAAGTAAAGACATGGTTTAATTCTTTAGCTCCTCAATCGATGGACACTTAGGAGAAGATGTGTGGTGCATTCATGAAAGATTTTTACTTAGCTTCTCGTACCAAGAACTTGAAGAAGCAAATTAGCACATTCAGGGAAGGATGAAGATGCATTACATAAGGCATGGAGTCGATTCAAGAGTTTGCTTAGACAATGCCCGCATTACAAGTTTGATCTGAATACTCAAATGGAGTTTTCTATGAAGGACTTGATTCCTTCAACAAGTTTAAACTGAATTCTGCTTGTGGAAGAAACTAGTGGAATAAGACTGGAGCTGAAGCAAAGGAAATTGTAGAGATCCAAGCAGAAAACTCAAGACAGTTCCAGTCAAGTGATAGAACTATGGGAGTAAGCATAAGATCTTTGAATACTATAACTATTGATAGAGCCATGGAAAAGAGATTGAGTTCCATGGAGAATGACATTGCTCTAATTGCTAGTAGTCTAAAGGTGGGAAGAAGACAACAGTTAGTACAGGTCATGTAATGTGCACCTTATGTTCATCTACAAATCATCTAGTAGAATTCGAAGATTTCCCCAAGTCCAGAGAACATGAGAAAGTCAACCAAGAGAAAGAGGTGAATTACTTCCAAAGATAACCTACGGGGACTGGGCAAAACTTTGGTCAAAGGTGTGTTCCACAGCATCAGTATCAAGCGTCGCCGCCTGTACCACCTATGTCGTCAACAGAGTTGTCAACATTAACATCATTAATACAATAGTTGGTGGTCAACAACAAGCAGACTAGAGATGACCATAGTGCATTCTGCCAAGAGATGGGTACCTTCCTCCAAGAAAGCAAGATTACACAGTAGCAGCAATGGAAGGCAATTGATTTGCTAGAACATCAAGTGAGCCAAATACAACAAACACTTGCTCAAGTTAACCAAGGAAGTTTTCCCAGCAACACTTTTCCCAATCCCAAGGGACAATATGAAGTTCATGCTACAGAATTGAGGAGTGAGAAGATGTTAGAACCGAAGATAGAGCAAATTGGATTTGACACTTCATCTAGAAATTTCAAGCAGACCCGAGAGGCCCCTTCGATCCATTAAAAAAAAATCCGATCCATCGAAGCCGACTCCAGGAACCTAACTCAGCACAATGAGAATGCACCTGGAGCCAACGTTTAGACCACCTCAAAAATTGGGTTCACCTTTGGTCACCCCTAATGTGCCTTTTCCTTGCAGACTTTAAAAATAGAAAAAGGACCATCAAGAGCAGGAGATATTACACATCTTTCACAAAATTCAAGTGAATTTTTCACTCCTTGATGCTATCAGACAAGTGCCTAAGTATGCAAAGTTCTTGAAGGCACTTTGTACCAACAAGAAAAAGTTCAAGGAACATGAGATTGTGGTGGTGAGTAAGGAGATTTCAGCAGTATTGCAAAGAAGATTACTGTCTAAATGCAAAGATCCAAGAAGATTCACCGTTCCATGGAAGATTGGTGAAACCAAGTTTAAATGTGCTTTACTAGACTTCAAAGCTTCTATTAATCTAATGCCATATTCTGTGTATAAGCTTCTTGGTCTAGGTGCATTGACAAGAACCTCAGTGAGGATTGAGCTTGTAGATAGATCTTATGTTTATCCTTGAGGGGTTCTTAAGGATGTGCTTATGCATGTCAAAGGAACCATTCTCCCAGCGGACATCTTTATGCTTGATATGAGTAAGGAGACCTCTATTGATATGTTACCCTTAATTTTGGGTCGTCATTTCGTGGCTAAATCTCACACAAAGATCGATGTATACAATGAAAAATTGAGCATGTCAGTGTTTTGTGAGACTGTGGAGTTTTGCATCTTCCACCCGCTTAAAGAGCCAAGAGAGGTAAGACAATATTTTGAGAAAAAGAATGTGCACTTGATGGAGGAAGTCAAATTCCTCAAGACTTGGACACCATCAGATAAAGGTCATCCCGATCTTAAGAAGGAAGTAGAAATTGTGGCTGTTGTGGCCACCCTTGTGTTGTAAGGCTATTCTTCTTCTTGTGATATTTCGGTTATTTCTAATGAGAAGAATGCTAGTGTTGAAAACAATCCTAACTAAGAGGACTCAAGGTTTTGTGATGAGAGTCATCCAACAAGGAAGCCATTCTGGCACTTCAATGTTTTTGCAACTAAATAGGCACACTTGGAAGATCTAACTCCACGTCCTCCAGGTTCCATACTAGGGAGGAAATATGTCAAGAAAGATGAGCTTTATGGTCCAGCAAACGAACACATCTTTGACATGCATTAAATGATGTTCGCAATGTCTGGCTAAAGACATTAAACTTAGTGCTACTTGGGAGGTAAACCATGTTGATGGAGAAGCGCAGTGATCAGATTTGCTATCTTATCCCGTCTCTTTTACCTTATTTTTCTCCACATAGTGTGTTTTGTGTGTGATATGTGTTTTGTGTCATGCTTGTTTGGTGTATTGTATGGTCTAATTTAAGTTCTTACATTGACGACAATGCAACTTTCAAGTGTGGGGTGGGGTTATATCATATACTTAGAGACTAGATATAGATTTTTAGTTTTTCGAGTCAGAAATTTTTGATTTTTGATGTAATGTGATTTTTCGGACATAGCTAGATGTCTCAGAAAATTTTGAAATTTTGAGTGTGTTGCTATATATGTCAGTAGTATATGCTCGTAAAATTAGTCTTTTTGGACGTGCGGGTAATTCTATAGAAATTCTACAATTGAGAGTGTGCAGTCCAGGGTATACCCTTCGATCCATCAACGGATATCCTTCGACCCATCGAATGGTTGTTCCAGAATGAGACTAGAGAGCTTGCCTCGATCCATCGAGGATCATATTCGATCCATCAAAAAAAAAGTTTCAGTTTTAAGTTTTTCTTTGTTTTTCTTGTGTGTTTTAGTGGCTTATATAAAAAACCAAATAAAAAAATAAATAGTGTCAAGAAAAATACAAAAGAAGAGTCTTAGGAGTCCTTAAGAGCATATGCACCCATGAAAGTGGAGAGGAAGTCCTATTTTGAGGAATTCCTCACCCATTTGAGAAATTTTTCAAAATAGGAAGTCTTATTCCTGTTTTTCGTGCAACGGTATCCAAAATAGGACTTCCTATTACTATTCTCTCTTATTTAAAATATTTTCCATTTAAATCCGAATAACACTTTCACCCAATAACTAGCCGACACGTGTCATTCCAGATCATATAATTGGTAGCAGATTTCTGATAAGATTTTCGACCAGTAATTTTGAGACACGTGTCATGTCTACGTGGCGGTGTCGGCAAAATTATTGGGTGAAGATATTCGATAAGATTTCCGGTAAGATTACAAACCAATGAGAATGGGACACGTGTAATGTCTACGTGTCGGTGTCGGCAAAATTATTGATGAAGATATCCGGTAATATTTTCAACTAATTGACGGTCGACATGTGTCGTTATCTTAAAAAATCTGGCTTTTCAAAATGGTTATAAAAGAAAGAGCTATGGGAGAGGTAGACTCACACCAACTACACATCACTTGTAGTTCTACTCGTATCTAAGCCACCATAAACACTTCTTCACATTTTTGGTTTCATCAAGATGAATCCCATGGGTTTCGGTACTTTTTTCAATAAGAGGCGACAACAACGCTGGCGAAATGCAGAAATTTCCAATCAATTCGTTATCGACGCGATGGCGGTCGATGCAGCTTTTGATGATGAACCACCACCACGCCGCCGTGCAAATCAACCAAGGATGAGGGAGTCCAGGGGCCAAAATCTTATGGAAAATTACTTCATCGAACGCTCAGTCTTCACCAACCATGACTTTCGTCGACGGTTTCGAATGAGCCGAAATATATTCAAACGTATAATGACGGACCTCTGCAACAACAACCCATTTTGGCATCAAAGAGCCGACGCCACTGGAATGGTCAGACTAGTTCCCCAACAAAAGATGATCGGTGCTCTTCGGATGTTGGCCTACGGCTCAGCTGCTGATCAGTTTGCCGAAATCACAAGGATGGGGAAATCAACAACTCTTGAGTGCATGAAGAAGTGGTGCACCCAAGTGGTAGAGCTTTATGGTACCCGTTACCTCCGTACTCCAGATCAGACAGACATCACTCGACTTCTAAGAAGGGCTAGACATCGAGGATTTTCTGGTATGATCGGAAGCATTAATTGTATGCATTGGGAGTGGAAGAACTGCCCAACCGCTTGGTCCGGGGCATACTCAGGGAGGAAGGGTCGTCCCACTACAAGAAAAATGCACCTAGACCACGGACGATTTCCGTCGTCTAGGTGCAATTTTCCGTCGTCTAAGTATTTAGACGACGGAATATCCGTCGTCCAAGGTCCGTGCTCCAAGTGCTGTCGTCCAAGCACTTGGACGACGGAGATGGAGAATTCCGTCGTCTAAGTGAGACTTAGACCGCGGACATTCTCCGGGGTCTAAGTGTTCACTTAGACGACGGAGATTGTCATCTCCGTCGTCTAAGTGAATTTTTAAATTTTTTATCACAAAAAAAATTTATTTTTAAAAAAAAATTAAAAAATTAAAAAATTCACTTAGACGACGGAGATTGTCATCTCCGTCGTCTAAGTGAACACTCACATTTTTTCAAAATTTTTTTTTTTATTTTTTTTAAAAAAAATTAAAATTTAAAAATACACTTGGACGACAGAGATGACAATCTCCGTCGTCTAAGTGGTGATTTTGTAAAAAAAAATTAAATGAAAAATTCATGAAATGCTAATTAATAATTTAATAATTAGCATTTAATGAATTTTTTATTTAATTTTTTGTATATCAATATTCATAATATTGCAAAATTTATTGAATATTAATTATTAATAATATATAATACGTACAAAATTCATAATGAATAAATAATTTAAATTATTATGGATATAAATACAATGAATACAAAATTCATAATATAATAAAGTACATTAATCTAGCCTAAATAAACAAAATTAAGCTAAAACTAAACTAATTATAGGCGGCGGTGATGGTAGCGGCGCCGGTGGTGTTGGCCGGAATGTGGAGGCCGGTGGTGGAGGTGACAATGTAGGCGGTAGCTAGTGGTGTGTGGTGGTGGTGGAGGCGACGTTGTAGGTGGTGGTGGTGTGTGGTGGTGGCAGCGACGGTGGTGATGCCGGTGATGGCGGCAACGGTTGTGATGTCGGTGGTGGCGGCGGCGACGGTGGTGGTGGTGATGATGATAGTGGATTGTGATGGTGATGATATATGGTGGGTGGTTTGATTGGGGGGGGGGAGAGATGGAGAGGGAGAGAGGGAGAGGGAGAGTGGATTGAGGGAGAGGAAAAAATGAAGAGAGATTGAGAAAATGATGAATTTATAGAGTTTTAAAACACTTAGACAACGGAAAATCAATATTTTCGTCGTCTAAGTGCTTTAAATTTTCAAACAATACCGCCAATTTTTCACTTAGACGACGGAAAATCAGTATTTCCGTCGTCCAAGTGATTTAAATTTTTGCCAAAATTTTAGCGGGAAAAGAATACCGCCAATTATTTTGACTTAGACGACGGAGATGACAAATTTCCGTCGTCTAAGTGGATTTAAATTTTTGCCAAATTTTTAGTGGGAAAAACACCGCCAGAAATTAAAAATTTAAAATTTCACTTAGACGACGGAAATACTCATCTCCATCGTCTAAGTGAATTTTTTTAATTAAAATTATTTTTTTATTTTTTTTAAAAAAATTAAAAAATTAAAAATTCACCTAGACCACGGAGATGACCATCTCCGTCGTCTAAGTGAATTTTTAAATTTTTTTAAAATTTTTTTTAAAATTTTTTTTTAAAAATTAAAAATTTAAAAATTCACTTAGACCACGGAGATGACCATCTCCGTCGTCTAAGTGAATTTTTAATTTTTTAATTTTTTTAAAAAAAATTTTAAAATTAAAAATTTTAAAATTAAAAATTAAAAAAATTCACTTAGACGACGGAGATGGTCATCTCCGTGGTCTAGGTGAAAATTCCGTAAAATTATTTTTTAAAAATAATTTGTAATGAATTTTTGGATCTGTAATTTGAATGGAATTGTCGTAAAATATCGATTAAAGAATCGTATATATAAAAAGTGGGATTTAAGACAATGAATTAATTTACGTATTCAAACTTGTTAAGTATCTACTAATATGTATAACTTAAGTGTCGGTACGTATAGGCTCATTGCACATCGATATTAACGAAATTGAATTTGGAAAAAACGACCGTTGGATATACTCACCATAACACAATATATAAGTAGAATAATTTTCACTAAATACTGAGTTCGTTCAGGGTTTCATCGGCACAGTTAACCGCAAATCCAAAATTTTTACAAACCGGAAACCTGGATACACGAAAATCCGTAAGTCCTATTTTAAAACCGTCGACGCTCACACTCCAAGCATTGTTTACTCCATGGTCTCGACGAAAAGAATATGCATTGGGACATGGTCTAGATGGTCGTTGTCTTAGGTGAAATTACTTTTTAATTCACTTAGACGACGGAAATGCACATTTCCGTCGTCTAAGTGAAAACATGGTTTAGGGGAAAGGGCCTTAGGGTTTAGGGTTAAAGTACTTAGACGACGGAAATGTGCATTTCCGTCGTCTAAGTGAAAACTTAGACCGCGGAAACTTTCTCCGCGGTCTAAGTGAAATTTTTAAATTTTTGAAATTTCACTTAGACGACGGAAATTTTCTCCGCGGTCTAAGTGTTCACTTAGACCGCGGAGAAGTTTCCGTGGTCTAAGTGTTACTTAGACGACGGAACCTTTAAGGTTCCGTGGTCTAAGTGCATTTTTCTTGTAGTGTCCAACTATCATCTTAGAGGCAGTGGCCTCATATGCACGTGGATCTGGCACAGTTTCTTTGGGGTACCAGGAGCTCAAAATGATATCAATGTGCTCTACCAATCAGATGTCTTCGATGCAGTGCTTGCTGGAAGAAGTCCGGCTGCGACTTTTAAAGTGAACAGTATGACATACCGTAACACTTATTACCTTGCTGACGGGATATATCTGAGGTACTCCTCGTTTGTCAAAACGATTTCGAATCCTCAAGAGCTTCCACAAAATATTTTTGTGAGGAAGCAAGAGTCGCACCGCAAGGATGTGGGGAGGTGCTTTGGCATCTTACAAGCTCGTTGGGGGATAATTCGTCATGCAGCTCTGTGTCACCGCCTTTCGACGTTAAAAAATATCATGTTGGCGTGCATCATAATGCACAACATGATCGTTGAGGAGGAATTCGTGGAGGATGAGTTTGAGGAGAACGACGAAGAAGATCTCCAAAACCCATCTACCGCAGTCACAGCTTATGATGGGCCAGTGGATGAAGGGGGGAACCGGATTCCTTTCGAGCCGGTTGGAAGAGAATGACAAAATGAACAACGGTTTAATGACCATCTTGTAGATCTCCAATCTGCTTACATCCATGGAGAGTTTCAGAAGGACTTAATTAAGCACAACTGGTTTCTTGAGACCGGTGAACAACTATAAATATGTTGTTTTAATTGTTTGTTTGCATTGTTGTGAGTTTGAATTATGTATTTCTATTATGTGTGTTTCAATTTTTGTAATGTGTGGAAACTTGATGGAAATAAAGAAAGTGCAATTTTATTTCTGTAAAAGGGAAACTACATAGTATATAATTTAAATGCTTGGAAATTTAAATTACATAAAAAATAATTAAAGTGCTTGGAAAAAGTCTTCGGGGGTAATTTAGGTGTTTGGAAAAAGGGGGCGATAACAATTGGAAAAGCCTTCTTCGCTAGCTTCTTCTTCAACCCCATCCTATTGAGAAAAGATTTATGCTTTCCTCTTTGTGAAATACCTCTTGGATTTAGGAGTCATGCTCTCGGTATCCATTGACATAATCCGAGTTTCCTCCGCCAAATCCCTCAATTGGATGTCTTTCTTTTGAAGGGTGATTTGCTCTCACATAAGGGAAACCTCAATTGCATCACTATCTTTTTTATTCCAACCATAAGATTCTTGATTTGCCGCAATCCTATTCAAAGCCTCGGCTCTTTCATTTGTAGGTGTCATACCCTTTTTCCCTTTTTTTTTCCGCTTCCTTGGCCGCTTTCCCTCACATAGGACGCTCCAGAGAAGAATGAGCTTGGTTGCTCATTGGTGTGGCAAATGCATCATCCTCCTCCAAGTTGACGGTGGGAGGCATTGAGCTTGCGGGATGTGATGATGAGTAAGACGGAGTAGATGATAAGTAAGGCGGAGGTGTACTAGCCTCGACATAGATAAAGTAAGGATGATTCTTCACAACTTCCCAACAAGCAAAGTCTTTAAACTCTTTCTTCTTTTTTGCCACATAAAATGATTGAGCACATCTCATCTAAAAAATAATAATAATAAAATGGAATAAATAACTTGTAATTCATAAATATTATGAAATAAATAACATGTATTTCATAAAATTTAGACAACATAAGTTGAAACAATATGGTAAAAATTAAAAAAATATATTAGAGATCAAAAACATTACTTCATTGTGTATGTTGGAGCCGGAAGATGCATTCCTTCAAGCGAAAGAAAGAGCACTACCCCAAACTTTCAAATTCGGCTTCAACTTTGCAAAACGAGAGGATAATACGTTTTGGGTCCTAGCTTCTAGCATCGATTCACCATAACCTATCTCCCAATTCTCCTTGAAATCACCATAAACCTTTTCCCACAATTTTCCCACCTTTTGTCGATTTCCGGTGATGGAATCAACGCTAAAACGACAATAAGAGATGCTCAATTGTACATCTTCTGAAAGAAGCCAATTTGTAGCCATTTTTTCCCACAAAAAAAAGGATTTAGAGGAGAGATGGAGAGATGGAGAGAGGGAGAGAATGATTTTGTTGTGCACAATTTGGTGTGAGAAATGAATGAAATGAATGTAGTATTTATAGAAAAAATGTAGGGGCTCATTTGTAATTTTTTGGGTATTTTTTTGCAATTTTTTTGGTTTTTTTGTAATTTTTTCATTTTAGGTCGAAGTGGTCGTTGTATTTAAATATGGGCCGTCGGATGGCTTATATCCGTTCGAAATGGACGGCCCAGATCAACTTAGCCGTTGATCTGTCAGCGGCCCAGGGCGTGCCACGTGTCGCGTTTCGATTGGTGCATCATTTTTTTTTACCTTTTTACCGACGCGTGTTGTACTGTCGGTCGTCAGCCTCCCTTCCCCCTGCTGTACCCGTTTCTGCTGCCGGACGTCCTAAAACGGCAGGCCCTGTCGGAGAACGTCCTCGTCGTCCTGTTCCGTTTCAGCTGCTCTAACAAGTCAATGATGTGCTTATATCTTCCAGTTTTTTGACTAAGAGATGATTATGTGACTTGAGTTTCTTTGGATAATGTTGATATATGATGCATATGCGAATATGTAGTGAAAGTAGAAACGAGTTAACATGGTACAAATATTTTTGAGCATGTATAAATTGTATTGAGATTCATTTAACTCGTGAGCTTTTGAGGCTTTATGTGATATACATACTTTCTTTGTTGAGTGTCAATTGCTTGCCGCAGATTAAGTTAATGGACTCTAGATATTACTAGAACTTTCTCTTACGCTATTCAAAGCTTTTAGTCAATACATGTTTTGATTGAGAAAGTGATAAATGCATTTAGAGGACACCATCATAGCCACATAAACCTGTGTCCTAATTTTGTGTACAAAAGGTGTGCACCCCATAGTTAACCACTTTGAGTCGACATGTAAAACTTTATGTCATCACCCATATATCTCCGACCTTGAACCTTAGAATAATTATATCTTTACCTTTGTTCTAGGACTTGGTAGAGCTATACATAAGACAAGTATGTGAAGACGGTAACAATGTCGAAATGTGACAATAAGAAATAAGTGTGGGGATTCAAGCTAGTGTGTAAAAAAAAATAGAAGAAAAAAAAGAGTTGTGATGTCTAGCTTAATACACAGGTTAACGGTTGATGAAAAGAATGATATGAAGGCCCAACAAGATGAAATCCGGCCACAATAGTGAACAAGTTCATGGTTGTAAAGTTTGAAGAAGTCTCTTATTTGGTGCTCTACTAGGTTTGAAGAAATCCATACCCATTTATTCTTTAACCTATGAGCCAAGTCCCATTACAACCCATGAAGTCTTTTTGATCCTCAAGATGGCAGCCTTTGATCTGTAGAGATTAGTCACAAGAGTGAGCATATGATTTGTTCCATTTGGCAAGTAATCGAATTGAGTGATACCTTAGATACTACCACATTTCTTCCCAATGCCGACGACTTAAAGTTGTCGGCCTTTCATAATAAATCGTCGGTGATAATCATTGTGACGACCCGGACCAGAATCAGCAGTATGATCAGCTATATTCGTGAGTTACTGCGTAGTCGCAGAGTTTTGACAGTATTTGAATCGCCGAATTTGATAACGACTTAATTATTGGCCGAGAATTGGAGCTGGGTCTCTTCTCGAGAGTCGTTGTACGTGTGATTTCGAGTTCGTGGGCAGTTCTGGATCGTCATTTGGACGACCGAGGAATTAATTATGAATATTTGAAGTTCGGATTTAATTGGTGGCCCTTTTAACGACTAAATTACCGGTCGAGAATTTGGTTTCAGCTTCTTCACAAAAGTTGTTCAGAATTTAATTTCGAGTTTGTGGGAACTTCCGGAGCATTATTCTGAGTTACGAAAATTAAGTTGTGATTATTTCCGATTGTTGGTTATTTTGTCGATTTAATATGTGTTGGTGTGAACCGTTGACTTTTTATCCGATTGGCTGATGTATTTGACTTCGGGTGATTATTGAAGAATATGTCGAGACAAGTTTGTGGCCGCGAGAATTATCGGAATCAGAATTACGACGAGAAAGTTACGGGTGTTCAAAGTTCGTCGAAATGGACAATTATGAGTTTCCAAATTGGGAAAGCTTTAAATAGTGGACTTGCCCCTTTGGGAAAGTCAAAAGCTGAAGTTAAATGAGGTTGACTACGTTTGACTTGGTTGACCGTGGTGGACAGAGAGCTCACGACGGTGGTGCTCGGCCTATGGCGGTGGTGCACGTTCCGGCCACCCTTGGGCTCGGCTCCTAACCCATTCGACTCGCCATGGTCTCTTTGTGGTGGTGCCAGCCACCGTTCACGGCGAGGTGGACGGTGGAGGGAGGAATATTCCGGCCGAAATGGAGGTTTTTGGGTTTAATGGTGGTTTGTGATTCCGGCCGATTCGAGCTTAATCAAGCACTGGGTTTTGTAGCCCTCTTCACCCTAATTCTAACCATATAGGTATGGTGATCTAATTTTGCTTGTATGTGGAGAATTTTGAATGTGAAATTTGTGGAACAATTCGGTTTTGCTTGAAATTGGATGAGTTAGAGTGAGAATTGGCCTTTGTTGTAGTTGACAAAGTTGCTCAGTGGGAGATTTTGCATGGAATAGAGGTTGCTCCGCCGTGAAATTGTCCGGTCGGGTGGTGGCACCGCCGTGGGCGGTGGTCAACGGTGGTCAACAGTTTGACTTTTTGGATTTTCGACGAGTTGCATGTCATTTCACTTGAAATCGCGCCCCGATCGCAGTGGGGAGGTTCGTTTCTCGATTTGAGCGTCCGAACTTACAGCGAGGTATTGAGGTGTGATTTCTGGATTTTCGACGATTCGACGTATTTGGATTATGTGTTTCCGAGAACGGTGGTTTCTCGTGATTTGTCTTGTATTGTCGGATTATGACTTTGAGAAATGGATTTTGTGAATATTCAGGGGTTCGTGATCGTTTGTTTGGCGAGGGACTTTCCGCCGGATCACGGGTTAACGCATATCGCGTTACGCTAGTCTGTGAGTGGACAATTTCTTTTCACGGAATTCTTGCGAGTCTTTTATATGATTTACGAACTTGAGCATGCGTATTGAGATTACGGATTACATGAGCATGTGTTTTACGATTATACGATTATACTTATACGAATATACGTATACGAGTATACATACACTTATATGTTGTTTCATGCATTTGCATCGAACTGTTTATGATTTGGTTTTCACAGAGTACAGTCTCAGTTACGTTGTTGTATCGATACACTTGCCTCTTGGCTGATCCCCGATGGTAGGCCACCAGGAGGGGCGTCGTCACCCCGACCTGACTGGTGAGGGGCATTTCCCCGGAACCGAGGCCATTTCTGGCTTAGAATCACGGGGACCAAGGACCTCGTGATTCAGACTGTACTAGCACGGGTGTGTCCATGAGTGACTCCGTGGGATTTATACTTGCATGCTCAGTACACTGGAGGAGTGTGAGTTTTACCTCGTGTACTATGTTGTTTTTATTTACCTGGGCTCGCATATGTTATTTTAAACATATATATTAACTGGCAAAAAACATTTATTTTCGTCCACTCACTCTAACGGTTTTCATGTCTTTCCCCTGGGCTTTTCGGTTTCCGTGCCCAGTTTGCAGTTCAGGCTCTAGTGTCGCACGTCATGGTCGGAGGCATAGTGCTCGAGCTACCTTGTTTCTTCCAGTAGGTTTATTGTTCTACCTACTGTGGTTTACGTATATGATTAAATATTAGAGGTCGCTCTGAGTAATCTGTTGATTATGTTATACGATTTTACTCCGGATTTCAGTGAAGTACAGTTATATTTATTGTTTTACTTTACTGTTGATATATTGAGAAATCCGGATGGGATTGGTGCCCACGGTTTGATTTTTGTGGCATAGGATGAAGTGTATTTTCCGCGTGCAGGTAATGGTAATTCCACGTTAGTAACGAAACTCTGCCGAAATTTCTACGGTTTTTGTTGGTTCGTGTTTTCGAAGGGGTTCGATTCCGATTTAGGGAGCTAAATCGGGGTTGGGTCCTTTCAGCTTTGTATCAGAGCATTAGGTTATAGGTTCTGTAGACTTCTGTAGTCGTGTTTACTAAGGATATTTGAGAATGTACAGCATGTCTGGAATGGTGACCCGACCGGCCGGCGGATACTCATCAATATTCCGGGTGTTGTATACTTTCAAATATTTGAAGTTCCATGATTACGTTCCACTTGTTGTGAACGATGTTTTATCATTAGGATGCATCCTGACGTGCTTTCCGTGTCATTTCGGTTGTGGATCCTATCGAGGATCAATCGACACGCGATTTGCCAGAGAACTGTGGATTTGGATGAGTATTCCGAGTTCAGTGAACTGAGTGGCACGGTTTGCCTGGTTATGTGTGTATGAGCGTCTACATGTTGCATCAGAGCTGAGAATTGTGGCAGTGATGTTTGCCTGAGTCAGATTGTTGTATTTTATGGGCTGATATTGTGTGAGTTCCTGTTGCGACTCCATGGCCTACATTTAGAGTGTTGTTTATACGGTAATGGTTTTATCAGGCTATCCAGCAATCGAATGTGGAGTGTTTACCCACATGTGGCAGAGATGCATTGTTTAGATGTTTGTCCCTGTTTGCACGAGTTATGTGGCTTCAGAGGAAGCAATGCACGAGGTTCGAGATGAGTTTGAACCTGAGCATCAGAGAGAGAGTCTGATTGATGCGCCTCGAGATAACCGTGAGGAGCTTAGTGTGCTGTACTCCGAGGTGAGGCTATTGAGAAAGAAAGGTGTGCGCGGTTTTTGATGTGATGGTTTGAGGAAAGTGGAATTAGTCGAGATTTTGGTGAGGTTGAGTTCCGACACCTCGAGATCAGTGACTTCATCAGGCTGTGGCTTTTTTGATTATGTTGAGGGTCATCAGATCAAGCAGAGGATCCGTTTGTCGATGGCGGAGATCACAGAGTAGCGGACTTGCTCCTGTGGCATGAGTTTGGGCGATCATTGGTGATCCTTTCACGCAGCAGGTGTTGCTGTGATTTGTGTTCGTGGAGCACTCTCAGTTGCTATTGTGGTGGCCAGGAGGGTCACGTTACGAGGGAGCGGTCTCAGCCAGCTGTTTTAGCGGTTCGGCAGCTCAGAGTTTACGAGGAGGTCATGATGCTGTTTCTGGAGTGTGACCAACGTACTTTTTAGATGAGTTATTCAGTAAGTCGCAATTGATGTGGGCGGCTAGATTGGGCATGTTGGAGTTCATGCCATGACCTTATTTGAGGATAGACTTTTCTCCGAGGTTACTGTTGCTTGATATCCATGGCTATTGTACCTGCATTTCCACTTCCGAGGTTTTGGAGAGTGTTGCATCCATCCGGAGGTTGCGAGATCCTTGTTGGAGAATATGGCTTAGTCATGGATTTGTTATAGCTTGATATCATGGTTTTGGTGTGTTTGTGAGCATAGACTTACTGATGATGCATTTGGCTGTGTTCGAGTACCTCGAGAAGGAGGTTGTATTTCGACGACCAGGTTTCCCCGAGATGCTGTTTCGTGGTGATGGTCGAGCGGATGGTAGAAACGGGTTGTGTTCTTGTTTAGCTTATATTGTGGATACTACTGTTACTGTGCCCGATATTGGCGACATTGAGGTGATTCCCGAGTTTCCAGGTGTGTTCCGGAGGAGTTACCAGGTGTTCCTCCAGTTCGGGAGACTGACTACACCATTAAGTTTGTACCGAGCGCTGGACTCATGTTACCGGCATTTTGTCGTTCGGAGCCAGCGGAGCTGATGGAGCTACAGTTTCGACTCCAGAAGTTGCTGGAGGAGGTTTCAGGAGATTTCTTGCGACCCCGCATATTTGCGTGGTGTGCTCTGGCATTGTTTGTGAGGACGTAGGATAATTTGACGAGGTGGTGCATTGACTACCGGAAGCTTGATTTGCTTCAGAGGAGAGTGAGTATCCTCCGCTTCGGATTGACGAGTGGTTTGTTCAGCTCTAGGGAGCTTTACTCTTTTCGAAGCTTGATTTCGAGTCCGGATACCATCAGTTGAGGATCGATGTGTCAGATGTGGTTTGGACAGTTTTCGGATCTCGGTGCGGGCATCATGAGTTTTTGGTCACGCTGTTTGGGTTGACCAATGCCCCGTAGTTTTTACGGATTTAATGGACCAGGTGTTCAGATGATTCTGGACAAGTTGCGGTCATGTTCGTTGGCAATATCCTGATTCACTCCAGGAGTGTGGACCAGCACCTGAAGCAGTTGCAAGCGGTTTTGCGGACTTCGCGAGACGAGTAGCTGTTTGTGAAGTTCAGCCAGTGTGAGTTTTGGCTGATTAGTGAGAAGATTTTGGGCTGTGTGATGTTATCCGAGGGAGTTGGCGTGGATCCTGATCAGCTAGAAGCCGTGTTGATTTGGGGATTGCCTACCATTGTACCAGTGATTGGTGGTCTTTTGGGTTTGGCAGGTTATTACTGACGGCTTGTGCAGGATTTTCCCGGATTGCCACTCTACTTTCCGGATTGACGAAGAAGGTGTCAAGTTTGAGTGGTTCGATGCACGCGAGGAGAGTTTCTTACTCCTGCAGATTGGTTGACCGTTGTTTCGATTTTGACCTTACTTAGCGACCGCGACGAGTTCGTGGGTTACGGCGATGCATCGAGGATTGGATTTGGTTATGCGTGATGCAGCTTTGCAGAGCGATGGCTCATGGTTCCAGGCAGTGGAATTTTGTGTAGTTGCATATCCTGTGTATGATTTGAGTGTAGCTGTCTTATGTTAGCATCGAAGAGTTCGAGACACTACTACTACGGCGTGCAGCGCAGTGTAGGACGTACACTGATCACTTGAGTTTCATCCACTTGCATTTTCGGACAGATTTGGGCTTGAGGCAGTGTAGATGTATGGGGTCGACTAACGACTATGGCTGCACTTTTGAGTTTGTTTGAGAAGGCTAGTGGTTGTACTTTGACCATCCGTCTGGGATGTTGTTGCTGATGCATTCAGTCGTGAGTCGGGAGCTTCAGTGTTTCATGTGAGTGTGGCTCAAGTTTCCGTGTTAGCCGAGATGCGGGTATCGAGAGCGGAGTTCGAGTGTGATGATGATGAGGCTCATGGTTTTACGCGTGTTTAGCGCTAGTGATGCGGAGATGTATCAGATACTCCGAGTTTACTACTCGTGACGCAACATGAAGAGCAATGTAGCAGCTTGTGTGTATAGAAGCCACATTTGTCGACTGGTGATGGCTAGGAGGCAGAGACTTGCCGAGAAGTGTCAGCCATTTGAGATTTCCTGTTAGACATGGCGTTTGTTGCTGTGTTTGTATGCATTTTAGTTTGTGGTACCAGTTGTCAGACCATTGTGGACCATTTGACGGACTCGGTACATTTCCTTGTACTTTCGGAAAAGATTTCAGTGGTAGGCTGGTATAGTTGTGTTTGACGGAGAATGTCCATTCACGTGGTGTGTCTATGTCCCAGTTCGCTGATCGAGACAATCAGCTACGACTGTGTGTTGGCAAGCTTTGCAGCGAGCATTGGGGACCAGATTACAGTTTAGTACCAGCTCTTATCCTCAGATTGGCGAGCGATCTTTGAGGACTATTCAGACTTTGGAGGGCATATAGTAGACCTTGGTGTTGCAGTTCCGGAGGATTTGGAACTCGCAGTTTCACTTCTTCGAAATTGCTTGCGGTACCAGTGTGTTGACCACTGTGATATCGGCGTTGCTTGATGTCGTTTTGAGGGACGATGTTGTACTCCATTGTGCTGGAGAGAATTTGGTTTGAGTTTGAATTGATGTTTGATTCGGATTTTGTGGAATGTGCTACCACAGACTTTCGGATTAGCGAGAACGATATGATAATTTCTTGAGTTCGATGTTTGAGTTATGTTGATGCGTGTAGACTGAGTTGTGATTTGCCACGTTGTTTTGATCTGTATGTGGTCATAGGGGAGTATGTGTTGTGCCGTATAGTTCGGCGTCGCCTATATTATTGACTTTTATGTATGTTGTGTTCCGTGTGGCGGAACTATGTTTCGGGTTATTACGTGTTGTGTACCCTATCTGTTCCTTATGCAGGAACACTTGGCTATTGTGTAGTGCCAGTTTAGAATTGTGATTTGAGGGTACAGAGATTTCAGCATGGAGCTATCTCCTATTGTGGAGTCAGTTGTCAGAGTTGTTCAGTTGACGTGGCCACTGGGCAGTTGAGCAGTATGCAGAGGCAGTGCTCCTACCTTGTAGTTGGCAGACTCGGAAATTTCGAGAGGGAATTGGGACCAACAACTGCATTTGATTGAGTTTTCTTACAACAACAGTTATCAGGCCAGTATTGATATGGCACCGTATGA
The DNA here is from genome assembly GCA_946800695.1 of Geum urbanum. Taxonomy (NCBI): domain Eukaryota; kingdom Viridiplantae; phylum Streptophyta; class Magnoliopsida; order Rosales; family Rosaceae; genus Geum; species Geum urbanum. Next base: position 66,834,889 of record OX326998.1, on the reverse strand, counting down.
GGCTTTATATGGGAAGCAGTGTCGTACTCCATTGTGTTGGAGTGAGGTAGTTGAGCGATGGCTTATTTGTCCTGATTTGGTGAAGAGCACCACTGAGAATATTCATATTATTAGAGACAGATTGAAGATTGCCCAAGATCGCCAAAAGAGTTATGCAGATGTGAGAAGAAAGAGTCTCGAGTTCGAGGTAGGCGATTGGGTCTTCCTGAAATTGTCTCCTTGGCGAGGAGTACGTTGTTCGTTTCAGGAAGCGCGACAAGCTCCAACCACGGTATATTGGTCCTTATGAAATCACAAAGAGGGTTGGCGTCGTGGCTTACAGGTTGGAGTTGCCTCTGAAAATGGCAAGAGTGCACGATGTTTTCCATGTCTCGATGCTGCGGAAATATATTCCAGATCCATCACATGTGTTAGCACCATATCAGCTTCCTATCCGGGAAGATTTGACATATGTGGAGGAGCCAGTACAGATTCTCGATCGGCGTGAACAGGAGTTGAGACACGGAGTCATACCGCTTGTGAAGGTCTTATGGCAGAATCATTCAGTTGAGGAAGCCACTTGGGAGACCAAGCAGCATATGCGGGAGCAGTATCCTCATCTATTCACTTAGCAGGTACGTAAATTTTGAGGTCGAAATTTTTGTAAGGGGGGTAGATTTGTGACAACCCGAACCGGAAATGGTATTTAATCGGCTTAATTCGTGAGTTTCACGTATAATCATAGTTTGTCGTAATTAATCGAATTGGCGATCTGGTTCACGACTTAATTATTGGGCGAGAATTGTAGTATGCGTGGCCAAAAAACGCCTCGAAAAGCTGCTGACCCGAAATCGCCAAAAAACTTCGATTCAAAATTTCGGCGCTGTCGAGCTACCATGGGGCTCGAGGCTGGTCAGGAAATGTTCACCAAGATCACGGCTTCAAAATCCTTAATCTCAAGCCACCGACCGACATCGTCCCCAACGATGGCGTTCGGTTGTGATTTCCAAATGGAAATCGCATCGACTCGTCGTAAAAACACCTGAAATCGAACAAACAACCACACCAATAGATAGAGGAGGAATAAAGGAGTTGAACCATACCCAAATCGGCGATAAAATTGGCCGGAAAATCATCGTCCCAAAACCTAAGTTTTTAGCCGAACTTCTGCTTGAAATTCTTGCTTCCTCCCGCGGAATTAGAGGCGGAGATGTTAGGGTATGGGTAAAGGGAACGGAGACGATCATTTTGATACCAATATGGTCCAATTTGGTGGCCGGACAGTAGAGCTTCGCTGGCGCCGAGCTCGGTGGTGATTTCCATCGCTATAGCTTAGGTCAACGCAGGTCAACGGTCCGTTACCTAAAATGGAAATGTTTCCCTTTACCAAAACGGAAACTCGTATATATACTCGTGTATATCTTGTATTTCGATATCGTAATTCTTGTCAAAACTTCCGTTAACAATAATTTCTTCATCGTAACTCCGATTTCAACACTTGACGTAGCTACAAACTCGTCTTGACGAACTCTACAGCTTTCCTTAATAAAATTTATCGAAAAACCATAACCAATTAGATTTGGTCAGAAGGCCATTGATAAAGATAAATACTAATGGTAAAACCTTATTAATTTCCTCGATTAGCGTTGTCAAAATAAGATCAACTCGTTAATAAACTCAATGAACGAAAATTAACTTACTAATCTGGATACAGGTTGTTACAATATACCATCCTAATAAAAAATTTGTCCTTGAAATTTGCCCATATATTAGTAAAAGACTAATGCGTAATGTTCCCGCATGAATCCTTTTGGCTTGCTAGTAACATTCATAACTGTGAGAATTGTCCCAATGCGAACTCGATTGATAAGTTCTATGAATATTGTCGACATGTCTAGTTAGTCTAGCCTGATATCCACTCCGATTGTGGTTTTGATATGCCAGCTGTCTGAGTGGTGGTACGACTCTAACTTTTGATGTAGCTCTCTGATTACCACCAGAACCCTGCAGTGAAAGCTTGCCTGAGGCGTCCTTCTGTGTACACATATAAAGTGACCCTCCAAGCCATAAAGGTAACTAGCTGTGGACTTAGACTAACCATTCTAAAACCGTAACATAAGTGGGCATTTAATCTATCTTAAGCGAACTTCTAACCCTATTTAGTTGTCTTATTCTTGAAAACTCTATAGAAAATTAGCATAATTTCCCCTAAAATTCAATGAAACCCAAAAACCTACACGAAGAGAACACTTCGCATACCAAATCCTGCAAACAAACCGTGGGCACCGATTCCCAACCGGATTGCTCATAATCAAAAAGAACAACACTATATGAACTAACTCAGATATCAATAACTATAATGTAAAGAGGCTCACAAGAAATCGCCTGAGATTTATCTCTAATAATCTAAACTACGAGTGAACTCCAGAGAGTTAAACTGCCATTTCAATTTACTGTCTAATCTGGTGATTTGAACTCAGAATCCCATGTAAGGTATGAGTAATCCTTATGAGCTATGCATCTATTTGCAATAAATAAGTAATACTTATATACAACTTAGAGTCCCAAAACCCAATGTAAACTAATTTTGCAACTCAAGTACCTCAATCTATAACAACTAATATCACACCAAATCTGAGCATCCCTTAGTCCACTATGGTTAATTTTTCCACTGACCAATTCCAAAAAGTTTCATTGGTCCCAATAAGAGTATCTACTTAACTCCTCGAGTCGAAACTGTGACTCACACAACTCGGAAAAATATTGCTAATAATTAGCTTGAGCAATGGGTGCCGTGCCGGAAAGGTGCTTTTGGTGATATCTATTTCCCTCATTGGAAGAAGACTTGGTAAGTGCTCAAAATGCTAACACGACAACCCAAGAGCTATAACAATATTATCAATTCTCGATGGTGAAGAGTTATAGTTGCCTCTTGTGTTCCACTACGCTCCCGTTGTGGCACTCTGATATACGATCCTCCAAGCAATAATGGTTTTCTTAGTCTAAATGATGCTCCTCCACCAATCCTAAAAGGAATCCTGAAATTGTGCATCACCAACTTTATCAAGTGACCCTTTCTCCATGCTCACAAGTGGGCTCGCAAACACCATTGCAGTAGGTAGAATGATATTAATTTTCACCAAATGATGACTTACTCAAGTAACGAATAAAGATAAGAGCCGAGATCTAAGGGTCATTTCTAATTAAACCACACTAAATAAGTAACCTAACATGAAGGTGAATGAATTTAAATTGTTGACGTTAGATTGGTATTCGTAAAAAATTGAGACAGCTACGATACTGGTCTTATCGAACTTCATGTTGTGGTCAAATGAGAAATAATTCAAGTTGAGTACTACTTTTCCATTATACTCAACAATGTTAAACTAAGGATCAAACCCTTACAATGAAGTAGATAGTGTACACGCATGACAATTTTAAGTTTGGTTGAAGGCATTGTGAAACACAATGAAAGGTGAAGTTCCAAACTAGTGATACAATCCACGATAAGGATCAATGAGTTCATAATGCAGAGACGACTAAGGCCCCAACGTCAAAATTGACCGGAGTACCATTGAACATGGTGATAGTGTTCCATAGAGCTCAATCCAATATATTCCCTCTGATTGGTATTACACGCAATAAACTCAAATGGAAGAACGAATTAGGAGGAATAGTGCTTTAAGGTGGTACCCTAAGCCCCAACAATGGTGGCCGACATGAAGATATGGTAGCAGTTGAATAGTTGGGTCAGGTTGAAGTGACAAGAGTTACGCCAGAGAGTAAACATATGGCTCAAGGAACATACCCTCGACATAAAACATGGTCCCAAAATATTAGAGGATCAATACGACCCTATAGAAGTATAGCTATCGGGGGCAACTTGATCACCAAATTCTTTCTTATGGCATCCTTACTTTCCTAAGTTGCCATCACAAATCTCTTGTCTACATCAGTACTTATGCCCATGACTCATATCGGCAAAACAAATCTCGAAAGTTGATTAGACGAAAGGAATATTGAAATGAGAGTTATTGGTCCTCAAATAATTGAAGGGAGATAGATTATATAGCTATGAAATGATGGATGAATCCATCAAGAGCCTTTATCACAAGGAGAAATAGCAAGCTCCCTAAACTTGCCAAGTACCACCGCTTCCACGTTGAACGAGAATTATAAGTAGTTTGAATAAACCTTAAACAATGAGAAATCATCACTAAAATGAATGTGGATACCTAACTTTTACACTCGGATAAGAATTAAGATGCTGCGTATGGAATGAAAAGGAATCTCAAAACGAAACATCATGTGAAAGGCAAAGGGTTGACGTACCTAATTGCTCTGACTCGCTCTACACCATCATCGTCAATGATCCTCACTGGAAACATCTTCGTATACTCGACTTACATCCGAGCCAATGTTTTAGGTTTGGTAAGGATTTGTGGTGTTCAAGAATTAAAGGGAAAAATAATATAATGCTTAAATTGGCTCACTAAAGAATATATAAAGCAATTTGACCAAAGTGGTGATCATCCTAATGCCTCTATCATTTTCAAAACAACTTATATTTGGAAAACGTTTTATATGGTTTAAAGCAAGTTCTAGATTACACAATAATTGAGCAATATCATACATGAAAGAATAGGTGCACAATGTAGCTATGCATGCACAATAAGGTTCAAAATCTCACATGGAGCTTGGATAGTTTCATAAACATGTCAATCCTTCTTTTTCTCACGTGAACTCATTTTGAATGGCATATGCACTTTTCAAACTGATTAAAACATGCATTGTTTTCTCTTTTTAAACATGCTCAAAATTATGCAATCTACTAGCCATTAGTTCAAGTCTCATCATTGGGAGTGGTTATTGGACACAAAACATACCAAAACACACATATTTTGTATTACATTTCCTCACATTTTTCAAATTTTTATGGATTTAGGATAAGGAGTGATAATGACTTAGCCGCCTACCTCACACTTTAGAATCAAGTTGTCCTCAATTTGCATTAAGACACATAATAACCAAAAGTGTAAACAAGATAGCAAAGCATCATCATTTCACAAAATTATTCGCCTAACACATGTTATCCTAGGCCTAATAACTAGCATGCAATCAGATTTAAAGGGTCATATAGTCTCTAAGAAGTAATGAAGCTATTAATGTTCTATCAACCACGATGGGGGCATGCATACTAATCACATTTCAAATGAAAACAACAATTAAATCAAGCATATAACATGAGAGAATCTCACACTTACACAAGACTACCACCTTCTATGTGACTCCAAACAATACACTAATGTTGAATAGATCGATCCCTCATCGAACAAGAGTGAGCCATAAAGACATTGCAAGGCTAACATCCCTTGGAAGATGTCTACTCTTAGAGATGAGAGTTAAACCTAAGCATCCTAACATAGAATCATTCTCAAATATATTCTTATAAGTGCTAGAAAGTAGAGAGAGAGAGAGAGTAAGGGAGAAAGAAAATGCAAACGCTTTATAGACTGCCTCCGAGCTCCATATGCGTTAGAATGTAAACCAATGAAGGCCAAGTTAGGCCTCGCCATCCAAGGTTGCATATGCTTAGTCATGATCCTCAAATGGTGCTCTAGAACTTATCTTAGCCTCAAAGTATTGCACTATGCTTTATGCCTCAAAATCCCAAGCTCTTGGTCTTTAAAATAGGCTTGAAAAGCATGAAATGGTAAGAGACCTTCGATGGATCGAAGATATTCTTCGATCCATCGAAGCAAGGCCTCAGATGCAAAATTGCCACTAGCTTTCGATGGGTCAAAGAAATCATTCGATGGATCGAAGGAGTGCCTCAGGTTTGCACTACATAAACATTTTCAGAATTTTGGCTCTTCTTCAAGTTTTCCACGATGTTCTATACTCCTCCAACCTCACACTTATTCTTCTAACATACCAATAGTGTCCGACCATCACAGGTTATAGTTTAAGGACGTAAACATGGTCCATGAAGAGATGAGGAGGTCAAGCCATCATGGTTGGGCCCTTAAAGTGATAGACCTCCACACTTCACTTTGTGTTTGGCTCGAAAGCCTCAATTTGTGTCTCATGGAGCTTGAAAGTTCTCCCATTCTTCAAATTCATCGAATGGACGACTCCTTGAGGACATAGCTCAAGCAACTTGTAATTAGCACTCCTCAAGGGATTAAGACTCTTCAAGGTAACTTTGCTACCAACTACCAATGCCGGTTTCTCAAGCTTGTCCGGCTTCAATTTCTTTTTCTTTTCGCGGCTCTTATCCTATCCGGTGCCTTGATTTCTTCAACAACATTAGTCTTGTTTTCCACAACATCAACACTATAAGCTTGTAGTGCCAGAATCAATGTAGACTCTTTGAATATCTTGAAATTTTTTGCCTTCCAATCAATCATAGCTTACGTCCTTCCATTGGTATTGGATGGAGGAAATGGTAGAAACTCAAATGCATTCGATTTCACCTTAGTCTCTACTTGGGTCTTGGCACCTTCATGCTTCTTCTTGGCTTCATTCTCAAATCCAGAAGGTATGCTAGGTATACCCAATGTGCCTACGTCCTCCTCATCGTCACTTTCACAATCACTTTCTACCAAGGAGGCATCATAGTTGGTGAAGCACTTCCTGGGTTGCACTACCGCATTCACCACCTTAACTTGATGCTTGGGTTTCTTTTTTATGCAAGACGGGAATTCGTTCTTCCTTTCGCCTTGTTCAACTTGATGTGCATTTGCAAGTTGACTTAATTGTTCCTCCATCTTCCGGAGTGCACATTCGTTCTTATTCCAAATCTCCTTGTTCTCTTCCATTAAGCTCTTGAAGATATCCAAATACATCTTCTTGTCATCACTTGTTGAGCTTCCAATTTGTGTTGAAGAAGCATCTCATGTTGTCAAAATAGCATGGTTATCAACTTCTCCAAGTTAGACTTTGACAATTTCCCTCGAGGTGGAGATGCTTGTGGCATCAGACCTTGTTGTGGTATTGGAGAGCAACATGATTTTGGTTGGCAAGAGTTGCCTCCCATAACATTAACAAACTCTCCGCTAACCCTTGTAACTCATGTAGCTCTATGCTTAAAGTCCTGACCATTTTCTTGACCACAATGTGATGAGTCTCTTCACGAGAATTGTAGTATGCGTGATTTTGAGCTCGTAGGTGGTTTCGGATAATTGTTTCGATAACCGAGGAATATGTTATGAATATTTGAAGTCGCGTGATTTAGTCGTGTTTATCCGATTAAGTTTGAGTTATCGAAACGTGGATGTGATTCGATTTGGACCGTCAATCGTATCGAGCCGCAAGTTTAAATATCGAAATAGTCGTAAAATTGTGGAAAACCACTGTTTTGGAAGTTTGACCGTCGTTTGACCGAAGGTTGACCTGTTGACTCGCGTTGACCGAGGGAGAACCGCACCTCCGTTGACTCGCCGTGGACTTTCCATTTCCGGCCACCTCCGGCTACAATTTTGGTATGGTTAGAATCCTCTCTTGATTTCCTATGGTTTAGAACTTGGTTTGGTGTGATTTGATGAGGTATTGAGTTAGAACGAGCTTGGTGAATCCCGTGGATTTCGCCGTCGTCGGGGTGGCACTCCGGTGACTTTTGGGGCCGGGTTGGTGGGGAAAAGGTTCCCCTCATCCTTGTGATGATTTTGGGTGAAACAATTTTGGGTTTGGTTGCCATTTGAAGGTCGTCGGAAACCTCGCCAGAATCCATGGATTCCGTGGGTTTCGGGCTCGATTCTGGCCAGTGGGCTTGGAATTGGAGCTTGGCGTAGAAGAGGAATGTGTTGGACTTGAGGTGTAGACCATTTCTGGAAAGTTTGGCCAGAATCCGCCACTATTGACGCCGCGTCGCCGCCGTCGGCGGCGGTCAACGGCGGTGCTCCGGCGAAGGATTGACTTTTTGGATTTTTGTTAAGTTTTATGCCGTTTTGCTCGTAATCGCGCTCCGATCGTCGCCTTGAGGTTTTCGAGTTGATTTGAGTAGTGGATTTTAAGTTGAGGGATTATGTGGAGTATTTTGGGATTCTCGGCGATTCTTTTATTATCCGAGTTATATGTTTCCAAAAATGGTTGGTTTCTGAGGCGTGGTTCAGAGTAATGAATTGTGATTTTGATCAGTGATATTTTGTGATAATTCAGGGGATCGAGATCGTACGTTGGGCGAGGGATCTTCCGCCGGATCTCAGGATTAGCGCGTTTGCGCGCTGTGCTTATCTGTGAGTAGACATTTATTTACACTGTCGTAGCGAGTTCTTGGTTTCAGTATTTATTTTCTATACAGTATTGAGATTATTTATTGTTTTGGAGGTATTGTTTTATGTTTTATTGGTGATGGCATTTACTTAGCATCGATGCATTGACTACTCGGCTGATCACCGGTAGTCCAGTTCCAGGCTTGAGAGATTCGCCTAATGTGCCCACTAGGCTTGAGAGATTCGCCTAGTCTATCACCGTCAGGCTTGAGAGATTCGCCCGACACCTCCATTTATTTTAAGAACTCGCAATATTTTATGTTATGTAAATGGTGAAAGGCATATGTTTATTTTCGTCCACTCACTCTAACGATTTTATTTGCCTTTCCCCTGGGCTTTTCGGTTTTTGTGCCCAGTTTGCAGTTCGGATTCTGGTGTCGCACGTCGCAGTCGGAGGCTTAGTGTTCGAGCTACCTTTCTTTTTCAGTGGGTTTCTTGTTTAGCCTACTGCTGTGTATTTATGTATACATATACTAGAGGTCGCTCTGAATACTCTGATGTTCATATTTTCCTATGATTTTCCCGGATTTCTGTAAAGTTACAGTTTTGCTTATTACTTCATATTATGATGATATGATTTTGAGAAATCCGGATGGGATTGGTGCCCACGATTTGGCTTTTGTGGCATAGGATGAAGTGTGTTTTCGGGTGTAGGTTAATGATAATTTCGCGATATAGTGAAACTCTGCCGAAATTTCTATGGTTTTTGCAAGTTCATGTTTTCAGAAGGGGTTCAATTCCGGTTTAGGAAACTAAATCGGGGTTGGATCCTTTCAACTTCATTTTTAATTGCCCAGTTTGCCGGTTACTCGACTAAAGTCGTGATCGTTTCAGGGTACGAGGCATGACATTCTATCACTTCCGTTTTCATAGTTTAGATTCGTAGTGCAAGTTTTGGGTTACTCGAATTGGGGTTACTGGTATCCAATATTCGGTGTGAGTCATCCTAATGCGAGTCCCGCGGGATTCATTCAGGATCACGTGTTAATTTAGGGTAGGTCCTGCCAGTCGTATTAAAAATTAAAAAAATCGAGATAATCTAAAACTAGTTGTGTCTTCTCTCAAAACTTGATTTAGCTATGTTTGTGTACTATTAACTCATGTTTTTATGATGTTTGAATCTTAATTTATGTATTTTTCTATTTTATAAATAGAAAATATGTATTTTTTTTATCTATAAGTTCTAATACCCAAAAAACGTACACTTTACACATCATAGTGCTAAGGCACTAAGACAGATCTAAAACGCATATGTTATGCTATCCGCTATTTAAATATTGTGTGTAATATTGAGATATTGATTATTATTAAAGATGCAATAAGAAATATCAATAACGCTTTATGAGTTATGACAATCGCTATGAATTATTTTACAATCATAACCTGTAAGTGTCTATAATCGTGTCCCATCAAAAACAAGAGATATCAACAGTAACAACTAAACATTGGTTTCATTAAAGCTTAAAAGGTAGATGTTACTCAGATGATAATCATAATCAAAGTTTATCTCTTGTTTCCTAGGGTTACAGCATCCCCAATAAAATTTTATTTTAAAAACAATGTTATAATTTGACTAAATATTGAAAAAAAAATGTCTCCAACATATACCTTAAACAAAAGTTAAATATAATTTGTAGCTAAATTTTATTTTATGATATTTGTCAAAAAAATTAACTCAAAATTTTCATCTCCCACCTCTATTTTTCTGTTTTCTCCCCAAAAATTACATAGCATTTAAAATAACAATAGTGTTGAAAAAAACTATAAAAGCAGTGCAATTAAATTTGATTTTTAGATAAATAACTTTTAAATTTGTCAATATCATTGGATGCTCTTATCACTTGTTTCTTCACGTAATTCAGGCCTACAGTTGGATAGGTCTCTTGCCAAAATGAAACTGTACAAGGGGGTAACACACTTGAGAGCTAAAAATAGTATATCAAATCTATCCACACGTGGCAGCTGGAGGGGAGGATCAAAAAAGATGACACGTCCCCCGCCTTAAAATCGCAATCAAATCTCCAATGACGCTTCCTCTAAGGAGATTTCCTACCTCAAATAACTAGAGAAACCTTCGGAGTCTTTTAATCTCTTCAACAAGAGAAAAACCAGAGAGAATCTCCTAGGGTTTTCTGTTCTAAAAATCAATCACTCTACGATGGGAGGCAGCGTGATGAGGACGGCGGCCAAGGTCGCAGGAATCGGGACCGTGATGCACGGCGGTCTCCGCGGCGGCGTGCCAGTCGTGCCTTCTCCTTCGGCGAAGTCGATGGGTACGGCTTCCATGGTCCCCGCCGCGGCGACGCTCTCCGCTCACAGGGGTGCTGACGTGGCGCCGATCGAGAGACCGCTGCTGGAATCGACGGCGGAGGATTTTGTGGACTGGCAAGTGATCAGCGACGAAGGGGATCTGGTGATGTCGGCCGGCGAGCCTATTGCGAGGGTTGTGTTTGGTGGAGCTCCGACCTTCAAGGAGGCTCAAGAAGCCACACAGGAATTGAAGGAAGCACTTGATAGGTAAATTTTATCCCTTCTCTTTGTTATTTTATCTTTTGTTTTTCCGGAATCGATCTTTTATTTTATTTCTTTTGTGCGAAATTTCTTAATTTGAACTAGAAATGTGAATTTCCTGATTCAGATCATCACTGTATATTAATTTTTGCAGAGATTTTTACTAGGATTTTATTATGATATATGGATATATAGTTAAAAAGTTAGAGTAGAACTGAAATTGGGTTCTGGTATAGAATCTCCTATGGTTTGTGACAGGATTAACAGATCGTTCCAGACTTTCTACAGTAGTGGAACCACAGTCCTTTTGTTTTTTAGATTTATAAACTTAGTTTGTTGACCTTGGTCAATCTAACATGTGACCTAGCACCAAAGTCTTGGTCTTTGAAGAATTTAATTGTCGTTTACAATTTAGTTATACAGTTTGATATAAGTTCTCAATAGCTAATTTTTTGGTCATTTAATGTGTTACTTGTCAGGGCATACATATCTTCACCCAAAATTACTGAGGTTGAAGAACCGAGTGCCGCTGTTAAGGTGTCTGAGCCATCGTTGCTTTCAAACCCTGGATATGAGACCGAATCGGTTCTTATTGCTACCACTACAGTGCCGCAACATGCTTATCAGGCATTTGAACTTCTGAGTCGAAGTGCTGAGGCTCAGGTACTGATTGAACTCTACCTCTCAGATAAAAATGATGAAAAAGTTGGTCTTGTTTGAACCTCTGAGTTTATCGATAGTGTCTCAGCTTTCAAGCTGCTAACTTTATGTGATGACCGAGTATACCATTTATTAGATGAATAATTTACTTGATTTTATTTCCAGAATGTTGTTGCTTCAATTGCAAGTGACCCAAATATCTGGAACGCCATGATGGAAAATACTGCAGTCAAACAATTTATGGAGTCCCAGAAAACCGTAAATGTTGCTCAATATGAATATGCTTCGGATTCTGAGGTTTTCAATCTGTTCTCCACTGAGAAGCTTGAAGACGAGTCTGATTCAAGCGAGTCTTTTGACTTGGAAAGTCTGTTCAATGGTTTTGTGGATAAAGTCAAGATAACCGTGTATACCATGGTCAGCAATTTGTCGACTTACATTCAGAACATCTTTGAACCCCCTGCAGAGGACAATGGGAATAGCAGAACAATAGCATCTGGGTTCATGGGTTTGGCACTTATGGTCGTTATGGTGGTTTTATTGAAGCGTGCCTAGTGTTTTTTTTAGGTTTTGCTTATATGAATTTGCCGACATGACTGTTAGAAAATGTTTTCTGTGTGAATGTTTTATAAATAAGAACGAGTTCAATTATTGAACTTCAAGTGTTTCTTAGATCTTCCTGATGGTTACGTCTTTGCAAGACTTTGCAGATGATTGGTTATGCTTATGGATGGCGTACAGCTTAATAGTCAGGCTACATGGGATTTTCCTTTTTTGGTCTTGTTGGCACAAGGTTGCTCCGAGTGTATATAATAGTTGTCAACTCACTTTTTAGTATCTAATCACATTTCGACTATCAACTGTTAAGGGTCTATAAACATTTGAGTAGTTTGGTAGAGATTAAGAGATCTCTCCATCGCATTGGTTCCGGCTAGATGCCAGAGAGAGAAGTTTTCTGACTTCAAATTGCTAAACCACAAGATATACCCTAATGTCTGGAACGGTTCGGTTCTAATCATTTTTTTCAGGAATCGGAATAGAACCATTTGATGTACATATTGTGACGACCCGAACCAGAATCAGATGTGTGTTTGGTACGATTCTTGAGATTTGGTTTTAGTCGCAGTTTTGCGATATTATGTGGTTTGCCGATTCGTTTCGCGACTTTGTTTTTGGTCGAGAATTTGAGTTGAGTGTCTTCACGGAAATGGTAGAGTACGTGATTTCGAGTTCGTGGGTGGTTCCGGAAGATTTTTCCGATAACCGAGGAATATTTTATGATTATTTGAAGTTTCGGGTTTCGTCGAGTTTATCCGATCGTTTCGAGTTTATCCGAATCATTTCGTATTTTCATTGTGGACCGTTGATTGACCCGAGGGACGAGTATAAATATCGAAAAGTCGAAAAATAGTCGAGAATAGTCGTAAAAATTCAGTTTTGCATTGTCTAGTCTTTGACTTTCCAAAACTGGAAAGTTGACCAGCTTGACCAAGGGGAGAGTTTCCCGTTTCGGCCTTCACCTCCGGCGACCGGATTCCGGCCACCATCCACCTCGGGACAGGTACTAATCGCTTCCCCTTGTGATTTCGAACATGATGGTGTGTGGTTTGAGATGAATTGATGTGTCATGGGTTGAACCCGATTCGGGTTAGGATCGCCGGAATCGGCTTTAATGGCGACGGTGGTTCCGGCGATGGTTGGAGGCCAAGAGCTTGGGGGTTTTGCTCCCCACCTCGTGGTGGAGCTACCTAGTTGGTTAGTTTGGGATGAGGATGAGGGATATGGTGAACCGATTAGGGATTTGGGTTTGGATTTCCGATTTGGTTTTGAAAAATTGACATGGTTCCTTTGTGAATTGGCTCTTATGGTAGAAGGAAATGTTGCTCGAAATGGTGAGACCTTGTGATCTGGAAATTTTGGCCTTGTAATTCCTCCGTTGACGGCGCGCCGCCGCCGGCGGCGGCGGTCAACGGCGGTCAACGGCGGCCCAAAAGTCAAATTTCAGATTTCGACGTTTTTAGTGTCATTTTTCTCGTAATCACGCCCTGATTATCGTACGGAGGTTTTCGGGTTGATTTGAGTAGCCGATTTTCAGTCGAGGTTTCGAGTTGGGATTTCGGGATTTCCGTAATTCATTTTGTACTGCGTTTCGTATTTCCGGGAACGGTTGGTTTCCGTGCTTCAGTACAGTGTTGTGGATTACGATATTGATCAGTTATGTGTATATGTATTCAGGAGATCGAGATCGAGATCTGGATCGTGAGCGTGCTTCTGGCGAGGGATCTTCCGCCGGACCACGAGTTTAGCGCGAGTGCGCATTTCACGTGTCTGTGAGTGGACAATTTCTTTTCACGGAAATCTTGCGAGTCTTTTATGTGATTTATGAACTTGAGCATGCAGCATGATTATGGTTTTACGAGCATGAGATTTCATACGAGATTATAATTATATGGGCATGTGTTTACTATTATATGAATATGTTTATACGGATATACGTATACGAATATGCATACACTTTATATATTGTTTCATGCATTTGCATCGAATTGTTTATGATTTGGTTTTCACAGAGTACAGACTTAGTTACGTTGTTGTATCGATACACATTGCCTCTCGGCTGATCCCCGATGGTAGGCCATCCAGGAGGGACGTCGTCATCCCGACCTGACCGGTGAGGGGCGTTTCCCCGGAACCGAGGCCATTTCTGGCTTAGAATCACGGGGACCAAGGACCTCGTGATTCGGACTGTACTAGCACGGTGTGTGTCCATGAGTGACCCCGTGGGATTTATACTTGCATGCTCAGTACACTGGAGGAGTATGAGTTTTACCTCGTGTACTATGTTATGTTTTTATTTACCTGGACTCGCATATGTTTTTATAACATATATACTTGGTGAAAGACATTTATTTTCGTCCACTCACTCTAACGTGCTTATTGTCTTTCCCCTGGGCTTTTCGGTTTCCGTGCCCAGTTTGCAGTTCAGGTTTGGTGTTTCACGTCGTGGTTTGGAGGCTAGTGATCAGAGTCACCTGTGTTTTCCAGTAGGTTTCAGTTTCACCTACTGATGTACATGTTGTATATATTTTATACTAGAGGTCGCTCTGATACGTTCTGATACTTGTTTATACGGATTTTCTCGGATATACTTATATATAGTACAGTATGTTTACTGTTTGCTGATTATATTGATGTTGAGAAATCCGGATGGGATTGGTGCCCACGGTTTGATTTTTGTGGCATAGGACGAAGTGTTAATTTCCGCGTGCAGGTTATGGTAATTCCACGCTAGTAACGAAACTCTGCCGAAATTTTGAAAAGTTTTTGTTGGTTCGTATTTTCGAAGGGGTTCGATTCCGGTTTAGGGAGTTAAATCGGGGTTGGGTCCTTTCAGCTTGGTATCAGAGCATTAGGTTGTCAGATTCTGTAGACTCTTGTAGTTGTGACGCTTAGGGTATTTGAGTTGATACAGCATGGCTGGAGTGATGACCCGACTGGCCAGCGGTACTCATCAATACTTCAGGTGTTGTATGTCCTCAAATATCTGCGGTTTCATGATTACGTTCTTTCTGCTTGTGCCTAATGCTTGTCTTGTATCAGTAGGATGCCTCCTCGACGTGGTCCCCGTGTTGACCGGGATGATGATCCTGATGAGGATCGCCGAACGCGCGACTTGCTTATGCGAGTGCTGCGTTTGGATGAGCGTTTTGACCCTGTGGTCAAGGCTCGTACTGCGGGTGCTACTGTATTTTCGGGTTCAGTTGATCCAGTGATATGCGAGGCATGGTTGGTTCAGATTGAGCGTGTTTGTGAGCGTCTGCAGTTTACACATGAGCAGATGACAGTAGCCGCAGTTGGTTTACTTGAGGGTGATGCATACTTCTGGTGGGTCAGTACTGACAGAGTTCCTGTGGATACTCCGTGGACATTGTTTCGTGATCTGTTTATGCGGAGGTATTTTAATCAGGCTACCCAGCAGCGCAAGTACGAGGAGTTCACGAACTTGAGGCAGGGCAGTTTGTCTGTACTTGAGTATCGGGATCGGTTTACTCGTTTGTCTCGTTTTGCGCGGGATATGGTGGCTACAGAGGAAGCCAAGTGTCGCAGGTTTGAGCTGGGATTGAATCTGAACATCAAGGCGACGTTGACTACGATGCCGAGGAACAACTTTGATGAGTTTGTCAGTGCAGCTCTCCGAGGCGAGGACATTGAGCAGGAGAGACAGCAGAGGTACCAGCCGAGACGATTTGAGGAAGGTGGACCGAGTCAGGGGCCTTCGAAGAGGCTGAGTTCTGATACTTCCGGTTCAGCGTCATCCTCAGGCGGTGGATCTTATCGACCACCAGCTAGTGTACCCAGGTGGAGACAGAGAGGGAGGAGAGATCGACCGCAGCGACCACAGACTAGTGGGAGTTCCAGCGGTTCTAGTTATCCTCGGCGTACTGGTGGTACATTTCCTGTTCCGAGAGATCATCCATTGTGTAGCTTTTGCAACAAGTATCACTCTGGTGTATGTCAGCGGAGTACAGTCATTTGCTATAGTTGTGGCCAGGTGGGTCACTATTCGAGAGAGTGTCCTCAGTCGTATGGTACTGGTGGACAGGCGTCCCAGAGTTCCGGAGTTGAGCGAGGTGCCACTACGGGAGCTCGACCAGCTCAGTTTGCAGGCCAGGGCCGACAGCAGGGACAGCCCCAGCGAGGACGACCAGCCGGACAGGCGAGAGTTCATGCTATGACTATGCGTGAGGGCAGAGCATCACCGGAGGTCGTTATTGGTACGTTACATGTTTTTGGTATTCCTGTAGTTGCATTGCTAGATCCAGGTGCCACACATTCATTCATATCATTTAGACTGTCATCATTGGCTACGGTTCCTGCATCTCCACTTCCGGGGTTGTGGAGAGTGTTGTATCCGTCAGGTGAGGTTGTGAGCATCGGTTGGGTTTACCGAGATTGTGAGGTGTTTGTTGATGGCCATGGTTTAGCCGCTGATCTGTTGTTGCTTGATATTGTGGATTTTGATTTGATATTGGGTATGGACTTTTTGGAGTCGCACTGGGCTATGTTTGATTGCCACAGGAAGGAGGTCGCGTTTCGACGACCCGGTTTACCCGAGATACTGTTTCGCGGCGAGAAGAACACTTCCCTACCGTGTTTGATTTCCGCGATGAGGGCGGATCGGCTGATGAAGAAGGGTTGTGTTGCTTACTTAGCCCATGTTGTGGACACTACAGCTGCAGTGCCAGAGCTTGGTAGTATTGAGGTTGTGTCTGAGTTTCCGGATGTGTTTCCAGCAGAGTTACCTGGTATACCCCCTGTGCGGGAGATTGATTTTACCATTGAGTTATTGCCGGGTACTGGACCGATTTCCCAGACACCGTACCGAATGGCGCCTGCAGAGTTGAGGGAGTTGCAGATTCAGCTTCAGGAGTTGTTGGAGAAGGGATTCATTCGACCGAGTGTTTCTCCATGGGGTGCTCCAGTGTTATTTGTGCGGAAGAAGGATGGGTCCATGCGTTTGTGCATCGACTATCGGAAGCTGAATCAGATTACAGTGAGGAACAAGTATCCGTTGCCTCGGATTGATGATTTGTTCGATCAGCTGAAGGGAGCGGCAGTCTTTTCGAAGATTGATCTTCGATCCGGATATCATCAGTTGAGGATCCGGGATTCAGATGTTGCCAGGACAGCGTTCAGGACGCGGTATGGGCACTATGAGTTCTTGGTTATGCCGTTTGGGTTGACCAACGCCCCCGCAGCTTTCATGGACCTGATGAATCGGGTGTTTCGACGATTCCTGGACAAGTTCGTGATTGTATTCATTGATGATATTTTGATATACTCGAGGAGTGTGGGCCAGCACAGGAAGCACTTGCGAGTGGTGTTGCGGACTTTGCGGGACCATCAGTTGTTCGCGAAGTTTAGCAAGTGTGAGTTCTGGTTGGATAGTGTGAAGTTTTTGGGTCACGTGATTTCGGCCGAGGGAGTTAGTGTTGATCCTGACAAGATCGAGGCCGTGCTGAATTGGAGTCGACCCACTACTGTGCCGGAGATCCGGAGTTTCTTGGGATTAGCAGGTTATTATCGACGGTTTGTACAGGATTTTTCACGGATAGCTACACCACTGACCAGATTGACGAAGAAGGGCGTCAAGTTTGAGTGGTCTGATGCGTGCGAGGAGAGTTACTTGCTCCTGAAGGAGAGATTGACTACCGCACCGGTTCTGACATTGCCAGACGACAGTGGTGAGTTTGTTGTGTACAGCGATGCGTCGAAGTTGGGCCTTGGCTGTGTGTTGATGCAGCATGGTAGAGTTGTGGCGTACGGTTCCAGACAGCTGAAACCGCACGAGGTCAACTATCCGACGCATGATTTGGAGTTAGCTGCTATTGTGTTAGCGCTGAAGAGTTGGAGACATTATCTGTATGGTGCTCAGTGTAAGATTTTCACTGACCACAAGAGTCTCACCTACTTGCGGACGCAGCCGGATCTGAACATGAGGCAGCGCCGATGGATGGAATTGATCAACGATTACGAGTGCACTTTCGAGTACCATCCAGGAAAGGCTAATGTTTTGGCAGATGCACTTAGCCGAAAATCGGGAGCCTCGTTGTTCCACATGTGTGTAGTACGAGTATCGATGTTAGCCGAGCTGCGGGCTACGGGTGCTGTGTTTGATTATGATGATGATGGAGCCTTGTTGGCTAGTTTTCAGGTACGACCAGTGTTGGTTGATCAGGTGCGAGAGGCACAGGATTCAGATCCCTACCTGTTAGGCAAGAAGACCTTGATACGGAATGGTGTGCCTACAGAGTTCCGATTGAGCGACGACGGTACATTGTTGTTCAGAGGTAGGCTGTGTGTGCCCCGGGACGAGGATTTGAAGAAGGAGATTCTGGACGAGGCCCACAGTTCAGCGTATGCGATGCATCCCGGGGGTACGAAGATGTTTCGTACACTTCGAGCGTACTACTGGTGGCGCAATATGAAGCGGGAGATTGCCACGTACGTGAGTCGATGTTTGATTTGTCAGTAGGTGAAGGCGGAGAGGCAGAGACCTGCAGGGAAATTACAGCCACTTGAGATTCCGGTTTGGAAGTGGGAACACATTACGATGGATTTCGTCTATCAGTTGCCGCGTACTTCGGCGGGCAACACTGGCATTTGGGTTATCGTTGATCGATTGACGAAATCCGCACATTTTCTTGCACTTCCAGGGAAGGTTTCAGTGGGCAGATTAGCCAAGTTGTACTTATCAGAGATTGTTCGCTTGCACGGTGTGCCTGTATCCATTGTTTCTGACCGTGATAGTCAGTTCACTTCTGAGTTTTGGCAGGCGTTGCAGCGAGCGTTGGGCACGAGGTTGCGATTTAGTACAGCTTTTCATCCTCAGACTGACGGGCAGTCCGAGCGAACCATTCAGACTCTTGAGGATATGCTGAGATCGTGTGTATTGCAGTTTCGTGGAAACTGGGATCAGCAGTTGCACTTGATCGAGTTCGCCTACAACAACAGCTATCAGGCCAGTATTGAGATGGCACCGTACGAGGCTCTGTACGGGAAGCAGTGTCGCACTCCATTGTGTTGGAGTGAGGTGGGCGAGCGTTGGCTCATTGGTCCTGATTTGGTGAAAACCACGATGGAGGACATTCAGATTATTCGAGATCGACTGAAGATTGCCCAGGATCGGCAGAAGAGTTACGCGGATGTGAGGAGGAAGAGTTTAGAGTTCGAGGTTGGTGATTGGGTCTTCCTGAAACTATCTCCATGGAGGGGAGTTGTGCGTTTCGGGAAGCGTGGCAAGCTTCGACCGCGGTACATTGGTCCGTATGAGATTACAGAGAGGGTTGGAGCTGTTGCTTATAGACTTGAGTTACCGACAGAAATGGCTCGTGTGCATGATGTCTTCCATATCTCGATGCTGCGGAAGTACATCACAGATCCTTCACATGTGATAGCCCCACAGCAGTTGCCGATCAGAGAGGATTTATCGTATGTTGAGGAGCCAGTGCAGATTCTTGATCGACGTGAGCAGGAGTTGAGGCACCGTGTGATTCCGCTGGTGAAGGTCTTGTGGCAGAACCATTCGATTGAGGAGGCCACCTGGGAGACCGAGCAGCGTATGCAGGAGCAGTATCCTCATCTGTTCACATGACAGGTACGTAAATTTCGAGGTCGAAATTTCTTTAAGGGGGGTAGATTTGTGACGACCCGAACCAGAATCAGATGTGTGTTTGGTACGATTCTTGAGATTTGGTTTTAGTCGCAGTTTTGCGATATTATGTGGTTTGCCGATTCGTTTCGCGACTTTGTTTTTGGTCGAGAATTTGAGTTGAGTGTCTTCACGGAAATGGTAGAGTACGTGATTTCGAGTTCGTGGGTGGTTCCGGAAGATTTTTCCGATAACCGAGGAATATTTTATGATTATTTGAAGTTTCGGGTTTCGTCGAGTTTATCCGATCGTTTCGAGTTTATCCGAATCATTTCGTATTTTCATTGTGGACCGTTGATTGACCCGAGGGACGAGTATAAATATCGAAAAGTCGAAAAATAGTCGAGAATAGTCGTAAAAATTCAGTTTTGCATTGTCTAGTCTTTGACTTTCCAAAACTGGAAAGTTGACCAGCTTGACCAAGGGGAGAGTTTCCCGTTTCGGCCTTCACCTCCGGCGACCGGATTCCGGCCACCATCCACCTCGGGACAGGTACTAATCGCTTCCCCTTGTGATTTCGAACATGATGGTGTGTGGTTTGAGATGAATTGATGTGTCATGGGTTGAACCCGATTCGGGTTAGGATCGCCGGAATCGGCTTTAATGGCGACGGTGGTTCCGGCGATGGTTGGAGGCCAAGAGCTTGGGGGTTTTGCTCCCCACCTCGTGGTGGAGCTACCTAGTTGGTTAGTTTGGGATGAGGATGAGGGATATGGTGAACCGATTAGGGATTTGGGTTTGGATTTCCGATTTGGTTTTGAAAAATTGACATGGTTCCTTTGTGAATTGGCTCTTATGGTAGAAGGAAATGTTGCTCGAAATGGTGAGACCTTGTGATCTGGAAATTTTGGCCTTGTAATTCCTCCGTTGACGGCGCGCCGCCGCCGGCGGCGGCGGTCAACGGCGGTCAACGGCGGCCCAAAAGTCAAATTTCAGATTTCGACGTTTTTAGTGTCATTTTTCTCGTAATCACGCCCTGATTATCGTACGGAGGTTTTCGGGTTGATTTGAGTAGCCGATTTTCAGTCGAGGTTTCGAGTTGGGATTTCGGGATTTCCGTAATTCATTTTGTACTGCGTTTCGTATTTCCGGGAACGGTTGGTTTCCGTGCTTCAGTACAGTGTTGTGGATTACGATATTGATCAGTTATGTGTATATGTATTCAGGAGATCGAGATCGAGATCTGGATCGTGAGCGTGCTTCTGGCGAGGGATCTTCCGCCGGACCACGAGTTTAGCGCGAGTGCGCATTTCACGTGTCTGTGAGTGGACAATTTCTTTTCACGGAAATCTTGCGAGTCTTTTATGTGATTTATGAACTTGAGCATGCAGCATGATTATGGTTTTACGAGCATGAGATTTCATACGAGATTATAATTATATGGGCATGTGTTTACTATTATATGAATATGTTTATACGGATATACGTATACGAATATGCATACACTTTATATATTGTTTCATGCATTTGCATCGAATTGTTTATGATTTGGTTTTCACAGAGTACAGACTTAGTTACGTTGTTGTATCGATACACATTGCCTCTCGGCTGATCCCCGATGGTAGGCCATCCAGGAGGGACGTCGTCATCCCGACCTGACCGGTGAGGGGCGTTTCCCCGGAACCGAGGCCATTTCTGGCTTAGAATCACGGGGACCAAGGACCTCGTGATTCGGACTGTACTAGCACGGTGTGTGTCCATGAGTGACCCCGTGGGATTTATACTTGCATGCTCAGTACACTGGAGGAGTATGAGTTTTATCTCGTGTACTATGTTATGTTTTTATTTACCTGGACTCGCATATGTTTTTATAACATATATACTTGGTGAAAGACATTTATTTTCGTCCACTCACTCTAACGTGCTTATTGTCTTTCCCCTGGGCTTTTCGGTTTCCGTGCCCAGTTTGCAGTTCAGGTTTGGTGTTTCACGTCGTGGTTTGGAGGCTAGTGATCAGAGTCACCTGTGTTTTCCAGTAGGTTTCAGTTTCACCTACTGATGTACATGTTGTATATATTTTATACTAGAGGTCGCTCTGATACGTTCTGATACTTGTTTATACGGATTTTCTCGGATATACTTATATATAGTACAGTATGTTTACTGTTTGCTGATTATATTGATGTTGAGAAATCCGGATGGGATTGGTGCCCACGGTTTGATTTTTGTGGCATAGGACGAAGTGTTAATTTCCGCGTGCAGGTTATGGTAATTCCACGCTAGTAACGAAACTCTGCCGAAATTTTGAAAAGTTTTTGTTGGTTCGTATTTTCGAAGGGGTTCGATTCCGGTTTAGGGAGTTAAATCGGGGTTGGGTCCTTTCACATATAATTTCGATTCCTTGTATTTTAAAGGAGGAATTTGTATGGAACCGAACCATTACAAATTGGTTTGATTCTACGATTCTAACGACTCTTAAATACATTTAAAAAATCAATAAATAGCCTATTTTGATAGAAAAATAACAAAAAATCTAACAAAATGGAAACTAAATATATCCACAGATCACTTCATCCGCAAGTATCCAACAACCATCGAGTCTTTTTAGTAAAGGTTTTTTAGCGAGAGTTGACTTTCGGCTGTGTAAATTAACTAGATTTAGGGTTTTGAGAGTTTGCATAGACTTTATAATGTGAAATGAATGATCCTCTATGCCCATGTTTATAGTACATAATATACGTTTTACAAAACTACCAATGATATATTGATGTTGTTCAAGGAGAGTTATTCTCCATTATTCTCGGTGTGTGTCTTATCCTACGTAGATACGGATTACATTAGATAGATATCAGAGAATCCCTGTTTTATAGGGACAGTTATTGTAACAAATTGTATCAGCCTATATTTAAGGCATTCTATCAATGAGAAAAGTAGACAGTTTTCAGTTATCATATTATTCTACTGCAACACCTTACCAGCAACTCTCTGGGTTGATAGTCATCACCACTAAAAGAAGAAAAAGAAAAAACGCTAAGCTTCATAAAGCCTCCACCGCCGGCCTCCCTTTTGTGTGTTCCTACCGATCATCACACAAGCACAAGCTTCATCACATCTTCCTAAGTTGTTAAGATTGCACAACTTCCGAAGAACCGTTTCAGACGAGCTTCAACTTCAAATCGTTCATCAAGTGTACCGGTCATACCGAGGACAACACCCATTGAGGTAAACTTTTCTAAACCCTAAATCTATAGATCTAGGACTAAAATTAATTTCTACAAAATCCTAGATCTAGGTTGATGATAATTGTGATATGAGTTGTTTATATTGCAAGTTTGCCCTAGTTCCTATGGATCTATATCCATAGAGTATAAGTGACGTTTCCAGGGAAGTCACAGTTTAGAAAAGAAAATAAAAGAAAAATCGATGTTATGTGACGGTTAGTCACAGTTGCTGGGTGTGGTTTTTGTCACTTTTTATAATTGATTTTTGTGACCATATGTCATGGATCACGTTCACGTTCTTATTCATTGAAACTTGAAGTTTTGTGATCGTAGTTTTCAATCGTTACTAATAAAACATCTCTGTGTATTTTTGTAGATGAGTTCGAATGAGCCAGCTAGGCCAGAATTTGACGTCCTTGACCTTCAAGGCAAAGAGTATCACCGTTGGGTCTCTAATGTGGAAAATACATTCATCGGAAAGAGACTGACCAACACCATCAAACCCTCTGGGCCTGGAAAAGTTCTTATTCCACCCACAGAATAATCAAAAGCTCAAGCTCTCATGTTTTCAAGGTGTCATATTCATCCAACTCTCAAGAATCATTATTTAAAAAAGACAGACCTGATGGAATTATAGGACGTTCTGAAGCAACGCTTCAATTCAATAATGTGCATGATGCATAGCTTTCTGAGTTGACCGCGAGATGGGAAAAGACCAGACTTCTGGATTTCCCAAATATCCAAGATTATAATCAAGCAATGTTGGATCTGCAGTCAGAGTTGAGTTTTTGTGGGATGCAGAAGACCGAGCAAGATATGATTGAACGGTCGTTAAACACCTTCCCTACATCCATGAGCATTCTTGCTCATCAGTACCGGATCGAGTACGAACAGGGAAGGATTACTACCTTCAGTGATCTCATCAATAGCCTTGCGAAAAAAGAGAGGCATCATAAGATTATCCTAATTAATAACTCAAGACCAGTTGGTACTAAGAAGCCTGAGAGTTACCAAACTAGAGGAAAGACCCTTAAAAATAAGAAGGTTACTCATTTAGAACCTTATGCTCGTGGAGGATATGCTCCACGTGGGGGTAGAGGAGGGTGTGGATGTGGCCAAGGCCGCAGCCAAAATCTGACTTGGCATAGAGATCAGAACGCCAACTCCAACAAGAACTAGGCTGGTTCAGCTCATGATGGTCAACGGTCTCAACATTCTGGAAGATACATTTGTTTTAAATGTGGTTCATACAAGCACATGCACAAGCAGTGTCGTGCTAGTAAAGAAATACATAACATCTACAAAAGATACAAGCAGTATTTGGCTCAAGAGTCAAACTATGTTGGAGATGAAGGTTGACATCAATCTCTTTCTTGCCGAAGACAAGGAGAAGGAGCTTGGTACTCCGGATTTTGATTAAGCCTATGTAAAAAGTGGTTGTGTCTATAATTTTTCAAGTTTTAGTTTTGGTTTTGGCTTACTTTTCGGTCAAGATTTTTAAGATAATTGTCTTGTTTTTCGAATAAGAACACCTATGATGTAATTGTTATTTGTTGGCGTAATGAATATTTCTCTATTTTTTGGTATATGAAAGTGTTGAGAATGTTCTATTTCATACAATTCCTACGTATGGTTTGATGTTTTTACATATATGGCAACAAGATGTACATATACCTTTAAAACATCCTAAAAATGAAGCAGTTTATTTTGATCACAGGACCTTTTCGATCCATAAAAAAATTCTTCGACCCATCGAAAATTGTCATTGCCGATCGTTTTTGATCCATCAAGGTTTCCCTCAATCCATCAAAGCAAAGCTTTTGTCCCAAATTTCGACCCGTCGAATTTCTTCTCGACCCATCGAATTTTGATATCGTAAATTCGATATCGTTTTAGGTTTCCTTCGATCCATTGAAAACATTTTTGACCCATCGAAGCAACCACCCTGGAAATTTTTTCCATCCATCGAAAGATCACTCGACCCATCGAAAATCCGGTATCGAAAAATCAAACTTTTATTTTAGGTTTTCTTCGACCCATCGAGGGATTTCTTCGATCAATCGAAGATGTTACCCGAATGTCATGTTTTTAGATGAGTTTTTCATCTTTTCCTTTGACTAATGATGTTTTGTATACATCGGTTTATGTCATGCCATATGAGCACTCAACAAGGGTCACACCCCCTTACTCAAATCTTGAAGTGTATACTTAAAGTGTACGCCTAGCTAGTCTTCAGTACAAAGACTTACTTATTTACATTGATTTTATATATGTCTCAAGGAAAAATTGAGTGTCTAGCAAATAGTGGTACTACCCATACCATTATGAAGAATAGGCAATTATTTGTGGATCTTTTTCCATACCAATCCTCAGTGACTACCATGATTTGTGCAACACCCGTTATACAGGGGCGTGGTTCAGCAGAGTTTCTGTTGCCCCATAGTATAAAATTATATATCATTGATGCCTTATATGCGCCAAAGGTCAATTGAATCTTGCTAAGTTTTTAAGATATCTGTGCCAACGGTTTTCACTTGGAAACATATTGTGAGAATGGAAAAGAACTATTGTGTATCACCTCTGTTGAATGTGGCTGCAAGTGCATTCTAGAGAAGTTTTCGGCTATTCGTAGTGGTTTATACCTCACTACAGTTCAGATCATTGAATCCAATGCCGTGACTCATACGACTTTGTGTGATTCGGACTCATACAAGATTTGGCATTATTGACTGGGACATCCAGGTCGTGACATGATGATTAAAATATTAAAAAAATTCTCATCGTCATCCATTTTTTAGAGTGAAAAACATGTGGGAATTCCTATATCCATCGGTTTAGATGGTGAGGATGGGACTACTACTCCCATTCCTCGCTCAGTCTCCAAGATGAGGACAACACCCTCCCGTCAACATACCGTTGACGCATTGTGCGTTATCCCACCAGACTCTTATATTAGAATCTCTGATGCACATCGCTCGTTCTGCAAAACTTGTTCTTTAAAAAAGTTACAAGCGCGTCCTTCTATTGTTGTTAAAAATACCGACAATATTCCATTCTTACACAGAATCCAAGGTGATATTTGTGAGCCTATCAAACCCGAATGTGGACTATTTAAATATTTCATAGTTTTGATAGATGCATCAACACGATGGTCACATGTTGCTTTGTTATCCACAAGGAATGTTATGTTTGTCAAACTCCTTGCTCAAATTATTAAGCTTTGGGCTCACCACCCGGATCATCCAATCAAGTCTATTTGATTGGATAACGCATGAGAGTTTACATCAAATTTTTTTGATGATTACTGTATGTCTATTGGGATTGAAGTTGAACATCTCGTTCCTCATGTTCATTCTCAGAACGGTTTAGCAGAGTCTCATATTAAGCAGTTACAGCTTGTGTCTAGAGCTTTGGTAATGCATACAAATTTACTAGTCTCTGCTTAGGGATATGTAGTGTTGCACGCAGTTATGCTTCTACGTTTTTGACCCGTAGCCCGCCAACCATTCGGTGTGCACCAGCTGGTTACTGGATATGAACTTGATGTTTCACATTTGCGCATTTTTGGTTGTGCGGTTTATGTGCCAATTGCGCCTCCACAGCGCACTAAAATGGGTCCTCAAAAAAGATTAGGAATTTATGTTGGTTATGAATCTTCAAAGATAGTCCGCTATCTTGAACCTTCGACATGAGATCTCTTTACTGCTAAATTTACAGATTGTCACTTCGATGAGACATACTTTCCGCCGTTAGGAGGAGATATGCATGGTTCTATTCTAGTTGAATGTCAAGAATTGATGTGGTTTAATCCCATTGTCTCATCATGAACCTCGCATGTCTCAGAATGAGATGGAAGTGCGAAGAATACTTAATCTTCAGCAAGTAGCAGACTTTGTGCCTGACTCCTTTGATGATATCGCTAAAGTGACAAGATTGGATATACCTGCTGCAAATGGTTCCTGCAAGGTTGGAAATCCCAAAAAAGGGATTCGTTAGTGGCAACACCGGGCAAGGAGGTGTTCCTCCTACTCATGTGGAAGGTGTTGCATCGTCCTCAGCTCCCACCAGGAAAAGGGAGAGACCAAGAAAATTCACAAATGAGCCGCCGGTTAAAAGGCAGGCCATCAAGGCACCAAAAGATCCATTCATCATCAACATTGTGACTGCTTTACATGAGATTGTCTCTTACTACAGCTATATCCTTGAATCACAATTGACATCTCTACGGGACACTCCAGAACCTCTTATGATGTCAGTGAACAAAGAAATATTGCTTAGAATAAATTATGCACGCGTTCTTATGGATAGATCTTCCATGTTAGTTGATGATGTGTTTGCTTATTCTATCACTCAAGAGATTATTGACGACGATGAAGTAGAACACCGCTCTATTGTTGAATGTCAATGTAGAGTAGATTGGCCGAAATAGAAAGTTGCAATCCAGGTTGAACTAAACTCTCTGAATAAAAGGAAAGTTTTTTTTCCGGTTGGGCTATGCCCACCGAATGTTAAGTCGGTAGGACATAAATGGGTCTTTTTTCAGAAGCGTAATGAGAAGAATGAGGTCTTGCATTATAAAGCTAGGCTTGTAGCGCAGGGTTTCTCTCAGCGTCCTGGAATTGATTTTGAGGAGACGTATTCTCCTGTTATGGACATCATCACCTTCCGCTGCCTAATAAGCTTGGTAGTGTCTGAAAAGCTTAGCATGCAGCTTATAGATGTGGTTACTGCATATCTCTATGGGGATCTTGATTCAGAGATATAAGTAAAAGTGCCAAATGACATTGCTATACCCAAATCAAGTAACTTTAAACCATGGAGTGCTCATGATATCAAATTGAGATGTTCACTATATGGATTGAAGCAATCCGGTAGGATGTGGTATACGTCTTAGTGACCACTTGATGGGGAAAGGATATAAGAATGATGACATATGCCCTTGCGTATTCATTAAAAGAACAAGTTCAGGATTTTTCATAGTAGCTGTTTATGCTGATGATATGAACATCATCGGAACTCTTAATGAGATCAATGAGACTGTTTGCTACTTGAAATCTGAGTTTGAGATGAAAGACCTTGGTAGGACTCGATTTTGTCTCGGATTAGAGCTGGAACATTGAGTTAGTGGAATCCTTATTCACCAGTATGCTTATGTCTAAAAGATGCTTAGGCGATTTAACATGGACAAAGCATACCCTGTTAGCACACCAATGGTTGTTCGCAGTTTGGACCCCAAGAAGGATCTGTTTCGTTCGTTAGATGACGATGGGGAGATCTTGGGGGCTAAAATTTCATATGTTAGTGCTATTGGAGTTTTATTGTATTTAGGTCAGTGCACACGTCCAGATATTACCTTCTCAGTGAACTTGTTGGCTAGATTTAGTTCTGCCTCTACGCAACGTCATTGGAATGGAGTAAAACAAATCTTCAGATACTTGAAGGGTTCTATTGACTTGGGTTTATTCTTCCCTTACAAAGAATACAGAGAGATGCATGAAATTCCTAGAAAAGGGAAGTTGAATCACAGCACGCAAATCCTAGGTTCTTCGATCCATTGAAGCATGTACCCGGGATAGATCACAATCACTCATTCGATCCATCGAAGGAATGGTTCAATGCATCGAAAGATGTGCAGGCAGCGAGCAGTTTTCATGCTATCCCTTATTCCGAAACGCCAGTTGATGTGCTGGTTGGATTTACTGATGCTGGGTACTTTTCTGACCCACACAAAGGTCATTCACAAACCGGTTATGTTTTCACTATGGGAAACACAGAGATCTCTTAGAGATCAATAAAGCAAACCCTTGTTGCTA
Organism: Geum urbanum; assembly: GCA_946800695.1. Classification (NCBI taxonomy): domain Eukaryota; kingdom Viridiplantae; phylum Streptophyta; class Magnoliopsida; order Rosales; family Rosaceae; genus Geum; species Geum urbanum. The sequence goes on along the minus strand of OX326998.1, from coordinate 66,806,280 downwards.
TTTTCCCATATCATTATGAGATTATTGCTTTGCATGAAGTTGTTAGAGAATGTGTCTAGCTTAGGTTAGTCATAGGTATATTCGAGGTCTAGGGGATTACCATCTACTGTTACTGCTTCCACTTGCATCTTTAAGGATAATGCAGCATGCATTGAACAAATGAAGTTGGGTTTCATTAAGGGTGACAATTCAAAACATATATCACTGAAATTCTTCTTTAATCAGCAACAACAACACCTGTTGAATATCCAAGTGAACCAGATTGGTTCCGTTGATAATGTTGCGGACTTGTTTACCAAGTCACTTCCTAAATCTACATCTGTGAAACATGTGAAAAGTATTAGAATGCGCAGGTTATATGAACTCCATGACTAAGTTTATAGTCTGGGGGAGTTACATTTCTGTAGACATCAGGGGGAGTCTACGTCACATGTAATAGCTTTTGTAGTTGATGCGTTATATTCTTTTTCCCTTAGACCAAGCTTTTGTTTTACCCATGAAGTTTTTGTTTGCTTGGCGAGATTTTTAGTGAGGCAACAAGTCATGCATCATTCTTGAGGCCATCGACACAAGGAAAAGTGTTCAAGGAGATTTATTCTCCATTATTCTTGATGTGTGTGTCTTGTTCTACTTAGATACATATTAGATTAAATTAGATTAGATTAGATAGATATCAAAAAATCCTTGTTTTATAAGGACAGTTATTGTAACAGATTGTATCAACCTATATTTAAGACATTCTATCAATGAGAAAAGTAGACAATTTTCAATTATCATATTATTCTACTTTAACAGATGTGTGTTTTTCATATTACCGATTTTTTTTGTTCCTTAAAATTTTATAACTTAGAAACCGGAACCAAAATATTTGCACTTAAGACCGAACCATCAATATAACTTTGCAAAATTCCAAGAACCAAACCGAACCTAGCAGTTCCGAATTGATTCGGTCTGGTTCTCCACTTTTTCATGGAACCAGTCCCAGCTCTAATAACCTGAAGGAACTAAAGATGACTGCAAAAATCACGAACTTTGTTATTGTACACTGCATTATCCAGTCAATCCAAATCTATTGCCTTTTTCTTCGATCACAGAAAAACAATTACAACTGAAAACCCTCTTCTACTTGGTCAAACATGGTCTCTGTGTGCTGCATTATTGATCTTTTCTGTTATGAAACTGGATATTCGGAACATGACATGCTTGCTGTACACTGTACTAATGATCAACGTTCAATATGTCCTCTTTTGATATATGCATCTTCCCTTTATCTCTTCAAACATTTGCTTGAGTGCAGTCGGGCAGGCCCCGCTGATAATGACACAGATTTCTTTTTTAACACAATGCAAATCTGAACCACAATAATGGTGACAGCGATAAGAATTGAGGACTGTACTAAGCATTCTTCACTAATGTGCACTCACCTTCCTCAAGACAAATGACAAATATAGATAAGCTACTTCCCATTCATCTTGTGATAGCGTGCCTGGATACAAGAAATCAAAAATTAAAAACACATTGATATTGCAATCTGCTAGGAGTCATGATGATGGAAAATGTCAAGAGAAAAACAAGTACAAAGGAACATACTCTGATCTTGGTTACCATCACCTAATGCACCGAGCCTTCGCATTAGTTCCACATACTCGGGTCTTTTCATATACTCGTGGACAATTTCATGCGAGTTCTTCACAAACACCAACTCCATATCATACTGAAAGAGGTCAATGGGTTTTTAGGTTAAATGGATATTACATGAAACACAAGTCAATAGCTCCAATCAAAGATCAAAGAGGGAGCTTCTGGTTGCACTTTTGATCTTAATGTGTTTGCACAGCACAATAGCCAAGCCATTTCAAATTAAGGAGTTCTACCTCTTCTACTAACGATTTGAAGACGTGAAAGGGGACAATCCATTCCGGACAATCAACCGCATCCTGCATAGGATAAATTAAATATTAATGATCTAGAAATACATGTAGATATCAGCTACGAAAGATAAATAATTAAAAAAATAGATAACCAACCAATAGTAACAGAGATAATGGAAAGAAACAAGAATTTACCTCCAGATGAAACTTGTACTTGATACCAAAGGAGCTTGAAGACCTAAATTTCTGAGTCGTATGAACCACTTCACCAAATTAGGTAAAAGAAATTTGTATGTAAAATAAAAGTCACATCTTGGCTTAAAATATCATACAAGTATCCTCAACATTAAAATATACCTTTTCAGAAAATTCTTCATCAAAGCGTATCCAGTATACACTATTTCCAAAGAATAAGCCTTCAGCTGAAAATTCAGTCAACTAGCATTACCAACCAGTAATGAAAAAGACCTTATGCAAAAATACACGGTTAAAAGTGCTCCATCGAGCTTCATAAGTTGCTCAAGAACTAGGTTCTCTGTCAAGACACATGAGAACCAAACAAGGAAATGAAAACCGCCAAACTGAAAAGCTCTTTGGATATATCTCTGGGGATTTACTTGAACTATCTTCTAGGAAGAAGCAGGTCTTTCCTTCTGCCTTCCCTCATTTACTTCTGACCCTCACTTTGAGAATAATTCATTTCAAATCCAGAAAAGTAGATTTGTCTTTTAAAGACAGCACAGTCGGGAGAAGCAGCAAAAATTGGTAGTGGTCTAAAGCGAGACCAATGAAGATATACAAGGACACTCATTGTTAAACAGGAGGGCCCTTCCACTTGGGGATCTTTTTTGGTGGTATTCTAGGGAAAGTTGTGCAGGACCATTTTTCAGCAAATCCACCTTTCTGTTTTTAGGTTTCCATGAATAGAACATCCATTCATATTTTTGGCTTAATTGGATATTGTTAGGGTCTTCATTATTGTAATTCACCACTATGTACACGAATGGTTCAGGTTTGATAATTTGAACCATTCATGCTCATAATGAAAATATCGGACTTTCAGTACCTTAAGATATCCAATTGAAGAAAGTTTGCATAAGTTATCTGCTCAAGGAGACCTAAAAACTAAACAGTGAACTGCAGAAAAAGGTTGGGAAGTGGATCCCACACTCCCACACAACAATCCCTAGAATTACCACTCAGATGTACCCCCAGCCTGTAACATCTCACAAATGTAAATTATCATGCCAAAAATGATCCCTGTATTCCTGAATTTCCATTAAACGTTCTATCATCCCCAAAAACTTCTCTTTCCACAAAATCCTTCGACGATAAAACTGGTTATATGAGGATTTACTGGAATGAAAGAGCATCAAATATTCCATGCAGGATTTGTTTTCCTAGCATTACCGAAAAACACAATAAACGAACTAAGGTGAAGAAGAAACCTTCTCTGAGTTTTTTGATGATCACGTTAGCATCTGGCATTGTTCCAATGAAAGTTCCTCCTGGGCAAAGTAAGGCTGAAACATTAGCCAAGGCTTGCCGTGCACGTGCCTCAGTAGACCAGGAGTAATGCAAGGCAAACTGCAAAATTGAATTTGCTTTGCTTATGATGGTTCTGTTTTAATGCCATCCTTATCTCCAACTGGCTACAGTAAAAATTAAGTATTATTGCAACGTAGTCTGACCTGGCAACTGCAAATATCAAAGGGGGCATCATCTACCAAGACTTTATCCAGGTGGACCTGAAACCACAAACATGATAATGGTGGTTATACGGCATAGAACGCCTCCTCAGATTCATGTCACACACTAATTAGAGGCTGATTTGAGTAAAAGAACATCAACTTAGACATAACAATGGCAAGCAACAATTACCTCATAACAATCTCCACAGATAAGCCGTGCTGGAAATGTGAACTTTTTATGACGTTGATGATGATCGGCATCTCCATTATAACGGGTTCGACAATCTTCTATCTGCAAAGAATAAATGGTGATAATGTAATTGTTCCCGACAAAAACAAAGTAAAAAGCCAAAAAAATCTTAATCAAGTCTTGATGAGGATTGAGGACTTGAGAGAAGACATGCCATAGTCGGAAAATCAGATTATGGGAAGGATATGGAAGAAAAAAAATTGAAATTCAGTACTGTTCTAACGATTCTGCAATATATTGTAAGAATAATGTGGACTTATCAGTTGTCCTAATCATTTGAGATCAAATTTAATATAACATGGATATAGAAATAGAATCAAACCTGTAATCTCATATGTTTAGTCTATCTACATTAGATGTGGGAATCCATTATTTGAATTACAAGGCCCAAATCTGTGATGTATTAGGACACTATTAGAAGTCCTTAATCCTTGGGGAAAACCTTTATGGGAAAGGTATCTTAAGGATTATGAGAACTCTATAAATAGGTGTTTTGGTCCCTGTCATCACCACGAGTTACAAGCATTCTGTTCTACCACTTTAGAAGCTTAAGTTGTAAGTCTCGATACCTATTGACATGTGAATCTAAATATCCATTGACATGTAATTTGTGCAGAAATTCTATTTCTTTTCTAAGAATACAAAATAGCAAACAGATTTTGCTAATATACCTCACTGAACCTCTCAAATTACAACTCCAGGGAGCCATTTAATATGATCCATAAGTCTGGAATGGTCCATATTTAGAGTTTCCAAAGTCATGCCTTGTTTGACAAGAAAAGGCTTTCTTATAACATCAACAAGCAAGTTAAAAACACTACATACACAAATTAGATTATGCAATACTTCATGAAAGATAAAATTCACCACTTACTGAGCCTTCAGCGATATCAATGCCGACATAGTATCCAATTTTTGCCTTGTCCCATTTGATGAGATCACCTCCCTACCATAAATAAGACATTAGAAACTACAGTATGCAGTGACATGAAAGGAGAGGGAAAGATAACTGGACCAATAATACCTTGCCACATGCAAGATCAAGAACAGCATCTCCTCGGCAAGCATAGAGCTGAATTAAGACACTCTTAATCTGCTCGATAAGAAAAAGAACCACATCAACAACAGAAGCATGGAATGTGATCATACCATTCTAGAGTAATTAGATAGATGTAAGAAAAAAAAAAAACCCAACCCAATTGTTAAGCTTTTTCAAGTGGATGATTGGACTAGCTTCCCGTTCTTCCAGAGTTTGATTTGTCCTTGCAGTGATCGGCCACTTTCCGTGCAATAATCTTTGTGCTTTCATCCTCCAAAAAACTTGAATCATCTAAAACCACAATGCAAGACAATGTGACTTATCCATAACAAAACTGCTTGCATTCCTCATATTGCAAGAGTTGTAAGGAAGAAAACTGAAGCTCCTAATATCAGAATCTTCATAGTGAAGAAAAACTAGACTTTCTAGTAAACAAAAAAGTGTGGATCTCTGATACCAGAAATGTAACGCGGGAAGCTAAGAAATCCAGTTCAAGTAAATCAGCATACTAATGATACACCATAAATTACTAATCCAACACATGAAACAGGAAAATCAGTTCAAAGCTTCTATCTTTCTCCTGTTTCACTCACCTTCGCAGCAAACCAATAGAGAACAGAGTCCAAACTACATGACCCAGATCCAAAATTCATTAAACTAAACCGAAAAAATCAAAACTTTACCATATGAAACCATAAATCGGAACGGAAGGAGCAAAGGGGTAAGCAAATATTACCTTCTGGGTTGGGTTTGTGCCTGGATTGAGGGGGCCCAACAGAGTTTGACGAAGATTCTGAGAAGCTTCGTTTCATGGCCAATGATCAGTAACACAGAAATTGGGGTTTCAGAGATAATCGAATGCGGCTATCGGAAAAGCAAAAGAAACAAAGTGCGAGAGAGAGAGAGAGAGAGAGAGAGAGAGAGAGAGAGAGAGAAGCTTTAAACACAAAAGAGGGCCTTTGGGATTGAAAGTTTTACAACAACAATTTAATAGTGCGCGATGGACACGCGCGAAAATGATTGGGTTCTATTCCATGTGGGATTGGGTCCGCTGCTTGCCTGCTTTCCTGAATTTTCTCATTGATTTTAACTTTTTAAGTGCCAGAAGTTTTTCAGCACGAACAGTCTCGATGTCCGCCAAAGTCATCGGCGACCGCTCGGCATGAGCAGCTGTATGAGCAGGAATTGCTCGAGCGAGAGCACAAGCAGAGCTGGGGCCACGGAGTGAGTGAGAGGAAGGGAGGCGGGCCCGACCGGCGAGCAGCACGAACAAGGCGTGCAGCGGTGCGTGGTGTCGTCGGCGACCGCTCGTTGACGAGCTCGAGAACTGCTACTCGAGCAGCAGCCGATGCATATGCTCTTAACCTAGCGGTAGGGCTGGGCAGCGTGAACTTTCTTCCCAAAAAGAGGAGCATGTGCTGCTCATTAGAGGGGATATGGGTAGTTTTATGCTGGGCTTACACTGAATCAGTTCACCAGAGAATCATTGTTAACCTAGCTAGAGCTAGCATGGTTGATGACACTTTTGAGTTTCGACAAGCAAGGTAAGATGTGGTTGTAGATTAACTAGGCTAGCTATCTTACGATTCAAGTAAAAATTTTCCTCTCGCCCAATAAGGTTTCTATAAAATCTCTCGACAGTTTTCGCATCATACTATCATTCGATGAGGTTCAAATTTTCTGCGATGTTGGTTTGACATATATGGACTAGCCTTTAGGCCATATTCAGCACGGAATGACTAAATTGGGTCCAGAGCTATAATATAGCCCAAAAAATATTATTTTTTTATTAAAAATTTGGTGACCATCTTCAACAAAACAGGGCCAAATTTTAACCCTTTTGAATATATTAATATTTAAATTTTCTTTTTAGTTTCGTGATGTTACATATCTTTTAAAAGCAATAGAAAATTTGTCACGTATCTTTTACAAGCAAATTATGAATACATTTTTAGTTTTACGATGTTATTCTATTATGATATTATTCTAATTTATAGAAAACTAGTTTTTGAAACAATTTAATTTTTTGTGTGTATGTTCGATTGAGAAATTATGATACATGTGAATCTTGCCGATAATATTTTTTTATAGAAAATTTGTCACGTATCTTTTACAAGCAAATTATGAATAAAATTGCCACGTATATTTTTTTATATATTTTTTGAATAAATTTCGAATCGGATATTATAAAGTTGACATAAAAATTATGAAGTTCATCAATTTTTGAATAAGATCTATTATACACATTTATTAACTAATTAAAATATGACACTTGTCTTTATCTTGGTCTAGTTTCAATCATTAATATGTATTTTTAATCTGATAAGTGATCCCCAAATATTTGATCTGACTTGGGCTGGTCATTTCTATAGCCCTTTGACTTTTTTATGGCCATTTGGTTTGGCCTTCATTTCTTGTTGGAGTTCAAAAAATAACTATAATTTAGCTTATAACTCTATAAACCCTCTTACCGAAGATGACCTTAGCAGCGAGAATTCTGAGTTCCCCACCTAATCTCTTCACATTTGTGTTGCTCGGTACGTATGCTCTACACTTTTCGGTCTCGATCCATGTTTCTTCCCCGGAATATTTAGTGGAAATGTTTTTGAATCTATCTGCATTTTCCTCCAATTTTCAATGTATCTCATGATCGTTATGTATTCATTTTAGTCTAAAGTCTTTGGGTGTTTTATATTATTTAGTGTTCAATCTATCAATACACGAGTAAAGGATCTGTGGCGCAATGGTAGCGCGTCTGACTCCAGATCAGAAGGTTGCGTGTTCGATTCACGTCAGGTTCAATATTTTTGGTCACACAACTTTTGATTGCTATGCTATACACACCATGTTCTTTTTTGGTCCGGTAATGATTGTGGTATGCTTATTTATTATCATCACTCAGTTATATCTCTCTCGCTCTTTTCTTCGCTGAGAATGGTATCTACAGTTTGATTATTAGAAACAGACATGAGAAGGATTAGACATTGTAAAGACCAGCTGAAATTTTTTCTATACTGAGTTTTCAATTGAACCAATCAATGCATTTGATTACATATGCTTTATGTTTATGTTTATGTGCCATGTACAGAAGTATGATTGTCCAGTTGCAGAAAGCTTGTAAACCACTGAACTGAAGATTTAGGTATCCTCGTAAGGTTCTTCTTGTAATCAACAAAGTAGAGTCCGAATCGGACAGTGTATCCCATATTCCATTCCCAGTTGTCGAGCAATGACCACACAAAATAACCACGCACATCACACTTGTCTTCCCTGTATCGAATAACCATTCAGTATTCTGTTAAATGGGGATGTACGTTATACAATGTATATGATACTTCCCATTATTACGTACCTTATAGCAGCAGACAGGTTTGAGAGATAGTCTCTGTGGAATCGTATTCTCTTCTTGTCATTTAAAGCCTTCTTCATGGATATGAAAGGTTTATTTGGATCATCCATACCTGATTCAGTACGTTCACAGTGTAAATTTTTTTCCATGTCAAGAAAGTTTCTTGCATAAAATTTGAAAATGAACAAACTCACCATTTTCTGTTATCATCACTGGGGGGTTCCCATACTTGTCTTTGATGTATACTGTCAACTTTCGGATGCCCCATGGGACTATGCGTAACCAGCTCGAAGCTGCCTAGATTAGGAAGAACCGATGAGCTTTACTTAAATATGAAAGTAAAGGTTTGATTCAGGGCTTCATCAAAAGGATTAAGACATACTTTATCTCCAATTGCCACTCCTCCTTTATGTGCTACAATCAAAATCAGATAAAATTAAACAGTTATCCGTTGATGAAATCCTGCTTGTATATTTGTTCTATAACATGTACTTTAAGCCTTTTGGAAATCAAAGTGTTGTGTTTTGCCAACTTACTGGTTGTAATGACTGCAGCATCAGAAGTAGCATCGTTCAATATAAACTTTCGAATCCTAGTCCTGTCATTCCGAGCATATAATGTGGTGTAGTGGTTTATGCCAATAAAGTCCAATGATCCTATCAGGAATTTTGATACTTCTTCTGATATCTTTGGTAATCGCTCACCCACAAGCTTCTTCATAGAAAATGGATAATCACCAAAAAATAGTGGATCAAGGAACCTGATTCACATTTGTGTGTGTTACATTCTGTTTATATGCAATTCTCATTACTGTTAGATGATGTTCTGACTAAAAAACTGTTCAAGAAATTTACCATCCCAAAGTGAACTCATTGGCTCTTTGTGCTGCATCTATGTCCTCATCATTGTCAGATAAAGGTTCATGCCATTTAGCATCCAGTGAAATACCTACTTGACCTCCTTGTTTCTCCTAATTTTCCCACAGAGAAAAAAGTTTAAACATAGCAAGTTCTAGAGATTTTCGTTTCATGAATACGTGGAAGAATGCTACCTTGAAAAACTGCTGGTAAGTACGATAAGTGGCAGCATGAGACAGGAGGATGTTGTGAGCAACAATGTATGGCTCAACAGATGAATTTCCTTTCTTACAAAACAAATGACCAAGAATAGAGCATCGACCAGGTGCTTGAATCCCCAAGTCATAACTCTGAAGCGCGTAGCCATGAGGCTCATTGAAAGTAATCCAGTGCTTAACTCTATCTCCAAAAGCTCGGAAGCAAGTAAAGGCATAGTGTTCAAAGTCTTCTCTGCAAGTAGATGAGGTAAACTACAATGCTTGTTTTATCAGTATTAAATCTTATGACATTTTCAGTGGTTGTATGGTACTTACATTATCTGTGTGCTCAACCATCCATCATATCTGTCTTCAAGCATCTGTGGAAGATCCCAATGATATAGAGTTACAAAAGGCTGTATCCCTGATTAAGAAGAATTGTGTGAGCTTTCAACAATACAGTACTTGAGAAATGACGTACATTCCCAAACATAACCTTTTTCGAGTAAAGAATCTATAAGGCTGTTGTAGTAGCTTATTCCCTCTGAGTTGGGCGCTCCTGTTCCATCTGTACGTTGTTGAGTTTCCAAAACAGTTAGTAACTACAAGACAACTAATGTTGTTCCAAGAAAATTATAATGCGAATAGAATCACGTCTTACTTGGAAAAATTCTTGGCCACGATATTGAGAATCTATATGCATTTACTCCCATATCCTTCATCAAGTCTACATCACTCTGCAAATTTTCAATGTTTACTTTGGCTAATGAGGTTGGTAATGCATCGTTGTCAACTTGTCATCATCATTACCTGAATATTCTTACATTGTAATTATAATAGCATCGATATTGTTCCTAGATTTGTATTCAAATAAATTAAAAATCCTAAATGTTCCAGAAATTTTGTTCTACCGTTGAATGTGCTTATGTAACTTTTTTAGCCTAGTAGAAAAAAAAAGTGCATGCCTGTGATGTAAAGAAGTAAATTGGAAGTCGACAGCTTGTTTGTTGGCTAGAAATATCTAGTAATGAAAATGTTGGAAGTCAACCAAGGGAAAATAGACTTCACCTGAAATCTGTGATATTGATCTACTGCTGTATTTGCATTGCTGAAATCTAAAATCCTCCCTGTAAATTAGCATATTACAGAAGGAAATTAAGCAATTAGAAATCATTCTGCAAATTTTTTGCTCCATTTAAAGGGAACTTGCTATTGAATTCGGATTTTGCATACCGGCTTGCTTTGTGAAAGTATCCCATACACTAGCTCCCTTGTTTCCTTCATTTACAGCTCCCTCAAACTACCAGATATAAGACACCACGATTGTTGAATAGTTTATATATATATATATATATATATATATGCAGGCTAGCTCTCCATCATGTTAAATTTTTAAAACTAAGAACAGAGAAGTACCTGATATGCCGAAGACGCTGTTCCGAAAACAAATCCGTTTGGGAAATCATCCCTGCTAATAGATTCAGAGTTTGCAAGGAGCCTGGTCATCAGAAACAGGATGATGCATAGTCTCATGGTGAGGTATTTTCACGTCTCGAACATGAATTTCCTCTGTTGTTTCGTGCAAGTTTCCAAGCTCATTGATGAACGAAACTGATTGCTTTCGGATATTCTTAATTTGTAGAGCTAGCTTAAGCTCCCTTAACTGTAAAGTGAAGAATAAATATAATATGGAAGAAGAAGAAATGTGCAAAAGCAAGCCAGGCAAGGAGGGCTTTCTCTCGTCGACGACCTTTCTTGCAAAGTTGGGAAGAGATTGACACATGTACGTGACTATATATTTTGAAAGATAGATAAAACTTTTTCCTACTCTTTAACGTATTTGGTTGACACATATAACAGGTAACGGTGTTGAGTGTCAGAACCATGCATTTAGCTAAATTGTTGAAATACACATCGCACACTGAAGATTAGCCAGAATTTTCGCTCAACTGTATCAATTTATTTAAACTACTTAAAAGTTATATTTGAAAAAAAAATTGAGAATTTATAGTCCGAATTTAGGGAAGCAAATTTGCTCCCCACCCTTACTTCCCCACCTTCTTCCCCACCCACCTAAATGATTGACACATGTCCATTGTGTCAATCAGATGATAATAAAATTAATTAGATGGACATGTGTCAATCATTTAGGTGGGTGAGGAAGAAGGTGGGGAAGTAAGGGTGGGGAGCAAATTTGCTTCCCGAATTTAGCATACAAATATATTTTATTTTGTTCAATAAATTTACTAAACAAAAAAAATTAAAAACAATAAATTATGGATACTAATCAAATAATAAATTGTTGTAAAGTTATAACGTCAATGAATATTAATAATTTATTGATTTAATATATAGTAATCTATTTTTTCATAAAAAATTATATTCTCGCTAAGACAAAATCTTTTCTTTTTCTATATTTAGTAATATTAAAATAAATTTTATTATATTAAATTTTTAATAACTATATAAAATTATGTCATTTATTATTACTAATCCAAAACTTGAGTGTCATTTGACACCCTCATTACGCTACTGCACAATAATCTCTAAATCGTTTTGTCACTCAATACAACACTGTCACGTAGAAAAACAGTCTTGACTGATTGCGAGGCCGAGGTATGATCACTATTAGAAAAGAAAAAAAAAAAAAAAAACCGCTGCACACGCTTCGAAATATGTGTATTAGTGACAATCCACACGGATATCCGTGTGAAAACGCCTTTTCCCAAGCAACACACACGAACTTCGTCTTCGTATGTTGTAGAGCCGTTGCTATCGGCTTTACATACGGATCCATCTTCGTTAGAACGCCTTTTGGTGGTGGGGTCTACCTCAAAGGTGGATATCTCTCTCACACGGAGGTCTGTGTGTCTACTCAAATATAATTAAAAAAAATAATAGCACTATTCTATTCGACTCTGGCTCGGCGAATCAGCCAAGTCGACTCCGTTTATGCTACCCAGCTGATCGATCCAAATTAGAGCGACACCACAAGTCAATAAATATTCATAGACACGTTCAAAGAAAATATTCACAGACATGTGAAGAAAATATTCACAGACATGTGAAGAACACATTTGAAGAACTGCTCCATGAACATAGATGCTCCAACCTACACCAATGCAACAATTTGTCATTCATGTACAACCAAATAGATACAAACACATCTAATATTCAAAACTAGCTGCAGTTTAGAGTTTGCAAACGTAATCTTGTCAATAGTTCAACCAAAATCATTCTAGATCTGATCTAATACGATGCACTTACTAAAAATCTGCAGTAGCACCCAAACATGTCCAGACCAATTATTCAGTTAACAAATCCCAGATGCAATTTCTACAATAACTAAGGTACCCAATATTCACGTATAACCAATCACCATCCTCAATGACTGAAATTGAAATCTAAATTAGAAATTTTCACAAAGAGAGAGAGGACCCGGAAATATCAAGGCCACTGAGTCGCGGAATCAGTACTGACCGTGGCCTCGTCCTGTTGGTTTCAAAGAGAGAAAAACAACTAATTTCCATACATAAAAAAGGAAACATAAATTCAATCACTGAATTCCATACATGTTGGTTGTTGATGACTAGTCGGCAAACCGATATGAGAACCAAATCCCAGATCTGACCCAAAAAAAGAGAGAGAGAAAAAGATAACATCATAAGCAAAGTATGAAATGAAGCAAAAGTTCAAACCAATCTGTAGAGTGATAGAGGCCTACTCTCGAGAGACTGAACGAAAATACATGAGGTAATAGAGACTGAGGTTTGGAGGGAGAAAGAGGAAGAACATGATGATCGGTAAGGAGAAAGAGAGAGTTTTTACTTTTTCTCTTAGGTTAAGACTGAGCAGAGAGTTTTCATTTCGATTGAATGGAGTGATGAGAGTTTTTCTCTTTGGGTGAAGAGAGAGAATTCGACTAGTGCCAGAATAGAGAGTAGAGAATTTTAATTTGGAAAAGAGAGATCAAAATTATTCACATTTTTAATATAAAGTATTAATATCATTACTGAGACCACTGACACAACCGAAAAAGTCCGTACTCTTCCTTTCCCCCACGAAGTTTTACAGTGTTATGTGTGAAGATATAATACTTTTCGTATATTACTATTTCACCCTTTCTTTTACACGACTGTCCGCAACTTTCGATTATTTACACAGAATTGAAGACCCGTGTAAAAGTCATCTGTGTGAAGAAGAGGATTTTTCTAGTAGTAGCTATGCTTCAAATGCAAGTCCCAAAATGAGGAGCAAACTTGCACCATGAGCAATGGCACCATCCACATCACATCGGGTTGAGGTAGAAGAGGACTAATATATTATTGATCACCTCCTCCATTGCCGCCTCTTCGCTTTGTTTTGTTTATAGGATTTATATATGGTACCAATTCAAGCGTTCTTATCTGCATACATCACAGACAATGTCGTCTTATTTGTGGAATGACGGTTACCTACAACCGCTGCCTTCTGTGCTCAAGTTTCAACTGGACAAGTTTCTTGCAGAAAATAAGGGAAACGAGCACGTTAAAATGTTTCAAGTATCTGAAAATGAGACTTCATACATAAATATACTACGGATCTGTGGAATTGAGGGGACAGAGCACTTGGCGTGCATGAGTTGCGTGGAAGATGGGAGCTATCTTTAGATAATAGAATAACAAATATTAACAGCTAGTTGATTCTTCTTGTCTTGTATATATATCGTTCAACAAACAGAGTGTATCTATCTAAACTTACCAAAAGAAGAAAATAACAAAAGAAGAAGAAAACTGTGTCTACTAATTTGGTAAAGAAAATCTCATCGTCATTTTTTTGTGCTGATATGATGTAACCTACTGAATAGTGAATAAGGCTATGTTTATTTTTTGTCAACGATGTTAAATGAGTCATCGCGTAAATTCATGTTCATTGTTATGTGATTTGGGTCAATCTTCATATCATTACTACGTGAACTTCTTACTCCCATCTCCGTCGAGAAATTCTGTTCAGTGTACGTCTAGTTTGCACAGGACGTGGGCTGGCTGCTCCTGCCCATCTTTGTGGCCTAGTCCAGCTTGGACATATGTTCCCGGAGTGGCTTAGCCAGCCCATCAAGGCCCATTTGATTCACATGCTCGCTGTGGTCTTCTCATAAACCTCACCTTCCTGTATCTCTCGGTCTCTCTAGAAAAAAACAACTATTGAAAGAGGGTTTTAGACATAAACCCTTGGAAACTCAAGCCCGAATATTAGCAAAATGGCTTTGACTCTGAGAGCAGCGGCGGCGGGGCCCACTCGCGGCCTGAGACGGCTGTTATCTACGAGGTTCGTTCCTCCGATAAACTCCGCTGTGCCCAATCCTCGAGAAGAGGCTGAGCCAAGCACCAACCTCTTCGTCTCTGGTATATCACTCTTCCCCATTTAGAATCTTTGTCTTTCTTTAAATTTATGTCTAATTCGAATTGGGTTATCGTCGTTTTAGTGTATTCCGCAGTAAATTTGCAGAAAGCTTGTAACTTTATGTTGGTTCTTTCATTTTTTGTGTACTTATGAACTTGAAGCGGCTGTGAAAACAAGGAAAATGAGAGAGAACTCTGTGGTATATATAGTACTATTACTTGAGCGACTTCGAAGTTGAACACTTATCACTGTGGTTCCTACTTCTGCCATTGGCTTTGTAGTGTTCTGATTGTAGTTTCCCTAATGTTACATTGTGTCAAACTTTTTGCTTTCTTTTGGCATTCAGTGGTCTTTTCTTCTTCTCAACTCTAAGAAGGCTGCTGATTTAAGTACTATGTGTAAGAATGAGACTCAAATTTATTATATACTAAAGGTCTTAGAGGGGGGGTGAATAGGCCTTTACAACTTTTTTTGTTCAAACTATTCTCGGGATAGCAAGAGAGATATCTATCCCGAAGCACAGATACGATTACTGAAAAGTAAAACAGTAAGTAAAGTGACACAAAATGTTTTTGATAACGCAGAAATCCTACAACCAGGATCAAAAACTGCGTGCCCCTAACTCTTGAGGGACAAACCTTTCCACTACTCTGTAACACACACAATTACAAGTTTCTGGCACTCTGGGATACATAACCCGTATGCTATCCTGACTAGTCTACCCACCAGTACAAACAGAGCTACACTACCTTAATCTATGTGCTTACACTTTGGAAATTTACAGAAGTATCAACTCAGATCTTAACTACACGTAAGTTAAATTTTCTTGATCAACTTCTTGGGTTGGGCATCTCCACACTTTATCTCTATGGAATGCACAATGCACAAATGCATATGAGTTTTGAAAACAGTTTTTATGCTTTAGAAATCCATGTCTATTATGCACATATAAGGCAACCAGAAGACATGGAAGGGGAAGAGAAGAGAGAAGAGAAACTACACACGAATGTGCTCTCAAAGAGTGACCAAAACAGAATAACCAAACCCCAAGTGTTTTCACTCAACCAACCAAGGATCCAAGACAGCTTGGGACTCCTTATATAGGGCAGGTTATTCAAGGGTCAAAGACAGCTAATAACCACGTGAAACACAGCAGCCAAGAGGCCTAAATGCAGACCTAAACGCTGTCCTAATGCAGACCTAAACAAGGATCAATGCAGACCTACAAATACAGCTCCCGAAGGGACACCGCAAGCCTAAACAGTGAGGGAAACCGAGGCTGCTAGAGGTCTTACCTTAATGAGCTAAGGTTCTCTAAACAAGGTAAAGGGGTCCTTTGTACTTGTACAAGAATAGCCATTTCGTTTTTCAAAGATAAGGCACGTTATGAGGCAGCAAAGAGGAAACCCAGAAAAACAGAGTCAAAAAGCATTTTGACAAGCAGAAAAGACAAAACAGTTTCCTAGGAAACACATGTGAACCTTTGTCAATTTTTCTAGGGAACTTCATTAACTAAGTCAGTTTCTTCAAGGTCAAAGAGCAACTAGATTAATCACAGGTGAACTGGAATTTTAGAGGTGATTAAAGCCATGAAGAAACACACCAGAAAAACGTTCCAGAATGTCTGGGATACATGCTCAGTATTCTATCCTAGATGGAAAACATGTATGCAATGAATGTTATACCAGTTTGTCCAAAGAGATAAAATGTGTAATGCCTCTTAAACATTGAAGATCTTCCATTGCTGTGTTTTGTCATAGCACAAGAAATAGCCAACACAAGTGTATGCCTTCATATACACTTGTAGATGTGTATTATCCATTACTGATTTTGGCCTCTCCTTTGACAATAGCTCCTACTAGCAATGTGGTATTGTCTTATAGGCGGTTTCATTCATAGAAATGATTGTTCAATGCTATCGGTTTTATTTATTGGGCGTCCAAGTGACTGATTGCAGAAAAAATAGTCGATATGGAGGTTCCCGAGAACGCATAATTATTTCATACACCCTAGATTATTGTAGTCTCAGGTAGAGGTGGGACTTCCGAACCGAAAATCGAAAAAAAACCCGAGCCGAACCGGAACCGAAACCGAAAAAATTCGGTTCGGTTTCGGTTTTGGATTTTGAAAACCCGAAAAAAACCGAAAAAAACCGAACATATATAAAACAGTGTCGTTTTGGAGTGAATAGGAAAAACAGTGTCGTTTTGATTTAAAAACTTAAAGAGAAAATGGTCAAAAATCAAAATACTAAAAAATTAAAATAGGGTTTTTATTGAAGCAAAGTGCAAACTGCCTTATGCTAATATCAGCTGGTGGAATTTTCATCAAATAGTGCTAGAAATTGAAGTAAAATGCTACTAGAACTTTGTTGAGATTTTGCATCAATTTGCTATTTTTTTGCTATTTTCTTAACTTCTGGACTGTTTGTTTTATGGACTGTTGAAAAACTTGAAACTGAACTACAAATATTATTTGCGGAATGTTTTCTTTGATGTTAGAAACTTGGAATTGATGGTGTAACTTGAAAATTTGAATTTGATGTTTGGATTGCTATGCTATTGTTATTTGTTAATGTCTTACAAGCTGAAAGTAATTGATTTTCTCCTATTTATTAGGGTTTTTTTTGGTGTGAAATTTGTTCATAATTTAAAGAAAAAAACACCGAAAAAACCAAAAAAAAACCGAAATTTTTAACCGAACCGAATGGCTTAGTTTTTATTGTCGAAAATTGAAAAACCGAACCGAACCGAACCGAAGAAATTCTTATGGTTTGGTTTTGGTTTTTATCAAAAATCGAACCAAACTGTCCGAATTTCACCCCTAGTCTCAAGGGTAAAAATACAATAGTAATTTTGATTAAGGCATTTAAAATCAGTTTTATTGTTGGTACAGGACACTGTGAGTCTGTCAGACAATGTTTTATTGTATCTATTCTAACAATGTTTACACAAGTTTGATAATATGGAGTAATGTTTAAATCCGTTTATATTTACCAATCCATATAGTTGGTATTTAGTTGATATTATATAAGATTTCACTGTACTCCATGTAAGTCATATGACTCATGCCAGTGGGCCATATGATTATTTTAGATCCAATACCTCTATTACATATCCTTGTCTAAATAAAGGGGTATTGAAATAAAGGGGATGTTTTTCTGTAATTAATTTGAATTGGGTAGTCTGTTTTGAAGGGATCATAATGGTTGATTAAGGCTGAATGGAAGTTAGGGCGAACCTGACCAAGGGTACTCCCAATTGTGTTAAATCTTTGACTAATTGGTATCAGTGGTTGTTTGGGGAAGGGGACGATGCTTGAAGAAGATCTTTCTTGACTGGAGATGACTCCTTATTTACTGTGGAATTTCGCTCTGATTTGACTGAAACTCTAGGGGGTCTAGATGATCGGGACTTTATTTTTGGATCCGTGAAGAAATTCTTTGGTCAGAAAGTTGGGAATATGGTTATCAGATCCTTTTATGAATGCAATTTCAAAATAAAAAATACTTAAAATAGCTTGCCTTTTGGCAAAAATCTGTTTCTTGACAATGTTTTTAACATTCTTTTCCAAAACGTCTTTTGCACTTTTAGAATCAACTCTAATTAAAAATATATATTCAATAAATCGGCCTCCAAACGGGTCGCCCTTGACTCATGGTCAACGCGGGTCAAGGCCCAATTTCCTGTTTTGGAAACTTTCCAAAATCGGCACGTATTCTATCGTATTTATATCATACGCGTTTCGAATCCCAAACGGATAAATACGACAATATCCGACGGCCAAAAATATTCACAACTTATTTTTCGTAACTCGGAATAATCCTCCGGAAGTTCCCACGAGCTCGAAATTAAATTCTCTACAACTTTCGTGAAGGATCTCAAATCAAATTCTTGCCCGATAATTTAGTCGTTTACGAAGCCATAAACCGATTACGACAAAATTGCGACTAATCGCGAAACTCGTATATCAAGTCGATAATCATTCTATTTTTGGTTCGGGTCGTCACATAAACTGATTATGTATATGCATGATCTCATGGAATTGTTCCACAATGGATCTATCTTCGGTCATTTTATAATTGAAAAATTTATAAACAAGAAACGTCTTGCTTATAGCATTTTCGGACATATATTTGGCTTCAAGTGCATCCCATATTTTCTTTGCAGTACTCATCTCATGGTAGATGTCAAATAGTGAACCGGACATTGCGTTGCATATATGACCTTTGCATACATGGTCTATGTTCTCACTTTATTCTTTGACGTTGGGTAGCGATCGTCTCGTCTTCATTTTTTTCGGGTTTTAGAGTAGTAAGGACATAAACCACCTTTAGGCTAGAAAGCAAGAAGTGTAACTTCTTTTGCCCTATTCGAAAGTTTGCTCCATTGAAGCGATCAAGTTTCATGAATTTTCATGTAAACTCCAACGATGCCATCGCAAAAATAAAGTCTAAAAATTGTTGGAAATTTAATTTTTGGGTTATGGCAAGAGAAGGAAAAATGCTTCAAAGACATATAATGATTTACGCTTTCTTTTAAACTTTATTTATCCCACTACTTAGTGTGCAAAAAGAGAATAATCAAATAAACGTTTAGGATATAATGAAACCTAACAACTTGCTAATGATATTTAGTTTGCACTAATGAATATTAACCTAACACTCAGATCAAATGTTTTACAAGAGGGCTCAAGGTTACTAAAAATTATTTATTTTGAATAATAATTTCTAAATTTTATAAGTATAAAACTAAAAAAATATGAAGAAAATTGCTAGAGAATTGCATTCCGGAAGATATTTAGATGATTAAAATATGACATGAACCTCTCCAATTTATAGGAGTCCTGTTACCTCTTCTTCAATTGAATCTTTGACTTCCATCAAAGGTTGCATTTCTTCCCGCGCATCGGTGTCTTCCAACAAATCAAGTCACCAAAGGTTGGATCTCTTCATCTCTTCCTGTAGGTTATGTTGGTTTAATTCCAACAAACATAATGATTGGTTTAATCATTATATCTTCAATCTCAACTGAAACAACTTTTCATATTTTGAAAATTAAATCTCACACATATTATGTCACAAAAAACTGAAGTACCATCAGGGAGATGGATTGTGGCACGAGGTAATTAAGCTCTTGAGGATTGCATAATTACATACATCGCAAACCAAGCATGGTTGTTCTGACGACGGATTATTGTCTTCAATGGCTCGATCTACAAATTTAGCATCAAACCAACTAGCTGAATGGCACACTCTAAGTCGTCGATTTTGAAGGTCGTTGTGAAGAGGTGATTAGACCATTAATTACTTTTAATCAAAAAGTAATATAAAACTGTTGTCAAGGATAACAAGGTGTTGTTCTATTCTGATAACAGTTTAATAAAACAAACAAATTGTGCCGTATGTAGATGAAACTAATAACACAATTTTGTTTCTAAATGGCAGAAACCCCTTTCTCTGAGGGATGAAAACTGTCAAATCATTTCACTATGTAACAACTTTTTTTACAAGATTATAGTTCTGATAATAGCAAGTATCGGTGCTATTCTTTCACTAGACTCGCGCGCTAGATCTAAGAGCTATACTCCATCTTGTTTTTTTACAGAGATTTACAATAAAAAGATATACAAGTTTCATACATGAATCTAGTTATCGCGCAACTAACTCACTATGACCACTTGAGAAGCTTGCACCTACCAATCTAACCTCATGGTATGCAAGATGTATGCATGAGCATAAAAGGGTGTTTTGTGAAGACTTTAACACAAAAAGATGAACACAAAAGAGCTGTATAAAACAGACTCAGTTTTAGAGAGAAAATAAACAATGACAATTTTCCCTACTAAGCAAACTAACAAGCTAAAACCACCAAGGAAGACAATGGGGAGCTTGTGCCTTATATAGGCCAAATGAAATGGCCTATGAAGGAAGCTAGCTGCTGCCAGCCAAGTGAATGAAAATGAGTAATAAAACAGGTTTTAATCCCAGCCAAGTAAAAAAAACTTGACAGCCACATAAAGGGTGTATTGTACTTCTCTTCAGAAAATATCTTCACATTAAGGGATAAGGATGAAGATTAAAGATTAAGTTTGTAAGAAACAAAAACTTATCTTTCTAACTAAGTCACTTGACCAGAGAAGTCTATTAAAAGTGATTTATAACCATTTTGAAATCGAAAAATATTTTTCAGAATGGAACAAAACGTTCCAGGGACTTCAGGGATGCAAAACACATTTGTCATTCTCAGCGAAAAACAATGAAATGCATATGCATGTTTTTTACCTTTGAGACCATGAGGTTGTCATGATACAAGGTTGATAGTCTATTTATCTTCAATCTTCTCTTGAAAGAGTTTTCTAATCCATATTTTGTTAAGTAAGAGATATGTCAATAACAACCTATCTTCAGATTTCTTGTTGATACATTGTATCAAGCAACTTTACGATCTTCGTATATAACTGAATCCCAGTACGGAAAATGAAAATTTGAAGTACACGCAAATGGGGTTGTGCTCTGTATTCTATAATATAGTAGAGCACATACTTAGTGTAGCGCACATACCCATAAGAAATAGAAGCCAAGGAAATAATAACACACAATATCCTTAAGACCTTTACGTACCAAGAAATAGAAATCCGTTTCAAACTGGCAAACTTAAAAACTTCACCTAAACATGCAATATACTAATTTACGCCCAACTATTCAGCTCTTGAAAATTTTGTCATTCAAGCTCTCTTGTTTTTATCTATTTGCTCAATATCATTAACGCATACGAGCAACCTGGGAAATCCGGAAGAGATAGTTTCGGCTAGTCCCATTGCTAATTAAGATGCCGCATGCACGCACTTGAATATGTATGATTTTAATTACGTATCAATATAGTAATGATTCTTCTTAACTGAAACAAACTCTATTGTCATCAATCTCATCATAACAAAGAAGAGCAGCAACAGCTGAAAATTAATAATACATGGTGCCCCATCCACCACAGCAATCGCAGACACTTTTATATATCAAAGTATTGTAAATGGTTTTTGGCCTTTCTGGTATGAGTTGATAGATGACCTAAATTTCCATCAACATCTGCAGAGCATTGGCATCTCTGACCATGAGTTTTCATTAGCATTAGCTATTTATTGCAGATCGATCAATGTTGAAACAATACGCGACTCTTTCAACTCTTTAACAGAGAATCGGCAGAACAGATTAAGAAGAATATGTATGTGGAATGGTGGGACTATATGTATAAGCATGAATCGGCTCTATCCTATTCATATGCATTCAAACAATGAGAGACATCACTGAGAACTTAGAATGTCGATACCATAGTGCTTCCTCATTGAACTAAGCAATAGGCCTGAGCTACAATCACAAATCTAAAAATTAAAAATCAGAATAAAAAACGTAGTTGTCTCTACTGCTACCTCTGTATCTTTATTTTCCAGAATCAGTGCCAGGCAGAGGCTGATACCAAGTTCCTGTCCTTCCAACCCAACAGCATGGCACCGTCCTTCTCTTCAAGTTTATAGTGCTCCGAGTAACACCTTAGCAGACTCCTTATCACAGAGTTGACATACGAGCTCAAAGGGTATTGGCGAAATCCTGCCATTGTCAACCTAGACTTCCACTTTCCGAAAAGCTCATGGCGTTCAACCCTTTCCTTCCCTTCGCAGGCAATCACATTCACAATATCTCTAGCCAAACAGTGCTGCTCCACATTGATCCTCTCCTTGCTGTTCCTCGGTAATGTCACGTCAATAGACTCAAACATTGCCAAATAGTAGTCTAGTGTCTCTATGAACCGATGCAAAAAAGGGGTTGTATTCGTATTTGATTCTTGCTCGACCAAAGTAGTCACCTTCGGATTCAGTGACTTAACTATCCTCAGAAGTCCATCCCTAGGATTGTTCACATCAACGCTTTCATCAGGTGTGTGGTGAAGCTGGAGGGGAAAGTTCACAGCCAAAGCCTCTCCAGGCCTCACATCAAGCATGTCGGCTGTGACATCAGGCGCAAACACTGGAACTCCATGAAATTGAACAGGGATGTTAAATTCCTCAGAGATGGCTTTCAACCGTCTCCCTACTGCCTCCAACCCATCGCCACGAGCATATTTAGAAACAGGGTCATCAATACCTGTAATTCGTACATGTGGAGCCCCACTAGGTCTTGCTGCAAGAGCTTGAAGCAGAGTCACCCACGGAGTACCCTGAGCAATCTGGAAGTCTACAATGTGGATACAGTCCTCATTTCTGCAGGCGTCAGCAATAGCCCCATTGGCTGCCATGTAACCAAACTTTAAGTAGGGGCAGATCTCATACAGAATGTGCATGTATGCGAGCAAGTCATCACTTTCAGGTTCTCTGCACCTGAGGGCACGGTAGATGTTGGTGCCCGAAGCTTCCTTCCTTGCTACCAGCCCTTCTACCATGTAAGCTCCAAGACGCTGCATTGGTTCGCCGCTGATAGAGACAGCACCTCTAGCCCTTCCTATTAACCTCTCAAAACTATCCATGTTGTTAGAGAGAGCTTCGGCACATGCAATCAGTAATTGTTGAAGATTATCAGCTGGAAAACCCGGCAAAAATGCTTCATCAAGCACCTTGTGACGTTTCTCCGACTGCCCATGCCCTGAAGCAAAGGAAGTCTGTCGCTGCATCACACATGAACTCTGGCGCTCCTGGTTCCATGACAAGGATCTCTGTCCCTTCCGCCTGCTACTTTCCCCAAAAGTGTTTGTTGTGGTCACTTCTTCCTCACCAGGCCCCATTAAAGCACTCTCCAATTCCTGTAAAGCGTGTTTTATATTTGGGCTGCAATTTGCATCCTGGAACAAAGAAGTCCTAGCAGAAGAGAGCTGCAGACCGTCTTGATGACAATCCACAGGAGGGCTTAAGCTTAGACTGCGAATAGAACTGTTGGTTTCAAAAGGAGAATTAGAGGAACGGCTGATTACTGAGAGATTTTCGGTGGAGCTGTGTTGCTCCTGGCTGTCGCTATTTGCAGTTAATGTATCAGAATCAAAGTGAGACGAAAAGGGTGAATTTGGTGAGTTCCCAATATCAAATTTCAGAGACCCAAGTAATCTGTTGGGTAGAGTTGGAACAGTGGGATGGGAAGCTGTATAAGATAAGCCTGAACCAGCTGTGCTGAATCCAAATTGCGAGCACGAGTCCATGCTACGAGATTGGCATCAGCTAAATGTGACCAAAAAAAACTCTTTGAAAGTATAGATTTCAACCAAATAGGTTCGGAGTTGGTGCTTTCACCAAAAACAGCAGTTAGCAGCTTCGAAATACTCCAGTACAACTCAAAGTTGGAAACTCTCAAGATAACAAGTTCAACCTGCAGAATCAATGCAGAAAAAGGACCAATAAGTACAGATTCTGGTCCAGACATCTCAGATATTCAAACCTTGCAAAGCAGTAAGCAAAGATTATGAAGTTCTTGCTCAAAATAAAATAAAAATAGCAAAAAAAATACTTGTATAAATTTGAAGCTATTGTAAGTATTTTCCCAATTTAAAAATTATAGTTCTTCCTGATTCTTGAAACTTCCTCTGAATTCAT
This sequence comes from Geum urbanum, assembly GCA_946800695.1. NCBI lineage: Eukaryota > Viridiplantae > Streptophyta > Magnoliopsida > Rosales > Rosaceae > Geum > Geum urbanum. Next base: position 66,782,074 of record OX326998.1, on the reverse strand, counting down.
GACCCCTCCAACTTTACAAAAAGAGCCCCCCAACCCAAAGAAAAGTTTTCTGTTTTACTAAAGCAATACTTAACATTTCTAATGTTCGGTTTAATCACTCATACCTAATGGCTAAAGTGAATCAATGAAAATATACTAAGCAAATGAAGAACGAACTTCATAGTAGAACGAATACATGACATAAGTTGAAGGAAGATAAACATTGAACAAACAAAAAACAGTATTCAGTTAAGCATGAGAACAAAGACACAAGATAAACAAACTATGTCAAGGACTCAAGGTGCATAATTCATATAATGATTCATCTCCCAAAAAATGAACATATTAGAGGTAACATCCATTAGGAAACAAATTCAATCTGCAAAAAGAACCCAATTAAACCAGACCTTATAGCCCTCAGATACTATACATATTCAACTTTTCTCAGCTACCAAACAAACCACACCTCAAAAGACCAATCAATTCAGACATATGAACTGAAAATCTAGCTAATTGGCATGAAAGCATACCTTGGGTTTTGTCTTTCTTTCCTTTCTGGGTCTTTTGGATTTTGGGCAATCTCTGGTTGGTCCAATTCAAGATGGATTTTTTGAAAGCTCTCCCGATTACGCTGTGCTTTTAAAAGAACAAGGCGGCTAGGCTTGGACGGTATTAATAGCAAAAAAGGGGAGAGACTTTGACGGCAAGTATGTACGGAGCGAAGCGTAAGGGTGACGTGGTACAGAGTTGATCCAAGGATGGAGATAGATAGAATTTTGCTAATATTAATTCTGGGTTTGTTTTTGTGAGAGGCTGAGTTAGTGGGTTATGTAAAGACTAAAGAGAGGAGCTTAGCGCCGACCACACCCACACGTTTGGGAAGGTCTATGACTGCGCGAGAACATTCCAGGCCTCTTCTTTTCTTTTCTGTTCTGTGATGAGTTTCTCTCTCGCTTCGCTTCGATTGATCGCTTGTGCTGGTTAATTTGGTTTGGGTTTTGGGTTGCGTGGAAAGTCATGGTGGAGAGGACGAGACGCGCTTGGTAACAATGATGCGAGGCGAGACAGTACTGTTGGGTTGGTAGATCGAAGGTGTTGTACGTACTTGTGTCGCATCTCTCTCTCGTCTCTAGTGCTTGACTATTTATGATGATTTTGAATTATTATTATCATTATTAGGGATATAGAACATTGTCCGATTAATTAGATTAAGAATTTAAGATTGTCATTTGTTTATGCTTTTCAGCTTCTAGGCGCATGTATGGTTTGGAACCGAGTTTGAGGTTGAATATGTTGACTTGAGTTTGACACTTTGACGAGACAAAGTCTCAGACTGGGTAATTTATTGAACTGTTGTTCACCTTTTTTTTCTCCGATTGAAAACTGTTGTTCACTACTTTGCTCATGTAGTTGACCACTCTTATTAATTTTCAGAGAATTAAATTAAATGAAAAAAAATAGAAAAAGATGCGGCTTAGATTTTTCTTTCTTCAAAAATTCATCATAAGTTGTCCATCCAAAAATGTTCATTCTGTTTTTAAATTTGTAACATACTAGAATTTTGTCATATTTACGTTATTTGCCACTCTCTATCTCTCGCGTATTACATAAATCATGTCAGTTTTCTTTCACATATTTTTCTTTCTCTTAGTTTGAAAATCTCCATCGTCGTGTTCGCCATCGTTTTCGCGTCTCGTCGAGCTGTTCGTTCTCTCTGTTGCCTTCACAGTCTTCGTCGGCGTTTATATTGTTCTCTGTAAGTAGGGAAATCTCTGTTTGAAAACCCTAGATTTTTGTTTTTCTCTGTTCTAAGCAGTTTGCATGCTCCGTTTCGTGGTTCGTATTTATGCTTTATGTATTTTCGGTTAATGTTGTTGTTGACGTTTTTCTATGATTTTCAGTTTGATTTTCGGTATTTTTCACTTTTTAAATAATTTTTTGTAGAATATCTGCGATGTAATGTGTTCAAAAGGCTTTGTTTGTTGTATTAGTTGCTGTTATTGTTGTGTTTGTGATAGAAGTCATTTTTTTTTGGATATCTATTGAAGTATCTGTCTGTGTATCTGTTGAATTATCTGTCTTGATATCCTTTCAAATTTTTCGAAATGAATGTTGTTGTTGTTGTTGACATTTTTCTAAGGTTTTCGGTTTGATTTTTGGTTGTTGTACTAGTTTAATTTTTAAGTATCTGTCTGCATATCTATCTGAGTATCTGTCTAGGTATCTAACTCTATGTGTGTTGATCATTTGCAGTTATTCTATATTTAATGGGATAACACATAAGAGCACACCAAGATTCAGACATTGAATCTAAAAGAAGATCATCTAAGAAGAGATCAAAAAATTATGTTGAAAAGTATGTTGAATCTTCAGAATCTGATGATCTTGCTTCTTCATCTTCATCATCTTCTTCTTCTTCTTCTTCTTCTTCTTCTTCTTCTTCTTCTTCTTCTTCTTCTTCTTCTTCTTCTTCTTCTTCTTCTTCTTCTTCTTCCGAGGAGGAGGAGGAGCATGCTGTTTATAAAAAAGGAGTAAGGGAAGAAGAGCGGCTTCCTCTTTATCTAGACATGCTGTTTCCGATGATCGTCTTATGAAGATTGTCAGGGAAGCTCTAAAGAAGGAAGAGCAAAAGAAGAAGAAGAAGAAGAAGAAGAAGAAGAAGAAGAAGAAGAAGAAGAAGAAGAAGAAGAAGAAGAAGAAGAAGAAGAAGAAGAAGAAGAAGATGATGATGATGATGATGATGATGATGATGATGATGATGATGAGGAAGACTAAGGGTATCAAGAGGCAGGATATGAGGGTCAAGGGCAAGAAGAAACTTGAGTCTTCTGAATCAACTTCTGATAGTGATTTAGAGAGTAAGAGTGATGATGAAGTAGCTGTTAGACAATAGGAGCAAGTAATGGATGAGCCGAAAGTTGTTCAAGTGGTGGAATGGAGCTAGAAGTGTCAGCTCCGGTGCTATTGTTAAAAATCGGAATAAAATCAGCGATGATGTGAATAAAATGCTGAAGGATACACCCTTCAATGAGCTAATTCATGCATTCATTGACGGTGATATTGATCAACGAGACTGCTTGAAGTCAGATGATTCTATTGCTATTATGGCTTACACATACAGGAAGGATAATAGGGAGTTTCAGTTTCATCTTACACGTGTTCACCATATCACTTATGCTTTTGTCGGATCTGTGTTGGGTTTGAGCATGATTGGAAAACCAATTCCATTGAACGATAAGACTGTGAAGATTACAGTGGCTGCGTATGTCGTTTAGGGGAAAGGCAATTAGCAAGACCAATATTAGCAGTATGTTGGAGAAAATAATTGGTGACAAAGATAGGGTTGCCGACTGCGTTCGTATTTTAATTTTGCTTCTTTTGGCCTCTGGTCTATTGCCTAATTCCAAAGGAAACTTTGGCTATTGGCTTGGTAAATTGCATGTCAGCACAAAAGGAATGAAAGATTATGCTTGAGAAACTGTTGTCTATGACAACTTATTCAATGCATTGGACATTTATGCAAAGAACTTTATTCCAGAAGTAGCCATAAGGAAGGAGAAAGCACAAAAGCTGAAGAAGGAGAAGGCAGAGAAGATGAAGGGCAGAAGGTGGTGAATGATGATGATGAGGATGAGGATGAGAAAAAGTTTGATAGAAGCAATGCAATCAATATTAGTGGTTGCACCATTATTATTTCGGTAAATTTTCTCGAGTATCTGTCTGTATTTCTGTCTGAGTATCTGTCTTTTTATCTGTCCCTTATTGTTTCATTATTTTTTTTTGTATCATTTTATATTGCTTCAATCCTTAACATTGTGAAACCAAGAGCTGGCAAAGAAGATTCAAAGATTGGCATGGTCAAGTACAACCTCGATGATATTATGGATCATTTTCGAAACATCGGAAGCTTGAAAATGCTGAGGGTGAGTATCTAACTATTGTTGTTATTGTTGTTGTTGTTGTTGTTGTTATTGTTGTTGTTGTTAATAGCTGTCTTCTGGATTGCTGTCTTCTAGTTATGTCTAAATAATTGTCTGTGTATCTAGCTAAATAGTTGTCTGGATATCTGTCTAAATAGCTGTCTGTATCTTTTTTTCACAGGCTAATTACTTTTTGCATTCGAGGACCAAGAAAACTAAAGCTGATGGTGATATAGTTCATGTCCTGGCAAGTATCATGCCCAGGATGACTATGCCAAGTTTGAAGTCGAGTTGAATGCCAAGGATGTTCAGTTGAAGGAGAGTGAAGAATTTGGTGAGTAGTTGCAAGAAATTATCATGTAGAAGGACCAGCAAATCTCAATCAAGGGTTCTCAATATAAGGAATTGCAGAAATTCAATGTAGTCCCTGAGCATGTAGTTAGTGTTTTGAAGAAATATTTCATTTCTTTAAGCAAGAAAATTCGTATTTGAAAGTAAATAAATCTACTTCTAACAATAAGTAACTTGTTAAGCTGCGAATAGAGCTTACTAGTCAAAAGAAGGATAAGGAATACACTGGGTTTAGATTGGGAGTTGTGAAACGGGAGAATAAGTCTCTGGACTGGGAGAATAAGTATCTTAAGAACCAATTATCAACTACTGATGATTCTACAAATGTGATGGCATTATTGAAAGCAGAGAATGTGGATGCCCAGAACAAACTTGCTGCAGCTATGCAAGAGAAAAATGTGCTAGAGACAAGATAAATAGAGATGAAGGATGCTTCTGGAGAAAATATGATGTTGAAGAAAAAACTGAAGGAAGCACAATTGCAACTCAAGGAAGCACAAGGGAAGATACAAATTACTATTAAAGAAAATAGTAAGTTGCAGAAGCAAGTTGAAGATGGTGCTAAAGCATTTAAATCATGTCAAGCAGAGAATGAGGAGCTTCAGAAGAGATTGAATGCTTTACAAAGTCAAAAGGAGGAGCTTGAGAAGGAAAAGAAAGAAGTTAAAGATGCAAAGCAGAAACTTGAGGTCATCAATCAGCAACTTGTTGAAGATAATCAGAAGATGAAGAATGATTATGCATTTACAAAAGCACTAACTTGTACCGATTCTGACATTTGAAAAGAATAGATCTCAGTCATTTTATTTTTTTATAATTTGCCTAATATTAAGTAATAGAACACAAGCCCCTACTTTTTGTGGGGTAATTTTTCTTTGCAGAAAACTGAAATATCTATCTATCTGTCTATGTAACTGTGTCTTTCTAGGAATCTGTCTAGGTATTTGTCTCGGTATCTGTTTTGAATATATGTGTTTTTGTTCTAGACATGTAGTGTATCTGTCTTTTGTAATTTCATTGAATCCTTTTTTTTTGTATCTCTGTTAGGGAATTTGTCGGAAACAAAGAAGAGTTCCCAACGGGTATATTCTACACCATCTTTCAATATAGGAATTACCCCTTCTCTTAGTCCAGTGGCATTGCCTATTATTACATTTTTATCTCTAGAGGTAATGGAAACCCTGGTGACTCTTCCTCCTCTTATTGGTGATTCATCTCCTCCGTTAGTCCGCACAGATTTGATTTCCAAGAAACTTCCTGGGCCTGGTGTGAGACTCAATATAGAAAATATTTATCTCTGCTCATATGTTAAGAGTTTAAATGATAAGGCCAGGAATCCCCTGAAGATGGACGAGATCTACTGGTGTGCGCCCTATCATGAAGTCAATGGAAAGCGTCGGACTACAAGAGGGAACAATGTTGACGTGGCAGAGGTAGTGAAAGCATTGTGGAGAGCGTTGGACTACAAGAGTGGAGAGTTTGTAATTGTCGAAGTATTTTTACCTTTGATAGTGAAAGCACTTAACAAGAAGAGGGGCCAGCCAGGAAGTATCTGTGTGAGTTTGACTGATGAGCAGAAGCGGGCCGTACCGTTTGTTGATTGTGATGTTTTCAAGTACTTGGGAGAGAGATACCAGAGTGAGTTGGTGAGGTATTGGAAGAAAAATAAAGGGTGAGTATATGCTTGAGTATCTGTGTTTGTATTTGTTAGTTTATAGTAATGTTTCAGTTTTAATTGTGCTCCACTGTTATTTTGGACAAAGATATGTTTTGGAATGGTATTTATTCTTTCCAGTTCTTTGACTGTGAAGATGTAGAGTAGATTATTGATGGCAAATCAATCTCGAAATCTATTTTGGATTGCTATTCCACTATTCTGAGTGAATTACTGGATGATGTGGGAGATCAAAGTCCCTATGCTTTCCACACATTGGCTCATGTAATCCTTATGTGTGTTTTTTTATAGCTTTTGTGTATTTCCACAATGTACTTTTTTCCAGCCTATGCGTTAATTTTTTTTTGTTGCTTTTGATAAAAGTGTGTCATGCTGGTGTCACTTTGACTCACTCAATGTGTTTTTTTTTTCAGCCTATGCGTTATAAGCCGACGAACAACCCGCACTTTCAGGAAGCATTAAGAACAGTAATGTTTATTCTCTCTTTCTTCTTTTTCTTTGTTTTTTCTTTTCTAGATGTTTAGTATTTACAGTTTATAGATGGGTTGACAGATTGTTTATTGTATTGATTCAGGTTCATTTACTGTGATGGACGTAATTAAGTGATGAATATTATCATTGAATGTTCGAATGTTGGTAGATGACTCTCAGAGCACGAGCAAAGAACTGACGATGAGGGAAATCCCAAATTTAGAAAATGAACGCAAAAGCATTCAGTGAGTCAAACATCAGAAGCTGGATTTTGACAAAATTCTCATGCAGTCCATCAGCAACAGTCCTCAACTACCTGTTGACCTTGATTGCGGAACTATTGTTTTCTACATCATGTATCATCTAGCTCTGGGCAATGAAATAAAGCAAAATCTAAAAGGTAAGGATGTGGCTCGGTTCAAGGCCAGATTGTTAGAATCGTTTATGAATCATGTGCTATCATGGGTATCAAAGAAAAAAGTTGGAAGGAATGAATCAACTGATGTACAAGTGTAGGACAATAATCAGTGTGTCTATTTTGTTGTAGTGATTATTTATGTGGATATTGTTGTAAGTTGTAGGGGTCTGTCTTATCAGTAGTACATTTTGGAGAGCATTATGAATTTAATCATATGACTATCTGCTTAAGTATCTGTTTGGGTATATGTCTGCGTAATACTATGTTTGTGTTGATCTTGAATTTTTGAATTCGAGAACCAATGTATTAAACATATGAACTAAAGTCTTTGATTTGCATTCTCCGATCTATTTTATAATACAAAACCTACTCAAATTTGTGTGTATACTTGTTATTGAAATGCACCAGTCATAAACAAACCAAATGACAGATACGTATGCAACTATTTAGGCAGCAAATTAGATAGATACCTATTGTTGTTAAAAAAAAATATGTCGTTTTCTGTCGTGTCTATTCATTTTGATTAGAACGCACGCGTGGCTCTCGCACGTGGGTCTCTAAGTAATACACACACACACACACACACACTTGTGTGTTGCTGTTGGCTGTGTTATTTTGGCATTCACACATGTTTAGGACTATATAAAAAGGTCTTCAATGCTCACATCCTCCATATCTATATCAAAACCCTAAAACAACAGCTCTCCCAAAAATCTTAGCTCCCACTACTAGTAGATCATTTGGGCTTAACAAAAGAGCTTTATCCTTGGCTGTTGCTCCATCTCAGCATTGATACGCTGGTTCATCGACATATCTAATTGATGTCCAGATCAGATGGGCGAGGAATGGAATTGAGGCAAATTGACTTTCAAATGCCAAATTGCTGGCGATGATGGAAATGGCTATCTAGAGGATTGACGAGGCCACAAAGAAGATTGACGACGCAACAGCAAAGATTGATAGGGTCACTAAGAGGATTAAGAAATTGAAAAAGAAGTTGGAAGATTGGTTACCCTAACTGATTTAGGTTTTATGTTGATTTAATTTTATTTTCTAGTTTCTTTTCGTTTCGTTTCGTTTTCGTTATGCATGCTAGGGAGGTTACCATCAAATCTGGTTTCTAGTGTTGTTTTGGTTTGGAGTCCTAGAACTTCCTTTTTGTTATCATGTTTTTGGATTGATGGCCATACTTTTCATTTGTTTGATGGATTGATCCAATGGTGGGTTGGTGTTTTGGTATTTTAAGAAGTTAAATATGCAGTTGTGAATGTTAAATGGTTTGTTTTGGGATAAGGAGAAGAGAGAAGTTGACAGTCTGAAACGGTTTGAAATGCTTATTTATGCACGATTCAAATTCTCTTATGTATGCTCCTTTTCTCTTATCCTTCGGATGTAATACCTATTTATGGAGAAACGAAATAGAAACACGGGCAAGGTGTGTACAAGCTAACTGGCTGGACATTGATCCCATTCCCTATGATTCCATAATGTAACATCTAACACATCATGATATGTTCATTCCATGTTTAGTAAAGGAGTGTAAATGTTGTGGCCAATATGGCTTATGTGTAGTTCTTTCGGAGGTGGAATGGTTCCATGAGTTTATGTATAACAATAAATAAGTAATCCACCTTTTTTTTTTCTTCTGAAAATAGTTATAGTGTAGATTTGTGACGACCCGGACCAGAATCAGCAGCATGTTCAGCTTGATCGATAAGTTACAGTGTAGTCGCGGATTTTTCGACAGTTATTGGAATCGCCGAAGCTTCTTAACGACTAAATTATTGGCTGAGAATTGGAGCTGGGTCTCTTCTCGAGAGTCGTTGTACGTGTGATTACGAGTTCGTGGGCGGTTCCGGATCGTTATTTGGACGACCGAGGAATTAATTATGAATATTTAAAGTTCAGATTTAAATGGTGGGCTACTTAACGACTAATTACCGGACAAGAATTTGGTTTCGGCTTCTTCACGGAAGTGGTTCGGAATTTAATTTCAAGTTCGTGGGAACTTCCGGAGCATGATTTGGAGTTACGAGGAATTAGTTGCGAATATTTCCGTTTGTTGTTTGTTTAGTCGATTTATTATGTGTTTGGGCTGAACAGTTGACTTTTTATCCATTTGGCCGATGTGTTTGACTTTGGGTGATTATTGAAGAGTACGTTGAGACGAGTTTGTGACCGCGAGAATTATTGGAATCGGAATTACGACGAGAAAGTTACGCGCGTTTGAAGTTCGTTTAAACGGATAATTACAAGTTTCCTAATCGGGAAAGGCTATAAATAGCAACTTGCCATAAAGGGAAAGTCAAAAACAGGAAATATTATGTTTGACCGAGTTGACTCGGTCAACTCGGTGGAGAGAGGAAGAGAACGATGGTGGCCGACGTGCTTACTTCCGGCGAGGGACTTCCGGCCACCTTATGGCTCGGTAAGGGGCTCTTTGGCCTCGTCTCGGTCCTCTGGTGGTGGTACCGTGCTTGGTTTCCGGTATAGCTCGCCGGAAAGAGAAGAAATTCCGATCAAAAGTTTGAAGAAATTGGGTGTTTTCGGGTTCCACAAATTAGACCGATTCGAGCTGAAATTTGGAGTGGGTTTTGTAGCTCTCATCACTAGCAAGCTACCATGTAAGTTTGAAGATCTAATTTTGCTTGAGCTTGGAGAATTTTGGGATTGAAATTTGTGTGTTCATTCGGTTTTTCATGAAATTGACCATGTTAGAGTGAGAATTGGACTTCGGTGCAGTTGACAAAGTTGCTCAGTGGGTGATTTTGAGTGGAACAAGGGTTGCTCCGCCGTGAAATTCTTCGGCCGGCGGTGGCGCCGCCATGGACGGCGGTCAACGGCGGCGGTCAACGGTCAGGGTTGACTTTTTGACTTTCGACAAGTTGCATGTCATTTGACTCGAAATTGCGCTCCGATCGCAGTGGGGAGGTTCGTTTTTCGAATTGAGCGTCCGAACGTAAAACGAGGTATTGAGGTGATATATATATGGTTTTTCGACGATTCGTCGTATTCGGATTTCGTATTTCCGAGGACGGTGGTTTCTCGTGATTTGTCTTGTATTGTCGAGATATGAGTTTGAGATATGGATTTTGTGAATATTCAGGTGTTCGTGATCGTTTGTTTGGCGAGGGACTTTCCGCCGGATCACGGGTTAACGCGTATCGCGTTACGCAAGTCTGTGAGTGGACTTTTCTTTTCACGGATTGATTGCGAGTCCTTTATAAATGATTTACGAACTTGAGCATGCAGATTGATTATGATTTTACGAGCATGTGTTTTACGATTATGTTTATACGAATATACGTATACGAATATATACATATACGTACATATTATGTTTTAAGCATGTGCATAGAAAAGATTTATGATTTGGTTTACAAAGAGTACAGTCTCAGTATATGTTGTGGTATCGATACACATTGGCTTCTCGGCTGATCCCCGAGTACGCTCCGGGGGGGACAGATATCCTGACCCGAGGCCTTTCTGGCTAGGAATCACGTGTGGGTCTGGGATCCCGTGATTCAGACTGTGCTATCGCGTGGAAGCCCACGAGAGTCTCCGCGATATGTTTTACATTGCATGCTCTGTACGCGTGAGGAGTTAGAGTCTCCCTCGTGTACCATTTGATTTTATGTGCATTTGACTCGCATATGATTTTATACGTATATATTACTGGTGAAAGACATTTATTTTCGTCCACTCACTCTAACGTGTTTTATGTCTTTCCCCTGGGCTTTTCGGTTTCCGTGCCCAGTTTGCAGTTCAGGCTCTGGTGTCGCACGTCGTGGTCGGAGGCATAGTGCTCGAGCTACTTTGTTTCATCCAGTAGGTTTATTGTTCTACCTACTGTGGTATGCGTATACGATTATGTATTAGATGTCGCTCTGAGCTTCCTGTTGAATACGTTATACGATTTTACTCTGGATTTCGGTAAAGTGTATATATATTTACTACTTTACTTTACTGTTGATATATTGAGAAATCCGGATGGGATTGGTGCCCACGGTTTGCTTTTTGTGGCATAGGATGAAGTGTATTTTCCGCGTGCAGGTAATGGTAATTCCACGCTAGTAACGAAACTCTGCCCAAATTTCGAAAAGTTTTTGTTGGTTCGTGTTTTCGAAGGGGTTTGATTCCGATTTAGGAAGCTAAATCGAGGTTGGGTCCATTCAGCCCACGACCGGCCGTCGGCAAAACTATAGCCGACGACCAGTCGACAACTGGCATTGACCGGAGGTTGACTATAGTGGACGACCAGAACACCAAGTTGTTGGCTATAGTATTTACCTTAGCCGATGACTTCGAATTGTGTCGTCGGCTATAGTAGAAAATTTAAGAAAAAAAAATACCCAAAAATGTACAATTCTAATCTCTGAACCTACAATTGCATAATATTATCAATCAAAATTGCAAAACACATTACAAATTCACTAAAAAAACAAAAATTCACGCATATTACACACCTACACTATGGGTGATCCAAATTGATGTTATTGAAAACATCGACGTTAATATCAGGGTCTTCGGGATCCTCTTGCGGCCGCGTGGCAGGAAAATGGAATGCAGGTGGAGCCGAGACCGGGAATCCAAATGACTGGAGCTATGTAGTCTAATCCTGAAACCAGGAAGCCATTGCAAAATACTCGGCTAATCTCGCCCGCTCCATCTTCTCCTCCAACCATCGAGTCTCTTCCAGCTCCCTCTAATGCTCTGCCGCCTGCCTCTAGTGCTCTGTCGCTTGCCTCTGGTGCTGTTCCTGTAGATGAGAAGACCTTGAACTTATCGACCTGTGTGAGAATCTGTGAGTGTTCTTCTAGACCACGTCCCCCTTCTGTCCCAGACCCTTGCAGTAGTAGCCGATTCCCCGTCGTGGAAAAACCTCACTCATGATCCTCGCTACTACAAGCGATTCAGATTGATCAATCTGATAGATGGCTTGGGGGAGGTCCGTATCCTGGGTCTCAGGTCATTGCTCTGTCACGATCTGAGTCAACACCTCCGGAGTCACCTCTTGCACTCTCGCCTAATTTACAAGGAAAAAAAATAAATTGGACTAGTAAACATACGTAAATTGTTTTAGAGATATATAAAAAAATATGTTAATTAAGTTATAAGAGCATAAGACTTACAATATCTTCGGGGCACTGAGGATATGCTTTCTGTAACATATACTCCAAAGGGGAGACTTCAGGGTGTTGGGCGGCCTCCTCCATCCAACCCACAAAAGATCTCGAACATCCATGATGGTTCTTCGTGTTTTTTTCTCGGTTCGCCGTGTTTATTGGAGAAATAGCCTTCTTGAATGAACATATGTGAAAAAAAATTAATTAGGAAACTATTTTCGTCAAATACGATACAAGTAAGCACAAATGAAGTGTTGCATACCTTGACCTTTGGGGTGTTGAAGTGGACTACGAGCCACTGCCACTCGTACTGCCTATACATAAACTCCATAGGGGTACTCCTACAGAGGTTGCCGTGCTTCTTCCAGTGCCATTTGAGCTCACTCTTCCACTCCTTGTACCTATATATGGGAGGTATATGTTATAAATTGACAATACATGATCAACAAAATGTCTAAAATTTAACTCCATATCTCATAATCTTCTTCCTTGCACTTCAATTGCTCACGTTCATTTGAGCTCCTTCGACACTATAAACCACAGTTGCAATGTATATATAAATAAATATATAAATGGTAGACATACATAATGAATATATAAAGGATAATTATACATAATGAATATATAATTAACTTACCAACAACGCATTGTTCACACAGTCCTTCACACATTGTGGCATGGATGACGACTCTCCTCATAGAACCGACACTTTGTCTTGTATTATACTCCCTACCATGCCGGCGTACTTCCATGTATTCTTTCCCACTATCACATCTCCATTCGAATTGGCCTGTATGATTAATTTTCCACTGTCCTTGACCGCCGTGTCAAGTAGCTTGCCGCTGACCGTGCCTCTAGTTGTCTTTTTTGCATTGCCTCCAGCATCGGTGTCGGCTAACATAAGGGAAAAAAATTTCAATGTCTCCACTTAAGCGGTATACGCGCTAATATTAATGAGTTTCAAATTAAATACTAAGTTTGGTAATATTTACCCGATTCAGACGTCGATGTATTTGATACCCTCGCACTATACAGAGGTGTATCAAACGGCACATAAAAGTATGCCTCTTCCGGGCTAGTGTAACCAATCTATCGTGGAATGGGCACTCCCCGATCATCGAGCGCAGGTATGGATGGTATCGTATCGGGCATGAAGAGGTGTGGCGGCGGACCACCACGTGTCCCCATAGAGGAACTATCTGAAGGACCTGCATTAGAGGCTGATGGTTGCGGTGAGACAATAGGCGTTGTTGACCAGGAGATGGGAGGCATATGGACACCTGAAAGTATGGGACCTGTAGAGGCGGTCGGCTGCGGCGAGGGAGTGGCGCCTTAATTGAAGAATAACCTCGTGCAAGAGGGTCGGCGGGCCCATACATCTTGTTGCGGCTACTGAAGCAGTTGAAGGTGTCGAGAGGTCCTCGGGCCGCTATAAGTGTTACTTATAGAGGCGGACGAGGAACTATCGCCGCTAGACCCGCTTCCTTTGTTAGAGCCATTCGAACTCTTTCGACTTAACCACACTACAAGAAAACAGCACTTAGACCACGAAAACGTAAACGTTCTGTGGTCCAAGTGTGACTTGGACGACGAAGAATTCTCCGTGGTCCAAGTTAAACTTGGACCACGGAGTTGACTATCTCCGTGGTCCAAGTTCCACCTGAACCACGGAGAATTCTCCGAGGTCCAGGTGTGCACCTGGACCTCGGAATATTCTCCATTGTCCAGGTGCACACCTGGACCTCGGAATAGTCTCCGTTGTCCAAGTTTGCACCTGGATGACGAAGATAGTCGTATCCGTCGTCCAAGCTCCACTTGGTCAACGGACCGACACGCCATGGTCTGAGTGGCCACTTAGACGACGTACCGACACCTCCGTCGTCTAAGTGAAACATTATATAAGGCCAATGCCAAACTCTCTTCCTCTCCGCTGACTAGCTCGATTAGCTCATCTCTCAACTGATCGATCATAATCTCTTCCTGTCTTGATCAGCGCCTCACACGTGCACGCAATATATGAAAACGACGATCGATGTCCTAGCTAGCTAGCTAGATATATAGCACTATGTATATCGATCTTGGGCTCCGACCATCGATTAATTCGCCATATATCGAAGAAAGCCAGGTACGTACGCAGTTATTTTTCCAACACCATTAACGTTGGTTTATATATATATAATTAATTGCATGTACGTTAGTTAAAACGCCCATTGTTAATAATTAATTAGTACGTTTAATATATAATTAATATATTAAGTTAGGAAATTGATGATATATATATTAATTAATTTTTTATAGACCTGTAGTACGTATATATGTATGGATGTTTTAAAATTTGGTTAATATTTAGTTAAAACGTACATACATGCATGTATGTTAGCTAGACATATTAAAGTACCTAATTGATGTAGATCGAGTACGTATAATTAATAGTTAATTGACTAGTATATATGTAATAATTAATTAATTATAATATTTTGTAGAAGTATGGACAAGAGTTGGATGAAGTTGCAGAATAGATGTGATGTCCGGTATATGGATGGAATTAGCGAATTTGTGAATTTTGCGATAGAACATGGTCAGGGAAAGAAGCGTTTCAGGTGTCCGTGCCAGAAATGTCTTAATTGTCAGTATGTGGAGGTTAATGTTATGGTGTAACACCTGTACTAAAATGGTATGATGTGGAGTTACACTACATGGAGTGAGCATGGTGAAGCAGTAGACTTCAGCTCAGCAGACTTCAGCTCAGGGTACAGTTACTAGGGTGCCTCATCCAGCAGCAGTGGTGTCGGCCCCCCTGCTTGCAACCCAACTGCAGATTTTGTCCATGATGCGTTTCCGAGATTTAGTCATGGTGGACACCAACACCAAGAGGGAGGTTACAGTACCACTCATGAGCATGATGACACATTCCCCGCTGCTAGCTTGGCCACTGACACTAGTGAGATGGATAAGTACAACCGGATGCTACTTGAAGCGCAGACCCTGGTGTTCCCTGGATGTCGAGAGAATGTGTTGCAATATGTGATGGAGTTAATGAAGATAAAAGTGAAGCACAAAATGTCAGTCAGTGCTTTTGACGAAATTCAGGAGCAAATATGTATGTTGCTTTCTGATGATCACAATCTTCCTAAATCTCATTATAAGGTTAGAAATATCTTGAGCAGCCTCGGCCTAAAGTACAGGATAATTGACGCATGTCTGAATGATTGTGTGCTTTTTTACAAAGAGTATAAAGATTTGGACTATTGTCCCGTATGTGGCCAGTGCAGATATGAGCTGAATAGGAAGAGTTCGAAAAAGAGAATTCCTGTGAAAGTTGTTCTATATTTTCCCTTGATTCCTAGATTGCAGCGCCTGTACATGTCTCTACACACATCAGAGGCAATGCGATGGTACGCAGAAAAGCGAATAGATGACGATGTCCAACGACACGCCGCGGATGGGGAGGGTTTCAAACATTTCGACAGAGAATTTGGAGACTTTGCTGCAGAGGTTAGAAATGTTAGACTCGGCCTATCTACAGACGGATTCAATCCTTGGGGTAGTAATAGCTCCGCCGTCAGCACTTGGCCAGTTATTCTGATGCCGTACAACTTGCCTCCGTGGATGTTCATGAACAAGGAATTTAATTTCCTTACTCTACTAATTCCAGGTCCTAAATCTCCAGGGAAGTGCTTAGATGTCTACCTCAGACCTTTGATCGACGAGCTAAAACTGTTGTGGCAAAATGGAGTCCCAACTTATGACAAATTCACTGACACGATGTTCACGATGAGGGCTGCCGTAATGTGGACGATCAGCGATTTTCCAGCGTATGGGATGTTGGCAGCCTGCAGGACAAAATGATATAATGGATGTCCTATATGTTTGGACGACGTGAACTCTAGTTGGCACGCGGGGAAGGTGTGTTACTTGGGTCACCGTAGATGGCTTCCTCATGACCACTCGTGGCGACAGGATGAAGCTCATTTCGACGGGACGGTAGAGAATGATCATAAACCCTGTGGTTGGTCGGGAGAAGATATTTTAGAGAGATTGAGCTATTTCGACTTTGGTGTGTTGACCAATGACACGGATGTAAAGAAATTCAATCCAATTCCTCCACATGATCTCCGCTATTGGCATCACAAGAGTATATTCTTTGAACTCCCTTACTGGTCGAAGTTGAAGTTAAAGAACAACTTGGACGCGATGCACATAGAAAAAAATGTGTGCGACAGCGTGGTGGGAACAATTCTCGGTATTAAGTTCAAGACTAAAGATACTCCCAAAGCGCGCAAAGATCTAGAATCAATGAATCTACGTCATCCCTTGTGGTTGAGGAGGGATATGAAATGAGTGTACAACAAGATGCCAGCTGCACCTTACACAGTGAAGTCGACACTTAGACGTTCTGTATTTCACTAGTTTAAGGGCGTTCGTTATCCGGCTACGTATGCAGCTACTATAATTGGAGCAGTGGACGAGGTGCAACACAAGTTTGTTGGTCTAAAGACACATGACTGTCACGTTATGCTGCAAAGTCTGATTCCAGTGGTAATTCGACCATATTTACCTCGTGACGTCGTAGAACCAATAGTGGCATTGTGTAGATGGTGGCAGAGGTTATGCGCCAGAGAATTAAAGAAGTTAGATGTGGTGGAACTGCAACAACAAATTGTGCACATCATTTTCAAACTAAAGAGGATTTTCCTCCTTGCTTTCTTTGACATCATGATTCACCTAATGATCCACCTGCCCGAGCAGGTGCTCATTTCTGGTCCGGTTCAGTACACTTAGATGTATCCTCAAGAAAGGTATGTACAACTATATTAATTATACAGGTGATTCAATTCATAATTTGTTCCACTGGAGATTACTAGCTATATGTACTTATTGTTATTGTACGTTTGATTTTGTAGACAGCTTGGACAGTATAAAGGATTTGTCAAAAACAGGTCGGCCCCGGATGGCTCCATAGCTGAGACATACCTAATGCATAAGTGTGTTACTTACTGCAACAGGTACCTCAAAGATCCACCACCTCCCAATGCCTCTGATCCCAGTGCCCGCATCAATCTTTCTGTCGTCACCAATGTCGTCCGACCGTTTAGAGGAGTATTAAAGGAATCGTTAACACGAGAAGAACTTATTGAGGCACATTGGGTAGTGTTGTGAGACTGCGCCGAAGTTGAGCCGTACATGATGTCATACAGGGAGAGGGTTCAAGCGTTAAATCCAGACAAGAGTTTCTTAGACAACATAACCCTATGTTTTCGTCATCCAGGATAGTCTTCTTAAATTGCTCGCCAAATTTATCAACGTCTAGGATATCGCCAAATTTGATTGGTGTCCAATTTATCCATAATTAAATTTATTATTTAATCGATTGTCGACATATATATATATATACGCGCGCGTAAAAAATTTCTATTAATTAATTAATTAATAATATACATCGGTTTTATATATTCAACCATGCATATATACATGCATGCATCAAAATTATAAATGCACTGAACTCAGTCGATCAATTAATCAATTTCGTCATCATAGTCTTCATCAACCTCTTCCTCTTCACTACTCTCAACTGACGGCCAGCTTTTCATCTTCAGATGCATTATCAATCGTAAGGTCCGTGATCTCATTTTCAGTAAGATCTATTTCCCGATCAGGCATAGGTAAGCATTCGTTAAGGTGAATTAGTTCCCTTGTGTCTAGGATGATCGACAAAAGTATCAGATTCTTAATATGCACTGACATTGTCCTGTTGAGTGTGAATCAGTGACGACCCTTCGAGTGTTGTGGCACTTCATATTCCTCAGTGAGACCTATGGTTTACTATTTTCCAACCTGCACCAGGTTTTGGATCATCCAGATAGAACACCGGCCTAACTAATGTGGCAAGAGTGAAAGGCTCATCCTCATACCAGCTTGAGTTTGTATCGACTGATAAAAGACCCAGATCTTCCTTCGTACGCTTGAACCATTTACACTTGAATAGAAAAACGTTGATACAATTCCCATATAGTAGTTGAACGACATTGAAAAGAACTCTGTAATATACATCGTCACCTTGTCCTACCTTGATCCTACTATTTTGTGTTCTTCTTTCTTCATCTCGGTCCACCAAATAAAACTTTACACCATTAACAAAACATTCGGGGTAAATATAGTGTTGAACCGGCTTACAAGCCAACATGTGCTTTTTCCATGACCACCACCGATTGTAGTTAGAGGATTTCTGTAGATCCTTCATCTGCAAAAAATGTGAACGTACAAGGTGTAATTAAGAATATATATATATATATATATACACGAAAAGTTTTCCATAGTTTCTCCTAAAACTAAAGGAAACCACAAATAAACCTGCATCCAAAATTTGACCAAAAGCACTACGAATCCATAAATTAAACACCAAATCAAATAACAAATTACTTAACTAATTAATCTCTAGTCTGATTCCAGATATATATATATATATATATATCAACATCAAATTTAAAATAGGAAGCACAAAACCTATATGCATGGTTTAATAATTTAAGGGGAAATGAAAGAAATGCCCATTTTCAACTTTCTCATTCCTCAAAAACCCAACATATGTTTTTGATCCCAAAAATGCCAATTCTGTTTTTAAGTATGTAACAAACCTTTGTTTTCGTCATTTTTACATAATTTACCACTATCTATCTCTTGCGTAGTACATAACTCGATCGTGCCAGTTTTTATTTGACATATCATTCTCTCTCTTCATTTTGTCTCTCTTCATTTGAAAATCGCCTCCGTCGTGTCACTTCTTGCCGTCGTCATTTTTGCGTCTTGTCGTTCTGTTTATTCTCACAGCCTTCATCTGAGTTCATATTATTTTCTGTAAGTAGTGAAATCTTCGTTAGGAAACCCTAGTTTTTTGTTTTCTCTGTAGC
Organism: Geum urbanum; assembly: GCA_946800695.1. Lineage (NCBI taxonomy): Eukaryota > Viridiplantae > Streptophyta > Magnoliopsida > Rosales > Rosaceae > Geum > Geum urbanum. The sequence goes on along the minus strand of OX326998.1, from coordinate 66,763,226 downwards.
AGTTTGCATGGTCCTTTTCGTGTTTCTTTATGTTTTTTTGGTTGTTTTTGTTGATTTTCGGTATTTTTTCACCTTTTTTTCATTATTTTTTTGTAGAATATATGTAATGTAATGTGTTGTGAATGCTATTTGTTTGTTGTAGTAGTTGTTGTTTGTTCTTGTGTTTGTGTTTGAAGGCTTTTTGTCTGGATATATCTAAGTATCTATATGTGTATCTGTCTGAGTATTTTATTTTGTATATCTGTTTGGGTATCTGTAAGTATTTGTCTTGGTATCAGTCTAGGTATCTTTTTATCTTACTATTTTTGGATATCTGTTTTTGATTTTTGTCTAACTACATGTGTTGATCATTTGCAGTTATTCTATAATCAATGGCGAAACGCAATAGAGTAGTCCAAGATTTAGATAGTGAAGATGAAAGAATTCCTAGATCATTTAGGAAGAGAATAAAATAGTATCTTAATCATCAGAATCTGATGAGCCTTCGTTTTCATCTTGTTTTTCTTCTTTCGAGGAGGAGGAGCATATTGTTTTAAGGGAAAATGATTCGAAAAGAGTCAAAAAGAACAGTGGAAGAAGAGTGACTTTCTCTTCATCTCGTTCTACTGTTCCTGATGATCAATTTGGTAAGATTAAAGATCATGTTGCCAACATGGTTAGGGAAAGTTTAAAGCAGGAAAAGTAGAAGAAGAAGGAGAAGAAGAAAAAGAAGAATACAAAGAAGAAGAAGACCAAGGTAATGAAGAAGGAGGAGATCAAGGGGAAGGGCAAGAAGAAAATGGAGTATGAAGACGAAAGTGAATCAACTTCTGATTTTAATTGAGAGACAGATAATGATGACGATGTGTCAGTTTCGGTATCTGTTAGACAACGATAGAGAGTAGTGGATCATCCTGAAGTTGTTCAGGTGGTGGAACTGAACTGGAAGTGTCAGTTCCTGTGCTATTTGCCGTATTTCCATAATTTCATTACTAAAAACCGGGATAATATTAGCGAAGATGTGAAGAATAGGTTGAAGGAGACACCGTTCAATGATCTACTCCGAGCATTCACTGAATGTGATATTGATCGACGTGACTGCTTTAAGTCGAATGATGCAATTGCTATTATGGCTGACGCATACAGGACAGAGAACAAGGAGTTTTATTTCTTCGTGTTCACCATATCACTCCTGATTATGTCACCTCTTTGTTGGGTTTGAGCACAAAAGGAAATCCAATTTCATTAAATGACGAGAATGTGAAGATTTCAAGGTGGCTGCTTAACTTGTTTGGGGGCAAGGCAATCAGCAAGAGCCATATCTGCTCTTTGTTAGAGGGAACATTGGTAAGAAAGAGATGGTTGACAAATGTGTTATTCTATTGGTGTTACTTCTTATGGCATGTGTTCTCCTGCCTAATTCAAAAGGAACATTGGCAGTTGGTTTTGTAAATTGTGTGACCAATATTGAACTAATGAAGCAGTTTTCATGGGCAACTGTTGTACTCGACAAGCTGTTCGATGCATTGAATGCTTATATAAAGAACTTTGTTCCACAAGTAGCCATGAACAAGGAGGAATCAAAGAAGCCAAAGGAGAAGAAGGCAGCTGGGAAAATGAAGGTGGTGAAGGCGGATAATGATGATGATGAGGATGGGGATGATAAAAAGCCTGAGAGAAGCAATGCAATTAATGTTGGTGCTTGCAACATTATTATTCCGGTAAATTTTCTTGAGTATCTGCTTGAGTATCTACTTAAGTATTTGTCTGAGTATCTATCTGAGTATTTGTCCCTTATTTTTGTTTTCATTGTTATTTTTTGTATCAGTTTTATCTTACTTCAATCCTTGATATTGTCAAACCAATAAAAGGGAAGGAGCATTCTGTGGTTGGAATGGTCAAGTATAACCTTTGTGATATTATGGGTCATTTCAAAAACATCAGAAGCTTGGAAATGCTGAGGGTATCTAAATATTGTTTGTTGTTCTCGGTATCTTTTTGGGTATCTGTCTAAATATCTATTTCGGTATCTTTATTGGTATCTATCTAAATAGCTGTTTGGATCTCTTTTTCATAGACTAGATATTTTTTGAATTCGAGGACGAAGAAAATTAAAGCTGATAAAGCTGATGACATAGTTCATGTCCTGGAAAGTATGAATGATATGGCCAATGATGACATAGTTTCTGTCCTGCAAAGTCTCAATAATATGGCCAACCATGACTATTCAAATTTTGAACCCGAGTTACGTGCCAAGGAAGATGAATTGAAAGATAGTCAAGAGTTTGCTGAGAAGTTGCAAGAAACTATTAAGGAGATGGATTCGCAATTGAAGGAAAGTGAAGAATTTAGCTCTCATTTGCAAGATCATAACATGGAGATGAACATGGAGATCCAAAAATTGTAGAAATTCAAAGAAGCTCTTTTGCTTGTCATTGATTTTTTTGAAGAAATATTTGAATTCTCTCAAGAATGATAAGGAATACTATGAGTTTGAAATGAAAAGAAGGAATGGGAGATTAAGTCTATGGAGAGGGAGAAATTATCTCTGGTGAACTAGATTAATTTTCTTAAGAAGCAAGTATCAAATATTAATGATGCCACGGATGTGATGGCAACAATGATGACAGAGAAAGATGTTATCGAGAAGAGATTAAAAGAGATGAAGGATGGTGCTGAAGCTGCTTAGAAGAAACTTATGGATGTTGAGACCAAACTTGTAGCATCCCTTGAGGAGAAAACCATGCTTGAGAACAGATTAAAAGAGGCGAAGGATGTTGGTCAATCTGGTGTGAGAAATCTTGGTTCATAGGTTATGGATTTGAGAAAGATGCTCGTTGAAGCAGAACGTCAAATGAAAGAAGCTCAAGGGAAGATATAAAGTGCTTATGTAGAAAATACTAAATTGAAGAAGCAAGTTGAAGATGGGGCTGCTAAAGCGGAAGCTGCTGAGGGAGAGATTTTGTCGTTGAAGAAGCAACTCGATGAAGCACAAGTTCAACTTGCTGTTCAAGGGAAGATACAGATTTCTGCTGAAGAAAATAGAAAATTGAAGAAGCAAGTTGAAGATGATGTTGAAGCACCTCAATCCTCTCAAGAAGCAAATGAGGATCTTCAGAGGAGACTGGATGCCTTGCAAAGACAAAAAAATGATCTTGAGAAGGAAAAGATACAAGTTGAAGATGCAAAGCAGACACTTGAGTTCTTCAATTAGCAGCTTGTTGAACATAATGAGAAGTTGACGAAGCATGTTGCTGCATTTAAAAAAGCACTACCTGGTATCGATTCTGACATTTGATGACAATATATCTCGGTCATTTCATTTTTGTATAATTTGCCTAATATACTTCTCTTTTTTTGGGTATCTGCATGAGTATTTGTCTTAGTATCTGTCTGTATATGTGTATCTATTTGGGTATCTGTCTGGGTGTCTGTCTGGATATCTTTTTTTTGAATATTTTTGTTTTGGACATGTAGTGTAATCTATCTTTTTGTAAGTTTATATAACTTTCATTGAAGTGAATCTTTTTTTTCTTCTGTTTTTGTATCTCTATTAGGGAATTTGTCGCAAACGAAGAAGAGTTCCCAACGGGTAGAGTCTGCACCAACTTTTAATATAGGGATTACCCCTCCTCATCTTCTTGTTACTGCAGTTGTTTCCCCAGATGTGGTTGAAAGCCTGGTGACTTCTCCTCCTCCTCTTCCGTTAGTCCCTTGCACAGATTTGATTCACAAGGCAATTCCTGGCCCTAGTGTGAGACTCAACAGAGAAAACATTTATCTATGTTCGTATGTTAAGAGTTCAAACTACAAGTCCAGAAATCCCTTGAAGAGGGAGGAGATCTACTGGCGTCCCAACGATATTAAAGGCACGAAAAAGCCCAAAACTAGAGTCGAGAGCAAAAACGTTGACCTAGTGCCCAGTGGCGAGTTTACAATTTAGGAATTATCTTCATCATTGATAGTGAAATCGGTCAAGTAGAATATGGGCGAGCCGAAAAGAAAACATGTGAGTTTGACCGATGAGCAGAAGAATGTCGTCACGTTTCATCAACGTGATGTTTTACAGTACTTGAGAGAGAGCTACCAGACTGATTTGGTGATGTACTGGACATAAACTGATAAAAACAGGTGAGTATCTGTTAGTGTATCTGTTTGTTTATAACAATGTTTTCAGGTTTTAATTGTTCTCTCCGTTTGTTTTGGATAGAGAGGAGTTTGGGGTTGATACTCAGTCTTTAGAGTTCTTCGACCGTGAAGATTTGACGTGTATTATTAATGGTCAAGAAGTCTCAAACTCTGTTTTGGATTGCTATTCTGTTATTCTTGGAGAAGTTAGGGATGATTTGGGAGATCAATGTCCCTATGCCTTCCACACATTGGCTCATGTAATCCTTATGTTATTTTTTTAGACTCTGTGTATTTTTAATTTATGTGTGTCTTTTTAGAGTGTTTTTTTTTTTGCTAATCTTTTTATGTGTAATTTTTTGTGTTCTGCTTTTGACAGGTATCTGTGTCTACTCTGAAAGTAAAGATGATGCATGAACATCGTTTTGAGAGGTTATTCAAGGTTTTGGGCATCTCTGGCAAGCTGATATTCTTGATCCTTTCCCATAGACATTTCCACCTGCTGGTTTTTGATAAAAGTGTTCCGTGCTGGTATCATTATGACTCACTCAAAAGGAAATATAAGCCAATGGACAACTAGCACTTTTGGGAGGCACTAAAAATGGTAATGTTTGTTCTGTCTTTCTTCTTTTATTTTCTTTTTCTTTTTGGGATGTTTATTATTTACAGTTTACAGATGGGTTGACAGATTGTTTACTATATTGATGCAAGTTCGTTTGGTCTTCATGTGGATGGATTATGTGAGGGACATGAGTGAGGATATATTATCACAGAATGTTAGAATGCTTGCAGACGACAACAACATGGACAAGGTACTGAAGATGAGAGAAATCCCTTTATTAGAGAACGGACAAAAAAAAGAATTCAGTGGGTCAAAGATCAGAAGATTGATTTTTTCAAAATTTTGGTGTTCTCCATCAGCAACAGTCTTCAACAACCTTCTGGCCTTGATCGCGAAAATATTGTTTGTTACCTCATGTACAGTATAGCTCTGGGCAAGCAATAAAGCAAAATATGAATAATGATGAAGTTGCTCGGTTCAAGGCCAAATTGTTAGAATCATTTATGAATCATGATCTGTCATGGGTACAAAGAAGAAAAATGGAAGGTTATAGAATGAACCAGATCAAGAAGAAGGTCCAGTTCACAAAGTAGTGTAGGTTAGGACAATATCTAATAATACGACAGTAATCAGTGTGTATATTTTTTTTGCTTTGTAGTGACCATTTTGTGAACAATGTTGTTAGTTTATAATCAGATTACTATCTTTTTGAATGTACTATTCAGAGTAGTATGGATGTAATCATATGACTCTCTCTCTCTCTCTCTCTCTCTCTCTCTCTCTCTCTCTCTCTCTCTCTCTCTCTCTCTCTCTCTCTCTCTCTCTCTCTCTCTTAAGTATCTGTGTTGAGTACATGTTTGAGTGTCTGTCTTTGAAACTTTGTTTTTTTTTTGGAAATGTTGAATGAGTGAATCAATCCATAAAGCCTATGAGCATTATGAATGTGATCATATTACTATCTGACCGAGTACCTGCTTTGAGTATTTGTTTGGATATATGTTTGTTTATCTGTTAGGGTATCTATTTTGGGTTTCTGTCTCTAGCACACGCGTTTCTCCCCCACGTGTCGTATTCAAGGAATGAATGAGTTCATGGACAATTTTATGTTTTTTGTTTGTAGTGATCATTATGTAATTATATGACTATCTATTTTTGAGTATCTGTTTGTGTATCTGGTTGAGTATCTGTCTGGGTAATACTATCTGTGTTGTTCTTGAGCTTTACTGAAAGAGAGATTCAATGTATAAAACCTTTTTGAAATGAAATGTTTGTTTTTTCACACTCTTATTCAATTTACAACATAGAACCAACTCAAATCTTTGTGTATACTTGAAATAGAAACGCAGCAGTTCATAAACCAATCAACCTTAAAAACAGATACGCAGACAGCTATCTAAACAGATACCCATGATGGTTTATAAACGACATGTTGTTTTTTCTATCGTGATTTAGGATGATCAAAATGCATGTGTCTTATTCTCTAGAACCTTCTTCTCGGTACCTTTATAAAATGCCACAAACCACAAACCTCATCGTCACTCTCTCAATGCATTTCTCTGAAAACCCTAACCCTAAACGACATCACAATTTCTTTCCCTTAAAATTCATTCTCTCCCCACAAACCATAAATTAAAACCCAAAATCAATGTCTCATTCCAGCCCTTCGTCCTCAACCCCTTTCCCAATGGAAGAGTTGCCACCATCTTCGCCATGGGCATCCTTTACTATGTCCGAAGAGTTTCAGCACTAAAGAGATATTATGCAGGTCAACTTTGGGTCTGCAAGAGCTCCATGGTCTTGCATGGAGAGTTGATGGGTTGGCTAGGAAGCTGGAGCAGATCAATGTAATAGCTTGGAAGGTTGAAGAGGGTTTGGCGATCATGGAGGATGTGGAGCGCAAGGTCGAGGCACTTACAGATATTATGCTCAAGCTTAGGGTTGGGAATGTAGACTGACGGGCTGAAAACCCTAACCCTAAACGACATCACAATTTCTTTCCCTTAAAATTCATTCTCTCCCCACAAACCATAAATTAAAACCCAAAATCAATGTCTCATTCCAGCCCTTCGTCCTCAACCCCTTTCCCAATGGAAGAGTTGCCACCATCTTCGCCATGGGCATCCTTTACTATGTCCGAAGAGTTTCAGCACTAAAGAGATATTATGCAGGTCAACTTTGGGTCTGCAAGAGCTCCATGGTCTTGCATGGAGAGTTGATGGGTTGGCTAGGAAGCTGGAGCAGATCAATGTAATAGCTTGGAAGGTTGAAGAGGGTTTGGCGATCATGGAGGATGTGGAGCGCAAGGTCGAGGCACTTACAGATATTATGCTCAAGCTTAGGGTTGGGAATGTAGACTGACGGGCTGAAAACCCTAACCCTAAACGACATCACAATTTCTTTCCCTTAAAATTCATTCTCTCCCCACAAACCATAAATTAAAACCCAAAATCAATGTCTCATTCCAGCCCTTCGTCCTCAACCCCTTTCCCAATGGAAGAGTTGCCACCATCTTCGCCATGGGCATCCTTTACTATGTCCGAAGAGTTTCAGCACTAAAGAGATATTATGCAGGTCAACTTTGGGTCTGCAAGAGCTCCATGGTCTTGCATGGAGAGTTGATGGGTTGGCTAGGAAGCTGGAGCAGATCAATGTAATAGCTTGGAAGGTTGAAGAGGGTTTGGCGATCATGGAGGATGTGGAGCGCAAGGTCGAGGCACTTACAGATATTATGCTCAAGCTTAGGGTTGGGAATGTAGACTGACGGGTTGTAGCTGTTGGGTCCTTTTTAGTTATGTTTAGGTATTTTAGAGATTTGGGATTCATTTGTCTACTCTAAAACGTCCATTTTTTGTGATTAGTTATGGATGTTTTTGGAGTAAAACCATTTTTGTAATGACCTTTATTGATACCTTGATCCCTTTTTGCTTTGTCTTTGTATGGGGAAAAACTTTGTAATGATCTTTCTACATGAGTATCTGCTTTAATATATGTCTGCGTAATACGTCTTCTGTGTTTGCTCTTGAATGTTTGAATCAGAGAACTAAAGTGTTTGATTTGCACTCTCTGATCCATTGTACAAGACAAAACCCACTCAAATCTGTTTGTATACTTGATTGAAACCTAGCAGTCATAAACCAAAGGGTTTAAAAATAGATACTTAGGCAACAAATTAGACAGATACCCATTGTTCTTCATAGAATGACTTGTAGTTTTCTGTAATGATTTTATGATGATCAGTATGCACGTGTGTTTCCGTATGTATCTTATCCTTAAACAACTCTATACAAACTTAGACATCTATTTTTGGCAGCTACAAACATGTTTAAGACTATATAAAACCCTAAAACAACTCATCTCCGAAAAATCATGGTTCCCACTACTAGCAAATCCTCCGGGCTCAAGAGATGAACTTCATCCTCGGCTGCTGCTCCATCTCAGCGTATCAACGCTGAATCATCGACATATTCAATTGACGACCAGATCAAAGGAGTGAGGAAACAAATTGAGGGAAATCGCCTTTTAAATGTCAAATTGCTGGTGATGATTGAAGTTGCTCTCTAGAGGATTGACGAGGCCATAGTGAAGATTGATAGGGTGAATAAGAGGATTAAGTAATTGGACAAGAAGTTGGAAGATTGGTTACCCTAACTGTTTTGGGTGTTATGTTGATTATGTTTGTCTCGGCTTGTATTTTTGGGTGTTAAATTGTGTATTCTAGGAAGGTCACCGTTAAATATGGTTTCAAGTGTTGTTCTGGTTTGGAGCGCTAGAACTTTCTGTTTATAATCATTTTTTTGATTGATGGCCATGCTTTTCTTTTGTTTGATTAGATTGATCCGGTGGAGTTGATTTATGGCCATGCTTCAAGATAGATACTTAGACGACACTCACTTATGTTTTTCAAGACAGATACTTAGACAGCTACTTAGGCAGCGAATTAGATAGATACCCATTTTTGTTCATAAAACGACATGTCATTTTCTGTCGTGCCTATTCAGTTTGAATGACAGGTACAAGAATAGATACTCTCACAGATACCTGAATAGATACTCTCACAGATAATTGGGCAGATAGGATTTGAATTAAAGAAGGGAATGAATCATTCTCTAAATTAAAACTGATTCATTGATAATATGGAAATACAATAGTATAAATTATAAAAAGTACATAATAAACTAAAATTCTTCATCTTCAAAGCTTCTTTTTCGGTGGTGTGGGGGAGGCAGCATCTCGAATATTTGACGAAGAAGTTGAATGATTGCCTCATCATTTTTCTTGATGAGTTTATGCTTTTCCTTGAGATCCTTGAGGTCATCCTCAAGGTTAGTCAACCTATCTGATAACTGTTGCAGCATATTTGGAGGTTGAGAAGTTTCTATTGTTATAAAATATGATCAGAATACATGTGTGGCTCCCACATGTGTTGTATTCCCGAGGACCGACCTTCTTCTTAGCCTCTCTATAAATAAGAAAGTATCTCTCCAAGCCTCGTCACTTTCTCTAAACACTTTTTTCTGAAAACCCTAATCCTAAACCAAACTCCAATCTTATCTCCAAGAAAATCTTCACAATAAAAAAATTATTCAATGGGTCATAATCCTCGAAGATCATCAAGGCACAACCGCTCCGGCCCTTCAACATCATCTTGTTCCCCAAATGGAGAGTCATCGTCGGCTTTTCTGCCCCAAAGGAACACCACAATTATGGAGGAACCATGGAAGGAGCTGCCCTGATGTGATTGGGCAATATATAATGATTCTTGTCGTCTGCTCTAAGCCATTTAATGTGCAATGTCATGCCATAATTTATGTTTTGATGTCAGTTTGCTGGAAATTCAGGGATTTGGCTCGTACCAGGGATCTATCATCGACTGTAGATGCATCCATTTACGCCCCTACCTGGAACAGATATGTTCCTGCTACAAATATATGGGATTTGGATACAACAAATTAGGAGTTTTACAGAGAGGTACTGTTCTTGAATCTATCATGGCAGTTTAGAACACCGGAAACGCTCTATCAAAACGCAATGCATCATTTGTTTTAGTAGGGAAGCATACTTCAAGCACCTATATTTTTGAAGAAGCTACAAGGATCAACAAAATCCTTAGACATTACACTTCTGAATATATGTCATACATGTTGATGATTATGAGCACCCCCGAAGATCTAAAGTACAGTCATCTATCCTCCTTAATGAAATATTGGCTATCATCAATCAAGGCCTCTTTGATTCTGCCATATTGTATAAATGAAATAGAATTACGGGCAAGGTGTGCACGAGTGAATGAGTTGGACATTGATGTCATTCCTTATGATTCCATAATGTAACATCTGACACATCCGGATGTTTTCATTCCAAGTTTAGTGAAGGAGTGCAAACGTTGTGGTCAATGTAGCTTATGTGTAGTTCTTTTGGAGGTTGAATGGTTCCATCAGTTTATGTATAACAATAAATAAGTAATCCATATTTAATTTATTTTGTGTAAGTAGTAATGTATGGCACTAGGAATGAATGAGCTCATGAACAAGTGTATTTTTTTTTGTAGTGATCATTATGTAATTATATGACTTTCTCTTTTGAGTATGTGTTTGAGTATCTGTTTGAGTACTTGGTAGCATAATACTATCTGTGTTGTTCTTGAGTTTTACTGAATGAGAGAATCAATGTATAAAGCCTTTTGAAAAGAAATGTTTTTTTTTTGCACTCTGATCCAATTTACAATACTGAACCAACTCAAATCTTTGTGTATGTATACTTGGTATTGAAATCCATCAATCATAAACCAACCTTAAAGACAGATACTTAGACAACTACTTAGGCAGCAAATTAGACAGATACCCATTGGTGTTCATAAAACGACACGTCGTTTTCTGTCGTGTGTTCATTTTGAATGACAGGTACAAGAGCAGATACTCTCACAGACACCTGAACAGATACTCTGATAGATACTTGAGCAAATAGGCTTTGAAAATGACAGAACAATATAGATTCATTCTTTAAACAACACTATTCATTCTCTAAATTAAAATAGATCCATTGATAATATGAAAAAAAATACAATCGTAGAAATTATAGGAATACATAGTAATCTGCAATGATTCATCTTCAAAGCTTCATCTTCTTGCTACTGCTTGCTCCATCAAATCCTAATGGTGGGGGAGGCAGCATCTTGAAGATTTGATGAAGAAGTTGAAGGATTGCCTCATCATTCCCCTTGATGAGTTTATGCTTTTCCTTTAGATCCTTGAGGTCATCCTCAAGGTTAGTCATCATATTGGATAAATGTTGCAGCATATTTGGAGGTAGAGAAGTTTCTACTTGAGTGCCACAGCAGCGGCGTGTGGCTTCCTTGCCTACCCGGACCATTTCTTCGATCATCTTTTCAAAAGAGTTCTTGGAGGTGTTGGCCATTTTAATCTTTGAACAGAAGGAAATGAGGAGTGACTAGAAATGTTTTTATTTTGTGAATGAGTTATGTTTAGTGCATCTTTTATTTATAGAGAGTGAAAGATTGTGTTGATGGAGTCGTTGGGTCTCTTCTTTTTTATATGAAGGGTTGCGTATTAATGTCTCTTAGTGTTTTTCAATGCCGTTATGTACGCTTGTTGGGAGAAACAACGAGAGAGCAATAGTTTTGTCGTAAAAAAGAAGAGAGGGAGGGAGGGAGGGAGGGAGGGAGAGAGAGAGAGAGAGAGAGAGAGAGAGAGAGAGAGAGAGAGAGAGAGAGAGATATGAAGTGTCTTGTCATAAAAAGAGAAAGAAAGCTGAAAAGACGCGGGAATAAACCGCTTCAACTATAAAAGAAATTTTTGTCTGTTCTCTATAAATAGTACTGGCTTCCTACATTCTCCATAACGTGTTTGTGTTTCATTATCAACTCCTTCTGCTTGAGTTCTTCTTCTTCTCTCTAAGTTTTTATCATAAAAAAAAACTATGGCGCTATGGAAGAAGAACCCACACAACTCAGACACTTTTGGCTATTCAAACGATGAAAATTTTGATTCATCAAAGTCCAAATTCTCCTCATCCTCCTCTAAAGACTCTGTATTAGGCCCTCCTCCTCCTCGTGCTACTCGACCTCCTGTAGGTGTTGTTCTTGATGTCTATCTTCAATCTTTTGTGAAGAAAATGCGTCGTATGAAGCATTGAGTGGAGACGATGAAGGAACATATGAACCTGGTCCTTGCTGAACAAGACCAGATGCTTGATTTTCTTATTGGCATTTCATCTTGTCTTCCACTAGGGTTTGCAGGGAGAAGCAAGAAGAAGGCTAAGGTGTCAAGCATAAGATTTTGTTCCCATTTTGTTATTAGTTGTTGTGTGTTTTGATGTTTGTAATTGAATCAATATCTGATCAACGCATTTCACACTTGATTCTTAACGTAATTCTCTCTACATTTAACTTTTTTTTATGCTTAGTAAATATGTTTCTAACTTACTTTATGCTTTTAGGTAGAAATAAAGGACAAAATAATAAAGGAGGCGATTTGGAGCTAAAAGCGTGTTAAGGAGGAAGTTCCTAATTCCGAAGAAGAAATGGTCTTCAAAATGGTTACGAAGATGCATTCCCACATGGTGTCAAGAATTGGAAACCAAATGCCAAATGCAAATGGATACCAAAATGGTGGACAAGAAGATGAAGACATTTCTCCTGCGCGACCCAGGAAAGAGCAAATATGGCGGAATATATGGAGCATATAATGGACGAATTTTGGGAGATATTATATGAATTTTCAGACCTGATTTGAGGGCTAAAATATGTGCAAGAATATGATAGATTCGGCCAAGAATTATTAGGGAATAAGGAAGGCAAGATTTGAAGATATGAAGATTTCCTTTTCCTTGAAGAAGAAGAAAACAGGGCAGCCAGGTCATTTAACTTCTAAAATCTGTAGTAAATCCAATTCAATTCCAAATATGGCGTTCCTTATATTAATTTTATATCCCTTTGAATAAGCTTTCCAATGAAACAAGAATCAGAATTTTTCAAGATCTGAAACTCCGGGAAAACGTGTTTGAAGACAGACTGTCAGATTTACCCGGGTACATAAGGAAAGTCTTGTTTTGGTAGGAAAAACCCTACTCTTCTCCTATATAAAGGGGAGCTCGACTCATTCATTCGGATCACTCATTCAAGACACCAAAAGCTCTGCCAAACACTCCTCTCCACCACTTTAGCAAAATTCCTACAAGAAGCCGCCCCTCCATTCATCAAGAACTCCTCCACCGAGTCGACTAGAAGGCAAATTCCTTTAGAGGCTCTCCATCTCCTAGAAGGCCGGATTACATCCTTGACGTAGGGCAAATTCCCGAGCAAAGTGTATTTCGATCCCTTCTATTTTCATTCTTGTAGACTTTTGATATTGTAGTTGAAATAAAGTTTGTTTCGGTTCACTTCCCTGTCATCTTTGTGTTATTTTCGTGACTTACTCTTATCTTAGAATTTATTCAAGCATGTCGAACTTAATGAATCAATTGAGGCGAAGGCAAATTCCTTGTCAAGTTGGTATGTGTCGTAGGGCAAATTCCCGAGCATATAACATGACTAGGTGAGTAAGACGTGGTGTATGGAATGAGTTGATCATTGTATATACATATATAAACCTTTTATTTTCGGTCTAGGGAGCATGTTTAGGATTTTATGTTCTTTAATTGTTTCTACTTGTCTATGAGTGAAACATGTTAGAACTTAGGATTTCTATGTGTGTTTACTTGCCATCTTTTGTCTTTTAATTTTGTAGATTAGATAAACCAACTTTCAAACCCCCCATATCTTTTATTTTCTGTTTACAAACGTTGTCATGCTTAGTACCTTCAATCCCCGGTTAAGAACGATACCCTATTTACCAATGCTACATCTACAACAAAGGGTTTTAATTGCTTATGCGTTTTTATTGAGTGTTAAGTGTTTATTTAGTACTTAGTAAAAGCGTGTATCAATATCCTATTTAATTAATGGAGTTTATGTTTCTTTATCTTCTATTCTTCATTTTATGTTTTTCTTTGCAATGATCTTGGATGAATGAATGTATGTATGAAATGATTGAATCATAACCGAAGTCAAAACAGATTCTAAAATAGCTATGGAGATAGATACACAGCCAGATACTCAAACAACTATCCTTCAATTTTATTGAATCTTTGCAGTAACTTATGCAATAAAATATAAAATCTCTTTTTTTTCCTTTCTTTTACCATGCAGTATGAAATAAAACAACAACAAAAAATCAAGAGACTCGAAAACAACCTCAATTTTGTGTTTGTATTTTTTTAAGTAACAAGTTGCAGATCTGAAATTCTTTTACAAATATTCAGACAGATATTCAAACTTTTAGAAAATTATCCAGATAACATCTTCAATAAACCACACAGACATTTATGTTTTCAATCGATAGGGTTGTTGCAGGTTCTTCTGTTGTGACCAGTGTGGTGACATCTTGAGCATTCTGTCAGCACTATTTCTTTTTTGCCCTTCTTCTTCATTCTCTTCTTTTTTTATCTTCTTGGTTGTTTCTTTGTTAGTTGAGGCCTGACGTCCGGTCCGTTTTGTGACATGTCCTTAATGGATTTCCCAATGTTTGGCACTGGATTGAGTGTGAATAAGTAGGCTTGCTTGTAATATTGAACTTTGTACAATTCATCCACGTAATCATCAATATTCAGTCATTTCTCTTGAATGACAACAAGCGCATGGGCACAGGGAAACCTCAGCAACTGCTATTGTCCACATGAGCAGGTCCATGTCTCCATGTTGACTGCACTGCTATATTTGTAAGCTTGAATTTCATATACAAAACCACTGGAGTGCATCACTCTCCAATGCCTTCCCTTTTTAAGTGTTTCATTGAGCTTTCCTTCCATTCTTGGTCCTATTACAGTGTACCATTGTTCCAATTCTTGTGTTTTGCTTGCCATCATTTCCATCACCTTTCTCCTGTGATAGTAGTAATAGAAAAGAAAAGAAAAAAAAGAAGGAATCAAACAGTGCATTATCCTAGAAATAACAGAATTAATCACGTTTTTGTAAATGGTTGTAATGTAACTGAAAAAATAGATACCCAGACTTATACTCAGTCAGCTACTCAGACAGATACCCATGATATATTTTTTTTCCAGAAACAGTGCATTTTTATAGATATCCTGGAAATAATCCTTTAGAATTAATAAGGTTGTAATGGAAATAAACCTTAGAATTATCCTATAAATAACAGAATGAATCAGATTTTTGTAAATGATTGTAATGTAACAAAAAAAACAGATACCCAGACAGATACTCATTCAGCTACTCAGACAGATACCGATGATATTTTTTTCAGAAACAGTGCATTTTTACAGATATCCTAGAAATAACTCTTTAAATTAATCAGGTTGTAATGGATGACCTGATTTCGTCTGCAAGGTAGAAGACAAGTAGTGTACGGAGATGTACTATCCAGCTGTTGAAGCACTATGAGATGTTGTTTGTCATTTCGCCATACCTATCTCTTCCGAAGAATGCAGCACACTATTTTTCTTTTGAGAGATCCTTGGAGAATTTTATTATCTCTGCTTATCCTTCTTCTAGCTTAAGCTGGTTAAAAAGGAATTCATATTGCCACTCACTTCTGGCATATGCACATTGCATGAAGAGTTCAGAAATTCTATCTTTGGTGTGTCCTCTGTAGCTGTCTTTGAGGTTAGCAACCAAGTACCGAAAACAGTAGCCCTGCTCATCATTGGGGAACACCTCTAGAAGAAAACTCATAATTCCATTATGACGATTGGAGAGGAATGTTATTTTCCTCCGAGTATTAGTTTCCTGATTTATGTTGTGTCTGTCTATCTCATCTCTTAGGTTCATTAAGAACCACCTCCAGCTGCTTTCATTTTGGACATCGACTATCGCAAATACAATTGGATAGAGTCTTGAAATGAATCGAAAAGAAACAAAAAGCTAAGGTTCAATTGTACAAAATTTACTTAAATGTAGTTTATAAAAGGAAAAACAGACAGATACCCAGACAGTTATTCAAACAGATACCTAGATAGTTATTCAGACAAATACTCATATAGTCCTATCATTTCATTTGTCTACATTACCTTGAATTGCATCTTTTGCAAAGGCCCCCATGATCTATTCTTTGTATTTTTTCTTGAGGAAAATTACATCAACGAAAATTATGGGTCTGCAATATTGGAATCCCTGCACACAGGCACCAAATGACATAAAAAGGGGGTGAAACCTTTGTGTTTCCAGATCAATATCTACAACAACTCTGGAGCCATGATTTTTCTTCATAAATTAGTCTCGGAACCAGAGATGGTTTGTGTATGATTCTGCTTCGTTTCCATGCAGTGAGTTCATTGCCAATTTCTTTCCATACCACACCATATTATAAGGGACTTTCAGGCCAAAACTCTCTGATTTCTGTCTGTAAGGCTTTGGCTCCCTTGTTCGGGTTAGCGCGCAGTTTGTCCTAAATGATTTAGTTGAGTATTGAATAAATGATAAGTTTCAAGTATAGAAAAAAGTATCTTTAGACACCAGATTTTTTTTGGAGAATTAGCTAGCCAGTGATGTTAGAAAAACGTATCATACCTGACAATAGAAGATCTCATCATCTTACTGGTCTGTTTCCAGACTTTTTCTTTGCATGTATGATTATTATTTATTTCAGCAATGTAAAATGATTCATTCGCGCGGAATGGTCTTGCCTTCATAAACCAGTTGCATTTATCGCGCTCTGTATCTACAATGTACACTTATGTGTGTGAGCTTATTCTTCTCATATATAAACTTGAATCCACTTTCAATTGAGTACTTTTTGAGTTTCAGCCTAAACTCAGTCACCCCGCGTAAGAATTTCTGCCCTTTTTCTTGTATAAATTTAGCCCATGGTTTTGTCAAGTACTCCTTTGTCTCCTCTTCTTGAAAGCATCCAAAACCGACATTACATATTTCCAAGAAACCATCCATCTACACATCCTAGCTTGAGTTTTCATTATGATTGCTACAGACCGCCGAGTGCTTGGAACTAATGTTTACTATTTGGTAGGAAGGGAAAATGTATACATGTTTTAGCTTGACATAATATTGCAGCAGATATTCAAACAGATACTCAAAATTTATTTTTGGATGTTCTACCTCATTCAGGTCAGTGATTCTGATCTCATTATATTTTGAATTGAGTCTTTGGATAGAAAGCATCATCAAAAACACGTCACGATCAGTTTCTAGGAAAATGTGTTTATCCTCTGGTGGGATACAGTATTGGTACGTCAAGACTGAGTTGTTAAGTGTTTTGAATCGTTGACGGAAAATATCCACAATGTCAGAAAATATGATATCATCACTCAAAATTAATATCCATTACACCTTCTTCACCATGAATATATTTCACAATGATCGTCATTGGTCAACACACCGAAATTGAAGCTATTTAACCTCTCAAAAATCTCTTCGCCGAACCACTGTCGGGGTTTAGGACTATTCTCTACTGTCCCATCGAAACAGTCCTTATCCTGTCCCCACTAGTCATCATAAGGATGCCATCTACGGTGACTCAAGTAACACACTTTCCCCGCGTGCCAATTAGAGTTGACGTTGTCCAAGCAGACAAGACAAGCATTGTATCCTCTGGTTGTGCAAGATGCCAACATCCCATACGCGGGAAAATCGCTGATGGTCCACATTACCGCGGATCTCATCAAGAACATTGTGTTACTAAACTTGTCATACGTTGGAACTCCAGTTTCCTACAACAGTTTCAGCTCGTCAATCAATGGTCTGAGGTACACATCTAAAAACTTTCCAGGAGACTTAGGCCCTGGAATTAGCAAAGTAAGGAAATTAAATTCCTTGTTCATACACATCCAGGGAGGCAGGTTGTAAGCCATGAGGATAACTGGACAAGTGTTGTACGTGCCATCATTAAAAGGATTAAACTCGTATGTAGAAATTCATAGTCTGACATTTCGAATCTCCGCTGCAAAGTCTGGAAATTTCTTGTCAAAATGTTTAAAAGCCTCCCCATCTGCCACGTGTTTGAGAACATCGTCATCTATTCTCTTTTCTGCGTACCATCTCATCGGCTCTGCTGTGTATAGAGACATGAACAAATGCTGCAGTCTGGGAATCAATAGAAAATATCGAATTACCTTCACAGGAATCTTCTTCTTCGAACTCCTCCTATCAGGGTACTTCCATCTGGAGTGGTTGCAAACAAGTCAGTAGTCCAACTCTGCATACTCCTTATAAAACAGCACTCAATCATTTTTGCAGGTGTGAATTTGCTCGTACTTCAGATCGAGTTTGCTTAAGACACTTTTTACCTTGTAATGGGAACCCGGAAGCTTGTAATTGTTAGGAAGCAAATCACATATATGTTTCTGGATTTCGTCAAAACCTGCATCCGATATTTTGTGCTTCACTTTGTACTCCATTTTGGTCATTAAGGTGTGCAACACAGTCTAAGGACATCCATCGTACACCGGGGTTTGGGCTTCAAGTAGCATGCTATTGTACCTATCAAATTCAGTAGTGTCAATTTCCGACAATATGGTAGGGACTGGGTCAACATTAGGAGTATCAGATCCTCCTTATTCGTGTTGTTGGCTACTATGTCGATTGAATTCCGAAAAAGCATCATGGACCAAATCCACAGTGAGATTCCAAGAAGGGGCGCCACTACTACTGAATGAGGCACCCTGGTAACTGTACCTTAAGTTGAAGTCTGGACCTTAGCTGAAGTTTACTACTTCACCGTGCTCATACAAGTGATGAGCCATAACATGAGACTCCACAAACTGATGGTTAAGACATTTTCTACATAGACATCTTAAACGCTTCTTTCCTTGACCATGTTGCATCACAAACTTTACAAACTCTCCAATTCCGTCCATATATCTCTCATCACTTCTATTCACCAACTGTGTCCAACTCTTGTCCATATTCCTGTGTAAGTAAATGAAACTTTAAAATTTTCTAATGAACCATTGTTAGAAGTTAACAAAAAAATTTCGTTCAATTCATACAATTTCTAATTAATTAATTTATCTCTAATTAACATTATTTAATTATGAGATTAATATATCGATCAACACACACACACACATATATATATATGCATTTCAAGCGCAATATTGTTAAACAATAATTAGTTAGCTAGCACACAATTAATTAAACAAAATAGCTAGCTAGCTAGGTTCACATTATGGAATAATATTTATGAATATATATATATATGCAAACAAATTAAAACCTTTGGAATGATCAATTCACGGATCGAATTATTAGTACCGACCAAATCGAATATACGTACGTACGTTAATTCGTCGATAATTATTAGCTGGCCGGTCGACGTCGTCGTTGATCGAAATGAAGTGATCGAGCTACCTAGAGGTAGGCTAGCTAGGCTTATTATATATATTATTTTATTTGACAGAGCTAGCTAGAGAGATTGATGAAGAGAGCTAGATGAAGATTTCGAAGCTGAAAATTGAGAGAATGATGAAGAGATGAATAAGAAGCTGATTGATATATATCATTGGACTTTTTTACTTAGACAACGCAAGTATTAATTTTCCGTCGTCTAAGATATCACTTAGACGACGCAATTAAGTAGATTCGTCGTCTAAGTGATTTCTTATACGACGCCTTGAATCTGAACATCAAGGCGACGTTGACTACGATGCCGAGGAACAACTTTGATGAGTTTGTTAGTGCAGCTCTCCGAGGCGAGGATATTGAGCAGGAAAGACAGCAGAGGTACCAGCCGAGACGATTTGAGGAAGGTGGACCGAGTCAGGGGCCTTCGAAGAGGTTGAGTTCTGATACTTCCAGTTCAGCTTCATCCTCAGGTGGTGGATCTTATCGACCACCAGCTGGTGTACCGAGGCAGAGATCTAGATGGAGGAGAGATCGTCCACAGCGACCACAGGCTAGTGGGAGTTCCAGCGGTTCTAGCTATCCTCGGCGTACTGGTGGTACATTTCCTGTACCTAGGGACTATCCATTGTGTAGCTTTTGCAACAAATATCACCCTGGGACATGTCGGCGAGGCCCTGTTATTTGCTATAGTTGTGACCAAGAGGGGCATTATTCGAGAGAGTGTCCTCAGTCGTATGGAACTGGTGGACAGGCGGCCCAGGGTTCCGGAGTTGAGCGAGGTGCCACTACGGGAGCTCGACCAGCACAGTTTGCAGGCCAGGGCCAACAGCAGGGACAACCCCAGCGAGGACGACCAGCCGGACAGGCGAGAGTTCATGCTATGACTATGTGTGAGGGCAGAGCATCACCGGAGGTCGTTATCGGTACGTTACATGTTTTCGGTATTCCAGTAGTTGCATTGTTAGATCCAGGTGCCACACATTAATTCATATCATTTAGACTGTCATCATTGGCTACGGTTCCTGCATCTCCACTTCCGGGGTTGTAGAGAGTATTGTATCCGTCAGGTGAGGTTGTGAGCATCGGATGGGTTTACCGAGATTGTGAGGTGTTTGTTGATGGCCATGGTTTAGCCGCTGATCTGTTGTTGCTTGATATTGTGGATTTTGATTTGATATTGGGTATGGACTTTTTGGAGTCGCACTGGGCCATGTTTGATTGCCACAGGAAGGAGGTCGCGTTTCGACGACCCGGGTTACCTGAGATACTGTTTCGTGGCGAGAAGAACACTTCCCTACCGTGTTTGATTTCCGTGATGAGGGCGGATCGGTTGATGAAGAAGGGTTGTGTTGCTTACTTAGCCCATGTCGTGGACACTACAGCTGCAGTGCCGGATCTTGGTAGTATTGAGGTTGTGTCTGAGTTTCCGGATGTGTTTCCAGCAGAGTTACCTGGTATACCCCCTGTGTGGGAGATTGATTTTACTATTGAGTTATTGCCGGGTACTGGACCGATTTCCCAGACACCGTACCGGATGGCGCCTGCAGAGTTGAGGGAGTTGCAGATTCAGCTTCAGGAGTTGTTGGAAAAGGGATTCATTCGACAGAGTGTTTCTCCGTGGGGTGCTCCAGTGTTGTTTGTGCGGAAGAAGGACAGGTCCATGCGTTTGTGCATTGACTATCGGAAGCTGAATCAGATTACAGTGAGGAACAAGTATCCGTTGCCGCAGATTGACGACTTGTTCGATCAGCTGAAGGGGGCAGCAGTCTTTTCGAAGATTGATCTTCTATCCGGATATCACTAGTTGAGGATCCGGGATTCAGATGTGGCCATGACAGCATTCAGGACGCGGTATGGGCATTATGAGTTTTTGGTTATGCCGTTTGGATTGACCAACGCCCCCGCAGCTTTCATGGACTTGATGAATCGAGTGTTTCGTCGATTCCTGGACAAGTTCGTGATAGTATTCATTGATGATATTTTGATATACTCAAGGAGTGTGGGCCAGCACAAGAAGCACTTGCGAGCGGTGTTGCGGACTTTGCGGGACCATCAGCTGTTCGCGAAGTTTAGCAAGTGTGAGTTCTGGTTGGATAGTGTGAAGTTTCTAGGCCACATGATTTCGGCCGAGGGAGTTAGTGTTGATCCTGACAAGATTGAGGCCGTGCTGAATTGGAGTCGACCCACTACTGTACCGGAGATTCGGAGTTTCTTGGGGTTAGCAGGCTATTATCGTCGGTTTGTTCAGGATTTCTCCCGGATAGCTACACCACTGACTAGGTTGACGAAGAAGGGCGTCAAGTTTGAGTGGTCTGATGCGTGCGAGGAGAGTTATTTGCTCCTGAAGGAGAGATTGACTACCGCACCGGTTCTGACGTTGCCAGATGATAGTGGTGAGTTTGTTGTATACAGTGATGCGTCGAAGTTGGGCCTTGGTTGTGTGTTGATGCAGCATGGTAGAGTCGTGGCATATGGTTCCAGACAGTTGAAACCGCACGAGGTCAACTATCCGACGCATGATTTGGAATTAGCCGCTATTGTGTTAGCTTTGAAGAGTTGGAGACATTATCTGTATGGTGCTCAGTGTAAGATTTTCACTGACCACAAGAGTCTCACTTACTTGCGGACACAGCCGGATCTGAACATGAGGCAGCGTCGATGGATGGAGTTGATCAATGATTATGATTGTACGTTCGAGTACCATCCAGGGAAGGCCAACGTTGTGGCAGATGCACTTAGCCGGAAATCTGGAGCTTCGTTGTTTCACATGTGTGTGGCCAGAGTATCGATGTTAGCTGAGCTTCGAGCTACAGGTGCTGTATTTGAGTATGATGATGATGGAGCTTTGTTGGCCAGCTTTCAGGTTCGACCGGTACTGGTTGATCAGGTACGGGAGGCACAGGATTCAGATCCCTACTTGCTGGGCAAGAAGACCATGATTCGGAATGGTGTGCCTACAGAGTTTCGTTTGAGCGACGACGGTACGTTGTTGTTCAGAGGTAGATTATGTGTACCCAGGGACGAGGACTTGAAGAAGGAGATTTTGGACGAGGCCCATAGTTCAGCGTATGCGATGCATCCCGGAGGTACGAAGATGTTTCGTACACTTCGAGCGTACTATTGGTGGCGCAACATGAAGCGGGAGATTGCCGCGTACGTGAGTCTGTGTTTGATTTGTCAGTAGGTGAAGGCGGAGAGGCAGAAACCTGCAGGGAAACTACAGCCACTTGAGATTCCGGTTTGGAAGTGGGAACATATCACGATGGATTTCATCTATCAGTTGCCGCGTACTTCGGCGGGCAACACTGGCATTTGGGTTATCGTTGATCGATTGCCGAAATCTGCACACTTTCTTGCACTTCCAGGGAAGATTTCAGTGGGCAGACTGGCTAAGTTGTACTTATCCGAGATTGTTCTCTTGCATGGTGTGCCTGTGTCGATTGTTTCCGATCGAGATAGTCAGTTCACCTCTGAGTTTTGGCAGGCTTTACAGCGAGCTTTGGGCACGAGGTTGCGGTTTAGTACAGCTTTTCATCCTCAGACTGACGGGCAGTCCGAGCGGACCATTCAGACTCTTGAGGATATGCTGAGATCGTGTGTATTGCAGTTTCGCGGAAACTGGGATCAGCAGTTGCACTTAATTGAGTTCGCCTACAACAACAACTATCAGGCCAGTATTGAGATGGCACCGTACGAGGCTCTGTACGGGAAGCAGTGTCGCACTCCATTGTGTTGGAGTGAGGTGGGCGAGCGTTGGCTCATTGGTCCTGATTTGGTGAAAACCACGATGGAGGACATTCAGGTTATTCGGGATCGACTGAAGATTGCCCAGGATCGGCAGAAGAGTTACGCGGATGTGAGGAGGAAGAGTTTAGAGTTCGAGGTTGGTAATTGGGTCTTCCTGAAACTATCTCCGTGGAGGGGAGTAGTGCGTTTCGGGAAGCGTGGCAAGCTTCGACCGCGGTATATTGGTCCGTATGAGATTACGGAGAGGGTTGGAGCTGTTGCTTACAAACTTGAGTTACCGGCTGAGATGGCTCGTGTGCATGATGTCTTCCATGTTTCGATGTTGCGGAAGTACACCTCAGATCCTTCACATGTGATAGCCCCACAGCAGTTGCCGATCAGAGAGGATTTATCATATGTTGAGGAGCCAGTGCAGATTCTCGATCGTCGTGAGCAGGAGTTGAGGCACCGTGTGATTCCGCTAGTGAAGGTCTTGTGGCAGAACCATTCAGTTGAGGAGGCCACCTGAGAGACCGAGCAGCGTATGCGGGAGCAGTATCCTCATCTTTTCACCTGACAGGTACGTAAATTTCGAGGTCGAAATTTCTTTAAGGGGGGTAGATTTGTGACGACCCGAACCAGAATCAGATGTGTGTTTGGCATGATTCTCGAGATTTGGTTATAGTCGCAGTTTTGCGATATTATGTGGTTTGCCGATTCGATTCACGACTTTGTTTTCGGTCGAGAATTTGAGTTGGGTGTCTTCACGGAAAGTGTAGAGTACGTGATTTCGAGTTCGTGGGCGTTTCCGGAAGATTTTTCCGATAACCGAGGAATATTTTATGATTATTTGAAGTTTTGGGTTCCGACGAGTTTATCCGTTTGATTCGAGTTTATCCGAATCGTGATGGTTATCTATTTCGAATCGTCGATCAACCCGAGGGACGAGTATAAATATCGAAAAATAGTCGAAAAATAGTCGAGAAAATAGTCGAGAGTTCATTTTGGAAGTTGACCAGTCGTTGACTTACCTAAAAAGGAAATTTTGACCGTTGACCGAGGAGAGGGAGACTTTCCCGTTTCGGCCTTCACTTCCGGCGACCGGATTCCGGCCACCATCCGCCTCGGGACAGGTACGGTTCGATTCCTTGAGTGATTTCGAGTTGGATGGTTGTGGGTTTGAGTGGAATTGATACGGTTTTGGTTGAACCCGAGTTGAGTTTTCTTGCCGGAATTCGGCCTTAATGGGGGGAGCTTTTCCGGTGACCTTTTGTGGCCGAGGGGTGAGGGCTTCACCTCGCCTTGCCCCAAGGTTGCTTCCCATATGTTTTATTTCAGTTTTGGAGGTGGTTTGGCTAAAACCCGATTGGGTTTTCCGGTGAGATGTGTTGCTCGGTTTTGCTTGATTTTGGAAGGGTTAGAGTTGGAATTGGGCTTAGTGGCAGAAGAGAAAGTGGTTCGTGTGATCAAGATCTTGAAAACTGGAGTTTTCCACCGTGAAATTCCACCGTTGACGGCGCGGCGGCGGCGGCGGCGCTCCGGCGAGAAAAAGTCAACTTTTCAGATTTCGATGTAATTAGTGTCGTTTTTCTCGAAATCGCGCCCTGGTTATCGTACGGAGGTTTTCGGGTTGATTTGATTAGCCGATTTTCAGTCGAGATTTCGAGTTGGGATTTCGGGATTTCCGTTATACATTTTGTACTACATTTCGTATTTCCGGGAACGGTTGGTTTCCGTGCATCCGTACAGTGTTGTGGACTACGATTTTGATCAGTTATGTTTTGTGAATATTCAGGAGATCGTGATCGAGATCTGGATCGTGATCGTGCTTCAGGCGAGGGATCTTCCGCCGGACCACGAGTTTAACGCGTGTGCGCGTATCTAGAGTCTGTGAGTGGACAATTTCTTTTCACGGAAATGTTTGCGAGTCTTTTATTTGATTTATGAATTTGAGCATGCGTATGAGATTTCGAATTTGCATGAGCATGTGATTTACGATTATACGATTATACTTATACAAATATACGTATATGAGTATACATATGTTTATATGCTGTTTCATGCATTTGCATTGAAATGTTTATGATTTGGTTTACACAGAGTACAATCGTGGTTACGTTGTTGTATCGATACACTCGCCTCTCGGCTGACCCCCGATGGTAGGCATATGTCAGGGGAGGCTGTGACTCCTGACCCGAGGTCTTTACCGGGGGGAGGCAGACCTTTGACCTGAAGCCATTTCCGGCTAGAATCACGTGTGGGCCAGGGACCCCGTGGTTCTGACTGTACTAGCACGGTGTGTGTCCATGAGTGACCCTGTGGTATTTTTACTTGCATGCTTTGTACACTGGAGAAGTATGAGTTTTACCTCGTGTACTATGTTGTTTATGTTTATCTGGACTCGCATATGTTTTTATAACATATATAAACTGGTGAAAGACATTTATTTTCGTCCACTCACTCTAACGTGTTTATTGTCTTTCCCCTGGGCTTTTCGGTTTCCGCGCCCAGTTTGCAATTCAGGTTTGGTGTTTCACGTCGCGGTTTGGAGGCTAGTGATCAGAGTCACCTGTGTTTTCCAGTAGGTTCTTGTTTCACCTACTGATGTACATATTGTATATGTTTTACTCTAGAGGTCGCTCTGATACATTCTGATACATGTTGTGCGAATTTTCACGGATATACATATATACATAGTACAGTTTATTTACTGTTGTTGAATATATTGATGTTGAGAAATCCGGATGGGATTGGTGCCCACGGTTTGCTTTTTGTGGCATAGGACGAAGTGTTAATTTCTGGGTGCAGGTTATGGTAATTCAACGTTAGTAACGAAACTCTGCCGAAATTTCGAAAAAAAATTTTTGTTGGTTCGTATTTTCGAAAGGGTTTGATTCCGGTTTAGGTAACTGAATCGGGATTGGGTCCTTTCAGAAACTTACAGGATGCCGTTGTTCTTGTTGTCATTGTTGATCTTCTGCAAATATACACTTTTGTATTCTAAGTAAATGAGACTTATTTCGAATGTGTGTGTATAAATCAGGGACCAGACAAGGCTATATATAGAGAACAAATCAAACAATCGCTTCCATTTAAGCAAATGTTGTATGTGTTCATTTCAACTTTATTTCTGAACCAATGCATCAGTTTTCTTTGAACTGATGTGCCTTTATTCTTACTGCAACATATACACAGCATTATAATGTATTTGAACTATCTTAAACACAGATTGGTTCACGCAAAATTTACATTCTTTAAATCTTATACTGATAATGTACAAGTTTCAGAATGAGAACAATGTCATGTTCTTAATTTTATCTAACACTTCAATCTAAATCTAAACCATTAATCTAATGTCATTTTCATTGAGGTCACTTGTCGGGGACTCACTGGTACTTGACATGTACCTTAGTTTTTGTATCATTTTGGTCACTTATTCTGTTTGCTTACTGTTGCATATATTAGGTCGATTTAGTTGACAGTTGCTCACTACCAATATCTCAAAATTTCATACCCGTCAACTCCTAAACATCAACAACCACTTCAAAATTTTAATATCTTACATACATAAGATAGGTCTGTCATTACGATCCACTGCATCAACCTGGTATATCAATCGGTGGGAAATATACGTATGTACAGTTTCCAAATTATTATGCTCTATTACCATAAACAAATGACGTTCGCAAAAAAAAAAAGAACGAAAAAGAATAACATAAACACACACAATGCATGTATGTATATGATGGTAGACCCGTAGAAGTTAAAATTTCTCAGTAGAAAATTTACCAAGTATAAGTTTTCTCTTTTGGGTCTGTATCCAACCTTAACGTAAATTAAGTTTTGATCATATTTTTCTAAATGGTGACATGAGCATATTTTTCAGATTGTTTTCCTAAGAAAATTTCTTACCATGATTGTCTTAATTAATAACCTTAATTATATTTACTTTTTGTTCTTGAAAGGTTATATTTTCTATTATATATAACAAGAATATATACCACATTCGTAACAGAAAAAAAAATCATCAATTTTTTAGATGCAAGTATCAATATTGAAGAATTCTGTGAACAAATTAAATATCAACACATGACAAAAAACACTTGCATAAACTTTTCCACTTTGAAGTTCAGCCACATACAGACATATTATTTAGATCAAACTCTAGAAATATATAAAACTTGAAAGTTGATCGCCAATGATCAATTCACAAAAAGTGTTTGATGAAGCAATATGAAGATTGAAATCAATTCTGAGTTTGAATAAATTATAGATATATGAGGATTGTTATATAATTTTTTCTTCAGGCCATAGATATTGAAATTTAATGTTGAGTACTTAGATGGAAGAGAACATGATTGTAATTTGAATATATGATAATGTGTCATGATACATAAGATTTGAGGCCTCCACTTAATGCTTCTATTAGGCTTAAAATTATTTCTCTATATATAATTATATATATACACCGTACTTAGGAGTTAGGAACTACATATACTTCCGTATAGTGATATATTTAAGCCAGGCTTACCTTATCTTAGTCCATAATCGGCTAATCTCTTAATAAGCCCCTTATTAGGCAACCATACGCAGACCCGAAAAATTAAGCACCTCCTCAATCGGTCCTAGTATTTTATATTGCTTACTCGATCTATGTGAGAAGGTCAAGGATCTTATGAACAAATTTATATGCTACTATTTGGACCACTTTAATTGAGATTCAAGAGTTAGCTAGAACTGCTAGATTGGAAACATAGATTTTTCCTTTATGGATTGAAGTGGTGCACCCCAGTTGCCATCATGAAATAAATGGAATATGTACAGTGCACCAACTAAGTTAAGATGCACCCTAGCTAGCTTGTAATATATTCAAGTATGTACAAACATATATATATATATATATATATATATTAAAAATTATATCCTATTAAAAATTGAAAGTTGGATAATTATATTATCTTCATGGAGGACCATTTTGTTTAGAACAAACACAATTTTATTCAATAATTAGAAAAAAGGTATGACAAGCTGTAACTTCATCCTCGCAAGTCAGATTATAGGAGAAGTACGTATACCCACATTATAGAACTGACAGTCAATGATACCATGAGTCGAAAAAGACCCAACTTTTAAGCACAAAATCACCCTCATCGTCGGGCTACAAAGTACCAACCTATCATAGAAGTACCAATACTCTCTTGCCGCCAACCTCAAGAGGAGACCATCCCCCTTCTACACTGTGCACCAAAACTGCTAATACACGTGCAATGATATCTCCTCATTACATTGACGACAAGAAAATATTTACATTAAACTCATTCGTCTCCGAGAATGACTCCAAGACAATGGTATAGCTAGAACACGAAGCAATCCTCACTCAATAGAAGAGGGACTTATTTGACCTAACCAAAAGCCAAAAACTAACCCTAGCTCAATTGAGAAGGGACTGAGCCGACCTAAACAAACATAAAAATTAAAACTAAACTTAATCTATGCCAAAGTACGAAATGGCATTATTAGAATAAGACACATAGACACTACCATAATAATGACTATAGGCGATAACCAAAAGTCGTCGGCCTGTTAGAAGAAGTCGTCGGCCATAGCCTTGTCGAAAGAAGGGCGTCGGTGAAAGAATAGCCAAAAACTTTAGTGGTCGTCGTCGACTATAGTTTACACTATACCCGACGATAGAAAAGTCGTCGGTTATAGGTTGAAACATTTGTCGACAACAATGTCGACAGGAAAACCTTCCCCGGTGGCCAAAATGGTTGACCCGAATAAGACTATAGACAACGACTCCAAAATCATGTCGTCGGCTATAGTATTTGAACATCGTCGGCTATAGTATGCAAGTCGTCGGCTATAGTATAAAACTGTCATTTTTATTAAACACTTTAGCCGACGAGTGAGACTAATGTCGTCGGCTATAGTTGGTGATTTCTGAAGAAAAAACAAATGCAGATTCTTGATTTCTATTCCCAAAACATATAATTGCACAATTATATTTACACAATAGCCAACAACACATATTCACCAACAAACATAATGGTCACCAACAAAACACATATTCACCCACATTAGACCTACACTAAGGGTTATCCAAATCTATGTTATCGAAACAGAGGCGTTACCACCAGGAGCTTGCGGATCCTCCTGTGGCTATGGAGCAGGAAAAGAGAACGAATGTGGGGCCAGGATTGGGATTCCAGATTCCTGAAGTTGTGCAGTCTAATCCTGAAATCAGGAACCCAACGACCGCTGCATCTCCTCCATCCGTCTCCTAGTCTCTTTCATCTCCCTATGATGCTCCATCTCCTACCTCTAAAGTTGTTCCTATAGCTAAGAAGCCTTGGAAGTTCCCGACTTGCGTAAGAAACCGAGAGTGTTCTTCAAGACCATGTTGCCCTTCTGTTCTAGACCCCTGCATTATTAGATGTTCCCACGTGGTGGGAAAACGTGACCCATGATCCTCGCTACTACCATCGGATCAGATTGATCAATTTGAGAGATGACCCGGGGGAGGTCCTCATCCTGGGTCTCAGATCATTGCTCTCTCACTATCTGAGTCAACACCTCCAGAGTCACCTCCTCCACTCTCGCCTAATTGACAAGGAAAACAAAATAACATATTAGTAAACATACATATTTTTTTATAGAGAAAATACTTATATAAGCATATATGTAAATTAAGTTATAAGGGTATAAGACTTACAATATCTTCGGGGCACTGAGGATACACTTTCTATAATGTATACTCCAAATGGGGAACTTCAGGGTGTTGGGCAGCCTCCTCCATCCAACCCGCAAAGGATCTAGAACCGGCATGATGATTCTTCATATTTTTTTCCCGATTCGTCCCGTTTATCGCAAAAATTGTCTTAAGAGATAAACATATATCAAAACAAAATTAATTAGGAAACTATTTTGCCAAATGCGATACAAGTAATTAAACACAAATATAATGTTGCATACCCCAAATTTTGGGTTGTTGAAGTGGGCAAGAAGCCATTACCACTCGTACTCCCTATACATAAACTCACTACTGGTACCCCCACGGAGGTTGCTGTGCTTCTTCCAGTGCTTTTTGAGCTCACTTTTCCACTTCTTGTATATATATTAATACAAAAAAAATGTTAGAAATTGACAATAAATGATCAACAAAATATAACTCGATATATAAAATATAACTCGGATCCCATCACATTTTTCCTTGCACGTCATTTTTCCACGTGCATTTGAGCTCCTCCGGCACAATAAACCACACCTACAAATGTAAATATAAATGATAACATTTCTATATTTATTTAGACTTAATTAATAAGGGTAGAGATACATAATTAATGAATATATAATTAATTCACCGACATTACATTATTCACTATGTCCTTCACACACTGTGGCACGAAGGACTAGTCTACCCACAGAACTAAGACGTTGTCACGTATGATACTTCCTACTTGACCGGAGTACCTGTGTGCATTCTTTCCCAAAATCACTGATCCATCC
Source organism: Geum urbanum (assembly GCA_946800695.1). Taxonomy (NCBI): domain Eukaryota; kingdom Viridiplantae; phylum Streptophyta; class Magnoliopsida; order Rosales; family Rosaceae; genus Geum; species Geum urbanum. The sequence continues at coordinate 66,732,951 of OX326998.1, read as the reverse complement.
TGCCCGGTCTCTATGACCACTCTCCCATTGTCACTGATCGTCCTCTTAAGTAGCTTGCCGGTGACGGAGCCTCTAGTCTTTTTTCCTTACCTCCGGCGTCTGTTTCGGCTGAGACAAGGTAAAAAGATTAAAACATAAGCACCCAATTTAAATACAAATTATTAATAAGTTTGAAATTAAATAACCAACGTTGTTAATATTTACCCGATTCTGGTATCGATGTGTTTGATACCCTCACACTATATAGAGGTGTATCAAACGGCACATAGACATATGCTTGTTCAGGGGTAGTGAAACCAAGATGTCCTGGAAAAGGCACTCCCTGACCATCGAGAGCAGGTATGGCAGGTATCTCCCGGGGCAAGAAGAGGTGAGTCGGCGGACTACGTACCCCCGCCGAGGAACTACCTGAAGCACTAGCCTCAGAGAAATGCGGAGCCTGAGCTGTAGAGGGAGAAGGCTTCGGCCAGCAAATGTGTGGCATACGGACACCCGAAGGAACGAGACATGTAGAGGCGGCCGGTGAAGGGTTGGAGGGGCCGTCTTCGTTCTAGAGTCGCCTCGTGCTGGTGGGTCAGCGGGCCACTACATCCTGCTGCGGCGTCTACTGAAGCAATTCTAGGTGTCGAGAAGTCCTATGGGCACTATAATTGTTGTTGATAGAGGCAGACGAGGAACTATCGTTGTTAGACCCATTTCCTTTCTTAGATCCCTTTGAATTCTTCCTGCTTAACCAATTCATGATTCCTAATGGCTAAAAACCACTCATAATACACACAAATTAATACACATATACCTCAATCAAATCCGATAACTATACACAAAATCACAACAATTACATAATCACAAAAATTCACAAATGTAGCATAACCCATATATAATCCATAATCAATAATCAAATTTACGCAAATATATATCAAATATACCACAATTCCCAACTATGTATCAAATAATCACAAAAATCAAATATATACCCATATATATCAACTATGCATAAATAATCAATATCAACTATGCATATATATAGGTGGCCAGAGAGAGAGAGAGAGATGCAAATATATATCAAATATACCACAATTCCCAACTATGTATCAAATAATCACAAAAATCAAATATATACCCATATATATCAACTATGCATAAATAATCAATATCAACTATGCATATATATATAGGTGGCCAGGGAGAGAGAGAGAGGGAGAGAGAGAGGGAGGGAGAGAGAGACAGAGAGAGAGGAGAACCTGGGTGGGCGGCGCAGCGGCGGGCTAGGGTTTAGGCAACGGCAGCGGTGGGTTAGGGCTAGGCGGCTGCGGCAATTAAGGGAGGATTTTAGGGTTTTTTCCGGAGAAGAGGCGCGGTCTATGCCATTCTGGACTTTAAATTCCCAAAAGCTATAGCGGACGACTTAAAATGGTGGTCGGCTATACTGTAGCTGACGACCTTCATATATAATGTAGTCGGCTATAGTATAGCCGATGTTTGTGATACGTGTTGACGACATCAGTCAAACGTATTCGGGTATAGTGTGAAATTTTTTTGAAAAATTAGGCTCATCTAAAAATATTTCCCACAATTACCTATTTAACTAAATAAAAAACATGGACTAATCAGAATCGCTATTTTTAGAAGTATGAAAATACTTTACAAAAATAGATTCATGACTAACAAACACATTTAATACAAATTCATGTTTAACTGAGGCTCATAATCAGAATCATCACTTGAGTATCTTGGGTGTGAAAATTGCATATATGTGTTGTTGTTATGAGTTTAAAGTTTTGTTTGTATAATGTGTTAATGAAGAGGGGCAAGGTAGTCTACCCGAAAATGGAAAAATCGCAAGAAATTCATGCGGAGAGATATGTCGCCGAGGCGGCCACTAGATCTGAACTTCGGGCCCTCCTTGAGTTAATAGTCCAACATTCAAATATAAAGAAAACCGAAACTAGAATGCAACTCAATTATGAATCGTATCCTAATCATACCACATGCTTAATGAGTTCAATATGTGTTCACATATGATGAATGTGAATGACTTTCTTTCCTAAGTCCCCATTAGAGACATAAAAGTAGGTTCTAATGAATTTTCCTAATCCACACATTTTAGAACATGAATTAGAAGAAGTAACGAATAGCTACAAAGCCCCTTCGAATCAATGTAAGCTTGACCGAAACTCCTTGAGTCATTTGGACTTCAAGAAGGCTTTGGTCCACGCTCAAGCCCAATGAAAACCAAAACTTAAGCCCATCTTCTCAAATGCAACCTAAGTCATGTTTACATGCTTATCTTCCTTAGGTCACTTAGGTTCAATTTTAGCTTACCTAAACATATCTCAACTTAGTAATGGCTAAGGCATGAATATAAAAACATTGAATCATACTCAACATGCAAACATACCACAATCACATCACAAGCTATCAAACCCATTCACAACAGTACACTAAACCAAATTCAATTCCATAACTCAAAACGTAGTTGTATGTACATCAAATTGACTAGGGCTCTTCCAAAAGGCAACTACTCACTACACATAATGTAAAACAAGTTTTGATACATAATTGAAGAGATATAGAGATGTAGAGATAACCCAAGAACTCCTAAGCAAGCTAAGTCATCATTGGTCTATAATCTCTATCTTCTAGGCTCCCAAATGAATCCAACTTGAGGTAGATGTGAGATAAAAGGGGGAAAAGCTTAATTGCACAAAGGAGGGTGTACAATCAAGTGAGAGGGAGGAGGAAAGGGAAAGGGACCTTTAGGGAAGTAAGGTAGCTCCACTTTAAAGTGTTGATTTGCTGGTGATGGAGAAAGTGTTTGAGGTGGAGGAGAGATCTAAAGGGATATGGAAATGTTGGGAGCTAAGGAAATATGTTAAAACTATGTAGAAGTGAGAAATGATGTGAGATATGGGTATGGTAAGAGGGGAGCTCGACCCTGTAGGTTCTAAGGAGATATTTTGGGTGTTTAAAATTCAAAATAAGATGCTTAGACATGATTCTAAACTTTAGGCTTTTGGGTGGTTCTAATGTGTGGCTCACCCCAAGTCATATAACTTGCATGTACATCCATCTCTCAAAATACCTTCCTTGTCGGCTTGTACTCTTGGGCCTTGGCCTAACTTGACTTGACTCTTGCTATTGACCGGTGATGACTTGCTAGAGTTTGACCGTTGACCAACCGGAGTTGACCGTCGACCATCGTTAACTTTTTGTCATTTGTTTATTTTTGCTCTATCTTCTCCAAGTACCTCGAAAATGCGCTTGGCTTCTCCACGAAGTGATTAAACTCCATCTCTTAGAGTGTTTCCATGCCAATCTTTCATTTTTTAGCATAACAAAGAAACATAATAAAAATGATCGATGCTTTATTAGTAAAAGGCAAGCAATAAGCATAGAGTTAAGAACATAATTAGTGTAATTATGGACCTAACAAACTACTTCATACTTAGACTTTGCTTGTCCCCAAGAAAACAAAGAAGAAAAGAAAGTAAGCTAAGCTAGACTCAAAGTACAAAAGAATTACAAGACTAAACACAAAAGCATGTAAGTGTCCCGAATGGTGAATATTTTCTCTCAAACAACCATGGCTAATGGATTGAACTTTTCTTAAGCTTAATTAGAATATGGAGTCAATATATGTCTAATAAGTCAAACATGCTACATGTAAAACCAAATGCATGTATTGAGATGTATTCAAACTAACATGTTTCTAACCATCTAACTCACAAGAAATTACTCAATGCACTCAAGTTTTTAGATGGTTAGTGTTTGCACTCAAAAATCAAATTGATCACATATTCTCTATAGGCTTACTGTTCAACCAATTACTTCAACCATTCGACACACAAGAGTTTCAAATCAAGAGAACTTTTATTTAGGTTGTAATGAGGCTTTAAGGAAATGGGGTTTAATCGAAAGAAATGGATAGAGTAATCAAAGATCAAGCAACTTAGCAAGAAATTCATAAGTTGAAGTACCTCTAAACTACTCCTAGGTGCTACTATTTTCCTTTTCATTTTTTTTTTCAACTCAAACCACTTTCCCAAAACACTTATTCTTTATGTACAACATACACTATTTTTGGATTTTTTTTTCTTTCTATTTTCTATTTTTCTCTTTTATTTTGTTTGGTACTGTTTTTCCATATATATATATATATTTGACTACTCAACAACTCAATAAACAAGTGACCACCCAAGACTTCCTCTACCTCATACTTATCTCTTGACATTCTTTGTAATAATCATCACACTATAACTTCATCCTAATAGGACTTCATTATCGCTTATTAGTTTGCCAAGTTAGGAATAGTATAAGTGTTTAAGCTAGGTAAGTATTTGTGATGTTCATGAAAGAAAAGGTTAAGCATTAAAAGGCTCAAATAGGCTTACTAAAGGATCTATGCATTATAGGTTCAAAAGCTACTTGACCATGGTTGTGATCCTAATGCGTCTATCATTTTTGAAAATTACTTATGTTTCGGAAAAATACTTTGCACGGTTTAAAGCAAGTTGTAGATCACACATAACCAATTGATATCACATATGAAAGAATTGGTGCATCAAATAAGCTAGTCCCGCATAATTTGTCTCAAAATCTCACATCGGTAATGATAGCTTTAAAACATGTTAATCCTTCTTTTTCTCACCTGCACATATTTTGAGGGACATATGCTTTTCAACCGATTAAAAATGCATTGCTTCCATTTTTGTTTCACACATGTTTAAAATCATGCAATCCACTAGCCATAAATTTAATTTCATCATCGAGAACCATTACTATGACACAAACACATCAAAACACATATATTTTTGCATTATATTTTCTCAAATTTTCCAAATTTTTATGGATTTTAGGATAAGGAATGATACGACTCAGCCTACTACCTCACACTTTAGAATCAAATTTTCCTCAATTTGCATCAAACCACATAGTAAATACAAGTGTACACAAGATAGCAAAGGCATCATCATTTAACATTTTATTCTCCTAACACATGTTCTCCTAATCATAACAACTAGCATGCATTTACAATTAAAGGGTCATATAGTCTCTAAGAAGTAATGAAGCTACACTACCAGAATAATGACTATAGCCGACGACTTAGAGAAAAATAGGCCGACGACTTATGTTGTCGTCGGGTATGTACACTATAGCCGAGGACCATTTTGGTCATCGACTATAATACTATAGCCGACAACAAAATAAATAAAAAATCGTCAGCCTTTGTCAAGGGATGGTCGTCAGGTATGGTTACGAGTATAGCTGACGACTTTTATAACTATAGCCGACGACATTATTAAGTCATCGGCTATAGTGCTTTATTACTTATTTGGGCACCAGCTTAATCATTCAAAATAATCGTTGAGAAAAACACAAAACGCTCTCAAATCGTTGGTGTTGTCGGAAGCTGTCCAAAATGAGTTCGTGAAACTATATCCCGCTACATATATATAGGTACGTGTGTGTGTGTGTGTGTGTGTGTGTGTGTGTGTGTGTGTGTGTGTGTGTGTGTGTGTGTGTGTGTGTGTGTGTGTGTGTGTGTGTGTGTGTGTGTGTGTGTGTGTGTGTGTGTGTTGATATTGTTGATTTTGAGTTGAGTTGAGTCGAGTCAATTTTGAGTTGAATTCAATGAAAATATATATATATATAATTATATGTTAATTTTTGATATATAGTATGCATATATATATATGTTAATGTATAATTAATTAGTAGAAAAATTAATGTAATTTGTAGTTTAAAGATCGATATATATAAATATAATGATGAATTTTTAATTGGTGCATGTGTGTGTGTGTATATATATATATCCAGTTGGAATTTTTAGGATGGATAAGAGTTGGATTTTCCTTCCAAAATAGGATCGAAGCTATTAGAGTCCTATCAACCATAATGGGGGATGCATACTAATCACTTTCAAAGGAAAACAACATTTTACTCTAGCATATAACACTTGGGGACCTCACACTTAGAACTTGAACACCTTAGCATGGAATGATCAGAAACTTATAAAGGCATTTAGTTTGTAATAACAAGTATCACAACATGTATCACACAAAGATTACCACATGCTATCATGACTCAAACTATACACTAAGCATCATTTTCAACTTATACATGTCATGCTAAGAAGTAAAGAGAGTATGGAGAAAGAAATACAAATGGTATGTAGACCGCTTCCAACCTCCATATGCGTTACAATATAAACCAACGAAAGCCAAGTTAGGCCTTGCCACCCAAAGTTGCATAAGCTTGATCATGATCCTCAAACAGTGCTCGGACTTGTCTTGGCGTCAAGGGATTACTCTATACTCCATGCATCAAAGTCTCAAGCTCTTGGTCTTCAAAATAGGCTTGAAAAGCTTGAAATGGGAAAAGACCTTCGATGGATTGAAGGAATGCTTTGATCCATCTAGGCAGGGCCTTAGATGCAAAACTACAGATATCATTCAATGCATCAGAGAAATCATTCGATGCATCGAATGAGTGCCTTACGTTTTCATTTCTTCAGCATTTTTAGAAATTTGGCTCTTCTTCAAGTCCTTGACTTTCATGCCCATTTCACAATGTTCTATACTCCTTCAACCTCACACTTATTCCTCTAACATACCACTGATATCCGGCCATCACAGGTTCAAGTTTATCGACATTAACAAGGTCGGTGTGGAAGCTACAAATTCAAAGTACTGTGGTTAGGTCCTTAAAGTGATAGACTTTCACACTCTATTTTGTGTTTGGCTCTAAAGCCTTAATTTATGTTTCATGGAGCTTGAAAGTTCTCCCGTTCCTCAAATTCATCAAATGGATGATTCCTTGAGAACATAGCTCAAGCAACTTGTAATTAGTACTCCTTAAGGGATTAAGGCTCTTCAAGGTGACCTTGCTATCAACTACCAATGTCAGTTTCTCACGCTTGTCAGGCTTTAGTTTCTTTTTCTTTTGGTGGCGCTTGCCCCTATCCGGTGTCTTGACTTCTTTAACATCATTGGTTTTGCTTTCCACAATATCAACACTATAGACTTTTAGTACCAGAATCGAATAAGCTTCATTGAATAACTTGAAGGCTTTTGTGTGACGGCTCATAATAGCTTGCGTCCTTCCTTTAGTATTGGCTTGAGAAAAAGGTAAGAACTTAAGTTCATCCAGGTTTACCTTAAGCTCGGCTTAGGTCTTGATACCCTCATGCTTCCGCTTGGCTTTATTATCAAATCCGGGAGGTATGTTAGGTACACCCGATGTGTCTAGACCCTCCTCATCATCACTTTCACAATTGCTTTCTACCAAGGGTGCATCACCATAATCATATCTTCTTCCGGTAGCCAACACTGCATTGGCCACTTTACCTTGATGCTTTGTATCTTGTTGGGTGCAAGACGGGAATTCATTGGTCCTAACGCCTGGTTGAACTCGATGTGCCTTTGGAAATTGACATAATTGTTCCTCCATCATCTAGAGTGCACATTGGTTCTCCTTCCAGATCTCCTTGTTCTCTTCCATTAAGCTCTTGAAGATATCTAAGTACATCTTCTTCTCCTCCGCTTGTTGTGCTTCCAATTTGCTTTGAATAAGCATCTTATATTGTGAAAATAGCTTGGTCATAAACTCTTCCAAGTTAGACTTTGACAATTCCCCTCGAGATGGAGGTGCTTGTTGCATCGGAGCTTGTTGTGGTATTGAAATTATGACCATTTACTTGACCACAATGTTTGGCTTGGCTAGGATCATCCAATGAGAAAATAGGATTGGTATGTCAACCCAGATTACTCCTATGTGCACCTAATAACATGTGCTTTCACTCCTCAGTAGCCTCTGGATAGTCTCCTTGATATGGGCAACATGGATCTCATGCATCACACTCTTACAAATTATGCAAGATGCCACACTAGTCTCTGCAATTTGATAAACATAGCCTCCATTCCGAGCTTGCTTCAACAAAAGGTCAAACGTTTTGTTCATGGTCTCTTCAAGTCGCTTGATGACATCCTTTTGTGCATATACAGCTCCCTTAACTTCATACCGACTTTCCCGAGTTGCTTGGGTGGCTTCTCTCATTGATATTGTTAGTTTTTAAACATTGGGCTCAACATTTATAAGGAAGACCGTTCCGACATCTTTTCAATTAGAACATGTGCCTCCTCCATGATTTTGTCCATGAAATCTCCTCCATATGCATTGTCAACTTTCCTTCTTTTCTCCGTATATAATCCTTGGTAGAAGAGAGACAATAACATATCTTGGATTTGACCGTGGTTAGGTCAACCAAGCTAAAGCTCTTTGAAACACTCCCAAGTCTCATAGAATAACTCTCCATCTTCCTCACAAAATGTCATCAACCTTATCCTTCTCTTATTTATCTTCCCAGTGGAAAATACTTGGTGATGAACTTACGTTGCATCACCTCTCATGAGTGTAGTATAGTGGTAAGTATTCACGCTTGTCACGCGGGTAACTCGGATTGGATCCTCGAAAATGGTGCCAAAAACTTATTGGGAAAGAATTGTACCCCTACATTTTGTGAACTACTATCTAGCCCACAAGTGCAAAGAATTCCCCTACCCACAAGTATACGGGATCAATTTATAGTATTTGTAAGAAACTCGAGTGTCAAACCCACGAGGATTGACCACTTAAACTCCTTAGCTTGACTCAATTAAGAACTTCAAATAATAGATTAACTAGACACAAGACATGACACTAAAACTAAAGTAAGATATGGAAGTGTGTCTCACAAGACTAAGTGCTTTGGAGACTTAGCATTGTAAAAGATGGTTGAACTAAGATGAATGAAAGATGAGTCAAGGGAACTAACTAAATGCAATCATAAATTAAAACAAACAAAACAATATAAATCTTTGGTCAGCTATAGATGTCACCACTAGCAAACTCAATATATAAACAATGTCTAAGTTATGAGTTTAGTTCGGTTCACATGTGCTTGTCCAACTTGTGACCATTTCAAGTCACCATTGGTTGTAAACCGAATCTCCTAGACCATTAAGTCACTAGAAGTGTTTCAGTCCAACATTCAAATATAAAGAAAACCAAAACTAGAATGTAACTCAATTACGAATCATATTCTAATCATACCACATGCCTAATGAGTTTAATATGTGTTCACTTATGATGAAAATGAATTAATTTCCTTCCTAAGTCCCTATTAGAGAACATAGAAGTAGGTTCTAAAGAACTTTCCCAATCCACACCTTTTAGAACATGAATTAGAAGAAGTAATGATTAGTTACAAAGCCCCTTCGAGTCAATATAAGCTTGGCTGAAGCTTCTTGAGTCATTTGGACTTCAAGAAGGCTTTAGTTCATGCTCAAGGCCAATGAAAACCAAACATTTAGCCCATCTTCTCAAATGCAACCTTACTTAAGTTTACATGCTTATCTTTCTTAGAGTAACTAGTTCACTTAGGTTCATTTTAAGCTTACCTAAACATATCTCAACTTAGTAATGGCTAATACATAAATATGAAAATATTGAATCAAGCTCAACATGCAAACATACCACAATCACATCACAAGCTATCAAACTCATTCACAACATGTAATACATTAAACCAAATTCAATTCCATAACTCAAAACGTAGTTGTATGTACATCAAATTGACTAGGGCTCTTCCAAAAGGCAACTACTCACTAAACATAATATATAACAAGTTTTGATACATAATTGAAGAGATATAGAGATGTAGAGATAACCCAAGAACTCCTAAGCAAGTTAAGTCATCATTGGTCTATATGCTCTATCTTTTAGGCTCTCAAATGAATCAAACTTGAGGTAGATGTGAGATAAAAGGGGGAAAAGCTTAATTTCACAAAGGAGGGTGTACAATCAAGTGAGGGAGAGGAGGAAAGGGAAAGGGACCTTTAGGGAAGTAAGGTAGCTCCACTTTAAAGTGCTGATTTACTTGTGATGGAGAGAGTGTTTGAGATGGAGGAGAGATCTAAAGGGATATGGAAATGTTGGGAGCTAAGGAAAGATGCTAAAATTATGTATAAGTGAGAAATGAGGTGAGATATTGGTATGGTAAGAGGGGAGCTCGACCCTATAGGTTTTAAGGAGATATTTTGGGTGTTTAAAATTCAAAATAAGATGCTTATATATGATCCTAAATTTTAGGCTTTTAAGTGGTCCTAATGTGTGACTCACCCCAAGTTATATGACTTGCATGTACATCCATCTCTCAAAATATCTTCCTTGTGGGCTTGGACTCTTGGGCCTTGACCCAACTTGACTTGACTCTTTCCATTGACTAGTGATAACTTGCTGGAGTTTGATCGTTGACCATCTGGAGTTGACTTTTCGTCATTTTCCGATTTTGCTCCACCTTTTTCAAGGGCCTCGAAAATATGCTCAACTTATCCAAGAGGTGATTAGATTCTATCTCTTAGAGTGCTTCAATGCCAATCCTTCATTTTCTTACATAACAAGGAAACATAATAAATATAATGCTTGATTGATAAAAGGCAAGCAATAAGCATGAAGTTAAGAACATAATTTGAGCGTAATTATGGACCTAACAGGGAGTGATTGAATCAAGAAAGCCTTTGAGAGTAGTGATTGCTAGTGGGAAAATTATGAAGACTCAGGGGATATATTCCTGAACTCCATGTGGTCATTCAGGGTCAGACTGTGCAAACTGACTTCTTTTTGCTTTATACCTCTAGTTGTGGTATGATTCTTGAAGCCTCTTGGTTGAACATATTAGGAGATATCATATGGAATTTTGAATTGAAGACAATGCGGTTTCAGAAACAAGGATAGAGGTATATGTTCCAAGGACTTATGGATATAGATGTTGACATTGTTTCTTGTGAACAGATGCACAACTTACTAGCCAAGGAGACTAAGGCTTATTTCTTGGAGATCAAGGTAGTTCTAGGAGCTCAAAAGCAAGCTCATATTCACCCCACATTGACAAAACGTGTGGAACAATATGTAGGTTTGTTTACAGCTCCCACTTCACTCCCTCCCAACTGTAGCCATGACTACCATATAAGATCGATTCCAGGCACCCTACCTGTGAATACAAGAGCCTACAAATATCTACACCACCAGAAGAATGAGATTGAGAGAATTGTGAAGGAGAACTTAGCATATAGGGTGGTTCAAAAGAGTGAAGAGTAACTTCTCCTCTCAAGTTTTCCTGGTTAAGAAGAAGGATGGATCATTAAGAATGTGTGTGGACTTCAGAACTTTGAATAGTGTAACTATCAAAGACAAATACCTCATTTCAGTAGTGGATGAGCTCCTAGATGAATTGGGAGGAGCCCACTTCTTCACCAAACTGGATCTTAGAGCGGGATATCATCAAATAAGGATGAAAGATGAAGATATTCACAAGAATGCTTTCCGGACACGTGATGGGCACTTTGAGTTTTTGGTCATACCATTTGGATTAACCAATGCATCATCAACATTTCAATCTCTAATGAATAAAACTTTTAGAGATATGTTGAGAAAACATGTGTTGGTCTTCTTTGATGATATTCTAATGTACAGCAAAACACTAGATGATCATGTGATCCATGTCAAACTGGTGTTGCAAAGACTTCAGGAATAGTGCTTTAAGGTGAAATAGTCAAAATGCAATTTAGCCAAGAATGTTAAGTATCTGGGACATGTTATCTCATGTGTAGGTGTAGCAATGGATCCTGCAAAGATCAAGAGCATTGAAGATTGGCAGCAACCCAAAACTCTTAAAGGTCTAAGGGGGTTTTTGGGCTTAGCAGGTTATTACAGAAAGTTTCTGAAAAACTTTGGGGTTATTGCAAAGCCTCTCACTGACATGCTCAAAAAAAATGGGTTTGTTTGGTCTCCTAAAGCTATAACTACATTTAAAGGCCTAAAAAAGGCTCTAATAACCACTCCAGTCCTAGCCCTTCGAGACTTCTCTAAAGAGTTTACCATTGAGAGTGATGCCTCTGATGAAGGCATTGGAGCAGTGCTGACACAAGAGAAGAATCATGTTACATATTTGAGTAAGGCTCTAGCTCCTAAACATAGAGGCTACTCTGTCTATGAGAAAGAGATGTTGGTAGTTGTGTATGTTGTGCAACATTGACGACCTTATTTGCTAGAACGACACTTTAATATCTTGACAGATCACAGGACAATACAATTTTTCCTCCACCAAAAAATCACCACTCCCACCCAACATAAATGGCTCCTAATGCGGCTTGATTACAACTACACTGTCTAGTACAGACCAAGAAGACACAATGTTGATGTTGATGCATTATCAAGGCATGCTGACATTAAGCAACTTGTGTATCATATCCAGTGTCACAGTTTATGGGGGAAATTCAGAAAGACACGTTGCTTGATCCGAACTCAAAGAATATTGTGCAAGAGTTACAGTTGGGAAACTGTATCAAAAAGAATGACAGGTTGAAAGATGGTTTTCTGTAGTACAAAGGCAGATTGTTTGTGCCACAAGTCAATGCTTAGAGAGATAATTTGTTGCAAGAATTTCATAATGGAGTGATCAGTGGGCACTCTGGTTACTCAAGGACTTACAAGAGAATCACCATGACCTCCATTTGGCCTGGACTCAAGAGAGATGTGAAGAGGTGGGTACAACAAAGTGATGTGTGCCAATTATGAAGCTACAATACCACTGAGATTGTTGTTTCTAATGCTTATACCTGAAGGTGCTTGGAAAGGGATATCAATGGACTTCATTGATGGACTTCCTAATGATCATGGAAAGTCAGTCTTATTTGTGGTCATAGACTGCAGGTTCACAAAGTATAGACACTTTGTACTCTTGTCTCACCCATACACTGCAAAATCAGTAGCAAAAGTATTCATGAAAGAAATCTTCAGACTCCATGGCATGCCTAAAGCCCTTGTTAGTGATAGAGACCCCATATTCTTAAGTACTTTCTCGAAGGATTTCTCTGATTTACTAGGCACTAAGCTGCATAAGAGTAATGCTTACCATCCAGAATCTGATGGACAGACCAAGGTGTTGAACAAGATAATTAAACACTATTTGAGGTGTGTTATCACTGAAAAGTGAGGAAGTTGGGTGAGTTTGATACTGTGGGCTGGGTGGTGGTACAACACCACTTACCACTCAGAAATCAGAATGTCTCCATTTGAAGCTTTATATGGCTACAAGCCACCAAATGTCCATTTAACTGCCTAATTCAAGCAATGTTCATGATGTTGACATGTCTTTGATAGCCAGAGATGAGTTGTTGACCAGGCTCAAGCATAATCTGGAGGTGGCAAGGAGCAGAATGAAAACTTATGCTGACAAACATAGAAGTGAAAGGATTCTAGAAGTAGATGACATGGTGTACTTAAAACTGCAAGCATATAAACACCAAACTATTGAGCATAGAAGTAACCATAAGCTATCTCCCAGGTTCTATGGACACTTCAATGTGGTATCTAAGATCATTGATGTTGCATACAAACTGTTATTGCCACCACAAGCCAAAATCCATCCAGTCTTCCATGTATTCTTGCTGAAGAAAAAAGTGGGAGATCAGGTTATAATGCAACCTCATTTGCCTCTAGCGCTTAACCCACTAAACCCAAGATGGCATCCTGCTAAAGTGGTGGCTAGAGGAGTGTTCAAGAAAGGTAATGCGGCGGTGACAAAGTGACTTGTGCAATGGATTGGAGCATCTATCGATGATGCAACATGGATTGAAACAAAGGACATCATGAAGCAATACCCAGATTTTGCTCCTAATGATGTCTGATCACTGGAAGTGGCAACCAGTGGAAGATGGATGAGATGTTGAGACGCCAACATTCTGTTATAGCTGTTAGTTTTATCAGTTAGTTTGTCTGTTAGATTGCCTCCGCATGTCATGTGTGGCGTGGCCATTTAGCTAGCCGTTGCTTCTATGTATTTAAGTTATGAAACCCTACTGTTTGAGACATCAATCAAATCAACAAAGCTTTTCCTTTCATTCCCTTTCTATTTCTGCTCTTTGCCATTTTAGCTGTAGATCTTGAGATCCTCCTCGCTGTAAGGTTCTCTTCAAATTTTCTTATCGTTCAAATAACAATGAAGGGGGAAGGTCAGCGAAGACAAAGAGGACGCGAGAGAGATAGATATATCAATGGCATGTATATATAAATATGTCAAAAAATGGATAAAAATAGAAATCCACTGTTCTTAAGAACAGGAAAATCCCAACGATGCTTTAGTACTAGGTGAAAAGCCAGTGCCAACATGGGGATTAAATCGTTTGCACTACAAACAAAAAAAATGAATTTGCAGATGGAATTAAACAACATAGTTGTATATTATACATTAAGCATGTTCAAATTCTTGTCCTAAGAAAAGTAAATATGAAATTAGGGATTAGTGAAGTAACAATCTTAGGATATGCATGAGTGCACAACCACACGAATAGAAATACACTCCACAACAACAACAAAAAAACTTTAAACTAAGAAAAACAAAATCACCATGTTTTCTCCAAAAGAATATCACCACATAAACTGAAATACACTCCACAACTAATAAACTACCATTCCAATAATGAGTTCTATTTATGATTCACCTTTAAAAAGGAAGTGAATATTAGCAAGTTATCAGATATAAGCTTTAAAACTTATCTATATTGAAATGTATCTCAGATATATCAACTGAGGATGAGTTCAAAGAGAGAGATGAGACTTTTTACCAAATATCTATACCACTGGAGATGTGTTGATATATTCTTGACAACTCTATTCTCACCCCACAGCCAAATGAAAAAGCATTTCATTCAATATTGGCACCACAACCTGAAGTATACCAGCAAGTAGTTACTCAAGAAATTACCGAACAGATTCAATTGTACAAAGAGAGAAAATTATTGATTGTAAACAATGACAATCACCAATCATACATGGCTTAATGGCTATACATGTGCATCCCAGAAACTACAATTTCAATGCATTAAAACATTTAAAAGACAACAAATAACCAGCTAATAGAAATTCAAAATACAAATAGCTGGATCATAACTTATTCAACCTAAGGTCAACATCAGCTAAACACAACGATATGCAAAATATTACAATACATGAGACCCCTAAGGTCAATATTTGATCTAGAGTTTGCAAACTAACACAAAAGACTCCTCATGTGAGTGGAGAACATGCTTTACTTGGTAGGAGATGAGGGTGTGAGCGTGGCCAAGGCCGCAGCTAAAATTTGACTTGGCATAGAGATCAGAACGCCAACTCCAACAAGAACCAATCTGGTTCGATTCCTGATGGATAACGATATTCAAATTCTGGAAACTTGACATGTTACTGGTATGGTTAAACAAAGCATAGGCACAAGCAATATAGTACTAGCAAAGAAATCTATAGCATCTACAAGAGGCACAAGCAGTACTTGGCTCAAGAGTTCAACTATGCTAAAGATGTAGAGATAGAGATTGACACCAATCTCGTTCTTACAGAGGACAAGGGGAAGGAATTAGCTACTTTGGATTTTGAATAGCCTATGTAAAAGGCGATTACCTCTATCATCTAATCAAGTTTTTGGTTTGATTTTTTGGCTTTATTTTTAGTAATTTTTAGAAGACCCTTTGTCTTGGTTTTTGGATAAGAACATCTATGATGTATTTTTAATTGTTGGCAGTAATGGAATTTTCTCTCTTGTTGGTGTATGAAAGTATTGAGAATGTTATTTTCATACCAATTCAGTGTATGGTTCGATGTTTATAATTACATATGACATAATGACACAACGATACGGTACAAATGAGACATAAAAAGAGGAAGTTTTGATCTTAAGACTCCTCCGACCCTTCGAGAATTCTCTTGACCCGTCGAAGGCAACATTCTAGAATGGTTTTATACCCTTCAATCCATTGAATAAGATTCTCGGTTTCATGATTTTTCCCCTTTCAACCCGTCGAGGATATCTTTGACCCCTCGAAGGGACGCTTCTGTCTATAAAATTGTCCATTTTGGAATCGTCCAGTACAATCCTCGACCCGTCGAGAATTGATATCAGAAAATCGATATCGTTTAAGGTTTTTCTTAGACTGGCCGAAAAATACCTCGACCCCTCAAAGCTTGTCTTCGACCCATCAAAACCCGGTATCAGAAAATCAAATTTCTATTTTGAGTTTTCTTCGACCCGTCAAGGGTGTTTCTCGACCCATCGAAGTATGTACCCAGATGTGGTATTTATATATGTGTTTTACATTAGTTTTATTGATAAATGATAAAAAAAATTCAAATTTTCCATTGGAAATTTTTTTTACATCTAGATTTCAGCATTAGATGTGGTTTTTACATTGTTTCATGTCATGTCATATCAGCACTCTATAAGAATCACACCTTTATTCAAATCTTTAAGTGTCTGCTTAAAGTGTCTGCTTGGTCTTTAGTTCAAAGACTTAGTTATCTACAATGATTTTGTAGATGTCTCATGGCGAGATTGAGTATCTTGCAGATAGTGGTACTACTCATACCATTCTACAGAATAGGCAACTATTTGTAGATATTTTTCCATACAAATCCTCAATGACTACCATGATTGGTGCAGCGTCGCTTATTCAAGGGCATAGTTCAGCAGAGTTTTTACTACCTCATGGTATAAAATTATATATCACTGATGCCTTATACGCACCAAAGGTCAATCGAACCTTGCTAAATTTTAAGGATATTCGCGCCCACGGTTTTCACTTAGAAACATATTGTGAGAAGGGAAAAGAACTATTGTGTATCACTTCTGTTAAATGTGGTCGCAAGCGCATTCTAGAGAATTTTTCGGCTATTCGTACTAGTTTATATCTAACTATAGTTCGGATCATCAAATCCAATGTCATGACTCATATGACTTCGTGTGATTCGGACTAATATAAGCTTTGGCATTTTCGACTGGAACATCCAGGTCGTGACATGATGATCAAAATATTGAAAAATTCTCATGGTCATCCATTCTTCAAAGCAAAGAAACATGTGGGAATACCTCAATCTATTGGTTTAGATGAGGAGGATGAGACTACTCCTCTCAATCCTTGCTCGATCTCAAAGACGAGTGCATCACAAACTCGTCAAAATAATGTTGTGGCGTTGTACATTATCCTACAAGATTCATATGTTGCAATCTCTTATGGACATCACTCATTTTGCAAAGTTTGATTGCTAGAAAAGTTATAGGCATACCCTTCTTTTGTTGTTGCTAATACCGACAATATTCCATTCTTACAAAGGATCCAAGGTAATATTGGTGGATCTATCCAACCAGAATGCTGACCATTTAAATATTTGATAGTTTTGGTAGATGCATCAATGCGATGGTCACACGTTGCTTTGCTATCCACAATGAATGTTACGTTTGCAAAACTCCTACCATAAATTATTAAGCTCCGGGCTCACCACATGGATCATCCGATCAGGTCTATTAGATTGGACAACACAAAAGAGTATACATCAAAATCTTTTGATGATTACTGCATGTCAGTTAGGTTTGAATTTGAACATCTCGTTACTCATGTTCATTCTCAGAACAATTTAACAGAGGCTCACATCAAGCGGTTACAGCATGTGTCTCGGCTTTGGTAATACATACAAACTTACTAGTCTCTGCGTACAGATATGCAGTATTGCATGCAGCTATTCTTCTTCGTTTTCGACCCGTAGCTCAATAACCATTCAGTGCGTACCCGTTGGTAACTGGATATGAGTTTGATATTTCACATTTACGCATTTTTGGTGGGCATTTATGTGCCAATTGTGCCTCCACAGCGCACTAAAATAGGTCCTCAATGAAGATTAGACATTTATGTTGGCTATGATTCTCCAACGATAGCCCACTATCTTGAACCTTCGACAGGAGATCTCTTTACTGCAAGATTTGTAGATTTTCACTTTGATGAGACATACTTACCGACGTTAGGGGGAGGAGGGAATGTACCTATTTCGGTTCAACGTCAGAAATTGACATGGTCTAATCCCACTATGTCTCATCATGATCCCCACACATCTCAGAGTGAGATGGAAGTGCAAAGAATACTTTATCTTCAACAAGTAGTAGACTCTATGTCTACTAAACCCTAAACCCTTTGCTGATATCGCCAAAGTGACGAAATCAGATATACCTGTTGTAAATGTTCCTGGAATGTTGGAAATCCTGAAAAATGGATTTATTAGTACTAACACTGGGCAAGGAAGCGTTCCTCCTGCCCATGTGGAATGTGTTGCATCAGTCTCAGCTCCCACCAGGAAAAGGGGGAGACCAAGATAGAAAATCCATTTATGAGCCGCTTGTTTAAAGGCAGGTATTCGAGGCACAAAAAGCCTCATGCATCATCAACATTATGAATCCTTCACATGAGATTGTCTCTTACTATAGTTATGTCCTTGAATCACAAGTGGTATGTATGGGGGACGCTCTAGAACCTTTTGTGATGTTAGAGAACACAAAAATCTCGCTTAGAACAAATTATGCACACATTCTTATTCATAAATATTCCATGTTTGTTAATGATATGTTTCCTTATTCTGTCGCTCAGGAGATCATAGACAACAATGAAGTGGAACCTTGCTTTGTTGTGGATTATCAACGTAAAGCAGATTGGCCGAATTGGAGGTAGCAATCCAAGCCGAACTAGACTCTCTGAATAAAAGGCAAGTTTTTGGTCCGGTAGTACTATGCCCACCGAATGTTAAGCCGGTTGGACATAAATGGGTCTTTTTTCGGAAGCGTAATGAGAAGAATGAGGTCTTGCGTTACAAAGCTAGACTTTTGTGGCGCAGGGTTTCTCTCAACTCCCTGGAATTGATTATAAGTAAACATATTTTCCGATTATGGACATCATCACCTTCCGCTACCTGATAAGTTTGGTAGTGTCCAAAAAACTAAACATGCAGCTTATGGATGTCGTTACTGTATATCTCTATGAGAATCTTGATTCAGAGACATACATGAAAGTGTCGGATGGCATTGCTATACCCAAATCAAGTAACTTTAAACCACGGAGTGCTCATGTAATCAGATTGAGACATTCACTATATGGATTGAAGCAATCTGGTAGGATGTGTTATACAGTCTTAGTGATTACTTGATTGGGAATGGATACACGAATGATGACTTATGCCCTTGCGTGTTCATTAAAAGAACAAGTTCAAGATTTGATATAGTAGTTGTCTATGTTGATGATATGAACATCATCGGGACTCTTAATGAGATCAATGAGACGGTTAGCAACTTGAAATCTGAATTTGAGATAAAAGACCTTGGTAGGACTCGATTTTGCCTCGGATTAGAGCTGGAACATCGAGTTGGTGGAATTCTTATTCACCAATCTACTTATGTCTACAAGATGCTTAAGCAATTTAATATGGACAAGGCACACCCTGTTAGCACGCCAATGGTTGTTCGCAATCTGAACCCCAAGAAATATCCATTTCATCTGTTAGATGACGATGAGGAGATTTTGGGAGTTGAAATTCTATATCTTAGTGCTATTGGATCTTTGTTGTATCTAGCTCAGTGCACACATCAAGATATTTCTTTCTCAATGAACTTATTGGCTAGATTTAGCTTTGCGCCTACGCAACGTCATTGGAATGAAGTAAAACAAATCCTCAAGTACTTGAAGGGTTCCAATGAATTGGGCTTATTTTTCCCTTACAAAGAATACAAAGAGAAGCTTGAAATTCTCGAAAAAGGGATTGTTAAAACACAACATGTAAGTTCTAGGGTCTTCGACCCGTCGAAGGCAGTGAACGGTGATAACCCGGAGGGTGTCTATCAACCCATCGAGGAATGGGTTCGACCCGTCGAAGTCGGTGCCCTAGATTGAACAGAACCATCTATTCGACCCATCGAGTGAGGATTTTGACATGTCGACTCCTCCCTTGCTACGAGTAGTTTTACTACAGTTTTCCATTCCAAAACACCGGTTGATGTGTTGGTCAGATTTGCTGATGTTAGGTACTCTTTGACCCACACAAAAGTCGTTCACAGACTGGTTATGTTTTCACTATAAGAAACACGACAATTTTTTGGAGATCAACTAAGCAAACCCGTGTTGCAATTTCCTCGAATCATTCTGAAATTTTTGATTTGCATGAAGCAGTTAGAGAATGTGTCTAGCTTAGGTCAATCCTACATTATATTCGAGGGTCTAGTGGATTATCATCTACTATGACGACTCCCACTTGCATTAAGGATAATAGAGCATGCATTGAATAGATGAAGTTAAATTACAGTAAGGGTGACTATACAGAGCATATATCGTCGAAATTCTTCTTTAATCAGCAGTAATAGAAATTGTTGAATATCCATATGAGTCAGGTTGGTTCGACAGATAATGATACGGACTTGTTTACCAAGTCACCACCTAAATCTGCATTTGTAAAACATGTAAGATGCATTAGTATGCGCAGGTTATCTAAACTCCATGGGTGAGTTTACAATCAGGAGGAGTTACATTTCTGTAGACATCAGGGGGAGTCTACGTCACATGTAGTAACTTTTGTAGTTGATGTGTTGTACTCTTTTTCCCTTAGACTAAGTTTTTATTTTACCCATGAAGTTTTTGTTTGCTTGGTGAGGTTTTTTTAGTGAGGCAACATGTCGTGCATCATTCTTCAGGCTAATGACACAAGGGGGAGTGTTTAAAGAGATTTATTCTCTGTAACTTCTGGTGTGTATCGTGTCCTAGTTAGATACGGATTAGTTTAGATAGATACAGAGAATCCTTGTTTTATTATGATAGCTATTGTAACAGATTGTATCAGCCTATATATAAGGCATTCTATCAATAAAAGAGTTACGTTTCAGTTATTTCCTCTCAAACACAATCCAATTTAAGAAAGAGGTAGGTATTCCAAAATCATTCGATGAAAAAAAAATTGTCGTTATTCAGAAGTTATTGTAAAATTAGAAGAAAAATGTCTATAAGTCCATAACATTCTTCATCTCTGTTATCTCTATCTGTATCTTTATCTCTATTATAATAAGGGGAAACACCAGAAATTTTGGTATCATCAGACACCAAATTTTAAGTTTTCAAACTTAACCTATATAATATTAAAAAGTAATCACAAATAAAAGAATATAAAAAGGACCATGCCGTAAATTCAAGAAAAAAAAGTAAAAAAATAAAAGATTACCAAGTATAGATTCAAGCAAAGTTCCAAATTATTTACGATGCATGACAGCCCAACAAGCTAGAGTACAAGACACTGTCTTATCTTCTTCCCTCCGTGAGTTTGATTACACTTCTAAGCTCCATCCATGGCCTCCATATTCCCACAGTTCCTCTCACATACTACTAATCTTCACCTCCACTCCTCCCGGATCTGGAAAAACCCATCAAACCATTCCCTCCTCTACATGATCACCAAATGCACCAAAACAAACTCTTCCCAATCAGACTTCCCAAGTCCAAACTCGGAAACCACCACCAGTGCAGAGAACTTCCCTATCGAAAAGCGAAGAAAATCCGAGATCAACCGCGACAGGAAGTCCTCGAGTAGTGGTTTGACAAAGCCGAAGCCACCCAACTTCGAGATTGGCTGGAAGAGAACCAAAGAGATTCCACTAGAGAAGCCAGTAGGGCACGTCATAGCTGACTTCTTGGAAAAGTTAGAGGGTTTAATGGGACGAGACTTCGGGTCCAGAGAGTTGCTGGTGAAGGCTGCAGAGATTGTGGCAGAGAGAGCGAGAGAGGAAGCAGAGGTGTTGAGAGGTGAAGGTAAGGTGGAAGATAGAATGGTGACAGAGTTGTTTAGGGTTTTGAAGTTGATGGAGATGGACATGGTTATGGTTAAGGCTGCAGTCAAGGACGAGACTCTGAGCGAGAGGCTTGAGCAGGCCAAGGCAAGGTGCAGGCAAGCTATACTTGTTGCCTTGTCGTTTTGAAACAATAATATCCATATAGAGTAGTCTCTTAATCACATTTTTGGGTTCAGGGATTGATCGAAAGCTTTGATCTGTACACTTGATTTTGCAAATGAGAAATGTTCATTCAGTGTCTGGAGGGTTTGATTTGCCTCCAATGTACACTTTATTAGTTCATTTCATTTTTGTGCTAGGAAGATGTCTAAACTTCCAAATCTTCTGTTTGACAAGTGATGTTACATTGCTCATTTTACTGAAAAAAAATTGGCTCCGCTACAGCAAATAATTTCTTGGCAAAGGAAGAGAGAAGGGGTAGTAAAAAACATTTGCTCTGAAACAATGGCCACCGATAATGATATAGAACCAGCATTCCTACATTAGAGGATTCATGGAAAAATGGAACCTCACCTATATGAAGCCCTTCGTGACTTGTCTACCCCTCCTGATTGAAGACAAAGTTGCATCTCTAACTCTAATCCACTACACTACTTATAGGTACTTTTACATTTTTTTTTTCTTCTTCTTTTTAGTTTCTTTTTCGTTTTTCTTTTCCTCTTCTTTCATATTCTGTAAGTAAGTCGATTTACATGAACTAATGATACAACGAACATGGAGATCATCTTGATCAATTGTACTAAGCAAATTTTTGAAGCCTGGTGATCCCCTGTAGCCAAAAGAGCTTGATACATCCTGCAATGAAGATAAAACAAAATTTGTTTCCACCAACAGGAAGATAATTTCGAAGCAATAACAAAAGCAAAGCAGAAAAATACCTTAAGAAGCTGAAGGCATTATAAGGCAGGCCAGCGGCTTGATATTCTTGCCATACAAATAGGGCACTTTGCAGATCTTTGGCACTAACACAAGCGTGAAGAAGAAAATCGAGACATTTCCATGAAGGGGTGAGGCCAAGCTCTTCCTTCATAGCATGAAGCAAATCTAGGCCAAACTGCAAAGATGTAGGCTCTGATTCCGCAATGTATAGGAAAACACCTACAATTTTGTGACAACAGTTGTAGCTCTCTGCTCTTGTTAGTTTGAAACATACAGATAGACATGTGAATAAACTAATTTGAAAGCCTAAATTGATTATCAGTATTGAAAAAGAAAAGAAACGCTCTGGTGTTTGTAAAGTTAGTAAGTTAATATGGAGGATATAATAAAGAGGTCCAATCTAATTTGGTATTTAGACCTTTACAACTTCACCTCCTTGAATAATGAATATAATGCAAAAGTTAGCTTCAATGAGTACCACCAAACCCTGACCATACACTAGATGAGTTACAGTGACGGACTCATATTGCCTGTTTGATGGCCGGTGATGCTGACCACACAAGTGGGCCACTGAGGTATCTAACTATCTAAGACTGGAAGTGCTTTTCAAAAAAAAAAATGTTGGATGTGGAGAACCAGGGATGATCTCTGATTTATTTAATATTTTTGGGTAAACAGTACAATGATTAATTTGGACTAAAGTGATTAAGTAGCAGGAAAAAGAAAGAAAAAAGAGTATTTAATACCAAATTAGAATGTTCAAATAGAAGTATAGAACCTCCAAGCAGATATTCACACGTTAGGAAACAAAACAGATTTTCTGACAGAGATACTAATTTTAAAATTCTGACCACCTATCGGTCAAGAACCACTTGACCAAATTACAATAAAGTTCTGCATTAAATGTCCATTAAGAAGACTAAGAGAATAGGAACAGACCTTATCAAAAATTACTTCTAGAGCTAACTCGTCAGTACAGACCACGTCCCTGAGTTGCTCAAGTAAATTGACGGCAGGTCTACATCAACAAAAGAGACAGGGTATTAGAAACACAGTGATGCCAAAAACAATTAGATGAATGGAAATGCTGAAAGCATCCAATGGTATTAGTGAAAGAAAACGTTATCTATTCCAACTTTAACTCAACTATTCTTTGCAACTTGGCACATGAAAAGGCCAATCAATTATGTGGCAGGAAACAAAAAAAACCACAGCATGAAAATTTATATTCATAACAACTGCTGTATTAACTTACCTTAAATGCTTGTAACGAATACAATATACTATAGTTCTCAAGCAACCATCGAGCCAATAGTGTGGATCGTTTAGTGTCTCAAGTAGGAGGAGTAATCTGCTTAATGCTTCTTCATCAGACTGAAGGTGTTTCTAATAGATGATAACCAAATATTACAATTGCTCTCACAAGAAAAAAAGAAGAGCATTAAGTTAAGAACTCACAATAAGGCTTATAACAGCTTTCAGCTCCAAACTACATCCAGCTCTCTTGATCTCTTCATATGTCTCAAATGAGTCAGAAATTTTCCCATGTGATGCAAGGGCTTGCACGAGAACACTTTTAATCTCATTGAAGCTCTTTGCTGGAATCCTTTTATCTAGGACTGCCTACATACAAAAGAATCAGTGAGATCCCCAGTAACCATATGCATTTTATGCAGACTACCAGTGAGAGAATACCTGCTTTGCCTTTTCAAACTGTCCACAAGCTGCATAGGCATCAACAAGTGCCATGAAAACTTGCTTGGTAAATTGAACTCCAGATAGCTTCATTTCTTCATAATACTACAATCAGATGAGTATCATTTCAAAACACTCATAAAGAGATTTATACCAATCATTTGTAGAGAGCGCAAAATTCTAGTTTGAACTTTGTATCATAAGATATGGCAACAGAAAGTCAGATGCATGAACAAAATTTTCAAATTACCATGTTTATCCCTTCCGCAGAGTTACAGTCTACCAACTACTGAGATCTCCTACAAACTATTGTTTAAGTTTTCTACCCTCCTACTTTTAGTTAAAAGTTACTCTATGGATTCTCTAAGGAATGAAGAAGCCTAAATAAAATCTATCCAACCTGGAGGGCAGTTTTCTATTCAGTACTCTTACCTCTAATGATGAAATCAAGTCCCAGATGACATCCCTTTTTGACACCAAATGCCCATATCGTTAGATTCATGACACTCAACTCAGGGAAAAATTTGATACACATAAAGTTTGAAAGATCTAGTACCACCATTTAAAACACGTTGAATGAGGTATACACCTCAATTTACAGGTGCACAGCATCCCTCTTCTGCACAACGTTCAAACAAGGAGTTTCGAATAGATAGCATATGCCTCATTCATGCTGTAGGTCAATGTATGCATATCAAATTAAGAGAATGCATCTTGCACATTAACACAAAAAGTTTACATCTACTGGGTACAAGGTTAAAAATCCAGGAGGCCAAACATGATGTTTTCCATTTGCTTTTGACAACGTGTTACAAGTCCACCACATTGTTTTGACTGGAAATTTGAAAGACGACATAACTCTGGCACTCTGGCAGGTGCTTTCATGTCCATCAGCTGACCCTTATTGAGGGAAAAACAAGTGTAACGGATCTTTCAGAGTAAAATGATGTTGAATGCCCTAATTTAAAAGAATGAAATCCGATTAGAATCAAAAAGCTATATGAAACCCCCACCAAAACCCATGTTGAATCCCCCTCCTCTGTAGGCAAGATCATCTCATCATCAGTAACGAAGCCTATGTACCCAAAGATTGTACAAGTATCATTCGTGTTTCGCATCCATTCTTTATGCCTCACTTTTCTTTTTCTTTCACTTTCACTTTTACTTTTACCTGACTATTTTGGGGATGATTGTTTAAAAGTTTGATATTATATGTTTTGCATTATTGAGTATCTTCAAACTATGCTTACACCCTAACTTGCAAGTAAATAAAATTTTTGGTTGTCAGAATATATGCTAATTTATAAGACAAATTATTTAATAAATTAATAACGTTCCTATATGAGAGTTGTGCACAATTTTACAAAGAGGCAAACGGCGTGATATGCAGAAATGCCTCCTGTAATTGTGGACTACATGATTACCAGCAGCATTCATGAAAAATTCCTCACCTCTAAATTTGGAATGCCAACAACATAACTATAGATCAAGTTTGATGTATTCTCTGTTGCACACTCTGCATGAAGCAAAATAATGATGTCTCGATAAGCACTTTCACTTCACGAATATTAGATACTAAGGAATCAAAGGGAACCCTAATTCCGTCAGTTTATAATCTATTTTTATTTTCTAAAGTAATAACAGTTACCAAATCAAGGTCCACTGATAGAATTTAAATTGCAATGCAAATAACAGTGTCCCTTGGCCAGGATAATATAATATAATAATAATGAGCATACGGTGCTTACCACAGGCTTTAAATTTCAGCAGGAACTTCTCTGCAAAAGACTCCAATAAGAGCCTTCCCAAGCATTGAAATATATGTGCCACAAAATCCAGCGATGAGAACTTTGTTATATCCATACTTTCTAATAGAGCTGCAAAATCTCCTCCTTCCGGTCACTTTCACATGGTGCTAACAAATAACTCTCTGCAAACAAAAGATGAATCCAGTAAGCTTTTCATGAATGAAATATGCAAGATAAATAACAATAGCATCTGTTTCTTGCTTCCGATTATCAAATGCACTAGGTATCCATGGTGGAGACATTGCATAACATAAATGGCAGATACACCCTTCAATGGTAATATTACATTGCAACCATGGCCTTCATAGTGTTGACCAATAGAAAATTTCTTTGCTTAATTAAGAAACTGGTATAGTCGTTCACACCCTTTAGATATAAAAGATCCTTACTTTGAACAGTAAGAAGTATACATCCAACATTTTGAATTGATTTCCATAATCTTTAATCACCAAGCAATCCTGTAACAACATACATATCACAACTTCAGCAACCTTTACGACTCAAACACATAAAAGGTCTCTTGTCTCGTTCAACAAGGTTTATTGTGAAAAGAGATACCAATTTACCAAGATGTGATGACAAAGAGAGTGAACTCTGGATTCCCTGTTCTCTTAGTTTTACCTCTTTGTTGGGACCATACAATTAAATCATTGAAGAGCATCATAGAATGTCAAAGAGAAGTGCAATAACATGAGAAGTAAAAGTTAGTATGTCTGTGAAAACAACCTATATAGGCAATTGAGGTTTGATTTGAACCAAGCAACACATAGTAGACAGCCTAGAAAGTGGACCCACTTACCTCGTAAGAGTGACTTGCTTCCTCCATCATAATTTTCAATGTCATTACAGAGCTCACGGATCTTCTTTTCATCATTGACTCTGATCCACAACCTCATCTCATAATATCCTAACCTTGAAAGTGAAGAAGGGTTTCCATCTCCAATAACCCCACAGAGAGAGCAAAATTCTTTTGTCAAACTCATGTCAACGAGATATTCAAGAAGTAGACCATAAGTAACCTCTTCAAGCTTAAATCCTTGCTCCTTCATTAATCTAAAAATTGCAAAAGCTAACTGCATATGTTTCTCTGCAACTGCTTCCTCTGGAGCAATCCTTGCCCACTCTATGAATTTTTTTATCAATGCATTACATTCTGTAACTGTAACTTCTTTTCCCAACTTATCAAACACCTCAAGAATGGAATCCGACCCTAGCGTATCAGCACACATGTTGACTAGACTATCAAACCAAGAACCCTGACCGTAGCCGAAAACCCACTTGGCCTTCCTCTCGCGGTTCTGATCTTGTTCATGGGTAAATGAACAAGAAAACAACCAATGAAGGTTGAAAATTTATGTTCATCCCACCACTAAAAGGTTCAAGCTTCATAGATACTATACTCCGAGACAGCATTAACAAACAAAAGAAGAACTTTCCGTGACAAATTGTTGTTTTTTTCTTATGAGAATGCATTTGGGGAAGAATAAAGTACAAAACTTTAAGCTCAGCAAAGCAATGTACTAGACGAAGATGAAGTATGAATTGAAATGATTTTCATATCAGATTCTCACAGTTAAAAATTAGATAGACAAACCCTTACCGCCCAATAACTCAAGTATGTCTGAAGGCGACTCGGCCAAATTTTCTGCATTCAGAAAACCGAAATTCAGTAAATGCGAATTGAAAGTAACAAGTAGGAAGAAAAAAAATACCAAAGAGGCGGAGGGTGATTGGCTACCGGAGGCATCGTCGGGCGCGTGCATAAGCCTGGAGAGTAGCGGCGTCGTTGGATCTTGCGGCTCTGGCTTTCATGGTAGAGCGTAAGACCTTGGTGAGGGTCTTGGGTTTAGGGCTACCCATTTCATTCTGCGCTTCTTACCTCACTCTCTGCCCTCCCTCTGCTTTTAACTACTCAGCTCCCCCCACCCCCAATCCCCTTGAAATTTTTGCATGTATCCGTCACTCAGCGAGATTCTTTGACGCCCCAATACATTTATTCTCTATCATACTCGGCCAATAATATACTGCATTTAACAATAATAATAATTGAGTAAACATAAAAAAATCCCGACAACCATTAAACATATAGTCATTAAAAGCTACAACCTTCAAAGGAGAGTGGGTCGATAATGGGTCCGGGTCTAGACAACGAGTAACTAAATCTTCTGATGGTGGTTTCAAGCAGTTTATAACAATATTAGGTAAAGAGTCATAGTCATAAGACAGATCAGAACTCTCAAGAGATGAAGGAGAGAGATCACTAACCATCTCCTAGGACTTGGGGGAACCAACATGGTTCAACTCCAATCGGGACGATGATGTCGCCCCTACCACCTTTTTCACCTCTCACTGCATCCCTAAAGAAGGTATCACTCCTCGTCAAATTATTGTAGTTTCTTGGCAGAGAACCAACTCGAGTTGTCACCTTGCCTGCACCAATCAAATGGCCCAACATAGCCCTTCCCAACCCCATGTTTGCCTCTCCTAGTGACCTCCTGTCAATCCCGAGATAGAGGGATAAATTCCTTCTTACCTTGATTCTCATTAGTAGAGTCTTCTTGGTCATTGGACACACATAAAGGTTAACAGTAGGCTGGGGAAAGACAATCACCCTGTCAGAAATCTTGGCATGAATTTTGAGGTGCAAGCTTCTTGTCAGCTGGATATACCTCATCATCTGAGTTCCTATCAACTAGAACATGATCCTCCTCTCTCACCTTGAAGGAGGGACATTTGTTGACTTTGTTGTGTTGACTGGCACACGGAAAGCATACAAAAAAAATAGTTTCATAGGTCACAAAAACATGGATCGGGTTGTCCTCACCACCCTCTGCATAGACCACCAGAACACGGGTCAGAGGCTGACTGAGATCAATCTCAATATATGCCCCTACCAAAGATACATTGGGCATATTTGGGTAGAATCTCCCCAAACCCATTCTCAAGTATTCACCTAGTATTCACCAAGCAGCTTGACAGCATCCTTGAGTAGAACCTCCCCTTCCAGTAGTGAAGAGGCATATTTGGTAGACAGATCCAGACCCTCAACTTTTCCACCTTAGCATAGATCAGATTAAAAGTCGCAGTCTAGCGCTCTGGAGATGGAAAATCCTTCCTTCGATGAGCCACTACATGTTGTCCATCTGGAACTTCAGGGTCTTCCTCAAATGTAAACTCGAGCTTAAACCACCCATTAGCTAGCTTATTCATAGCTAGGGTACCCCTTAGGTCATCCCAGAGTTGCGTTGTCTTGTCTAGCACCACATCTCCTTCCAGTCTCTTCCCAAATATGCATACCACCGAGCAATAACGACTAAAATGATCAATGTAGTCACTGATGGGCTTCCTCACGAAGACGTGAGTTTCTTTAGGTTCCCTGCGAAATCTGGTATCACCAATGGCAGGCTCCAGTGGAGGTTCATTTGGTAGAGGCCTCTGGAAAGGAGCCATTTTGAATAAAACACAGTGATTAACATATGAAAGGCAAGGAAATCAATAAGTTTGAAGGTGTGTGCCTACCTCAACGAGCATAACGAAATTTATAGTTGAGGAGATCCAACAATAACCGATCATAAAATAGATGGCTAATGATTCATGCGCATGCGAGCTAGTATTGGAGATCACACAAAACCCTATTTCAAACATGCAACCAGGCTTGGATCGACATGGGCCATAATAGAAATCGTAACGCCTAGGCTTGGAGTCAGTGATGCCATAAATGCATTCTTATTAGAGTACGTAGGTTATTAAATCGCACGCAGGTCAAAGAGCTTATCCTGAATTGAGAAAAATTAAAGGGAGCCATGGGGAAAAGCAAGTGTAGCAAGATAACAAAACATGTAACTCTTTGGCGATTCCTGTTTTTTTAACATGGTTAGACTAACAAAAAAATTCTCCCTAAAAGTTTGGCGTTTAGCTAAATTTTCAACAAATGTATTGAAAAAATATAAAGCATCAGTGGAGATACTCTTAACGTTAAACTTTCAACAAATGTAGTGAAAAAATATAGAGCATCAGTGCAGATGCTCTTAACTCTTTCATCCAGTTTTTTGTCATTTTGTGTATCACATAGTTGGCCCACCAAATATTGGGCCCTTGTTTATTACTTCAATTGTCTAATGTTTTTTAAAGGGTTTTGATGATTTCTGAGTTCATGCTTTGTTTAGTGAAAAAAGATGGACTTTTTGGAAATTTACGTGTATTGATTATAAATCATTCATCACTAAGCTTAATTTTTGAACAAATTTTTATGCTTTATGTTGATGTTCAAATGATTATGCCAAGAAAGTAAACATAGAGATGGCATCGTATATAATCATTTGAATTAAGTAATATTGATAATCTGTGATAATTGCATCCTCAAACTACAGAAAGAGGGCAGAGGAGATAAGCAGCTAGATGTTGATGGAAAAAGAGATGATGCAAACAGAATCTATAATAAACTTCTCACTGTTTCTCGCGAGGAGTCTTACAAATTAATATAAGAGTTAAACACGAAAGATGTACTCTTTGTGGTTACTTCATATGAGCATACTTCGTACCTCATAGGAGGTTGATGAGGCAATGGCTTAAGCTCAAAAGTTTTAAGGTACCAATTTTTATTATATATACGAAAGTACACTACATAATAAAATCGCTAAATAATAAATTCATCTCAAAAATTAAAGACTGAAAATTACGTTGATAATACAATGGCTATGAAAATCGCTACATTTATTTTCTTCTTCATGTGAACATTACGTTTGGAGGGGCATATCTTTAAAGTTTGTCTCAAATTTAATAATCTTAAGTCCAGCCATGCATATGAGGTCGACGTGAAATTGGCGTTTTTGGCTTATATAGGAGCAATGCAAGCAGTGATCACTAACGATGTTGATCTTATTATTTATGGGTGCAAATTGGTAAGTCCCGATCTTGCGGTCATCGTAATTTTTACTTATTGGTGAATTGATATCATGTAGTGACTACATGCTTTCATCTTTTCTTTATTACAGATCTTATATAATTTGGAGGACTCAAGGTATGCTACAGAGTATCATTTATGCACGCTACATCAGCTGACCAAGTACAATAATTTCACAAAAGATATGGTGCTACATATGTACCTACTCTCGGGTCTTCCCAAAAAAAATTCTAAGGTGGATAAAGTAGGTCTTAGAGTGTCTCGCTAACTGATAATAGAGCATAAAAGCTATCTCAATGTAAGTAATTTTCATGCACTAAAGTGATTATGTTCTTGTTTGGTATAACTGTTTTAAAGCTAGCCAATTTCAAGATAATGAGCACTGAAGAAACATCAACTTAGTGAGAAGCCATACATTAAGGTTTTGGAATTGTATCAAGAACGATTTAAGACAACTATGTGGATTTATGAGCATGAGATAATGTTTGATACACGTCATGATAAACAAGCTTGTTAACTGCCTTGACTCCAAAGTTATCAGGTTTGGATTTGGACTTCCTAGAAGAATATATAGATGCGTTCAAAGCTATATAAAAAGTCAAAGGAGTCATTAATCTTTTTTCCATGTTGCCATACTTGGGGTAAGTTCTTTGTAGTTTTTTAATCTAACTTTCTTTTTGCATGTTGTAGATGCATTGATTTTAGAAACTGTGAACTTACTGCAAGACTGAAACTGATGCATTACTCACTAAACTATAAGTAATAGCAATGTGTGGTCACTCAATGTTGAACTTAGTCTCAATGCTCGGAGTAGTATTGTTGTGCATCGAGTTTATTTAGGTTCATCTGACTGTGGTGGTGTCAGTTTACTCTTTTACATTATGCAATGCATCTGCAACTTGCATCATATTGGATTATTGGATAATTGGATTTTATGGCATGGGATATTGAATTTTTGTAGTCCTTGCATTATTCAATTGACCGTGAATGTGTGGTTAGTGTGTAATATTTTCTGGGAATATGTAGTGTAAGTGTACATTATATATAAGGTTTATGTGAAAGTTTGAATTTTCTGCTGGAGATAGTAGGCTATCCGAATAAGGATGAGAGTCAGCATCGCAACCCCGGAAAAGAAAGTATGCAATCACCAAATAGTTGTTTGTACCTGATTTTTACACGTTGGCCTGTTAAGCCCAGTGGTTGAGGGAGAATGTTATACTGAGCCTTACTTTTAACACATTGATTGTCAGATATTTTGGCTACTGAACAAGGAAAAAAGCTTGCTCATTATTGATGATATTTGTTACATCCTGATAATTATCTAGCGATTATTATGTAATTGAGTATTAATATTAATTAGAGACCTAATTGAATTAAGATATTTGAGGATTGCTACCAAAATGAAACTGGAGTGTACCTAGACCTCTTTTATGGGCATGCACATTGATATTTTGATTTAATATAAATCAAATAGATAATCTCGATATTAATGTCGATTCAGCTTTAATTTACATGCGCTTTAGATTACAATATTTACTTTTTTCTAGTTAATTTATGCATCTTTTACTTTTTCTTACAAATGTATACCAGAAAAGCACAAATAGAAATGTCGGAAAGTCTTCATTTACTAAGGCAAGAGAACCCTGAAGCCGAGAACATTCCATCATCGACCCACAATTGTTCTAAGAAGTCAGTTTCACGCACAAATCTATCAAAACCTCGCTTAGCCAACAGGCCGCGCGAGTTGGTACGCCCGAGCATCCAAGAAGAATATTATGAGCCAAAATTCAATGGCCATCGACAAAGAACATGACAATTTTTATGCAAACAATCGTATCAACAATGCACTTAAGTGATCCATGGATGGGGAAGCCAATTATGGATCGTCAATGTGAGATTCTCTGCTTGAGTAGTAGATCAGTATAATGTGAACTCAGTTGTGCAGTTGATTTTTACACGCTTGATGGAGAGTCAGCATTGCGAATGTGACAAATTCCAAGGAAGAGTGCATTTACCAAAACAGTTCTTTCTTATTGACAGCTATGGCTCCCGTTCATCTGGTCATATGATGAAACAAGGGTCTACTTCGATGGATAATAATCTGAAGGTCTTAGGGGTGAATAGGCCCTTGTCAACTTTTTCGCTTAAGTTTATTTTTTGGGATAGCTGAAGAGTGAACTATCCTTAATAACAAATATACGATTAGTGAAAGTAAATCAAAGTGATAAAACAACACATAACACCAAGATATTTTATACTCGCAAAAACCCTACAATCAGGGAGAAAAACTATGTGCCCCTTGCTCTTGAGGGATAAACATTTCCATTATGTAATCGAAAAT
Source organism: Geum urbanum (assembly GCA_946800695.1). Classification (NCBI taxonomy): domain Eukaryota; kingdom Viridiplantae; phylum Streptophyta; class Magnoliopsida; order Rosales; family Rosaceae; genus Geum; species Geum urbanum. Next base: position 66,699,592 of record OX326998.1, on the reverse strand, counting down.
TCTTATAAGACTCTTGCACTCTAGGAATATCATCCACCTATACTATCCTCACTAGTCTCTCTACTAGTCTAATAGAGCTTCACTCTCTCTTGCCTCTAAGTGTTTACACATGAAAGATTATCAGAAGCTTCACCTCATAACTCAATTATTTGTAAACTTATTCTTCATGATCGAAATGCTTCTCGGGTTGCTACACTACCATACCAATCTCATTGGAGTGAAAGATGCATATAAGTATGATTGATAAAACATTTTGTGCTGGACTCTAAGGCTTACATACAATAGAAGAGAATGCTTAAAGATAACAAAAGAACACAACAAAGAATTCTGATTTTGAAAGATGCACAAATCTAATTTTCACAATCAAGGAGCCAAGAGCGATATGTTGTCCTTATGTAGCCAATGAAGTTTGCTATGAAAGCAACAACATAAGTACTAGGCAGAGCACTTTTTGGACATTTGTGCTTGGCCAAATGTAAGAAAGTGACATATGAATGTCAAGGCCAAACAAGAAAGACAAACAAGAGCTTCCCCAAAATTGATTTGATTTCAAACCAAAGCAAAAAGGTTTTGCATGTTAACTCTAAATAGAGGTTCACATATGAGCTGTCAAAACTCTTTTTGCAAAAACTAAAACATGCCCAACTGGTATAATGGTTTATGTATCACAAAACCAGTTGGTGTCTTTAACAAATCTCAAGAAAGTAAAGTCACGGGTTGCAAGAGAACCCTAACTGTAGAAAAACTTCTTGGGCACCAAGAGAAAACAATTTGATTCAGCAATATGATTTTAAACACAGAAAATCTAGTTCTCAACTTCAAAAATAAGATACATCCATATGTTTTAGCTAAGACAGACGGACTTAGGATAGAAGACTAGGCAACCATCCTCGGTGAAAAACTATGAAATGCACATGCATGATTTACCTGAGTACCAATGAGATCAGTAGGTTCTTTACTTGTTCTTCTTGCTTGATCTTCACATTTTGGACACATATACCTACTGAAATTGTGTTTTGTTCATTTAGAGGATTGCCAACAAAGTCTATACCTACATAATCAACTTGTGTTTCGTCTAGTTTGCCTAACTAATAAAGTTGAACTCGTGGTTGGACGGTTTGATCACTCAGATGGCTTTAAAGAATTGCTTTGGAATGAAGTTGGTGTTAATGTCAGGACTCCTGCTCCTGTGGTTGGTGCAAAGAAACATATTATCATCATATCTTTAAAAGAAGTATTAATTCTTTGTTTGTCATACATATATGGTTTTGAACCAAGATGCAAGTTTTTCTGTTTGTTGAGTAAGTATGAAGTGATGGTATTGCCTATGTGATGATACCAACTATCGATTTTTAAAATTAATTATAATTCATCCAACTTGGATCACTATCATGTTCCGTTGTTTAATTTACTTGATATGTATGAAACTATAGGAATTTCTCTGATAAGGACCCTTATAATAAAGACTTGGTGAATACCATCTTGTTTGACCAAATTTTTGATCATAATTTAGAAAATCCAATCTTAGATAGTTAGATAATTTTATGAAAATTTTCAGTTAAATATCATGTTCTGTTGTTTAATTTACCTGATATGTATGAAATTATAGGAAATTTTCTGATAAGGACCCTTATAATAAGACTTAGTGAATACCTTCTTGTTTGACTCACTTTTTGATCATAATTAAAAAAAATCCAATGTTAGATAGTTAGATAATTATGACTAGATTATTTATGAAAATTTTCAGTTAAATTGAAGTTCGCTATGGGATACTATAATATGGATTCCTATAAAAGGTCATTCTCTACGAGTAAAGTTGATGCTCTTATTCTACACACATATTCTAACAATCACAACATATAAACCTATTTGTATGTCTCAAATGGAAGCACGAAAGCTTCAAAGATGTTGCATTCTGCATTTTAGAAGTGGAAGCAAGTCGAAAACAGTCGAAAACGTTTAGAAACATGATTCTAAAAATATTCTTTTTGGAAGTGTGTCATAAGTGGGAGTTTTCATTTTTGGAAGCGTGGTTCCAAAAAGAAAACACTTCGGAAGCGCGGAATTGAAAATTCATAAGGAATATTGAGAGAATTTAAATATTTTTTAGCAATATATTGGGTTTTCTATATATGCACTCTATCATTCATAAACGTGGGGGAGGCTCTAATGAGTACCTCTATATGGTGAGTACTTTTTAATCAATGGCTTATAAAACTCAAATTTTTTTATCATAATTTCACAAATCAACCGTTAGATATTTAGTTATATATAAGTAGATCATTTGTACAAAGTTTCAACCAAATCTAAAATCGTTAAGGGATTCATAATCATGATTTTTCAAGTATGAACATGAACGGTTCAACTTTGACATACTTGGAACGTTTGTTGATTTGATCTTGTTCGACGCCTTAATTGTTTCTACCGAATTCCGCAAGGGTCTTTAGTAGAAGAGCGGGTTGGGCTATTTTTGAAAGGACCCAACCCCGATTTAGTTTCCTAAACCGGAATCAAACCCTTTCTGGAAACACGAACCAACAAAAACTATAAAAATTTCGGCAGAGTAACGCTACTAACGCGGAATTGCCATTAACCTGCACCCGGAAAATACACTTCATCCTATGCCACAAAAACCAAACCGTGGGCACCAATCCCATCCGGATTTCTCAATATCATAACAGTAATGTAAAGTAATAAATAAAACTATACTTTACAGAAATCCGTGAATAAAATCATAGGAAAGTATAACATACGAATGCTCAGAGCGACATCTAGTGTATATACACACACACACACACACACACACACACACACACAAATAGTAGGCCAAACTAAGAACGTACCATAAAAGAAACATCGCTCGAATACTAAGCCTCCGACCGCGACATGCGACATCTGAATCCGAACTGCAAACTGGGCATGAAAATCGAAAAGCCCAGGGGAAAGGTAAATAAAATCGTTAGAGTGAGTGGACGAAAATAAACATATGCCTTTCACCAATTTAATATACAATAAACAATGTAAAGTATAGCAAGTTCGGAAAATATATATATATGGAGGTGCCAGGAGAATCTCTCAAGCCCGACGGTCAGGCGAATCTCTCAAGCCCGACGGTGATAGGCTAGGGAATCTCTCAACCCCAGTGGCATAACAAGGGAATCTCTCAACCCTGCCCAGAGGAATCTCTCAACTCTGGTCAGACTACCGGTGATCAGCCGAGTAGCCGAAGCATCGATGCATGTAATGCCATCACCATAAAATATAAAATAATGCCTCCAAAAGTAATAAATAATCTCAATATCGTATATAAATAAATACGAAAAATCACGAACTCGCAACGACAGTGAAAATAGAAAAGTCCACTCACAGATGAGTGTAACGCAATACTCGTTAATCCCGTGATCCGGCGGAAAATCCCTCGCCAAATGAACGATCACGATCCCCTGAATAATCATAAAATCCACTGCTCAAAATCATAATTCAAAACCTCGAATCACATCACGAGAAACAACCGTTCCCGAAAACATATAATTCAATATCGACGAAATCGTCAAAAATCCGATAATCACACCATAAAACCTCGCTCTAATTTCCGATAATCAATTCGAAAAATAAACCTCACCACTGTGATCAGTGCACGATTCCGAGCGAAACGACATAAAACATGTCGAAAAACACTCCGGCCGGAAAGTCGCCGCTGCCGTCGGCCGCCGGAAAATCATACCGGCCCAGAAAAATGCAACCTACACATGGATTTAAAGATCTCGACATTTCTAACTACTTTCCAGTTCAAAGTTAAGGCCAATATTGACTGGAAAAAGTCCAAAACTCACCTCAAAGTCCCAAACCCTTACCGGAATTTCAACATCACGGATCTCTCTCCTCCGGCCACGGCAACCTCCCAAACCACTTCCAATAGCTTCCTCTCCTCATGGCTAACAAAACCCCTCAAAGGGGAGCCACCAACTCGGCCTCCACGCCATCACCCGAAGTCGTCAAAAACATGCCGGAATTTCGTGATCTTTGCCGATTCAATTCTTCCTCCTCCGGCCACCTCACGGGTCGATCCGACTACCAATCCGAAGAGGAGCTCAAGCCCAATATATTCCATGAAGAGTCTCCAGCCAACCGTGACCGGAATCGGGCTCAAAAACCAAGAAACCCGAACGGTGAAAATGGGCAAAACGGGTCGCCTCCTTGACCCGTGGTCAACGCGGGTCAATGCCCAGTTTCCCTTTATGGAAAGTTTCCAAATTCGGCAAGTAATCACCCGTATTTATACCGTACGCGTATCAAATCCCAAACGGATAAATACGACAATATCCGACGGCCGAAAATATTCACAACTTATTCCTCGTAACTCGGAATAATCCTCTGGAAGTTCCCACGAACTCGAAATTAAATTCTCTACAACTTTCGTGAAGGATCCCAAGTCAAATTCTTGCGTGATAATTTAGTCGTTAACGAAGCCACCATATTAACCGAGTACGACAAAATCGCGGCTAATCGCGAAACTCGAAAATTAAGTCGATAATCATTTCAATTTCGGTTTGGGTCAATCGACGGTCCAAAACGGATCACAATCACGATTCGGATATACTCGAATACGAACGGATAAACTCGACGATATTCCAAAATTTCAAATATTCATATTATATTCCTCGATCGTCGAAATAATAATCTGGAACCGCCCACGAACTCGAAATCACACGTACAACAACTCTCGAGAAGAGACTCAACTCAAATCAGCCAATAATTAAGACGTGATCAAAACTGGCAATTCAATCAATTTATTGAAAACTACGATTACGCGCAAGCTCGTAGATTAAGCCGATTACACTACTGATTCTGTTCCGGGTCGTCACAATTTTAGGCTGACCTGGTCTATCGCGCATATGTCGTCATTTACCTGTTGTTAAGAACAATACACCAAACGGACGTTAGGAGTCTTGACGGGGGATTCCTGCCTTCGACTCTCTGACGCTCTAGTTAGAATGTATAGAGTGTAACAATAGTATTGGTAGAGTAACGGGAATACCTTGTATTTGTCATAAATGTGTTGCTTATATTGGTGGTTGAGTATGGAGGTTGTTGTTGTCCTTCGATGTGGGATCCTACCTATTTTATACATGGCATGCTATGATACATTGTGTTTGTCGTACCGAACGCGTGACGTTTAGATGGTGTTAGTTCCTTGTTTAAAGTTGAAACCTGCATTGTTGCCTTACGTTTGGTCTAAGCTGTGTTGACCTATTTTTAGTGGCTAAGAGTGCAGTAATTGTGTGTTACAGGATCACACACCAACAAGTCCCCCAAGTCCCCAAGTCAAGGGGATTAGCTCTTGATTGGGAAGTTGTAAAGCTTTTTCTTAGTTTTCACACACGTGGCCAGTGTTCTAAAAAACGGCCGCCTAGGCGCCGATTAGTCGGAGAAAGTCATGGGAAGGCCTAATTTTGCCTCTGGGCGGGGTAATTCGGCGGAAGTCGACTAATCGGAATTTAGGCGACCGATTAGCGACTAATCGGTGTAAAAGCGGCGACTAATCGGATACAAAATCAATTGCAAAAAACCGTCGAAACTCAATCACCCAAAACTCCAAAACTGAAACGTTGAAGCACTGTTGCACTGAACGCAGAACGCCATGAATTGAACCACTCGCCGTCGTCGTTCGCCTCTGGTCGTCGCCGTTCGCCGCTCGCCATATCGAAGGTCAGAACGACAAAACCTCTTCTTTTCTATTTTCAGTTTTTCACTGATAGTTCATAGTTTGAGATTGGGTTTTTCACTGATGCTCAAAACCCAATCTGATAGTTTGAGAATTGAGATTGAACGATTGATTATGTGATGGGTTTAATGACTTTAATGTGATGAGTTTGAGATTATGATTTGTTACATTTGTATGCTTTATAATCAGTTAATCACAGACCATGTGATTCAAGTTTGAGGTAGTTCCAGGCCAACACTTTGAACTGTTCATAGTTACAGACTTACTAGCAAACTGTAGTGGGAGAGATCTTCGTTGGTTGGTACTAACCTTGAGTTGCTTGCTTTTTGCATATTAGTATGCGTGTTTGGTTTAGATTAGGAATTGCAAAGGTGAATCTGTTTTAGTGTTGTCTGTTGTCACTTTTTGATAGTAAAACACTTGAAAGTTGAATCTGTGGCTTCTTGTTGTTGAGCACATTGTGTGAAGTTTTGGATTTGATCTTCTTTGCTCAAGTCAGGACAGGGGCAATGAGAATTTGCGGATAGTCATAGGCTCATAGCAGAAGTGTCACTGATACCTGTCCCTGGTCGCTGTTGACATTGTTTGTCTTATTAACCTTTAATTTCTTCACCTAGCTTTTGATGAATCACTTTCTTGCTTCCTAAGCTTGTTTTGTTTTTTTGTACGGATGAATAAGCAATAGCTAAAGTCCGACATTGTAGTATTATCACTTTGGTCTTTGCTGTTGGGTTTATTGGTACCCAAATAGTGATTCCGATAAAAAGTCTACCATTTATTAACACAGAAAAGAATTAAGAATTGTTGGTCGACAACATAGCCTTTTACTTAATCGCATGATATAGGTCGAGAAGTTGATGTTGTTTGGTCAGCTTAGTATTTCAGGACAAGAGCATTGCTGATATGTTGGCTGTCAATCAAAAGAGTAATGCTGCCAATATACATTGTATTGCTATGTAACATCAATGTGAAACGTAGGTGTTTCCGAGTTAATTGGTGGTTGCTGATGAAGTGTTCTGTCTGCTTTCGTGGTTACAGAAAGCTACTAGGCAGCAGAGACACAGTCGAGGCCTAAGACAAGGGCCTGGATAGAATGACAGGTCATCTGAAAATTAGGGACCTTAGTTAGAGGTGGTGTTATGGTAGTTGCAGCAGAACAGTGTCTTGTAATAGTCACAAAGGCACAGACTTAGGGCCACCGGGTTTAACTGTGAACTGTGAGGAGAGACACAATGGAATTCAAGCTTAACTGTCAATGGGGTAGTTTTGCTAATTCAAGCACAAAACTAACCTAGAAATTTTGAAACTTTAGTAAAAGCAAGACTGGAACTTCAAGCCTCAACTGTCAATGGGGTAGTTTTGCTAATGATGAGTTTTACCATAATAGTAAAGATGTTCTTCAACCCCTAAATACAAATTTGAAGAGTTTAGATAAATTTATTTATTAAAATCCACTAAAGGCTGAGTCTTGGCTAACAAGAGAGTACACACATAAAATTATACTGCAGTCCGTTATTGCACCAACAGTGCCTAAGAAACAGCTTACTATTCAGATTTGAAATATAGTGCATACTGTGTAAAAAAAAGTTATGATTCGTTATGCTACAGGCGTACAACCACATTCTGATAGTGAAACGACCTTAGGGTGGCTCACTGCCCACTGCTCTGACTGAAAGTGCCATATGCACTAGCTTGTACTTCTCTTTCAACATATTTGGCAAACCATATATATGCCTACAGCAATAGAATCTGTACTTTGGCAAACCATATATTTGGCAAACAATATATATTGTGTCCTACGCAATAGAATTCTGTACTTTAGAATTCTGTACTTTAGAATTCTGTACTTTGGAATTCTGTACAATATATATTGTGTATATCATCCAATATCTTATGTACCATGACATGCATATTATTAGTACCATGACATGTATATAATTCTATCATGAAATGTATTTGAATATTTGAATGAATGTGGTTGTGATTTTGAAAGGGCATGGAAAAAGATTGGTGAAACTAAAGATCCGGGTAAGTAAATTGTTATTTCTTATTCACTTATTGAGTTAGTATGAAATGATCAAGTGATGATTATATTCATTGCTTATTCATTGTGTTTTTGCCTCTTTAGTTACATGGTGGTGCAATTATGGAGGTGATGCACCTAGAGTGCAAAAAATGGCTATAAAGATTCTCTCTTTGACTACAAGTTCATCCGGTTGCGAGAGAAATTGGAGTACTTTTGAAGGAGTAAGTAGTTTCTTTACTTTCTTGTATTTGGTTTAGAATTAGTTATAATGAATAAAGTTATAAAATTAAATCATATATATTTTTTTATTTTAGGTACATACAAAAAAAAGAAATAGACTTGGTCCAACAAGATTAAACAATCTTGTTTTTGTGCAATTTAATGCTAAGATCCTTAACAAGAAGAAGAAAGCAAGAGATCCACTTCTTGCTAATGATGCTAAGAAGGCACAAGAATGGCTACTTGAAAATGTTAATGATAAAGATGAAGATCTTGAGTCTGATTTTTCGGATAGCGATGATAGTGTGGAAGAATGAGCAATTAGAGAACTTGATGATGATGTTGAAGAGTCCGAAGATGATACCGAAGTTGAAAGAACCAATGAGTGCGATGACACATTTGAGTTTGGCACTTTTGAGTGATCATTTCACTTGAAAACGTTTTCTTTTTGTGTGCTTTCATTTGGATTTGAACTTTTTAGCTATTGTTTGATGACATTAATTTTGAGACATTGTATTTTGAAGATATTTCTTCATAATATTTTCTTTATTATTCATATAAATGTATAATAATATACCATATAAATATATAATTAATTAAATATATATATATAAAATAATCCGCCTAATTACCGCTTAATTACCGATTAAACTTTGCATAAACGCCTAGGCGCTAGGCAGTAGCTCCACCGCCTAATTTCGCCTAGCGCCTTTTAGAACCTTGCACGTGGCCACTCGGAGAGGGGTCTATACCCCAATGCCTCCAAGTCACTCTAACTCTCCAATGAAGAGCTGTTTCGAGGTCGGATGTCGAATGTTCTTAATGTTGTTGTTCGGGTTAGACTCTGAAACCTGATGTTGCTGTTTGGAGCCACTTTCGTGGCGACAAGTGTTGTGGCTATTCGTCCCACGATAGTGCAAACATTGCTGTTGTTCGGCTATCGGGGTGGACTCTGAAACCTAATGTTGCTATTTGGAGCCGCTTTCGTGGCAACAAGTGATGTGGCTACTCGTCCCACGATAGTGCAAACATTGTTGTTGTTCGGCTATCAAGGTGAACTCCGAAACTTGAAGTTGCTATTTGGAGCCGCTTTCGTGGCGACAAGTGATGTGGCTACTCGTCCTACGATAGTACGAACATTGTTGTTGTTCGGCTATCGGGGTGGACTCCAAAACCTGATGTTGCTGTTTGGAGCCGCTTTTGTGGCGATAAGTGATGTGGCTACTCGTCCCACGATAGTGCAAATGTTGTTGTTGTTCGGCTATCGAGGTGGACTCCGAAACTTGATGTTGTTGTTTGGAGCTTCTTTCGTGACAACAAGTGATGTGGCTACTCGTCCCACGATAGTGCGAACGTTGTTGTCGTTAGGCTATCGGGGTGGACTTTGAAACCTGATGTTACTGTTTGGAGCCGCTTTCGTGGCGACAAGTGATGTGGCTACTCGTCCCACGATAGTGCGAACGTTGTTGCTGTTCGGCTATCGGGGTGGCCCTCACTTGCCTTTTCACATTTCTGACCTTTCAACTTCATAACGGTTACCTGTCGTTTGATGTACTCGTGTGTCGGATACGTGTATGGTTGCTTGCTGTATGTGTGACGCGTGGCGCATAGAATCTGGAGTGATATGGTAATTAATTTTTGCTGGATCGCGTGGGGCGCATGGGACACATGTCTTAATCCTGCAGTAGGAAGCGCTAGAAATGGACGGTAGGCGTTCGCCTAGGGTTAGTTTCGTTGCCTATAAATAGCCTTGCTTTCACTTTCTCACTTTTTACACTTTTTCTCTCAACTGAAACTCTGCCGAAACGCCATCTCGAAGCTCTTCTTGTGATTAATTTGGAGTTTTAGTCGTCTCGTAAATTGTCTTATCGTCTTTAAAGGTAGTTTCTTATTCTTCTGCTTTGCCTCAAAACGTGTGGTTTTGTGTTGCTTTGGTGCGTTTTTGTTACTATTTTGTGGTACTGTTGTGGTAATTTCTAGATTTTGTGGTACATTTCTTGTGGTTTTGCTAGTGTAGAGTACGTTTGGCTGGGTAAGGTACTACGGTTCTTTATTTTCGTTCTTGAAAGAATTTATGGATTTTTGTTTTTTGTTTTTTGGGTGCGTTGTGAATAACAGCCTCTTGTTCTTAAGGTTTTTGTTGTTTTTGTTGTTTTTTGTTTTTGGGGTTTTTGATCTGTTTTTGGGTGTTGCGAAATAGTGGGTACTTGTTTGTGCTGTTTGAAGAGCTAGGGTCGTGACATACTCTATGCGTTCGTCGTTTGGCTTATTCTCCCATTTGCTTTTCTCTTAGGGACATGGAATTTGTAGTCGTTTCAAGCGATGAGTCCCTTCCGCAAACCCCTAGGTTCCGTATAGGGTCTAACGGTCCGGCCAATAGTGTTTTGGACTCCTCGTCCGATAGCGTACTGAGCACCTCCCTCTATCCGTTAACGCTAGTGGTGCTTTGCGTAGGTCACCCATCCTGAACATGGAGCAGAGCCAGTCTGTCGTGGTGCGGTCCGAACATCAAGGTGTGTCCATGGTGCCTAGTGGTGAAGCATCTACCTCTTCTTTCGGGGGCTTGCAGGTTTACGTGATCTTGCCCCGTGGTGACCAGGCATCAGGGGCTGCTCTCCCCGTATTCCCCAGAGGCGGGCCCATGCTTTGGCGTCTTGTAGACGAGAAGGCGGTTCAAGAGCCGGAATGGTCTCCGTCCATATGTGAGATCGAATAGTGGTACCGAGATTAGCACATTCCCCGAACGGTGAAGCTGAGGGCCCCCCGTGAAGGAGAATCATTCACGCGTCCTCCTCGCGGTCACGTCTGCGTGAGCAAGTTCTAGCTCAAGGCTGGGCTGAAGCTTCCACTCCACCCGTTCTTCCAATATTCCCTCACCCTCTTCAACATCACGTTGGGCCAGTGTGGTCTTACGCTTACGCGTGTGTTGATCACATTTCACAATATTTGGAAGTTTAGTGGGTTGTAGTTCCCCACTCGTGCGGAAATCGGGCACTTCTTCCGTTTGAAGTATTCCTCGCGTATGAAGGACAGGGGTACGATAATGGTGGAGCCCCAAATGAAATGATGGTTGGCGGATCCCCCCTCCTCTTCGACTGCCTGGCGCCGGTATCTTTGTCTTCTCGAGGGTGAGTGGGAATTCGACAAGCCCGATGGTGCTCTTTCATGTGGGCGCGATCAGATACATCGAGTCCCCGAGTTCTTTCAGCCTTTAGGTGTAGTGTTTGTGTTGTTGGTTGTCGACGTTTGTTTGCTCCATCTGTTCATGTTCGTGCTTGCTAATGCCTTCTCTTTTTTGTTTTGTAGATTAACGATCGTATCCCCTTACTCGTTTGGAGGAGCAGTGTTTGGCTCGTATCAAGTTTGCTTTCGATCCTCATCCAGACGTGAAGAATTTCTGGGCGGCCAATCACTGGGAGCTAGTTGAACGTTGCGATCTTTCACGCCCTTCTGGTATGTTCGCGATCTGTTTCTGTTTCATGCGTTTGCTTGTGACGTTTTTTGTGTGGCTTTCAGACTGATGTTCTCTCTTTTTTTGTAGAAAAAATGAAGAAGTCTCGTTCCTCCGTTAAGCGGGATGTGGCCTAGCAGCGCATGCTAGTGCTGATGGAGAGGACAAGACAGGCCCTGATGGTGGTCGATGGTAGGCATGGCAACCCTGTGCAAGGCAACACTCCTTAGCCCGTGCTCCCACCTCCCAATTGTAACCAGTATCTCGACCCGGTTCTCGAGGTTGAAGAGGAGGTGGAGGCCTTGAGTGCCATTACCGGGGCTCAGGCTATACGAGCCGCTACTCCTGAAGATCGAGCGGAGGAGGCTACTCTCGACATCCGTCGATGGGAAGAAGGTGAACAGGCCCGAAAAGATCGCTTTCGCCGAGAGAAAGACGTGCGGAGCAAGGAGCACTATGAACGCTGGATCGAGCGCAGAGATAAGCGCCAGATTGAAGGTCGACCGTGATCCTATTCTCGGAGCAAGTCCCACTCGCCTACCAAGACCGTTTCCTCCAAGAGTTCGTTCGAGCTCTCTCCCCTGCGTCAGCCTGGAGATGCGGGGGTGCCTAAGCCGGGGTCTTCGTCACGTCGGCCGGATGATCAAGGGGCGTCTAGCCTTTCTTCAAACGCCAAAGGCTTCCATTCACAGAGGCTGCCCTGGCCATCACTATTGTTGTGGCGGGCGAAACGGCGCTATCCTCCGAGTTCCTTGTTCACATCCAGAGCTCCATGGGCTTGGGCATCGAGTCTCTATAGAAGTGGCATCAGCTCAGCGTGTCTCCGAGTGAGTCTCTGAATGCAGTGTTCGATACGTGCACTCAATTCCAGCACCAGCTCTTCCTCATCAAGGGCTTAGAGGGGTTGATGTTGCAGACTACCCTGTTGTCGAAGGCAAAAGCCGAGAGCAGGCAGTTGTAGGCCAAGGTCGGTAAGTTGAAGCAAGCTCTCACGAAGTCTGGTGAGCTGGCCAACCGTAAGAACTCTCGGGTGAACGAGCTAGTTCGTGAGCTCGATGAGCTGAGAAGGAGTTGGGGGAGTCTCAGTATGGGATCCCAATCCTGGAGACGGGTCTTGCCTCTCTCCGGTCGTCCAGTGCTAGTCGGATTGCAAAGATGGAGTGTAAGCTGATTGAGGCTCGCACTCATGCAATGACAGAGGATCTTCGCAAGCAGATTGCGGAGGAGGATGTGGTCGAGTTCAAGGCGTCGTCTGAGTTTGAGAAGGTCAAGGCCGATGTGGTCGAGGCTTTCAAGAATTCGGAGGAATTCGAGGACTTGGTTGCAGCTGAGGCCAATGTCCAGTGTGGGACTTCTCTGCACCCGTGCTCCCGTTCGTCAAGGTGGACGAGTTTAAAGCATGGCAAGACGCTGAGGCCAAAAGGTAGAAGCGTTGGCTGGAGGAGCCGGAGGGAGAAACACATGTTGGAGGTGGGGTGCCGGAGACGGAGGAGGGTGGAGTTGATGCCGCTGGGGCCAACTAATTATCTTTTGCTTTCTCTTTTTTTTTTGTCACTTTGTAGTAGTACTTTGTTCTAGCGCATGCACACGTTTGTTTGTGTTCTCTGAATGAGAGCTATGTACAACTTTTTATGAAATATATCTAAGTACCATTATTTCGTTTTCATTGTTTGTTTGAATGCGTTTGATTTACATTAATACTCATTGTCATTGATTAAAAACAAAACGCGCGAATGTACTCATACAAAAAGTTACACAAACGTTGGATGACATGCGCCGGTGTCAATCAAATGCAAACAAATAAGACCTAGTGGAAATATCTCCTCAAGTGCCGTGTGTTCCAGGGGTTGTCTAGCCTTCTTCTGAACATGTCATTGATGTAGAACGTGCTTGGGCCTGCAACTGCATTGATGATGTATGAACCTTCCCTTGACAGGCGTAAACTCTTTGGCTTCGTTTGGATTGCCTTCATGACCCAGTCCCCCAGTTGGAGTGGGCGCTCCCGAACACGTTGGTTGAATAGCCGAGCGACTCGCTGCTTGTTCACGGTGTTGTGAAGATGTGTCGTGTCTCATATTTCTTCGAGGAGGTCGTTTTCGAGTCGTAGTCCTTCTCCGTTTGTGGTGGGGTCATAGTTTTTGATTCTTGATCTTCTGTATGTGAGTTCAAGAGGTAGTACGGCCTCTGTTTTGAATGTGAGGCTAAACGGGGTTTCTCTTATCGCTGCCATTGCAATTTTTCGGATTGACCATTGTATTTCAGAGAGGAGTGTGGGCCATCATCCGTACCAGATGTGTCCTTTCTCGATGAGTTCGATCTTCTTCTTAATTCCCTCCTTGGTGATTTTGTTAGTTGCTTCTACTTGTCCGTTCGTCTAGGGGTGTGCCGGTGATGCGAATACCAGGTTAGTGTCTTGCTTCCTGCAGAATTCCTTGAGCTCGTCGTTGTGTAATTGCGGCCCGTTACCGATGATGATGTTGAGTGGGGGTGCCGTAGTGATAGTAGAGAAAACGCCAGAGGAATCTCTTGACCTTTTCGGTTGTGACTTTCACCATCAGTTCGGCCTCGATAAACTTGGTGTGGTAGTCAATGATTACGATGATGTAGCAATACTGGCCCTTGGATTTCGGAAGTTCTCCGATGAGATCGAGTCCCCACTGTGCAAAAAGAACTGGAGAAGTGAGGATCGATAGGGGTACTGCAGACATATGGTTCTTGTGTGCGTATAACTGGCATTGGTGGTAGATCCTCGTAATTGTAGTTGCGTCAGCATGGATGGTAGGCCACCAGAATCCGCTTCAGAGTGCCTTCTATGGGATTGATCGTGCTCCTGCGTGATGGCCACATATGACCGAATGGATTTTCCTCAGTATCATGTCGCCTCTTTCTAGTGTAACGCATTTGAGGTTGGTGTGACGACCCGTACCAGAATCAGCAGTATGATCAGCTTGATTGATGAGTTTGTGCGTAGTCGCAGAGTTGCGACAGTTGATTTAATCGCCGAAGCTTCTTAACGACTAAATTATTGGCCGAGAATTGGAGCTGGATCTCTTCTCGAGAGTCGTTCTACATGTGATTATGAGTTCGTGGGCGGTTCCGGATCGTTATTTGGACGACCGAGGAATTAATTATGAATATTTGAAGTTTCGACGGAAATGGATTTAAATGGCAGGTTTGTTCGCGACTAAATTATCGGACGTGAATTTGGTTTCGGCTTCTTCACGGAAGTTGTTCAGAATTTAATTTCGAGTTCGTAGGAACTTCCGGAGCATGATTTGGAGTTACGAGGAATTAGTTGCGAATATTTTCGTTTGTTGTTGGTTTAGTCGATTTATTATGTGTTTGGGCTGAACAGTTGACTTTTTATCCGATTGGCCGATGTGTTTGACTTTGGGTAATATTGGAAGAACATGTCGAGACGAGTTTGTGGCTGCAAGAATTATCGGAAACGGAGTTACGACGCGGAAGTTACGAGAGTTTAGAGTTTGTCACGAAATGTATTTATGGAGTTTCCTTTTTGGGAAGCTATAAATAGTGACCTGCTGAAAAAGGAAAGTCAAAGGTGGCAATTAATGTTGACTGGCGTTGACTTGGTCAACGCGGGCTTGGAGGGATGGTGCGACGGTGGCCACGGCCTCGCCGGCGCCGTGCTCCGTCCAGCCACCATAGACCATGGCTCCGGTCCCTTCTGGCGCGCCTCGGCCTCCTGGTCTCGGCTTCGACCTCCTTTCACGGCGTGGGACGCCGGAGGAGGTGCAACTTTCCGGCCAAGTTTGAAGAAAAATGAGGTAATTCGGGTTCTATGATTTTGGACGATTTGAACTGAAATTTTGGGTGGGCTTTGTTGCTCTCATCCCATAGATGCTCCCCTATAAGTTTGGAGATTCAATTTGATGTGTGTAAGGAGAATTCTTGATTTGAAATTTGTGGAACAATTCGGTTTTTCGTGAAATTGGGTGAGTTAGAGTTTGAATTGGACTTCGGTGCAGTTATGGAAGTTGCTCAGTGGACGATTTTGAGTGGAATTGGTGAAGCTCCGCCGTGAAATTTTCCGGTCAACAGTGGCGCCGCCGTGAACGGCGGTCAACGGCGGCGGTCAACGGTCAGAGTTGACTTTTTGACTTTCGACAAGTCGCATGTCATTTGACTCGAAATCGCGCCCCGATCGCAGTGGGGAGGTTCGTTTCTCGATTTAAGCGTCCAAAAGTTAAGCGAGGTATTGAGGTGTTATATATGGATTTTCGACGATTCGTCGACATTGAATTTCATGTTTCCGAGAACGGTGGTTTCTCGTGATTTGTATTGAATTGTCGAGTTATGATTATGAGATATGGATTTTGTGAATATTCAGGGGTTCGTGATCGTTCTTTTGGCGAGGGACTTTCCGCCGAATCACGGGTTAACGCGATATGCGTTACGCTAGTCTGTGAGTGGACAATTTCTTTTCACGGATTGTTTGCGAGTCTTTTATATGATTTACGATCTTGAGCATGCCTATGAGATTTCGGATTTATGAGCATGTGTTTTACGATTATACGATATACTTATACGAATATACGTATACGAATATGCATACACTTATATATATATATATTGTTTCATGCATTTGCATCGAACTGTTTATGATTTGGTTTACACAGAGTACAGTCGTGGTTACGTTGTTGTATCGATACACTTTGCCTCTCGGTTGATCCCCGATGGTAGGCCGCCTGGAGGGGCGTTTCCCCAACCAGACCGGTGAGGGGCGTATCCCCGGATCCGAGGCCATTTCTGGCTAGAATCACGTGTGGGTCTGGGATCCCGTGATTCTGACTGTACTAGCACGGTGTGTGTCCATGAGTGACCCCGTGGGATTTTTACTTGCATGCTCAGTACATTGAAGGAGTATGAGTTTTACCTCGTGTACTTATTATTTTATATTCCTGGACTCGCATATGTATTTTAAACATATATATTAACTGGTGAAAGACATTTATTTTCGTCCACTCACTCTAACGTGTTTATTGTCTTTCACCTGGGCTTTTCGGTTTCCGTGCCCAGTTTGCAGTTCAGGCTCTGATGTCGCACGTCGTGGTCGGAGGCATAGTGCTCGAGCAATCTTGTTTCATCCAATAGGTTTATTGTTCTACCTACTGTGGTATACGTATATGGTTATGTATTAGATGTCGCTCTGAGCTTTCTGTGGAATATGTTATACGATTTTAAACCCGGATTTCGGTAAAGTACTATTATATGTATTGTTTACTTTACTGTTGAGATATTGAGAAATCCGGATGGGATTGGTGCCCACGGTTTGCTTTTTGTGGCATAGGATGAAGTGTATTTTCCGCGTGCAGGTTAAGGTAATTCCACGTTAGTAACGAAACTCTGCCCAAATTTCGAAAAGTTTTTGTTGGTTCATGTTTTCGAAGGGGTTTGATTCCGATTTAGGGAGCTAAATCGGGGTTGGGTCCTTTCAGTTGGCCCATGTCTTCCCCTGTCGATGGAGGCTGTTGTATCGGATGCTAAAGTTGACTGCTCTGGGTATGATGTTTCGTGCCTGTGCCTGGTCTGTTGGGAGTTCGCCCCTTGTTTTGTATTTGATGATTGGGTTCATCCAGCTGGCCACATGTGGCTCGATGATGGAGATATCCTCTAGTGTTTTTGTGATGCTTGGTCCTTTCAAAACTTCCAATACCCGTTGCCCTGGCTCTGTATGGACGGGCGATGTGGCCAATTGGGCGAGTGCATCTGCTTTGGTGTTTTGGCCCCTGGGGATGTGGTTAATGTTAAAAATCTTGAACTTGCTCAGTATTGTGTGAACGTGGTCAAGATATGATGTCATCGTATCGCCCTTTGTTTTAAAGTCACCCTGGATTTGGTTAACGACCCGTTGCGAGTCGCTGAAGATGTTGATGCTTGGGGCTTCTGAGTTTCGGGCTAGTTGCAGTCCGGCAATGAGGGCTTCGTATTCAGCCTCATTGTTTGTGGCTTTGAATTCGAATCTGCGTGCGTATTCTACTCATACGCCCCTAGCCCGGTAAGGATGATTCCGGCCCCACTAGTCTTCTTGGTGCATGACCCATCTACGTAGATGTTCCACGGTGATTAGGGTGTTGGAGGCTCCTGATTGGGGATGTCTGTACTGACAGGTGCTGCGCTATCGGGAGCAAGCTTTGATTGCGACGGCCTGGCCCTTTATTTCTATCTAGGGCGTATAATGAATGTCGTATTCGCTTAACTCGACCGCCTATTTTGCCAAACGACCACTGTGATCGGACGATTGCAGCACTTGTCGTAGTGGAACGTTTGTAAGAATGTGGATGTTGTGGCCTGGAAGTACGGCCTGAGTCATCTGGCTGTTGTTACGAGTGCGAGTGCCACCTTCTTGATTGTTGGGTAACGGGTCTCGAGTGGTGTCATGCCTTTTCCGGTGAAGAAAACTGGCAGTTTCGAAGCTGTTTTCCTCTAAATAAGGGCGGAACTAACGGCCATTACAGAAGCAGATAAGTATATATAGAAGGTTTCTCCTTTCACGGGGCTGGATAGGAGGAGGATTGAGGCCAAATATTGCTTGATGGATGTGAATGCGGCTTCGCAATTGGGTGTCCAAATGACATTCTGTTTGTTTGTGGTTCGGAGGGCCTTGAAGAACGGTGCACATTTGTCGGAGTAATGAGAGATGAAGTGATTCAAGAACGCTAGTTTTCCTGTTAGACTTTGGAGCTCGGCCTTGGTCATTGAAGGTTGCATGTCTAGTATTGCCTTGACCTTCGTGGTGGAAGCTTCGATACCCCGCTAGCTGATGATGTATCCGAGGAACTTGCTTGTCCTTATGTCGTATGTGCACTTAGCCAGGTTCAATCGCATGTCATTCTTCATAAGGAGCTCGAGTACAGTTCGTAGGTGTTCAGGGTGGTCCACTGCCTTGGTGCTTTTGACCAGTATGTCATCAATGTAAACTTTCATGATTTCGCCCTTTGGTAGGTGGAGCCTGTGTTCTTAAGGCTGAACGACATGACTACATAACAGTAGAGTCCCTTGTCTGTAGTGAAACAGGTGGCCTCCTGGTCTTCGTGGTTCATGAGGATTTGGTTGTACCCCGAATACGCATCCGTCATGGATAGCAGTTCGTGTCCTGCAATGGTTTCCACCGGCTGATCAATCCTGGGCAGTGGGAAACTGTCTTTCGGGCAGGCTTTGTTCAGATTGATGTAATCCACGCACATGCGCCATAACTTATTGTTCTTCTTGACCATAACAATGTTGGAGATCCATTTTGGAGAGTCAACCTTTCGGATGAAACTAATCTTCTGTAGTCTGTCCACCTCCGCATGCATGGTCGTGTATCGTTCCTGGTCATACGCCCGTCGTTTCTGTTTGAATAATTTCGTGGTTGGATTGACGTTGAGTTTGTGAGAAATGATGCTTGGGGCGACTCCGGGCATGTCCTCGTAAGACCATGCGAACACCTGCTGGCAATCTGATAGGATATGAACCAGTTTGGCTGCTGTGTATGGCTCTAGCTAGGCGCCGATGCGGATCGTACGCTCTAGGTGTTCGCTCGATAGGTGTATCGTTCACAGCTCTTTTTGTTCCGTGGCTAGCTGGATAGTGTTCAACCCATCCCTTGGGTCATCGGGTTGCTGTTCTTTAGGGGAGCTTTCTACCACTGCGAGTACCTCTATTCGTGTGTTGTCGTCATCCAGTCGTGCAACCTTTTCCATGAAATCGTATCCTCTTATCGTACTGATTCCGTAATCTGTTGAGAACTTGGCAAGGAGCATGCGGCTTGCGATAATCAGCTTTAACTTCGAGATTCCGGGTCGCCCAAGGATCATGTTGTAGGACGTGTGAATGTCTATAATGACGAAGTCCGTTCTGATCTCGTTCTGGGGGGTGCCTGGCTTTCCGACGCCAAATCGCATATAGTTGCTCCCGAGGGGATATATGGTTTCTCCCGAGAAGCTAGCAATGCTTTCTTGGTCTTGTGTCATCTTGCACTTTGGGCATTTGAGCCCTTCGTATGCCTCCCGGAAGATAATGTTAACGGATGCCCCATTGTCGATGAGGATATGCTTGATAAGGTATCTGTCCACCATTCCGTCAATGACGAATGGCAGTGTGCTGTTCCAATTGCCCTCTTCTTCGCTGCAGGAGAAAGTGATTAGAGTCCAATCCTTCCTGCCAGCCTTTGGTGGATTTCTGGAATGTACTGCGAATACGTCCCTTGGGCTAGGCTGTTCCTGTTCTCATGGGCATTTGGGCTTCCTCTTCCCTCCCGAGATGTTGTTGATTGTACCCCTCGTTCGTATGTTCGCAACCTGTCGTTCGGTGTTTGGCCTCTGGAGGATTAATTTTCCCTCGTTGTGCAGCCGTTCTATTTCTCTTGCCAGGATTTCACAGTCATTGGTTTTTTAGGTGTTCGAATCATGGTACACGTACCACATTCCCCTGTTATTTCGCATTGGGGCGATACCGGGTGCTCTCAGCATTGGTAGGTGGGTCTGGCTTTTATTTTGCTTAAGCACCTCCTCGTTCGAGACCTGGGCGATCGAGAAGATTTCACGGCGTGGGTGAAGATCTCTGGGTGGTGGTGGATTTTGTCAGGCTGGGGGTTTGCGTCTGCGATGCACTTGTTGATATTGTTTGTTGCTTATGTGTTCGGGCTGTGTTTGCAGGGGATTACCTCGGGCTGTGTTTTCGGTGGTAGGCTTTTAGCTATGTGGAGGGATGGTGGGCGGTTGTGTATGTAGTTGGGTGCTTTAAAGGGTAGGATTGTGTTATGACCTTGTGCTCCATATACATGGGTTTCCACAAGTGCCTTCTGTACGATCAGGACGATGACCTCGTCGTACCCGAGGCGGTTCTTCCTGACCAACTTATCTACAAATGGGGTTCTTGTCAGATTTTCCAGTAACGCCGTTTTGCCACGTTCTTGTCGAGGTTTCTGCACGTGTTTGCAAGGGCTCTCCATCGATTGATGAAGCCGGACAGGTTTTCGGTGTCCCTCTAACGGATCTTGAGGAGTGTGCTGGCGGTGTTGTACTTGCCCTGCAGCCGGTATCGTTTAAGGAAACATTCTGTTAGCTCTGCGAACGAGTGTATGGATCCCGTGGGCACCTCATAGAACAAGTTTCGTGCTTCTTCTGTCAACGTTTCTTGGAACAGGAAGCAGAAGGTTGTGTCCGAGTACTGGGTCCCTGCGGTGGCGGATTGGTACTCGTCGATGTGTGTTCATGGGTCTCCCTTCCCATTAAATCTGCTGATCTTGACGGTCTTGGAATATGGGTCCATGCCTTGTGCCATGATGACGTCCAATAATGGGCTTACGCGGGGTCTGTACATTCCTTTGGTCCCCGTGTGCATGCTTTTCTTTAGTGACGTGATTTTGGCCTCAATCTCCTCCATCCATTAGAGCATGGCATCCTCGATTGTCGCAGTTGCTTCCTCGTCGTCGTATTCCTGTGTTCTTTCGGGCGGTGGGGTGGTCCCGACAGATGGTTGTTTCGCAATCCCCCTGGTGGGTTGATTCTGATGACCTGCCCACCCGCTCTTGCTTCCTCTATCTGTCCTGGCTCCTCGCTTTGAGTCTTCTGGCTCTAGATGAATGCGTTAAGTCGTTCCTCCAATCACTGTCGGGTTTGGCGTTCCTAATCTCTTTTGGTCCTGGCCAATAGGAGTTCCTTCACAAGATGGGCTGTCGTTTCATCCTCCGTTAGGTCGTTGATGCTATTGATTGTGTCTAGGGGTGTGAAAATGGGCTTACGCGGCCATGATGACGTCCAATAATGGGCTTACGCGGGGCCTGTACATTCCTTTGGTCCCCGTTTGCATGCTTTTCTTTAGTGACGTGATTTTGGCCTCAATCTCCTCCATCCATTAGAGCATGGCATCCTCGATTGTCGCAGTTGCTTCCTCGTCGTCGTATTCCTGTGTTCTTTCGGGCGGTGGGGTGGTCCCGACAGATGGTTGTTTCGCAATCCCCCTGGTGGGTTGATTCTGATGACCTGCCCACCCGCTCTTGCTTCCTCTATCTGTCCTGGCTCCTCGCTTTGAGTCTTCTGGCTCTAGATGAATGCGTTAAGTCGTTCCTCCAATCACTGTCGGGTCTGGCGTTCCTAATCTCTTTTGGTCCTGGCCAATAGGAGTTCCTTCACAAGATGGGCTGTCGTTTCATCCTCCGTTAGGTCGTTGATGCTATTGATTGTGTCTAGGGGTGTGTCTCTTGTCTTCCTGCTTTCAGGTGTGATGTGATCTGTCTCCATCTTTGCTGCTGGTTTTGGCTTTCGAGCTCTCTTTTTTTGCGGTATTTTTACGTGGTTTACGATTGCTCGATTCCCATAGACGGCGCAAATTGTTTCTACTGAATTCCGTAAGGGTCTTTAGTAGAAGAGCGGATTGGGATATTTTGGGCTGACCTGGTCTATTGTGCATATGTCACACCCCCAAATCCGGGGCCAGTATTATACTGAAATATGGTGTAAGGATTTGTGATGTGAATAAGAAACCCAAATAATTTCAAAAAGCAAGGTGTCTGAATAGTACATTTATTGAAAAGAGAAAGTGCTAATATTACAATACCGAAGTTTTTGAAAATAATAGTCATTACATTTATTCAATTCAAAATACAAGTAAAAATAATAATTTGTTTATTTAGTAGGCGACGTATCTCATTTTCCCTAAGCATTCTACTCATCACCTGAAAAAGAGAAAGATGTAGTATCATGAGTCACACTGACCCAGTAAGTACAGCTTACAAGCATATACTAAATTATATCTAAGAAACATCAAACCGAAGAACCAATTCAAAAAGGTGAAATATTGAAACCGGTTATTCTTCCATACTTGCGTCTTTGTAATATATATAATTAGGTACATAATATATATACTTGCACAACTTCACATCTACACACAAACACGCCAATACTTCCGAAGTGAATTCTTTTAGATTAACTTCTAATTACTCAAAAAAATCATGTGCTTAGTCTCACAATACCAACACACATATAAAGTCACAGCATTCTAAAGCCACCTGCCAAACCATGTATACTCCCGGTTTGACACAATTCATTCCTTAGAGTATAATAGTGCACTATCTGTAAGGGACTAGGGCCCTTGGCTAACTCCCACAATAACAAAACAATTTACCAGCATTTCACTTAAGCACGATTTAATTCGTACTATACACCCGACTTCACACTTCAACCATAACGATCACAACAAGTCTTTAATTAAGACTATGTATATAGATCATAGAGTATATATTTACATCATAATTTTGTAATGAATATATACGTAATAGAATTTGTAAAGGAAGAAAGATCAAACTTAAACGTATTTCATTAATTAACAATTTTGGTCCAAATGTTTCATTCGACGGTAGTCCGCTCGAAATCCTCCATTTGTTCCAAATTATATTTGAGAGTAAATAGATAGAGCGATTAAGTAGATAAACTTGAAATAAAAATTAGTTATCATTGGTTCAAAAGTTTCATTCGGTGGTAGTCTGTCTGAAATCCTCCATTAGTCCCAAATCAAACTTACGAAGTAAATAATGCGAGTAAGTAAATAAAAATAAAGTACAAATGCAAAAAATAAAATTATTAATCCTTGGACCAAAAGTATCATTCGGCAGTAGTCCGTCCAAAATCCTCCATTTGATCCGTTTTATAATTAATCCATATTATGTCCAAATCAAAGAAGTGACTATATATCATCTCGAAGTGTTTTTCGAGAGAAATCCAATGGTAATAATCACAAAGTTCGGTAGGGAGTTCTCAAGTCCAGAAACAAAAATGTTTAGCAACTGTCCAGAAATGGTTACACTCGCTAGTAAACTCATTTGCACGAATTAATTAGTTAGTAAGTATTAATTAATGCCTTTCAAACTTTTCAGATTGATAGTTGAACTCCTAAGCTTCACTTTGATATAAAGAACACTAAATTTGGTTAAGAAATGAGTGAGATATGAATATTTCAAGTTAAGAGCACATTAAGAGGTTTCAAACATGATTAAGAAAAAGATTAGCAAAACTTGTTTTAGCCATACTTTCTCTTTTAAGTGATTCAAAAGCCAAAGTTGAATAACTTTTTGTGTAGAATATGAATATGTAAAAATATTTGACTAATTAAAACTTTAACAGAAACAAAAATATTAAATTTACACTAAGGCTCATTATTTCTTTTTTATTCTTAGCCATGCACTTTGATGTAATCTTAAAGATAAAGAAGTATAGAATGTACTCATGTACTTACTCAAAAATTTCTGTAGGTGATGGAAGTATTTGATTAACTCAAGTGACCCTCTTGAAGCAAATGAATTAACTACTAAAGTACTTGGAAGAAAGGTAGTTTGGTGTGAGATTTTAGGGGAGTTGCATTGCAACTTTGGGAGGACTTCAAATCAATTTGTAAGGGGAAGATTGAAGTGGTGCAAAAATCAGATTGAACTCAAGGGTGATTTATATAGACATGGGAGGAGACATGGGAAATAAAATCATAACCATTTTTGTAGACTTTTGTAGACAAGTTGACAATGGAATAGTTGAGCTACTAATTCTAGGGTTAAAATGCACTTGTAAAAACAATAATAATGTGGTTGGAAATCTGATTGAAATGTTGAAATGTGATTATGTATGCATGTGAATACAATACGTAATGTGATGTGTAAAAATGTATGGTTTTACTAATAAAGTGTAATGTAGTGTAATATATATATGTGTGTGTGTGTGTGTGTGTGTGTGTGTGTGTGACGACCCGGAACAGAATCAGTAGAGTAATCGGCTTTATCCACGAGCTTGCGCGTAATCGTAATTTTCCGTAAATTGATTGAATTGCCGGTTTTGATCACGACTTAATTATTGGCTGAGAATTTGAGTTGAATCTCCTCTCGAGAGTTGTTGTACGCGTGATTTCGAGTTCGTGGGCGGTTCCGGATTATTATTTCGACGACCGAGGAATATAATATGAATATTTGAAATTTCAGAATATCGTCGAGTTTATCCGTTCGTATTCGAGTTATCCGAATCGTGATTGTGATCCATTTTGGACCGTCGATCGACTCGAACCAAAATTGGAATGATTATCGACTTGATTTGCGAGTTTCACGATTAGTCGCGATTTTGACATAATTGATTAATATGGCGGCTTCGTTAACGACTAAATTTTCGGGCAAGAATTTGATTTGGGATTCTTCACGAAAGTTGTAGAGAATTGAATTTCGAACTCGTGGGAACTTCCGAAGGATTTTTCCGAGTTACGAGGAATAAGCTGTGAATATTTTCGGCCGTTGGATATTGTCATATTTATCCGTTTGGGATTCGATACGAGTACGGTATAAATATGGAAGCGATACTTGCCGATTTTGGAAAGTTTCCAAATTAGGAATTGGGCCTTGACCCGCGTTGACCACGGGTCAAGGGGCGACCCGTTTAGCCCGTTTTGCCATCGTTTGTTCGCGCCGCCGTGGAGGCCGATTCTGGCCACGGTTGGCCGGGGTCCCTTCATAGAACTTGTTGGGCTCGTGGCTCTCTTCAATTTGAGAGGTGGATCGACCCGTGAGGTGGCTGGAGGAGGAAGAATCGAATCGGCAAAGTATGGTGTTTTCCGGCGAGTTTTTGACGGAATCGGGTGACGGCGTGGAGACCGAGTTGGTGGTGGCTCTTTGAGGAGTTTTGTTAGTCATGAGGAGAGGAAGCTATTGGAAGTGTTTTGGGAGGTTGCCGTGGCCAGAGGAGAGAGATCGATGGACTTGAAATTCCGGCGAGGGTTTGTGACTTTGAGGTGAGTTTTGGACCTTTTCCGGTCAAAATTGGCCTTAACTTTGAACTAGAAAGTTGTTGGAAATGTCGAGATCTTCACATTCATGTGTAGGTTGCATTTTTCTAGGCCGGTGTGATTTTCCGGCTGCCAGCGGCAGCAGCGGCGACTTTTCGTCCGACGTGTTTTTCGATGAGTTGTATGTCGTTTCGCTTGGAATCGCGCACCGATCGCAGTGGTGAGGTTTATTTTTAGAATTGAGCATCGGAAATTATAGCGAGGCTTTATGGTGTGATTATCGGATTTTGACGATTTCGTTGATATTGAATTATATGTTTCCGGGAACGGTTGTTTCTCGTGATGTGATTCGAGGTTTTGAGTTATGATTTTGAGCAGTGGATTTTATGATTATTCAAGGGATCATGATCGTTCGTTTGGTGAGGGATTTTCTGCCGGATCACTGGATTAACGCGTATTGCGTTATGCTTGTCTGTGAGTGGACCTTTCTTTTCACTGATCGATTGCGAGTCTTTATAATACATTTTACGAGCATGTGCTTTGCGATTATACATTTACATTATGCTTTATACGTATGCATGAAACTATTTATGATTTGATTTACACAGAGTACAGTCTTAGTATATGTGGTTGTATCGATACACTTGCATCTCGGCTGATCCCCGAGGATGTCTACCAGGGGGGAACTGTACCTAGTGCCGATGTATTTCCAGGTGGGTACAGATTTCTGTTCCTTGTGCCGATGTATTTCCGAGTGGGAATAAATACTCTGACCTTAGGCCTTTCTGGTTAGAATCACGTGTGGGTCTGGGATCCCGTGATTCAGACTGTACTAGCACGAATGTGTCCATGAGTGACCCCGTGGGATTTTTCTATACATGCTCTGTACGTTGGAGGAGTTTGGGTTCACTTCGTGTACTACATCATATTCATTCATTTTGACTCGCATATGTTTTTTTTTATAACATATATTATTCGGCGAAAGACATTTATTTTTGTCCACTCACTCTAACGGTTTCATGTCTTTCCCCTGGGCTTTTCGGTTTCCGTGCCCAGTTTGCAGTTCGGATTCTGGTGTCGCACGTCGCGGTCGGAGGCTTAGTATTCGAACGATGTTTCTTTTATGGTAGGTTCTTAGTTTGGCCTACTATTTGTATATATATACTAGAAGTCGCTCTGAGCATTCTGATGTTATACTTTTATATGATTTTTCCTCGAATTTCTGTAAAGTATAGTTTTATTGATTACTTTACATTACTGTTGTGATATTGAGAAATTCGGATGTGATTGGTGCCCACAGTTTGATTTTTGTGGCATAGGATGAAGTGTATTTTTCGGATGCAGGTTAATGGCAATTCCGCGTTAGTAACGAAATTCTGCTGAAATTTTTGTGGTTTTTGTTGGTTCGTGTTTTCAGAAGGGGTTTGATTCCGGTTTAGGAAACTAAATCGGGGTTGGGTTCTTTTAATATATATCAACCAATAATAATTAGCACCAAATTGATACATGAGCATGACTTCTAAAAGCATGAATTGCAATCTTAAAATACAAAATTCGATTCGGAGAAGAGATTCGAACAAGGAAGATTTGGTCGTTTTGCTAAAATTCCATTTCCGAAAATCGGCTAGTTGGAATTAGAGTTTCTTACCGTCTCTAACTCGTAGCCTCGAACCCAAGACCAGGGAGTACCTGACTTGAACTTGAGTATCCACTGGACCATTTGCCCCACTCCGTTAATATTTCTCTAAATCTCGTTTTTATACATTGTCTTCGCCAGACAATTTTTTTATCGAATTTCTAAAACTTCTAAGGTCAAACTAAATTATGGTGATTTCTAAGTTTAACGAGTCATACAATAATCTAAACTATTATACTAATTTTAGGGGAATTACAGCATATGTCATCCTTTACCTTCTGTTAAGAACAATACACCAAACAGGCGTTAGGAGTCTTGACGGAGGGTTCCCGACTTTGATTCTCCGACGCTCTAGTTAGAATGTATAGAGTGTAACAGTAGTATTGGTAGAGTAACAGACGTACCTTGTATCTATCATAAATGTGTTGTTTATATTAGTGGTTGAGTATGGTTATTGTTGCTGTCCTTTAATGTGGGACCCTGCCTGTTTTGTACATGGCATGCTCTGATACTTTGCGTTTGTCGTACCGAACGCGTAAACGTTCAGATGGTGTTGGTTCCTTGTTTAAAGTTGAAGTCTGCATTGTTGCCTTGCGTTTGATCTAAATTGTGTTTACCCGTTGTTAGTGGCTAAATGTGCAGTAATTGTGTGTTACGGGATCACACACCAACATTAATGATTTTCAAATAGGATGAAAATTTACACAATTAATCTACTTATATATATATATATATCTAAATATTCAACAGTTGATCTTTTGAAATGTGGTTGGAAAACATATTTTAAAAGAAAGTACTGACCATAAATATACTCATTATAGCCTCTCCCCTAATAAGCATACACGTTTATGAACAATCAAAAATGAAATAGTGTCAAGTAATTTTAATTGCTTATTTTCTTATATTTTCTATATTATATAATTAGTTTTTATTATACGCTTTCTTTGCATACTCGCTTTACTAATTTTCTTAAAAAACTGCATTCGCATTTCCAATCACTTTTCACGTAGTGCACCTGATTCCAAGCAACTTAGCAGTCTCATACACAAAAGGCGTGGTGTGTAACACATTTCCTTTTTTTATATATATATTTTTATTATTATTTTTTTAAGAAAGAACTCGAACTACAAAATTTGATTTCGTAATGATTCAAAACTCACCCTTCTTTGGGATTTTTCTTAGTATCGTAATTACTGTTAGAAAAAGAAAAAAAATCGAACTAGAGTTTACTACTCTATTAGACTAAATGTTGGTTGGATGAGACTTGGGTACCTAATTATGAATAACAAAGGCTGTCCACGACCAACCAAAATTAGACACATGACATTTTTAAGTTAATTACCAGAAAAATAAAATAATTTAAAACTAAAATTTTAAAAAAATTAATTCAAAAATGCCACCTATCGAATTTTAAATGATCGCAGAGAGTCCTTGTTACTCATGACGATAGCCAAGTCAAATCCATGTTGGTTTTGTTTACTGTTCATTAAAAATTTAAAACAGTGACTTGACGTGTTTAGGAGGGCCATTTAAAATGCTAAGAATTATTTTTTAAATAAAAGAAGAAGCTAAGAACAAATTTTATTAAAAACAAAAAAACAAAACTAAGAACAAATTTGACGACAAATATATTTTCATCTGGCAGAGCAGCAGAGCTCCGATATCGGCGGCGTCCATGGCGGCGAAGTTCGCTCTTGGATCGGAACCAGTGGTGGGTTCACTCACATCCTTCAGAAAACGAGAGTACAGAGTCACCAATAGGCTCCAGGAAGGCAAGAAACCCATATACGCCGTCGTTTTCAACTTCATCGACTCTCGCTACTTCAACGTCTTCGCCACCGTCGGCGGCAACCGGGTTCGCCCCTTCCTCTTTCTCTCTCAAATCCCACTTTTATTTTTTATTGCTCGTAATGTAAAAAAGTAATTTTTTTTTTTACTTTTTCAGGTGACTGTGTATGAATGCCTAGAAGGAGGAGTCATAGCTGTGTTGCAGTCTTACATTGATGAAGATGTAAGTAAACAAACACAGGCCGGAATTGAGTTGTTTTGTTTTTCAAGTTCATCTATAGAATCATTAATTTGGCTGTTTCTTAAACCGTTGGCGAATATGTGATTTTCGTGCACTTTGTGTAGATCAGAAGGATGAGTCTTTCTACACTGTGAGCTGGGCATGCAATGTCGACGGGACCCCGCTTCTCGTGGCCGGAGGATTCAATGGTACAATGCGTGTCATCGATTGTGGGGGTGAGAAGATAGACAAGGTAGTTCTCTTATTTTTTACAAGGATGATGTTTCATAGTATTTTGAACATGCTTGATTGGCAATGGGATGCTGTTTTGCATGAGTTTCACACGATAATATACTCATCTTCATACAGAATTTCGTTGGCCACGGGGACTCGATAAATGAAATCAGGACTCAGCCGCTGAAGTCATCAGTTGTAGTGTCAGCAAGCAAAGTAAATATGACAAATGTCTTCTTCTATTCCCTTACATATAGTTGTATATCTACTGTATAAATAATCGCATATGTGACCAGGATGAGTCAGTTCGACTATGGAATGTACATACTGGAATATGTATTTTGATATTCGCTGGGGCAGGGGGTCATCGAAATGAAGTCTTGAGTGTGGTAAGTATACTAGAGAAGGAGCTATGCTCTACCTGTTTTCATTTACATTGGTTGAGAGACAACTCTATTATTATAACGTAATATATGATGATGCAAGAAAAGGACTAGGAGACCAATTTTACGTACCTTCTGCTCACTATTGTAGGACTTCCATCCATCCGACATTTATCGCATTGCAAGTTGTGGCATGGATAACACCGTTAAAATCTGGTCAATGAAAGGTAGGACTTCATGACACTGACTGTATGATTTTTACCTTTCAATATGTTAAGCGATAGTTCTGCTATTTGATGTGAGCATGCAACATGCATCGATAGTGGAACTTTCCTCCACTCTCTAACTAAAAGCCGGTCTAATTTTGTTACAAATTTTTATCTCTATAAAAGCTAGAAAATCAGATATCTAGGTCAAATTGTCAGGTCTCAGTTTCTGATAGTATGCGTGTGATGAGATTGAACAAACTAAATAGGCAAGATCATCATTATAGTATGTTGTAAAAGTATGGTAAGAATGGTTTGCATATAAATAACAAAAAAAGGAAGCAGCTTCTTTTGCAGACATTAGATTGCTTTTTTATTCTATATTAGCTTCTGTACTAAAGGTATTTTACGAAATGCGTTCCAAGGGGAAACTTCATGCGAGTCATTATAATATTGTACTGCTAACTTTACGCTGGTTTCACACTGAAGTATCGCTCAGATACCGATCCCATAAGTCCATAACATGATCTGCACCTAAATTGAAAATAGAAGCAGATCCGATTGTACTTCCCTCCACGTATTTGCTTCATTTTTTGAGTCTCGTATGCATGAGTGCATGACTATCAAATGGTGTAGATGTAGAGTAACTTATTGTCTGTGGCCAGCTTGACTATACATGTCTGGATAGTTGTCAAGTAGGTTGATATATGTCTGTACACCGTTTTCATGTCTAGTTGGTATTGTTTCAGAATTCTTGACATATGTAGAGAAATCTTTCACCTGGACAGATCTCCCGTCAAAATTCCCCACAAAATATGTACAATTTCCTGTGAGTACTTCTTTGTTCTATGTTACATATAAGAATTTTGATTCATTTTCAAGTTTATCTGAGGTTTATTTTAATCTTCAGGTATTCCTAGCCTCCATCCATACGAACTATGTTGACTGTAATAGGTGGCTTGGAGATTTTATGTTATCAAAGGTGAATGAAAACTTCGTCCTCTTTTTACCCATAAAACTCTGTAGGTGCTTTGCAGATGAAAAAGAGTCTCATATTTTAAACATAAAGTCTATGTTGATGTGTGACTTTATATGCTGCCTTTTGGCTTACTTGATCAATTTGAACAGCTGGTTCAATTGACTCAATGAGCTAATTTCTCAATAGTTATTCTGTCTGTTTGTGGTGGCATCATAGCTTAATAATACAGTTTTGGATGGACTTGGCATGTAGTGATATAACGGTCCACATATTAAGTGGCACCTGTTGGCTGCTAGAATTACTTCTTGATGCATTCTTATAGCCCTATTTCATATATTCTGTAACAAGTATGTAATGAATTATGTTGTGGATTTCCAGTGTTGACAGTGAAATTATTCTTTGGGAACCAAAAATGAAGGAGCAGTCTCCTGGGGAGGTCAGAAAACTTACCACTCTTCTTCCTTATGTTAGGGGCATAGAGCCTTTTTGATTTCCTGTTCAAGTCAAGTGATTAGAGAAAAAAATTTGGAGATACAGAGGGACAAAGATGAAATAAACATATGAACATTGCAACAATGTTAGAATTTACAACTTATTCTCCCTCTTTGCCATCACCAACATCATCTGTCCACCTTATTTTTGTGTTTGTAGACAATGATTCTCATTCTATTGGCCTGAATGAAATTTGTTGCTTTCTCATTAGGGTACGGTTGACATCCTTCAAAAGTACCCAGTTCCAGGGTGTGATATTTGGTTCATCAAGTTTTCGTGTGATTTCCATTATAATGCCGCTGCTATAGGTAATGTAAAGTGCATCTGTAATTCTGTTAAGTGCTTGTAGTTACTGGTTACATGCAACTCTTTAGCATCTATTATTTACTGATTAGCAGGGAATAGAGAAGGGAAGATTTTCGTCTGGGAACTACAATCCAGCCCCCCTGTTCTTATTGCAAAGTTAGTTTGACCTTCTGTTCCTTGACGAAAGTTAATGCTAAAGAACACAACTTTGAATATAAAGTAATTATATCCTTGCACCTTTTTTCAGGCTATCTCATCCTCAATCAAAATCCCCAATTAGACAAACTGCTATGTCCTTTGATGGAAGGTAACTCTTACATGGTTAATTTATGCATAACCTATTTTATGATTGTTTTCTGCAATAACTATTGATAGTGGGAAACTTTGTACTCTTTTTATATTGCAGCACCATTCTCAGCTGCTGTGAGGATGGGACTATTTGGCGGTGGGATGTTGGGGAAAATGCTTAAAGTAGTCTATCCGTAAGGACTAATTGGCATGACCTTGTTAAAAGTGCTTACAAGAGTTCAATTAGGGGCAGCTTGTTTTCATTTGGGGTAATGTATGTGTTGTTATTCAGAATAGAATAACTAAAACTAATTAATCCAGCCGAGCAACCTAACTGGCATCAGATGCAGATGGAAGTTTAGATCAGAGTCTGTTAGAAGTGGCGATCATGAACCTTTACTCACCTAATTATGTATTGTTTATACAATTCCATTCCATAGTATGTGATGAAATGTATTCGGAAATTATGCTACTGTTCTTTGATAACCTTGCTTGCTGTGGCGTGACCGAACTGTTCCATTGCAACGAATTTAAGGGTTTTATGCCGGTGACACTTGAGATTGTCTATGGTTGCTTCAAGTTTGTGTAGGTTCTCCCCAAATATTTGAGTGATCGTACTTCATAAGCTACATTAAGAAGTTTATATGAGCTGCTACAATCTGTCAATGTAAATGCAAATTTATGAAGGAATTTGGTAGCGGCCCTTAGATATTGAGTTTGATTGCGCCATTTAGTTGTCGACCCTTAAGCGAGAGGAGGATTTGTTGGTGATAGGTCGGGTGATTGAGGACTGTAGGACATAGTTAAGGTCCCTTAACTCCGCAAGTATCTGTCATACTGGGGAAGCAAAGCAAATCATGATGCACATTGATTAGCACACCTTGGAAGATTGGGTCTTGATAAGGAGTGGTTAGAGGAGACGTCTGTTATTATTTAGGATGTTCTTATTGTTGCACATGTTTTCTCAAGCTGCAAAGTTCAGGTTTTATGTCTCCCCGAAGCAAGTTGTAGTCTCACATTTTAATAATATTTTCAGGCACTTGATTAGGCTCCAAATCCGTCTTTCTTCCAAAAAAGATAAAATTACGAAGGTTAATACCGATTGGATTTGGATCAAAGTAGAGAAGTCAAAGCACCGGACGTCTGTGATTGTACGGTGCAAAAGTTCCCGCTCATTCAAAGCTTTTTGATTTTTGAAAATCCAAGACGGCGCCGCATCTGCCTTTTCTTTTCACTTATCCCCTTGAGAGAGAGAGAGAGACGCTCTTAAATTTCAAATTTTAAACCCCCTCCTCCATTTACATCAAATCCCTCACTTTCTTTCTCTCTTCCCCAATCCGATCTCATCTCAACAACCATGTCCTCCTCCTCCTCCTCCTCCGACCACCACCACCCCCCGCCGCGACTCCTCCTACAGCCGCAAGCAGAAGTCCCTAAGCCTCCTCTGCTCCAACTTCCTCAGCCACCGTCATCATCGGCCTCGACGCTGCCGTCTCCCGTTTCCGCGTCGTCCGCAGCCAGATCTACGACATCGTCAACATCCTCGACAGCGTCGGACTCCTCTCAAGAAAGTCCAAGAACACCTACACCTGGAACGGCTTCGCCGCCGTCCCGGACGCCTTACAAGTCCTCAAGGAACAAGGCCTGGATCTGACGCCGCCCTTCACAAACCCTAACCCTACCTCCCAGGAGACCAAGAGAGAGAAGTCTCTTGCGCTTTTAGCTCAGAACTTCGTCAAGCTTTTTATCTGTACCAGATCCGAATCCAATTCGAAATCGATCGCATTAGACGAAGCTGCAAAAATGTTGCTCGGCGATGAGGACCAAGGTGAGAAGGATCTACGACATAGCGAATGTGCTGTCGTCGGTGAATTTGATCCAGAAAACTCATACGGCAGATACAGGGAAGCCGGCATACACGTGGTTGGGGTTGAATGGCCCCAAGACTGAGAATTTGGATTTGAATTCAGAGCCGAATTCAAACAAGAGAAGCTTCGGGATGGATCTGACGAATGCGAAGAGGGTTAAGGCAGAGGAGGAGAAGACAATGCAGCAGGGTGAGAAGAAGGAGAGGTGTAAGAGCTACTACCAGTTTGGTCCTTTTGCTCCGGCGGCGGAGGAGACTCGCTGAGCTAGGAACAAGGTTTGCTGGGAGAGTCTGGGTGCTTGGTATCGGCCTCAGTATCAGAATCCGGCAATGAAGGAGCTGTTTTCGCATTACAGGGAAGCATGGAAGTTGTGGACCTCTCGGATTTCTGACAAGAGTCCTCTAATTCAGACTTCTTGATTTTGCTTCAAGGTACAGATTGCTTCAGTTCACTTTTCAATGTTTTGTTGAAAATATCATGTCAATGCCTTCACTTCCTGCAAGTCATTATCCAAATCCCTTTATGTATTGAATCAACAAAACTGAGCAGGAGTCAGCCCGATCGGATACAATAACTAACAAGTCAACTACCTCAGCCATAAAGATGAATACAAAAGAGATATCCAGACCAATACAAACATGATATCAGAATTTCCCTAATGAATTTACCAATTCACACATTATTTAGGGGTTAGAAGTGAAGTGCATTGCTGGGATATGTGATTTGAACGAACTAAAGCATATCCATTGCACAAATGCTGACCAGAATTAATGGAAAATAGTTGGCTAGCAAACAGCTTAATTACGTACCGAGGTTGGTTAGTTGATCCATTGCAGCCTGACCTATGGCATCCTCCAACTTAAGTAGCCGTAGAGTTCCACCTGTTATCCGACCCATTGAGTCTACTTCTGACTTGCACAGAGAAACAAGATATTGCAGCTCATCCTTTGTTACAACCGCCTCAATCTGCGGAGGCAAAAGTTTGTCATGCAGAGCAATATTTTAGAGAATAAGACATGATAACTTGAAAACGTCATTACCGGTTGCTCAACTGAGAATTTCACATTTTCCACAACCCATTCAACCATTTCATGATCAAGATCCATTGTCACCAGGTGAGCTTCAAGATTTATGCCTGCAGATTTCTCAGTAGATTCCTTGATCCCATTCACAACTAAGACTGTAGGATCATTATGGTCCTGGGCATGTGGCTTCAAGATCTGCAAACCTTCCACAGCAACCTGCAACCACCCTTAAAAAATATAAGAGAGTGTAACTGGATACCTTCATGACTCCTTTGATCAAATAAAGAAACAGAAAGAAATGAAGAATTGCTTCTATTGGTTGCAAATTGCACTATGGAAGTAAAGAATATTTAGGGTGGCAGACACTGGTTTTCAAAGTAACTACAAAAATATGCAAAAGTGTGAATATGCATACCGTGACCAGTTCTACGGGATATTTGTGTCCTGTATGACTTTTTATTGCCATTAATCATTTTCTTTGGACTACTTTTTGCATTCACCCGCAGATTATGGAATCTTGATTGTAGTGACCCCTAAACACTGCCATTTCCTGTTCACCTTCAAGAGAAAATAACCAATTTTCAAATTCTATTGACAAGTCCACATCATCTGGTATTCCCAACAGCATAACCCTACTCTCTTTCCCATCCCCTGAACTTCCATCTGAAAAGAAAGGCCAGATTAGTGCTATTGCAGTAAAGTAAAAATTGAGTGAAATGAATAAAAAAGAGCATACCACCATAAGAAGCTCCATGTGTGCAAGCTATAACAAAAAATTACCCAAAAAACACTGCCACAGACCTTCGGGATCAACAATGAGTTGTGATGGTTTGAACAGTTTTGAAAGTGGTCCTGCTTGTAATTTCTCTATCTCTTTAGTTCATCCTGTCCCAGGAACACCATCAGCATCAAGTATTCCAAAGCGATTCAGCATAGTTCATGACACCACCTAGGCGGATGCCAGAAATACAAGCCGACACATTCATGCTATGACACTCTACATCTTGTTCATTTAAAGGTATTACATGTTCCACCATAACGTCCAGAAATCGATTTACAATAGCTCTACCATTTGATGAATAGGTTGTTTGGTTATGTATCCAAAAGACAGGTCTTAGTTGAGGACACTCGTTTCCACTCACCAAAAGACCGCTCTCCTTCAAAACCATGACATTCTCATGTGCCAAGTTTCCCTCAGTATCTACACAGTCCACCTCTACACTATCCCCGCGTATAGTGGATGAAACCACAATTGCACCACCAAGAGTTCTGTGAGTGACTGGTATAAATAGATTGTTCCCAACAAACTGTACCAGAGGCATTCCTTCAATATTCATGGAAGATGATTCTAGAAATCATAGCTGAAGATCATTCACGGCTACGCTTACTGCTGTATCATTGGGAACCTTGTCAATTAGCTTCCCGTCCACTGAACCATCTGTAATCTTCTTTGATTTAGTACTTTTCCCAGTACGAACTATTTTTTTACTAACTGTGCCAAAGTACGCATAAAGATCCAAAACAAATAACAACTGCTCTACAGAAGTATTTGAGAGAAACTTTTCACAAGCTACCCCTACCCTGACAATACCACCAGGAGGAGGAAGATTTGTTAATGGGCTCCCATCAGCAGTTACCATAGCTACTTCTGCGCAAGCATCTTTCAACTCAACACATCTCCACAAGCCTGAGGTGCCGTCAAGAGAACTCTGGGATCCAGCTGACGCACTACATGTTTCTAGAGACAAACTTATATTTGATGCTCTAATAGTCCATTTCTTTTGGCTAGCATCAATTGGTTGATCTTCCCAGAGACAGAAGCATGCAGGATCCTTTTCCAAATTTAGTAGCCTTAATTTTAGCAAAGGTGACTCTGAGAAGACCAAGTTCTCAATGTGGAGCCTTGCTCGAGAAAAGGAACTCTGGTTGATACTACCCCTGTTGTTACTACGACTACGCAAACTGTCTGTGTCCAAAGGAACAGTAATATCTAATTCCCCAAGTATGAAAACCAACGAACTTACCGAGAAATCTGGTAAAACAGCACCAGGATTGACAACAAGCCATCGGCTAGGAAGGAAGAGATCCTCAAACAGGATCCTTCCTGAAGATGAATCTGGGATAAAAAGGACCAAGATTAAGATGGATAGTTGTTAATTTCAGAAAAAGACGAGAAAATAAAACATTGATATAAGATAAAATGGCATGAAACTTCATCTCTTATTTTCTAAAGTAGGTGATAACAATCCTTTTTCTCCCTAACAACAAATCAGCTTAGTAGGGAAGCTGTTGTAGCTGATCTGAGAATTGTTTTTTTTCTAAGGATTGTACTTGGGCACAAATATTGCATACCATCAGAGGTTGGCAATTAATGACTGTTTGTGTAGCAAAAGCTGGAGGCACAGGGGAAGGCTTGGTCTGAAGAGAATGGAGACATATTAAAGGAACTCCCACAATCAACTGCCACTGCTGAGCTTCCAAAGGATATATGGGGGAGCAAAAGTCCTTACCTGTCCCGAAAGAGAAATGGAGAGACTAACGTCAAATAAAAAATATCCGTAGTCTAATTCACAAAATAAACCTTATTTTTCCAACATATATAATTAAAGCTTAGTTTCCAATTCACTTCCGGTTGTCAATTCGTTACCCTAGAATTTGTATACTAGCCAAGTTGCTACCTACTGTCGATTTATTAATTTCTGTCAATCCCTTCATCCAATCATGAGAGAGCACCTTTCTATGCAATGCAAAATTAACTTAAAACAATTGTCAATAGGGTAGCACATTGGCTAATTTTATTGCTTTATCTGATGAAAGGGTAGCACATTGGCTGAGTTAAGAAAATGCCATGGGTAACAAATTACAGTAAGCAAATTGCCCGTAAAATATGTAGCCCATACCAAAGTCAGGAACATGCACAGGTTCTTCAGATATGGCTTGCATTGATGGTTGCACTAAGGTGCAAGGAGATCTTGAAAATGTATCCCTACATCCCACCACAAACAGAAACTACGATTAGTCATCTCAATGGAAAGAATGTGAGATTTTTTATTCATAAAACTCTTTCAACACAAGAGGTGGAAGATCGACAATAAATTGGTAAGTGCAAACTGATGTGTGTTCAAGTGCACTCCTAAATGGGTCAAACTTGCTCCCAAAAAATGGAACTCCAGGAGACTGTTACACCAGAAAAAATGTATTTGCAGGTTTGCACCAAATATCTCAGAAAGTAGTAAGTGAACAAATTTTACCTTAAAAAGAGTCCACCGATCATAACCTTGGACAAGTTTTTGTCAATCTCTCCATCAGAAAGACTTGTCTGCAAAAGTGGATACTCATATAAAATCTTGACATGCTACACGAGAAAAGAACAGATTGCACAGCAAAAATACTACAGGATATCACACAGCCTAATTTTGTAGGAATCAACATTGATACCTAATGGCTTAAACTAAGGCTGTCTGTGACACAACAACGTGCGAGCATTTTGAGTATTGAACCACGTTTCAAATGTCAATATTTTTTCAATTATATCCAGAGAGATTCATGATATATAATTAGTACTGTAAAACCCTCTTTGAAGTATCCACACTGGGTATTTCATCTAGAGAAGTATCATAATACTGCGATGTTGGTAGCAATAGATAAAGATGACAAGTCGCAAAACCGTACCCTTGAAAAGAAGTGATTGCATCAAAAGCTCAAGCTTGAATTCTGCGAGTGAAGTAAAGACCATCGAGAGTGCTATAATAATATCAACTAAAGATATACAAAAAGTATAATCCAAAAAGAGTAATATGCAACGATAAACAAAGAAAGACATTGGAGCGCTGTACATACACATAAGAAAAATCGCATACCAGTATCTCCAGAAGCTCACGCACCACACTCGGCTCTCCAGACCATCGCGTAACCTTGAGCAGCCAGTCAGCTCGCCTCGCAATCCTCCTCATTGCACGCGCCGCCTCAACCTCTCTACATCTTGCAGCGGCCACGCCGACCTCACAAGCTCAAGATTTCCAGCGTACCCAAACGACGTTGCTACTGTGTGCACGTGGCCGTGGCATCCCGCACGACTACCAGCTCCGTCGCGGACAGCTTATATTCTCACGTCACAACCCTCGGCAAAAGACAGAATTGAAAGACAAATTGCTACCGGGTGTTTTGTATTATTATGATTTTTTTTTTGTGTGATGGTTTATTATTGTGGTATGTTTTTTTTTCTTTGAACAGTTTGGTTAAATTTGAATAAGGAGATCTGTTTTTTGATGTGGATATAAATTGTCGATTGGATTAGATTTAGTGCACTGCTATTACACATACGAAATTGTGCTTTGATATTGGAGCGTTGCTATTGGTCTCATTTTGTATTGTTGACAGGGATGGAGGTAGGATTTTCGGTTATGGGGAGTTTAAATGAAAACTTTAAAAAATAGTTTCGGTTAGGGTAGTCAATTTGATCTTGATCTGTATATTTTGTCAAAACAGTCTTAATGTATTGTTTTTGGTTTAATAAAGCATCACAATTACTCGCAGTCTGATTATGAATAATATTTGATCCTCCAAAATGTGATATTAACGTTTGCTTTTTCTTCCAATTATTGAATCCATGACCAGCACCAACAAAAGTTTCACCACCACCTTATTCTCCAATAGCTGGTTTGAAAAGGTAATAACATAAACAAAATACAGCATCCTCTTTAATACTGTACTCTATCCAATATGAAAATTCAATAAACCAATCATGAATAAACCTTCTTTTCTTCTTTTTTTTCTCCCAAATTATGTGAAAGGAAAAGTATGATGTTTAGGTCGACAAGGGCCTTGTTGTAGATAATATCTTCGAACTTCTTCTTGAACGTTAGGATGATAACTTGAAATTGGCGGGCGTTTAGCGGGATCCGATGAATAGTTTTCTGTAATATCTCCAGTACGATACTTTTTCATATTGTTACTATTCTTCTTTTGAATTTTCGTAGTTGGTTGCTCATTTGATGTTGGAATAGAGAAGAGAATTTTTTTTTTAAGTATCTCTTCATATCTAATAAACTTAATAAAAATGATTGTATTTTAATCTCAGGAACGATAGAGCTTTTATAAAGAAAAAAAGACCATCAAATCCTAAACTTGGTAAGAGATTAAATCCTAATTGACCTAATATTTGGACTTCATTATTGAAATATAATAATATTCTTACAAAGTCGTCAGATTGAATTAGTCATGCACTCATACGCGTCATTAAAATTTAGATATACTTCAAATAAATTATAATATTTATACTATATAATAATAATAATAGTATACTAATTTTTTTTTCACAAAAACTCGGGGGGGGGGGGGGGGGGGGGGGGGGGGCAGGCCCACCCTGGCCCCTCTTGCCTCCGTCCCTGATTGTTGATGCATGTTTTGTTTCTAATTTTGTTTGATCTTGGGTGCAGCTCTACATGATCAATGTGCTGAACCTTTTTTCAAGCTGCCTCAAGTATTTTTTAAGTTGTACTGTGTTTTTAAGTGACTGATACCATATTTTTCATGTTGCTACTGTGTTTTCGTGTGTGAATTCAAGTTGCTACTGTGTTTTTCAAGCTGTTACTGTATTTTCAAGTGGCCGTTACTGTATTTTTTAAGTTGTTATTGTGTTTTTCAAGTTGCTACTGTGTTTTAAGTGGTCAATACTGTATTTTTCAAGTTGCTACCGTGTTTTTCAAGCTACAACTGTGTTTTTCAAGTTGTTGCTGAATTTTTCAAGCTGCTACTGTGTTTTTCAAAATTTTCTTGTATTTGTATCAAAATTAATCTTTCTACAACACTACTATTGGAAAAATAAGTGGTTAGAAATAAAGTGCTACAAAAAAATTTGAAAAAAATTGATGTTGAATTTTTATAAAAAACCGAGCTGATAATAATATCAATTTGCATTATAGATGATATTGAATTTATTTTGAGATTGCTACTGAATTTTGAACTAGCCGAATACTAACAACACAATGAACTATTCAATAGCAATTTTAGAATAATTCAACAACAGCTCGATGAACAATACAATACAAACTCAACTAATAATTTAGTAGTAGCTTAAAGACCAATTCAGTACCACTTCGAGAATAATTTTGTAGCCGTTTAACAAAACTTCATTAACAGCTCCACAAACAATACAATAACAACTCAATTAACGATTCAGTAGTAACATCTTCAAAAATACAATAATATGTGCTTGAAACATAGTAACAGCAACTTAAAAAACTTCCAAACCACCGCGTCAAAACCATTGTAAAATAAAAACCAAAACCAAATCATTGCAATTACGGTTGGGGTAATTAATCGGAAAACTAGGACAGATCTTGTTTAGCTTCTCTAGAGATTCCCAATATCTAAATTCTTATAAACATGACCAGAACTAATTTCAACTCTGTACTGCTATAATGATACATCCCACTATGCTAATAAAAAACTGAGCAAAACAAAGTATTGCTACCGTAATCAAGTGAAATCAGATTTGTGTGGTAAGTTTTTTTTCCTTGTCGAAACCAATGCAGTACTACAGCTCTAACGAGCTAGGATTTCACCGTAAAAAACTCGGCCTCTCATCTACAGCCATGCCAAAACAAACACTGCAAAAATGTTGTGAGAGGTTAATGAAAGTCCAACACAGTAAAATTTTCTCATACAATCAACAAATAAGCCAGATCTAGTGGTGATGGATTTATGAGATCTAATGTTGAGCTCGAAGTCAAGCAAATCTAGCCGTGAGAGGAGAAGAGGTCGCCACACACGACCGACGAGGCTGCTATTGAACAAAGTCAAAGAAAGAGAGTGGGAGCGGAGCTTGATAGGCCGGGTAAACACCTATTCAAAGATATCTTATTTTGAACCAAGATATATCATTGTAATATTCAATTATAAGGGTTATCGAACACAAGGAGTTGGTGACACTAAATCCTAACACGAAACTAAAATGCTGACAGACTCAATTACAGTACACTAATGACACTACGAACCTAAGCTATACTGACTCAAATGATAAGAAATTTTGACAAAATATACTAGACACAGTGATGGACTACCACACAAAATTTAAGGGTATTCAGAGTAGTTTTAAGTACCGAACTGAATCGGATAAACTACATCTAATGCAGAAAATAAATACTGAAAGTAAAAATGCTAATGAATGCAAATGGTTTAAACTATATGATTAATGAGTTAAGAGGAATGCAATCCACCACCGCCATTCCATCTTCCTAACACATACTTAACCTAATGCACATATCTAATGAATGAAAGTTCCCAGGAAGAGTTGATCGTTACAACCACATCTTATTACCTAATCCTTATGCCTATGCAGGTTTGTCATGGACCTCCCCTATATCTATCCCTCTATTGAACCCATAGTCATGGACCCCAAAGTTTACAAAGAAAAAAACATTAAACTCTAGAAAAGGTTTGAGAAGCTACAAGGGTTCACAGGTACACTATAGGCGTGTCCTGCTAGACCTATGGATTTCAATCTCCTGACGGTAAAATCAGTGTATCACTATAGAAAATCCGGTGGAAGAAATTATCTTCAGTCGCCCGTATCTCATGAAAATAGAATCCTAGCATGCATACTAAGTTGGCCACAAAAACAAACCTACAATAACTCATGCGGTGAATCATTCAGAGAAAAAAACCTCATTCAAATAATATGCAAAACTAGGTTAAAGTGTATGCATTAAAAAGTCTTCATGTACCGGGCTTCAAGCAACCCCTTAACAATGAGTTTAGCTACTAAAAGTCATAATTAAAGAATCAAAAAAATTCATAGAGTTGAAACAAACAAACAAGATAAAGAAGAACTCTGGTCGGCCAGAATTCGACGGGTCGAAGGAATTCTCGACCGGTCGAAAACGAGACAGGTTGAATTCCTCTCCCTATGCACGAAATTCTTCTCTAAAATGCTGATTCCCCCTTTCTAAAACCTAAAATAAGTTTGTATACTTCCTCTAATTGCTCTCCTAGAATCCACCTTGGAATAAGATTCAATAATTGCACATAACTCATTCTTTTCTCCGTATTGAGTTAGAAATCCTTCTTTTGTTTCATTTTCCTCTATTTCTCCACAAAACCTATTAAAATAATAAACATAATTAAATCACTCAATTAATAACAATAAACTAAATATAAGGAACAAATTAAATACCGAATTAACGCATAAATATGCGACTATCAAAATACCTCACACTTAGGCATTGCTAGTCCTCGAGCAATATACTAAACTAAGACTTTAAGACAACTCAAAAATTTTCAACTACATGACTCCAACGCCCTTAACGTATTGTCTCAGCACTCTACCACAATTGTAACACCAAGTTAGTACGACTTTACATTCACCTTCCATAAAGTTTCGAGAGTTAATTTCAATATATGACACACATGTAATATGTAAGACGAAGACATAATCATGGTGGAATGAGCTGCATCATGCAACAAACAAGTCAAGATTCAACCTCACATAGATATGCTCTCAAAAGTGTTTCACTCAAAATATGTCTAAGGTTTCCACTCAACTCAACTGC
Organism: Geum urbanum; assembly: GCA_946800695.1. Classification (NCBI taxonomy): domain Eukaryota; kingdom Viridiplantae; phylum Streptophyta; class Magnoliopsida; order Rosales; family Rosaceae; genus Geum; species Geum urbanum. The sequence goes on along the minus strand of OX326998.1, from coordinate 66,656,436 downwards.
CTGCCAAAATGGACCAATTCATATGGTTACTCTTGTGACTAATCTCCACAGATCAAAGGCTGTCATCTTAAGGATCAAAAGGACTTTCAAAAGTTGTAGTGGTGCTTGACTCATAGGTTAAAGAATAAATAAATATGGAATTCAAATATGATTCTAGAACCTAGTAGAGCACCATATAAGAGACTTCTTCAAACTTTACAACCATGAACTTTCTCACTTTTATGGCCGAATTTCATCTTGTTGGGCCTAAACATCATTCTTTTCATCAACAATTAACTCGGGTATCAAGCTAAACACCACTTTTTTTTTCTTTACTTTTTTTTCAAATATATTTTTTCGATTTTTTTTTGAAACACTAGCTTGATACCCTACACTTATTTCTTTGCACAACCTTTCGACATCGTCGTCGTCTTCACATACCTGTCTCATATATAGCTCTACCAAGTCTTAGAACAAGGGTAAAAATATAACTATTCTAAAGTTTAAGGTTAAAGATATGTGGGTGATGACATAAAGTTTAAACATGTAGGCTCAAAGTGGTTAACTAAGGTGCACACCTCTTGTGTACACAAATTCGGGACATAAGCTTATATAGTTATGGTGGTGTCCCCTAAATGCCTTTATCACTTCCTCAATCAAAACATGTATTGACTATAAGCTTTGAAATGCACAAGAGCAAGTTCTAGTTATATCTAGAGTCCATTAACTTAATCTGTGGTAAGTAATTGACACTCAAAAAAAGAAAGCATGTGTATTCACATATAGGCATAATCACTCACAGGTCAAATGAATCTCAACAAAGTTTAAGCATGCTCAAAAATCGGTACCATGTTAACTCATTTCTACATCCACTACACATTCACATATGCACCATATATCAAGATTAACCAAAGAAACTCAAATAATATGATCATCTTTTAGTCACAACTCCAGAAGAAATAATCACATCATGGACTAGTTAAGGGCACCTAAGACTCAAAACATAAATCAAAAGACACATTTTACTTTTGTATTTGGTTTTTAATATAAGACACTAAAACACACAAGAAAAACAAAGAAAAACTCAAAAATACCAAAATTAGGCGAAAATACCCTTCCACGATGAACTAGTCGTCGGAAAAGACCCCCTCAGTCTTCGACGGGTCGAGGAATTCCTCGACGGGTCGAAGCCTAGCTACTGTTTAAAAATCTGCCAAAATTCGACGGGTCTAAAATTCCCACAATTTTTTTTCTCGACTGGTCAAAATGGGTCTCCTATACTGCACAGCTCCACTTTCATAATTTATACTGAATTAATCACAGATCGGAATGAGATGAAATTTTATAAAGATAAACTAGACACATTTACAAATATTCTCTCAAAATATCAGAATTTTACAAGACCTCTAACTATGGAAAATAAATTTCACAAGACAACAAAATGCACAGCACCAAAATAACACCTAAAAACGAAAAAATTTATACATAGATGCTAATGATATGATATAAACCCCACCCCACACTTGGAATTTATATTGTCCTCAATGTAAAACAAAACTGAAATATACAATACATCAAACAAGCATAAAATGAGACACATAACACATCACAAATCACACTAAACATGGAGAAAAATAAAGTAAAGGAGAAGGGATAAGAGATCAAATATGGTCGCCATCTTCTCCATCAATATGGGTTGCCTCCCAAGTAGCTCTAAATTTAACGTCTTCAGCTAGATGACAAGTCTCATCACTCCACACAAGGATCCGCCTCTTCGAGGTTCGCATCCTCAAAGACATGTTCCGCAAATGACTCATAGAAGGGCTTGAGTCGATGTCCATTCACTTTAAATGTCTTCCCTATTTTCGAACTCACAATCTCTATAGCACCATGAGGAAAAAAATTAGTGATAACATAAGGTCCAGTCCATTTACTTTTTAGCTTACCTGGAAACAAACGTAAACGACTACTGAAGAGTAAAACTTTCTAACCAACAACAAATTCTTTTCTCTTAATATTACAGTCGTGAAATTTTTTAGTCTTTTCCTTGTAAATCCTGCTGGACTCATAGGCATTGTGCCTAATCTCATCAAGTTCGATCAGCTGCAACTTCCTATGCAAACCCGCATCATCTATGTCAAAATTGAACTTTTTGACAGCCCAATATGCCTTATGCTCCAATTCCACTGGAAGATGACAAGCTTTCCCATACACCAACCTATAAAGAGACATTCCAATAGGTGTCTTATACGCTGTCCTGTAAGCCCACATCGCTTCATCAAGGCGTTGACTCCAATCTTTCCGGGTTGGCCCAACCGTCTTCTCAAGGATTTGCTTAATCTCCCGGTTTGACACCTCCACTTACTCGCTGGTTTGAGGATGATACGGTGTGGCCACCTTATGTGTTACACTGTACTTCCGAAGCAAAGCTTCAAAGGTTCTATTGCAAAAATGAGATCGTCCATTACTGATAATGCATCTAGGTATTCCAAATCTAGCAAAAATGTCTTTCATAAAATAAAGTACAACCTTAGCATCATTAGTGCGGGTGACTTTGGCTTCCACCAACTTAGAAACATAATCCACAGCGAGAAGAATAGACAAATAACCCTGAGAGCTAGGGAATGACCTCATGAAATCAATTTCCCACACATCAAATATTTCAACAGCAAGAACAGGGTGTTGAGGCATTTGGTCTCTTGGGCCAATGTTACCTGTCATTTGGCATTTCTCACATGATTTGTACATGACGTGGGCGTCATTAAACAAAGTTGGCCAATAAAACCCACTCTCAAGCACTTTGAGAGCAATATTCTTCCCTCCAAAGTGTCCATCACCTGCAAGTGAGTGACAAAAAGAAAGAATAGATTGAAATTCAGACTCGGGTACGCACCTGCGGATTATCGCATCAGTACAATATTTCCAGAGGTATGGCTCGTACCATATGTAATACCTGGCTTCCTTGACCAGTTTGTCTTTCTGAGCTCTGCTGAAATTAGGTGGAATGCACTTACTCACCTTGTAGTTAACAATGTCGGCATACCATGGCACCATATCTCGGAGAACAAGGAGCTGTTCATCTAGAAAACTATCTCTGAGAGAGGTTGTCTTCTTCTGCGTTGGAACCATGGGTGAGTCTACTCAAGTGATCCGCCACGACTTTCTCTTCTTATCCTTGATCTCAATGTCAAACTCTTGAAGTAAGAGCATCTATCGAATCAACCAGGGCTTGGCATCCTATTTAGTCATCAAATATCTCAAAGCAGCATGGTCAGAAAATATGATAACTTTAATTCCTAGTAAATAAGATCTAAACTTTTCAAGAGCAAAAACCATTGCTAAGAGCTCCTTTTCAGTAGTTGAATAGTTCAACTGTGCATCATTCAAAGTTCAAGAGGCGTAATAGATGACATGTGGAAGTCTTTGTGGTCGTTGGCCAAGAACAGCACTAACAGCATAGTCCGAAGCATCGCACATTAGCTCAAATGGTAGACTCCAATCAGGTGCTTGTATGATGGGAGCTGTAGTCAACAACTCCTTGAGCTTATTAAAAGCTTGTAGACATTCCTCAGTGAATTTGAAGGTCACATCCTTCTGGAGTAATGCACATAATGGTCTGGATATCTTGGAGAAATCCTTGATAAACCTGCGATAAAATCCTGCATGTCCAAGAAAAGATCTCACCTCCTTCACAGTAGAAGGATGTAGTAAGGTACGCACAATATCCACTTTAGCCTTATCTACCTCAATTCCCCTAGCAGAAATAACATGTCCTAAAACTATACTATGTTCCACCATAAAGTGGCATTTTTCCCAATTGAGTACCATGTTAGTTTTCACACAACGTTACAAGACCATAGATAAGTGATGTAAACACATGTCAAAAGAATCACCAAAGACTGAAAAATCATCCATAAATACCTCAATGATCTTTTCGACCATGTTTGAAAAAAATACTCAGCATGCATCTTTGAAACGTTGCAGGCGCATTGCAGAGACTAAAGGGAATCCCCCGATAAGCAAATGTGCCGTAGGGGAAGGTGAAGGTGGTCTTCTCCTGATCATCCTTGTGTATGGCTATCTGGTTGTACCATGAATAACCATCCAAGAAACAGTAATATGCATGTCTTGCCAACCTTTCCAACATCTGATCAATAAATGGGAGTGGAAAGTGATCTTTTCGTGTGATGGCATTGAGCTTGCGATAATCAATGCACACTCTCCATCCCGTTTGCACTCGTTGAGGCACCAACACGTTCTCATCATTCTCCACCACTGTTATTCTAGAGGATTTCGATACTACCTGCACAGGACTAACCCCCTTGTTGTCAGAAATAACATAAATTATACCTACATTGCGGAGTTTGATCACTTCTTTCTTGACAACATCCATCATAGGAGGATTTAGGCGACGTTGAGCTTTTCTGGTTGGCTTAGCATCCTCCTCAAGATGTATCCTGTGAGTGCATAAAGTATGGAAAATTCCTTTGATATTTGCAACTGTCCAGCCAAGTGCGGACTTATATTCCCGAAGAACCAACAAGAGTTTCTCCTCTTGCAATTATGAAAGTTTTGAAGAAATTAAGACCGGCAAAGTTTCACTGTCACCAAGAAAAGCATACTTCAAATGCTCGGGTAAAGGTTTAAGTTCTAACTCGGGTGCTGCCTGAATAGATGGAGAAAGAATGTTAGTTGAAACCGGAAGAGGGATTATTTTAGAAGGCTTACCTTTCATGCTTGACATTGATTCAATTGCCTCTTCCATTGCATAGTGTTCTTCTTCCATCGCAAGATCTTCAGTAGAAGCAATCTCAAAAACAGGCTCAAATTCGACAGGTCAAAAATTTTGCATACTGTAGAATTTTCTTGATAGGCCGGGTAAACACCTATTCAAAGATATCTTATTTTGAACCAAGATATATCATTGTAATAGTCAATTATAAAGGTTATCGAACACAAGAAGTTGGTGACACTAAATTCTAACACGAAACTGAAATGTTGACAGAGTCGACTACAGTACACTAATGACACTACGAACCTAAGCTAAACTGACTCAAATGCTAAGAAAATTTGACATAATATACTAGACACAGTAACGGACTACCAAAAAAATTTGAGGGTATTCAGAGTAGTTTTAAGTACCGAACTGAATTGACTAAGTTACATCTAATGAAGAAAATAAATGCTGAAAGTAAAAATGTTAATGAATGCAAATGGTTTAAACTATATGATTAATGAGTTAAGAGGAATGCAATCCACCACCGCCATTCCATCTTCCTAACACATACTTAACCTAATGCACATATCCAATGAATGAAAGTTCCTAGGAAGAGTTGATCATTACAACCACATCCTATTACCTAATCCTTATGCCTATGCATGTTTGTCATGGACCTCCCCTACATCTATTCCTCTATTGAACCCATAGTCATGGACCCTAAGGTTTACAAAGAAAAAAGTATTAAACTCTAGAAAAGGTTTGAGAAGCTACAAGGGTTCACAGATACACTATAGGCGTGTTCTACTAGACCTATGGATTTCAATCTCCTGACGGTAAAATCAGTGTATCACTATAGAGAATTCGGTGGAAGAAATTATCTTCAGTCGCCCGTATCTCATGAAAATAGAATCCTAGCATGCATACTAAGTTTGCCACCAAAGCGAACCTACAATAACTCATACGGTGAATCATTCAGAGAAAGAAACCTCATTCAAATAATATGCAAAACTAGGTTAAAGTGTATGCATTAAAAAGACTTCATGTACCGGGTTTCGAGCAACCCCTCAACAATGAGTTTAGCTACTAAAAGTCATAATTAAAGAATCAAAACAATTCATAGAGTTGAAACAAACAAACAAGATGAAGAAGAACTCTGGTCGGCCAGAATTCGACGGGTCGAAGGAATTCTCGACCGGTCGAAAACGAGACAGGTTGAATTCCTCTTGTGGCTTCCTCTCCCTATGCACGAAATTCTTCTCTAAAATGTTGATTTCCCATTTCTAAAACCTAAAATAGGTTTATATACTTCCTCCAATTGCTCTCCTAGAATCCACCTTGGAATAGGCTTCAATAATTGCACATAACTCTTTCTTTTCTCCGTATTGAGCTAGGAATCATTCTTTTGTTTCCTTTTCCTCTATTTCTCCACAAAACCTATTAAAACAATAAACATAATTAAATCACTCAATTAATAACAATAAACTAAATATAGGGAACAAATTAAATACTGAATAGACGCATAAATATGCGGCTATCATAGCTCCAAGCAAAGGCTCCAGCGAGCGCTGCTGTAAACGATAGGTGGTAGAGCTCTTAGTGAGGAGCAGCAAACTCAAGTCAGTCGAGGCCGAGCAACTGCCATTGAGCGATGGAAGAAGGGATGAAGCCAACATAATTTTGCAGTTGTTGCTGTGTCCATGGTACGTAGAGTGAGGTGTTCATGGCGCAAGATCGATCCGAGCTTGCGGGGCTACGAGCGAAGTCGATGGTGCTACTGTGTTCTCACGCAGAGAGCTCGAGAGAGAGAGAGAGAGAGAGAGAGAGAGAGAGAGAGAGAGAGAGAGAGAGAGAGAGAGAGAGAGAGAGAGAGAGAGAGAGAGAGAGAGAGAGAGAGAGAGAGAGAGAGGAGAGAGGAGTGCTATCATTTGTATTAGGTTTATGAGAGAGAGTTCGGGGTTTTAGTTATATATAGCAGGGCATAATTCTCTTTTCATTCCGTTAACGGGCTGGAAATTCCAATACTTTATTTTGGACCTTGGATTCGGTCCTTGATTGTCTAAATACTATGTTAGTTAGTTTATTTGTATTATTGATATTATAATTGTCCTTGTCTGTCATTTTTTATAAAAAAAATGCAGAAAACTGATGAGGCCTCATTGGTTAAGAGATTTCTATGTTTTTTTATCTGACTACAAAGAGTTTTTATGTTCTTGATAGTCACATATGATTGGTAAATTTGGGATTGCATGTGTTATTGCTAGAATAACTCAGGTAATCGCTAATTTGATTCTAGAAGGTAGTTTGAAACGACACAAAGACTCAAAATTAGACCCTACTTATTTGACGGCTTGCATCAAACTCAAACTAGCCCAAATAAGTGGGGACCCCATGTTTGAATCTAAAAGGATTTGAGTCTAAGATTAGCTAGGGCTCATATTTAATAAGGTTCTACACCCGATTTTCTCCAACCGCCCCAAGAAGCCGACCACAACCACGAGATCCTACAAGCCATATGTCGTAACATCGACACTAACCATCACAAGCCATCCGTATGGGAAAAATGTTCCACCAAGGATGAACCACAATGCACTACGAGCCCATAATTAATCGTCTTCGCACTCGTTTGTGCAAAGTCTATGTTAGTTGTTCGCCACCAGCAAGTTAACCGAAGGTCTTTGTGCCATTGCTCGACCAAAATAGCTCGTGAATCCAAATAAAGACGCAAATAAGCAGTGACACTAATAATATCGAATTCTATAATCCTAAGACAATAAGACATAAACATAATTAACTATACTAAAATCCTAATCAATCCCTTCAAAAAAAATCCTAATCTGAAATATACAAGCACATAAAGAGAAGCCGAAAAAGAGAGCCCAAACTCTGGCCTAATACAAAATACCATTGTCAACCCTAGCAACACCATTGCACCAAACAAAAACACAACTCCTCCCGTTAATCCGCCACCCAACGTTTGCCCAAGCTCGCCACAACCACAGTTTAAGACAAACACACCACTTTTCATCCGCACACCAACCATCACTCGAGATCTAGTGTCCTCGCGTCACCAGAACAACCACCAAAGAAAGTTGCAAAGCCAAAAACTACACCCATTCTTCAAGACAACTCATGACCACTAACTTTAAAGCTTTCCAATGATGTAAACTCCAAACAAAAAATGTCTCAATAAATTAAAAATTTAACAGTGTTATTGTGGAAACATAAAAATCTTTACATTAGCAGAAAATCAAATAAAAAATAATAAACTAAAGGGCCTAAACTAAACTAATCTATGGTTTTGACAAACAAAGAGAGAAAGGATGCTAAAACGTGTAGAAGTAGGAAGGAGTTGTACTTATTGTACCCAAAACTAAACTAAGCAAAGCAGATCAAGCAAATTCTCCCAAGCCAAAAAAGCCTTTGACAATCATCACAAGTTGGATAGGCACAAAGAAGAAGCAAGCCTAAGCTGATAGAGTCGTAAACGAATAGTCTTTTTCATTCAATTTGTTTTTCATTTTATTTTAGTTGTTTATTCCATCGTCTTCATCATCATCATCCGAAGACAAAAACAAAAAATGCCCCATTATCCCAAACCTCTTCTTTCTCTCTCCTCTGATCTCTTCCCCCAGTTTTTCTGGCGATTTGTCGGCGGGTTTCTTTCTTCATAGAACCCTAAATTCCTCTCTCCCCCACATTTTCAACTTCAAAAATTCAATTCCTTTTCAAATTAGGAAAAAAAAGCATTTATTTTTCGCTTCATTTAATTCTTTAATTTTGTTCATCCAAGTTCCATTCAAGAATCATAAAGGAACTTCCTTTCAGAGTAAAAATTGAATCTTTGGTATTTTTAGCTTCTGGGTATTCATAAAGGGTGCTTTGTTTTTTTTAGGAGGCAGTTGCGTAAGTCCTGATCATCCTCGTCTGTTTAATAAACGACGTGAGAAAACCAGAAGCCAAAGGCCCTTGTTGGGTTTGTGGGTTTTCTTTTTGTTTTTTTTACATCTAGTGCGATTTGGGTGCTTGTGGGAAATTTGGATGCTATAGGGTTGTGGAACAAGGACATGGAGACACTTGGTACCTAGAGCTTGTGTATTTTGGGGCTGTTTCTTGTTTGGGTTGGCTTTTTAAGTTCAAAGTGAAACAGCTCTGAAGGCTTATGATTAAGACAGTTGCTGTGAAACAAAAGAGAAGAACTGTTATTGTTGTTATTCTTGATTCTGGGTATTGCTTGTTTTGATCGATGAGGAATGATGGAGGTGGCCAGAGGCAGCAGGGCTTTATTTCGAGCCCGTTTCGAACCATTTCGAGCTATCTGAGAATTGTTTCCTCTGGGGCTTCAACGGTTGCAAGGTCGGCTGTGTTGGTGGCAAACTCTATTGTTGACAGGGATGATGATAACATCCATGATCAGGTGACAATCTGACAACACTAATCTGATTGTTGTTACATATTGGCGCAATTGAAGAAAGATTGAGTAATTTAGGAAACCCTTAAGGCTACGTGCTAAGTGTTTAGTTCATTCATTTACATATATGGTGGTTTCAGTAAGTTTAGATTAGACTACTTTGTGGCCAGGAAATATTAGACTTCGTAGTTGAGATGTATAGAAAATAAAAGGCTAATTTTACACTGGTGATGTTTATAAGGACAATATGTAAATGCTGAATGAGTGTAGAATTAACTTTCGATTGTAAGATTTAAGGTTGGGATATTGGCTAGAATTCTTGCATGTGAATCTCTGATCACAGAGAGAATACAGAAATGAACCAACTGTTTAGTGAGAAGTGTCATGAGTATGTTATGACTTTTGAGTATAGGTTGTTGATTGATGTATCTGAGTTACTGCATTATGACTGTGTGTTAGTTGAAAAGTTCCAGTTGCTAGGAACTGTGACCATTGTCATCGTGTGCATGCCTAATGAGATTGCGGGTGTTGTGCATGCATGGATCACACAATTTTAATCCTTGTTGAGCCAATGTCTGGTGAGGAGGATTTGTGGTTTCATAGTATATTATGTTGACAGAAAAAACTTCCATGTGTATGCAAGAAAGGGGCAGTCTGGGGTTATATATTAGACAGCTAATCTGGAGCAGTCTAGTACGATTTGTCGCTTGTCTATAATGTCAGTTAGCACAGGATTTTTTTTTTCAAGCTTGTTCAGTTTAGTAATTAAGCCTACATGTGTATTTTTGAGTCAGTGTTCGGAAGCGTGACTGCGTAAGCATTATTAACTGTATACTGCTAAGTAATGTTGTCAGATGCGTGCTACATGCTCCGTGTGTTTTCATTTGAAGAAAACAATTTTTTTGTCTATTAAGCTCTACTATGGCAATAAAGTACCTTGTTTGGTAAGTTTTGGAAAACAAAATTATGTTACAAAGAAAAAAATCTAGTTTTGATCCATCCACTCTTGAAAGGACACTTTCTTTCTTTTTTATTACATAGACATGTACTCCTGTCATAGTTAAAAATTGGTTACAGTTTGCCTTTTATGATCCTCGTTACATAAGTGTGAAGGTTTTGGCTAGCTGTACTTTTAGAAAAGCTGTCATTGATTCAGGTGAAATATATAGAAATTTGTTTAGGCTGAATTGTTAATTTCTACACATTTACTGTGTTGTAACCTCATATTTCTTTTGGAAAATAAAGGTAAATTGGGCTGGATTTGACAAGTTAGAGGGGAAGGGAAATGTCAGCCGGAAAGTTCTTTTGCTGGGTTACCGTTCTGGTTTCCAGGTTTGGGATGTTGAAGAAGCAGACAATGTGCGTGACCTTGTATCCAGACATGATGGCCCTGTTACATTTATGCAAATGCTACCTAAACCAATAACGTCAAAGAGTTTGGATGATGCGTTTTCCGAAAGCCGTCCGCTGCTGGTAGTTTGTGCTGATGGATCACTTTCTGTTGATAATACCACACCGGATGGCAATGCCAGTCGCAATGGTGTTATTGCAAACAGCCATGACAAAGTGAACAGCAGGCTGCCTACTGCTGTTCAGTTCTATTCTTTGAGATCTCAGTCCTATGTCCATGTCCTAAAGTTCAGATCAGCTGTTTATGCAGTGAAGTGCAGTTCTCGAGTTGTTGCTATTTCTCAAGCAACTCAGGTACACCTTGGTACAAAGTTAATGCAATAATCATCTTTTCGTTATCCATTGCTCGAGTATTGAGTTTTGTGTATTGCAGATACACTGTTTTGATGCCACTACATTAGAGAGGGACTATACTATTCTGACCAATCCTATCGTTACGGGATTTCCTGGGTCTGGAGGTACGGGTTGTGGACCGCTTGCAGTAGGCAAGAGATGGCTAGCTTATAGTGGAAGTCCTGTTGCAGTAACAAATTCTGGGCGTGTTAATCCACAAAATTTGGCACCGTCTGCTAGCTTTCCTTCAAATGGGAGCCTGGTTGCTCATTATGCAAAAGAATCAAGCAAGCAACTAGCTGCTAGCATTGTGAACTTGGGTGATAGGGGGTATAAGAAGCTGACCCAGTATTACTCTGGGCTCGTACCTGACAGTATCACATATCCTCAGTCGGGAAGTCCTGTCTTGAAAGCCAATGGAGCCAATGGAACCAATGGCCAGTCAACTGACACAGATAGTGTTGGAATGGTACATGTTTTCTAAATTTTGTTCTCACCCATACCTAGCTGTCATTCTTCTTGACTTTGATTGAGCTTTTGGTTTCTTTTGGGAAAAACATTTCTTTTTTTAAGCACAAGCACTCACATGCATCACACAACCTTTTCTGGGAAACGATTGTATACTTGATGAATTTCTTGGGTTCACCATTTGTATGATGGAAAGATATACTGCTATTAGGCATGGTATTTTCTTGTAATGTCATTATTGAATTGTTGTGTTTTTTTTACTAAAGTAATAATTATGTGGATACCTGACACATTTTCTGGTTCTTTCATATCCAATCATTTCAGTCCATTGTGCTTATTATGTCTTTTGGTTGTCAGGTCATTGTCAGAGATATTGTCAGTAAAGCTGTTATTGCTCAGTTCAGAGCTCACAAGAGTCCTATTTCCGCATTATGCTTTGATCCCAGTGGCATGCTTTTATTGTCTGCTTCAGTTCAGGGGCATAACATCAATGTTTTCAAAATAACACCCGGATCTCCTGGAGTCCCCTCTGCAACCGATAGTGATGCATCTCATGTACACCTTTACCGGCTACAGCGTGGAATTACGAATGCAGTAAGAACTGTTTTCTTGTTTGGTCACGTGAGGATATGGCATTCGTAAATAATCACTTACTGATATTAAAATTTATTTCTCATCTGTTTGTACTTTTTCCAGATTATTCAAGACATTAGTTTCAGTGATGACAGCAACTGGATTATAGTTAGTTCCTCTAGGGGAACCAGCCATCTGTTTGCTATAAATCCTTGGGGAGTAACTGTTGATATTCCAAGTTCTGATGTTGGCCTTAGACCAAAGAATACTGTATTGGGTGTCCAAACCAGATTGGCAGTTCGTTGGCCACCTAATTCAGGTTCGCAGCTGCCTTATCAGCAGAGGCTCTGTTCAGCTGGTCCACCGGTTACATTATCTGTTGTTAGTAGAATAAGAAATGGAGACAGTAGTTGGAGAGGCACTGTAACTGGCGCTGCAGCAGCTGCCACTGGCAAGATGAGTTCCCTCTCTGGGGCAATTGCGTCCACTTTTCACAATTGCAAAGGGAATGATTATCATGTGGATTCCAGTTCTTTGAAGTCTGATTACCACTTTCTGGTTTTTTCTCCATCTGGTTCTATGAAACAATATGCATTGCGAATACCAAATGGTCTGGATTTTACAACTATGACTGGATTAAACACTGGTTATGAGTCGGACAACGAGGGTGATGCAAGATTAGTAGTTGAAGCTATCCAGAAGTGGAATGTATGTCAGAAGCAAAACCGAAGAGAACGAGAGGATAATACTGACATCTACGGCGAGAATGGAAATTTAGATAACAATAAGATATATCCGGAGGGAATGAAGAAGGGAAACATCATATATCCTGAAGTGTGGAATTCTGGTACTACAGAAAAGATCACCCCTGAAGAAAAACATCATTTGTATATGTCAGAAGCTGAACTGTATATGCACGAAGCTCGAATTCCAATATGGGCAAGACCTGAGGTATGTTTTTCTATGAATGAACACTTTCTTAATTCTCAATTTGCATGCAGTATCTCTTGAAGTGAGGGTTAAAATTCTTTCGGCTCTTAAATTGTTGGGCAGCTATACTTTCAGTCGATGATTGTGGAAGGTATCAAAATAGACAATAAAACTACTTCAGGAGGGGAAATTGAGATTGAAAGAATTCCGACTCGCATTATCGAAGCAAGGTCAAAGGATTTGGTCCCAGTCTCTGATTATCTTCTGACTCCAGTTTTCCAACAAACAAGGTGAGCTGAATATACTTCACATTCATTTATATACTTCCATGGCATGTCTCATTCTGTATGTATTTCTTTTTAAACTTTGTTTCTGTTGAAACAGGACAAGTAAAATATTCCTAATTTGAATAAGCATCTTTTCTTATGCAGGGTTGCTGCTATGAATAACAATATCAGTGGCCAACTTCTTCAGCAGAGGTCCAGGACATCTGAAAATGGCCTTCTTTCAGGCAGAAACAGTTCAAACTCTCTTGACACCATGACTGACAGTGGTGCTGGATCCGCAGAACATCGCAGTGGTAGTGAAGAACCTGGGTGGTGTATTCCTCAGAGGACAACAGAAAGCATGGGCTCTGTAAATAACAATGACAGCCCAGAGACAAAGACTCAGCTTGAGACTGTAAGTAGTAGAGAGCACAACTTTAAAACAGAGGCTCAACTCAAGTTTGTAAATAATGACATAGAAGAAGACATGGGAACGGGGAATCTTTTTGAAGAGGGAGGTCATGATTATGACTAGAGGTACGTCTTTCTTGCTATTTGTAACTTGTTTTCTGGTGTTTCTACATTTTGCAACTAAATTTCCTTTTGCTTGGTAGATTCTGCAGAAATAATGATTTCCATTTATGGCATTATAAAACTTTTGACCATTATTGGCATGGTTTGAATTGGTGTTTTATTGTCTCAGGTGTGCAGAATTCTTTCGGTTCTCCTGGGAGGGTGACAGTGTTAATACAAATGGGGGTGGTTTTTTAGAGAAGACATGAGCAATAGGGGGTGGCTTTACTGATGCGGAAATTGTGGATACTATCTGGGTTAGGGTTTCATCATCTGTTGACTCTGTAAATAAATTGGCCTATATAATTTCCTAATCAGTTGTAATATGTACATATATAACAATAGAATTACCCTAGCTTATATGCTTTCCTTTCAGTCTCTAAGTGTGGATATATCTCTTTCCCTAATAATTGTAACCTGATATCTTACAATGTGAGAAACGCTGAGGCGATGGTATCTGTCATGGCCGATGTAAACTTTGGTTTCAGGGAACTGATTTACAGAGCTGATCGAGGGCGGCACTCATACTGGAGAATAAAATTACATCTTTCTTTAGGTCTGGAAATCCCAATGCCACTTTGTATGTTGCATGCAAAATGGTACTAGGATAAAACTCCACTCTCTTAATTTCAATTACATCAGTCGACGTGGTTTAGGAAATAAGAAAATGTCGACGACAAATGAGGCCAGGGGTCACTCTTAGTGCTTGATTGTCTGAGCTTCTGGTAAACTGCGGCCACTGATGAGTAATGCGTCTACCTCCCTGAGCACTCTCGACACTTTCCTAGAGTATCGGCACCGCAATCTGCATAGCTTCTTGTTCTTGTTGTTGTCAGCAATACCTTGTTGCGTCAGAAGTACCTTGCTCTCGAGCTCTTCAACTTGTCCAAGCCAGCCTTCTACTGTAGGTCCTTTTCTATGTATCTCAGCCGATGACATCGCTGTCGCCTGTTGCTGCAAATCGTTCTTCAGTGCAGTAAGATTGTTCATCTCCTTGTCCAACTCTTGGAGATTCTTTCGGAAGCTGCAGGTGCCAGAACATAAGCAGAAGCAACCATGTGGGAGAGTTTCTCCCAATACACCAGCGCAGATTGAGATCAAAACTTCCATTCTAAGGAGACTTTGGAGTGGTGTATATAGGAGGTGCACAAGCCAATTCAAGAAACTAAAGCGGAGATTGTAATGTACGTCCTAGAGCAGTACCGGCCTGGGTATAGGCCCAGAGGCCTATGTTTAGAGCCTCCAAAACAGAGAGACCCAAAAATTAAAGCCGAGTGTAGAATTATACATGTAAATGGACTCATTTTTTTTGTGTTACCTAAATTCCCATGAATTATTTCCAAACTCATGACTGCCCTGTCCTAAAGTACTATGTATGAAATTCAGACCATATTTGCTATTCCTGGCTGTATATATTTCCAGACTAAAAATCGAGTTGAATAGTCTACCATGCAATCAGTTCGTCATTTTTCGGAGCTGGAAGCTACGTATGCTACATGTCCAGCTATGACTAAGATTAGATTTTTCTCGTCTTTTCTAGTCTGTGCAATCAGATCAGTTTCGATCTGTATGATTGTTCAAATAAGACGGATTGTACAAGATGGTTGTTATCTTCTCTCTCCTCACGTGAGAGCCTCTCTCTCCTTCTGTGAGAGTTTTCCACCAGCTTATTCATTTTCACCTGCTTATTCAAACTCCTCTTTCAATCTGGTCCGGCTCAGCTGAGGTTATCTATCTCAAATCTTTTCAGGCCCAAATCTTTTCATTGTTTCCACTTCGTGCTTGCACCCCATCGTCTTCCGTTTGGCGAAATTTGAATGGAGCTCAAATAACAGAGAGGTTTTGGATTATCAGCAAGGGGTTTGCTTTAACCACTTCCAGTTTAATCATTACCAGCTACAATCTAGAGCATCCCTTTGGCATTCTCTAGGATTTACACGCCAGCCAAAGATTTGCTTAATCTTCTTGTTTCAAACACTTGGCACTTTTCCCTTCATCTTCCTCTGGTTTTATTTCTGCATGTAGAGATTTCTTTCTTAGATTTTCTGCTTGCAAAATCCTACTACATATCTTTGTCATCTTCTCCCTTGACACGTGTATCAAACCATGCTTGCATGGGCCTATATCTTCCTCCATGCAAAAGACTTCTTCCTTATTCCCATTACAAACAACACACTCACTCCAACACCATGGCTCACAATAAACACCACCAACCTGGTGAACTTCACCTCTTTTTTCCAAAATCGAAAGTTGATGTCCCGGAGAATACTCGGCTTGTTTGCCGATTCATCACTCAGCGGCCCCTGAAAGGTTACCTCACTGTGGAGATGCTCGAGGAAGCCTGGCGACGCTATGGGCAGTTTCGCATAGCTCCGATTCGAGGAAACCTAATTTTTTCCATCACAGCTCCTTCTGCTGAGGCTGCCAAGGAAGTGCTTGACAATGGTCCCTGGAACATCAACAAAAGCTTGTTCGTGGTTCATCCTTGGCCATCCAACAAAAGGCTGGAAGATCTACCACTTGACAAGATTGTTTTCTGGGTGCAGATACATGGTTTGTGTCCTGATTTCACTAAATCTGAACATGCAGAATGGCTTGCGAGTCAAGTAGGCCTTTTGGTGGATTATAACCCTCCTGAAGATGATCCAGTATGGTACGGCATGTTTCGACTTCGAGTTGAAGTTGATGCTCGTGCACCTATCACACCAGGTTTCTGGTTTGATGATGAAACAGGCAAGTCGCAATGGGCCGAGATTCGGTACGAGAGGCTGGCTGAATGGTGTTACCATTGTGGACGAATCGGTCACACAAATGTTGGTGTTGGATGCACTTGGAACAAACACACCCATCAGCGTTCGCATGGGTCCTTGGAATGCTGTTGATACTTTCCAAAAATTCAGTCCTCCACGCCACAGATCTCCACGCCGATCTCCAAACTCTGCAGCTTCCTTTTCATCCAGCCGTCGGCATCAATTTCATCGTATGTCCGATTCACCATTCCTTCTGATTGACCAATCGGCACCTAGCTATGTTCCAACAGGTGTCGAGCGCGAAGAAGCGGCGATGGGACCGCCGTTATCCCCCAGGTTTCGACGTCAGCAAACCCTAGCTCATCTTTCCGTGGGCCATGCAATCCATGCAACTCATGCCACATCATCTCGACCTCGCCAGATCATCATTCCTTCCTCTCTGGGAAACCTATGGGAGGCGGAGAGAGCTCGTAAAGGCAAACAGCCCATTCCTGATTTTGGGCCCAGTCATTTTTCCACTGCTTCCAAATCAGGCCCACCAAAAATGGAAGAGGATCTGCGTCAAGCCATATCTCTCTCTCTTTATGATCTTTTTGACGCAGAGCTGGCCCGACAATCTTTGCAAACCGACCCAATGGTTCTTGAGGCAACATCAACTTTTATGCATCAACCAGTCACACAAACTTCATCCATTCCTTCATCTGCGTATGTTACTCCAAGAGCTGTTCATCGATCCTTAGTCCACTTAGAGGCCATGCATGATCCCTCTTTGCTTACATCTATGCCTCTGGATGAGCCTCCTCCACGACCTGACTTTGATCCCAAAGGATCTTAATTTCATCATGGATACCACTCCACCCCAGCCCACTCTTGTACCACCACCATCAACGGTGTATTGTATCAATGATCTGATCTCTCGGAGGACATGCACCGCCAACACCAATAGAGTCCTCTTCAAACTACTGAGGCAACTGATTTTGTTATACCACTTATTGGATCTCTGGCGGTATTGGTGTTTGGGCCTAAATAAAATATTTACTTTGGGCTTGGATGACCGAGGTCTAAGCGAGCGGCCCATCATGGTTAATAGTGCCTTGGCGAAGAGTCAAGTTATAATGCGTCTGGCGAGCTTCGCTAGAAGAAGACTTCGAGTTCTATTAGAACTGCGTCTTATTGAGCTGGATTCACGCGGCTTAGATTCTATCATAACTAGTCGAACAATAGCAGGACTCTTGGAAGAGTTATGATGGAAATAGAAGACCTATGAGTGGTGTAACACGTATGCTGGTATCAGATTCAGACAAGATTACAAGAGCAGAAGGAGTTAGAAACAGAATGAATGACTGATTAATAAGCGAGTATATAAGGAGAGCAAGGATCTTATGAAGAGCCCCCCCGACAATCAATCAAACAACCTTGCTATACGCAAACAAACCTAGACGGTTATCTCGTCCTCGAGATTCCTATCTACCTTGCAACCAGAAGGTCTGAGTGCTGTTCACCTATCGAGTGAAGGTATTTACGACTCCAAGGAAGCAATTGCAACCGAAAAGTTGAAGAGCGGCTCACTTGTAAGTTGAGAGCTTGGATACTCAAAAGAAACGAGTGTTCTCAATACTTCGTCAAGAGATTGCTCTGCTCTGCACGATAAGACGTGGGAGTATCGATTTCGAGATTTGGCAAAGAGATACACATATCAAAGTCCTAGGTTTCTAGGCAAAAAGGACATATTCGAGCAGGGTTGATGCTCTCCCTGTTCTAATCGCTTACATAAGAAGTCAGGCTGCTGTAATCAGTCCATATTCCGTTGAAGAACGGTGGCACGCCAGCATACGAAGCACAAGCAGGATAGACCGGCTCACGCGGTTAAGACATCCGAGATAAAAGAGACTGCTTCGCGGGAAGGATCTCTTCCCAGAGATATTTCTGCATCGAACATTTTGGCACGCCCAGTGGGACAAAAAAAATTACTTTGTCCAATTCTCGTGTCTCTAAACAAGATACCACTGTTGTGTCAAAATCGAACATTTTGGCACGCCCAGTGGGACTGTCAATACTTCTTTGCATCTATAAGCGACAATTGGAGACCCTTATCGAAGGGTTTATCCTCAGTGTCGTAAACATCAACAACTGGTATACCGTGAACACACTTCTAATCAGTGTCGTTCACTGAGTAATCAAGCGGTTGAGGTTATATTCGCTAGCAACTTTAACACTATAGAGTTCGAGGCCCTAAGCGAAGCGGAAATAACTGCACTTACATACGAGCAATACTTGGCCTATGCGATCAAGCGAGATAACCACCAGACTAGTTATTCTCGATTATTCGAAGACAAAATCGGGCAACAGGCAGATCATCTCGCCGCTCAGGCTAGCTCCATAAAGGAGATAGCGAGTGGTATCCGGGCTATACGGATAGATTTGAATCAAGAACAAGAAGATAGAGAAGCCTTAAGTGCCCAGGTAACTAGTTTGGTAGAGGGTCAAGACAGCCTACAAGCTGATGTCCATCGCCTATTGGACAAAGGATTGGAGGAATACCGCCGGTCCGCGGTGGCTATCGCCCAAAGAGTAGACAAGGATCTAGGTTCTCTAACCAAAACCGTATCGGATTTGGCTAGGAAAACCAGGCAAGCAGAGGTTTTCCCTCTCGCTTGGGAGGAGCGTATAAATAAGCTCTTAGATGATTGTAACGTAAAAATATCCAAGATGCATGAGACTTACGAAGCACTGTTTCCTCTGAGCAAAGATGATCCTAATGAGTGGCATTGGCCAAAGTTCTACAAACATCAAACCTTCCAGACATTCTCTGGTGATGATGATGCAAACGCGGCAACACATTTGGTCTATTTTACCTTGCAGCTAGGCCAATTTGTCGAAGACGAGGGACTCAAATTAAGGGTCTTCGGATCATCACTATCAGGATCGGCCCTCGTGTGGTATACTGGGATCGAGAAGGGCTCGATCAGCGAGTGGAAGGAGATGTAGGCTTTGTTCATAGACCACTTTGGAACGGAACGGCCAGAGACTACCGTAGGAAAATTGGCTTCTCTCAGCCAATCGGTGACCGAAAGTCCGGTCACTTTCCTGCACCATTTCCGTTCGGAGTACAATCTATGTAAGACCCCTCTAAGCAAAGAAGAGGTGGTCGAGATGGTCAAGAATGGGCTGGAGGACACGTACCACCAGCTATTCTTAAATAGCAAGTATTTCTCTCTGAACGAGTTCATCGCAGCGGTGACTAGAGCTTATAGCAATATCCAAGAGAGAGATAACAGGAGGAATGCCTCCAAAGGGACGTATAATAATCGAACCTATGACAGGTTGAAGCCAAAAACAGTGGCTTATGTTGAAGATGTGGACAACCAGGAATCAGATTCCGATGACGACCGAGTGGGTGCTGTTGATTTGACGGCAAACAAAGTGCTAAAGCCCCGCAAGCTTCAGAAGAATAGAGGTCCCATCAAACTCTCGACGGTGGCTTTTACTAAGCTAGAATTCGAGAAGTACACTTATGATGCCAATATGGCTCATGAGATACTGGACGAACTATACGGTCTGCGTGTTGTCAAGGCAGACTTTGGACCGCTTCCCATAGCCGAACAGTTGAAGGGTGAAAAGTACTGTAAGTTCCATGGAGCATGGAACCACCTTACTAAAGACTGTATTAAGCTGAAGGACCAGATCCAGAAGTGGATTAACGAGGGAAAACTGGAGCTAGAAGGTTCGTCCAAGACCGCAACATTAGTGGATTCTGAGCCATTCCCTGCTCCACAGGTGAACATGGTTGACGTGAGTTGGCCATCACCTAATAGAATCCTTGAAGATAAGGAGGCTTGGAATCAACCATCCTATTTAGCCTATTCATTCAAGTTAGACATGATAGAAGATTACTTGGATATGCTAAGGGATATGGGGCTGATCTTCTTCTACCCAGTCTACGAGCTTAGACACCTACGGTACAAGGAGCCAGCCCAACACTTTTGCAGGTTCCACAATCACTTCAGCCATCGAACAACGATGTGTTCGACCTTGAGAGATAAGATTCAGGGTCTGATCAATTGGCAAGTGATTGTGATCAATGAGGGGGGAGAGATGGATTTTCACCCAGAATATCCTCACAGGACACCATCTCCTCCAGTCACAGATCCTCCCGCCAGCGGCACTTCTTCAGAAGATAATCAAGATAAACTGACTCAGGTGACGAAGAAGTCCAAGCGAAGGTCCAGGCGAAATATAGCATTTGTCCGACCTAAGCGGACTCGCATAACATATGACGCGTCATGTCGAGAGGAGATATTTGCGAAGCTATGCCTAGAAGGGATAACAGTGGTACCCGACAATTGGGGATCACCAGACCCACATCCTGATAATGTTGGGGGTTTGCCTTATTGTCAGTATCACCACAGATGGGGACGTCACACTACGGCTGCCTGTAGAGATCTGATGTACAAGATTCAGCAGCTGATTGACGAAGGAGTAATAGAAATAGAAAAAAAACCTTCGCTTGGTTTAACGACTCCCATCCCCATGATAGTTGGAATGTTGGACGTAACACGTGATAAATCAAACAAGAGGAAACAGTCCAACAACCAGCCAACTGCTGGCGAGAATCCACCTCACACACCAAAGAACAAAGGAAAAGAAAAGGTGGACCCCAGAGCAGATTCGCCAGTGGCCCTTTGTGCACACTGTAAACTGAGAAGTGGGTTGAAGATCTCCTTTGAGGAGTTGGCTCAGGCGGCCAAAGCCTTCCCAAAATTATTTTCGAATAAGGATCATCAATCCCCAAAATCAAGACAAAGGGACACCCCAGCTCCCAAGCGATCACGAGCAACAAACCACGCCGGTGTGGCTAAAACACCTGAGTCTAAGGTTGCAGATACGCTCGCCAAGCCATATATTCCTCCAGCTTCAAGGAATATTACGAAGGAGGATGTTTGGTACATAAGGGAGAAAGGAAAAACCGTGGAGGTAACTCCGAGCAAGAGGAGAAACCTCCAACGATGCTTTGGTAGGGCCAAGAGAGCATTTGATGCTTATGAGGCTGGCCTCATCAAAGAAGAAGACCTGGAATTTCCTCCAGAAGTGTTGCAAAGGAGATTGAACACCCTTGCAGCAAACCCATTGGTGGTCTTTGGGAAGAAATCTCACGAGCCTAAGGTGAGGGCCCAAAGATCAGGGGTTTTCGAACGAAACCCAGAGCTAGGGACTAAAGGTAAAGAACCTGAACCTACTCAGGAGATTCATCGTGGGACTACAAAGCGACAACCAGTAAGGAGATGCCTCAACTTTGAGGAGGACACGATGAAAACGGTGGGGCTAAAGACACCCTCTAAGGGAACAAGGACCATGCAGAAACAAGAAACTCCAAGCAAGCCTCCAGTCTTGCAATGGAAACCTAGGCCTTTGATTGTGGAAGAACAAGCGAAGGCCCAGAAGTTAATCCCAGTTCCCAGGGAAAAAACTCCACCACCACTACCACCAGCAGCTATCGATCCTACTCCCGAGGATTCAATACAGCAAGTTGCTCACCTTGAAGTGACTACAGTGTCTAACGAGGATGGACAGTTGTTGGCTGACGGAGATAGTTACAACGACGATGAGGAGTTGGTGGACTACGGTGAGGATGAGGATGAAGAAGCACACGATTACATCGAGGAGAACACTACATCCGTTAACATGGTGTATGTTCTATCTTCTAAATATGCTTTGTCCTTGCCAGCACCAAAAGGTGAATCCAGGAACATCAATAGCGTGTTGTTACAGGACGAAGAATCAAAATTGCCGGACAATTCAACACCGGATGACACACCAGAGTTGGATTCATTAGACACAAAAGGACAAATGATGTTCTCCAAGCCCACCATTGACATGGCCATGCACATGCGGCCATTATACGTCACAGGACAAGTCTAAGGAGTTCAATTAAATAAACTTTTGGTGGACTCAGGGGCAGCGGTAAACATCATCACCTTTAAGGCATTGGCCCTTATAGGTGTTCCTAAGTCAGCTATCCAAGAGACCTCGCTTAGCATCAGGAACTTCCAGGGTAGCATAACCAAGACCTTGGGAATTGTTTTTCTACAAGTACACATCGGGCTAGCCTCAAGCACTTACACATTCTTTGTGGTGGAATGTACATCGCCATATAGTGCAATCCTGGGGCGTGACTGGATACATCGAAGCTACTGTGTACCATCTTCACTTCATCAGTAGATGCTACTATGGAACATGGAGTCAGGCGAAGCAGAACTGGTCAATGCTGACCCTCGCCCATATTCCGTTTCTGCTAATGCATTAGAAGCCAGATATTACCACAGTGACCTTAGGCCATTGGAGGTATGTGGCGTTGACAGTAAGGGCCGCCCAGTCGGTGTTACGGCCTCTAAACTGGCTCAGTGGGGGATTATCCAAGCAACTCAAGATAGTAAAAGACCTTACACCATTGAGCTACCATCCAGACGTTCTCCATGATTGGGTCTCTATCAGAAATAGAGACCGAGGCTTGTCTTTCGTTACACGAACGCTTTCACAACTTTATGTTAGAAAGCCAAGCCTTTGAGAAGGTTCCAATGATTGCAGCATTGGAATATGTGGATGAAGATGTTTTACAAGACTTAGAGGAGGAGGACAAGATTCAATTGACTCCAGCAGCTTTAGATGATCTACCTCCTAAAGTCAAGGATCCCATCGAACACATTCAGATTGGGACACAGGAAGAGCCAATGTCTGTGGCTATTAGTACTTTCTTGGAGCCTGAAGAGAGGTTCAAGCTGATTGAATTGCTGAAAGAATATGCAGATTGTTTTGCAGAGAAATATGATGACATGCTTGGTCTTTCACCAGATCTGGTTTGTCATAACTTGCCCATCATCGAGGGAAAGAAGCCTGTAAAACAAGAAATGCGTCGCATGAACACAGAGACAGCAATTCTAGTCAAGGAAGAGGTTGAGAAAATGCTCAAGTCAGGGATTATACGAGTAGCCAAATATAATGAGTGGCTGTCTAATATAGTCCCAGTCAAGAAAAAGAACGGGAAGATGCGAGTTTGCGTCGACTACAGAGACTTGAACAATGCAACCCCCAAGGACGCTTATCCTATGTCAGTAGCTGATTTGTTGGTTGACTCAGTTGCCCGCCATGAGATGTTGACATTCATGGATGGTACTGCTGGATATCATCAAATCCCAGTGGCTGAAGAGGATAGACATAAGACAGCGTTTCGATGCCCAGGCTTTGCCGGTGTTTTTGAGTACGTGGATATGCCATTTGGACTTAAAAATGCAGGGGCAACCTACCAACGAGCAATGAACTTGATCTTTCATGATCTTATTGGTAAGACCATGGAGGTATATATAGATGATGTGGTAGTCAAAACAAAACGCAGAAGTGACCATTTTGAAGACTTGAGGCAAGTGTTTCTCAGAATGAGGCAGCATCAACTGAAGATGAACCCAGCCAAATGTGTGTTTGGCGTCCAGGCAGGTGACTTCCTGGGTTTTCTGGTTCATCAGCGTGGGATTGAAATACCGGATGATAAGAAACAAGCAGTTATCAGTGCAGCCCCACCAAAGAGTAAGAAGGAACTACAACGTTTATTAGGAAAAATCAATTTCTTACGACGGTTTATTGCCAACGCTGCTGGGAAGACACAATCATTCTCTACTCTCCTTAAGCTTCAAAATCAGAAGGACTTTGTATGGGAGCCTATACATCAAGTGGCCTTCGACACCATTAAAGCCTACTTAACGAACCCACCTGTCTTGGTTCCTCCAAGACCTGGGGTTCCTCTTAAGCTGTATATTTCAGCTACAGAACTCTCCATTGGAAGTCTATTAGCTCAGGACGACACGGCAGGCGTTGAACGTGCTATTTTCTATCTAAGTCGTACCTTAAACGATTGTGAAACGAGATACTCTCCAATGGAAAGGTTATGCCTAGCCTTATACTTTTCAGGGTGTAAGCTGAGGCATTATATGCTTTCCTTCACTACGTGTGTAATTGCACAAACAGATTTAGTGAAGTATATGCTGTCCAGACCAATTCTCCGTGGTCGCATTGGAAAGTGGATTCTGGCTCTTTCAGAATTTTCTTTGCAATATGTCCCTCAGAAGGCGGTGAAAGGCCAGGCGGTGGCTGATTTTTTGGCTCATCATCCCATGGAAGAGGTGGTTGAGGGGCCAGAACTGGATCTCGCTCGTATTGATTTGGCTCCTTGGTGTTTGTATTTCGATAGGTCCAGTACGAGTACCATGGCCGGGGCAGGGGTAGCTTTGATCTCCCCACGCGGCCAAACTTATTCTTATTCTTTCAGGTTGGACTTCAAGTGCACAAATAATCAAGCAGAGTACGAAGCTTTAATCATTGGATTAGAACTTCTGTTAGATATGGAGATCAATGATGTGCATGTCTTTGGAGATTCCCAACTGGTGATCAGACAACTAGAAACAAAGTACAAAGCAGGTCCAATATTAGAACCTTACGCGAGGAGGGCCTGTGACCTATTGAAGTTGTTGACAGAAG
The DNA here is from genome assembly GCA_946800695.1 of Geum urbanum. Classification (NCBI taxonomy): domain Eukaryota; kingdom Viridiplantae; phylum Streptophyta; class Magnoliopsida; order Rosales; family Rosaceae; genus Geum; species Geum urbanum. The sequence continues at coordinate 66,631,500 of OX326998.1, read as the reverse complement.
TGGAGTTGAGTCATGTTCCTCGCGAGAGGAACTATGCGGCTAATGAACTGGCTCAACTAGCAACGGGTGTAAGCTTACAAGATGGAGTACGGGAGAGAATACTAAAGGTTGAAAGAAGAACCCTTCCATCTTTCCTTGCACGACAAGAAGATAAAAACGAATGGTACGTTGCTACACTTGATCACATCGACAAAGACTGGAGACAGGAAATCATCTCTTATCTCCAGGATCCTAATAATTCAGTTGACAAGCGGATTCGATTCTTAGCTCCCAATTATGTGCTCAAGGATTTTGAGTTATATAGAAGGGGAGAGGAAGGCATACTATTGAGGTGTGTCTTTGGACGTGACGCTAAGCGGTTAATGAGAGAAGTCCATCTTGGGATTGCAGGGGCTCACCAAGCTGGTCCCAAGATGAGATGGTTATTAAGAAGACATGGCTTTTATTGGCCAGGAATGCTCAGAGACTGTATCACGTTCGCCAAAGGTTGTGAAGAATGCCAGAGACATGGTCCAGTCAACCATATGCCCAGAATACCATTACAGCCAATAATCAAGCCTTGGCCAGCTCGAGGATGAGTTTTGGACTTAATAGGAATGATTCATCCTCATTCATCTGAAGGGCACAAGTTTATCATCGTGGCTTCTGATTTCTTCACAAAATGGGTCGAAGCTCGACCCCTCAGGGTCTCTTCAGCGAAGGCTATCCGTCAGTTCTTGTTTGAAGATATTATATGTCGGTTTGGCATCCCTGAGAGTTTTGTTTCAAACCGTGGGGCTGCATTCATGTCTGGAGAAGTAGATACTCTAATGAATGATCTTGGGATCCATTTTCTTCACTCTTCTCCATACTATGCCCAGTCCAATGGTCAAGCTGAAGCGAGCAATAAAATCATTATTCATATCCTAAAACGGATGCTCGCAAGCAATGCCAGACTGTGGCATGAAGAACTTTTTAATACTTTGTGGGCTTACAGGACTAGTAAGAGGACACCCACAGGTACGACTCCTTATGCATTAATGTTTGGGCACGATGCTGTTTTGCCTTTGGAGATCAATGTTTAGTCTTTACGGGTGATGGAGCAACACAACTTGATCGGTGAAGACTATGTCCAAGCGATGTGGCAAGAGCATGAGGATCTCGATGAGAATCGCATACAAGCTTATGAAAGTCTGCGTGCTGAGAAACAGAAGGTGGCTCGTGCCTATGACCAACGTACAAGGGGAATGAGTTTTGCAGAAGGAGAACTTGTCTGGATAGTGATTTTGCCTATTGGCGAGAAAACTGAAGGACGAGGAAAATGGTCAGAAAAATGGGAAGGGCCATACATCATCGATCGACTGTTGGGTAAAGGAGCAGTTCGCCTGAGAGATCAAGATGGTACTATACACGCGAACCTAATAAACGGTCGTTACCTAAAGAAATTCATACAACCAGTTTGGGAGTATGATGATCCTCCGGATACTGCTTAATCTAGTTTATTCATGCCTTCGCATAAATAAACTACAGGGGCAACACATATACTCATCGAGGATCATGAACATGAAGTAACCTATTAATGGGGTTAAAGAGCTGTATGTTAAATAACCTATTAATGGGGTTAAATAGTTAGTGCCTATATTCAAGGCCAAATTTTGTGATCAGAGTTGTTATTTATTCCAAGACAAAAAGTTCATGTTAAGCCAGTCTTTGTGGCTTAATTTTTGAGCAAACTATATATGAGTTTATCAATATAAAGAGCTTTTACACTTCAAAATAAATATTACATTCAATACTTGGAATAATACAAAGGCTTTGCGGCCCCAGGCTCTGATACCATATGGTGAAGAACAGACTTGAACAATTGCAACAAAGAAAATAAAACAGTTCATTCTTCACTAGATCCTCTGCGTTGTTCACCATCTCCTTAAAGAGATCTGAAGACCAAAACACGAAGTTAAAACCTGCAGATCGACCTCGGCGAAGGAGATGGAGAGGAAACTGAATCGCCAAGGCAAGAGGTGCATCAGAACAAGAGTTACACCTGCCTTGACGATTGTCGCCTTCTTCCCAGGGTGACGCTCTCATCTTCCCCCATCTATTGCAGGAGGCACTGAAGAGTATTACCACCTCCAATGCATATAGGCACCAAGCGGGTGCGAGGCGGAAGACGAAGAGGATGGCCACCTCGAGATTGTGGCTTCTCCCTTTTTGTCTCATTCAATCAGGGAGAGCCAAGGCAACGCCTGGGCGTAGATATTGCTATCTAGTCCAGGTTTGGGCGTGGATATTGCTATCTAAGGGACATAACATGGAGAGATTTATCTGGAGGTTTCTTTGGATAGTAAGACCAGAGCAAATAGACTTGGGTCTGATTCATTCTCGCAAGGGACTTGGTTCATTTCACACAGAGAGAAGGAAACCTTTTATAGCCAGGAGTCACAACGGTTTGGTTTCGCGAGAGTAATTACACCCAACAATAGAGAGTACGTGTCCGATTAACAGTGGACCACGAGACGGCTCATCTGCTTGCAAGAAGTGCATGATAAATAAGAAGATCCTTGGGGCAGGTAAAATGTATTTTAAAGATTTTGATTGTTTGACGCGATACGGATTCCAAGTTTAGAATTCAATTCCATTTATTGCTGGACAATCAAAGTAGTCAAAATTAATTACAGCCTAAAACGGGGCTGGATCAAAATTAGGAAAATGGCTTATTGCAGAAGCCCAATTTGGTTTTAAACCCAATTCAATCTGTGTTGTTAAAATAATTCGAATATATAAAGGGTTCGATGGTTTTACAACAAATAAAAGAGGCCTACATTGGGGGCCCAAAAATTTACAACTGGAAGATGAAGCTCCTTATCGAGATTTTAGCATGCTCTGAGGCCACCCAGGCTTGTCGAGCTGCTAAGCGAGCTTCGCTGGCTTTCGCACGTGCCTCTTGTAGGAGCTGAGCTCGGGTCTCGCCTTCATTTAGGAATTGACGCATTTCATCCTGGTAAATGGGGATGTCAGTTTCTAAGGCATTTATTTCAGAGTTGAGTTTGGCGAGGTCATCTTCAAGAGTAAGCCTTTGGGCACGTTTGGTCGATAGAGCCTCTTCCCTTGTATCTTTCTCCTTCAGAAGCTTCTGGATCTCCTCTGTTTCCCGTTGAGTCTTTTGCTCCAGGGTTCTCGCTGCTTCATTCTCACGCTCAGCCTCGAGTGTTAAGTCTTGAAAGACTTCGTTTTGGTGCTGGAATTCAAAGAAATTTTCTTCTAACTCATCCAGGAGAGGAATGAAATCTGCAGGGGCAGTGGCCCGCAAGTCCTTCACTTATTTTGAAATGGCCTGAACATCCATTTTGGAATCTAGGGGCCCAGAGAGAATTTCGCGGAGCAGAGCTTCGATGACAGGAGGAGTGCTTAGTGTGCTCAGTGTGCCTACAAGTTCTTGAATCTTGGTCGACTCTTGTGCACTGAGCAGTTGAAGTTGGTGGTCTGATGATGAAGAGGGGATAGGAACTTCCTCGCTTGGAATTACAGGTTCTTCTTCATCGACACTTGGAGGATTTTCAGGCTGATCTTCAGTAGGTGATGCAAGTAGATCGCCTGAAGTGCTCGCTTGTCCCCTTGGACTGTGGGGAGTGGTCTCTTGAGCCTCCAGTTCTACTGGAACGTGTTTGGACTTCAAGACAAACAACGGGTTGTGTCAGGACCAGTATTATAAATCACTAATCCAGGAGTAAGGATACAGTTTTCTTACTTGTTGGGGAGACAATGTTTGTGTTTCTTCACAAGCTTGAACTTGTTGCTCTGGTGAGGAAGGATTCGATGCTTCGACCTCTGGGCTAGTCTCGACCAGGACTTGTGGTTGTTCAGCTATAAGCTCTGGCGAGGAGACAATTTGCTCAGCCTCTGGAATGACTTGTTCATTCTGGGTACTGGGATCCTCGCTAGAGGAGGAAGGAATAAAGCAACCTTGAACTTCAATTTGAAGACGCCTGAACAGAGTTGCAGGGGCCACAGGCTGTTTCTTCTCTTCTTCCTCAAGCTCTGCTCGATGAACTCCAGCTAAGAATTGAGCTATGAATTCCTTGCAACACTCTTTGTGGCTGGTAGTTATAGTCTTGTCTGCAGTGTTGGATATGGTACTGGACTCATCGAACTTCAGAATGAAGGCTTTGCAGTGCCTTTCAAGGAGCCTTTCTCCTAGTGAGTCAATTACATAGAAGGCTCCGTCTTCAGCTTTGAGGACGAAGAAGTGATCGTTCCAACTCACTATGAAGACTTGTGGCTTCCGGCTTTTCTGAACATGTTCCCATAAACTATCAAAAGAGGGAAGGCCGTTCAGGTTTGTAAACTTTTCAGGGTCGAAGTACCCTATGAAGGAATCATCAGTTGAGAATCGAAGCGGCCTGATGTTCGCCTTCAGAATAGCATCCAAATCAAAATGCTGGTCTGGGTACTTGCTTGCAAGGGACTCGTCCTTGCATAACTCCTGCCATTCCCTTGAACCTTAAAGTAGGAGGTCATCGAACTGGGAGAGTGTGGGAATGCTATCCGGATTTGCACAAAACCAGTGTACAATGGTGAAAGCTATGGTCGAGCAAGCACTAGACCCTGAGGCTTTGTTGCTCCTCTGGTCGAAAGAAGCGAGGAAGACTTGAGCAGAAAGGCATAGTTGCTTATCTCTGCTTGTGACCCGTGAGGCCAACCAAATCCTACTTTCTGCCTTTGGGGTCCTTAGCTTGATCCTCTTGGGCTTTGAAGACTGTTAAGGGGGTCGGGGTTAATATCAGGATCAGTGATAAAGTCAGTTTGTTCTGGATAAGTAATAGTTCGAATACTTACAGGTGATCTAGAACGCTTGGTCCTCTTCTTCTTAAAGGTTTGAATAGCCACAGTCGCATCCGGATCAGGGTTGTACTGTGAAAGGAAGAGAGGGATGGTCATTTATGATCCAAAAGTTGCCAATACATGTGGAAATTTTTAATTAAAGACATACCTGTGGCCATGGGGTAGAACTCGTGTTGGGGTGTGGTCTGATTAGTGCTTCCGAGTCTGCCTTGAGCAAGAATTTCTCACTGAATCCATGGAAGATGGCAGCAAAGCACAGGTCGGGTCCCTGGTGTCGTTTCTCTTCCCAGAACTGGGAATACCAGGCGAGATACGTCGGGGTGACCAACCTCGATATCGATAGTGGCTTTGTAATGTCAGGAAGTAGCACCATTGGGAAGCCAAAATGTGCATCAAAGGTTTCTGCTGCAGTGGGTTTGTTGTCTCCTCGCCAGAGAGTATACTTGTTAACAGAACAGGCGAGGGGCATAGGAGCATCTTGGCTGAGCCCAAGCTGTCTGCAGAAATGGTTTGGAGCATAGAGTTCATACCCGGAGCTGGTTGAATCTGGGAGTTGCAGGTCCCGGCAAGTGTTAAACTTAACAAATAAGTTCCTCGCTTGGGCATCTTGTTCAGGAGAGGGCATGAACCCACTTGAAAGGAGGCCAGGGTGGCGACGACTCAGAATTTCTTCGACTGCAGTATAAGGGAAGTCCTTATGGGAACAGAGATATCTAAAGCAGTCGAGATAGGACCACTGCCTAGTCCTGGGCAGTGTGGAGACTAGTGATTTGCCCAACAGCTATTGTTCTTCAAACGTAGGGGTTGCTGAGGGGTAGAAGTAAGGAAAGTAGATTTGCAACCAGAAGTCTACCATCCACAGTGGTCCTGATTGGTTCAAGTCAAGCTTCGATAAAGATACTCGCCTGAGACCATAGTAGATGTAGGCGAGGACAGGTTCGACCAAGCTCAGTGCTTCATAGTTGTAGAGGCGTTCAGCGAGGTTGGTCCATGTTTTGATGACCTTTGCTGAGGTTGTACAGAACAAGTATTTCGATAGCCAATACTCCAGGAAGGCTATTCCTCCTTGTGATGTGTTTTTCTCCTCTTGTGCAAAATGTTTCACCCAGGAGAAGTAGGATGAAGGCCGCACTGTTGAAGCTTGGAGAGGAGTTTGGTTGAAATCTTGAGGAGCCCAATTGTTTTCAGAGGCAGGAACTCCAAAAATGGTGTAGAGATCGAGCATTGTAATACTTACATCGCCACAGGGGAGTCTGAAGCAGTTTGCTGTGCAGTTCCAGAAACACATGGCTGTAGCAAATGGGGCTTTGTTACCCCCAGACGGAAGAGAGAAGCATAAATTGATGAGTTGTGCAATTCCTGCTGCTTCCCATCGTTCTTTATCTTGCCCACGGCGTTGCCGGTACCAGGCGAGGTCGTCTGAGGTTGAATGTGGCCATTTCCCAATAAGACAAAGAGTGTCTTTTTGAGTCCATGTCTTCGGGTCTGCCTTAGGGTCTGCCTGAAGTATGAGGGATGAATTGCAGATGGGTTCGCGAAGAGAAGTAAAAAGCTCTGGGTTTAATGGAGAATCCAGAAATGGGCCAAGCAGACCTGTGTTTTCTTCGGGGTCTACAATGAGAGTGCAGACGGTGTCTGGGTTGTGTCGAACAGCGACTTCCTTGAGCCGTCTGGAGAATTTCTTGGCGTCTACGGTGTCAAAAGGAATAAGAATGTCTTTACGCGGAGGCATTTTTACTGTTCTGAAGAATAAGGATTGACGGCGGTGAGAAAGAAAGGTTTAATCTTTTTGACTGAGAGAGTTAGAAAGTGCAGAGGTTCTGAGCAATTGAAAGGGTTTTGTTGAAAGATGAAATTTATGGATATGGACTGTTGCTCTTATAGAGGTGTCAGTCGAGCGTCATACTTTTTCAAATAGGCGGTTGACGTGGCGTTCGAGTGATGGTGTAGCGTTTCAGAGTTAATAAGCACATTGGTCAAGATATATTCAAGTCTTTTCGCTTGTTCAGAAAGTTTCCAAGTTCAAGACCTGAGGGGCAATGTTTGGGCCTAAATAAATATTTACTTTGGGCTTGGATGACCGAGATCTAGGCGAGCGGCCCATTATGGTTAATAGTGCCTTGGCGAAGAGTCAAGTTATAATGCGTCTGGCGAGCTTCGCTAGAAGAAGACTTCGAGTTCTATTAGAACTGTGTCTTATTGAGCTGGATTCACGCGGCTTAGATTCTATCATAACTAGTCGAACAATAGCAGGACTCTTGGAAGAGTTATGATGGAAATAGAAGACCTATGAGTGGTGTAACACGTATGCTGGTATCAGATTCAGACAAGATTACAAGAGCAGAAGGAGTTAGAAACAGAATGAATGACTGATTAATAAGCGAGTATATAAGGAGAGCAAGGATCTTATGAAGAGCCCCCCCGACAATCAATCAAACAACCTTGCTATACGCAAACAAACCTAGACGGTTATCTCGTCCTCGAGATTCCTATCTACCTTGCAACCAGAAGGTCTGCGTGCTGTTCACCTATCGAGTGAAGGTATTTACGACTCCAAGGAAGCAATTGCAACCGGAAAGTTGAAGAGCGTCTCACTTGTAAGTTGGGAGCTTGGATACTCAAAGGAAGCGAGTGTTCTCAATACTTCGTCAAGAGATTGCTCTGCTCTGCACGATAAGGCGTGGGAGTATCGATTTCGAGATTCGGCAAAGAGATACACATATCAAAGTCCTAGGTTTCTAGGCAAAAAGGACCTATTTGAGCAAGGTTGGTGCTCTCCCTGTTCTAATCGCTTACATAAGAAGTCAGGCGGCTGTAATCAGTCCATATTCCGTTGAAGAACGGTGGCACGCCAGCATACGAAGCACAAGCAGGATAGACCGGCTCATGCGGTTAAGACATCCGAGATAAAAGAAACTGCTTCGCGGGAAGGATCTCTTCCGAGAGATATTTCTGCATCGAACAATTGGCATCTCAATTTCGCCATTTGAATCTTAAGAGGCGTATCCAGGAAGTTGTTGAAGAGTCCCTCAATCTATCAAAGCGGCTTCGGACGGATCAATCGCCGGTGTCGGATTCCCCTAATTTTCTGCAACAACTCCGTTTCAGTGCCGGTATGAGGCCACCATAGCTCGGTCAAGTTTGCGATCGACTCGGGCAGTGCCAAGAGGTCGCGGACGTCGTGGATCACAGGGGCAATCTTCCTCGTCCAATACCCATGAATCTTCTTCAGCAGTTTTGACTCAACAAATGGCCACGACTCAGGTATCTCTTTTCACTTTAGAGACTTACATGGCGGCAGCGAATGATGTGATGCATGATATTATTTCCACAAGTGGTTTGGTCATTTCAATTGTTCCAGAAGCTCCATTTTCACATGTGATTGATCCTACTTTAGATGGTACTCTAAGTTCTGTTTTTTTTGGGTACAACTGTGGGTCTTGTTGATGTCTCACCTACTGTTCACTCTGATAGCCTTTGTAGCCGGGCCGAAACGGCTACCACTGCACCATGAGGATCTTAAGCTAGAACTATCAAGGTCTGGGGTCTACCTTGAAAGCGAAGATGCTAAGGCGTCTAAAGAAAAAGTATGACCAGAAAATGTTGTTCTTGGTGGAAACACGAGCTAACCCAGAAGTCATGGAATAATGGTGTACTACTTTAGGTTTTCAATTTCATCATGTAATTTCTCCTATTTCGAGTGGTGGTCTAGCACTTTTTTGGACTGATGATATAGTAGTTGATGTACTTCCAAGTAGTCTGTCTTGTATAAACATTAGTGTCAAGTTCGGTTTGGAAGGTCCTACCTGTATGATGACCTTTATGTATGGTATTCCTAGTAGTTGAAATAAAGCCGCTTTCTTGTATGATATGTGTCATTCTCTACCTCAAGCCGATGGCCCTAGATTGTTTATTGGAGATTTTAATGATCTGTTGTGGTCTCACGAAAAATGGGGTGGAAATCCGCAGCCTCTGACGTATGGAGCTGTTCCGCAACTTTGTGGACTATTATAACCTCAGAGATCTTCGTTTTAGAGGACCTCCTTTTACTTGGTTTTCATACAGAAATGGAGCAGTTCATATTAAGGAGCGCCTAGACCAGACCCTCATTAATATACAGTGGAATTTGGTTTTCCCGCATTCTCATTTGCTCCATCTACCTCGTGTAGGATCAGATCATCGACCAATTCTTCTAAATCTCCAGCAGGCAGTCTTAGTCGGCCAACCAGTTTCTATAGATGAAATTAAAGTGGCAACTTTTGATCTTGGCCCACTAAAGGTTCCTAGTCTGGACGGATTTTCGGGTATTTTCTATAAATCTTGTTGGCAGATTGTTGCACCGATCATCAATGCTTCAATCTATGATTCTATGGAGCAGGTTTCAATTCTTCCGGATTTTAACCAGACTCATATTGTTCTAATTCCGAAAGTACGTCACCCGACTTCGGCCACACATTTTAAGCCAATAAGCTTATGTAATTTTTCTTATAAGATCCTTGCCAAGGTCTTAGTCAACCGAATGAAGCCTCTCATGCCTTTGATTATCTCGGATAATTAGGCGGCTTTTATAGCAGAGCGATAAACACAAGATAACATCATTATGGCCCAAGAACTATTCCATCACCTCCGAACTGGGCGTTCTAAATCTGAAGCGGCTTTTGTGCTGAAACTGCATATGAATAAGCCTATGAGAGAAATTTAGCAGAATACTGGGGGGAAAGGAGTATCTAGCAAATATTGCATTTTTCAATGGCAAAATTCTGAGATAATGTACCTCGACAAAGGCTTGTTGCAAAAGAATTCGGCTTTCCGCACCTACATGTTCGAAGAACAAGCTAGGGATTGAGAATCAACTTGTGGGCTAGAGATCTTCAACAAGAGAGCTAATGGATCAATCAACAAGCTTGAAGGATCAATTAGTAAGCTTGAGGGATTGATAAGCCAGCTTGAGGGATCGATCAGAAACTTCGAGGGTTGTGAACCTAACATAAAGCTTAAGGGATCGATCAGAGACCTTGAGAGTCATATGCTTTCTAATGGAAAGATGAGGGGAAGATTAGTAACCTTAAGGGCCAAGGGATTTCAGAGCTTGAGGTGTCTAGCGGAAAACTCGACTACTAGAGACCTTCAGATGGAGATCTTGAGGAGTCGAGTAGAATCCTTGGGCTCTCACAGTCGTCCACGAAAAATCGTGTCTATTGCAGATCATGTCATCAAACATGGCCAAGGTTAGTATTCCTTTTGAATCTTGATTCATTATTTGAATTATCAAATTAAACGTAAGGACCATGCAGAGGTTGATGGAGCATATGGGCTCAGAAATATAGCAAGAGTATAAAGGTTTTCTTAAGGCACGATAATTTGATCGGTATATTCATCTATATAATTTATACTACAAGCAACAGAAAAACTTGTTTGGTATATTCATCTATACGATGGTTTTCTTGAGGCACAATAATTTGTTCGATATATTCATTCATACGATGCTTTTCTTGAGGCACGATAATTTCTTGAAGTCCCGTGTGGTCGACTTAGACTATAAGTAGCGGAAAAACTTCATGCTCAGCACCAGTCTAGAAACCTCAAGGTTTTACAGAAACCTTTAAGGTTTATGAGAAAGATTATGAGTTATCCTGGAGAGCTCGAGGAAACCTAAGAAATCGAAGGAAAGCTTGAGGGTTCAGTTTTGCAGGTTCTCATGTCACGTGGAGAAGATGATGCTAACTGAGGGGACACCTTTTTGACGAAGCAACACAGAGTCCTCGAGCATTCATTATGTAATTGTTGGGGGGAAATGGTGGGCGTTGGATTTGGTCATTCTTGAAAGCTAAAGTATTACGAGTGAATCCATTGATGTGGGGTGCTTAGCAATGTAATTCCTCGAGGTTTCCTCGAAATCATAGCATTCCCTCGAGGTTTCCATGACAGTAGGATATCATATCCTCTAGGGCGAAGGAATTCACGGGACAAGCTCTATGAACTATCCCTGAATTATTTTCATCCCTCGAAATGATGGATTTCATGGTTTATTTGCACATTTATTCGATGGATTGTGTCATGACCCGACCTTTGTCGAAAATCGTTAAAATGGAAAATTATTCGGTTAATTCTAATAATTTCTCAACTTGGATTAAACTCAATCGCAACAAGTCAAAAGCCTTATCGACAACCCCAATATGCTAATACAAACTTAACGATATAAGGTACATCTAGTACTCCGTCGCTCGCACCACCACTGGAAGCAACACTAGTCACTACCGTCCACCCACTGAGATGACAAAGCCTAAACACATTATTAACCTCACGAATACGCTGCAACGTCAATACGAATCTAACAATATAAAACTTAACACATTTCATAATAATTTTCCGGTCAGATGCGCGTGTGCCGCCCACGCGCCACCACCGACAACCATCGCTGGCAACAGAGGTAGACACATCGTTGTAAAGATCTTCTCAAGCCCAATATTTTGTTTAGCTATGTCTAAGGCCAATTTAGCTGGTAACTATCCAAAAAATACCCCGAAAGGTGGCAGGTCTAAAATTGGCAAGAATCTCTCCGACGGCGTATCTCTACCATCGAGCCACCTCGGGTCTCGAGGATGGTCAGAAAATAATCACAAGAGCAATGGATTCAAAAGCCCAAACCTTTCACCACCAATCAACACCGTCAACCACCGTCTCCAACGACGGCGATGCGGCTAAGAATTCTGATCAAGAAATCCTCGTCGATTCTCTCAATTCGACCTGCAAATCAACAAATCCAAGCTACTAAGACAATCCCTCATCAATTCGAGCCAAATCATACCTTGTTTTTTGTCTGAGGAGTCACCGGAGACAACGACTGAAACACCTCTGAAACCCTAAATCTCATTATACTCGATTCAGCCTTTAATGATCATAGTGATAATCAGGAATGATACTGAATCAGAGTATAGCTGTAAGGTTTTGTCACTCTTAGTGACCCTTGCATATGATAACACATAACTTCAAATCAAGGGACAAGAATACATCAAATACAAAATATAACGATCTCGCACATTGCGATAACAAGAATCATGCTATACTCGACAATAACAAATAAAACTCTGCCCAAGGCAGTACTAAAGAATCATATTGTACAAATCTGAAGTGAGTAAACACATAATAACAAGCAACCTCCGCACGAAGCGGTAATAGGGTAATAACCATCTGTACACAACACTAATCGGGTAATAACCATCCTTGAATCCCACATCCGCACGTAACCATAATCAATATTAAGCCCACATCCACACTTAGCGTTAATCAATATCAAGCCCATATCCACACTCAGCGGTAATCGGTAATCACAACGGCACACACCAGTAATAGGGTAATCACATTCGCACACAACGATAACTTTATGCGAAGTAGTAACGGGTAATAATCTCTGCACATAGAAATAATACACATAAAGTGATAATCCGCACAGAGCGTAGTATCCTGTACTAAGCGGCAGTACTTTCCATCCGTCCCCTAGTAGGCGATGGGACACAACATTTGCAACTTGTGCATCACCGCACGTGCCGGTTATACTATGCACCAAGCAAACAGAACTCCGTGCCACGTTGGTAGATACCCGATTAATGGGTATCCTTTATCATCCGGCTGCCCAAGGCAATAGATCATCTGTCACAATAGTACTCGAACTAAGTGACAATATACTCTACACTCAACTACAATATCTTCCACCTGCCTCCAGGCAAGGCGATGGGACACATCTCAATAACAATCTCTGCCCTAAGAGGCTATCACAAACAGAACAAATCAGTATCACTAACTGAACTAATCGATAATTCGCCCAAAGCGGTCCACGGGTAATCACAAACTGAACTAATTGGTAATCTACCCAAAGTGGTCCACAGGTAATCACTACTGTACCAAGCAGTCATTGAGTAATCACAAATCGAACTCATCGGTAATCTGCACAAAGCAGTCCACGGGTAATCACAAACCGAATTAATATGTAATTTGCCCAAAGTAGTCCACAGGTAATCAGTACTGCACCAAGCAGTCATCGGGTAATCACAAATCAAACTAATCGTTAATCCTCCCAAAGCGGTCCACGGGTAATCACTACTACTCCAAGTAGTCGTCGGATAATCACCATCGCATCAAGAAGTACTCAATACTCCCCTTTGTATATTGTGAAGATAAAATATACTTCCAGAAAATATCAAAATCGAAGACAATTCCACAAAATATAGAAATCAAAATGCTCAAATGAAGAATTCAGGGAATCATATCCATGTGAAGCAGAAATCAAAACCGACTCACAACAAAGCAGCGATCGGGATCATTTCCACGTGAAATGGAAACCAGAGATAATTCTTCACATCAAAGAGTTTGAGACATCTCCACACGATGCAGAGATTGAAAAGTCATTTCCACATAAATCGGAAATCAGAAATCATTCTAGAGCAAAGCGAGAATAGAAATCGATATGCACAAAGTGAATATCAAAAATATTTCGAAGCAATGCGGAAATAAAGGTATCAAAATCAACTCTACACAAAGAAGTAATTGAGAAAATTTCCACATAATATGAAAATCTAATAATAATATCCCGCTCAAATGGAAATCGAAGAATCATTCTTCCACACGATGCAGAAATCAAGAAATCTTACTTCCGCGCAATGCATAAATCATGACATCTCCATGCAATGTGGAAATCAAAGTACTTCAATGTGATGCAGAAATCAAGATACTTCTATGCAATGCAAAAATCAAGACATCATTTATGTGAAATGCAGAAATCAAGATACATTTTTGCGAAATGCAAAAATCAAGTAATTATTTCTACACATTGTAGAAATAAAAGGATCAGAATGATTTCTGCATAAAGCAGTAATCAAGATCATTTCTGTGAGATACGGAAATCAATAACTCATATCAGTGAAAATGCAAAAACCAAGATACTTCCGTGCATTACAGAAATCAAGAGACACTTTTGTGAAATGTGGATATAGCATTAATAAAAATAATACACGTTCATGTACAATAGATAGTAACAATATCATCATTCTAATATCTAACACATATCGATATCTATCGATAAATTAAACACGCATTCGCGACACAGAATAGAAATTTGCGTACCTCATTGTTGCTAAAATCATTAATTTTGAAACGATACCTTTGATTTCCTTCTTTTCCTCGAATCACTGTTGACCATCTCGATCCTCCATTCTCACAATGATTGCAGAGGTGTAATTTACAAATTCGTCGATAAAATCAAAAACAACTCATTGATCTCAGTAATCAGTATTAAATAAGAACACAATCATTGATTCGAATCTTGATACGATTTAAAACTAATATGATCTATTCACATTATGGAAAGCAACTCCAAATACATAGTACGCAACGAGAGCTTTGTTCAAGTGTTGAACACTGCTCTAATACCATTTGTGATGACGTGACCCTTGTTGAAAATTGTTAAAATGGTAAATTATTCGGATAATTCTAATAACTATAATAATTCCTCCACTAGGATTAAACTCAATTGAAATGAGTCGAAAACCTTATCGACAACCCCAATATGGGAATACAAACTTAACAATATAAGGTACATTTAGTTCTCCGTTGCCCGCACCACCACTGGCAACAACACTAGTCATTACCGCCCATTCATTTGGACGACAAAGCCTAAACGTATTATTAACCTCATGAATCCTCTTGTAGCACCGATACAAATCTAACGGTATAAAACTTAACACATTTCTGAATAATTTTCTGGTGAGACGCGTTGCCACATACGATGGCATGAGCCACCACCGGTGACCATCTTTGGCGGTAAAGGTAGACACATCGTTGGAAAGCTCTTCTCCAGCCCAATGTTCTGTTCAACTATGTCTAAGGCCAATTCGGCCAGGAACTACCAAAAAAATGCCCCAGAAGGTGGCAGATCTAACATTGGCTGGAATCTCTCTGGCAGCGTATCTCCGGCTTCGAGAAACATCAGGTCTCGAGGATGGTCAGTAAAGAATCACAAGAGCAAGGGATTCGAAAGCCCCAACCTTTCGCCACCAATCAACACTGTCAACCACCATACCAACTATTTACCATTGGTAGATATTATTTGTTGCGCCGGATAACTTGATATCGAAATATCTCAAAATACTTTTAATTTTATGAAATGAATGAGATATCACAGATTTATTTTGTATGATCAAGTATGAATGACTTATTTTTGCAAAAAAGTGTTTTGAAAGTATTCGATCTAAGGACACTTCATCCATTACGATGAAGCAGGAAAGCATCTAGAAGGGGTACACACTCTTCTTAACCAATTCAGTTTTTGATAAGATTGTTTTACGAATTGGCAGGCTTAACAATGCGTGTCAAGAAACTTCCTTGCTTATTCGATAACATTATACGATTATTCAATAAAAGCTTTTGTTTTAGTACCTTGCTTTGTATTGTGTTTTTTACGATTTGTTTATTAGATCTTGAGGGACTTGGTGTCCAGGATCGTGAGCTTAAGTAAGGAAGATGACGTTAGCTCCTATATATGAGCTTCTCCCATTCAATGTCATCAAACCTTCCTTAGGCAATTCGATCCTAATGGAAGAAGAGTTAGGGGTATCGAAGCCATTCCTCATGGTTAGGTCAAAACACTCATAGAAAAACTCATGAGCTTAGGCGCTTCTGGGACAACAATCATTAAGCCTAGTACGAGTAAAGAAAATGTCAATACCCAGCTAGGGGAAGATTTAGCCAAATTCTGGCACCAAGGGCATCTAAGTCCCAGCGTAATCACATGGTGACGCCTTAAGGATAGGCCAACTACGATTTAAGTTTTGTGGGAGTTTGTCGTAGTACTCGGGACAAGTTTTCTGGATTGGAATGCTCAGAGGATCCTACCAGACAAAAAAAAATTTGGCTACAATGAAGCTTCAGAGTATGATAACTTTTGATACAAGGTTGAGACCAAGCTAGTAGTCTGTTGTGGGAACCGCCTCCAAATCGTGAGCATTCCATGGAGACCTCAACGAATAACGGAGTCTCTCCATAAGCCTCATCCGTGAGCCCTTGTACGATCCATGGGGTTCAAGAGGTTTACTGTGGTCACAACTACTCAAATGCGACTCTAGTTATTTGAAAAAATTGGATGATTTGTTAGAGAAAGGTCTCTTGATTGTTTGAGAAAAGATGTGCTAGTTGTCTGAGAAATATGTGTTCGGAAAAATGTTGAATTATACTATTCATAAATACTCTAGAAATCCCGAGGAAAACAAATACTGCCCGAAAGCTCTAAGAAAATAAATGAATTGAAATGCTATGAAACCCGAGGGTTTTTCAAGAAAAAAAATTATTTTCCAGAAAAGCTACAATTTTCCATAAAGCCTCAAGCTTTCTGTGAAAGCTGGGAGTGGTTTCTTGAAAGTTGGAGGAAGGTGCTAGAAAACTTGAGGAAGGTATCAGAGAGCTCATGCAAATTGCCACCATGCATTGTGAACTATTTATTCTGGAACGTGAGGTTTAAAAGTGGACGAAGAAAGGATTATTTGCTCATGCATGTTTCATGAATCATGAGAGTACGATGAATGATGTCAAATTCGATTTACTAAGCTAAAGGTGCATGCCTAGGATGATTCTACAAAGCATGGTGAAAGATTATCATGTTTGAAAGAAAGCACTCGGTTTCCCTAAGGTTTCTAAGTATGCAGTCTGCAAAAACCTTGAGAGTTTTCCAGATCTCAAGGGGTTTCCAGAAATTTTGGTAGTTTTCTAGAAAGGTCATTAGCTTTCCAAAGGAAAGCAATGGGGTTTTTCAGAAACTTTTCCAGAAATTTTATCGACGTCTTTTTGTTGAGTTTCTCTATAGGAACCTAGTTATTACGAGTTATTTGGTTTTGCAAGTTGTGGGAAGACTCCCAAGAAGTTTATATGAGTGGATTTTTAAACAATCTTGAACTCATTATCGCAGAAAGCTAGAGGATTTTAGTTCAGCGAAGTTTCTAAACTGATTATCCTCCTTTTCACGAACGATTTGTTTATTGGAATGCTAAGGTATTCCGTGGGAAACCTGTTGGAACAAGAAAAGCTCGTGTAAAGAATAAGAAATCTCTCAATTGAGTTTGCTTTCTTGGAATGATCATGGCTAAGGTATGTGTTTCTTTTTAATTTTGATTAAATATGTTGAATATTATTGCTTGGATGTTTTTGTAAGCCAAATTAACTAGAGTGTAAAGCCACACCAATTGACACAAGGTCTGCTTGGTAAGCCTTGGGGGTATTTGTAGGAGCCAAATTTGACCACATAGATGCTTGAGGGTGTTCCCCCAACGACGTCTCTTGGTTCAATGTACGATAAGATTTGGCCTTTGTGCCTGGGCCTTTATCATAAAAGATTTAGGTTATATTCAAGTATTTTATTGAAGATTGAAATTATCCCGAATTATCTAGAAGAGTGTAGAAGCCTCTAGAATAAATAGAGGTGAGGTGTCATGATCCCTTAGCATGATTGAGAAAGGATAATATGATAGAATGCAAGAGGATTCTGAGAAACCAAGAGGGATCCCTGAGGTTTCAGGGAATTTCGGAGACCTAGAGGAATCCTTGAAGAACGATAAATATTAGTACCCGACCTAGAGGGATTGCACCAAAGGGTTTGTGGTAATCAAGAAATATGATTAGCCCTGGGTATGGAGATCCATTCCTTAACGGATTCCTCCTATCTAAAAGTATGTAGTTCTATTCCTATATGGACTACGCTTAGACCTTGAACGATCACTATATATATTAAGTAGAATGAAGAATATCAACCCCAATACATGCTTATGCTAGGTCACAATACTGACTTAAGTATCAGTGAGTCTAAGCGCGGTACCACTTATGCTTGGACTTTTTTTGTAAGCTTTCGACGAGGAATGCTAAGAGGAAGCTACACGACGGAGTCTCACATCATTAACAAACCTCAGAAGAAAGGTCTCAACCTTCAACGAACTTGGATGCCGATTATCCAAGCTGAATACTCAAGGCGGGAAAAATCAACTCCTATGATCTGATGCTTTCATTAACCAAAAAATGGTGAGCTTGAGGGCATCCAAAATCTGCTTTCACAATACATGTTCATAGGGTGTGCATTTATTTCTAGTAATAAGAAATTGAATTTGCCTTTCAAAAAAAAAAAAGAAGTCCAACTACTAGAAAAACGTTTACAATTCTTGACCCTCAATTCCAGATATCACAATGTTGTAACCCCTTTCATAATAAGATATTGAAGTCCAACTATAAGAAAATTGTTTACAATTCAATGCCAACTCAAAACTCAAACCACCGCAAGATTCTAATCAATACCATACGTACACAAATATTTGTTTACTTTTTCCTTTATGCTGTTATCATATTCAAAATTAGCAAATAAAAAGGGACAAAAGCAGAGGCAATAACATCTCATAAAAAAAATAATAATCTTAAAACTAAAAGTATGAGTCACACCGCTCTCTCTCTTCTCTCAGGCGGCCTCTTCTGGCCCAGCACCTCTGCTTCCACCTCGATGCCTTCACTTAATTACTCGCTCTCGAGCGACGTTCTTTGACTCCTGGTACGTGTGTGTTTTTTCCAAGATACTTCAAGATGGGGATTCTGGTCACCCTTGGAGGCTGTTAGGTCTCGATGGCTATATGAAGCAGCTTTGTGGTGGCCAGATTCGATCTACGTCAGTGGGGTGAACGGGGCATAGTAACTGGATCGTACTTGGTTTAAAACCACCGACGACGTGGTTGAAGAGCAGATTCTGATCGTGGGAGCCTTTCAGGTCAAAGAGATATTTTTTGCTCGTTGGTTGTTTTACCTAGGTGAGCAGGGTAAGACATCGAGGTTGATTATCAGTGGCTCGTTGGCGTTTCAACAGTCCGATGTCGGAGGTCCATTTTGGCAGCTAATCATGGTAGGTTGTGATCGATGGTTGCATTCGAAGCGACCATGGACTAATGTCTCGGTAGGCTTGTTGTACAAGCTTAGTGCTTGGAGGGCTTCCTTGTGTTCTAGGCTGATTGTGTAGCAGGACAATTAGGATGCAAGAAAGTGAGGGGTTCGAATTTGGGATCTAGGAATTGAAGCTTGTTGCAGATTCGGAAGAAGACCCTACTCAGATGAAATTTTAAGTTTTTTATTTTACTTTTTGAATTTTGGATTTCGCATTTAGATTTTTGTATTTTAAATTTTTTATACTTATAGTTGAACATGTGGTAAGTATTACTTATCGTTTCATGTTCCGTTACGTCATTGGTTATTGGTCTTGGTGCTTATTGCTAGGATACAAATATTTGAGCAGATTTGGTAATTTTGGTAGCTTAGGTTGTCTAGACTATGACTTCTTTCTTACATTGCACTTTAGTAGGCAGTTATGGTTCTACATTTTCTCATAAATGAGAACTAACGTCTCACGTGTTACCCTTAAAGAAACATCTTAGAAAAACTGGACATTACTTTTTTTTTCTTTTTTGAAAGAAACAACCCATATTAATCAATCAAAGCATAATGTCCTTAGAAATTACATAAGAGAAATAAACTACAACCGAAGAGAAAATAATACAAAAATACAAGAAAATAAAATAACTAAAAACAGAGCAACTAGACCGAACACGAAGATCAAAATACACAAAAGCGTTGACGATTGAATTTCGACCACAATATGATCACTTAAGCATATTCCAAAAATGTAAGTCCATCAAATAGAGACTAATCTCTACCATAAATACCGGAATCTACAAGAACTCGACTCGAAACAATAAAAAATGTAAAAATATACTAATTAACACCCATAAAACTCGCTCGGATCGCAACTGCCCAGATCCAGAGAGCCCTGATCCTTAATGCCTGGATCCCATATGTGAATGTAGCACAAAGACTTGGGCCCAAAACCCCTTTCAGCCCTAAGGACTCAAAAAGAACCCAGGCCTAATTGGTGCCCCACATTCTGGGGTTTGGCCCAGAAGCCTCCCTACTGCGAACGTAGCAAGAAGATGAAGCACCACAAGTAGCTTAGTTTCGTTGTCCTCCGCCTCAATGCTGATCATCAGGAACCCATCCCTCAACTGCCATTGCACCGACAATGGGGACTGTGTCAT
The DNA here is from genome assembly GCA_946800695.1 of Geum urbanum. Taxonomy (NCBI): domain Eukaryota; kingdom Viridiplantae; phylum Streptophyta; class Magnoliopsida; order Rosales; family Rosaceae; genus Geum; species Geum urbanum. The sequence continues at coordinate 66,611,578 of OX326998.1, read as the reverse complement.
TCCTGCTTCTGCACTAGCCACCTCCCTTGCCAGCAAATTGGACCTTGTCTACGTAACCAATCTCTAGGCTGGATACGCACTCCAATGCCTTGGTTTGCACCCTCCTCGACTGGACACTCCACGTCTTCACCGTCGATGGTGGCACACAAGACCGTGTCCACGCCACCATAAACAATAAAAACATCTACCCCTCTGACATCCAGGTCTGTGCCATAGGTTTAGAGGTCCAAAATGGAGCCGAGGTTGAAACCCTAGTCCAGCTGCTTAGAAGCCTCCCTTGATTACCGTTTGACTCGCGTTCCACATCATCTTCCTTCAAACATGCCCATCGAGGACGTAGCCACTATCTCATGTCATATCTACCAGCCTAAAGCTTCGACATTGACCTCTCCACCATCGAACCCCCACCCACATTCTTATTACGCACCAAAGGTCTCCACTCCTTCTATCTAGTGGGATGGTTATTGACCCGAAAAACAAAGCTGGAACCCTTATGCTAATCGAAAACGGCGAGCGAATTGTGAAAAGCACTGCTAGAGGCGAGCGACTCCAAACCCTAGCGGTGCGCTAGCTTTTTCCATGTCAAGTGCATCGATCAATCTAAATAGAATAGGATTATACTATCTAAAATCAATTGGAAGAATTTTTTTTCAAATTACCTAAATTTTTTACACTGGGATTTGTGGATTTACAATCAAGATTACTCGTCTAATAAATCACACTAACTATTAAGGATCATTCATAAAAAAAACGAATCAAAAGAGAAATTATTTGCCTATGTAGCCAAATCTTAAACATATGGATGAGTAAATGATCTTTAATTTGATCCATAAGTTATTTAATGAATCACAAAACGGAGTGCATACAAATGAATTTATTTTGGGTAATACACATCTAAATACATTCGCTCTTTTTTGAAAGATAAATACATTTAGATTTAGATACAAGTATTTCTCATAAAATTCAAAAGCAAATTAATCCTTTGCTTACTCTAGATGAAGATATTTCCAAGAACTTATTAGTTTCTTTTTTCACTGATTATACTAACCTCAATATGTAGGAATAAGTTTATATAATGAGTTTTTTTTGAGCCGCCGCTTGAAACCTAGGTTTTAGGGTTCGCTCAGAACTAATGGCGTTGACCTCATCCTTGAATGTCCTCGCTTGGAATTGTCGTGGGATCTGTAATGATCGATGCCACAATGGAAGCATTGAAGACTTTGATTTGTTAGAATCATACAGCTTTGAGGTTTCAAGTCCCTCATTTATGAACTCCCTTCGCTTGAAGATAGGGTTTCTTAACTACGAAGCTATCTACAGTGTCACTATTGATAGGGAGGCAGGTGGACAATCTAGGGCTTTAGCACTATTTTGGAGGGACGATGTGGAGATTGACTTTCTCTCCAAGTCTATGAATCATATTGATCCATCAATCCAGTAGAGATTTACCAGCTTCTTTGGGCACACGAAAACTGCGGAACGATTCCGAACTCGGGATCTTTTGAAGGAACTAGCAAATCCTTCTTCCCTTCCTTGGCTTGTCGCTAAGGATTTGAATGAAATTCTACACAACGGTGAAAAGGACGGTGGAACCTGGAGAAGATCAGGCCAAATGAGCTTATTTAGCTCGGCTTTATAGTATGGGGCGTTACATGACCTTGGGTACTAGGGTGTTCAATATACTTGGCAGGGGAACGGTATCAGAGAATGCTTGGATCGGGCGGTAGCTACGAATGAGTGGTCTGATTTGTTTCCGGCGTCAGGGGTTCGAAATCTCAAACCTATCAAAGGCGATCACTTGGTTATTTTGATTGAAATTCGGGCTGTGGTTTCACAACCTATACCCAGGTCTTAGAAGAAGTTTAAGTTCAAGAGTTTTTGGATTGCTTATGCTCAATGTGAGGAGGTGGTTAAAGAGGGATGGCATCGATATCGAATTGGTACGCTTATGTTCGAAACTGCTCAATGCATAACTAATACTTTAATGGCTCTTAACCAATGGCAGAAGAGTGCTTTTGGAAATATAGGCAAGAAGATCGACTGGATACTTAACCGATTAGAGATCCTCAAAGCTACACCCTTTGATGAAGATAACAAAACTGAATCAGTCAGCTTGCTTGGGAGGTTAGATAAGTTACTTTTGGAGGAACATGAGTATTGGAGCTAGCGCGCTAAGATTCTGTGGCTCATTGAAGGTGAGAAGAGCACAAAATTCTTTCACCGTAAGGTGTCCAACAGGAAAACAAAGAATCGGATCACAAGGCTTTTCAATGATGGGGGAATATTCGGGGATTCTGAACAAGGAATGGAGAAGATTGTGCTTGATTACTTCGGGTCCATCTTTGCAGCAGGAGAGTTGGACATTCCACATATAGAGAGAGTGAATGATCTTATTCAACCAAAAGTCACGCCTTACATGAATGCTGAGTTTTTGGCTACGTTTACTCCAGAAGAGATTAAGAAGGCGTTGTTTCAGATTATCCTACCAAAAGTTTAGGTCCAGATGGAATGTCGCCTTTTGTTTTTTCAAAAGTATTGGGAAATTATAGGCTCTGATATGGTGAAGACTATTGAAAGGTTTCTACGTACATGGAGCTTACTTGACCAGATCAACTATTCTTATATCTGCTTAATTCCCAAAGTTCCGAAGCCATCAAGGATGACAGACTTAAGACCAATTGCACTCTGCAATGTGATTTATAAGATCTGTTCTAAAGCTATCACTAACCGTTTGAAGAGAATCTTGGGGAAGATTATCTTTCCATACCAAAGTGCCTTCATTCCTGGAAGATCAATTTCGGATAACACTTTAGTTGCAAATGAGGTATCACATTTTCTCCATACCAATACTTCTAAAACTAACGGGGTTTTCTCTTTGAAGCTCGATATGAGTAAGGCATATGACAGGCTTGAATGGAGCTTCCTAGAGTTGGTTTTGAGAAGGTTAGGGTTTGCTGAAGCCTAGATCACAATGGTGATGAAATATGTGACTACAATTTGGTATTCTTTTCTAGTTAATGGTAAAGCGAAAAGGTTTATAGCTCTGACGCGAGGGATCCGACAAGGTGACCCCTTATCACCGTTCCTATTTCTACTAGGGACTGAAGCGTTCTCCGCCATTCTGGAAAATAAGGCAGAAATTAACCATCTCAAAGGAATCAAGATTTGTGAGGAGGCCCCTACCATCCATCATCTCTTATTTGCCGATGACAGTATGTTATTTGGTTTTGCATCAACGGAAGAGTGTTTGAACGTCTAACAGGTCCTCATGGAGTATGAGCGTGCGTTGGGGCAGAAGGTTAATTTTTCTAAAAGTAGTATAGCTTTTAGTAAAGGAGTACCGTTAGAATAGAAACAACTACTGGCAGAGATTTTGGGAGTGGAAATTGTAGAGAAGCATGAAAAATACCTTGGTCTGCCTACCTACGTCGGCAGGAAGAGAACTGAAACGTTTGCTTATATTAAAGAAAAATTGAGGAAGACAGTTGAGGGGTGGCAAGGGAAATTGCTAAGCAGTGATACTAAGGAGATTCTCATCAGAGTCGTAGCCCAGTCTCTTCCTACTTACACATTAAATTGTTTTCTTCTTCCTAAGGACTTCTGCGACTCACTTCACCAACTTTGTGTGAAGTTTTGGTGGGATTCTACGAATGAAAAAAGAAAATTTATTGGCTCTCTTGGGAAAAATTGTCTTCCCAAAGTAGAAGGCAGGTTAGGATTCAAAAATTTGTATGCTCACAACCTGGCTCTCTTTGCCAAACAAGGATGGTGTATATTCAAACATCCTAATTCTCTTGTTTCCAGACTGCATAGCAAAATATTTTCCCTTGGGGTTAGTGGATGAACCTATCCTTACGGCTTCTCCATCTCAAAGTTGGAGAGGGATTTTTGAGGGTTTGAAGCTACTACATAAAGGATTGATATGGAGTGTCGGTCAAGGAGAAAATAAAAAATTTGGGAGGATGCTTGGGTACCGAGATCTGGATTGTTTAAGCCACTTTCACCTCGGAACTCTTCTCTCTTCATGGTAAGTGACCTACTCACGGCCTCTGGACAATGAAATACTGCTTTAGTTCAAAACTCTTTTACTACTGTTGAGGTAGAACTTGTCCTATCTATTTTAAGCTCACGGCAACGACAAGATAAGAGGGTTAGGTTTTTTACGCCTTCTGGGAAATTCACTACTGCTAGTGCATATCAGGTTGCAGCAAAGGATCTGTTACATGCTTTGGAACCCCCGAGTTCATCTGGTGGTGCGGTATTACCATGGCGGAGAATATGGAGCTTCCTACCCTACAAAAGGTCCGTATCTTCCTTTGAAAAATTTGTCACTCTATTTTGCCCACTACTATAAGCTCGAAACAGAAAAAAGTATTTCTACCGTCTGCATGTGTCCTTTGCAATGGTGGCATTGATGAAAGTTTAGAACACATGGGATGTGGCTGTCAGTTCGTACGAGATGTCATACAAGGAGTGCCTTCCCTGGTAGGGAAGCTTGATCGGTTCGAGAACGGTCGACTGGATATTTGGTGGTCTGATTGTTTTGAGTCACTATCACTTACTGAATGTGGGATGTTGGTATACATGATCTGGTCATGTTGGAAAGAACGGAACAGACGGGTCTGGTATGGGGAGTTCATGGAGGCGGGTCGTGTTGGCTTTCTAGCTTCTAATGCATATTCCTTATGTCTGCAAGTGCAACCTATAAAGGTGTCTAAGCAGGTTTGATTGAAACAGGTTTGGGAGTGTCCAGAAAGAGATTGGATCAAGCTTAACAGTGATAGCGCATTGGATTAGAATACAATGAATAGGGTTGCAAGCTTTGTATGTCGTAATGACTTAGGAGTGGTTGTGGGCGGTAACTGTTAGTACTTTACTCGAGCTGTTTTTCCAGAGTTGATGGATGCAGAGGCGTTACGCCTTGCACGTATCTTTCCGGGAGAGCATGGTTGGATGAATGTAGTGTTCGAAGTGGATTGTCTGCAACTCGTTAATGCATTTAAGGAGGAGGATGAGGAGGAGGATTCGGCCATAGGTCAAGTTGTGGAGGACGTCAAAGTTTTATTAGAGGGTTTTCTTAATGTCCTTATTAGACATGTTTACCACGAGGTCAATTGTGCATATTGCTTAGCTAAGTTTGTTTTATTTCCGAGAGTTGTTCATTCGTGGGTAGGAGAGCTACCTGATCAAATTCAACGGCATATCCTTGAATTCTGTTTATGATTCCTTGATTGAATAACATCTGACGTCTTACTCTAAAAAAAAAACAAATCCTTTGCTTAAAGGCTTCCTCACCAGTCATCCTCTCATTAATTTAATTAAAATGGAAGATCATAAGGTTCCTGCAATTTCACTCCACCAACCAAAAGCCCAAGGTTAAGAGTCATTTTCCATTTAGAAGCCCTGCTTCTGTCAAAGACTCTAGTTCAAACAAAACTCTCTCATTTCAGTCATTTGCGTTGGTGTTGGACTAACAAGAAAAACCACCCTACTCCTCATGTGGAGGCAAAGCCAAGCAAACACCAAACTCAAAACATTCCCTTCACATTTGATATTACATTGCTAGAATATCTTTTCCTTAATTCATTTTCGTAACATTTGTTTCTCCTCTAGCTCTCTCTCCCTCAACTTCCCTCCTTCAACACCAAGCCAAGCCAAACCTGAAACCAGAAAAGCAAACATCAACAACAACAGCAACAGCAAGCGTCATGTCTTTTTCTCCTTAACAACCCCTGCAAATTCCCTCTTATACTAAAATTATACAATCCCATAAAATCTTGCTATCTCCTATAGTCCAAAAACTAAGCAAGGTTAGGTGATAGACCACCTTAATAAAACTCCTTCCTTTTACAGCATACCTTCTTCCATTGATTCTTGCACTTTCACTTCCTTCTTCTCTCGGTCAGTCTGAAATTTGCCAGACTACGCGAAACAGCAGAAAAAGGAAAGCTCTGGCTTGGTTTTTATTTGACTGACACAAAATGCAGCTTCATATATCACCCAGCTTGAGGCATGTCACAGTCTTCCCAGGGAAAGAAGTTAGGGAGTTCATCAAGGTGAAAGTTGGGTCGAGACGGTTTTCGTATCGGATGCTCTTCTACTCCATCCTCTTGGTCACATTTCTTCTCAGGTTTGTGTTTGTCATGACAGCAGTTGACACCATTGATGGAGAAACAAGGTGCTCTACTATAGGTATGTGCCTACACTATAACACTAATCTCATTAGGTCATTCAGTACTTAGCTTACTATCATTCCCCACACACACACATCCACAAAACTAAATTAGCGTGCACTCCAGAAACTTGGTAGCAGTGGATTCAGGGCTTTGAAGAATAATGCATGTGTTTCTGCAAGGATCTTGATTACGAGTCAAAAGATGATGACTTTCAAACTCCAATAAAAATTGTTGAATTCTATATAGAAAAAAGAAGAAGTTATAAGTTATTGATTATTCATAGTGTAACGCAAATTTATATATTATGCTGTTACACTGATTCTTTATCAAAACTTACTGATTGTTATATGATTTGAAAATTTAGCAACATACGTATGGTGTATATATTCTGGAAATGAAATAATTTTTTAGTCTAAATAACATTAATCTCTGTACGGTAGAATTACGAAGAGCAAAACTATGAATCTTAGGTACTAAGATATTTGGACCTTATCTATATTGTCCAACAATAAAATCTGAAACAATGTTCAAAATACTTGGTTAATATCTATGATTCATAGAAAAGCATCGTCTTATCTATCTTGAAGATACCAACTGCAGGCTAACACCAATATAATAAATTTGGACGATTAAACCATTTGTCTGCTCCTTTGTTATTCTTTGGCAGCAAAAAATTGTCATATACAAGGAGAAGTAATCTATATTTGTAAACAAAGATTCTCTCAACTAGCTAGTAACAAGAGGAACTACCAGATTACCTTGTTTTCTTATGGAATGCAACCCATGTGCTATCCAATCTACCGAGTTTTTCTTATTTCCTAGAATGTGCTAATATGAGAATTTGTTAAATTAAGGTCAAAGTCCTTTGAAAATATGGTAGATATATTCTTGACTGCAACATTAGAATGCATCCCACATGGAAATTTGAACATAGGACAACCTGCCTTTTTATTTTTCAAGTTTGGTACTTTGTGCCTAGTCGTTTGGACAAACAGGCAAGAGCATTGTAATTCTTTTTCATCAGTCTTTGACCAACTGAAAGAAGTTCCGGTGCTTGTCCAGTGGAATTTATAGTGTCAAACGTTTTAACTTGTAGCTTCGGTTTAGTGAAAAAAGACTTAAAAGAGTACAACACCTCTTAACTATCAACGAATATAAATTGTCACTCACAATCTTGTACTCTTAATTCTATTTTATGTATCATGTACTTCTATTTATTAATGATATCAATAATGATTATGATAGTTTTAACATTTCCTTGCAAAATGTAGGTTGCTTGGGAAAGAAAATAGGACCAAGGATTTTGGGAAGAAGGCTCGAATCAAGTGTAATTTCCTGAACCTTACGTCTGCTTGAGGGTGTTATTTGAGCTTGTCAATCATGCCAGCTCTTTATTTCTGACAGGTCCCAGAAGTTATATACCAAGTACTAGAAGAACCTATTGGCAAAGATGAATTACAAGGACGAACTGATATTCCTCAGACCCTGGATGAATTCATGGCAGAGATAAAGGACAGCAGCATAGATGCAAGGACTTTTGCAGTCAAGCTAAGAGCTATGGTAGGGTTCTCAATATATATATATATATATTTTATTTTATTTTCAGTGAAAACTACCTAATGTGTTGTTGTCATTGCCACATTTTAGGAAATTTCAGATATATAATTCATGTAAATTACGATGTAGCAGATTGATAGTGCAGAGTATTTATGTTCATGAAAAGTAAGAGAGTTGTGTTTCAGGTTTCACTTCTTGAGGAAAGAACCAGAAATGCCAAAATCCAAGAGTACTTGTATCGGCATGTAGCATCAAGCAGCATACCTAAACAGCTTCACTGCCTGGCCTTGAGGTTAGCCAATGAACACTCCACCAATGCAGCAGCTCGCCTCCAGCTACCATCTGCTGAACTCGTCCCTGCCCTTGTCGACAACTCCTATTTCCATTTTGTCCTTGCCTCAGACAATGTCCTTGCCGCTTCTGTTGTCGCTACTTCTTTGGTCCGAAATTCATTGCGCCCTCACAAAGTCGTCCTACACATTATCACTGACCGGAAGACATACTGTCCTATGCAAGCATGGTTTTCATTGCATCCTCTATCGCCTGCGATAATTGAGGTCAAGGCGTTACACCATTTTGACTGGTTTTCCAAGGGAAAGGTGCCGGTGTTGGAAGCAATGGAGAAAGACCAAAAAGTGAGATCACAGTTTAGAGGAGGGTCATCAGCCATTGTGGCAAATAATACCGATAAGCCTAATGTCATAGCAGCAAAGTTGCAGGCACTCAGTCCCAAGTATAATTCAGTTATGAATCATATCAGAATCCATCTACCAGAGGTACAATGCTTAACCATTGTTTGATGATACTTTAGGATTCTTCTGTAATTATATTTCAACTAGACTATTGGTCTCGGACTCAAAAAGAGAAAGTACAAGCTTTCTGCCTTTTGCTTATCTGTGATATATCTTAATTCTCTATGCAGATGTTTCCTAGTCTCAACAAGGTTGTGTTCCTGGATGATGATGTGGTCGTTCAGACTGATCTTTCACCACTGTGGGACATCGATATGAAGGGAAAGGTCAACGGAGCAGTTGAAACATGCAGGGGAGGAGACAAATTTGTGATGTCAAAGAGGTTCAAGAGTTACCTGAACTTCTCTCATCCTTTGATCGCGAAAAGCTTCGATCCAAATACTTGTGCATGGGCTTATGGCATGAACATTTTCGATCTAGAGGCTTGGAGGAAAACTAACATAAGCCGTACATATCACTATTGGCTTGAACAGGTGAGCTTTGCTACATATGGTAGTCATATCATTGACATAAAGCAAAGTACTTTTACTTATTCTGAAGTTACTATACTCAGCAATACGGTATCTTTTATGCAGAACTTGAAATCAGACCTGAACCTGTGGCAGCTAGGAACATTACCCCCTGGCCTAATAGCATTCCATGGCCATGTCCATGTCATCGATCCTTTTTGGCATATGTTGGGATTCGGATATCAGGAAAACACAAGTTGTGCCCATGCCAAGAGTGCCGGCGTCATCCATTATAATGGGAGAGCAAAGCCTTGGCTAGAGATTGCATTTCCAAAGCTTCGGCCATTCTGGTCAAAGTACGTAGACTTCTCGGATAAGTTCATCAAGGGCTGTCACATAAGGGAATCCTAGTCTCAATTTCTACAGAAATGCGTCAAATGGGAGAGTGACCATGAAGGAAAAATCACAGAGACCCCCCCGCCCCCCCCCCCCAATTCAAGGCTTTCGAGTTGCAGTACAGTGCAGAAAGAAACAGCACCAGTTTTCGAATTTTCACAAGTCTCTTCCCAAAGTGCAAAGTCCTCAACCTAGCTACCTCTCTATGCATTCTTTATTTTTCTTTCTCACTTGGTTAGAACTTCAACCATAAAAGATGTACCTATATATACATACAAATGCTATTAATACAAAACATAGAATTGCAAGCTCAACAACATAACACTTGTGCAAAACTGTCACTTACTTCTTCCCACCAGTCACATTGGACACCAAATCCTTAAAGAACTTGACAGATTTTGTGACGGGGGAGTTCATAGCCATCAAGTTATACAAAACATACTCAACTTCCCCAATCGTAGGCCGCGATTTGAAGCTTGAAACGATCTTCAATTCCCCTTGCTCCTCCTCAACAAAAACCGCCCACTTCTCACCGCTGACAACTCCATCTCTCACACACCTGAAAATCACCCCATTCCTCTTACTCAAAAGCCCTTTCACCTCCAAACCCATAAACGAATAAACAACCTCAAACGAACCCACAAACCCACTCAGCTCTCCCAACAACTTGGCTTCATCCTCAAACCCCCATTTAGGATTAAAAATAACCACCGGCCTCGGATACACCAAATCACTAACTGTCTTCATAACCGCCACTTGAGACACCTCTGGCGCCAAAAACACCGCCACGTCAGCACTATTCGAAATTCCGGTATTACCATTGGAGATGTCCAAATGCTGAAAAAGAGAAAGTCGGCTGCTGGAGGGAAAAGCTTTGTCGAATGTCTCGGTTGCGGTTTCCGCGGAGGCAATGTCGGGCCAGAGGAGTGCGAAGTTGACTGGGGAGCCCTTTTTCTTGATGGTTAGGTCTGTAAAGAGCTCGAGGGCGAGTTGGGTGAGGGATTCCGGGGAGGAGTCGTCGGCGACGGGGATTTCGATACGGAAGCGAGGCTGTTTGAGCTTCTTGAGCTTGTTGGTGGTGAGTCTGAGGTTGTTGAGGGGCTTGTCTAGAGTTGTGGAGAGGCATTTCTTGGCTTGCTGGATTGCGGCGGCTTTGGAGGTTGGCGGAGTTGGGGAGGAGGAGGAGGAGAGGGCGGCACGGAGTGGGGATAAGGTGGTGGGGGTTTTGGATTTGTTGAGGAGAGTTGGAGGGAATGATGAGAGATGGGAGTGGCGGTGGTGTTTGGGGAATAGGAGAGAAGTGAAGGAGTGGGTTTTCGTGAGAGGAAATGGGGTTTCTGGGTTTGGAGTTCTGATGGTTTTGGTTTGGAGTTTGACAAGATTGGAAGCCATTTTTTAAGACTTGAACAGAGTGAGTAGGAACTAGGAAGGAGATGAAAGAGAACCAAGTAGCTGGGCAGATAAGGTTTACTGGAGGTTGTGAATCTTGAGCCCATTCCTATCGACCTTTCTGAAATTTACACAAGTAGAAATGTAGAAATTTACTATATAACTATATAACAATTCTGAAGCAACTTTTGTTCAAAACACTGTTTATTTGAGTGTTCTCATGTTGCGAGAGCTCTGGATCACTCTCTCTCTCTCTCTCTCACTCTCTCTCTCTCTCTCTCTCATGTAGTTTCATACTTCTCACTTCCTAAGGTATCTATGTTTACTGTATCAAGGAAAGTTTTAGGAGTTTTAATGGTAATTTCCATATAATATAGGATATGTAGGATATGTACGTGGGTTAATAATGTATTGTAAGCAAATATTTTTCTCCCAGTTTTGTATAATTTTCACGTAAAGATAACACGAGCTATTTTGCAGTGTGCGGAACAGTAATATGCGGATATGTAAAATAACGATTATACCCTTAATGAATAGTGAACAGTAATAGTAAATAGTAAACAGTGCTGTCGTGCATAGTAACAGTGAATAGTGAACATAAGTCTGAAAAAATTTACCAGGAAGAAAAATTACTTAAATTAAAAAGTTTAAATTAGCCTTCATTAAATCGTTGTTTCACATATGGTTTCTTACCGGATTACTCCTGTGAACAAACTCACTGCTGAAAAACTCTTGCTTTTAGAATGATTTCTCTTTTGGATAATTTTCTAGTTTATATTTTACTAAGAAATAAAACATGCCTAAATTAACTCAATTTTCCACCTTCTGGGCAGTAGTCCGTCTCCTAGGAGATCAACTGAGTATGACACTACCACATTTTTGGGCATTAACAACGAAATGGAAAACTAAGGCCGACGATTTAAAAAATCGTCGGCAATAGTTTTCCCTATTGCCAACGATTTGGGGGAAAAAATCGTCGGCAATAATTCGTCGGAAATAGCCACAAAAAAAAAAACTATTGCCGGCGACTTGGGGAAAATCGCCGGCAATTATTGCCGATTTTCCCCAAGTCGCCGGCAATAGTTTTATTTTGTGTGGCTATTTCCGACGAGTTATTGCCAACGATTTGGGGGAAAATCGTCCACAATAATACTATTGTCGACGATTTTTTCCCCCAAATCGTTGACAATAGGGAAAAATCGTCGGCCTTAGTTTTCCATTTCGTTGGTAATGCCCAAAAATGTGGTAGTGTGAATAAATACAGATGACTCATTTTCATCCTCCTTCTGGGCGGTAGTCTGCCTCTCAGGGGAGTTTAATGAGTTTTTATAAACACACATGAAAACAAATCGAAAGGTATGCAGTGGGAAACCATAACTTTATTTATTCAAACAAATTTACAGGTTGCTGATCCAGAGTCTCACTCTTTGGTAAACAACTATAAGCTGTTTAGCCACTAATAGATATGCTTACTTAAGGATGAAGAAGCTTGAACAACTGCTTCGACTCTAAAAATCTCAGGCTTTTCTAATATCAGATCGATTTTTCTGATTCTGATTTTTGATGCCTCTACACTAAGACTCAAGGCTCTTTCTATAGAGAGCGGATTTCAAAACGAAATTGAAACACAAACTAAAAATAGTACCTCCACCAGTGATTTTGATGTAGACAGGGCATCTGCTTTCCTCCATTGTCTTCTTTTGGAAAGCAGATTCTTTGGGATACGGATGTTTCCCACTTAGAAAAGAAGACAATACGATTTTGCCCGTATTTATAGGTCATCGTAATCTTCTGAGTTATTACTAATGTAGGGGTCTTCTTCTGTTTATTTTCTTCTGTTCCCATTTTCTTCCATATCAGTATCTGTATACATCTGGTAGCTTTTGTCTCTCTCGATCTTGTCGAGCCATTGAGTACAGGCAAGGGAGGAATCTATTTCTCTCCGTTTCAGGGCCGTGAACAGGTCACTTGTAACAACCTCTGGATGGTCGTACGTGGTGACTATTATCTTGTCTCCTGCTGCAAGAAACGTAATATCTTGATCTTCTTCGATTACTTTCTTGATGTATTCTAAGGTCATAGCCTTCATCCATGAAATGCTTGAATTTGGGTTTCCATTGTATCCGACGCATGTTGGCTCAAGATACTGTCCTTGGATGATTCTGACGTAATGATATGGAGGAATGTATTCATTTTCTATGTTAGACTTCTGTATCCATTCTGGAGGTGTAGATCTAAACTTCAGTCTGAGAATGCAATTTCTCTTCCTGACATTCTTGACTGTATTGTAGATAATTTCTGGCAATCCTTTGAGATCTTCATTTGTCTTTGTCCATAGGTTATGGACAAATCCATTTTCTACTGACCACAACTTGTGCTCATGCGGATGCTCACTCTGAACGTTTACTAAGTATCTTCCTAGGAAGGGTCCTGGAACAATGAAGAGAGTGTTTAGAAGGTCTTCATCAGGTGTATGCTCGCCAATATGTCTGTGGAACTTGAACCATTCTTATTCTTTTAGCTCTTGAATGAGAACTTTAGCACTCTCTGGAGTTCTAATGTACAACGCTGCTGGTTCATTGACCACGTTTGGTGGGTTCTTCTTCTAACTTAGTTCTATTGCCAAGGCGTCCATGGTCTCTTTCATGAGCCTTTTGTCATTCTCCCGGAAAGCAAACATTAAATTATCCAACAGTGCCCTCTGGTGGGATGCTAGATTCTGGTCAGTTTGGAAGATTGTTTTTGAAAAGGTGTTCAACTGATATTTGAAGATGTTTACAAATCATGTAGGAAAAATTCTACTTTTTGGCAAAGCAGCAGCCATTAACGGTCTTGATTTGCCTTTACCGTTTGTCGTTTGAGACGGACTAGCTAATCATTTCCCCTGGGATTAATCAGTTAAGGCAGGTCTTTTGGGACGCAGCAAACAACTCTTGAGGAGTTTTTCTACTGGTTCTTCTTGTTGGTTAGGCTCCTTTCCTGGCCTTCTGCTTCTTGGGTTGAATCATTCATCATCACTTCTCTTATACATGGCCATTTCTCTGGTTAAAGCGTCTGGGAGATAGTTTCTGTTTCCTGCAATTAATTCCACATCATAATCATATTGGTTAAGAAATAATTGCCAGTTAGCTAATCTTCCCCTATCTGCAGCTTTATCAAGTTTGAAGTTTTTGAAAATTTTCACTCGGGTGCAATATGTTCTCACGGTGAAGGGTTTTCCTAAAAATGCGGGAGAATTCTCGTTTATTTTTTTTGATGGCCAGAATTTCCTTTTCCCCTGTGGGATAATTCTGCTCTGCAGCGTTGAACTTGCCACTGCAGAATTTCAAAATCTTCTCAGTGTTAGTGCTTGGCTCTCTTGCCAGTACAACACCTACCCAGAAGTTGTCACTAGCATCAGTCTGAAAGATGATTTCTTCATTTTCTTCATGTTGATGTAGAGGTGGGAAATGTTTGCATAGGTCTTTGATTTGCCTGACGATCTTTTCATCATCTTCTGTGAACTTCCAAGCTCTCTTTGAGCTTGTTTTGGGCGACAGAATTGCTGTTAGTCCAGCATTTTTAGGAAGGAAGTCTCTTCTATAATTTATGACTCCTAAAAATCTCTGTAGACTTTTAGCGTCAGGAATTCTGCCTGAAAATTTCCAGACTTTCTCCAGGATATGAGGCTGAAGCTTGATGATTCCGTTCTCTATGTTGATTCCTAAGAAATCAATTTCATCTAGGACGAGAAATACTTTCTTTTGTCCTAAGATGATCCCATGTTGGACGATGAGCTTGACTACTTCAAAGAGATGATTCATGTGTTCTTCTTTGTTCTTTGAGAACACAAGAATGCCACTTGTTTGAATATATTGTCCATTTTTATCTGAAAAATGGATGGAGCTTGTTTTAGCCCGAAAGGCATTACTAGCCATTCGTAATGTCCCTGTGGAGTTCCGAAGGCTGTAAGAGGAATGTTGTCAGAATGCATTTTGACTTGCCAAAATCCTGATTTAGCGTCAAACTTTGAAAAAACTTTGCCTCCTCTGAGCATGTTTATTAGCACTCTTGCTTGTGCTATTTGATAACCGTCTTTTAGGGTTTTCTTGTTGACATCTCTGTAGTTTATCACCATTCTTGCTTTCCCACGAACTTCTTCTGCATGATTTCTGGCATAGAAAGCTGGAGCATGATGAGGACTTTTTGATGGTTTGATCAATCCTTTCTGTAAGAGTTCAACTATATCTTTTCTAAACTCCTTTTGATCTTCTTCTTCTTTGTATTGGGGAATGGCTTTTACGTGACAGATTGAATTCATATCATGTAACTTGAGCCCACAGACCACTGGGTCCTTTTACCAAAACTTCAGAGGATTAATATCAATATTTTGTCTGAGCATTTCTTTGATTCCTCCAAGGGTGTGTCTCTTCTGTTTCTCGAGTTTAGCCTTGAAGTGCTTGAGGTTATGCTTTTTTACAAACGCGGCTTCAACTGTTCCATCTTTGTCTCCTGATGACTGTTCACTGGGAAACTCTTCATGTTGCATGTGTCGATTACTAGGAGTTTTATAAGACACATAGTAATGATACTTGTCTTGATCATGAAGTGGCGCAATGGTAGGATCTCCGTTCTCGAATCTAGTCTTCATGCTAGGTTTTTTGGAGTTCCTTGCTTTCTTTTTGAGGATTTTCTCTTGTTTAGACTTGTCACAGTCTCTCTTGAGAATGTTGTAGACAATGTGTTTTTTGAGTTGGATTTTGGTTAGGGCATGAGGTGGAGCATCTGGATGTTTAAATTCTCTGTTGCCGTCAAACCTACAGAATTCCATTTCATCATAATCTTCTTCTTCTGATGATGATTCTTCGACAAGTAACTCTTCTTGGTGCTTGTATTGCAGAATTGTTTCAAATCATGGTTTGTATTCACCACTATTCTACTATGATCTCTGATATTGCTATGTGAATCCTGGTCCACCAATACTTTTAGCTTCTTTAAGCCTTTCTATCCAGAAAAATTTGTGATTTTTCTCGAAGCCTAATAAGTTCACTTTTGGCTTCTGGATGAAAGTTTGTTGTAGCTGAAAATCATTGCCAATTAAGACATCTGAGTCTTGGCCTTCTGATTGCCAAATATTTTCAATGACAAAGGTTCTTCCTCCTATCGAGACTTGAATTTTTTTTGGCAAAAGTATTCATGTAGATTCTTCTTCCTTCTACAGTATTTCCGGTTGCATTTCTTTTTGGATCTGTTATCCACAACTTTTCTGATATAGCAAACTTTTTTGCTAGACTGAAGCCGGAACCATTATCTACAAAGGCATGTAGATGATACTTCTTGTAACCTAGAAGTTTTAATCCAATCTCCATGTAGTTACTGAATCTACTTGTAGAAACAGTTGCTACCTTGCAAAGGTTTTGTTTTAAAGAACTTGCTTTCTCTTCTGTAAAAGGATTACACTATTCTTCCTCACAGTCAGATACTACTTCTCTTTTCATATCATGGACTAGATCTTCTGCAGGTACTACTCTTTTCTTTGTAGTAGTATCGGCCTCTGCTCTTTCTAGATCTTTTTCTAGAATTTTCTGTTCTTTTCTTTCTCATAGAAGTAATCTTCGTATTCTTGTTCAATAATCTGGTTTATTGGATTCTTCTTTGTTTTTCTCCTTGCTTCAGCTATAAAGCATTCTTTGTGATAAGTTTTCCCTGTTGCTTCGCAAAACATGGGAAATCTTCTCTTCTCCTGGCATTGACAGAAGTCGGAAATGAATGTTCCCTTGTTGACTTTGTAGGAAGAAATCTTTTCTTCCTCTGTACTTTCTTCCCAATTCTTTATCTCAAGAAGATAAACCTCTCTAGGTTCTTCTTCTCCAGATTCTGAATCTGATTCTTTTGACGATTCATCTTCTGAACAGACTGAATAGACAGACATTTCTTCATCATCTTCTGATGAATAGACAACTTCGTAGCCTTTCAGGTTTTTCGTCTCTATGCCTCTTTCATATTCCTTGAGAAGAGCTTTCGAACTTCTCTTATCTTTCTTGGGACATTCGTTAGCATAGTGTCCTTCGGCCTTGCACAACCAACATCTATAGGATCTCTTCTTTTCAGGTTCTTGATAAGATCTTGTCTTCTTGAAAAATCTCTTTTTGGGATTTTGTTTTTCTTTTCTGTGATTGGAGCTTCTCTTGAACCTCCAGCTCTTCTTTCCGTTTCTCTTGAAACGTTTTTGGAAGTGCTTATTCTTTTGCCCCCTTTCTTTGCACCCCCAATTGGTTGGTACATCTATTATTTTGGAACAAAAGTCACTTGTTCCCTTGAGCTGTTTCTTGGCGGCTTTTGCTATAGGGCTTTGCACTGATCGCGCATTAGTTGCCTGATTCTTTCTGCAACTCCTCCCACCGAAAACCTCTCTAGAGGCTTTTCTTCTATGCTTTCTCTCATGGCTGTTCTCCATGGTTCAGGGAGCTTCCTGTGTAGGAGATGTACCAGGTCGGTATTTTCAAATTCTCCTATTGTGTAGTAGTACTCTTGGAATTCATTTAGATATTCTTCGAAGTACTTCATGTCACAGATCTTGAAAACATATATGTTGGATTTTTCTATCTCTTTAGTTTTTTCTCCAACATATAAGATATCTCCGCAGAATTGTTCATAGAGCGGAGTGGCAAAAGTATAGGGATTTTGGTTTGTCTTTATGTCTTCCAATCATTGCATTCCTCTGACCGTTTCCTTGAAGGAAAAGTAATACTTCTTTGCCATTCCTAGAAGGGTTAACTCATAGACTGTGTGCAGGTCTTGTGCTTCAAATCTCCCGTAGGTTAAACATGAAGCCATGAATAGACTAGCTGCCCATTCGTCGATGGCCTTTTTCTTGTCTAGAGCTTTGTCTAGATCAATCCATACTCCTAGTTGAGTGATTGGTACTTTAGGAGTATTTTCTTATGGAATGAATCTGTGGGAGCTTCTTTCTCCCTTCTTTCCACTAAGGCTTCTTCCATGCGGAAGTTTGATTTTTTCACCAATCCTGAATATGGTGGTCTGTGAAGATGATGGTTGTGAAGATTCTTCTTCTTCCATGTCTTCATCTTTTGTTCCTTCAGTTTCTCCTGCTTCTTCATATATAAGAGGAAAGACTTTTCTTTCCTTTTTGTAGGTGAAACTCTCTATCTCTTTGATCAATTGTTCCAACCGTAAGGGATCTTCACATTCTTCTCCTTCCTCATAAAGCTTGAAGAGTTGTGATTTGGAGTTTCTTGTTCTTAGCATGCTGATGTTTCTTTCTAACTCAGCATCTAAATCTTCTTCCATTACTTGATTGGCTTTTATCGAGATTTTGGTACTTCTAGCACCACTCTCTCTGGTATAGTTGCATCTTCTGAGGGGTCTAGAGCTTTCTCCTCTGAAGCTTTCGAGGGATACGTCACTGTTTCGGTGTCCTTCGAACTTGAGGTTGACATCTCCAGTTTTTTTGTTCTCATAGACCGCTGCCTTTGTGCTTTCTGGTTTCTTCTTTGGTCCGAATAATTTCCACTCTAGTGGAAAAGTTATCTCATCCCATGCTACCTTGTGAATTTCTTGATTGTGGTTCTTGGGATTTGTAAGGAAACCAGTGGTAAGACCTGGGATGTTTGATATCCTGGTCTTTGGCTCTACTGTTGTGCTCATTAGTTTATAGTAGATTCTATAAACTATTGCTAGTTCTTGCATGCCATCTTTCATGGATGTGCGCCTGTTTTGACTCTTAGTCGTTGGCAGTGAGCAACATTTGTTAGGCTGGTTGAAAAGTTTGTGAAGCAGTTGAAATATGCAACCTGGTTGCATAGTGATGCTTGAAGTGTTCCCTGTAGACTTTTTTGGAAATCGATCAGCCTATTATCTTGTAGGACGCATAGAACTGAACAATTTAGGCCTTCTCTGGCCAGTAGCTTTATGCCAACTTGGACAGCTCCAATATGCATGAATTTGAAATTTCTTTTTCTGGCTTTAGAAACTTCTTCGGGTGTGACCAAAATGAGATATATTTCTCCTGTTGTTGCCGGTGTGGTGAATTCAAGGATTTTGAATTGATGGCTGTCCATCATATCAAAACTTCCTCTTTTGTAGATTTATTTGAATTCGAACTTCGGAATTGAAGCATTTCGAACGTTGTTCTCGATCTCGTTGAATTCAAATTCTGCTGAGTTCACCAGCTGCACTGATTTTTTCTTGAAGATGCTCAACATGTTTATGTTGCGCATGTTTTCTGATTTGGGTTCTTTCAACTTGAATGTTGAAAGATTTGATGAAGAATCTTGAAAATATGGCTTTGGCATTGGGTTCCATTTTGGAACCTTTAGTGGTTTGAAGTCATTAGCCTTTCTAATGATAGTTGGAGGTGGACTAGTACTTAACCCTTGATGTTCTTGAGCTTTCTTCTAGAAATAGTCAAGGATCTTCATCTGTTGAAAATCTAATCTCTCGATCTTACTATCAACTCTTGTTAATAGTTCTTGTTTTTCCTCCGGTTGTCTCTGGATGTAATCAACCTTAGCCTCCAATTTCTGTAATTGGTTCCTAATTGCTGGAAGAATTTTTAGATACTCTCTGCATCTAAAATTTTCTGATAAGATTTCTTGTTGCCTTGCATATGATGTTTCAAATAGAGAATCTAGTTTCTCTATTATTTTCTCAGTTGTTGATCCCATTGTTGGAATTTTGAGCTATTGCAAACTCTGATGCCAGTTGATCTGCGGATCTGACCAATGCTCAAATAAACCGTTAGATAGATAAACGGTGCAAGAGATTTTGTATATTTGCTTTGTCTCTTAACAAATTTTCAAGAAAAGCTTGTTCTCTAGCAATTTTAAGATTATGAATTGCTTTTTCTAAAGGACGTGGATGAGCTGCTCTTGATCTTTTGAATAGTTTAATTCTCTCTTTTGTATTAGTGATAAAATCTCTTAAAATTTTAAGTTTATCACTTAAATCATGTGTTTTTTGACAGTGAGTAATTTTGTATGATGAAAATAAACTATTTACCTTTGAGTGCCGAGGATAGAACTTTAGCTGTTTGTGTTAGAATAGATAAATTATAGGCCCACTATGCTTTCAAAAATGCAGAAGGAAGTAAAAATGCTAAAAGGGGTATTTTTGAAAAAGTGAAGGAAAACAGTACCCCGCACGCCACTGTGCTGAGCACTGTAGGTGCTCTCAAGATAACACCGCCCCAATATTTGTAATAAACAACATCAATATTGTTTAATAAGAGTGCTCCAATATCCTACAAAGCAAAATAACTCCTTTGTAATTATCCTACTTATTATACAATACTGATATAATATCCTTAAAAAAGTATAATTTCCATATCCTACTTGAAAACAAAATATCCTATATATATACATATCTCACTTGGATCATACTTCCCACTGCCTAAGGGCTCCAATAAACTCCTTTTAGGACTACATTATAGGATTTTGAACATACACTCAATGTATTATATCCATATATACTTTCATGTGAGCCTAGGTTTACAATATGGTAATGCTACTGTGTTATGAAGGTTGTTATTGTTCTTTGATTGAGATACTAATGATAATCGTAATATGTAAACTGGGCAATTGATGTGTTTGTTCTAGAAATCAATAAAAATCTAATGTTGGTCTCATTATTCATTCCACAATATTAACATGGTATTGTATACAAAGACATGAAGGGATTAATGGTGCAAATAAATTTTTTTTGTGCTTCTGTTCAGAATTGGTTCATCAGGTTATAAATGTGATTTATTAGATTACATGGTTCTCTCAGGTTGCTTCTTGATTTTGTTTCCCAATATTGTATGTATAGTAGTTAAAAATGAACTGTTCAAACAAAGTGCATGTATAAGTACATTTTGATTTTTCTTCAAGATTATATAGTAAATGTTGGGATGAATAACATACATGATCTTCTTCTTTTTTCAGAAAGCAAGATACAAGATCAAGCTCCTGTTATTAGTGCTTTCATGTATTCTCTTGATGAAATTCAAGGTTCATCTACTCCTCAAGGGTGAGCAGACTTTTTCATTGTGATTTCTTCTTTGCAAGATAGATTCTTACTTCTTTTTTAGTATATGTGTATATGTAAATCATTATACTAATATGCTTAAATAAAATTTTTTTAAGTTTACAACATAGCATTCATTCAACAGTTTACTCATTGCATTCATTATTGAAGTAACTATAATTGCTGCAGTTTTATGGTGTTTGACTAGGTGGCCATCCAAAATAAGATTTTTCTAATTGACGTGCCCGTGTGATTTGCTATCTATTTAATCACCAATTTAATGTATCTCCTAATTTCTTTAATTTCATTCATGGCTTTTCAGTTAGTTGATCTAAGTGGTATTATATTTGTTAATCTGGGGTTTAAAAGTTTGAGGCTCTTAATGTTTGGTAATATGCTTAAGGCTTCATTTCTCAATCTAGGTTTAACGTGTAAAGCTTTCATAATGTTGTAACGTGGGTACTGCATTATTATATGTTTTCTCAATTTTGGTGGTTTAGTTTTGTTATTGGAAGAGTTTTGTGAACTTGGTGGTGTTTAGTAGTGGAATTAGGGTTATCTTAACTGTATGTGAGAATTGGGTTTTTCCTGTTCATTTTGAATTTTGATTTGTATCTAATATATAAGTGCCAGATTAAAAGTGACTAAATTTGGGATATAGCATTTCATGTACGAGGTTTTCATTGTTTGCAGATATGGGCAGTGCTAGCTACGAATGAATCTGCGTTTATAGTTGAAAGCTTTCATGTTATTCTCAATTTTAATGGCTTGTTCTGTTATTAGTAGGAATTTGTTAATTAGGTGGTGTTTAGTGTTTGTGAGATTTGGGGTTGTCTGAAATATGTGAATCAATAAATGAGTTGTGACAAGATTTGGTTACGCCAATTAGACGTTTCAGCTTCCTCAAATACACCAAAATAAGCCCAGTAATTAAGGTTGCAACTTCCACAGAATTATATTTTTAGTAATCGATCAATTATATATATATAATTAGTTAGTTTTTGGTGTATTGAAAATCTGCATGTTCATTGTTCAGTAAAGATTGTAATAAGTTGTGGTGTATATTTTGCTGATAATATAGTGTATTTGATGTGTGCAATATGTTTTCTTCTAAGTTGTTATTATTATTATTATTATTATTATTATTATTATTATTATTATTATTATTATTGCAAATGATATTAAAGTGGTATTATGCAATGGTCAAGGCTGTGGTTTCGCTCTACCATTACCATTCCAATACTTCTGAGTCTATAGTCTAAGTCGCAATAACTTTCTTCATTTTATTTTTATTTTATTCAGGGCACTAGTCCATACTAGGTTCAAGGTATTGATAGACAAGGTGACCTTTATAAGTATTCGAGAAAGTTTGGCTAATGGTTCTGGAGTACGAGTTTTAATACTCTGTATTGCTCAACACAGGTTTTGCTCCTCTTTAATTAACTCAATCCAAAAGGTGTGACAGACTTTGTTCGTTTTGAGAATTTGCAGTCAAATATAAGCATGACCTTGAATTGATTGAGCGAAGAGAACCAATACACATGGGTGAGTCAATTTTCAAAGACTCATTTTTGTATCTAGTATCAGCCATTTAGCTAACTGATATGTTCTTCTTTTGATTTCAAAAGAGTTGGAGGTAAAACGTATAGGGTCTCAATAAAAAGAAAGAAAAGGGATTGCTAAATCTGGTGCATGTGCATGCAGCTCAGTTCATTCTTTCCAGCCCCTAAATCATTTCTCTGTGTTTTGGTATTTTTGTTGCTCAATCCATCCTCTTGCTCCAGCGATCTCTTGATTCTCCCTGAAGCACATAACAGAGAGAATCCAACATCTGTTTTTGTATGCCCTTGTTGATTTCTCTCATGGCTGAATCTCGTTCCTTCTGATTTTGAGGTTATCAGATTCGTTTGAAGTTCTATACTCCGTTGATCATTAAGGTTCATTTCCAAACCATATGATTTTCTTTGATTCAATTGGTCTTATGTGTTTACCAAATGTTGAATCTTTTTAATTAGAGATCTGATTGCAATCTCGACTTTAATTTGGAGTTTATCTGAAATTTTGGATGTCGATGAATTATATGAGTTACATAGCCTCTAAACTGTGTGAGAAACTGTTATAGCTTCAGGCTACCACTATTTTATTAACCTTAGCTACTGTGGTTGTAAAGAACCAAATGCAAGAGTTAAGTCTATAAGTCAGTGAAATGACTTAAAATTTAAGCTCTCAGTAGAAAACTATAGTCTCTAGTAACACAACTCCTTGAACTTAGTACAACTTCTACTACTATAGTACCATTTACATTGTATCAGTTCATTTGATTACATTCTTAATTTTGATCTGTAAAAGGGCATGTCATTCATGATATGAGTACATGACAAGCAAGTTAGAGCATATGGGTATGCTTATCTATTATCACTATCTCTTAGATGTTAGCATTTTCTCAAAACATTGGGGACTTTAAGCTTCAACTGTAGCAAGGGTTGCTTGGTGAGTCGATGCTTTATCCCAACCTAGATAATTATGTTATCTGATTTTAATTTTCAGTATCATTCTTTAGGAGTTCATGATAATGTGATGTTTTTAGTCTCATGGAAGGAAATATCTACAATGGATCAGTTGCATTGGGGTTCTGATGATCAAATAGATCATAATTAGCTCAAACATGGCACCTTTCATATGAGAACGTGGATTGATGCTTTACTGCTGTTTATTGTTATATATATATATATATTACCCAAATGAAAATTATTTATAGCTTTGTTAAAATTTTCCTGGTTGATGTTTGTTCATAATGTTTTTGACTATGTAGGTTATTTGTATTAGAATTTTTGATTAGGAGATTATTGGATTAGGAATTTTGATTCAGTTACGGGTTATATGATTTGGTTGCTGGGTTGCTTTATCTAGGAGGATCCAGTTGATTTGCATACAATGATTGATTTTCAAGTCTGTTTATGTGAACTAAGAATGACAATATGTGTATTTGAATTTGAGAAATTGGTAGATGGTATTTGCTAAGGGAATGTAAGCTTTCTAATAGTTGAAGACATTGTTGATGACTTTTGTGTGGTTTGTTTTTCACGTAAAGGGAGAGGTTTACCATATTTATAAAAAGGAGCATTACCTGATTGTAAAGTGTGCACCTGCCTGCCTAACTCCCAGAAACCAAAGCCTAACTCTTTTCTCTTCTACGGTAAGTTTTGCATATCTTAATTGCAACCCGGATACTAATAAAGCTTAGATTTCTGAACGAATTGGGGTTGAACTTTGTTTATGTGTGTTGGCAATGATAAACAACAAGTGAGAAATGTTTGTTGAAGGAAATTGTCTCTCAAATCTTCCCAAAGTCATTTTTTTTATCTTTGTTTGATTTAGAATGTTATATCATTTTAGCTCTTAAGATTCTTCAAAACTATTATGTAAATGTCAATCTAATCTGACCACAGTAAAATTAAATTTTAAAAGCATTTAGGTTGTTAAATATCAACTTTTGTTTCAGCCTGAAATAAATATTTCATATTGGGCTTGAAATGCTGAAATCTTGGTGAGCGGCTTAAGTGAGCCGATGTCTTGGTAAGCGACCCAGTTGGAAATGAAGCTTGGCGAGCGGTCAAGTGGAATAACAGAGTCCGTTTGCATACCAACTTAGGATTGTACAATTAGGATAGCTGATTTATGCGGCTTAATATTTATCATACCTTTCCTATTCGGTTAGGGTTAATTTGTAAAAGGAGTTGTGATGACATTAGAACTATATAAAGAAAATACCCGTGTGCTGGAAGGTGTTAGAATTATATTGAGATTCAAAAAGCAAGAGACGTTCAAGAGAAATGAAAGACGACTACTGAACATTATATAAGGAGAGTAAGAACATTTGAGAAAAGGTCCCCGATCAAATACAAAAACATTTGCTATACGCAAGTACACCTAGACATCTCATCAAAAGATTCTATCCCTACAACCAGACGATCAAAGTGCTTGTCACCGATCGAGTGAGAGTATTTCGATCAAAGGAAGCAACGCGACTGGAAGATTGAAGGGCTTGTTACATATCGAGTAAGAGTTTGGATATCCAAGGAAGCAGTGTTCTCAACACATTGTCAAAGAAGTTGCTCTGCTTTGCACTCGTAAAGGGTAGTGTGAGGTATCGATTTCTAGGGCTCTGCTAGAGACACAAAAACCCCAAGTCCTAGGTTACTAGGCGAGAAGTACCCATTCAGGCAAGGTTTGTGCTCTCCTTGTCTTAATCACTTATCAAGAAGTCAGGCAGCTTTACATTCTATATTCTGTTGAGAGACGGTGGCACGCCAGTATACGAAGCACATACAAGATAAACTGACAACTGCGGTGAAACTATCTGAAGTTAGTATAAGAGACTACTTCTGCGAAAGGATCTCTGCTCTGGGGATATTTCTGTGTCGAACATTTTGGCACACCCGATGGGATTGCCTTTCGTGTCTCTAAGTGACAATAGGGGATCCTTACCGAATGAATTACCCTCAGTGTCACAAACATCCAGAACCGATTTACCGTGAACACACTTCTACTCGGTGTCGTTCACTAAGTAATCAAGTGGTTGAAATTATCTTCGCTAAGGAGTATCACTCAACCATGTCATTCAAATCTTTAAATGGAGCGGAGATTGCGAAACTTACGTTTCCGGAGTACCTAGCTTACGCTGCTAGGCGCGACAAACATCAGGCTAACTACTACATGGCTCTCGGTGAAAGGATTGAACAACAAGCAACTTTTCTCACTACTCAAGGCGAAAAAGTTGACTTGGCGTTAGCTAAACTCCAAGCACTAAGGGTAGAATTCCATAGAGACCAGGAGGATAGGGAGGCAATCGGAGCTCAAGTAGCGAGTCTTGCTGAAGGTCAGGATAAGTTATGGATAAACATCATGCAAACTTTAGGATCAAGTTTGGATGAATACCGCCGGCACGCGGCAACAATATCTCAAAGGACAGACAGGGACATAGTGTCTCTAACAAAATCCGTTTCTGATCTCGCCAGAAAGACTAGCCAAGCAGAGTCTTTTCCACCTGCATGGGAACAAAGATTAAACAGGTTTATGAATGACTGTGACATACATCTTGCCAAGATGTATGAATCATATGAAACACCATTCCCTCCCATGCAAAAAGACGATCCAGATGCTTGGCAATGGCCAAGATACTACCAACATCAAACCTTCCAGACTTTCTCTGGTGATGATGATTCCAATGCGGCAATACACTTAGCGTACTTCACACTGCAATTAAGGCAGTTTGCCGATAACGATTGACTCAAGTTAAGAGTCTTTGGATCAACTTTGTCAGGATCAGCCCTCGTATGGTATACAGGATTGGAAAAGGGTTCGATCAATGAGTGGAAGGACATAGAGTCCTTGTTTATAGATCACTTTGGAACGGCAAGACCTGAAACTAGTGTTGGAAAGCTGGCTTCCTTGAGCCAATCGGCGACAGAAAGTCCAGTCACCTTCCTGCACCATTTCCGGTCAGAATACAATCTATGTAAGACTCCATTAGGCAAGGAGGAGGTAGTAGAGATGGCCAAGAATGGTTTGGAAGATACATACCATCAACTGTTTTTGAATAGCAAGTACTTTTCCTTGAATGAGCTTATTACGGATGTAACTAAAGCTTACAGTACCATGCAAGAACGAGACAACATAAGGAATGCGTCTAAGGGAACGTACACTGCTAGGTCTTATGACATACCATAGTAAAAAACTGTGGCTTATATAAAAGACATAGACGAGCAGGCTTCAGATTCCGATGGAGAGCAAGTGGGAGTTGTAGATTTATCGACAAACAAGGTTTTGAAACCCCGCAAGCTTCAGAAGAGTAAGGGCCCCATTAAGCTTTCGACAGTGGCTTTCACTAAGCCAGAGTTCGAGACATACACGTACAATGCTAACATGGCCCATGAGATCCTAGATTAACTCTACAACGTGCGAGCTATCAAAGCAGATTTTGGACCTCTCCCTATGGCTGAGCAGATAAAAGGTAAAAAGTATTGCAAATTCCATGGAGCATAGAATCACATTACGAAGGACTGCATCAAGTTGAAAGATCAGATCCAAAAGTGGATCAATAAAGGAAGACTAGAACTAGAGGGAGCAACCAAGGCAGCAACATTAGTAGATCCTAAACCCTTCCCATACCCTCAGGTTAATATGATTGATATTGGTTGGTCATCAACTGATAGTTGTGTTGGAGGTGTGGAAGAAGGAAACAAACTGATCTTTCCAACTTATTCCTTCCCATAGGATAAGGTGGAAGAGATCTTGGACAGGCTGTATGAAATGAGGTTGATATTTTATTACCCAGTATTTAAACTAAGACATCTACGGCATGAAAAGCCAGCCCAGCATTTCTGCAGAGTCGATAATAAGTTTGGTCATCGAACAACAATGTGTTCGATCTTGAAAGATAAGATTCAAGGTTTGATCAATCGGGAGGTAATCATAGTTAGCCGAGGAGGACTGGTAGAATAGGACCTGCAAAACCCAAATGCACCACCGCCTCCTGCTATATCATTTACGTCCCCAGAAACATCCTTTTCTCGCGATGCACCAGAACCCACACACAGAAGGAAAAGATCAAGGCGGAGGCCTAAACGTAATATTGCATTTGTTCGACCTAGGCGAGCTATGATAACTTATTATGCATCCAGGTGAGAAGAGATATTTGAAGAGCTACTCCATGCAGGGATAGCAGTGGTTCCCGATAATTGGGAAACACCAGACCCACATCCTGAGAATGTAAGGGGTCTACCTTACTGCCGATACCATCATCGATGGGGTCACCATTCCATGAATTCCTGTAATGATTTAATGTTCAGGATTCAGCAGTGGATTGACGAGGGAGAAATACTGATAGAAGAAGAGCCCTCGCCAAGCTTGGCGATCGAAGAATCATTGACGGTCGGGATGTTAGAATTGACTAGGGGCAACCCAGGTAAACGCAAGCAGACCGTCGATCTCCACACTACTGGCGAGAGTCCACTAAGCAAACAACCAACAAGATCAAATAAAGGAAAAGAAAAGGTGGATCCAAAAGCAGAGTCACCAGTAACCCTTTATGCTCATTGTAAGCTTAGGGGCGGGCTGAAGATTTCCTATGAAGAATTGGCCGAAGCAGCTAAGGTTTTCCCTAACTTATTTTCAAATTTAGATCATCCTCAGCCACGTAGCCCACGATGAGCAAGACAAAGGAATTCCCTAGCACCTAAGCGTTCGGGAGCGACAGAAAAAGTCAATGAAGCAAAGAAGTCCAAATCAGAGGCTGACGACGCGCTCGCTAGGCCATATGTTCCACCAGCTTCAAGAAACATCACTAAGGAGAATGTATGGTACGTGAAGGAAAAAGCGAAAAACATCAAGATGACTCCAAGTAGAAGACGAAATCTTCAACGACGATTTGGAGAAGCCAAGAGAGCATTAAAGGCTTATGAATTGGGCCTGCTCAAAGAAGAAGAGCTTGTCTGTTCCCCAGAAACGCTGCAAAGACGATTGAACGCTCTTACAGTAAACCCTATAGTGGTTTTTGGGAAGAAGTCTCGCGAGCATAAAGTGTGAGCACAACGACCAGGTGTCTTTAACCGTAACCCAGAACTATGGTCCAGAGACAAAACGTCAGAACTTGTTCATGGGGTTCACCGTGAAGTCACAAAGCGTAAACCAACGAGACGGCGTCTCAGTTTTAATGATGAAGCAATAGAAGCAGTGGGGCTCCATACACCACAAAAGGAGAGAGAACATGTCAAAGGGCATGTCACTTCAAGAAAGGCTAAAGTTTTACAGTGGAGACCGAAGCCTTTAATTATAGAAGAACAAAAGAATGCCAGTCTTGACAAGACTTTTCCCTCACCTAAAAAACAAAGTTCTGGGATATTCATACCAACAACCATAGATCTTATACTTGAGGATCAGATGCAATAGGTTGCTTCTCTTAAGGTTACTACGACCATGGTTCCTGAAGAGCGGCAATCTGAAGCTGACAATAACGAAGATGATGAAGAGTTGTTGGATTATAGTGAAGATGAAGAAGAAGAAATAGAAGAATATGTTGAGGAGGTGGCCGGACACTAATGTAGATGATGAATGTGTTTGTCTTATCGTCCAAATACGCTTTATCTTCACAAAAGTCAGTGGGTGAATCTGTCTTGAGCAGAGACGTTAACAATTTATTGACACTAGAAGATGAACCAATATCGACAGAGAAGTCAGCGCTCGCCAAACCATCAGAGACTGATCCACCATCAACCAAGGGACAAATGATGTTCGCAAAGTGCACCTTGAACATGGCCATGCACATGCGGCCACTATATGTGACAGGGAATATCTAGGGAATTAAAATCAACAAACTTTTAGTGGATTCTAGGGCAGCAGTAAACATCATCACAGTCAAAGCAATTACCTTATTAGGCGTCCCCAAGTCTGCTATCCAAGAGACCACCCTTAACTTCAGAAACTTTCAGGGTAGCATTTCTAAGACTTTGGGCATTATTTTTCTGCAGGTACACATTGGTCCAGCCGCCGACACATACACGTTCTTTGTAGCAGAATGTATAGCTCCATATAGTGCAATTCTTGGGCGTGACTGGATCCACAGGAGTTATTGTGTACCTTCGTCCCTTCATCAGCAGATGTTACTTTGGAATATGGAATCTGGAGAGGCAGAAATCGTCGAAGCAGATCCTCATCCATATTCCATGTCTGCTAACTCTTTAGAGGCCAGTTATTACAACAGTGACCTCAAGCCACTGGAAGTATGTGGCATCGATAACAAAGACCACCTGGTTGGTGTTATGGCCTCTGAACTAGCTCAGTGGGGTATCATTCAAGCAGATCGTGATTGTAGCATACCCTACACCATTGAGCTACCATCCAAACAATCTCAATGATTAGGTCTCTATCAAGTATAGAGACCGAGGCTTGTTACTCCTTGTACGAATGCTTTCACAATTTTTTGATGGAGAATCAAGCCTATGAAAGGGTTCAAATGATTGTAGCATTGGAATATGTGGATAAAGATGTGTTAAACAAGATGGATAAGGAGGAAGAGATCAAATTAGCACCAGCAGCCTTAGATGATATACTTCCAAAGGTCAAAGATCTCATTGAAAAAGTTAACCTTGGGAATTCAGAAGAGCCAATCTTTGTGGCCATAAGCACCTTCCTAGAGCCTGAAGAACGACTCAATCTCATTGAATTGCTACAAGAATATGCTGATTTTTTTGCAGAAAAATACGACGACATGCCAGGACTGTCACCAGAATTGGTATGTCAGAACTTACCTATCATGGAAGGAAAGAAGCCGGTGAAACAAGAGATACGCCAGATGAATACAGAAACATCAATTCTAGTCAAGGAGGAAGTAGAGAAAATGCTCGAGTTAGGGATCATATGCGTAGCCAAATATAATGAGTGGCTATCAAACGTGGTCCTGGTCAAGAAAAAGAATGGTAAAATGCGAGTTTGTGTTGACTACAGAGACTTGAACAATGCAACTCCAAAAGATGCATATCCAATGCCAGTAGCGGATTTGTTAGTGGACTCAACGGCTCGTCATGAAATGTTATCATTCAAGGATGGGAATGCTGGTTATCATCAAATCCCAGTGGCAGAAGCAGACAGACATAAGACTGCGTTTCGGTGCCCAGGTTTTGTAGGAGTATTTGAGTACGTAGATATGCCGTTCGGACTCAAGAATGCAGGGGCAACCTACCAACGGGCAATGAACTTGATCTTCAATGACCTTATTGGTAAGACCATGGAAGTCTATATCGATGATGTGGTAGTTAAATCGAAATGTAGGATTAACCACATTGAAGACTTGCGGCAAGTGTTTAACCAGATGAGGCAACATCAACTGAAGATGAATCCAGCTAAATGTGTATTTGGAGTCCAAGCAGAAGATTTCCTAGGATTTTTGGTTCATCAGCGTGGGATTGAGATACTGGATGACAAGAAAGAAGCGGTTCTTAATGCAATTCCGCCAAAGAGTAAGAAAGAACTATAGCGCTTATTGGGAAAAATCAATTTCTTACGACGGTTCATTTGCAATGTTGCTAGAAAAATACAACCGTTCTCAACTTTGCTCAAGCTTCAGAATCAGAAAGACTTTGTGTGGGAGCCTATTCATCAAGAGGCTTTTGAAACCATCAAAGTATATTTAACAAACCCGCCAGTCTTGGTACCACCAAGGTCAGGGGTTCCTCTCAAGCTGTACATTTCAGCTACTGACCTTTATATTGGGAGTCTATTAGCTCAGGATGACACATCAGGAACAAAACGTGTTATTTTCTATCTCAGTCGTACCTTAAACGAATGTGAAACGAGATACTCGCCAATGGAAAAACTGTGCCTGGCCTTGTATTTTTCAGGATGCAAGTTGAGGCACTACATGTTATCTTTCACCATGTGTGTAATAGCATAAACCGATTTGGTGAAATATATGCTTTCGAGACCCATACTCAGGGGACCCATTGGGAAGTGGATTCTGGCTTTGTTAGAATTCTCTTTGCGGTATGTTCCCCATAAAGCAATCAAAGGCGAAACAGTGGCTCATTTTCTGGCTCATCATCCAATGAAGGATGTTCACGAGGGGCCAGAATTGGAACTTACTCGTCTTGATCTGGCCCCTTGGTGTTTATACTTTGATGTGTTAAGCACGAGTACTATGGCTGGGGCAAGAGTAGCATTGGTTTCTCCACGCGACCAAACATTTTCTTATTCTTTCAGGTTGGATTTCTGGTGTAACCAAGCGGAGTACGAGGAACTTATCATTGGCTTGGAGCTTCTACTAGATATGGAGATCATAGATGTGCATATATATGGAGATTCCCAATTAGTCATCCGACAACTTGAAATCAAGTATAAGGTTGGGCCAGTGTTAGAACCATATGTTAAACGAGCATGTGAATTATTCAAGTTGTTTACTGAGGTGGAGTTGAGCCATGTTCCTCACGAGAGAAATTATGCAGCAAATGAGTTGGCCCAACTAGCAATAGGGGTGAGCTTGCAAGATAGAGTACGTGAATGTATATTGAAGGTTGAACGAAGAACCCTGCCATCTTTCTTTGCTCGCCAAGAAGAAAATAATGAGTGGTACATTGCTACCCTCGATCACATTGATATGGATTGGAGACAGTCAATTATTTCCTATCTCCAGAATCCTAATGATTCGGTAGACAAGCGGATTCGTTTCTTAGCTCCTAATTATATACTCAAGGATGATGAGTTGTATAGAAGAGGAGAGGAAGGCATATTCTTGAGATGTGTCTTCAGATGTGACGTTAAGCGATTAATGAGGGAAGTTCATCTAGGGATAGCAGGGGCACACCAGGCTGGTCCAAAGATGAGATAGTTGATACGACGACATGGCTATTATTGGCCAGGACTGCTCAAAGATTGCATCACGTTTGCTAAAGGTTGTGAAGAATGTCAAAGACATGGTCTAATCAGCCACATGCCCAAAATACCATTATAGCCTATAATCAAGCCTTGGCCAGCTCGAGGATGGGCTCTAGATTTAATTAGAATGATTCATCCTCATTCATCAGATGGGCACAAATACATCATAGTGGCTACATATTTCTTCACAAAATGGGTTGAAGCTCGATCTCTCAGAGTTGCATCAGCAAAGGCCATCCGCCAGTTCTTATTCGAAGATATTATTTGCAGGTTTGGTATTCTCGAGAGTTTTGTTTTAGACCGAGGGCCAGCGTTCATGTATGGAGATGTAGATGATCTTATGAAGAATTTTGGAATACATTTTCTACATTCTTCTCCATATTATGCCAAATCCAATGGTCAAGTTGAAGAAAGCAACAAAATCATCATACATATCCTTAAACGAATGCTTGCGAGCAATGCCAGATTGTGGCATGAAGAGTTATTTAACACCTTGTAGGCTTATCAAACAAGCAAAAGAACCCCCACAGGCACCACTCCTTATGCATTAATGTTCGACCACGATGCAGTCCTGCCTTTGGAAATTAACGTCCAATCTTTAAGAGTCATGAAGCAAAACAATTTGATTGGTGAAGATTATGTGCAGGCTATGTGGCAGGAACATGAAGACTTAGATGATAAAAGAATACAGGCTTACGATAGTCTATGTGCTGAGAAATGAAAGGTGGCTTGTGCCTATGACCGATGTACTAGGGGCATGAGCTCTGCAGAAGGAGAATTGGTCTGGCGAGTAATATTGCATGTTGGCAAGAAGACTGAAGGCCGAGGAAAATGGTCAGAGAAGTAGGAAGGACCATACAGTAGGTAAAGGAGCTGTTCGTTTACAAGATCAAGATGGAACAATTCATGTTAATCCTATTAATGGTTGTTTCCTTAAGAAGTTCATACAACCGGTCTAGGAGTATGAAGACCCTCCAACAGAAGCTTAATCCAGTTCATTCATGCTTATCGTTAAACGCTCGCATGATTAAACTGAAGGGGCAACACATAGGGATTATTTACAAGAAGATAGCCCATACTCGGGGCTAAATTTTAGTTTTTTCAGTCTATACTTGGGGTCAAAATTGTTGTTTTTCTGATTGAAGAGTTCACACATGCCAGCTTATGTGGCCAAGTTATGTACAAACTATATCTGAGTTTATCAATATAAATTTATTGTTTGCATAAGGGAACTCTTTGCTTTAAATAAAAATATATTACATTAATCAGAAGAATACAAAGGCTTTGCGGCCTTAAGCTCTGATACCATATGAAAACAAACTACAATCAGCAACAGAACAGAAAGATAAATACAGTTTGTTTTTCTAAATCCTCAAACAGTTGATAGTCGGTCCTCGGGTTCACATATCAAATATGCACACATGGAAAAAGGGGAACCTGAAGAGACAAAAAAGAGAGGATTTGGACACCAAGGAAACTAGTCCAGCAGATCAAAAGACCATTTGAAGTAGGCTTGGCGTTTGTTGCCTTTCCCCAGGTTGAACTCCCTGTTATTCCTCTCCAGTGCATCCACGTCCACTGGAACTGCAGCCTTTATGCATGTGGAAACTGAGCGAATGCCTGCGAGGAAGACGAGGTGAGTTGTCCCTCGGGATTGTGGCTTCGTCACCCTGTAGATAACTCGAGTGAGTAAGCCAAGGCAACACTTGGACATAGATATTACTATCTAGTCCAGGTATGGACATGGATATTACTATCTAGAGTCTGTAATATGGTAGGTTCTATCTGGAGGATTTTCCAGATATGAAAATCAAAGCAAACATGAAGAAGGGGAGTTCATTTCATGAAGAAGTTTGGAAGGTTTGATCACAAGCAATGAAGTAAGAAACCTTTAATAGAAAGAAACTACAATGAGCAATAGCGGTAAGGCTTTGTGAGAGTAAATGCACCAGTTAAAAGAGGACACGTGTCTGATGGAAATTGGGCCATGATACGGTTTATCTACCCCTAGAAGAAGGCATGATGAATGAAAGACTTTTTGGGCAGGTAAAACATATTTTGAAGATTTGATGGTTGATGCGATACGAATTCCAAGCTTTGAATTAAAGTCGCAGGCGAGCGGTTAGGTTCTATTAATAAAACTAACTTTTTTCATTTGATTCTTGGAAGGCCTAAGTCTGAGGCCCAGTAAGGTATCTGGAGCCCAGTTAAAATACTGATTCCAAAATATGAATTATGAAGGAAAATACTTGAGAGATTTTGGAATATTGTCATAATAAAAAAGAGGGCCTAATTTCTGTGGCCCAACGATTACAATTTCCCTTGACAATATTTTTGCAAATTCAAGGTCTCGCCAAGACTGTTTATACATGTGTAGAGCACTTGTGGCTTCTTCTTCTGCATCTTGCAGTAGTTGAGTTTGGCTCTCTCCTTTAATCATAAGTTGGCGGACGGACGCTTGATTTGAGTGAGCATTTGACCGTAGGCGGTCCACCTCAGCTAGCTGCCAGAATTTCTTGCTGAGTTTTCGTGTCTTTCACAAGGGTCTGGATTCGTTGGTTTTCTTCTTGTGTTTGGCAAGCCAATGTCTCCACCCCCTCTTTCTTACGTTCAGCTTCAATTTTCAGGTGGTGGTGGGCTTCGTTTTGACCTAGGAATTCATGAAGTTTTTCCTTAAGATCAGGTTTAGTATGAAGGAATTCAGTAGGGGCAGAGGCCTTTAAATTTCTAACTTGTTCTTGAACTCGTTTGATGTCTTGAGGTGAATCCAGACTACCAGAAAGATCTTCTGAAGGACAATATCCAAAGCTGAAGGGGAACTCGATGCATTCAACCTAGTCGAAATCTCTCGCAAGATTAAAATCTCACTTTGAGGGTTGGTTGCTGGAGAAGACGGTTCCTTTGATGAAGACTGAGCATCAGTTTCTTCAAAAGAAGTTTCAGGTTCTTCATCAGTAATGTGCAACGAGCTTAAAGGCTGGTCTACGACATCCATTATGGAAAGCTCTGGAGAATGAGGACTGTTTAAAGTTTGGAGTTGGCCTTGCGGGCTTGCTTCATTCTCTGAATTGGCCTGAGAATCAGGTTTGCACTAGAAAGAAATAGAAGATGTTAGGGTTTAATAAAAAAGAATCCAATATATAAACGGAGTAAATGAACTGATATCTTACTTTGACGGGGGACAAGTGTTGAGATTCTTCAGTCGCTTGGAGTTGAGGCTCTAGCGAGGGAGAAACTTAGTCCTTTGGTTCTAAAATAACCTTAACCAGCTGCTGTGGTTCCTCAACCATGACTTGGAGCTCTGGCGAGGGCTGAATATAAACGTCCCGCTCCAGAATGACTTGGTCATTTTGGGAGTTGTTTTCCTCGCCAGAAGAAGTGGAAATAAAGCAAGATTGAAATTCAATCTGAAGGCGTCGAAAGAGAACAGTAACATCAACTACCTTTTTCTTTTCCTCTTCCTCAAGCTCCCTTGATATGATTCCAGCCAGGAATCTTGTTATGAAGTCTTTACAGCACTTCTTTCCGCTGTTTATGACTTCTAGCCCTGATTCTTGATCTCCAGTTCCAAACATGATGCTGGAGTCATCAAATTTCAAAATATAGGCTTTGCAACACCCTTCAAAAAGCCTTTCTCCCAGTGAGTCAATAATATAGTAGGCTTCATCTTCAACCTTGAGGATGAAGAAGTGATCGTTCCAACTCACTAGGTACACCTATGGCTTGGTGCTCTTACTGATGCTTGACCAGATTTTATCAAACGATGCAAGGTCACTCAGGTTTGCAAACTTTTCCGGGTTGAAGAACCCAATGAAGGAGTCATCAAAAGAAATCTTCAGGGGTCTAATGTTGGCCTTTAGAATAACTTCAAGATCAACATTAAAATGTTGATCTTGGTAGGAGCTGGTGAGGGCTTCGTCCTTGCATAGTTTATGCCACTCCGAGGAAACTTGGATGATGAGGTCATCAAACTCGGAGACCGTGGGCATAGCGTTCGGATTTGCACATAACTAATGGGCAATGGTGAAAACCAATGCTAAGCAAACGCTTGCCTCGGAGGCTTTTTCACTCCTTTGATCAAAAGAGGAATGGAAGACATGGGCTTGAAGTCTAGCCTGTCCATCCCTACTTTTGATCTCCGTAGCTGTCGAGATTCCACTTTGAGGCCCTTCCAAAACTAAAGGAAGCTTGGGGGTAGTCCTCTTACGATTTTGAGACTGATAAAGATTCAGTGGGTCAGTTACGATCAGTGAAAAATTGAAGACACAATTGTTCTAGGTAAAGAATTTTCAATACTTATTGTTTGCCCAGAAGGATTGGACATTTTCTTCTTGAGAACTTGCAGGGCAATAGTCACATCTGTCTCTTGGACGCACTGTTGATTATAAGAAAAGGAATTCAATCAGATGTTGTTAAGGAATTGCTAACGCGTGTGGAAAAGATAAATGCAAGGGGTATACTTGTGGCCAGGGAGTGTTACTTGTGTTCTTGTACAACTTTCCAACAACGGTCAAATCTTCTTCATTTGTAAACCTTTTGCCAAAATCATAGAAGATGTTGGCAAAATGAGCAAACGGTCCTATGCGCCGAATGTCTTCCCAAAGCTAGGAACGCCATACCAGGTATGATTCAGTGACCAAATGAAAAATCACAAGCGGCTTCGAAAAATCAGGGATTATCACCATTGGAAAGCCAGAGTGTTCATCCTATATATCAGACATTGAAGGATGACCTAACCCTCGTCAATGGCTATATCTGTTCAAGGAACAAGCGAGAGGTATAGGGGCATCTTGGGTAAGCCCAAGTTGTCTGGAGAAATGATTTGGAGCATAGAGCTCATACTCGGGGTTTGAAGAATCAGGGACTGGCATGTCCTTGCATGTGTGACTTTGAAGGAAGAGGTTCCTTGCAGAGTCATTTTGCTCTGGCGAGGGCATAAACCCAATCGCAAGACTGTCGGGATGTCGACGGTTCAAAATTACTTCAACTGCTGCGGTTGGAAAGTCCTTATGCGAGCAGAGGTAGTTAAAGCAGGCTAGATAAGACCATGCTCTAGTCCTAGATGGTGCCAACACCAAGGTTTGGCCCAGAAGCTTGTGCTCTTCAAAGGGAGGGACTGCTAAAGGGCGAAAGAAAGGAAAGTACTTCTACAACCAGAACTTTATCATCTAGAGTGGTCCTGGTTGATTAAGGTCGAGCTTTGAAAGGAAGACTCGCCTCAGGCCGTAATAGATGTAGGCGAAAACGGATTCAACCAAGCCCAGTTGTTCATAATTGAAGAGGCATTCGGCAAGGTTGGTCCAGCATTTGTTGACCTTGGCAGAAGTAGGACAGAAGATGTACTTGGATAGCCAGTACTCCAAGAAGGTTATGCCTCCTTGATCGGTGTCTTTTTCCTCTTGTGCAAAATGCTTAACCCAAGAAGAGTAGGAGGAAGGATGATTGACGGAGGCCTGGGCTGATGTCCCAACTATGTGATTGCGTAGCCAGGAGTTTTCAGATACAGGAACTCCAAAAAAGGTATAGAGATTAAGAATAGTAATGCTCACATCACCACAGGAGAGACGAAAGCAATTGGCGGTGCAATCCCAAAAACACATGGTTGTGGCAAACGGTGCTCTGTTGCCACCAGCAGGGAGTGAAAAGCATAAATCGATGAGTTGGGTGACGTCAACCGCTTCCTATCGATCAATATCTTGTCCGCGACGGTGCCGGTACCAAGCGAGGTCTTCTGCTTTTGGGTGCGGCCACTTTCCAATTAAACAAAAGGTGTCTTTGTTTGTCCACTCTTTAGGTTCTGCCTTTAGATGTTCCTGGAAGATTAAGGCTGAATTGCAGAGGGGATGGTGGAGAAGAGGAAAAAGTTCTGGATTGATCAGTGTTTCCAGAAAGGGACCAAGTAGGCCAGTGCCTTTACTTGGGTCGACATTCAGAGAGATGATGGCCTCTGTGTTTTGTCAATTGGCGACAGCTTTGAGGTGTCTGGCGAATTTCTCGATGTTTCGTTCTGAGTACGGGGTAGCGATGTCTTTGCGTGGAGGTGTGATTTCTGATTGGAATAGGTGGACGGAGGCAAGAATGAAAAGTTTTGCTTTTGATTGAGAAGGTTGAAAGATTGAAAGCAGGCAAGTGAAGGAGTCTTGTTGGGAAGTGAGATTTTGTTGATGTGGACTCGTGCTTTTATATTACATCATTCGAGTGACGTAACCTTTTAGAGGGGTTGTGTAACGTGGCGTTTGCGTGTAATGTTACCGTTTGAGTTAACAACGCGTCATTTAGGTAATATTCAAGTCTTTTCACTTGCATAGGTAATTTAAGCTCAAGGCTTGAGGGGCAATGTTTGGGCCTGAAATAAATATTTCATATTGGGCTTGAAAGGCTGAAGTCTTGGCGAGCAGCCCAAGTGAGCCGATGTCTTGGCAAGCGGCCCAAGTGAGCCGATGTCTTGGCGAGCGGCCCAGTTGGAAATGAAGCTTGGCGAGCGGTCAAGTGGAATAACAAAGTCCGTTTCCATACCAACTTAGGACTATACAATTAGAATAGTTGATTCATACGGCTTAATGTTTATCATACATTTCCTATTCGGTTAGGGTTCATTTGTAAAAGGAGTTGTGATGACATTAGAACTATATAAAGAAAGGACCCGTGTGCTGGAAAGTGTTAGAGTTATATTGAGATTCAAAGAGCAAGAGACATTCAAGAGAATTGAAAGACGACTACTAAGCATTATATAGGGAGAGTAAGAGCATTTGAGAAAAGGTCCCCGATCAAATACAAAAATATTTGCTATACGCAAGTACACCTAGACATCTCTTCAAGAGATTCTATCCCTGCAACCAGATGATCAAAGTGTTTGTCACCAATTGAGTGAGAGTATTGCGATCAAAGGAAGCAACGCGACTAAAAGATTGAAGGGCTTGTCACATATCGAGTGAGAGTTCGGATATCCAAGGAAGCAGTGTTCTCAACACATCGTCAAAGAAGTTGCTCTGCTTTGCACTCGTAAATGGTAGTGTGAGGTATCGATTTCTAGGGCTCTGCTAGAAACACAAAAACCTCAAGTCCTAGGTTACTAGGCGAGAATGACCCATTCAGGCAAGATTGGTGCTCTCCTTGTCTTAATCGCTTATCAAGAGGTCAGGCAGCTTTACATTCTATATTCCGTTGAGAGATGGTGGCATGCCAGCATATGAAGCACATATAGGATAAACCAACAACTGCGATCAAACTATTCGAAGTCAATAAAAGAGACTACTTCTGCGAAAGGATATCTACTCTGGAGATATTTCTGCGTTAAACAACTTTAGCATATACCCTTTAAGGTTTTGAGCTATATGTTACAATGTTGCAAAACATATATTTGTTGTGGTTTGTTACTTGGTGTTTGTCTATTTCTGGCTTGATCTTTAGGTGAATGAATCAACTATATTTAATGAGATACTTGAGATGGAGACTTGGTTATCTACCTCCAAATTGGTTGTCTTGCATAGCATGTTGTTGGAAAGAGTGGTTTGGTTGCCTCGAACCTACATTTTGCTGAAGTTGTCACTTTTGTGAAGAAGTGTCTAGACAAAGAGGTACTTTGTTCGATTGGTTTCTAATATGGGCATACCATTTATTTTATCTCATATACTTCAATATGGCCATACAATTTATTTTATCTCATACACTTTAATACGGCAATTCGCCCATGTAGATACTTTAATATGGACATACCATTTATTTTTATCTCATATACTTCAATGCTACTAGGTGTCAACCTGCCCCTTCGCTTAGAACTGCAACTAACATCACTGTTATTTTTTTTTTTTGTAATAATAGTGTATGAAGAAGTTGGAGTTTTTGTATAGAACTGAACATATCACTCCGGTCTAACTTTACTCTTTTTTTGTAATATTTTTTGCAAATCAGACAACTTTATCGGCAATTTATATCTTTTGTTTATATCATATGATATGTATTCCGATTATTCGGTCATAATACTTAAGTATGTGTAGCTTTCATGGAAGTTGTAACACATTTATAGTATTAGTATAACTTTGCAAACAAAACTATACCT
Source organism: Geum urbanum (assembly GCA_946800695.1). NCBI lineage: Eukaryota > Viridiplantae > Streptophyta > Magnoliopsida > Rosales > Rosaceae > Geum > Geum urbanum. The sequence continues at coordinate 66,571,368 of OX326998.1, read as the reverse complement.
ATTAAGAACATGATCATTATGTGAATGAACTTTTCATCATAAACTCTTTCAAAACAACTAAATCGTAAACTCAATTTAGATCGTGCGTGGGATTTCTTTTGGTACAATGAAGCCGTATATCTTCTTCATATTTGTCAAAATCCTGAAAACCGCGCTTCAGCTCCTCAATCAAATTGTCATCACAGTATATATTCCTTATCATAAAAAGAACATTTCTGTTAAATTTATTATTATCTTATCTAATAGATGAATTTATATATAATTATTATAGAGCTATTATCCTGACAATTGCCGCAACACCGCCCCAAGGGGCAGGTCGACACCTAATAGTATTTATAGGAGAAGCCAAATCTTAGCAAATAAATAATAGAGAATAACCAAACTCCATAATGTCCGAGATTTAACACCTCCTTAGAGGGAGGTGGTTCCAATTGAAGCAAAATCGGTACAGTTAGCAATCCACACGCCATGTTTGTCGTTGCATAGCATATAACATTGTTACATGAAGACATCATTATAGTTTAGTTTTCGTGTCATAGCTTGATGATCTCCAAACATTTCATATTCTAGATTACGTTGCGTAATCCACTTCCGGAACAACAAAAACACAACTAAATCATCCGACTCGATCAAAGGAAGAAAAGTGGACGGTCATCCTTTCACGAAGTGTTTGGAATGAGTGTGGTTAAGATTAAAAAAAGGAATGTGGGTCGATCAGCAAATGGGTCTTCGTGAATCACATTAGGCACGCACTGTAATTAAGTTAATTTAAAGACTTGCGGCCTGCCTTAAATCCAAAAGGACTTCACTGTTGGTGCCGAAAAATTCTCAGCGAAACTATCTCTACGAATCAGCAAAGCACAAGCACACCTGAAAAAGCCACCCTAAACCTATTTTACAACACTATACGTTCTCTGAACTATACCGACATCCACATAGCAATGACTACTGAGACGGTGACTGCGCAACCATCTTTGACAATGACAAGCTAACATGATACTAGCAAATTCCCAGATTGACTTATTATCATTTACAAGTTAATACCAGCATTAATTCATAGAATACCCAAGTTGAAGATACACAGTCAAGTCACCCACCAAATTGAGTTAGACAGTAACAGACTTAAATCGACCAAGACACGAGACAAGGACAATGACAATGACACGATAATACATACTTCTAGGATAAAATTTTATCCCATACTGCCTGGAGGAATACCAGTTGCCGGCTTAGGCAACCGGTGGGCGGAGTACGTGATCCTGAGATGTATCCACTGCGGCAGGTGGCATGAACTGCCACATGGCGACACCAGGGTAACCAATGAATGGCACCATCTTGTTGGCATGAGCTTGGCCTTGAGCAGCAAATGCAGCAGGAATCGCAGGAGGTGCTGGCAAAAAGCTGGGCGGTACAGTCATGGCCTTCAGTTGCTGCTCCAACTTCTCTTTCTCTGACTTCAGCCTCTGCTTCTCATCACGAAGTTCAGTCTTTTCGGCCTATACAAGGAAGAAAAAAAATAGATATGCACATTTAAGTTGTACCTTCCAACAAGCACCGAGTAAAAATTTAAATCAAAAGAAACAAAGGTTTTACCTTCAATTCCTTGATCTTGTCTTGCAGGCTCGAATTTGAGTCCTTCAACTTCTGGGCTTCACCACGCAACTGATTCACCATGCGGACAGCATCGACCAAGATAGCAGCCTTATCCGTCTTGGGTGGCCTTCCAGGCTCCAATATAGAGCCCAGTTCCAGAAACCTATAAGTGATTAATGTCAAGCATACAACAAGAATACTTTATATAGGGAAGATAGTGCATTGAAAGAGAACAAAAATAGTACTTGTCATTCAGCCTATCCCTCCGCAACTTCTCTCGACATGCCTTGGAGCTAGTTGCACAAGAAGAATCAGCTCGAACCCTGCAAGAAAAAAAAAAATACCACAGATAGAAAAAGATAGCTGGAATAAGAATGATATAAAGAAACTAATTTTCAATACCAAGAACTACCGTAGCATGAGACATTGTCTGGACTCCTTAACATCAATGAGTAATAACTAAACCAACACAAACGGACATGGAACTGGCTTAAAATGGACACCAATAACCAAACAGTTAGACAATAACCCTCTCAAAATAAAGCACATGTGTCACTTGATTCTTGTAAATGGGTTCATCTTATCTCTTTGCATCACTAACATGATCCCCACGATGTTCACATGTTCATCTTTTGTGTCATGTCCTCAAAATCACATTGCTAACTTCAATAATCCACATTCGCTTGAAGAAAACATTTGATCAAGCTTTCGGTTATAATACAAGTAGTAACAGATGATGAAGGCAAGTCGCCTGCTTATTGGTGACTGAAGATCTCATCATGAATTAAGAATGGTATGGCTGCTGTGAATTAAGAATGGTATGGCTGCTGTGAAACAAACTAAAATCTTGTCGTAGGCAGTAGGCACACAAAGCACAATGAAATAATTCTGTACCTCTTTTTTGAGCCAGATTCCTTGAATCCATCTGCATCCCCCAATGAGCCATCAATTTCAACACTATTTAGAAGACCACAAAATAAGAAAATGAGTAGCAGCCACAAATGACCCAATAATTAAAACAGTGAAATAAGAGTACAGAGAGTTGAAGAAAGTATGTAAATGTAAATTGACGCACTAAAAACAAATGATAACACAAACACCCAAGACCTTGCTCCAATTACTCCAATATCTATCGTCTCAACCAGCCCAAAACATATAATAAACCAAAACTTTTCTCATTACTCTAAGCTTATATAGAATGAAATTCATGGTCCATCAACACCAGAAAGCTGTATGTAATGTTCAAAATTGGTCCTTAGTCCCATGTTAAAACACTTCAACTCTAATAGTCTGGAAAGATGGCAAAATAAAATAAAATTTTGGCAATTTGTATTTCCCAAAACAACTGTAAGATAAAAGAATGATGGACATATGTAAGAATCATGTCTGTACATAAGCATTATCTAAAGTGGCAACCATTTCCACGAGTTAGAACAAACAATACCCACCGCTAAATCACTTTTTTCTTTCAATAGGCAACAATACAGGATCCATTCCAAGGTCGCAGGGTCAGGCTCAGGTTTTCTGACCCGGCACAGAACCTACCAGGCTTAGACCTATAATTTCCTAGGGTTCACAGGAGGCCCCTGTTTCCCAAGTCTGTGAAGCAGGAGTTGGGGATTCTTCGATATCAAAATGGCAAACTAAAGACCCACAATCCAAGTAACTCTCCAATGTGCAGCACTACAGCTAGCAGATGTGCACCACCCAAATGCAACTACGTCTCAAATCACAATCCGCACCGAGGAAACATTAATAAATGAAGTGATGGATCTACAATGCAATCCTCAGATCGTACAAAACAAGATATAGTCTAAAACTAAAGACAGATTTCTGTCGGACAGGTAAAGGACTAAAGGACTGAACGTCCACCACATCCCCACAGTATCTTACCAATCAAATTGTACCTAAGACTCTCTAAATCCCAAACACTAAACATTAGTTCCCAAGTTTCCTTATTCAACTCAACAAAAGAGGGACACTCTTCCGAAAATTGGATAATTTTCCATAGTCACAATTCTGAAAGAGCTTCAGAAAAAAGGTTCTATACTGCCCTACCAAGAAAATGCCCAAACATAATTGAGTACTTCAGAAACAATATCTGCACCCACCATAAGCATCAGTCATTTCAATTTCACCACCTCAAAATTCAACTTCTCTTAGCTACACATTTCCAACTCCTCAAATACACCAAATCAACCCCAATCCCAAAAGTCACTCCTAAAGCCCCCAAATCAGTACATCAAAAATAAGACAAAAAAATATATATAAAAAAAAGGGGAACTTGAAATCAGCAATTTTCAATTTCAATTCCCAATACACTAAATCGTAAAAGAACGAGAAACCCTAATTCCGTTGGGATTGTGAAAATTACAATTCAGAAGATGTTTATATTATGAGTCAAAACTTGAAATTGACGAGTACCTGACGCTGGAGGAGCCTGGGATTGTCTGAACTGGCCAGTTGAAGGCGGAGGACGACACCGGGAAGCTTCCGTCGTCCATCAACCCATAATCGAACAGCCAGTTGTTGTTTTCCGGTGAAACCATCGCCGCTGCCGCCGGAAAAAAAAAACTAACCAAACCAAAAAAATAAAAACAGAGAAGGCTTTTCCGGGCGGCGGATTTATGGAGGACCAGAACAAAGAATCTGTGTGCTGCCGATTTGATTTGATTGATGATGATGATGTGGGGGCTTTTTAGATTTGCTGCTACCACAGGTGTTACTCTTCTCTCTATGTCGGTCGTGACGGTTAACCGAACGCTGCGTTTTGGGCCTGGAATGGGTCAAAAATCAAAAATAATATTAGGCCGGGCCTGGTGAGTTGAGGATATACTTCTGGTGGTGTACAATAACAGCTCATTTTCTTTGCCACCCTCTCCACTATTTTTTGGCTTGATTTTGCTCCCATGGCTCAGCTGGGAAAGTTGAACGGGATCTCCGAGACACTTCTTCCGTCGATACCGAGGCTTTGTAGCGTCCGGAGAACGCAGAAACATGTTGGCATTGTGAGATGTTTAGGGAAGAGAGATAATGACCATGATGATGAAGTTGTGGAAATGCAGCCATTGCAGGCCACAAGAAGGCTGGCATTGGGACTTGCCTCAGTTGCGCTACTTGGGAACTCGTTAAGCGCAGTTGCGCTAGCCGAGGGCAATAACGGGTTCTGGCTTGATGGACCTCTTCCAGTTCCTTCTGCTGAAAACAGTAAGTATAAATGTGCTAGTTATGGTGTCATAGGTTTTAGTGATGTTCAAGAATGTATTATTTGCTGCAGAAATTGCGAATGAGAAGACGGGGACTCGCTCGTTTCTGAAGAATCATCTGTGGATGGCCGACATTAACACGGGAGGGAGGAAGTATAGGCTGAAGAAGAATGCTTTTGATCTACTGGCCATGGCAGATTTGATTGCACAAGATAAACTCAACTATGTCCAAAAGTACCTGCGGCTAAAATCCACCTTCATGTACTTTGATTTCGACAAAGTCATCACTGCAGCACCGATGGAAGAGAAACAGCCTCTCACTGACCTGGCTAACAAATTGTTCAACACAGTCGAAAAGGTAACGAACACTCAACACATGTTTTTCCGAGTTTAGGCAGCAGATCAAGTAATATCTACATTCTCATATTCAATGTTTCAACAGCTTGATGGCGCTGTGAAGCAGGGGAACCTGTCTGAGACTGAAACATATTATCAAGACACAACAGTTATACTCCAAGAGGTCATGGATCAAATGTCAGCATGAATTACTCGATATCCATTCAGTTCATAATAGCAAATTTAGTCACAGATGCACATTTATTTTCATCAAATTTCTAAGTTCACACAGGTTACAATGATGAATCTATTCCTAGTTGCATTTACTTCAACCAAGTAAACGAAACGAGCAATCAAAATTAGTACTCTGGGAGAAATCAGTCAGCCTCAAACTAATGTGAAGAACAAAGAATTCTCCCCATGTTTAGCTGATAAGAAATACATGTTGTTACTATACAAATAAGCCTATGCTAAGTCCATTCCCAGATTTCACTTTATGGTGCTGCCTACTAATGCAGATACAGATAAATGATCAATAAATTAATACAAAATATATGCAGCTAAAGATCAACCATAGCTCAAACGTGAATCTGAAGGTCTGGTGTAAGTCTGACGTCGTGGAACCCCAATCTCGCAAGCATTTACACGGGCAGCAAAACGAAGTGAGCAGAGTGATTCACCCGCTGAGGAAGGATCCGGAGCAATGTTAACAAACATCAATGTCTTTGAGTCCCCTCCTAGACATGGCTGGTCAAAAAATTGATATCCACAATTAGATTTTTTACTCAGCAACCAGCAAATGACTCAAACGTTCATCTTTCGAGTGTAAATCAGAAGATTGCAGTGGATATGCCAGACATACTGAAAAGGATGATATGGGATGGAAAGAATACATTGATCAAGGATAAACAATTAAATGTAATGGTTAAAGAAGTAAAAAACAACCTGAAGAAGATAGGTGAGCTTTGAGTTTCTAAATGGAATGTGGTCCTCCTTCTTTGCCAAGGCAAATATAACATCATTTAAAGATGACAGACTCTTGTTGATAGCCTAATACAATTCAAAAGAAAGCCATTAGATTACTTAAGTTTGGAGATGGATAACTAATTGAGCACAATAGGAGATGAATAACTACTTGAGTTTCTTTCAATCGATCCCCAGTTGATCCACTCTTTGAAAGGCGTTCGCTCCCCGCAAGATCAATAAGATTCAGGACACCTTGTACTTGTTGTTCAGTACTCTAAAATGAAATTAACATAGATAAGCAAAATAATACCACTGAAAATAAGTCATAATATCAATCAATCAATCTGAATTCTGTACTGTTTACAGAGAAAAGGGTTGTGGTACCTCATTAACACCATATATCCGTAGTGTGAAAACAAAATGGCTTCTTGATGATTGCTCATTCATTTGAGTCTTGCCTACAGACCTGAAAACAATTGAGGAGAAATCAATAATTGTTTACCCTTTTAAAAAGAAGAAGATTAAATACCAGATTAAAGACAGTGTGGAAAATATGAATCAAAATAAAGCTTATCACTAAGGTAAAGCCATCAGTTTTACTCTAATCTTAATTCATTAGAGTAAAAGAAACTTTCCAACATCAATAATTAATTCACTTGTTTATATACAACTTCACCATACTAAAAAAAGAAACTGAAAATCAGATATTAGATTTATTAACCTGCTATGGGAAGCCCGTTCTAAGAGATATGAAACCTCTTTTGCACTACGTACATCCACAACGGTAAGATCAGAGACATGAGTATTTCCATTTACATCATGCTTGATCGTATATTGTTTTCCAGTAGTACCATTTTCTGTTCTTGTAGTTGTTGCTAACAGATCACAAATCGTTTCATTGTAGATTTCCAACATTGACACCTACATTTGCCAACGGCAAAGAAATGAGATTATTGCATGATGAAATTGTGAGTGTGAGAAAAAGAGAGATATTCCAGTCACCTGCATTTCATATTTCCATCCTTGTGGTTGGACAAATTGTCTAGTTTTGAAGATTTGTTCCAAGGTACGAGGTATCAACCCTTTTTGCCCTGGATCCCCCGACTTACCCATCATGGTATAGGTTTTGCCTGATCCAGTTTGACCATAAGCAAAAATGCATACCTGAACAAGAAGTTACCATCATGAATGTATGTGGAAAGTACTACAAGTAGTGATATCCACTCACAGATATACATAACTAACAAATTAGAGTAGCTATAAAGATACACATGTAAACAGTAATAAGACTAAACAGGCATGCATACAATAATAACGCATCCAGTGAAGAATTTAGGTTTGATAACCAAAAGATGAAACCCAGTCGCACAGAGTAGAAAAAAAATATTGGTGTTATGAACATCCTATCATATTTCTAACATGAAAATGAAAATTCATAGTACCTTTTGCAAATAAAAGAGATAGATGACAATAAATAGCTTTTGTAATTAGATAAAGCATTTTAGGCACTGGGTGACATGAATGTAAATAAAACTTGAAAGATGGTGTCCACTGTTTTCTAATCACCTTATAACCATCAAGAGCACTTTGCACAAGCTGAGAAATGTCTTCAAACACATCTTCTTGTGATACGTCAGGAATAAAAACTCTGTCAAACTTGAAAGAATGTTTTTGCCCTGATGACAGAGATAAGTGTCATGTGAGTTAAATATGTGAGAGATAACTGTAATCTACACTTGTTTTCTAAGTAATGTACCACTTTGCACTAGATCAATTCCCCGTCCTTGAGCATCCAATGATGTTGGAGAAGAAATAACCTTCATATCAGTGTTCGAACCATCTTCAGCCAAAAGAGGTCGCACTCTACAGAATACACGGATATTCCCTTTCAGTTCCTACGGAATGAGAACATTCAGTATGGTTTATACGACTCCAACTGATAAAAAGCTCTGGAAGATGAATTACCAAGTTTTCATTGTGCAACTTTTTACGCAGCATCTCTCCTTCAATAAGTTTAAATTCTGTATCTGCCAACTGAGTTCTTAACTCACTTATAAGTTTCTTTTGCTCTTCATATTCTGTTATTCTTTCCATTGCAGATAAGTCGAACATCTAGAAATTAAACACAACAATACTCAACATATGTAATGATGGGCAAGTGCTTCATTTATTACGTTATCATGCTCTTATACATAGTCCATGCACCTAACACATACGCAGACAAAAACAACATATCATATCACCTGTAATTTTTTCTCTGCAGTTGTTAGTTGGTTGTTCAATGTCATTATTTGGTCACTCTGTGCCAGACATCTTGCCTGAAAAATACCGCAAACATGCTATTAAGCTATCAACTGTTGTCTGACGCAAAACTAAACAAAAAAATAAGTATTGTGTGCCAACCTCCAGTTCATCATTCTTTGATGTGAGGGTACCCCACTCATAACAAGATTTTTCGGTGGACTCTTTATACTCGGTAAATTTGGCTCTTAATGTCTGCACTTGCAATTGATGTCGATCACAATCATCTCTTGCTTGTTGCAGCTCCAATTTAAGGTGTGCAACTTCATCGGCCAACGCATCCCTTTGCTTTACTGCTTCATCTTGACATTGCTGTATATCATCCATCAAATTTATATAATGGTTCATTTACCCCAGAGTTACTAAACAGAAGCAAACAAAGGAAGAAACTCAAACTTTAGTATCCTATTACTGTCCCATCTATTTTTCCATCTCTAACTCCAATGAAAAAAGAAAGAAAAGAAACGCATGATAACAACCACTGACAACTGCATTAGTTCTCCAATAATAGTACATACATAGACATCAGTTCAAGAGTGAATCCATGTTACTCATCCTAATGACCGCAGGGTAGATTCAAAGGGAATTCAAAATCAAGTACAGAGTACAACAACTAACAGTCTGTGGGACCATTAGAAATTCTCTCAGACAAAAGGTAGGCTAAGCTCATATCATGGTAACATTCAATGTCAAATTAAAAACATGTCTATGATTAATCTTCAGGCTTCCTACAGTCACACATACCAATCTCAACCAGGGAGCTTTTGTTAAATACTTCAGTCTATGAAAAGGAACTCACTCTGGAAACTTGAAGCTGACCCCTATACATGCCTAGATTCTCCACCATACTAGCCCTTTCGGTCTCCACACGCTTACGGTCTTCCTCCACTGCAGAGAGGTCAGTTTGCAATTTACTGTTGTACTGCTGCAAGTTTGCAATGTATTCTTGCTGTCGTTTGTACATGTCACTAAGTGAAGAGTTCTGCAGAATAGCAGAAGATCAATAAAACCACTCAAAAGGAAATTCCAGAATTACTCACAAATCATAATGGAGGCAAAAAACAGAAAAGAATGCATGCTCTCATTTACCTGCTGTTTAGAACTTGTGAGGTCTCTTTGAACTCTTTCAAGCTCATCCAAAAGGGAAAACTTTGATCGCTCAATCTCAAGTCTAGCCTCTCTTTCTTTGGTAAGAGAATCCATTGCAACCTGATTGACATATTGAAGAATTAATATACACATATCAATCAACTAAACAGCCAGTCACATTGGACATTCAAACCACCACTACTTACCATTTTCTCCAATTCTTCTTTCGTAAATTTCTCTTGTAAAGAAGCATAGTTTTTCCTGAGCTCCGCAATAATTGAATTCAATTCCTCTATCTTATTCTTCAATAACAGATCTATAACCAAACAAATACAATCACTCAGCAAAACAACTTCATTGAGAAATGCAATATCATACACACAAATATAAGACTCATACCCATTTCAGAGCGTTTTAGCTCAGACACCTCCAAACTCTTCTGTAACTTCTCATGCTCTAATAAATAGCTTCCTTCAAGCTCTTGAAACCACCTTATAACAGGCTTCAGTCTCTTTATATACTCCGTTAAAGAGTCACATTTTTCCTGGAAAATCAATCCTACTGAGATTTGTAATCCAGAAAAAGAATTACCCACACCAATTAACCATTTCTCACTCAAACCTATTATTCCAATAAAAAAGTACTGACCTTGAGACTGAACTTGTCCTTTCTTTTGGGCCTTTCATTCAACAATGCTTCAACATATTCTCTGGTGAACTCAACGTCGCCGCACTCCGAACCTGCATTACTCGCCGGAGCGCTAGTCGGAGCCAAGTCAGGTCCGCCATTTACCATTGCATAGGCTGGTCTGAATCTCCAATTGTTCGCCGTACTCACCATCTTTTTTTCTTTGTTCGCACAACACGACCCAAAGATTGCAACTTTATCACACCCACTTCATCAAAGACACTAAATTTATCCAGAAAAATCAAAAACTGACAAACCCCAAAAGAAACCCAAGTCTTGGAAGATTGCTATATCTAATTTGGGTTGATGTTGTTTTTACAAAGAGAGAAATGAAATGAAGAAGAGTGAGTTTGAGGAAGAGAGGGTTTTCAGAGTGTTGGGGGTGGGACCATGAATTGTGTTCAAAGCGAACAGTGCAATCCCAGCCGTTGCTTCAACAAGCAGGACGAGGAGGATCCCCAAACAAGGAACCCAGAAGAAAACAGTTTGAAAACAAAAAAAATAGATATGAATTTGCTTTCTAGTTCCGAAATTGTTATGAATTCGAGTATTTAAGCTCATTGGTGGGTTTCTTTGGTTTTTTTAGCTGGGGAAGCTCATTGGGTTGTTGAGTAGCTATAGATTTGGTATGTAGCTGCCGTTAGGGCATTTGAATATTTTTGAAAATGGGATCAAGCGGGTTTCAAATTATGTATATGGCTGTATTGACCCAAAAAACACATAAAACATTACTCTAATGGCGTAACTGTCCTTGTGTTTCTCATCATTTCAAGGTGTTTTTGTTTCCTCTTTCGGAAATACGGACTTCTAAAACGAAAATGGAAATATAGACTTAGATATACAGTGTTGATTATTTGATTCCAAAGTATAATGAGTGTAACAATCAAGTGTAGAACAAAATGCCTCTGCTAATCAACATAATCGTAATCTATGTTGCATGAAATGAGGGACGGGTACGTGAAAACAAAACATTTGAAAACGCAAAAGTATTTTTTTTTAAATATTTTTGGAAGCGGGTACATTTTGGAACGTTCAAATAAAGTAATAATTAATATATATTATATTTAAATATAACGTTATAAATCGAGCTTATTTAGCCGTTACAAATCAAGTTCGAACCAAGTTCTCTCTTATCCTCTTCTTTGCCTTCCACATCAAAATTTGGGAAACTCTCTTACTCGTAGACTTGTCGCAGTGCCTCATCCACCATTGAAATAAGTCTCTGTATATTCAAGCAACTATTATATTCTACAAAATTGGGAAATGAGGAGGCCGATGGTGAAGAGAACAGAAAAGAGACTACTTTGAGCTAGAGGCGTGAGACAGTAGCGCAAATGGATTGAGTAGATCAAATTCCAGTTAGATTGACAAAAAGATCTAAATCGTATACTTTGGATTCGACTTGTTGTAGAGGAGTGGACATCAAAAGGAGGCAAAGGTCAATTAAAACTGTTCGATCTGAGCAAAGATACTAATTGGGTTTTAGGATTCCTAAGGTATAACTGAATTATTACACTCGCACTTCCAGTTCATATACGTTAGTACACTTCCATCTCGGAAGCTCACGCAGATCATAATAACCTGGTGGCGTGTCTACCGTTTTTCTTTTTATGTTATTATTACAACGATAGCAGGCCGAGAGTTACGGGGATTTGAACTTGTGTGGTGAACAAGAAAACACATTTCCTTGACCACTTCGACCAATCCTAAATACTATACTAATTTATCCACGCAGAAAATAAGATTTTGATTCTGAGTAACAAATAAAGATAGTCGATAATGTACCACATTGGATGAATACTTGCAACTTTGCAAGTATGATGCATGAAACCCAGAATTGCACCTAAACCAAGCTATCAATTCACAAACCTCTTTAGCATAACATTAGTAATTCATTTTTGCTTCGTTTCAAACCACTGTGGAAATAATATATATATATATATTTCTTTAATGCAAACGAGAATCATTATATTATCAGAATAATGAATTGAGTATATAATAACCATTCACAACAGACAACGAACAAAAAGATTATCGTTTGAGGTAGCTTAGACTATCTTCGTACGACTGTTCTACGATGTTCTTAACGCTGGTATGATTGTTCTACAGTTCTTAGTGCGGCCAATGCTAGACAAAATCCGATATAGCCATGGTAACCAAAGGGGCAGCCTGACTAAACCGTGCAGAAAGGACAGGACCCTTAATTGCGCAACATAATAAATCTGCAAGATCCCAAACTATTGTGGAAATGTTAATGACGTAAAAAATGTAAAAAGAAGGAATATAATGTATGGTATATATGTAGTAAACAATAAGGGAATCAGTAGTTCAGTACGTATGATTACATATTAATCAACTAACTAGAGACTGAAAACTTAATCATATGGAAGGCAATGTTGTATATAACTTAGACATCGATCTATAACGAGCCAAAAGGCATGCTGGCTATTTGACCCTAATTAGCAATGATTATACTCTACCCAATCAGTTTTCAGAATATAGACAAACTTCAATAACTTTGCCTTAGAATTTTTTAAATCTATTTTGATTACTAATTATTAGCTCCAATTAGCTAGTTGTTGAATTTTTTATTATTATAACCATAAAAGGTCGAGAGACCAAGAGGATTTGAACTTAAGTGGTAAGAGCAAAAGACTCATTGTCTAGGCAGTGACAGAGACAGAGAAAATCTCTATGGGGCGAATTTTTTTTAACAAAAAAAATTATAAAATTCTATAATTTTTTCATGAGAAGTAATGTAATTGTATAGAGTACTGTACATAAATAAAGAAAAACTATTTAGTTTGGATATTTAGCTGTTGAGATTAAGATGAACTAGTTGTTGCACGATCATTGCCATATATAAGAGATAATGAACTTATTACGTACGGTACTTTACAATCCTATAAATTGATTTGCCATAGGAAGCATTTGGAAAGCCTTTGACTTTCTGTCTTCTTTTGTTTTCTTCTGTTTCCAAAAGACCCAAAAATATGAATAAGAACTGAATTGAAACGACACCGTTGGCCATGCATGTTTTATATAGCTTATTTATTCTTTAAAGAACGACGTCGTTATGAGTCATATTGAAGAAACCCAGTAATTCTCTTCCGACGACTTCTTCCCTCATGCTATCGTTACTGTTATTTTCCCCGAGAGCCCGACCTCTCTAAACTCAAGTTGCATAAGATATTGTGGGGACGAACTATCCAATTCAAAAGATCAAAATCTATGTGATCTCACATCTCAGAGGGGACGGCCGCCCCACTCGGCCTAAATTGGCTATCTAGGTCACTTCCATCAATCCCAAATGTTCTGGCTAGTTGTTAATTATATGATACAGAAGAGCTTCAACAAGTTTTGCTTTCGATACAACACTAATATAACTAGCTAGAACCGACATACATGATTCAAGATAACAATTTTTTTTGTTGACCTAACGTACAAAACAATAATTTGTTGTTCATGAATTACAAAAACATAGGCGTCTCATCAGTCCAAAAATCATCTACCTTCAAAAAAATAACAAGGTATGCAAGACGCTGAGCCACACCATTTAATTACTTCTCAAAACACATACCTAACACTTACCGATTCAAGTGACCGTAAGTAAGCACGACAATCGACTAACAGGACCCCAATTTCTGAGCGATCTTCTCAATGGTGCAACTAATTTCTTGTAGTAAAGCATACACACTAGATAATTTAATAACCATATTAACAATCGAGCACTTTCTTTTGACCCTAGCTGAAGCAATGAGATGCCAGCACGAGCACCAAACTTTTACCCACCAGATTGATCATGCATATATGATCATAATTTATAAAACCATTTTCACTTGGCTAGCTTGCGCCAAATGGATGACAAGAATTTCACTTTCATATTATCATATGGTAATCCCTCAAAAATTCGTTTCTTCGACCCAATTCTCTTCTAAAGTTGTTTGAAATTGAAGAATTAACTAATAGGCCTTATATCTTTAAATAAAGTTGAGGCATATATACATGCAAGCATATAGTTGTTGGTGTTTATTTTCCTTTCTTGGTACCTGCTGCATTCCAAGTGTTTGACTCCAAAATCTCTCTGGCAAGGAGCGCGTAGAGAGCCTCTTGCAAAATGTCTCTTTTATGGATTTCGGATAGTACAACCGCAGGTGTCGGCTTATCTTGATGTACTTCTTGATTAAGCGATTAAGGCGAGGAGAGCACCACCCTCGCCTGAATAGGTCTTTCTTACCTAGTGTCCTAGGACTTTGGGTTTTTTCGCGTCTCTAGCAGAGCCACAGAAATCGATACTCCACACTTCCCTTTACAAGTGCAAAGTAGAGAAACTTCCTTGACGATGTGTTGAGAACACTGGGGTTTTGCTTCCTTGGATATCCAAACTCTCACTCGATATGTGACAAACCCTTCAATCTTTCAGTTGCGTTGCTTCCTTTGATCTCGATACTCTCACTCGATAGGTGAAAAGCACTTTGATCGTCTGGTTACAGATTTATCTCTGACGAGATGTATTTGCGTATAACAAAGTTTTGTATTTGATCAAGGAGAACCCTTCACTATGTTATCGCTCTCCTTATATAATACATGGTAGTCGTGTTTCTATTCACTTATACGTCTTCAGTTATTTGATTCTCAATATAACTCTAAATGCTCACCAACACACGGTCTTATCTATATAGAGTTTCAATGTTATCCCAATTCCTTTCACAAAGGAAACCTAACCAATGTAGGAAATGTTCGATAATCATTAAGCCGCATGGATCAGCCATCTTGTCTTACAGTCCTAAACTGACACGAAAATATACTCTGTTATCCTACAGGGCCGCTCGCCAGATTTCAGCCTATTCGGGCCGCTCGCCAGACTCAGTCCTCCAAGCCCAATATAAGATATTTTATTTCGGGCCCAAACATTGCCCTTCAAGCCTTGAGCTTAAATTACTTATGCAAGCGAAAATGCTGGAATCTTTCCAAGCATCACGCTGTTATTCCAAACGGTAACTTCACACGCAAACGCCACATTAGGCAACTCTTCTAAAAAGTCGCGTTACTTCAGCTGATGTAATATAAAAGTGCACGTCCACATCAATCAATCTCCATTCCGAACATAACTCCTTCACTTCTTTCACTTTCAATCTTTTAGCTTCTCTGGAAAACTATACTTTCCATTCTTACCGCCGACCATCTCTTCCAATCAAAAACCATGCCTCCTCGCAAAGGCATACACATCTCTTACTCAAAGCAAGATGTCAAAAATTTCTCCAGAAACATCAAAGCCGTCGCCAAACGACAAAATCTAGAGGCCATCATTTACCTAAGAATCAACCCAAGCAACGACACTGGCTTGCTTGGTCCCTTTCTTGAATATCTAATAAGCCCAGAACTCTTTCCTCTTCTTCGCCGTCCTCTCTGCAATTCAGCCCTTATCTTTCAAAAAAATTCAAAGGTGGAACCCAAAGAATGGACCAACAAAGACACCCTTTGTCTTATTGGTAAATGGTTGCATCCCAATAAAGAAGACCTCGCCTGGTACAGGCTTCGTCGCGAAAAGGATGTTGATCGATGGGAAACAGCCAGTATTGCTCAACTTATTGATTTATGCTTTTCGCTTCCCGCCGGTGGAAACTGGGCCTTGTTCGCCACTGCCATGCGCTTCTGGGATTGCTCAGTCAACTACTTCTGTCTTCCCTGTGGCGATGTAAGCATTACCATTCTTGACCTCTATGCTTTATTCGGAGTTCCCGTGTCTAGCAACATCTGGTGCCATAATCATACACATGGGATTGCAATCTGAGCCTCTAAGGACCGACCTTCCTCCTACTTTGCCTGGGTTGACCACTTCGCGAAGAAGGAGAGCACCACTAATCAAGGAGGCATAGCCTTTCTGGAATATTGGCTATGAAAGTACATCTTCTGTCCTACCTCCGCCAAGGTTAACAAATGCTGGACCAACCTTGCAGAACGCCTTTTCAACCGTGAAAAGCTAGGCTTGGCCGAATCCGTCCTCACTTATATCTATTACGGCTTACGACGAGTTGTACTTTTGAGACTCGACCTAAATCAACTAGGACTACTCTGAATGGTAGAGTTCTGGTTGGGAATGTATTTCCCTTTCTTCCGTCATTCTGAAGTCTCTTCTTTTAAAGAAAATAAACTCCTGGGCCAAACCTTGGTGACTGCATCTTCTGGAGCCAGAACATAGTCTTATCAAGCATGCTTCACACACCTCTGCTAGCAAACAAACTTCCCAACTACAGCAGTTGAAGTTATCTTGAATCGCCGCCATCCTTGCAACCTCGCCAGTGATTCATGACCTCGCTAGGACAAGATGACTGTATGAGGAACTTGTTCCTTCAAAGTCACACCTACAAGGACTTACTAGTCCCTGACTCTTCAAACCTCGGGTACGAGCTATACGCTCCAAATCACCTCTCCAGATTGCTTGGGCTAACTCAATATGCCCCCATGCCTCTCGCCTGTTCTCTGAACAAATACAGCCTTTGGTGAGGGTCTGGCCATCCTTCAGTGCCTGATTTATAGGATGTACACTTTGGCTTTCCGGCTGTGACAATCCCTATTTTGACGGAGCCACTCGTTACTTCTCAGTCGGTCAACGAAACGTACTTGGTATGGCACTCCCAGCTTTGGGAAAACATATGGAGGACATGACTGCCTGCTCTTTTTGCCACCATCTTCTGTGATTTTGATAGACAATTCACGAATAAAGAAGATTTGGCGATCATAGGCAAACTATACAAAAACAGCAACAAAACTCTCTGGCCATAAGTATACTTCTTTCCTTATTCACAGAACCCTGTTAACCTTGCCACATATGTTAGCAATTTTTCAATAGCGTTTGACCAATTTTCCCTCTTTGCAATCAATAGCATGCCTTGGAAACAGACACTGCCGCCAGCTTGCAAGCCCCAAAGAAGAAAAGGTCCAACATTTTTGGGCAGTCAGTAAGTATCAAAATTCTTTACCATTTGTTCATCGCTCTTGCTGTTTCACTGATTACAACTGACTTGCTTATTCTTTACCAGTCATTAAAGTGCACAAGGAATGATCTTTCTTCTGGAGAATCCTCAAGAACCCGAGGTTCCAAATCTGCTCGCAAAGATGATTCTCAACCTCCCTTGGCCTTGGAAGCCTCCCCAAGTGCTAGCTGGGAAGCGACAGAGGTCGTGAGAAGAGACGGACATGCTAAGCTTCAAGCCAATGTCTTCTTTGCCTCCTTCAATCAAAGAAGTAATAAAGAATCTGAGGCAAGCACATGTTCATCATTGATCTTCACCTTTGCTCACTGGCTACATTCAAATCCAAATGCCATGGCCACAGTATCTGAATTTGACGACCTTATTATTCAAGGTTCTTTGGAATGGCAGAAGCTCTACAAGGACGAGGCCCTCGCCAATTCCTTCTCTGGTAACCATTTTGATCTTGAGATGATTCTAAAGGCAAGCATCAGGCCCCTAAAGATTTCTTCTGATGACTCCTTTATTGGATACTTTTGCCCAGATAAGTTTGCGAACCGGAAAGATCTTGCGTCATTTGATCAAGTATGGGATAACATCAGCAAGAGCACGAAACCTCAGGTATATCTGGTGAGCTGGAATGATCATTTCTTTGTTCTCAAGGCCGAAGCCGATGCCTACTACATCGTTGAATCACTGGGGGAGAGGCTCTTCAAAAGGTACAACCAAGCCTACATCCTGAAATTTGATGATTCTAGCATAATGTATAAAGGCGAGGACATGAGACGGGCCAGAAGTCATTAACAGCGGGAAAGAGTGTTGTAAAGACTTTATCATGAGATTCCTAGCTAGGATAATACTCAGGGAGCTTGAAGAGGCAGAAAAGAAAGAAGTTGATCATCTTGTTCTCTTCTGGCGTTTACATATCGAGCTCCAGTCCTGCTATCTTTCTTCCCCCTCTGGTGAGGACAACGGTCCCCAAAATGACGAAGTCATCCCAGAAGCAGAAGCAGAAATTCAAATTCCACTCTCGCCAGAGCTCCAAGGCCAAACAGTTGAGGAACCACATCAATTGGTTGAAGTTACTCCAGAACCAGAGGCTCAAGCTTAGCCTTCGCCAGAGTTCCAGGTCAATGTAGTTGAGTAACCACAACAATTGGTTGCATCCAATGACTTGCCCCTTCTTCAGGTAACACCTCACTTCACTTACCCTTTCAGTATATTAACTTTTTATTAAATCCTGACGCCTCGTGTTTCCTTCTAGTCTACACCTCCTTCTCTGAATAGTAACATAATCATTCCTGAACCACATGCTGATTCAGAAGAAAGGGCTATCTCTCAAGACCAGCTACAGACGTCTGTCTTCCCTCGATCTTATGAGCACAAGTCAATGGTCGCGGTGGAACGACCCTCAAGCTCGCCAAATCGTGTTGATGAAGAACAAAATACTTCCCATGGAGAAACTGCTGCTCCACCTTCATCATCAGGGCCTTCTATTCAAGCACCCACTTCCCAAAATTAGATTTTGATGTTGCAGGAGCTTTCAACTAAGCTAAGTGCTCTGAGTTCTCCTTCAGCCGTTGCCATTCCTACTTCAGTTGCTCTTTAGAAGCTCTTCTCCGCCAACCTAGATTTCCCTCAGAGTATCAATTAAACTCAACAACAGGTCAAAAAATGAAGGCCACTGCCCCTGCTGAGCTTTTCCAAACCATGTTTGACTTCGAGGAAGGAATTTTTCAGCTCCAAGACCAATATGAGGCTCATTAATGCCTGAAGTTCGAGGCAGATCACAAGAATGAAGAAACGAAGGCGTTGGCTCGCCAGACGCATGAGGATAATATCCGAGTTTAAGCACTTTTGAAGGACACTTTGTCTCAGTAAGAAGCTCTAGACGACAAGGAGGCTGAATTGGTCGCCCTCCAAGCTGAAGTGGACCGCTTGCGTTCAAATGCTCACTCCAATCAGGCTTCTGTTTAACAACTCCTAGATGAAGGAGAAAACCAAGCACAACTACTGCATGTCGCTAAGGAAGAAGTCGTGAACACTTTGCACTTGTATAACCAAGCCTGGTGAGACTTCGAGCTTTTGAACTTGTCTCTAAGGGACAAAGCCTTCTCATTGTAGCTACTGGGCCTCAGAAATTAAGCCATTTCCCTTCCTTTGTAATGTGATATCTTCAAAACATTTCTATCAACTTCAGTACTTTTATTGGATCCAAATGTTACTTTAAATATTTTGGTATCGTTGTGCTTGATTTGGGCTTTGAACATTCTGCTGGGCCTCAGTCATAGGCCTGTTGTGGATCACCTTAACAGTAGTGGGCCTGTTACAGAAACCAACTGCTCCCCTACCATTTTTATTTGGCTTTAATGGTCTTTAATGTCAAACTTGGAATCCGTAACGCATTGTCCCAATCAATCAAATCTTCGATATACGTTTACCTACCAAAAATCTTTTAGTTATTACGCCTTCATCTCGGGGTAGATAAAATGCTATGCGGTTCAATCTCCAATGGACGTGTGTCTTTTATTAACGGGTACATTTAATCTCAAGAAGCTTTATCACTACAGTTCAGTGTAGAATTCTTTCTATAAAGGGCATCCTCATTCTCTGTTGCTGGTGATACCTTCCAAGTCTCTTCACGGGATGAAAACCCTTTCTCTATGTTTGCTCTGGCTTTCTTATCAGGAAAATCCTCCAGATAAAAACCTCCCATATTACAGACTTTAGATAGTGATATCTATGTTCAAACCTGGACTAGATAGTGATATCTATGTCTAGGTGTTGCCTTCACAAAGTCACCCTAAGTATATACAGGGTGACGAAGTCAAAACGCTGGGGATGACCTCGCATTATCTTCCTCGCCAGCAACCGTTTGATTTTTTGGTGCATGGAGGCTGCATGTCCCATGAACGTGGACGTTCTGGCGAGGAACGCCAGAGAGTTCAACCCTGGGTAAGGCAACATACGTCAACTTGCTTCCAGCGGTCTTTTGGGCTGCTGAACTAGCTTCCTTGGCATTTCAAATCTTCTTTCTTTTATCTCTTGAGGTCCTTCTCCATGTATGCATATTTGATACGTATACCCAGGGACTTGTCATCAAGCATTTGAGGATTCAGAAAGACAAATCATATTTTTTCTTTCTGTTCTGTTGCTGATTATAGCATGTTTTCATATGGTATCAGAGCTTAAGGCCGCAAAACCTTTGTACTTTTGTGTTTCGATGTAATATGTTCGTACTCAAAACAAAGAGTTTTCTTTTGCAAATGTCTTTCATATTGATAAACTCAAACATAGTTTATATATAATTTTGCCACAGCGATTGGCGAGCATGAACTCTTTGTTTAGAATGGATACAATAAAAAGTTGTCATAAAAACTTGGATAAGAATTTGGCCTATTTAGCCACAACCAAAGTTTAGCCATAGGTGCTGACTGGATTATGACTTAAAAACAATTTTAAATTTTAGCCACCGGTATTGGCTATCTATGTCTAGATCCCTATGTGTTGCCCCTTCAGTTCATTCAGGCGAGAATCGCCAATGAGCGTGAATGAACTGAATTACGTGATTGCTGGCGGGTCTTCATATTCCCAAATGGAATGTATATCTTTCTTAAGGAAACGACCATTGATAGGATTAGCATGAATTTTTCCATCTCGATCTCGTAAATGAATAGCTCCCTTGCCTAAGAGTCGGTCAATAATGTATGGCTATTCCCACTTCTCTGATCACTTACCTCTGCCTTTAATCTTCTCCCCAATGGGTAATATTACTCGTCAAACTAATTCTCCTTCGGCAAAACCCATGCCCCTAGTACACTTGTCATAAGCACGAGCCACTTTCTGTTTCTTGACACACAAACTATCTTAAGCTTCTAATCTCTTCTCATCCAAGTCTTCAAGTTCCTGCCACATGGCATGTACATAATCCTCACTGATCAGATTGTTTTGCTCAATTACCTTTAAAGGCAGGACCACATCGTGGCCAAACATTAAAGCATATGGGGTAGTGCCAGCTGGGGTCCGTTTGCTTGTGCGATAGGCTTATAATGTGTTGAATAACTCTTCATTCCACAATCTGGCATTGGTATCAAGCATTCATTTGAGGATGTGTATGATGATTTTGTTGCTCACTTCAACTTGACCGTTGGATTGGGCATAGTATGGAGAAAAATAGAAAAAATGTATCCCAAAATCTTTCATAAGCTCATTGACGTCTCCAAACATGAATGTTGCCCCTCTGTCTGAAACAAAACTCTCAGGAATGCCAAATCTGCAAATGATATCTTCAAATAAGAACTAACGAATGGCCTGCGGTGATGATACCCTGAGAGGTCGAGCTTCAACCAATTTGGTAAAGAAATCAGTAGCCACTATGATAAACTTGTGCCCGTCTGATGAATGAGGATGAATCATCCTAATTAAGTCCAAAGCCCATCCTCGAGCTGGCCAAGGCTTGATTATAGGCTGTAATGGTATTCTGGGCATGTGGCTAATTGGTCCATGTTTTTGACATTCTTTACAGCCTTTAGCGAATGTAATGCAATCTTTGAGCATACCAAGCCAATAGTAATCATGTCGTCATATGAACCATCTCATTTTTAGACCGGCCTGATGTACCACTGCTGCTCCTAGATAAACTTCCTTCATCAATCGCTGGGCGTCGCGGCCGTATACACATTGCAAGAGCAGGCCTTCTTCTCTTCTATATAATTCATCTTCCTTGAGTATATAATTCATTTTCCTTGTCTGCCGGATCATTAGGATTCTGGATATATGAGATAATGGGCTGTCTCTAGTCCACATCGATATGATCGAGTGTGGCCACGTACCATTCATTATTTTCCTCTTGGCGAGCGATGAAAGATGGTAGAGTCCTTCGTTCAACTTTCAGTATACGTTCATGTACTCCATCTTGCAAGCTCACCCCCGTTGCTAATTGTGCCAACTCATTTTCTGTATAATTCTCTACGTGAGAAATATGACTCAATTCTACTTCGGTAAACAACTTGAGTAACTCACATGCTCATTTGGCGTACGACTCTAAAACTGGACCAGCCTTATATTTTGTCTCGAGTTGTCTGATCACTAACAGGGAATCCCCGTACATGGGCACATCTGTGATTTCCATATCTAGGAAAAGCTCCAATTCTATAATGAGTGCCTCATACTCCGCTTGATTATTTGTGCACCAAAAATCCAACTAGAAATAATAAGAAAAAGTTTGGCCGCGTGGAGAGATTAATGCCACTCTTGCCCTAGCCATAATGCTTGTACTTGACCCATCAAAGTATAAATACCAAGGTGCCAGAAATACGAGTTAAGTCTAACTTCGGCCCTCGCGAACATCCTCCATTGGATGATGAGCCAGAAAGTCAGCCATTGCTTGGCCTTTGATTGCTTTCTGGGGTACATATTGTAAAGAGAATTCTGAAAGCGCAAAAATCGCAACAAGTCTGCTACTGGCATTGGGTATGCCACTTTTAGGGTTGCATTATTCAAGTCTCTATAGTCAACATAGACTCGCATCTTGCCATTTTTCTTCCTGACTGGGACTATGTTTGATAGTTACTCATTGTATTTGGCTACTCGTACTATCCCTGACTTGAGCATTTTTTCCATTTCTTCCTTTACTAAGATTGTTGTTTCTGTGTTCATTCGACGCATCTCTTGTTTTACTAGCTTCTTTCCTGCCATAATAAGCATGTTGTGGCAGACCAATTCTGGTGACAGACCTGGCATGTCGTCATACTTTTCTGCAAAATAATCAGCGTACTCCTCTATTAACTCAATAAGCCTCAGTCGTTCTTCAGGCTCTAGGAAGGTACTAATAGCCATAGATATTGGCTATTCCAAACTCCTAAGATTAACCTTCTCAATGGAATCCTTAACTTTAAGAGGTATATCATCTAAGGATCCTGGTGCTAATCTGATCTCCTCCTCCTCGCCTGAGTCATTCAGTACATCCTCATCCACATATTCCAATGCCGCAGTTATTGGAACCCTCTCGTAGGCTCGACTCTCCATTAAAAAATTGTGGAAGCGCTCGTATAGAGAGTAACAAGCCTCAACCTCTATACTCGATAGAGGCTTTATCATTGAGATGGTTTGGATGATAACTCAATGGTGTAGAGTCTACTACTATCGTAGTTTGCATGAATAATACCTCATTGAGCTAGTTCAGAGGCCGTTACACCAATTGGGCGACCTTTGTTATCGACGCCACATACTTCCAGTGGCATGAGGTCACTGTTGTAATAACTGGCCTCTAAAGAATTGGCAGACATAGAGTATGGACGAGGGTCTGTATCAACGATCTCTACCTTGCCAGACTCCCTGTTCCATAGTACCATATGCTGGTGAAGGGACGAAGGCACACAATAGCTCCTGTGGATCTTGTCACGTCCAAGAATTACACTGTATGGAGCTGTGCACTCTGCTACAAAGAATGTGTATGTTCCGGTGGCTGGTCCTATGTACACCTGTAGAAAGATGATCCCCAGAGTCTTAGATATACTGCCTTGAAAGTTTCTGACATTGAGGGTTGTCTCTTGGATGGCAGACTTGGGGACGCCTAGTAGTGCCATTGCTTTGACGGTGATAATGTTCACTGCTGCCCTGGAGTCCACTAATAGCTTGTTAATTTGAATCCCCTGGATCGTCCCTGTCATGTACAATGGTTGCATGTGCATGACCATGTTCAGAGTGGGCTTTGTGAACATCATGTGCCCCTTGGTTAATGGGACGTCAACGTCTGACTGTTTGGCGAACGCTTGCTGTTCTGAAGGTGTTGTTTCATCTTCAGGCATTGCCAAGTTATTGCCATCTCTCCTCGAGACTGGTTCAACCATCGTTATCTTCTACGAAGGTATGGCGCATTTGGAGGATAAGACAAATACCATATTAATGTTGGTATCTACCTCATCCGCGTATTCTTGTATGTCATCTACTTCATCTTCACCGTAGTCTAGTAGCTCTTCATCATCCTCGTTGATGTCATCTTCGAGCTTCTGATCTTCTACATCTATGTTTACTGTAACTTCTAAGGAATCGGCCTGCTGTATCTGAACCTAAAATGTAGGTTCTACAGTTGTAGCTTCAGACTTCTTATCCTTGCTGATCTTCTCTGCCGCTCGCACTCGCTTGAGTGCTCGGGAATCCCTTTGATTTAGCTCCCTTGGGCTATGCGATTGATAATGTTCTAGATTTGAAAATAATTCCGGGAAGACCTTGGCCGCTTCTGCCAATTCCTCATAGGAGATCTTCGGCCAACACTTGAACTTACAATGAGCACAAAGAGTTACTGGCGACTCTGCCTTTGGATCCACCTTATCTTTCCCTTTAGCTGACCTCGTTGGTTGTTTCTTTGGTGGACTCTCGTTAGTGGTATGGGTATCAACGGTCTGCTTTCTCTAGCCTGGGTTGTCCTTAGTCAGCTCGAGCATCCCAACCGTTAATGTTTCTTCTATCGCCAGATCTGGCGAGGGCGATTCTATCTGTACTTCCCCCTCGTCTATCCACTGTCGAATTCTATACATTAAGTTAATGCATTCATTCGTGGAATGGCAACCCCATTTATTGTGGTTTTGGCAGTAAGGTAGACCTTTTACATCTTCAAGATTTGGGTCTAGAGTTCCCCAGTTATCGGGAACCACTGCTATCCCCTTCTTGGAGCAGCTCTTCGAAAATTTCTTATCACCTAGATGCATCATATGTGATCTCAGCTCGCCTGGGTCGGACAAACGCGATATTATGTTATTCGCTTTGATCTTTTACGTCGTTGTGTGGATCCAAATGCATTGCGAGATAGGGAAGTTTCTAAGATTGTCATGGAAGGTCGTGATGTTTACAGATGCCACTCTACCACTCCTTCTTTACGAACCACTATCACTTCCCAGTTAATCAAACCCTGAATTTTGTCTTTCAAGGTGGAACACATTGTTGTTCAATGTCCGAACACGTTATGGAACTGATAGAAATGTTCATCTAGCCATTTATATTTTAAATGTTTCAGTTTAAATACTGGCTAATAAATGATAAGCTTCATTTCTTACAGTTCATCTAAGATTTCTTCCACCTTATCCTGTGGAAAAGTATAACGTGGCAGGACCGAGAAGTTTTCCTCCTCAGCTCCCGCTGCATAGCTAACGGCTGGCGACCAGTCAATATCGATCATATTAACTTGAGGTGTTGGAAATTATGAGTCTACTAATGCCGTTGTTTTTGATGTTCCCTTTACTTCCAGTTTTCCTTCATTGATCCACTTCTAGATCTGATCTTTTAGCTTGATGTAGTCCTTCGTAATATGGCTCCATGCTCTATGGAACTTACAATATTTTTTTCCTTTCAACTGCTCGGCTGTGGGGAGAGGTCCGAAGTCTGCTTTGACAGCTCTCATGTTGTAGAGCTCATCCAGGATTTCATGAGCCATATTAGCATCATATGTGTATGCATCGAACTCTGACTTAGTAAAAGCCACCGTCGAAAGCTTAATTGGTCCTTTGATCTTATGAAGTTTACGGGGTTTTAAGACCTTGTTTGTTGACAAATCAAATGCCCATACCTGTTCTCCTTCAAAATATGAATTCTGGTTGTTTTCTATTTCTTCTTTATAAGCCACAGTTCTTGGCTTCGGTCTGTCATATGATCTAGCAGTATACATTCCCTTAGACGCATTTCTTCTGTTGTCTCGTTCTTGCATGGTACTGTAAGCTCTAGTTACAGCCGTAATAAGCTCGTCCAAGGAGAAGTATTTACTATTAAGGAATAGTTGGTGGTATGTATCCTCCAAGCCATTCTTGGCCATTTTAAAGACCTCTTCTTTGCCTAATGGAGTGTTGCATAGATTATATTCTTACCAGAATGGTGTAGGAAGGTAACTAGACTTTCTGTAGCCGATTGACTCAAGGAAGCCAGCTTTCTGACACTGGTTTCTGGTCTTGCCGTTCTGAAGTGATCGATAAACAAGGCCTCCATATCCTTCCACTCTGTGATCGAGCCCTTTTCCAATCCCGTATACCAAACAAGGGCTGATCCTGACAGAGATGATCCAAAGACTCTCAATTTGAGTTCCTCATTATCGGTGACTACCCCAGTTGCAGAGTAAAGTATGCTAAGTGAGTCGCCCCATTAATCATCATCGCCAGAGAAAGTCTGGAAGGTCTGATGTCGGTAATATCTTGGCCATTGCCAAGATTCTGGGTTGTCTTTCTGCATGGGAGGGAATGGAGTCTCATATGATTCATACATCTTGGCGAGGTGTATGTCACAGTCATTTATGAACCTGTTTAACCTATGCTCCCCGGCTGGCATAAAAGACTCTGCTTGTCTGGTCCTCCTGGTAAGGTCAGAAATGGATCTTGTTAGAAACGTTATGTCTCTGTCTATCCTTTGAGACAGTGTCACTGCTTGTCAGCAGTATTCAGCTAAACTTTTTTCCAAGGTTTGTATGATGTCGACCCGCAATTTATCTTGACCTTCCGCAAGGCTTGCTACTTGGGCTCCGATTGCTTCTCGCTCCTTCTGATCCTTATGGAGTTCTACCCTTAGAGCTTGGATTTCGGCCAAAGTCAAGTCTACTTTCTCGCTCTGAGTAGTGAGGAAATCTGCTTGTTGTTCGATTCTTTCACAAAGAGCCGTATAATAATTTGTCTGATGCTCATCTTGCCTAGCCGCGTAGGCTAGGTATTCCTGGAACATGAGCTCCATGATCTCCGCTTCACTCAAAGATTTGAACGACATCGTTGAGTGGTATGCGTTAGTGAAGAGAATTTCAACCGCACGCTTACTTAATGAACAACACTTAGTGGAAGTGTGTTCACGGTATACTGGTTGTGGATGTTTACGACACTAAGAGTATTTCCTTTTATAAGGATCTTCTATCGTCGCTTAGAGACACAAAAAGAATGTCCCACTGGGAGTGCCAAAATGTCTAACTCTAAAATCTCTCTGGCGAGGAGCGCGTAGAGAGCCTCTTACAAACTGCCTTTTATAGATTTCGGATAGTATAACCGCAGGTGCCGGCTTATCCTGATGTACTTCATGTGCTGGCGTGCCACCGTCTCAAGATGGAATGTGAATGTATAGCTGCGTTGTCTGACTTCTTGATTAAGCGATTATGGCGGGGAGAGCACCAACCTCGCCTGAATAGGTCCTTCTTGCCTAGTGTCCTAGGACTTTGGGTTTTTTCGTGTCTCTAGCAGAGCCACAAATATCAATACTCCACACTTCCCTTTACAAGTGTAAAGTAGAGCAACTTCCTTGACGATGTGTTGAGAACACTGAGGTTTTGCTTCCTTGGATATCCAAACTCTCACTGGATATGTGAAAGGCCCTTAAATCTTCCAGTTGCGTTGCTTCCTTTGATCTCGATACTCTCACTCGATAGGTGACAAGCACTTTGATCATCTGGTTACAGATTTATCTCTGACGAGATGTATTTGCGTATAGCAAAGTTTTGTAATTGATCAAGGAGGACCCTTCACTATGTTATCGCTCTCCTTATAATAATGCACGGTAGTCGTCTTTTGATTCACTTGTACTTTTTTAGCTCTTTGATCCTCAATATAACTCTAAATGCTCACCAGCACACGGTCTTATCTATATATAGTTTCAATACTATCCCAATTCCTTTCACAAAGGAAACCTAACCGATGTAGGAAATGTTCGATAATCATTAAGCCGCATAGATCAACCATCTTGACTAACCGTCCTAAACCGACAAGGAAATAGACTCTGTTATCCTACCGGGCCGCTCGCCAGACTCAGCCCTCCAAACCCAATATAAGATGTTTTATTTCGTACCCAAACACCAAGTAGTCACTTTCTGATCTCTAATTAGCTCCAATTAATCCAAATTAGCCTTTTCATTTAGGAGTTTTTCCCCAAAGTCCAAGAATAAGATTGAAAATTCTCATTCATCCACTTACGTATTATGTTATGATGAATATATCCAACGATTATTTTTTTTCCAAAATCAATTTCTTTAATGTTGATGTGGAGCAAGTATAGACATACGAACACTTAAATTATATAACATTAGTAGACATATAACAAGCTTTTAGTTTTAAATAAAAATTTTATGTCAAATTTTAATTAATTTATATTTAGTTGATAAATTAAGGGTTTACGGCGAGACAAACACCTATAACTTCGAAAACGAATTTACGAATTATTTTTTATGATCGTTTCCGTCTTTTAACTATTTTTCGATAATCACTAAATTCATTCGATCGCAATCTAAACTAATCCGAATTGGATTGAATATTTTTCTACAATATTGTATAAATGTAATGGTTACATCTGACAGTTAATTTTTGATAATTTTTAAGCAACTGCCAAAATTAACTTTCATATATATTCAAAAAGTATTTCACTTAGGCGACAAAACTAATAGGTTTTGTCGCATAAATGACTTTAAATTTTAGTTAGGCCATGAAACAATACAAAAACAGGTACTATAGCCGATGACCTAGAGTCGACGGTTATAGCAAGACCAGTCGTTAGCTATACGGTCGATGCGAAAAGGCCATCGGCAAAACTATAGCCGATGACCAGAATGTGAGTCGTCAGGTACAGTCCTGACTATACTCGACGACCGGTCAACATCCGGCATTGACTAGAGGACGACTATAGCCGACAACTAGGGCACCATGTCGTCGGCTAAGGTGAATACTATAGCCGATGATTTTGAATTGTGTCGTCAGCTATAGCAGAAAGTTTTAGAAAAAAAAATACCCGAAAATGTGCAATTCTAATCCCTGAACCTACAATTGCATAATATTATTGATTGAAATTGAAAAACACATTACAAATTCACTAATAAAACACAAATTCACATATTACAAAAATTCAACTATGGATGATCTAAGTTGATGTTATTGAAAATATCGACGTTAATATAAATATCAGGGTTTTCAGGATCCTCCTGCGGCCGCGTGGCAGGAAAGGGGAATGTAGGTGGAGCCGGGACCGGGAATCCAGATGACTAGAGCTATGCAGTTCAATCCTGAAACCATGAAGCCATCGCAGACTACTCGACTAATCTTGCCCACTCTATCTCCTCCACCCACCTTTGAGTCTCTTCCAGCTCCCTTTGATGCTCTGCCGTCTGTCTCTGGTGCTTTGCCGTCACCCTCTGGAGCTGTTTCCGTAGATGAGAAAACCTCAAACTTACCGACCTGTGTGAGAATCTGGGAGTGTTCTTCAAGACCCCGTCCCCCATTTGTCCCAGACCCCTGCAGTAGTAGCCTCTTTTCCGTGGTGGAAAAACCTCACCTATGATCCTCGCTACTACAAGCGGGTTAGATTGATCAATATGAGAGATGGCCTGGGAGAGGTCCGCATCATGGGTCTCAGGTCATTGCTCTCTCACAATCTGAAACAAAACCTCTGGAGTCACCTCTTGCACTCTCGCCTAATTGACAAAGAAAAAAAATATTGAACCAGTAAACATACGTAAAAAAATCTAGAGATATATAAGCAAATATGTTAATTAAGTTATAAGAGCGTAAGACTTACAATATCTTCGGGGCACTGAGGATACGCTTTCTATAACGTATACTATAAAAGGGGGACTTCAGGGTGTTGGGTGGCCTCTTCCATCCAACCTGCAAAGGATCTCAAATCGCCTTGATGATTCTTCAGGTTTTTCCCCGGTTCACCGCGTTTATTGCAGAAATAGCCTGATTGGATGAACATATGTGAAAAAAAATTAATTAGAAAACTATTTTTGCCAAATACGATACAAGTAAGCACAAAAAGAGTATTGCATACCTCGACCTTTGGGGTGTTGAAGTGGACTATGAGCCACTGCCACGCATACTCCCTATACATAAACTCCATAGGGGTACCTTCTTCCAGTGTTTTTTGAGCTCACTGAATGGAGGACCTACATTAAAGGCCGACGGCTGCGGCAAGGGAGTAGACGCCGTTGGCCGGGAGATGGGAGGCATACATACACCTGAATGTACGAGACCCGTAGAGACGGTCGGCTGGCAGCGAGGGAGTGGCGCCTTCGTTGAAGAGCGACCTCGTACATGCGAGTTGGCGGGTCCCCTACATCTTGGTGCACCTGCTGAAATAGTTAAAGGTGTCGAGAGGTCCTCGGGCCGCTATAAGTGTTACTTATAGAGGCGGACGAGTAACTATCGTCGCTAGACCCGGTTCCTTTGTTACAGCTCTTCGAACTCTTCCGACTTAACCAATTCATGATACATAATTATTTAAACCCTAATTAAATTAAACCCTAATTAATTAAACCCTATTTAAATTAAACCATACATAAATCACAAAATTTCACACCACAAATTCGTACCTAAATCATAAAATTCATACAAAATTCACAGAATTCATATATAAATCACAAAATTTACAAAATTCATACATAAATCACAAAAATCATACATAAATCACATATTTCATATAATCACAAAAAATCACAATATTCACATAATATTCCCTCAAAATAATCACATATTCCATATATCAAAATTAATTCCATAAAATTCACAAATTCAATTAACCAAATCACAAATTCCATACAATTCACAAATTTAATAACCCAATCACAAATTCTATACACAAATTCAATAACCCAATCACAAATTCCATAATCAAAAATTTAATAACCCAATCACAAATTTCATACACAAATTCAATTAACCCAATCTAATAACCTAATCACAAAATCCGTAACCCATAATCAAAACTCATACACATTCACATAATCCAATCTAGATAACACTAAAATCCCTAAATAGTAGAAACTCTAAAATTTAGGGGAAAAAGGAGAGAGAGAGAAAGAGAGGAAAAACCTGTTTTGGAGAGATTGAGCTGATTTATGGGTGTTTTCGGCGATTTGGGATGTTTGGGGAGGGATTCCGGGGGTTTGGGGGGATTTGGGGGAGAGGAGGAGAGGCCGAATAAGTGAGGTCTCGGGCTGGGTTTTCGGGTTATGACGTTTGAGCATAGCCGACGACTTAATGAATGTCGTCAGCTATGCCTTAGCCGACAACTTTATTAATGTCGTCGGTTATGCTTTTTTTATAACTATTCCCGACGAATTTTGTGCAAGTTGTCGAGTATAGTATGTAAAAATATTTAAAATGCATGCCTCATCGGCAAAAATCACCTGTTTCGTAGTAACACCTGTGTACCTAATAGTATAACAGAAATGAAGCAAACATTTCAACGACATCCTCATGATCAACCCATATATTTAATTAATTAACTAACGTGCATTCATGTTTAACTAAGGCTCATAATCAAAATCATCACTTGAGTCTGGTTCGGTGTCAGAGTTAATTTCCGATAATATGTGCCGCTCCTCGTCACCTGAGTCTTCGTTGTCTTCGTTTGGAAGGACATCAATAAGGCTTACATCTGCTCGCGGAAGTCGAACCACACTACCGGGTCTCACATTATTTAAGCTAATTCTAGAGGATTTAGGAATACCAATTGCGTTCGGCTCTTGGTATGCAGTCATTTCATCAATATTGTCGACCTTACCAAGTGTAGTAGCATTGTATATGTTTCTAGGAACAACATGGTTGACTACTTTCCACGCCCCTTTGTGCATAAGATCATCTAGATAAAACACTTGTTTTACCGATGTGGCAAAAACAAAAGGGTTATCGTCATACCAGCTTGTAGCAATATTCACCAAAAAAATCCCGTCTTTATCGGTCATTGTGTTCTCAAGGTTAGTATCAAACCATCTACACTTAAACAAGTGCACGGTCATGCCCTCCCCATAAATTAGTTCAACCACTGAATGGAGAACACCGTAATAGTCAATGATATTCTGTCCACCATGTACCATGTACCATTATCCCAGAATTATGTGTTCTATGTCTGTCATCTCTATGTTGACATATAAATTGCACGCCATTGACCTTACACATCGGATACACTCTTGAAGTTATCAGTT
Source organism: Geum urbanum (assembly GCA_946800695.1). NCBI lineage: Eukaryota > Viridiplantae > Streptophyta > Magnoliopsida > Rosales > Rosaceae > Geum > Geum urbanum. Next base: position 66,539,287 of record OX326998.1, on the reverse strand, counting down.
TCATCCCCAAAAGCCTCAATTCATGTGACCAGTGTGGGTCACCATCACATTGTACATAGTTCATCTGAAGATAAAAACAGCAACCATTAACTCATAATCTTCACATTGATTTATGAATATATAGAACTAAATCAATTTGAAACACGTATCCAACCACCAAAATAGTTTGCAAACTCCCTATTGTGGTACTCAAGATCACCGGAAACCGCAGGTAGTTTAGATTGATGTTTTTCCAGTATTGAACTTCTAGACAATTTATCAATACCCACCAGTGGGTAATGACTAGTTCATACGGTTCCAACTTGTACAAACTTTGGCAACAAACCATATATTTCAACTTCATTTGTGAGGATAGAAATATTGAACTGGGGTTCATCTATGGGCATATGTTGTGGATGCTCCTTCAACGCTCCCAAATACATCTTGGTGTATGTTACGCACTCGTGCGCATGATATGCTTAAGCTATACACCATTCAGGTGCGGATTTATTAGCCACATAACCTTTGTAGTCCCCCAGCTGTCTATCAAATTGTAAAGTGCATGTGAGGATTATGGAAATACATAATTATATAAAAGAATCATGCCAATTTATCAGATGTTGAATCGTACGTACCTTTCTATAAGATACATCCATGTGTAGTGTATTGAACTAGTAAGCAACAATTGTTCGAGAAGATGGATCATCAGGTGAGGTATGATGTCAAAAAAATTTGGGGGAAATATCCTCTCGAATTTAAACATGATAAAAATGATGTCCTGTTGCATTTCCCTTAAGTATGATTTTTTCACTTCTCTAGTACATAACTTCTGAAAGAATCTTGACAACTCTACTAACGGCTCCACCACCTGACGGGGCATGTATGATCGAATGAAAACAGGGAAGAGACATTGAAGCAGTATATGGCAGTCATAACTCTTTAATCCGTACATCTTATTGTCCTGGAAGTTAACACACCCATCTATATTGCATGCATAGCCTGAAGGATACATAACATTACCCATCCACCTAAAAATTTCATTCTTCTGGTCAGGCTTGACGGTATAAGGAGCTTGAGACATTTTTTTCTTCCCTTCTCTCAACCACAAATATGTTTTGTATACCCATTATTTTCATATTAATGCGTGCCTTAGGGCCGTCTTTAGTTTTCCCTTCCCAATTCATCACTATGCCCACCACAGTTTTGCAGACATTCTTCTCAATGTGCATGACATCTAAGTAGTGCCTTATGGGCAACTTGGACCAGTACGGAAGTTCCCAGAATATTGTTTTGTGCGTACTGAATTTATACCTATCGGGTATGGGAGGTATTGTTGTCACTACATCAGGATGATTGAGTTGACCAAAATTGTATTCATTCAGAACTTCCAAAATTTCATCCCCCGTCCATCTCCTAGGTTGCACACCTATCTCTACAGTCCCATCAAATGCCTCTTTATCCTTCCGAAATGGGTGATCAATGGAAGCCAACAACGGTAACGCATCTGGACAATCTTCCTGCAATGAGGGCTGCCGCAATCAACAGTCATGCACTCTGGACAAGCCCTGTATCCTCTGGTAACGTTGCCTGAAAACATCCCGCATGCAAAAAAATCACTGATGGTGCCAACAAGCATGACATGCATCTGGAACATCTCGTTTTTGTACTTGTCATAAGTAGGATGACCAACGTTACTCAAGTACTTAAGCTCTTCAATCAAGGGTCTCATATACACATCGAGACACTTTCCTGGATAACCCGGCCTTGGAATTAACATAGTCATCATATTGTAATCCTTCTTCATGCATATCCATGGAGGAAGGTTGTACGATACCAAAATAACTGGCTATATATTGTATTGAAGACTCATGTTGCCAAAAGGGTTGAATCCGTCAGATGAGAGCCCGAGCCAAACATTTTGGACCTCTGATGAAAAATGAGAAAACCCCCTAACTATGTGCTTTTAAGCCTCTCCGTCTGCAGGGTATATGAGGGTATCATCGTCAGGAAAATCCCTTTCCACGTGCCATCTCATAGCTTTGGCTGTGTGTGCAGACATGAACAACTGTTCCGGCCTATCAATCAACGGGAAATACTGAAGTACCTTTACAGCTTTCTTATTCCCTGCAGGAGTCAACTTATACCTATCGGTGTGACATACCGGACATGCATCAAGGTTTTCAAGATCATTTCCTTCAGCATCTTCACCCCAGAAGAGAACACAATCATATCTGCATGCATGAATTTTGATGTAGGTAAGACCAAGATGTTTCAGGATATGTCGCACCTTACGATGAGTGATAGGCAGACGATGACCAGGGGGCAGTGCCAAAGCTGTCAACTCCAGATAAGCATCAACAGCCTTGACACTCAATTTGTTCTCCACTTTGATCTTCATTATTCCCATGATCATTTCAAGAATAGTCTTGTTACACCCGTTATACAACGGGGTTTGTTGGAAGACAATCAACTTGTTGTACTTGTCAATATTGGCAATGTTGACAGCTCTGGATAATTGCCGGATTGGCTCAATAAAAGGCAAGTCCTCAATGTTGGCAGGGATATCTTGTACTTGAGCTTATACACTGCTTTCATAAGGAAACACATCGTTGAGAAACCTCGTTGTTGGATCATCGGATGTACTGGCACTCTCAGAAAATTGCCCATGATCATGCTGACCCGCTGATGATGTTTCACCGTGATAAATCCAACATGTGTACTTATTCCAAAACTCATTTTTCTTCAAGTGCTCCCATACTATATCAATGGGAAAACGTACCAAATTGCTGCGACAATAACATTGCATACACGGGCAATAATGAATTGTATTCTCCTTCGCATTACATTTCACATATTCCACAAAATTTCACATTCCAATGCCATATCTTCGATCCCATTTTGGCAGGAAAATTCAACTCTTGTCCATCCTCAAAATTCCTACTGTATAAACATAAATTAATATATACATGCACTAATTAAAAATTCAACATTATATCTATAAATCTCTTTAACCTAAAAATTAATTACATTAATTCTCCTATTCTTAATTACAAATTAACACACATACACACATATATCAACAATTAACATATTTATATACATAATTTCATTGAATTCAACTCAAAATCAACTCAACTCAACTAAAAATAACTCAAAATCAACATTAATCACCTCAACATCAACAATATCAACACAAATTAACAACTCAAATTAATTACATTAATTCTTCTATATATTCTTAATTACAAATTAACACACACACACATATATATATATATCAACAATTCAGTCAAAATCAACTCAACTCAACTCAACTAAAACACAACAATTAACTCAAAATCATCACATTCATCCATATCTATATATATAATCAACATTAATCAACTCTAAATTAACAATATTAACTAACACACATATATACATACATACCTAGCTATATGTATAGCGAGAGAGTATCACAAACTCTTTTTGGAGAGCTTCCGACGACATGTACGATTTAAGAGCATTATGGGGTTTTTTGGGCGATTTCTTTTCAAATGGTCGAGCTGCTGCCCAGATCTGTATAAAAGGAACTATAGCTGACGACATCATTAAAGTTGTTGGCTATAGTATAGTTAAACTATACCCAACTAATTTATAGGTCGTCGGGTATAGTTGCATCACCATAGCCGACAACTTTGAGAGTGGTCGTCGGCTATAGTATCATAGCCGATGACTATAGCCGTCGTCGGGTATAGTTTTGACTATATATACTCGACGACTTAAGTGTGTTGAATGGTATAGTGACCTATACCTGACGACTTGAACAGTCGTTGACCTGTTTTTTCAAAAGTCGTCGGCTATAGTAATTATTCCGGTAGTGAAACCTATTAGTGTCCTTGCCTAAGTGAATTTTAATTTTTTTTTAAAATAAAATAAAATTAAAAAATTTCACTAGGCAACGAAAATGTTTAGTTTTGTAGCCTAAGTGAAATTTATTTATTTTTATATTTTAATTCATTTTTTAACTTAATTTTGTTATTTAAAAAAAATCCCTTAGGTAACAAAACTAGTAGGTTTCGTCGCCTAAGTCTATAATTTTGGCAGTTTTTTTTTCTGCTAAATTTTTTTACTAAAAATTCAAAATCATTTAGGCGACGAAACTAGACGAAACTTGTTGGTTTCGTCGGCTAAGTGTGTTTTTCTGATAGTGTACCTTCCAGATCAAATCCTTGGTCGCCACCGATCGAATCGTCGTTAGTTCGTCACTAATCGAATCGCAATAACAGTTCAAATCTTCGCCGATCGATTCAACTCGGGGAAACCAAATCGTTCGAACTACTTCTCAATCTCGAAGTAACTTTCTACAATAACTATTATCTTTCAACTACGACTAAGGTTTATAATAACTATTCCCATTTGTTTATGCAAAATCAGTTTATGGTTTCGATAGAATTTGAGGTTTTGTTGTGTTTGATAGTTTGAATTATGAAGTTGTTCAGGGTATGATATGATTTGAGTGTGATACAATTTTAAATTTGAATTTGTTTTTTCTGGGTTTGATGTGATATGAGCTTAAATTGACACTCGGTTGAGGGTAAACTAAGTATCAGTTTAGGCTCAATTGATACTTAGTTTAGGCTTAACTGTTAGTCAGTTTAGGCTCTTGTTCTTTTGGGATTGATGAGATTTGATCTCAATTTATACTCAGTTGAGGGTAAATTGAGTATTAGATTAAGGTCAACTAGCACTGAGTTTGAACCTCAATTATATTTGACTTATTTTTTATTTTCTGTTAATAACTAGGATGTCATCGTTTGATGTGGATACTAGGAGATCAAATCTAATAATTAGAGATCTAATCCAATAATTAGAGATCTAATAGTGAGACTACCAGTACAACTTTGAGACGAGTTTGCAAGGAATCTGTCAATTGGGATGGACCATTGAGGCTCTTCTGAAAAAGATGGATAAGATTGATGAGGCAATATAGAAGATTGATGAGGTTATGATGAAGATCAAGGAAGTGGAGGAGAAGATCGAAGCCTTGACATATATTGTGCTGAAGATGAAGGAAGTGGAGGGGAATTGATGGGTTTATTTGGTTTATTGTAGTTTATGTAATGTTGTTGTTTTTATGGTTGTTTATGTGTTTGTTTAGTATGTCTATGTTTATGTTGTGTTTTTATTTATTTTGTGCTTATGTAATGTTGTTGTGTTTTATGGATGAGTTTTGTTAAGAATGATCAGCTAGTTGTATTTTTCTTCAAAGATTTGGTTCAACTGAGTATCAGTTGAGGTTCAGAATCAACCCAGTTCAAAATATTTGACACAGATGCTTTCTAAAAATGGCTCAACTAAGTATCAGTTGGGGTTCAACTGATACTCAATTGAGTGTCAACAGGTACTCAGTTGAGGTTCAATTAGGGGTCAACAAATACTCAGTTAAGGTTCAAAAATCAACTCAGGTCAACTTTCTGAAAATGGTTCAACTGAGTATCAGTTGAGGGTAGTTCAACACATAATTAAACACATCTGAGTTATGAAAATATTCATCTGATACTCAGTTGAGGGTCAACTGAGTATCAACTGAGGGTCAACTGATAGTCAGTTGATGGTCACCTGATACTCAGTTGCATATCTTATTTACTGTACTCTTAACACAAGTGGTCTAATAAACAGATTCAATAACAAAAACACAACTAATAAAAGATACTGTAGTATAGATATATCCTTGTGATTTACCAATAAAGTCATCAACTTAAAGAATCTCAATCTAAAAAAGAAAAGAACAACCCTGAAGCCAAAATGAAAAAAATATTCTACTCAGTAGCAGCTATAGTCATAGGCTCATTACAAGTTGCCCTGTTATGATGCCCCATTTTCAGACACGGACTTCATCGAATCAGCTTCTTCTCCATCTCTCCTGTAAACTTGATCCTCTTATTCTTTAGCCTTCTCGGTGCTCTCTTTGACATAACTCAAACCTCTGAAAAATGTACTTGAAAAGAATGACATAACTCATGTGCTCATTACAAGATAAAACGAATCCATTCCCTAAATACAAGAACTTCACAACAACACTACTGCACAAATAATAACAGAAAATGTTATTATTGAAACACAGAACCATTCAGAATGGTCTAATTCATATTTAGTTTAACAAAATCTAAACAAACCAACCTTCAGCTGATACTCAGTTGAGGGTCAACTGAGTATCAGTTGGGGGCCAATTAATACTCAGTTCATCACAAATCTAAACACAACAGCCTTCAACTGAGTATCAGTTGAAAACTCAACTAAGTATCAGTTGTGACCCAACTGATACTCAGTTGAGGGTCAACTCATATTCAGTTCATAAAAAATCTAAACACCGCAGCCTTTAATTGAGTATTAGTTTAATTAGGCTCAACTGACTATCATTTGATCCCAAAATCTGCAAATTTCTAAAAATACACAACAATTTGCATACATCTCCATGCACAAAACATCGTAACATAGCGAAAACAAGAAATTAAATACTATATATCAACAACATCACAAAGCTTCACAAATCCAAATTCACAGATAAAAACGCAAACCATATCAAAAATCCAAAATCAAAATCCAAAATTAACAAAAACGAATCTAGAGAGAGAAGAGAGATCGAACCTAGCTGCAATGTTTGAATCGAGAAGAATATCGCAGATTGTTGTTCCCATTGCAGATCGAGAAATCAAAGTGTCGCTCAACAATTCAGATCGAGCCAGGTCTCTCACGAAATCAAAGCTTCAGTTGAGAATTTGAATCTCATGAAATCAAAGTTTCGATCAAGAAAATTGAATCTCAACTCAAAGCTTCTCTCTCTCTCTCTCTCTCTCTCTCTCTCTACTATTTGGCTGCAAATTTCAAATCGAATAAATTTGAAAATTGGGTGAGTTTTGTACCACATAAATAGGAGGGTAAAATAAGAAAGAAAATATGAGAAATTAGGTGATCTTGGGTGGATGGGAAATAATCTCTTAAAGTAAGTTTGCTGATGATAATATTAAAATTTTTTCATGGCTAATAGGAAAGATTTTCCTATAATTTGAGTGGATGGGAAAAACCTCTTTCATTTATGAAGACCGACACTTCTTCTATAGCCGCTTGCTACTTCAATCAAATCTCTTTTTAGAAAGATATATGCTGATCAAAAGACAAAAATTCTTGGGTACGTACTCACTCGTATATCATGCTTACATTTAGCATTTGTTTTTTTTTTTACTATTTCTAATATTTACCATTTTAGATTGTTAATGTGGTAATTTGAGTCATTTATTTTTATATAATCTTAAGTAGTTTAATTTTGAAAATTGTTGTCAATATTGTCATTCTAAATTGGAAAATACTTGAGGTCCCAAAAATTTATGCAGAAAATTAATACCAAATGATGTGAGAATTAACACCTCATCAATTAAGAGACGTTAAATCTGCATCAAATAGATGATATTAAATTATATTTTAACTGTTTTATAATTGTCAACTGTTAGATGCAGATCTAATGACAATTGACTACGACTAATCACATATCACTGACCACCAAAACATGACTTCATCAATTAAAATTGTTTTTTTAAGATGAGCGATAGAAATTGATTGAGCTGATAAGTTACAAAGGAGAACGTCGATTACAAGCTCGTCTGAAAGAACTCCCTATAATAACCTACACTATGACATGCTCAGTACAAACCTACCATAAAATAACTAGACGGGCTAGACGTAGGGAAAAGACTAAAAAAAATTTGGATCCCACATTATATCTAGCTATGCACCCCAAAGTTACGGCCCTGTGACGTGTCGCCCATCGGTATGCACAATTCCCCGTGAGACTGGATCTTTTCGAGCGAGGTCACACAAAACGCTCTCCTGGACAATGCCCAGTTCCCAAATCCGAAACTAAACATGTACTGCAGAACCCCAACCAAGGTGCCCCAAAAGTGTTGGGATAGAAGCCCAATATCCCAAAGCATATGGAGCAGCCTACAAAGGCTTAAGCCCATAACATCTTGGGCCCGTACTCCCATAAGTTAGGGCAACTAAACTTAGCCACCTATACCAAAGCTAGCCAATGCCAGCCACCGGCACAAGATTTCTGACGAGGCCCAAATCTGTCCTCCGCCTCTGCCTCTTGGTTGTTGTCAGCCCAGGTCCATCGAGGTCAAGAAGAAGTACACCCTTGGTTTCGGCCGGCATATGTCCACTGACGCCAGAGCCCTTCTTTCCAAGCAGACATCTTGCTTGCAGTGGTGTCCATCTTACCCACCACCAATACGCACGTGACCAAGAGTAGCCAAACAAAACAGGGACGCACCTTTGCCGTGGCCACAAATCCCCGAGTTGGTCGAAAGCAAAACAATGCCTCCCGCGCCTCCTCTGCTTGGTTTCCTCCGAGCCCGACACACTGGCTAATCTCTCTCCGCCTCCCCTTGCAATCTTGCTCGCAGTAGCCTCCTCCCAATCAACCAACCTTGCAGCCATGTTACTCTCCACCACAGCCAAGGAATCATTGTATCAAGCACACCCAACAAAACACTCAACAATCTCAACATCATCCACCATCACCGATGGGTTTCAAGGTCGCCCTAATAACTTGGAGCCATCACAGGGGAACCCCACCCTTCACGAGGGTCGTCCGTACCACATGAGCACAGTCTATCTCCCTCATCTCCTTGCTAAGAAACAAGTCACAGGCTCTCTCGATCACTTGGTGTGCCAATTAAAATTGTCATAATTACAAAGGAATTTCAATAAATATTTCAAATTATATTCTAACTAACTAATTATATTCTAAAATAGAATACATCCTCTTCAACTCCATCCCGCCGATGCTCCTATCCCAATCAAACAAGACCATCATCATCATAATCACTAGCCTGTAGAACAAATGATTAGTCTATGTGCAGTGCAACCTACGACGCTCTCCACCAATTTAATCCCTTCTTTGCCCGTGATCAAATCCATCTCCGTTTTTATCTTGCTAGCAGTACAAACCTCACTCCACCTAAGCACCACCAATTACGACTAGAACGCCAGGGTAGTCCTTTTCCTAGAAATTGGTACCTCAAATTGCGTGCTACTCACACCCATATAAATCATCAAGTTCATGGCCATTGCATTCAACAATGTCGGCGGAGGCTTGGGTCTCAAATTTTTTCTAATTTGAGTCCATCATGATCTAAGAAGTCTTGGCGGGCCTAACGACGAGTTTGACGTCGGCAAGAACGGCTCCATTGGTCATGAACTAGGGAGCTACGAGTTATGATGATACAAATTTTGTTTGATGTAAATAAATTTATCTTAATAATTTGATTACTTTAGAGATGAGTCATAAATAATGATACATGGCAACTATGTGGAAAATTTCACATTATTTGGTATCCTATTTTTGTATAAATTTTCTATGTGTAGCACTACTCTTTTAATTTAGCTAATGAAAATGAATTGATTTTGGTAATTTTTTTTGGAAATGTTGTATTTCATTGTTATATAAGAGTAAGGTTTGCTCAATTAGTCGGAAATATAATGTATCCATATATTCGCTATCATCCATCACCATCTCAACTATTCAACCTTCTTTACCACATATAATGGGATCGTCCACCATAAAGAAAATGCCATGGGATCGGAATAAAGACTTCAATTCATTCAGTCTATTGTGAGATTGATGCTTGACATTTTGTGTTTTACTTAGGTTACTACGTCATTTTAAATGTTATTTAATTTAGAGAATCATTCTACTGGAGTCGAAAACATTTTAGTCATGTTGCTTGCCATAATTATAATTCAAAAATTTAATATCAAAGCCGCCGTCATTCAGATGCATGACATGAGGATTCCACATTTCCTATATAACAACTGTGATTCTTACTGCACTACTATTAAGAGGAATAATATGACCAGTGCTCTCACGCTTCCTATGTGCGAGCTACTATTTTGGGTAAGTTTGGATGAGCAGTGCTCTCATGCTTGTTGAAGCCCCAATCACTCTCTGCTCCCATCTCTGCCTCTCTCTCTCTCTCTCTCTCTCTCTCTCTCTCTCTCTCTCTCTCTTTCTCTCTCTCTCCCCTCCCAAGTTTTGGCGTCGTCGACCTCAGGCCGGCATATCAAAGTCGCGAGATCAATGTCACGCAAGCCAAAGGCCAATCCCAGACCAAATCAAATTGGTGGCTTCTTCGCCATCGTCTCCGGCATCAAGCCTAGATCAAAGTCGCGAGATCTGGCATTTCGTAAAGGTATGCATAATCAGCCTAATTAATTTCGTCATTCGATTTTGTTCTTCTGGGTTTATGAACTATTATTGATTATAAGTGATTACATTGGTTTGATATTGAATCCTTATATGGGTTCGTGATGCAAGTTCCATGTTCTTGATGAAACCTCAGCCAATAAACCATATCAATCAATGTACTAGAACCTCCCTATGATCAATTAAGGACCCATTATCCTTCGAGATTCAGTTTGGCACCAATTCAACATACTTTGAAAGGCAAAAAAGAAGAAGTAAAACCCAGTATTGATAACCGTCAATCAACTGTAAAACTAATTTGGTTCAATTCTAGATCTGATTGTTGGTGACCAAATTTCATGGAACAAAGAACTCAAAATTAATGTCACAGAAGGTTTGTTTGCTATGCCCATGTCACATTTGGATAATTCGTGTACAAATGAAGCAAACTTTCAAAGGAAATCTAGGAGTGTTCAGTAACTAATCTCTTAAATTAGTGTTTTTCTAGAACTCATGAAAGGACCAACCCCGATCTAACTAAAAAGTTGAGATTAAGTCCTAACTACTTAAAAGAAAATGAGGAAGTTCTACCGAAATTTTGGAATAACCTCCCCCTAAATTTAAGGATACCAAAAACCTACACTGAACAACACTTATAAAATCATATCCCACAAGCCAACCCATGAGCCACCGATGCTCATCCGGGTTTCTCAAATTAACAAACTACAAAAGTTACTACAATAGTACTGATTTAAGAACGATACAAGAAATCCGTTGATTATTTAAATACATAACACAAACAGAAGCAAAGTAGAATATGGTATTCAGAGTGACTTCTAATTTATATATTAAACTGACTAGTAGGCTAACCCAAAAACCTACTAGAGAATTAGTATGACTTGAACTCTAAGTCTCCAACGATGACGTACAACAACAGGACATATACTGCAAACTGGGCAACGAGAAACCGAAAGGCCCAGGGAAATACATAGAAAATATGAAAAACCTTAGAGTGAGTGGACAAAATCTAATCAAGTATATGTAAAATAAAATCTATAATATGCCTTTTCGCTGATAAAAATATGAAAAAAAGTAGCGAGGCAAAGATACTATAAAAATAGTATAAAAGATACATCGAGGGGGACACCTGACCCTTCTCAAGTATTATGTGTTAGTGGAGGCGGTGACCAGAGTCCTATAACCTCTAGCCACCTAAAGTTGACCAGTGACTCCTGACACAAAGTCAAGGTGAATGCCAGGGGGAAAGTACTGATCCTTCCCTGGAGGTACTCAGGGATCAGCCAAATAACCAATGCATCGATGCAAGACTAACCGAATATGTAACTAAATCTAGCCTCAAAAATATATGCTGAATATTGAAATCTCAAGATGAACTGAATATAAATAATAAATAGACTCTCTAATCGACTGTGAAAATAAACGTGTCTACTCACAGATTACCACTAGCTTTATAGTCCAGTAGACGTCCACTCGCCAAAATCTCGATCACGGTCTCCTGAATAAATAACGAACTTATTCAATACTGAAAATTGATGAAGTATGCGGAACCAGCTTAAAAACTACCCCAAAAACCCACTAACAATAACTAGGTTTCTGCCTTGCCGGAGCTTTATCATAGACGGCGGCGCGTGGCCGTCATACGCCACTACAATTGGCAGCTCCGGCGACCGATCTCAATAGGGGCACTAAATATATGCTGGAAAGCTCTCCTCCAACCTTACTAATTTCTCTTCTTCTTCGGAGTAAGATTCGGCGACATTGACCTTCAAATCGCTGCGATAGGCCATGGTTTCACTTTCCGGCGACTGCCACCAACGACGGTGCTTGATACCTAAAAATAGTCTTCTCCACCAACCTAATCCTAACCCTAACCTTACTCACACCAATTCAGCGACCACATGCCAGAAAAAGCCTTGAAAGCCATCAACCTCCGACGAGCTCTCTGGCTCGAATCACCAACATCGGCGCATGATAGGTCCCAAAACCATAGGGTTTTGACTCCTGCAAAAAAACCCAGTCGATCTAACCCACCTCACCGTCGCTAAATCGCCGAAGCACCGTCGTTCGTCGCACCCAAATTTTGACGAGTTCACCTTGTTGATTTGCACACCACACACACCAAAACACAACAACGCACGCACCCAAAAAAATGAAAGAGGAGATTAAGGGCTTCAAAACCATATCAAGAACGTCGGCAATGGTGGCGTTTTCCGGCGGGTCGTGCCGGATAGCTAACCGGGTCATCGCCAGAGTAAATGGGTCGAGCCCGAGGTGGTTTCTGGCCTAAGGGTAGGGCCTGACTCCACTTAAATACCCACAAGCTCCTTAATAAATCAACGACTGAGATTTGATCTCAGTTGGATCCAACGGCTGAAATCAAATCAGCTAATAAAAAAAAAATTCTTTTCTAATTTAAAACTCAACTAACTTCAAATATACGTAAAAATTAGCTCGATTATCCAAAAAATTCTCCGAAAATTCTCACGAACTCGAAATAAAATTATGTACAACTCTCAAGAAGAAACTTAAATAAAATTCTAAATATAATAAAATACCATTTATCGATCTGATACTCATGACTAATTCACAATAAAGCTAATACAAGTTATTAAGCACATCATTTTGATTCGAGTCATTACAACCCATTTGTTTTCTGGGAGTCTTAGATTTTACTGTATATCAAAGCATGCATCAATTTTTATTTTGACATGAGATATGTGAAGTGGTGGATCAAAATCTTCACAGCTATATGAATTTCTTAATTTGCTATAACCCAGTTGCCGTTGTTGTAGGACAACTAGATTGTTTTACTTTTGTTTTCTTGCCTATAGTTTACTTCTTCATAAGGTTGAAAGCTTTACAATCCTATTTTTAAGTCAGGAACTCAAACACTACACTTTGGAAGATTTATTTAAGATTTTGTGTTTAATTCTACTGATTTTAAGTTGGGTAGATTTTGAGTTTGCTTTTACTGATTCTGGCTTTCATGTTTGAAGGAGATTGAAGTGGATTCAATGATAAGGATGTTGAAAGTATGCATTTTTGACAATTTATGTACAACAGCCTGTGTACTGTTCCTTATCACTGTTCACTACAATAAATAAGCACTTAGACCACGGAACCTTTAAGGTTCCACGGTCTAAGTGCCACTTGGATGACGGAGATTGTATCCGTGGTCCAAGTGACACTTGGATGACGGAAACACACTTTCCGTCGTCCAAGTGACCACTCGGACCACGGACCAACACGCCGTGGTCCGAGTGGTCACTTAGACTGCGGAGAAATTCTCCGTCGTCCTTGTAAGCACTTGGACCACGGAAAAGTGCATGATCCGTCGTCCAATGGTCACTAAACCCTAAGCCCTAGACCCTAAGACCCTAAAACTTAACCCATAAACCCTGAATTTTCACTTGGACGACGCAAAAGCACATTTGCGTCGTCCAAGTACTCACTTAGAACTAATTTTGGAGAAAATTGAGAATTTTTAAAAATTCTCCGTGGTTTAAGTGATTTTTTAATAAATAAATATCTGAAAAATTAATTTTAGAGAAAATTGAAAAAAATTAAAATTCACTTAGACCATGGAGATACTCATCTCCGTGGTCTAAGTGATTTTTTTTTTAAAAATAAATATCTGAAAAAATAATTTTGGAGAAAATTGAAAAATTCAATTAGACGACGCAAATGTGTTTTTGCGTCGTCTAAGTGAAAATTTCGTAATTTCATCTAAGACAACGACCATCTAGACCATGTCCCGATGCATATTCTTTTCGTCGAGACCATAGAGTAAATAATTCTTGGAGTGTGAGCGTCGACGGTTCCAAAATAGGAGTTACGGATTTTCGTATATCCACGTTTCCGGTTTGTAAAAATTTCGGTTTTACGGTTGACTGTGCCGATGAAACTCTTAACAAACTTACTATTTAGTGAACATTATTCTACTTACATATTATGTTATGATGAATATATCCAACAGTTATTTTGTCCAGATTCAATTTCGTTAATATTGATGGGAAGTGAATCTATACACATGAACACTTAAGTAATACAATATGAATAGATATATAACAAGTTTTTAGTCATAAATCAATTTTTTATGTTAAATTTTAATTAATTTCTATATAGTTGATAAATTAAATTTTTAAGACAAGACAAACAACTGTAACTTCGAAAAAGGATTTACGAATTATTTTTTTACGACGAAATTTGAGTCTTTTTCGATAATCATGCACTAAATTCATTCGATCACAAACTAAACTAATACTAATTTGGTTGAATATTTTTCTACAATATTTTATAAATGTAATGGTTACATTTGACGGTTGATTTTTTATAATTTTTAAGCAAGTACTCCAAAACTAATTTTTCAGATATTTATTTTAAACAAAATAATAATAAATAAAAATTCACTTAGACCACGGGAAAACACTTTTCCGTGGTCTAAGTGAATTTTAATTTTTTTTATTTCTGACGGTATTTTTTCCCACTTAAATTTTGCCCAAAATTTAAATCACTTAGACGACGGAAAACGTTTTTTTCCGTCGTTTAAGTGAAAATAATTGGCGGTATTTTTTTCCTACTAAAATTTTTCTAAAAATTTAAATCACTTAGACCACGGAAAACGTGCTTTTCCGTCGTCTAAGTGGAAATAATTGGCGATACTTTTTAAAAAGCACTTAGACGACAGAAAAACACTATTTTCGTGGTCTAAGTGCTGTAAAACCCTTTAAATTCATCATTTTCTCAATCTCTCTTCATTTTTTCTTCTCTCAATTCACTCTCCCTCTCCCTCTCTCCCCTCCCAATCAAACCACCCACCATCATCATCACCACCACCACCTGGCACCACCACCGTCGCCGCCACAACCGACATCACCACCGTCGCCGCCATAACCGACATCACCACCGTCACAGCCACAACCGACATCACCACCGTCGCCGCCACCACCACCACACACCACCACCACCTACAATGTCGCCTCCACCACCACTACCCCCACTACCACCTACAATGTCGCCTCCACCACCTCTACATTCCGGCCACCACCTCCACCACCACTGGCGCCGCCACCACCACCACACACCACCACCGCCTATAATTAGTTTAGTTTTAGGTTAATTTAGTTTATTTAGGCTAGATTAATTTATTTTATTATATTATGAATTTTATATTTAAATCCATAATAATTTAAATTATTTATTCATTATGAATTTTGTATTATTATTAATAATTAACATTCGATAAATTTTGCAATATTATGAATATTGATATACAAAAAATTAAATGAAAAATTCATGAAATGCTAATTATTAAATTACTAATTAGCATTTCATGAATTTTTCATTTAATTTTTTTTACAAAATCAACCACTTAGACCACGGAGATTTAGTTTTCCGTGGTCTAAGTGCTCACCTAGACCGGGGAGAAAGTCCGCGGTCTAAGTGATCACTTAGACCACGGAGAACTAAATCTCCGTCGTCTAAGTGAAAACTTAGACCGCGGAATTTTTGCGCGGTCTAAGCTTCACTTGGACCACGGAGAACATAATCTCATTCGTCTAAGTGCTCAGACGACAGTACTTGGAGGACGTAGCCTGAACCACAGAGTTTCTGTCGTCTTGGTACCTAGACGATGGAGAAGCTCACCTAGACGACGGAAACGGTCCGCGGTCTAGATGAGTTTTTCTTGTAGTGGTTTAAAACCCATGACTTTGAATGATATGGTTTATTGGGACACTTGTTGTTCTTTGTCTGTTGAAAGATATTATTAAAGGCAAAATGGGTATCATAAATCTCATTCACTGATTTTCCAGAATTTTACATTTATTTTTAGGTTGTTTAGTTGTAATGAAAGGTTTGTTGGAAAAGAAACAAAAACAAAAAAAAAGACCAAGTGTGTGCTCTAGTCACATTAAATTTTTGGTAAGTCTCTATATAGACTGTTATATGAAATTTATCAGTAGGAGTAATCACTGAGGAAAATGTTGAAAGTGTAGCTATGTGGTAATTATGGAATAAATTTACATTGTATCCGCTTTGTCATTGACATTTTTGACTAATCCTCTATTGTCTTGAGGTCACCTAGAAGGACTTCTGAAACTAGCTACTACGGATTTTAGGGTTGAGCATTAGTTTCGTCTCTATCTCTCATCTGATCGATTTCAAAGGTATGGTACAAGATATGGCATGATTTGATGTTTGATGATTCAATCATGGGTTTTGAGTTTCTTGCTGTGTTTGTTACAATTTGCTTCTGATAGATCAACTTGACTCCTTTTAGTGGCTGAACACATAATTGTTGGATGACCTCTATATATTGCCATATTTTTGGGCTTCATGTGAATTTTCAGTTTGTTATTGACTTAATGTATAGGAAACTGCATAAGAAAATAGTCATAAATTTTTTGAAGGTTTGTTATACAATAGTCATCAAACCTTTGTTGGTTGAACACATAACTAGCTGCATAGATTTATGATGTATAATAGTGCTTATGAAGAGTTCTCTCTTTACAGTACTACAAAGTTCAACAAAAGGGTTCTTTTAAGTCAACTGGAGATAGAGATGGTATTGCACTCAAACAAAGGTAAAACAATGTTGCTTTGGATGTTTTGTATGGCTATATAAAAATAGTTCCGCATATTTTCTACTCTATTGGGTGCTCATTCCTTTTTGGGGATTTTTATGTAATATTGTATATGATTTAGTTTACTAGATGTAGTACTATATATGTGGATTTGTAAGAATGGCGCATTATATGAAAAAGGAAGTAGAATAATGAAAAGAGTATTTCGATGATAGTATATTTATTTTTTCCGTCTCTGACTAATATGAACGTGTTTTTGTGTCATCATCGCTACGCAAAGAATACATATTTTCTTAAGCTAGCTTTAGTGATCCTTAGAGTTAAGATTTTTTTTCTTTCCCTTTTTCTATCTTTGTTAAGTTCATTCGTTGCAATAAAAGTTTACTTTAGGTTTGCCTATTTCTGTGAAATGTATGTTTTTGTTTCAGCCTATAATCAGTGTTTGTAGTTTCTAGTTTTGGCTTTTCAACTGATTCATTTGATGACTATTTGTTATGGATTTGCCTAGAAAAATATGCTTTATATGGCTCTTGTGTATGGGGTTATTTTGATGAAGTAGTGTAGCACAATAACACTACTGTTTATTTCATCAGTCACCTACTAGTTGATTTCAAGTCACAACATGTGAGTAAAACACAAGAGTGCTCATGAGCTTCTCTTCTATTTTTATACTCCAAGTTTGTTCAATCGATGTCCTCTCTCTAGCCAGCCTCGCTCTATGCTCTCTTAGAAAGCTAAAAGCAGTTTCAAAGCCTAGATTGTTATACGTTTATTCTGTTATTCTTTTCTGTGTATTATAATTTGTCTGTTTTTCTTTTTACTCTAAAATGTGAGGGTTTGGGTGTGTATATATATATATATATATATTTCTTTTGCATAGTAGTGAACCTCATTGCATTTCATCTGTTATTGACATTATATTATTGGCTTTTGCTGCAGTCTGCTAATTTCAAGAGTCGATATGTCTTCAAATTTCACGAACTGCTGGAGTTTGCAATTGATGCATGTCTGCAAAGGAATGAAGTCTTTGCATTATAATGACATAATCCACATGGATATGAAGACAAGCAAATATGCTGATGGACTCCGACAATATAACAATTAAAGTCTTTTTCCTTTGATTGTTTGCTAGCTTCATTTTCATAGTCATTGATTTCTTTTGAATTTCATGGACAAATTATTCTGCTAAAAGACTTTCCAGGCCTAGAAAATACAAATCCAGTTGTATGATATAAAGTCTAAGCCTAAATTAAAGTAAAATTATGTTTTTCAGGCCCTAAATAGTATTAAGATGATGATTTATTTATTTTTTGCTTAGTCATCTGAAAGTATATTAGTAGTATGAATACGTGTGCATTTTTTTCCAAGAGAGTGGGAATTTTTCCATGTAATTTTGTGCTTTTTTTGGGTATAAACAATTTTGCTTATAGAAAAATATACACCATGCAAAAAAGAAGAAGAGGCATAGATTGGTGTCAAGGCACTACAAGAAAAACTCACCTAGACCGCAGAGCGTTTCCGTCATCTAGGTGAGCTTTTCCGTCGTCTAGGTACCTAGAAGACGGAACCTCCATGGTCCAGGCTACGTCCTCCAAGTATTGTCGTCCGAGAACTTGGACGACGGAGATTAAGTTCTCCGTGGTCTAAGTGAAACTTAGACAGCGGAAAAAAACCGCGGTCTAAGTTTTCACTTGGACCACGGAGATTAAGTTCTCCGTGGTCCTAGTGAACTTAGACCGCGGAAATTTGTGCGGTCTAAGTTTTCACTTGGACCACGGAGAACTTAATCTCCGTCGTCCAAGTTGACATTTAGACCACGGAGATTCTACCCATCTCCGTCGTCTAAGTGCCAACTTGGACCACGGAGATTAAGTTGTCCATGGTCCAAGTGAAAACTTAGACCGCGCAAATTTCCGCGGTCTAAGTGCAGTTGGACCAGGGAGGCATCCAAATGCGTGGTCTAAGTGATTATTTAATATATATTTTTTAATTAAATGTTGAATTTAAAGTAATTATTAATAATTTAATTAAAATTCTAAATTTTCTTTTAAATAATTAATTTAATTAATTAATTAATTAAAAAAATAAATTTTTATTTAAATAATTAAAATTTGTTCGTACATTAAATTAAATTGTTCGGAAACTACGATATCGATCATAAACTACGTACATGCAAACTACTACTAACATACAGGAGGAGCAGACGCGTCGCCGGCTTCCCCGCCTCCAGCCGTGTCGTCGTCGTCGGGGAATGGATTCGGAGGAGGTTGACACTGTTGTCGAACCTGATTTTGCATGAGGGCAATGAGCTGGGCTATCTGCGCTTGTTGCTCATCAAGCCTCTGACGCATACTTTGATTTTCTCGTGCGAGTCGATTTTCCTCCCGTGCGAGTCGAGCCTCTTCAAATGCTGCTTGGGCAGAGGTTCTCCTCGTCGAACATCCCGTAGATGAGTGGGAGGACAAATCTCGCTGGACCTTGCGTCCCATCCCCCTAACCTCCTTGCCAACTCGATGACCGTATACTTCATCGGTGATTGCAATTTGGCTCTCCATCGATAGAGGATGTAGGTCTTCCGGCGGCAAATCCGGGTGTGCAAGCTGTGTGCTGGCCAATTCCAGCTGCGCTCGTTCCGCCAACCTCGCCTGAGAAAAATAATAAAAATTAAATAATTATAATTTTGTACGAAAATTTAATAAATAATAATTAAATAATAACTACGCTAATTAAAAAGAAATATATATAGCACTTACGCCGTATTGACTCGCTTCATTCTCGAGCTCGGGTGTCACGTAATAGCGTTGATGCTAGCATCCAGATAAGGGTGTTTGGAACCCTTATCTCTGTGCTCCTTGGCTATTTGGATCAGCTGCTTGGAGCCGGAGGTCTGGTGTTTGTCCTTCTTATCCGGTTGATCTTGTTGATTTTCGAGAATTTCTGTTGGACAACATAAATCATTAAAAAATTAATAAATAACTAAAATAATAATAATTCAATTTCGTCAATTTAAATAAAAAAATAATCACCTTATATTCTTCTGCTTCGAAGTAGG
The DNA here is from genome assembly GCA_946800695.1 of Geum urbanum. Lineage (NCBI taxonomy): Eukaryota > Viridiplantae > Streptophyta > Magnoliopsida > Rosales > Rosaceae > Geum > Geum urbanum. Next base: position 66,519,426 of record OX326998.1, on the reverse strand, counting down.
TGACCAACCACTCCAACTCATCTTCCATATCCCCACGCAGCTCTATGGGGGTAGGCTCTCGGCCGATATCGGAATAATACTTATGCAGTTTGTACTTCCAATCTTTGCATATGGCGTTGGCGGTTTGATTGATGTGCCTAAGCATCTCGGGTGTGGAATCCACCTCATATTGTTCATATAAGAAAAATGAATAAAAAATTAAGATCGTATATATTATGAAATTACGAATTTTATTGGTTATTAGGAAATAAAAATAAAATGTACGTATTACGTACCGAAAGTTCTTTAAACACTTTCACCTTCTCTTCATCTGGCAACTCCTCCTAAGTAGGGGAAATCATATGAACCCTATTGCGAAGGATTGACCCGATGCTGTGCGCGAAGAGACTAGCTAACTGAGATGTGGGAGGGCCATCGGTGAATTGGTCGTAAGGCAACTGAATCTTTTGTCCGGTCGCCTTGAAAATTTTCTCGGATTTTCCGCCTTTGACGAGACCACGAGTCCTTTTGGGTTGAAGGTCTGTCGGGGCCCTCCTGACCTTGCGTCGTGTGCTAAACAGGTTAGACTCAGAGGTACCCGACGACGCATGAGCACTTTCTGACATCGGCGTAGGACCGGAATGGGCGTCGTCATCACCGGTAGGGATACTGGGGCATCGAGAATTTCTCCAGGCGACGGTGTCGAAGGCTCAGCTGAAGGGCCGGAAGGAGGCGCGTTGTTGTTCTCATCCAACTCCCAACCGACTTGGTCTGCCAAGCGTCGGAGTAGAGCATCTTCAGACTCCTTTTGGTCCTTCTTCTTTCCCCACGGGGCCATTTTAACCTAGGCGTTGTTAAAATATTATTACCATATATATAAAAATTTACGATAATTATTTACAAATATTGAGTGAGCCTAAGATTTAAAGATAGTACACTAGCTTGGTGTTTAGGTTGTTCAATGGACGTGCGACCCGCACGATAAAGTATAAACTTTCAATCAATCAGCTTTAGTTAAATCGAAAAACATGGTCAGTTAGAAATAGAGATAACGCGAGAGGCAGGACTAATTTCGACAAAACACCCCGAGGCTAACCAAATCAATAGTATATACTCTATTGGTGTTAGTCATTCTTAGATCCAAAATATGTCACCAGTCATAACCCGTTTCTAGACACCATGTCCGACATTCAACCAATCTTTCAAAAATTTACACTCCCTCAAATCCTTTGCAAACTCCGCCCTCAACCTCGTGTCCATAACTTCACTTAGGTTATGGTGTGCAGTGATGAAATCCACACATCACGAGGGGTTAAGGAGATAAGCTAGAAAATGAGGCGCCATCTATTTCAAAGAGTGTGACTTAATAAACCAAACTTATGTATTACATTTAAATCAAAGACTACATACCAAGTTACTACAAAAGATCCATAATTAGAAATTTATTATTTTTAATAATTCACTAATATAATTTACCATATTTACTACAAATTTACAATATTACAATAATATTTACAAATTATAATTACATGCAATTATAATTACCAATTATAATATTAATTACAACAATATTTAAATAAAATAAATAATTATTAATTACCATACATTTACAATAATAATATATTATCATGCATTTACTATCATTTATTAAATATTATTACCAATTACTAATTACTAATATATTATTTTTACTAATTAAAATCCATATAATTTATTAATTAAATTATAATTAAGTTAAAAATTTAAAATATTACCAAAAATATGAGTCGCCGGAGGGAGGGAGGGAGTCGCCGGAATGTCGCCGGAAATGCGCCGAAGGGAGAGTCGCCGCGGAGAGAGGAAGTTGCCGGATTTTTAGACGCCGGAGGAGGGAGCTCGAGGCCGGAATTATTTGCCGGAGAGTGAGAGAGAGAGAGAGAGAGAGGAGAGGAGAGGAGATGTTTGAATTGATGAGAATGGGATGAGGAAAAGAGGATTGGCCACTGCCTTTATATAGGCTTTCACCTAGACGACGGAGCCTTATTCTCCGTGGTCTAAGTTCACTTGGACGATGGAAACGTGTGTTTCCGTCATCTAGGTGAACCGTTTCAAATTGTGGAACCGGCGCCTAATTAATTTGGCGGGTAGGAGTTAACCGCCTTAATTTTGGGGTCGGTTCAAATTTCACCTGGACGACCGAGAAGGCCCATATTCGTCGTCCAGGTGAAAGTTGAACCGTTCCCCAAAAATTGGGCGGTGGAAAGTGAACCGCCCTTATTTTCAACCTCTACGACAGAGATGGGCCTTCTCCGTCGTCTATGTAGTCACCTGGACGACGGAGATGGCCCATCTCCGTCGTGCATGTGGTTTCTTGGACCACGGAGACGGTCCAACTCCGTGGTTCAGGTTAAATTTACGTAAAATTTGCAAGGAATTTTCCGATTTGTCATTCGTATAAAGAATGCAGGTTATGCAAGCTATATGCAACGTGGTTAATTCTTTACAAGTTAGAATGCACACGAAATTTACAAGTAATATGCACAAGTATTTTGTTCATTGATTTTCGCCTTCAATATAAAGAGAATACGTTCGTTTAGCCTTTAGGTCTTTCATTGGACGTGCGACCCGCGCGATAAAATGTACATTCTCAATCAATCGGCATTGGTTCAATCGAAAAACATGGCCAGTTGGGGATAGAGATAACGCGAGAGGCAGGACTAATTTCGACGATGCATCCTGAGGCTTACCGATCATGGAAAGTAGATTTAGTCCTTGTCTTCTTTGGGCAACTTTAATAAGCTTGGCCAGTTGGCAAGAGAGACCACGAGAGGTAGGACCGATTTGAGATCTCGGATCCAGAACCCGTCATAGAAACCGTCACCTTCTAGACACCAAGTTACCAAAGATTTCTTACTAAAAGACAAGTATTCATCCACTCACCGGATCATTGGTATATACTCCATTGATGCAAGTCTTTCTTAGATCCAGAACCTGTCACCAGTCATAACCCGTTCTAGACACCATGTCCGACATTCAGCCAAAATTTTGAGAAACACATTCCCTCAAGTTCTTGTAGACTCCGCCCTCAACCTCATGTCCATAACTTCACTTAGGTTATGGTGTGCGGTGATGAAATCCACACATCACGAGGGGTTAAGGAGATAAACAAGAAAAAGAGGCGCCATCTATTCCAATGAGTGAGACTTAATCGCCCAAACTTGCGTACTCAATGTAAATCGAAGACTTCCTTTAATATGTACCTATTTACATGGCTGCAAAACAAAACGTTAGAATGAAACTTATTATGAACATGTATAAAAATTTTCGACACTTTACATATATATATACTTATTTACACAATTTCACATATTTACAAGCATAAACACACAATTCTTTACAATCCCCGGCAACGGCGCCAAAATTGATACACGCTTTTGCAACTATTAAATTAACACTTAACACTTAACAAAAACGCATAAACAATTAAAACCCTTTGGTGTAGATGTAGCATTGGTAAATAGGGTATCGTTCTTAACCGGGGATTGAGGGTGCATGCATATTTATGCTATGGTTTAAAAGGGGGTTTAAAAAGGTTGTTTGTACTCTACGAAAATAAAGACTAAAACATGGCATAGCAAACACATCGAGAAATCCTAGGTTCTAACATGCTTCACTCATAGATAAGTAGAAAACAATCAAGAACAAAGAATCCTAAACATGCTTACTAGACCGAAAATAAACCTAAGCTATTATTTACATGTGATCGACTCATCTAAACTTACCCTTGCTCCTTCGTAACCTGCAATCAAACAATGTCAATCGAAATCCTAACTTCTTAATTTCACATAACACATGTTTACACTTAATTCTCGTGCTCGGGATTGCCCTATACACATACCATTGATCTAGACTCGGGATTGCCCTATATCTAAGCCAAAGCATTATGATTAGATAAACATGCATCATAGAACTTAAAGAAACTAGAACACATGGAAGACAATTGAAATCAAACAAGTATAGAAAACCGAAATAATAAAACCATTCCATAAACACAAGAGTTCATACAAAAAGGGGTTACAATGTAAAGAGAAATCGAGTTACACATTTAGTTCCTCGGGATTGCCCTATATGTCGATGGAGGCAGTTTTGTGGTGGTAGGATGGTGTAACCTTCTTCTTGTGTGTCGCCTTGAGTCTTTGGAGAGGAAGTAGTGTTTTGGTTGAGCTTAGGCCTCTAGAATGAGTGATGCTTGAGAATGAGGCCGAGCTCCCCTTTATATAGGAGAAGAGTAGGGTTTTTCCTACCAAAACAAGACTTTCCTTATGTACCCGGGCAAATCTGACATTCTGTCTTCAAACGCGTTTTCCCGGAGTTTCAGATCTTGGAAAATTCTGATTCTTGTTTCGTTGGAAAGCTTATTCAAAGGGATATAAAATCCATATAAGGAACGCCAAATTTGGAATTGAATTGGATTTACTACGGATTTTAGAAGTTAAGTGACCTGGCTGCCCTGTTTTCTTCTTCTTCAAGGAAAAGGAAATCTTCATATCTTCAAATCTTGCATTCCTTATTCCCTAATAATTCTTGGCCGAATATACCATATTCTTGCACATATTTTGGCCCTCAAATAAGGTATTTATCTTCATGGAATATCCTCCCAAAATTCGTCCATTATATGCTCCATATATTCCGCCATTTTTGCTCTTTCCTGGGTCGCGCAGGAGAAATGTCTTCATCTTCTTGTCCACCATTTAGGTATCCATTTCATTTGGAATTTGGTTTCCAATTCTTGACACCATGTGGGAATGCATTTTAGTAAACATTTGAAGACCATTCCTCGGACCATTTCTTCTCCGGAATTGAGAACTTCTCTCCTTAGCCCACTTTTAGCTCCAAATCGCCTCTTTTATTGTACTCCTTTATTCAAAACCTAAAAACAACAAAGTAAGTAAGAAATGATAGTACTAAGGTCAAAACAAAGCTAAATGTAAAGAGAAAGACGTTAAGAATCAAGCATAAAATGCGTAGATCAGTACTCTTCTTCATTCTCAAGATCTTCAACAGAAGTAATCTAAAAAACGGACTCAAATTCGACGGGTCAAGAGTATCCCCGACGTGTCAAAGACAAGCCATTGTCCAAAATATGGTCGCTGAAAATCACATTCGACGGGTCAAAAATGTTGACCTGAAACTCCTTTTTTTCTGGCCACTTCAATGAAGTTTATCAAGGGATCCTCCTCCAATGAATATTGAATGAACTCCTGCACAAAGCTTTCAAACACATCAATAGAACAACAAGAGTACATATATTCACCATTTGGGTGCTTGAGGGATTCAAATATGTTGAATTGAATCTTCTCTCCCGCTACTTCCATGCTAAGTGAACCTTCATAACAATCAATCTTTGTACGAGCCATTCTCAAGAACGGTCTACCAAGAAGCAATGGTATCTCAAAGGGCACCTGTTCACCTTTCATTTCTAAAACAAAGAAATCTACTAGGAATATCAAATAACCCACCTGCACTAGCACATCTTCTATAATACCTCTGGGGTAACAGTTTGATCTATTCACTACTAGCATATGTACTATAGCCAACGACATAAAGTCTTCTGCATATTAGCCCAAAGTCGTCAGCTTTAGTATGGCCGACAACATGTCGTCAGCTATGGTGTCGTCGGTAAAAGGTTGTCGGCTATACTATAGTCAACGACCTGTGGTGCACCCTGTCGGCTATAGGTCCAAACCCGACAACCAAAAGTTGTCGGGTATAGTTCCCAACCATAACCGACGACTTTAGAGTGGAAAGTCGTTGGGCAAACCTTCCCAGTCCAGTCAAAATTGTTTGATCAGAGGACACTATAGCCGACGACAAGGTTTAGGGATCGTAGGGTATTGGTTCTCAACCCATCTGGTATAGTTATGCTAGTCGTCGGGAAATGTTAACTATAGCCGACGACCAGGTACCAAAGTCGTCGGCTATAGTATGCAATTTTATGGAAAAAAAACTACAAATTTTGGATTTACCATTCCCGGAACCTGCAGTTTGAAAATAGCTAACGAACATATATTTTCATTTCCACAATGTCCAACAATGCATATAAACTAAATGTTGCCAAAGTCAAAGTTGCAGAGATAAGATGGCCAGTACCATCATCATCGGGTGGATCCTGCTGCTCATGTGGGGCATCGTGTGGGTGCTGGTTAGATGGAGTCTATGGAGTCCAACCTTGGGCCGGGACATTTATTCATCGCGCCTGAAGGGTTGAGCTCAGGCCTTCAAAATTCTTTGCCATTTTAGCTCGTATTAGAGCTAACTCCTCAGCCTGCTGCCAGACCATCTCTTGCCGCATCTCTTCCATCTGTTTGGTCATCTGTCACTTAGTTTCTTTTATCTTGCTTTGATACTCCTTAGTCTACCTACAAAATTGCTCCTCTAGTTGGGCCTTGGAAGATCCCGATTTGCATTGAAAACCAGGCGTGTTCTTCAATATCTCATCGCCTTGCCGTCCTAAACCCTTGCAACAGTAATTGCTCCTTTGTGGTGGGAAAGAGTTTCCCATGATCCTCGTCCCAACCTTTAAATCAGATTGATCGATCTGAGATATGGCCTGGGGAAGCTCACCATCCGAGATATTAGGGTTTCACTCCCTCGCAATCTGAGTCAACACCTCTTCAGCTGTTTCCCTTAAATGAGCCTAATTGATAATTATAAGAAAATAACATATTAGTAAACATACATTAAAAAAAAATCGGACAATATACATATAAGTAATTTGTAAACTTGTAAGGGCACAATACTTACAGCTTGTTCGTGGGACTGAGGATGCATTTTTTCATACATCCACACGAACGAGTTTCTTCAGGGTGTTGGGTCATTGCCTTCTCCCTATAAGACACACCGCTGCGAAGGTTGTCTGTGTTCTTTGCTCGGTTCCTCGTGTTTATGGAGCAAATGACCTTGTTCCATAACTATATATTAAAAATGGATTTCGAAACTATCAACGCCAAATTATCCACAAGTAAACACATATGATGTTAAATATATACCTCAAATCGTGGGGTGTTGAAGTGGATTAGAAGCCACTTCCACTCGTACTCCCTAAGCATGAACTCCATAAGGGTACCGGAACAGTCATTGAGCATGTCGTTTTTCTTCCTGAAATTACAGAGGTCATTCTTTCACTCTTTATACCTATATATGTGACACAAATGTTAGAAACAAATTACATAATCCTTGTGATATCTAAATATATATATATTATATAACTCCTGTCACCTTCCTCCTTGAACCTCAATTGTCCAAATGGATTTAAGTTCCTCCCGAACATTGAACCACACCTGCAATGTCTCATTTTTAATGTTAATATATTTATATTTTAAAAGAATTAATTAATATAAGTGGACATACACAATGAATATCTAACTCATCGACATCGTATTGTTCACTTGGTCCTTCACGGATTGAGGGATTGAGGACCACTCTGACCACATAACATGGTCTTTGTCCCGGATAATGCTTCCAACCATGCCGAAGTACCTCCTACAATTGTTTCCCTCTCTCACTGATCCTTTCTCGTTGGTCTCTATGTCCAGGGGCCCGTAGGCCTCTACGTCCTTCTGAAGTTGCTTCCCCACAACAAGGCTTCTGGTCCTCCCTTTTTTCTCCCCTCCGACGTCTGTTACATAAGACAACGTAAAAAAATTAAAACAGGATAACCCAATTTATTATACAAATTAATGAAAATTTTGAAATTAAATAATGCATATATTTACTATTTACCCGATGATTCTGACATCGATGCATTTGCTATCCTCGCACTTTTCAGAGGTGTATCAAATGGCTGAAAGACTTATGCTTCCTTCGGGTGGATGTAAATAAGGTTTCCCTCAGCATCGATAGCTGGTATAAGGTTTCCCGCGTCATCGAAATATGGCAGGGCAGGTACGCCCTGCGAGGGGAAATAGAGGTGAGAAAGGAAGACACCTCCTTCTTGTCCGGACTACGATGTCTCTGAACCACCAGCATGACCAGGAGATGGACCTAGAGTTGGTTGTGGCCGGTTGATTTCTAGCATACGAGGACCCGAAGGAGCAGGACCCGTATAGCTAGGCATACCCGACATGTGGCTCATGTCTGGAAAACCTTGACGTGACGAGTCAGGACCCGTAGAGCCGGGCGTAGACGTCTGGCTCCTGTTGGAGAATAAAAGATGTCTCGTGTTCTGTGGTCATTGGGGGTCGTCCACATCAACATACACAGGCGTATCCTGGGTGCTTCCAAGCAATTGCCGACAATGATTGTTGTATGGGCCGCTGTAAGGCTGGTGAGGTCGGTTGTTTAAGCTGGACCCACATCTGTCGCCGTTGGACCCGTTTTCTCGATTCTTAGATGTCAGCTTCTTTCCTCTAACCGAAAATAAATGCATGATTCCTAAAATGTACAATATTCACAATCACAATAATCATAATCTCATGACCTAATAACAATTCATAATTTCACAATCACAATAATTTTGATCCATAATTTCACAAATTCATCATACAATAACCTAAAACACAATCCTCCAACAAATGACAAACCCATAACCTAATCACAATCTTATAACCCAATCACAATAATTAAAATCACAATAATTTCACAATCACATAACCTAATCACAATTCATAATTTCACAATTCCTACTTTCACAATCACAATAATACAACACATAATTTCACAAACCTAATCACAATCACAATCACAAATTCATAGAGAGAGAGAGAGAGAGTTACTAAAATGTGGAGAGAGAGGAGGTGGAGGGGTGGCTTAGGCGGCGACGGGTGGCTGTTTCCTGAGAGAAGAGAAAGTTTTTGATTTTTGGAGTTTGGGATTTTTTTGGTTTAGGAGGAGAGGAGAGGGAGTTCGGGTTTAGGGGTTAGAAATGGGGATTTTGAGGGAGATGGGTTGAAATGGGGAGGGCGGCGGCGACTTGGGAGAGAGAAGAGGGATTTTGAAGGAGGAGGAGAGAAATGGCTCGGGCTCAGGGCATTTTGGGGTTATAATATAGGGTATATCCGAAGACTTAAAATAATTCTTGTCGGGTATACTATACCTGAAGACGTGTCGTATGAACGTCATCAGCTATAGTATAGCCGACGACGTATCGTACGAACGTCGTCGGGTATAGTATACCTGACAAGAAATGTCAAAAATAGTCGGGTATATAGTGAAATTTTTTGAAAAATTAGCCTTGGTCATTTGAAAACACAGTTCCTGCAAAACTTGTTTAAGTAATTTTGGATCATCACCCTTCAACAGACACGTAAATTTAATAAACACGTAAATTATGATCATCACAAACACGTAAATACAACACATATTCATTTTTAACTAATCAAGGTTCATAATCAGAATCATCGCTGGAGTTTGATTCGATGTCCGTGTTAATTTCTAGTAATATGTGCTGCTCCTCTTCGCTAAAGTCTTCGTTGTCTTCATTTGGATTGACATCACTAAGTTCTGCTTGAGGAAGTCAAACCACACTACCCGGACTCACATTGTTAAGGTGAATTGTCGAGGAATCTGAAATATTAATTGCGTTCGGCTCTTGGTATGCAGTAACTTCTTCATTCTCTACAGCATCACCTAGTGTACTAGCACTGCATATGTTTCTAGGAACAACATTGTTAACTACTTCCCACGCACCTTTGTACACAAGATCATCAAAATAAAACACTTGTTTTACCGCTATGGCAAAAACAAAAGGGTCATCTTCATACCATGTTGTAGCAGTATTCACCGAAAATGTTCCGTAGTCATCAGTCTTTGTGTTCTGATGGCTAGTATCAAACCATCTATACTTAAACAAGTGCAATGCCATGCCTTCCTCATAAATTAGTTCAACCACTGAATGGAGAATATCGTAATAGTCAATACAATTCATTTGACCATGCACCATTACCCCAGAGTTTTGTGTTTTCTGTCTCGCGTCTTTATATGCATATATAAATTGCACGCCTTTGACCTTGCACATCGGATACACTCTTGAAGTTATCGGTTTCATCGCCAAAAACCTCAATTCGTGTGACCAGTTTGGGTTACCATCATACTTTACGTGGTTCATCTGAATCAATAATAACTGACATGTTAGATGACAAATGTAATGATATTAAATTATATATATCAATAATTATATTTATATATAGACGTACCCAGCCACCAAAATAGTTTGCAAAATCCTTATTGTGGTACTCAAGATTACCGCCAACCTGAGGACAGTATAGATGAAAGTTTTTCCAGTATTGCACTTCAGGACAGTTTAGCAATACCCACCAGTGGGCAATGACTAGCTCATATTGTTCCAACTAGTATGATTTTGACAAATTTCCACCAACTTCAACATCATATGAGAGGATAGAAAATTTGAACTGTGATTCATCTACCGGCATATGTTGTGGAGGGTCCACCAATGCTCCTAATTATAACTTGGTGTATGTTATGCACTCGTGCGCAAGATATGCTTTAGCTATTCATCCTTCATGTGTGGATTTATTAGCCACATAGTTTTTGTAGTCCCCTAGTCTATCAAGTTTAAAAGTTCATATAATGATTATTTCCAAATAATGTTTAAAAAATTATAGCCAAATTCAGATGTTGAATCGTACGTACCTTTCCATAGGACACATCCAAGTGTAGTGTACTAGACCGGTAAGCAATAATTGTTCGGGAAGCTGGATCATCAGGTGAGGCATGATACAAAAAAAATTTGGAGGGAAATATCCTCTCAAATTTGCACATGATAAAAATGATGTCCTATTGCATTTCTCCCATGTCTGTTTTTTCACTTCTCTAATGCATAACTTCTAAAAGAATCTTGACAACGCCACTAACGCTCCACTCCTCTTTCGGCAGGTACCCTCGAATGAAAACAGGGAAGAGGCGTTGAAGCAGTATATGACAGTCATGACTCTTTAATCCATACATCTTATTATCCCAGAAGTTAACACACTGGTTAATATTGCCTGTATAGCCTGAAGGATACCTGACATTACCCATCCTCTTAAAATTTTCATTCTTCTGGTCAGGCGTGACAGTGTAAGGAGCTTGAAGATTTTTTTTCTTCCCTTCTCTCAACCACAAATTTTTCCGCAAATTTATTCTTTTCAGATTAATGCGTGCCACAAATTTATATCAACTTAAAAGCGTTGTAAATCTACATGAGTAAGTTCTAGTAATCTCTAGTTCATTAATATCTATGGCAAGTAATTAGATGAGGCATGTTTTGTTTTTGAAAACCATATGCACGAAATTCACTCTCAAATGAAGTAATGTAGGCTCAAAAACTCACTTTTAGGTTTGTATGATTTAAAACTTGTTCTAACATGCGAAATCTGTACCATGTTTAATCAAACCATATCCACTACATGTTATGACAATCAAAATATCTCACTTATCACAAGAAAACAGTTTTTGTTTGTTCATCGCCATATATATTCTTTTCCATCCATTTTCATCATAGACTAACTAAGGGCATCCTAAAAATGAAAAAGACTCTTTAAAAACCCTAAGTTAAATACAAAGACAAAAAATAAAATTTTTTAGGGCATCATCCGCCGGAAAGTTCCATTGTCCGCCCGGTTTTAACAATTTATGACTCAAATAAAGTTGTAAACCCCTCCCCCACACTTAAACTCTACATTGTCCTCAATGTATTTAAGGGAATCATAGAATTTCGTATGAAGGGAGAGACCCACGAAAATTTTAGCTAAAGAAAGTAAATAAGCAATGAAATTAAAAACATAAGGGAGGAGAGAACAAAGCCTTGGCGATTTCCTCCATTGGGTTGCCTCCCAACAAGCGCTTGTTTTTTAACGTCTTACAGCCTAGACATGATGCTTCATTTATGCTCTTGGAACAGCCTGATCTTGAAGGTGCATCTCCTCCATTTGTTCTTTCCACTTTGCAGCTTAATGTTCTGACCTCCGTGTCTTTAAACTAGAATTCCGAACGATTTAGAGCTCAGAAATTCGTGATCTATATATGACTGAAAACTAGACGTCTCGAGCTTTCCATTCATATAAAGAACTCGTGCTAACTCCAAACGAGCTGAAAGTTATGACTTTTCAAAGTTGACTGTTCTGTTTTAGACAGAAGCTGCGAATTATGAAAACACTTGGAGCGTGCTCCTCCTTCGTATCCTTCAAAACTCAACAATCATCAAATCCAATGCAAATGCATGATATGCATTAAATGTATGATGAATACGATGCAAGATGATGCAATTATGTAATGCATGATTGAATGAATGATATGCAAAAATTATATATACATAGCTAAGTTAGAATTGTTTCACACGTTTTCTGCAAATTTAGACATATATACAACGCAAGACTTATAAACAAGTTAGGACACACACATATGCACACGGAAATTATGCAAGTATAACAATAATCACGTTGGATGCACTTAGAAAGATTTTAAATGCACACATAAGAGATCCTACGTGAAAATGGTATGAATGCATAAGAGAAAACGTTAGAAACCTGCAGAAAACACACAAAGTTACGTGCTAAATACATGATGCAACGTGACCATACGTTTGGCCTCATGTCCCTAACTTCACTTAGGTTAGGGTACCCGGTGATGAAATCCGAGCATCACGAAGCCGCCGGCAGGTTATGCAAGCTATATGCAACGTGGTTAATTCTTTACAAGTTAGAATGCACACGAAATTTACAAGTAATATGCACAAGTATTTTGTTCATTGATTTTCGCCTTCAATTTAAAGAGAATACGTTCGTTTAGCCTTTAGGTCTTTCATTGGACGTGCGACCCGCGCGATAAAATGTACATTCTCAATCAATCGGCCTTGGTTCAATCAAAAAACATGGCCAGTTGGGGATAGAGATAACGCGAGAGGCAGGACTAATTTCGACGATGCATCCCGAGGCTTACCGATCATGGAAAGTAGATTTAGTCCTTGTCTTCTTTGGGCAACTTTAATAAGCTTGGCCAGTTGGCAAGAGAGACTACGAGAGGTAGGACCGATTTGAGATCTCGGATCCAGAACCCGTCATAGAAACCGTCACCTTCTAGACACCAAGTTACCAAAGATTTCTTACTAAAAGACAAGTATTCATCCACTCACCGGATCATTGGTATATACTCCATTGATGCAAGTCTTTCTTAGATCCAGAACCTGTCACCAGTCATAACCCGTTCTAGACACCATGTCCGACATTCAGCCAAAATTTCGAGAAAGACATTCCCTCAAGTTCTTGTAGACTCCGCCCTCAACCTCATGTCCATAACTTCACTTAGGTTATGGTGTGCGGTGATGAAATCCACACATCACGAGGGGTTAAGGAGATAAACAAGAAAAAGAGGCGCCATCTATTCCAATGAGTGAGACTTAATCGCCCAAACTTGCGTACTCAATGTAAATCGAAGACTTCCTTTAATATGTACCTATTTACATGGCTGCAAAACAAAACGTTAGAATGAAACTTATTATGAACATGTATAAAAATTTTCGACACTTTACATATATATATACTTATTTACACAATTTCACATATTTACAAGCATAAACACACAGTTCTTTACAATCCCCGGCAACGGCGCCAAAATTGATACACGCTTTTGCAACTATTAAATTAACACTTAACACTTAACAAAAACGCATAAACAATTAAAACCCTTTGGTGTAGATGTAGCATTGGTAAATAGGGTATCGTTCTTAACCGGGGATTGAGGGTGCATGCATATTTATGCTATGGTTTAAAATGGGGTTTAAAAAGGTTGTTTGTACTCTACGAAAATAAAGACTAAAACATGGCATAGCAAACACATCGAGAAATCCTAGGTTCTAACATGCTTCACTCATAGACAAGTAGAAAACAATCAAGAACAAAGAATCCTAAACATGCTTACTAGACCGAAAATAAACCTAAGCTATTATTTACATGTGATCGACTCATCTAAACTTACCCTTGCTCCTTCGTAACCTGCAATCAAACAATGTCAATCGAAATCCTAACTTCTTAATTTCACATAACACATGTTTACACTTAATTCTCGTGCTCGGGATTGCCCTATACACATACCATTGATCTAGACTCGGGATTGCCCTATATCTAAGCCAAAGCATTATGATTAGATAAACATGCATCATAGAACTTAAAGAAACTAGAACACATGGAAGACAATTGAAATCAAACAAGTATAGAAAACCGAAATAATAAAACCATTCCATAAACACAAGAGTTCATACAAAAAGGGGTTACAATGTAAAGAGAAATCGAGTTACACATTTAGTTCCTCGGCATGCATTTATGATCATTCCCGCTATCATCTTCACCCCAAAAGAGAATGCAATTATATCTGCATGCATGGATTTTCATGTAGGAAAGGCCAAGATGTTTCAAGATATGTCGCACCTTACGATGAGTGGTAGGAAGACGATGACCGAGGGGCAGCATCGAAGCAATCCACTTCAGCCAATCATCAACTGCCTTGACACTTATTTTGTTCTCCACTTTCAGCTTCATTACTCATATGACACTTTTAAGAACAATCTTATTACACCCGTTGTATAACGAGGTCTATTGGAAAGCAATCAAGTTGTTGTACTTGTTCATACCGGTAGTGTTGACAGTTGTAGGTAATTGTTGGACTGGCTCAATATCAGGGAAACCCTCAACGGTGAGATCATTATGAAAGGACCTAACCCCGATTCAGTTACCTAAACCGGAATCGACCCTTCTGAAAACACGAATCAACAAAAATCATTCAGAATTTCGGTAGAGTAACGTTACTAACGTGGAATTGCATTAACCTGCACCCTGAAAATAACACTTCGTCCTATGCCACAAAAACCAAACCGTGGGCACTAATCCCAACCGGATTTCTCAACATCATATCATAATCAATAAACAGTAAACATACTGTAATATATATACTATATCCGAGAAAATCCGTATATACAAGTATCATAATGTATCAGAGCGACCTCTAGTGTAAATATATACAATATTTACATCAGTAGGCGAAACAAGAACCTACTGGAAAACACAGGTAGCTCAGATCACTAGCCTCCAACCGTGACGTGAAACACCAGAATCCGAACTGCAAACTGGGCATGGAAACCGAAAAGCCCAGGGGAAAGGCAAATAAAAACGTTAGAGTGAGTGGAAAAAAATAAACATATGCCTTTCACCAGTTATATACATAATCAATGTAAAACAGTGCGAGTTCGGAAAGCATATATATATGGAGGTTGTCGAGCGAATCTCTCAAGCCCGACGTTAGGTGAATCGCTCAAACCCGACGGTGATAGGCCAGGGGAATCTCTCAACCCCAGCGGCATACAGGGGAATCTCTCAACCCTGCCTAGAGGAATCTCTCAACTCTGGTCCAGAGGAATCTCTCAACTCTGGCGGACTACCGGTGATCAGCCGAGTAGCCAAAGCATCGATGCAGTAATGCCATCACCAATAAATATAAAATAATACCTCCGAAAATAACATATATCTCAACATCGTATAAAATAAATATGGAAATTCACGTAAAATCACGAACTCGCAAACAACTGTGAAAATATAAAAAATATCCACTCACAGATCAGCAACCGCGCACTCGCGCTAATCTCGTGGTCCAGCGGAAGATCCCTCGCCTAAATCATAAACACAACTGATCAAAACCCTAGTCCACAACTCTATACTTAACCACGGAAACCAACCGTTCCCGGAAATATACAATGCAGTACAAAATGATTAACGGAATTTCCGAAATCTCCACTCGAAACCTTCGACTGAAAATCCGACACCCAATTCAATACGAAAACCTCAAGGCGATACTCAGTGCGCGATTACGAGAAAAACGACATTAAAAACGTCGAAAACCAAAAAGTAAACCCCTCGCCGGAGAGCCGCCGGGGGCGGCGGCGAGCCGTCAACGGTGACTTTCTCCAGCGAGGAAGCTACAGAATTGAAGCTCTCCTCAAGCCCATCCACTTTCATAACTGCCACAACCTTCAATTCAAACCACAACACCCTCAATTTCACCCAAAACCAAACGGAAATTTCCCCTCCGGCAACCTAATCGGGTTCCTCCGAAAACTCAACCTCAGCCAAAATTAAACACATAGGGAGCCTCACCAGGGCAAGGGGAGTCGAACCCCCTAACCACCACCACCGTGGTTCGCCGGAAAACTAAAAACCAATACCGGCGACACCCACGAACTCGACCCGATTTGAACCCAATCAAAACCTCATCAATTTCCACAAAACCAAACACCAATCAACTCAAAATCACAAGAGGAAGCGAACCTTACCCTTCACGTGGCCGGAGGTGGCCGGAAAATGGAAGTCGGACGGCGAAGCTCAAACGGGAAACTTCCTCTCTCGGTCAACGGTCAACAGTTTCCAAAATTGGAAAGTCAACGGTGGTCAACGTCAAACAGTGTTTTTCGACGATTTTACGACTATTTACGATATTTATACTCGCGCCTCGGGTCAATCGACGGTCCAAAATGAATATTCAAAATGATTCGGATAAACACGAAACAAACGGATAAACTCGTCGAAAGCCGAAACTTCGAATAATCATATTATACTCCTCGATTATCGAAAAAATCATCCGGAACCGCCCACGAGCTCGAAATCACGTACTCTACAACTTCCGTGAAGAAACTCAATTCAAATTCTCGGCCGAAAATCAAGTCGTGAATCAAATAGGCAAACCACATAATTAACGACTATCCGCGATCACGCAGATACTCGTGAATCGTGCCGACTATATTACTGATTCTGGTTCGGGTCGTCACAAATCTACCCCCCCCCTTAAAAAAATTTCGACCTCAAAATTTACGTACCTGTCAAGTGAACAGATGAGGATACTCTTCCCCATACGCTGCTCAGTCTCCCAGGTGGCCTCCTTAACTGAGTGGTTCTGCCACAAGACCTTCTCTAGCGGAATCACACGGTGCCTCAACTCCTGCTCACGACGATCGAGAATCTGCACAGGCTCCTCCACGTATGTCAAATCCTCTCTGATCGGCAACTGCTGTGGGGCTAACACATGTGAAGGATCTGAGATGTATTTCCGCAACATCGAAACGTGGAAAACATCATAAACACGAGCCATTTCAGCCGGTAACTCAAGTCTATAGGCAACGGCTCCAATTCTCTCTGTAATCTCGTACGGACCAATGTATCATGGTCGAAGCTTGCCACGCTTCCCGAAACACACAACTCCCCTCCACGGAGATAGTTTCAGGAAGACCCAATCACCAACCTCGAACTCTAAACTCTTCCTCCTCACATCCGCATAACTCTTCTGTCGATCCTGGGCGATCTTCAATCTATCCCGGATAATCTGGACATCCTCCATAGTGCTCTTTACTAGATCAGGGCCAATAAGCCAACGCTCGCCCACCTCACTCCAACACAACGGAGTGCGACACTGCTTCCGGATCCCGTACAGGGCCTCGTACGGTGCCATCTCAATACTGGCCTGATAGCTGTTGTTGTAGGCGAACTCTATCAAATGTAGCTGCTGGTCCCAATTCCCGCGGAACTGCAACACACAAGACCGCAACATATCCTCAAGTGTCTGGATAGTCCGCTCAGATTGCCTGTCAGTCTGAGGGTGAAAAGCTGTACTGAATCGCAACTTCGTGCCCAACGCTCGCTGCAACGCCTGCCAAAACTCAGAAGTGAACTGACTATCACGGTCAAAAACAATAGACACAGGCACACCGTGCAAGCGAACAATCTCTGATAAGTACAACTTGGTCAATCTACCCACTGATATCTTCCCCAGAAGTGTAAGAAAGTGAGCGAATTTTGTCAGTCGATCCACAATAACCCAAATACCAGTGTTGCCAGCCGATGTACGCGGCAACTGATAGACGAAATCCATCGTAATATGCTACCACTTCCAAACTAGAATCTCAAGTGGCTGTAGTTTCCCTGCAGGTTTCTGCCTCTCCGCCTTAACCTGCTGACAGATCAAACATCGACTCACATATGCGGCAATCTCCCGCTTCATGTTGCGCCACCAGTAATACGCTCGAAGTGTACAAAACATCTTCGTACCTCCGGGATGCATCGCATACGCTGAACTGTGGGCCTTATCCAGAATCTCCTTCTTCAAGCTCTCGTCCCGGGGCACACATAACCTGCCTCTGAACAACAACGTACCATCGTCGCTCAATCGGAACTCTGTAGGCACACCATTCCGTATCATGGTCTTCTAGCCCAACAAGTAGGAATCTGAATCCTGAGCCTCTCGTACCTGATCAACCAATACGGGTCGAACCCGGAAACTGGCCAACAAAGCTCCCTCATCATCCCACTCGAACTCGGCACCCGTAGCCCGAAGCTCGGCTAACATCGACACTCTGGCCACACGCACATGAAACAACGAGGCTCCAGACTTCCGGCTAAGTGCATCAGCTACAACATTGGTCTTCCCTGGATGGTACTCAAACGTGCAATCGTAATCGTTGATGAACTCCATCCACCGGCGTTGCCTCATGTTCAGATCCGGCTGCGTCTGCAAGTAAGTGAGACTTTTGTGGTCGGTGTAGATCTTACACTGAGCTCCATACAGGTAATGTCTCCAACTCTTCAACGCTAACATAATAGCGGCAAGCTCCAAATCATGCGTCGGATAGTTGACCTCATGTGGTTTCAGCTGCCTGGAACCGTAGGCCACAACTCTACCATGCTGCATCAACACATAGCTTAGCCCCAACTTCGACGCATCACTATACACTACAAACTCACCGCTGTCGTCTGGCAATGTCAGAACCGGTGCGGTAGTCAATCTCTCCTTCAGGAGCAAATAACTCTCCTCGCATGCATCAGACCACTCAAACTTGACGCCCTTCTTCGTCAATCAGGACCATCACGTGGCCAGAGGTGGCCGGAAAATGGAAGTCGGACGGCGAAGCTCAAACGGGAAACTTCCTCTCTCGGTCAACGGTCAACAGTTTCCAAAATTGGAAAGTCAACGGTGGTCAACGTCAAACAGTGTTTTTCGACGATTTTACGACTATTTCCGATATTTATACTCGCGTCTCGGGTCAATCGACGGTCCAAAATGAATATTCAAAATGATTCGGATAAACACGAAACAAACGGATAAACTCGTCGAAAGCCGAAACTTCGAATAATCATATTATACTCCTCGGTTATCGGAAAAATCATCCAGAACCGCCCACGAGCTCGAAATCACGTACTCTACAACTTCCGTGAAGAAACTCAATTCAAATTCTCGGCCGAAAATCAAGTCGTGAATCAAATTGGCAAACCACACAATTAACGACTAACCGCGATTACACAGATACTCGTGAATCGTGTCGACTACATTACTGATTCTGGTTCGGGTCGTCACACATTATTTACTGCTTGAGTTAATACACCGCTCTCATAAGGAAACACATCGTTGATCAACTTCGTTGTTGGACCATTAGATGTACTGGTTATCTAAGGATATTGCCCATGATTATGCTGGCCCGCTGAAGATGTTTCACCGTGATAAATCTAGCATGTGTACTTATCCCAAAACCCATTTTTCTTCAAGTGCTCCCATACTGTATCAATGGTAAAACAATACATATCGCTCCGACACTAACAGCGTTTACACGGGAAATAATGAATATCATTCACATTAGAATTAGCCTTCACATATTCCACAAAACTCTTCATTCCAATTTTATAATTTCGATCTCATCTTGGAAGCAAAATCCAACTCTTGTCCATCCTGAAAATTTTAATTAATTTTTTTTATATATACATCTTTAATTTGATCATCTACTAGCTAGCTAGCTACGTAATTACAAAGTTACACACACACACACACACATATATATATATATATATATATTTATGCATACTAGTTATATATCAACAATGTATTAACATATATATATAAACACACATACATATATATTTTAATATAATTAAATAAACTCAATCTCCAAAATTCATATATATATATAACAAATAAATCAACTCAATCTCCAAAATTTATACATATATATATTTTCATCTAATTAAATCACCTCAATCTCCAAAATTCATATATATATATATATATAACACATAAATCAGCTCAATCTCCAAAATTTTTACATGTATATATATTTTCATCCAATTAAATCAACTTAATCTCCCAAATTCATATATATATATATATATAACACACATAAATCAATTAACTCAATCTCCAAAATTTATACAAATATATTTTCATCTAATCAAATCAGCTCAATCCACAAAATTCATATATATACGTACCTATATAGCGAGAAATAGCTTTACGAACTTATTTTGGACCGCTACCAAAAACACTCACAATTTGAGAGCGTTTTGAGTTTTTCTCCTCCAATTTTTTTGAATGGTTGAGCTGCTCCCCGTTCTGTTTAGACAAGGAACTATAGTCGACGACATAACACTACAAGAAAAACGCACTTAGACCGCGGAGCGTTTCCGTCGTCTAAGTACTTAGACGACGGGACCTCCATCGTCCAAGTTTCGTGCTCCAAGTGTTGTCGTCCAAGTGCACTTGGACCGCGGACATTCTCCGTGGCCCAGGTAAGCACCTGGACGACGGAGATTAAATTCTCCGTCGTCCAGGTTCTTGCCTGAACCACGGAGAAGCTGCCAATCTCCGTGGCCCAGGTAAGAACCTGGATGACGGAGAATTTAATCTCCGTCGTCCAAGTGCTTACCTGGGCCACGGAGAAGGTGACAATCTCCGTGGCCCAGGTAAGAACCTGGACGACGGAGATTAAATTCTCCGTCGTCCAAGTGCTTATTTAATTTAAAAAAATATTAAATTATAATTAAATATTAATAATTTAATTTATTATTAATTGAATTTAAATAATGAAAAATGTTAAAATTAATTAAATAAACTGAATTTGTAATATTACTTAATTAAATAATTAAAATGAATTTGTACATACATAATCGAAAAAACCCATAAATATTAAAATATTGTTCGGAATGCGGAAAGACATGAGATAATAAACTACTAGCTAATACACTGGAGGAGCAGATGCGCCTCCAGCCGGGTCGTCGTCGTCGGGGTATGGGTTCGGAGGAGGTTGACATTTCCTCGAGATTGTTGCATGAGGGCGATGAGTTGGGTTATTTGTGCTTGTTGCTCATCAAGTCTTTGACGCATGGATTGATTTTCCTCTCGTGCCAGTCGAGCCTCTTGAATGGCTGCTTCGACGGCCGCAGCCTGAGTCCTTCTCCGCCCCGAACCTCCCGTAGATGATGAGTCGGAAGTCGTCAAAAAATCTCGAAGCACCTTAAGTCCGAAGTGCCTAACCTCCTTGCCAGCTCTACTACCGTAGACCTCATCCGCGATTGCAATTTGGCTCTCCATGGATAGAGGAGGCAGGTCTTCCGGCGGCAAATCAGGGAACGCAAGCTGAGTGTTAGCCAATTCTTCCTGCGCACGCTCTATCACCCTTGCCTACAAAATAATAATTAAAAAATTATAATGAAATAATATTTAAATAATAATTACTACAATTAAAAGCACATATATATATCACTTACGCCGTATTGACTCGCTTCATTATCGAGCCCAGGCGTCACGTACGCGCTTATGGTTGCATCGAGATAAGGGTGTTTGGAGCCCTTATCCCTGTGCTCCTTGGCTATTTGAATGAGTTGCTTGGCACCGGAAGTATGGTCTTTGTCCTTCTTCCCCTGGTTGGCTTTGTTGACTTCGAAGAATTTCTGTTAGACAACATAATTAAATCATTAAAAAATTAATAAGTAACTAAAATTTAAATAATTCAATTATCTTAATTGAAATAAAAAAAGTAAACACCTTAAATTTGTCATCCTGAAAGTGGTTACACAACCACTGCCACTCATCTTCTCTATCCCCACGCAGCTCTACGGGGGCAGGCACGTGACCGATATTTTCGAAGTACTGATGGAGCCTGTACTTCCAATCACGGTAGATGGAGTTGGCGGTTTGGTTGATATGCCTCAACATCGCCGGTGTCGGATCCACCGCAAATTGTTCCTATCAGAAATAAATAGAAAATTATAATCGTATATATTATGAAATTATAACTAATATTAACAATATTATATAATAACTAAAATTGTACGTATTACGTACCGAAAGTTCGTTAAAGACTTTCACCTTCTCATCATCCGGCACCTCCTTCCAAGTTGGGGCAGTGAGACGAACCCGGCTACGAAGGATTGACCCTATGCTATGCGCCAAGAGACTTGCTAGCTGAGCTGTGGGAGGGCCACCGGTGAATTCGTCGTAGGGCAAGTCGATCTTTTTCCCGGTCGCCTTGCAAATTTTCTCCGCTTTGCCCCCTTTAACGAGACCGCTAGTCCTTTTCGGTTCCGGGTCAGTCGGGGCCCTCCTTTGCTTACGTCGGGCGCTGTACATGATAGATTCAGAGGTCGATGACGCCTGAGTACTTGCTGTTGAAGCGGTACCGGGCGTCGGAGTTGAATTGGGGTCGACGTCATCACCGCTGGAGATAAATGGGGCAGCGGGAATTTCCCCAAAAGACGTTGCCTCCGGACCAGATGAAGGGTCCGGATTGAGGGCATCGTTGCCCTCCTGTTCAACCCAACCGACATGGTTCGCCAAGCGGCGAAGCATAGCATCTTCTGCCTCCTGTTGGGCTTTTTTCTTGCCGGATGGAGCCATTTAAACCTAGGAGTATGTTGTTAAAATACCTACTTACCATAATAATTACAACTAAAAATTTACGCTAATTAAGTACGGTTAAGATTTAAATAGAGTACACTACCTTGGCTTTTTGGGTCGTTCAATGGACGTGCCCGCGCGATAAAGTGTAAATTTTCAATTAATCAGCATTGGTTCAATCGAAAAACATGGTCAGTTAGGGATAGAGATAACGCAAGAGGCAGGACTAATTTCGACAAAACACCCTGAGGCTAACCAAATGAATGGTATATCACTACCACATTTTGACCCATTGCCGGCGATTTTTAAATCGCCGGCAATGTTTTTTAACATTACCGGCGATTTTTGCCGGAAAAATCGCCAGTAATGTTTTTTTTTTTTAACATTACCGGCGACTTAAATGTAAGTCGCCGGCAATGTCCAGTTGGTAATGCAAAAAAAAAAGAAGACATTACCGGCGACATAATTTCCGTCGCCGGTGATGTTTAAAAAAAAAAAAAAAGACATTGCCGGCGACATAAATGTATGTCGCCGGCAATGTCTTTTTTTTTTTTTTTGCAGTACCAACGGGACATTGCCGGCGACTTACATTTAAGTCGCCGGTAATGTTAAAAAAAAAAAAACATTACCGGCGATTTTTCCGGCAAAAATCGCCGGCAATGGGTCAAAATGTGGTAGTGTATACTCTATTGGTGTCGTCTTTCTTAGATCCAAAACCTGTCACCAGTCATAACCCGTTTCTAGACATCATGTCCGACATTCGGCCAATTTTTCTAAAATTTACACTCCCTCAAGTCCTTTGCAAACTCCGCCCTCAACCTCGTGTCCATAACTTCACTTAGGTTATGGTGTGCGGTGATGAAATCCACGCATCACGAGGGGTTAAGGAGATAAGCTAGGAAAAGAGGCGCCATCTATTCCAAAGAGTGCGACTTAATAAACCAAGCTTATGTACTAAATTTAAATCAAAGACGTACTACCATGCAATTTACTAGAAAATATACGTAATTACCAATTAATTAAAACAATAAATAATGACAATAATGAATTATTATTTATCATGCATTTAATAATAATTATTCATTTACCAATATAATTATTAATTATTAATTATTATTAACAATAATTATTTTTACTATTATTTAATAACAATATTTATTAATTATTATTAATTATTATTAACAATAATTATCATGAATTATTAATTATTATTAACAATAATTATTATTACTATTATTTAATAACAATAATTATTATTTACCAAATAACTATTATAATAACTAAATAATTAAATGATAACAACTAAATGATTATTATAATAATTATAATAACTAAATGATTACTAAATATTTATAATAACAACTAAATAATTATTATAATTACAACTATTAATTATTTAAAACTAAATATTTAATTATATTTAGAAATTAATTAATTAAATAAAAATAATGTTAATAAGGTAAAAAATAGAAATTTACCTCGCCGGAATAATCGGGAATATCGCCGGAGTTTTCCTCGTCGGAGAGGAGGAACCACGCCGGAAATTGAGTCGCCGGAGGAGGAAAATCGCCGGAGGAGAGGAGAGGAGAGGAGAGGAGAGGAGGAGAAGAGATGAGATGGAATGAGAAAAAGGGGGGGGGATCCTGTTCTATATATAGGCTTTCACTTAGACGACGGAGTCCTATTTTCCGTCGTCTAAGTTCACTTGGACGACGGAAACGGGCTTTTCCGTCGTCTAGGTGAAGCGTTAAATTTTTTCGAAACGGCGCGTAATTAATGGGTGAGACGTTTCACCCGCCATAAATTTGGACTTAGACGACGGAGAACCAATTCTCCGTCGTCTAAGTGAAATTTCAAGCGGTGCTAAAAATTGAGGCGGCACATTGAACCGCCATAATTTTCAACTTGGACGACGGAGAATGACCATCTCCATCGTCCAAGTGCAATTTACATTGAAAAAAAAATCAAAATTAAAATGAACCGCCAAGGTAATTTGAACCTGGACGACGGAGATGGTCATTCTCCATCGTCCAAGTGAAAACTTGGACGACGGAGAATGACCATCTCCGTCGTCCAGGTTCAAATTACGTAAAAAAAAATTTAAAAATTAATTCGCTAGGAATTTAGCGATCTGTCATTCGAGTGAAATAGTCGTACAATATCGATGAACGCATTGTATATATGAACAGTCAAATTTGAAACGACTAATAATTTTATGTCTTTAAACTTGTTAAGTATCTACTAATGTTTACGACTTAATGGTTTATAAGTATAGGCTCATTTGCACCAGAGTATTAACGAAATTGAATTTGGACAAAACAACCGTTGGATACGTTCGCCGTAACATAATATACAATTACAATAATTTTCAGAAAATAATAAGTTCGTGAAGGGTTTCATCGGCACAGTCAACCGCAAAACCGAGAATTTCACAAACCGGAAACGTGGATACAAGACATTTCGCAACTTTGATTTTCGAACCGTCGAAGCTCACACACCAAGAATTGTTTACTCTAAAGTCTTGACGAAAAGAATATGAATTGGAAGATGGTCTAGATGGTCGTTGTCTCAGAAAAAATTACGAAATCTACACCTGGACGACGGAGATAAGCGTCTCCATCGTCCAGGTTCAGAGACCCTGAATTCAGGGGTCAGGGGCCTTACTGTTTAGGGCATATGGTCTCTGAACCTGGACGACGGAGACGCTCATCTCCGTCGTCCAGGTGTAGAGACCCTGTATTCAGGGGTTAGGGCTTAGGGTTTAGGGTATAGGGTTTGTGAACTTGGACGACGGAGATTGACCATCTCCGTCGTCCAAGTGTACAAACCCTGAATTCAGGGGTTAGGGCCTTAGGGTTTAGGGTTTAGGTCGTCCACGGTCATTTGTGTGTCCGTTCAATTATTCTAATTAAAGAATATAATTAAAAAAATGATCGATTTCACTACTGGCAGAATCACTATATCCGACGAGCTGCCGGAAAACAGACCGACGAGAAAAGAACTCGTCGGTTATAGTTAACTATAACCGACGACAGAATTATCTCGTCGGTTATAGTTTTTTGACCGTCGAGATCATCATGTCGTCGGTTATAGTCGCCGGAATCTCGTCGGTCATAGTTGTCGACTATGTCCGACGAAATTTTTTGGACTATAACCAACGATTGTTTCATATCGTCGGTTATAGTTTCTTATTTCAGATCTGGGCAGCAGCTCGATCTGTCATTCAAAAAACTTTCCATTTTTTCAACAAATGCTCTGAAATCGATCTTTGGGTGATGTCGAGAATGAGTTCGTGCGCATGCATTATATATAGCTAGGTACGTGTGCTTAATTAATATATATATGTGTTGTGCATATGCATGTATTGCTTAATTTAATTTGTTGAATTAATTAATAGATGGATCGATCGATCGAGTTAATTAATTAATTGATCTTGAGTTTGAGTAATTGATCGATATGATGGTTAATTTTGATTACGTATGCGTGATTGATCGTAAATATATATATATATATATTAATTGTTGTTAATTAATTTTAATTTGATTATTAATTGTGAATATATATATATAGCAATTATATATATATATTTATATTTTTGTGATCGATTATATATATATATAGTCAATTTGTACATGTGTGTGTATATATATATTAAAATTATGGGAATAAAAATAATAAATATTTATATGTAGCTGTGAAATTTGAATTAATAAGATCATGGGTATATATACATGCAGTTATAATTTTCAGGATGGACAAGAGTTGGATATGTCTTCCAAGATGGGATGTAAGATATCACCGTGGAATTAGAAGTTTTGTAGAATATGTGAAGGATAATTGTGGAGGGATGACAATTCATTATTGTCCGTGTACGAAATGTCAGTGTCGCAGCGAGCGATATCGTTTTCACATCGATAAAGTATTGGAGCACTTGAAGAAAAACGGGTTTTGGGATAAGTACACATGTTGGATTTATCACGGTGAGAGCTCAACAGTTGGTCAACATGATCACAGACAATTTTTTGAGAGTGGTAGTACATCCAATGATCCAACAACAAGGTTGATCAACGATATGTTTCCTCATGAGAGCGGTATATTTGCTCAAGCACCGGATATCGATATCCCTCCCGCCGTTGAAGACTTCCCTCATATTGAGCCGGTCCAGCAATTACCTACAGCTGTCAACACTGCTGGTATGGACAAGTACAACAACCTCATTGCCTTCCAACAGACCCCGTTGTACAACGGGTGTAATAAGACTGTTCTCGAAAGTGTTATGGGAGTAATGAAGCTCAAAGTGGAGAACAAAATGAGTGTGAAGGCTGTTGATGATTTGCTGAAGTGGTCTGGTTCTTTGTTGCCCCTCGGTCATCGTCTTCCTACCACTCATCGTAAGGTGCGACAGATCCTTAAACATCTTGGCCTTTCCTACATCAAAATCCATGCTTGTACATATGATTGTGTTCTCTTCTGGGGTGAAGATGCTTATGGGAATGATCTTGAATCCCTTGATGAATGCCCGGTATGTGGTACAGATAGGTATAAGTTGACTCCTGCCGGAAACAAGAAAGCTGTGAAGATACTTCGGTATTTTCCCCTGATAGATAGGCTAGAACGGTTGTTCATGTCTGCACACACGGCTGAAGCTATGAGATGGTGGGCCGAGAGGAATTTGCCCGACGGTGATACGCTTATACACCCTGCTGACGGAGAGGCTTGGAAGCACATGGTGAAGGAGTTTTCTTATTTTGCATCAGAGGTTCGAAATGTTTGGCTGGGGCTTTCATCTGACGGATTCAACCCTTTTGGCAACATGAATCTTCAATACAGTATATGGCCAGTTATTTTGGTACCGTACAACCTTCCTTCATGGATGTGCATGAAGAAAGAATACAATATGCTCACTATGATCATTCCAGGGCCGGGTTATCCAGGAAAGTGTCTCGATGTGTATCTGAGACCCTTGATTGAGGAGCTTAAGTACTTGAGTGAGCATGGTCATCCCACTTATGACAAGTTCAAAAATGAGATGTTCCATATGCATGCCATGCTTGTTGGCACCATTAGCGATTTTCCTGCACGCGGGATGTTGTCGGGCAACGTTACCAGGGGATACAAGGCTTGTCCAGAGTGCATGACGGTTGAGTGTTGCAGACCTCATTGCAGGAAGATTGTACAGATGCGACATCGTTGTTGGCTTCCACATGATCACCCATTTCGGGAGGATATGGAGGCATTTGATGGGACTGTGGAAACAGGTGAGCAGCCGAGGAGATGGACGGGGGATGAAATCTTAGAAGTGCTAAATGAATACGATTTTGGGCAGCTAAGCAATCATCCTGAGATAGTGGCGTCAATACCTGACAAACCCGACAGGTATAAATTCTGGACACACAAAAGTATTTTTTGGGAACTTCCTTATTGGTCCAAGTTGCTGATCAGACACTACTTAGATGTCATGCACATAGAGAAAAATGTGTGCGAGAGTGTGGTCGGCACAGTGTTGAATTGGGAGGGAAAAACTAAAGACGGCCCGAAGGCACGCATTGATCTTAAAAGGATGGGACTGCGAAAACATTTGTGGTTGAGAGATGGGAAGAAAAAAATGCCACAAGCTCCTTATACCGTGAAGCCTGCCCAGAAGAGTGAAATTTTTGGCTGGATGGGTAATGTCAGGTATCCTTCAGGCTATGCCGGAAATATAAGTCGATGTGTTAACTTCAAAGACAACAAGATGTATGGACTAAAGAGTCATGACTGTCATATACTGCTCCAACGCCTCTTCCCTGTTTTCATTCGAGGGTACCTGCCCAAAGAGGTGGTGGAGCCGTTAGTGGCTTTGTCAAGATTCTTTCAGAAGTTATGCACGAGAGAAGTGAAGAAATCGGACTTGTTGGAAATGCAACAGGACATCATTTTTATCATGTGCAAATTCGAAAGGATATTTCCTCCAAACTTTTTCGACATCATGCCTCACCTGATGCTCCATCTTCCGGAACAATTGTTGCTTACTGGTCCAGTACACTACACATGGATGTATCCTATGGAAAGGTACGTAATGCATCTCTGAATTTGGCTATATATATGTCGATCTTTAATATTATTTATTCACTTATATATTGTTGCAATAAGCATAACATGCTCGATCTGTAATTACCAATTTACAGACAATTGGGGGACTACAAAGACTATGTGATGAACAAATCTGCCCCCGAAGGGTGTATCGCCGAAGCATATATTGCGCATGAGTGCGTAACGTACACCAAGTTGTATTTGGGAGCGTTGGAGGACCCTCCACAACATATGCGAGTAGATGGAGGGCAGTTCAACCTTTCGATCATCTCCGATGATGTTGAAGTTTCTGGAAAGTTGCCCAACTCGTACAAGTTGGAACCTTATGAGCTAGTCATTGCCCATTGGTCGGTATTGATTAACTGTCCAGAAGTTCAATATTGGAAAAATTTGCACCTTTACTGCCCTGCTATTTCCGGTGATGTTGAGTACCACAACAAGACGTTCGCAAACTATTTTGGCAACTGGGTAAGTTGATACTTAAATTGACCTGTATATGATCGATGTTAAGTGCATGTCTCGCATCCTATTTATAGTTAAGTTAATAAATGATTATTTTCAGATGAATCATGTACAAGATGATGGTATCCCTCAGTGGTCACACGAATTGAGGCTCTTGGCGCAGAAACCGGTAACTTCCAGAGTTTATCCTATGTGTAAGGTAAATGGCGTGCTATTTATTTGTGAACATAGAGATGTCAGACGAAAAACACAGAATTCTGGGGTAATGGTGCATGGTGGGCAGAATGGAGTTGACTATTACGGTGTTCTCCATTCAGTTGTCGAATTAATATATGGGGAAGGCATGACCGTGCACTTGTTTAAGTGTAGATGGTTTGATACCGACCCTCAGAACACAAGGACCGATCAATACGGCATTTTTTCGGTGAATACTGCCACAAGCTGGTATGAAGATGATCCGTTTGTGTTGGCCACGGCGGTGAAACAATTGTTCTATCTTGATGATCTTGTGCATAAAGGCGCGTGGAAAGTGGTTAACCATGTTCTTCCACGAAACATATACAGTGCCTCAACCCTTGGTGTGACCTCGGATAATGAAGAAGTCAGTGCATACCAAGAGCCGAACGCAACAGCTATTCCTGAAACCTCAACAATTCGCCTTAATAATGTGAGACAGGGCAGTGTGGTACGAATTCCTCAACCGAATCTTATTGATGTTAATCA
Source organism: Geum urbanum (assembly GCA_946800695.1). NCBI lineage: Eukaryota > Viridiplantae > Streptophyta > Magnoliopsida > Rosales > Rosaceae > Geum > Geum urbanum. The sequence goes on along the minus strand of OX326998.1, from coordinate 66,489,519 downwards.
AAATGAAGACAATGAAGACTCAAGTGACGAGGGCATACACATCTTACCTGAAATTAACTCGGAAACAGAGTCAGACTCAAGCGATGATTCTGACTATGCGCCTTAGTGTATATATGTATGTTATTTTGAGTTTGAACGTGCAATGTAACGGAAATTATATTCAGATGATCGACTTTAAATTGTGTCGATTAAATTGCATTGCTACAGGCCAACCGACGATATTCAAATAAATATCGTATTATTAAATATATAGGCTAGTAATAAATTTTAATATTTAAACATATATATATATATAGGGCCAAAAAAATTAAATGTCATTTTAATTTAATTAGGCTTTTAACATAATTTCCGTTTTTTTAATAATAATTTCGTATTATTATATATTAATAACTATATATTAAGTACACGCACTATATATATATATATAACCGGCATATGAAAAAATTTAGGTACTATAACCGACGATATTCATATCAAATATCGTCGGTTATAGTTACGGGTATACTATGACCGACGATGATACTTATATCGTCGGTTATAGTTGGCGTTATATCCCAGAACTGGCACCGTTTCGGGCAGTTTCATTTCGATCGATCTTCATCCATTCTCTCTCAATCTCAGTCAAGCCCTCTTGTTCCATCAACCAAGATCGAGGAAGGTTCTCTCAATCTCAATCAAGCCCTCCATCATCAACAAGATCTCTCTAAACCAAAAACAGGTTTTAGCTCAATCCCTAAATCCCTAAATCCCTATATATGTTGATTTTAGGTTAGATTTTAATTTTTTTACTTTGTTTATCGATAATGTGGATTCATTATGTTCATTGTGTGAATATATATTGGATTTTGCTTGAATTTTGTAAGTAATGGGAATTATTGTTAATTTTTGGGATTTATTGGAATTATTGTGTTCATTTTTAGGGATTTGATGGAATTATTGGAATTTTTGTGTTGATTTTTTGGATTTTTGGGAGTTATTGGATTATATTAGGAATTTTTGGATAATTTTTTGGATTGTTTAAGTGTAGAATTATTAATTAATTGGTTTATATACATAGTGTTCATTTTTTTTGATTTGATGGAATTATATTGGAATTTTTGTGTTGATTTTTTGGATTTTTGGGAGTTATTGGATTATATTAGGAATTATTGGATTATTTTTTAGATTGTTTAAGTGTAGAATTATTAATTAATTGGTTTATATACATATATATATATTGTGTTCTTATTAATTTAATTATATTGGATATTAATTATTGAATATATTTTTGTGTGTTGAATTTAGTGGATTGTTGGATATTATTGAATATATTTTTTTGTGTTGAATTTATAAATTGGAATATATATTGGATTTATATATTGGATTTTATGGAATTTTTAGAATTTTTGGATATATATTGGAATTTTTATGTATTGGATTATTAATATATATTGGAATATGTATTCGAATTTTTGGATGAATTAGGAATTTTTTTTAATTTTAATAATTTTATAGCAACGATGCAATGGTTTAATTGCGGACCTTCCCGAGGGGCCGGGTCGAGTACTTCGAGGGGGAGGTCCAGAGGGAGAGGGAGATCGGGACGTGGGGATGAGGGCTCGGGAGCTGGGGATCCTGATGGCACCGGAAGTCGGTCCGCATCAGGATCCACCAGTGTCCCCAACACTTACAGTGTTCCGCTGACCTCTCGACACCGTCGGCTGATGGGCGAGGGACAACCTCAGCAGCAGCAGCTCGAGCCGGCTCGATCCTCAGGCGCGAGGAGGGTTCAGCAGGTCAGTCGCACGCCGGAAACGGATAGTGCGACTCAATCCTCGGTCTGAATGCCAGACATTCATCGCGAGGAGGGTTCCCCCGTCATCCACCAGACAGCTCCTCATTCTTCCGAGGAGGCTGGTGGATCTACTCAGTCCTCGGCGAGGATGCGACTGTGCCCGCCGCCTACATTATTCTTACCGTTGGAAATCCCGACGATACCTCACGTCGATTCCGACGGGATGCCTATTCCGGGACAGCTAGGGTTCACTACCCCGGAGCAGGCATATGCGTATATACCCTTCCCGGCACCTCTCTGGAGTGCACGGATTCCGGGACAACGCACCGACGACTCAGGTAAATATTAATTAGTGATATCTTTTTACTCCCTAATATTTAAATTCAATTAGGTGTTGATGTTTACAAAATCGTCTACATATATATGTGATAGGCGAGATCGTGCCCGGTGCCAAATAGAAGAGAACCAGAGGCCCCGTCGTCGGCAAGTTACTGGACGAAGCCATTCAGGCTAGCGGTGGTGGCCAACTTATGATTCCGACCAGGGATGGAGGGCAGGTGATCGAGGGAAAGGTCACTCGAAAGTACGCGGGGATGGCGGGCAGCCTCATACGGGATAGAGTCCCAATGTTGTGGCAAGATTGGAATTCAGTGCCACAAGCCGTCAAACATCAGCTGAATAATGCGTTGTCGGTGAGTTGAATTGTATATTCATTATGAAAATTTTCAATAATAAATTTTTAATATTATTGATATATATATATATATAAATATATGCATTGCAGAGGTGGTTCCGCGTGGATGAAGACATTAGACCCACGTGGGCGGATGAAGTGCATGGGAGCAGGTTTGCAGACGACCATTTGTTTCAATTTTTTCGTTTCTTTTGATTATGTGCATACAATGTTGTTAGTTACTAACGCTTGATTTTATGGGTATATATAGGTATAAGGAGTGGAAGGCCGAGCTGAAGAAGCATTGGAAAAAGTACGGGGACGATCGTGAGGGTACCCCTAGCGAGTTTCGTTATAGGGAGTACGAGTGGCGATGGCTTGTGGTTCACTTCAACAACCCTCGATTAAAGGTACGCAACCTTCAATCGATTTAATTTTGGTTTTATCGTACTTTATTTGGCTAATGAGTGTTTTTTTATGTTGACTTAATCGCGCAGGCTCTTTCTGAAATCAACGCAAGGAACCGGGCCAAAAACACAACAAATCATCATGCCGGTACCAGATCATACTCGGGTTGGATCGAGGAGGCGGCCAACCACCCAGAAGATGATCCCCTTGTCTATACGATGCAGCACGCGTATCCGCAGAATCCCGAATATGCTGTAAGTGTCCTTATAACAAAATAAACTTATTTCTTATTTATTTAGATTGTTTTTTTAATTAATATTTTATTGTTCTTTGTCAATTAGGTGAGAATTCAGGAGGCGATTCCGGAGGTGTTGACTCAAGTGGCGAGAGAGCGATATCCCGACACCCCCGATGCGGAACTCCCGATTGATCAGATTGATCGATCTGATCCGATCGTCAGGGCCAGGATTACGTCAACTGCGATCCCTCCAGGGAAGAACACATTCTACTGCAGGGGTTCCGGAAAATGGGGTCAAGGGCTGCTGAAGCAGACCCCTGAATTCTCTCGCGGATCGGGATCATCATCATCATCTTCGAGGACTAATCAGCTAAATGACCTTGTGCATAGGCAATCAATTGAGATGGAAGATCAACGGCGTCGGATAGAGGAGCTGGAGCAGGCGCGAGCCGCAGAGCAGCGATGGATGCAGAACTGTTATGCACAGTTCTTAGCATCTGGAATCCAGATACCTCCCCCCCCGCCCATTTTCGGTGCGCCACAGCCACAGCCACAGCCACAGCCACAACCTGAACCTCAGCCTCAGCCAGACCAGGACCAACCAACTCTCTCCAATCCGTTTGACCACATAGACTTAGGACCAGGACCCCCCTACATTTGAACAATTGTCGGTTTCATTTTTATTTTCATTATTTACACCGCATATGTATATAGATTTGAACGATTTCGGTTAATTTATTTACTACGTACTCTAGTTTCAATTAATGGTTGTTGATTTTTGATCTTGAACAATATATAGATAGCGTGATTTTTTGTGCATGCAGGTTTTGGGATGAAACCCAAAACCTGCCAAAAAAAATTTAAATTTTTTCACTATATCCGACGACATGTGTCAATATCGTCGGATATAGTTTTTTCCAGGGTCAACCATTTTGACCATGGAGAATACTATATCCGACGATGACATCGTCGGTTATAGTTTAAAACTATGACCGACGATAATCCATAGTCGGATATAGTGTACTTTTTTTCCAACGAAAACCCTAACGAGTCGTCGGATATAGTATGACCGACGGTCTATTACCGACGGTACTATATCCGACGATGGGTCGTCAGATATACCTATGACCGACGAGAATCCCAAACAGACCGACGACATCAAGTCGTCGGTCATAGTAATTGTTCTGGTAGTGTTTGTATAATTAAAACCCCCCGTGGTTTTCAGATTTTTGCAGATCAATCATATGCGAAACGGGCAAATTAATATAAGGGTTTACTTTCTACAAACATGATCGATTTGTATATAAATTACTAATTAAATACCGAGACGTACGTACGTACCCATTGGAAGAAATAATCGGGAAACTTCTTCTTAACCATTTTCTCAATCCACGCCGAACTCTTGTTTTGATTTAACGCCTGAAGCCTCTCCCTGTATGACATCATGTACGGCTCAACTTCGTCAGTCTCGCAACACTACCCAATGTGCCTCAATAAGTTCTTCCCGTGTTAACGATTCCTTTAATACTCCTCTAAACGGTCGGACGACATTGGTGACGACAGAAAGATTGATGCGGGCACTGCGATTAGAGGCAGTGGGAGGTGGTGGATCTTTGAGGTACCTGTTGCAGTAAGTAACACACTCATGCATTAGGTATGTCTCTGCTATGGAGCCATCCGGGGCTGACCTGTTTTTGACGAATGACTTATACTGTCCAAGCTGTCTACAAATCAAACGTACAATAAGAATAAGTACATATAGCTAGCTAGTAATCTCCAGTGGAACAAATTATGAATCGAAAAACCTGTATAATTAATTAGTTGTACATACCTTTCTTGAGGATACATCCAAGTGTACTGGACCGGACCAGAAATGAGCACCTGCTCAGGCAGGTGGATCATTAGGTGAATCATTATGTCAAAGAAAGCAGGGGGAAAATCCTCTCTAGTTTGCAAATGATGTGCACAATTTGTTGTTGCAATTCCACCACATCTGACTTCTTTAATTCTCTGGCGCATAACCTCTACCACCATCTGCACAATGCCACTATTGGTTCTACGACGTCACGAGACAAGTATGGTCGAATTACCACTGGAATCAGACGTTGCAGCATAACGTGATAGTCATGTGTCTTTAGACCAACAAACTTGTGTTGCACCTCGTCCACTGCTCCAGTTATAGTAGCTGCATACGTAGCCGGATAACGAATGCCCTTAAACCAGTGAAATACAGAACGTCTAAGTGTCGGCTTCACTGTGCAAGGTGAAGCTGGCATCTTGTTGTACTCTCATTTCCTATCCCTCCTCAACCAGAAGGGACGACGTAGATTCATTGATTCCAGATCTTTGCGCGCTTTGGGAGTATCTTTAGTCTTGAACTTAATACCGAGAATTGTTCCCACCACGCTGTCGCACACATTCTTTTCTATGTGCATCGTGTCCAAGTTGTTCCTCAGCTTCAACTTCGACCAGTAAGGGAGTTCAAAGAATATACTCTTGTGATCCCAATAGCTCAGATCATGTGGAGGAATTGGATTGCATTTCTATACATCCGCGTCATTGGTCAACACACCAAAGTCGAAATAGCTCAACCTCTCTAAAATCTCTTCGCCCGACCAACTACGGGGTTTAGGATTGTTCTCTACCGTCCTGTCGAAATGAGCTTCATCCTGTCGCCATGGGTGGTCTTGAGGAAGCCATCTATGGTGACCCAAGTAACACACCTTCCCCGCGTGCCAACTAGAGTTCACGTCGTCCAAACATATAGGACATCCATTATATCCTTTTGTCCTGCAGGCTGCCAACATCCCATACGCTGGAAAATCGCTGATCGTCCACATTACGGCAGCCCTCATCGTGAACATCGTGTTAGTGAATTTGTCATAAGTTGGGACTCCATTTTCCCACAACAGTTTCAGCTCGTCGATCAAAGGTCTGAGGTAGACATCTAAGCACTTTCCTGGAGATTTAGGACCTGGAATTAGTATAGTAAGGAAATTAAATTCCTTGTTCATGCACATCCACGGAGGCAAGTTGTACGGCATCAAAATAACTGGCCAAGTGCTGACAGCGGAGCTATTACTTCCCCAAGGATTGAATCCGTCTGTAGATAGGCCGAGTCTAACATTTCTAACCTCTACAGCAAAGTCTCCAAATTCTCTGTCGAAATGTTTGAAACCCTCCCCATCCGCGGCGTGTCGCAGGACATCGTCATCTATTCGCTTTTCTACGTACCATCGCATCGCCTCTGCTGTGTGTAGAGACATGTAAGGGGCGCTGCAATCTGGGAGTCAAGGGAAAATATCGAACAACTTTCACATGAATTCTCTTTTTCGAACTCTTCCTATTCACCTGGAATCTGCACTGGCCACATACGGGACAATAGTCCAAATCTTTATACTCTTTGTAAAATAGCACACAATCATTCGGACATGCGTCAATTATCCTGTACTTTAGGCCGAGGCTGCTCAAGATATTTCTAACCTTATAATGAGATTTAGGAAGATTGTGATCATTAGGAAGCAACTTACATATTTGCTCCTGAATTTCGTCAAAAGCACTCACTGACATTTTGTGCTTCACTTTTATCTTCATTTGCTCCATCACATATTGCAACACATTCTCTCGACATCCAGGGAACACCGGGGTCTGCGCTTCAAGTAGCATCCGGCTGTACTTATCAATCTCACTGGTATCAATGGCCAAGCTAGCAGCGGGGAATGTGTCATCATGCTCATTAGTGGTACTGTATCTCCGTCTTGGTGTTGGTGTCCACCATGACTAAATCCCGGAAACGCATCATGGACCAAATCTGCAGTTGGGTTGCAAGCTGGGGGTCCACTACCGCTGGATGAGGCACCCTGGTAACTGTACCCTGAGCTGAAGTCTGCTGCGTTGAACTCTACTACTTCACCATGCTCGCTCCATGTAGTGTAACTCCACATCATACCATTTTCGTACAGGTGTTGCACCATAACATTAACCTCCACATACTGATAATTAAGACATTTCTGGCACGGACACCTGAAGCCCTTCTTTCCCTGACCATGTTCTATCGCAAAATTCACAAATTCGCTAATTCCATCCATATACCGGACATCACATCTATTCTTCAACTTCATCCAACTCTTGTCCATACTGCTACAAAATATTATAATTAATTAATTATTACGTATATATATATATTAGTCCATTAATTTACGCTTAATTATACGTACTCGATCTACATCGATCCATCAATTACGTACGTAATTTAATCTGTATATATAGCTAACATCCATGCATGTACGTATATATGTACGTTTTCACTAAATATATATTAAGCAAATTTTAACTGCGTACGTACATGCTGGCCTTCTCGATATCAGTTAATTAAGCTAGCTAGCTAGTCAGCGGAGATCCTGATCCTGATCCTTCTCCTTCTCCTTCTCCCTTCTCCTTCTTCTTCGATCTTTAAAATTTCCCACGGGAGAGGATGGAATGAAGAGAGTTTGGCATCGGGCTTATATAATGCTTCACTTAGACGACAGAGGTGTCGGTACGTCGTCTAAGTGGAAGTTACTCGGACCACGGCGTGTCGGTCCGTTGTCCAGGTGATCACCTGCACGACGGAGAATATCATTTCCGTCGTCCAGGTGATCACCTGGACGACGGAGAATACCATCTCTGTCGTCCTAGTGGTACTTGGACGACGGAGAAGTCTCCGTCGTCCAAGTGTCACTTGGACCACGGAACAATTACGTTTTCGTGGTCTAAGTGATGTTTTCTTGTAGTGTAAAAAGGGGCCGTCGGCTATGGTTTATCAGATCGTCGGTGTTTGGAAAATCAGGTCGTCGGCTATCCTAAAACTATACTTGATGATGCAATGTAACTATACCCGACGGTTCATTTCTGTACCGTCGAGTATAGTGTTCTTTACTGACAACGGTGTGTACCGTCGGCTAAAGTACACTATACCCGACGGTTGGAACTGTCGTCGGGCTATTTTTTCTCTTTTCGTCGGGTATAGTATACATGCTGGTAGTAATTAGCAAGTTTAATGGTTATCCTAGGAGGCATAAGTTCTCCCATATTCATCCTATCATACACAACATATAGCATTAAATTTATGGAAGCACCTAAATCAAAAAGAGCACCATCAAACCTGTGATCACCAATGGTGCATGGAATAGTGAAACGTCCTGGATCACCAATATTTGGTGGTATTTTCCTCCGAAGAACAGCGAACACTCTTTCACTTAAGGCAACTATTACGGTTCCTTTGAACTTTCTCTTGGTAGTGCACAAGTCTTTGATGAATTTTGCATATTGAAGAATTTGCTTGATTACATCCAACAATGGAATGTTCACCCTAATTTTCTTGAAGATATCTAGGATCTCCTTGTCTTTTTCCTCCTTCCCTTGCTTCTTTTATTTGCTAGGAAAATGGACATAAGTGGTAATCAAAGGTGAAGGTAAAGGGCATACCTGGGCTGGTTTCAGTCTTGGCACAGCTTTCATTCCAAGTGCATTCTCATCTGGTTGAGGGATTTCCTCAACGGATTGAGTTGGGGTTCCTGGTCTGACTTTCGATGGCTCCTCAAGCTCTAGTATAAGCTCTTCCCACTTCCTTCTCGGATTTTTGACCTCTGGAACTGCATCCAACACCTTCCCATTCTTCAATGTCATGGCATGAGCTTCATATTGGCCCTTGGGATTGCAGAGAGTGTTGCTAGGAAGACCTCCTGGATTAGCTTGAGCAAGTGTTTGTTGGATTTGGCTCACTTGACACTCTAGCAAATCAATTCCTTTCCCTTGTTGCTAAGTTGTGGCCTTAATGAAAGGACACAACCCCGATTCAGTTGCCTAAACCGGAATTGAACCCCTTCTGAAAACATGAACCAACGAAAACCATTAAAATTTCGGCAGAGTAGCGTTACTAACGTGGAATTGCCATTACCTGCACCCAGAAAATAACACTTCATCCTATACCACAAAAGCCAAACCGTGGGCACCAATCCCATCCGGATTTCTCAATATCATTTCAATATCAACAAACAGTAAACATACTGTAATATATATAATATATCCGAGAAAATCCGTATAAAAACATGTATCAGAGCGACCTCTAGTGTAAATATATATAATATATACATCAGTAGGCGAAACAAGAACCTACTGGAAAACACAGGTAGCTCGGATCACTAGCCTCCCACCACGACGTGAAACACCAGAACCTGAACTACAAATTGGGCATGGAAACCGAAAAGCCCAGGGGAAAGACATGAAAACTGTTAAAGTGAGTGGATGAAAATAAATGTCTTTCGCCGAATAATATATGTTATAAAAACATATGCGAGTAAAATGTATATAAATCAAATGGTACACGAGGGAGACTCTGACTCCTCACGCGTACGGAGCATGCATGGAAAATCTCACAGGGTCGCTCGTAGACACATCCGTGCTAGTACAGTCTGAATCACGGGATCCCAGACCCACACGTGATTCTAGCCAGAAAGGCCTCAGGTCAGGGTATCTGTTTCCACCCGGAACTACATCGGCACAAGGTATAATTCCCCCCTGGTAGGCACCCTCGGGGATCAGCCGAGATGCGAGTGTATCGATACAACAACATATACTGAGACTGTACTCTGTGTAAACCAAATCATAAATAGTTCGATGCAAATGCGTAAAGCAATATATATATATATATATGCATATACGTAATGTATAATGGTATAAGCATAATCGTATAACACATGCTCATATAAATCATAATCTCGTATGCATGCTCAATTTCGTAAAACGTATATAAAAGACTCGCAATCAATCCGTGAAAAGAAATGTCCACTCACAAGTGAACGACACGCGCACTCGCGCTAATCTCATGGCCCGGCAGAAGATCCCTCGCCCGAAGCACGATCTCGATCCCCTGAATAATCATAAAACACATCTAATCAAAATCATAACCCACAACTCTATACTTAACCACGGAAACTGATACGAAAATTAAGACTTTCGTATATGCAACGAAGCGGAAGTGTTTGATCTGTTTTCTTCTGTAGCAGCTGAGGGATATTTACTCGATCTAGACCTATAGATCGAATAATGGTGAGTACAATTAAGACATATTAATTGTAGCTCGAGTCAATGTCTGAACCGCGTCAAACAACAACCACAAGTAATGAACGAGGCTCGTCGATCAAAACTGGAAACAAACTGTATTCTTATTATTCTTCTTCTCTGTTTTAACAACAAAACATCAAACTGTATTTAAACTACAGAACAAGCTATTTCTAGTTATGGAAGGAAAACCACAAGTCAGCATACTTTCCTAACTAAAACATGGAAACCAACCATAAGCTGTAAACTAAGAAATCAGGAAACGACTAGATATGAAAAATCAAAACTCCCTTAGCTCGTGGAATCGTTGATCCCAAGTAGTTTGTCCCATCCCTTGGAGATGTGTTGTTAATCTCCTTGACGTCAATTACCACCTCATCGTTTAAGTGCTCCATTTTCGTATCATCCCCTCCCCCTTTGAAAGGAATTGTCCTCAATTCGCTCAACCCATCATCATCGAGGTATGGAGAAAGATCACCCACATTGAACGTAGCATGAACGCTATAGTCGCCGGGTAACTCTACTTGATAAGCGTTCTCATTAACCCTTCTTATGATCTTGTACGGGCCTTCTGCCCTCGGCATCAACTTGTTCTTTCGCTTGCTTGGGAATCTCTCCTTCCTCAAATGCAACCACACAAGGTCACCCGGATTGAACACACACGAGCTTTTATGTTGGTTTGAACGACGCTTGTAATCTGCATTTACTGACTCAATCCTATCTTTCACATGTGCGTGTAACTTCAGCATAGCTTTCAACTTGGATTCTGTGTCCTGGTGTACCAACTCGTCTTTAGGTAGGGGCAGCAAGTCTAAGGGCAGGTAAGGATTAATTCCATAAACAACTTCGAATGGAGAATGCTTAGTAGCAAACGTCGGCGAGCGGTTGTAAGCAATCTCAGCATGAGATAGCTTGACGTCCCAATCCTTTTGTGTCTTGTTTACCAACCCTCGCAGAATTGTTCCAAGGATACGGTTAGTCACCTCGGTTTGGCCATCCGTCTGTGGGTGATGAGAGGTACTAAACAGTAGCTTGGTCCCCACCTTTCGCCACAAAGTGTTCCAAAAATAGCTAAGGAACTTTGAATCCCGATCAGACACAATTGTACGTGGGATACCGTGGAGCCTCACTATCTCCCTGTAATACAAGTCTGTTACGTGACTGGCATCGTCAGTCTTGTTACATGCCACAAAATGTGCCATTTTCGAGAATCTGTCTACTACTACCATGATAGCATCCCGCCCTCGTTGAGTACGAGGTAAAGCCATAATAAAATCCATTGAGACATCCTCCCATGGTCATGTTGGTACGGGCAATGGCATATACTCACCGGACTTGAATGTACTCTTGGCGACATGACACGTTACACATTTTCTCACGATGTTATGAACATCACTCTGCATCTTTGGCCAATGGAAGTGCTCTTGTAATACTTCTAAGGTCTTTTGAACGCCGAAATGGCCTGCCAATCCTCCACCGTGGGCTTCACGAACCAGCAGCTCCCGAACGGAATGCTTGGGTACACATAGCTTGTTATCTTTAAAGAGGAACCCATCTTGTTGTACGTAACTCTTGTAAGCTCCAGAATCACACATCTGAAATATGGTTCCAAAATCAGCGTCTTCTTCGTAATAGTCCTTTAATGATTCGAAGCCAAGTAGTTTGATCCCTAAAGTGGAGATCAGTGCGTAACGTCGTGACAGTGCGTCGGCCACAACGTTGCTCCTCCCGTCCTTGTATTTTGATGAGAAATGAAAGGATTGTAGGAACTCGACCCACTTAGCGTGCCGTGGATTCAGTTTCTGCTGCCCGTTGATATACTTCAAAGACTCATGATCAGAGTGTAAGATAAAATGACTCGGACGGAGGTAATGACTCCAATGTTCGAGTGCTCGTATGATAGCATAGAACTCCTTATCATACGTTGAGTACATGAGTCTTGCCCCGCTTAACTTCTCGGAAAAGTAAGCGATCGGTCTTCTCCCTTGAATCAAAACTGCTCCAATTCCCACACCGCTAGCATCGCACTTTACTTCGAATGGTTGAGAAAAATCTGGTAAGGCTAATATAGGAGTTGTACATAGCTTTGATTTGACCGACTCGAACGAACGTTGAGCTGCCTCCGTCCAGGTGAAGGTTCCTTTCTTCATGCACTCGGTAATGGGGCTTGTTACCGTGCTAAAATCTCGAATAAACCATCGATAGAACGAGGCGGGTCCATGAAAGGATCTCACTTCTGTCACAGTTTTGGGGCTTGGCCATGACTTGATTGCTTCGATCTTAGTTAGATCCACCGAAACTCCATCCTTGGAAACAACGTAACCCAAAAATTTTACACTATCCACCATGAATGAGCATTTCTCTGTTTTCCCGTAGAGCTGCTGTGTTCTAAGTGTCTCAAAAACTTGTCTAAGATGGATGAGATGGTCCTCCATACTCTTGCTGTAGATGAGAATATCGTCCAAGTAAACCACAACGAACTTGCCTAAGAATGACTTCAATACTTTGTTCATCAGCCTCATGAACGTGCTAGGTGCGTTCGTGAGTCCGAAAGGCATGACGGTCCACTCGTATAGTCCATGTTTTGTTTTAAACGCTGTCTTCCACTCGTCGCCTTCCCTCATGCGAATCTGGTGGTATCCGCTCCTTAAATCTATTTTTGAAAATATTTCAGACCCATGTAATTCGTCCAACATGTCGTCTATTCTTGGGATGGGAAATCGATATTTGATAGTAATGTTGTTTACTGCCCTGCTATCAATACACATCTGCCAGGTCCCGTCCTTCTTTGGTACTAACAAGGCCGGAACAGCACATGGACTTAGGCTTTCTCGAACATATCCTCTTTCCATTAACTCTTCAATCTGTCGCTGTAATTCCTTCGTCTCCTCAGGATTGCTTCTATAGGCTGCCTTGTTAGGAAGAGGAGCTCCTGGGATCAAGTCGATTTGATGCTCTATCCCACGTATTGGAGGTAATCCGGGTGGTAGATCATCGGGGAATAAGTCGCTGAATTCTTCAAGGAGTTCCTTCAGAGTGCCTTGTTCTTGAACCGTGGTCCCAATACGCCCTACTTCATTAGTAACCAAGGCATACACATGCTCCCCACTGTCCAAGGCCTGGGCGATCTCACGATCGCTTGCGAACATTGAGAGATTTGGCTTCTTATTTCGATTTGTGGTCATGGAGCGAATAGCTTCTGGCGTCATAGGCCTTAACACGACCTTCTTCCCTTTATCTCGTAGCTCGTACTCATTGGTCCTTCCTCGGTGTATCACGTCGCGATCAAACTGCCATGGACGTCCCAGAAGGATATGGCAAGCATCCATTGGTAACACGTCACACAATATTTCATCGTGATAGGAACCCATAGCTAAACCCACTCGGACGTGTTTCGTAACTTTCACTTTATTTCCATCGTCAAGCCAGTGTAACGTATAAGTTCTGGGATGCGTCGTGGTATTCAGTGCTAACTTTGAAACCATCTCTGTCGACGCAGCATTAGTACAACTCCCACCGTCAATTATCACACCACACCACTTGTCGTTAACTTGACACTTGGTGTAGAAAATCTGGTTTCTTTGCTCATTCGCAACTGGTTCTGGTTTAGCCTGGAGAGTACGTCGAAGTACCAAGGAGGTATCGTAAATAGGAGCTTCATAGGCTTCCACGTTCTCCCCTCCTTCCTCGTACTCATTGCTTGTGAAGATTCCTTCTTCTTCGATTGCCTCATCATATAACTCATCTCGTACGGAGATCGCTTCTCGTAGGGTGACAATACGCTTGTTAGGACAGGCGTTTTGGTAGTGTCCAAATCCTTGACACTTGAAACATCGTACCTTCATAACGTTTTGTTCCTTCGGTGGGGAATTGGTCTTCGAGGTTCCTTGCGTGGGTGTGGCAGAGGCTGCTTTCGGGTTGGAAGCTGAACTGGAGGCAGTTGTGGAGGTGAAGCTGTTGGCTGGTTTTGTCCATGCCGATGCTCTGGACAGGTCATGTCGGCTCTTGCTGAGTTGTCCCTCCACCTTCAAACATAGTTCAATTAGCATGTCGAGCGAGGCGTAGGGATGTAAGTCCACGATGTTTGCTATGCCTCGATTTACCCCTCTTAGAAACCGTGCCATCTTTTGTTCTTCGATTTCTTCGATCTCGCTCATCATAGCTAATTTCTCGAACTCACTTACGTACTCGCTTACGGTCATCTTCCCTTGTGTCAACTCGGCCACCTTTCGATATAGCTCAAGTTTGTGAGTCTTGGGTACAAATCTTTTGCGTAACTTGCGTTTTAAGGTTTCCCACGATGTAATTTTTTCCTTGCCCTCGCGTGCTCTTTGTGACTTTATATTCACAAACCATAGAGATGCGTTCTTGCTAAGCTTGAGAATAGCATACTTACAACTCTTCGCGTCGGAGAGGTCTTTGAATTCGAACATGCGTTCGATTTTTCTTTCCCATTCCAAGTACTCCTCCGGATCTGTTCCTCCCGTGAATTCTGGGAGTTCTATGACTTTGAATTCATCCTGCGGCTGTCTAAATCCGGTTCGGCTCCCCATTGGTCTGTTACGTAGCATCTCTCGGACTTCGCTGAGTAGTGTTTCATCGTCGAACTCCATCGAATTAGGATTTGAACCTTAGCTCTGATACCACTAATGATACGAAAATTAAGACTTTCGTATATGCAACGAAGCGGAAGTGTTTGATCTGTTTTCTTCTGTAGCAGCTGAGGGATATTTACTCGATCTAGACCTATAGATCGAATACTGGTGAGTACAATTAAGACCTATTCATTGTAGCTCGAGTCAATGTCTGAACCGCGTCAAACAACAACCACAAGTAATGAACGAGGCTCGTCGATCAAAACTGGAAACAAACTGTATTCTTATTATTCTTCTTCTCTGTTTTAACAACAAAACATCAAACTGTATTTAAACTACAGAACAAGCTATTTCTAGTTATGGAAGGAAAACCACAAGTCAGCATACTTTCCTAACTAAAACATGGAAACCAACCATAAGCTGTAAACTAAGAAATCAGGAAACGACTAGATATGAAAAATCAAAACTCCCTTAGCTCGTGGAATCGTTGATCCCAAGTAGTTTGTCCCATCCCTTGGAGATGTGTTGTTAATCTCCTTGACGTCAATTACCACCTCATCGTGTAAGTGCTCCATTTTCGTATCAGAAACCAACCGTTCCCGGAAACATATAAAACTGTATAAAATAATCGACTGAATTTCCGAAATCTCCACTCAAAACCTTCGACTGAAAATCTGATACCTAAATCAACTCAAAAACCTCAGGGCGACGATCGGGGCGCGATTACGAGAAAAATGACATTAAAATCATCGAAAACTGAAAAGTCAACCCTCTCGCCGGAGCGCCGCCAGCGGCGGCGCGCCGTCAACAGAGAGTTTCTCCAACGAGGAAGCTCCAGATTTCAAGATTACCTCAAGCCCAACATTTTTCTCAACTACCATGAAGTCCAATTCTCACCGGAACCTTTCCAAAACAGCTCGAATCAGAACGGAATCCAAACTCCGACAACCCACTTCGGGTTCTACCAAAACCTCATCCTTAACCAAATTAAACTACATGGGAAGCTTCACTAGGGCAAGGGGAGTCGAAACCCCCACTCCCCCGCCACCACAGCTCGCCGGAGGACCACCCCCCGTCACTGACGAACTCCGGCAACCTAACCCGTTTCGAACTCTCTCAAATCTCCATCAATTTACACAATATCAATTGCAAAACAACTTAGAAACTCAAGAGGAAGAGAATCGTACCCTTCACGTGGCCGAAGGTGGCCGGAAAACCCAAGTCGGCCGGCGAAAACCAAACGGGAAAGTTTTCCTCATCGGTCAACGGTCAAACATCCAAAAATGGAAAGTCAACGACTGGTCAAACCTCAAACAGTGTTTTACGACTATTTCTTGACTTTTTCCGATATTTATACTCGCGCCTCGGGACGATCGACGATTCAAAACGGATAACCATTACAATTCGGATAAATACGAAACAAAAGGATAAACTCGTCGATAAACCGAAACTTCAAATAATCATATTATATTCCTCGGTTATCGGAAAATTCATCCGAAACCGCCCATGAGCTCGAAATCACGTGCTCAACAACTTTCGTGAAGAAACTCAATTCAAATTCTCAACCGATATTTAAGTCGCGAACTAATCCAGCAAATCACACAATTACCGATCAATCGCGATTATACGCTAACTCATGAATCGTGCTGATTACACTACTGATTCTGGTTCGGGTCGTCACACTTAATCTCTTGACGGAAAGCACCCATCCCCTAGCAAGAAGCATTGTTTTCCTCTCTATCATTCTTATTGTCAAACATCATCTGCTGTATCAGTGCTTCCAAAGTTGAAGTTCTTGTTGATGCATGTTTAAGCTGGAGCTTGTTGGTGTTGTGGCACACGCCTTTGGCCAAATTGTTGTCCATCCTCTGTAGGTTGTCTTTGCTGAAATCTAGGTGGAATAATTGGGGGATTGAGCACATTGTTGCTCCTAAAGCTCAACAATCGATGTCCCTATTTCCACTATATGCGTTGGGCTGCCTCTGGAAGTAATTTGCTTCCTCCTCTTGATCAATCTCTTTATCTGCTCTGAACTTGGGATAATCTTTTGCTAGATGATCTGTAGTTGAGCATAGAGTGCACACAACCTGAGCTGCTACTACTGTTGTCTTCTTGGCCATTTTCAAACTACTAGCAATCAGAGCAATATCATTCTCCATAGAACTTAATCTTTTTTTTCGTGGCTTCATCGTTTGTAACTGCATTGAGAGATCTTCTACTTGCTCCCATGGATCTATCCCTTGACTGGAATTGTCTTGAATTTTCGGCTTGGTTTTCAACAGTTTCCTTGGCTTCAGCTCTAGTCATATTCCACCAATTTCTCCCACAAGTTAAATCAAGCTTTGACTTGTTAAAAGAATCAAGTCCTTCATAGAAGAACTCCATTTGAGTGTTCAGATCAAACTTATGATTAGGGCATTGTCGAAGAACACCTTTAAACTAGCTCCAGGCTTCATGTAATTCATCTCCATCTTTCTGCTTGAATGTGCTAATTTGCTTATTCAAGTTCTTGGTAAGGGAAGCAGAACAAAGCTCTTTCATAAATGTAGCACACATCTTCTCCTATGTGTCAATAGATAAAGGATCTAAAGCATTGTACCATGCCTTTGCTTGCTCCTTCAAAGAAAATGAGAACATGAGGAGTTTGACAGTGTCTTCTCCATATTTGTCGACTTCTGGATTCTACATAATGCTGTGTATTCATTGAGATGATCCTGAGGGTCTTCAGAAGGCGTTCCTCTGAAGTGTGGCAGATTCGATATAAGGAATGGGGCTATAGAATAAGACCACAAATTTTTTGGTAGAATGATCGGCGAATCTGATGCACCTGGGCCCGACACGAAGGAGTCTCTCAACTTAGTGGAGTTTTCCATTCGTGGTGTTGATGGCAGTAGTGTTGGGATATGTTGTTCTTCCTCAAATTCAGACCCTATATCAAAATGTATATCTTGCTCAGGCTGACCACCATTATTCACGTTCATGGATAGTTATCTTTGCTGCTTTCTATTTTGTCTCGCTGAGCGTTCAATCTCCTGATCAAGTAATAATGGCTCAGTGCTTCTAGTGTGCCTAATACGCATACACAATGTTCCTGCACACGAAAGAAACAATAAGACTCGAAAGAAAAAGAAAACTAAATGAAACAAAACTGAAAATTAAACACTCATTTAGGACTTAGAATTAAGCGCAACAGTGCCAAAATTTGATGAGTGAAGAACCACCTCTCAAAAATACTCTATTATCAACTAAGATATATCATTGTAATAATCAATCACAGGGGTTATCAAACACAAGGAATTGGTGAAACTAAATCCTAACACTAGACTAAAATGCTAACAGACTCGACTACAATACACTAATAACACTACGAACCTAAGCTAGACTACTCTAAAAGCTACGAAAATTTAACATAATATACTAGGCAGAGTGGTGGACTACCACACAAAAGTTTAGGATATTCGGAATTGATTTGGTTGCCGAAACTATTCAGCCAAACTACAGCTAATGCAGAGAGTAAATGCTGAAAGTAAATATGATTATGAATGCAAAGAGTTGAAACTATGGATGAATGAGTTAAGAGGAATGCAATCCACCACCGTTATTCTATTTATCTAACACATACTTAACCTAATACACATATCCAATGAATGAAAGTTCCCAGAAAGGTCGATAGACACAACACATCCTATTACCTAATCCTTATGCCTATGTAAGTTTATCATGGACTTCCTCTACATCTATCCATCTACTGAACCTATAGTCATGGACCCCAAGTTCTAAAAAAGTTTTGAGAAGCTACATGGGTTCACAGGTACTCTATAAGCGTGTCCTGCTAGATCTAATGTTTCAATCACCTGACAAAATCGGTGTATGACTGTAGAGAATCCGGTGGAAGACATTATCTTCAGTCACCCATATCTCATGACAATAGAATCCTAGCATGTATTCTAAGTTATGCACCAAATCAAACATACAAGAATTCATACGGTGAGTCACATAGAGAAAGAAACCTCATTCGAATTGAATATGCAAAACTAGATTAAAGTGTATGAATTAGAAAGACTTCGTGTACGGGGCTTCAAGAAACCCCTTAACAAGATGTTTAGCTACTAAGAGTCATAATGAAATAATCAAGATAAATCATAGAGTTGATACAAACAAAAGAGATGAAGAAGAATGGGTATGTTCGGCCGTTTGATGGGTCGAGAAGATTTCCTCGACGAGTCGAACTGGGCTATGAAGTTGTTCTCCTATGGCTTGTTCTCCCTTTGCTCTAATTTGTGCTCCCAATTTCTAATGACCCATTTTCAAAACCCTAAAATGAGTTTATATACTCCTTGGTTAGATCTCTCCCAATCCTCATTGGCCTAGGCTTCTTTATTTGCACATAACTCCTCATTTTCTTCTATATGCACTGAGAATCCTTCTTTTATCTCATTTTTCTTTATTTCTCCACAAAACCTATCAAAATAAGAAACATAATTAAATTACTCAATTAATAATAATGAACTAAATAGAGGAGTTCATTTAAACACAATATAGTCGCATAAACATTTATGCGACTATCAATGTAGGCATGTTAGGTGCAGCCCATGTGGAAGCTTTGATGGAACGCGGATATATAAATTATCTAATAAAGGTGATTTGCTAAAAGATCCATCTCGTTATAGGCGATTAGTTGGGAGGTTGATTTATCTTACTGTTTCAAGACTAGACATAACCTATTCAATACATGTGTCGAGTATATTCATGCATAAGCCCAGAAAACTTCATATAAAGGCTGCACTTTGTGTTGTGCATTATCTCAAGAATGTGCCAGGCCAAGGTTTTTTTTTTCTAATTAGAAAATGACCTTAGATTGTGTGCTTACTGAGATTCAGATTGGGCTGGTTGTCCAATTACTAGAATGTCGACTATTGGGTATTGTGTTTTTCTTGGACCGTCCTTGATTTTATGGAAGTCTAAAAGGCAGAAAATAGGGCAATGACATGGACTTGTTATGAATTGACATGGTTTCGATCTCTTCTCACAGAATTGGGCATAATATATTGAAAACCAACCTTATTGTTTTGTGATATAAAGGCAACGATACACATTGCAACTAACCCGACTTTTCATGAGAGAACTGCATATTGAAATGGATTGCCATTTTCTTCGGGATAAAATTCAATATGGTTCCACAGCTACCAAGTTCGTACATTTTTCATATCAATTGGCAGATTGTCTCACAAAAGTTTTAGGGAAGGAGATTTTCATTCCTATGATTCGCAAGTTGGGAGTTCAGAATATTCATTCTCCAACTTGAGGCGAAGTATTAGGAAATTGATCTTGCATATCTATAATATAATTGTAAGATATGAGCTACAATATTTTCTTCTTATTTCATATTGTAGTCATTCGAATTCATTGTAAAGATAGCTTCCTTGTAGAATAAGTATATTGCTTGTATATAATCAGTTTCGTGTATCGATGAGATCATCTCTCCATCAAACTATCTTCTTTTCTCATGGTGGTGCGGATGGTGGTCGTAGGCAGCTGTTTATGGTAGTGTCGACTATGCTTTCTTTTTTAAGGCTAGAGTCTCGTGTTGATAATGTGTTTTATGAAAAATATAATTAAATTAGAGAGAAAATAGATTAAAGCAATTGTATAAAAACCTTTATTGAAAATAGGGTGCCCTTTATAAGGATCCAAATAAATCACTAATTAGGATCTCTCCTTTATTCTGTACATATCCTACTATATACATATCTACTTAAATATCCTTTAACTGTCCACCATTTTTTTCTTCTCCAAACAGTAAAATGAATGAGTTCTTAAAAAAAACTACACATCTCAAACATCAATGATTAATGAATGAGTTGTTCTGGTGTGATTGCTAGTACTTCAGAGGAAGTTGTAGGTTGTTGGGACAATAACAATTTTGAAACCATGTGCATTGTTGGCCTGGATTGTGGATTGGATTGCTTGCATGCAATTGCTAGCCTTACAATGGCAACCAATTCATCCTCAACATGAGCAGTGGGAGCTGGGAGGCGTTGATCCAATATGCCCTTAAGCAATATGTCTCCATTGGCGGAGACAATGTCACCAAGCTGCTTTCCCATAATCACTTCCAGTGCCAGCACCCCAAAGCTATAAACATCACACTTCTCTGTTACCTTCATTGTGTAAGCCAGCTCTGTCAAAACCACACCGAGAAGGATTAATTATTTGGACTTGCATAGAAAAATTTAGAGAGATTTAGTTTAATTACCTGGTGCTATGTATCCATATGTGCCTGCACGAGCAGTCCAATTCGATGAGTCAGGACTTAAAAACTTGGCAGTGCCAAAGTCTGAAACACGAGGCTCATAGTCGTGATCGAGAAGAATGTTTTTGCTTGATATGTCGCGATGCACAATAGGTGGAGAGCAATCATGATGCATGTAAGACAAGGCATGAGCCACACCTTTTACAATTCTCACCCTTAAGCTCCAGTCCAATTTGCTGGCTTCATATTCATTGCTCAAGATTGAAACCAAACTACCTTTTTCTACGTAGTCATAGACCAAAAATGAGTGATTAGCATGTGAGCAGAATCCACAAAGTTTGACAATGTTCCGGTGTCGTATCTCTACTAGTGCCCTTATTTCATTTAGGAATTCCTTCGTAGACGTTGCGTCACCATCAAGTGTTGGGTGGAGTTTCTTCACTGCGACTATGTTTCCAGATGGTAGCTTTGCCCTGTACACACTTCCTGATCCTCCCTTTCCAATGCAATATTCATCGCCAAATTTATTCGTCGCCCTGATGATATCTTCATACATTCTTCTTCCATCAAACTCTGATATGGAGAAAAATTTATTTTCATCCACATTGCTTTTCTCCGAGTCCTGCTTTTTTGTTCCTTTTTTCCTAGTCCAGGCAATTCCATAAAAGGCAAGTAAAAGTAAGAGTGTTCCCAAAACAGGGAAGACAATTAGAAGGATCAATTTTTGATCTGTGTTATGGCTATTTTCTGTGGAGGGAATATGGCAGGGCTGAAGTCCAGTAACATTGCCACACAATCCTTCATTACCTTCCAAGGAAGCATCTTGAAATGCTTTAATGTTGGGGACAGGACCCTGCAACTGGTTGTAGGACATGTCAATTTGAACTGAACTTCTTATTTGCTCAAAACTTGACGGAATTGGACCCGAAAGATAATTGTGGGAAAGGTTAAGATACTCCAAGCTTTCCATTTGGCTTATTTGCAAGGGTATCTTATCCTCCAGATAGTTATGACTCAGGTCTAGCTGGGAGAGGTGGACTAATTTCCCCAACTGAAAAGGAATGCTTTTGCTGAAATGGTTGTTACTCAAACTCAAGTAGTATAACTTGGAAAATTCACCAAAAGAGCTTGGAATTGAGTCATTAAATTGGTTGTTCGACATGTCAAGATATGCAAGGTCCTTCAATAATCCAACTTCCGATGGTATGCGTCCCCAAAGTTGATTACCATTCACAGTCAGAGTGAACAAAGAAGTCATTCTCCCAATCTCACTAGGAATCATCCCAACCAAACTATTCGAAGAAATATCAAGTACACCAATTCGCCCACCATTGCTGATCCCAGGTGGGATGCCGCCACTAAGGTTGTTCCCCGAAATTATGAGGGTACTTAACAGAGAACATTGCCCCCAGAGTGGTGAGATTTCACCATACAAGTTGTTGTTGCTAAGGTCTATATATTTAAGACTTGGATATGCACCAAAGACTTCAGATATATTTCCCTTTAGATGGTTATCATGAAGACTAACTCTAACTAAGCTCTTGCAACTTCTCAAGGTTTTGGGGAGCGGACCTGTCAAGTGGTTTTTGCTGACTACAAGATTTTTAAGTAATCCACCTCGGCAAATATTTTGGGGCAATTGTCCAGAAAAATTGTTAGTATCCAATTCCAGCACAGACAACTTCATGAGATTCCCTATCTGTTCGGGGATGATACCAGAAAGTTGGTTATCACGAAGGAATAAGGTAGCCAAGTTTGTCAAGTTTCCAAATGAAGAAGGAATGGAGCCACTTAGATGATTTGTGCTCAACTCTAAATCTACCATCAATTTCAAACTTCCTATCTCGTTTGGAATCGAGCCAGAAAGATGATTTTCATAGAGATAGAGCGTCCCAAGGTTTGTTAGATCACCTAAAGACTTTGGGATTGAACCGGAAAGATTATTGTTGTTTAAACACAAACCAGTGAGCTGGTTTAAGCTTCCAAACTGTGGAAGGATTGGACCTGTTAAATGATTTGTACCCATGTCCAACATAACCAAATTAGAAAGGTTTCCAATTTCTTGAGGAATGAGACCAGAAAGTTGATTGTTGTTGAGAGCCAAAGTTTTTAAGTTGGTCAAATTACCCAGAGAAGCAGGAATTGGACCTTGCAGGGTATTGTTAGATAGGCGCAAGAACGTAAGATTAGGTACAAGACCTAATTCATGGGGAATTGAGCCATTTAACCTGTTTTCAGATAGGTCCAAAGTCCGAAGATTAGGTATAAGAATTTCAGATGGGATGGAACCAGAAAGGTTATTTACTTTAAGATATAAAGTAGTCAGGTTGCTCAAGCTTCCTAGAGAAGTAGGAATAGGACCTTCTAGGCTGTTTCTGCTAAGAGCGAGCTCAGAAAGAAACTTGAGCTCACCTATATCTCGAGGAATTGAACCATTTAAGAAGTTTTGACATAGGTCCAAGACCTGAAGATTTTTCAGAAGACCAATTTCTGGTGGGATTTTGCCAGACAACCGGTTGCGTGACAGACCAAGATAGGTGAGTTTGGAGAGGGAGCTAATTTGAGGAATTGAGCCATTGAAGTAGTTTCCATTTAGGCCCAAAACCTGAAGATTTTTTAGAAGACCAATTTCTTGTGGGATTTTGCCAGAAAACCGGTTATTTGACATATCAAGATATGTGAGTCTGGAGAGGGAGCTAATTTGGGGTGGAATGACATCAAAGAGATGATTGAAGCTAAGGTCAAGATACTCAAGATTAGGGAAGGATGAGAATGACAATTCGTGAAGCGTACCTTGAATACTAGAATTGGTGAGGTTTATCTTGTTGACACTTCCAACAGTGTTGCATGAAATACCAGTCCAAGCACTGCATGGACTTGCAGTTTGGGTCCATGAGGTCAGATTATTCTGAGTTTGGTTTTGAAAGCTGGCTTTCCATTTGAGAAGAGCCTCTGCTTCACCAAAACTGCTAGCCAAAGCAAAAACCAAAGAATTGTTTGGCGATGAAACCAGCCGAACATACAAAATAATGCAAATTAGAAGCCAAGCTTCGCCATAAAAAGCTGATACTCTCATGATTCTCCTCAAGGTTTTATGTGTCTGAGATATAACATTCTAGTACTTCAACATTTGTATATATAGCTAGTGTTCACAGTAACTATTGTTCTGCATGCATTTGAATGATTTGATGATATAGTTCTAGAATAACTACGATGGTTTTCAATCTATTCGGAAAGACTTTGAAGTTTTTCACTTACTCGAGTGCAAGTCTTTGTACGTAATCTACTCATCTTTGATGCAAGAAATTGATAAATTTCCACAAAGTGATAGAGACAAGTTTCCTGGCTGTAATTAGGCAAGGGGAAACTGATTAGCTAGTCTTTATTGGAAAAAAGTGTGGATTAGATTTGAGTCATTTGAAATCTCATAGCACAAAAGTGAAGAGTTATCTATTATTAATAAGAAGTTGTACCACACACACTAATGCCGAGACTTTTTGTATTAAAACTCCATACTTGTTGGATCCCGAGCGGCTAAATGGGGAGACTATCGGCATTTCCGACCCTGTGTGTGTGGTATTCGTCGATCGCTTCCGCATAACAATTGGTATCAGAGTCCAGGCTACGCTTGGGATTTGGTCTCATACGATCGAGTTACAATTTGCATTGGTGGAGCTTGCCTTTGTTTGGGGATCACAAGATTTGAAGCATATGCTTGTGATCGAGGTGAAGCTATTGCAATTCGGATCGTGAGACGTTTGGAGATGACTCTAGCCATGCCAAGGTGGAGATTATTGAAAAAAGTGTGGCTTAGATTTGAACCATTTAAAATCCCACATCAGAAAAATGAAGAGTTATCCATTGTTAATTAGAAGTTGTACCACACATACTAATATCGAGACTTTTTGTGTTAAAATTCTATACCCGTTAGATCCCGAGTGACTAAATAGGGAGACTATCGACATTTTCGACCCGTTTGTGTTTGAATTGACAAAGATGACTTTGACTTAATTGGTTGTATAGTTTCATTATGACAAAGTATCCTACGAGAATTTCGTAGGGATAGTTTTCTATGGCCATGCCTTCGAGTATTATCATCTATTAAAAGGATGGTGAGTTCGTCTACCATAACAGAAAGGAAACAGCAAAAGAAAAAGTTAGTTTTGATACAATGATTGGCAAGAAAGCCTGTGTCTACTTGATTCCCTTCGTAATTTTCCTGTGATTCTTGTGCTCTTCCCAAATAGCACTTGGTGGAATGTACATAGCTTGAGTAAATAATATGCAATTATAATAGGGCATCATAAGATTATCTATTATTTAAGCTCACTTTAGTTTGGTATTGTGTAGCCCATTTTCAAGGCATGCTCCTGTTTGATTGGTTTTGGCTTCATTTCCTCTAATTTTTGTAATTTTTGAATTATTAGTAAAATTTCGCGCTGAGGTGATGAATTTGGCTCCAATTACACTTGCACCAAAATAAAAATAAAATTTGCTTTAGTTCATCGTGTGGTTTTTTGCCTTTTATACATTATCAGTACTTTTAAAGAGGAAACTTCACCTTGAATTCTTGATAGTTTGTTAATAATGGTTAATTCGTATTTTCCATGTCTGTGAACCTTGTTTTGATACATGCTTTCATATAACTACTGGTCAACGAAAAGAAAGAAAAAATGCAACAAAGAATGTAGACGGCAACAGATCTTCCTGGCTAATTAACCAGATTTCGACCCTTCTGGCAGGTTTCTTTCAAAACGAACGATTCCCTTTCAGTAGTCCTCTCTCTTCTCCTTATGGTCTCGGTCTTCGGTCTTCGTCTTCGTCTTCTTCACTGTTGATCGACCAGGTCATTGTCTCCTTCGCTGGCCGAGGTCTGTCTCCTTTCAGAGTGCCTGGTTGATCTCCATGCCACGTTACTCTAAAAACAAATGAATTGGAGAGTGAAATCTAGCTACTCCAACTAATGCTCTCATGTGGTGGCATTAAAAGCTCATGTTGTTGTTTCCATTTGAGAAGAGCCTCTACTTCACTAACACTAGCAAAAACAAAAGCATTCTTTGGCAATGAAACCAGCTGAACATACAAGAATAATATAACGTTGATGTTTTCATGACTGTCTCAGTGTCTCTCATTATGGTTTGTTTGTGTTTGAGGTGTATATACAACATTCTAGCAACTACTTTTGGGAATAATAAATAATAGTGGGAAGGAGCCTACAAGCACTGTGCTTGGCATCTTTCCTCTCGAAAAAAAAACTACTTTCGGTAGTTATTGTTTGACTCTAAAATCTCTCTGGCGAGGAGCGCGTAGAGAATCTCTTGCAAACTGTCTATTTTATAGATTTTGGATAGTATAACCGCAGGTGTCGGTTTATCCTGTTGTGCTTCGTGTGCTAGCGTGTCACCATCTCACGATGGAATATGAAGGTAAGCTGCCAGACTTCTTGATTAAGCGATTAAGGCGGGGAGAGCACCAATCTCGCCTGAATAGGTCCTTCTTGCCTAGTGACCTAGGACTTTGGGTTTTCGTGTCTCTAGCAGAGTCACAGAAATCGATACCTCACACTACCCTTTACGAATGAAAAGCAGAGCAATCTCTTTGATGGTGTGTTGAGAACACTGGGGTTTTGCTTCCTTGGATATCCAAACTCTCACTCGATATGTGACAAACCCTTCAATCTTCCAGCTGCGTTGCTTCCTTTGATCTCAATACTCTCACTCGATAGGTGGCAAGCACTTTGATCGTTTGCTTGGAGGATAGAATCTATGATGAGATGTATTTGCGTATAGAAAATATTTTGTATTTGGTCGGGGACCCCTACTTTATTTCTCTTGTTCTCCTTATATACTGCACAGTAGTCGTCTTTCAATTCTCTTGCACGTCTTTATCTCTTTGATTCTCAATATAACTCTGAGTCTTTACCAGCACACGGTCTTATCTTTATATAGTTTTGATGCTATCCTAATTCCTTTCTCAAAGGAAACCTAACCGATGTAGGAAATATCAGATAAACATCAAGCCATATGGATTCTAACCTATAGTCATAACCCAATACGGATTCGGGCCGCTCACGAGACTTCAACCCACCCGGGCTGCTCGCCAGACTCAGCCTTCCAAACCCAATATTTTATTTCATCCCAAACAGTTATTTATAACTAATTCACATTGATCACACTAGCTATTGCCATTGGTTTTGATCTATTTTGGAAGACTTAGAAGTCATTTCTGTATTTGATTGCAAATCTCTCCACGTTATTTATGATAATTGGAAAATTTTGCACAAGTAGTAAGGCATCACTTTCATGGCATTAATGCGACAATATGATATATTTAGGAAGACTTAAAAAAATGTTTACTTGGTTGTTGTTTAAGGAGATTTATTCTCCGTTAATCCCGGTGTGTGTCTTGTCCTAATTAGATACGGATATTGATTAGATAAATACAGAGAATCTCTGTTATATCGGGATAGTTATTGTAGCAGATTCTATCAACTTGTATATAAGGCATTCTATCAATAAAAAGGGTGACTACTTTCAGTCCATTATACTTTCTCCTGCAACATGTTATCAGCACGACTCTCAGAGTTAATAAAAAAACCCTAGAATCAAAAAAGCATCGGTACTATTCATTCGACACTGTTAATCCGGCACTATTCATCAGCACTGTTCACATGATTTCCCTCCGTCTCTGATAAGATTGATCGTCGTCCGAGGAATCGTTTCAATAGGGCTTCTACCTCAAAACAATCAACAAGTGTAGTGGTCATACCGAGCATAACACTCTTCGAGGTAAACTCACTACAAGAAAAACTCACCTAGGACATTTTTCGTCGTCTAGGTGAGCTTTTCCGTGGTCTAAGTACTTAGACGACGGAATCTCCGTGGACCAAATTCCGTCGTCCGAGTACCGTCGACCAGGTACTTAGACGACGAAGATGGTGTATTCCGTCGTCCAAGTACGACTTTGACCGCGGAGAAGGTCCGCTGTCTATGGGAGCACTTAGACGACGAAGAAACAATTCTCCGTCGTCTAAGTGCTCTCCTAGACCAAGGATTTGTGGACTTTCTCCGCGGTCTAAGTGAGCACCTAGACGACGGAGAAACAATTCTCCGTGGTCTAAGTGCTCACTTAGACCGCGGATTTGTGGACTTTCTCCGCGGTCTAGGTGAGCACCTAGATGACGGAGAAACAATTCTCCGTGGTCTAAGTGCTCACTTAGACCGCGGATTTGTGGACTTTCTCCGCAGTCTAGGTGAGCACTTAGAAGACGGATAAACAATTCTCCGTGGTCTACGGGAGCACTTAGACGACGAAGAAACAATTCTCCGTCGTCTAAGTGCTCACCTAGACCGCGGATTTGTGGACTTTCTCCGCGGTCTAGGTGAGCACCTAGAAGACGGAGAAACAATTCTCCATGGTCTAAGTGCTCACTTAGACCGCGGATTTGTGGACTTTCTCCGCGGTCTAGGTGAGCACTTAGACCACGGAGAATTGTTTCTCCTTTGTCTAAGTGATTATTTAATATTTTTTAAATTAAAATTAAAATTTATAGTAAAATATTAATAATTAAATTAAAATACTAAATACTCATTTAAATAATTAAATATTTATAAATTAATTAAAATAATAAATAGTTACTTAAATTATAAAAATTTGTCCATACATGAAATTAATCCGTTTGGAATCGAAAAAAAACGATATGATAAACCACATAGCTAGAATACATGCAAACTGCTAAAATACTGGAGGAGCAGATGCGCCGCCGAGTCCCCCACCTCTATCTGTGTCGTCGTTGTCGGGATATGGGTTCGGAGGAGGTTGACACTGTTATCGAGCCTGGTTTTGCATGAGGGCGATGAGCTCGGTTATCTGCGCTTGTTGGTGATCAAGCCTCTGATGCATAGATTGCGTTTCCTCCCATGCGCGTCGCGCCTCTTCAAAGGCTGCTTGGACGACCGCAGCTTGAGTACTTTTCCTCACCGAATATCCAGTAGATGAGTCGGAGGACAAATCTCGCTGGACCTTAGGTCCCATCCCCCTAACATCCCTTCCAGCTCTACGACCGTATACCTCATCGGCAATTGCAATTTGACTTTCCATCGATAGAGGAGGCAGGTCATCCGGCGGCAAATCCGGGTGTGCAAGCTGAGTGTTGGCCAATTCCTGCTGCGCCCGTTCTACTAACCTCGCCTCAAAAAAATATTTAAAAATTAAATAATTTTCAATTTGTACGACAATTTAATAAATAATAATTAAATAATAACTACGCTAATTAAAAGCACATATATATCTCTTACGCCGTATTGACTCGCTTCATTCTCGAGCCCAGGCGTCACGTATGCTCTGATGCTAGCATCCAGATAAGGGTGTTTGGAGCCCTTATCTCTGTGCTCCTTGGCTATTTGAGTCACTTACTTGGAGCCGGTGGTATGATATTTGTCCTTCTTCCCCCGGTTGGTCTTGTTGATTTTGGAGAATTTCTGTTGGACAACATAATAAATCATTAAAAAATTAATAACTAAAAGAAAAATAATTCAATTCTCTTAATTTAAATAAAAAAATAAACACCTTATATTCTTCATCTTGGAAATAGTTACACAACCACTCCCACTCATCTTCCATATCCCCACGCAGCTCTACGGGGGTAGGCACCGGGCCGATTTCGTCATAATACTTATGAATGTTGTACTTCCAATCACGGTAGATGGTGTTGGCGGTTTGATTGATATGCCTAAGCATCTCCGGTGTGAAATCCACCTCATATTGTTCCTATCAAAAATAAATAGAAAATTATAATCGTATATATTATGAAATTACAATTTTTATTGGTTATTAGAAAATAAATTTAAAATTGTACATATTACGTACCGAAAGTTCCTTAAACACTTTCGCCTTCTCTTCATCCGGCAACTCCTTCTAAGTAGGGGCAGTCATACGAACCCTGCTGCGACGGATTGACCCTATGATGTGCGCTGAGAGACTAGCTACCTGAGATGTGGGAGGGCCATTGGTGAATTCGTCGTACGGCAACTCGATCTTTTTCCCGGTCGCCTTGAATAATTTCTCGGATTTTTCACCTTTGACGAGACCGCGAGTCCTCTTGGGTTCAGGGTCTGTCGAGGACCTCCTGACCTTGTGTCGGGCGCTATAAAGGATAGATTCAGAGGAGGCCGAGGCTGACGACGCCTGAGTACTTTCACCCATGGACCTCGGACCGGAATGGGCGTCATCATCACCAGTCGGGATAATTGGGGCAGCGGGAATTTCTCCAATGGGCGCTGTCGAAGGACCAGCTGAAGCTGAAGTCGATCGATGAGGCGTGTCGTTGTCCTCCTCTAAATCCCAACCGACTTGCTCTACCAAGCGTCAGAGCATAGCATCTTCGACCTCCTTTTGGGCCTTCTTCTTTCCCGACGGGGCCATTTTAACCTTGGAGTTGTTAAAATATTATTATCATAACAATATATTATATAAAAAAAATTGACAATATTTATTTACAAGTATTGAGTGCGCCTAAGATTTAAATAGAGTACACTAGCTTGATATTTGAGTTATTCAATGGACGTGCGACCCGCGCGATCAAGTATAAATTTTCAATCAATCAGTCTTGGTTCAATCGAAAAACATGGCCAGTTAGGGATAGAGATAACGCGAGAGGCAGGAAAAATTTCGACCAAACACCCCGAGGCTAACCAAATCAATGGTATATACTCTATTGGTGTTACTCTTTCTTAGATCCAAAACCTGTCACCAGTCATAACCCGTTTCTAGACACCATATCCGACATTCAGCCCATATTTCAAAAATTTACACTCCCTCAAGTCCTTTGCAAACTCCGCCCTCAACCTCGTGTCCATAACTTCCCTTAGGTTATGGTGTGCGGTGATGAAATCCACACATCACGAGGGGTTAAGGAGATAAGCTAGGAAATAAGGCGCCATATATTCTAAAGAGTACGACTTAATAAACCAAACTTACGTACTAAATTTAAATCAAAGACTACCAATTTTTACTACAAAATACCATAATTACCAATTTATTATTTTTAATAATTCACTAATTAATTTATCATATTTACTACAAATTTACAATATTAATTACAACAATATGTACAAATTTAATTACAATATTAATTACAAAATTTACATGCAATAAGAATAATAATCACCAAATATACTATTAATTAAAACAATACTTAATTATAATAATGAATTATTATTTACCATGTCTTTACAATAATAATTATTCATTTACTAACTAATATTATTTATTATTACCAATTATATATTACTAATATATTATTTTTACCAATTAATTTACTAATTTATTAGTTAAATGATAATTACTTTAAAAAATTTAAATATTACCTAAAAGATG
The DNA here is from genome assembly GCA_946800695.1 of Geum urbanum. Classification (NCBI taxonomy): domain Eukaryota; kingdom Viridiplantae; phylum Streptophyta; class Magnoliopsida; order Rosales; family Rosaceae; genus Geum; species Geum urbanum. The sequence continues at coordinate 66,458,100 of OX326998.1, read as the reverse complement.
AGTCGTCGGAGAAAGTCGGAGATCGGGGTCGCCGGAAAGTTGCCGAAAGTCGACGGAGAGAGAGAAACCCCGGAATTTTGGTCGCCATGTTTTCCGTCGTCTAAGTGAACCGTTTCAACATTTTGAAATGGCGCCCAATTAAATTAGCGGCTGGGATTAACCACCTTAAATTTGGGCTCCGTTTCAAATTTGACCTGGACGACGGAAATTTTATTCTTCGTCGTCTAAGTCAAATTTTGAAACGCTGTCCAAATTTAAGGCGGCTAAGTTGGACCGCCTTAAATTTTGAACCTAGACGACGGAGATGAGTTTCTCCGTCGTCCAGGTGTAATCTTGGACGACAGAGATGGGTTTCTCCGTCGTCCAGGTGAAAACTTGGACGACGGAGATAGGCTTCCCCTTCGTCCAGGTGTGAACTTGGACGACAGAGATAGGCTTCTTCGTGGTTCAAGTGAAATTAACGTTAAATTAATTTTTAAAATTTATTCGCAAGGAATTTGCCGATTTGTCATTCGAATGAAATGATCGTAAAATATCGATTAATGCGTCGTATATATAAATAATTAAATTTAAGACGACGAATAATCTTACGTCTTTAAACTTGTTAAGTATCTACTAATCTTTATAACTTAAGTGATATTAAGTATAGGCTCATTGCATTACGATATTAACGAAATTGAATTTGGACAAAATATATAACCGTTGGATACATTCCTAATAAGACAATACATAATTACAATAATTTTCAGAAAATAGTAAATTCGTGAAGGGTTTCATCGGCACAATCAACCGTAAAATCGAGATTTTGACAAAACGGAAACGCAGATACACGAAAATTCGTAACTCTTATTTTGGAACAGTCGAAGCTCACACTCCAAAAATTAGAAGCCAAGCTTCACCATAAAAAGCTGATACTCTCATGATTCTCATCAAGGTTTTATGTGTCTGAGATCGATATAACATTCTAGTACTTCAACATTTGTATATATAGCTAGTGTTCACAGTAACTATTGTTCTGCATTCATTTGAATGATTTGATGATATAGTTCTAGAATAACTACGATGGTTTTCAATCTATTCGGAAAGACTTTGAAGTTTTTCACTTACTCGAGTGCAAGTCTTTGTACGTAATCTACTCATCTTTGATGCAAGAAATTGATAAATTTCCACAAAGTGATAGAGACAAGTTTCCTGGCAGTAATTAGGCAAGGGGACACTGATGAGCTAGTGTTTATTGGAAAAAAGTGTGGTTTAGATTTGAGTCATTTGAAATCTCATAGCACAAAAGTGAAGAGTTATCCATTATTAATAAGAAGTTGTACCACACACACTAATGTCGAGACTTTTTGTATTAAAACTCCATACTTGTTGGATCCCGAGCGGCTAAATGGGGAGACTATCGGCATTTCCGACACTATGTGTGTGGTATTCGTCGATCGCATCCGCATAACAATTGGTATCAGAGTCCAGGCTACGCTTGAGGTTTGGTCTCATACGATCGAGTTACAATTTGGTGGAGCTTGCCTTTGTTTGGGAATCACAAGATTTGAAGCATATACTTGTGATCGAGGTGAAGCTATTGCAATTCGGATCGTGGGACATTTGGAGATGACTCTAGCCATGCCAAGGTGGAGATTATTGAAAAAAGTGTGGCTTAGATTTGAACTATTTGAAATCCCACATCAGAAAAATGAAGAGTTATCAATTATTAATTAGAAGTTGTACCACACATACTAATATCGAGACTTTTTGTGTTAAAATTCTATACCCGTTAGATCCCGAGTGACTAAATGGGGAGATTATCGACATTTTCGACCCGTTTGTGTTTGAAATGACAAAGATGACTTTGACTTAATTGGTTGTATAGTTTCAATATGACAAAGTATCCTACGAGAATTCGTAGGGATATAGTTTTCTATGGCCATGCCTTCGACTATTATCATCTATTAAAAGGATGGTGAGTTCGTTTACCATAACAGAAAGGAAACAGCAAAAGAAAAAGTTAGTTTTGATACAATGATTGGCAAGAAAGCCTGTGTCTACTTGATTCCCTTCGTAATTTTCCTGTGATTCTTGTGCTCTTCCCAAATAGCACTTGGTGGAATGTACATAGCTTGAGTAAATAATATGCAATTATAATAGGGCATCATAAGATTATCTATTATTTAAGCTCACTTTAGTTTGGTATTGTGTAGCCCATTTTCAAGGCATGCTCCTGTTTGATTGGTTTTGACTTCATTACAAGGCGGATTAACACCTCTCAAAGATACCTTATTCACAACCTGGATATATCAATGTAGTAAGATAAATAGGGGTTATCGAACACAAGGAATTGGTGAAACTAAATCCTAACAAACTACTATGCTGACAGACTCGACTACAGAACATTAATGGCTATCGAACCTAAGCTAGACAGACTCAAATGCAGCGAAATTTTGACACAATGAACTAGACACAGTGGCGGACTACCACACAAAATTTGAAGGTATTCGGAGTTGATTTGGTCACCGAAATAAATCGGCTAAGCTACAGCTAATGCAGAAAATAAATGCTGAAAGTAAATATGCTAATGAATGCAAATGAGTTTAAACTATATGATTAAGGAGTTAAGAGGAATGCAATCCACTACCGTCATTCCATCTATCTAACACATACTTAATCTAATGCACATATCCAATGAATGAAAGTTCACAGGAAGAGTTGATCGTTACAACCACATCCTATTACCTAATCCTTATGCCTATGCAGGTTTGTCATGGACCTCCCCTACATCTATCCCTCTATTGAACCCATAGTCATGGACCCCAAGGTTTACAAAGAAGAAAGCATTAAGTTCTAGAAAAGGTTTGAGAAGCTACAAGGGTTCACAAGTACACTATGGGCGTGTCTCGCTAGACCTATGGATTTCAATCTCCCGACGGTAAAATCGGTGTATCACTATAGAGAATCCGGTGGAAGAAATTATCTTCAGTCGCCCGTATCTCATGAAACTAGAACCCTAGCATGCATACTAAGTTGGCCACCAAAGCAAACATACAAGAATTCATACGGTGATCATTCAGAGAAAGAAACCTCATTCATAAAATATGCAAAACTAGATTAAAGTGTATGTATTAAAAAGACTTCATGTACGGGGCTTCAAGCAACCCCTCCACAATGAGTTTAGCTACTAAAAGTCATAAATAATAAAACCAAAGAGTTCATAAAAAATAAATAAAATAAAGGAAAAAGAATAAACTCTCGACGACAACGGAATCGGGTTAGGCTTCTTGCATGAGATCTTCCCTTTGTTTTTGTTCTTCTTGTTTCTCTCTTTCTCCTCCCAAGAATTCCAGCCCCCAAGCCGTGCGTCCGTAACTTCAGCCCCCCACTTGCTTTATATATATGTTTAAGCTAGGGCAATTGACTAGCAAGTTGATCACGTGCATGATTCCTTCTCCAACATGCAAATGGACTCTTTATTTATTTATTCCTATTTGATTTCCAAGTCCACTTCCTCTCTCACCAACTTTGCTCGCTGGCACCTACGTACGTAATCACCTCGCCAAGGCATATATGATTTGCAGTCATTAAACCCATCGAGCTTGCATATATTCCCTCGCCAGACAGTTCCTCGCCAGATAGCTTCAAAATATGTTATTTAATCTCCTTTTCTCCATTAATCTCCAAAATACCTAAAAACAAATAAACATAATTAATTCACTCAATTAATAACAATAAACTAAATATAGGGAACAAATTAAATACTAAATAGACGCATAAATATGCGACTATCAAAATACCCCACACTTAGACATTGCTAGTCCTCGAGCAAAACACTAAACTAAGACTCTGAAAAGACTCAAAGACTCTAACTACATGACTCTAACACCCTTAACAAATTGTCTCAGCAATCTTCCACAATTGTAACACCAAGATAAATGTGACTCCAAATTTATATACCGTAAAATTTCGAAAGTTAATTTCAATGCATGACACACATGTAATATGTAGGACGAAGACATAATCATGGTGAATGTAAAGCTGTAGCATGCAACAAACTTGTCAAGATTCAACCTCACAGGTATATGCTCTCAAAAGTGTTTCTCTCAAAGTATGTCTAAGGTTTTCACTCAACTCAATTACTTGCCAAATGGACCACACCATAAGCTTACTCTTGTGACTAATCTCCACAGATCAAAGGCTGCTATCTTGAGGATCAAAAGGACTTTCATGGGTTGTAATGGGGATTGGCTCATAGGTTAAAGAATAAATGGATAAGGAATTCAAATATAATTCTAGAACCCAGTAGAGCACCAAATAAGAGACTTCTTCAAACTTTACAACCATGAACTTTCTCACTTTTGTGGCCGAATTTCATCTTGTTGGGCCTTCATATCATTGTTTTCATCAACAGTTAACTCGGGTATCAAGCTAGACATCACATTTTTTTTTTCTTTTGTATTCTTTTTTTTTTCATCTTTTTTTTTCTTTCTTTTTCTTTCAAACACTAGCTTGATACCCCACACTTATTTCTTTGCATCACTTTTCGACATTGTCACCGTCTTCACATACCTGTCTCATGTATAACTCTACCAAGTCCTAGAACAAGGGTAAAGATATAACTATTCTAAGGTTTAAGGTCAGAGATATGTGGGTGATGACATAAAGTTTAAACATGTAGGCTCAAAGTGGTTAACTAAAGGGTGCACATCTTGTGTACACAAAATTAGGACACAGGCTTATATGGCTATGGTGGTGTCCCCTAAATGCCTTTATCACTTCCTCAATCAAAACAAGTATTGACAATAAGCTTTAAAAAGCACAAGAGCAAGTTCTAGTAATATCTAGAGTCCATTAACTTAATCTGTGGCAAGCAATTGACACTCAATAAAGAAAGCATGTGTAATCACATATAGGCTCAATCGCTCACGGGTTAAATGAATCTCAACAAAGTTTAAGCATGCCAAAAATCTGTACCATGTTAACTTTTTCTACATCCACTACACATTCGCATATGCATCATATATCAAGATTAACCAAAGAAACTTAAATAACATGATCATCTTTTAGTCACAATTACGGAAGATATAATCACATCATGGACTAGTTAAGGGCACCTAAGACACAAAACAAAAGACTCTTTTTATGTTTTTTTTGACACTTTTTACTTTTGTATTTGGTTTTTCAAATAAGACACTAAAATACCTAAGGAAAATAAGGAAAAACTCAAAAATACCAACATAAGGCGAGCAGCTCGCCAGACACAGTGTAGCGAGCAACACTTCTCGCGTGAATTTTAAAAAATTAATCACTCATCGTAATAGGCTGAAATTTTGGAACCACAAACTAGATACATTTAAAAACACACCCTCAACATTTCAGAAAATTACGAGCCCTAAAACTATGTCAAAACTTTTTTCTCGATAGACTCAAGACTACCAAACCACGCGAACAAACTTCCCTCGCGAGCACTCTCCATCGAGAATTTTACAAAATACATCTTACATCGAAATAGGCTGAAATTTCGCGAGCGCTTGCTAGACTCATTTACAAACCTGCCCTCAAAATTTCAGAAAATTACGAGACCCCTAGCTATCGAAGATGAATGACACGAACAGGTTACTGTTCAGTACTGAGAACTGTTGCTCGCTTGACTCAGCTCCACTTTGCCAGAATTATATAGAATTAATGACAGAGTAGAATGAGCTGAAATTTATAGAGAATAAACTCAACACATTTATATACATTCCCTAAAAATTTCAGAAATTTACGAGACTTCTAGATATGGCGAACAAATCACACACAACATCAAACTGAACAGTACAGCATGCGAAGCTCGCCAGAGACTCATTCCATCGCTAGAATTTTTCAGAATTGATCATACATTGGAATGAGCTGAAATTTTAAGAGCACAATTTAGACACATGTAAAAACATCCTCTAAAAATTTCAAAAATGTATGAGACTTCAAACTATGTCAAATAATTGATACGACACAGCATACTGTACAGTACCGAAATAACGAAAAATTTATACATAGACGCTAAGGATATGATATAAACCCCACCCCACACTTGAAATTTGCATTATCCTCAATGTAAAACAAAACTAAAACATACAATACATCAAACAAGCATGGAATGAGACACATAACACATCACAAATCACACTAAACATGGAGAAAAATAAAGCAAAGAAGAAGAGAAAAGAAAGCAAATCTGGTTTTCCACGCTTCTCCATCAACATGGGTTGCCTCCCAAGTAGCGCTAAGTTTAATGTCTTCAGCCAGACATCTTCAAAACCATCAGGTGGCTGTGGTCTTGGCTCGATCAAGTGCTTGGTCCTTAACAATGATGTCATATGAGCTCTTCCAAGCAACTTGGGTACCCTTGGACTCCCACACACACAAGACTCCAAGTGTCTTATTTCTTTCTTCTTCTTTATCCAAAGCCTCCTCCTCTTGAGTCCAACAAACAAGGTAAAGAGAATATCCTTGTTAGACATATGGTGATCAGGTACCACCATCTCAATATGCTCCAAAATATAAGGGGGCTCAGTAAGTGATTCTTCAAACTCAAGTGTTTCATTGGTGCAAGAAACAAATGTGGAACTTGAGTTTGGCATTGATAGCTCATGTGGTTGTTCATGTAGTGGCAGCACCATCTCAACATAAGGAATTTCGGTGGATTCCTCCACAAGTGATTTGTCCATCTCATCATCATCAAAGAATGCATCCCCTTCTTCTAGTGCAATTTCAGCCTCAGTAGTCAATTTCATAGGCCTATATTCAAGAAGAGCTTCGAGGTCATCCAATTCTTGCTTGATCGGCTTCCGTTCTTCTATTTTTTTCTGACTTGATCCAAGCACTGTGTCCAAAGTATCCTCACCCCATCCATATTGAAGATAATCCTCGTCAAGATGGTCTTCCTTGTATTTGTCTTCTTTCCCTAGCTTTCTTAACCTGCTACGAAAAGACACATAAGTGGTAATCAAAGGTGAAGGTAGAGGACATACTTGAGTTGGTTTCAGTTTTGGCACAACTTTCATTCCAGGTGCATTCTCAACGGGTTGAGTTGGGGTTCCTGGATTGACTTTTGATGACTCATCAAACACAATTTGTTCTATTACAGGCTCTTCCCACTTTCTTCTTGGCTTCATGATTGTTGGAACTACCTCCAACACCTTCTCACTCTTCAAAGTTATAGCATGAGCCACATATTGGCTTTTGGGATTAGGAAGAGTGTTGCTAGGAAGACCTCCAGTGTTGACTTGAGCCATTGTTTGTTGTATTTGGCTCGTTTGTTGCTCAAGCAAGTTAATTGCTTTACCGTTTCGTTGACTTGTGGCCTTGAGTTCTTGGCACAAAGCACTCATCTCCTGCATAAAAGCACGATTCTCCTCTCTTTCTTTTTGTTTATCCACCATGATCTGCTGTAACATACTCATCAATCGCTGCTTTGTATCATCTGATTGTTGAGGATAGTCATAGCCAGAGTGATCATCCCATGTAGGAGTATAAGGAGGTGTACAGTATTCACTTTGCATGGTGGAATAACTTTGATACGGAAAATATGCACATTCCCCATTTGAGTGACCTGCCATTGAACATCTTGAACAAAACTCAAAGTTAGAATACATAATATATAAAGGTTAATATACAAGTTAAATTTACAGACTCTATTAGGACTTAGAATTAAGCAATTCCCCGGCAACGGCGCCAAAATTTGACAAGGCGGATTAACACCTCTCAAAGATACCCTATTCACAACCTGGATATATCAATGTAGTAAGATAAATAGGGGTTATCGAACACAAGGAATTGGTGAAACTAAATCCTAACAAACTACTATGCTGACAGACTCGACTACAGAACACTAATGGCTATCGAACCTAAGCTAGACAGACTCAAATGCAGCGAAATTTTGACACAATAAACTAGACACAGTGGTGGACTACCACACAAAATTTGAGGGTATTCGGAGTTGATTTGGTCACCGAAATAAATCGGCTAAGCTACAGCTAATGCAGAAAATAAATGCTGAAAGTAAATATGCTAATGAATGCAAATGAGTTTAAACTATATGATTAAGGAGTTAAGAGGAATGCAATCCACCACCGTCATTCCATCTATCTAACACATACTTAATCTAATGCACATATCCAATGAATGAAAGTTCCCAGGAAGAGTTGATCGTTACAACCACATCCTATTACCTAATCCTTATGCCTATGCAGGTTTGTCATGGACCTCCCCTACATCTATCCCTCTATTGAACCCATAGTCATGGACCCCAAGGTTTACAAAGAAGAAAGCATTAAGTTCTAGAAAAGGTTTGAGAAGCTACAAGGGTTCACAAGTACACTATGGGCGTGTCTCGCTAGACCTATGGATTTCAATCTCCCGACGGTAAAATCGGTGTATCACTATAGAGAATCCGGTGGAAGAAATTATCTTCAGTCGCCCGTATCTCATGAAACTAGAACCCTAGCATGCATACTAAGTTGGCCACCAAAGCAAACATACAAAAATTCATACGGTGATCATTCAGAGAAAGAAACCTCATTCATAAAATATGCAAAACTAGATTAAAGTGTATGTATTAAAAAGACTTCATGTACGGGGCTTCAAGCAACCCCTCAACAATGAGTTTAGCTACTAAAAGTCATAAATAATAAAATCAAAGAGTTCATAAAAAATAAATAAAATAAAGGAAAAAGAATAAACTCTCGACGACAACGGAATCGGGTTAGGCTTCTTGCATGAGATCTTCCCTTTGTTTTTGTTCTTCTTGTTTCTCTCTTTCTCCTCCCAAGAATTCCAGCCCCCAAGCCGTGCGTCCGTAACTTCAGCCCCCCACTTGCTTTATATATATGTTTAAGCTAGGGCAATTGACTAGCAAGTTGATCACGTGCATGATTCCTTCTCCAACATGCAAATGGACTCTTTATTTATTTATTCCTATTTGATTTCCAAGTCCACTTCCTCTCTCACCAACTTTGCTCGCTGGCACCTACGTACGTAATCACCTCGCCAAGGCATATATGATTTGCAGTCATTAAACTCATCGAGCTTGCATATATTCCCTCGCCAGACAGTTCCTCGCCAGATAGCTTCAAAATATGTTATTTAATCTCCTTTTCTCCATTAATCTCCAAAATACCTAAAAACAAATAAACATAATTAATTCACTCAATTAATAACAATAAACTAAATATAGAGAACAAATTAAATACCAAATAGACGCATAAATATGCGACTATCACTTCATTTCCTCTAGTTTTTGTAATTTTTGAATTATTAGTAAAATTTCGCGCTGAGGTGATGAATTTGGCTCCGATTACACTTGCACCAAAATAAAAATAAAATTTGCTTTAGTTCATCGTGTGGTTTTTTGCCTTTTATACATTATCAGTACTTTTAAAGAGGAAACTTCACCTTGAATTCTTGATAGTTTGTTAATAATGGTTAATTCGTATTTTGCATGTCTGTGAACCTTGTTTTGATACATGCTTTCATATAACTACTGGTCAACGAAAAGAAAGAAAAAATGCAACAAAGAATGTAGACGGCAACAGATCTTCCTGGCTAATTAACCAGATTTCGACCCTTCTGGCAGGTTTCTTTCAAAACGAACGATTCCCTTTCAGTAGTCCTCTCTCTTCTCCTTATGGTCTCGGTCTTCGGTCTTCGTCTTCGTCTTCTTCACTGTTGATCGACCAGGTCATTGTCTCCTTCGCTGGCCGAGGTCTGTCTCCTTTCAGAGTGCCTGGTTGATCTCCATGCCACGTTACTCTAAAAACAAATGAATTGGAGAGTGAAATCTAGCTACTCCAACTAATGCTCTCATGTGGTGGCATTAAAAGCTCATGTTGTTGTTTCCATTTGAGAAGAGCCTCTACTTCACTAACACTAGCAAAAACAAAAGCATTCTTTGGCAATGAAACCAGCTGAACATACAAGAATAATATAACGTTGATGTTTTCATGACTGTCTCAGTGTCTCTCATTATGGTTTGTTTGTGTTTGAGGTGTATATACAACATTCTAGCAACTACTTTTGGGAATAATAAATAATAGTGGGAAGGAGCCTACAAGCACTGTGCTTGGCATCTTTCCTCTCGAAAAAAAAACTACTTTCGGTAGTTATTGTTTGACTCTAAAATCTCTCTGGCGAGGAGCGCGTAGAGAATCTCTTGCAAACTGTCTATTTTATAGATTTCGGATAGTATAACCGCAGGTGTCGGTTTATCCTGTTGTGCTTCGTGTGCTAGCGTGTCACCATCTCACGATGGAATATGAAGGTAAGCTGCCAGACTTCTTGATTAAGCGATTAAGGCGGGGAGAGCACCAATCTCGCCTGAATAGGTCCTTCTTGCCTAGTGACCTAGGACTTTGGGTTTTCGTGTCTCTAGCAGAGTCACAGAAATCGATACCTCACACTACCCTTTACGAATGAAAAGCAGAGCAATCTCTTTGATGGTGTGTTGAGAACACTGGGGTTTTGCTTCCTTGGATATCCAAACTCTCACTCGATATGTGACAAACCCTTCAATCTTCCAGCTGCGTTGCTTCCTTTGATCTCAATACTCTCACTCGATAGGTGACAAGCACTTTGATCGTTTGCTTGGAGGATAGAATCTATGATGAGATGTATTTGCGTATAGAAAATATTTTGTATTTGGTCGGGGACCCCTACTTTATTTCTCTTGTTTTCCTTATATACTGCACAGTAGTCGTCTTTCAATTCTCTTGTACGTCTTTAGCTCTTTGATTCTCAATATAACTCTGAGTCTTTACCAGCACACGGTCTTATCTTTATATAGTTTTGATGCTATCCTAATTCCTTTCTCAAAGGAAACCTAACCGATGTAGGAAATATCAGATAAACATCACGCCATATGGATTCTAATCTATAGTCATAACCCAATACGGATTCGGGCCGCTCACAAGACTTCAACCCACCCGGGCTGCTCGCCAGACTCAGCCTTCCAAGCCCAATATTTTATTTCATCCCAAACAGTTATTTATAACTAATTTACATTGATCACACTAGCTATTGCCATTGGTTTTGATCTATTTGGGAAGACTTAGAAGTCTTTTCTATATTTGATTGCAAATCTCTCCACGTTATTTATGATAATTGGAAAATTTTGCACGTACAAGTAGTAAGGCATCACTTTCATGGCATTAATGCGACGATATGATATATTTAGGAAGACTTAAAAAAAATGTTTACTTGGTTGCTGTTTAAGGAGATTTATTCTCTGTTAATCCCGGTGTGTGTCTTGTCCTAATTAGATACGGATATTGATTAGATAAATATAGAGAATCCCTGTTATATCGGGATAGTTATTGTAGCAGATTCTATCAACTTGTATATAAGGCATTCTATCAATACAAAGGGTGACTACTTTCGGTCTATTATACTTTCTCTTGCAACATGTTATCAGCACGACTCTCAGAGTTAATAGAAAAACCCTAGAATCAAAAAAGCATCGGTACTATTCATCTGACACTGTTCATCCGACACTGTTCATCTGACACTGTTCATCTGACACTATTCATCAGCACTGTTCACAGGATTTCTCTACGTCTCCGATAAGATTGCTCGTCGTCCGAGGAATCGTTTCAATAGGGCTTCTACCTCAAAACAATCAACAATTGTAGCGGTCATACCGACCATAACACTCATCGAGGTAAACTCACTACAAGAAAAACTCACCTGGACCACGGACCTTTTTCGTCGTCTAGGTGAGCTTTTCCGTCGTCTAAGTACTTAGACGACGGAATCTCCGAGGACCAAATTCTACTTAGACGACGGAATCTCCGAGGACCAAATTCCGTCCTCCGAGTACCGTCGACCAGGTACTTAGACGACGAAGATGGTGTATTCCGTCGTCCAAGTACGACTTTGACCGCGGAGAAGGTCCGCAGTCTATGGGAGCACTTAGACGACGAAGAAACAATTCTCCGTCGTCTAAGTGCTCACCTAGACCGTGGATTTGTGGAATTTCTCCGTGGTCTAGGTGAGCACCTAGACGACGGAGAAACAATTCTCCGTGGTCTAAGTGCTCACTTAGACCGCGGATTTGTGGACTTTCTCCGCGGTCTAGGTGAGCACCTAGATGACGGAGAAACAATTCTCCATGGTCTAAGTGCTCACTTAGACCGCGGATTTGTGGACTTTCTCCGCGGTCTAGGTGAGTACTTAGACGACGGAGAAACAATTCTCCGTGGTCTAAGTGCTCACCTAGACTGTTCATCTGACACTGTTCATCAGCACTGTTCACAGTATTTCCCTACGTCTTCGATAAGATTGCTCGTCGTCCGAGGAATCGTTTCAATAGGGCTTCTACCTCAAAACAATCAACAAGTGTAGCGGTCATACCGAGCATAACACTCATCGAGGTAAACTCACTACAAGAAAAACTCACATAGACCACGGACATTTTCCGTCGTCTAGGTGAGCTTTTTCGTCGTCTATGTACTTAGACGACGAAATTTCCGTGGACCAAATTCCGTCCTCCGAGTACCGTCGACCAGGTACTTAGACGACGAAGATGGTGTATTCCGTCGTCCAAGTACGACTTTGACCGCGGAGAAGGTTCGCAGTCTACGGGAGAACTTAGACGACGAAGAAACAATTCTCCGTTGTCTAAGTGCTCATCTAGACCGCGGATTTGTGGACTTTCTCCGCGGTCTAGGTGAACACCTAGACGATGGAGAAACAATTCTCCGTGGTCTAAGTGCTCACTTAGACCGCGGATTTGTGGACTTTCTCCGCGGTCTAGGTGAGCACTTAGACGACGGAGAAACAATTCTCCGTTATCTAAGTGCTCACCAAGACTGTTCATCTGACACTATTCATCAGCACTGTTCACAGTATTTCTCTACGTCTCTGATAAGATTGCTCGTTGTCCGAGGAATCGTTTCAATAGGGCTTCAACCTCAAAACAATCAACAAGTGTAGCGGTCATACCGAGCATAACACTCATCGAGGTAAACTCACTACAAGAAAAACTCACCTAGACCACGGACCTTTTCCGTCGTCTAGGTGAGCTTTTCCGTCGTCTATGTACTTAGACGACGGAATCTCCGTGGACCAAATTCCGTCCTCCGAGTACCGTCGACCAGGTACTTAGACGACGAAGATGGTGTATTCTGTCGTCTAAGTACGACTTTGACCGCGGAGAAGGTCCGCAGTCTACGGGAGCACTTAGACGACGAAGAAACAATTCTTCGTCGTCTAAGTGCTCACCTAGACCGCAGATTTGTGGACTTTCTCCGCGGTCTAGGTGAGCACCTAGACGATGGACATACAATTCTCCGTGGTCTAAGTGCTCACTTAGACCGTGGATTTGTGGACTTTCTCCGCGGTCTAGGTGAGCACCTAGATGACGGAGAAACAATTCTCCATGGTCTAAGTGCTCACTTAGACCGCGGATTTGTGGACTTTCTCCGCGGTCTAGGTGAGCACTTAGACCACGGAGAATTGTTTCTCCGTCGTCTAAGTGATTATTTAATATTTTTTAAATTAAAATTAAAATTTATAGTAAAATGTTAAAAATTAAATTAAAATTCTAAATACTCATTTAAATAATTAAATATTTATAAATTAATTAAAATAATAAATAGTTACTTAAATTATAAAAATTTGTCCATACATGAAATTAATCCGTTTGGAATCGAAAAAAACGATATGATAAACCACATAGCTAGAATACATTCAAACTGCTAAAATACTTTAGGAGCAGATGCGCCGCCGAGTCCCCCACCTCTAGCCGTGTCGTCGTTGTCGGGATATGGGTTCGGAGAAGGTTGACACTGTTGTCGAGCCTGGTTTTGCATGAGGGCGATGAGCACGGTTATCTGCACTTGTTGGTGATCAAGCCTCTGACGCATAGATTGCGTTTCCTCCCGTTCGCGTCGCGCCTCTTCAAAGGCTGCTTGGACGGCCGCAGCTTGAGTACTTTTCCTCACCGAATATCCAGTAGATGAGTCGGGGGACAAATCTCGCTGGACCTTAGGTCCCATCCCCCTAACCTCCCTTCCAGCTCTACGACCGTATACCTCATCGGCAATTGCAATTTGACTCTCCATCGATAGAGGAGGCAGGTCTTCCAGCGGCAAATCCGGGTGTGCAAGCTGAGTGTTGGCCAATTCCTGCTGCGCCCGCTCTACCAACTTCGCCTCAAAAAAATATTTAAAAATTAAATAATTTTAAATTTGTACGACAATTTAATAAATAATAATTAAATAATAACTACGCTAATTAAAAGCACATATATATCTCTTACGCCGTATTGACTCGCTTCATTCTCGAGCCCAGGCGTCACGTATGCTCTGATGCTAGCATCCAGATAAGGGTGTTTGGAGCCCTTATCTCTGTGCTCCTTGGCTATTTGAGTCACTTACTTGGAGCCGGTGGTATGATGTTTGTCCTTCTTCCCCCGGTTGGTCTTGTTGATTTTGGAGAATTTCTGTTGGACAACATAATAAATCATTAAAAAATTAATAAGTAACTAAAATAAAAATAATTCAATTCTCTTAATTTAAATAAAAAAATAAACACCTTATATTCTTCATAGGCACCGGGCCGATTTCGTCATAATACTTATGAATGTTGTACTTCCAATCACGGTAGATGGCGTTGGCGGTTTGGTTGATATGCCTAAGCATCTCCGGTGTGAAATCCACCTCATATTGTTTCTATCAAAATAAATAGAAAATTATAATCGTATATATTATGAAATTACAATTTTTATTGGTTATTAGAATATAAATTTAAAATTGTACATATTACGTACCGAAAGTTCCTTAAACACTTTCGCCTTCTCTTCATCCGGCAACTCCTTCCAAGTAGGGGCAGTCATACGAACCCTGCTGCGAAGGATTGACCCTATGATGTGCGCTGAGAGACTAGCTAGCTGAGATGTGGGAGGGCCATTGCTGAATTCGTCGTACGGCAACTCGATCTTTTTCCCGGTCGCCTTGAACAATTTCTCGGATTTTCCGCCTTTGACGAGACCGCGAGTCCTCTTGGGTTCAGGGTCTATCGAGGACCTCCTGACCTTGCGCCGGGCGCTATAAAGGATAGATTCAGAGGAGGTCGAGGCTGACAACGCCTGAGTACTTTCACCCATGGACCTCGGACCGGAATGGGCGTCATCATCACCGGTCGGGATAATTGGGGCAGCGGGAATTTCCCCAATGGGCGATGTCGAAGGACCAGCTGAAGCTGAAGTCGATCGATGAGGCGTGTCGTTGTCCTCCTCTAAATCCCAACCGACTTGCTCTGCCAAGCGTCAGAGCATAGCATCTTCGGCCTCCTTTTGGGCCTTCTTCTTTCCCGACGGGGCCATTATAACCTTGGAGTTGTTAAAATATTATTATCATAACAATATATTATATAAAAAAATTGACAATATTTATTTACAAGTATTGAGTGCGCCTAAGATTTAAATAGAGTATACTAGCTTGATATTTGGGTCATTCAATGGACGTGCGACCCGCGCGATAAAGTATAAATTTCCAATCTATCAGTCTTGGTTCAATCGAAAAACATGACCAGTTAGGGATAGAGATAACGCGAGAGGCAGGACAAATTTTGACCAAACACCCCGAGGCTAACCAAATCAATGGTATATACTCTATTGGTGTTAGTCTTTCTTAGATCCAAAACCTGTCACCAGTCGCATAACCCGTTTCTAGACACCATATCCGACATTCAGCCAATATTTCGAAAATTTACACTCCCTCAAGTCCTTTGCAAACTCCGCCCTTAACCTCGTGTCCATAACTTCACTTAGGTTATGGTGTGCGGTGATGAAATCCACACATTACGAGAGGTTAAGGAGATAAGCTAGGAAATGAGGCGTCATCTATTCCAAAGAGTACGACTTAATAAACCAAACTTACGTACTAAATTTAAATCAAAGACTACCAATTTTTACTACAAAATACCATAATTACCGATTTATTATTTTTAATAATTCACTAATTAATTTATCATATTTACAATATTAATTACAACAATATGTACAAATTTAATTACAATATTAATTACAAAATTTACATGCAATAATAATAATCACCAAATATACTATTAATTAAAACAATACTTAATTATAATAATTAATTATTATTTACCATGTCTTTACAATAATAATTATTCATTTTGTAAGGATCGATTTAGAGGAGGAGTAATGTCGTTCCGTCGTCTAGGTTTTAGGGTTTAGGGAAAATGTGATTCTTTATCGTAAGGATCGATTAATATAATTAATTAATTTAATTTAATTTGTATGTCCGTCAGTCGAAGCGACCTCTCTTTTTAATTGATTTGATGTTAATTAGGCGAAAAAGTTAAAATTAATTAATTTATTATAAAATTAAGTACATAATTAATAATTAATTGTACCTCCTCCTCCTCATAATACATATAATTAATCATGCATTATTATGTCAAAAAATTTTAATTACAATAATTAATTACCAATTAATATTCCTCGTCGTTATATTGTACTCTTCGTCATAATCGTCATCATCCTTCTCACCATTGTTATCTGACTGCTCCTCCTCCTCATCATACTCAACATCGTCCGACGAATGTCCTGAGTCCTCGTCCTCGTCGTCATCCTGCGCCTCTTCTTCATCGACCTCATTAATTGCATCAATAATCTCATCTTGAGTTAAATCCGTACAACCATCAGGCATGGGTAAGCGTTCACCAGCTTGAACCAGGTCCATTATGTCAGAGCGGATGACAGAAATATTAGGCTCTTGATATGTAGTAATGTCTCATTGAGGTTCAAAATCTTCAGCTGTTGGCGTCCCTTCAGCTGTCATGGTATTCCATATACCTCGATGAGAGATATGGTTCACTATTTTCCACCCTTCACCGGCTTTCGGATCATCAAGATAGAACACCTGCCTAACTAAGGTGGCAAGAGCGAAAGGCTTATCCTCATACCAGCTTAAATTTGTATCGATTGATAAAAGACCCAGGTCTGCCTTTGTACGCTTGAACCATTTTTACTTGAATAGGAAAACGTTGACATCATTCCAATAACATAGCTGAATGACATATACAAAAGCCCCGTAATATAAATCATTATCGTTCCCAACCACTACCCCACTATTTTATGTTCTTCCTTCATCTCGGGCCAATGAATGAAACTTTACACCATTCACAAAACATCTAGGGTAAATATATTGTTTAATCGTCTTCCCTGCTAGCAAGTGCTTTGGCCAAGACCACCCCCCCCCCCCATGTTTTTTGAATATTTGTAGTTCAATCATCTGGAAAAATGGGATATATATATAATTAAAGGATTTACTTTCTATAAACATGTATATAAACTAAATAAGTAAACATACGTACCCTTTGAAAGAATAATCGGGGAACTTTTTCTTAACCATTTTCTCAAACCACGCCGAACTCTTGTCCAGATTTAACGCTCGAAGCTTCTCCCTGTACCCAATCATATATGGCTCAACTTTGTCATAGCCTCGTAACAGTACCCAATGTGCCTCAATAAGTTCTTCTCATGTTAACGATTCCTTTAATACTCATCTAAACGGTGGTACGACATTTGTGACGACATAAAGATTGATGCGGGCACTAGGATCGGAGGCGGTGGGAGGTGGTGGATCCTTGAGGTACTTGTTCCAGTAAGTAACACACTCATGCATTAGGTATGTCTCTACTATGGAGCCATCCGGGGCCGACCTATTTTTCACGAATCCTTTACACTGTCCAACCTGTCAACAAAATTAAACGTTCAATTAATTAGCTAGTAATCTCGTCTGGAACAATAATGGATCGGAAAACCTATGTAATTAATTAGTACGTTGTACGTACCTTTCTTGAGGATACATTCAAGTGTACTGGACCGGACCAGAAATGAGCACATGCTTGGGTAGGTGGATCATTAGGTGAATCATGATGTCAAAGAAAGCAGGGCGAAAAATCCTCTCTAGTTTAAAAATGATGTGCACAATTTGTTGTTGCAGTATCACAACATCTGACTTCTTTAACTCTCTAGCGCATAACCTCTGCCACCATCTGCAAAATGCCACTATTGTTTCTACGACGTCACGATGAAAATATGGTCGAATTACCACTGAAATCAAACTTTGCAGCATAATGTGACAGTCATGTATCTTTAGACCAACAAACTTATGTTGCACATCGTTTGCTGCTCCAATTATAGTAGCTGCATACGTAGCCAGATAACAAACGCTCTTAAATCAGTGAAATACAAAACCTCTAAGTGTCGGCTTCACTGTGTAAGGTGCAGCTGGCATCTTATTGTACATTCCTCTCCTATCCCTCCTCAACCACTAGGGACGACGTAGATTCATAGATTCCAGATCTTTCCGCGCTTTGGGAGTATCTTTACTCTTGAACTTAGTACCGAGACACTTACCAGATTCTCAACCGTCTTCTCGTTCCTGAGATGGATATACACGTCTCGGTACGTGTCGTTGAAGGGCACAAGGGAACCCTCCGCCATATGTTTCGCCATCAAGTAACTGATTGGAGTTAATCCGGAGTGGTGGTTCACATCCTTCTTATCTCGGTTCTTCGCGTTCGCCTCCGACATTAACTGTTACAAAAAAACAAATATTATATTCAAAATTCTGCAAATTTTCACAAAATTCCACTAATAACCAAAAAATAAATATTAGATTCGAAATTCCGCAACTTTCCGCAAAATTTAGCATATTTCGCAAATTTCCACAAACTACATAAATAACCAAACAATAAATATATTATTCAAAATTATGCAAATTTTCGTAAATTTCCGCTAAATTTCACAAAATTTCGCAAATAATATTTATACCCAAAAAATAAATATTATATTCGAAAAAGACATTATCAAAAATTTAGGGCTCCGAAAGTGCGCCACCAACCACTTCCATTGATCTTCCTGATGCGCAAACTCGAAAGGGGTCGGTTCCTCCCCTTCCATCTAATAGAGCGTGTGGTAGACACTCTTCCACTCCCGATAACGTTTCGTCGCTTTCTTGTCAATATATTTGAACATCTCCGGCGTGTTTGGATAATCGAAGTAGAGCTAAAAAAAGGTAATTGACGTTAAATCTATTTAATATATGTCAATTATTCAATTTCAATGTCAAACATAAATCCGTTGAAATACGCGTACCGAGAGAGTGTCGTAAACCTTTTCCCGATCGATCTCAGGGAGGTCCTTCCAAGCTGGCGCAATCATCGCTACCTTCTGACGTATAGTGGCTCCAATGTTATGGATGATCAAACTGTTAAGATCTTTCGTCTTAGGGCTCTTGTGGAAGAAATCGTAAGGGACATCGATCTTTTGTTTTGTCACCTTCACGATATCACCTTCTTTTGTCCCCTTGCACAACCCTCATATGCGTTTTAGGCCAGGTCCTATAAAAAATTATCCAAAATTCATTAGTAATCATCATTTATTATAATAATGAAGAAAATGAACATATTACGTTAAATTATAGATGTACCCATAGTGTTTTTTCCCTTGCAACGAGCATTTAACCGTGCTATGACTTCGTTCACCTTGGGGTCATCTTCTGTTCCGGTCGACGCAGGCAGAATAGTACATCGCCTACACGTAGTTGTTGAACCGCCGGGTCATCATCTCTTGCCCTCTCACACCGCAAACTAAATTCGGTCATCCTATTAATCTCTAACTGCGTCAACCGAGATGTCCCTCCATGCGCCATCTCTACCAACTGTCATAATAGTAACGAATTCGATTAAAAATCACAAAATGAAACCAAAATTCCGCAAAAATAAACGAAAAATCATTAAAACTATCATATATCAACCAATAACCAAAACATTAACAAAAATCAACAAGATTCACTAAATTTCCTCAAAAATCACCAAAATTCACAAATTAACCAAAATTTACAAAAAAAATTAACATATTATCCTAATTATCCCAAACATTTAGAAATTAACCAAATAATCCCAAAAAATTAACAAATCCTCTCCAATTTGCAAAAAATCAACAAGTTATCCAACAAATTAACCAAATTAAAGTATATATAATTAACAACATACAAACCAACTTATATATAATTATATCAATTAATAATCCAATAATATCATAAAAGACCACCATTAATAATCCCATATTAATTGAATAATCATAAAATCTAATAAACCAATATTCAACCTATAAGCCAATATTAATCCAATATTAACAATATAACCTATTTCCATCAAAATTCACGTAAATCACCAAAATTAACCCTAATTCACCATAATTCCAATATAATTAACCAATCACAAATTCACCAAAATTTCATATAATTAACCATTAACCAAATTAAATCAATTACAATAACCAAAATTAAATCAATAACCATAATCAAATAATCAATGGCAAAATAGCTTAAATGGTCGTCAATCTTTGCCTAAAACGACAGTTTGGTCACTATCGAATGTCATATGTCAAAATGGTCACTACTTATAATGTTTCATCATCAATTTGGTCATTCGAGCTCAAACATCCGTTAAAATTTGAACTTTCCGTTATTTTCTAGGGATATTTACGTCTTTTTGATATTTTTCTTTTTTCTTTCCCTTTTTTTTCTAGGGTCTCCATTTCCAGCTCGAACTCTCCGGTGACCGGAGAATAGGAATACTGAGCCGCCGGGTTAGAAATAGGAGGGAACACTACAAGAAAAGAGGACTTAGACGACGGAACAGTATTAGTTCCGTCGTCTAAGTGTTACTTAGACCTCGGAGATTTCTCCGTGGTCCAAGTCACACTTAGACGACGGAGATGTAATTCTCCGTCGTCTAAGTGTTACTTGGACCACGGAGAAATCTCCGAGGTCTAAGTAACACTTAGACGACGGATGTGAAGTTTCTCCGTCGTCTAGGTAAGCACCTGGACCTCGGAGACTTCTCCGTGGTCCAGGTTATCACCTGGACGACGGAGAATTACATCTCCGTCGTCTAAGTGTTACTTGGACCTCGGAGATTTCTCCGAGGTCCAAGTAACACTTAGACGACGGAGAATTACATATCCGTCGTCTAAGTGTGACTTGGACCACGGAGAAGTGATCACCTGGACAACGGACCGACACGTCGTGGTGTAAGTTCCACTTAAACGACGTACCGACACCTCCGTCGTCTAAGTGAAGCATTATATATATAGGCCATGCCAAACTCTCTTAGCTTCGATCATTCCATTATATTTTCTCCCGTGGGGAATTTTTGAGATCGAAGGAGAAGGAGAAGGCCGGATTAGGCTAGGCCGGGGCTAGAAATTAATTAAAGGATCGGATCTCCGGTGTTCGATCACTAGCTAGCTTAATTAACTGCAGATATCGAGAAGGCCAGCAGGTACGTACGTATGCAGTTAAAATTTGCATGATTAAATATATATATATTTAGGGAAACCGTACGTGCGTACATACATGCATGAATGTTAATTAGCTATATATACAGATTAAATTACGTACGTAATTTGATGGATCGATGTAGATCGAGTACGTATAATTAATGGTAAATTAATGGACTAATATATATATATGTAATAATTATTTAATTATAATATTTTGTAGCAGTATGGACAAGAGTTGGATGAAGTTAAAGAATAGATGTGATGTCCGGTATATGGATGGAATTAGCGAATTTGTGAATTTTGCGATAGAACATGGTCATGGAAAGAAGCGTTTCAGGTGTCCGTGCCAGAAATGTCTTAATTGTCAGTATGCGGAGGTTAATGTTATGGTGCAACACCTGTACGAAAATGGTATGATGTGGAGTTACACTACATGGAGCGAGCATGGTGAAGCAGTAGAGTTCAGCGCAGCAGACTTCAGCTCAGGGTACAGTTACCATGGTGCCTCATCCAGCGGCAGTGGTGCCGGACCCCCAGCTTGCAATCCAACTGTAGATTTGGTCCATGATGCGTTTCCGGGATTTAGTCATAGTGGACACCAACACCAAGACGGAGGTTACAGTACCACTCATGAGCATGATGACACATTCCCCGCTGCTAGCTTGGCCACTGACACCAGTGAGATGGATAAGTACAACCGGATGCTACTTGAAGCGCAGACCCCGGTGTTCCCTGGATGTCGAGAGAATGTGTTGCAATATGTGATGGAGCAAATGAAGATAAAAGTGAAGCACAAAATGTCAGTCAGTGCTTTTGACGAAATTCAGGAGCAAATATGTAAGTTGCTTCCTGATGATCACAATCTTCCTAAATCTCATTATAAGGTTAGAAATATCTTGAGCAGCCTCGGCCTAAAGTACAGGATAATTGACGCATGTCCGAATGATTGTGTGCTATTTTACAAAGAGTATAAAGATTTGGACTATTGTCCCGTATGTGGCCAGTGCAGATTCCAGGTGAATAGGAAGAGTTCGAAAAAGAGAATTCCTGTGAAAGTTGTTCGATATTTTCCCTTGATTCCCAGATTGCAGCGCCTGTACATGTCTCTACACACAGCAGAGGCGATGCGATGGTACGCAGAAAAGCGAATAGATGACGATGTCCTGCGACACGCCGCGGATGGGGAGGGTTTCAAACATTTCGACAGAGAATTCGGAAACTTTGCTGCAGAGGTTAGAAATGTTAGACTCGGCCTATCTACAGACGGATTCAATCCTTGGGGAAGTAATAGCTCCGCCGTAAGCACTTGGCCAGTAATTCTGATGCCGTACAACCTGCCTCCGTGGATGTGCATGAACAAGGAATTTAATTTCCTTACTGTACTAATTCCAGGTCCTAAATCTCCAGGGAAGTGCTTAGATGTCTACCTCAGACCTTTGATCGACGAGCTGAAACTGTTGTGGGAAAATGGAGTCCCAACTTATGACAAATTCACTGACACGATGTTCACGATGAGGGCTGCCGTAATGTGGACGATCAGCGATTTTCCAGCGTATGGGATGTTGGCAGCGTGCAGGACAAAAGGATATAATGGATGTCCTATATGTTTGGACGACGTGAACTCTAGTTGGCACGCAGGGAAGGTGTGTTACTTGGGTCACCGTAGATGGCTCCCTCACGACCACCCTTGGCGACAGGATGAAGCTCATTTCGACGGGACGGTAGAGAACAATCCTAAACCCCGTAGTTGGTCGGGCGAAGAGATTTTAGAGAGGTTGAGCTATTTCGACTTTGGTGTGTTGACTAACGACGCGGATGTAAAGAAATGCAATCCAATTCCTCCACATGATCTGAGCTATTGGGATCACAAGAGTATATTCTTTGAACTCCCTTACTGGTCGAAGTTGAAGCTGAGGAACAACTTGGACGCGATGCACATAGAAAAGAATGTGTGCGACAGCGTGGTGGGAACAATTCTCGGTATTAAGTTCAAGACTAAAGATACTCCCAAAGCGCGCAAAGATTTGGAATCAATGAATCTACGTCGTCCCTTGTGGTTGAGGAGGGATAGGAAAGGAGTGTACAACAAGATGCCAGCTGCACCGTACACAGTGAAGCCGACACTTAGACGTTCTGTATTTCACTGGTTTAAGGGCGTTCGTTATCCGGCCACGTATGCAGCTACTATAACTGGAGCAGTGGACGAGGTGCAACACAAGTTTGTTGGTCTAAAGACACATGACTATCACGTTATGCTGCAACGTCTGATTCCAGTGGTAATTCGACCATATTTGCCTCGCGACGTCGTAGAACCAATAGTGGCATTGTGCAGATGGTGGCAGAGGTTATGCGCCAGAGAATTAAAGAAGTCAGATGTCGTGGAATTGCAACAACAAATTGTGCACATCATTTGCAAACTAGAGAGGATTTTTCCTCCTGCTTTCTTCGACATAATGATTCACCTAATGATCCACCTGCCCGAGCAGGTTCTCATTTCTGGTCCGGTCCAGTACACTTGGATGTATCCTCAAGAAAGGTACGTACAACTAATTAATTATACAGGTTTTTCGATTCATAATTTGTTCCACTGGAGATTACTAGCTAGCTATATGCATGTACTTATTTTTATTGTACGTTTGATTAATTTTGTAGACAGCTTGGACAGTATAAGTCATTCGTCAAAAACAGGTCGGCTCCGGATGGCTCCATAGCAGAGACATACCTAATGCATGAGTGCGTTACTTACTGCAACAGGTACCTCAAAGATCCACCACCTCCAACTGCCTCCGATCCCAGTGCCCGCATCAATCTTTCTGTCGTCACCAATGTCGTCCGACCGTTTAGAGGAGTATTAAAGGAAACGTTAACACAGGAAGAACTTATTGAGGCACATTGGGTAGTGTTACGAGACTGTGACGAAGTTGAGCCGTACATGATGTCATACAGGGAGAGGCTTCAGGCGTTATATCCAGACAAGAGTTCGGCGTGGATTGAGAAAATGGTTAAGAAAAAGTTCCCCGATTATTTCTTCCAATGGGTACGTATTTAGTGATTTATATACATATTGAGATCATGCATGTTTAATTTGTAGAAAGTAAACCCTTACATTTTTCCATTTTCGCAGATGATTGATCTGCAAAAATCCGAAAACCACGGGGGGTGGTGGTCTTGGCCAAAGCACTTGCTAGCAGGGAAGCCGATTAAACACTATATTTATCCGGGATGTTTTGTGAACGGTGTGAAGTTCCATTCATTGGCGCGAGATGAAGGAAGAAGAACACAAAACAGTGGGATAGCGGTTGGGAAAGACCCTGATCTATATTACGGAATGATCGTATATGTGGTTCAGCTATGTTACGGGAATGATGTCAACGTTTTCCTATTCAAGTGCAGATGGTTCAAGCGTACAAAGGAAGACCTGGGACTTTTATCAGTCGATACAAACTCAAGCTGGTATGAGGATGAGCCTTTCGCTCTCGCCACCTTAGTTAGGCAGGTGTTCTATCTCGACGATCCGAAAGCTGGTGACGGGTGGAAAATAGTGAACCAGATCTCTCATCGAGGAGTTTGGAATACAGAGACAATTGAAGGGACACCGGCGACGACTGAAGATGCTGCTGAACCAGACAGAGACATTCCTGCCTATCAAGAGCCTAATATTTCTGTCATCCGCTCCGACATAATGGACCTGGTTCAAGACGGTGAACGGTTACCCATGCCTGATGGTTGTACAGATCTAACTGAAGAAGAGATCATTGAGGTAGATGAAGAAGACGTGCAGGATGAGGACGACGACGACGACTCTGGTTATTCCTCGGACGATGTTGAGTACGATGAGGAGGATGAGCAATCGGATAACGGTGATGATGATGATGACGATTATGACGAAGAGTACGGTCACACGACGAGGATCATTACTTGGTAAACCCTAATTTATTATTGTAATATATATATATATGATCGATCGATGCATCGTAAAAAGGTGAAAGATTTCTATTATGTCGAGACTTTAAGATTCCTCGTCCAGCTTTGGTTGGTTTTATTGTTTTTAAATACTATATATATGATCGATCTCCGCCAGCTTAACTTCCTCAGATTTTAATTAAGTCGACTTCTCTCTGTTTCAATTGAATGTCTTTGGACTGTTTTTCTAGTCCCGGCCCCTCTCTTTGCTTTCAACTTCATCGGTGTATTCTCTGATCTTATTAAAAGTAAGCTGAAGCTGCTCTACATTTCGCTCACGCAGCCCTTCAAACCCTAAATCCTAGACCCTAAATGTAGCAGATCGGATCGATCGATCATTTTTTTAGTTATATTCTTGAATGAGAATAATTGAACGAACATACAAATGACCGGGGACGACCTAAACCCTAAACCATACGGCCCTAACCCCTGAATTCAGGGTTTTTACACTTGGACGACGGAGACAGTCATTCTCCGTCGTCTAGGTACACACTAGGACGACGGAGAATGTCGTCTCCGTCGTCCAGATGACAAACCCGATACCCTAAACCCTAAGGACCCCTAACCCCTGAATTCAGGGTATATATATTCACCTGGACGACGGAGACAGTCGTATACCCTAAACCTAAGGACCCCTAACCCCTGAATTCAGGGTATATTCACCCTAAACCCTATACCCTAAACCTAAGGACCCCTAACCGAGAACGGAGAAATTAATTGCAGATTCACCTTTGGCGCCAAATCTCAATCTCATATAAAACCCTAGCTAAATCTTGGACCCTAAATCTAGCAGTTCGGATCGATCGATCAATTTTTTAATTATATTTTTGAATCAGAATAATTGAACGCACACACAAATGACCGGGGACGACCTAAACCGTAAACCCTAAGGCCCTAACCCCTGAATTCGGGGTTTTTAAACTTGGACGACGGAGACAGGCATTATCCGTCGTCTAGGTACACACTTGGACGACGGAGACAGTCATTCTCCGTCGTCCAAGTGTAAAACCATAAACCCTAAACCCTAAGGACCCCTAACCCCTGAATTCAGGGTATATTCACCTGGACGACGGATACGATATTCTCCGTCGTCCAAGTACACACCTGGACGACGGATATTAGCGTCTCCGTCGTCCAGGTGTCTACTTGGACGACGGAGAATGTCGTATCCGTCGTCCAGGTGTAAATTTCGTAATTTTTTCTAAGACAACGACCATCTAGACCATCTTCGAATGCGTATTCTTTTCGTCAAGACTTTAGAGTAGTATATTCTTGGTGTGTGAGCTTCGACGGTTCGAAAATCGGAGTTGCGAAATGTCCTGTATCCACGTTTCCGGTTTGTGAAATTCTCGGTTTTGCGGTTGACTGTGCCGATGAAACCCTTCCCGAACTTATTATTTCCTGGTCCTTTATAGTAATTATATATTATGTTACGACGAACATATCCAACGGTTGTTTTGTCCAAATTCAATTTCGTTAGCACTCTGCTGCAAATCAGCAACTACTCATGAACACTAAAGTCTTAAAGATTAGTCGATACTTAACAACTTTCAAAACGTAAAATTATTCGGCGGTTCAAATTTAACTGTTTATATATACGATGCGTTCATCGATATTGTACGACTATTTCACTCGAATGACAAATCGCTAAATTCCTAGCGAATTAATTTAAAATTTTTTTTTGGCATAATTTGAACCTAGACGACGGATACTGTCAGTTTCCGTCGTCCAAGTGTTCACCTGGACGACGGAATTAACCGTATCCGTCGTCTAGGTTCAAATTACCATGGCGGTTCGAATAAAATTTTTTATTTTTTTTCGGTGTAAATATCGACTTGGACGACGGATATGTAGGTTTCCGTCGTCCAAGTGAAAACTTGGACGACGGAAACCTACATATCCGTCGTCCAAGTCGATATTTACATGGCGGTTCAATTTGCCGCTTCAATTTTCGGCACCGCTTGAAATTCCACTTAGACGACGGAAAACACTGTCTCCGTCGTCTAAGTCAACATTTATGGCGGTGAAACGGCCCGCCCATTTATTTGGCGCCGGTTCGAAAAAATTTGACCCTTCACTTAGACGACGGAAAACACTGTTTCCGTCGTCTAAGTTCACTTAGACGACGGAGAATAGTGCTCCGTCGTCTAAGTGAAACTGTATATAAGGAGGAGCACCCCCCCTCATTTTCTCATCATTCCATCTCCTCCTCTATACTCTCCTCTCCTCTCTCTCTCACTCCGGCGATCCTCCTCCGGCGACGCCCCGACGACCAATTTTCCGGCGTGGTTCCCCCTCTCCGACGACTCTACTCTTCCAATATTCCGGCGAAATTCCGACGAGGTAATAATTCGAAATTTTAACTCTTTAACAATTTGTTTATTTGTTTAATTATTTAATTTCTAAATACTTTTAATTTATTAGTTTTAAATAATAAATAGTTGTAATTATAATAATTATTTTCTTGTTATTATTATTATTTAGTAATCATTATTAGTTGTTAATTATTTGGTAATGAATAATTATTAGTTAAAATTAAATAATAGTAATAATAATAATTGATTATATTGGTAAATGAATAATTATTATTAAATGCATGATAAATAATAATTAATTGATAATTATATGTATTTTCTAGTAAATTGCATGGTAGTACGTGTTCGATTTAAATTTAGTACATAGGCTTGGTGTAATTAAGTCGCACTCTTTGGAATAGATGGCGCCTCTTTTCCTTGCTTATCTCCTTAACCCCTCGTGATGTGTGGATTTCATCACCGCACACCATAACCTAAGTGAAGTTATGGACACGAGGTTGAGGGCGGAGTTTGCAAAGGACTTGAGGGAGTGTAAATTTTCGAAAAATTGGCCGAATGTCGGACATGGTGTCTAGAAACGGGTTATGACTGGTGACAGGATTTGGACTAAGAAAGACTTTTGTCGAAATTAGTCCTGCCTCTCGCGTTATCTCTATCCCTAACTGGCCATGTTTTTCGATTTAACCAAGGCTGATTAATTGAAAATTTACACTTTATCGCGCGGGTCGCACGTCCATTGAACGACCGAAAATGCCAAGCTAGTGTACTCTATTTAAATCTTAAACGTACTTAATTAATTAGCGTAAATTCTCCGTCGTTGTAATTATTATGGTAAGTAGGTATTTTAACACCGTACGTACTCTTAGGTTTAAATGGCTCCGCCAAAGATCACATCCGGGAAGAAGAAAGCCCAACAGGAGTCAGAAGATGAGATGCTCCAAATGTTGGCGGCCCAAGTCGGTTGGGTTCAACCGCAGGTAGACGCCCTCAATCCGGGGCCTTCTGGGGAAATTCCCTCTGCCCCATTTCTCTCAAGCGGTGATGACGTCGACCCCTTTTCAACTCCGACGCCCGGTACCGCTTCAACGGGAAGTACTCAGGCGTCTTCGACGGCCGAGTCTATCATGTACAGCGCCCGCCGTAAGCAAAGGAGGGCCCCCACTGACCCCCAACCGAAAAAGACTCGGGGTCTCGTTAAAGGTGGAAAGGCGGAGAAAATTTGCAAGGCGACCGGGAGCAAGATCGCCTTGCCTTACGACGAATTCACCGGTGGCCCTCCCACACCTCAGCTAGCAAGTCTCTCGGCTCATAGCATTGGGTCGATTGTTCGTAACCGGGTTCGTATCACTGCCCCTACTTGGAGGGATGTGCCGGATTCGGAGAAGGCGAAAGTCTTTAAGGATCTTTCGGTACGTAATACGTACAATTTTAGTTATTATATACTATTTTTAATATTAGTTATATATAATTTTATAATATATACGATTATAATTTTCAATTTATTTCTGATAGGAACAATTTGCGGTGGATCCGGATCCGGCGATGTTGAGGCATATCAACCAAACCGCCAACAACATCTTCAAAGATTGGAAGTACAGGCTCCATCAGTACTTCCGAACTAACGGTCCCGTGCCTCCCCCCGAAGAGCTGCGTGGGGATAGAGAAGATGAGTGGGAGTGGTTGTGTAACCACTTTGCCGATGAGCAATTTCAGGTGTTAATTTACTTTTTTTATTTCAATTAAGATAATTGAATACTCTAAATTTTAGTTACTTATAAATTTTTTAATGATTTCATTATGTTGTCTAACAGAAATTCTCCGGTGTCAACAAAGCCAACCGGGGGAAGAAGGACAAGCACCATACTTCCGGCGCCAAGCAACTCATTCAAATTGCCAAGGAGCACAGGGATAAGGGCTCCAAACACCCTTATCTCGATGCAAGCGTAAGCGCGTACGTGACGCCTGGGCTCGATAATGAAGCGAGTCAACGCGGCGTAAGTCATATATATATATATATATGTGTGCGCTAATAATTATAGTAATTATTATTTAAATATTATTTCATTATAATAAATTTATTATTCTTTTGTAGGCAAGAGTGATAGAGCGTGCGCAGGAAGAATTGGCTAACACTCAGCTTGCGTTCCCAGATGTGCCGCTAGAAGACCTGCCTCCTCTATCTGTGGAGAGCCAAATAGCAATTGCGGATGAGGTCTACGGTCGTAGAGCTGGCAAGGAGGTTAGGCACTTCGGGCCTAAGGTGGTTCGAGATTTGTCGACCTCTGAGTCATCATCTACGGGAGGTTCGGGGCGGCGGAGAAGTTCTCAAGCTGCGGCAGCCTATGAAGAGGCTCGAATCGCACGGGAGGAGAATATTGCCATGCGCCAAAGAATGGACCAGCAAGATGAGCGAATAGCCCAACTCATCGCCCTTATGCAACAAGCTCAAAGACAATGTCAACCTCCTCCGAACCCATTCCCCGACGACGACGACCCGGCTGGAGGCGGAGGACGAGGCGGCGCATCTGCTCCTCCAGTGTTTTAGCTAGCTAGTAGTTCATTATTTCGTTTCTTAATTTCCGCATTACGAACAATATTTTCATTTTTAATTATGGGTTTTTTCGATTATGTATGTACAAATTAATTTTAATTATTTTATTAATTTAGTGTATTTAATTAATTTAATTAATTTTTTTTCAATTAATATTAATAATATTTTTGAATTTAATTTTTTTTTTTAAATTAATTTTTCACTTAGACGACGGAGACATTAATCTCCGTCGTCTAAGTCCCTACATGGGCCACGGACGTTGTTAGCTTCTCCGTGGCCCAGGTGGTGACTTAGACGACGGAGAATTTAATCTCCGTCGTCTAGGTTACGACCTGGGCCACGGAGAAGCTAACAACGTCCGTGGCCCATGTGGGGACTTAGACGACGGAGATTAATGTCTCCGTCGTCTAAGTCACCACCTGGGCCACGGAGATTGTTAGCTTCTCCGTGGCCCAGGTCGTAACCTAGACGACGGAAACATTAATCTCCGTCGTCTAAGTCCCCACATGGGCCACGGAGAAGCTAACAACGTCCGTGGCCCAGGTGGTGACTTAGACGACGGAGATTAATGTCTCCGTCGTCTAAGTCCCCACATGGGCCACGGACGTTCTCCGTGGTCCAAGTGAACTTGGACGACGGAGATTAAATTCTCCGTCGTCTAAGTACTTAGACGACAGCACTTGGAGCACGTACCTTGGACGACGGATTTTCCGTCGTCCAAGTACTTAGACGACGGAGATAGGCACTTAGACGACGGAAATTCTCCGTCGTCTAAGTCACTTTTTCTTGTAGTGGAAAACCATGACGGGGGTGCTGCTGTGCGGAAAAGCAGTGAGATCTTGATAAGTGCTTCTCTGTAGTTACATTCTAAAGAAGGTCAAAGAAGGTCCACCCATTTTTTTGATGATGGCGAACTACTCGGAGCAGAAGAAGCAGAAGAGCTGCTTGGATCCTCAGCTATGGCACGCCTGCGCCGGCGGTATGGTGAAAATGCCACCTGTCTACTACTTCCCTCAGGGCCACGCCGAGCATGCCCAGACCCACATGGATTTCACCTCCTCGTCGGTCAGAATTCCGGATCGGATTCTCTGTCGGGTCAGGGCAATTAACTACTTAGCCGACGAGGTCTTCGCCAGGCTCCGCCTCGTCCCTTGTCCCGAGTCCACCACCACTACAACAGACAACGACGACGCTTCATTCGTCACCGGCAACTCTGCTGGTGACGGCGGGCCAGTGGTTGGTGGGGAGAGAGAGAGAGAGAGAGAGAGAGAGAGAGAGAGAGAGAGAGAGAGAGAGAGAGTAATGGTATTATTGTAAATAAAAGAATTTAACGAATAGAAAGACAAATTTACCCCTTATAAGTCATATATTTAACGTCCAAAATAGACGGAGTGACCAAATTGATAGATGGAGAACGAAGTTGAATGACCATTTTGACATATGACATCCGATAGTGACCAAACTGTCGTTTTGGGCAAAGATTGATGACCATTTAAGCTATTTTGCCATAATCAAATCATTAACAATAATCAATAACTAATTCATCAATTTCTATAATCCGATAACCAAACCAGGAAAATATATATATACAAAACTGTAGTGGCTCGACGACGAAGGCCGTTTGGAGCAGGGCTCGACGACGTAGTGGATTGGCGACTGACCAGGCGAGCAGAGGAGGCTCCCCGAAAGCCCTAGGCGGCAAAGTGGGTCGAGGGCGGAAAACAGAGGAGGCTCGACATCGCCTAAATCTCGTATGGAAGAGGTGACCTAGAGGGAGGAAGGCGGCGTCGAGTGGAGGAGGAGCACCACAGTCAGGGTGTTCGAAATCAGGACGGAGACAGGAGAGAAATCGGCCGAGCTGCTTGAGTCGATCGAATGAAATGATCGATCAAAAATCCCCAATCTGAGGATTATATATATCATTGCTAAGAGACGGAATAGGACGTCTTCTAATAAAATAAGTTTTGTCTTCTAACACCTCTTGGCAGACGGAAATAGAATACATCCGTTGCCTAAGAATTCTCAAAATTTCCCAAAACAAAATAAGGCACAAAAATGTCCCGCCATTACATTTTTGCCCTGGCAGACGAAAATAGGGACTTTCCGTCGATTAATGGTATTGAAATATTCACAAAAAAATGGCGCAAAAAAATTCCGCCAAATATTTTTGTCCTAGCTGACGAAAATAGGGCATTTCCATCTTTTAATTTATGATCCAGCAACGAAACTGTGCAATTTTCATCAGCCAATGAATTTTAATTTTAATATCAGGAAGAGTATTGAGAATAATTCATATATTTTAGATACGTAAATATGCACCATTTGGACTCATACGTACAATTCTATATGTACAATTTGAAATGATCGAAAAAATATATTTTTTTGCCTAAATCTACCGATCGAGTTCTACTTAATTACCCATGCATATATATGAAATGTGAAGACCGTGCCTATTTATAATGAACCATAATTTTTGGACGTAAAAAGATATATAAAACAGAAGTAATTAATAAATATCGGTACCTTGGTAATTATCCCATGCATGCAATGTCCAAAACTACCATATTCAGTGATCGAATCATAACGTGGCTTGGTTTATGATCACTTGCATTCAATTATAGGTTGTACAAAATATATTAGTTAATTAAATTGAATTAATTCGATTTCTGATCCGGACCGAAGACACTATATGTATGCATTATGTCCTTGAGGAAACAATTAGGCATTTTAAAAATATACGTCGCCGTTTTTTGGTAGAGTGGCAGTCAACGCTTCATAAGCAGTGTTTGTTCCGTTGGCTAAGCCCCGTTTAGGCAACATAGATTTGTAATTGCGTTTCCTAACAATATATGGTGTAGGGTTTAGTTTAGGTTAAGTATAGGGTTTAGGGTTTCATGTTAACCGACGAAATATTTACAATTCTGTTGCTAAAGAAAACAAGGTTTAGGGGTTGGGGAATGTGGTTTAGAGGTAGGTTTTAGGGTCTAGGTTTAAGGGTTTGGGGTAACATGAAATTTCCGTTTGCCTAGTACTTAGTTAAGGGTTTGGAGGAATATGAAGCATTCGTCTACTAAGTGTTGAGTTAGATTTTGGATGGAGATTTGGTATTTGGATCTTCCCTGATTGTAACTGTTCTTGTGTAAAACAATCATAATCATTCATATAAATTCAAATCTTGATGGATAAATATAATTAAAAATTAGATAGAATTATTACAAATCCAAATAATTAAATTATGCATGTGATACATTATTCACTTCCATAATCTGTGTCATCCTCATCCTCTGAGTCTTCATCCTCCTCATATTCATCATCCTCAGCTTCCTCTTCATCCTTGTCATCAGTGTGGTCATTAATGTGTTCTAGTTCTTCGATTTTAGTCGAGTTAAAGTGGCCTTGTCTGTAGTTGAGTAGTTCCTGGATCTTCGTTTAGGTGTAAAAGAGCAATTTCTAGGATAGTAGCAATATCATGCTCTTGATATGGATTGCTGACATTATTCCTGTCACGCACTTCTGTTTCGAACAACCCCTCATGTGTTGTTGCGTTCCAAATATTACGATGACACATATGGTTAACTACTTTCCAAGCACCCCCCTCCTTCGCGTCATCGAGATAGAACATCTGCTTAGCTAATGTGGCAAGAGTGAATGACTCATCATTGTACCAGCTTGTGTTACCATTTACTGATAACAAGCCAATATCCTTCTTCATACTATTTCGTATGTTCGGGTCAGTGTTGAACCATTTACATTTGAAAAGCACGACAGGCATTCCATTTGCGTATATTAACTTGACGACGTTGACAACAACCCTGTAGTATAAATCGGCTTTTTCTCCTACTGAGATCCCACAATCTTGTGTTCTCTTGCCTTCATCTCTGGCTAATGTCTGAAACCTTACCCCATTCACATCACATGCAGAATAAATCTCATATCTTTGGGGCTTGTTGGCCAAATTGTGCAGGGTTGTTGTGTACCAACAGCGGTGGTCAATTCATTGAAGGTTCGTCATCTACAAAATTATGAACATAAGCTAGGACAAGTAATATTTTGATGCAATATATAATATATAATTTACATAATCACACATACCCATCCTTGGAAATAATCTGGAAATAGTTGCTTTTGTTGTTCTTTCAACTGTTCATGAGTAAGTCTCGAAGCTTCTTTATGAAGTGCTTCGAAATATGAAAGCATGAATTGATCAACCTCGGTACAGTCCCGCAACACAACCCAGTGTGCCTCAATGAGTTCTTCTCTGCTTAATCTTTCTGAGCTCTTGTGTACAGATCCGAAGGCTATTACAATATCTATGACGACAGAAAGATTAAAGCGATAAAGTGTATTGGAAGAGTCAGAAGGGGGTGGCTTGACGGAGTCTGTGAGATACAAGTTGCAGAAGGCCACACACTCATGTTTAATGTACGTTTCTGCTATAGAACCTTCCAGGTTAGAGAGATTTTTGACATATCTTTTATATTGTCCAAGTTGTCTGCAAATAATTGTGATGAAATTATTCAATAAGACTTTTGAATATATATAAAAGTCAGCAATATATATAAAAGTAATCCATCAATCATGAGTAAGACAATGTACGTACCTTTTCTGGGGATACATTCAAGTGTAGTGTACCGGATCAGAAATCAACACTTATTCGGGGAAGAGGATCATTAGGTGAATCATGACGTCGAGGAAAGCGGGGGGAAAATCATCTCCAATTTGCAAAGAACGTACACAATCTCTTCTTTCAATTTAATTACATCTGACTTCTTCAACTCTCTTACACATAACTTCTACCACCACCAGGACAACGCTACTAATGGCTCTACCACGTCACGATGTAAATAAGATCGAATTACCACTGGAAGAAGACGTTGCATCATGACATGACAGTCATGAGTCTTGAAATTTATAAATTTTTTGTCCCCCTCATTTATACAATGAGATATATTTGCTGCATAGTTGGAAGGATATCGAACACCTCGAAACCATACGAACACTTCTTTCTTCTTGTTCAGCTTCACTGTGTAAGGTGCTATATGGATCTCGGCCTTGCCTGACCTCCTCATCTTTAACCACAAGTGACGGCGTAAGTTCATTGCCCGTAAATCTTTACATGCTTTAAGAGTGTCCTTATTCTTCCCATTAAGGCCCAGTATTGTTCCAAGGACGTTGTTGAATACATTCTTCCCAATGTGTATGACGTCAAGGTTGTTCCTGAGTTTTAACCTTGACCAGTAAGGGAGTTCAAAAAAAATACTCATGTGACTCCAATACCCAACTTTTTCATCAACCACAAGTGGGTTTGAGGCCGTCACACGTGGACACTTGTTCAGTACTCCAAAATCAACGTGTTGGAGCCTTTGGAAAATCTCTTCACCAGACCACTCTCGGTGTTTCGGATCATTCCCTACCGTCCCGTCAAAACTCGCCGCTTCGGATCACCATTGGTAATTTTTGGGAAGTCATCTATGGTGTCCTAAGTAACACACATTTCCCGCGTGATAGCTGGAGTTGTCGTCGTCTAAGTAGATAGGACACCCCTTATACCCTTTCGTTCTGCAAGATGTCAACAACCCGTAAGCCAAAAAATTTCTAATGGTCCACATAATGGTTGCTCTCATGATGAATGATGTTTTAGTGTAGCTATCCCAAATTCACACCCTAATTCCCACACCTCCTTCAACTCGTCAATCAAATGTCTCATAAACACATCAAAATATTTTCCAGGAGA
Source organism: Geum urbanum (assembly GCA_946800695.1). Taxonomy (NCBI): domain Eukaryota; kingdom Viridiplantae; phylum Streptophyta; class Magnoliopsida; order Rosales; family Rosaceae; genus Geum; species Geum urbanum. The sequence goes on along the minus strand of OX326998.1, from coordinate 66,422,194 downwards.
ATATTTACCCGGAATTATCAGACAAAGAAAATTAAACTCATTTCTCATACACATCCAGAGAGGCAGGCTGTACAGCATCACAATAACGGGTCAAGTATTGTATTGGCCATCATCAAAAGAATTGAACCCGTCTGTGGAAAGTCCTAGTCTCACATTTCAAACCTCTGATGCGAAGTCTATAAACGTCATGCTGAAAGACTTAAAAGCCTCCCCATCTACGGGGTGTCTACGCACACTGTCATCCAACCTCTTTTCACCATGCCACCTCATTTCCTTTGTCATGTACAGAGACATGTACAATTGCTCCAGTCTAGGAATCAACAGCAAATGACGAAGAACCTTCCATGAAATTTTTTTCTTCATCTTGTTCTTTTGCTTCACCCGCCATCTTGACTCGCCTCAAACCGGGCAGTATTGGATGTCTGCATGTTCCTTATAAACAAGACACAACTGTTTTTGCACACGTCAATTTTCGTGGAAGAAAGGCTAAAGTCGTTCGGTATCATTTTTACTTTATAATAACTGTGTGGAAGTTAGTGATCATCAGGAAGCAGACTACTTATGTGTCGGTGGACATCGTCAAACGCTACATTCGATAATTTGTGCTTCACTTTATACCCCATTTCCTCTATTACCGTACTCAAAATAGTCACTTTACCATGTGGGTGCACCAATGTCTGGCTTCCAGTAGAAGTCAATTGTACTTGTCATAATTAGTGGATCCCATGAAGTCGCCTGTTAGCAGAACAGTATCATGGTTAGGAGTATCGTAATGGCCCTCGAAAAGCTCGTATCCACTTGAACTATACGACGGAAATGCATCGTGGACAAGTTCCATTATGAGGTTTGGAGCAGGTTCATCAATATTCCTAGATGAGCCAACATGATACCATGATCCAAACCCCGCCATCGCAGTATAAGCATTAACCTCTGGTTCTTTTCCGTGTTTAGTCCATGAAGTGTATTCCTACATCATACCATATTAAGACTAGTGCTGGAACATATCTGCAACTATATGATACTCTGAGTTACGACATCTCCTGCACGGGCACTTGAAATTGGAGCTTCCTCCACCATGTTGAATTGTAAAATGCATGAAGTCATAAATTCCTTGTAAATACATTTGATCACCTCTCTCCAACCATAACCAACTTTTGTCCATATTTTGCGTAAGTACGTAACTTGTAATGAGCGAAATAATAAATTGTCTGGCCAATCACATTTATAACCGTAATTCTTCATATATCAAGCTAACTGGAACCTATATATACACTCTAATCTTTATATCAAGCTAGCTAGCTAGAACTAATAATCTTCCCACGCTTTGATTCGTTCAATACATATACCTAATCTCCATATATATCGAACAAGCTAACTAGAACTTAAACCAATAATCTTCATATATATCGATCAAGCTACATACCTAGCAATTAATTTTAATTTCCATCCATATATATCATGTACGTACGTACATATATAATAATTTAGCTATGTACCTATATATATATATCAATCAAGAATATCTCTTACATATATATATACACCCAAAAATTACTAATTAATTAATAATATATATGTAAATATCCAAAAATCCATAATTTGTCAACATAGCTACTATTTGATCCAATATTTCTGCAAACGTTCGCATTAATTATACATGCATAAATAGCGGGATTCTAGCTACCTATCACAAATTTCGTCGGAAAACACTACAAGAAAAAAGCACCTAGACCGCAGACCATTTCAGTGGTCTGGGTGCCTTTTTCCGTAGTCTAAGTACTTAGACTACGGAAACTCCGTGGTCTTGGGTCCGCAGTCCAAGTACTGTCGTCTAAGCACTTAGACGACGGAAATGGAGTTTTCCGTGGTCCAGGTGGTCACTTGGACCGCGGACTTTCTCCAGCGTCCAAGTACAAATTAGACCACGCAAATAATTTTGCGTGGTCCAAGAGACCACTTAGACTACCGAGAAAGTCCGCGGTCCAAGTGATCACTTAGACCACGAAGAAATTCCACGGTCCAAGTGATCACTTAGACCATGGAGAAAGTCTGTGGTCCAAGTGATCACTTAGACCACGGAGTTGTTGCATGGTCTAAGTGATTAGTTGGACCGCGGACTTTCTCCGTAGTCTAACTGATCACTTGGACCGCGGACTTGTATATATTCCGTAGTCTAAGTCAATATTTATTTATTTTTAAGTAAAATTTGAATTTAAAGTAAAATAGTAATAAATTAATTAAAACTACTAAATTGTCATTTACATAATTAAAATTTGTTCGTACATCAAATTAAATCGTTCGGAATATACGTTGAATATCATAAACTATGTACATAAAATGCAAACTAGCTACTAAAATACAGGAGGAGCAGACGCGCCGCCGAGTCCCCCGCCTCCAGCCGTGTTGTCGTCGTCGGGGTACGGGTTCGAAGGAGGTTGACACTGTTTTTGAACCTGGTTTTGCATGAGGGCGATAAGGTGGGCTATCTGCGCTTGTTGCTCATCAAGCCTCTGACGCATAGATTCTGTTTCCTCAAATGTGAGTCGAGCCTCGTCATAGGCTGCTTGGACAGATGCATCCCGAGCATTTTGCCTTGTCGAACGCACTACCAGCATTTTCACTATAGCCGACGAAAAAAAAAAACCCGACGAGATTTCTTGTCGTCGGCTATAGTGGACAATTTCCACTATAGCCGATGACAAATCAACAAAAAATCGTCGGCTATACTATAGCCGACGAAAAAGGGGCAAAAACATCGTTGGCTATAGTATAGCCGACGAGACTATAGCCGACGATTTTTAAGGGTCGTCGGCTAAAGTCGCTGGCTAAAACCTGTCGGTAATAGTATAGCCGACGAGGTTTTTACCCATTATCGTCGGCTATAGTACTATAGCCGACGAGTTTTTTAAAAAAAATAAAAAAAAAAAAAAAAAAATTTAAACTATAGCCGACGAGATTCGTCGGCTATAGTTTTAAAAAAAAATTTAAAAAATAAAAAAACATTTTTTCCACTATAGCCGACGAGATTTTTATCTCGTCGGCTATAGTTTTAAAAAAATCGTCGGCTATAGTGTTTCCAGCGGTAGTGACGTCTCATATATGAGTTAGAAGACGAATCTCGCTGCACTTTGCGTCCCATCCCCCTAACATATTTGCCAGCTCGACGACCGCATACCTCATTGGCGACACAAATTTGGCTCTCCCTCGATAGAGGAGGCAGGTCTTCCAGCGGCAAATCCGGGTGTGCAAGCTGCATGTTGGCCAATTCCTCCTGCGCCTGTTCTACCAACCTCGCCAGAAAATAATAATAAAAATTAAATAATTATAAAATTTTATAACAGTTTAATAAATAATAATTACAGTAATTAAGAAGAAATATATATGGTACTTACACCGTATTGACTCGCTTCACTGTCGAGCCCAGGCGTCATGTAAACATCCAGATAAGGGTGTTTGGAGCCCTTATCTTTGTGCTCCTTGGCGATTTTGATCACCAGCTTGGAACAGGATCGTATGATGCTTGTCCTTCTTCTCTCGGTTGGACTTGTTTCTGTTGGACAACATAAATTATTAAAAAATTGATAAATAACTATAATAATAATAATTTAATATCGTTAATTTAAATAAAAAAATACGAACCTTATAAAATTCTTCTTGGAAGTCGTTCACCAACCACTCTCACTCATCTTCCCTATCCCTACGCAGCTCTACAGGGGTAGGCGAGGCACTGAATTCTTCATAATACTTATGAAGTTTGTACTTCCAATCACGGCAGATGGCGTTAGCGGTGTCGTTGATGTGCCTAAGAATCTCCGGTGTGTCATCCACCTCATATTGTTCCTATGTATAAGAAAAGAATAAAAAATTATAATCGTATATATATATATATTATAAAATTATGATTTTTATTTGTTATAAGAAAATAAATTAAAAATTGTATTACCATAATATTTGTAATAATTACCATAATTAATCACTTTCAGTAATACATAATTTTTAATTATTACAATAATTACATAATTCATAGCAATTTATTATTTTTATGTATTACTAATTTACCATAATTTCAAAAATATTATTTACCATAATTAAAATTTATTAATATTAATAATTCAACAATTTACTATAATTATAACACATTTACAATAATTACAATATTACCAATAACTTACAATAATTACAATAATTAATTTCTAATTTATCATAATTACAATAATTAATTATGTACCATAATTACAATAATTACCAATTTATTATATTTAATAATTTACAATAATTACTAAATTAGAATACTTAATTACTAATTTATCAATTTTTAATAATTCAATAATTGACCATAATTATTACAAATTTACAATAATTAAAAACTATAATTAAAATAATAATTTCAAATTATAATTACAATATTAATTACAAATTCTAATTACAATAATAATTACAATATTATTATGATTTACAATAATTAATTATAAAGTTAATTACCATAATTACTAATTAAATAACAATATGTAATTATCAAAATTTATTGTATTTACCAATTATTACTAAATTATTATTTTTACTAATTAATTTAACAATTTACTAATTTTTTATATATTAAACACAAAATATAATTATAATTATCTAAAAACATTTAAAAATTACCGGAGAGAAGAGTCGCCGGAGAGCGGTCGCCTGAGGGAGGGAGTCGCCGGATTGGTTTTGAGAGTGTGTGAGAGAGGAGAGGTTGGATTGAGAATGGGATGAGAAAAAAGGATCGGTCATGGTTCTTTATATAGAGTTTCACTTAGACGACGAAGACATTATTTTCGTCGTCTAATTGCACCTAGCTAGCCGATGGAAACACTCATTTCCATCGTCTAGGTGAACAGTTTCACTTTTTGGAAACGGCGCCAATTTAATTTGGTGGGCAGGAGTTAACCGCCCAAATTTTTGGGAACGGCTCAAATTTCACCTAGACGACGAAAATAGTCATCTCCGTCGTCGAAATGAAATTTGAACCGTTTCCCAAAAAATAGCGGGGAAATTTGGACCGCCAACTTTTTTCACCTACACCACGTAGATAGACCATCTCCGTCGTCCAGGTGATCACCGATGAAATTCGACGGAGATGGTCCATCTTCGTGGTCTAGGTGAAAACTCCGTAAAATTAATTTTTAAAAATAATTCGAAATGAAGTTTCTGATCTGTCATTCGAATGGAATTGTCTTAAAGTATCGATTAAATAATCGTATATATAAAAAGTGGGATTTAAGACGACGAATTAATTTACGTTTTCAAACATGTTAGGTATCTACTAAGATGTATAACTTAAGTGTCGGTACATATAGGCTTATTGCACATCGATATTAACGAAATTGAATTTGGACAAAACAACCGTTGTATACATTCGCCATAAGACAATATATAAGTAGAATAATTTCCACTAAATAGTGAGTTCGTTAAGGGTTTCATCGGCGCGGTCAATGGCAAAACTGAAATTTTTACAAACCGAAAATGTGGATACACGAAAATCCGTAACTCCTATTTTGGAACCGTCGACGCTCACACTCCAAGAATTGTTTACTCTATGGTCTCGATAGAAAGAATATGCATTGGGACATGGTCTACATAGTCATTGTCTTAGATGTGAAATTACAAAATTTTCACTTGGACGACACAAACATTATTTGCGTCGTCCAAGTGAACACGTAGACAACGCAAATACACGTTTGCGTCGTCCAAGTGAAAATTTCAAAATTTATGGTTTTAGGGTTTAGGATTTTAGGGTTTAGGGTATATTTAGACGTTGCTATTGATCTTTTGCGTAGTCTAAGTAAAATTTTACAATTAAATTAGGGTTATATATATAATTAATATTGTGTATAATTACGTTGGTATGGACTACGAAAAGTTGTTTCGTCGTCTTTTTTTTAGGGTTTATGGAAAATGTATGTGATCGCATGCGCCGATTCCATCTTGATCATGTCTTGAATTAATTAATTAATTTTAATTTATATTTGTATTTGAATTCCGTCTATCGAACCGACATCGCTCTTTAATTAATTTGAAGTTAATTAATTATGTGAAAAAGTTAAAATTAATTAATTAATAAATTAAGTACAAAATTATAGGGTTTACTTGTACGTACGTACCTACGTAATCCTCCTCATAATATATATAATTAATCATGCATCATCACGACAAAAATCTCATAATTACAGTATTTAATTACCAATTAATATTCCTTGTTGTTATATTATACTCTTCGTCATAATCATCATCATCTTCACCACTGTTATCCGATTGCTCCTCCTCCTCATCGTATTCAACATCCTGCGTCATCGTCCTCGTCCTCATCCTGCGTCTCTTCTTCATCTACCTCATTAATTGCATCAATAATCTCATCTTCGATTAGATCCGTACAACCATCAGGCATGGGTAAGCGTTCACCAGCTTGAACCAGATCCATTATGTCGGAGTGGATGACAGAAATATTAGGCTAGCTCTTGATATGTAGGAATGTCTCTTTCCATTTCATCAGCATCTTCAGTCGCCAGCATCTTCAACCATCCGACCGGGGATAGAGGGCAGGTGATCGAGGGAAATGTCACTCGAAAGTACGCGGGGATGGCGGGCAGCCTCATACGGGATAGAGTCCCAATGTTGTGGCCAGATTGGAATTCAGTGCCGCAATCCGTCAAATATGAGCTGAATAATGCGTTATCGGTGAGTTGAATTGTATATTCATTATGTAAATTTTCTAAATAAATTTTTAATATTATTGATATATATATATATATATATATATATATGCATTGCAGAGGTGGTTCCGCGTGGATGCAAACATTAGACCCACGTGGGCGGATGAAGTGCATGGGAGCAGGTTTGCAGACCGGCATTTGTTTCGATTTTTTCGTTTCTTTTGATTATGTTCATACAATGTTGTAAGTTACTAACGATTGATTTTATTAATATATATAGGTATAAGGAGTGGAAGGGCGAGCTGAAGAAGCATTGGAAAAAGTACGGCGACGATCGTTCGGGTACCCCTAGCGAGTTTCGTTATAGGGAGTACGAGTGGCGATGGCTTGTGGTTCACTTCAACAACCCGAAATTGAAGGTACGCAACCTTCGATCGATTAAATTTTTGTTTTATCGTACTTCCCTCAAATTATTTGGCTAATGAGTGTTTTTTTTATGTTGGATTAATCGAGCAGGCTCTTTCTGAAGTCAACACAAGGAACTGGGCCAAAAACACCAGAAATCATCATGCCGGTTCCAGATCATACTCGGGTTGGATCGAGGAGGCGGCCAACCACCCAGAAGAGGATCCCCTTGTCTATACGATGCAGCACACGTATCCGCAGTCCCCCGAATATGCTGTAAGTGTCCTTATAACATAATAAACTTATTTCTTATTTTTTTAGATTATTTTTTTTAATTAATATTTTATTGTTATTTGTCAATTAGGCGAGAATTCAGGAGGTGATTCCGGAGGTGTTGACTCAAGTGGCGAGAGAGCTCTATCCCAACACCCCCGATGCAGAACTCCCGATTGATCAGATTGATCAATCTTATCCGATCGTCAGGGCGAGGATTATGTCAACTGCGATCCCTCCAGGGAAGAACACATTCTACTGCAGGGGTTCCGGAAAGTGGGGTCAAGGGCTGCTGAAGAAGACCCCTTAATTCTCTCGCGGATCGGGATCATCATCATCTTCGAGGACTAATGAGCTACAGGACCAGCTTCATAGGCAAGCCATTGAGATGGAAGCTCAACAGCGTCAGATGGAGGAGATGGAGCAGGCGCGAGCCGCAGAGCAGAATCGGTTGGCCGAACAGCAGCAGCAGATGGGGACATGGATGCATCACTGTTATGCACAGTTGCAGGCATCTGGAATCCAGATAGTTCCCCCGCCTATTTTCAGTGCACCACAGCCACAGCCTCAGCCTCAGCCTCAGCCGCAACCTCAGCCAGACCAGGACCAACCAACTTATGACGATCCGTTTGATCACATAGACTTAGGACACCCGTAGATTTGAACAATTGTCGGTTTTTTATTTTAATTATTTACTACGTACGCATATGTATACAGATTTGAACGATTTCGGTTTTTTTTAATATTTATTTACTACTATAGTTTCAATGGTTGTTGATTTTCAATTTGAAAAATATTGGTGATTTTTTGGGAATGCAGGTTTTGGGATAAAACCCAAAACCTGCAAAAAAAATTAATTATTAATAACTATAACCGACGATATGTGTCAACATCGTCGGCTATAGTTTTCTACACGGTCAACCATTTTGACCATGGAGAAAACTATAACCGACGATGACGTCGTCGGTTATAGTTTGAAACTATGCCCGACGATAATTTCTCGTTGCCTTTAGTCTCTTTTTTTCCCAACGAAAAATCTAATTCATCGTCGGTTATAGTATCACCGACGGTGCATTACCGACGAGACTATAACCGACGATGAGTCGTCGGGTATAGGCTATACCCGACGATAAAGAGGAACAGACCGACAACCCGAACTCGTCGGGTATACTAATTCTTCTGGTAGTGATTCAAAATTAAGTAATTATTCCAACGAGTACATTTTTACAAATTTGTGAACAAATCGTTGTCATTGTTATCATTTTGATTCAATTGTCTGTAAATGATATAAAAATAGTTATAAATTTATTCAAAATATTGTAATTTCTAAGTACGTTGTAATTTCGTTTAAATAGTTTTAAGAAAATTTCTATCATAACCTTATCCTAATCTATGATGTGTTACGTACATTAGTTATTCAGCTTTTCAAAGATAATTAATAACGTGGGTTGTCTTTTTAAGTTGAAAATAGGATATATATATATATATATATATATGTAAAGAAAAATTAATAGATATTTTGCAAAGTGATACTTGATCATTTTTTTTTCATCTTGATTAGGTCGGGAAAAAAAATTATTGTCCCTTCCTTGTCACCTTTACATTTTTTGACATGTTGAATTTCTCGTCAACTCAGCATAACAACCTCTAACCTGTCTCTAACCCCGTTTGTTGGCTAACACAGTTCTGCATCAATTCTACTTCAATTTGAAGACTCATGAATTTATTTCAAAACTAACGCACTATTCATTAACCTTTCAATAGTTCTCTCTCTTCTCCTTATGGTCGAGGTCTCCTGTCTTCATCTTCGTCTTCTTCACTGTCGACCAGGTCTTTGTCTCCTTCGCTGGCAGTGGCATAGCTACTATTATGTGAGCAGTGTCAATTGACACGGCTCACTTCTTAGATTTTAGCTAGTTGATTAAGAGTTTTAAGCTATTTTTAGTATGTAATGTATATTAATGTTCATTTTGACACCTTTCAATACTTAAAGCATGAAAAATAAGAAGGAATTTGGATAATATCTATTATTACCTATAAGGTTATTATCGGTTGGACTGGAACTCAAACATGGTTGATGGAAATAATTAATAAATTATTTTGGTAAAATGATCTATCCTGTAACAATATTTAATCTATAAACTTGTGTAATTTTCTTGAATAGTTAAAATCATCTCCATAAATGTCTCCATCTCTAAATATTTACATTTTTACCTTTTGATTTCATACATTTCTTCTACTTTTCGTTTATCTTGAGTACTATAAGTTAACTGTCGTTGGCGTAGCTAGTATTGATTTTGACATTATATCAAAAAAAAGTTATGTTCTGACACGGCTAACCTAAAATTCTAACTACGTCACTGTTCGCTGGCCGAGGTCTTTGCCTCCTTTCAAAGTGCCTGATTGATCTCCATGCAACATTACTCTAAAAACAAATGAATTGGAGAGTGAAATCTAGCTACTCCAACTAATGCTCTCATGTGGTGGCATTAAAAGCTCATGTGGTTGTTTTCCATTTGAGAAGAGCCTCTACTTCACTAACACTAGCAAAAACAAAAGCATTCTTTGGCGATGAAACCAGCTGAACATACAAGATAACAAAAGCTAGAAGGCAATAAGCTTTACCATATAACGTTGATGTTTTCATGATTGTCTCAGTGTCTCTCATTATGGTTTGTATTTGTTTTGAGTTTTATATACAACATTCTATCATTATAGTTTGTATTTGTTTAGAGTTTTATATACACACTACCGGCAGAAACGTTATACCCGACGACATGGCAAAAAATAGACCGACGAGAACCCTTGTCGTCGGGAATAGTCAACTATAATCGACGACTAGAGTACATCGTCGGTTATAGTTTTTTTTACCAACGATGTATTGTTGTCGTCGGTTATAGTAGCCGGAAAATCGTCGGGCATAGTTTTCCACTATTACCGACGACTTTTTTTAACTATTACCGTCGATTTTGTAGTATCGTCGGCTATAGTTTCTTATTTCAGATCTATTCTGGGCAGTAGCTCTGTCATTCAAAAAAAATCTCCCACGAAAACTGAAAATGCTCTGAAATCATTGGGTGATGTCGAAAACTGTCAAGAATGAGTTCATGATTCATTATATATAGGTACGTACGTACTTAATTAGAGATATATGTGTGTGTGTTGATCGATTGTTGATGTTGATTTTGATTGAGTTAATTGATTGTTGAGTTTTGAGTTTTGAGTAATTGATGGTTGATTTTGAGTACGTGATTGATAGTTGATCGAGTTGGAGTAGTAATTGTTGTTGATTATTGTGAATATATATATATAACTAGGGTGATTTATTTAATTGATTATATATTGTGATTATTATAGGGTTAATTGTGATTATTAATTATTGGTAATATTGTGATTATTGTGATGTTTCGGTTAATTGTGATTAATTATAGTGTGGTTATATATATTTAGATTTTTGTGATCGATTATAGTTAGGGTATATATATATTAAAATTATGGGAATTATAATAATATATATTTATATTAATTGATTGATCGAGTGTTGATTTTGAGTTAAATTAGACGAAATTATATATATATGAATAGTTATGGATCGAGTAGAATAATTAGACGAATATATATATATATGTTCATTTGTAATTGATTAGCTAGCTAGGGATCGAGTAGAATAATTAAATTATGTAATTTATAGTTTGAATATCGATATAGATATATATATATATATATATATGAAATTTTAATTAATAAGATCATGGGTATATATACATGCAATTATAATTTTCAGGATGTATGGACAAGAGTTGGATGTGTCTTCCAAGATGGGATGTAAGATATCACCGTGCAATTAGAAGTTTTGTGGAATATGTGAAGGTTAATTGTGGAGGGATAACACTACAACATTTTGAACCATTGCCGGCGATTTTTAAATCGCTGGCAATGTTTTTTAACATTACCGGCGATTTTTGCCGGAAAAATCTCCGGTAATGTCCTTTTTTTTTTTAACATTCCGGCGATTTTTCCGGAAAATCGCCGGCAATGTCCCGCCGGTAATAAAAATAAAAAAAAACATTGCCGGCGACTTTTCCGGAAAAAATCGCCGGTAATGTTGAAAAACATAACATTACCGGCGACTTAAATGTAAGTCGCCGGTAATATCTTTTTTTTTTTTAATTACCGGCGGGACATTGCCGGCGACTTACATTTAAGTCGCCGGTAATGTTAAAAAAAAAAAGACATTACCGGCGATTTTTCCGGCAAAAATCGCCGGTAATGTTAAAAAACATTGTCGGCGATTTAAAAATCGCCGACAATGGGTTAAAATGTGGTAGTGACAATTCATTATTGTCCGTGTATAAAATGTGAGTGTCGCAGCGAGCGATATCGTTTTCACATCGATAAAGTATTGGAACACTTGAAGAAAAACGGGTTTTGGGATAAGTACACATGTTGGATTTATCACGGTGAGAGCTCATCAGTTGGTCAACATGATCAAGGACAATTTTTTGAGAGTGGTAGTACATCCAATGATCGAACAACAAGGTTGATCAACGATATATTTCCTCATGAGAGCGGTATATTTGCTCAAGCACCGGATATCCTTCCCGCCGTTGGAGACTTCCCTCATATTGAGCCAGTCCAGCAATTACCTACAGCTGTCAACACTGCTGGTATGGACAAGTACAACAACCTCATTGCCTTCCAACAGACCCCGTTGTACAACGGGTGTAATAAGACTGTTCTTGAAAGTGTTATGGGAGTAATGAAGCTCAAAGTGGAGAACAAAATGAGTGTGAAGGCTGTTGATGATTGGCTGAAGTAGTCTGGTTCGTTGTTGCCCCCCGGTCATCGTCTTCCTACCACTCATCGTAAGGTGCGACAGATCCTGAAACATCTTGGCCTTTCCTACATCAAAATCCATGCTTGTAGATATGATTGTGTTCTCTTCTGGGGTGAAGATGCTTATGGGAATGATCTTAAATCCCGTGATGATTGCCCGGTATATGGTACAGATTGGTATAAGTTGACTCTTGCTGGAAACAAGAAAGCTGTGAAAGATACTTTGGTATTTTCCGCTGATAGATAGGCTAGAATGGTTGTTCATGTGTGCAGACACGGCTGAAGGTATGAGATGGTGGGCCGAGAGGAATTTTCCCGACGGTGATACGCTTATACACCCTGCTGACGGAGAGGCTTGGAAGCACATGGTGAAGGAGTTTTCTTATTTTGCATCAGAGGTTCGAAATGTTTGGCTGGGGCTTTCATCTGACGGATTCAACCCTTTTGGCAACATGAGTCTTCAATACAGTATATGGCCAGTTATTTTGGTACCATACAACCTTCCTCCATGGATGTGCATGAAGAAAGAATACAATATGCTCACTATGATAATTCCAGGGCCGGGTTATCCAGGAAAGTGTCTAAATGTGTATTTGAGACCCTTGATTGAGGAGCTTAAGTACTTGAGTGAGCATGGTCATCCCACTTATGACAAGTTCAAAAATGAGATGTTTCAGATGCATGCCATGCTTGTTGGCACCATTAGCGATTTTCCTGCACGCGGGATGTTGTCGGGCAACGTTACCAGGGGATACAGGGCTTGTCCAGAGTGCATGACTGTTGAGTGTTGCAGACCTCATTGCAGAAGATTATACATATGCGTCATCGTTGTTGGCTTCCACATGATCACCCATTTCGGGAGGATATGGGGGCATTTGATGGGACTCTGGAAACATGTGAGCAGCCGAAGAGATGGACGGGGGATGAAATATTAGAAGTGCTAAATGAATACGATTTTGGGCAGCTCAGCAATCATCCTGAGATAGTGGCGTCAATACCTGACAAACCCGACAAGTATAAATTCTGGACACACAAAAGTATTTTTTGGGAACTTCCGTATCGGTCCAAGTTGTTGATCAGACACTACTTAGATGTCATGCACATAGAGAAAAATGTGTGCGAGAGCGTGGTCGGCACAGTGTTGAATTGGGAGGGAAAAACTAAAGACGGCCCGAAGGCACGCATTGATCTTAAAAGAATGGGACTGCGAAAACATTTATGGTTGAGAGATGAGAAGAAAAAAATGCCACGAGCTCCTTATACCGTCAAGCATGCCCAGAAGAATGAAATTTTTGGCTGGATGGGTAATGTCAGGTATCCTTTAGGCTATGCTAGAAATTTAAGTCGATGTGTTAACTTCAAAGACAATAAGATGTACGGACTAAAGAGTCATGACTGTCATATACTGCTTCAACGCCTCTTCCCTGTTTTCATTCGAGGGTACCTGCCCAAAGAGGTGGTGGAGCCGTTAGTGGCTTTGTCAAGATTCTTTCAAAAGTTATGCACGAGATAAGTGAAGAAATCGGACATGTTGGAAATGCAACAGGACATCATTTTTATCATGTGCAAATTGGAAAGGATATTTCCTCCAAACTTTATCGACATCATGCCTCATCTGATGCTCCATCTTCCGGAACAATTGTTGGTTACTGGTCCAGTACACTACACATAGATGTATCCCATGGAAAGGTACGTAATGCATCTCTGAATCTGGCTGTCTTTAATATTATTTATTCACTTATTTTACAATATTCATAACATGCTCTGTAATTACCACTTTATAGACAATTAGGGGACTACAAACACTATGTGATGAACAAATCTGCACCCGAAGGGTGTATCGCTGAAGCATATATTTCGCACGAGTGCGTAACGTACACTCGACTGTATTTGGGAGCGTTCGAGGACCCTCTACAACATATGCCAGTAGATGGAGCACAGTTCAACCTCTTGGCCCAGAAACCGGTAACTTCCAGAGTTTATCCTATGTGTAAGGTAAATGGCGTGCTATTTATTTGTGAACATAGAGATGTCATACGAAAAACACAGAATTCTGGGGTAATGGTGCATGATGGGCAGAATGGAGTTGACTATTACTGTGTTCTCCATTCAGTTGTCGAATTAGTATATGGGGAAGGCATGACCGTGCACTTGTTTAAGTGTAGATGTTTTGATACCGACCCTCAGAACACAAGGACCGATCAATATGGCATATTTTCGGTGAATACTGCTACAAGCTGATATGAAGATGATCCGTTTGTTTTTGCCACGGCGGTGAAACAATTGTTCTATCTTGATGATCTTGTGCATAAAGGCGCGTGGAAAGTGGTTAACCATGTTCTTCCAAGAAACATATACAGTGCCTCCACACTTGGTGTGACCTCGGATAATGAAGAAGTTAGTGCATACCAAGAGCCGAACGCAACTGGTATTCCTGAAACCTCAACAATTCGCCTTAATAATGTGATACAGGGCAGTGTGGTACGAATTCCTTAACCGAATCTTATTGATGTTAATCAAAATGAAGACAATGAAGACTCAAGTGACGAGGGCTTACACATCTTACCTGAAATTAACTCGGAAACCGAGTCAGACTCAAGCGGTGATTCTGACTATGCACCTTAATGTATGTATGTTAATTTGAGTTTGAACGTGCAATGTAAAATGATATGTACGAAGATTACTTTAAGTTAGATGTAATTAAAGTAGATACTTTGTTTAAGGAGCATTTTTTATAAGTTAGAAAAAAAACTCATAGCCTTTTTGTATAAATATAAATGCATACGAAAAAACAAAAAAATGATGGAAAAAAACTATAGCCGACGATATTCATAATAAATATCGTCGGTGATACTATAGCCGACGACAATACTTATGTCGTCGGCTATAGTTCTCGAGTTATATCCCAGAACAGCCGTTTTGGGCAGAAACGAAACTGCCCATTTTTTCCCCAAACGGCTCCGATTCGTTTTCCGCCGCCGCCGTCATTCAAGCAAGAGGCAAGGTTCATCCTCAAGCCGTCGTCCATCCTCAAGCCTCCATTCATCGATCCTACAACCCAAAAACAGGTTCGATATCCTAAATCCCTAAATCCCCAATTTTGAAGTTTTTTTTTAGGTTAGATTTTTGTTTAGTTTGTTGATAATGTGGATGTTTGGATGAATTGTGTGAATATATATTGGATTGTTGTTGAATTTTGTTGATTGTTAGAATTATTGTTGATTTTTAGGATTTTTGGGATTATTAGATTATATATATATATAGAAGCTTAATTAATTATTGGATTATATATTGGATATTATTGTTGAATTTTGTTGATTGTTGGAATTATTGTTGATTTTTTGGATTTTTAGAATTATTGGATTATATATATATAGAGGAGCTTAGTTAATTTTTGGATTATATATTGGATATTATTGAATTATGAAAATATATATATGTGTAGGAGATTGTTGGATTAGAAATTTTTGGATTACGAATTCAAATTTTTGGATTAATTAGGAATTATTTTGAATTTTTGTAATTTAATGGAATTTTATATGAAGGAATATATAATGAAATTTGTTGAATATTATGGAAATTTTATGTGAGTGGAAGGATTTTTTATGAATTCTTTTGAATTTTTAGTAATTGATGGAATTATTGTGAGTTAAATATGGAAATGTGTGAATTAATATATTCTGACATTTGGTAGATGAATGTGAATTAACTTTAATTTTATTGTTGATTTTAAAAACTGTATAAAATTGAGTATGTTACGTAACTTTTATAGCAACGTACGATGAATTGGTTGAATTGCGGTGCTTCGCGAGGGGGGTCGAGGGGGAGGTCGAGAGAGATCGGGACGTGGGGATGAGGGCACCGGAAGTCGGTCCGCATCAGGATCTGCCAGTATCGGCAACACTTACAGCATTCATCCCACCTCTCGGCACCGTACAGTTCTAGGTGAGGGACAACCTCAGCAGCAGCAGGTCGAGCCTCGTCGACCCTCCAGCACGAGGAGGCTTTAAGAGGACAGTCGCACGCCTTCAACAGATAGTTCGACTCAATCCTCGGTCCGAATGCCCGACATTCATAACGAGGACCCTTCCCCATTCACCGACCAGACTCCTCATTCTTCCGAGGAGGCTGGTGGATCGACTCAGTCCTCGGCCAGGATACGACTATGCCCGCCGTCTACCCTATTCTTACCCTTGGAAATCTCGACAATACCTCTCGTCGATTCCACGGGGATGCCTGTTCCATGACAGCTAGGGTTCATTACCCCGAACCAGGCATACGCGTATGTACCCTTCCCGCAACCTCTCTGGAGTGTGAGGATTCCGGGATAACGCACCGACGAATCAGGTAAATATTAATTAGTGAATCTTTTTACTTAGTAATATTTAAATTCAATTATTTGTTGATGTTTCAAAAATCATCTACATATGTGATAGGCGAGATCGTGCCCGGTGACAAACAAAAGGGAACCAGAGGCCCAGTCGTCGGCAAGTTATTGGACGACGCGATTCAGGCTAGCGGTGGTGGCCAAGTTATGATTCCGACCGGGGATGGAGGCGAGGTGATCGAGGGAAAGGTCACTCAAAAGTACGCAGGGATGGCGGGCAGCATCATACGGGATAGAGTCCCAATGTTGTGGCCATATTGGAATTCAGTGCCACAATCCGTCAAATATGAGCTGAATAATGCGCTGTCGGTGAGTACAATTGTATATTCATTATGTATATTTTCTATATAAATTTTTAATATTATTGATATATATATATATATATATATATGCATTGCAGAGGTGGTTCCGCATGGACAACCACATTAGACCCACGTGGGCGGATGAAGTACAAGGGAGCAGGTTACTAGATTCATTTGTTTCGATTTGTTTCGTTTCTTTTGATTATGTTCATAAAATGTTGTAAGTTACTAACATTTGTGTTTTATTAATATAGGTATAAGGAGTGGAAGAGCGAGTTGAAAAAACATTGGAAAAAGTACGACGACGATCGTTCCGGTACCCCTAGCGAGTTTCGTTATAGGGAGTACGAGTGGCGATGGCTTGTGGTTCACTTCAACAACCCAAAATTGAAGGTACGCAACCTTCAATCGATTAAATTTTTGTTTTATTGTACTTCCCCCAAATTATTTGGCTAATATTAGATGTTGGATTAATCGAGCAGGCTATTTCTGAAGTCAACACAAGGAACTGGGCCAAAAACACAAAAAATCATCATGCCGGTTCCAGATCATATTCAAGTTGGATTGAGGAGGCGACCAACCACCCAGAAGTCCCTCCGCTTGTCTATACGATGCAGCACGCGTATCCGCAGTCCCCCGAAGTTGCTGTAAGTGTCATTATAACAAAATAAACATATTTCTTATTTTTTTTTAGATTGTTTACATTAATTAACATTTTATTTTTCTTTGTCAATTAGGCGAGACTTCAGGAGGTGATTCTGGAGGTGTTGACTCAAGTAGCGAGAGAGCGCTATCCTAACACCCCCGATGCAGAACTCCCGATTGATCAGATTGATCAATCTGATCCGATCATAGCGGCCAGGATTATGTCAACTGCGATCCCTCCAGGGAAGAACACTTTCTACTGCAGGGGCTCGGAAAGTGGGGTCAAGGGCTGCTGAAGAAGACCCATGAATTCTCTCGCGGATCGGGATCATCTTCGAAAGCTAATAAGCTACAGGAGCAGCTTCATAGGCAAGCGATTGAGATGGAATCTCAACGGCGTCGAATGGAGGAGATGGAGCAGGCGCGAGCCGCAGAACAGAATCGGTTGGCCGAACAGCAGATGATGGGGACATGGATGCAGCACTGTTATGCACAGTTGCACGCATCTGGAATCCAGATAGCTCCCCTGCCCATGTTCGGTGCGCCACAGCCACAGCCTGAGCCGCAGCCGCCACACCAGGACCAACCAAGTTTTGACGATCCGTTTGACCACATAGACTTAGGAAACCCGTTGTACGTAGTACGCATATGTATATAGATTTGAACGATTTCGGTTTTTTATTTTATTTACTACTATAGTTTCAATAGTTCTGGATTTTCAATGTGAACAATATTGGTGACGTACTTTTTGGGAATGCAGGTTCTGGGATAAAACCCAGAACCTGCAAAAAAATTTAAAATAATACAAACTATAGCCGACGATATACACTAATATCGTCGGCTGTAGTTTCCTCCATGGTCAACCAGTTTGACCAGGGGAAGAGGTATGGCCGACGATGAACTCGTCGGTTATAGTATGGAACTATAACCGACGATTTGATCTCGTTGGCTATAGATCCATACTATAACCGACGACAAACCTATCTTGTTGTCGGTTATAGTATCACCGACTGTGCATCACCGACGATACTATAGCCGACGATGAGTCATCGGCTATAGTCTATACCCGACGAGAAACTGGGACAGACCGACGACTTTGTATCGTCGGCTATAGTAAGACTTCCGGTAGTGACAACATTCTAGCAACTACTTTTGGGAATAATAAATAATAGTGGGAAGGAGCCTACGAGCACTGTGCTTGGCTAGGCCTTAGAGCATCTGCATCCATTCAGGAAGTTCTATGGCCTATGAATTATTATTTGAGGAATTTTTGTCACTATTCATCAAATAGGATGTTTATTCATGATTTTTGTGCAACAGTGTAAGAAATAGAAATTCTTATTACTATTCATTAATTATAAAAACTTATTTTATTTAATTGTTAGTAATATTTTTATCCAATATCTAACCGACATATGTTATTATCGTCTAAATTATTGAATCAAATTTCCGATAAGATTTCCGACGAGTCATAATGTGACACGTGTCACTTTCACATGACGTTATCGGCTAAATTATTGATGAAGATTTCCGGTTAGATTTCTGACCAATGAGAATGTGACACGTGTATTCATCTTCGAACATCATATTCTCTAAATTTTGCTATAAAAGCATCATCTATGGCTCCTTGAAACCTCACAACATCTATAAGTCACTAGATATTCTATATCCGTAAACACACATCTTCAAACACTTCTTCACATTCGCTCATCAGTAAGATGAATCCTTCTGATTATGAAGAGTCTTCTGGGAGGAGGCGAAAACAACGCCAGCAAGCTACCACAATTGCTAATTCCTTTGTCACGGATGCAGTCATTTGACGATGAGCCACCTTGCCCCCGCCGTCCAAACGAACCAAGACAGAGGGAAGCTGGGGGACAGAATCTGATGGAAGATTACTTCATCAAATGCCCTATTTTTAAAGAGCAAGATTTTCCCCATAGGTTCCGTATGAGCACACACTTGTTCAACCGCCTCAAGACAAAACTCTGCAACCATGACCCATTTTGGCATCAAATAGAAGATGCCATAGGATTGCAAGGACTTCTTCCCGAACAAAAGATGACCGGTGGTCTACGAATGTTGGCATACGGTGCAGCTGCAGATCAGTGTACAGAAATCACAAGGATGGGGGAATCAACAACACTGAAATACATGAAGAAGTGGTGCACACAAGTGGTCTTGCTTTACCAAGACCGTTACCTTCGCGCTCCAGATGCAACAGACATCACTTGACTTCTAAGAAGGGCAAGGAAACGGGGATTTCCTGGTATAATAGGAAGTATCGACTACATACACTGGAAATAGAAGAACTGCCCAACAACTTAGAAAGGGTCATACTCAAGGTGAAAGGCTCGTCCCACCATAATCTTAGAGGCGGTGGTGTCATATGACACGTGAATATAGCACAGCTTCTTTGGGACTCCTGGAGCACAAAATGATATTAATGTGCTTAATAACTCGGATATCTTCGATGTGCTCCTTGCCGGAAGAAGCCCACAATCGACTTATAAAGTCAACGGTATGACATACCACCACACTTATTATCTAGCTGATGAAATATATCCAAGGTACTCCTCATTTGTCAAAACAATTTCCAATCCCCAGAATCAACAATAGAAGTTGTTAGCAAGGAAACAAGAGGCATATCGTAAAGATGTGGAGAGGTGCTTTGGCATCTTACAATCTCGTTGGGCAATTATTCGTCATTCAGCTATGTGTCATCACACATCGACATTGAAAATGATCATGTTTGCTTGCATCATAATGCATAACATGATTGTTGAGGAAGAATTTGTAGATGATGATTTTGAGGACAACGAAGAAGAAGATCTACATAACTCAGCTAGTGATTCACAGTTTATGATAGGCCGGTGGATGAAAATGGTAACCGAATTCCTTTTGAGCCGGTTGGAAGAGATCAACATCAACAACGGTTTAGCGACCATCTCATCGATCTCCAATCAGTTTATCTCCATGGATATCTTCAAAAGGACTTAGTGAAGCACAACAGGTTTCTTGAAACCGGTGAACAACTCTAAATAACATGTTTGATGTATATGTGCTTGCCTTTTGTGTGTTTTCCTTTTGTGTGTTTGTATTTTATGTTGTTTGAGTGAAATTTATTATGTTTTAATGCAATGTTTATGAAATTTTTCTAAATAAATAAAGTACATTTTTTATTTCTTGAAAATTTAAATTACATAATGACATGCCAAGCATATATTTCTTATTAAGAAAAACTAAACTAATCACTAAAATCAAGGTTGTGGGGACGATAACAATTTGTAAAGCTTGCATCGTCAACTTCTTGTTCAGCATCATTTACTTGCTTAAGGATTTCCGATTTCCTCTTCGTGAAGTACCTCTTTGAATTTGGGGTCATAGCCTCAAAATTCATTGTCATGATCCTTGTGTTCTTCCTCTAGTGCCCTAAATTTGTAGTTTTTCTCATCAAGCTTTCGTTACTTTTCTTCATTTTCCTTTTGCCAACCCGGCGAACATTTTTTGATTAGCCGCAATGCTCTTCAAAGTCTCATCTCTAACCTTATTCGTAGGTGTCATGGCCTTCTTTCCCCTTCTTTTTGCCTCATTGGCCACCTTTACTCCTTGAGGTCTAACCGGACTCGAGGTACCTTCAAAGTTGCTTTGTGGTGATGGAATCACTTCATCCTCATTCAAGTTGACGCTAAGAGACACTTCACTAATGGGAGGAGTAGATTCGAAGTTGGAATGGTAAGAAGTTGGAGTACTAGTTTCGACGGGTCTAAAAAAATGATGATGCTTGACCGCTTCCCAACACTCAAAGTTTGTAAACTCTTTCTTCTTTTTTGACACATAAAATGTTTGAGCTATCCTTAACTACAAAAAAAATAACGAATTGATATGTCACAATAATATCAAATAAAATGAACTTGACATTTTTTATTTCATAAAATCAAATAAAATTGATAGGACCAACGTAAATAAATCTTGACCTCATCTTGCAAATTTTCGCCAGATTCTGGATTCCTTCTTGCATATGCAAGCATCGAACTCCATTGTGACAAGTTTGGCTTCAACTTAGCAAAACGGGAAGTAAGTGCATTGTGGGTCCTAGCCTCCTCTCTCGATTCACCATGACCCATCTCCCAATGGTCTTGGTAATCGGCATAATTTTTTTTCCACAACTTGTCGACCTTTTGTTTGTTGCCGGAGATAGAATCAACGCTTTGACGACAATAAGATATGCACAATTGTACATCTTCGGAAAGAAGCCAATTGGTAGACATCTTTTGCAAAAACTAAAAAAAAAGTAAGAGAAGTGAGAGAGAAGAGAGGGAGGAGGATGATAAGTTTGTTGTGCACAAATTGGTGTGAGGTTTTAGGAAAATGAAGGTAGTATTTATAGAAAAATGGTAGGGGGTCATTTGAATTTTTTTGGAATTATTTCGGAATTTTTTTACCTATTGTAGCCATTCTGGTTTAAACAGACCCAAAATTGGAATAGTAACCGTTGTCTTTGAATCAGGGTCATCTGATCAAATTTTGGATTCAAAATGGACGATTCAGATCCACAAAGCCGTTGGGGATTCACTGGCCGACAGACCACCACATGACGGCCTGTCATTGGCTAGTAACTTGGTCGTTAAAAAAATATTGTTTTACGGCACGTGTATTGACTTAAAAAATATACGCGCCCTAGTGCCACCCGTGAATGGGCTCCACTAGGGTTTGGGTAGTTATTTATAACTAATTTACATTGATCACACTAGCTATTGCTATTGGTTTTGATCTATTTGCGAAGACCTAGAAGTCTTTGGTGTACTTGATTGCAGGTCTCTCCACGTTATTTATGACAATTGGGAAATTTTGCACAAGTAGGAAGGCATCACTTTCATGGCTTTAATGCGATGATATGATATATTTAGGAAGACTTATAAATTTTCGTTTACTTGGTTGCAAGATTTTGTACATTATATTTTATAATTGAAAAATTCGCACAAATAAGTGTTAAGTTTCTTAATTTTAATGGTTTTGATGATTTGTAACAAATTGGCATGACTTTAAAGGTTTTCGATTAATGGTAAAGAGAACGGAAAAATAGATGTAATTACCAAATTGGGTAGTATAACAATAGTTAAAGTACTATTCAAGTAGTTTTTGAACTCTAGGTACTAAAAGGTGCATAGACAATAGTCTAGATCAAGGAGTAAAATATCGGATATCGAGAATATATCGACGTCCTAAAATTTGGATATATCGATGAAATATCGATTCAGTAAAACATCTGACGAAAATGATGGAAACTAATAAAAATACATGAAAATTTGTAATTAAACTTTTGAAGGTTGTTATATGTTCAATTATCTACCTTATGTGAAAAAGAAATATTGATCAAACATCAAGACATATGAATTTGTTATATTACTATATGAATTACACTACGACATTTTTCATCATTGCCGACGATTTGAAGAAAAGAAAGGCCGACGATTTCAAAAATCGTCGACAATAATAGAGTATTGCCAACGATTTTTTGAAGTCGTCGGCAATAATAAAGTATTATCGACGATTTTTACGAAGTCGTCGGTAATAGTATAAAACCCCGTAGGCTATAAAGCGTCGGCAATACTTTATTATTGCCGACGACTTCAAAAAATCGTCGACAATACTCTATTATTACCGACGATTTTTGAAATCGTCGGCCTTTCTTTTCTTCAAATCGTCGGCAATGATGAAAAATGTCGTAGTGTTAGTACGTATTAAGTGCTGATAACTATTAAAATATAATTTAATAGTTCTATTTTTAGTTTTTGATAGTTGAAACTTAATAGGAGGTTAGACCATCACATTTTTGTACAATATGTTACACATCACACATCACAAAATCAAATATATAAATACTTCAAAAACAAGGACCTATGAGGTTTGAAATTCACATTATTTTTCCCATCTCCCTGTGCAGAATCATGTGTGTATTGTGAAGAGTAATCATTAAATGATGGCTCTCCCATATAATTCTGCATATATTGACTTACATGCCAACTATATGGGTCAGGGGGCGGTCTTTGAGGATTCTGGAGCTCGTTGTATGAACCATGCATTACTCAACTTTCTTCATTGCTATCATCATTTGAGGAATTTGTTTGTGATTGTGACGATGAATTGTCACTTGTTGGAAGACTATAAGGCATGACATATGAAGGATAAGGTATTATAAAATTTTGACCATAATAATAACGTTAGTAATTATCATCTCCAACACCTATTGAACCAAAATTGATGGATAACACATCTTCAGCATTCCTCGATAAACTCCCTTGAGCCATTTCTCTTGGATTGTATTCACTTCTTCTGCCTCTTCCACCGTATTCATGACCTGCTCTTTTGTCTCCGTGGTCTTCATCTTGGGTTGAGTATGTGAAATTGTGTTCCTCTGTGAAGTAAAATGGTTTATCTCCACTGTAACCACCACATTCGACGCCACAACCACTGACTCCAATACTTTGCATTCCGCTGTCTTCTCCTCTAGTGCTTGATGAGCTTCCAGATCACGTACCTGGGGTATCACTCATCAACCATGGAGGTTGGGAAACATCTAAACTTCTAGGTTTTGTATTGGACATTGAGCATGTAAAAATTGCACATTTACCAAACTAAATGTTAAATTTTAAAAGTTTCCAAAAATTTTGGAAAATATCGGGAATATCGGGGATATATCGGAAATATCGATAAAAATCGAGAAATTTCAGAAAATTTAAGGATATAATTGAGGATTTTTCAGGTAAATCTAAAAAATCAAAATATTGACGAAATATCGCCGATAATATGAATTTTACAATCCTTGGTCTAGATACATTTAAGTAGTTTTGCCTTGTTTGAATGATGACATGCATATTTCTAATATGATAAAAATATTCCATTGGGTGCGTGGGGATGAGGTTATCTGTGTGGCCATTATTAATTTCCTTTGAACTATTATCATCTATAAAAGGAAGAGAAGTTTGTTTACCATGATATATAGAAAGGAAACAGCAAAAGGAGCAACTTGTATACTTGTTATTTGTGTATGATAGAATGCTTAACAAGAAAGCCTGCTGCCGTGTCTACTTTATTCTCTTCATGTTATTCATGTGCTCATCCCATATAGCATTTGCCAGAGTCTCCAAATTTTTGAAAAGCAGTTAGTATCTATTCCGCACATTATTTCTTAATTTGTCGTAGATTTCTAGTTATTTTTGTTGACTAACGCTCTCCATGCATTGCATGTACTTCAACGCAGATGAAAAGATCATCCATGTAAAGAAAAATGACCAACTACCACCCACGTACACAGACCCGCCGTATAACCCATCTCCTACGGCACCCGGCGGACCCGGCAGAAGACTTTAAAGTCCTGAGGCACCCGGAAAAAGTGGGTAGGGCAGACTATTGTAAACATCAGATTACAGAAGTCGGAGAATGTGGCATTTGACAACTTTGTTTGAAAGGCAGAAGAATAAAATGAAGGCAATAGAAAAGATATTAGATCTAGCCAAGGTGTAGTAAAGTAAACTACACACACATATTTATATATATATTTTGAAATGAGGTGAACTATATATTATATATGATATATATAAATGGTTCACATTGTCAATTCTCTTGTGTTAGACGAATAAATGTATGAATATTATGATTATTTCTATATGATCCTTTCAACTTGCTTTCAAATGAGAGGAATACATGGTTTTTTCCTTTTCTCTTTTTGAATGAAAACGATGTCCTATAGAGGGCTTTGCAGAGATTTTAGGGTTGTAAACCAAAAACACAGATATCAAAATGTCAACTTCAGTCACCGGAAGGACACCAACGATTGTGTGTGCGTTTATTCGAGCAACAATGACAACAAGAATTCCAACAACGACGAAACCCCTCCCTTCAATTCGCTGCAATCTCTTATCTCATTGCTCATCTCTCAGGTTGTTGCCAAGAGAAATGAGCTCGCTTCCACCCCTCTACAACTTCATTGCTGCTACTTGCCTCGCGTCCAAGCTCCAAATGCAAGTCTAGCTACCTCCACCTCCGAAGGTCGATTTGTGAACTACCTCCGCCTCATATCTTTTGCGGCTCTTAAAATTCTTCTATTTCTCATATATATATATTGAATTAGACTTTACACTCATATATGACCGAGATGATCTTCTTGTATTGTTTCCTATTCATATAATAAAAAAGGAAAATGATTTGGAAAAAATTTTTTAGTGGTACATGAACTTATTCGGTTCTATCAATTTGATACCTAATTTTTTTAATATAAATATCAATATTTTACATGTACTTAATTAAAAAACCATATATTTGTAGTATCTATAACTAATTTTCCTTCCATCTTCGTCTCTTTTGATAACGTGTCTAATGAAAATTTTAAATACCGAATATAAACAAGAAATTTCAAATATGAAATGTTTTATATTTATTTCTTATTATTTTAAGGTTTTTTTCGACAGTAATTCAAAGCATTTGTTTTTCAGTTTTCTTTTTATCTTAATTGTTTTAGTTTTATTTTTCTCTGTAAAACGTATTAAACGTACAAATCAACATCTACATCTCTTCTTCCTTCTTCGCTCTTCTTTCTATTCTCTTTTGTTTTAAGCAGGCTATTGATACATCAGAACAAATCAAATTCTATTTAGCTTTGCCATATTTGCAGATGCATCAACTTATTAATTTTGTTCATAATTGCTCTTCTTCCTCTTTCTTCGATTGTACTTCTTTTCTTTCTTAGACAAAGCATCTGAGGTGACTGTGGTCGAGAACTCGAAATCACAACTACAATCACAGCCATGCCACCACCTTCATATGTATTATGCGGTTATGCTAAACTAAAATCCAGCTTTAAGCTTCAAAGTATCTCTGGGTATAGAGAATTGATTCAAAAAAATCCAAAATCAAAACCCCTAATCTAATTGAAGATTTAAAGCTGAAACAAAAACATAAACTTAAACGGCGTTGAAGCCTAGAAGGGTCCGACCGGCTTCCGATGACAGATTGAGCACGGAGAGGACTAGAGATGGAGTTGGGCAACGTGAGAGAAGGTAGATTGGATGCTTTGCACGACAAAGAGAGGGTCGTTGGGCTGTTGCTGGAGGAGGTGGGAGGAGGGAGATTGGACTAGTTGGGCTTCATCTTGGGATGACGGCATCGTTGGTGGGCTTTGGAGAGAGAGAAAGCGAGAGGTGATTGGTGTGGCGGCGGGAGTGGGTTTGGAGGGTCGGAGAGTAACAAGAGGAGCAGAGAGCTTCACGTTGTTTTTCAAAAATTAGAAGAAGAAAAAACGAGTGCATAACCGGGTCAGGTCAGGTTTAACCCAACCAAATCTAGAAATATATGAAAAATGAATTAAAATGATATAAAAGGGTAATGTAGTTATTTAATCATCGTATTTGAATTTTGCGTTAGTCGTGTCATCACAAGAAATAAGTGATAGACAGAAAATTGATTCCATGTACCACTAAGATACGATTTTTTAAGTACAAGTATGAGATTGATAAAGTCGGGTAACTTTAGGTACCACTACCAGCAGAACCATTATATCCGACGAGTTGCCAAAAAACAGACCGACGAGAAGGGATCTCGTCGGTTATAGTTTACTATAACCGACGACAGGATTATCTCGTCGGTTATAGTTTTTTGACCGTCGATATTTTCTTGTCGTCGGTTATAGTCGCCGGAAACTCGTCGGTCATAGTTTTCGACTATGTCCGACGATTTTTTTTTTACTATTACCAACGATTTTTTCATATCGTCGGTTATAGTTTCTTATTTCAGATCTGGGCAGCAGCTCGATCTGTCATTCAAAAAACTTTCCATTTTTTCAACAAATGCTCTGAAATCGATCTTTGGGTGATGTCGAGAATGAGTTCGTGATGATTCATGCGCATTATATATAGGTACGTACGTACGTGCTTAATTAATATATATATATATGTGTTGTGCATGCATGTATTGCTTAATTTGTTGAATAGATGGATCGATATTAATTGATTTTGAATATATATATATATATATATATTGATCGATCGATCGAGTTAATTAATTGATTCTTGAGTTTGAGTAATTGATCGATGGTTGATTTTGAGTACGTATGCGTGATTGATCGTAAATATATATTAATTGTTGTTAATTTTAATTTGATTATTGTGAATATATATATATAGCAATAACTAGCTAGCTAGGGTGATTAATTAATTTAATTAATATATTGCATTATATATATTGTGATTATCATATATATAGGATTAATTATATATAGCTAGCTAGCTAGCTAGTGTACGTACGTGCATGGTTAACGTTATATATATATATTTAGATTTTTGTGATCGATTATATATATATATATAGTTAGGGTGTACGTGTGTGTATATATATATATATATTAAAATTATGGGAATTAAAATAATAAATATTTATATCTAGCTATGAAATTTGAATTAATAAGATCATGGGTATATATACATGCAGTTATAATTTTCAGGATGGACAAGAGTTGGATATGTCTTCCAAGATGGGATGTAAGATATCACCGTGGAATTAGAAGTTTTGTAGAATATGTGAAGGTTAATTGTGGAGGGATGACAATTCATTATTGTCCGTGTATGAAATGTCAGTGTCGCAGCGAGCGATATCGTTTTCACATCGATAAAGTATTGGAGCACTTGAAGAAAAACGGGTTTTGGGATAAGTACACATGTTGGATTTATCACGGTGAGAGCTCAACAGTTGGTCAACATGATCACGAACAATTTTTTGAGAGTGGCAGTACATCCAATGATCCAACAACAAGGTTGATCAATGATATGTTTCCTCATGAGAGCGGTATATTTGCTCAAGCACCGGATATCGATATCCCTCCCGCCGTTGGAGACTTCCCTCATATTGAGCCAGTCCAGCAATTACCTACAGCTGTCAACACTGCTGGTATGGACAAGTACAACAACCTCATTGCCTTCCAACAGACCCCGTTGCACAACGGGTGTAATAAGACTGTTCTCGAAAGTGTTATGGGAGTAATGAAGCTCAAAGTGGAGAACAAAATTAGTGTGAAGGCTGTTGATGATTGGCTGAAGTGGTCTGGTTCGTTGTTGCCCCCCGATCATCGTCTTCCTACCACTCATCGTAAGGTGCGACAGATCCTTAAACATCTTGGCCTTTCCTACATCAAAATCCATGCTTGTAGATATGATTGTGTTCTCTTCTGGGGTGAAGATGCTTATGGGAATGATATTGAATCCCTTGATGAATGCCCGGTATGTGGCACAGATAGGTATAAGTTGACTCCTGCCGGAAACAAGAAAGCTGTGAAGATACTTCGGTATTTTCCCCTGATAGATAGGCTAGAACGGTTGTTCATGTCTGCACACACGGCTGAAGCTATGAGATGGTGGGCCGAGAGGAATTTGCCCGACGGTGATACGCTTATACACCCTGCTGACGGAGAGGCTTGGAAGCACATGGTGAAGGAGTTTTCTTATTTTGCATCAGAGGTTCGAAATGTTTGGCTGGGGCTTTCATCTGACGGATTCAACCCTTTTGGCAACATGAGTCTTCAATACAGTATATGGCCAGTTATTTTGGTACCGTACAACCTTCCTCCATGGATGTGCATGAAGAAAGAATACAATATGCTCACTATGATCATTCCAGGGCCGGGTTATCCAGGAAAGTGTCTCGATGTGTATCTGAGACCCTTGATTGAGGAGCTTAAGTACTTGAGTGAGCATGGTCATCCCACTTATGACAAGTTCAAAAATGAGATGTTCCATATGCATGCCATGCTTGTTGGCACCATTAGCGATTTTCCTGCACGCGGGATGTTGTCGGGCAACGTTACCAGGGGATACAGGGCTTGTCCAGAGTGCATGACAGTTGAGTGTTGCAGACCTCATTGCAGGAAGATTGTACAGATGCGACATCGTTGTTGGCTTCCACATGATCACCCATTTCGGGAGGATATGGAGGCATTTGATGGGACTGTGGAAACAGGTGAGCAGCCGAGGAGATGGACAGGGGATGAAATCTTAGAAGTGCTAAATGAATACGATTTTGGGCAGCTAAGCAATCATCCTGAGATAGTGGCGTCAATACCTGACAAACCCGACAGGTATAAATTCTGGACACACAAAAGTACTTTTTGGGAACTTCCTTATTGGTCCAAGTTGCTGATCAGACACTACTTAGATGTCATGCACATAGATAAAAATGTGTGCGAGAGTGTGGTCGGCACAGTATTTTCAGATGAATCATGTACAAGATGATGGTATCCCTCAGTGGTCACACGAATTGAGGCTCTTGGCGCAGAAACCGGTAACTTCCAGAGTTTATCCTATGTGTAAGGTAAATGGCGTGCTATTTATTTGTGAACATAGAGATGTCAGACGAAAAACACAGAATTCTGGGGTAATGGTGCATGGTGGGCAGAATGGAGTTGACTATTACGGTGTTCTCCATTCAGTTGTCGAATTAATATATGGGGAAGGCATGACCGTGCACTTGTTTAAGTGTAGATGGTTTGATACCGACCCTCAGAACACAAGGACCGATCAATACGTGATTTTTTCGGTGAATACTGCCACAAGCTGGTATGAAGATGATCTGTTTGTGTTGGCAACGGCGGTGAAACAATTGTTCTATCTTGATGATCTTGTGCATAAAGGCGCGTGGAAAGTGGTTAACCATGTTCTTCCACGAAACATATACAGTGCCTCAACCCTTGGTGTGACCTCGGATAATGAAGAAGTCAGTGCATACCAAGAGCCGAACGCAACTGTTATTCCTGAAACCTCAACAATTCACCTTAATAATATGAGACAGGGCAGTGTGGTACGGACACATCAACCGAATCTTCTTGATGTTAATCAAAATGAAGACAATGAAGACTCAAGTGACGAGGACATACACATCTTACCTGAAATTAACTCGGAAACAGAGTCAGACTCAAGCGATGATTCTGATAATTCGCCTTAATTAGTGTATATATATGTATGTTATTTTGACTTAGAACGTGCAATGTAAAATGAATTTTATTCAGATTATCGACTGCCCATTGTGTCGATCGATGAAATTGCTATATCCGGCCCCATCATAAATGAGAGAGCTCGAGAGATCGATCGAAAAAAAATACACAACCGATCGATTAATAATTATATCGTCTTATTAAATAATAATTTAATAATTTGGTGTTAACTATTAATAATTTCGTATTAATTACCTATTAATAAATATATATATATTAATACACTAAATATTTAATTAGTTTACCGGAATAATCAGAAAATTAAATAGAAGAACTATATCCGATGACATGCATATGAAAATCTCGTCGGATATAGTTGAACCGAAACTATATCCGACGATATGCATATGAAATCTCGTCGGATATAGTTTCGGTTCAACTATATCCGACGAGTTTACTTATCTCGTCGGATATAGTTCTGTTTTATATCCCGATCTGGGTACGTTTTGGGCAGAAACGAAACTGCCCCAAACTGCTCCAACGCCTCCGATCGATTTTCTCCGTTTCCTTCGTGCTACAAGCAAGCAATCGAAGCTCAAGTGGTATTCCATCGATCCTCAAGCCAAATCCCTCGTCGATTAGTGAAAAATCAGGTTTGAAATCCCTAAATTCAATTTTTCGAATTTTTGTAATTTAAGTTAGATTTTACGTTGTGGAATGTGTTGATCGATAATGTGGATGCATGTATTGATATAGCAATGGAATTTGTTAATTTTATGCATGTATTGATATATATTAGAATAATTTTGATTAAATTGGATTTGGAATTTGTTAAATTTAGGTTAAATTTAATTTGATATATTAGAATAATTTTGATTAAATTGGAATTTGTTAAATTTAGGTTAAATTTCAATTTTTTGGTTAAATTTCGATTTTTTAGAATTTTATGCATGTATGTATATATAGTGGAATATATTGGAATTTTAGGTTAAATTGGATTTGGAATTATTGGATTAACAAATTGGATTTGGAATTGGAATTATTGTTGGAATTGGAATTATCCAAGTTTTTTGTTAATTGTAATTGGAATTGGAATTATTGTTGGAATTGTTGGATTTGGAATTGGAATTATTGTTGTTGTAATTGGAATTATTGTTGGAATTGGAATTATTGTTGGAATTGTTGGATTTGGAATTATTGGATTAACAAATTGGAATTGGAATTATCCAAGTTTTTTGTTAATTGGATTTGGAATTATTGTTGAATTTGGATTATTGGAATTATTGATATATATATAGTTAAATTATTGGATTATATATGTATTGGATTTTATGGAATTATTGTTGATTTTTGTGGAATATTTATATATTGGAATATATATTGGATTATTGATATATATTGGAATATGCATGTGCTAGATTTTTTGGATGAATTAGGAATTTTTTTTAATTTTAATAATTTTATAGCAACGATGCAATGGTTTAATTGCGGACCTTCCCGAGGGGCCGGGTCGAGTACTTCGAGGGGGAGGTCCAGAGGGAGAGGGAGATCGGGACGTGGGGATGAGGGCTCGGGAGCTGGGGATCCTGATGGCACCGGAAGTAGGTCCGCATCAAGATCCACCAGCGTCCCCAACACTTACAGTATTCCGCTGACCTCTCGACACCGTCGGCTGATGGGCGAGGGACAACCTCAGCAGCAGCAGCTCGAGGCGGCTCGATCCTTAGGCGCGAGGAGGGTTCATCAGGTCAGTCGCACGCCAGAAACGGATAGTGCGACTCAATCCTCGGTCCGAATGCCGGACATTCATCGCGAGGACCCTTCCCCCGTCATCCACCAGACATCTCCTCAGTCTTCCAAGGAGGCTGGTGGATCCACTCAGTCCTCGGCAAGGATGCGACTATGCCCGCTGTCTACCTTATTCTTACCGCCGAAAATCCCGACGATACCGAACGTCGATTCTGACGGGATGCCTCTTCCGGGACAGCTAGGGTTCACTACCCCGGAGCAGGCATATGCGAATTTACCCTTCCCGGCAGATCTCTGGAGTGCGAGGATTCCGGGACAACGCACCGACGAATCAGGTAAATATTAATTAGTGATATCTTTTTACTTCCTAATATTTACATTCAATTAGGTGTTGATGTTTAAAAAATCGTCTACATATATATGTGATAGGCAAGATCGTGCCTGGTGCCAAACAGAAGAGAACCAGAGGCCCCGTCGCCGGCAAGTTACTGGACGACGCCATTCAGGCTAGCGGTGGTGGCCAGGTTATGATTCCGAGGGGGGATGGAGGGCAGGTGATCGAGGAAAAGGTCACTCGAAAGTACGCGGGGATGGCGGGCAGCCTCATACGGGATAGAGTCCCAATGTTGTGGAAAAATTGGAATTCAGTGCCGCAAGCCGTCAAATATCAGCTGCATAATGCGTTGTCGGTGAGTTGAATTGTATATTCATTATGAAAATTTTCAATAATAAATTTTTAATATTATTGATATATATATATATAAATATATGCATTGCAGAGGTGGTTCCGCGTGGATGAAGACATTAGACCCACGTGGGCGGATGAAGTGCATGGGAGCAGGTTTGCAGACGGGCATTTGTTTCAATTTTTTCGTTTCTTTTGATTATGTTCATACAATGTTGTTAGTTACTAACGCTTGATTTTATGGGTATATATAGGTATAAGGAGTGGAAGGCCGAGCTGAAGAAGCATTGGAAAAAGTACGGGGACGATCGTGAGGGTACCCCTAGCGAGTTTCGTTATAGGGAGTACGAGTGGCGATGGCTTGTGGTTCAATTCAACAACCCGAAATTGAAGGTACGCAACCTTCAATCGATTTAATTTTTGTTTTATCGTACTTCCCTTAAA
Source organism: Geum urbanum (assembly GCA_946800695.1). NCBI lineage: Eukaryota > Viridiplantae > Streptophyta > Magnoliopsida > Rosales > Rosaceae > Geum > Geum urbanum. Next base: position 66,388,809 of record OX326998.1, on the reverse strand, counting down.
TTATTTGGCTAATGAGTGTTTTTTTATGTTGAATTAATCGCGCAGGCTCTTTCTGAAGTCAACACAAGGAACCGGGCCAAAAACACGAAAAATCATCATGCCGGTACCAGATCATACTCGGGTTGGATCGAGGAGGCGGCCAACCACCCAGAAGAGGATCCCCTCGTCTATACGATGCAGCACGCGTATCCGCAGTCCCCCGAATATGCTGTAAGTGTCCTTATAACAAAATAAACTTATTTCTTATTTATTTAGATTGTTTTTTTTAATTAATATTTTATTGTTCTTTGTCAATTATGCGAGAATTCAGGAGGCGATTTCGGAGGTGTTGACTCAAGTGGCGAGAGTGCTCTATCCCAACACCCCCGATGCGGAACTCCCGATTGATCAGATTGATCGATCTGATCCAATCGTCAGGGCCAGGATTATGTCAACTGTGATCCCTCCAGGGAAGAACACATTCTACTGCAGGGGTTCCGGAAAATGGGGTCAAGGGCTGCTGAAGCATACCCCTGAATTCTCTCACGGATCGGGATCATCATCATCTTCGAGGACTAATGAGCTACACGACCAGCTTCATAGGTAATCAATTGAGATGGAAGCTCAACGGCGTCGGATCGAGGAGATGGAAGCTCAATGGCGTCGGACCGAGGAGATGGAGCAAGCGAAAACTGCAGAGCAGAATCGGTTGGCCGAACAGCAGCAGCAAATGGGGACATGGATGCAGCATTGTTATGCACAGTTGCAAGCATCTGGAATCCAGATAGCTCCCCCGCCCATTTTCGGTGCGCCACAGCCACAGCCACAGCCTCAGCCTCAGCCTCAGCCTCAGCCTCAGCCTCTGCCAGACCAGGACCAACCAACTTTCTCCAATCCGTTTGACCACATAGACCTTGGACCAGGACCCCCCTACATTTGAACAATTGTCGGTTTAATTTTTATTTTCATTATTTACTACGCATATGTATACAGATTTGAACGATTTCGGTTTTTATTAATTTATTTATTTACTACGTACTATAGTTTCAATGGTTGTTGATTTTCAATTTGAACAATATATAGATAGCGTGATTTTTTGTGAATGCAGGTTTTGGGATAAAACCCAAAACCTGTAAAAAAATTTAAATATTTTTAACTATAACCGACGATATGTGTCAACATCGTCGGTTATAGTTTTCTCCACAGTCAACCATTTTGACCATGGATAAAACTATATCCGACGATGACATCGTCGGTTATAGTTTAAACCTATGACCGACGATATACCATCGTCGGATATAGTGTCCCTTATTTCCAACGATAACCCTAAATCATCGTCGGATATAGTATCACCGACGGCGTATTACCGACGATACTATATCCAACGATGTGTCGTCGGATATATGCTATGACCGACGATAAACGGAAACAAACCGACGACACCAAGTCGTCGGTCATAGTAATTCTTCCGGTAGTGTACGTTCCACCAAATAAAAGTTTGAGATTTCTGTAGAAAAATGAAGGTTCCAAAAAGAGTAGATTCTTTGTATTTAAAGACATGTTGTGTTCATAGAAAATTTCTTTGTGATTCTTTTTATTCTTCTATTTTTCAAGATCCGCGAGGTGATGGTGATCAGCAACTAGGGTGTCCTAACATGTATAGGGTTTAGGCCGATCTATTAGTTACTCGATCTTGCACATCTATGATATAATTGTACGATATGATCTGCGATGTGATATTTATTTCCTATTGTATTCATTCATTGTAAAGATAGTTTCCTTGTAGAATAGGTATATTGCTTCACTACTAGAAAAATGATCCTAGACATAGATATATAGGTGAATATAAAAAATAAAACTAACTGATGTCTTAATGGGTGATGTAAAATATCGAAATCACTAAGACATCGATTTGAAAGCGATGTCTAAGATTCTTGCAGACATCAGTTTTAGCTAACAAACTGATGTAATATTATTCTTCTGATCACTATTGTAGTGTGTGTAGGAATTTTTAAACGTTCATATTTAGAGTACAATGCTTAATGAAACTAAAGTCTACAATAAAATTTTGTAAGTTTATATCACTTTTTAAAAATAAAATCGATCTCTATTAGTCTATAACACATTGTTAACATTTATGAACTAAAGTTAAATGTCTCATGTTACATCAGTTTTCTACTACAAATTGATGTTAAATATCTTATGTTACATCAGACTTTTGTTATCAACTGATGATAAATGTTTGATGTTACATTGGTTTTGTTGTTATTTATTGATGTCCTTATTTTTTTTGACATCGGTTTGTAGTCTAAGTTGATTCCTGTTCTTATAGCTTTGACATCAGTTTTATAGTTTGTATATCAATTCCAATGAAAGATTAAGAAACTGTACTTCACAAATAATGTCAACTAGCTAGTACTTCACATAAGTGACATAACACACAATGCCAATTTCAAATTGTTACAAAAAGATGGATCTAGAGCAAAATACAATCCGAGTTCCTTATCTAGTCCATCATCAAAATAAAAGACATAGATAAATCGATCTAGAGCAATGTCTCAATATAGTCAGCCACTTCAAGGCGCACCTAGTCGAATTCCTCATGGGTATATTGCTTCCGACTCTTTGATGCCCACTACAAATCTGGCCAAGTACAAATATAATCAGCAACTTAACAGAACAATCTCAGCAACAAGTAATCTCCCACAGATACAAACATCAATAACATAAGTACTGTTTTGAAAGTTTGGCGTAATCAAAAGAAAGGGAATAAAACCTGAAGAAAACCTCGCATGATACATTACTTATCATGTGTTTGCCAGTTTATTCATCAAAAAATGAAAAGAATTTCCCATGGCATATCACCTAAAGCTCAATCAGGGAGATGTATCATCAGTTTGAATCTGAAGAAAGAAACTAGATGCTAAGAAAATTACCAAAACAACAAAAAAAATCAGCACCTTTGGATAATTGGATCCCATGAAAAGTACCCATCCTGAATTGAGACGGCTGGAAGCCCCGCTTCCAGAGGCAGGTTGGGCACCCGAATTCTCTCCTCTGTTAAAAATAGTTCCTCCAGAAGGTTTGCATTTACAACGTGTCAAATTAGAGCAGAGTTAGTAGAAGCAGAGGCTCACAAAGACTAGGATAATTTAAAAGAAACCAAGCGTAAAATGAGATGCCATATATGTAGGTTATGGAAGATGCATTAACAAATAAGAAGCTCATGATTCAATAAGTTAGGATAATTTAAAAGAAACCAAGTGTTAGTACGCCAAGACTTAATCCTTAAATTAGGCCACATGTAGCACCTTAATTAATTGCCGATTAGAGAAACCAAAGGAGAAGGAATCAAAAGGGAATATGATGCTGGCCACATATGACTCACCACTATGGTTAAAAGATCAATCTACCCTCAACTATACTAATGAGAAAACACTCCCACATTGCTAATGGAAAGTAGATGTCTCCATACATTGCCCATATAAAGAGGTTTCTTCACCTCACTCAAGGTAACCAATCCCTTCTAGTACAATAATTTTACTTGTTACTCTACATGCTTACTAACTTAGGCATCAGAGCGTTGAAGGCAAGTCACCCTGTCTTCATGTTTAACGTTGTTTACATGTTAATGTAACACGAACCACACTGCGAAAGACTTTGGTCCTAGCGAGGGAGCGATCCTACTACAATATCTTTTGTATCTCTAGCGGAATCCCTTAGCAGGATTTGGTAGAAAAATTTGGCATTGTCTAAAGGTTCGAATTTCTTCCCCACCGCACCAAAAGCCAACCCACTCTCACCGCCTCCCAAATATGCCTCCCCATGAGGAAAACAACTTCATCGCGCCCAGTGGCCCTTACACCCGCCCACTGGAATCTCTGCTGGGGACTAGCGCCCAATGGCCCTATGATTCCCCCACCGCCACTGGGGACTGGTGCGAGAAGTAACGACGGCCTCCAGGAGGAAGCTAAATCCTCCGAGAGATAGAGCAATTACGCCAAGAGTGCGATGCAGAACGTCAGACCAATCAGCATCTCCAGGAAGTGCTCGCTGCCCTTCAGCGCCATCAAAAAATGTCGCCACTTCAGTAGGAACGCACCCCAGACATTATTTACGCCAAAACACCCCTCCATCATCCATACCTTTGGGGTCCTCCGTCACTGCCTAAACGCCAGTAGGCTTCGCCAACACTAATCCTCACCCGATTAGAAGAGATGGAGAAGGCACTCCGCCAGGCTCGTTAGCACACCAACACAAGCATCCCGTATTCGCCTCGTACAACTCTGTTCTCGAGAACGATCACCCAGGTTGGGCAGGACAGGCACACCAAGTCAATCAAGGACGATCGTTACTCCGAACTGGGTGATCTTGACATTCACTTGGACAAGTTACTATCCACCACGGCGGGCGCCCGCACAGTGATGCCACTTTGTGTTGTTTATTCCTTAAGATGCTAACGGGGAAAACCCTAAACTAGTTCTTTGAATTCCCATAAAATTCCATCACCTCCTTTTTTGATTTCACTGACGCTTTCTTGAATTATTACAGGTTACAAAGGCGGTATGACACTGCCAACTCACTCTTCACCATACTGTAAGACGAGTTCGAGCAGCTCTCCACATACGTTAACAGATTCTGCACCGCTGTGCAACACTACCACAATCTGGACAAGAAGACCGCCATTTCTGCTTTAATGGAAGGACTGCTCCACTCCCTGTTCAAGGAGAAAGTGGTGAAGAGACAACACTTGTCATATGAGGAAGTCATTGACATGATAGTGGAGAAGACAGAAGTCCACACTCGGGTCTATGGCCACAAGGCCAGAAATCCACCCAAGCCTGCAGCAGTGGTGCCTTCCGTGGCGCCAGTGCCAGCGCCAGCTCCCCTCGCTAAAGAAACCGAACCACACTACCACCAACAACTAAAGCAGGCCAGGCATCACACCCCTGAGCGCCGCCAACCCAATTACCACGAAAATAACCACCACCACCAAAATACCACCACCACCCACAATCGCCCAGCGCGCCATCACTACCATGTCCCTGCGCTGGTTTACACTGTAGCTAATACTAGCTATACAGAGATCTTCACCAATAACAAGGGCATCATCCTTCCGCCCAGACCAAAGGTCTGCAAACCCCCGCCCAGGAATACCGACTTATGGTGCAAATATCATAAGGCAGATTCGCACAACACTAAGGAGTGTACGATCCTTAAGAGCATTATACATAAGCTCTTTGACGAAGACAAGTTGGACCAGTACAAGGCTAACGCTCGAACCGAGCGCCAGGTAGCACTCATTAAGGCCATAGGCGTGATCAACACAATCTGCAGTGGCAAGTGCAAGGCATCTACTTCCCCTCATAACCATAGTTCTCATTTGGAGGTCTTCTTTATTGTAGACTGAGCGAGCACTAATGAGCCATGACAATCCTAAGACCCTATCACCATCTCAGAGGCGGATGAGCGTGGTGCAATGGCCACAGATGCACCATTTTTCATTGACGCCTTCATCGACAGATACAAAATGCAATATGTACTGATCGACTCGGGCTCAGCCGCTAACATCATCTTCTATAATGCCTATGAGAAGCTTCACAAGCCACATAGTAAGCTAACACAGGATAACAAATCATCGATGAGCTATTATGGGGATATGGTCTACCCCATTGGAAACGACTGCATGCGCTTATGTTTGGGAGTGCATGGCCCTCCTTAGAAGGAAGTTTACACTAATTTCATTGTAGTAGATCTACCATCTTCCTATAATGTTATGCTTGGCAGGCCCACCATAAAGAAGCTCAAGATCATCCATGCCAACCACATGCTCTACCTCCAATTTCCAATTGACGTTGGCACTGGCTCCGTTAGGGTCTATGACCTCGTAAAGCATCCCGTTAACCCTACAACAGGGAATGTGGTGTGGCAAGTAATATTGGCCATCAAGGATGGCTTTACAGCAACAGATACGCCCGACGATCCGCGTGACGACGTTAACACCCTATGACCGCTTGACAACAAAAACTTACTAGTGGCTAGACACAAAGCACCCCGAGTGCATAGTCAATATCGGCGCCCATCTCAAACCAGATGTCATTGGGGATTTGACACAGATTCTTGTTGAGTTCCAGGTAGTATTCGCTTAGTCCTATGCTGTCATGCCCAACATCTCAACGGAGCTTGTCTCCCAAAAGCTGAGCCTTGACCCAAACACCCGCCTCGTTAAGGAAAAGAGGCGTGCTTATGAAGAGGTGAGATATGTTACAATGCACGCAGATGTGGACTGCTTACTTGATCTACGCATTTTATGCTTGATTCTTAACATCTTTCTCTTTACATTTAGCTTTGTTTTGACCTTAGTACTATCATTTCTTACTTACTTTATGCTTTTAGGTAGAAATAAAGGAGAAAATAATAAAGGAGACGATTTGGAGCTAAAAGCGGGCTAAGGAGAAAAGTTCTCAATTCCGGAGAAGAAATGGTCCGAGGAATGGTCTTCAAATGGTTACTAAAATGCATTCCCATATGGTGTCAAGAGTTGGAAACCAAATGCCAAATGAAATGGATACCAAAATGGTGGACAAAAAGATGAAGACATTTCTCCTGCGCGATCTAGGAAAGAGGGAATATGGTGGAATATATGGAGCAAATAATGGACGAATTTTGGGAGGATATTCCATAAAGATAAATACCTGATTTTAGGTCCAAAATATGTTAAAATATATGGTATATTTGGCCAAGGAAGCTTAGAGGAAAAGGAATGCAAAATTTGAAGATATCAAGATTTCCTACTCCTTGTAGAAGAAGAAAATCTGGGCTGCCAGGTCACCCAACTTCAAAGGATCACCGAATATTCAAATCAACTCCGAATTTAATGATCAGATATGATAGTTTATAGCCCTTGAAGTCTTCTTTCCAACGAATCAAGAATCATAATTTTCTGATCTCTACAGCTCCGGGAAAACGCGTTTGAAGTTATACTGTCAGATTTGCCCGGGTACATAAGGAAAGTCTTGTTTTGGTAGGAAAAGACCTAATTTTCTTCTATATAAAGGGGAGCACGTCTAGGGTTTCGGTATCACACATTCTAGGAGCCGAATCTCTGTCCAAACACTACCTCCTCTCACACAAAGTCGAAGAACTCTTCTCCTTAGCCGAAACACCACCATCACCACCTCAAAAACATCCCTCCTTCACCCATAAGTGTTCTTACGCTAGATTTGGCTTTGAACACTTGTGTCCTCCCTCACGCCAACAAGGGGCTGCTATACTTGGAGCTTGCGGAGAGAGATTACCTCGGAGCAAAAAGTGTAACATGACATCTTGTATCAAATTTCGGTTATGTATTGGTTTTCTTTACTTTTTGTAGAAAGACAACATGTTTTAGTGTAAAGATGATTGTTTTGGATTTTTATGAGTTCTTCCATGTGTTCTTAGTATGAATTCGAATATATATGCTAGCTTACTATGATCTTAATGCTTTGAAACTTGTTTAGGATGACACTAGATGATTTGGTTCACCCTAGCATGTTCCACCGAATTAATCAAGATAAAATTGAGTTAGGAAGTTAACTAGATGATTTGGTTGCTCTCTAATTCGATGTAAGCATGTGTTTGTGTTTTAATTTGTGCTATGAATTTCGTAGAACTTGTTTAAAGAAGAATTAATCGGCTTAGGTAATTAGTATGTGATGATCACTTGTAAATAACTAGTTTAGTTTTTTTTCGGCAATGATGCATGTTTAGGGTTTCTAGGGTTCTTGATTGTTTGCTTGTCTATGAGTGAAGCATGTTAGAGTCCTAGGGTTTCTCTATGTGTATGATTGCCACGTTTTTGTCTTTAATTTTTTAGGTATTAAACAAACAAATCTCGCACCCCCATTTAAACTTAGCATAGTTATGTATGCACCCTCAATCCCCGGTTAAGAACGATCCCTACTTATCAATGCTACATCTACAAAGAAGGGTTTTAATTGTATTCGTGTTTGATTAAGTGTTTAATTAAATGCTTGAAAAGATGTGAATCAATTTTGGCGCCGCTGCCGGGGATTGTAAAGAATTGTGTGATTATGCTTGTAAATACGTTTATAGTTTCTGTTTTTCGGAACTGTGCACTTCCCGGTTTTGTGTAAATTATTTGACATAGCTAGAGGACTCATAAAAATCTGAAATTTTGGACGAATGTTTGTTTATGTGTCTAGTTTGTGCCTGAAAAATTTCAGCCCAGTCGACCGAGCCAATAATTCTAAAAAATTCGACAAGCTGCTGTGTTCATGTTTGCCAGAATCTGGAATTGCATGTGTTCTTGTGAATATGTGAAATTGTACATTAAACCTACGAAATTTCTGTTCATATTTATACTAGCACTTGCTCATATTGTATCTTTTGAAGCCATGTAACGTTAAATGAAGCTTGGATTTTCATTGAGTACATGAGCTTGGTTGATTAAGTCGCACTCATTGTTGAATAGATGGCGCCTCTTTTCCGTGTTTATCTCCTTAACCCCTCGTGATTTATGGATTTCATCACCATACACCATAACCTAAGTGAAGTTATGGACATGAGGTTAAGGGCGGAGTCTACATTGGACTTGAGGGAGTTGTACATTTTCGAAAGTTTGGTTGAATGTCGGACATGGTGTCTAGAAACGGGTTATGACTGGTGACAGGTTTTGGATCAAAGAAAGACTTGCAACATTGGAGTATATACCAATCGGTTAGCCTCGGGTTGCATTGTTGAAATTAGTCCTGCCTCTCACGTTACATCTATCCCCAACTGGCCATGTTTATCGATTGAACCAAGACCATTCGATTGAAAGTGTACACTTTATCGCGCGGGTCGCACGTCCTTTGAACGACCTAAAGATCAAGCGAATGTACTCTCTTCAAATCTAAAGCGCAACTCAACAAACCATACATGTACATAAACCAACGAAATTGTGTTGTTGTATCAAACGTGTAAAGGACTTAAACACTTGCATTTGTAGATTGCATAACCCTCTGGCGGCTTTTTGATGTGTGGATTTCATCACCACACACCCTAACCTAAGTGAAGTTAGGGGCATGAGGCCAAGAGAGTGGTCACGTTTACATCATGTATTTAGCACGTAACTTTTGTGTTTTCTGCAGGTTCGAACGTTTTCTCTTATGCATTCACTCCATCTTTCACTTAGGTTCTTGCTCGATGCACTTTGAATGAAAGTTTGAATGAATTCTTGCATAAATTTCGTGGATTATGAGTGCTTGCATCTTTTGATTGACAATTTTGTATATATAACGTTTTACATAACTTTAACATTGTATATTTAACTAACCCCTGCAGGATACATGAACAAATGTACATAACTTGTTCTTAGTAACTTGCATTCATTTTAGGATAAACTTAGAGCTCTTGCATTTCATTTTTAGTCGTAGCTAGTGTGTGTACAATGTGTCTTAAACGTAGCCTAGTGTCTTTGTATGTTTTTGGTGTGTTTTTTTCTTACTTTGAATTCGTGTGTTGTGTTTTTATGTGTTTTTGTGTGTTTTTGTTTTTTCTCTCTTGATTTCCAACGATTTGGCTTAGTATCACACATTCCTTGTGTATTCTTTTGATACTAACATTTGATCTTGGTTGAATTTCAGCTTGTGAATGACCAAACTTGCTCCACGTGAAGTTCAACTCCGTAACCGCACAGTGATCATTCCTCCTAACATAGTGGAAGACTTGGACCGACCTATTGTTGAGGACGAAGTTGACTCACCAAGATCCCATCATTCCGAGCAAGATCAAGAAGAGGAATTGAGGATGTTGGGACTTAATGGAAACAACAACAACAACGTTCCCAACAACAATGTGCTTCCCAACAATGGTGGAGGCAACAACGTTGCAAGGCAAACTCTTCGCCAACAAACCTGCTCAACGGATTGGAGTGCTGGCCCCTCATGCATTCGATTTCCTGAACCTCAAGATGACAAGAGGGATATTGAGCTCAAGAGTGGATTTCTCCATCGCCTTCCTATCTTTCAAGGGATGGCGCATGAAGATCCAAATATGCATTTGAGGCAGTTTCAGTTTGTGTGCTCGAGTATGAAGCCCACTGATGCAGATGATGAGCTTTTGAAGTTGAAAGCATTTCCATTTACTCTGAAGGAGAGAGCTCAAACTTGGCTTATGGAGCTTCCACCGAATCACATCACCACATGGAAACAACTAGCGGATGCTTTCTTAAGCAAGTACTTTCCGGCCTCAAAGATCACTGTTTTGAGGAAGAAGATCACCGGAATCGCACAAGCTGCGGACGAGTCATTTGGGCAATACTATGATCGTTTCAAGGTTCTATGCGCCACATGTCCTTCTCATGGATTCTCCGAGACAAATCTTATGAACTACTTCTATGATGGACTCAAGCCAATTGATAGAGAGCTTCTCGACGCTGCTGCGAATGGGGCCTTCATGGATTTAGATGAAGTTGGAGCTCGTGCACTCTTGGAGAATAGAGCAAACAATGATGCTCAATATGGGATGGTACCTCGAAAATCAGTGGTATCCGAGGTGAGTACCAAGCATGCTACGGATGAGAAGTACGACAAACTTTCAGATTTGATGGAGCAAATGCTTGAACTAGAAGTGAAACGAGCCAAGGTTTCTTTGGGACAACTTTGTGGCATTTGCCACTCTCACGATCATCATGGAAGTCAATGTCCTACCTTGGTGGAGTAAACAAGTGAAGAACAAGTGAATGCCATTGGAGGATATCAAGGAGGTCAGCGGTACAACAATTACAACAACAACTATGTCAACCGTGATCATCCCGGATTCAAGTGGAGCAGTAATGAGGGCTGTTTGAACCCTCCACCTCAACAATATCAAGCAAGGCCACCTTTGCCAACGTCACAAGTTCCCTTGCCCCCTCCGGTTCAGACTTTCACAAATCCGGATTACGACAAGATGTTGGCTCAACTATCCAACACCACACAAGCTCTAATTAATGGACAAAACCAAACGAAGGCTGTGTTGGAGTCACATGGTAATGATATATCCGAGATGAAGAAGCAAATGGGGCAACTTGTGGACTTTATGGGACACATTCGAGCCTCTGGACAACTTCCCTCTCAACCTCAACCACCACCAAGGACGACATGAAGGATGGAAGTTGCATCACGTCTAGGCTATAAGACGTTAAAAAACAAGCGCTTGTTGGGAGGCAACCCAATGGAGGAGTCTACAACAGATTTGCATTCTCTTCCCTTTCTCTTTTTAATTTTCGTAAATTTTGTTTAACTTAGCTTAAATTTTCGTGAGCCTCCTCTTCTATACTTGAATTCTATGACTTTACTTTGATACATTGAGGACAATGTAGAGTTTAAGTGTGGGGGAAGGGGTTTACAACTTTCTTGAGTCATAAAATTGAAAAAATCGGGCGGACAATGGAACTTTCCGACGGATGATGCCCTAAAAAAAAATTTTGAGTCATAATTAGTGTATTTTTGAGTCTTTTTATTGAACTTAGTGTTTTTAAAGAGTCTTAGGATGCCCTTAGTTAGTCAATGATGAAAATGGACCGAAAAGAATACATATGGCGGTGAATAAGCACTAAACTGATTTCTTGTGATAAGTGAGATATTTTTGTCATAACATGTAGTGGATATGGTATGCTTAAACATGGTATAGATTTCGCATGTTAGAATAAGTTTTAAGTCATACAAACCTTAAAGTGAATTTTTGAGCCTACATTACTTCATTTGAGAGTGAATTTCGTGCATATGGCTTTCAAAAACAAAATATGCTACATATAATTACTTGCCATAGATTTTAATGAAACAGAGATTACTAGAACTTACTCATGTAGATTTACAACGCATTTAAGTTGATATATGCTCTGATTTTGGATATGATTAAAGGCAAATTAGGTTACCACCACTTAAACCAAATGGCCTTGTGTCCCATTGTGCGCACGAGTTGCGACACCCCTAGATTAACCCCCTTTGAGCCCACGTTTAGCCTTTCGTTCATTACCACATTATATCTAAACACTTAGCCTAGTGTAGAGTTCCTACCCTTGTTCTAAAAGACTTGGTGAAGAATTTCGAAGCTAGCACAATGAAAGTGGCGTGAAGATGATGAAAATATGTGTGTATAGGGATAGACTTGTCCAACAAATTTTGTATTTGAATGCCAAAATTTTCGAGATAAAAAAAAAGAAAAAAAGAAGAAAAATGTATAAAAATCTCGAGGCATTGTGTTTAGATTGTATAAGTTTGGATTAATGTCCCCTATACTTATGAATTTGGAGATTGCTATGAATTGAAGGCCCAAAAATGAAGAAATATGGCCTTTGTCCTGTTCATAAAGCTCAAAGGAAGTTGAGAATGAAGTTAGGGCCCAAAAAGATGAAATTTGGCCCCGGATTCTGAAATTTGACACAAGAAGAAGTGTAGAAAGGATGAGCCACGAATTTGAAGAATTCTAAGTGCTAAACTAAGTCTTTGGAACGTTTTTACACCACCACTCATCTAAATTTCGAATGCCTTAGCCTTAGCCCCATTACAACCTTTCTAAAGACCTTTATGATCCTTAAGATGAGTAGCCTTCAATTGGTTGAGTAAGTTGCATGAGTAAGCATATGGTTTGGTTCATTTTTGCAAGTAATTATGAGGTATTTCGATGCAATACATATACATTTTGAGTGAACCTCTTTTCATGAGTGAAAATATGATGAGTGCATCCATGTGAGATTGATTTAAACTTTTTCGAAACATGCATAGCTTTAACTTCACCATTGTTTACTCCAAGTCCTACTTGTTCATGACATGATCATATTTCTCTTATCTCTCGAAAATTTGTGAACTTTCCACTATGGAATCTTGTGACTCCATCGCCATATACTTAAGAAAATTTCTGAGACAAATTGTGCTAAGGGCTTAGAAGTTGTTTTTATTTATTTGAGTCCATGGAATTTGTTCAACGAGGAGGCTAGCTCTAACGTAGGTTTTATATTTTTAGTCTTTCTTTTATTTAGTTTTTGCTAGGGACTAGCAAAGTCTAAGTGTGGAGGAATTTGATCTACGCATTTTATGCTTGATTCTTAACGTCTTTCTCTTTACATTTAGCTTTGTTTTGACCTTAGTACTATCATTTCTTACTTACTTTATGCTTTTAGGTAGAAATAAAGGAGAAAATAATAAAGGAGACGATTTGGAGCTAAAAGCGGGCTAAGGAGAAAAGTTCTCAATTCCGGAGAAGAAATGGTCCGAGGAATGGTCTTCAAATGGTTACTAAAATGCATTCCCATATGATGTCAAGAGTTGGAAACCAAATGCCAAATGAAATGGATACCAAAATGGTGGACAAAAAGATGAAGACATTTCTCCTGCGCGATCCAGGAAAGAGGGAATATGGTGGAATATATGGAGCAAATAATGGACGAATTTTGGGAGGATATTCCATAAAGATAAATACCTGATTTGAGGGCCAAAATATGTTAAAATATATGGTATATTCGGCCAAGGAAGCTTAGAGGAAAAGGAATGCAAAATTTGAAGATATCAAGATTTCCTACTCCTTGTAGAAGAAGAAAATCTGGGCTGCCAGGTCACCCAACTTCAAAGGATCACCGAATATTCAAATCAACTCCGAATTTAATGATCAGATATGATAGTTTATAACCCTTGAAGTCTTCTTTCCAACGAATTAAGAATCATAATTTTCTGATCTCTACAGCTCCGGAAAAACGCGTTTGAAGTTATACTGTCAGATTTGCCCGGGTACATAAGGAAAGTCTTGTTTTGGTAGGAAAAGACCTAATTTTCTTCTATATAAAGGGGGGCACGTCTAGGGTTTCGGTATCACACATTCTAGGAGCCGAATCTCTATCCAAACACTACCTCCTCTCACACAAAGTCGAAGAACTCTTCTCCTTAGCCGAAACATCACCATCACCACCTCAAAAACATCCCTCCTTCACCCATAAGTGTTCTTACGCTAGATTTGGCTTTGAACACTTGTGTCCTCCCTCACGCCAACAAGGGGCTGCTATACTTGGAGCTTGCGGAGAGAGATTACCTCGGAGCAAAAAGTGTAACATGACATCTTGTATCAAATTTCGGTTATGTATTGGTTTTCTTTACTTTTTGTAGAAAGACAACATGTTTTAGTGTAAAGATGATTGTTTTGGATTTTTATGAGTTCTTCCATGTGTTCTTAGTATGAATTCGAATATATATTCTAGCTTACTATGATCTTAATGCTTTGAAACTTGTTTAGGATGACATTAGATGATTTGGTTCACCCTAGCATGTTCCACCGAATTAATCAAGATAAAATTGAGTTAGGAAGTTAACTAGATGATTTGGTTGCTCTCTAATTCGATGTAAGCATGTGTTTGTGTTTTAATTTGTGCTATGAATTTCGTAGAACTTGTTTAAAGAAGAATTAATCGGCTTAGGTAATTAGTATGTGATGATCACTTGTAAATAACTAGTTTAGTTTTTTTTCGGCAATGATGCATGTTTAGGGTTTCTAGGGTTCTTGATTGTTTGCTTGTCTATGAGTGAAGCATGTTAGAGTCCTAGGGTTTCTCTATGTGTATGATTGCCACGTTTTTGTCTTTAATTTTTTAGGTATTAAACAAACAAATCTCGCACCCCCATTTAAACTTAGCATAGTTATGCATGCACCCTCAATCCCCGGTTAAGAACGATCCCTACTTATCAATGCTACATCTACAAAGAAGGGTTTTAATTGTATTAGTGTTTGATTAAGTGTTTAATTAAATGCTTGAAAAGATGTGAATCATTACTCAAGATAGGCTTCATCCACCAGGTTCACTATCCCAAGTGGATATCCAACGTTGTTATGGTAAAGAAGGGTAATGGCAGTTGGCAAATGTGTGTAGACTACACCAATTTCAACAAAGCCTGCCCCAAAAATAGCTTCCTGCTACCCCGTATTGATCAATTAGTAGATGCCACTGCTGGGCATGAGTTCCTATGCATAATGGATGTCTACTCTGGCTACAACCAAATACATATGCACCCTAACGACCAGAAAACAACAACGTTCACTACGGACAAGGGCCTGATCGATGCATAAATATGCACTTTAAGGCTATTTACTGATGTTCACATACTTATTATTTTATTATTTATTTAGCAATATTAGTTTACTTTATTGCTTTACAGGTATTTTGAGTCAATAAAGGAGAAAAGAAGTAAAAAAAAAGGTTTAAAGCTTAATTTGGGAAATCTGCATGTGCAAGTCAGTCAACTTTGGCAGAGAACATGAAACATCTCAGAATGAACCAGAAGATTATCTTTATATGCTTGGGAAGCTACACATGTCTAGTTTTGATAGCTTTTTCCAGAACATGATTATCATGTGTCTAGAGAAATCTATGACCGATTTAGCCCACGGAGGTCAGTCTGCTCAAAAATATGACTTTGATGAGAACGTTGTGCTTAGAGACCCAAATCACACCAAGAAGCCCAAGACGAATTTATGATTTAAAATCCAATTAATTACTGATGTGGCTTATGGAAAATAAGTCAAGAGCTAAAATGATTAAAGAAGTTTGACTTGTCAAAGAAGAGAGCCCAAAACCTAAGCGAACAAGGAGATGCTCAATCAATCCTATAAATACTCTTTTTAGGGTATTGGTGAAGGTTAATCAGCTTTGAGGAGAAGAATAATTTGATAGAAGAGCAATGAGCCACAAGAAGGAGTTTTAGACGACAACTTCAATTCGTCGAACCCAGACGCTAGATTCTCTTCTTCTCAATCTTTTATTACTTTCTTTTCTTATGACATTTTGTAGTCTAGCTTCCTTGTCTATGAGAGGCTAGTTACTTAGTTAGGGGTTGATCGAAGCCCTAGACATGCTTATAATTTTGAACCCTTTGTGATTTTAATACCTATTGGATGAGTTTTACTTCACTGTTATATCATTGATGATTTCTATATCATGTTTCTTTGAGTGCATGCTTAGATACATGCTTAAAGGATCTAATATCTTGGATGTATACATGAGCATTATATAATTGCATATTCTATAGAGTTAAGCTAGCCCTTCGTGATAACTTGTGTGAAGGAAAACCTAGGTGATAAAAGAGCACCCATCATAGTAGCTGTAGAAGCTTTGTTGTTTCTCAGACACTCTACATATCATAATGACTTAGGTTAGGTAGATTTGAACCCATCATAGTACCATGTCTCTTAGTTTAAGATCGCGTTAAGCCAGGTAATCAATCTGGATAACATGCCAAGTAAAAGAGTGTAATACATATGATGTCTTAATCATAGCTCATACGTGGGAAACATTCATTCATTGTCATTGAAGTTAGCATTGGGGTAATCATAGGTTCTCTAGGGTAGATAGAAGTTCCAAATTTTTTTTTCTATTGTTGGTTCACTTTTACTTTTTAGTATTTACTTTTTTGCATTTAGCTGTAGTTCTACGATTAAGTTTGGGGACCAAGTATTATCGAAACCCTCTGTATTTTTGCGTGGTAGTCCACCACTGAGTTTAGTTGCATGTATACAATTTCGTGGCATTTAGAATAATATAGGTATAGTTTCTAATTGCATTAGTGTCCGTTGGTCGAATCTGTCAACTTTTTTGAAATTTGCATGTAATTAGTGTTTAAGAATTTAAGTCTCATCAGTCTACTGCGGGAATGACCCCTACTTCCATTAAACTAAATTGACATATTTTGAGCATACTTAGATAGTTAGCAGGGACTATCTTTGGTAGGTGGTTTCTCGCCTATCAGGGTCTGTACTGCTACAAAGTCATGTCGTTTGACTTGAAGAATGCTGGATCTACCTACCAGCGCTTTATGAAATAAATCTTCAGGGATGTTAGCGGCACAATCGTAGAAGTCTACATCAATGACATCCTTGCTAAGAGCACGACCGCCAAGGGTCATACCGCCAACCTCAGCATAGTATTCCAGATTCTCATGAAACACGACATAGGCCTCAAGCCCGTTAAATGCACATTCGGCGTCACCACCAGTATATTTTGGGGGTACATCATTAGCCAACGGGGTATCGACACTAACCCAGAATAGATCAAGGTTGTCATTGACATGAAGACCCCCATTACCAAGAAGGATTTGTAGAGCTTAACATGCAAAATGGCATCGCCGAACAAGTTCATCTCTCGTTATTCTAACAAGTGTGTACCGTTCTTCAAAGCCCTTCGCTTGACCACCAAGTGCTCGGTCGACTGGACTCCCCCTTGTGAGGTAGCCTTCCAGAACATCAAGCAGTACCTTGCATCTTTGCCAACCCTATCAAGGCTCGTTAAAGGCGAAGTGCTATACTTATATCTGGCTGTTTCGCCAACCACCATCAGCTCCGTTCTAATCCAACACGAGTCTAATAGCGAGTTCCATATCTTTTTCACAAGCAAAGGCTTCACTAATGCTGAGAAGCGCTACACTACGACATTTTTCATCATTGCCGACGATTTGAAGAAAAGAAAGGCCGACGATTTCAAAAATCGTTGGCAATAATAGAGTATTGCTGACGATTTTTTTGAAGTCGTCGGCAATAATAAAGTATTGCCACTACAAGAAAAACGCACTAATGAGTATTGCCACTTGGACCGTTTCCGTCGTCTAAGTGCGTTTTTCCGTCGTCTAAGTACTTAGACGACGAAACCTCCGTCGTCCAAGTTCCGTGCTCCAAGTACTGTCGTCCAAGCACTTACACGATGGAGAATAAATTCTCCGTCGTCTAAGTGCACTTGGACCGCGGAGATTCTCCGTGGCCCAGGTAAGCACCTGGACGACGGAGAACTTAATCTCCGTCGTCCAGGTGATTACCTGGGCCACGGAGATTGACAGCTACTCCGTGGCCCAGGTAAGAACCTGGACGGCGGAGATTAAGTTCTCCGTCGTCCAGGTGCTTACCTGGGCCACGGAGATTGGCAGCTTCTCCGTGGCCCAGGTAAGCACCTGGACGACGGAGAACTTAATCTCCGTCGTCCAAGTGATTATTTAATTTAAAAAAAAATTAAATTGTAATTAAAGATTAATAATTTAATTTATTATTAATTGAATTTAAATAATGAAAAATGTTAAAATTCTTTAAATAAACTAAATTTGTAATATTACTTAATTAAATAATTAAAATTAATTTGTACATACATAATCGAAAAAACCCATAAAAATTAAAATATTGTTCGGAATGCGGAAAAAAACGAGATAATTAATAAACTACTAGCTAACAAACTGGAGGAGCAGATGCGCCGCTGAGTCCCCCGCCTCCAACAGGGTTGTCGTCGTCGGGGAATGGGTTCAGAGAAGGTTGACATTCTCCTCGAGATGGTTGCATGAGGGCGATAAGTTGGGTTATTTGTGCTTGTTGCTCATCAAGTCTTTGACGCATGGATTGATTTTCCTCTCGTGCCAGTCGAGCCTCTTGAATGGCTGCTTCGACGGCCGTAGCCTGAGTCCTTCTCCGCCGCCCCGAACCTCCCGTAGATGATGAGTCGGAGGTCGTCGACAAATCTCGAACCACCTTAGGTCCGAAGTGCCTAACCTCCTTGCCAGCTCTACGACCGTAGACCTCATCCGCGATTGCAATTTGGCTCTCCATGGATAAAGGAGGCAGGTCTTCCGGCGGCAAATCTGGGAACGCAAGCTGAGTGTTAGCCAATTCTTCCTGCGCACGCTCTATCACCCTTGCCTACAAAAGAATAATTAAAAAATTATAATGAAATAATATTTAAATAATAATTACTACAATTAAAAGCACATATATATATATATCACTTATGCCGCATTGACTCGCTTCATTATCGAGCCCAGGCGTCACGTACGCGCTTATGCTTGCATCGAGATAAGGGTGTTTGGAGCCCTTATCCCTGTGCTCCTTGGCTATTTGAACGAGTTGCTTGGCGCCGGAAGTATGGTGTTTGTCCTTCTTCCCCCGATTGGCTTTGTTGACTCCAGAGAATTTCTGTTAGACAACATAATTAAATCATTAAAAAATTAATAAGTAACTAAATTTAAATAATTCAATTATCTTAATTGAAATAAAAAAAGTAAACACCTTAAATTCGTCATCCTGAAAGTGGTTACACAACCACTGCCACTCATCTTCTCTATCCCCACGCAGCTCTACGGGGGTAGGCACGGGACCGATATTTTCGAAGTACTGATGGAGCCTGTACTTCCAATCTTTGTAGATGGAGTTGGCGGTTTGGTTGATATGCCTCAACATCGCCGGTGTCGGATCCACTGCAAATTGTTCCTATCAGAAATAAATAGAAAATTATAATCGTATATATTATTAAATTATAACTAATATTAACAATATTATATAATAACTAAAATTGTACGTATTACGTACCGAAAGTTCTTTAAAGACTTTCGCCTTCTCATCATCCGGCACCTCCTTCCAAGTAGGGGCAGTGAGACGAACCCGGCTACAAATGATTGACCCTATGCTATGCGCTGAGAGACTTGCTAGCTGAGCTGTGGGAGGGCCACTGGTGAATTCGTCCTAGGGCAAGTCGATCTTTTTCCCGGTCGCCTTGCAAATTTCTCCGCTTTGCCCCCTTTAACGAGACCGCGAGTCCTTTTCGGTTCCGGGTCAGTGGGGGCCCTCCGTTGCTTACACCGGGCACTGTACATGATAGATTCAGCGGTCGAGGACGCCTGAGTACTTGCCGTTGAACCGGTACCGGGCGTCGGAGTTGAAAAGGGGTCGACGTCATCACCGCTGGAGATAAATGGGGCAGCGGGAATTTCTCCAGAAGGCGCTGCCTCCGGACCAGATGAAGGGTCCGGATTGAGGGCGTCGTTGCCCTCCTGTTCAACCCAACCGACTTGGTCCGCCAAGTGGCGGAGAATAGCATCTTCTGCCTCCTGTTGGGCTTTTTTCTTGCCGGATGGAGCCATTTAAACCTAGGAGTACGTTGTTAAAATACCTACTTACCATAATAATTACAAGTGCAAAATTTACGCTAATTAAGTACGGTTAAGATTTAAATAGAGTACACTAGCTTGGCTTTTTCGGTCGTTCAATGGACGTGCGACCCGCGCGATAAAGTGTAAATTTTCAATTAATCAGCCATGGTTCAATCGAAAAACATGGCCAGTTAGGGATAGAGATAACGCGAGAGGCAAGACTAATTTCGACAAAACCTGTCACCAGTCATAACCCGTTTCTAGACACCATGTCCGACATTCGGCCAATATTTCGAAAATTTACACTCCCTTAAGTCCTTTGCAAACTCCGCCCTCAACCTCGTGTCCATAACTTTACTTAGGTTATGGTGTGCGGTGATGAAATCCACACATCACGAGGGATTAAAGAGATAAGCTAGGAAAATAGGCGTCATCTATTCCAAAGAGTGCGACTTAATAAACCAAGCTTATGTACTAAATTTAAATCAAAGACGTACTACGTACCATGCAATTTACTAGAAAATACACGTAATTATCAATTAATTAAAACAATAAATAATGACAATAATGAATTATTATTTATCATGCATTTAATAATAATTATTCATTTACCAATATAATTAATTATTATTAACAATAATTATTATTACTATTATTTAATTACAATACTTATTATTTACCAAATAACTATTATAATAACTAAATAATTAAATGATAACAACTAAATGATTATTATAATAATTATAATAACTAAATGTTAATAATAACAACTAAATAATTATTATAATTACAACTATTAATTATTTAAAACTAATTATTTAATTATATTTAGAAATTACTTAATTAAATAAAAATAATGTTAATAAGGTAAAAAATAGAAATTTACCTCGCCAGAATAATCGGGAATATCGCCGGAGTTGAGTCGTCGGAGAGGAGGAACCACGCCAGAAATTTAGTCGTCGGAGCGTCGCCGGAGGAGGAAAATCGCCAGAGGAGAGGAGAGGAGAGAAGAGGAGGAGAGGAGAGGAGATGGAAAGAGAAAAGGGGGGGGGGTGCTGTTCTATATATAGGCGTTCACTTAGACGACGGAGACCTATTTTCCGTCGTCTAAGTGCACTTGGACGACAGAAACAAGCTTTTCCGTCGCCAAAGTGAAGCGTTAAATTTTTTCGAAGCGGCGGGTAATTAATGGGCGGGACGTTTCACCCGCCATAAATTTGAACTTAGACGACGGAGAATTGATTCTCCGTTGTCTAAGTGAAATTTCAAGCGGTGCCGTAAATTGAGGCGGCACATTGAACCGCCATAATTTTTAACTTGGACGACGGAGATGGTCATTGTCCGTCGTCCAAGTGAACACCTGGACGATGGAAAAGCCATCTCCGTCGTCCAAGTCCAATTTACATTGAAAAAAAAATTAAAATTAAAATGAACCGCCATGGTAATATGAACCTGGACGACGGAGATGGTCATTCTCCGTCGTCCAGGTTGAAATTACGTAAAAAAAAATTTTTAAATTAATTCGCTAGGAATTTAGCGATCTGTCATTCGAGTGAAATAGTCGTACAATATCGATGAACGCATCGTATATATGAACAGTTAAATTTGAACCGACGAATTATTTTACGTCTTGAAAGTTGTTAAGTATCGACTAATCTTTATGACTTAAGTGTTCATGAGTATAGGCTCGATCATTTGCAGCAGAGTATTAACGGAATTGAATTTGGACAAAACAACCGTTGGATATGTTCGTCGTAACATAATATATACTTACAATAAAGGACCAGAAAATAATAAGTTCGGGAAGGGTTTCATCGGCACAGTCAACCGCAAAACCGAGAATTTCACAAACTGGAAACGTGGATACAAGACATTTCGCAACTCCGATTTTCGAACCGTCGAAGCTCACACACCAAGAATTGTTTACTCTAAAGTCTTGACGAAAAGAATATGCATTGGAAGAAGGTCTAGATGGTCGTTGTCTTAGAAAAAATTACGAAATCTGCACCTGGACGACGGAGATGATCTTCTCTGTCGTCCAGGTTAGTACCTGGACGACGGAGAAGCTCATCTCCGTCGTCCAGGTGAAGAGACCCTGAATTCATGGGTTAGGGGGCCTTAGGGTTTAGGGTTTAGGGTTTTGCACTTGGACGACGCAAATTCCCTTCTCCGTCGTCCTAGTGAGTACCTGGACGACGTAGAATGACCATCTCCGTCGTCCAAGTGTACAAACCCTGAATTCAGGGGTTAGGGCCTTAGGGTTTAGGGTTTAGGTCGTCCCCGGTCATTTGTGTGTCCGTTCAATTATTCTGATTCAAGAATATAATTAAAAAAATGATCGATCGATCCGATTTGCTAGATTTAGGGTCGAGGATTTAGGGAGATAGCCAAAATACCCAAAAGGCGACAGTCTGCAATTAATTTCTCCGTTGTCCAGGATATATTCGGATTAATTAATTAATTTAATTTAGTTTACGTACGTCGGTCGATCCGATCTGATCGAGCATGGACGCGTGTAATTAATTAATTAAGTACAAAAAGTCGAAGATATACGTACATATATACATTCTCCTCCTTATAATATTTATATTAATTATTGATCGATGATGCATCGATCATATATTATAATAATTACATAAATTAATTACCAATTAATTTTTCTCATCTTAGTTAAGTAGTCATCATCATAATCATCATCATCCTCGTCCTCGGTATCCGATTGCTCATCCTCCTCATCATACTCAACATCGTCCGACGAATAACCTGAGTCTTCGTCCGCGTCCTCATCCTGCTCGTCTTCTTCGTCTTCTTCATTAATGGCATCGATAATCTCATCTTTAGTTAGATCTGTACAACCATCAGGCATGGGTAACCGTTCACCATCTTGAACCAGGTCCATTATATCGGAGCGGATGACAGAAATATTAGGCTCTTGATAGGCAGGAATGTCACTTTCTGGTTCAGCAGCATCTTCAGTCGTTGCCGGTGTCCCTTCAATTGTCTCTGTATTCCATATTCCTCGATAAGAGATATGGTTCACTATTTTCCACCCTTCACCGGCTTTCGGATCGTCAAGATAGAACACCTGCCGAACTAAGGTGGCGAGAGCGAAAGGCTCATCCTCATACCAGCTTGAGTTTGTATCGACTGATAATAGTCCCAGGTCTTCCTTTGTACGCTTGAACCATCTGCACTTGAATAGGAAAACGTTGACATCATTCCCGTAACATAGCTGAACCACATATACAATATCCCCGTAATATAGATCATTGTCTTTCCCAACCGCTACCCCACTGTTTTTTGTTCTTCTTCCTTCATCTCGGGTCAATGAATGGAACTTTACACCGTTCACAAAACATCCGGGATAAATATAGTGTTTAATCGGCTTCCCTGCTAGCAAGTGCTTTGGCCATGACCACCACCCCCCGTGGTTTTCAGATGTTTGCAGATCAATCATCTGCGAAAAAGGGCAAATTAATATAAGGGTTTACTTTCTACAAACATGATCGATATGTATATAAATTACTAATTAAATACCGAGACGTACGTACGTACCCATTGGAAGAAATAATCGGGAAACTTTTTCTTAACCATTTTCTCAATCCACGCCGAACTCTTGTTTTGTTTTAACGCCTGAATCCTCTCCCTGTATGACATCATGTACGGCTCAACTTCGTTATAGTCTCGCAACACTACCCAATGTGCCTCAATAAGTTCTTCCCGTGTTAACAATTCCTTTAATACTCCTCTAAACGGTCGGATGACATTGGTGACGACAGAAAGATTGATGCGGGCACTGCGATCGGAGGCAGTGGGAGGTGGTGGATCTTTGAGGTACCTGTTGCAGTAAGTAACACACTCATGCATTAGGTATGTCTCTGCTATGTGTGTCTCTGCTATGAAGCCATCCGGGGCCGACCTGTTTTTGACGAATGACTTATACTGTCCAAGCTGTCTACAAAATCAAACGTACGTACAATAAGAATAAGTACATATAGCTACCTAGTAATCTCCAGTGGAACAAATTATGAATCGAAAAACCTGTATAATTAATTAGTTGTACGTACCTTTCTTGAGGATACATCCAAGTGTACTGGACCGGACCAGAAATGAGCACCTGCTCGGGCAGGTGGATCATTAGGTGAATCATGATGTCAAAGAAAGCAGGGGGAAAAATCCTCTCTAGTTTGCAAATGATGTGCACAATTTGTTGTTGCAATTCCACCACATCTGACTTCTTCAATTCTCTGGCGCATAACCTCTGCCACCATCTGCACAATGCCACTATTGGTTCTACGACATCACGAGGCAAGTATGGTCGAATTACCATTGGAATCAGACGTTGTAGCATAACGTGATAGTCATGTGTCTTTAGACCAACAAACTTGTGTTGCACCTCGTCCACTGCTCCAGTTATAATAGCTGCATACGTAGCCGGATAACGAACGCCCTTAAACCAGTGAAATACAGAACGTCTAAGTGTCGGCTTCACTGTGTAAGGTGCAGCTAGCATCTTGTTGTACACTCCTTTCATATCCCTCCTCAACCACAAAGGATGACGTAGATTCATTGATTCCAGATCTTTGCGCGCTTTGGGAGTATCTTTAGTCTTGAACTTAATACCGAGAATTGTTCCCACCACGCTGTCGCACACATTCTTTTCTATGTGCATCGCGTCCAAGTTGTTCCTCAGCTTCAACTTCGACCAGTAAGGGAGTTCAAAGAATATACTCTTGTGATCCCAATAGCTCAGATCATGTGGAGGAATTGGATTGAATTTCTTTACATCCGCGTCATTGGTCAACACACCAAAGTCGAAATAGCTCAACCTCTCTAAAATCTCTTCGCCCGACCAACTACGGGGTTTAGGATTGTTCTCTACCGTCCCGTCGAAATGAGCTCCATCCTGTCGCCATGGGTGGTCGTGAGGAAGCCATCTACGGTGACCCAAGTAACACACCTTCCCCGCGTGCCAACTAGAGTTCACGTCGTCCAAACATATAGGACATCCATTATATCCTTTTGTCCCACAGGCTGCCAACATCCTAAACGCTGGAAAATCGCTGATCGTCCACATTACGGCAGCCCTCATCGTGGACATCGTGTCAGTGAATTTGTCATAAGTTGGGACTCCATTTTGCCACAACAGTTTCAGCTCGTCAATCAAAGGTCTGAGGTAGACATCTAAGCACTTCCTTGGAGATTTAGGACCTGGAATTAGTACAGTAAGGAAATTAAATTCCTTGTTCATGCACATCCACGGAGGCAAGTTTTACGGCATCAGAATAACTGGCCAAGTGCTGACGGCAGAGCTATTACTTCCCCAAGGATTGAATCCGTCTGTAGATAGGCCGAGTCCAACATTTCTAACCTCTACAGCAAAGTCTCCAAATTCTCTGTCGAAATGTTTGACACCCTCCCCATCCGCGGCATGTCGCAGGACATCGTCATCTATTCGCTTTTCTACGTACCATCGCATCGCCTCTGCTGTGTGTAGAGACATGTACAGGCGCTGCAATCTGGGAATCAAGGGAAAATATCGAACAACTTTCACAGGAATTCTCTTTTTCGAACTCTTCCTATTCACCTGGAATCTGCACTGGCCACATACGGGACAATAGTCCAAATCTTTATACTCTTTGTAAAATAGCACACAATCATTCAGACATGCGTCAATTATCCTGTACTTTAGGCCGAGGCTGCTCAAGATATTTCTAACCTTATAATGAGATTTAGGAAGATTGTGATCATCAGGAAGCAACTTACATATTTGCTCCTGAATTTCGTCAAAAGCACTGACTGACATTTTTTGCTTCACTTTTATCTTCATTTGCTCCATCACATATTGCAACACATTCTCTCGACATCCAGGGAACACCGGGGTCTGCGCTTCAAGTAGCATCCGGTTGTACTTATCCATCTCACTGGTGTCAGTGACCAAGCTAGCAGCGGGGAATGTGTCATCATGCTCATTAGTGGTACTGTAACCTCCGTCTTGATGTTGGTGTCCACCATGACTACATCCCGGAAACGTATCATGGACCAAATCTGCAGTTGGGTTGCAAGCTGGAGGTCCGGCACCACTGCCACTGGATGAGGCACCATGGTAACTGTACCCTGAGCTGAAGTCTGCTGCGCTGAACTCTACTGCTTCACCATGCTCGCTCCATGTAGTGTAACTCCATATCATACCATTTTCGTGCAGGTGTTGCACCATAACATTAACCTCCACATATTGACAATTAAGACATTTCTGACATGGACACCTGAAACGCTTCTTTCCCTGACCATGTTCTATCGCAAAATTCACAAATTCGCTAATTCCATCCATATACCGGACATCACATCTATTCTTCAACTTCATCCAACTCTTGTCCATACTGCTACAAAATATTATAATTAATTATTACATATATATATATATATTAGTCCATTAATTTACGCTTAATTATACGTACTCGATCTACATCGATCCATCAATTACATACGTAATTTAATCTGTATATATAGCTAACATCCATGCATGTATGTACATTTTCAATAAATATATATTAAGCAAATTTTAACTGCGTACGTTTTCATAGCCGAATTCACTGAAGAAGAGCCCCTCCTCCAACCGGAGCCTGAGAGTAATCTGCTAATCAAACCCGCTAAACCCTTGTTTAATTAGGTGGAATTTGTAAGTGGACGGGTCAAGGAACCAGAAGGCAAACGGAGTGAGAGTTATCCTCACTGGTCCTGGCAGCGCACATGCCGTGTATGCACTCAAGTTCAACTTTAAGGCTTCAAACAATGAAGCGGAGTATGAAGCACTAATTTTTGGTCTTCAATTGGCATAATTACCGGATGCCTCTAATATCAACATCTACAACGACTTTCAATTGATAGTTAACCAAGTCATTGGGGACTTTAAGGCGAAGGAGGCAACATGGATGCCTACTTAGTGTTTGCTCCAAAATCTTCACGGCCAAAATCAGGACGGCCGTTAGATTTCTGGTTCAAAGTGTCATTTTGATTGACGTGGGGCGTGCCAACTCGCGACATGTAGGCCAAGTGAGGTTTTGATAGATTACGCTGGATCTGACTCTTCAAGTGATTGACGGCTGAGGAATGAACCTTCTTGGTTGTTGGACCGAATGTCATGTACGAAAGGACATGACCAAGGCACTAATCTTGGTTCTCGATCACGTCAAAACTCTGAGTGAACTTGAAAGTGCGCATGACTAATGAAAAATCAACCGGGTTGATGTACTCGCAAATCACAGTGAAGGAGAAGGTGAAATGGATTCGGTCGTAAAATCTTTGTGAAGTGATGTGTCTGTGAATGGCGAATCGCATCGACCCAATCCGGACTGGCCAAAAGAGATCGATGAGTAGAGAGTGCTAATTTAACCAACTACTCCTAGGTGCAAGTAATTGAAGTGCAAAAACTAAAGAATGTAAAATAAATTGCAAGAAAATAAAGAACAAGATTGTAAATGATGAGAACTTAATCTATATTATTAAAGTAAATTATGAACAAGGTAAAGTACTTAAGAATACAAAAGATAGAAAAAACTTGTATGTAAGTTTGTGTGTTTGGTGCAGGACCCGGGGAAAGCAAGTGCCAGCCAACGAATCCCAATAGAACTCGAACTCCTTGATTTCAGCCAAGTAAAATCTTTCTTATCTCAACCATCACTTGATACATTCCTAGCTTCTCGGACTTTGTCACTCCTCGATTCGATGATGATTCGTCCATTAAAACTTGATTCGGTCAATCACTTTAATCTTTGCATTTAAAGAATTCCTTATCTGAATAGCGCACTCCAATCAACATACTTGAATCCAAATCATCCTTGATTGATGCCCAGAAAGTCACCCGAACTCGGCCCATGATAACACCCCAAGCTCAGTCCATGATAGTCACCTGACCTCGGCCTATGATGCTCGCCTGTCGCTTTATCGGTTGTCTTGCATCAATACGCCCAAGTACTAAACTCTTGGTTCGTTGGGTCTGACATCCCACTTGGCTCGTATGATAGAATTTTTTATTTGTTGGTCAAGAGATGAATCGTCACTGCGGGCGACATGGCCCAACGCCGGTCACAACACTCGTTAGTCATCAAGGTACTTCATTTTATTGCTGGTCGACGGAAAATACATCGGCTGACGAAAAATCTGGTACTTGTAAAATCAAGTACAAACATTGTCCCCCTAGTCTCATGAGCTTCGGCCCGCAAGCCGAATGGTTATGAGACTAAAACGAACCAAATGGCGACTTGGTCACCTTATTAGTGAACATTTCATCCCAACTTCGTACCGCCTGGATGAACTATAACGAACCAAATGAACTATAAATATCGAAATAGTCGTAAAATTGTCGAAAAGTCACATTTGGGCCGAGTTGACCAGATTTGGGCTGTTGACCGAGCCATTTCGGACTGGTTGGGTGTTGCCATTTGACTTTACGATTCCGGCTACTTCAGACCACAATCTTGGTATGGTTAGCTTCCTCTCATGATTTCCTATTGTTTTGAACTTGGTTTGAGTTGATTTGGTTGAGTTTTGAGGGAGAACCAACTCGGTAAAGTTTAGCATTTTTGCCGGATTCAGGTGGCTGATTCTGGCCACTTTTAGGTTTGATGGGGTTGGGGGTTTTGCTTCCCTCAACCCATAGAAGCTTTTGGGTGGAAAGATTTTAGGTTTGGAGGCCGTTTGGAGCTCGCCGGAATAGGTCACCGGAAAGTATGGATTTTGGGATTTTCGGGCAGTTTTCCGGCCACTGCGGCGGTTGAATGGTGGTGGTCCTTTGAAAGTTTTGGTTGGCCTTGGGGAGAGGATAATTTCTGGGTTTGGTTCACCAGAAAAGTCTGTCGCCGCCGTCGACGGTGGTCCACGGCAGAGCTCCGGCGAGGTTCGGACTTTTGGGAAATTTTATGTGTTTCCTACTTGTTTTTGCACTCTGATCGTAGTCGTGAGGTTCTCGAGTTGATTTGGGTGATGGATTTTATGTCGAAGGTTAAGTAGAGTGTTTATGGGATTTTCGACGATTTCGTCGATATTCGAGTTATATGTTTCTGGGAATGGTTGGTTCTCGAGGTGTGGTTCAGAGTTTTGAATTATGATTTTGATCAGTTATATTTTGATTATTCAAGAGATCGTGATTGTGCATTGGGCGAGGGATCTTCCGCCGGATCACGGGAATAGCGCGTTTGCGCTGTGCTTGTCTGTGAGTGGACATTTCTTTTCATTGTTGGTTGCGAGTCTTTTATATATGTTTTACGAGCATGAGCATGTAGTTATGAATTATACGAGCATGTGTTTTATGATTATGCATTTACGAATATGCTTTTACAATTATGCATTATGAGTATGCATTTACATTACGCTTTATGCATTTGCATGGAAACCTTTATGATTTGGTTTACACAGAGTACAGTCTCAGTAGTAGTTATATCGATACACTTAGCATCTCGGCTGATCCCTGAGTATGTTTACTGGGGGGGACTGATACCCTGACCGGAGGTCTTTATCGAGGGGAGCATATACCCTGACCCGAGGCCTTTCTGGCTTGGAATCACGAAGGGGTCTAGGATCCCATGATTCAGACTGTACTAGCGAGGATGTGTCCGTGAGTGACCCTGTGGGATTTTTGATGCATGCTTTGTACGCGTGAGGAGTTAGAGTCTCCCTCGTTGTACCATATGATTTTTATGCATTTAGACTCGCATATGTTTTATAAACATATATACATATTCGGCGAAAGACATTTATTTTCGTCCACTCACTCTAACAGTTTATATGTTTTTCCCTGGGCTCTTTGTTTTCCATGCCTAGTTTGCAGTTTTGATTCAGGTGTCGCATGTCGAGGTTGGAGCCTTAGTGTTCGAGCCACTTTTCCTTTCTCGGTAGGTTTCTTGTTTGGACTACTGTTGTTTATATATGTATATACTAGAGGTCGCTCTGAATACTGTTTATGCTTATGTTTTCACATGATTTTTGCCGGATTTCTGTAAAGCTTACAGTTTTGTTTATTGCTTTACGTTATGATATGATTTTGAGAAATCCGGATGGGATTTGAGCCCACGGTTTGGATTTTGTGGCTATTGGAAAAGTGTGTTTTCCGCTGCAGGTTAATGGTAATCGCGCGATATAAAGTAAACTCCGTCGAAATTTTTATGACTTTTGAAGGTTCATGGTTTTAGAGAAGGGGTTTGATTCCGGTTTAGGAAACTAAATCGGGATCGGGTCCTTTCAAAGTATCCCAGGTTCATCGGAATGATCGCAACAGATCCATTTTTCCTTCCCATCAATGTTAAAAACTATAGAACTTTGAGAAAATTTGGCCTTGTAGAAAATAATGGCTAGCAGTCAAGGTAATGTGAATGATTATCTATTTTTGTATGGATTTTTATTATATTCTAGTGATTATGCAATAGTTTCTAAAGATACATTTATGTTGTGGGCTGCCATTGATTGGGGTCATGATACTAATATATCAAAGAAAGGCAGGATTAAGAAAATTGTGGGAAAAAAAAATCGGTTGACCGTTGGAGAAAATACAGATACATTCTTCACCAAGAGAACTATCTTCTATTCGTAGGTGAACCAGAAAGGTTTATATGTGAAGACGGATGGGCTGACCCCGGTCAATATTCGTTATTGGTGGATATTTTGGATAAAGATGGGTATATCCAGGTAAACTTATCAATTTTACATTTCAAAAAATCCTACGACATTGAAACATTATACGTTATCTAATGGGTCGAATATTTTCATAAACGATTGGCAGCAAATGTCATAAACCAAAAAACATCTTATAATATATCATACTACCGAAATTGTGTCATTAATTTGCTCAAATGCGTTATGAATGGATAAATCAATCTTATTTGCCTTTGAGCTACTATTTGTTGGTGCCTAGTGGTACATGTATTTTCTTCCCTTCTCAAAATATGCTATTGTTATTATTAGAAGTATATAGTACATAACAAAATAACTTAATTGATCGATTTCGTAAGAACTCGAACACCCGAATGAGATAAGTATTAGACCGTTCAACATTTTTCAAATTATCGCATTCTACAAAGAGTAAGAATGGGGAATTGCTAAGTTAAAGGTTTTATTTTATACAAATATTGGTGCTAAGTTATATCCAGGATCATTGCTTTCATTATCAAGCAAATATTATTTGAACTATGTCCATGATTTTTTCTTTATGTGGTTGTCCTATATTTCTATAAAGTTGAGTTAAATGTGTGCGGTATAGGATATGTTAGATATGCACGAGCAGAGGGAGTGTGATGCAAGGAAGGAAGTGACACCACAACTTAATTAGGGTGAACTATTTGGTGAACATTTTGTGGCTGAATCACATAATGGAGTTCGTGGATATAGCTAGAATAGGTGTAGAGTGAACTGTTTGTCATTTTGTAGCTGAGTCACATAATCGAGTTGGTGGATATAGAATAGGTGTACATGTTCTAGGAATATTGACAAAGAACAATGGAGTTTCACATGAAGTGCAAGAGCTATGCTTTACACTTCAAATGTCAAATGAGAAGTATGATGAAGCAGTCCTAGCTGCTGAACAAGCAAAGGCAGAGATGAGCATAACGAAGGAAGTCACTATGTTGAAGAAGCAAAAATTCAAAGAAGAACTAAACAAAATCAATAGGCAATTAAGTGTTGTCTCCCCATTAGCTAGACTATTTGAAGGGAAAGGAGTCCAAAGCGTGCCGTAGAGTGCTCTATTGACATTACTGTCTATTTTGTCCAATGTAGTACATAAAGAAGCTTTAAACTACCCATTTGACTCCTCAAATATGCAACTAAGTGAGCTAAACTTGGTTACATGATTTTGTATCATCCACTTGCATTATGTTGCTCTTGTAAAGATATGTATATATATAAGTCCTACCTCTAGCTTACCAAACACTTCATTTTTGGGTTTATTAAAGCTTCATATGCTTATAGATATGCAGTAGTAGGAAGCTTATATACATTTTTTCTATTTTGTTAACCTGATCTAGATTTGTTGGAGAGATCAATTGATGTAATTATGAAAATGCAGTAGAAATTAAGAATGGATGTAGGAATCTGTTTTAAAATTTTGTGATTTAAAATTTAAGCTATTTTGGTATATATTGCAGTCAAATACATATTAATTTTAATCAGGATATATAATATCATGTAATTTAATTTGATATATTAATAATTGCAATTATTTTGTTATTGAAATTATAACAATGTTATTGCATTATTATTGAGAAAATAATGGTAAATCAATACGAATGAAGTAGAGACGGTTGCAACAATCGTTCATGTGTTATATGGTGGTAATGCACTAGTGGGTTAAAGAGAGTGGTTTTGTATGAGGCAACAATGATAGTGGCGGGACTTAGGTGAATATAAAATACACAAAGTAATCTAAATGTCCCTATTCGTTAATAGGGACATGCCTGGAAGACAAAGTTCCCTATCTGTCTTAAATAAACAATAGAGACGTAATAACATCTCCAACTTGTAAATAAAGACGTGTAATAGTCTATGCCCTATAGAAGTTTTTCTAGTAGTGTTTTCCCCAAAGATCTAGGAACGTTGTTCTAGACTAAGTCTATCTTTTTGGTTTTGTTTAGGTCGTGTTGACCTATTTTATGACCCAAAAAAATTAAAGTTTTGTTTACTTTAAAAAGATGAGATCGGGGTTAAAATGATCATGAAATCGATTTATGTGATCTGATAAAAATTTCTCTTACGATACTTAATTAATTGACTGACCAAATCAAAAAGTGGTTGCATGTTAGAAGAGAATGAAAATACTTGGGTTCAAACTCAATTATACACCATTGTTCAACTATTCTTATTTATATATAAAAAATTATTTTTAATTTTTTAAAATTGAGGTCACTTAGCATATAATTATTTACCTTGTAAGGATCATATGTACAAAAATTTGATTAAATTTGATATTGTTTGCTCATTAAATTTTTTAAAACAAATAGACGGTTATTAATGTAATGTTAAAATTCACAAGAATCGTCTATTTAATTAATAAAATTAGAGATCCAAATGACCTTCATTTTAATTCATTTTTTGTTGAGTTGATCTTCAACACATGCTCTATAAGATAAATGGTATCGATTATATATATAAAAAAATCATATAAATATTAGTTTGGACAACGGTGTTCAAATAAATTTGGACAAGTACTTTGCAGAGGGGAAATGAAAAGTAATTAGTATGCTATACAACTTTGTATGTGAATATGTCAAATATGAATTTCTTCCATGCATATTACATGTTCAAACTCCATCCAAGCAACACAAACGAAACTCCAAAAACTCTAGTGCATCGGCGGCTCCATGAAAGCATAAAACTGTAGTTCAATCAGTACATGTAAACACAATCAACACATAACTGTAGTGTTTAGAAGATTACCTGCAGCATTGATCGATATGGCCATCGTAAAGCTTTGATCTTCTGTTCTCTAGTTCTTTAAGCACCTTGATGGGAATAGGTTCTGAATGCTTACGCGTGTAGAGAACAGGGACCAATGCTCACATATATAGAGAGTTGCAATAAGTCCTTGCCCATAAAGGTTACCTTATTGCACTCAACATAAATAACAAAAGATGTGAGATCATATCTATTCATATTAGTAAATGTATATGTTGTTTACTGATTACATGGAGCAGTAATATCACAGTGATTCTCATTACTTGGTTACAATTCAACATATGTATATGCTGCAGAAAAGATCAAAGCTTTACGATGGCCATATCAATCAATGCTGCAGGTAATCTTCTAAACACTACAGTTATGTGTTGATTGTGTTTACATGTACTGATTGAACTACAGTTTTATGCTTTCAATTGGTATCAGAGCCATTGGCTCAAGAATCATACATGTAAATAAATTTGGAAAATCAACAAAAAAAGGGGGCTAATAGGAAACGAGCCAACCATTTTGGCTAACCCATTCAGAAAAGCCCATACCTGGGACTGTGAGTTGCGTGACCCGGCCCATAACCCGTTAAGGATCAAACTGGTCCAAGTCATATATTGACTGACCGTTGAGGATAAAGTTTGAAAAACTGGGTTTTTTATTGGAGGCTGAGGAAGAACACGCTCGAGTTCGTATTATAAACTCGCGAGGATTCAAACCTTTGGGCTCACAAAATCAGGTACGAATAGGAAACGTATAGAGAACACTAGAGCATATCCCAGTGTGCACATAAGTTAGGATAGAATTGGGATTCTGCCTTGATTGACCGGATGGAACTTACGAT
This sequence comes from Geum urbanum, assembly GCA_946800695.1. Lineage (NCBI taxonomy): Eukaryota > Viridiplantae > Streptophyta > Magnoliopsida > Rosales > Rosaceae > Geum > Geum urbanum. Next base: position 66,354,657 of record OX326998.1, on the reverse strand, counting down.
TATGTTATTGCTGTGTGTTCTTGATTGATTGAATGAATTGTTATGCTGCATATTGTATAAATTCCGCTAACGGTGCAGCGCTGTGAGCAGAGGCTAAGGTATGTTGATTGCATGATTATTTAAGTGATTGATCTGCTCTAAACGACTCTGCTGAATCTGTAGAATTCTTCTAAATGGACAGTATAATTGGTTAAAGTAATCAAGTTTTCTAACTTAAAACCATGATCCATGAATTTTACAGCATGGAACACGTTTTTCTCATACAATTTTAGCAGAAAGACATTCCAAATCAAACTCTGAATTTCTGAACAACTGTATCAGTATATTGCACATAGCAAAACTTTTCCACGTTTTTGGAGGTTCATTCAGCATTAAAGAGTTTTGAAAACTTGTGTCACTGAGTTTAAAAATATGTCCATTTTGTCTTCCATAGAAGTGTTGGTACATGGTTTTTGAGTCAGTACAGCTGCACACATAATTCTAAATCTCATATTTAGATATGATAGGAGTTCTTCTTCTGCCATTAGGTGATGATTTCTCCTTTTATATAACATGATTCTAACAGTTATGGTGTGTGGATACAGAATTCAGTGTTTAATCTACTGCTATATAAGTGTAGTTAGACATGTGTTTTGGGAATACATTGGTATTGAAACATGTTTTGTTTGCCTCTATGTAATATCTTTATTCAATAATCACAGAATTTTCATAAAAAAACCTTAAAACCACCTACAGTAGACCAGAACTAATTAAGTTTTCTCCTTGATTTTGCTCCTTAGGTGTCCAAGTTGTCACTCTCAACCAAATTGAACTGTTAACCGGTTCCAATTATAAATCCTGGAGAAGACAAGTTGATATGTACTTCTCACTCAACAATGACCTTGATAGTTGCCTAGTTGATCCCATTCCTGATCATGTGGAAGCAGATGATAGAGAGACCAATAAGGCAGGATGGGATTATCGGCAAACCTGGTTTAGGAAAAACAGCACATGCATAAATATCATTAGGGCCACCATGACAGAAACCATAGCTGGAACCATCCCTGAGTTAGAATACGCTTATGATCTTCTTGAATTTATTCATGAAAAATTTATGAAGACTGATAAATCTGAAGCTGCCATCCTATCAAATCATCTCAATTCCCTTAAGTATAACGGAGTTGGGGGAGTCAGAGATCACATCCTCAAGATAGAAAACATCACACTTAAGATGAAGAGACTGAATATGAGTCTTCCTGATGAATATGTGGTACATACTGCACTCCACTCTCTCCCTCAAAGTTTCAGTCAACTTAAGACAAGCTACAACACGCAGAAGGATAAATGGGATCTGAATGATCTCATTGCTATAGCTACTGAGGAAGAAAATAGGATTAAAGCAGATGATCCAGGTTATGGGGTTATACAACCAGTAAAGGAAGCAACTGTCAACATGGTGGGTAAAAACAAGTGGAAAAAGAAACTTAACACCAAGAAGACCACCAATTTTAAGAATTCAGTAAAGCCAGCAGGACAATCCAGCAACCAACCCTTCAAGTTCAAATGTTATTTCTGTAAGAAACCAGGACATGTTAAGAAAGATTGTTCAGGGTTCAAAGCCTGGATGATCAAGAAGGGTAAGTGTCCTACAAAACCTGTCTGTTTCCCATCTCTTTTCTTTTTGAGGTAGATTTGATAAACGTAGAACCAAATACTTTTTGGCTTGATTCAGGATCTCCCTTACATATAGTAAATTCCTTGCAGGGCTTCATAAAGAAGAGGAAACCAAGAACTGAGGAAACACATATCAGAGTTGGCAATGGCATGAGAGTTTCTGTCGAAGCTATAGGCTGCCTTAGTTTAGATTTGGGATTAGGAAATTTTCTTTTTCTGGATAATGTTTACTATGTACCCTCAATGAAGAGAAATTTAATCTCTTGGGATCTTTTGATAGTTCATGAATGTAGTTTTCAGTATGATTTTAATGGAATAAAGTTTTTTAAGAATTCATTATATATTGGTTCAGCTATACGTTTGAATGGCTACCTACAGATCAAATGCAAGGTTTCCTGTAAATCTGTGTTTGCCATTGAGCAACTAACAGAAACTACAAGCACTTCAGATTCAAACATTAGCATAGGCATCAAAAGGACCTTATTTAATGATAAATCTGCATCCCTATGGCATAGGAGACTAGGCCATATATCCAAAGAGAGATTAAAACACTCATCAAAACCAAAATGTTACCAGAATTAGATTTCTTTGATCTATCTGATTGTGTGGAATGCTGTAAAGGAAAAATGACTAACAAATCATGCAAAGGTGCATACAGGACCAGCAGTTTATTAAAACTGATCCACACTGACATTTGTGGACCATTTAGAACTCAAACCATATGTGGAAACATCTACTTCATTACATTCATAGATGATTTCTCATGGTTCTGTCACATTCATTTAATGTCAGAAAAGTCTCAATCTTTAGATGCTTTTAAAATCTTCAAAACTGAAGTAGAATTACAACTTGAGAAGAAGATTAAAGCAGTGAGGTCTGACAGGGGAGGGGAATTTTATGGAAAATATACTGAAAGTGATCAGCACATGGGACCATTTGCCTTGTTTCTTCAAGAACAAGGCATTACAGCACAGTATACAACTCCCTACACACCCCAACAAAATGGTGTGGCAGAAAGGAAGAATAAAACTCTTCTAGGTATGGTTAGGAGCATGATGTGTGCATTTGGTTTACTTAGGTTTCTGTAGGGAAAAGCCTTAAGGACTACAAATTACATTTGCAATAGAGCACCAAGTAAATCAGTTGTGAAAACTCCTTATGAACTGTGGCATGGTAAACAACCAAGCCTGCACCACATGCATGTTTGGGGTTGTACAGCTGAGGCTAGGCTATACAATCCTAACTTAGGAAAACTTGACAACAAGTCTGTTAGTTGTAATTTTATAGGCTACTGTGAAAAATCTAAAGGGTATAAACTTTATTCTGGAAAACATTCTCCTAGAATTTTTGAAACTCATCAAGTTAAATTTTTAGGAGAAGCAACCTGCAACACAGATTTTGTTGATCTTTCAGTAGAATTTGAGGAAGTTGAAGGAGACCCTGAAAAATCACAGAACCTACAAAATATATTTGTTTTACCATTAATTTCCGATGCCACTACAGTACCTAAAATTGTATCTGATAATACTGGTGTAAGGGAAGAAACAAATAGACAAACATCAAATCAATGCCAAATTGAAATCTTAGAACCTGTACAGCCTAAGGACAATTCAAAAATTTCTGCATCTACAGAAAATTCAGGAACTCCAGCATTTCAACCTGATCCAGTCCCTGAACCTAGAAGGTCAACAAGGGAAAGAATTCCCACCTATGGAACTAAGAGTGATTATCTTGTGTTTTCTCAAGAAATTGAGCAAGCATTAGATGATGACACTGATCCTGACACTTTTACTGAAGCCATAAACAGTGAAGACTCAATAAAATGGCATGAGGCCATGAATGCAGAAATTGAGTCAATGAAGAACAATGAAGTATGGGACTTGGTTGAAACTAGTGATAAACAGAAACCAATAGGCTGTAAATGTGTTTTTAAGACTAAAAGAGACTCTAAGGGAAACATTGACAGATTTAAAGCAAGATTGGTGGCTAAAGGGTTTACACAGAAAGAGGGAATTGACTTTACAGAAACATTTTCTCCTGTATCCACTAAAGATTCATTTAAAATAATCATGGTATTAGTAGCTCATTTTGATATGGAGTTACATCAAATGGATGTCAAAACAGCATTTCTAAATGGTGAACTAGAAGAAACAATTTTCATGAAACAACCTGAATGTTTCTTGATTAAAGGAAAGGAGAACATGGTCTGTAGAGTTAAGAAGTCAATCTATGGATTAAAACAGGCCTCTAGACAGTGGTACAGAAAATTTGATTCAGTAATATCAACTTTTGGATTTACAGAAAACATTGTAGATGAATGTGTCTATCTTAAAACAGTGGGAAATGGTTTCATTTTCTTAATATTGTATGTTGATGATATCCTTTTGGCAAGCAGCAATATGAAATTGCTCAAAGATACGAAAATCTTTTTGTCAAAACACTTTGACATGAAAGATTTGGGGGAAGCATCTTTTGTCTTAGGGATTGAGATAAAACGAGAAAGAAAACAATGTTTATTAGGTCTGTCACAAGCATGATACATTTCCAAAGTTCTTAAAAGATTTGGAATGGAAACCTGTGCTCCAGGAGAAGTTCCAATGTCCAAAGGTGATAAACTAACCAAAAACAAGTCCTTCCTGTCTGAAGCACAGAGAGAAAATATGCAGTCAAAGCCTTATGCTAGGTTAGTTGAAAGTCTAATGTATGCTCAGGTATGCACTAGGCCAGACTTAGCATTTTCAGTAGGTATACTCTCTAGGTTTCAAAGCAGTCCAGAAATACAGCACTGGAATGCAGGTAAGAAGGTACTTAGATACCTTCAGAGGACAAAAGACCACATGCTTGTTTACAGAAAAGTAAAAACCCTAAGTTTAGAAGGATATACTGATTCTGATTTTGCTGGAAATTATCCAATCTCTAGCAAGTCCACTTGTGGATATGTTTTCATGATAGCTGGTGGTGCAGTGGCATGGAAAACAGCAAAACAATCTCTCACAGCAACTTCAACGATGCAAGCAGAAGTGATTGCTCTTTATGAAGGTGTTTGTGAAGGATTGTGGATCAGAAATTTTCTAAGGGAAACCAAAGTACTAAGCCAATTCATTCCTGAGCTGTTAATCCTATACTGTGATAATGAGGCAGCTGTTTTCTTCTGTAAAAACAGCAAAAGATCAATTTATTCGAAACACATTGATCTGAAATACTACAGCATGATGAAGAGAGTCAAAGACGATGAGATTCAAGTCATGAACATTGACACAGCTCATCAACTGGCAAACCCTTTTACAAAACCTTTAGTTGTTGGTATTTTCAAAGAACATTGTAAAAATATGGGAGCACTACAAGAAAACTGCACCTAGACCACGGACCATTTCCGTCGTCTAGGTGCAGTTTTCCGTCGTCTAAGTACTTAGACGACGGAATCTCCGTCGTCCAAGGTCCGTGCTCCAAGTGCTGTCGTCCAAGCACCTAGACGACGGAGAATTAGTTCTCCGTCGTCCAAGTTCACTTGGACCGCGGACAATCTCCGTGGCCCATGTATGCACCTGGACGACGGAGAACTAATTCTCCGTCGTCCAGGTGCCTATATAATTTTAAAAAAAAATTAAATTGTAAATAAATATTATTAATTTAATTTAAATAATGAAAAATAGTCCAAATTAATTAAATAAACTAAATTTTTAATATTAATTAATGTATTAAATAATTAATTAATTTGTACATACACATCCTAAAAACCCATAAAAATTATATAATATTGTTCGGAATTCGAAAATAAAGAAACGCGATAATTAACTAGCTAACTAAAACACTGGAGGAGCAGATGCGCCGCCGCGTCCCCCGCCTCCAGCCGGGTCGTCGTCGTCGCGGTATGGGTTCGGAGGAGGTTGACATTCACGTCGATCTTGTTGCATGAGGGCGATGAGTTGGGCTATTTGTGCTTGTTGCTCGTCAAGTCTTTGCCGCATGGATTGATTCTCCTCTCGTGCCAGTCGAGCCTCTTGAATGGTTGCTTCGACGGCCGCAGCCTGAGTTCTTCTCCGCTAGCCCGAACCTCCCGTAGATGATGAGTCGGAGGTCGTCGACAAATCTCGTACCACCCTAGGCCCGAAGTGCCTAACCTCCTTGCCAGCTCTACGACCGTAGACCTCATCCGCGATTGCAATTTGGCTCTCTAAGGATAGAGGAGGCAGGTCTTCCGGCGGCACATCTGGGAACGCAAGTTGAGTGTTAGCCAACTCTTCCTGCGCACGCTCTATCACCCTTGCCTACAAAAGAATAATTAATTTTTTATAATAAAATAATATTTAAATAATAATTACTATAATTAATTACATATATATATCACTTACGCCGCATTGACTCGCTTCATTATCGAGCCCAGGCGTCACGTACGCGCTTATGCTTGCATCAAGATAAGGGTGTTTGGATCCCTTATCCTTGTGCTCCTTGGCTATTTGAATGAACTGCTTGGCACCGGTAGTATGGTGTTTGTTCTTCTTCCCCCGGTTGGCTTTGTTGACACCGGAGAATTTCTGTTACACAACATAATTAAATTATTAAAAAATTAATAAGTAACTAAAATTTAAATAATTCAATTATCTTAATTGAAATAAAAAAAGCAAATTAACACCTTAAATTCTTCATCGGCAAAGTGGTTACACAACCACTGCCACTCATCTTCTCTATCCCCAAGCAGCTCTACGGGGGGAGGCGCGGGACCGTGAGTTTGGAAGTACTGATGGAGCCTGTACTTCCAATCTTTGTAGATGGAGTTGGCGGTTTGGTTGATATGCCTCAACATGGCCGGTGTCGGATCCACCGCAAATTATTCCTATCAAAAATAAATAGAAAATTATAATCGTATATATTATGAAAATATAACTAATATTAACAAAATAAAATAATAATAACTAAACTGGACGTATTACGTACCGAAAGTTCTTTAAAGACTTTCGCCTTCTCATCATCCGGCACCTCCCTCCAAGTAGGGGCAGTGAGACGAACCCGGCTACGAACGATTGACCCTATGCTATGCGCCGAGAGACTTGCTAGCGTAGCTGTGGGAGGGCCACCGGTGAATTCGTCGTAGGGCAAGTCGATCTTTTTCCCGGTCGCCTTGCAAATTTTCTCCGCTTTGCCCCCTTTAACAAGACCGCGAGTCCTTTTCGGTTCCGGGTCAGTGGGGGCCCTCCTTTGCCTACGCCGGGCGCTGAACATGATAGATTCGGCGGTCGAGGACGCCTGAGTACTTGACGTTGAATAGGTACCGGGCGCCGGAGTTGAAAAGGGGTCGACGTCATCACCGCTCGAGATGAATGGGGGAGCGGGAATTTCACCATAAGGCACTTGCGACGGAACAGATGAAGGGACCGAATTGAGGGCATCGTTGCCCTCCGGTAATTCCCAACCGACTTGGTCCGCCAAGCGGCGGAGCATGGCATCTTCTGCCTCCTGTTGGGCTTTCTTCTTGCCGGATGGAGCCATTTAAACCTAGGAGTACATTGTTAAAATACCTACTTACCATAATAATTACAAGTGCAAAATTTACGCTAATTAAGTACGATTAAGATTTAAATAGAGTACACTAGCTTGGCTTTTTCGGTCGTTCAATGGACGTGCGACCCGCGCGATAAAGTGTAAATTTTCAATTAATCATCCTTGGTTAAATCGAAAAACATGGCCAGTTAGGGATAGAGATAACGCGAGAGGCAGGACTAATTTCGACAAAACACCTATTGGTGTCGTCTTTCTTAGATCCAAAACCTGTCACCAGTCATAACCCGTTTCTAGACACCATGTCCGACATTCGGCCAATTTTTCGAAAATTTACACTCCCTCAAGTCCTTTGCAAACTCCGCTCTCAACCTCGTGTCCATAACTTCACTTAGGTTATGGTGTGCGGTGATGAAATCCACACATCATGAGGGGTTAAGGAGATAAGCTAGGAAAAAAGGCGTCATCTATTCCAAAGAGTGCGACTTAATAAACCAAGCCTATGTACTAAATTTAAATCGAAGACGTACATGCAATTTACTAGAAAATACACGTAATTATCAATTAATTAAAACAATAAATAATAACAATAATGAATTATTATTTATCATGCATTTAATAATAATTATTCATTTACCAATATTATTAATTATTATTAACAATTATTATTATTACTATTATTTCATTTTAACTAATAATTATTCATTACCAAATAATTAACAACTAATAATGATTACTAAATAATAATAATAACCACAAAATAATTATTATAATTACAACTATTTATTATTTAAAACTAATAAATTAAAACTATTTAGAAATTAAATAATTAATTAAATAAAAAAAATGTTAAAGAGTTAAAAAATAGAATTATTACCTCGTCGGAATTTCGCCGGAATATCGGAAGAGTAGAGTCGTCGGAGAGGGGGAACCACGCCGGAAATTTGGTCGTCGGAGCGTCGCCGGAGGAGGATCGCCGGAGGAGAGGAGAGGAGAGGAGAGGAAAGGAGGAGAGGAGAGGAGATGGAATGAGAAAATGAGGGGGTGAGCAGTCCTATATATAGAGTTTCACTTAGACGACGGAGAACTAATTTCCGTCGTCTAAGTGCACTTAGACGACGGAAACAGTGTTTTCCGTCGTCTAAGTGAAGAGTTAAAAAATTTCGAAGCGGCGCGTAATTAATGGGCGGGACGTTTCACCCGCTATAAATTTGGACTTAGACGACAGAGAATTGATTCTCCGTCGTCTAAGTGGAAATTCAAGCGGCGCCGAAAATTGAGGTGGTAAATCGAACCGCCATGATTTTCGACTTGGACGACGGAGAATGACGTTCTCCGTCGGCCAGGTGAACACCTGGACGACGGAGAACGACATCTCCATCGTCCAAGTTAAATATTCATTGAAAAAAAAAAAATAAAAAAAAAATCGAACCGCCATGGTAAATTGAACCTGGACGACGGATGTTGTCATTCTCCGTCGTCCAGGTGTTCACCTGAACGACGGAGAACGTCATTCTCCGTCGTCCAGGTTCAATTTACGTTAAAAAAAATTTTAAAATTAATTCGCTAGGAATTTAGCGATCTGTCATTCGAGTGAAATAGTCGTCCAATATCGATGAACGCATCGTATATATGAACAGTTAAATTTGAACCGACGAATAATTTTTCGTTTTGAAAGTTGTTAAGTATCGACTAATCCTTATGACTTAAGTGTTCATGAGTAGAGGCTCATTTGCAGCAGAGTATTAACGAAATTGAATTTGGACAAAACAACCGTTGGATATGTTCGTCGTAACATAATATATAATTGTCTTCAAAGGACCATAAAATAATAAGTTCGGGAATGGTTTCATCGGCACAGTCGACCGCAAAACCGAGAATTTCACAAACCGGAAACGTGGATACAAGGCATTTCGCAACTCCGATTTTCGAACCGTCGAAGCTCACACACCAAGAATTGTTTACTCTAAAGTCTTGACGAAAAGAATATGCAATAGAAGAAGGTCTAGATGGTCGTTGTCTTAGAAAAAATTACGATATCTGCACCTGGACGACGGATATAAGATTTTCCGTCGTCCAGGTAATCACCTGGACGACGGAGATGAAGTTATCCGTCGTCCAGGTGCTAACCTGGATGACGGAAAAGCTCATATCCGTCGTCCAGGTGCTAACCTGGACGACGAAAAAGCTCATATCCGTCATCTAGGTGTATAGACCCTGAATTCAGGGGTTAGGGCCTTACTGTTTAGGGTTTAGGGTTTGTTCACTTGGACGACGGAGAATGACCATATCCGTCGTCCTAGTGCTAACCTGGACGACGAAAAAGCTCATATCCGTCGTCCAGGAGTATAGACCCTGAATTCAGGGGTTAGGGCCTTACTGTTTAGGGTTTAGGTTTTGTGAACTTGGACGACGGAGAATGACCATATCCGTCGTCCTAGTGTGTACCTGGACGACGGAGATATACCATCTCCGTCGTCCAGGTGTAAAAACCTTGAATTCGAGGGTTAGGCCCTTAGGGTTTAGGTCGTCCAGGGTCATTTATGTGTCCGTTCAATTATTTTGAATGAAAAAAAAATTAAATAAATGATCGATCGATCCGCGCCGATTTGCTAGATTTATGGTCGAGGATTTAGGGAGATAGCCAAAATATCCAAAGGCGACAACCTGCAATTAATTTCTCCGTTGTCCAGGATATATAATTCGGATTAATTAATTAATTTAATTTAGTTTACGTACGTCGGTCGATCCGATATATCTGATCGAGCATGGACGCGTACGTGTAATTAATTAAGTACACAAAGTCGAAGATATACGTACGTACATATATATATACATTCTCCTCCTTATAATATTTATATTAATTATTGATCGATGATGCATCGATTATATATTACAATAATTACATAAATTAATTACCAATTAATTTTTCTCGTCTTAGTTAAGTAGTCATCATCATAATCCTCATCATCCTCCTCATCGTACTCCTCTCGCCAGTATCCGATTGCTCATCCTCCTCATCGTACTCAACATCGTCCGATGAATAACCTGAGTCCTCGTCCGCGTCCTCTTCCTGCTCGTCTTCTTCATCTACCTCATCGATAATCTCATCTTCAGTTAGATCTGTACAACCATCAGGCATGGGTAACCGTTCATCATCTTGAACCAGGTCCATTATATCGGAGCGGATGACAGAAATATTAGGCTCTTGATAGGCAGGAATGTCTCTTTCTGGTTCAGCAGCATCTTCAGTCGTCGCCGGTGTCCCTTCAATTGTCTCTGTATTCCATATTCCTCGATGAGAGATATGGTTCACTATTTTCCACCATTCACCGGCTTTCAGATCGTCGAGATAGAACACCTGCCGAACTAAGGTGGCGAGAGCGAAAGGCTCATCCTCATACCAGCTAGAGTTTGTATCGACTGATAATATTCCCAGGTCTTCCTTTGTATGCTTGAACCATCTGCACTTGAATAGGAAAACGTTGACATCATTCCCGTAACATAGCTGAACCACATATACAATAGCCCCGTAATATAGATCATTGTCTTTCCCAACCGCTACCCCACTGTTTTGTGTTCTTCTTCCTTCGTCTCGGGCCAATGAATGAAACTTTACACCGTTCACAAAACATCCGGGATAAATATAGTGTTTAACCGGCTTCCCTACTAGCAAGTGCTTTGGCCATGACCACCACCCCCCGTGGTTTTCAGATTTTTGCAGATCAATCATCTGCGAAAAATGGCAAATTAATATAAGGGTAAATTAATTTGGACTTTCTCCAAACATGATCGATATGTACGTATATAAATTACTAATTAAATACCGAGACGTACGTACGTACCCATTGGCAGAAATAATCGGGAAACTTCTTCTTAACCATTTTCTCAATCCACGCCGAACTCTTGTTTTGATTTAACGCCTGAAGCCTCTCCCTGTATGACATCATGTACGGCTCAACTTCGTCACAGTCTCGCAACACTACCCAATGTGCCTCAATAAGTTCTTCCCGTGTTAACGATTCCTTTAATACTCCTCTAAACGGTCGGACGACATTGGTGACGACAGAAAGATTGATGCGGGCACTGGGATCGGAGGCAGTGAGAGGTGGTGGATCTTTGAGGTACCTGTTGCAGTAAGTAACACACTCATGCATTAGGTATGTCTCTGCTATGGAGCCATCCGGGGCCGACCTGTTTTTGACGAATGACTTATACTGTCCAAGCTGTCTACAAAATCAAACGTACAATAAGAATAAGTACATATAGCTACCTAGTAATCTCCAGTGGAACAAATTAATTAGTTGTACGTACCTTTCTTGAGGATACATCCAAGTGTACTGGACCGGACTAGAAATGAGCACCGGATCGGGCAGGTGGATCATTAGGTGAATCATGATGTCAAAGAAAGCAGCGGGAAAAATCCTCTCTAGTTTGCAAATGATGTGCACAATTTGTTGTTGCAATTCCACCACATCTGACTTCTTTAATTCTCTGGCGCATAACCTCTGCCACCACCTGCACAATGCCACAATTGGTTCTACGACGTCACGAGGCAAGTATGGTCGAATTACCACTGGAATCAGACGTTGCAGCATAACGTGATAGTCATGTGTCTTTAGACCAACAAACTTGTGTTGCACCTAGTCCACTGCTCCAGTTATAGTAGCTGCATACGTAGCCGGATAACGAACGCCCTTAAACCAGTGAAATACAGAACGTCTAAGTGTCGGCTTCACTGTGTAAGGTGCATCTGGCATCTTGTTGTACACTCATTTTCTATCCCTCCTCAACCACAAGGGACGACGTAGATTTATTGATTCCAAATCTTTGCGCGCTTTGGGAGTATCTTTAGTCTTGAACTTAATACCGAAAATTGTTCCCACCACGCTGTCGCACACATTCTTTTCTATGTGCATCGTGTCCAAGTTGTTCCTCAGCTTCAACTTCGACCAGTAAGGGAGTTCAAAGAATATACTCTTGTGATCCCAATAGCTCAGATCATGTGGAGGAATTGGATTGCATTTCTTTACATCCGCGTCATTGCTCAACAAACCAAAGTCGAAATAGCTCAACCTCTCTAAAATCTCTTCGCCCGACCAACTACGGGGTTTAGGATTGTTCTCTACCGTCCCGTCGAAATGAGCTTCATCCTATCGCCACGGGTGGTCGTGAGGAAGCCCTCATCGCTGATCGTTCACATTACGGCAGCCCTCATCGTGAACATCGTGTCAATGAATTTGTCATAAGTTGGGACTCCATTTTCCCACAACAGTTTCAGCTCGTCGATTAAAGGTCTGAGGTAGACATCTAAGCACTTCCCTGGAGATTTAGGACCTGGAATTAGTACAGTAAGGAAATTAAATTCCTTGTTCATGCACATCCACGGAGGCAAGTTGTACGACATCAGAGTAACTGGCCAAGTGCTGACGGCGGAGCTATTACTTCCCCAAGGATTGAATCCGTCTGTAGATAGGCCGAGTCTAACATTTCTAACCTCTGCAGCAAAGTCTCCAAATTCTCTGTCGAAATGTTTGAAACCCTCCTCATCCGCGGCGTGTCGCAGGACATCGTCATCTATTCGCTTTTATGCGTACCATCGCATCGCCTCTACTGTGTGTAGAGACATGTACAGGCGCTGCAATCTGGGAATCAAGAGAAAATATTGAACAACTTTCACAGGAATTCTCTTTTTGAACTCTTTCTATTCACCTGGAATCTGCACTGGCCACATACGGGACAATAGTCCAAATATTTATACTCTTTGTAAAATAGCACACAATCATTCGGACATGCGTCAATTATCCTGTACTTTAGGCCGAGGCTGCTCAAGATATTTCTAACCTTATAATGAGATTTAGGAAGATTGTGATCATCAGGAAGCAACTTACATATTTGCTCCTGAATTTCGTCAAAAGCACTCACTGACATTTTGTGCTTCACTTTTATCTTCATTTGCTCCATCACATATTGCAACACATTCTCTCGACATCCAGGGAACACCGGGGTCTGCGCTTCAAGTAGCATCCGGTTGTACTTATCCATCTCACTGGTGTCAGTGGCCAAGCTAGCATCGGGGAATGTGTCATCATGCTCATTAGTGGTACTGTAACCTCCGTCTTGGTGTTGGTGTCCACCATGACTACATCCCGGAAACGCATCATGGACCAAATCTGCAGTTGGGTTGCAAGCTGGGGGTCCGGCACCACTCCTGCTGGATGAGGCACCATGGTAACTGTACCCTGAGCTGAAGTCTGCTGCGCTGAACTCTATTGCTTCACCATGCTCGCTCCATGTAGTGTAACTCCACATCATACCATTTTCGTACAGGTGTTGCACCATAACATTAACCTCCGCATACTGACAATTAAGACATTTCTGACACGGACACCTGAAACGTTTCTTTCCCTGACCATGTTTTATCGCAAAATTCACAAATTCGCTAATTCCATCCATATACCGGACATCACATCTATTCTTCAACTTCATCCAACTCTTGTCCATACTTCTTCAAAATATTATAATTAATTAATTATTACATATATATATATATTAGTCCATGAATTTACGCTTAATTATACGTACTCGATCTACATCGATCCATCAATTACGTACGTACGTAATTTAATCTGTATATATATAGCTAACATCCATGCATGTATGTACGTACGTTTTCACTAAATATATATTAATTATGCAAATTTTAACTGCGTACGTACCTGCTGGCCTTCTCGATATCTGTTAATTAAGCTAGCTAGCTAGTCAGCGGAGATCCCTTATCCTGATCCTTCTCGGCCTTCTCCCGGTCGGCCTTCTCCTTCTCCTTCTCCTTCAATTCTTCTTCGAATGGAATGAAGAGATCGAGAATCGATCGGATGGAATGAATTGAAGAGAGTTTGGCATCGGGCTTATATAATGCTTCACTTAGACGACGGAGGTGTCGGTACGTCGTCTAAGTGGAAGTTACTCGGACGACGGCGTGTCGGTCCGTTTTCCAGGTGATCACCTGGACGACGGAGATGGTATTCTCCGTCGTCCAGGTGATTACCTGGAGGACGGAGAAGACTCCGAGGTCCAGGTGTCCACCTGGACGACGGAGAATACCATCTCCGTCGTCCAGGTTATCACCTGGAGGACGGAGAAGACTCCGAGGTCCAGGTTATCACCTGGACGATGGAGAATACCGTCTCCGTCGTCCAGGTGGACACCTGGACCTCGGAGTCTTCTCCGTCCTCCAGGTGGACACCTGGACGACGGAGAATGTATTCTCCGTCGTCCAGGTGGTACTTGGACGACGGAGACTTCTCCGTCGTCCAAGTGTCACTTGGACCACGGAACAATTACGTTTCCGTGGTCTAAGTGCTGTTTTCTTGTAGTGGAGTACGGGATAGCCTGGATTCATGAGTTTAGTGGGAGCAATAGAGAATTAGTTAGAATCAGCATCAGTTACAGATATAGTTCTTGTAATTTTATTTTCTGTATTGTTCTTGTAAAACTTGATTCTTGTTATCAATAAATATGAAGAATTTCACTTCAGCTTCTGTTGCAACAGTGTGAATCATGATCAAGTTTTTCATTTGAGTCAGATGGATGGTTATATGCAAAGTTGTTCTGTATATATATATATACATAATGTATATAGTTGCTCTTGAGTAGACAAACACGATTCCATCAGTGTTTCAGTTATGTGTTTTGGAGTTTTCTGTGTAAAACCATTAAGTGGACTTTGAGATTTTATGACAGATGCAAATCAAATTAATGTATATGTACATAGTCATTAGCTCAATTAATAATATCTAAGTTCATGTATTATGTAAGGTTCATTACAGTGGTTCTTAATTAAACAGCAAGTTTTATTGCACTTGTGAAGTTTTTGCATCCTGTAATGTGCTGAGTAGATGACCGAACTGGTTCTAAGATTTCCAGCACTTCAGTGATTTTAGCATGCCTTCATTTCATTGCTTAGTTGAAGAAATTCAGTTGCCAAAATTATAACCAATGTGTTGTCCAGTGGGAGATTGAAAGCACGGACAATCACATTAGTTATTTAGGCAATATATGCATATGTTGAATTGTAACCAAGTAATGAGAATCACTGTGATATTGCTGCTCCATGTAATCAGTAAACAACATATACATGTTTACTAATATGAATAGATATGATCTCACATCTTTTGTTATTTATGTTGAGTGTAATAAGGAAACCTTTATGGGCAAGGACTTATTGCAATTCTCTATATATGTGAGCATTGGTCCCTATTCTCTACACGTGTAAGCATTCAGAACCTATTCCCATCAATGTGCTTAAAGAACTAGAGAACAGAATATCAAAGCTTTACGATGGCCATATCGATCAATGCTGCAGGTAATCTTCTAAACACTACAGTTATGTGTTGATTGTGTTTACATATACTTATTGAACTACAATTTTATGCTTTCACTCCAAACTACAAGGAGCTTGTTGTTGACATGTTCGTAGAAACTGCTTACCGAATTTCAAGTTTGGGAGATGTTCAACTAAGAAACTTACAGGTTTGTAAGTTGGGTCACCTACAAATCTCAATCCTAAATAAGTTGCAATTAACTCGATCATGACATGTATTTCTCGGCATGTATATATTATTTTGGATTTCTCTTACCATAACATATTTACATCCGATCATATTTCTCTCTAAATGTGAAAGTACTCAAAGTAGTTCTAAAATCGAATAATAATTTTGAGAAATTATCATTTACTGTCTAATAGGCCAGAATGTCATCAAATGAAAGTGTATGCAAGTCTTGAATATTAATTAGGGCGACGAGTGAGACCATTCTAAAAGATAAAAATGCTCTACCAAATTTGAGGATTGGTTACAATTTACGGGTTATCGTGTTTAAATCCACTGCAAGTTTGATGACCAGTGTAGGCTCAACGTACGACAACCAAAATGCTGATCAGAAATCACCAAAGTATTGATGATGTTCATGTGATCTACAACAAAATATTATGCAATAATTCGGAAAGAGATTGATGACTGAAAGTGGTTCCCATAACAAATCGTCATGCAAAGTTGGGGTGTGTTGGCCCAAGTGCAGGGCGTATCCAGACCCAATTCTTTTGCTTGGGTTCTGAAATAGCTTAGTTGGCCCAAAATAACACCAAACAAAAGTAAAAAAAATTTGTGCAGATGCGGGAATCGATCCCCGTACCTCTCGGATGCTAAGAGGGCGCTCTACCATACTATGCTGATGCAATCACATGAATAAATAATTACCTAAACACCTTCCTAACACTAAGATTAAACAATTTTGTTGCCATTAGAGGCTTTAATGTAGTGTGTACGTAGTACAATTCCTGTATATATAGGTGGTCGATCATTACTGACATAGTTTATAGAATCATAGCCGAGCTAAACAACTGTGCCTTCCAGCCATAAAAGCTCACTAGAATTTCCCATAAAATCTCTGCATATATATTAAGTCTGCCGATCAAGCTATCAACTTCCCATCGAATTCGATAGACGAGCAAACCGAACGATGCCGAGGCTGTGCTTGCGCTTCTTCAATCTTCTTCCACCCTTGAGAACACAAACATCGCCCTCGCATATATAACGTTTGCTTTCAAAGGTTTCTGAAAAGCAGCTGAAGATGTTGAGTACGTGCAAAACCATGGCTAGCTGATCAGACTAATTTTTATGGCACAAACTGGGATTTAAGGTTCGATATCTCCAACAACAGAAGCTGCAGTCTTTTTCTCTGAAATGGCTGCTCTGTCTTTGAAGATGGATTTCTCATACATATATAGGGTGATCACAAAGTCAATGTTGGTTGGCACATAATTTATTTGTTATAATTTTGAAATGGCAAACACGGTGTAATTCTCTCATATAATTTTCATATTCAAAGAAGAGTTTATTTGACCATATATACGACATGCTTTGTCTGAAGTCTGAACTAATCTATGAGTTGACTGCGCAAAAGCCCGTGTTTGGACCTAAGTGATCTGATCAGTACGTAATTAGCAACGTGGAGACTTGAAATGCAATTTTCTAAGCACAATGGTATGACAAATTATAAGCTAATCTTTCATCTTTTTTGTCATATTCCACTACTGGAGGAGGAAATCGGGGCGACGTAGAAAGGTGGTCGCCTCATCTGAATTTTACGTCGCCTCGATTTCTTGTGACCAAAACTACGTCGCCTCGTCTTGTCGCTTCAGATTCATCACGCCACCATTGGGGCGACGTAGATACAATCTACGTCGCTTCGATTCATTTCACGTGACGTAAATAATTTTACGTCGCTTCAATTGAAGCGACGTAAATTGATAACGTCGCTTGAACTGAGGCGACGTAGATTGATCAATCTACGTCGCTCAATTTTATTTTTTTTAATTTATTTTTCTTTTTTTAATCCATTAAGGCGACGTATATTGATCAATATACGTCGCCTCAATTTAATTAATATTTATTTGATTTTATTTTTTAATAAATTAGGCGACGTATATTGATCAATATACGTCGCCTCAATTTATTTCATATTTATTTGATTTTATTTTTTAATAAATGAGGCGACGTATATTGATCAATATACGTCGCCTCAATTTATTTAATTTTTATTTTTTTTTATTTTTTAATAAATGAGGCGACGTATATAGATCAATGTACGTCGCCTCATTTATTTCTAAATGAATAATAAATAAATATTAAATACGTTGAGGCGACGTAAATATATCAATTTACGTCGCCTCATTTATTAAAAATTTTTATTTTTTTATTTTTGTAATAAATGAGGCGACGTAAATTGATCTATCTACGTCGCCTCATTTATTAAAAAATAAAAAAAAATAAAAATTAAATATTATTGTACCAAGTCACGACCTATCGCAATTTACAAACACAAAAACGCATTCAAATTGCAGATACGCATTCAACCAAAAAAACGCATTCAATCACAAATCAAAACGTTAAAAGTTTATACAAATCAAGTTTACACAAATCAAGTTTATACAAATCCTATATACAGTTTACGAGCCGGGAGGTGGTGGAGGAGCTTGCGGTTGTTGATTCGCAGCCTGGAATGATCGCATCATGGCCTCCATTTCTTGCATCCTTTGGGCGATCGCACTCGCTTCCGCTATGGCCTTCTGCGCCACCTCGCTCGATCTGCGCGCCGCCTCTTTGGCTTCATCGATCTCTTTTTGCATTTGAATTTGGCGTTCCTGGTTTACCCGGGCCCCTCCTCTCGGTTTGGGGTCGCGTGTGAGAGCGCGCCCCACCCCTGTAACGTCGAACAAGAACAAATATTAGTAAAGTATATCGTAAACCAAAATAAAGCAAAACGTAAATCGAGATATGCATCGACGGAATCGTTTTGGAGATTTATTACCTCTTATAGAGGTCCCGTGCCTTGAACCCACCTCTTCCTCTATGATATTTATTTGTGTATCAAGAGGAAGAGGCTGGGGTTGGGAAACCTCTTCGCCGTCAACTGGGCCCGCAGCACTATCTTGTTGCGACAAGACTTCATCGAGTCGACGCTTCACTGCCGCCTGCTCAATTAAAATAGATAAAATAAATAATATTACAATTTAGTAAACAAACATAATTGAAATAACGTAACGTGAACCTAGTTGAGCTTACCACTTTCTCAGCCGCATTCCTCTCCGGCTGGTATACGTTAATCCACGTCTGGACGGCGGGCGCTGGATGACCCTCCTTCTCCAACACCTCGCTTCGGTACGAGAGGGCGAGGGATCCCGAATGGTGGTTGATCTGCTGCTCCTTGTTCTTGTTTCGGTTCCCTCGGTTCCGTTCGCACAATCGCTGCCACACACACACAAAAATCATTTTAAAATAAGAACAGATAAACATGCATATTGTTCGAACGTTTGACCAAAACTGTAGGTTCGTTTATGAAACTCACCAAGTAAGCAGGGTCTTCGAAGTGGGCTTTTAACCACGCCCATTGGTCTTCCCTCCCGAGAAACTCGGCCGGAGTCTCCTGGCTGACGTGGAGATAATGTTGATGGCAATCGTACTTCCAATCCTTATAGATTGTTTGCGCCGTCCTATCAATGAAGTTCCACATCTCCACATCAGTCGCCGGGATGTCGTAGTTCGTCTAGCACAACACATTTAAATTCCGTTATGTAAAAATTATATTTACATTTACTACAGGTATGTAAGTAAGCTCGGAGTCCAGCAAGTATACCTCAAGACTCCGGCCGACGATATCGCGATGCAAATCGCTAAGTCCCAAGAAGCTAGATGCAAGCATTGGAACTTTTCCGCGGATGATGCTACCGATGTCTCGGCACATCAGACTCCGCATTTCCCTCGTCGCCGGCCCCGCATGCCTCGTAGAGTAAGCGACTTGTAGTCGCCTATTGTTGTTCATCCGGACGAGGTACTCCGTCTTCGTCCCGACAACGACTCCGCGCTGTTCCGTCGTCGGGTCTCCGGTTGCCATGTCGACCATGTCGGGGAGTTTGGTCTTCTTGCACCGGATGCTGAGGGCGGGAGGGTGCTGTGACGCCGTAGTGGCCTCGCTGCTGTCATCCGCTCCTTGCGGAATCGCATCCTCAAGTGGCGGGGCGGGCGTTAAAATGGGAGCTTCTGCAATCGACGGGGTCGCCGATTGTCCCGTGGGGCAACCAGACCCGGAAGCCCCATCTCGGCTGAATGCTCGCCACCCCGCCTCCGCCGCCTCCGCAGCTGCCGCCTCCGCAGCTGCCGCCGCGGCCGCCGCTTCCGCTTCACGACGCTGCATCAACGCTTTCCTCCTCTTGTATGCAGTATCTCCGGGAGCCATTCTATTAAAACTAAATTGTTATTTTTAATTAGATTGAAGATTTACTCGTCTGTACTTCTATAATGCTATAGTTACCTAGGTTACGCATATTCTTGTTCAAGTATACTTATTGGTGCAGTTAACCAAATTCTGACCATGTCACTATGTCTAGTCTTTCTCCATATCAAAAAGAGTATGAACCGAAGTACCATCACATATAGCTTATCATCACATATACCTTATCATCACAAAACACAACACACAAAACACATATAGCTTATCGCATTCGCACAGGAAGAATCACATTCATTTATCGCATAAAAGCAATCAATCCTCAAGACTCCTTATCATCACAACCGAAGGAATTGAATCCCTCGAACACAAAACACATATAGCTTATCGCATTTGCACAAAACATCATCACATTCACAAAGCAACTATACATGAACATTAAGCAACCACATTATCATACAACTTTCTCTCATTTGTTACTATAAAACTCAACACATTAGTACAAGTTCTTTTCGGATAAACCAGTTTTTAAAAAAAACACAACAATTAAAGACACAAACAGTTGCATCATGTCACTTGAATACAAGCATCCAAGACAATCTATCATCCATAATGTTGAATCACTAAATTGCCAATTTGGTAAAGCAACATAAAAGACTAAGCTGCACACACACACACACACACAAATAGCCTTTCACCAAAGACTTAGTTGGCGATTCATATTCAACCAAACATAATCACAACATAGACAAATGAGCAGTTGCTATATACCTTGAAGTCCTGGGCAATCTCCCGAACAAGCCTCTGGAATGGCAGCTTCCTGATCAAGATCTCAGTACTCTTCTGGTACTTACGGATTTCTCTGCACAACCACAAATCACAACCATTTTTGCAATTATAACAGTATAAAGTCATTAAAGAAAAGCAATAGAAACTTGCATTCAACTCGTAATACCAAGACCATCAACTGTCAGCCAAAAAAGAGAAATCAAAGAATAATGAGTTCTGCATGACATTGAACATACCAGTCCCAAAAAAACAAAAAACCAATACAAAATTAATCTTAAGAAGAGATGAACAGTGAGTTTTTGAATCAATGTTAATCAAACATTACATAACTATTCAAACCATCTCCAATACATAACCGGCAACTCAATGTTTGACACTAATTCATACTCAACTCACAACCATCTTCGAAAATGAACCAAACAGTGTGATCAAAACAACATAAAACATGGTCTATTTGACACTAATTCATCAACCCCAGTTTTCTTTCTCAAAACTCAATCCTCTGCATAAATCAAACTAAACCCTCAAGCCCCTCACAGATTGGAAACACATAAATCAAACTAAACCCTCACAGATTGGAAACACATTCAAAACAAATTACCAAAACAGATTTCAATGAAAACCACAAAAGCCTACTACTTACCTTTCTCACTGGGATTTGAGGACAGCCCTTCTCGACGGAGTCTACCACAAAAGCGTCACGTTCTACATAATCAAATACCAAAACAGATCAGTTCTACACAATGAAAACAGATCAGTTCTACTCAATTAATCAATACAAGTCTACAAATATTGAAACTTCCTATCCTTGTAAACTAGCTACAACCATATAAAATAAAAAGCCGTCTTGATCACAACCAAATCAAACCAGATCAAACAACTCATTAACTCAACCACCAATCATTTCCAGCAACAACAGTAGTACAGTACATTGAAACCATGTGCACTTACATCAATATAAACCAAAGTAGCCATAATTGTAATTCATCAAGGTCTTCATGCTCAAGACTCAACAGAACTAATCATAACACTCTTTATGCAGAAACATATACATCAAATTTCGATCAACATACTAATCATCAAGACTCTAAAGTTTCCCTTTCCAATTTACCACACAAATATCTACATCATTACCCATTACAGTACATCAAGAAGGTACACAACCATTGTACAACAGAACCTCTCATAAGTAAGCTCAACCAAAGCAGAAGAGTGAAACACCCAATTCGTCAAAACAGCATAACTTCATTTCATACCAAACATGAACAAAAGCAAGAACAAACAGCAATTGAATCAAAACATATGCAACTGAATCATCCAACATTTCAGTAACAACACACAACACATAATCATAACATGGTTTCGAAATAGAATGAGAATGGAGAGAGAGTGAGAAGAGAGAGAGAGAGAGACGAACCAGTGATTAGGGAGGGGGAGGAAGAACAAGCTTTCGGGATTAGGGCTTTGGGTTGAGATGGAGGGTTGAGATGGAGGGGTTTGTGGGTTGAGATGGGTCGATTAGGGGTTAGGGATTTGTGGGTTAGGGATTTGGGGGCGCGGCGCGAGGAAGAAGAAGAAGATTGGACGAAATGAAAAGAAGAAGAGAGAAACTGTGATTCTGGGATTATAAAGCCAACGAGGCGACGTAGATTGAAATCTATGTCGCTTCGATTAATTAATGACATTGAGGCGACATAGATTGATCAATCTACGTCGCCTCAGTTTATATAATTTATAATTAAATTAAATAAACTGCGGCGACGTAGATTGATCAATCTATGTCGCCTCAGTTATTCAAAAATATAAAAAAAAAAATTAAATCCCTTGAGGCGACGTAGATTGATCAATCTATGTCGCCTCAGTTTATATAATTTAATTATAAATTAAATAAATTGAGGCGACGTAGATTGATCAATCTATGTCGCCTCAGTTATTCAAAAATATAAAAAAAATTAAATCCCTTGAGGCGACGTAGATTGATCAATCTATGTCGCCTCAGTTTATATAATTTAATTATATAATTAATGACATTGAGGCGACGTAGATTGATCAATCTACGTCGCCTCAGTTTATATAATTTATAATTAAATTAAATAAACTGAGGCGACGTAGATTGATCAATCTATGTCGCCTCAGTTATTCAAAAATATAAAAAAAAATTAAATCCCTTGAGGCGACGTATATTGATCAATCTATGTCGCCTCAGTTTATATAATTTAATTATAAATTAAATAAATTGAGGCGACGTAAATTGATCAATCTACGTCGCCTTAACATATTTATTTTTTATGTTATTTTAGGGTTTACACACATCCATACAAAATTTATACACAATCATTTTTCCCCTTACTGTTTCTGAGTCTGCAAACTGTTTCCTACTACTTTTTTATAGGGAATCACGGGGTATGAGGAATTTTTTCCCTTACTGTTTCTTACTGTTTCTGAGCCATGCAAACTCATCTTGGTTATATGATTCATCATGATTCACCATGATTTAAATGAATTCACCATGATTCACCATGATTCACCATGATTCATCATGATTCACCATGATTCACCATGATTCATCATGATTCACCATGATTCACCACGATTCACCATAAATTATACTTTAAAGAAAATACGAATTTAGGTTTCAAATTCATAATAAAATTAGTTTAGTCCTCGTCTTCGTCCTCCTCCTCCTCCTCCTCCTCCTCCTCCTCCTCGGCTTCGTCCTCGTCCTCCTCCTCTTCGTCTTCGTCTTCGTCCTCGTCCTCGTCCTCGTCCTCTTCCTCGTCCTCGTCCTCGTCATCGTCTCCTTCTTCGTCCAAAAGTAGTTGAAAATCTGGGTAAAATTGTATCACCGTGGGAGTGTCCTCTTGGTAAGGCTCGAATATATGATCTCCTGTACGGGCTATGTTTTCATCTATGGCCAGAACTTCGGCGCTGTAGACATTGCGGTGCGACATCTCTTGTACTACGTTCCAAGTACCACCAGCCTTTGGATCGTCTATGTAGAATACTTGTTTTGCTTTGGTTGCAATTATGAAGGGTGAATCCTCATAGTAACTGTTGTTTGTATTCACTGATATCAGTCCATGATCTTTTATAAGGGTGTCAAGATCTTCAGGGTCCTCGGAGTTGTGCCATGTGCACTTAAACAACACCACTGGCATACGGCCTGCATATAATACTTCGACCACGTAGTTAACATGGCCGTAGAACTTGGATGAACCCATGTCTATCATGACACCGCTGTTTTGAGTCACGGTTCTTTGATCTCTATCAAACGATGTGAACTTGACACCGTTCACATAACACGACTTATAAACCCGACATTGCTGAGGTCCTTGAGCTAATGACTTTATTCCTGCAACCAAGCTCGGGTCCGAGTTTTTTTCTTTAAGGGACACCTGAGAGATAAGTGTTAAGAGGAGTTAAAGATAAGTGTTATAAACCCTCAAAGAACCTTACAAGAATTAATAGGCATATGTACCCATGTTAAGAACCATCGAAGAAAACTCCTCCGACGACGAAGCTCGTCGAAATCTTCACCATTTTTAGCCTCGAACCTTCTGAGATGTTCTTCTAGGTAAGGTTTGACTTCGTCTGTTTCCACCAAGACTTGCCAGTGAGCCTCAGCAGTCTCTGCCTCAGTCAACCTGAACTGGCGACGAGTCTCGATAATATCTGGTCTTACTAAGAGTGAAACACAGCTGACATTCCACCCAGATATGGAAGTGTCGATATCTTCGTTGTCCATCCGTCTGAGATAAGCCTTACAATACGTCACCGACTCATGTACGACGTACTGTTCAGCAATACTACCTTCCGGGTAACGTGTATTCCTCATTGACTTTTTATATTTTCCTAATTGCCTGCAAAAACACCACTCAAGATTAGTACAATATTTTCCTAATTACCGACATATTACACAAGATTAGTAGGAATCAATATTAGTACAAACATAATTTCCTAATATTAGCAATAACAAAAAATTTTACCTTTCAATCGGATACATCCATGTATAGTGTACTGGACCTGTAAGGAATACTTGTTCGGGCAGATGAACCATGAGATGAACCATAGATGTAAAAAAATGTGGAGGAAATATGAGCTCCAAATTGCAGAGAATCATCACTATCTCAGTTTCCATGTCACGCACAACCTCCTTCTTAAGCTCCCTACTGCATAGTTGACGAAACCAATTTGACAGTGCTATCAATGGCTTGACAACGTTTTCTGGCAGGAACCCTCTTATAACCACAGGCAGAAGACGTTGAAGCAAGACATGGCAATCATGCGTCTTCAATCCATAAAACTGTGACTGGGAAATTATTTTCACCTTACTTCTCAAACTACCTGCATAACCAAGAGGATACTTAACATCCCTGAACCACTGGAACACATCTTCTAGATCATCCTTTTTAACTAAAAAAGGTGCATGAGGAACTTTCCCCGTAGCCAAGTCACCCGCTCTTTGCCACTGGTTTTTTCGCACATTCCTCTTCTTCAAAGCAGCGCGAGCTTTTGGACCATCCTTAGACTTCGATTCAATCGAAAAAATGGTTCCAAGGATGTTGTCACACACATTTTTTTCAATGTGCATGACATCTAGGCAATGTCTGATCTTCAATGATGACCAATACGGCAGCTTCCAAAATATGCTTTCGTGAGTCCAACACTGTCTGTTATTCGGATTGTACGGCACCTTCAAGTCTTCATGTTGGCTAAGAATAGGGTAAACGTTTGACCTAACGTCCTCCAAAATTTCATCTCCACTCTTACGATAGGGTCTTCCGCCAAACTCCTCCTTCCCGTTAAATGCCTTGCTCAATCTCCAAGGGTGATCCTGGTGGAGCCATTTTCGATGACCTTCATAAACTATCCTCCCACATATATGCTCTGAAGTTAGCTCATCTAGACAGATTGGACATGCCTTGTACCCTTTCACAGTTGACCCCGCAAGCATCCCTAAACCTGGAAAGTCGCTAATAGTCCACATTACCGCTGCCTTCATCAAGAATACCTCATTGTCTACTCGATCAAAAGTATGGACTCCAACGACCCATAAATGTATTAGCTCCTCGATCATCGGCTCAATGAGTACACTAAGGCACTTTCCGGGAGATTTAGGGCCTGGAATCAACACTGATAACATGTTATATTCCTTCTTCATGCACATTGATGGTGGTAGATTGTACGGCATCACAACAACGGGCCATGTACTATGCAAAGTTCCCATTGTTCCGAATGGATTGAAACCGTCTGTTGCTACTCCAAGGCGCACATTCCTGCAGTCCCGTGCAAAACCTGGAAAAGTTCTGTCAAAATGTTGAAACGCTTCTCCGTCAGCTGGGTGGCTGAGGCTACCAGCCACGCATATCCGCTCCCCCAGCCATCGCATATGCTTGGCAGTGTGTGGGGACATAAACAAGCGCTTCAACCTTGGTGTTAGAGGGAAGTTACGAATTATTTTTTTGGGAATATCATTCGTATTTGGCTTATATCTTTCTGAATAACACACTGGACAAATCCTCTCGTTTACAAGCGCTCCCCTGAACAACACACAGTTAAACTCACACGCATGAATTCTTTCGTAACCCAGTGAAAGATCACTCAAGATTTTTTTTATTCTCGAGTATGAACAGGGGAATGTGTGCCCTTTAGGAAGAAGTTTATTAATGTAAATACATAAAGAGTCAACACTTGTGTCCGACCATCCATTTTCATTTTTCATTTCCATTGCATCTAATATGGCACTCAAAACAGTTTCCTCACTGCCTTCATATAATGGGGTCTGTGACTCCTTCAATAATCTATCGTACTTTTCATAATCATCGTCTACCATGTCATTGAAGTTCATGCCCGAATTATCTTCCACAAATTGTTGGGGTGCATCTGCATGGTATCCAGGATAATAGGGATATGCATCATGTAGAATCTCCAACTGCGGGTTCACTGAAGGACCGGCACCACTAGAAGGACCGACTCTGTCTTGAAGCCACTGTCTTCGTTGACTGAGCATTGCCGGTTCACCAGAAACTTCCCCGTGAAGGTGCCAGACTGTATAAGTAGGACTCATACCACTGTGTGATAAGTGATGATACATGACATCCATAGTAACCTTGAACGGACCGTTCTTACAACGTTTGCACGGGCAGAAGTAATAATCGGCTCCGTTACTATGTAGCCGGGCAAAATTCATGAACTCGAATATGCCGTTGATGTACCTTGGATCAGCACGATGATATGTCATCCAAGTTTTGTCTGGGAGTCCGTCCATGTTTCCTGTCAACATAAACAATCAATATGAACAAAGTTACCACGCCACAGTTGCGATTCAATCAAAACCCCACACTTCTTCGCCTTATGCCTCCGGGTTGGGTCCTATCCCCTTCAGGGGAACACGACATTTGTCAACGCTTTTGCACCCATGCGTTTCAGCTCCAGTTTAGGGAAATTTTGGCAGCATCTCCCTACAGTTCCCCGAGTGCACACATATCTAAACAACCTAATTTGCACTCGGGGAACATTTAAAGGAGACACTGTCGAAACCATATCCCAAAACTGAAACTGAAATCACACGAATAGCAAAAGGATCAATAAAGTCATGTTCACCTAAAGTGTCCAAAAATGGGACAATTCGAGAATCAACAACTCAACTCGATCAACTAGATGAGTTGTTAATTCTCAAACGGGAGTTCTAAGTTGATAAACACCACAATTATATATAGTCATAATACTAATAACACTACTAATTAAGGCTCGAATACACATAATCTACACTAATCATCAATTAATTTCACTAAATTTAACCAAATTTCAAACATTAATCATGAACCCATAACATAATTTATCACAATTCAATGCTTAACACACTAAAACTACAACATAACACCAAATTCAATTCAACTTCAAACATTTCACCAAAACTTCAATTTCACTTCTAATCATCAATAAATTTCACTAAACTTAACCAAATTTCAAACATTATTCATGAACCCATAACACAATTCAATGATTCAAACACTAAAACTACAACATAACACCAAATTCAATTCAACTTCAAACATTTCACCAAAACTTCAATTTCACTTCTAATTTAACATATTATGGTCATAAAGAGGATTAAAGAGATACAAATCAAACTAACCTTACTCAATAATCAAATCAATGGCAAGAACAACCTTCTTTCTCAATTTCCTCTAATTTCTCCCCAAAATCGCCCAAAACAGCTGCAGAACGAAATGAAACTGTTTTTCTAAACTTTTCACTTTATGAACGGGTTGACTTTAAGAAGAAGAGTAGATCCAGATTTTAAAAAAACGAGGCGACGTAGATTGATCAATCTACGTCGCCTCGTTTTCTTTCCAAGTGACCAAACTAATCTACGTCGCTTCGATTCAAAACTAGGCGACGTAAATTGATCAATCTACGTCGCCTAGTTTTGAATCGAAGCGACGTAGATTAGTTTGGTCACTTGGAAAGAAAAACTAGTCGCCTCAGTTTTTTTAAGCGACGTACTTCAATCTACGTCGCCTCAATTTTTTGAAGCGACGTAATGTTTGTCAAAGGTATTTTACATCGCCTCGTTGAAAATCGGAGCGACGTAGAAATGTAACTACGTCGCCCCGATTCCTTCCTCCAGTAGTGTAATTCATATATACTTCTTCTTTTATATATGAAAGTATATACTTCCTTTCATTTTCGCATGTAATCTAATGTCAAGAACGATATCTCTCTACGGTCTAACATTATCATTCTTTTGGACCAATAAACTATTATTCAATCGAAACTATTTTTAACATTTTTATAAC
Organism: Geum urbanum; assembly: GCA_946800695.1. NCBI lineage: Eukaryota > Viridiplantae > Streptophyta > Magnoliopsida > Rosales > Rosaceae > Geum > Geum urbanum. The sequence goes on along the minus strand of OX326998.1, from coordinate 66,326,131 downwards.
AAAATTACAAATTAAAAGACTCATCTTACAGTTTTGAAAATAAATTATAAATTGATGTATGTCATGTTCTAACATATATTAGAATTTTTTTAACTTATAATGGTGCAATACTTTTATATGTTGTAGTAATTAAGTAGTACGTAGTTTAAGCTAGCCGTATTAACTTGCATGGAATTCATGGTTCATGGCTCCTGTTGAACGTGTGTGGGGTGGTGGTTGGGGTAGGGATGGCAACGGATCGGGTCGGGTCGAGGTCAAATTTTGGATATTTGAACTCGAACGCGAAATTAACCCGTCCCACATAATCCAACCGTATCCAAAAAATTTCTTTCGGGTTTTTATCAGACCCGAATCCGTCGAATATATTAATACCCGAACTGGACCCATTTATTTGAACTAAAATAAATAAATAAAATTTAATATAAATATTTACCATTTTATATAACATATATTAAATAGGGTAAGGCTATGGTAGGGAAGATCTACCTTAAACATTTATTTACAATTAGTTGAACAAAATTATAATTTTTTGAACTAGAAATTATTACATTTAGAACAAAATTACGACCATTTTTTTTAATTATTTAAAAATAATTAAACTAAAATACAACATTGACAACGATTTGTTTTCAAATTTGTAAAAATGTCCTCATTGGAATATTTACAAAAAGTTGAACAAAATTACTAAAAAATTATCTCATTTTACAATAATAACATCAAAATTAGTGAATAAAATCTACGATAGAATCATTCCACCCTAAACTTTTCCTATAAAATATATTAAAAAATGAATATATACTATAACATATAATATATTCCCTTTTAAATATAGGCAAGTCGGATTTAGGTTCGGGTATGAGTTCGGTAAATACAAATTTGAACCTGACTCGAATCTGCAACCATATGGTCGAGTTCGATTCGAGTTTAGTAAATACTCGATATTCGTTATTTGTCTTAAAAATCGAATTCAGTTCAAACAGATACCTGAGGTTCGAGGTATTTCTAGTTGTGGGGCGGGATTTCCATATTACTTCTCGGCATATGAAAGTTACTGGGTAGCTGACCGCGCCCGGGCGCAGTTTGCCGAAGTGAAATTGTAAGAAGAAAATTGTGTAGTATAGAATATACAACGTACATGATCTTCGTTATTCAATAACATTAACATTGGCTTAATAGATAGAGACAAAATATTATTATGATACATGTAGTTTCAAATGGAGTTTCCGTACCACGACAAAAGACTACATTTTTTTGAAAGCACAAAAACTACATTAAGATGCTTTACAATGATACCATATAAAAAGTTAGAAGATAGATATATTACATTATAAACATTGAATCATTGTTCTTTGAATCTTGATCATGCCCCCAACAACTCGTAACCCATAAGTTGATCCCATGTTAAATGTACACTTTGTTTGTATATATCTTTTATGTATAACTACAACCAAATTAACATAAATCAATATGTTTCCAACATGGACTAATAAAATCCAGAAAATTCAATAGCTGCGAACCCCACCTAATGAATCAAGCCATCATCAATAATCAAACTACCCAACTTCTGAAACAATACATGAACATAAGACTTCGAGCTGTTCGATATTGATCCTTCAAAACAACAAAGATACAATTACAAATTAAATAATTTCAGAATTAAAAAGAGTTTCAACTTAGATGATTCTAGGACTGTTGTTAGCATTAATAAATTAATACCCAGAATTAAATTAGGTGAAATTAAATAGCAGAGAGGAGAAAAGAACCTGAATTTACTGGAAAATGTTGAGGGCAAAGAGATGCGGGTCTTGATTTGTGGAGAGAGGCAGAGAGATATTACGCGAAAAGATGTACCACAATTTTGAAGGAAAAAATAACCTCGTCTCAGCGTCAACACTATGAACTCAAAAACAAAACAAAAAACAAATTGACTTCAAACATCTTATTACATTAACATTACAGAAGCATTAAAACCATTTCTAGGTATGAATCAAATACTTTGTAAGCATATTACACGGAAAAATGGGAAGAAGTATTGGAATTGAGCACATTTTTAGAGTATAATATTATGTTTTAGAGAGAAACTATTACCCCCACGATGAACAAGAACGACAATGGGTGAGATAACTTAGACTTGACAGGGAATATCACCCTCGGAAGATACGCACCCTCAAGGCTTATCATTGCTGCCATTTGTTCATCATTTCCATCTAACAACAGATAAAAATAATAAAATTAGATAGTAACTGAGTCTACGAAATTGACTTCACCGTGTACGTGCCAACCTATGCACAGACGCAATCAAATTAAAGAGAAAATTAATATGATACATGCTCTTTGTATTTGTTCATACTTGCTTATCTTTATACTCATGCACATATATCAACTTACATAGAAGGATTAAGACCTAGAAATCTAAATGCCTGTAAAAAAATGAACACATGAAAGAAAGAAAAAAACCTCAAATTCGTAAAGCAACACATCAAAAAGAAAGTGTATGTAGAGAAAGATAACCCACTCATTTCCTTCTGTTAATGTATTGATAACTTGAGTAGTTATGCTAGAAACTGTTACCTAAATTCATTATGCAATTATAAAGTCTATTATAAAAAAGTGCATATGCATTAGCTAGAAAACAAAAAGTCTAAAGCAGCTGCTCCTTGTTCTCACTTTGTTTTAAAGGATGCTTTTTCTCAATGCTAGGTAGACATTCCTCTCTAATCATATGCGTAATCCTTAATCCGGCAACTAAATTCCTCCTTAGCTCAACATAGATTGACCATCGATTATTGTCTGGCAATAACATCTTTATCTGCCACTTTTAGCAGAAAGCTGGAAGCTAGGAAGGCACTTCAATCTTAGAAAGTGTGGCATTTCAAAAGAAAATTGAGTAATTTGGTCCGACAGAATCATTAGAATATAAGATGTCATACTGAGCAAAAGTAGTATGGAATCTACTTTAGTTTCTTTAGGGCTTGAGATATTGTTATTGAAATTAGGTTGATCAGCAACCTAAACCCAAGGCTCTGATACTTAAAATGTATAAACCAAGAAGAGATGTCAAAAGGAAAACCTGGCCAGGCATAACTTCTCCATTCACTACCACATATTTACCCATTGCCGGCGATTTTTAAATCGCCGGCAATATTTTTTATCATTACCGGCGATTTTTGCCGGAAAAATCGCCAGTAATGTATTTTTTTTTTTAACATTACCGACGACTTACATTTAAGTCGCCGGCAATTTAAAAAAAAAAAAAGACATTGCCGGCGACATAAATGTATGTCGCCGGCAATGTCTTTTTTTTTTTTAATTGCCGGCGAAACATTGCCAGCGACTTACATTTAAGTCGCCGGTAATGTTAAAAAAAATAAAAATACATTACCGGCGATTTTTCCGGCAAAAATCGCCGGTAATGATAAAAAAACATTGCCGGCGATTTAAAAATCGCCGGCAATGGGTAAATATGTGGTAGTGATTGGTGCCACTGATTCTAGCATATAGGCAAGCCTTGTAATGAGCATCTGATATGTCACGTCCAAACGACTTGTCTGCACTAGCATCACAGTAGTAAGGACCCTGATATAAATGAAAAGTCATTCATTGTATGTACATTTGATGATTATATTGCACAATTAAATTTGAGGACAAATTGGCTGACATTGTACAATAGCAAATAGAATTACCTGAGGACCAAGATAATCTCCAGCTGGCCAACCTAAAGGTCATTTCATGTTGGATTGAAGTAATGTGTACCCTTGCTCAATCCCAAACCTGAGCAGAGTAGTCAAGATCACACTACTACATTTTTAACCATTGCCAGCTATTTAAAATCGCCGGCAATTGTTTTTTATCATTGCCGGCGATTTTTCCCCCAAAAATCACCGGCAATGTCTTTTTTTTTTAACATTGCCGGCGATTTTTCCGAAAAATAGCCAACAATGATCCGCCGGTAATTAAAAAAAAAAGACATTGCCGGCGACTTCCATGCACGTCGCCGGTAATGCCTTTTTTTTTATGGAAGTCGCCGGCAATGTTTTTTTTTTTTTTAATTACTGGTGGATCATTGCCGTCGATTTTCCGAAAAAATCGCCGGCAATGTTAAAAAAAAAAGACATTGCCGGCGATTTTTGGGGGAAAAATCGCCGGCAATGATAAAAAACTATTTCCGGCGATTTTAAATTGCCGGCAATGGTTAAAAATGTAGTAGTGTCAACAAATTTTTTCAGAATTATAGGAATAGTAGATAGTATCAATACATATGACTAAGTCGAAATCTTTTGTACACACACCAAAATAACAAATATTAAAAATTAGAATTACCATGGAACTTCATCAATGAGCTTCTGGTTGCCAAATTCTTGAGCAGCCTTGTATCGTTCGTTTGTAGGAATATGCTAAGCTTGTGGAGTGTATGCATCACAAATTACCTATGTAAAACAAATAAGATGAAACCAATCATGTTTTCTGGCATCACTTGTTATAGCATAGCTCTATAAATGTTAATCTTTCTATAATAAGAAACTAATTTTTGGATTTGCATATGTATGATGCCCCCCAATATATTGTTGCCACCGTAGAAACTTGTGGGCTGGAAAATAGAAGTCAAGTCAAATTACATGAATTTATGACTAAATAGAATCAAAGTTGTAACTTTGTACTTGAGATCTGTGACGACCCAGAACAGAATTAGCAGTGTAATTAGCTTAGTCCATGAGGTTATGCGTAATCGCAGATTTCCGACAGATAATTGAATCGCCAGACGTGATCACGACTTAATTATTGGCCGAGAATTTGAGTTGAGTCTCTTCTCGAGAGTCGTTGTACGCGTGATTTCGAGTTCGTGGGCGGTTCCAGATCATTATTTGGACGACCGAGAAATATAATATATATGAATATTTGAAGTTTCAACATAATCGGTTTAAAATGACAGCTTCTTTAGCGACTAAATTATCGAACGAGAATTTGACTTGGGATCCTTCATAAAAGTTGTAGAGAATTTAATTTCGAGCTTGTGGGAACTTCCGGAGGATTATTCCGAGTTGCGAGGATTAAGTTACGAATATTTCGACCGTTGATTATTTAATCGGATAAGCATGTGTTGGGTTGAACCGTTGACTTTTTATCAGATTTTTCGAAATGTTTGACTTCGGGTGGTAATTGAAGAACATGTCGAGTTAAGTTTGTTGCCGCGAGAATTATTGAAATCGGAATTTCGATACGAAAGTTACGGGTGTTTAAAGTTTGTCGAAATGTGTAATTTGGAAGTTTCTATTTTTGGCAAGTATTTAATGTGGTTTCCCCTTTGGGAAAGTCAAAGCTGAAATTAATGTTGTTGACTGGGTCGACCGAGTCAACTCGGTGGGAGGAGGAGGAGCTCGACGGTGCTCCACGGCTCGCCGGCGACGAGCTCCGTCCGGCCACCTCCGGCCTTGGCTTAGAACTCAAACGACACGCCTCGACTTCCCCTTCGTCTTCCCGGTAACCTTTCACGGCAAGGTTGACGGTGGAGAGAGAAAATTCCAGCCAAATTTGTAAATTTTTGGGTTTTTGGTTGATTTCTATTCCGGCCGATTTGAGCTACAAGATGTAATGGGCTTTGAAGCTTCATCACCATGAGTCTAACCATGTAAGTATGGAGTTCTAATTTTGCTTGTACATGGAGAATTATTGGATTGAAAAGTTTGTGTGATTTTGGTTTTGCATGAAATTGAGCTAGTTAGAGTGAGAATTGGACTTTGGTGTAGTTATGGAAGTTGCTTGTTGGATGATTTTGAGTGAAATAGGTGGTTCTCCGCCGAGAAATTTCAAGTTTGGGTGGCGCCGGCGGCGCTCAACGGTGGTTAAGGTTGACTTTTTGGAGTTTTCGGCAAGTTGCATGTCGTTTTGCTCGGAATCGCGCCCCGATTGCAGTGGTGAGGTTTGTTTTTCGATTTGCGCATCGGAAAATATAGTGAGATTTTGAGGTGTGATTATCGGATTTTCGACAATTCGTCGTAATTGAATTATGTGTTTCCGAGAACGGTTGTTTCTCGTGATTTGATTTGAGGATTCGAGTTATGATTTTGAGAAATGGATTTTTATGATTATTCAGGGGTTCGTGATCGTTTGTTTGGCGAGAGATTTTCCGCCGGATCACGGGATTAACGCGAACTGCGTTACGCTAGTCTTTGAGTGGACATTTCTTTTCACGGATTAATTGCGAGTCTTTTATATACGTTTTACGAACTTGAGCATGCAGTATGATCGTGATTTTTACGAGCATGCAGTATGATCGTGATTTTTACGAGCATGTGTTTTATGATTATATATACGAATATGCGTATACGGTTATACATACATATATATATTATGTATTATGCATGTGCATAGAAAGGATTTATGATTTGGTTTACACAGAGTACAGTCTTAGTATATGTTGTTGTATCGATACACTCGCATCCCGGCTAATCCCCGAGGGTGCCTACCTACCAGGGGGGACTGTTTCTTGTGCCAATGTAGTTCCGGGTGGAAACAGATACCCTGACCTGAGGCCTTTCTGGCTAGAATCACGTGTGGGTCTGGGATCCCGTGATTCGGACTGTACTAGCATGGATGTGTCTACGAGCAACCCCGTGAGATTTTTCATGCATGCTCTGTACGCGTGAGGATTTAGAGTCTCCCTCGTGTACCATTTGATTATTTATACATTTGACTCACATATGTTTTTATAACATATATTATTCGGCGAAAGACATTTATTTTCGTCCACTCACTCTAACAGTTTTCATGTCTTTCCCCTGGGCTTTTCGGTTTCCGTGCCCAGTTTGCAGTTCAGATTCTGGTGTCGCACGTTGTGGTCGGAGGCATAGTATTCGACCGATGTTTCTTTTATGGTAGGTTCTTAGTTTGGCCTACTATTTGTATATCTATATTAGAAGTCGCTCTGAGTATTCTGATGTATATTTTCATAAGATTTTCCTTGGATTTCTGTAAAGTATAGTTATATTTATTACTTTACATTACTGTTGATATATTGAGAAATCCGGATGGGATTGGTGCCTACGGTTTGATTTTTGTGGTATAGGATGAAGTGTATTTTCCGGGTGCAGGTAATGGTAATTCCGCGTTAGTAACGAAACTCTGCCGAAATTTTGATGGTTTTTGTTGGTTTGTGTTTTCAGAAGGGGTTTGATTCCGATTTAGGCAACTAAATCGGGGTTGGGTCTTTTCAGCTTGGTATCAGAGCATTAGGTTATAGGTTCTGTAGACTTCTGTAGTTGTGTTTACTAAGGATATTTGAGAATGTACAGCATGTCTGGAGTGGTGACCCGACCGACCGGCGGATACTCATCAATACTCCGGGTGTTGTATGCTTTCAAATATTTAAAGTTCCATGATTACATTCTACTTGTTATGAACGATGTTTTATTCATTAGGATGCCTTCTTGACGTACTTTCCGTGTCGGTACGGTTATGGATCCTATTGAGGATCAAACGACGCGCGATTTGCCAGTGAGTTATGGGTTTGGATGAGCATTCTGAGTTCAGAGAATTGTGTGGCACGGTTTGCCTGGTTGTGCGTGTATGAGCGTCTACATGTTGCCTCAAAGAAGAGAATCGTGGCAGTTGATGTTTTGTCTGAGTCAGATCATTACATTTGGTGGGCTGGTATTGTGTGAGTTCCTGTTGTGACTCCATGGCCTACATTCAGGGTGTTGTTTATACGGTAATGGTTCAATCAGGCTATCCAACGATGGAAATATGGAGTGTTTACCTACCTGAGGCAGAGATATATTGTTCGTATGTTTGTTTCCGTTTGCACGTGTTATGTGGCTGCATAGGAAGCAATGCACGAGGTTCGGGATGAGTTTGAACCTGAGCATCAGAGGGATCTTGATTGATATGCCTCGAGACAACCGTGAGGAGCTTAGTGTACTGCACTCAGAGGCGAGGCTATTGAGAAGGAAAGGTGTACGCGGTTTCCGATGTGTTGGTTTGAGGAAAGTGGACTTAGTCGAGATATTTTGATGAGGTTGAGTTTCGACACCTCGAGATCAGTGACTTCATCAAGCTGTGGCCTTTTCGATTATGTTTAGGGTCATCAGATCAAAGTAGAGGATCTGTTTGGTGATGGTGGAGATCACGGAGTAGCGGAAGTTTGGGTGATCGTTGGTGATCCTTTCACGCAGCAGGTGTCGCTGTGACTTGTGTTTGTGGAGCACTTTCTGTTGCCATTGTGGTGACCAGGAGGGTCAGGTTACGAGGGAGCGCCCTCAGGCAGCTGTTTTAGCGGTTCGGCAGCTCAGAGTTCACGAGGAGGTCATGATGCTATTTCTGGAGTTGACCAACACAGCCTTCTAGACGAGTTAATTAGCAAGTCACAATTGACGTGGGCGGCTAGTTGGGCATGTTGGAGTTCGTGCCACAACCTTGTATGAGGACGGAGTTTCTTTGAGGTTACCGTCCCTTGACGTCCATGGCTATTGTACCTACATCTTCACTTCCGAGGTTTTGGAGAGTGTTGCATCCATCCGGAGGTTGTGAGATCCTTGTTGGAGGATATGGCTTAGCCGCTGAGCTGTTATTGCTGGATACCGTTGATTTTGTTACGATGTTGAGTATGGATTTTTGGCGACACATTTGGGCTATGCTCGATGGTCACTAGAAGGTGGTTGTGTTCAACGACTAGGCTTTTCTCGAGATATTGTTTCGCGATGAGAAGAATATTCTACCGCCATGTATGATTTCAGCGGTGATGGTCGAGCGGATGGTGGAAACGGGTTGTGTCGTTGCTTAGCTTATGTTCTGGATACTTTGGTTGATGTGCCCGACATTGGCGACATTGAGGTGGTTCCCGAGTTTCCAGGTGTGTTCCGGAGGAGTTACCAGGTATTCCTCCAGTTCGGGAGATCGACTACACCATTAAGCTTTTACCGGGCGCTGGACTCATATCACTGGCAATTTGTCGTTCGGTGCCAGCGGAGCTGATGGAGCTACAGGTTCAACTTCGAAAGTTACTAGAAGAGATTTTGTACGACCCAGCGCATTATCATGGTGTACTATGGCATTATTTGTGCGAATGTTAGATAGTTCGACGAGGTGGTACATCGACTACCGGAAGCTGAATCAGGCTTCAGAGGAGAGCAAGTATCCTCCGCTTCGGATTGGCGATTGGTTTGATCAGCTCACGAGAGCTTCAGTCTTTGCGAAGATTGATTTCGGGTCCGGATACCATCATTTGAGGATCGATGAGTCAGATGTGGTTTGGACAGCTTTCGGATCTCGGTGCGGGCATCAGGAGTTCTTGGTCACGCCGTTTGGTTGACCAATGGCCCGTAGTTCTTATGGACTTGATGGACCAGGTGTTCAGACGATTCTGGACGAGTTTGCGGTCATGTTCGTCGGCAACGTCCTGATTTACTCCAGGAGTGTGGGCCAGTACCTGAAGCAATTGTGAGCGGTTTTGCAGACTTCGCGAGATAATCAGCTGTTTGCAAAGTTCAGCCAGTATGAATTTTGATCGATTAGCGTGAAGATTTTGGGCCGTGTGATGTTATCCGAGGGAATCGGCGTGGATTCTGACCAGATAGAAGTTGTGTTGATTTGGGGTTGACCTACCATTGTACCAGAGATCGGGAGTCTCTTGGGTTTAGTAGACTATTATCGGTGCTTTGTTCAGGATTTTCCCGGATTACCACTTCACTTTCCGGATTGATGAAGAAGGTGTCAAGTTCGAGTGGTTCGATGCACGCGAGGAGAGTTACTTACTCCTGAAGGATGGTTGATCGTTGCTTCGGTTTTGATCCTACCTGACGATCGTGGCGAGTTCGTGGGTTATGGCGATGCATCGAGATTTGGATTTGGTTATGTTTTGATGCAGTATAGCAGAGCGGTGGCTCATGGTTTCAGGTAGTGGAAACTTTATGTAGTTGCATATCCTATGTGTGCTTTGGGCGTAGCTGTTTTTATGTTAGCATCAAAGAGTTCGAGACACTACTGCTACGGCGTGCAGCGCGGTGTAGGATGTACACTGATTACTTGAATTTCATCTACTTGCATTTTAGGCCAGGTTTGAGCTTGAGGCAGTGTAGATGTATGGGGTCAACTAACGACTATGGCTGCACATTCGAGTTTATTCGAGATAGGCTAATGGTTGTACTTTGACTATCCTTCTGGGATGTTGTTGTTGATGCATTCAGTCGGGAGTCGGGAGCTTCAGTGTTTCATGTGTGTGTGGCTCGAGTTTCCATGTTAGCCGAGTTGCGAGCTATGGGAGTGGAGTTCGAGTGTGATGGTGTTGAAGCTCATTGTTTTGCGTGCGTCAGTACTAGTGGTACAGAGATATATCAGATACCTCGAGTTTACTACTCCTGACGCAACCCGTAGAAGAACGTAACAGCTTGTGTGAGCAGACGCCACATTTGTCGACAGGCGATGGCAGTGAGGCAGAGACTTGCCGGAAAGTTACAGCTATTGGAGATTTCCGATGAGAAGTTGGAGTTTGTCGCTGTGGTTTTGTGTGCCAGTACGCACTTCGGTTTGTGGTACCAGTTGTCAGGCCATTGTGGATCATTTGATGAACCTAGTTCTTTTCCTTGTACTTCCGGAAAATATTTCGGTGGCAGGCTGACATAGCTGTATTTGACGGAGGTTATCCATTTACGTGGTGTGCCTGTGTCCCAGTTTGCTGATCGAGATAATCAGTTACAACTGAGTGTTGGCAAGCGTTGCAGAGAGCATTGGGGACCAGATTACAATTTAGTACAGTTTCTTATCCTCATATTGGTGGGCGATCTTTGAGGACTATTCAGACTTTGAAGGGCATGTTATGGTCCTATGTATTGCAGTTCCGAGGGATTTGGGACCAGCAGTTTCAGCCATTCGAGATTGCATGCAGTATCAGTTTGTGGACCACTATGATTATGATGTTGCATGATGTCGTTTTGAGGAACGATGTGGTACTCCATTATGCTGGAGCGAGTTTGGTTCGAGCTGATGTTTGATCCTGATTTTGTGGAATGTGCTACCACAGACTGTCGGATTAGCGGGATCAGATTAATAATTGCCCGAGTTCGATGTTTGAGTTATGTTGGTGTGAGTAGGCTGAGTTGTGATTTGCCACGTTGTTTTGATCCAGATGTGATCGTAGGCGAGTTTGTGTTGTGCCGTATAGTTCGGCATTGCCTATATCGTTGGCTTTTATGTGTTGTGTTCCGTGTGGCGAAACTACATTTCAGATTTGTTGCGTATTTTGTACCCTATCAGTTCCTTATGCAGGAAGACTTGGCAATTGTGTGGAGCCAGTTCAGAGTCGAGATTTGAGGGTACAGGGATTACAACACGGAGCGTTGAACTGAAGAGTTGTTCAGTTGACGTAGCCACTAAAGAGTTGAACTGCATGCAGAGGCGGTGTTCCTACTTTTAGTCGGCAGACTTGGAAATTTCGAGGTCAAAATTTTCTAAAGGGGGGTGGATTTGTGACGACCCAGAACAAAATTAGCAGTGTAATCAGCTTAGTCCATGAGGTTATGCGTAATCGCAGATTTCCGACAGATAATTGAATCGCCAGACTTGATCACGACTTAATTATTGGCCGAGAATTTGAGTTGAGTCTCTTCTCGAGAGTCGTTGTACACGTGATTTCGAGTTCGTGGACGGTTTCGGATCATTATTTGGACGACCGAGGAATATAATATGAATATTTGAAGTTTCGACATAATCGGTTTAAAATGATAGCTTCGTTAGCGACTAAATTATTGGACGAGAATTTGAGTTGGGATCCTTCATGAAAGTTGTAGAGAATTTAATTTCGAGCTTGTGGGAACTTCCGGATGATTATTCCGAGTTGCGAGGATTAAGTTACGAATATTTCGACCGTTGATTATTTAATTGGATAAGCATGTGTTGGGTTGAACCGTTGACTTTTTATCGGATTTGTCAAAGTGTTTGACTTCAGGTGGTAATTGAAGAACATGTCGAGTTAAGTTTGTTGCCGCGAGAATTATTGAAATCGGAATTTCGATACGAAAGTTACGGGTGTTTAAAGTTTGTCGAAATGTGTAATTTGGAAGTTTCTATTTTTTGGCAAGTATTTAATGTGGTTTCCCCTTTGGGAAAGTCAAAGCTGAAATTAATGTTGTTGACTGGGTTGACCGAGTCAACTCGGTGGGAGGAGGAGGAGCTCGACGGTGCTCCACGGCTCGCCGGCGACGAGCTCCGTCCGGCCACCTCCGGCCTTGTCTTAGAACTCAAACGACGCGCCTCGACTTCCCCTTTGTCTTCCCGGTCACCTTTCACGGCAAGGTTGACGGTGGAGAGATAAAATTCCGGCCAAAGTTTATAAATTTTGGGGTTTTTGGTTGATTTATATTCCGGCCGATTTGAGCTACAAGATGTAGTGGGCTTTGAAGCTCTCATCACCATGAGTCTAACCATATAAGTATGGAGTTCTAATTTTGCTTGTACATGGAGAATTGTTGGATTGAAAAGTTTGTGTGATTTTGGTTTTGCATGAAATTGAGCTAGTTAGAGTGAGAATTGGACTTTGGTGTAGTTATGGAAGTTGCTTGTTGGATGATTTTGAGTGGAATAGGTGCTGCTCCGCCGAGAAATTTCAAGTTTGGGTGGCGCCGGCGGCGCTCAACGGCGGTGAAGATTGACTTTTCAGAGTTTTCGGCAAGTTGCATGTCGTTTTGCTCGGAATCGCGCCCCGATCGCAGTGGTGAGGTTTGTTTTTCGATTTGAGCATCGGAAATTATAGCGAGGTTTTGAGGTGTGATTATCAGATTTTCGACAATTCGTCGTAATTAAATTATGTGTTTCTGAGAACAGTTGTTTCTCGTGATTTGATTTGAGGATTCGAGTTATGATTTTGAGAAATGGATTTTTATGATTATTCAGGGGTTCGTGATCGTTCGTTTGGCGAGGGATTTTCCGCTGGATCACGGGATTAACGCGAACTGCGTTACGCTAGTCTGTGAGTGGACATTTCTTTTCACGGATTAATTGCGAGTCTTTTATATACGTTTTACGAATTTGAGCATGCAGTATGATCGTGATTTTTACTAGCATGTGTTTTATGATTATATATACGAATATGCGTATACGGTTATACATACATATATATTATGTTTTATGCATGTGCATGTGCATAGAAAGGATTTATGATTTGGTTTACACAGAGTACAGTCTTAGTATATATTGTTGTATCGATACACTCGCATCCCGACTAATCCCCGAGGGTGCCTACCTACCAGGGGGGACTGTTTCTTGTGCCGATGTAGTTCCGGGTGGAAACAGATACCCTGACCTGAGGCCTTTCTGGCTAGAATCACGTGTGGGTCTGGGATCCCGTGATTCGGACTGTACTAGCACGGATGTGTCTACGAGCGACCCCGTGAGATTTTTCATGCATGCTCTTTACGCGTGAGGAGTTAGAGTCTCCCTCGTGTACCATTTGATTATTTATACATTTGACTCGCATATGTTTTTATAACATATATTATTCGGCGAAAGACATTTATTTTCGTCCACTCACTCTAATAGTTTTCATGTCTTTCCCCTGGGTTTTTCGGTTTCTGTGCCCAGTTTGCAGTTCAGATTCTGGTGTTGCACGTCGTGGTCGGAGGCATAGTATTCGAGCGATGTTTCTTTTATGGTAGGTTCTTAGTTTGGCCTACTATTTGTATATCTATATTAGAAGTCGCTTTGAGTATTCTGATGTATATTTTCATATGATTTTCCTCGGATTTCTGTAAAGTATAGTTATATTTATTACTTTATATTACTGTTGATATATTGAGAAATCCGGATGGGATTAGTGCCCACGGTTTGATTTTTGTGGCATAGGATGAAGTGTATTTTTCGGGTGCAGGTAATGGTAATTCCGCGTTAGTAACGAAACTGCCGAAATTTTGATGGGTTTTGTTGGTTCGTGTTTTCAGAAGGGGTTTGATTCCGGTTTAGGCAACTAAATCGGGGTTGGGTCTTTTCAAGATCTCAATATAAGATCATTTCACTGTCATCTCCGGGTGCCTGTGCAATACTTGATCCATCAATGATCCACTTCAGAAGTTCAGACGGATGTTCAAGATGCTTTGTTGTTCTTGACCGTGTGACCAATCAAATGATTTGAAAAACATAAGAAATATGAGGCATGTATATGTCAGCACAACCCTGAAAAAAAAAATTATATGTTCGAATAAGAGCTCACAACCCTAAAACTCTGAATCCAATAAAATCCAATAGAACCCAACAGAGCGAGAATAACCAAAGGAAAAAAATCAATAAAGAACGCACCTTCGAACTTGAAGACTATCGAAGCCGTCATGTGTCATCGTTCTCTCAGTGGCATACACCATAGAGAGAGAAACTGAACAGTAACTGGAAAACAGTGAAAAAGTTCAAAACGTATTGTAATGTACATTTTATGTATATATGTATAATTATCTACTTATGAGAGTATCATATGTTTTGCAAAACATCTTTATAAACTATATTTTTTGTATAATTATTAGGTATGTCATTACCATTATTTATCATAATCTTTAGGCCTTTTTTTTTATGTAACTCTTGATAGTGCAACATATAATTGTCCGTGACTGAAAACTGGTTCAGTCAAATATACTCCAACTTGGTTTAACGATTGACCCTGACTTTTGTTGATTGTCATTGCATAACATACTCTAACAGGAAACTGTCGTCTCTTAAATGTGAATGGCCATTTAGTTTCATTTGCAGTCAGAACAATCCTTGAAATGTGAACTTTTTCCCCAATGTTAGCCCCTGTCATTATTTTTGCCTCTATTATTTTTTCAAACAACTTTGTTACAATTAACCGTGTTCCGTTGCACAAACCTTGTATTTGATTTAAATTTCTTAATAACATTATTGGCATTCCAACTTTTAGTATAAGTTCATGTGATGGTAAACTGCTAAATTCAAGTTTATTCAAAAATTCTATAGGATATATAAGGTTGTTATCACTGTACATTCATGTATTAAACGAAATTGAATCAGAACTAAAGTATGTTCTTTTATTACCAGATAATAAATTAATTGCATATTTATTTATTTCATGGACAGTTGCATTTCTGGGCGTAACAATAGCACGCTCTCTCAAATAACATGTATCATGGTATTTACATTCAAAATTAGGATAAGTAGCCGTAAAAATTGACTTTATAGGATCTAAAGTTGAATCAGTAAGTAAATCATCAGGAATATGAATCCAAGATGTATCCGGATCATTTGTAAGAAAATTTGATTGCAATCGACCCTCGCCTATATGTAGCATCCATTCTGCAAAATTTTGAATTTCATCTTTTTCAGCGGTTGTTAATCCAGCAGAGCATAATCTCATGTTTTCAGTTAAATAGACTACTTTAAGCGAAGGCCACAAATATGAATTATTCAATGAAGCCTCAATAATTTCCTCTTTGCTTCCTCTTTCTATAACTGGTAAAGTTTGTCTAAAATCTCCGCCAAACAAAAATGGTTTACCTCCAAATGGTATTTGATTCTTTCGATCATCAGAGTTTGCCGACAAAATATCCCGAAGAGTTTTATCCAATGATTCGATACAACATTTATTACACATCGGAGCTTCATCCCAAATGATCAAATCTGCCTTTTTAATTAATTCTGCAAGATGTGTATTTTTATTTATCGAACATTTTAAATTTTTATCTAAAACTGGCTTTATTTTAAAACGTGAATGTGCTGTTCGACCTTTAGGAAGTAACAGAGAAGCAAGTCCGGATGAAGCAACAGGGAGAACAATTTTTTCTTCAGATCTCAGTCTAGAAATTATTGTATTCCACAAAAAAAATTTCCATGTTCCACCACTACCATGTACAAAGAACGATTTTTCAGCTTTCTGTTCCACAGCTTCAATCACTTCATCGTAAATAATTTTCTGACATGAATTCAATTTAGCAACATATTCACAATGATCACGTTTAAGTGTCTCACAATCAAAATCTAATTCCTCTCTCATTAATTTATTGTTCAGTTGTTGTATCTTTTTTGTTTTTGGCATCGACAATTGATGTTCTTTCAGTGAACTGGATGCCATATTGAACAATTTTTCAAGTTCGTGTAAAACACCATTTATCAAATCATCTTCAGGTATGGTGAGATTGGGCATGTTGAATTTGGATCGAATTTTTTATAAAATATCATCAGACATGATCATCCAATGCGCATCAAACAGAGCTTGCGGATTCGAAACATTACAAAAAAGAATAATAGTAACAAATAGTTGTCTAACCTGAGAAGAGGTCGCAGTAAATGAAGATTCAACCAAAGCATCATTCCATTCTTTGTCATCATCTAGCAATCCCAAAACTCGACATGCTTCCTGAAAAGTGGAATAAGTGATTCCTTTAACTGTTCTAACCCAATCAAAATTGCGACATCCCTTTTGAATATTCAACAACATTCGTAGGTAAAATAACTCACCTGCAATTGGTGGTACGTGCGCAATTCTACCAATAACTTCGTATCGTTTTCTTGGAATCCATGTTTTACTATCATTGTCCCAAACAAACTCAGAAGGAAATTGAGCATAAGTTAACTTAGTTGCGTTCTTATAAATAGTATTAGCATCAAACCAAGCAGTCAACATAGTACGTTCCACATCTTGATTTTCAACAACTTGTTGAAGAGATTGACCTTCATAGAAAAAAATACTCTGTTTATTTGGCAAACGAATTTTTAAGTATTGCACTGCAGGATATCTGGTATGAATAGAGAATTCAAACAACCGCCACACGGATTCATGGGGAGTTAAATATCGACAATTCAAATAATTTTGTATTTCATCATTCACATTGTCGCGAATCATCACTCGAGCTCTATCTGGACCTTTATTTATATATTTAAATAAGTATTTTATTAACATAGATTGAGAACACGATTCAAAATTTATATGAGCATTATATCTTAACAACAAAATGGGATTGTATGGAACAACAAAATTATTACCAATATGAATTCCGTTTTTATTTACAAACTTTGAATCATCATCATGTCTTCTATATTGAGGAGCTTTGATTGCATGAAATATTGTGTTAGGAATGTATGATTTTGGAAAAGATTTTGTGCATTTTCCATCTCTCATGCTGGAAGATTTTGAATTTAATTGACTGCAAGGCCCATGTATCATAAATTGAATAACTATTTCAAAAAGTTTTGGACTAATGTTTCTATCTGGTAATTCAGCTGAAATAATAGAATCTATATCTGTTGATGTGTAACATTTATATGGTCTTTTAAGCCAAATTAGTAAATGAGCATGAGGCAATCCTCGTTTTTGAAATTCAATTGTACAAACATGTGCATCAGTATCTGCAAAAGGTTCTCCAGATTTAATGAATTCAATCATATCATCCAATTTAATTTTAAAAATTCGAGAAATAATATTTGGTCTATCTTCAGCTTTGTATCCTGATTTTTTTTCAAAATATCTTATAATTTCTGACAATTTAACATTGCAAGTAAAAGTTATAAACAAATCTGGATTACCATAATATCTACAAATTGCCATAGCATCTTGATAATTATTCAATATATCTCTAGGACTGCCAGTATGAGTTCCTGGAAGAAAAATAGTTTGTCCCACATCAGAACATCGAGTAAAACCATCTGAAGCAAAAGTATCTAATTGATTCCATTTTTCACACTTCAATAATGGTTGATTATTTCTTATATACTCTAAGCGATTTTCTTCAACAGTCGCATATGCATCAACCAAGTATTGTTGAAACAATATTCCGCCTTTTAATAAAGTACTAGAATCATTATCTCTATCATGAATTTGATAACAGACAAATTTTATCATCGTCAATTTTGTTCTTTTCCTCTTATCATTTTCTCTAGTACGCTCTAATAACATGTTTATTCTGAATCCATCCTCACCATATGGAAAAAGCAGTGGATATTGCAATGACATTAATTTTGGATGTATTTTAGATATTCGTTTCAAACGTCCATCAATCGATTGAATAACGATATCTCTGTTAGAACTAAATTCTCCTATATCACCAACAATTAAACTGGCAATTTCAGAAGCACTTGGTAATTCATATTGCTTGCCATCAGTAAGTTGTCGATCAAGTAGAGTCATATTACAATTAGGCAAAAAAATATTTTCAAAGTCATTCCTGATTGATCGAAACTTTTTGACCAATTCATTAACGTCATCAAGCATATTTGCTAAAGTTTCAACAATGTCAGCATCAATATTTTGATTTGCGTTATTTGGTTCAATGGCATTAATACGATTAGAAATCTCATTAACTGTGTCATAAACATATAACTGGGAAAATCTGGGAGATTCATTCGCAGAAGGTAATACAGATCCCATCAAGTGATGCACTTGCCCACAGATTTTGAATATATAGGGAGCTTTTCCATCATTTATTTTGTAATCAATTTTTGCACCCATAGAATTAAAAGCAAACATAGAATTATAAACTCGAATATTTTCACGAAATAGCATGCTTTCTCTTCCATTATTTGGATTCAATAATTGTTCAAGAAATTGTGGTGTTGGTTTTGATAATGAGAGTTTGACTTGTCCTTTTTGACAACAAGTACTGTAAATTGGTGTATTCTAAACCATTTTTGTCAATGCCTCACCTAACTAAAAATATGCACCACAATACTTACAGTGATAGTTATTGTCGCCAGAATCTGCATATTTAACAATCACTCCTGCAAGTAAAGTCAGCAAAACTCAATTTTGAATATGTCATTATTTGACTAATTCAAAAATTAAGAAGGCAAATAATTCACCTTGGCGACTTTTTTGATACGATGCTTGACCAAAAGAAGTTGAAGAAGGGAACACACCTAATATTAAACAAAATAACTGTTATTCCTTCATAATTATCTAAAAATAGTTCAATCAAAATTTACATTATCGGTAGCATAGTACATACTTGTTGCTGTTGTCTCTTGCACTGCCAAGTCTTGTTCAAAAAATTTCGGATCTTCAAAAAAATTTGTCTTCTTCGTCCGCGAGCCCTAGCTCACTTGGAACAGAGGGTGACCCATTAAAATTGTCAGGGTCTTCAAAAAATTTTGACCTTTTGGTTGAACAATTTTTTGGCGGCATTCCTACAAAAATTATAACTAATTAATAAATAAGAGTATTACAAAATAACAGTACGTATGACAAATATCACAACCTAATGAAATCTAATAAACACAGTAAATGAATCAGTCATTTTAGTCAAAATTTATGTAACCATGTTAATGCCTTCTCATAAATCATATTAAAAAGAATAATTTTTTCTTCCTATAAAAAAAATACATTCTACATACCCCAAAACAACAATAGCATACAAAATTCTAAAATCAATATATATAGAATACAATTTAGCGACAACATATCGGCAATAAGATGAAATAAAAGAAACAAACAAACAAACGATTGGATTAATAACAAATCAAGCATCAGAAATCATATTCAATCATTCAATTTTTCTTGAGCAATTGAAACCCAGAATGCTGCAATTAACAAAATCTCAACACACACAATCACACATTAAAAATTTATATTTTAATTTTATTCTTTGCCTAAATCAAAAATGAAAAGTACTTTACAGATTAGAAACGGTGTCGTATTTTTCAGAAAGAGAAGAAAGAAGCTCAATGTAATCAAATTGCAAAAGTTCAAAATGTTTCCTAACACACAATAACAACAATCACCCAATGTAACAAATAAAAGATTCATTATGTTATAGAAGCAACTATATCAGGAAACTGAATGTTACTCACACAAAAGACCTTATAGACTTTAGCATCATCATAACATGATAATTTTTCTAGTACTTCTCAAGAACCAACAATGTACTCTGAAACCAATCCTAAACTACGTGGTAATGAGTAATGAATTCAAAAGTACAAAGGGAGAATCTTTTTTCCTCCTGTTTGACTAAAACAATAGAATCCGTAATTCCCAACTTTTGTGTAAATTTCACACTTCTAAACACGTTCCCAAGCCAGATTTTAGATATAGTACTGTATATAAAACATAAGTAATACTTATATTCCTTTTGCAGATAAAAGAAGGTCATATGTATACCAAACATTCAACAAAACCATGGAAACAACAACCTCGACCAAATCAATTAAACCAAAAGTTAACAATCACAATCCATAAATAAAGACGAAGAGAGTAAAGACACACAATGCATTTTGAAGTTTTTCTTGTAGTGACAACATATTACTATAGTTAGGTTAATTCGTTAAATGTCACATAATACCTTACTGTAATCAATCTTACTCGATAAATATAATCTCTCTTCCCACACACACAAAAAATTAACCCCAAAAGGGAAAATAGATAGACAACAAACAAAAGAGATGAACGAACCTAAATCGATTCGCAAATTGGGAGTAGATCAACAAAAAGAGAAATCCAATAACCTCTGGAGAATAACTCGAGAGCAGTAACACCAAAAACAACAAAAATAATTAGACAAATGAATACCACAAAAGAGTATTAAACTTCATATAACCCAAAAAGGAAAATAGATCAACCACGGACAAAAGAGACGAACCAACCTAAACCGATTCACAAATTCGATAGTAGATCAATAGAAAGCGAGACTGAGAGAACGAAATCGGAGTAACCCTTGGAGAGCAAATCTGTGAGCAATAACACCAAAAACATGAGCATCAAAAATCACATCACCAATTGGTTTATACTATCTATAGAATAAGAGGCTCCATAGACTTGTTAATTGTATACGTATATTTTATGGCTTTATATACATTACCAATTAGATTTATTTAATTCCTACCCTATGTCTACTGCCTCTTCTGTATAAACCTTATTGACAGAAGATTACCTCTTTTAATTACATTAGTTTTGTGACTTATGTAATCAAGAAAAAAAAAACGATAATCATTGATTCCATAATCACTCATTTGCATCAACTGAAAATCTGAATGAAAGCTTCCATGAACGTTAAAGGAACCTCTCATATAAATCTTCCATAATCACTGATGTTTGGAGACTAAATTTGCGCATATGCAACTAAATAACAATACTGATTAATCATAGTATCACTCACTAACATACTTTTGTTGCCTAACTATATACAAAAATAAGAAGAGGTGAGAGAGAAGAACAGCAAACTACACCAGAAGCTCAAAGCTTTACCTCTATTTTTTAAGAAGTTAGTCAACAAAGGGTTTATCTGGTTTTGGGTCTTACCGTAGCCCGAAGTCTTAGGATCCATGGAGATGAAAGCTGGGCAAATCGAATATGAGATATCGTGAGGAATGCTTAGACGATAACAATTAAATCCATGTGAGCTTTGAATTCAGTAATCCTAAACTGATCGAGAGAAACAAAATAAGGAGCCAAAATAATAGAAGACAAAGATTAGAAGTAAAGAATACCTTTTGAAATCAAAAAACAGGTTGTCCAAGAGAAGCACAGAGTTAGCACATTGATCAACTTGGTATACAACTAAACTCAGCAATCATGCATAGGCCTATTGATATAGCAAAGAGCTTCCATTAATCCAAAATCACATAATCGAGCTAAAACAACAATAGAAAATCCATAGATACTTGTGCAGATGTTTCACAGCCAAACAAATGATGTTTCATAAGAGGATTTTTCCAAAATTAGTTTCTAAATATTACTTTGTTGCAAGACGGTAAACAAAGATCGAAAAGCGGAAATAAAGACCACACTGACCAAAATTGGAGCGAATAAGCACAAACTGAAATCATAAATTGGTAGGGAGAATGGATAATAACTTTTGCACAATGTAAGATAAGTACGTTCCTAATCACATAAAAAGCACAAACTCTTTGATATAACTATCATATTAGAATGCGGCAATCAAAATAACCTAGATTCTAATTTTGATCATACATCATCAATCATATACCAACACCTATTCATCTATTGATCTACTGAACACCATATGCATTCGAATCTAATTGCACTCAAACACTCTAAAACACCCATATATCTATTTGCATATCAATACCCAGCATCGACACTAATATGCATTCGTATCCCAACACAATACCCAGAAACAAATTGAAACATGTTTAATCATGCAATGCTACTCTAAGAATGATTGCATCAATGAACATTTAATAATGTAATGCATCTTTATTTTTCTCCAAGGATGAGATGTAGCGGTTTGTAAAAAAGATGGTGGATTTGATGTGAGAGGAAAAGTTGTTGTCTTGGCAAGGTGGCCTTGTTATTATGCTACAGGTTCTAAGCAAATTTTAAAATTCAATTAGGAAATACATAAATAGTTTGTCAATTTTAATTTGTTAGCTATATGAAATCTTAGGCCCTATTTGGAGAATGGAAGATGTAAGTTGAAGTCAGACACATAGGAGGAATCAGATTACTAATGGTTGCTGTGTTATTTTTAAATCCATTACTTTCTTGGTTCTCTGTGTGTCAATGGTTAATACTCCCTTAGGAACAGTGAATCACAGCTTTTGTACAGTGTTTTTGTACAATGGACCATGATTGTTATATAGGTAAATAGACCATACATATGTGATAATAATTTTTATCACTGTGCTAAGAAACTGATCTCTATATTAACTGAAACACAAACCTTAAATTTAAATTACAAACATACAAAAAATCAGGTTCAAAAAGAAAAACAAAACTGAATAGCAACAATGAGTAAGTATACCAAAAGTATAACTACACATCAATCATCTCTACACCATCAACATAACCATATTAGATTGGTTTGCTCTAAATTTATAGGGGCACACATAAAATCAATATACCACATATAGGAAGAAGCCGCATCTCACGTGCATATGAAAGTCAAGTATATATAAGATATTACAGAAAAATCAGATTTAAAAAGAAAAACAAAACCAAATAGCAACAGTCAGCAAGTATACCAAAAGTATAATCAAAATAACTACACATCAATCATCACTGTACCATCAACATGACCATATTAGATTGGTTTGTTATAATTTATTGGTGACGAACAAAACGAATAGAACAAAGAAGAAACCACATCTCACGTAGATATGAAAGTCAAGTATATGAGAGATATTACAGTGCCTACTCGGGATTGAAATTTTCAGCAAGAGGTGGGATCAAAGTCAAAGATGACAACTGTTGCAGTTCGTAAGTCCTAACAGAGAGAAATAAAAACCTATCCATAATGCATAAAACAAAACAAAGTAAGGAATATAATTGAGAATCAGGGAAAGGAAAAAAATTATGACAGACTAAAACAGTGAAAAGCAAAGTAGAAAAGAAACTTCATAACAAATAGCATAAGATTAGGTACGATTTCAAAATAAGTTTGATACAAACCGACTGCTGGCTTCGAGCAAACTGGAAACTCAATGAAACTATGCAAGGCACCATGTAAGAGCAGATATTCATTCAAACTCAGAAAATCCAGAATTGTTTTACAAACCAACTCATTTGGTTTAACACTGAAACTACTCAATGAGAGGATAAAGTACCATACTTCAGAAAATTTCAGAAAAGATGACCAAAAATGGAGGCCTTGACCTTCCAGTCATCAAGTCATAAATTTTGGAAATTTCAGAAATCACCTAGCCCATTATACTTGAGTGATTGATCTATAATCTAATTCACTGAAAACAGGGGAGAAATCCTAATAGCAAACCTTCTCAAAAACCCAATTCTCCCCGTTTGATTAACCAAAGCACCAAATCAATCAAAACCCAGGATTGTCTAGAAGCAATCTAGGTTTTTTAGAGCTGTCAAGATGTCGTGGATAAACATGTATCTTAACACTTTCGATTTCGACACCGCCGAGATGCGGAAGCTTCTCGACCACCACAACCTCGACCACTAATTGTGGGATTTAATCCATGCAAGTGCACTGAAAATGCTGGTTAATTATTTACTCCAATAATTAATGACTATTCTACTGAATTCTACAACATGCTGAATCATTATAGAGTGAGAAGAAACTGGTCCAATTCAACCCATGTCGGTCTCCTGCCTACACACGAAGCCAGAGAAATTAGAAAAGAATGAATCATACCTGAGCTAGGTGTCAAAGCCTCTACAAACTGCTTAGTACCAATACTGATCGATTCTACAAAGAAACATGAATCTGGTCATTAGAGATTTTCTCTTACATCTGAAAATGAAGAAATTTGATAGATAAACCCATTCAAAACTGATAAATACACAGGTTTCGTGAGTCTTATTGATCAAAAAATCAAATCATTGATCGAAAATTCAATGACCCAAAACACAGACACTACAACATTTTTGCCCATTACCGGCGAGATCACCGGAGACAAGGCCGGCGACCGGAAAAGTCGCCGGTAATGTTCAACATTACCGGCGACTTAGCCCGTCGCCGGTAATGTCGCCGGAATCTCGCCGGTAATGTTGCAAAACATTACCGGCGACTCCAACCGTCGCCGGCAATGTCTAGGGAGACATTTCCGGCGATTTTCCGGCGGGAATTTCGCCGGAAATGTCTCCCTAGACATTGCCGGCGACGGTTGGAGACGCCGGTAATGTTTTGCAACATTACCGGCGAGATTCCGGCGTAAAGTCGCCGGTAATGTCTTCATTTCCGGCGACTTACTCCGTCGCCGGCAATGTGTCTTATATTAGATGCCGGATCGGGCAGCTCGATCATTCAATCATTTTGAGCGAAAAAAATCCAGAGAAATCGAAAGAAGGAAAACGTACGCTCTGAAATCGATCATTCGGTATATTGTCAAAATTAAGGCGGGCGTCGAAAACTCGATCACTCGGGAAGCTATATATATAGGTACGTAGGTGTATATATACGTATATGTGGTATATATATATGTGTGTGTGTGTGTTGATCAAATCCAATTCGTGAGATATATATATATATATATATGAAATGTTGTTGATGTACGGTCACCGAAACGAGAAAACAGCTTGTAGTTAATCTTGTGTCTGAATCAATGACTGGTATTATCGTATTGTTATCGGAGCCAGGCTTAACAGAGCCTCCTCCTATATACCCAGTCAAATACGTTTTGAATTGAAAAAAGGAGAATACTATCATCGAGTACTGAATCGAATTCAGAGATTAGATCGATATATATACATATGCATGCATGTGTTGATTTAATTAGAGTTGAATTGAGAGATCACGTCGATTATTAGTAGTGAATGTGTGTATATATATATAATTAATACGTAAAATTTTTAGAATTTTCAGGATGGACAAGAGTTGGATGAGCCTCGAAAGATGGGATGTCAGATATCACGAGGGAATTAGGAGTTTTGTGGATTTTGTGAAGGCTAATTGTGGAGACACTACACTTCATTATTGCCCGTGTAAAGAATGTAAGTGTTTCAGCGATCGATTTCGATTTCCCATTGATAAAGTCCAGAGGCACCTGAGTAAATACGGGTTTTGGGATAAGTACACTTGTTGGATTTATCACGGTGAAACATCGGTAGCGGGTCCGCATGATCATGGACAATTTGGTGAGAGGGCCAGTCCACGCTATGATTATGGAGATTTTGCTGAGAGGGGCAGTTCATCCTATGATCCAACATCGATGTTAATCAATGATATGTTTCCTCATGAGAGCGGTGTATTTGCTGATGAAGCGCCAAATGTCCCTCCCGTCGTTGAGGGTTTCCCCCATATCGAGCCAGTCGAACCATTACCTGGAGGTCATGCCAACACAAGCGGTATGGACAAGTACAACAACCTGATTGCATTGCAACAGACTCCGTTGTACGACGGTTGTAGTAAGACTGTTCTTGAAAGTCTGATGGGAGTGATGCAGCTAAAAATGGAGAACAAAATGTCTGTCAAAGCTGTTGATTCTTGGTTGAAGTGGACTGCTTCGCTACTGCCACCCGGTCATTGTCTTCCTACCACTCATCATAAGGTGCGACATATCCTGAAAGATCTTGGGCTTTCCTACATCATAATCCATGCATGCAGATATGATTGTATTCTCTTCTGGGGAAAAGATCTCGAAGACCTTGAAGCCTGCCCGGTATGTTTTACAGAAAGGTATAAGTTGACTCCTGCAGGCAACAAGAAAGCTGTGAAGATACTTCGATATTTCCCGCTTATTGATAGGCTGGAGCGGTTGTTCATGTGTGCTTTCACGGCCGAGGCAATGAGATGGTGGGCTGAGAGGAACTTGCCTGACGATGACACCCTTATACACCCTTCCGACGGAGAGGCTTGGAAGCA
The DNA here is from genome assembly GCA_946800695.1 of Geum urbanum. NCBI lineage: Eukaryota > Viridiplantae > Streptophyta > Magnoliopsida > Rosales > Rosaceae > Geum > Geum urbanum. The sequence goes on along the minus strand of OX326998.1, from coordinate 66,299,936 downwards.
CATGGTCAGGGAGTTTGATCATTTTGCAGCAGAGGTCCGAAATGTTTGGCTAGGGCTCTCATCTGACGGATTCAACCCTTTTGGCAACATGAGTCTTCAATACAGTATATGGCCAGTTATTTTGGTACCGTACAACCTTCCACCATGGATGTGCATGAAGAAGGAATACAATATGCTCACTCTGTTAATTCCGGGCCCGGGTTATCCAGGAAAGTGTCTCGATGTGTATTTGAGGCCTTTGATTGAGGAGCTTAAGTACCTGAGTGAGTGTGGCCACCCCACTTACGATAGGTTCAAAAAGGAGATGTTCCAGATGCATGCCATGCTTGTTGGCACCATCAGTGATTTTCCTGCCCGCGGTATGTTGTCGGGCAACGTTAGTAGGGGTTACAGGGCTTGTTCAGAGTGCATGACGGTTGATTGTTGCAGTCCTCATTGCAGTAAAATTGTCTCGATGCGTCACCGTTGTTGGCTTCCATATGATCACCCATTTAGGCAGGATCCAGACGCGTTTGATGGGACTGTTGAAACTGGTGTGGCACCCAGGCGATGGACAGGGGACGAAATTTTGGAAGTGTTGAATGAATACGATTTTGGCCAGCTGAGCAATCATCCTGACATAGTGGCGTCAATTCCAGAAAAGCCCGAAAGGTATAAGTTTTGGACACACAAGAGCATATTCTGGGAACTCTCCTACTGGCCCAGGTTGCCTATCAGACATTACCTAGATGTCATGCACATAGAGAAGAATGTGTGTGAAAGTGTGGTGGGCACAGTTCTTAACTTGGAGGGGAAAACAAAAGACATCCCTAAGGCACGCATTGATCTTAAAGCAATGGGTGTGCGGAAACATTTGTGGTTAAGAGATGGTAAGAGAAAAATGCCGCAAGCTCCGTACACCGTAAAGCCGAAGCATAAGCATGAAATTTTTCGGTGGCTGAGTAATGTCAGGTATATATTCTTATGGCTATGTATGAATTTGTCCTTAAATTTTTAGCGGAGTATATATGGTTATATGCGAGAAATATAATTGGTCCATATATATGGCTTCATCTATATATATATGCAGGTATCCTTATGGCTATGCAGGAAATATAAGCAGGTGTGTTAACTTCCGGGACAATAAGATGTACGGATTAAAGAGTCATGACTGCCATGTACTGCTTCAACGCCTTTTCCCTATTTTCATTCGAGGGTACATGCCCAAAGAGGTGGTGGAGCCGTTGGTGGCCTTGTCAAGATTCTTTCAGAAGTTATGCACCAGGGAAGTTAAAAAAGCAGACCTGAGGGAGATGCAAGATGACATCATTTTTATCATGTGCAAGCTTGAGAGGATATTTCCCCCAAATTTTTTCGACATAATGCCGCACCTGATGATCCATCTTCCCGAACAATTGTTGCTTACCGGTCCCGTACACTACACTTGGATGTATCCCATGGAAAGGTACAAATGATTCATAAATTTGGTTTGCCTATGGTTTTTATATGTAATGACTTCTGGTTAAGTAAGTTAACATGTACTTGTTAACTTGTAGACAATTGGGAGCCTACAAGGACTATGTGAAGAATAAATATGCACCTGAAGGGTGTATCGCTGAAGCATATCTTGCGCACGAGTGTGTAACGTACACCAAAGTGTACCTCGAAAATGTAGAGGACCCCCAACAACATATGCCGATAGATGAACCCCAGTTCAACCTTTCTATCATCTCCAGTGACGTGGTAGTACAGGGAAGCTTGCCAAAGTCGTACAAGTTGGATGGAAATGAGGTAGCCATTGCCCACTGGTCGGTACTGATTAACTGTCAAGAAGTACAATATTGGAAAAACTAACATCTTCACTGCCCTGCTATTGCCGGAAATGTTGATTACCACAACAAGACGTTTGCAAACTACTTTGGTCAATGGGTAAGTATATGTGTATATGTCTATTTTTATATATATATCCTTACATAGCATGTATGTATCTACGTGCTTTTGTGGTTTCAAGATGACATAATTTCTTCTGTACGTATTAATATATGGACGTTTTCAGATGAACCATGTAGCAGATGATGGTTGCCCAGAGTGGTCAAACGAATTGAGGGTCCTGGCGATGAAACCGATTGCTTCAAAAGTTTACTCGATGTGTCAGGTCAATGGCGTGAAATTTATATGTGAAAATCGAGACGACCGACTGAAAACACAGAATTGTGGGGTGATGGTCCATGGTGGGCAGGATGGCGTTGACTATTACGGTGTCCTTCATTCAGTTGTTGAACTAATTTATGGGAACCGCATGAAAGTGCACTTGTTTAAGTGTAGATGGTTTGATACTAGCCCGGAGAACACAAGGACCGATCAGTACGGAACATTTTCGGTGAATACTGCTACTACCTGGTATGAAGATGACCCTTTCGTTCTTGCCTCATCAGTAAAACAAGTGTTTTACCTGGACGATCTTCTTAACAAAGTCCCGTGGAAGGTGGTTAACCATGTTGCTCATAGAAATATATACAATGCTGCCACACTTGGTGATACCGCAGATGATGAGGAAGTTACTGCATACCAAGAGCCGAACGCTTTTGACATTCCGGAATCATCTACGATTCGCCTTAATAATGTGAGATCTGGGAGTGTGGTTCGAATTACTGGAGCAGAACTTCTCGATGTTAATCCATATGAAGTTGACGCTGATTCAGATGACGAGGAGCGGCACATATGGCCAGAGGTTACCTATGAAACCGAGTCAGACTCAAGTGATGAAGATGATTACGATTATCATCCTTAGTACGTTGGAAATTGTAGTCGGAAATTGTAGTCGGAAATCGTACGTAGTCGGAAAATGTAGTCGAAATTGTAGTTGGAAATTGTAGTCGTTAATCGTACGTATACGGAAATTGATAATCGAAATTTTAGTCGGAAAATGTAGCCGGAAATCGTAGACGAAAATTGTAGTCGTTAATCGTAGACGGAAATTGATAATGGAAATTGTAGTCGGAAAATGTGCATAGCTGGAAATGGTACGTACGTATACGGAAAATGTAGTCGTTAATCGTACGTATACGAAAATTGATAATCGAAAATGTAGTCGGAAAATGTAGTCGTTAATCGTACGTATACGGAAATTGATAATCGAAATTTTAGTCGGAAAATGTAGCCGGAAATCGTAGACGGAAAATGTAGTCGTTAATCGTACGTATACGGAAATCGTAGTCGTTAATCGTACGTATACGGAAATCGTAGTCGTTAATCGTAGTCGTTAATCGTACGTATACGGAAAATGTAGTCGTTAATCGTACGTATACGGAAAATGTAGTCGTTAATCGTACGTATACGGAAATCATTAATCGAAAATGTAGACGGAAAATGTAGTCATTAATCGTACGGATACGGAAATTGATAATCGAAATTGTAGTCGGAAAATGTAGCCGGAAATCGTAGACGGAAAATGTTGTCGGATATTCTTCGGGAAATAATGACATTACCAACGAGTTGAAGTCGTTGGTAATGACATTACCAACGAGTTATAAGCAACTCGTTGGTAATGACATTACCCACGAGTTAACTCGTCGTTGGTAATGTCATTACCAACGAGTTGCTTATAACTCGTTGGTAATGTCATTACCAACGACTTGAAGTCGTTGGTAATGACATTACCAACGAGTTATAAGCAACTCGCCGGTAATGTTTTCTGGTTTCCCCCATATCGAGCCCGAGCCTTTCATTTCTCCTCCTCTCCCTCTCCTCCTCCTCTCCCTCTCCTCTCCCTCTCCTCCTCCCAAATCGGTCCGGTGAGTGTATGTGCTCCTCCTCCTCCTCTCCCACTCCTCCTCCTTATCCTCTACTCCTCCTCTCCCTCTCCTCCTCTCCACCGATCCCCTCTCCTCTCTTCCTCCGAAAATCTCCTCCTCCCCTCCTCCCCTCCTCTCCTCCCCTCACCATTGTAGGTGGAAATTCATGGCAGGTCCGATCCTCTCCCTCTCCCTCTCTCTCTCTCTCAATTTTTAATTTTTTGCATGTGTATGTGTATGTGTATGTGTATGTGTATGTGTATGTGCATATGTATGTGTATGTGTATGTGTAAATTAATTAGGGTGCTAAGTTGGAAATTAGGGTGATAAGTTCTAAATTAGCATGTATGTATATATGTGATGTATATATATATTTAGGTATGTGAATATGAAGTGATGTATATATATATGTGAAAATTATGTATAAATGTGGTTTGGATGAATATGTGATGTATATATATGTGGAAATTAAACCTAATTAAGATGCATGATATATATATGTGTGAAAAATGTGGAAAATTAATTAGGGTTTGTGATTTGGATGAATATGTGATGGATAAATTTAATTAAGATGCATGATGTATATATATATACACATCGAATATGTATAGTCGTTAATTTAGGTGATATAGTTGTTAATTAATCGTATAAATGAAGGTGGAAATCGGGATCGGGACGGTTTAGAACCAGAACGGTTTTAAACCGGAACGGTTTGGAACCGGAACGGTTTGGAACCGGAACTTATTGTAACTGGAACCGTTATGTTACAAACGGTTCCGGTTACAAACAGTTCCGGTTTCAAACGGTTCCGGTTCCAAACCGTTCCGGTTCCGATTTGTTATAGAACCAAAACGGTTTGGAACCGGAACTTATTGTAACTGGAACCGTTATGTTACAAACGGTTCCGGTTCCAAACAGTTCCGGTTTCAAACGGTTCCGGTTCCAAACCGTTCCGGTTTCGATTTGTTATAGAACCGAAACGGTTTGGAACCGGAACGGTTTGGAACCGGAACTGTTTGTAACCGGAACCGTTATGTTAGAAACGGTTCCGGTTTCAAACGGTTCCGGTTCCAAACCGTTCCGGTTCCGATTTGTTATAGAACCGAAACGGTTTGGAACCGGAACTTATTGTAACTGGAACCGTTATGTTACAAACGGTTCCGGTTCCAAACAATTCCGGTTTTAAACGGTTCCGGTTCCAAACCGTTCCGGTTCCGATTTGTTATAGAACCGAAACGGTGTGGAACCGGAACGGTTTGGAACCGGAACTGTTTGTAACCGGAACCGTTATGTTAGAAACGGTTCCGGTTTCAAACGGTTCCGGTTTCAAACGGTTCCGGTTCCAAACCGTTCCGGTTCCGATTTGTTATAGAACCGAAACGGTTTGGAACCGGAACTTATTGTAACTGGAACCGTTATGTTACAAACGGTTCCGGTTCCAAACAGTTCTGGTTTCAAACGGTTCCGGTTCCACACCGTTCCGGTTCCGATTTGTTATTGAACCGAATCCATGACTATTACGATGTCCAGGAGGTTTTGCGGCTAATTGGCTTCGGAGAGGTTCCCGAAATAGTGGAGGGAACAGTAGTCAAGCTTCCTCCTCGCCCGTAGTTAGCAACACGCCCAGTGGGCCAATGATGACTGCTCGCACGAGAGCCTTGCTAGAGGCGCGAGCTGAGGAGGAAGCTGCACGATCAAGAGCCGTGGAACCGGAATTCGAGGCTCGAGCCTCAGTCTCTAGACGCTCAATCAGCAGACGTCCCTCCGGTGGCAGAGCCTCAGACGAGCGACAGTCAACGGGGGCATCAGAAACTCCCTCAATCCGAATGCCCCATATTCGGATGGTGCCTACTCCTGTTTCACGGGAATCATCTGAGGCACATGGTGGTGCTGGCGCCTCATCGTCCAGGCCTCGTCTATCTCCGCCGTCCGGTCTCTTCCTACCCGACGAGATTCCTGTCATCCCTGAATTCGATGATAGGGGGATGCCTGTTTATATTGAAGGACGGCCGGATTTCCTGACCGTGGAGGAAGCGTATAACTTCCTCCCGTTCGACCCCGTGTATCTTTGGAGTGTGAGGTGCACCAACCAACAAACGGACGATGCAGGTAAATTTTATTTAACATCAGATTGATTACTTAATTATTACTTAAGACTTGCGATTGGTTCAATTAATGATATCAATTTGTTGACATTGTTTTATTAGGCAATTTCGTTAATGGGACTGGAAAACGGAAAGGGGCTAGAGGCACCTGCACCGGGAAGAGACTTGAGCAGGCCACCGGCGGAAGGAAAACGCCCATAAGGGCCAATGAGGATGGCGAGGTGATCGAGGCATTCGACACCACGCGCAAATATGTCAGCATGGCCGGTGCGATCGTGCGGGACAAGGTCCCAATGCTTTGGCCAGATTGGGAATCTGTGCCTATCTACGTGAAGATGCAAGTGCATAATGCACTCAGTGTGAGTAAAATCGTATTTTCATTACGTAAATTTTACATTTATTAATTAAGTCCACTTAAATATATAATTTTACCTTTTATATATTCATATTGCAGGTGTGGTTTGACGTGGATGAAGTTCTTATTCACACGTGGGTAGAGCGTCAACTACATAATCGGTGATGTCCTTCGACTTATTTGAATATATATCGAGTTAGATTTTTGTTTATCAACTGTTTTAATATCTCTAACTTTTTTTCCTTGTTTTAATATAGGTATAAAGAGTGGAAGAACGAGCTTTCTTCCCATTACACTGTATACAAGGAGCTAGGCCGAGGTTCTACCCCTAGCGAATTCCGGTTTAGGGAGTACGAGTGGCTGTGGCTGATAGCCCACTTCGAGCACCCCAAAGCTCAGGTATGCATCCTTAATATATCTTACAAGCCTAATGTATCGTATCAGATTGAAATAGTGTGAGATCTAATTTTTTTCCATATGTTTATCAAACAAGGCGATTTCGAAGACGAACCGGGCGAATAGATTGAAAAACACCAGGGCCCATCATGCAGGTTCACTCAACTACATGGGTTGGTCGACTAAGGCGCAGCAACAACAAGAAGTGAACCCCTTGGTGTATATTCATCAGAAGTTCTATCCGCAGTGCCCTGACGAAGCGGTAAGTCTTTCGCCTCTCCATGTGTTAATAAAACTATTTTTCGATATTAATAGATGTTGTTAGTTAATACGTTGTTCATTTTCGCTTTTCAATTAGGCGAGAGTGGAGGAGGCGACCGCAGAAGTGACCATGAGTATAGCTCGGACTAACCATCCTGACTGCTCCGAGGAAGAAGTCACCCAGTATGCCTCTCAGATCGATCCGCTTGATCCCCCGATAGCGGCTCAGATCATGGCAAAAGCGTGCGGGACTGGAAAGAATACCTACTACTGTAGGGGAATAGGCTCGGCGGGCGAAGGAGTATTGAAAACCACTTCACAATACTCTACCAGGTCAAGAAGTTCAAATTCTAGTCGTAACCTCGCATCGGAGCTTCAGAGGACGCAGAGAGAGTTGGAGGAGCAAAAGAGGCAGATGGCCGAGTACCAAATGCAGCAGACACAGGTGCAGGCTCAGATGTACACATGGATGCGGACGATGTATGAGGCTCACACTACCGGACAACCGTTCCCCACACCTCCACCGGTCCCGGTCCCTCCGTTCCCTAGCTATCCACCACCACCACCGCACCAGTCAACGCCAGAGCAAGACCAAGGAAGCCACCGGAATTCAAATGAGTACATGGATTACTTCGACCCTGACCCGCAAGTTCCTGGACCCTGACCTGTAGTTGTAGTTAATTTTCGTATCGTCGTTGCTATTTGTACTGTACGTTGGACATTTATGTGTACTGTTGAACTTGTATGATTGTACGGTTTATGTCTTTCAATGCAGGTTCTGGAATTGGGCCCAATCCAGAACCGCGTTTTTTTTTCAAAATTTTTTCAGACATTGCCGGCAACATGGACCTCAGTCGCCGGCAATGTCACAAATTCCGGCCACGGCGGCGGAACCATTGCCGGCGACGGCGTCGCCGGTAATGTCTTGACATTGCCGGCGACTCAAGTCGCCGGTGATGTCTCCGACATTACCGGCGACGCCGTTTCCCGTCGCCGGCAATGTTAAAACCGGCGGGAGATTTCCGGCGACGTCATTGCCGGCGACTCGTCGCCGGGAATGACATTTCCGGCGAAAAAAAAAGACAAGGCCGGCGACCTCCCGTCGCCGGTAATGTCTCCTTTTCTTGTAGTGAGACACACTCAAGCTCAACCACATTCATTTCCAAGGCTAATCATAATCAGCACCAACATTCTTGGTAAGTTATTACATGAAGCACACACCCAATCGCAGATACAAACCTCTTTTATACGAAAACACAAATCATTGATCATCAAGCCAAAAGCAAACAATTTTTTATTCTCAACTTCACCAAACCAACAGCATAGAGATGACACAAAAGAATAAACTACCCAATACCCAAGTCTTCATTTTGAGCATAGATTCAATCAAATAGCCATCAAAGAGAAAATGGGTGAAGAAAGTCATAACACTCAAATTTCACATATGATCATCGATCAAGACATACACAGAGAACCCACACATAGATAAAAAAAAGAAAGAAATTTACCAATAGCTATAGTATAAAAGTTCGTGGATGACAGTAAACGAAGCAAATCAAACTGACCAAACACCAATAGCTTTACTTTTGTAAGCTGCCCAATTCTAGAGCAACTGTAAATATCCAATCGAATAAATCCATTAGCTTTACATCAATTTAAGCTTATTATGGCTATATTAGATGCTTGATGATAGTCATAATACTACTATACATCAATTAGCGGTTGATGTAAGCTAGCTCTCGGATTTGTCTATTGAGCTTTCCAAGTAATAAACTGGTTCGTTCATTTGTTTTATCATTAGCTTTACATCAATTAGCTTAGTATTGTCTATCTGTAGCTTGATAGTATAGCCATTTTATTTCTTATCCGGTGAGCTGGAAGGAGAAAATGAATCCTCAATTCATAGTTTCAAAAATCCTGATCGTAGTTTCAAATATCAAAGCAAGAGCAAATAAAGCACCAATTCTAGCCAGTTCACATACATAAGTTCTCCTAATCTATACTACAACACAGTGATGGTCAAAACAGCAATACCACAAGCTCATTTAATAAACAACAAAACTATAAACCCAAAATTTGGTGTTGTTTTCCTATTGAATGGAAAACAATAGGAGACTGAATTGAGAAGTTTTCCTGAATATGAGATACATGAAGCATATATGCAGGTGTTGCCAAACAATATAATAAAAGCCTTCGATTTGTATGAAGAGAGACTCGTAAAAGCAAATGTGTATATATGATAAAAGCCTTTAGGGGAAAGGAAGCATATATGCTTCAGTTTGTTTTCCAAAATAGTAAAACATATATGCTTCAGTTTGCATATGAAGCATATATGATATTAAGGTGATTCTGCTGAAGCATATATCCAGGTGATTTTCAAAATAGGAAGCATATTTTTTTCATATTGTTTGGCAAATATGCAATTTACCCTGGGTGGATATTTGATAAAAGCTTTCAGACTAATTGGCTTTTTTAAGTTTGTGGTCATTGATTGGCTTATAACGCCACACATCCTTCCTTCTTTATGCTTATTTGCTAAAAGTGACGTGGTTCTGGTGTTGTTTTCCATCAGTAATGGCTAAATTGGTTAAATATGGATTAGATATGCGACGTAAGTCTTAATGCATGCTTGAAGTTTACAGGTTTCTATAAACAATTTACATACTAAACCCAAAACATTAATGGTTCTCCTGTAACCAATTTAGTCACCCTAGTCATAATTCATAAGCAGACGCAAACACCCAGTAGCTTAACAACTTCAAAACTCTGACCTTTAAGCCACAATTCAATACCAAACTTCATAAAGCATGAAACTTTAGGGTTCTTATGAAAGCAATTCACTAACTCAGAAAGGAAATATACAAACCATAACTACCCAGTAACTTAAATAACTGAAAAGCATTAATCTTTAGGCACAACAATTAAATGGAAGAATCGAACTTGAATTGTGATTAGGGTTTTGTGGGAGCTTAACAGACCTCATTTGCTTGATTGGGGATTCTTGAGGCATAAGAGAAGGGTTGCATGAAACAGGTTGAGTCTCCCATAATTGATATACATAAGACAATCATCATACATTAGGTTCCATTCTCTCAAACTGTCTTTCAAACTCATTTAATAAACAACAAAACTATAAAACTCATACAAAATCAAACACATAAACTGATACATGCATATATAAGACCTTTATCGATTATTCGTACATATAATCACCCAAATAATTTTCTTGAAATCCAATCCAATCAAACAGAGCAAATCATAATATGTTGAAAAGCCTACTCACCCGTTGAGCGAGGAACGTAATACCTCCCAATGAGTTAATCAAACCAATGAAATTATAAGTTTGGGGTGATAGTTAAAATTGTTAGCCAAAAAGAGCTGAGTGTGCTGACGAATGTAATTAAACCCACACATACTTGGTATCATAATATTCCTATACATGTGGAGAGTGCGAACAAATCGACAAATAGCATTAAGAACATGGACCAAATTGATACTGAGGTGCCCAAACATGGACTATTTCGATGTAAACCCAGAAAGGGTTCCTGAAATCCAATCCAATCAAATAGAGCAAATCATAATATGTTGAAAAGCCTACTCACCCGTTGAGCGAGGAACGTGTGGTGCGACGGTGTCGGTCGATCAATTTGCCGATTGAGAGGCCGAGAGTCCGATTGAGAGATGAGAGCTACAGCCTTGGTCGACGGCGATGGAAAGTGCGGCAATGGATCGGTTCGCCGATTGAGAGATGGGAGCTATGATTAGATGAAAGAGAGCACGATGAGAGAGAGCAGGACAGATCGATTCTTTTTGGTCTGTTTCTGTGAGTTTTTAGCACAACAGAGACAAAAATACCCCTGTTCTTAGGAACAGTGAATCACGGCTTCTGTACAGTGATTTTGTACAGCGGACCATGATTGTTATTTAGGTAAATAGCTTGCATGTGCTGCCAATGAGAATGACATAATTAGATAGCATCTCAAAAGCTCCATGCAGAGGTGGACTTTTTCTAAGCTGAACTTGTACGTCAATGGTTAGTGTATTTTTTTATTTTCATAATGGAAATTGTCAAGTAAATAATAGTACATACCACAGTCAATATTAAAAATGGCATGGAGCGTTAAATACTTGGGCAGAATTTTAATTGGTGAAAGAATTTGAAATCTCAAACATTTTCCTAATTAAGGCATGAATACTAGGCATGACCTAGACTGTATATGTTAAGCTAACATTGTATTAAAGAGACAACCCCCTAAGTGGTAAGAAAATACAAACTTACTGCTCCGTTTCTCTCGATTCTCGAAGTGCATAAAAAACACTAGGTTTCATTGTTTCCTGTGATTTTGGCCACGCTCCGACTCACCTACATTGCCAGTCTCAGCCAGTCGACTTCTAGAGAGAATGAAGGTCCTGTTTTGGAATATTAGGGGCACCAAAGACCCTATTAAACTCACGGCGCTACGAACCCTAGTTTCGGCGGAAAAGTCGAGTGTGATTTTTTTGATAGAGACGAAGACTGCGGCGGAGGATCTCTTGGCAAGTTTCCAGCAAGCTTTAGGGTTCTAATATGGATTTATGGTTCCATGCTCGGCTCGAGGTGGTGGTGGTTTGATGCTTTTTTTGGCGAAGGAGATTGAACTACACCTTAGGGATCATAGCCCTAATTTACAAGCACAACATGCCTACTTCATTGACGCCAATGTGAATTTGGGTAATATATCATGACAATTTACCGATTTGTATGGCTATCACGAGTTTCAGAGATGGTGAAAACTTGTGATTTGTTGAGAGTTTTGACAGTAGAACAGGATTTGGATAGATGGTTGGTGGCTGGAGATATTAATAAGATACTACGACAAACGGAGAAAAATACACAAGTCACCAATGAGTTGTTCTAGGCTTTACTTACATTGATTCATTCCTTCACCACATATTAACTTTAAGCAGTAGTGTTCTGAGTTTTTTTAGAATCCAAGGAGCTATTAATCTTGTGAATTTTGATTTTCAAAATCAAGTCAATAGTCACATATACCTCTATCTTTCTCTAATCTGCATCTTGTGGGAGCTCAATCCTCCTAACATAACGATATTCCCACCAATGCCCACTTCTCCAATCTCTTGTCGTGTTTACCTTGGCCTGATCTCTTTGTTGTTGTTGTTGCTGCTGCTTCCACTGCCCACTGATCTCCAAAACCTTCCCATTTTCAGCATACAACACTATTTTTACCTTCTCCTGTTTAACCAAATCCAACCGTGTCAATCAACAACCACATTCATAATTTAGTTTCCTACTAGATTGGACCATCTTGGAGGTCTCAATTGGACTTACCTTACCTCGAACTGTACACATGCTAGTTAAATTATCCCATTTAACACTACTTAACTACCAGTTCATGTTTAATTAGTTGGAACCAGTTGCAGAGCCAGCATTTGATGTTAGAGGGGACACCCCCAAATGCAGAGAAAAAATAGAAGAAAAAAAAATGTAACTATCACCCAAAATTTGAGGAAATAATCGAAGGAAAAATGAAATAAGACCAAAGTACAACTACAAAGGCTCAAACTGTACACCAATTGGATATCAAGTACATTAATTATCGATGCACCAAGCTGATTTCTTGGTTATTCAAAGACAGAGAAGCTACTTATTAAATCTGAGGGGGAGCCATGGCCTAGGCTAGCCCTAACGTGGCTCCACCCCTAGTTGGAACTCAATATATAGAACTTGGACAAAAATTGTCTAGATTTGATTGTGAGGAACAAATGCCCCCTTACTCAAATCCCTTCCATACAGTTGGCGGGTGGGTTTCATCGTTTCGAGTAAAGGATGTTCTCTACCATGAGCATCATGCTAATTTGGTAATACATACACATCTTCTTCCTATCAAAACTATGAACATGATTAAAGTTTTTGAAATGAAAGAAAGATCCCCTCCCCATGATTTACTTGTCATTCAAGAAACTATGCTTATACACCTTTTTTTTGTAATTGTAATATAATTCCCCAAGATTAAGTGACTGGTACGGTGGTGAGTTCTGAACCAACAAAGATATATAGTATAGTACAGAGTCAAATACTACATGGAAATTAATCTTACCTGGTAGTTCTACTTTGATCACATAATCTTGATCTGTCTGAAGCCAATCAACGACAGTGCTTTGGCCAGAGCTTCTTAGCCCAGACAGCAAAATATCCGACTCGAATTCCCACAGAGGAAAAGCATCAGACGGATCAAAGAACTTGCCAAACAAAAGTGGACTGAAAAATGATCCAACCCCAAACATCTTTTGCACTATTGGACTACCTTGAGACAAAAACTTTCTGAACACTTCCTTCTCTCAATAAGACACACCATTTCTGTTGAGTCTGATCATCTATAAGGACCTGAAGCTGCTTGTGAGTACTAGTACTAGTAGTCATGATGGATCGCAATATCGAAGAAGAACAAACAGAAGGTTTGAGAGTATATGGTGGAGAAGTTTTGAGAGTGAGCGGCTCCTTATAGTGGGAATAGAAAGAGGCCCTTTGGAGAAATGTAGAGAACAAATTCCATGGGCATATTTGGAGGGCTGTAAAGTTTATTGGAAGAAATAATATTTCATATCTAGCTAGGTAGCTACATCTTGCTTGCTTTTTGGCGGTGACTGGTGAGAATGTGGCAAAATGGAAGAGGTGATTACAAGGTCCCCCATATATATTCAAACTTTGAAACTGATCCATCGATTGAGATTTTGAGAATCGTTGCTTGTGTAGAACCTGTTAAGAACCTCATTGATTGACAAGTTAACATCAAGAAGACTGTGGGAAAGGAATACTTTCACATAAATATTGGGCTGTGCGGGTGTTTGTTAGACAACAGGCTTAAATCAAGCCATACCAGAGTATTCGAGATAAGAAGCTTTCTAGGTTTAGCGGGATATTATCATCATTTTGTATAGGATTTTTCGCGGAATGCGACTCCACTTACTCGATTGACGAAGAAAGGAGTTAAATTTGAGTGGTCTGATGCCTGTGAAGAAAACTATCTGACATTGAAAGAGAAGTTAACTACTGCACTGGTGTTGACATTACCAGACGACAATGGGGAGTATGTCATTTACAGTGACGCTTTGAAGTTGGGTCTTGGTTATGTTTTGATGCACACTACCACATTTGGCGACATTACCGGCGAGATCACCGGAGACAAGGCCGGCGACCGGAAAAGTCGCCGGTGATGTTCAACATTACCGGCGACATAGTCCGTTGCCGGCAATGTCGCCGGAAAATCGCGGGTAATGTCTCAAGACATTACCCTCGACACCAACCGTCGCCGGCAATGTCTTGGCACACATTCCCGGCGATTTTCCGGCAGGAATTTCGCCAGAAATGTGTGCCTAGACATTGCCGGCGACGGTTGGTGTCGAGGGTAATGTCTTGAGACATTACCCGCGATTTTCCGGCGTAAAGTCGCCGGTAATGTCTACATTTCCGGCGACTGACTCCGTCGCCGGCAATGTCTCTTATATTAGACACAGATTGCAGCAGCTCGATCATTCTTTCATTATGATCGAAAAAAATCCAGAGAAATCGAAAGAAGGAAAACGTACGCTCTGAAATCGATCATGCGGTATATTGTACGTCAAAATTAAGGCGGGCGTCGAAAACTCGATCACTCGGGAAGCTATATATATAGGTACGTGTATATATACGTATATGTGTATGTATATATATATATATATATATATGTGTGTGTGTTGATGAAATCCAATTCGTGAGATCGATATATATGAAATGTTGTTGATGTCACCGAAACGAGAAAACTGCTTGTACGTAGTTAATCTTATCTTGTGTCTGAATCAACGACTGGTATTATCGTAGTGTTATCGGAGCCAGGCTTAACAGAGCCTCCTACCTAGTCAAATACGTTTTGAATTGAAATTATAAAAAAGAAGAATATCATCATCGAGTACTGAATTGAATTCAGAGAATGTGTGAATTGAATTGAGATATCGCGTCGATTATTAGTAGTGAATGTGTGTATATATATATAATTAATACGTATAATTGTTAGAATTTTCAGGATGGACAAGAGTTGGATGAGCCTCGAAAGATGGGATGTCAGATATCACCAGGGAATTAGGAGTTTTGTAGATTTTGTGATGGCTAATTGTGGAGACACTACACTTCATTATTGCCCGTGTAAAGAATGTAAGTGTTTCAGCGATCGATTTCGTTTTCCCATTGATAAAGTGCAGAGGCACCTGAGTAAATACGGGTTTTGGGATAAGTACACTTGTTGGATTTATCACGGTGAAACATCGTTAGCGGGTCCGCATGATCATGGACAATTTGGTGAGAGGGCCAGTCCACGCTATGATCATGGAGATTTTGCTGAGAGGGGCAGTTCATCCTATGATCCAACAGCGATGTTAATCAATGATATGTTTCCTCATGAGAGCGGTGTATTTGCTGATGAAGCACCAAATGTCCCTCCCGTCGTTGAGGGTTTCCCCCATATCGAGCCAGTCGAGCCATTACCTGGAGCTCATGTCAACACAAGCGGTATGGACAAGTACAACAACCTGATTGCATTACAACAGACTCCGTTGTACGACGGTTGTAGTAAGACTGTTCTTGAAAGTGTGATGGGAGTGATGCAGCTCAAAATGGAGAACAAAATGTCTGTCAAAGCTGTTGATTCTTGGTTGAAGTGGACTGCTTCGCTACTGCCACCCGATCATCGTCTTCCTACCACTCATCATAAGGTGCGACATATCCTGAAAGATCTTGGGCTTTCCTACATTAAAATCCATGCATGCAGATATGATTGTATTCTCTTCTGGGGAAAAGATCTCGAAGACCTTGAAGCCTGCCCGGTATGTTTTACAGAAAGGTATAAGTTGACTCCTGCAGGCAACAAGAAAGCTGTGAAGATACTTCGATATTTCCCGCTTACGGATAGGCTGGAGCGGTTGTTCATGTGTGCTTTCACGGCCGAAGCAATGAGATGGTGGGCTGAGAGGAATTTGCCTGACGATGACACCCTTATACACCCTTCCGACGGAGAGGCTTGGAAGCACATGGTCAGGGAGTTTGATTATTTTGCAGCAGAGGTCCGAAATGTTTGGCTAGGGCTCTCATCTAACGGATTCAACCCTTTTGGCAACATGAGTCTTCAATACAGTATATGGCCAGTTATTTTGGTACCCTACAACCTTCCACCATGGATGTGCATGAAGAAGGAATACAATATGCTCACTCTGTTAATTATGGGGCTGGGTTATCCAGGCAAGTGTCTCGATGTGTATTTGAGGCCTTTGATTGAGGAGCTTAAGTACCTGAGTGAGTGTGGCCACCCCACTTACGATAGGTTTAAAAATGAGATGTTCCAGATGCATGTCATGCTTGTTGGCACGATCAGTGATTTTCCTGCCCGCGGTATGTTGTCGGGCAACGTTACCAGGGGTTACAGGGCTTGTTCGGAGTGCATGACGGTTGATTATTGCAGTCCTCATTGCAGTAAAATTGTTCAGATGCGTCACCGTTGTTGGCTTCCATATGATCACCCATTTAGGCAGGATCCAGACGCGTTTGATGGGACTGTGGAAACAGGTGTGGCACCAAGGCGATGGATAAGGGTAGAAATTTTGGAAGTGTTGAATGAATATGATTTTGGCCAGCTGAGCAATCATCCTGACATAGTGGCATCAATTCCAGAAAAGCCTGAAAGGTATAAGTTTTGGGCACACAAGAGCATATTCTGGGAACTCCCCTACTGGCCCAGCTTGCCTATCAGACATTACCTAGATGTCATGCACATAGAGAAGAATGTGTGTGAAAGTGTGGTGGGCACAGTTCTTAACTTGGAGGGGAAAACAAAAGACATCCCTAAGGCACGTATTGATCTGAAAGCTATGGGACTGCGGAAACATTTGTGGTTAAGAGATGGTAAGAGAAAAATGCCGCAAGCTCCTTACACCGTCAAGCCGAAGCATAAGCATGAAATTTTTCGGTGGCTGAGTAATGTCAGGTATATATTCTTATATATATCTATGCAGTACAGATTTTGGTTTGCGTTAAATTTTTACCGGACCTATGGTGATATGCGAGAAATATAATTGTTGCCTATGGCTATATATATATATGCAGGTATCCTTATGGCTATGCAGGAAATATAAGCAGGTGTGTTAACTACCGGGACAATAAGATGTACGGATTAAAGAGTCATGACTGCCATGTACTACTTCAACGCCTTTTCCCTATTTTCATTCGAGGGTACCTGCCCAAGGAGGTGGTGGAGCCGTTGGTGGCCTTGTCAAGATTCTTTCAGAAGTTATGCACCAGGGAAGTTAAAAAATCAGATCTTAGGGAGATGCAAGATGACATCATTTTTATCATGTGCAAGCTTGAGAGGATATTTCCGCCAAATTTTTTCGACATCATGCCTCACCTAACGATCCATCTTTCCGAACAATTGTTGCTTACCGGTCCCGTACACTACACTTGGATGTATCCCATGGAAAGGTACATTTGGTTTGCCTCTGTTTTTATATGTAAAGTTTTATTTTTACGTACCCCTTTTAACATGCACAAGTTAACTTGTAGACAATTGGGAGCCTACAAGGACTATGTGAAGAATAAATATGCACCTGAAGGGTGTATCGCTGAAGCATATGTTGCGCACGAGTGTGTAACGTACACCAAAGTGTATTTGGGAGCGCTGGAGGACCCCCAACAACAGATGCCGATAGATGAACCTCAGTTCAAACTTTCTATCATCTCCAATGACGTTGTAGTACAGGGAAGCTTGCCAAAGTCGTACAAGTTGGATGAAAATGAGGTAGTCATAGCCCACTGGTCGGTACTGATTAACTGTGAAGAAGTACAATATTGGAAAAACTATCATCTTCACTGCCCTGCTATTGCCGGCGATGTTGATTACCACAACAGGACGTTTGCAAACTACTTTGGTCCATGGGTAAGGGTATATGTGTATATGTCTTTTTTTATAACGCCATTTTCCTTATATAGCATGTGTGTACATGGTAGAAATTTTTGTGGTTTCTATGTTCATAATAGCATGTGTGGTTTGTTATCGTTTACAGATGAACCATGTAGCAGAAGATGGTTACCCAGAGTGGTCAAACGAATTGAGGGTCCTAGCGATGAAACCGATAGCTTCAAAAGTTTACTCGATGTGTCAGGTCAATGGCGTTAAATTTGTATGTGAAAATCGAGACGACCGACTCAAAACACAGAATTGTGGGGTGATGGTCCATGGTGGGCAGGATGGCGTTGACTATTATGGTGTCCTTCATTCAGTAGTTGAACTAATTTATGGGAACCGCATGAAAGTGCACTTGTTCAAGTGTAGATGGTTTGATACTAGCCCGGAGAACACAAGGACCGATCAGCACGGAACTTTTTCGGTGAATACTGCTACTAGCTGGTATGAAGAAGACCCTTTCGTTCTTGCCTCATCAGTAAAACAAGTGTTTTACCTCGACGATCTTCTTAACAAAGTCCCGTGGAAGGTGGTTAACCATGTAGCTCAACGAAACATATACAGTGCTGCCACACTTGGTGAGACCGCAGATGACGAGGAAGTTACTGCATACCAAGAGCCGAACGCTTTTGACATTCCGGAATCATCTACGATTCGCCTTAATAATGTGAGATCTGGGAGTGTGGTTCGAATTCCTGGGGCAGAACTTCTCGATGTTAATCCTAATGAAGTTAACGCTGATTCAGATGACGAGGAGAGGCACATATTGCCAGAGGTTACCTATGAAACCGAGTCAGACTCAAGTGATGACGATGATTACGATTATCATCCTTAGTGTTAGGGAAGGTGGTTCAGCCTGGTTTTAGAGAGATTGTAATTCATAGTTCTAGAAGAACAAGTTACATAGATATTGATCATTGATTTTCAGTATACAATTTCTTCAATTGTTGTCGGAAAATGTAGTCGGAAAATTGTTGTCGGAAATCGTTGTCGGAAATCGTTAAGAAAAATTGTAGTCGGAAAATGTAGCCGGAAATCGTAGACGGAAAATGTCGAATATAATTCTTCGGGAAACAATGACATTACCAACGAGTGATAAGCAACTCGTTGGTAATGACATTACCAACGAGTTATAAGCAACTCGTTGGTAATGACATTACCAACGAGTTATAAGCAACTCGTTGGTAATGTCATTACCAACGTGTTATAAGCAACTCGTTGGTAATGACATTACCAACGAGTTAACTCGTTGGTAATGTCATTACCAACGAGTTGAACTCGTTGGTAATGTCATTACCAACGAATCTTGAAGTTGTCGCCGGCAATGTTTTGTGGATAGATCGAAAACATCCCAGCTCGGGGTTCTTAGTCGGTGGCCGAAGCTCTCTCTCCTCTCCCTCTCCTCCTCCTCCGATCTCCCTCTCCACCGTCCCCGAAGCTCTCTCACCTCCTCCTCCTCCTCTCCACCGAGGCCGAAGCTCTCCCTCTCCTCCTCCTCCTCCTCCTCCTCCTCCTCCTCCTCCTCCTCCTCCTCCTCCTCCTCCTCCTCCTCCTCCTCCTCCTCCTCCTCCTCCTCCTCCTCCTCCTCCTCCTCCTCCTCCTCCTCCTCCTCCTCCTCCTCCTCCTCCTCCTCCTCCTCCTCCTCCTCCTCTTCCTCTCCCTCTCCATCGAGGCCGAAGCTCTCTCACCTCCTCCGATCGTTATTCTCCTCCTCCCCTCCTCTCCTCCGTCAAGCCGATCGGAAAATACATTGTAGGTGGATAGAAATGGCAGGTCCGATCCTCTCTCTTATTCTCGATTTTTGGTTTAATTTTTTGTATGTGTATGTATGTCTAAATTAATTATGGTGGTAGGAAAACAAATTAGGGTGATTAAAAGAAATTTGTATATATATGTGTAAATATGTGTATGTGTATATATATATATGTGTAAATTATGTGATAGGTATATGTGAAAATTATGTGGTTTAATATGGATGAATATGTGATGTAATGTATATGTGTAAATTATGTATATATGTGGTTTAATTTGGATGAATATGTGGTGTATATATATGTGTAAATGATGTATATATGTGGAAAATTAATTATGGTGCTATGTGTGAAAATTTGGAAAATTAATTAGGGTTTGTGATTTGGATGAATATGTGAAAATTAATTTAGGTGATATAGTTGTTAATTATTCGTATAAATTAAGGTGGAAATCAGGATGGGAACGGTTTAGAACCAAAACGGTTTAAAACCGGAACCGCTCGGAACCGGAACCCTTTGGAACCGGTTTGGAGGTTTTAAATCCTTATGAAAATTACGGTGTCCAGGCGGTAATTTTGCGGCAAATTGGCTTGGAGGCAAATTACGGAGAGGTTCCCGAAATAGTGGAGGGAGCAGTAGTCAAGCTTCCTCCTCACCCGCAGTTAGCAACACACTTAGTGGGTCAATGATGAGTGCTCGCACGAGAGCCTTGCTAGAGGCGCGAGCTGAGGAGGAAGCTGCACGATCAAGAGCCGTGCAACCGGACGTCGAGCCTCGACACTCAGTCAGCAGACGCTCAATGAGCAGACGTTCCCCCGTCGGTGTACCCTCAGACGACCGACAGTCAACGAGGGCATCAGAAACTCCCTCGATCCGAATGCCTGAAATTCGGATGGTGCCTACTCCCGTTTCACGGGAATCATCTGAGGCACATGGTGGTGCTAGCGCCTCATCGTCCATGCCTCGTCTATCTCCGCCGTCCGGTCTCTTCGTACCCGAGGTGGTTCCTGTGATCCCTCAATATGATGATAATGGGATGCCTCTTTATGTTGAAGGACAGCTAGATGTCCTGGGCGTGGAGGAAGCTTATGTATTCATCCCGTTCGACCCCATCTACCTTTGGAGTGTGCGGTGCACCAACCAACAAACGGACGATGCAGGTAAATTCTATTTAACATCAAATTGATGACTTAATTATTACTTAAGATTTACGATAGGTTCAATTAATGATATCAATTTCGTTATTAGGCAATTTCGTTAATGGGACTGGAAAACGGAAAGGGGCTAGAGGCACCTGCACCGGGAAAAGACTTGAGCAGGCCACCGGGGGAAGAAAAACGCCCATAAGGGCCAATGAGGATGGCGAGGTGATCGAGGCATTCGACACCACGCGCAAATATGTCAGCATGGCCGGTGCGATCGTGCGGGACAAGGTCCCAATGCTTTGGCCAGATTGGGAAACTGTGCCTATCTACGTGAAGATGCAAGTGCATAATGCACTCAGTGTGAGTAAAATCGTATTTTCATTACGTAAATTTTACATTTATTAATTAAGTCCACTTAAATATATAATTTTACCTTTTATATATTCATATTGCAGGTGTGGTTTGACGTGGATGAAGTTCTTATTCACACGTGGGTAGAGCGTCAACTACATAATCGGTGATGTCCTTCGACTTATTTGAATATATATCGAGTTAGATTTTTGTTTATCAACTGTTTTAATATCTCTAACTTTTTATCCTTGTTTTAATATAGGTATAAAGAGTGGAAGAACGAGCTTTCTTGCCATTACAGTGTATACAAGGAGCTAGGCCGAGGTTCTACCCCTAGCGAATTTCGGTTTAGGGAGTACGAGTGGCAGTGGCTGATAGCCCACTTCGAGCACCCCAAAGCTCGGGTATGCACCCTGAATATATCTTACAAGCCTAATGTATCGTTTCAGATTGAAATAGTTAGTTACTCATTTTTTCCCATATGTTTATCAAACAAGGCGATTTCGAAGACGAACCGGGAGAATAGATTGAAAAACACCAGGGCCCATCATGCAGGTTCACTCAACTACATGGGTTGGTCGACTAAGGCGCAACAACAACAAGAAGTGATGCCCTTGGTGTATATTCATCAGAAGTTCTATCCGCAGTGCCCTGACGAAGCGGTAAGTATTTCGCCTCTCCATGTGTTAATAAAACTATTTTTCGATATTAATTTATTTTGTTAGCTAATACGTTATTCATTTTCGCTTTTCAATTAGGCGAGAGTGGAGGAGGCGACCGCAGAAGTGACCATGAATATAGCTCGGACTAACCATCCTGACTGCTCCGAGGAAGAAGTCACCCAGTATGCCTCTCAGATCGATCCGCTTGATCGCCCTATAGCGGCTCAGATCATGGCAAAGGCGTGCGGGACTGGAAAGAATACCTACTACTGTAGGGGAATGGGCACGGCGGGCGAAGGACTATTGAAGAACACTTCAGAATACTCAACCTGGTCAAGAAGTTCAACTTCTAGTCGTAACGTCGCAGCGGAGCTTCAGAGGACGCGGATGGAGTTGGCGGAGCAAAAGAGGCACTTGGCCGAGCAGCAGAGGCAAGCAGCCGAGCAGCAGAGGCACGCAGCCGAGCAGCAGGCAATCAGAGATGCCGAGGTTGCTAACTTGGTCCACCAGCAGGCACTCAAAGATGCCGAGTACCAAAACATGTTCACATGGATGCGGACGATGTACCAGGCTCAGACTACCGGACAACCGTTGCCCACACCTCCACCACCACCAACGCACCAGTTCCCTGTGTTCCCTAGTTATCCACCACCACCGCACCAGTCAACGCCAGAGCAAGACCAGGGTAGCCACCGGAATTCAAATGAGTACATGGATTACTTCGACCAAAACCCGCAAGTTCCTCCACCTGACGTGTAGTTGTAGTTAATTTTCGTATCGTCTTTGCTCTTTGTACTGTACGTTGGACATTTATGTGTACTGTTGAACTTGTATGATTGTACGGTTTATGTCTTTCAATGCAGGTTCTGGAATTGGGCCCAATCCAGAACCGCGTTTTTTTTTTCAAAAAATTTTCAGACATTGCCGGCGACATGGACCTCAGTCGCCGGCAATGTCTCACATTCCGGCCACGTCGGCGTTAACATTGCCGGCGACGTGAAACTCCATCGCCGGCAATGTTAACACCGGCGGGTGATTTCCGGTGACTTCATTGCCGGCGACTTGTCGCCGGTAATGACAATTCCGGCGACAAAAGGAGACAAGGCCGGCGACGGAAACTCATTGGTAATGTCTCATTTTCTTGTAGTGGCAGCATGGCAAGGTGGTGGTGTACAGTTCCAAACAATTGAAGCCTCATGAGGTTAATTATCCCACGCATGATCTTTAGCTAGCTTCCATTGCATTAGCATTGAAGAGCTGGAGACACTACCTATATGGAGCACAGTGCAAGATTTTTACCGATCACAAGAGTCTTACTTATTTGCGTACTCAACCAGATTTGAACATGAGACAGCGAAGGTGGATGGAGCTGATTAATGATTATGATTGTACGTTTGAGTATCATTCGGGAAAAGCTATTGTTGTTGCTGATGCCCTTAGCCGAAAATCCGGAGCTTCCCTATTTCATGTACGTGTAGCAAGAGTATTTCACTACTGGCTGAGTTGCGAGCTACAGGAGAAGAACTGGAATGGGATGATGATAGATCGCATTGTTGGCCAGTTTCTAGGTTCGACCAATATTGTTGAATCAGGTTTGTGAAGCTCAGGATGCAGACTCCTATCTACGAAGTAAGAAGAACATGATTCAAAATAGTGAACCAACATAATTTCAATTGAAGACAGATGGCACTTTAATGTTTAGAGGAAGATTATGTGTACCAGGAGATGCAAAATTGAAGAAAGAAATACTTGACGAAGCTCATTGTTCTGCTTATGCCATGCATCCAGGTGGTACGAAGATGTTTCAGACGCTTAAAGCTTATTATTAGTGGCGCAATATGAAGAGGGAAATAACAACATATGTGAGCAAGTGCTTTATTTGTCAACAGGTGAAGGCAGAAAGACAGAAACCTGCGGGGAAACTGCAACCATTAGAGATTTTAGTGTGGAAATGGGAGCACATCACCATGGATTTTGTGTATTAGTTGCCTCGTACATCTAATGGTAATACTGGAATTTGGGTGATTGTTGATCGTCTTACAAAGTCAGCTTATTTCCTTGCATTTCCCGGGAAACTTTCTGTGAATAAATTGGCAAAGTTGTATATGGCTGAGATCGTCCGATTACATGGAGTGCTTGTGTCAATTGTGTCAGATCGAGATACTCAGTTTACTTCCGAATTTTTGCGGGCATTGCAGAAAGCATTAGGGACTAAACTCTAATTTAGTACAGCTTTCCTCAGTCTGATGGCCAACCAGAAAGGACAATTCAAACTCTCGCAGATATGCTGCGATCGTGTGTGTTGCAGTTCAAGGGAAATTGGGATCAACAGTTACATTTGATTGAGTTTGCGTACAACAACAGTTACCAGGCCAGTGTCGGTATGGTTCCATATGAAGCTCTGTATGGTAGACAGTGTCGAACTCCGTTGTGTTGGAGTGAAGAGGGGGAAAGATGGCTTCTTGATCCTGATTTGGTGAAAAATACTACTGAAGACATTCAAATTATTCGGGACAGATTGAAAGCCGCACAAGATCGACAAAAGAGTTATGTTGATGTGAGAAGAAAAGATCTGGAATTCGAAGTTGGTGACTGGGTATTTTTTAAATTGTCTCCTTGGAAATGTGTTGTACAGTTTGGGAAACGTGGTAAACTCTGCTCGCGTTATGTTGGTCCGTATGAGATTACTGAGCGAGTGGGTGCTGTGGTGTACAGGTTGGCACTACCTTCCGAGATGGCCAGGCTTCATGATCTGTTCCATGTATCTATGTTGCGAGAGTACATTTCTGATCCATCTCATGTGTTAGCACCTTGTCAACTTCCTATTCGTGAGGATTTGACTTATATGGAAGAGTCGGTTCAAATTCTTGATTCGAGGGTTCAGAAACTTCGTCACAAAGCCATTCCTCTGGTGAAAGTCTTGTGGAGAAATCATGCAGCTGAGGAAGCCACTTGGGAAACCGAGCAGCACATGCGGGAGCAGTATCCCTATCTCTTTAACTAACATGTGTGTTAAATTTCGAGGGCGAAATTTCTTTAAGGGGGGTAGAATTGTAACGATCCGAACCAAAAGTTATGCTAACTTTTACGATTTAGGTTTTCCGCGAATTATGCACCTCGTGAAATTTTGTTAACAACTTTTCTTTCGGGCGAGAATTTGATCCGACTTTCTTCACGGAAGTCGTAGAGTATTTAATTTCGTGCACTTGGGAATATTCGGGTTATCGAGCTATTTCTTCCAATTTTTGGAAGTTCGTTTGTGAAATTATGTATTTTAAAATATTTTCCTTGGCGGTTTACTTTAGGCCGTTAGATCTTAATCAGATCAAATTGTGGCCGTTGATTTGATCAGAAATTTTTGGTATAAATACTGAATTTTTGGTGGAAATACAGAGTAAATCAGAAATATACGAATTTTGTACGTACGCGACCCGTATACAATTTTAGCCCATTTGGATTTCCGATTTCGACCCACCGGAAAACGCAATGGTTGACGGCGTTCTTGGTATGGATTTGATGCCCTTCATCTCCTATTTCCATTCATGTGTATATATTTGATTTTTGGGGTGAGTTTTGGGATAGTTTTGATGTCGTGAACCCGTGGGTTTTCGGGTTGGTTCGCCGACAGCATTCCGGCCATTTTCTGGCATACTGTGGTGATGGGTTCGATTGGGTTTGGTCCAAGGACCAAAACCCCCTCTGTGTGGGGGGCCAAGGTGCATCACCGGTGACGAAATCGACCGGAGAAATTTTCCGGCGATTTCGGCCACCGTGGGTTTGAGGCCCAATTCCGGCCAAACGCCGTGGAATTGGGTCTAGGTCCAGTTGACAAATGTGTTGGGCTCGTTGTGATCTTTCAAACGAGTGGTCAAACGCTCCATTCAGAGAAGATTGGGCCAGGGACCGCATGTGGTTCACGCACCACCGCCTGCGGCGGAGCTTCGGCGATTCAAAAATCCTAAATTTTCTGTGGGGTTTCCGGGATGGTTTATGAGTTGTTTTTCGTGAGTTTCATCAAATTCTGAAATTAAACGAACCTGTTATTTATTCATGAAACCGCGAGAGAGATTTTGGCGAGGGAACTTCCTCCGGACTTTCGAGCTAGCCGTATACTGTGATTGAACATTTTATTTTCACTGATTAACGTGCGAGTATTGATTATGCATTTTATGAGTATGCACGTACAAGTATGTATTTACGATTATGCATTTTATGATTATATACCGTACGAGTATGCATTTACGATTATGCATTTGCATGGAAAAAAATATGATTTGTTTTACACAGAGTACAGTCTCAGTGATACTAATGGCATCGATGCATTGGCATGCTCGGCTGATCCCTGAGATGCTCCGGGAGGGACAAATATCTTGACCAGAGGTCTTTCTGACTATATAATCACGTGTGGGTTTAGGATTCCGTGATTTAGACTGTAATGAGGCGAAGGTGTCCGAGAGTGGGACCCCGCCGGTTTTAGACTCGCATCATATTTATTTGCATATATATTGGGAAAGGCATGCTAAATTCATTACTATCAGTTTAAAAATGAAAGTTTATTTTTGTCCACTCACTTTAACAGTTTTTATTATTTATATGCCTTTCCTTGGGATTTTCGGTTTCCTTCTTGCCCAGTTTGCAGTTTTTATCCTATGGTTACGCGTCATCATTGGAGGCCTAGAGTTCAAGTCACCGTTCTTTTCTAGTAGGTTCTTGGTTTAACCCACTAGCTTTGTATATTTGTAAATTAGAAGTCGTTGTGAGTACTATGTTAGTTTATTTCATTTGTAATGCTTTTTGAGTACTTACTGGATTTTGAATAATATGTGTAAAGAAATACTTTTACTATTATTCGGTAGTTTGTGAATTTGAGAAATCCGGATTGGAATTGGCGTCCCATGGTTTGGCTTTTGTATACTATTTGGAAGTGTGTTTTTATTGCTGGTTTTGGTTTACTCATTTATAAAGTAAACTCTGGCAAAAAATTGAAAAGGTTGTATTGTTGTTATGATCTAATTCCGGTTTAGGCAACTGAATCGGGGTTGGGTTCTTTCACCGGTACGTTAACTATTGATGCTAATCTCACTGAGATAAAAGAGTGTGTCGCCCTCGGATCTATTAAAGTTTAACAGCATAACCAAAAACATATAACGTACCGATATTCACATCTGGAGCTACTCTGCCCTCTTGCAAGGTCATATGATGAAGTCGGGCCTGTCCAGTTTGTGCAGGCGGTCGCCCTCTCTAGCTCTGATCCTGATATGCTGGCTGTCTAGGTGGTGGTGCTGCTCTAACTTCTGAAGTGGCTCCCTGATCACCACCAGAACTCTATACTGAAAATCCGCCTGAAGTATCCTTATGTGGACACTCCCTCACAGAGTGACTCATCTGACCACAACGAAAGCAAGTTGAAGACCCAGCCTAACACTGCCTGAAATGATGCTTGTGACACCTGTCACATAGAGGGAAATCTTTGGGTGCTGGTGGAGTAGGACGAGTACTACTAGCTCCACTGGTACTGGCACTGAATCCCTGTCTCAGGAGTCAATTCCTCCTCATCCATCTCTGAAAATGACTTGGACGACGTACAGGAAGAACTGGAGCGGAAGATCCCTCACCGGAAGATGAAGTAAAACTTAAAGTGCTTGAGCTTCCCCTCTTAGAAGGACCCTGACTGGGCCCACCTTCCTCGAATCATCGAGTTTGGCCTTGCTCAGATTAAAGCATATCCTCGCATCTAATAGCAGCACTAACAAACTCATCAAAATCACCACGTGACACACCAGATAGGTATGGGGCAATATCAACTCGTAAACCCTGCTCAAACCTCCAGCACTTTTCCTTCACTAACCTGACAGAATTTGATGCAAAACGGGCCAAGCGGGTGAAACGGTCCTGATACTCCATCACTGACATGTCCCCTTGCCGAAGATTCATAAACTCTTCATACTTTCGCTGCTCAGAAGCCTCGCTAAAGGAACGACTCATGAACAATTCAGTTAACTTTGTCCATGACATAAGAGTTTCATTCCTTTCAGTACTCTGCCACCAACGATAAGCATGGTCCCGCAACAAACCTGTAGCTACCACAGTCCTCTGTTCAGAGGTCAGCTGTGGGCGCAAACGGTCACAAACTTGACTGATTTCAACTAGCCAGTTCTCGCTAGTCTCAGGGTCATGAGAACCAATGAAAGGAACTTCTCTTGCCTTCGTAGCCTTACTAATTAGATCCTCATGATCCTCACGTGGTGCTAGCATCATATGTGAAATTAGCTCACGCATCAGCTGGGCTAAGGATTGTGTATCATGCTGTTGGGCTGGTTGTCGAGGCATACTGACTGACCTACGAGTCCAAAAACAATTTAGCTCACAGAAAGAAGTCACAAACTGAATAGACTAAGAGACTCTAAGCATCTGACAATGCATAACACTAGGAATAATGGACATCTGCCGGCCGGTCGAGCCATCCTTCCAAAAGTGTCGTATGTTCTCAAATGCCTATACTGACATGACCAGAAAAGTCTACAGAATCTGTGACCTAATGCTCTGATACCAAACTGAAAGGACCCAACCCTCGATTAACTAGTAATCCAAGATCAAACCCTAACGGCTGATTATAATCTATGAAATTCTATAAAAATTTGGACATAACTTCCTTTAAAACTAAGACAACCAAAAAACCTGCAAGAAGAATAACACTCCACAAATAAATCCCACAAACAAACCGTGGACCACCAATGTCCATCTGGATTTCTCAACATATAGCAGAAACTAAAACGGATGTATGGCTCAAGATGAAGATATATTTTACAAAGTACTGGTTCTAAATACAAGGAAAAGAAAAACTCGACGACTACTCGAGTAACAGCCTATTCTCGAGAGTCTTACTGTAGCAACATAAGAAAAACTACTATTCAGAGCGACTTTTATATACATATAAACCAAACTGATAGTGAGCTGGAACCTACTGATAGGATGATGACTAATAGACTCGGAGCTCTCGACGATACCAAGCACGTACAGAAATAACACTACAATCTGGGCAACGGAAAACCGAAAAGCCCAGGGAAAGGCATTTAAAATATAAAACGTTAGCGTGAGTGGAAAAAAATAATATAATAATCTGCGTAAATCACTAAATAGTAATTTCATGTTCATGCCGTTCCGCTAATTTCAATAAATAATGCGAGTTCAAAATAATAACTGATATGCAATTGGGGGGATAGTCGTTCTGAGCCTCTCACCAGCTACAACTATCAATAGAAAACACAAATAAAATAAATGTGACGGGATCGTTCCCTGGCCACCTAACCTGAGTCGATCTGACTCAGACGATGCCACCTAACCTCCCTTGACTAAACTATCCGGTGATCAGCCGAATAGCTAGAGCATCGATGCAACAAATCGAACCATCACAAATAAACCTCCATTTTAAATGCTCTAAAATAAACCGTAGAGCATGCTAATAAAATAAGAACTCACTATGATTGTGAAAATAAAGGGTCCACTCACAAGTGCGCGACTACTATTGGGGTCCCGCAGAATTTCCTTCGTTGCTCGAGTCGCAATCTCAATGTCTTGGAAATATGCGATCAGTACGTTCCGTAACTATAAGATTCCCTCTAAGAGCCCAATAATTTCCCCCAAAGGACAACCACCATCCATCTAACACGCCGGCCGGAAAACTGCCCGAAAGACCACGGTCCCAAATTGGACCGATATGCCCCCGCCGACGCAGCTTCGCCATGAAGCATCCACGGCCGGAAATACCTACCCAGAACTACTTAGGGGATTGAGGGGATCAAAAACCCCCAACCCACACACACACTCACACACACACACATATACATATATATATATATACACACATACCTATATAGCTTCACGAACCTATTTTTTGGACAGCTTTCGACAACACCCAACGATTTCGGAGCGTTTTGAGTTTTTCTCATCGAATTTTTTTTGAATGATTGATTTGCTGCCCAGATCTGTAATAAAGAATTATAGCCGATGAAATTATTAAGTCATCGGCTATAGTTAAATATGGCATCGACTTTAGTCGAAACTATAGCCGACGACTGTCCCATCACAAACATCGATGACTTTTTTTCTGTCGTCAGCTATAGTATTATATCCGACGACTGAAAACTACAACCGATAAACCATTTTTGACGACATCAAAAGTCATTGGCCTATTTTTCGTCATTTTGTCAACTATAATACTTATTCTGGTAGTAATACCCCCTCTTGTACAAAAGATGAATGCTTTCATCAGTCTCACATCAAGGACCACAAGGTATTGTCAACCTCAACTACCCATAAAAGGAAGGTACGTACTTACCCCAAGACAAAGGTCTCTGCCATCTGATCCACTATTCACTCTCACTTTCTGTCATTCCAAGTGCTAACTTAAGCATCAAAGCGTTTTCCCGTCTCAACTTCCTAACTCTTATTGTTTGTTTTTTCAAAATAACGGAGCATTCGAGGGATAACGCCCAAATGCTCACGAGTGATCCACCCAATATCCTTTGCTCTTATGCCTTAATCCGTTCCAGGTTTTGGTAGAAACAAATAACCCTCTCAACAAACCCAGTTTCAAAGGCCATCCCTAAACCCGTTGAGTTCGCTCTGGGTGACGTTCACTTCCTCATTGATAAGAAGGAAACCCATGTATATGTTAAGGCTCCTGACAACAATGTCACTGACCACTTCTCTAGATACTGTCTAGTTGGACGTATATTTGGAAAGTCAGTTGATAATGACCTTATCATGGAGAAGTCTGCAAAGCTTTTTAAGGATGTTGAAGATACCCTATCTATAAATAAGTTGACGAATGGTTGGTTCAAGCTAGAATTTGCGTTGGAAGAAGACCTGTACTTGATTCTCGATAATGGCCCCTGGATCATCAACCAGAGAATCTTTTATGTTCAACGGTGGAACTAAAACTTCAATCCCATCTATGAGACCATATATTTTTTTGTGTTACTAGGTAAGGCTCCCTAATTTACCCCTAAACTAGTGGACTGATAAGAAGTTGCATGATATATCCAAACCCATTGGTGGCTACATAGGTATGGATGAAGAGACTGAAATGCATACTCAATGCATATATCCTAGGGTTTGTGTTGAGCTTGATCTCAAGTACCCTCTCCCCCGTATTGTTGTGCTTCACTCAAATGATGTTGCAACCAAGCCTGTGAAGGTTCTGGTTTCGTATGAAAAGCTTTTCCCGGTGTGTTCTACTGTGGAAAACCTAAACACAAACAAAGACGTTGCCTATAGAAAGCAAGTGGTGAGGACTATCTGATTATGGAGAGAGACTCTGATGATGAAGGTGTGTTCCCCACATACAAGGAAGTAGGAGCTGAGATCAAGGGTAGGGTTCCGGGCAATGCCGTAGTTGTGTTTCCCCAACCAAGCTTGACTCTGTACAACTACCATGGCCATGATGAAATCTGCCAACGAGAATGATGTCAAAGAAAAAGGAAAGGAGACAACTACGAGCCTCAGTGGCAACTTTGGAAGGGGCAAGACATATACTGATGGAAATGGAGCTGGAAGGGCCACTACTGGTGTGAGAAGCATGCCAAGAAGATTCAACAACTATGCAAGAGAATGAGTGTCATACAAGGAGGTTACTATGGGTGGTAATATTTGTAGGGGTTCGATCATTATTGGAGGAAATAAAAGTACTAAGATGGCTAAGGATGCGCTAATTGGATTACCTGGTTCGAATGACATGGTGAATGGCTTTCTTGATTCAGATTTTGAATCTAATTTGTCTTTTTCTTCTCTCAGAACTATAGACTACTTGTTAAAAACACCATTAATACCAAACCTGAACCTTGGCATGGACCCTATGAGTGATTATTCCCAAACTACAGCTTTTGGTTTCTATAACTACTTGTTTTGTGATGATAATTACGAAAATGAGGAGAAGTATAAGGATGTTGGGTCCTATTTTCTCTAAGGATAAAAGCATGCCTACTAGTTCTGCTATTAACTTAGGAAGGCTTAAGGCCATTGAAAATGAGTTCATAAATTAGGTCAGGATACAAGAGTCCTAAGAAGAGGACAAGGGAGATGATTGCAAAATGGGAGATAAGTCAGGGTGATGTGCCTCCGTTGGAACTTCAAAAATTGTTAAATGAAAGTAGATGTTTGGAATAGCCAAGGGAGTTCCTGGCCTAGCTTTAGGTCACAAGCCAACTACTATGTTTCTTCTTTATGCCTTGATGTTCTATGTGTACTAGACACCAGAACCGACTTAGAAAATGGAAATAAGTCTGTTTCTAAATTCTGCTTTGATCAATCACTGGTGGTTCCTTCTTTGGGCCAGTGTGGAGGAATTTTTCTGTTGTGGAATTCTAAAAGAGTCGATTTAAATGTTATCGTTAGCCATAATCATTTTGTTCACTCTTGTATTAAGATCTTAAGCTCTGATAGGATGATTTTCTTTACTTTTGTTTATGCCTTTCCAAAGAAGGAAAAACAGAAAGAACTGTAGACTGAAATTGAAAAATTCAGGCTAGTTAATGATGAAGCATGGTTCATTACAGGAGACTTTAACATGATCACTGACCTCACAAAGATGTGGGGAGGAAACCAAATCTTTACCAAATACATGATGGATTTTAACAACTTCTTAAACAATTATGGTGTAATCCCAGTTCCTAGTTTGGGAGTCCTTTACACGTGGTCAAACAAACATAAGAACAATATTTTGGTTTTTGAAAAGCTTGATAGATTTTGTACTAATAATGTAGGTCTGAACAATTTCCCTGATATGGAGGTGGTCAACATGCCTATCAATGGCTCAGACCATAGTCTAATATATCTTACTATAGATAAGGTAAGAAACAAGAAAAGTTACTGGTTAAAATTTGAAGCCATGTGGCAAAACCACCCTTGCTTCAAAGAGTTTGTGGAAAATATCTAATCTCAGAAGCTTGATAATGATCCCATGAAGAATTGGAAAGCAGCGTTATGCAGAAAGCCAAAGATTGGAATAAGAATGTCTTGGAGATATATTCACAAATCTGAAAAACTTACAGGATGAGAGTGAAATCATCCAAAAACAAATGATGGCTGATCCTAACTCAAGTACTTTAAAATAGAAAAATAGAGAACTTGAGAAGCAACTAGCTGATACTCATATTGAAGAGGAAATTTTTTGGGCACAAAAAGCAAAGGTGACTGGCTTACCCTTGGTGACAGTAACACTGGCTATTATCACACCCAGGCCACAATAAGAAAGAAAAAAGGTAGAATTACTAAACTTAAAAATGCAAATGGTTTGTGGATTAGTAAACAGGAGAAGATAGTCTCCACCATTGTTGGTGATTTCAAGAAAAGGTTCCAAGCAGATGGAAGGAAGAACCCTCAGAAAGCAGCTAAGTTTCTACAAATAAGTAAACCTTTGTATAAATAAGGAGGATAATTTTCTGTTGAACAAGCCCATTTCTGAGGCTAAAATCCAAGACGTTGTAAGATCAATTGGAACTTTAAAGGCACCAGAGCCATAAGGTATCCATGCTTTTTTCTACCAGAATAACTGAAATGAGGTATGTACCCAAATTAAAGACAAGATTTTACAGTTTTTGCAAGTAAAAGCTCTTGTAGCGTTCTCAACCACACCAACATTGCTTTAATTCCTAAGGTGGAGGAACCTGATTGTGTCAACCAGCTAAGACCTATAAGTTTATGCAATGTTTCTTATAAATTTCTAATCAAAATTTTAGTTATGAGGTTAAAACCTCTGCTTGATAGATGTATTTCAAGGAACCAAGGAGCTTTTGCTCCAGGGTGTTCTATTCAAGATAATATCCTGATTGCTCATGAAATTTTCAATGAGTTCACAAAGAAAAAAGGTAGGATTGGATCCATGGCCATCAAAATTGATCTGAAAAAAGCTTATGGCCTTTTAAGCTCGGATTACATAAGAGAATGCCTAAACAGATTTGGATTCAATCAATCATGGATAAACCTGGTCATGGACTGTATTACTACAACCTCTTTTTTTATATTAATCAATGGAAAGCCTAAGGGTTTTTTCATTCCTTCCAGGAGAATCAGAAAAGGTGATTATATATCTCCCTACATTTTTATCTTGTGTATTGAACATTTGATAAGACACTTCAACAAGAAAGTTTTGAATTCAAAGAGCCATTTGGGAATTCTTTCTTCCCCTAAAGGTCACGGAATTTCTAACCTTTTATTTGTAGATGATTGTTTGATTTTCTCCAAGGCTTCTCCTAAGGCAGCAAGGAATGCTCTAAAAGTTCTTAATGATTTCTCTTTGGCCTCTGATCAAAAAATAAATTTTCATAAATCTTCCATTATGTTCTCTAATAGAGTCAATGCAAGTACAAAAAATGAAATTGCAGATATCCTTGGGATTCAACGCAAGATAACCATTAGAAACTACCGGGGAATCAATAACATGGTAGCCTGGAAAAAATCAGTTAACTCAAAAGAGCTCATTACTAGAATATCCAATAAGCTTCCAGGTTGGAAAAGTGATTCTCTCTCCCTAGAGCTGGCATATTGGTGTTAATCAAAGCCAGTCTCTCTAGCATGTCAAAACATGCCATGTCTTTCTTCAAGTGTCATGACAAAGTTTGCAAAGAGATTAATAAGCATGCCAAAAATTTCTTTTGGGGTATGGACTCAAAATTTAGCCCTATCAGCTGAAAACTGTGTGTAGCCCTAAAAAACTTGGAAGGCTTAAGGTAGGATCTGCTGCAAATTTTAATAATGCTACTCTGGCAAAGTTAGGACTGAAAGTCCTAACAAAACCAGATAATTTGTGGGTTGATATTGTGAAGAAAAAGTACCTAAGGAAGATAGATTTCCTTAATGCAAAAAAGAAATTTGCTTATTCTGATGCTTGGAAAGATATTTTAGAGGCTAGTATGGTTTTAACTAAGGGTATGAGGTAGATTGTAGGAAATGGTGAAGACATTAGCTTCTACAACCATAACTGGGTTTTACCTCGCCTTCTCCACAAGGAGGTAAAACCAGGTGCAACTGATAATATTGTGTTGATTGATACTGTGAAAGACTTTATCAATGGAAGAGATTGGAACACTACTAAGCTTGAAGCTTTCTTTGAAAAAGATGTGATTGACCAGATTCTGGGTATTCCTATTCCTTATAGGAATTTTGAAGACTAGGTTGTTTGGGGACCTAACCCAAAAGGTATATTTTCCATAAAAATTGCAACTTGGTTGCAATATGAAAAACAAGACAATCCAAGAAATCAAGACTTGATCAATAAAGTCTAGAGCTTATGTATTCCAAGTAAGGTTAAAAAATTTGCCTGGATTTTGATGCACAAAAGGTTAAACACTAGAAGTAGGCTTTTTAAATTCAAAATGATTACCTCTAATGTTTGTCCTGGCTATAACAATCAGGAGGAAACTCTTGATCTTCTCTTTGTTAAATGCAGGGTTACTAACATGGTATGGAAGAATCTGGATTGCTGCTCTCTAGCAACAGGTAAAAATATCTTTGATCAAATAAGAGATATTGCTATAAGTGGGACTGATGCAAGAGAAAAGTTAGAGAAAATTCTAGTCACTTGTTGGCAAATTTAGAGAGCCAGAGATCTCCTTATTTTTAGAAACAAAGAATTCAATTACAATGAAGTGACAATAGTTGCAGCAACTGTTTGAAGTCAGTACAGGGAGCACAACCAGAAATCAACCAGCCATTCCTCCCCGCTTGCCTTTATCAAATGGCTTCCACCACCTACTAGCCTAATTAAACTAAATTTTGATAAGGGATAGAGCCTGGTGGCTTAGTTCTTGATGGAGACATTAGTAATGCTGCAGGGGGATTTATCGTTAGAGACATTAGTTGTCAACCCCTTGTTGATGGCTCTATGAATTTCAGAAAGACCACAATCTCCCATGTTGAAGCTCTATCCATCAAAGAAGACCTTCTCCAAGCTCAAAGGAAAGGATTGGACAATCTCATAACTGAAGGTGATTCAAAACTGGTGATCAGATGCATAAATGGTGAATGCAGTATTCCCTGGCGCATCAAGGAAACAATTGAAGACATTTGGAGCATATCAAACAACTTCAGGAACATAAAATTTCATCATACTTTAAGGAGACAAACTTTGTGGCTGATGCTATTGCAAGTACAGGACACAACCAAAGTAATTTGCAAGTCTGTGAAGATTCTATTCTAGGAAATGCCACTACAAGAAAACAACACTTAGACCAATTGTTCCGTGGTCCAAGTGACACTTGGACGACGGAGAAGTCTCCGTCATCCAAGTACCACCTGGACGACGGAGATGGTATTCTCCGTCGTCCAGGTGATCACCTGGACCTCGGAGTATTCTCCGTCCTCCAGGTGATCACCTGGACAACGGACTAACACACCGTCGTCCGAGTAACTTCCACTTAGACGACGTACCGACACCTCCGTCGTCTAAGTGAAGCATTATATAACCCGATGCCAAACTCTCTTCATTCCATCTGATCCTCGATCAATTAATTCATCAATTCCATTCGAAGAAGAATTGAAGGAGAAGGAGAATGAGAAGGGAGAAGGCCGAGAAGGATCAGGATCAGGGATCTCCGCTGACTAGCTAGCTAGCTTAATTAACTGATATCGAGAAGGCCAGCAGGTACGTACGCAGTTAAAATTTGCTTAATATATATTTAGTGAAAACGTACGTACATACATGCATGGATGTTAGCTATATATACAGATTAAATTACGTACGTACGTAATTGATGGATCGATATAGATCGAGTACGTATAATTAAGCGTAAATTAATGGACTAATATATATATGTAATAATTAATTAATTAATTATAATATTTTGTAGCAATATGGACACAAGTTGGATGAAGTTGAAGAATAGATGAGATGTCCGGTATATGGATGGAATTAGCGAATTTGTGAATTTTGCGATAGAACATGGTCAGGGAAAGAAACGTTTCAGGTGTCCGTGCCAGAAATGTCTTAATTGTCAGTATGCGGAGGTTAATGTTATGGTGCAACACCTGTACGAAAATGGTATGATGTGGAGTTACACTATATGGAGCGAGCATGGTGAAGCAGTAGAGTTCAGCGCAGCAGACTTCAGCTCAGGGTACAGTTACCATGGTGCCTCATCCAGCGGCAGTGGTGCCGGACCCCCAGCTTGCAACCCAACTGCAGATTTGGTCCATGATGCGTTTCCGGGATGTAGTCATGGTGGACACCAACACCAAGACGGAGGTTACAGTACCACTAATGAGCATGATGACACATTCCCCGATGCTAGCTTGGTCACTGACACCAGTGAGATGGATAAGTACAACCGGATGCTACTTGAAGCGCAGACCCCGGTGTTCCCTGGATGTCGAGAGAATGTGTTGCAATATGTGATGGAGCAAATGAAGATAAAAGTGAAGCACAAAATGTCAGTGAGTGCTTTTGACGAAATTCAGGAGAAAATATGTAAGTTGCTTCCTGATGATCACAATCTTCCTAAATCTCATTATAAGGTTAGAAATATCTTGAGCAGCCTCGGCCTAAAGTACAGGATAATTGACGCATGTCCGAATGATTGTGTGCTATTTTACAAAGAGTATAAAGATTTGGATTATTGTCCCGTATGTGGCAAGTGCAGATTCCAGCTGAATAGGAAGAGTTCGAAAAAGAGAATTCCTGTGAAAGTTGTTCAATATTTTCCCTTGATTCTCAGATTGCAGCGCCTATACATGTCTCTACACACAGCAGAGGCGATGCGATGGTACGCAGAAAAGCGAATAGATGACGGATGGGGAGGGTTTCAAACATTTCGACAGAGAATTTGGAGACTTTGCTTCAGAGGTTAGAAATGTTAGACTCGACCTATCTACAGACGGATTCAATCCTTGGGGAAGTAATAGCTCCGCCGTCAGCACTTGGCCAGTTATTCTGATGCCGTACAACTTGCCTCCGTGGATGTGCATGAACAAGGAATTTAATTTCCTTATTGTACTAATTCCAGGTCCTAAATCTCCAGAGAAGTGCTTAGATGTCTACCTCATACCTTTGATCGACGAGCTGAAACTGTTGTGGGAAAATGGAGTCCCAACTTATGACAAATTCACTGACACGATGTTCACGATGAGGGCTGCCGTAATGTGGACGATCAGCGATTTTCCAGCTTATGGGATGTTGGCAGCCTGCAGGACAAAAGGATATAATGGATGTCCTATATGTTTGGACGACGTGAACTCTAGTTGGCACACGGGGAAGGTGTGTTACTTGGGTCACCGTAGATGGCTTCCTCACGACCACCCGTGGCGACAAGATGAAGCTCATTTCGACGGGACGGTAGAGAACAATCCTAAACCCCGTAGTTGGTCGGGCGAAAAGATTTTAGAGAGGTTGAGCTATTTCGACTTTGGTGTGTTGAGCAATGACGCGGATGTAAAGAAATGCAATCCAATTCCTCCACATGATCTGAGCTATTGGGATCACAAGAGTATATTCTTTGAACTCCCTTACTGGTCGAAGTTGAAGCTGAGGAACAACTTGGACGCGATGCACATAGAAAAGAATGTGTGTGACAGCGTGGTGGGAACAATTCTCGGTATTAAGTTCAAGACTAAAGATACTCCCAAAGCGCGCAAAGATTTGGAATCAATGAATCTACGTCGTCCCTTGTGGTTAATGAGGGATAGGAAAGGAGTGTACAACAAGATGCCAGCTGCACCTTACACAGTGAAGCCGACGCTTAGACGTTCTGTATTTCACTGGTTTAAGGGCGTTCGTTATCCGGCTACGTATGCAGCTACTATAACTGGAGCAATGGACGAGGTGCAACACAAGTTTGTTGGTCTAAAGACACATGACTATCACGTTATGCTGCAACGTCTGATTCCAGTGGTAATTCGACCATACTTGCATCGGGACGTCGTAGAACCAATAGTGGCATTGTGCAGGTGGTGGCAGAGGTTATGCGCCAGAGAATTAAAGAAGTCAGATGTGGTGGAATTGCAACAACAAATTGTGCACATCATTTGCAAACTAGAGAAGATTTTTCCCCCTGCTTTCTTTGACATCATGATTCACCTAATGATCCACCTACCCGAGCAGGTGCTCATTTCTGGTCTGGTCCAGTACACTTGGATGTATCCTCAAGAAAGGTACGTATAACTAATTAATTAATTTGTTCCACTGGAGATTATATACTAGCTAGTTATATGTACTTATTCTTATTGTACGTTTGATTTTGTAGATAGCTTGGACAGTATAAGTCATTCGTCAAAAACAGGTCGGCCCCGGATGGCTCCATAGCAGAGACATACCTAATGCATGAGTGTGTTACTTACTGCAACAGGTACCTCAAAGATCCACCACCTCCCACTGCCTCCGATCGCAGTGCCCGCATCAATCTTTCTGTCGTCACCAATGTCGTCCGACCGTTTAGAGGAGTATTAAAGGAATCGTTAACACGGGAAGAACTTATTGAGGCACATTGGGTAATGTTGCGAGACTGTGACGAAGTTGAGCCGTACATGATGTCATACAGGGAGAGGCTTCAGGCGTTAAATCAAAACAAGAGTTCGGCGTGGATTGAGAAAATGGTTAAGAAGAAGTTTCCAGATTATTTCTTCCAATGGGTACGTACGTACCTCTCGGTATTTAATTAGTAATTTATATACGTACATATCGATCATGTTTGGAGAAAGTAATTAAACCCTTATATTAATTTGCCCTTTTTCGCAGATGATTGATTTGCAAAAATCTGAAAACCACGGGGGGTGGTGGTCATGGCCAAAGCACTTGCTAGCAGGGAAGCCGGCTAAACACTATATTTATCCCGGATGTTTTGTGAACGGTGTAAAGTTCCATTCATTGGCCCGAGACGAAGGAAGAAGAACACAAAACAGTAGGGTAGCGGTTGGGAAAGACAATGATCTATATTACGGGGCTATTGTATATGTGGTTCAGCTATGTTACGGGAATGATGTCAACGTTTTCCTATTCAAGTGCAGATGGTTCAAGCGTACAAAGGAAGACCTGGGACTATTATCAGTCGATAAAAACTCAAGCTGGTATGAGGATGAGCCTTTCGCTCTCGCCACCTTAGTTCGGCAGGTGTTCTATCTCGACGATCCGAAAGCCGGTGAAGGGTGGAAAATAGTGAACCATATCTCTCATCGAGGAATATGGAATACAGAGACAATTGAAGGGACACCGACGACGACTGAAGATGCTGCTGAACCAGAAAGAGACATTCCTGCCTATCAAGAGCCTAATATTTCTGTCATCCGCTCCGATATAATGGACCTGGTTCAAGATGATGAACGGTTACCCATGCCTGATGGTTGTACAAATCTAACTGAAGATGAGATTATCGATGAGGTAGATGAAGAAGACGAGTAGGAAGAGGACGCGGACGAGGACTCAGGTTATTCATTGGACGATGTTGAGTATGATGAGGAGGATGAGCAATCGGATACCGGCGACGAGGATGATGAGGATTATGATGATGACTACTTAACTAAGACGAGAAAAATTAATTGGTAATTAATTTATGTAATTATTGTAATATATAATCGATGCATCATCGATCAATAATTAATATAAATATTATAAGGAGGAGAATGTATATATATATGTACGTACGTATATCTTCGACTTTGTGTACTTAATTAATTAATTACACGCGTCCATGCTCGATCAGATATATCGGATCGACCGACGTACGTAAACTAAATTAAATATATAATTAATCCGAATTATATATCCTGGACAACGAAGAAATTAATTGCAGGTTGTCGCCTTTGGGTATTTTGGCTATCTCCCTAAATCCTCGACCCTAAATCTAGCAAATCGGATCGATCGATCAATTATTTAATTTTTTTTTTTGATTCAAAATAATTCAACGGACACACAAATCACCCTGGACGACCTAAACACTAAACCCTAAGGGCCTAACCCCTGAATTCAGGGTTTTTACACCTGGACGACGGAGATGGTATTTCTCCGTCGTCCAGGTACACACTAGGACGACGAATATGGTCATTCTCC
This sequence comes from Geum urbanum, assembly GCA_946800695.1. Classification (NCBI taxonomy): domain Eukaryota; kingdom Viridiplantae; phylum Streptophyta; class Magnoliopsida; order Rosales; family Rosaceae; genus Geum; species Geum urbanum. The sequence continues at coordinate 66,259,119 of OX326998.1, read as the reverse complement.
GTCGTCCAAGTGAACAAACCCTAAACAGTAAGGCCCTAACCCCTGAATTCAGGGTCTATACTCCTGGACGATGGATATGAGATATTCCGTCGTCCAGGTGATTACCTGGACGACAGAAACGCTCATATCCGTCGTCCAGGTGCAGATATCGTAATTTTTTCTAAGACAACGACCATCTAGACCTTCTTCCAATGCATATTCTTTTCGTCAAGACTTTAGAGTAAACAATTCTTGGTGTGTGAGCTTCGACGGTTCGAAAATCGGAGTTGCGAAATGCCTTGTATCCACGTTTCCGGTTTGTGAAATTCTCGGTTTTGCGGTTGACTGTGCCGATGAAACCCTTCCCGAACTTATTATTTTATGGTCCTTTGAAGACAATTATATATTATGTTACGACGAACATATCCAACGGTTGTTTTGTCCAAATTCAATTTCGTTAATCATCCGCTGCAAATGAGCCTCTACTCATGAACACTTGAGTCGTAAGGATTAGTCCATACTTAACAAGTTTCAAAACGAAAAATTATTCGTCGGTTCAAATTTAACTGTTCATATATACGATGCGTTCATCGATATTGGACAACTATTTCACTCGAATAACAGATCGCTAAATTCCTAGCGAATTAATTTGAAAAAAAATTTTAACGTAAATTTAACCTGGACGACGGATGATAACGTTCTCCGTCGTTCAGGTGAACACCTGGACGACGGAGAATGACAAGATCCATCGTCCAGGTTCAATTTACCATGGCGGTTCGATTTTTTTTTATTTTTTTTTCAATGAATATTTCGACTTGGACGACGGAGATGTCGTTTTCCGTCGTCCAGGTGTTCACCTAGACGACGGAGTACTACATCTCCGTCGTCTAAGTCGAAAAGCATGGCGGTTCGATTTACCGCCTCAATTTTCGGCGCCGCTTGAATTTCCACTTTGACGACGGAGAATCAATTCTCCGTCGTCTAAGTCCAAATTTATGGCGGGTGAAACGTCCCGCCCATTAATTACGCGCCGCTTCGAAAAATTTTAACCCTTCACTTAGACGACGGAAAACACTGTTTCCGTCGTCCAAGTTCACTTAGACGACGGAAATTAGTGCTCCGTCGTCTAAGTGAAAGCCTATAAATAGAACACCACCCCCCCCCCTTTTCTCATTCCATCTCCTCTCCTCTCCTCCTCTCCTCTCCTCTCCTCCGGCGAGTTTTCTCCTCCGGCGACGCTCCGACGACAATTTTTCCGGCGTGGTTCTTCCTCTCCGACGACTCAACTCTGGCTATAATCCCGATTACTCCGGTGAGGTAAATTTCTATTTTTTACCTTATTAAAATTATTTTCATTTAATTAATTAATTTCTACATATAATTTATTAATTAGTTTTAAATATTTGATTATTGTAATTATAATAAATTTTAGTGGTTAATTATTGTAATTAATAATTAATTAAATGCATAATTGTAATTAGTTGATAATTAATTAAATGAATAAATTTATTATTGTAAATATTTATTATTAGTTGATAATTAAATGAATCAATTTATTATTGTTATTAGTTCATAATTAATTAGTTGATAAATAATAATTTATTATTGTCATTATTTATTGTTTTACTTACTTGATAATTACGTGTATTTTCTAGTAAATTGCATGGTAGTACGTTTTCGATTTAAATTTAGTACATAGGCTTGGTTTATTAAGTCGCACTCTTTGGAATAGATTGCGCCTCTTTTCCTAGCTTATCTCATTAACCCCTCGTGATGTGTGGATTTCATCACCGCACACCATAACCTAAGTGAAGTTATGGACACGAGGTTGAGGGCGGAGTTTGCAAAGGACTTGAGGGAGTAAATTTTCGAAAAATTGGCCGAATGTCGGACATGGTGTCTAGAAACGGGTTATGACTGGTGACAGGTTTTGGATCTAAGAAAGACGACACCAATAGGTGTTTTGTCGAAATTAGTCATGTCTCTCGCGTTATCTCTATCCCTAACTGGCCATGTTTTTCGATTGAACCAAGGCTGATTATTTGAAAATTTACACTTTATCGCGCAGGTCGCACGTCTATTGAACGACCGAAAAAGCCAAGCTAGTGTACTCTATTTAAATCTTAACCGTACTTAATTAGTGTAAATTTTGCACTTGTAATTATTATGGTAAGTAGGTATTTTAACAACGTACTCCTAGGTTTAAATGGCTCCATCCGGCAAGAAGAAAGCCCAACAGGAGGCAGAAGATGTCATGCTCCGAATGTTGGCGGACCAAGTCGGTTGGGTTCAACAGGAGGGCAACAACGCCCTCAATCCGGACCCTTCATCTGGTTCGGAGGCGGCGCCTCTTGGGGAAATTCCCTCTGTCCCATTTATCTCCGGCGGTGATGACGTCGACCCTTTTTCAACTCCGACGCCCGGTACCGGTTCAACGGCAAGTACTCAGACGTCCTTGACCGCTGAATCTATCATGTACAGCGCCCGCCGTAAGCAAAGGAGGGCCCCCACTGACCCGGAACCGAAAAGGACTCGGGGTCTCGTTAAAGGGGGCAAAGCGGAGAAAATTTGCAAGGCGACCGGGAAAAAGATCGACTTGCCCTACGACGAATTCACCGGTGGCCCTCCCACAGCTCAGCTAGCAAGTCTCTCGGCGCATAGCATAGGGTCAATCGTCCGTAGCCGGGTTCGTCTCACTGCCCCTACTTGGAAGGAGGCGCCGGATAATGAGAAGGCGAAAGTCTTTAAAGATCTTTCGGTACGTAATACGTCCAATTTTAGTTATTATATAATATTGTTAATATTAGTTATAATTTCATAATATATACGATTATAATTTTCTATTTATTTTTTATAGGAACAATTTGCGGTGGATCCAACACCGGCGATGTTGAGGCATATCAACCAAACCGCCAACTCCATCTACAAAGATTGGAAGTACAGGCTCCATCAGTACTTCCAAACTTACGGTCCCTCGCCTCCCCCCGTAGAGCTGCGTGGGGATAGAGAAGATGAGTGAGAGTGGTTGTGTGACCACTTTGCCGATGACTCCTTTAAGGTGTTAATTTACTTTTTTTATTTCAATTAAGATAATTGAATTATTTAAATTTTAGTTATTAATTTTTTAATGATTTAATTATGTTGTGTAACAGAAATTCTCCGGTGTCAACAAAGCCAACCGGGGGAAGAAGGACAAACACCATACTACCGGCGCCAAGCAGTTCATTCAAATAGCCAAGGAGCACAAGGATAAGGGCTCCAAACACCCTTATCTTGATGCAAGCATAAGCGCGTACGTGACGCCTGGGCTCAATAATGAAGCTAGTCAATGCGGCGTAAGTGATATATATATATATATGTGCTTTTAATTATGGTAATTATTATTTAAATATTATTTCATTATAATAAATTAATTATGTGCTTGTAGGCAAGGGTGATAGAGGGTGCGCAGGAAGAGTTGGCTAACACTCAGCTTGCGTTCCCAGATGTGCCGCCGGAAGACCTGCCTCCTCTATCCTTAGAGAGCCAAATTGCAATCGCGGATGAGGTCTACGGTCGTAGAGCTGGCAAGGAGGTTGGGCACTTTGGGCCTAGGGTGATACGAGATTTGTCGACGGCCTCCGACTAATCATCTACGGGAGGTTCGGGCCAGCGGAGAAGGACTACGGCTGCGGCTAGGGGTGGAATCGGGTTGGGACCCGACCCGAAAACACTCAACCCGAGTCCCGACCCGATAAGGATCGGGTTCAATATTTTTTGCATGAGCCCGAGCCCGACATAGGTCGGGTACTCGAAGGTCGGGCAGCCCGACCCGATCGGGTTGGGTTGGGTTGGGCAGAGGTGACCCGATTTTGCTGGGCTTCAAATTAGGCTTGGGTCCAAAAAAAAAAGTGGTCAAAATTTGATTTTTTATACCCTTATATTTACCCTTATATTTATACCGAAAACTAGACAACTATTATATCATCTGATCTGATCATAATCAGATCGACAACAACTATATCCTCCCAACAAAAACTTTATTTTGGAATAAGCACTTACCGATCCAGTTCAGTAAACAATAAGCCATCTGAAGCAGGGGTGTGCGTAGAAAGCTTTCCTGATTCAATAACCCTCATTCCATCACTGTATGCGAGGTACTTGTTAACTTGTATAGGGACCTGCAAAGAAACAAAGGAATGATAATGTTGAGTATAGACTATTGTTAAGCATTTGAGGCCACCAACTCTTGTAGATAACTATTTAACATGCTTCTTCAAGATTCACTATTCTAGGCCTGCAAATATGCTTTTTCCCACAGACTGATCAGAAAAAGCTATTCACAATCAATTCAAGACAAAATATCTAACAGCAGAAGAAAGATAATACCTTGCATCTAACAGCAATGTTGATGGCATCTGAAGGCCGCAGGTCAAAACTGACAAACTCCGTCTCACTACCCACCTGTGGCCCCATCAAACACCATGTCAACTTAATTTTGATCGAGAATGAAGCATTTTATGCAGTAAGAGAAGAAAAATACCTTTCTGAGGTATAACTGAGCAAAATATGCTTCATGCACTCTCATAGTGACTCTAACAAGTTGGACCTGCACAAGTTAAAAACAAAACATACAAACAAAGATCATGAAGAACTGTATGTTTGACAGACCAACATAATTTTAATGTACTGGAAGAGAAGGCAAATACTGCACACATACCTCATACCCCATCTTGTCTATCATCTCCCTCACCACTTGATACATCGTTGGCCTAGCCTGGTAACCAAATACCAAATCAGAGATTTTCAGTATTTCTGTTAAATTCATAACCAAAACTTTAGCAGGGTCCCAGTGTTACTGGCTCAACAACTCAAACAGACAATAGGGAAAACAACAACATACAATAGGAACATTGCGCACTGCTGCCATCAGCAACACACTAGGCATCTCCACTGCAATCAATGACAATAACATCTTCAAAATGACAAACAAAGTAACAAAATTCAATGGCAATAGTAGAAATAAAAATTACTAATGCAAGATCAACATACAAACAATAATCGGGAGAAGAAGCCCCGTCCCATCTTCCATCACCAAAAAACAATTAATGATTTACCGTTTGATTTGCTAAGAAAAGTTCTCTCTCTCAAGAGAGAGGCCGATGGATAATGGATTCAGTAGCAAACCAGCCACCGCGCCCCTCCATCAGTCCATCTCGATCCGCCTCCTTGCGCCGCCGCGCCTCTCCTCTCTGGCGTCCGTCACCACCTCCGAGCCTCGGCGTCTGCTTGGCTTGCGAGCCTCCTTTGAGACCTCCACGACACCCTTAGGCTTCGCTCCCCTCGGCCTCCTCCGATCCGATAGCTCCTGCGCCGTCGCGCGACCATAAGCAGCAAGGCTTCGCTCCCCTCGGCCTCCTCCGATCCGATAGCTCCCCCTCGGCCTCCTCCGATCCGATAGCTCCTCCGATCCCCTCGTAATATATTATATATATTATATATATTAAAAATATATATTATATCGGGTCGGGTCGGGTCGGGTACCCGATCGGGTTTCAATATTCAACCCGATCCCGAACCCGAAAATTATCGAGTCGGGCAAAAAACCCGACTTTTCGGGTCGGTCTAAATCGGGTCGGGCACAATCGGGATCGGGCACGGGTTGGGCGTCGGGTCGGGTCGGGTTTGTCGGATTTTTTTCCCACCCCTAGCTGCGGTCGTCGAAGCAGCCATTCAAGAGGCTCGACTGGCACGAGAGGAGAATCGACTGGCACGAGAGGAGAATCAATCCATGCGGCAAAGACTTGACGAACAACAAGCACAAATAGCCCAAATCATTGCCCTCATGCAACAAAATCGAGAAGTATGTCAACCTCCTCCGAACCCATACCGCGACGACGACGACCCGGCTGGAGGCGGAGGACTCGACGGCGCATCTGCTCCTCCAGTGTATTAGCTAGCTAGTAGTATATTATCTCGTTTCTTTCCGCATTCCGAACAATATTTTAATTTTTAATTTATGGGTTTTTTCGATTATTCATGTATGTACAAATTAATTTTAATTATTTAATAATTAAGTAATATTCAAAATTTAGTTTATTTAATTAATTTTAGCATTTTTCATTATTTAAATTCAATTAATAATAAATTAAATTAATAATATTTAATTACAATTTATTTATTTTTTAAATTAAAAAGTCACTTGGACGACGGAGAACTAAATCTCCGTCGTCCAAGTGATTACCTGGGCCACGGTGACTGATACGTTCTCCGAGGCCCAGGTAAACACCTGGACGACGGAGAACTAAATCTCCGTCGTCCAAGTGACTACCTGGGCCACGGAGATTGATACGTTCTCCGAGGCCCAGGTAAACACCTACACGACGGAGAACTACATCTCCGTCGTCCAAGTGACTACCTGGGCCTCGGAGAACGTCCGCGGTCCAAGTGCACTTGGACGACGGAGATTTAGTTCTCCGTCGTCCACGTGTTTACCTGGGCCTCGGAGAACGTCCGCGGTCCAAGTGCACTTGGACGACGGAGAACTAAATCTTCGTCGTCCAAGTGCTTGGACGACAGCACTTGGAGCACGGACCTTGGACGACGGAGATTCCGTCGTCTAATTACTTAGACGACGGAAAACGTCACTTAGACGACGGAAATGCTCCGTGGTCTAAGTCCGTTTTTCTTGTAGTGTGCGGCCTCGGCGCTTCAACATGATCCGAAAGGGTGTATGGGTCCTAGAGGCTCCTCTTTGTAATTTTTGATCTTTCTTTTCTTATCCAAAAAAATGTCTGTTTCTCAAAGCGGTGACATTGTTTTGTCTCTCGGCAACTCTCTTTTCGTTACAAAATGTATTTCTTCCATTCGTAAAAACCTTTTGTTCGTTGCTCGTTTCACCAAAGATAATTGTGTTTTCTTTCTCTTTGCTCCTAATTATTATTAAATTTATTGCTTACTCACCGGTCATTTACTATTTCAGGGCCCATGTAAAGATAGTCTTTATCCACTTCATTTATCCTCCACATCAGCTAGTGCTTAGGCCCTTGTTTCTGTCCTTTCCTCTCTTTGGCACAATCGTCTGGGCCATCCTTCGTCTTCTGTCCTTGCTCGTTTTAGGTCTACTGTTTATACTAAACTTTCATCCAATTCTTTTTGTACTCATTGCTCACTTAGAAAATCTCATCAGTTACCTTTTCCAATTAATCATGTTTCAGCTTCTTCTCTATTTTCTGTCATTCACAGTGATATTTGGATGTCTCATACTCTATCTGTTAGTAGTTTCAAGTACTACGTTCTTTTCACTGATGAATATTCTCGATATACGTGGCAATATCCCAGGCGCCGGAAAAATGAAGTTTTAACTCACTTTCAAACTCTTGTTGCCATTATTTGTACTATTTTTCTGGGTTCAGTTCAATACCTTCAAAGTGACAACGAACAGAATATGTCAATAATGCTTTCTCTCACTATTGTGCTTCCTTGGGTATCCAACAACGTTTTTCTTGTCCTTATACTCCACAATAAAATGGGTTTGTTGAAAGAAAACATCGACATATTGCCACCATGGACCCGACTTACTTCTCACCTCGGGCATGCCTCAAAAACTTTGGGTTGAAGCAGTTCTGAAAGGACCCAACCCTAGTTTACCTAGTAAACTAGATAGTTAGATAGTAAACTAGAATTAAATCCTAACGATTAACTAACTCTGAGCAATTCTACAAAAATTTTGACATAATTCTCATTGAAAATTGGACAACCCAAAAATCTGCAAGAAAAAAACACTTCTAAATCACATTCCCACTAAAAAACCGTGGACCACTGATTGTTCCTCTAGATTTCTCAACAAATAACATGTACAAGAACTAGAAATTCAACTCAGAAATGTAAAATAAATTTACAAAATGATGGTTCTGAATACAAAGAAAACAACTCGACTGCTACTCGAGAAACTGAAAATAACATATACAACTGGAATTCAGAGTGACTTCTATAAACATAAGGTACATATGAAAAAGTCAGACTGTGCACTGGAACCTACTGAATGAGGAGCTGACAGGTGGATTCAAAGTCTTTGACAACACCTGATAACGCTAAAGCTAAGCATTAAGTTAAAAACTTATCAATAACTCAAACAATTTAAAAAATCCTATAGATGTCATATTTTAAGCAAGTAGGGATCGTTCTAAACCGGGGATTAAAGGGTGCATGCAATAATTGTGTAGAAAAAAAGGGGGTATAAAAGAGTTGATTAATTACCTAATTTTCTACCTAAAAAGATCACAAAGATAGCAAGAAATTTTAGGACTCTAACATGCATTGACTCTTAGACAAGCAAACACATAAAAAGAACCCAAAACCCTTACCACGTTTAAACAAAAATAAAACCTAACTAATTATTTACAAGTGATCATCTTTTCTTTACCCAAGCCAATTTTCATGCTCATCCTATTTACCTACAAAATTCATATTCAAGATTCTATTATTAACATGCCATGTGATTTAAAGTGATAACACCTTCATTCTAAAATTCATTGGATTAACTATGAGGTGAGAAGCTAAACGCGATCATCCAAGACGACCCAACGCAATAAGTACATAACATAGCATGCTTCAAAAAAAGTCAGGAATATAAACACATGGAAGCTATATTAGAAAGAGTATTAAAAATCCAAGTAAACAAAACAAACACAAAACAAGCACATAGATCAAACAAGATTAAATTGAGACTACGGAGTAAATGTTTCATGGTTACACTTTTCATGATCTGCTAAATGCTGCAAACGCCAAGAATGAACTATGAAGACGTATGATACAATAGCTAATAAATGGACTAAACGTATACAAAGGCTAAGGATGGGAAGGAAATTTTTGGTGGTGATGGATTAGTCTTCAATCGGCACTTATGTGAATCATGGCACTTGGAGAGCTTTGGAGAGTCTTTTGGGTAGATTAGGAGCTTAGAAAAGATATGATACAAATTTGGGACGTGCCTCTTGTATAAATAGGCATTACAAAATAGTTTTCCTCCCACAACAAGGTTTTCCTACTCTACTGGAGTAAGTCTGGCAGTCACTAAGGAATCGCACTTTCCCGGAGTTGTAGACCTTTAAAAATTATAATTTTTATCTTGTTGAAAATAAGAATTAAAATTCTTTCAAACTATAGGTCGATCACCGTCTAACTTCTCCTGGGCTGCTCCCAATGGTCGTTTCAAGTTGGATGACCTGTACAGGCAAATTCTTCTTTCCTTATTCTTCATGATTTCATTCTCCTACTCAACTTAGGAATCATTTTCTTGCCAAAACATGCTCTCCATGATATTGGCTGACTTGGTCTTCAAATTTAGATTTTTTAAATGGTCTTCTAATTAATTTGACCATTTGCATTTGTGCTTCTTCCAAGTTTCTTCTGGAAGGTTTTTTTTCTAGTCAACATAGGAAATATTTTCCTAGTCAACAAATGACTTTTTTTTCTCTTCAATTTTTCTTCTTTCTTCCTTTAGAATTTCAGCCGAATTCTTCCTTCTCCATTTTTGTGGTATTCTACATGCTTGTAGTCTTCTTTACTCCGTCTGTTTTGTCCTGCACCTAAAAATAACAAAAACAAGTCAAAACTAATAATACTAAGTAATTAACAAAGTAAAAATGTAGAGAAAATACATTAATTAATACGCTTAAAATGCGTAGATCCAATTTTACCACACGTAGACTTTGCTAGTCCCTTAACAAACAATAAACTAAACTAAGACTCAAAATTTTCCAACATATAACACTACTAAGCCCTTTAACTAAATTTCTTGAATATCATGGCAATCACAAAGTTTAAGGACAAGTTATTCAAGAGTTAATAAAGACATTCTCATGCATGAACAAGTAAGACTTAGATGAAAATAATGGTAATCTAAAAGCTATGTATGCTCTAGAAAAGTTTAAAATCACCTCACATGGATGCACTCATCATCTTTTCACTCATGAAAAAGGATTTTCACTCACGATATATATATATATATATATATTTAAGGATTAATGAAATACCTCATGAATGGAACTAATTACGTGCACAAATAAACTCAAACTATATGCTTACTCATGTGATTAGATCAAAGGCAACTCATCTTAAGGATAATAAAGGACTTTCAAAGGGTTATAATAAGGCTAAGCCACTCAAAAATTTAGATAACTAGTGTTAAGAACATTCCAAAGACTTAGTCTAAGTTCCATAAACTCATCAAATTAAGTATGTGGGACATTGATCCAAACTTTAAACAATAAAACCTATTGCCGGAGAGTTTCACAATTTTTTTCTTTTTTTTCTTTCTTGCTCTCGAAAATATTTTTTTTCATTCTTTCGGCAATCACTTTTTTTTTCAAACTTGTTGGACAAGTCTATCCCTATACACACATCTTCCTTGAAAAATTGTCACCAAAACACCATCTTCATTGTTGCTAGCTCAAAAATTCTCCACCAAGTCTTTGAAACAAGGGTAAATATATTCTATTCTAGGCTAAGTATTTAGGTATAAATGGTAATGAAAAAAAGGCTTAATGTTGGCTCAAAAGTGTTATCTAATGGGGTCGCAACTCATGCGCACATAAGGGACACATGGCTATTTGTCAAAGGTGGTGGTAAATCCTAAGATCATATCTAAGATCAGAGTATGTATTGACTATAAGCTTTGAAAATCAACATGAGCAAGTTCTAGCAATCTCTAGTTCATTGAAAACTATGGCAAGCAATAATATGAGCCATATAAATAATTTTGAGACTAAAAATTCTATTGATCTCGAAATTCACTCCAAAGAAAGCACAATTTTAGCTCAAAAATTTACATACGTTCATGTGACTCAAACTTATTCTAGCATACGAATTCTGTACCAAGTTTTACTATCTATATCTACTACATGTCAATGCAATTAAAACATCTCTATTAATAAAAGAATTCCATAATTAGTGATTTAAATGCAATGTATATTATTCGTTTCGGTCCAAAATCATAGACTAGTTAAGGGCATCCTAAGACTCTGAAAAATACTAAAATAGACAAAAAAGACTCGAAATATCTCAAACAACAAAAGCTACGAAAATTAAACAAAAATAAATATATTTTTTTAGGTCATCATCCGCCGGAAATCCATTGTCCGCCCAATTTTTTTTCAAATTTTATGACTCAATAAAGTTGTAAACCCCTCCCCTACACTTAAATTCTAAATTGTCCCCAATGTATTTTAGTAAAAGTGCAGAATCAAGCATGGAGATATGGTGTTACGAAAAAAAACTAACTAATTAGCACACATTTTAACTAATTAATAAAGAGGAAAGAGAAAAGAAAGCAGATTTGTATGTCGATTCTCCATTGGGTTGCCTCTCAACAAGCGCTTGTTTTTTAATGTCTTACAACCTAAACATAATGCTTCATTTATGCTCTAGGAACAACCTAATCTTAAAGGTACACCTCCTCTATTTCTTCTTTTCAGTTTCCATCTTCTACGTTCTGACCTCCGTATATTTAACCTTTAATTACTGAAGATGTAGAACTCATAATTTTGTGATCTTTATATGGCTGAAAACTAGACGTTTAGGGCTTTCGAACTAAGTAAAGAACTCGTGCTAACTCCAAACGAACTGAAAGTTACGGCTTTTCAAAGTTGGTTGTTCTGTTTTGGACAAAATCTGCGAATTATGAAAACACTTGGAGCACGTTCCTCCATCGTATCCTTCAAAACTCAACAAACATCAAATTAAATGGAAATACATGAAATGTATGATATGCATGAAATGAAATGTATGATGAATATAATGAAAAATGATGCAATTATGCAATGCATGCAATGAATGAAATGATATGCAAAGATATGTAAGTTAAGGTTGCCAAAGATTTATAAAGATCACAATCTTCTAAGCTCTTAGTAAATCTCTTTGGACATGTGGCCCACATGATAATGTGTACTGTCTCTCAAGCATCTTTGCTTATTTAATGTTCGAAAATGGCCAGTAGGGATAGATATAATGTGAGAGCCAAGACTAAATTCACGACCCATCTAGACACCATGACAGTCAAGGTATACTACTTCATTGGTGTCCCTTTCTTAGATCCAGAACTTGTCACCAGTCATAACCCATCTAGACACCATGACCAACAATCCACGAAAATACTTAAGATAATACACGCCCTTCAAGTGCTTATAGACTCCGCCCTCGACCTCATGTCCATAACTTCACTTAGGTTATGGTGTGCAGTGATGAAATCTACACATCATGAAAGGTTAAGAAGATAGATAAGCAAAGAGGTGCCTCCCTATTCCTAAGAGCGAAACTTCAAGCAAAGAATCTTGTAATCAATGTAAATCTAAGACTTTCCATTAACATGGTATGCAATATATTATATATATCTATAAAGTCAACAAGTATTATTCACACAAAAAAAATTAAATTAAAAATTATGGCACATATATGTAAGTATGTCAAATATTAATGTATAATTAGCATGTAAATTATGTATGAAAATTAAAACAAGTAAAAACCTGCAAAAATTGTCATGTTAGAAGTTAGCAATTATATACAAGTATAAAGTGTAAAAAAAATATATGTAAAATATAGACTTGAATAAAAATACATATGTACACACGAAAATCACAAATAATTTTCAATTTCCGACAACGGCGCCAAAAATTGATAACGCTAAAACTAAAGATTTAATTAAATACTTAACAATAACACAAATAATTTAAAAAATCCTATAGATTTAGTATTTTAAGCAAGTAGGGATCATTCTAAACAGGGGATTGAATGGTGCATACACTAATTATGTAGAAAAAGGGGGGGGAGTATAAAAAGAGTTGATTAATTACCTAATTTTCTACCTAAAAAGGTCACAAACATAGCAAGAAATTTTAGGACTCTAACATGCATTGACTCTTAGACAAGCAAACACATAAAAAGAACCCAAAACCCTTACCACATTTAAGACAAAAATAAAACTTAACTAATTATTTACAAGTGATCATCTTTTCTTTACCCAAGCCAATTTTCATGCTCATTCTAATTACCTACGAAATTCATATTCAAGATTCTATTATTAACATGCCATGTGATTTAAAGTGACAACACCTTAATTCTAAAATTCATTGGATTAACTACGAGGCGGGAGGCTAAACACGATCATCCAAGACTACCCAACGCATTAAGTACATAACATAGCATGCTTCAAACAAAGTCAAGAATATACACATGGAAGATATATTAGAAAGAGTATTAAAAATCCAAATAATCAAAACAAAGACAAAACAAGCACATAGATCAAACAAGATTAAATTCAGACTACGGAGTAAAGGTTTCATGGTTACACTTTTTATGATCTGCTAAACGCTGCAAACGCCAAGAGTGAACTATGAAGACGTATGATACAATAGCCAATAAATGGAATAAATGTATACAAAGGCTAGGATGGGAAGGAAATTTTTGGTGGTGATGGACTAGTCTTCAATCGGCACTCATGTGAATCTTGGCACTTGGAGAGCTTTAGAGAGTCTTTTGGGTAGGTTAGGAGCTTATAAACAAATTTGGGACGTGCCTCTTGTATATATAGACATTAAAAAATAGTTTTCCACCAAAAACAAGGTTTTCCTACTCTACCCAAGAAAATTCGAGTCGAGCAGGGTGTTTTTCCTAACCCGGTCCGACCGGCTATCCGATGATAAGCCAAATAGCCAGGGATGCAACTAAATAAAACCATCACAAAGTAAACCCCCAAATAAATTCTCCGAAAACATACGTAATGCGTAAAAGTATGAACTCACTTTCAACTGTGAAAATAAAAATCCACTCACAAGTCTGCAACTACTGCTGGGGTCCAACGGAATTTCCTTCGTTGCTAAGGTCGCATTCTCGATGTTCTGTAAATATGGATCATGTCATATCAAAATATGTGTAAAAGTACGGGAAATTGTCCCTAAAAAAACCCCAGAACACCCGCCGATGATTTCTATAAACTGCCACGTTGGAGCATCGCCATGGGCAGCGGGGCATGGCCCTCACGCGCCTCCACAGACGGCGACAATTGGGTTATCCGTGCCTCCTATGAAAGTTCTCCTATAGGGGAAGTTAACCCCTCGTTGGAAAGCTCACGGCAACCCCTTCTACTTTCATAATTGGACCGAGGTCCAATTCAACGGCGTTTAGCCGAAATTAGCAAAAATAGACCGAAATTCCACTTTCCGGCAACCGCCACCAACAACAACGATTGACCCCTCAAAATGCTCCACTCCTTGAGCCCAACCTATCCCCTAGACCTACACGCCTCAACTCGCTGTTATATGGCCGGAAAATCCCACGAAAATTCATGGCCCCAAATCGGCCGAAAACATTGATGTGTCAAAGCTCCGCCGTCGAGCTTCGTCAGACCTCCCACCCAACCTAGATTGACTAAGGAGGTCAAGAGCTTCAAAAGCCTCCCACCCTCAACCCGAAACACATGCCGGAGCACCGCCACCGAGAGTGGCGATCCAACAGTGTAAACCTGAATCGGGTCACCTAATAACCTATAAATTTCCCAACAATAAGCGCACCAATCAATCAAGGGAAGCAAGGGCTTCATTTTCCTGCCTTTTCCATCATCGGAGGTGGCCGAAATCGGTGAAACGGAGAGTGAAATGGGTCGCGGGGGGAGAAAAATGAGTCGGCACCGTGGGGAATTTCTGAATTTCTGATTTTAATTTCTAAAAATTACCTATTTATACCCCTAAGCTCCTCAAAAGATCAACAACCCAAAATCAATCTTATCGCGACCAAACGGTCGAGATTTAACCGACGAAAAATAATTTCCTTTTTAATAATATCTCTTGCAGACTTCCGATAAGCATAAGAAATAGCTTGCTTCTCTGAAAAATTTCCTGAAAATTCCTATAAGCTCGAAATTAAATACTCTACAACTTTCATGAAGAAAATCAAATCAAGTTCTCGTCCTGTAAAAAAGTAGTTAACAACCTTGGTAACGAGACTAATCTACGATAAAGCTTAATATAATTCAATAAACATGTAATTTTGGTTGGGTCGTAACAATCTACCCCCCTTACAAAAATTTCATCCGAAACATTTACATACCTACTAGAAAAGATGAGGGTACTACTCTCTCGTGTGCTGCTCTGGTTCCCAAGTGGCTTCTTCCACTGCATGATTCTTCAACAATACTTTCACTAAAGGAATGGTCTTATTCCGGAGAATCTGCTCTCTATGGTCAAAAATCTCCACTAGTTCATCAATATAGACCAAATCCTCACGTAATGGAATCTGCTGAGGTACAATAACATGAGAAGGTTCGGAAATGGATTTCCACAACAAGGACACATGGAATACGTCATGAACAGGTGCTACTTCTGATGGTAACTCCAAACGATAAGCAACATCACCAACACGTTCAATAATCTCATATGGTCTAATGTATCATGGCTGAAGCTTGCCACGCCTTCCGAATCGCATAACACCCTTCCGTAGTGACAATTTCAAAAATATCCAGTCACCAACCTCGAATTCTAATTTTTTTTTCTCCTAACCTCTGCATAACTCTTTTGTCGATCCTGGGCAACCTTTAATCTGTCTCGAATGATCTGCCCGTTCTCCGTCGTTTCTTGCATAATATCTGGACCAATAAGGCTTTTCTCACCTACCTCACTTCAACACAGCGGGGTCCTGCACTATTTATTGTATAAGGTTTCATATGGTGACATATCAATGCTGGAGTGGAAACTATTATTATAAGAAAATTCCATCAAATGCAAGTACTTATTCCATTTTCCCGAAAATTGTAATACGCAGGATCTGAGCATATCCTCTAGCGTCTGAATTGTTCTCTCGGACTGGCCATCCATCTGGGGGTGAAAAGCCGTATTGAATCGTAACTTGATTCCCATAACTTCCTGTAAATCTCTCCAGAACTGTGAAGTGAAAAGGGAATCTCGATCCAAGATAATAAAAACAGGCACACCATGTAGCTTCACAATCTTCTGCATATACAACTGAGCTAGTTTGCTCACAAAAAGTTTCTCTGAAACTGGAATAAAGTGTGCACAATTCATGAAGCGATCCACAACTACCCAAATACATATATGACCCTTGGATGTACGAGGTAACTTGTAGACAAAATCCATAGTAACATGCTTCCCTTTCCAAACCGGAATCTCAAGATGTTGCATAAAGCCTAAAGGTTTTTGTCGCTCCGCCTTCACTTGTTGACAAATGGAACACTGGCTCACATATGTCGCTATTTCCCTCTTCAAATTAGGCCACCAATAATACTCCTTAAGAGTTCGATACATTTCGTATTACCGGAATGCATTGCATATGCTGAATAATGAGCTTCATCAATTATTTCTCCTTACAACTCTTCATTGTTCAGAACATAAAGTCTACCTTTGATCACTAGCAAGCCATCTCTCCATAATGTAAAGTCTGGTTGTCCACCGCTACGTGCTGCTTCCTTTAGTTTCACCAATAAGGCATCAAAATCTTGTAAGTCACGAACTCTGTCAACAACAAATTGAATCTGAAAGTTGACAAGTAAAACTCCAAGTTCATCCTCATCTGTGTACAGAAATGTGTCAGTGGCTCGCAACTGAGATAATAGTGGCATCAAAGTCATTTGTATATGTGATAGAGAGACTCCTGATTTCTGACTAAGAGCATCAACTAACACGTTCACCTTTCCAGGATGGTACTCAAAAGTGCACTCATAATCACTCAACAATTCCATTCACCTCTTCTACCTCAAATTCAGTTCTGGTTGTGTGAAGAAGTACGTAAGTATTTTATGGTCGGTAAACATCCGGCATCTGGCACCATATAAGTAGTGTATCCAAATCTTCATCGCTAAAATAATCGCTGCTAACTCCAAGTCATGAGTGGGGTAATTCGCTTCATGAGGCTTTAATTGTCAGGAACCGTAAGCGACAACTTTGCCTTACTGCATCAACACACATCCCAAGCCTAACTTGGATGCATCACTGAAAACCGCAAACTCCCCACTATCATCAGGTAAGGTCAACACTAGAGCAGTGGTCAACCTTGTTTTTAACGTCTGGAAACTTTCCTAATAAGCCTTTTACCATTCAAATCCTACTCATTTCCTCGTAAGTCGGGTAAGAGGTGCAACAATACGTGAAAAGTCTTGCACAAACCGACGATAGTAACCCGTTAAACCCAAAAAACTCCTAACATCGACTACACTTGCATGTCTGCTCCAATTCAACACTGTCTCCACCTTGTCAGGATCAACACGTACTAACTCCATCTACCGAAATCACATGGCCAAAAAATTAACTTTGTCCAACCAGAACTCACATTTACTGAACTTGGCATACAACTGAGATTCTCTCAAGGCCCTCATAACAATATGCAAATGTCTTGCATGTTGCCTTGCATATCGTTAATAAATATAATGAAGAATTTATCAAGATATGCTTGAAATACTCGATTCATCAAATCCATAAAAGGCAGCAGGTGCATTCGTCAAGCCGAACGACATAACTAGAAACTCATAGTGCCCATATCGAGATTGGAATGCAGTCTTAGAAACATTTGACTCTCTAATCTACAATTGATGATATCCCGATCGTAAATCGATCTTAGAAAACACAGTAGCTCTCTTAAGTTGATCAAACAGATCATCAATCTCTGGAGCATAATCTAATTCATAATCGATGCACCTGATTTAGCTTCCGTTAATCAATGCATAATCTCATCGATTCATCCTTCTTTTTCACAAATAAAACTGGAGCTCCCCATGGTAATATGCTAGGATAGATAAAACCTTTATCAATTAGTTCTTGAAGTTGAATTTGCAACTCTCTCAACTTAGGTGGAGCCATCCTATATGGAGCTTGAGTTATGGGACTTGTACCCGGAAGTAGTTCAATCGTGAAATCTATTTCCCTTACTGGAAGAAGACCCGGTAATTCTTCAGGAAAGACATCTAAATATTTCCTAATCACCTTAATCTTCTCAAGGTTAGGGGTGGCAATGCTGGTATTCACCACATGTGCTAGATATGCGGTACACCCTTTCCGTAACATCTTCTCAGCCTTCACAGCTGAAATAAGGCCTGATGAAAGAACATTTCTTTTCCCGCAAAACAAAATCTCAGGGAACCCCAGACCTATAAATACTACCTCTTTCTAATGATAATCAACCAAAGCTAGATGATTGCTCAGAAAGTCATGCCTAAAATTAAATCAAAATTTGTGATGTCAAGAGGTATCAAATCGGTAGACAATCCAAAACCTCTAACCATCACGCTACAGACTTGATACATTAGCCCAACTAAAATCACCTCGCCACCGGGATAAATTACTCGCCACATTTCAATTAAGGTAGTGACAGGTACGTTAATTATTGATGTTAATCTTATGGAGATAAATGAGTGTGTTGCCCCCGAATCTATCAAAGTATAAAGCGCATAACCAAAAACATGAAATGTACCAATATTACCTCTGGAGACGCTCTGCTCTCTTGTAGAGTCATCCGATGAAGTCGGGCCTATCCCGTATGTCTAGTCGGTCGCCTTATTTGGCTCCGGTCCTGATAAGCTGGTTGTTTGGGTGGTGGTGCAGTTCTAACCCCTGAAGTGGCTCCCTGACTGCCACCAGAACTCTGTACCAAAAATATACCTGAGGTGTCCCTCTGCGAATACTCCCTCGCAAAATGGCCCATCTGACCACATCGATAGCAAGTTGAAGTCCCAAACTGACACTGTCTGTGATGGCACTTATTACATCTATTGCATAGAGGAAAATCTCAGGGTGTCGATGGAGTAAATCAAGACCCACTAGATCCACTGGAACTGGACCCAGACCTCTTCCTCTGTGATCAACTCTGCCTCTATCTCGAAAAATAACTCGAACAACGTGCGCTAGAGGTCTAAGATCTCTCACTAGAAGATGATGTGGAACCAGATGCGTTAGAGCCTCCCTTTTAGAAGGACTCTGGCTGGGGCCACCTTCCTCGAATCATCGAGTCTGACTCCACTCAGATCGAAGCCTATCTTCACATCTCACAGCTGCACTGACAAACTCATCAAAATCAGTGTGTGGTACACCTGACATGTATGGAGTAATCTCATGTCGCAAAGCTTGCTCAAACCTCCAAAATCTTTCCTTCACTAACCTGATAGAATTTGGTGCAAATCGAGATAAGCGGGTGAAACGATCCCGATACTCCTTCACGGATAAGTCTCCTTACCAAAGAGCCATAAACTCCTCATATTTCCTCTGCTATGTACCTTCACTAAAGAAGCGACTCATGAACAACTTCCTGAACTCTGCCCACAGGGTGGTGGTTTCATTTTTCTCAGTACTATCCCACCAACGGTAAGCATGGTCCTGCAACAGACCCACAGTTATCACTGTTCTCTGCTCTGGAGTCAACTGGGGATGTAGGCGGTCGCATACTCGACCAATCTCTATAAGCCAGTTCTCACAAGTCTCAGGGTCATGGGATCCTGCAAAGGGAACTGCTCATTCTGATTTAGCTTTGGTGAGTAAATCATCATGACCCTCACGTGACGCTGGCATCATGCGTGTAATTAATTCACGCATCTGCTGTGCAAAGATTGTGCTTCATCCTGTTGAGCTGGTTGTCGAGGCATAATGACTTAAGACTCCAAAAGAAAATATTTAGCTCACTCAAAGAGACAAACAAAATGGCTCAACTAAGTCTGACTGTGGACTGGAACCTACTGAATGAGAGTTGACAAGTGGACTCAAAGTCTTCGATGACAGCATGCAAATTCAGAATTTAAACTGCAGCCTAAGCGATAGAAACTGAAAAACCCCAGGGAAAGACATTTAAAAATATAAAATATTAGAGTGAGTGGGAAAAAATAACGTAAGCTACGTAAACCGATAAAACTATACTAACATGCCTTTCCACTAACTTCTGTAAAATAAAGCGAGTTCAAATATAATAAACTAAAATACAATGGAGGTGGTCGTTCAGGGTATTTTTCCTAACCCGGAACGACTATCTTATGAAAATTAAGGTGATGGGATCGTCTAGGGTCTTTGTCCTAACCTGAGACAATTTGGGTTGAGCAGGGTGTTTGTCCTAACTCGATCCGACCAGCTATTCGGTGATCAGCCGAATAGCTAGAGCATCGATGCCACTAAATAAAACTATGAAAAAGTAAATGTCCAAATAAATGCTCTGAAAACATACGATAATGCGTAATGCAAGAAATTATGAACTCGCTATCAACTGTGAAAATAAAAGCTCACTCACAAGTCTGCGACTACTGCTGGGGACCAACAAAATTTCTTTCGTTGCTAAGGTCGCGATCTCGATGTCATGTAAATAGAGATCATACGATATCAGAATATGTGTAAAACTATGCAAATCGGCCATAAAAATAACCACAGTACACCGACCGATGATTTCTACAAACTGCCTTGTTGGAGCACAACCATGGACGGCGGCGCGTAGCCCTCATGCACCTCCACAGGCGGCGGCACGTGAATTACTCGCGCCTCGGGTGAAAGTTCTCTAATTGGGGAAGTTGACCCCTCATTGGAAAGCTTACGGCAAGCCCTTCCACTTTCTTAACTGGACCGATGTCCAATTCAACTGCATTTGGCCAGAATTAGCCAAAACAGACCGGAATTCCACTTTCCCACAACCGCTACTAACGGCAGAGATTGACCCCTCAAAACTCTCCTCTCCTCAAGCCCAACCTATCCCCTAGCTCTACACACCTCAACTCGTTGTTATATGGCCAAAAAATTCCTCAAAAATTCATGGCCCGAAACCTGCCGGAAACATTGACTCATCAAAGCTTCACCGTGGAGCTTCGTCGGATCTCCTAACCAACCCAGATCGACTCAAGAGAGGGAGAGCTTTAAAAGGCCCCCACCCTTGACCCCAAACACACGCTGGGGCACCGCCACTAATTGCGGCGATCTAACGATGTAAACCCGAATCGGGTCACCCAATAACCTGCAAATTTCCCAACAATAAGCACACTAATAAATCAATGGAAGCGAGGGCTTAGTTTACCTACCTTTTTCGTAGCTGGAGGTGGCCGAAATCGGTGAAATTGGTCGGGTCGAGTGAAATGGGTCACGGGGGGTGAAAAACGGGTCTGCAACATAGGGAATTTCTGAATTTCTGATTTTAATTTCCAAAAATTACCTATTTATACCCCTAAGCTCCTCAAAATATCAACGGCTCGAAATCAATCTTATCGTGATCAAACGGTCTAGATTTAGCAAACTAAAAATAATTTCCTTTTTAATCATATCTCGCGCAAACTTCTTATAAGCATAAGAAATAGGTTGCTTATCCGAAAAATTTCTCGAAAATTCTTACGAGCTTAAAACTAAATACTCTACAACTTTCATGAAGAAAGTCAAATCAAATTCTCACCCAGTGAAAAAGTCATTAACAACCTTGGTAACGCGAATAATCCGCAATAAAGCTTAATATAATTCGATAAGCGTGTAATTTCGGTTCGGATCGTAACAAGTTCTCACCTTCATATTTCTAATAAATTTACTTCCCACCCCTACTCTAAATTAGGATACTCCCTACACTCGTCTTTATAGTCATTCTCGTTCCTATTCCTTTCTTCGAGTCTATAGGTGCTCTTGTTTCCCTTTTCTTGGTTATCAGTTCTCTAACAAATTGTCGAGTCGTAGTTTATAGTGTGTATTTCTTTGTTATAGTCCTCAACATAAAGGTTATCATTGTCTAGATCCCAAAATCAATCGTGTCTATATCTCGCGTCATGTTTTATTTAACGAAACACATTTTCTTTACAAAGATTTGCAGGTACATCCTAATTAAGTCCCCATAGAATTTTCTCTCATGCTCATCCCAGTGTCCTTTGCACCTCCGCAGGCCCACCTGCCGAGCCAAAACACTCCTCTCTCAGGCCCAAGCTCTTCTAGTCTAAGCCCAAACTTAGTATCACTCTCATCCCTTAATCGTGCAGCCACAGATGCCCAGTCCACACGACATGCGATAGCCGACGTTGATCATGAACCGACTCTGACATTGTTGGCCTCCACCACACCAAGCTATTGTTCACCACCATCCCAACAGCCCTTTCCTCATCCGACCAGAGTTCTCCTTCACCACTTGAACAACCGCATAGGCCTGCATCGTCTTTGGGTATTGGCACCCAAGGGCCGGAGCCAGACGGGCCAGACTTGTATTCTAGGGGGGGTCAAATTGAAATTAAACGAAAACAGAAGAAAAAAAACCACAAAATTGCAAACAAAAAAAATCAAAGAGTTTAATAAGCCTAGCCTAGGGATCAAACCCCCAGGTCCTTATAAACAAATTCAAGCTTAATTACCACTCTGTCATTCCACTTCTTCTATATACATGGGAAATTAACTGTTGGTATATATTCAAACTCAAGGACCTAAAAATATTAAAAAAATGGAAGTCAATATTTTGTTACTCTGAGTCAGTCAAGGTTTATGTGGAGTGGTATGAAGTCACAAATTTTGCATCGATTTTTGTGATCATACATCATGGATCATGTTTCTTATTCCCTAAATTTGATATTAGTAATTGTGGTTCTTTCGATCGGTAAACTAATTACATCTTTTGTCTTTTGTAGATGACTGAGCTGGCATGGCCGGAGTTTGACATCCTTTATATTCAAGGAGCGGAATACCACAGATGGGTATCAAATGTGAGGAATACTCTTATTGGTAAAAGACTC
Source organism: Geum urbanum (assembly GCA_946800695.1). NCBI lineage: Eukaryota > Viridiplantae > Streptophyta > Magnoliopsida > Rosales > Rosaceae > Geum > Geum urbanum. The sequence continues at coordinate 66,236,444 of OX326998.1, read as the reverse complement.
ACGGATACTATCCAACCAATACCAGTGGGTCAAAAAGTCAACGATGACACCACATGTAGAAAAGCTCAAGCTCTCATATTTCTCGGGAGACATATTCATCCTGCTCTGATAAAATAGTACTTGTTAAAGGATGACCCCATGGATTTATGGTCATAACAAGTACTTGGAAATTCTAGGTCTAATGGCACAGGTTGTAGCCGAGGAGGACGCAATCAAAATTTGACTTGGAATCGCCAAGACAATGGCCATAACAATCCCATTAAGTTCTGGTTCTAGGAATAATGGAAATTCTTCAAGGCTTACTCCTTCAACGTCTAGCTTGGCACCTTGCTATATGTGTGGTTCTAACAAGCATATGCATAAGCAATGTCGTGCACCCAAGGATGTTCAGAATGTATACAAGAGATGTAAGTAGTACCTGGCACATGAAACCAACTACACTGCAGATCAAGAAATGGATGATGTTGGTGATGCCAACCTTATAGTAGCAGATGTCAACAAACCAAGTCTAGAGACTATGTATTTTGATTAGTCTATATATTAGACCTATATCTCTACTATGTAATCAAATTTAGCTTTATTTTGGACTTTAATTTTAGTCACGGTTATTGAATAAGAACAATACTACACTGCGGATCAAGAGATGTAAGTTTTGATGTTGGTAAAGTAATAAAATTTTCCACATTTTGGTATTTGAAAGTGTTAAGAATGGTTATGTTCATACATATTGCTTACAAGGTTCAAATTCTATAAAATTTTATGGCATTTTGACACCAAAGTATAATAAGTACAAGACAAATAGAGGATGGTTTTTATCTTGGGCATCTTTCGACTCATCGAGATATTCTCTCGACCCATCAAAGAGCACACTCTGAATAGGTTTTTGGCATTTTTTGGACCCGCCAAAAAATTTGCCTGGTTCTCATTCGACCCGTTGAATATAGTCCTTAGGTAACATGATTGCACCTTCGACCCGTCGAAGACCAGTCTCGACCCATCGAAACATAGCTTCTATCTCCAAAATGTCACATTTTTGACCCGTCAAAATTTTTCCTCAACCCTTCGAAAAAAGATATCGATAATTGGATATGGTTTTAGGATTTCCTTCGACCCGTCAAACTTTTTTCTCGACCTATCAAAGGATGGCTTCTGTGACACAATTATGCAATTCTCGATCCGTCAAGAATATCTCTTGACCCGTCGAAGGCTGTACTTGGATTTGGTGTCTTTCTGATGTGTTTTTACATCGATTTTCTCAAAAAATAAAGGTTCAGAAAAAATTCCTACCAACCTGGATTTCTACACTTGATAAAGATGTAGTTTTATATCGGTTTGCTTATGCTATATCAATAATATTTAAGGGTCACAACCCTTTGCTAAATCTTTAAGTCTTTACTTAAAGTGTCTGACAAGTGTTTAAGACTAATTAATTCAACTTTATTTGTAGATGTTTGAAGGCGAGATCGAATGTCTAACAGATAGTGGTAATACTCATACTATACTGCAGAATAGGCAAATGTTCATTGATCTTATGCCATATACATCATCAATGACAACCATGATTGGTTCAGCGTCGGTTATAAAAGGGCGTGGTTCAGCACATTTTTTACTACCACATGGTACAAAAATTCATGTCACTGATGCATTGTACGCGCCTAAGACCAATCTAACATTGCTAAGTTTTAAGGACATTAGAGCCAATGGTTTACACTTTGAAACTCATTATGAGAATGGTAAAGAATTTTTATGCATAACTTATGAGGAATGCGGTAGAAAGCATGTCTTGGAAAAGTTAGAGGCAATTTGTAGTGGTTTATATCTTACTACAATTTGGATTATTGAATCCAATGTAGTCACTCTCTCTATTGCGTAGACTCGAAATCTTATCATCTTTGGCATACCGACTTGGACATCCAGGTCATGATATGATGATCAAACTATTGAAAAACTCTCATAGTCATAATTTTTCTGAGCAAGGAAGCATGTACCAATTCCTTTTTGTTTTGATGGAATTGATGAGATTAACATTGTTAATCTGGTTACGACTACTAAGTCGACTACAACACCTAATGTTGGCTTACAAGATTTCATTATGACAATCTCTGATGCTCATCGCGCATTTTTCAAAGTTTGTTCATTAGCAAAGTTACAAGCATCCTTTGCGGTTGATAACACTGAAAATATATCATTCTTGTAGAAAATTCATGGAGATATTTTTGGACCTATCAAACCGGAATGTGGACCATTTAAATATTTTATGGTTTTGGTAGATACATTAACGCGATGGTCACACGTTGGTTTGTTATCCATAAGGAATGTTGCATTTGTAAAAATCCTAGCACAAGTTATTAAGCTTCAGGCTCACCATGTGGACAACCCAACCAAGTCAATTAGATTGGATAATACAGGAGAATTCACATCAAAGCCTTTTGATGACTACTGTATGTCAATTGGGATTAAAGTTGAACATCTCCTCCCTCATGTTCATTCACAAAATGGTTTAGTAGAGGCACAAATCAAGCAGTTACAACTTGTGACCAGAGCAATGGTTATGCATACTAATTTGTCGGTATTTGCTTGGGGATATATAGTATTACATGCATCAATGCTTCTTTTCTTGAGATTTGTAGTACGCCAACCATTAAATGCGTACCAGTTGGTTACTGGTTATGAGCCTAATATTTCACACTTGCGCATATTTGTTTGTGCAGTGTACGTGTCAATTGCATCTCCACAACACACTAAAATGGGTCTTCAACGTCGATTAAGCATATATGTTGGTTATGAATCTCCAACGATTATCCGTTACTTAGAACCTTCGACATGAGATCTCTTTACTGCAAGATTTGCATATTGTCACTTTGAAGAAACATACTTCCCGACGTTAGGAGGAGATAGGAATGCCTCCATTCCAGTTGAACATCAGGAATTGACGTAGAAAGCTCATCCCACTATGTTTCAAGATGATCCACACATATCTCAGAGTGAGATTGAAGTACAACGAATCCTTGATCTTCAAAAGGTAGCAGACTCGGGGCAGAATGAATGTACCTCTTGCCCATGTGGATGGAGTAGCATCGACCTTGGCCCACTAGGAAAATGGGGAGACTAAGAAAATCCACAGATGAGCTGCTGGTGAATGATAGACCATCCAAGCACAAAATGATCATTTTATCATCAACGTTGTGAATCCTTCACATGAGATTATTCATTACTATAGTTATGTCTTAGAATCACAAATGGCTTCTCTAAAGGACGCTTCAGATCCATCTGTGATGTCAGAGAACGGTGAAATCTTACTAACTAACAATGTTGCGCGCATTGTTATGGATAGATCATCCAAGGTAGTTGATGATGTTTTTGCTTATTCCATCGCTCAGGAGATTATTGAAGATGATGAAGTGAAACCTCGCTCAGTTGTTAAATGACAGTAGAGAGCGGATTGGTCAAAATGGAAAGAAGCAATGCAAGCCAAACTAGACTCTTTGAAGAAAATACAGGTTTTTGGTCTGGTAGTGCTATGCCCACCAAATATAAAGCCAGTTGGACATAAATATGTCTTTGTTCGAAAGCATAATGAGAAGAATGAAGTCATATAGTATAAAGCTAGACTTGTGGCGCAAGAATTCTCTCAACACCCTAGCATTGATTGTGAGGAGACATACTCTCCGGTTATGTACATCATTACTTTTCGCTATCTTGTCAGTTTAGTAGTGTCTGAAAAAATCAACATGCAGCAGATGGATGTGATAACACCATATCTCTATGGAAACCTTGATTCATAGATATACATGAAAGTACCAGAAGGCGTGGTCATACCCAATTCAAGTAACTTGATAAGACCCGCCCCAGATTACCCTAGTATTCTAGAGATAAGTCTTGCGGGACCCGTGCTAAGGTCTCTAGCACTGACTAGTCGGTATCAGCTACCTTAGCACGAGTAACCCAAAACCTTACTATGATCCTACACTGAGAAAGCAGAAGTTGTGAACTGTCATGCCTCGAACTCTGGACGGCCATGACTTTAATCTGTTATCCTGCAAACTGGGAAATTGAAAATAAAGGGCCCAGGGAAAGACATAAAATATAAAACATTAAAGTGAGTGGACAAAAATCAGTATCGTACGATAATCGTAAAAACTGAAGTAAACTGAATCTGATGTCTTGCCGCTGATCTATGTAAAATAAAGCGAGTTCATCTGCTCTGTGGAGGCGGTCGCTCAAGGATTTTTTTCCTAACTTGAGTCGACAAACTATAAAAAGAAACTATGGGTGATGAGCCAAATGAGGTAACCTGACGTCCCCTGACGGCCAAACGAGGTAACCTGACCTCTCCTGACTGGACTATCTAATGATCAGCCGAATAGTGAGTGCATCGATGCAACTAACTAATGTCATCACAAGAAAAACCTCCAAATTTAAACTGTTATATAAATATATTGTAAATTAAACTGTAATACTGTAATGCTGAAATAAAATGAACTCGTAGAACTGAAATATTGAAATTCTGAAAATTGAACTCGCTATCAACTGTGAAAATAAAAAGGGTCAATTCACAGTACTGTGCCGTGATCTCCAATCTGCCAACCACATTTATCGACGTCTCTATACATCTTCCATTAGCTGCTAATACACCGTCCTGAAATAACGATTAATGTGTAAAAACTAATAGTCAAAAATTATATCGAATAACCAACCTCGTTACCAACAAGCTATATAGTCGAGAATATTGCATTCTCGAAAATTGTGCTTCCCAAAATAATACCAAGCTCTAATCTAATGAAAAATTCCAATTTCCAATTCTTAAATCCTTTCTAAAATTGCAACATAAACCTTAAACGTTGAGGAACTCGAACTCGAATCGATAATCAATGCAACCAATTATCAATAACGTAAAAACGTTTAATTATTATCCGATTAACTAAACGTCTTAACCAATAATGTCTAATTCAATTCAAGAACTTTATCATTAGAATCAGTACGTAATTACAAATGAAATGATATAAAAATTTTGTCAAAAAATGCCCTCGTCGGAGCTCCACCGTGAACCACCGCCAACGGCGCCGATGAATCAACCTAACAACAATATTCATCAAATAACCAACCTCCAATTCCGTACCAATCGATCGAAATTGCCCCTGAAACTCTCCGGCCGGAAAACCCTTTCTGGCGACCATTCTCCACCGTCAAGCCACCTCGTGGCTCGAGGCATACTCCAATCCATTCAGGGTGACGAGAGGAGCAATAACCCCATCACCCCGCCGTCTAATTCATCGTCAACCACAACCCATGGCGTCGACCCGAACCACCCTCACCGGAGCCTATTGAATTCCTACAATTCCCATTGATTTACACCACCTCACATCAAACAAACATACCAGTACAATCTAGGATCAAAACTGAATCCAATTATACATGAAAAGTGGTCGGAAACCTCGCTGGAGCCGATGTCAGTTACCCCTTGAAACTGTGACCTTCACTACGTCGATTCTCCTTCCTCCGCCATCAATCGCTGCAAAGACACCTACCAACAAGTAGAGGAGGTTGAGGCCGTTCTTTAACACCGGCCCCGCCAGTTTTGGTGGCCATTCGATCGTTCGTCGGCGGAGAAGCCGATGGAGAGAGAAAGAGCATGGGAGGGAGGAGAGAGAAATAAGAGAGAAAAAGAAAAAATGAAAAGAGTTGACTTTATTTTTTCGGAAACTTTCTATTTATATTCAAAATTTTGCGACTAAATGTATCGTAACCTCGTACAAAACTTTCGTTGACTATAACTTCTTCCTCATAACTCCAATTTAAACTCTTGATGTGGTCATGAACTTGTCTTGATAACTCTACGACTTTTCGCAAGGAAGTTTCTCGAAAATTATAATCGGTAAAATTCAAATAAATACCATCGATAATTACCAACGGTACAAATTAATTACCATTAAATAAATCGTAACTAAAGAATGATCGGAACGGGATGTCACATAACTCTACACCACCAAGTGCGCATGTAATTAGATTGAAGCGTTAACTATATGGATTGAAACAATCTGGTAGTATGTGGTACATACTTCTAAGTGACTACTTGATTGGGAAGGGTACAAGAACGATAATTCATGCCCATGTGTGTTCATTAAGATAACAAGTTTGAAATTTGTCATTGTAGCAGTCTATGTTGATGATATGAATATTATTGGGTCTCTTGATGAGATAAATGAGACGGTTGGCTACTTGAAATTCAAGTTTGAGATGAAAGACCTTGGTAGGACTCGATTTTGTCTTAGTTTGGAATTAGAACATCGAGTTGGTGGAATACTTGTTCATCAGTCTGTTTATGTCCAAAAGATGCTCAGGTGATTCAACATGGACAAAGCACACCCAATTAGCACACCAATGATCGTACATAATCTTGAACCCAATAAGGATTTGCACCATCTGAAAGACGATGATGAGGAATTATTAGGAGCCGAGGTACCATACTTTAGCGTTATTGGAGTTGTGTTGTATTTAGCTCAATACACAAGACCAGACATTGTATTCTCTGTGAACTTGTTAACTCGGTTTAGTTCTGTGGCCACACAACGTCATTGGAATGGTGTAAAGCATATCTTCAAGTACTTGAAGGGTTTCATAGAATTGGGCTTATTTTTTCCCTACAAAGAATACAGAGAGAAGCTTGAAATTTCCAAAAAAAAAGGATGATTAAATGGCAGCATTCTGACTCCAGGAATTTTAACCCATCGAAAGATTCTCTCGACTCGTTGAAGGTTGCTCCTTGGATCGATCAGAACCATTCACTTAACTCGCCGAGTGAAATGTTCGACCCGTCGAACAGTGATCCGGCTGTAAGCATTGTCCCTCAATTCAGTGTGGTCCCCTACTCATAGACACATTGTGATGTCTTGGTTGGTTTTACTAATATTGGGTATCTCTCTGACTCACACAAAGAACGTTCTCAGACTAGTTATGTATTTACCATAGGGAACACGGCGATTTCATAGAGATCAACTAAAAAAAACTCTTGTTGCTATTTCTTCGAATCATTATGAGACTATTGCTTTGCATGACGCGGTTAAGGAGTGTGTTTGGCTTAGGTCAATCATACATCATATTCAAGGATCTAGTAGATTATCGTCCACTACTACAGTACCAATTTATATCTTTGAGGACAATGCAACTAACATTAAACAAATGAAGTTGGGATACATCAAGGGTGATCACACCAAGCACATATCGCCAAATTTTTTCTACAATCAGCAACAACAACAGTTATTGAACATTTATATGAATCGGGTTTTCTCGGCAAATAATGTTGCAGACTTGTTTACCAAGTCATTGCCCAAATCTACATTTGCAAAGCATGCGAGACGCATTGTTATGTGAAGATTTTCTGAACTCCAAGATTGAGTTACTGATCAAGGGGAGTTCATTTCGTAGACATCAGGGGGAGGCTACATCACATGTGGTCACTTATGTAGTTGATGCGTTGTAGTTTGTTTCCCTTAGACCAAAATTTTATTTTTACCCAAGAGGCTTTTTTTTTTTGCTTGACAAGGTTTTTAGTGAGGTAACAAATTATGCATCATCCATTAGGATCGCGACACAAGAATAAGTGTTTAAGGATATTATACTCCTGATATCTACATGTGTGTCTAATCTTAATTAGCATAGAAGTAAATATTTTCTGAATCTCTGATTTACCAGGAAATTTATTGTATCAGATTGTAATGTTTATTTAAGGCCATCTATTAATGAATAAAAAAGAGTTTCAAATCTATCTCTTGTGTATTTTTATTTCTCCTTAAACAATTTCGAGATTTTCTTTTCGTATATTTATACTTCATTTCATTTATTGTGACATATTATCGTTTGAACACAAGACATGTGAGTTTTAGTGTTTCGCATTAAAAACGTTCAGTAATACATCAACATAATCACGGAATCACTTGCATTGTTACTGAAAATGAATGATTAGTCACATCAAATGTTGAACTGTGATCTTCTCTAAAATAAATAGTCTTAGAGCAAATGCACTGTGACGACCCGAACCAGAATCAGATGTGTGTTTGGCACGATTCTCGAGGTTTGGTTTTAGTCGCAGTTTTGCGATATTATGTGGTTTGCCGATTCGATTCGCGACTTTGTTTTTGGTCGAGAATTTGAGTTGGGTGTCTTCACGGAAAGTGTAGAGTACGTGATTTCGAGTTCGTGGGTGGTTCCAGAAGATTTTTCCGATAGCTGAGGAATATTTTATGATTATTTGAAGTTTCGGGTTCCGACGAGTTTATCCGTTTGTTTCGAGCTTATCCGAATCACATCGTATATTCATTTCGGACCGTTGATCGACCCGAGGGACGAGTATAAATATCGAAAAGTCGAGAAATAGTCGTGAAAACACAAATTTGCATTGACTTGCGTTGACTTTCCTGTTTTGGAAAGTTTGACTGGTTGACCGTGGAGGAGAGTTTCCCGTTTCGGCTTTAACTTCCGGCGACCGGATTCCGGCCACCATCGGCCACGGGACAGGTATAGCTAGACTCCTCTCTTGATTTCGAGTATGTTAGAATTTGGTTTGAGTTGAAATGGTTTGGTTTTGAGGTAACCCGAGTTAGGCCGAGTTGGATGGAATCGGTGGTGATCGGAGTTATAGTTCCGGCGAGTTTTGGAAGGGGAGACTTGGGGGAAACGACTCCCCTCATCATTCTGAGTCTAATGGTATGATTAATTGGAGTTGGGGAGGAGTTTTTGTTGGAACCCGATTTGGAATTCCGATTTGGTTTCCGTTCGGTTTTGTTTGATTTTGGAAGGGATAGAGTTGGAATTGGGCTTGGTGACAGAAGGGAAAGAGATTCGCATGGATGAGATGGTCTGAACTGGAGAAGTTGGCCGTGAAATTCCTCCGTTGACGGCGCGCCGCCGCCGACGGCGGCGGTCAACGGCGGTCAACGGTGGTGGAAAAGTCAACTTTTCAGATTTCGACGATTTTAATGTCATTTTTCTCGTAATCGCGCCCTGGTTATCGTATGGAGGTTTTCGGGTTGATTTGGTTAGCCGATTTTTAGTCGAGATTTCGAGTGGGGATTTCGGGATTTCCGTAATTCATTTTGCACTGCATTTCGTATTTCCGGGAACGGTTGGTTTCCGTGCATCAGTACAGTGTTGTGGATTACGATATTGATCAGTTATGTTTATATATATTCAGGAGATCGAGATCGAGATCTGGATCGTGATCGTGCTTCGGGCGAGGGAACTTCCGCTGGACCACGAGTTTAGCGCGAGTTCGCGCTAGCTGATCAGTGAGTGGACAAGTTTATATTTTCACTGTTGATTTGCGAGTTCGTGGATTTTATGATTTCCGTATTTAATTATACGATGTTGTGATATATGTTGTTTCCGGAGGTATTATTATATGTGTTTAATTGTGATGGCATTTTATACATCGATGTACCAGAGTTGAGAGATTCCTCTGGGCGGGGTTGAGTGGTCCCCTGCGTGCCGCCAGGGTTGAGTGGTCCCCTGGCCTATCACTGTCAGGTTTGAGCGATTCACCTGACGTCGGGTTTGAGTGGTCGCCCGACAACCTCCGTGTATATATATATGTGTTGTTGTGTTTTTCCGAACTCGCACTGTTTATTATTGAGTATGTGTATAAACTGGTGAAAGGCATATGATTATTTTCGTCCACTCACTCTAACGTTTTAATTGCCTTTCCCCTGGGCTTTTCGGTTTCCGTGCCCAGTTTGCAGTTCGGATTCCGCTGTTTCACGTCGTGGTTTGGAGGCTAGTGATCAGAGTCACTTGTGTTTTCCAGTAGGTTCTTGTTTCGCCTACTGATGTACATATTGTATATGTTTTACTTTAGAGGTCGCTCTGATACATTCTGATACATGTTGTTCGGATTTTCACAGATATACATATATACATAGTACAGTTTATTTACTGTTGTTGATTATATTGATGTTGAGAAATCCGGATGGGATTGGTGCCCACGGTTTGCTTTTTGTGGCATAGGACGAAGTGTTATTTTCCGCGTGTAGGTTATGGTAATTCAACGTTAGTAACGAAACTCTGCCCAAATTTCGGAAAAATTTTTGTTGGTTCGTGTTTTCGAAGGGGTTCGATTCCGGTTTAGGTGGCTAAATCGGGGTTGGGTCCTTTCAGCTTGGTATCAGAGCATTAGGTTGTCAGATTCTGTAGACTCTTGTAGTTGTGACGCTTAGGGTATTTGAGTTGATACAGCATGGCTGGAGTGATGACCCGACTGGCCAACGGTACTCATCAATACTTCGGGTGTTGTGTGTCCTCAAATATCTGCGGTTTCATGATTACGTTCTTTCTGTTTGTGCCTAATGCTTGTCTTGTATCAGTAGGATGCCTCCTCGACGTGGTCCCCGTGTTGATCGGGATGATGATCCTGATGAGGATCGTCGAACGCGCGACTTGCTGATGCGAGTGCTGCGTTTGGAAGAGCGTTTTGACCCTGTGGTCAAGGCTCGTACTGCGGGTGCTACTGTGTTTTCGGGTTCAGTTGATCCAGAGATATGCGAGGCATGGCTGGTTCAGATTGAGCGTGTTTGTGAGCGTCTGCAGTTTACACCTGAGCAGATGACAGTAGCCGCAGTTGGTTTACTTGAGGGTGATGCATACTTTTGGTGGGTCAGCACTGACAGAGTTCCTGTGGATACTCCGTGGACATTGTTTCGTGATTTGTTTATGCGGAGGTATTTTAATCAGGCTACCCAGCAGCGCAAGTACGAGGAGTTTACGAACTTGAGGCAGGGCAGTTTGTCTGTACTTGAGTATCGGGACCAGTTTACTCGTTTGTCTCGTTTTGCGCGGGATATGGTGGCTACAGAGGAAGCCAAGTGTCGCAGGTTTGAGCTGGGATTGAATCTAAACATCAAGGCGACGTTGACTACGATGCCGAGGAACAACTTTGATGAGTTTGTTAGTGCTGCACTCCGAGGCGAGGATATTGAGCAGGAGAGACAGCAGAGGTATCAGCCGAGACGATTTGAGGAAGGTGGACCGAGTCAGGGGCCTTCAAAGAGGCTGAGTTCTGATACTTCCGGTTCAGCTTCATCTTCAGGTGGTGGGTCATATCGACCACCAGCTGGTGTACCGAGGCAGAGATCTAGATGGAGGAGAGATCGTCCACAGCGACCACAGGTTAGTGGGAGTTCCAGCGGTTCTAGTTATCCTCGGCGTACTGGTGGCACTTTTGCTGTACCGAGGGAGTACCCGTTGTGTAGTCTCTGCAGTCGACATCATGTGGGTCCATGTCGGCGAGGTCCTGTTACTTGTTATCATTGTGGCCAGGTGGGTCACTATTTGAGGGAGTGTCCCCAGTTGTTTGGTACCGATGGTCAGGCGGCTCAGAGTTCCGGAGGAGAGCGAGATGCCACTTCGGGAGCGCGACCAATACGGTTTGCGGGCCAGGGTAGGCAGCAGGGACAGCCCCAGCGAGGACGACCAGCCGGACAGGCGAGAGTTCATGCTATGACTATGCGTGAGGGCAGAGCATCACCGGAGGTCGTTATTGGTACGTTACATGTTTTTGGTATTCCTGTAGTTGCATTGCTAGATCCAGGTGCCACACATTCATTCATATCATTTAGACTGTCATCATTGGCTACGGTTCCTGCATCTCCACTTCCGGGGTTGTGGAGAGTGTTGTATCCGTCAGGTGAGGTTATGAGCATCGGTTGGGTTTACCGAGATTGTGAGGTGTTTATTGATGGCCATGGTTTAGCCGCGGATCTGTTATTACTTGATATTGTGGATTTCGATCTGATATTGGGTATGGATTTTTTGGAGTCGCACTGGGCTATGTTTGATTGCCACAGGAAGGAAGTCGCGTTTCGACGACCAGGGTTACCTGAGATATTGTTTCGCGGCGAGAAGAACACTTCCCTACCGTGTTTGATTTCCGCGATGAGGGCGGATCGGCTGATGAAGAAGGGTTGTGTTGCTTACTTAGCCCATGTTGTGGATACTACAGCTGCAGTGCCAGAGCTTGGTAGTATTGAGGTTGTGTCTGAGTTTCCGGATGTGTTTCCAGCGGAGTTACCTGGTATACCCCCTGTGCGGGAGATTGATTTTACCATTGAGTTATTGCCGGGTACTGGACCGATTTCCCAGACACCGTACCGGATGGCGCCTGCAGAGTTGAGGGAGTTGCAGATTCAACTTCAGGAGTTGTTAGAGAAGGGATTCATTCGACCGAGTGTTTCTCCGTGGGGTGCTCCAGTGTTATTTGTGCGGAAGAATGACGGGTCCATGCGTTTGTGCATCGACTATCGGAAGCTGAATCAGATTACGGTGAGGAACAAGTATCCGTTGCCACGGATTGACGACTTGTTTGATCAGCTGAAGGGAGCAGCAGTCTTTTCGAAGATAGATCTTCGATCCGGATATCACCAGTTGAGGATCCGGGATTCAGATGTTGCCAGGACAGCATTCAGGACGCGGTATGGGCACTATGAGTTTTTGGTTATGCCGTTTGGGTTGACCAACGCCCCCGCAGCTTTCATGGACTTGATGAATCGGGTGTTTCGTCGATTCCTGGACAAGTTCGTGATTGTGTTCATTGATGACATTTTGATATACTCGAGGAGTGTGGGCCAGCACAAGAAGCACTTGCGAGCGGTGTTGCGGACTTTGCGGGACCATCAGTTGTTCGCGAAGTTTAGCAAGTGTGAGTTCTGGTTGGATAGTGTGAAGTTTTTGGGTCACGTGATTTCGGCCGAGGGAGTTAGTGTTGATCCTGACAAGATCGAGGCCGTGCTGAATTGGAGTCGACCCACTACTGTGCCAGAGATTCGGAGTTTCTTGGGATTAGCAGGCTACTACCGACGGTTTGTACAGGATTTCTCCCGGATAGCTACACCACTGACCAGACTGACGAAGAAGGGCGTCAAGTTTGAGTGGTCTGATGCGTGCGAGGAGAGTTATTTTCTCCTGAAGGAGAGATTGACTACCGCACCAGTTCTGACGCTACCAGATGACAGTGGTGAGTATGTTGTGTACAGCGACGCGTCGAAGTTGGGCCTTGGCTGTGTGTTGATGCAGCATGGTAGAGTCGTGGCGTACGGTTCCAGACAGCTGAAACCGCACGAGGTCAACTATCCGACGCATGATTTGGAGTTAGCCGCTATCGTGTTAGCGTTGAAGAGTTGGAGACATTACCTGTACGGTGCTCAGTGTAAGATTTTCACTGACCACAAGAGTCTCACTTACTTGCGGACACAGCCGGATCTGAACATGAGGCAGCGCCGATGGATGGAGTTGATCAATGATTATGATTGTACGTTTGAGTACCATCCAGGGAAGGCCAATATTGTGGCAGATGCACTTAGCCGGAAATCTGGAGCCTCATTGTTTCATATGTGTGTGGCCAGAGTATCGATGTTAGCCGAGCTTCGGGCTACGGGTGCTGTGTTTGGTTATGATGATGATGGAGCCTTGTTGGCTAGCTTTCAGGTTCGACCAGTGTTGGTTGATCAGGTACGGGAGGCACAGGATTCAGATCCTTACTTGCTGGGCAAGAAGACCATGATTCAGAATGGTGTGCCTACAGAGTTCCGTTTGAGCGACGACGGTACGTTGTTGTTCAGGGGCAGATTATGTGTACCCAGGAACGAGGACTTGAAGAAGGAGATTCTGGATGAGGCCCACAGTTCTGCGTATGCGATGCATCCCGGAGGTACGAAGATGTTTTGTACACTTCGAGCGTACTATTGGTGGCGCAACATGAAGCGGGAGATTGCCGCATACGTGAGTCGATGTTTGATTTGTCAGCAGGTGAAGGCGGAGAGGCAGAAACCTGCAGGGAAATTACAGCCACTTGAGATTCCAGTTTGGAAGTGGGAGCATATTACGATGGATTTCGTCTATCAGTTGCCGCGTACTTCGGCGGGCAACACTGGCATTTGGGTTATCGTTGATCGATTGACGAAATCTGCACATTTTCTTGCACTTCCAGGGAAGATTTCAGTGGGCAGATTGGCCAAGTTGTACTTATCCGAGATTGTTCGCTTGCATGGTGTGCCTGTGTCGATTGTTTCTGACCGTGATAGTCAGTTCACTTCTGAGTTTTGGCAGGCTTTACAGCGAGCGTTGGGTACGAGATTACGGTTTAGTACAGCTTTTCATCCTCAGACTGACGGGCAGTCCGAGCGGACCATTCAGACTCTTGAGGATATGCTGAGATCGTGTGTATTGCAGTTTCGTAGAAATTGGGATCAGCAGTTGCACTTGATCGAGTTCGCCTACAACAACAGTTATCAGGCCAGTATTGAGATGGCACCGTACGAGGCTCTGTACGGGAAGCAATGTCGCACTCCGTTATGTTGGAGTGAGGTGGGCGAACGTTGGCTTATTGGTCCGGATTTGGTGAAAACCACGATGGAGGACATTCAGATTATTCGAGATCGACTGAAGATTGCTCAGGATCGGCAGAAGAGTTACGCGGATGTGAGGAGAAAGAGTCTAGAGTTCGAGGTTGGTGATTGGGTCTTCCTGAAACTATCTCCGTGGAGGGGAGTTATGCGTTTCGGGAAGCGTGGCAAGCTTCGACCGCGGTACATTGGTCCGTATGAGATTACGGAGAGGGTTGGAGCTGTTGCTTACAGACTTGAGTTATCGGCTGAGATGGCTCGTGTGCATGATGTCTTCCATGTTTCGATGTTGCGGAAGTACATCTCAGATCCTTCACATGTGATAGCCCCACAGCAGTTGCCGATCAGAGAGGATTTATCGTATGTTGAGGAACCAGTGCAGATTCTCGATCGTCGTGAGCAGGAGTTGAGGCACCGCGTGATTCCGCTGGTGAAGGTCTTGTGGCAGAATCATTCAGTGGAAGAGGCCACTTGGGAGACCGAGCAGCGTATGCGGGAGCAGTATCCTCATCTGTTCACATGACAGGTACGTAAATTTCGAGGTCGAAATTTCTTTAAGGGGGGTAGATTTGTGACGACCCGAACCAGAATCAGATGTGTGTTTGGCACGATTCTCGAGGTTTGGTTTTAGTCGCAGTTTTGCGATATTATGTGGTTTGCCGATTCGATTCGCGACTTTGTTTTTGGTCGAGAATTTGAGTTGGGTGTCTTCACGGAAAGTATAGAGTACGTGATTTCGAGTTCGTGGGTGGTTCCGGAAGATTTTTCCGATAGCTGAGGAATATTTTATGATTATTTGAAGTTTCGGGTTCCGACGAGTTTATCCGTTTGTTTCGAGCTTATCCGAATCACATCGTATATTCATTTCGGACCGTTGATCGACCCGAGGGACGAGTATAAATATCGAAAAGTCGAGAAATAGTCGTGAAAACACAAATTTGCATTGACTTGCGTTGACTTTCCTGTTTTGGAAAGTTTGACTGGTTGACCGTGGAGGAGAGTTTCCCGTTTCGGCTTTAACTTCCGGCGACCGGATTCCGGCCACCATCGGCCACGGGACAGGTATAGCTAGACTCCTCTCTTGATTTCGAGTATGTTAGAATTTGGTTTGAGTTGAAATGGTTTGGTTTTGAGGTAACCCGAGTTAGGCCGAGTTGGATGGAATCGGTGGTGATCGGAGTTATAGTTCCGGCGAGTTTTGGAAGGGGAGACTTGGGGGAAACGACTCCCCTCATCATTCTGAGTCTAATGGTATGATTAATTGGAGTTGGGGAGGAGTTTTTGTTGGAACCCGATTTGGAATTCCGATTTGGTTTCCGTTCGGTTTTGTTTGATTTTGGAAGGGATAGAGTTGGAATTGGGCTTGGTGACAGAAGGGAAAGAGATTCGCATGGATGAGATGGTCTGAACTGGAGAAGTTGGCCGTGAAATTCCTCCGTTGACGGCGCGCCGCCGCCGACGGCGGCGGTCAACGGCGGTCAACGGTGGTGGAAAAGTCAACTTTTCAGATTTCGACGATTTTAATGTCATTTTTCTCGTAATCGCGCCCTGGTTATCGTATGGAGGTTTTCGGGTTGATTTGGTTAGCCGATTTTTAGTCGAGATTTCGAGTGGGGATTTCGGGATTTCCGTAATTCATTTTGCACTGCATTTCGTATTTCCGGGAACGGTTGGTTTCCGTGCATCAGTACAGTGTTGTGGATTACGATATTGATCAGTTATGTTTATATATATTCAGGAGATCGAGATCGAGATCTGGATCGTGATCGTGCTTCGGGCGAGGGAACTTCCGCTGGACCACGAGTTTAGCGCGAGTTCGCGCTAGCTGATCAGTGAGTGGACAAGTTTATATTTTCACTGTTGATTTGCGAGTTCGTGGATTTTATGATTTCCGTATTTAATTATACGATGTTGTGATATATGTTGTTTCCGGAGGTATTATTATATGTGTTTAATTGTGATGGCATTTTATACATCGATGTACCAGAGTTGAGAGATTCCTCTGGGCGGGGTTGAGTGGTCCCCTGCGTGCCGCCAGGGTTGAGTGGTCCCCTGGCCTATCACTGTCAGGTTTGAGCGATTCACCTGACGTCGGGTTTGAGTGGTCGCCCGACAACCTCCGTGTATATATATATGTGTTGTTGTGTTTTTCCGAACTCGCACTGTTTATTATTGAGTATGTGTATAAACTGGTGAAAGGCATATGATTATTTTCGTCCACTCACTCTAACGTTTTAATTGCCTTTCCCCTGGGCTTTTCGGTTTCCGTGCCCAGTTTGCAGTTCGGATTCCGCTGTTTCACGTCGTGGTTTGGAGGCTAGTGATCAGAGTCACTTGTGTTTTCCAGTAGGTTCTTGTTTCGCCTACTGATGTACATATTGTATATGTTTTACTTTAGAGGTCGCTCTGATACATTCTGATACATGTTGTTCGGATTTTCACAGATATACATATATACATAGTACAGTTTATTTACTGTTGTTGATTATATTGATGTTGAGAAATCCGGATGGGATTGGTGCCCACGGTTTGCTTTTTGTGGCATAGGACGAAGTGTTATTTTCCGCGTGCAGGTTATGGTAATTCAACGTTAGTAACGAAACTCTGCCCAAATTTCGGAAAAATTTTTGTTGGTTCGTGTTTTCGAAGGGGTTCGATTCCGGTTTAGGTGGCTAAATCGGGGTTGGGTCCTTTCATGCACCCATTGCTCAAGCAATTCCCCAAACTACATTGAGCAGTTTGAAATCACCAAACTGCTTGAGCAAGAGCAAAATAGAATGCAGCAGTTCACAAACTGCTTGAGCAGTTACTATTCAGTGATCGAATGAGGGCGTGACACATGTCATCTCTAAATTGCGATTTTGACAAAATAAATATGATTTATTTTTTTGGCAAGTAATTTCATAAAGGAATTGCAATTTTATTTCTCAAAATTTTATATACATAATGGAAAGATAATGGAAACATAAATGACAACATCTATTCTTAATGCAATTTCTAAAATTACTCTGGAAAGAGTACGCGTGGTTGATAACAATCCGCAAATGTATCAACGGCAACTTCACCTTCCTTATCTTCTGCTTCCTTAAGGATATCTGGTTTCCTCTTGGTAAAGTAACTTTTGGAGATCGGGGTCATAACCTCCAAATTCATTGTCATGATCCTTGTTTTTTTCCTCTTGTTTCTTGAGTTGGAG
The DNA here is from genome assembly GCA_946800695.1 of Geum urbanum. NCBI lineage: Eukaryota > Viridiplantae > Streptophyta > Magnoliopsida > Rosales > Rosaceae > Geum > Geum urbanum. The sequence continues at coordinate 66,218,861 of OX326998.1, read as the reverse complement.
CTCACTTGCCACCCTTGCTTCCTTTCATTGTTGAAGTTGTATATACTCTTTGTAATAATTGAGCTCACTTTCATTATGCATCTTCCTCGCGGAATATCATGATGCTTGATCACTTGTCATGGTTTGCAAAACCTCAGTGCGTTGCTCAATAGGAGTCTTACCTTATTTCTTTTGACGCCTTGCTTCATTTGCCGCCTTGCATCCCATTGATCTAACCAGACTCGACGAACCAGTACCAACGTAGGCGGGTGGCGCTTCATTCACTTCCTCATCACCCAAATTTATGATTGGAGATGATTCGGTAACGGAGGGAGTCTCTTCATATGAGCTTACATACGAAGATGGAGTACTTGGTTCAACATCACGGTAAATTGGATGGTCCTTAAGAACTTCATAACATTCAAAGTGGGTGAACGGTCTTTTCTTAGCGGCATAGTAGTATGCTTGAGGTTGCTTAATCTAAATGCAGTAAATTAATTAGATTAAAATGACATACAAAATGTTAATTAAAAATTCACTAAATTAATTACATAGTAGAAATTAAATAAAAATGAGATGATGAGTATAAGGAGTTACCTCATCCATGTGAGAAGTGCCGCTAGCTCTATGCTTACGTGCGTCTCGCAAATATGGACCCCATTTTTGCAATGATATCTTAAATTTATTGTAGTGAAACGCAAACGCAATTTGAGACGTAGGCTCCTCTCGAGGTGTTTCTCCTTCCAATGGCACCCAATTTTGCATGTAATCGGCATGAATTTCTCCCACAATTTATCCTTCCTTTGTTTGTTGCCGTTGAATTCATCAATACTATGACATACGAAAGAGATGCACATTTGTAAATCTTCGGAAGGAAGCCAATGGGTGGCCATTTTTTCAAAAAAATGCTCAAGAAAATGAGAGTAGAGATGGAGAAGAGATGGATGGAGATGTGAAATTTGTTGTGCACAAATTAGTGTGAGTTGTGAAATACATGGTGTAGTATTTATAGGGAAATATTATGGGGTGATATGCAATTTTTGGGGATTTTTTTGTAATTTTTTAGGGGTTTTTTTTTTGCAAATATTTTGGGCATTCCCGTTTATATCCGTTTTGAAAAGAAAAAAAAAGTAGCCGTTCTATTTGAATATCAGCCGTTGGATCAGATTTTGATTTCAAAATCAACGACTCAGATCAACTGGCCGGTTGGATTTTTTTTTCTGTTCAGTAAGCCACGTGTCGTTACATGATTGGTGAGTAATTAACTTTTTTTTCACCTTTTACTGTGCAAGCCAGTAAAAAAACGTCGGTTGGCGTCACCCACGTGCCAGTGGACTCCACCAGCTGATCGAGATTCAGCCCGACCCGTTTCTGTTCGAGCTCAAGCTCGAGCCCGTTGACTGCTCCGTCTCCCCCTCCCTCCGGCTCACCAGTGCGTCGTCAAAACGAAACTGTTTGAGCAGTTTCCGACGAGTCCCTCCATCTGCTCGAACTTCTGACCGTCCAGTGCAGATGCTATTAGAAGTATCAAAAAGGAGCATTGAACACTAATACGAGTTGGAAGTTTCCTTTTAATGATTTTCTTACACAGGCAAAAAATAATTAATAATACAAAACAAAAGCACGAAAGGAAACAGAAGAATAAGTTTGACAGCTTTGAGACGAAACGTTCTGGAGAGTGAAGAGAAACAAAAAACTTCACTTTTACTGGTCAATACCGCCTTTGCTTGTTGTAACGCAAAACAGCTGACATGGTGTAAGCTCCGTGTGGTGGATCTGGTCAAGATTTAAACACTCATTTTAACAGGTTTCACACAGAGAGCCCATTCAAAATTTTCCTTCTCTTAAGATTTTCAGAGGCGGCTTCCATTGCTATTTGAGGTGAAAAGTATTGTTTGAGCTCTCTGTGGATTGGTTTCTTTGTTGGTTTTGTATTGAATGAGATTTTGATTCGATATTTTGGCACTTCTGGGGGATAAGAATTCTGGGTTTTGTTTTAAAGTTCACATCTTGATTATACAAATCTCTGGTGGGTCCGTGAGCTTTTACTCTTGAAAGTCAGCAATTGAGCTACAGGTGTTTTCTTGAGGAAAATTTGAGTACTGGGTTGGTGGCAAACGGTGAAAGTTTGAAGCTTTTTGTTGTAGTTTTGGTCTTTTAGGTGATGAAGGTGTTCAAGGGTTTTGAGGTTTAGCGATTGATGAAATGAGAAGGATATTGAACATTCAAACTGATAATACGACTACAAATGGGTCTTATGAGGACAAGTCTTTTCATGGTTTTGACTATTCTGCTGTGTGTTTCGGCTTTGATCAGCTCAGAAGAGAAGTTGATCAGAGAAGAAGTGCTTCTCAGTCAAATAGTTGATCCAGCAACTGGAAGGATTGATCAAGATATGGTAAGAGATTGTGTAGCTTTTATTTTGAATTTGGTAACTTGTGATATATGGATTTTATGTGTCGTGTTGCCCATACATTTCATTATGGTACTTTCTTTAGTTAATACAAGTGTTTTGGGAGCTCGTGAACTGGTTAGGGTCCAAAGTTTACTGGTATAGATTATAATTTTGGTCAACTTAATCTAGAATGTTTAAGGTGATTCATCTTGAATCTAGAAGTAGTAACTGAGATTAGGGAATATCTTGTTAGCTTTGATGAACTTGTGTATCTGCTGAACATGTAATAGGAAAGCAGAGGAAACAACTTACAAGAGAAAATGAATGCATTTCAGCTTCAATAATATTGCTTATGGGCTGCAAAGTAGCAATAGAAGCTAAATTTCGTGTAATTTTATGGGCTGCAGGCAGAGTTGTTATGGGTACGCTGCAAAGTAGATTTCACCCATTTGATGGAAACTATTCAAGATCTTAACATATGGTTACCAGAGGAACCTAGTATCCCTGATGAGATTAGTACACAGTCGCTGCAAATAGAAAACGTGCATAAACTTATCAATGTCCTGCATCCTTGGGTGAAACAAACTCTTTCAGATTGTTTAAGAAAGAATAGTTTCCATTTCCGTGTTTCTGGGGAAGATAGTGCCTCCAAGATTCGGTATGCCAAGTATGTTGAGTCCCTATTGCCTGAATCAGTTTCAAGAAGGAATTTTCACAGAGAATTGCTCCAGGAGGTACCTTCTACACCCCTTGCGCCAGGACCTTCAAGTCTTGGTCCAGAATCATCCCCTGGTCCAGCACCTTCTCCTACTATTATTCCGAGGTCTTTCCAACCTGCTCCACAAGCATCATTTTTTCCTTCTGAGTCCGGAAATTCAAGTTCACAATCTTCAGCTAATGAACCATCTTCCAGCTCTAATGAACCGGAAACTAAGCAAAAAACTGACCACAAACCAGTGATTATTGCTGTTGTTGTAACTGCATCAGTGACATTTGCTGTTGCAGCAGTCCTCTTCTTGTGTTGTACTAAAGTCTGTAGGAGAGGGCGTAAAGATGGGCAAAATGATGACAGGCCTCTTCTTAGCCTGAGTACGACTGACTCTGGAGGTACAGTTATCTCTAATATCTCATTTTCTTATCTATAATGCGTTTGATCTATTTCAGGTCTACATATCTTTAACTTTTGATATCTCAGGTTCATACAAGTCTTATGCTGTGGAAAATTCAATTAAAGGAGAGAAGCTTGAGCACTTACAATCATTGGGTAATAACTAAGTTCTTGATGGCCGAAGTTTTTATTAGTAGTTTTCTCTTTGAATCTGATGTTCTCATTACTTCATTAAATGATACTGCAGAATTAGGATCCACCGGAGGTGCTTCCAAATCCCGGTATGAAATATTTGAGGCATCTGGCTATGGAAATGGACGGATACCACCTCCTCCTGGAAGGGCAACTAATAGTCTGCCTCCTCTAAGGCCCCCTCCTGGCAGAGCAAACCCTCTTCCTCCTGAACGACCTTCTTCTTTTAAGCCTCCTCCTGCAAGGGCTGGTCCTCCTCCCCCTCCACCTCCCACTTTGAGACCATCTGGTGGTGGAGCCCCTCCTCCACCACCTCCAGCTCCTGGTCCTCGCCCCCCACCACCTCCAGCATCTGGTCCTCGCCCCCCACCACCTCCAGCATCTGGTCCTCGCCCCCCACCTCCTCCAGCATCTGGTCCTCGCCCCCCACCACCTCCAAATGTTGGCCTTTCTCCGTCTAGACCACCTCCACCGATGTCCATAGGTTCTGGACCTCCACCTCTTGCACCAAAGCGTCCATCAACTGCTGCTTCAAGTGATGACTCAGAGGCAGGTGGTGATGCTGCTAAAACGAAGCTGAAGCCGTTCTTTTGGGATAAGGTCCTAGCAAGCCCTGATCATTCAATGGTGTGGCATCAAATTAAATCAGGATCATTCCAGTAAGTACCAATTTTCTTCGTTTCCTCAAGCGTAGACTTGAGTTATGAATTAATATAAGCTGCTGAAGACTATATGTGATTATTGTACAGGTTCGATGAGAACATGATTGAATCTCTGTTTGGTTATAATGCTGTTGATAAAAACAAAAACAACCACAAGAAAGAGTCTTCGTCCCAAGATCCCTCCCCTCAGTTCATTCAAATTATTAATCCCAAAAAGGCACAGAATTTAGCAATTCTTCTCCGAGCTTTAAATGTGACAAGAGAAGAAGTCTGTGATGCAATTCGTGAAGGTAAGCCTTTTCTTTTTGTGATATTTGATAAGATGCAACATTCTAAGATCTTCCTTTTTAGCTTTGAAGTGGAAATATAGGGAACAGATGGTCTACTGTTTGGTTTACTATTGTAGGAGTCTTTTTGTTTTGTGTAATTTAAGGATTTATGCTAGGAGATGTCAAAGAAGACAAAGCCGGAATAAAATAACACATCATAATTACATCCTTAAATATTAAGAGACAGATTTTACTCTTAATTTTCTTCTTCCTCTTCATAACACATGTTCTGTAATGGAATAAATCATAAAGAAGGCCTGAAAAAAAAGAAGATGATTATGACCCCAGGGCTTCTGGAGCTGCAGTCTGTGGACAATTTTGTAGGTTGGAATGAATTTGAGGATTTTAGTTTTCTTTTTTGTTCTTTTTCTGAAAGGGATTTTTAGAAGATTCTAAAGGGTCCAAGAATGACTGGAAGAATTTTGTGAACGTTGGGGATATTTCTTTTCCTTATTTTTTAGATTTGGAATGTGATAGTGGTCTTCTAAGCCATATCTACTCTGTTTTCTTTTAGGCTGCTAGACATTCTGCATGTTTTTCTTTGTGGACAGTTATTTTCCCATCATTTTTCTCTAAAAAAAGAAAATATAGTTATTTTACAGCTTTTCAGTAATTCTTAATGTGTATTCTTCTCTGAGTACCAGGAAAACAAGTTTGGATGGCTAAATTTAAAATGTTAAAGTTGGTGGGGTATATATGTTTTTGATACTTGCATGAGAAGCATATCATAACATTTCTGAATTGAATCAGGAAATGAGCTTCCCTCTGAATTCGTTCAAACTTTGTTGAAGATGGCACCGACGCAAGAAGAGGAATTAAAGCTCAGGGTATTTGATGGTGCACTTTCTCAACTTGGACCTGCTGAGCAGTTCCTCAAAGGTCTGATTGACATCCCTTTTGCTTTCAAACGGTTGGAAGCCTTACTTCTGATGTGTACACTTCAGGAGGATGTCACCAACCTTAAAGAATCGTTTGCAACCTTAGAGGTAGGAGACTAAATTTTTGAATTGCATGCATCACTTCTAATTTTTTCAATTTTGTAATTCTTCTGCTGGTTTTTGTGTTTCTCAAATTAATTTCTTTTAGTTCAGCAAATTTATAATATAGTAACGGTACCTAAATAATTTTTACTCAAACTCTTTCTAAACAATAGTCAACCTCTGTTTCTATGGCAGGTTGCATGCAAGGAACTCAGAAGCAGCCGACTTTTCCTCAAGCTGTTAGAAGCTGTTCTAAAAACCGGCAATCGGATGAATGATGGAACATTTCGTGGTGGTGCACAAGCATTTAAACTCGATACACTCTTGAAATTGTCAGATGTAAAGGGTATAGATGGCAAGACAACACTCCTGCACTTTGTGGTTCAGGAAATAATCCGCTCTGAGGGTGTAAGAGCTGCTAGAGAGTTAAAAGAGAGCCTTAGTAACTCTAGCATCAAAACAGATGATCTGAATGAGGAAACTTCTCATGACACAGAAGAGCACTACCGCAGACTTGGTCTTGAGAAAGTGTCAAGTTTAAGCAATGAACTCGAGAATGTGAAAAGAGCATCAATTTTGGATGTTGAAAGCTTAACAGGAACTGTTGCCAAGCTTGGTCATGCGCTAAAGAGAACCCAAGACTTTCTGAACTCAGACATGAAGATTTCAGGGGAACAAAGTGGGTTTCATGAAACACTGAAGAGTTTTGTTCAAAATGCTGATGTTGATATCATGGGTCTCCTCGAGGAAGAACAGAGAATCATGGATCTGGTAAAGAGCACTGGCGACTATTTTCATGGAAAAGCAGGGAAGGATGACAGTTTACATTTGTTTGTTATCGTGCGGGACTTTTTAATAATTTTAGATAAGGTATGCAAAGAAGTGAGATTGGCACCAAAAATGTTCGCTAAAGTTCAGAAAAAAGAGGTATCTTCCTCTGATACCCGCCAGCCTCCTACAATGCCATCTACCCCTGAACCCCCTCAGCCTCCTTCTGATCGACGCGAGCCTCCTTCTCCTGATTTCCATCTGCGGCTTTTCCCAGCAATCAAAGATCGGCGCATAGACAATTCTAGCTCAGATGATGAAGGTCCTTAGATTTCATCTCAAGAAGGTATTGGAGATGTAAATGAAAGTTTTTACATAATATGTTTGGGAAATTCATCGCGATCATATAGAGGTATTATTTAGCAGGGGCATTGGGACTTTTTCACCTCATCCCATCACCCTCAAGAACAAGGGTTCAATCCTTGTAAATTTGTAACTGCAAAGGATCTTTGATTAGTATCACATCATTGATCTTTATGCTGTTTCCCTCAGGTGGTTGATTCTCAACGACAAATTGCCTGCTCGTTTCTTTTTGTGATGTAAACTCTTGCATTTGCTCAAAGCTGGAGTTGATCCCGCAGCTTCACCCATTCTCTTCAAGGTGGTGATTGGCCATATAGAACCACGTTGGACCCTGCATCACTACATTAACCTTCATTGTAATATGGCGACTTGGTGTCCTGTTGATGATGGACGACGTCCCCCGACGAAACAGTTTGATGATTGTAAACACCCACATCAGTTAGTTGTGTTTGTCTTTCTTAGTTCAAATTTTTTTTTATTTATCGTTTTGAAGTCAGAAGGTGTAGGAAGGTAGTTCTGTGATTAAAGAACTTTTTATTTTAGATTCTTAGTGTCAGGAATGAAATTTCTTTTATTTGTTTATTGATTTAATTCACTGTTTATAAATGTTAATAGTGATGGAGTGCAAGTACACGTGTGGATCATAGATTCTGCCCAACAGTGGAATGGTAACAATTCTTGAAATGACTCGCATAAACTATCAACAGTGCTTAGCTGCATAAACCAAGCCCAAAATGCATAAAAGTTTATCAACTGAGTGTTATCAAGGGGCAACAAATATCCCAACCAAAACTGAAAAGTTGAGTTGTTCCTTATTTCCATGGACCAAAATAGTTAAAGAACATAATCTCTAAGATAGTGGAGTAGTAACGATTAGACCAGAAGAAGCATTTGCACCAATGTCATTGACTATTTAAAGAAACACATCCAGACATGAGCAAAAATAAGGAAGTTCCCACAATCTCTTCTATTCAGAAGCCTAGTAGAAGATGATTATATTCACAAAACACTACCTATAACCCTAACTACTCAAGCTACAGCTCAAGAACCAGATGCCCAATAACCTATTGAACCTAGAACAGAAACAAGATGAGAAACATAACACAGACACCAGGATGATTAGCAATTTTTGTATATATCTTTGAACTCAAGAATCAATCATCATCACCAGCTGCAGCCTTGGAGGAGCCACCAGCCTTCTTTGGGAGCAGAAGGTTGTGAATGTTGGGCATCACTCCACCATTGGCAATTGTGACATCTCCAAGAAGCTTACTGAGCTCCTCATCATTTCGCACTGCAAGCTGAATGTGGCGTGGCACAATTCGAGTCTTCTTATTGTCTCTTGCAGCATTGCCAGCCAACTCAAGAACCTGAATATCCAAACAATTTTGCTCTATCAGAATCACAGACCAAGGAATTGAACTGATATTTCAAAAAGAAACAATACAAGTTCAAAAGCTCTACTCATTAATCAATTCCAATCAAAATTCACAAACGCTAACTAAGTTAACTCATAAAGAAAGTCTCAAATTCCCACATTGTTCAAGTGTCAACTCAAAGCAATAACTTGAAATCACAAAAAGGCAGAGATACAATTTGATCCAAACAAATGACGATAATTTCAAAGGTTAAAAAGACGTAACGGTAAACATAACCATTTTTTCCTTTACAAACACAAAATCAGATCTAAAAAAAATCTCAACCACATTCGTTGTTCACTACATGAATTTAAAACAATAAATCCTTATTTTTCTGTAACGTTTAGTCAATTACCAACTTTCCAGCACAAATCTCACTCAACAAAATCATTATCCCAATTCAAAACCCTAGATTCATAAACATGGAGGATACATAATCAGACACATAAAATCAAAAATGACTCAGATAAAAGACAAGAGCTAGAGGAATTATACCTCGGCAGCTAGGTACTCAAGGACGGCGGCGAGGTAGACCGGAGCTCCGGCACCGACTCTCTCGGCGTACTTCCCTGCTTTCAAGAACCGAGCGATACGCCCCACCGGGAATTGCAAACCGGCCTTGCTTGACCGTGACGTTGCCTTCTTCGCTGCTCCAGATCCCAAAGCTTTGCCTCGACCCGCCATTGATGGACCTCCAGAGAGATAAGAAGGGGACGAGAGAGGAAATAATGAGTTCGGTGCTATGGCGTAAGAGACGGAATATGAGTATTTATATGGGTGAGGGTTTAATGTGAGCCAATGGGTTGGAGTGTGCGGATCGATGGAGATAGCCGTTGATTAATGAGGCTATGAACGGTTCAGATGCGTTGTGGGCAGGAGTTCTGTTGGGTTGGATTTGCTCAAGTAACGAAAATGGTCACGGCGTTTACCCGTTTTCTTGCTCGACTCTCTCTTTTGGAGTAGCATTCAAGAACTTTGTTGGCTATTTATATAGACTATAAGAGCACCTGCACCGGTGTTTTGGTCTTGCTCGAGCAATTTAAGGAGTAGCAGGCACTATTTGAGGTGGAGCAGTAACTGTTCATCGAATATGAGGTGTAGTTTCTGTTTTTCGCGCAGCGGTGTCAAAAAATAGCACGTGCTATTACTGTTCATAAATTAATTTTGTATTAAATGTTTTTTTTGAATCTTTTTCAACCAATCCATAAACGACACGTGTCGTTGTCATATGAATAATTGAATATTTTTTTTTTAATCTTTTATTATTTGGAAATTTAAAGTACATAATTTCAATCAAAGCGTAGAATTATTGGAAATTTAAAGTACATAATTTCATAATGGAAAAACAAATAAAGCACTAATGAAACAGTGGGCGATAACAATTTGAAAATGTTTCATCGCTACCATCTCCTTCCTCTTCCTCCATTTTCTTTAGGATACTCTCTTTTTTCTTCGAAAAATACCTCTTCGATTTTGGGGTCATAGCATCCGTATCCATTGCCATTATCCTTGAATCCTCCGCTTCGGCCCTCAATTTGTAGTCCTTATCCTTAAGGGCGAGTTGTTTTTGGTACAAAGCTAGTTCAGTGGCATCACTTTCTTTTTGCCCGGCGAGATGCATTCTTTGATTTTCCATCATGTTTTTCAAAACCTCATCTCTTACCTCATTTGAAGATGAGCATGCTCTTTTCCCCTTTCTTTTGGCTTCCTTGGCCGCCTTCACTCCGATTGGTCTAACCGAACTAGAGTACACTTCTTCTTCATTGCTTTGTGGTGTTGCAATGACTTCATCATCCTCCACGTTGACGGGGGGAGGCATTGAGGTAAAAGGAGGAGTAGTTGCGGAGTTGGAATATGAAGGAGGTGGTATAGTAGGTTCGACGACCCGAAAATTTGGATAGTTTTTCATCACTTCCCAACAATCAAACTTGGTAAACTGTTTCTTTTTTTGTGCCACGTACCATGATTGAGCTTTTCTTATCTAAGGTGCCAAAAATTTGTATGTCAAAATAATATCTAGGAAATGGAGATGTCAACATTGATTAAAATAAATGTAATAGATGAGCTTTATGACAAAATTATTAACACTTACCTCATCTTGCAAATTTGAGCCGGATTGTACATTCCTTCGTGCATATGCAAGAGCGGCACCCCAAGTTCTAAAACTCGGCTTCAACTTTGTAAAACGAGAAGAAACCGCGGTTTGGGTCCTAGGCTCCGGCCTTGATTCACCATGCGCAAGCTCCCAATTTTCCTTATAATCGGCATAGACTTTTTCCCACAATTTGTCGGACTTTTGCATGTTACCGGTAATTGGGCAAACACTAATGCGACAATAAGAAATACAAAGTTGCAAATCTTCGGAATCTAGCCAATTGGACATTTTGTGAGGAGGATGAAGGAGAAGAGGAAGGAGAGGATAAATTTGTGTGAGATGTGAATGAAATTGATGTAGTATTTATAGAAAAATACTAGGGTGTTATTTGCAATTTTTTAGAATTTTTAGGGATTTTTTTGCAATTTTTTAGGGGTTATTTTGCAAAATGGCAGAAAAAATCAGAAAAATCAGATGTTACCGTTTCGGTTGAATCTGTACCGTCCGATCAGAATTTTTGATTTGAAATGGACGGTCCAGATCAATCTGACCGTTACTTTTTTTTTACTCGGCCTGCCACGTGTCAGCTTCCTATTGGCTGGTAAATTTTTTTTTTTACTTTTACTGGCGCGTGTCATCCACGCGCCTGGTAGAAAAAAAATTTAACCTTGCTGACGTTACCCACGCGCGTGGATGACGTCAGCTCGGCTCGAGCAGCAGAACGAGCAGGAGCTGCTCGAGCAGCTGCTCCTCCCTCCGGTCAACGAGCAGTCGCGGCGAGCCTTCTCCCCCGCTGCACGTCCTTTCTGGTCTTGCTCGTGCTACCGGCTGATGGGGTCCACCTCCGGCGAGCTGCTCGAGCTGCTCGTGCCGCCTGCGCTGCAGGTGCTCTAACATAGCCGAACAACTCAAGATTCTTGAAAAGGAAAAATATCCAATTTTGGAAGGAAAATAGGGTGACCAATTAAAGCTAATAACCAAAACTATCAAACCTACCCAAATAATCTTCTCCAGAAAAAAAAAATACCCATAACACTACTAAACAAATAACGATATCTATACGACCTCAAAGTTATTAAATTATTAAATTACTGAAATTAGAAAATAAATACATGTGACGACCCGAACCGGAAATGGTGTGTTTATCGGCTTGATTTGCGAGTTTTGTGATTAGTCGCGATTTTGTCGTAATTTGGTTAATATGGCGGGTTTGTTAACGACTACATTATCGGGCAAGAATTTGATTTGAGATCCTTCACGAAAGTTGAAGAGAATTTAATTTCGAGCTCGTGGGAATTTCTGGAGGATTATTTCGAGTTACGTGTAATAAATTATGAATATTTTCGGCCATTGGATTTAGTCGTGTTTATCCAATTGGTTTCGATCCGTTTTCAACCGTTGATCGTTTTTATCAGATAAACTTGTGTTGAATTGAGCCATTGACTTTTTATCGGATTTGTCGAAGTTGATTGACTTTAGGTGGAAATTGAAGAATTTGTCGAGATAAGTTCGTAAACACGAGAATCGTTGAAAACGGAGTTACGATGCAAAAGTTACATTCGATCAAAATTTGTCGTAAAATAAATACGGAAGTTACCAAAAATGGAAAATATAAATAGTGGGTTTCCTTTTTGGGTAAGTCAAACTTGGACTTTGGGGAGTTGACCGAGTCAACTCGGGTGAATTGACTCACACTTGTTCACCATTTCAGGCCAAGCTTTGTTTGCCTTGGATGTGCCTTATTCCGGCGTCTTTTGGCCGTGGTTCCTTCATGAAAGATGTTGAGCTTGAGCTTCTATTTCTTTTGATAGGTCATTCACTCAATTTGGTTGCCGGATGAAGAAGTTATGGCTTGTCAAAGTTCGGGAATTTTGGTGGGTTTTCCGGCGAAATCGCCGGCGATGGTGGAGGCCGAGATAGAGGTCGACCCTATAGGGGTTTTGTAGCCCTTGGGGAGACGAAAATTTTAAAAGTGGTCTTGCACATTGCCGTGGCCGGTGGTGACCGATCGGAGTACATGAATTCCGGCGAGGGTTTTCAACTTCAATGTGAGATTTGAACATTTTCCAGTCAAAATTGGGCTTAACTTTGAACTAGAAAGTTGTTGGAAATGTCGAGATCTTCAAATCCATGTGTAGGTTAAAAATTTCTGGGCCAATAGAATTTTCCGGCGGCAGTGGCAGCGGCGACGGCTCGGCGTGCCGCCGTGTTTGGCGGTTTTCCGGCCGAGGTGATTTTCGATAAATTTTATGTTGTTTTGCTCGGAATCGCGCACCAATCGCAGCGGTGAGCTTTATATTTTGAATTGAGCATCAGAATTTGTGATGAGGTTTTATAGTGTGTTCTTTTTTATTTTTGACGATTTCGTCGATATTGAGTTATATATTTTCAGGAATGGTTGGTTCTCAAGATGTGATTCAGGGTTTTGAGTTATGATTTTGAACAGTGGTAATTATGATTATTCAGGAGATCGAGATCGTACGCTTGGCAATGGATCTTCCACCGGATCTCGGGATTAGCGCGTTTGCGCGCTGTGCTTATCTGTGAGTGGACATTTATTTACACTGTCGTAGCGAGTTCTTGGTTTCAATATTTATTTCCAGTACAGTATTGAGATTATTTATTGTTTTAGAGGTATTGTTTTATGTTTTATTGGTGATGGCATTTACTTAGCATCGATGCATTGACTACTCGGCTAATCACCGATAGTCCAGTTCCAGGCTTGAGAGATTCGCCTGATGTGCCCACTAGGTTTGAGAGATTCACCTAGTCTATCACCGTCGGGTTTGAGAGATTCGCCCGACACCTCCATTTATTTTAAGAACTCACATTATTTTTATGTTATGTAAATGGTGAAAGGCATATGTTTATTTTCGTTCACTCAATCTAACGATTTTATTTGCCTTTCCCCTGGGCTTTTCGGTTTTCGTGCCCAGTTTGCAGTTTGGATTCTGGTGTCGCACGTCGCAGTCAGAGGCTTAGTATTCAAGCTACTTTTTTTTCTCATTAGGTTTCTTGTTTAGCCTACTGCTGTGTATTTATATATATATATATATATATACTAGAGATCGCTCTGAATACTCTGATGTTTATATTTTCATATGATTTTCCCGGATTTCTGTAAAGTTACAGTTTTTGCTTCTTACTTTATATTTTATTATGTTTTTGAGAAATCCGGATGGAATTGGTGCCCACGGTTTGGCTTTTGTGGCATAGGATGAAGTGTGTTTTCGGGTGCAGGTTAATGGAAATTCCGCGATATAGTGAAACTCTACTGAAATTTCTATGGTTTTTGAAGGTTCGTGTTTTCAGAAGGGATTTGATTCCGGTTTAGGAAACTAAATCGGGGTTGGGTCCTTTCAGCTTGGTATCAGAGCATTCGGTTTTAGGTTCTGTAAACTTCTGTAATCGTGTTTACTAAGAATATTTTAGAATGTACAGCATGTCTGGAGCGATAACCCGACCGGCCGGTGGATACTCATCAATGCTCTGGGTGTTGTATGCTTTCAAATGTTTGAAGTTCCATGATTATCTCCTGTTTGTTGTGAATAATGTCTTATTCATTAGGATGCCTCCTTAACGTGCTTTCCGTGTCAGTAAAGTTGTGGATCCTGTTGAGGATCAGTCGACGCGTGACTTGATAAATGAGTTGTGGGTTTGGATAAGCATTTTGGGTTCAGAGATATGTGTGGTGTTAGTATTGCATCATTTACTGCCCGATTAACATACTTATCCAATTAATCAGATTAGCAACACCTACTCGATGACATGCAAGACCACCAAGGAGGCTCCAACTTCACTCACCAGACCGGCCCCATCCGAGCGCGCACGCGCCCGCCTGGAGCACATCCGAACGCACGGATCACACACCAGCAGAACCACATCAGTCCCACATCGAAGAACACCACCAGGTTCCAAACTCAACCACCTATATATATCAGGTATTTATTACAGGTAAGATCAATTCCAATACCCCATCTAACATTAACTTCATCCCCGCTAAAACACTACTTATTTGCACGTTCAACTGTTATATCCGATACATCATCTGACTTAGGCATCGGAGCGTTGAAGGCGGACCACCCCGTCTTGACCCCTGACCGCCTGTTCATTGTTGTATTCTTCTAACAGCTGAACGCGACCACACCCGCCCGACCACCCGAGAGAAGAGGAGATTCATCCGCCTGACAGGAGGAGTCCACACGCACGAAGAGAGAGAAGGAAGCGCCCGCCCATCCGAACAGCCCCACCGTTCGGACGCACGGGAGGAAGGAGGAGCACGGAGAGAGAGAGAGAGCAAGCACAACATTGTTGCTTCTGCCCCATTACGCCCCCGCGCGTAATTCGGTAGAAACATCTGGCGCCGTCTGCGGGAAACTTACAAATTGCAAACCTCGTATAAACACCACGGAAACCAAAGGTCCACATGCTCAACCCGGTGACTAACGGCAGCGACACACCCGAGGGGGAGACACCGCAAATCTCGTAGGGGCGGAACACATCAACAACCGGCGGGGACGACAGCGAGGGGCGCATTGGCGGCATGATCCTGGAATTGCGGGAGGCAGCGCTCGAGAGAGCAGAGGAGCGCCAAATTCGCCAGAGGCTGGAGGATCGATTGGACGCGCTCATCGACCAGCAGAGGGAGCAGAATGAGGCTCGGGATATCAACAGCGAGGAGCAACACCCGTTCGACAGGTGCGATGTCCGAGCGGACCAAGCACCCTCGCCGAGGGAGGAGTCGGCGCCCCCGACGGGCGATGCCCTGATCCTTCAGAGGATGGAAGAGTTGGCGGAGGAGGTCTCGCGCCTGCGCAAGGACAAGTTGGCCGGTCAGGGCGAGACGTTCGCCCCCCGTATCAGCCCGTTCTCGGCGCACATACTGGAGAGAGGACGGGACCCCCATGCGAAGATAACGAAGATTGTGCGGTTCGATGGGAGCGGTGATCCATGGGCGCACGTGGACGAGTTTCGATCCACCACGGACGGAACCCGATATTCGGACCCAACTCTGTGTTTCCTGTTCCAAGAGACGCTGGCGGAGGAAGCACGGAGCTGGTTCTACGAGATCCCGCCAGGATCCATTCACTCTTTCCTCGGGCTGGCGGAGAGCTTTCAGAAGCGGTACTGGCTCCAGGGCAAGTACAACACCACGGGCATCCTTCTGAAGGTCCGTCAGGGGACGGAGGAGAGCCTGTCGAGCTACATCAACTGATGGAGGACGCTCGCAAGCACATGCAAGGACCTTGACAAACGAGTGGCCAAGGTAGCCCTGATGGACAATCTGCTCACCACCCCATTCGTAGAGAAACTTGTAAGGAAGGAGCATCTCGACTACGACGAGATCATGGACTTAATTGAGCAGAAGGCGTTGGTGGAGACGCGGGTGTACGGACCAGGCTCCGAGCCTAGTTCCAGCAAACCTGGGGTGACGAGCGCCCAACCACTGCGGCTGGCGGAGGACGAGAGGCCAACCGGGGGCTTCAAGAGGAACAGAGACACACACAGGCAGAGTTATCAGCGACCTTTCTTCCGCGGTCATCAGAGCAACAACTACAACCAGGCGCGAGGGCAGGCACAGCAGGTTGCCCACTTCCCGCCAGCACCGCGCTATCGACCGGCGGGACAGGAGGTCTTCACGATGGATCGGCAGCCACTCGAGCAGCTTCTCTGCCAACATCGACATCAAATACCGCCGCCGAACAACATGACGAGAGCAATGACTCCAACCGGCCAACTCCCGGACGTTTGGTGTGAGTTCTACAACGCCACCACCCACCACACCAACAGCTGCATCATGCTGAAGAAGACCCTTGAAGACTTGAAGGACGAACGACCAGCCCCTCCCAGGACGGAAGGACGGCAGCGCCAGACGGGCGCCATGACCCGTGGGACTATCAGCACGATATCCGGGGGCAAGCACAAGGAGGGAACGTCGTCACCCGATCGCTCGAGCAGGGAGGTGCTGACGATCGGGGCAGGGAAAGCGCCCAAGACGGGCAGGAGGGAGACGCCCACCATCAGCTTCACAGCGAGAGACGAGGAGGAGAACCCGAGGAGCAGCACCCTGCCGTTCGTGATCGACGCGATCATCGACCGATTCCTCGTGAGGAGGGTGCTAGTGGACAACGGGGCGTCCGTGAACGTAATCTATTTCGACGCGTACACGGCGCTCGGGCGACCCACCGCCAAAATGACGCAGGACCACGAGTGCATCGCCAGCTTCACGGGCGAGACATCGTATCCGATCGGGAGTGATAGCCTCTAGGTCGAGATTGGCGCATCCGACTCTTCGCACGCAGAGATCCAAACGGACTTCATCATCATGGACACCCCCTCCCCCTACAACGCCATACTCGGGAGGCCAGGGATCTGCAGGCTGAAACTGATCATTGCCGGACATCTGCTCTTGGGAAAATTCCCAACCGAACGTGGGATCGGACACGTTCGGGGATACAACCGTGAGGAAACCGCAGAGCCCCGGGGCAGGCAGGAGGTTCTTACCTTGGAACCCACGGATCGAGGGGCACGATCCACACACGAGCAACGGGAGGCTCCGCCTTAGCAGCAGACTGCTGGAAGGTCAGACCGGCGCACCCGTTCCCGCCCAAACCCAACTGGGGGACTTGGGGGCAATCCCACGGACGCAGGACATCCCACCCGTGGAAGAAGGCAACGCTCGGGGAAGTACTCCCATCTGAATCTTATCTTGATCTAAACATATCGTACTTATTGTTGCTCTTTTTTGTTGGTTTACATTTGTGCGCCCGTTCATCCCCGTTCCCGCCCAAACCCACTTGGGGGACTGGGGATAGGCCACTTGCATAAATGTAACACTTGGTTGAAACCCATGGCGGGGAGTAGGCGCACGCTTGCGCGAGTTATTCAAAAGATGCCAAAAAAAAAAAATTCAGAGGAGGCACACAAACGGAAAGAAAAGAAGTTTCATTCATACATCCAAAAATTACAAAGGAAGAAAGAAGAAAAAAAGAAAGAAGAGAAAATAAGCACTATCCTACTCCGCCCCAGTATCTACATCCATCTCCTCACCACCCGATGACTCCACCTCGACGGTCTCCACCTGCTCACCATCATCCACCCGCATGATCACTGGCTCTGGCTCCGCCTTGGCAGGTTCATCAGCAAGCCCCACCGCCCGTTCATAGGCGTTTATCTGGCCGCCCAACCACTCCTCAGCATCGGAGGCATCGCACGCCTCTTGGGCGGCTGCTCCAGCACGGACGCGCTTCAGCTCGGCGCGTAACTGCACCACCTCGGCCAAGGCTCTATCCCGGTCGATCTTGGCCAGAGCCTCACAGGCAACAGCTTCATCCGCTCGGATCTCCGCCGCTTCCGCGCGCTTGACGTACCGCCGCGCTAGGTCGTTGGCCTTGTCTTTGCTAGCCACCATCAAATCCATCGCCCTCTGGTGGCCCAGCGCGGCAGTCCTGAGGCGTGCAAGTTCCGCAACCTCTCGCGACCGGATTTGGAAAACCTGCTGCATCATCCGAGCGCACCCGGCGAACACCGCATCCAGCCCGTCGGAATTGGCATCCTCCAGCGGCTCCAGCATGGACTCCAGAGTTGCAGCACTACACGCCAGCATGCGGCGCAGCCCATCCACGGCATCGCGACCCCCCGGGGCGGGGTCGGGGGAGGATTCTTCCGTCCGTTGACGCTTCTGCGCCCGCTCTTCTCCCCTCCCTTGTCTGGGAGACTTTGGCTGCCCTCGGGGAGGGGATATGGGATTTGGAGAGCAAGTATGCCCACTCCCAGGGCATTGTCGAGGACCTGAGGGTGGACTCGAAGACGACCGCACAACGAGCGCACGATCAGAAGATTGCAGAGCAAGAACAACTTCCCGCCTGCCGCCCACATCTCCTCGCTCGACCTTCTCCCGTTCGCGCCCCACCTGCTGTCGCTCGCTCTCCGCCCGGGTCTGGACCCTGTGAGCAGTCACATCACCTGGTGGCGGGCGCAGAACATCCGGTTGTACCTCTTGGGCGGACGCGGAGGCAGGAGCAGCCACATTGGGTACGAGAGTCTTCGGCTCAGCACTGCCGAACGAGACGAAAGGGCCACCACCATCATCCGCCACCCCATGGATCCTCCCGACAACACCTCGCATCTTGAGCAACCGGCGCTTGAGTGATGCGTCCATATCGATCGCCTTGCACTTCAACACTTCACTGCAAGCACACGCACGAAAGGTTAGCAAAAACAGAACACTTCAAATATTATCCTATCTCCATTATTTTAAGGAAACATCGACCCGCCCATCTGGCACTCGCTCGCACCGGGCACACTGGGGGACTTCCGCCCATGTGGAGGAGCGCCAGCACGTATTTGTTGGGCGGACGCAGGGGCAACACTTCAGAAACACAGGGAAGCAGAGAGAATGTAAACCAGAAACACCAAAACCCACCACAATCAACCCACAAACGAATCAAACACATCCCACCTCAAGAACACACCCTGCTCTTGAGAGGAAAAACCCATAAACTCCACAAAAACTCAGAAACAGTAAACACAGGCAGCACCAAGGACGGGAGCCTCACCAGAATCGGTTTGGAGAGGATGGGTTCTCACGTCAAACAGGTATTCCGGTGAACGGAGGACACAACGAAGGACAGGCTCCAGCAGATGCAGATTGCAAGTTGATTCCAGCAGAATTTCAGGTGAGTTGTTAAAGTGATGAAGAAGACGAAGGCCAGGGCACCCTATTTATACTGCTCGCACGACTCCAACTGACGAACGCCAGCCGTTCGTTCTCGCGTGTCCCATCGTCGGATCACGCCACGTAGCAGGGGGCGGTTTACTTACCCTCCTAAGTAACCGTGCCACCCCATCATCTTCCCGCCTTAAATTCAACCCTAGCACGGTCTCCAACGGCCCGACGCGTGTCACCCATGCAACACTTCCACGCTCCCACGCGCGTGACGTCTGCCCTTCCAATAATCATGACGACATCGACGGTTAATACCTGCCCCACGCCAGCATTAAAAACGACGGCCGCACAGGTCCCCAGGGAAACCAGGGGGAATGTCTCCTCAGCAAACACCCCATCAGAGCACCACCAAATCCAAGGCAAGGCCCACCGCACGCACGCCCAACGGACGGATCGTCCACGCACACTCAAGCAAGGCAAGCACCACTACGGGTCAACGGGCGCCCGCTGGTAAGAAATGGCAGCACGGTTTATGCGGCAACAAGCATGGCGCGCTAAACTTGAGAACTGAAACGGGCGTGGGATTTCCCCTCCGTGTGCGCAGCGCTAAACGACCCACACGCACCATTTCAGCCCTGGCAGGATGCAGGCGCTGGAGGCACCGGATGCGGGACACGTCCCCTCCGTGCACATAAGAACATAGGTTGCCTATTACGAGAGGCAAGGGACTCGTCCTCCCCTTGCAGACCCTGAAACCGATGGGCAACGGGTGCGGGGTGCGTCCTCCCCGTTTGCACAAACGCAGGATGGATTAAGAACCAGAGGCATGGGGTACGTCCCCTCTCTGGATGTTCCACAGATCGATGGGCGGCAACAGGCATGGGGTCCGTCCCCTCTCTTGCGCGCGCCAAGGATGCCACGGGCGTGGGGTTCTTCCCCTCCGTGCGCCATCTCATCCCAACCAGAGGCATGGGGTACGTCCATTCTCTTGCGCGCGCCAAGGATGCCACGGGCGTGGGGTTCTTCCCCTCCGTGCGCCATCTCATCCCAACCAGAGGCATGGGGTACGTCCCCTCTCTGGATGTTCCACATATCGATGGGCGGCAACAGGCATGGGGTCCGTCCCCTCTCTTGCGCGGGCCAAGGATGCCACGGGCGTGGGGTTCTTCCCCTCCGTGCGCCATCTCATCCCAACCAGAGGCATGGGGTACGTCCCCTCTCTGGATGTTCCACAGATCGATGGGCGGTAACAGGCATGGGGTCCGTCCCCTCTCTTGCGCGCGCCAAGGATGCCACGGGCGTGGGGTTCTTCCCCTCCGTGCGCCATCTCATCCCAACTAGAGGCATGGGGTACGTCCCCTCTGGATGTTCCACAGATCGATGGGCGGTAACAGGCATGGGGTCTGTCCCCTCTCTTACGCGCGCCAAGGATACCACGGGCGTGGGGTTCTTCCCCTCCGTGCGTTATATCCTTCCGAGCAGAGGCATGGGATACGTCCCCTCTCCTGATGACAATCGGTAGCCCGTAACAGGCATGGGGTTCGTCCCCTCTTTGCGTATACTACACTCGATAGGCCATCACGGGCGTAGGGTTCTTCCCCTCCGTATGTCGTTAAGTCCTAGTAGGGACGTGAGGTTCGTCCCCCCCTATAGGCAACGGACACGACGCGGGTAAGGGGTGCGCTCCTTCTCGACGCTCGCAAAAGTACAAGCCGAATTAGCTGGGCTAAGCTCGATGGGCGGCACGGGCGTGGGGTTCTTCCCCCCCCGTGCGCGTAACGTTAACGATCGATTCTCCGACTCGGGTACCAGTAAGGGTGTGGGGTCCGTCCTCTCCTTCAAGGGCCCGAGACCGATGAGCGTAGACCGGGTGTGGGGTCCGTCTTCTCCGGGCGTGAAATCTTCCCGGGTTAGGCGGCAGAGGCCTCTGCGCGCGCTAAGGCCGATGGGCGGCACGAGTACGTGATCGTGGGCGTCGTAACACTTGTAGGTCGCGGTCCTGATTTCCCCGTTGATGCTACAGCATACGCGGCGGCATCCCCGTTGACGTGCGGCGTGCGCAGTTGGCCCCATCGCTGGCGTACGGACAGCATTTGCATACACCCTCACATCATACCATACATTCATGCATTCATATCACATTCATATTCGTGTCTGTATATCTGTATCCCTGTTACACCTGTGTATGCTTGCAAACCCAATTCCACCTGGGCGCGCGGCTCCCGAAATATAGCAAGTTTGGTTGGGGGGCCAGGCCCATAGGTACACCAACGCACCACCAGGATACACCCCACAGGAAACATGTACAGGTACACCACGACACGAACAGGTACACATCCGAACGCCCAGGTCCTACTCCGTCATGCGATCTCTTTCTTGACCGGAGAGTTGGGGGACTTGGGGGTTACAGGGTCACACCACTGCTCAACCGGATAAGTATTCTTGTTAATCGTGCGCCCTTTTTCAACTCCCCAGTCAAGAAAGTGCTCTTTGACTTGGGGAATTGGGGGACTTGTTAGTATTGCATCATTTACTGCCCGATTAACATACTTATCCAATTAAGCAGATTAGCAACACCTACTCGATCACATGCAAGACCACCAAGGAGGCTCCAACTTCACTCACCAGACCGGCCCCATCCGAGCGCGCACGCGCCCGCCTGGAGCACATCCGAACGCACGGATCACACACCAGCAGAACCACATCAGTCCCACATCGAAGAACACCACCAGGTTCCAAACTCAACCACCTATATATATCAGGTATTTATTACAGGTAAGATCAATTCCAATACCCCATCTAACATTAACTTCATCCCCGCTAAAACACTACTTATTTGCACGTTCAACTGTTATATCCGATACATCATCTGAGTTAGGCATCGGAGCGTTGAAGGCGGGCCACCCCGTCTTAACCCCTGACCGCCTGTTCATTGTTGTATTCTTCTAACAGCTGAACGCGACCACACCCGCCCGACCACCCGAGAGAAGAGGAGATTCATCCGCCCGACAGGAGGAGTCCACACACACGAAGAGAGAGAAGGAAACGCCCGCCCATCCGAACAGCCCCACCGTTCGGACGCACGGGAGGAAAGAGGAGTCCGCACGCACGAAGAGAGAGAAGGAAGCGCCCGCCCATCCGAACAGCCCCACCGTTCGGACGCACGGGAGGAAGGAGGAGCACGAAGAGAGAGAGAGAGAGAGCAAACACAACATCGTTGCTTCTGCCCCATTACGCCCCCGCATGTAATTCGGTAGAAACATGTGGCATGGTTTGCCCGGTTGTGCATATATGTGTGCCTACATGTTGCTTTTGAATAGAGGATTGTGGTAGTTGATGGTTTGCTTGAGTTTGATCATTGCATTTGGTGGGTTGGTATTGTGTAAGTTCCTGTTGCGACTCCATGACCTACATTCATGGTATTTTTTATACGGTAATGGTTCAATCAGGCTACCCAACAACGGAAATATGGAGTGTTTACCAACCTGAGGCAGGGATGTATTGTTCACATGTTTGTCCCAGTTTGTACGTGTTATGTGGCTTCAGAAGAAGCAATGCAGGAGGTTCGAGATGAGTTTGAACCTGATCATCAAAGGGATTTTGACTGCTATGCCTCGAGACAACTGTGAGAAGTTTGATGTGCTGCACTCAGAGGCGAGGACATTGAGAAGGAAAGGCATATGCGGTTTCAGACATGTCGGTTTGAGGAAGGTGAACTTAATCGAGATATTTTGATGAGGTTGAGTTCAGGTACCTCAGAATCAGTAGCTTCATCAGGCTGTGGCCTTTACGATTATGTTGAGGGTCAATTGGACAAGGCAGAAGATCCGTTTGGTGGAGAAGGAGATCACAGAGTAGTGGACTAGTTCTTATGGTATGAGTCAGGGTGGTCGTTGGTGATCCTTCCACACAGCAGAAGTTTCCATTGTGAAACTTTTACAGCAGGCGTCACTGTGGTTTGTGTCAGAGGGGCACTCTTAGTTGCTATTGTGGTGGCCAGGAGGGTCACGTTACGAGGGAACGTCCTCAGTTAGCTGTTTTTAGTGGTTCTGCAGCTCGGGGTTTAGGAGGAGGCCAAGGTACCATTTCTGGAGTTTGACCAACACAGACTTCTAGACAAGTCAATCAGCAAAGTCGCAATCAACGTGGACTGTTAGTTGGACATGCCAGAGTTTATGCCACAACCCTGTGTAAGGGCAGAGTTTCCCTGAGATTATTGTTGCTTGATATCCATGGCTATTATGCGTGCATCTTCACTTCTGGGTTTGTGGAGAATGATGTATCCATTTGATGAAATTGTGAGTATCAGGTAGGGTGTCGAGACTATGAGGTTTGCAGGAGGTTGTGGACTAGCTGTAGAGTGGTTGTTCGTCGCAAGAATGTTATAGTCATTTGACGTCCAGTCGTGCCAGAGATCTTGTTCAGAGGTGAAAGAAATGCTTCTCTACTATGTGTGGTTTCAGCAATGAAGCTGAGCTGATGAGGAAGCAATGATGTATGCCGTACTTGGCACATGTTCGTGATATGGAGGTTGTTGCACCTGATGTTCGTGATGTTAAGGTTATCTGTGAGTATCCAGATGTTTTTCAAAGAATTTATCAGAGTTGAGGGAGTTGCAGATTCAACTTCAGGAATTGTTTGAGGAAGACTTCATTTGATTCAGTATTTTACCTTGGGGTGTTCCAGTATGTTTTATGAGGATGTAAGATGGTTCGATGAGGTTGTGTATCGACTACCGGAAGCTAAATAAGGTTTCAGAGAAGAACAAGTGTCCTCCACTTCGGATTGCTGGCTTGTTTGATCAACTTATTGGAGTTTCAGTTTTCAGAGATTGATTTCAGATTTGAGTATCATCAGTTCCGATCAGAGGGTCGAGTTTGAAATGGTCAGATACCTGTGATGAGAGTTACATGTGGTAGTTAGAGGAGATGTTGATTACTGCACCAGTGTTCACATTATGTGATGTCGGTGAAGTGTATGTTATGTATAATGATGTTTTGAAATTAGATTTTGGTCGTGTTGGGATGCAGCATGGCAATATGATGGTATATGGTTCCAGGCAGTGGAAACTTTATGAAGTTACGTATCCTATGTATGATTTAGGAGTAGCTGTCTTTGTATTGGCATCGAAGAGTTGGAGACACTACTCTTATGGCGTGCGGCGCAGTGAGGATGTACACTAATCACTTGAGTTCCATCTACTTGCGTATTCAACCAGATTTGATCATGAGGCGGCGTAGATGGATGTGGTTGATTAACGACTATGACTGCACATTTGAGTTCATCCAGGAAAGGATAATGTGGTTGCACTTTGAATATCATTCAGGGATGTTGTTGCTGATGCACTTAGTCAGGAATTTGGAGTTTCTATGTTTCATGTACGTGTTGCAAGAACCTCATTGTTAGCTGAGTTGTGAGCTACGGGAGCTAAGTTAGAATGAGATGATGATGGAGCATTGTTGGCTAGTTCCAGGATTGACCTTTGTTACTTGATCAAGTCTGTGAGGCCCAGGATGCGGATTCCTACTTGTTGGACAAGAAGAATGCGATTCAGAATGGTGTTCCAGCAGAGTATCAGTTGAGGAATGTTTGCACTTTATCGTGCAGAGTGAGGGTAGGTGGGTCCAGAGACAATGATCTGAAAAGGAAGATGCTTATTGAAGCTCATTATTCTACGTATGTTATGCATTAGTGGTACGAAGATGTATCAGATACTTAGAGTTTACTACTTGTGGCTCAACATGAAGAGGGAAATAGCAGCTTATGTGAGCAGATGCCTCATTTGTCGACAGGTGAAGGCAAAGAGACAGAAACTTGCTGGGAAGTTACAGCCATTGGAGATTCTCGATTAGAAGTGGGAGCATATCATTATAGATTTCGTGTATCAGTTACTGCGTACTTCGGATGGTAATACTAGTTATTGGGTCATTGTGGACCGTTTGACGAAATCAGTTCTTTCCTTGTACTTCCAGGAAAGATTTCAGTGGGCAGGTTGACATAGCTGTATTTGGCAGAGGTTGTCCATTTTCATGGTGTGCTTGTGTCCCGGGTCTCAGATCGAGATAATCAGTTACAACAAAGTTTTGGCAAACATTGCAGTGAGCATTGGGGACCAGGTTACAGTTTAGTGCAATTTTCCATCCTCAGATTGGTGGGCAATCTGAGAGGACTATTCAGACTTTGGAGGACATGTGGTAGACCTGTGTATTGCAGTTCAGAAGGATTTGGGACCAGCAGTTTCATTTGTTCGAGTTTGCTTGCAGTATCAGTTTTTGTAGACCAGTATTGTTATGACATTGTATGAAGTTGTATATGAGGAACAGTGTTGCACTCCATGGTGTTGGAGTGAGTTAGGAATGAGATGGATTTTGGTCCTGATTTAGTGGAATGCGCTACTGTAAACCTTCAGATTAGTAAGGACAGGTTGCTAATTGCTCGTGATCGGAAGAGAAGGTATGCAGATGTGAGTAGGTTGAGTCATGAATTTACCACATTATTTTGGTCTGTATGTGATCATGGGGCAAGTTTGTGTTATGACGTATAGTTTGGCATTGCCCATAGCGTTGGCCAGTATGTATGTTGTATTCCATGTGGTGGAACTACATTTCAGATTTATTGCATGTTTAGCACCCTATCAGTTCCCTATACAGGAAGACTTGACATTTGCGGATGAGCCAGTTCAGATTCTGGATTTGAGGATGCAGGGATTACAGCACAGAAATATTTCCTATTATGAAAGTCTGATGGCAGAGTCATTCAGTTGAGGTAGTTACTTGGGAGGAGTTTGAGCAGTATGCAGAGGCAGTATCCCTACTTTTCAGTTGGCAGGCTTGGAAATTTCAAGGTCGAAATTTTTTTAAGGGGGGTAGATTTGTGACGACCCGAACCGAAATGGTGTGTTTATCGGCTTGATTTGCGAGTTTTGTGATTAGTCGCGATTTTGTCATAATTTGGTTAATATGGCAGGCTTGTTAACGACTAAATTATCAGGCAAGAATTTGATTTGAAATCCTTCATGAAAAGTTGTAGAGAATTTAATTTCGAGCTCGTGGGAATTTCCGGAGGATTATTTCGAGTTATGTGTAATAAGTTATGAATATTTTTGGCCGTTGGATTTAGTCGTGTTTATCCAATTGGTTTCTATCCATTTTCGATCGTTGATCGTTTTTATCAGATAAACTTGTGTTGAATTGAGTTGTTGACTTTTTATTGGATTTTTCGAAGTTGGTTTACTTCAGGTGGAAATTGAAGAATTTGTCGAGATCAGTTCGTAGACACGAGAATCGTTGAAAACGGAGTTACGATGCAAAAGTTACGTTCAATTAAAATTTATCGTAAAATAAATACGGAAGTTACCAAAAATGGAAGTATAAATAGTGGGTTTCCTTTTTGGGTAAGTCAGACTTGGACTTTGGGGAGTTGACCGAGTCAACTCGGGTGAATTGACTCACCCTTGTTCACCATTTCAGGCCAAGCTTTGTTTGCCTTTTATGTGCCTTATTCCGGTGTCTTTTGGCCGTGGTTCTTTCATGAAAGTTGTTGGGATTGAGCTCCTATTTCTTTTGATAGGTCATTCACTCAATTTGGTTACCGAATGAAGAAGTTATGGCTTGTCAAAGTTCGGGAATTTTGGTGGGTTTTCCGGCAAAATCGTCGGCGACGGTGGAGGCCGAGATGGAGGTCGACCCTATAGGGGTTTTGTAGCCCTTGGGGAGAGGAAACTTTTAGAAGTGGTATTGCACCTTGCCGCGGCAGGTGGTGGCCGATCAGAGTGCACGAATTCTGGCGAGAATTTTCGACTTCAAGGTGAGATTTAGACCTTTTCCGGTCAAAATTGGCATTAACTTTGAACTAGAAAGTTGTTGAAAATGTCAAGATTTTCAAAACCATGTATAGGTTGAATTTTTCTGGGCTGATAGAATTTTCCGGCAACGGTAGTTTTCCGGCCAATGTGATTTTCCACAAGTTTTATGTCGTTTTTCTCGGAATCGCACACCGATCGCAGTTGTGAGGTTTATATTTTGAATTGAGCATCGGAATTTGTGACGAGATTTTATATTGTGTTTTTTTGGATTTTTGACGATTTCGTCGATATTGAGTTATATATTTTCGGGAATGGTTGGTTCTCAAGATGTGGTTCAGGGTTTTGAGTTATGATTTTGAACAGTGGTATTTATGATTATTCAGGAGTTCGAGATCGTATGCTTGGTGAAGGATCTTCCGTCGGATCTCGGAATTAGCGCGTTTGCACGCTGTGCTTGTCTGTGAATGGACATTTATTTACACTGTCGTAGTGAGTTCTTGGTTTCAGTATTTATTTCCAGTACAGTATTGAGATTATTTATTGTTTTGGAGGTATTGTTTTATGTTTTATTGGTGATGGCATTTACTTAGCATCGATGCATTGACTACTCGGCTGATCACCGGTAGTCTAGTTCCAGGCTTGAGAGATTCGCCTGATGTGCCCACTATGCTTGAGAGATTCGCCTAGTCTATCACCATCGGGTTTGAGAGATTCGCCCGACGCCTCCATTTATTTTAAGAACTCGCATTATTTTTATGTTATGTAAATGGTGAAAGGCATATGTTTATTTTTGTCCACTCACTCTAACGATTTTATTTGCCTTTCCCCTGGACTTTTCGGTTTCCGTGCCCAGTTTGCAGTTTGGATTCTGGTGTCGCACGTCGCAGTCGGAGGCTTAGTATTCGAGCTACTTTTCTTTCTCAGTAGGTTTCTTGTTTAGCCTACTGCTGTGTATTTATGTATATATATATATATATACTAGAGATCGCTCTGAATACTCTGATGTTTATATTTTCATATGATTTTCCCGGATTTCTGTAAAGTTATAGTTTTTGCTTCTTGCTTTATATTATATTGTATTTTTGTGAAATCCGGATGGGATTGGTGCCCACGGTTTTATTTTTGTGGCATAGGATGAAGTGTATTTTCGGGTGCAGATTAATGGAAATTCCGCGATATAGTGAAACTCTGCTGAAATTTCTATGGTTTTTAAAGGTTCGTGTTTTCAGAAGGGATTTGATTCCGGTTTAGGAAACTAAATCGGGGTTGGGTCCTTTCAATACAATACTTGCCTTGTCTAATCGTGAGTGAGTGAGCTTAAGTAGTGTTCGTGAGACATATGTTTGGTACGGAGTACCAGATGTTAGAAACATTTATAAACACGACACAGTTTTGCAGCGTAAGTTCATGAACTGATATTCATGTATGAAAGGATTAACACAATACTCACTACCAGAAGAATGCCTATAGCCGACGATTTGGTGTCGTCGGTCTGTCCCATTTTCTCGTCGGGTATAGTCTATACCCGACGACTCATCGTCGGTTATAGTGTCGTCGGTAATGCATCGTCGGTGATACTATAACCGACGATGAGTTAGGTTATTCGTTGGAAAAAAAATGACTAAAGGCAACGAGATAATATCGTCGGTTATAGTTTAGGGTATAGTTTTCTCTATGGTCGGCTATAGTTTTCTCAATTTCATCGTCGGCTATAGTTTTCTCTATGGTCAAAATGGTTGACCATGGAGGAAACTATAGCCAACGATGTTGACATATATCGTCGGTTATAGTGATTATTAATTAATTTTTTTTTGCAGGTTCTGGGTTTTATCCCAGAACCTGCATTCCCAAAAAGTCACCAATTCAATATTGTTCAAATTGAAAATCAACAACTATTGAAACTATAGTAGTAAATAATTAAAATAAAAAACCGAAATAGTTCAAATCTATATACATATGCGTACGTAGGAAATAATTAAAATAAAAAACCGAAATCGTTCAAATGTACGGGTTTCCTAAGTCTATGTGGTCAAACGGATCGTCAAAACTTGGTTGGTCCTGGTCTGGCTGAGGCTGCGGCTGAGGCTGAGGCTGTGGCTGAGGCTGTGGCTGTGGCTGTGGCGCACCGAAAATGGGCGGGGGAGCTATCTGGATTCCAGATGCATGCAACTGTGCATAACAGTGCTGCATCCATGTCCCCATCATCTGCTACTGTTCGGCCAACCGATTCTGCTCTGCGGCTCGCGCCTGCTCCATCTCCTCCATCCGACGCCGTTGAGCTTCCATCTCAATCACTTGCCTATGAAGCTGCTCCTGTAGCTCATTAGTCTTCAAAGATGATCCCGATCCGCGAGAGAATTCAGGGGTCTTCTTCAGTAGCCCTTGACCCCACTTTCCGGAACCCCTGCAGTAGAAAGTGTTCTTCCCTGGAGGGATCGCAGTTGACATAATCTTGACCGTTACGATCGGATCAGATTGATCAATCTGATCAATCGAGAGTTCCGCATCGGGGGTGTTGGGATAGCGCTCTCTCGCCACTTGAGTCAACACCTCAGGAATCACCTCCTGAACTCTCGCCTAATTGACAAAGAAAAATAAAATATTAATTAATGTAAACAATCTAAAAAAATAAGAAATATGTTTATTTTGTTATAAGGACACTTACAGCATATTCGGGGGACTGCAGATACGTGTGCTGCATCATATAGACAAGCAGAGGGACTTCTGGGTGGTTGGCCGCCTCCTCAATCCAACCTGAGTATGATCTGGAACCGGCATGATGATTTTTTGTGTTTTTGGCCCGGTTCCTTGTGTTAACTTCAGAAATAGCCTGCTCGATTATTCCAACATAAAAAAAATATTAGCCAAATAATTTGGGGGAAGTACGATAACCAAAAATTTAATTGATCGAAGGTTGCGTACCTTCAATTTCGGGTTGTTGAAGTGAACCACAAGTCATCGCCACTCGTACTCCCTATAACGAAACTCACTAGGGGTACCGAAACGATCGTCACCATACTTTTTCCAATGTTTTTTCAGCTCGCCCTTCCACTCCTTATACCTATATTAATAAAATCAATCGTTAGTAACTTACAACATTTTATGAACATAATCAAAAGAAACGAAAAAATCGAAACAAATGAATCTAGTAATCTGCTCCCCTGCACTTCATCCGCCAACGTGGGTCTAATGTCGTTGTCCACGCGGAACCACCTCTGCAATGCATATATATATATATATCAATAATATTAAAAATTTATATAGAAAATATACATAATGAATATAAAATTCTACTCACCGACAACGCATTATTCAGCTCATATTTGACGGATTGCGGCAATGAATTCCAATCTGGCCACAACATTGGGACTCTATCCCGTATGATGCTGCCCGCCATCCCTGCGTACCTTCGAGTGACCTTTCCCTCGATCACCTACCCTCTATCCCCGGTCGGAATGATAACTTGGCCACCACCGCTAGCCTGAATGGCGTCGTCCAGTAACTTGCCGACGACGGGGCCTCTGGTTCTCTTTTGTTTGTCACCGGGCACGATCTCGCCTATCACATATATATGTAGACGATTTTTTAAACATCAATACCTAATTGAATTTAAATATTACTAAGTAAAAAGATATCACTAATTAATATTTACCTGATTCGTCGGTGCGTTGTCCCGGAATCCTCACACTCCAGAGAGGTTCCGGGAAGGGTACATACGTGTATGCTTGGTCCGGGGTAATGAACCCTAGCTGTCTTGGAACAAGCATCCCCGTGGAATCGACGAGAGGTATCATCGGGATTTCCAACGGTAAGAATAGGGTAGACGACGTGCATATTCGCATCTTGGCCGAGGACTGAGTCGATCCACCAGCCTCCTCGGAAGAATGAGGAGTCTGGTGGGTGAATGGGGAAGGGTCATCGCGATGAATCTCCGACATTCGGACCGAGGATTGAGTCGCACTATCCGTTGAAGGCATGCGATTGACATCACAAAGCCTCCTCGCGCCTGAGGATCGAGCAGGCTCGACCTGCTGCTGCTGAGGTTGTCCCTCACCCAGAAGTGTACGGTGCCAAGAGGTGGGAGGAATGCTGTAAGTGTTGCCGACGCTGGTGGATCCTGATGCGGACCGACTTCCGGTGCCCTCATCCCCAAGTCTCGATCTCCCTCTCCCTCTCGACCTCCCCCTCGACCCCCCTTGGGAAGCACCGCAATTCAACCAATTCATCGTTGCTATAAAAGTTATGTAACATACTCAATTTTATACAGTTTTTAAAATCAACAATAAAATTAAAGTTAATTCACATTCATCTACCAAATGTCAGAATATATTAATTCACATATTTCCATATTTAACTCACAATAATTCCATCAATTACTAAAAATTCAAATGAATTCATATATATATATGTTCATAATAATAATCCACAAATTACAACAATTCAAAAAAATTTCAGTAAATTACAAAAATTCATTAAAAATCCTTCCACTCACATAAAATTTCCAAATTGTTCAACAAATTTCATTATATATTCCTTCATATAAAATTCCATTAAATTACAAAAATTCAAAATAATTCCTAATTCATCCAAAAATTTGAATTTGGAATCCAAAAATTCCAAAATTCCAATAATTAAACTCCAAATATATATATATATAATCCAAAAATTAATTAAACTCCTCTATATATATAATCCAATAATTTCATAAATCCAAAATATAATCCAATAATTCCAATAATTCCATAAATCCAATATATATATAAATCCAATATATATATCACTACCACATTTTTAACCATTGCTGGCGATTTTTAAATCACCGGCAATGTTTTTTATCATTACCGGCGATTTTTCCCCCAAAAATTGCCGGCAATGTCTTTTTTTTTTAACATTACCGGCGACTTAAATGTTAGTCGCCGGCAATGTTCCGCCGGTAATAAAAAAAAAAGACATTGCCGGCGACTTACATTTAAGTCGCCGGTAATGTTAAAAAAAAAGAAGACATTGCCGGCGACTTATATGTAAGTCGCCGGCAATGTCTTTTTTTTTTTAATTACCGGCGGAACATTGCCGGCGATTAGCCGGAAAAATCGTCGGCAATGTTAAAAAAAAGAAGACATTACCGGCAATTTTTGGGGAAAAAATCGCCGGTAATGATAAAAAAACATTGCCGGCGATTTAAAAATCGCCGGCAATGGTTAAAAATGTGGTAGTATATATATAAAATCCAATAATTCCAATAATTCCATCAATCCAATATATAATCCAATAATTAATTAACCTCCTCTCTCTATATATATAATCCAATAAATCCAAAAAATTAACAATAATTCCCACAATCAACAAAATTCAAGAATAATCCAATATATATTCACACAATTCATCCAAACATCCACATTATCGTTAAACAAACTAAACAAATTAAAATCTAACCTAAATAAAAAAAAAATCGAAATTGGGGATTTAGGGATTTAGAACCTGTTTTTGGTTTTAGAATCTTCCTATGTTGATGATGGACGACAGCTTGATCGAGGATGATCGACCTTCCTCTTGCTTGACGGACGGCGGCGGCTGAATTCCAGAGAGTGGATGAGTTTTTGGTTTTGGGCAGTTTCGTTTCTGCCCAAAACGGCTGCAGTTCTGGGATATAACCCGAAACTATAGCCGACGATATAAGTATTATCGTCGGCTATAGTATAGCCGACGATATTTATTATGAATATCGTCGGTTATAATTTGTTTTTGTTTTTTTTCATATTATTAGAAAGAAATGGCATTTAAAAGCCTAAATTATTAGAAAGAAAAAAAAACGGAAATTATTAG
Source organism: Geum urbanum (assembly GCA_946800695.1). Taxonomy (NCBI): domain Eukaryota; kingdom Viridiplantae; phylum Streptophyta; class Magnoliopsida; order Rosales; family Rosaceae; genus Geum; species Geum urbanum. The sequence continues at coordinate 66,186,277 of OX326998.1, read as the reverse complement.
AAAGAAAAAAACGGAAATTATTTAAAAGCCTAAATTAAAATACATGGCATTTAATTTTTTTAAAATCTAACTTATTACACCATGGTAAAAAATTCTCAATTTATGATCTCTATTTTTCTAAAAAAACTTAATTGACCTGATTTTATCTAAAAAAAACTTTAAAACTTATAAAACATATAGTTGAACTACCGATTAATTCAAATCTCTCTCTCTCTCTCTCATGATCGCTATTTAGCAATTTAATCGACACAATTGATGATTTTAATTGATGTTGCATAAAATTGTTTCCGTTCGTAGTTGTAGTACTCGATTTGATGAAAGTATTGTTTAGCTTAATCAATTTGTTCCTCACACTATAAACAATTGCGTTTGGACTCTAGTTATATATCTATACAAAAAGGCTATGAGTATTTTTTTCCTAACTTATAAAAAATGCTCCTTACACAAAGTATCTACTTTAATTAATTACATCGATCCAATTAAGTTAAAATCGATCATCTTCATACACATCATTTTACATTGCACGTTCAAACTCAAATTAACACATACATACACTAAAGCGCATAGTCAGAATCATCGCTTGAGTCTGACTCGGTTTCTAAGTTAATTTCATGTAAGATGTGTAAGCCCTCGTCACTTGAGTCTTCATTGTCTTCATTTTGATTAACATCAATAAGATTCGGTTGAGGAATTCATACCACACTGCCCTGTATCACATTATTAAGGCGAATTGTTGAGGTTTCAGGAATACCAGTTGCGTTTGGCTCTTGGTATGCATTAACTTCTTCATTATCCGATGTCACACCAAGGGTGGAGGCACTGTATATGTTTCTTGGAAGAACATGGTTAACCACTTTCCATGCGCCTTTATGCACAAGATCATCAAGATAGAACAATTGTTTCACCACCGTGGCCAAAACAAACGGATCATCTTCATACCAGCTTGTAGCAGTATTCACCGAAAAAATGCCGTATTGATCGGTCCTTGTGTTCTGAGGGTCGGTATCAAACCATCTACACTTAAACAAGTGCACGGTCATGCCTTCCCCATATATTAATTCGACAACTGAATGGAGAACACCGTAATAGTCAACTCCATTCTGCCCACCATGCACCATTACCCCAGAATTCTGTGTTTTTCATCTGACATCTCTATGTTCACAAATAAATAGCACGCCATTTACCTTACACATAGGATAAACTCTGGAAGTTACCGGTTTCTGCGCCAAGAGTCTCAATTCGTGTGACCACTGAGGGATACCATCATCTTGTATATGGTTCATCTGAAAATAATCATTTATTAACTTAACTATAAATATGATACGAGACATGCAATTTAATTCATATACAAGTCAATATATCTATATATGCACCCATTTTCCAAAATAGTTTGCGAACGTCTTGTTGTGGTAGTTAACATCACCGAAAATGGCAGGGCAGTAAAGGTGCATATTTTTCCAATATTGAACTTCTGGACAGTTAATCAATATCGACCAGTGGGCAATGACTAGCTCATATGGTTCCAAATTGTACGAGTTGGGCAACTTTCCGGAAACTTCAACATCATCGGAGATGATTGAAAGGTTGAACTGTGCTCCATCTACTGGCATATGTTGTGGAGGGTCCTGGAACGCTCCCAAATACAGTCTGGTGTACGTTACGCACTCGTGCGCAATATATGCTTCAGCGATACACCCTTCGGGTGCAGATTTGTTCATCACATAGTCTTTGTAGTCCCCTAATTGTCTATAAAATTGGTAATTACAGAGCATGTTATGAATATTGTAAAATAAGTGAATAAATAATATTAAAGATCGACATATATAGCCAGATTCAGAGATGCATTACGTACCTTTCCATAGGATACATCCATGTGTAGTGTACTGGACCAGTAAACAACAATTGTTCCAGAAGATGGAGCATCAGGTGAGGCATGATGTCGAAAAAGTTTGGAGGAAATATCCTTTCAAATTTGCACATGATAAAAATGATGTCCTGTTGCATTTCCAACAAGTCCAATTTCTTCACTTCTCTCGTGCATAACTTCTGAAAGAATCTTGACAAAACCACTAACGGCTCCACCACCTCTTTGGGCAGGTACCCTCGAATGAAAACAGGGAAGAGGCGTTGAAGCAGTATATGACAGTCATGACTCTTTAGTCCGTACATATTATTATCTTTGAAGTTAACACATCGACTTATATTTCCAGCATAGCCTGAAGGATACATGACATTACCCATCCAGCCAAAAATTTCATTCTTCTGGGCAGGCTTGACGGTATAAGGAGCTTGTGGCATTTTTTTCTTCCCATCTCTCAACCAAAAATGTTTTCGCAGTCCCATCCTTTTAAGATCAATGCGTGCCTTCAGGCCATCTTTAGTTTTTCCCTCCCAATTCAACACTGTGCCGACCACACTCTCGCACACATTTTTCTCTATGTGCATGACATCTAAGTAGTGTCTGATCAGCAACTTAGACCAATACGGAAGTTCCCAAAAAATATTTTTGTGTGTCCAGAATTTATACCTGTCAGGTTTGTCAGGTATTGACGCCACTATCTCAGGATGATTGCTGAGCTGCCCAAAATTGTAATCATTTAGCACTTCCAATATTTCATCCACCGTCCATCTCCTCGGCTGCTCACCTGTTTCCACAGTCCCATCAAATGCCTCCATATCCTCTCAAAATGGGTGATCATGTGGAAGCCAACAATGATGACGCATTTGTACAATCTTCCTGCAATGAGGTCTGCAACACTCAACAGTCATGCACTCTGGACAAGCCCTGTATCCCCTGGTAATGTTGCCCGACAACATCCCGCGTGCAGGAAAATCGCTAATGGTGCCAACAAGCATGACATGCATCTGGAACATCTCATTTTTGAACTTGTCATAAGTGGGATGACCATGCTTACTCAAGTACTTAAGCTCCGCAATCAAGGGTCTCAAATACACATCGAGACACTTTCCTGGATAACCCGACCCTGGAATTATCATAGTGGGCATATTGTATTCTTTCTTCATGCACATCCATGGAGGAAGGTTGTACGGTACCAAAATAACTGGCCATATACTGTATTGAGGACTCATGTTCCCAAAGGGGTTGAATCCGTTAGATGAAAGCCCCAGCCAAACATTTCGAACCTCTGATGCAAAATAAGAAAACTCCTTCACCATGTGCTTCCAAGCCTCTTCGTCAGCAGGGTGTATAAGCGTATCACTGTCGGGCAAATTCCTCTCTGCCCACCATCTCATAGCTTCAGCCGTGTGTGCACACATGAACAACCGTTCTAGCCTATCTATCAGCGAAAAATATCGAAGTATCATCACAGCTTTCTTGTTTCCAGCAGGAGTCAACTTATACTTTTCTGTACCACATACCGGGCATTCATCAAGGGATTCAAGATCATTCCCATAAGCATCTTCACCCCAGAAGAGAACACAATCATATCTACAAGCATGGATTTTGATGTAGGAAAGGCCAAGATGTTTCAGGATCTGTCGCACCTTACGATGAGTGGTAGGAAGACGATGACCGGGGGGCAACAACGAACCAAACCACTTCAGCCAATCATCAACAGCCTTCACGCTCATTTTGTTCTCCACTTTGAGCTTCATTACTCCCATAACACTTTCAAGAACAGTCTTATTACACCCGTTGTACAACGAGGTTTGTTGGAAAGCAATGAGGTTGTTGTACTTGTCCATACCAGCAGTGTTGACAGCTGTAGATAATTGCTGGACTGGCTCTATATAAGGGAAGTCTCCAACGGCGGGAGGGATATCCGGTGCTTGAGCAAATATACCGCTCTCATGAGGAAACATATCGTTGATCAACCTTGTTGTTGGATCATTGGATGTACTGCCACTCTCAAAAAATTGTCCGTGATCATGTTGACCAACTGATGAGCTCTTACCGTGATAAATCCAACATGTGTACTTATCCCAAAACCCGTTTTTCTTCAAGTGCTCCAATACTTTATCGATGTGAAAACGATATCGCTCGCTGCGACACTGACATTTCATACACGAACAATAATGAATTGTCATCCCTCCACAATTAACCTTCACATATTCCACAAAACTTCTAATTCCACGGTGATATCTTACATCCCATCTTGGAAGACACATCAAACTCTTGTCCATCCTGAAAATTATAACTGCATGTATATATACCCATGATCTTATTAATTAAAATTTCATAGCTAGATATATATATATATCGATATTCAAACTATAAATTACATAATTTATTTATTCGATCTACTCGATCCCTAACTAACTAGCTAGCTAGCTAATTAATTACAAATGAACATATATATATATATATAGTCGTCTAATGATTCTACTCGATATGATCCATAATTATTCATATATATATAATTTTCTAATTTAACTCGATCAAATTAAAATCAAAACATTCGATCAATCAATTAATATAAATATATATTATTATAATTCTCATAATTTTACTATATATATACACGTACACCCTAACTATATATAATCGATCACAAAAATCTAAATATATATATAACCACACTATAATTAATCACAATTAACCGAAACATCACAATAATCATAATATATATTATACCCATAATTAATAATCATAATTAATCCTATAATAATCACAATATATAATCAATTAAATTAATTAATTAATCACCCTAGCTATATATATATATTCACAATAATCAACACAACAATTACGTACTACTCCAACTCATCTATCAATCACGTACTCGATCAAAATCAACCATCAATTACTCAAACTCAACAATCAATTAACTCGATCGATCAATATATTCAAAATCAACATCAACAATCGATCAACACACACATGCATATATATATATATATATATATAATATTAAGTACGTAGCTATATATAATGAATCACGAACTCATTCTTGATAGTTTTCGACATCACCTAAAGATTTCAGAGCATTTTCAGTTTTCGCGAGAGATTTTTTTTGAATGACAGAGCTGCTGCCCAGAATGGATCTGAAATAAGAAAGCATAGCCGACGATACCAAAAAATCGTCGGTAATAGTTAAAAAAATCGTCGATAATAGTGGAAAACTATACCCAACGATTTTTCGGCCACTATAACCAACGACAATAATTTCTAGTCGGTAAAACAACTATAACCGACGAGGTAATCCTGTCGTCGGTTATAGTTCACTATAACCGACGAGGAGGTTTCTCGTCGGCCGTTTTTTGGGCATATCGTCGAGTATAGTGATTCTTCTGGTAGTGACTGTTTGAAGTTGAGTTTGAAATTCAAACAGATGAAGCGTTAAAGTTATACATTCAAATCGATTAGGCAGTTGAGATTATTATAGTTTCTTTATGGAAGAAATTGCCATTGACATTTCAATTTTTAGAGATTCTATATAAATCAATCTCGTCCCTGCTTATACACAATCGACATCTATCTGTATTGGTACCCATTTACCAACAAATGCATAAGAGTGAAATAAGGAGAAGACTGGATAACAAGATAGGCATCAAGTAGGTAACTCTGACTTAAAACTAAAATAGTGCTTGAATATGACACATACAATATTCATCATACATACAAATGAAGTCTAAGGTGAGCCAGTGGTATTGAGAAGATCAGAAAGAGAAAGAAAGCATGCAATTTCATATGATTATGTTGTTTATAATGTCAGTGAAAATGGAGACTTTGAAGAAGATGATGATACAATTACTGTGAAGCAAGTTATGCAATCTCAATACAGTACACAATGGACATCGAGAATGGAAGAAGAGATCAGAAGCATGGATAAAAATGGAGTTTGGATTTTAGTGGATAAACCAGATGATCAGAAGCCAATTAGGTGCAAATGAGTCTTTAAAACAAAAGGAGACTCAAATGGGAGGATTGAAAGGCACAAAGCAACACAGGTGGCAAAGGGTTATAACCAGAAAGAAAGCATTCATTATAATGAGACACTCTCACCAGTGTCAACAAAAGATGCATTGAGAGTGATTATGACTCTAGTAGCTCATCTGGATTTAGAATTGCATAAGATGGATGTCAAGACAACATTTTTAAATGGTGATTTATATGAAAAAATATACATGCTGCAACTTGAAGGGTTCATTGAAGATGAAAATAAAGTATGCAAGCTTCAAAAATCCATATATGGGTTTAAACAAGCCTCAAGATAGTGGTATTTAAAGTTTGACAAAGTTATCGCTAGTTGTAGATTTCTGAAAAATAAACTTGATGAATGTAAATGGCATAATCGTGAAATTGAAGATGAAGTTTATAGCAGAGGTCAAGTTGATCCTCTGATATTTTCTGAGATCATGTGTTTTATCAACAGTACGTTTTCTTGAGCCACATGTATGTTTAGCGATGTCTTCAACCAAACTTAATACCACCGTGAGCGCATACTATTTACTTCATTGCAGGCATTTAATCATATTGCTTGACGTTATTACATAGAGCTGGAGGGTAGTAGTTGAATTGCATTGTTCCTCATTTAACTACAATAATGAGTTCGATCAGATCATGATTGTAGCCACCTCGACTTTCAGCAAATTCTAAATTGATGACAGTGATTTAAATTCATCCGCTCACGTGTGAGTTTATTTATTCAGCTTTGTTTTCCAAGAAATTTAGATTTCGACTTTAACATGTTTCCATTACATGAGTTGATCATTGCTTATTGATACTAACAATGTGAAATAGCTAGTTCAAGAATATATTTGATTAAACCCACCGTAGTCAACTTGTCATGCAGGAAGTTTCAAATTGACATTAGCAATTGAGACTTATTCACTATCTTATGATTCTACTAATTGAGTTTTGTTAGTCGGGATTAACCTTAAATTTTTCTACTCAAATATCTTCATGAATTGGTCGTGTTCATTTTATGTCGTGAACACGCTTTCCTCTTTAAGGGCGTTTCAAGAGATGTGCAACCAACTGGGAAATATAATTATCCATGTTTTGAATCACAGGGATTCGCAAGGGTGACGATGTTGATATCAAGATTTTGGATCAAACTTATGCGTTTTACACTTGTACATCAAGGAACCAGTAAACTCGATAACCAATTAACAAAGATTCGTGTATATCTCAAACATGTGCGGAGATTAGAGAAAGATAAGTATGACTTGATTCAATGTATATTGCACGAACTCCGGGTTCTTGCTAGACTGGATGGAGGAACATCATGCAGATGAATAAGCGATCATCACTCACAGAAGTATATATGAAAATAACACACGGAAATGCAAACTTCTAACTAGTTCTGGATTTGAGTGTGACGAAGATGTAGTTTAATTCTTTGGGATACAAAATCGATTCTGCAAGGAATTTTCCCATTCCTTAGACTTCATAGCAGTTTACTCCTCTGATTAGTTATTGTTGGGTAAGCATCCAATGTTAAGGGAATCTGGAATGTTTATGGTAGTACAACGAGGAAAGTTGCAGCAATTCAATTATTCAATTCAACAATGGGTCTGGGTAAGTAAATTAGCACCTCAGTGTTTTACCACTTCGAGTGGAAAAATATTACTAGGCAAATATTTATGTGTAAGTGGAAGCTTATGTCTATTTTTCAACGAATCTTTTAACGTTGGACAGTAATAGATACGTTTGTTTGCAAGCTCGATTTGTGTGAGCTATTGATACTTAAATTTGGGTGCGGATTCCGTTATGCAACTTGTGGTACGTAAGTCATGAGACTGGTGATTATGAGTTTCGGGACTCAAGCTATGCACCGACATACCTTTACCATCATTGATAGATGCATATCTAATATGATTAGTCAGATTTTGGAGGAAATGCAAAGTTGTTATTATGGAAAACCCACAGCCTCAAGCTTTATGTGAAAGCTGTGGGTAGTTTTCTGGAAAGCTTTGGGTCGATCAGATATAGAAACCTTGGGGAATTATTCCCCTTAGCTCAAACATTGTTGGAGGTAAGGTTACCACACTTATACTCTCGAGCATTGAAGGAGACCATGAGGAAGATGCAAAATTATGGAGGAGACCACGAGGGTGAACACCAAAAATCTTGAAGGCGTGAGGAATGTACGCTCAGGGTCAACAAGACAGTAGGTTGATATTTTAGTCTTGAAAGTTTGTTGGACGACTATCAAAACAAGGATCGAAAGCACAAGGAGTTGTACACGAAGACGATTCAAGCTTAGTGCATTGAGTATTCCCCAAGACTTGAACAGTCTAGCAGAATACTGAGGGCAAGGAGTATCTAGCCAAGTACCACCTTTTTCAACGCAAAAATCAAAGATTATGTACCTCAATAAGGAATTCAGTTTTCGTACCAACATGTTCAAAGGACACGCTGAGGGGTTGCACATCAGCCTATTAACCAGAGATTCTTGATAAGAAAGGTAAGAGATAGATTAGAAACCTCGGGGAAATTTGAGGGATCGATTAAAAACCTTGAGGGCCAGATGGCTTTAGATGGAAAGCTCGATGTGTCAAGCAAAAACCTAACGGCTATTGCAGTCTTCTACGTTGAAGCATGTTTATGCAACTCATGCCATAAAACATGGCAAATGTTAGTGTTATCTTTGAATCCTGATTCATTTTTGTGGATTATTGAATTAAACATATGGACCATGTGGAGAACGATGAAGCATATGGGCTCAGAACTATAGCAAGAGCGAGAGTATGGTGATTTATATGAAGTACGATGGTTTTCTTGAGGCACGATGATCTGTTTGGTTTCTTTATCTTTACGATTAATATGAAGCCCCATATGGTCGATCTTGACTACCAGAAGCGGGAAAAACTTCATGCTTAGCACCAGTCTGGAAACCTTGAGGTTTTTACTGAAACCTTGAGGGTTTTTTGAGAAAGTTTATCATTTTTTCTGGAGAGCACGAGAAAACCTAAGAAATCGAAGGAAAGCTTGAGGGTTCAGTTTTGCAGGTTTTCATGTCACGTGGAGAAGATGATGCTAACTGAGGGGACTCCGTTCTCACAAAGCCACACAGAGTCCTTGAGCATTCAATATGTAATTGCTGGGGGGGGGGGGGAGGGGGGCAATGGTGGGTGTTGGATTTGGCCATCCTTGAAAGCTAGAGTATTTTGAGTGAATCCATTGATATGGGGTGCTCAGCAATGTAATTCCTTGAGGTTTCCTCGAGATCATAGCATTCCCTCGAGGTTTCCACGACAACAGGATATCATATCCTCTAGGGAGAAGAAATCCACAGGACAAGCTTTGTGAACTATCCTTGAATTACTTTCATCCCTCAAAATGATGCATTTCATGGTTTGTTTGCACGATTTATTCGATAGATTGATTATGCATGATCAAGTACGAATGACTTGTTTTTGCAAAAGTGTTTTTCAAGTGTTCGATCTAAGGACACCTCATCCATAACGATGAAGAGGACAAGCGTCTAGAATGAGCACACACTCTTCCTAACTAATTTGATTTTTGATAAGATTGTTTTACAAATTAGCATGTTTAGCAAGGCGTGTGAGGAACTTCCTTGCTTATTCGCTAACACTATATAATTATATGATTATTCAATAAAATCTTTCAGTACATTGCTTTGTATTGTGTTGTTTACAATTTGTTTATTCGATCTTGAGGAACTTGGTGTCTAGGAAACGTAAGCTTAAGTGCGGCAGACGACGTTGTCTCCCACAGATGCGCTTCTCCAATACAATACAATCTCATCAAATCTTCCTTAGGCAATTCGATCCGAAAAGAAGAAAAGTTGAGGGTATCAAAGTGGTTCCTCATGGTTAGGTCAAAACACTCAGAGAAAAACCCACGAGCTTAGGCACTTCTGGGACGGCAATCATCAAGCCTAGTATGAGTAAAAAAATGTCAATACCTAGCTAGGGGATGACTTGGCCAAAATTTTGCACCAAGGGCATCTAAGTCTCAGCGTATTCACATGGTGATGCCTTAGGGATAAACTAACTACATTTTTAGTTTTGTGGGAATTAGTTGTAGCACACAGGACAAGTTTTCTGGATAGGAAAGCTCAAGAGATCCTACAAGGTGTAAAAACTTGGCTACAATGAGGCTTTAGAGTATGATAACCTTTGATATAAGGTTGAGACTAAGCTAGAAGTCTGTTGTGGGGAACCATCTTAAAATTACGAGCATTCCCTGGAGACCTCACCAAATAACGGAGGCTCTCCATAAGCTTTATCTATGAGCATTCGTACGATCCATGGGATCCAAGAGACACGCTACGGCCACAACTATTTAGAGGTGACCTTGGTTATTTGAAAAAAATGGACGATTTGTTAAAGAAAGATCTGCTAGTTGCTTGAGACAGATGTGTTCGAAAAAATTGGTAAAATGGCATTAACTTAGTCGAAAATATTGGAGACACAGCATAAAGGGCCATAACTATTGGTGAAAGGACATTACCTTGGATAAAAAGTTGAAACTATTGAAGGAAAAGCTTATATATATCTCCCATTTGGGGTGGGCAAATTCTCGACCTAAAAACCTGAGTAAAATTAGCTTAAAAGGTGTCATCCTTGAAGGAGGTATAGTACGAGAATGCCTTTGTGGCAGGTATAACCTGACAAAAGCCATTGCGGGCATGGATAAGGTGAGAATATAGAGACAAATTCAATGTTCAATATAATGTGCGATATTTATTGAGGTAGAAATGAATAGAACACACAAACTGGTGAGCTTAAAAATTATACTAGCCACCAAAAACCTTGGTGTACTTTGCAAAAGTTCAAAGAAAGAAACAATAAGTTGCCGCTATGTGGACTTGGAATTCTACAAAAAGGAAAATAAAATAAGAAGAGACAGATTCCAAGATCGATCAGGATAGCTTCTACTAAATCTTCAATGGCAAATCAGTGGGCCTTGATAAGCTAGAAGGAAGTAAGCAGGTATCCCATGCTTTGAGATTAAGTCGAGGCGGTAGGCGCCAGCATTCAAGCCAAAATCATAGGCAATGTCGACGTCGCCCGGAGTTGGCAGGAATTTTTCTTTGAGATGTTTTATCGTGTCATAAGAATGGGAAATATCACTTTGAAGGCAGTAAACAGTGTCCTCCAAGGTGTTAATCGTTACATGAGCTCCCTCTAATTCAAGCTCTAGATCATGAAAAGTACGGTGTCTGCTAGACCTTGGCGAATAGGGTCTTCGGGAGTTGAAACCATTGAAGCTTCAACTTTTCCTCATCGGAGAGCGGCGTACGTTGGTGACCAGGATGACCGCATCCCATGATTGCTGAGAACAGATCAAGTCTTCAAGGCGTCGGATCCGCTTTTCCAAAGATTGCATGAGATCATTGTATGAGTTATAGTACTCCCGCCATTCAGAAATCGTAACCATCCCAAAAGGAGAGATGACTGCATGAGACCTGGGAGATGAGAAGACTTCACAAGACCTATTAACAACATAATCAACATTGGTGCAAAAAAAACTTCACGAGATCTGATACTTTTTGTGGTGACCCAACCTCTGTTGAAAATTGTCAAAAACAATAAATAAACAAGTAAATCGAGAAAGTACTTGATAAAAAAATCAACTTCGACTAATTTAGTCAAAAATCTATCCGACAAATTTGTTACGACGAGACGATCGTAACGATATAAAGCACACCAAATTTCTTTGTCGGCCGTACCTCCTCTGGCGGAGACACGCTTCACCGCCGTCCATCCACTAGGTCGACGAAGCCTAATCACCAAATACACCTCACGAATATGTTCGTATCGTTGATATGAACCTAACGACATATAACTCGACAAGTGCTCCAAAAATATTTTCGGTCACGCGCCACCGGCGGCGAAGATCGACACATCACTAGAAAGCTCTTGAAGAGCTCAACAACTTTCCTCAAGTGTCCTATACCTGATTCTAGCTCATTTGGCCAGAATCAACCTCGAAACAGCTCGGCTAAAAAATCTTTCCAGTTACACAACTTCGTTGTAGAGCCACCCTTGGGTTCACGGACGGTCCCATTTGACTCACGACAAGGTGGGGAAAAAAACCCATCAAACCTTGCCACCAAAAAAGCCACAGAAAACCGCTGTAAATGGACTCCAATCAGAATTTCAAACCAAGCCACAGCCTGGCAGCTCTACCAGTATGTGGCAGCATATCCATGTATCTCATATATATAATTATATAGTACAGTCAACTTTCAGTAGAGCCACCCTTGGGTTCACGGACGGTCCTATTTGACTCACGACAAGGTGGGGAAAAAAACCCATCAAACCTTGCCACCAAAAAAGCCACAGAAAACCGCTGTAAATGGACTCCAATCAGAATTTCAAACCAAGCCACAGCCTGGCAGCTCTACCAGTATGTGGCAGCATATCCATGTATCTCATATATATAATTATATAGTACAGTCAACTTTCAGTTTCTAGTATAGTAATTCTCGTTTATAGTCATAATTGTAATCTTAATAGTTTCAATTTCGTGAATCTCATTGAATCCCGTTGGATTCTAATCAAGTCAAACTGATCATCAATCATATATATGCATCAATATGCAAACTAATCATTTCGTATATTTGTACAAACTGTACAAATAATCACAAGTGTAATAAGATAGAACTCTTTTTGTTTTTGTTTCGATCTCAAGTTTAAGTTCGTATTGTTTTCGTTGTAATAGTTTTTCGTTTCCATTTCGTTTGACAACCAATGTTGTTTTTTCGTTACCACTTTGTAACGATCTCGGTTTTCTTGTTTCAATTATCGTTTGTTTTAGCACAATAGAAATACAATATCAAATATGTATAAATAAGCGAATATCAAAAACATACCGATGAATGAATATCAATAAAATATCGATAATGGATACGCAAATATACCATACGAAGCAAAGTAAAGAACCATGTACCTAAGGTTTAGTAATGACAATGTGTAACCACTTCTCGTCTAAGACCACCTTACACCGTATACGCAATGATCACAGGAGTACAAATACAAAATTTCTAGACTTATACTTTCACGGCTAAACTCTAAATCACAAAACACAACGAAAACGATGTCCGAGAGTTGAACTGCGCTCTGATACCATTTGTGACGATCTGACTCTTGTTAAAAATCGTCAAAATCAACAAATAAACAGGTAAATCGAGGAGGTACTTGATCCGAAAATAAACTTCGACTAATTTAGTCAAAAGCCTATCCAACGAATATGTTACGACGGGACGGTCGTAACGATATAAATCACACCTAATTTCTTCGTTGTCCGCCTCGCCTTTAGTTGTGACACGCGTCATCCCGCCCACCGAATGGGTCGACGAAGGCTAAATGAAAAATACACCTCACGACTATGTTTGTATCGTCAATACGAACCTAATGACATATAACTCAAAAGGTTTTTCGGAAATATTTTCCAATCACGCGCCGCTGCTAGTGGTGACGCATGCAGGGATTAACACATCACTGGAGAGAATTTGAAGATCCCAACAACTTTACCTAAATGAACTATACCTGATTCCGCTCATTTGACCGGAATCAACCTCGAAAAAGCTTGGCCAAAAATTCATTCTAGTGACACATCTTTGTTGTAGAGCCACCCCTGGGCTTGCGGTCGACCCTATTCGACTCATGACGAGGTGGGGAACAAGACCCCTGAAACCTCGCTGCCAAAAAACCCATCGGGAACCGCCGTACACGGTGAGTCTCGAAAATAGGTTCGACGGAAGGCAATTTGATTCTGTCCAACCTCACATGCAACCAAAACAATCCAATATACCAATATCATCTAGACAACAAGACGAGTCTAACCATACCTTAATTGCTGTAGGAAATGTCGCCGATGGCAGCGATGAAAAACACTCGAAACCCTAGGTTTCTAACCCATTGAATCTCTTCCGTTCGGCCTCAAAATCGTCGATCAAGGGCAAAAATGGGTAAAGGAGGCCGATCTGCGTCAAACCCGCTGATTTTGAGGTCCGAGGTGACCGCACGGCGTTGCACCACCAGCCCACTGCTGCACTGTCTCTCTCTCTCTCTCTCAATGGGAGGAGAGTTGACCCAAAATCAACCCACCAGACTCTATACTGGCTTTCCGAAATGGGAAAGTCCTATTATACCTGACCATTTACTGAAAGTTATCTACAAAAACCTTTCGGTAATCATATATTTCTCATTGTAACTCCATTTTTGACATTTCTCAGGTCTACGGACTCGCCTCGACAAATTTTATGACTTCCACCCGACATCAACCAACTTCGTCAATTTAATGAATAGTCAACCTGAGACTTCTTAATATTTACCGAAGGTAAAAATTATTTACCGCAGCCACTAATTCGTACTCGAATTATTCATAAATATTAACGATTATATAAAAGGTCGGGTATTACAATCTACTCCCGTTAAAATAATTTTGTTCTTGAAATTATACAACCAAGATTGCAGAATATTTTTGCGGAAAACTGGGCCGAGTCTACCCTAAAAGTAGGCTACCAAAAACCTGTAAAATGTCCAAATAACACTTCTATAATCACAAATCTCAACCTATACCGCGAGTCACCGATGCTCGTCCGGATTTCTCCACTAATATATCAATAGATTTTCAAATCATATAAAAGATACATATCAAAAATAATAAATAGAATTCTCAAATGATAACTCATTGAAAATTCTAACTCGTCAATAATAAACAGTAATCAAGATGATAATATAATTTTGAATCATTAAGTAATATAATGACGCATTTCTATGTTGTTTGGATGAAATCGATGATCACTGTTTCAAATTTTTAATTATCATTATCACTGAGTAAACACAAAATATTATAATCACACTTGTGTTTGTTTCACGAGTTCAAATCTTATCATATTCTCATACTCATCAGATGAGTTTATATTATATTATCATACTTGTTGCACGAGTAAATGTCATGTTTTGTAATACTCGTATTTCAAATTCAAATCATCACATATTCGTATGCTCATCACTTAAGTGAATATTATATTATATCGTCATGCATGCCACGCGAACAATATCACGTTTGCCATTCTTGCATTGTGAGCTCAAGTTATATCGTATATCGTATTGCTCATCTTATGAGCTCAAATCTCAAATCACGGTGCTCATCTCGTGAACTCAATCATATCACGTTATCATCCGTCTAACGGCGATAATCCAAATATATATCTCAATAAATCGTTTCACGTTTCAAGTTATCGTTTTACGTTTTGAATAATTTCATCACTGTGACGACCCGAACCAGAATTAGTACAGTAATCGGCTTAATCCACGAGTTTACGCGTAATCGTAGTTTTACGTAAATGGATTGATTTGCCGGTTTTGATCACGTCTTAATTTTTGGGCGAGATTTTGAGTTGAGTCTCTTCTCGAGAGTTGTTATACGCGTGATTTCGAGTTCGTGGGCGGTTCCGGATAATTATTTCGACGACCGAGGAATATGTTATGAATATTTGAAATCGCGGAATTTCGTCGAGTTTATCCGTTCGTATTGAGTTATCCGAAACGTGGATGTGATCCGTTTTGGACCATCGATCGTCCCGAGCCGCGAGTATAAATATCGAAAAAAGTCAAAAAATTGTCGAAAACACTGTTCGGGAAGTTTGACCGGCGTTGACCGTGCGTTGACCATTGACTTTTGGGTTGACCGGAGCTCTACCGTGCAAGCAAACTGCCGCAGTCCGGTTTGGCGATTCCAGCCACTTCCGGCCTTGAAACTGGTATATTTCGAATCCTCTCTTCATTTGCAACATATTGGAACTTGGTTTTGTGGAAATTGATGTCGTTTTGAGGTAGAACGAACTTGAAGAAAATTGGGATTTTTGTCGGATTCGGGTTGGGTGTTCCGACGATGGTTGAGGTTCGGTGTTTGGGGGGAAAGCTTCCCCTCAACCTCTAGTTGCTTTGGGTAGAAGGAATTTCAAGATGGTTGCCGTTTTGGAGCTCGCCGGAAAGTCACCGGAATCCATGGATTATGTGACTTTCGAGGCTTTTTCCGGCCACTATGGTGGTTGGATGGTGGTGGTTCTTTGAGAGAAATTGTTGGGCTTGGAAGGAAGAGCATTTCTGGAGAATTTGGTTGGATTTGGACGTCGTAGCCACCGCGCCGTCGCCGCCGGCGGTGGTCCGCGGCGGTGCTCCAGCGAGGTCTGGATTTTCGAGATTTTTATGTGTTTCCGACTCGTTTTCACGCTCCGAACACAGTCGTGAGGTTTTCGAGATGATTTGGAAGCCGGAGTTTTAGTTGAGGGTTTATGTGGAGATTTCAGGAGTTTTCGTCGATTATTTTGTACCGCGTTATATGTTTCCGGGAACGGTTGGTTTCCGAGGTGTGGTACAGTGTGTTGAACTATGATTTTGATCAGTTATATTTTGTGATTATTCAGGGGATCAAGATCGTACATTAGGCGAGGGATCTTCCGCCGGATTTCGTGATTAGCGCGAGTGCGCGCTGTGCTCACCTGTGAGTGAACTTTTCTATTTTCACTGTCGTTGTGAGTTCGTGATTTCCGTATTTATTTATATACGATGTTGAGATTATTTATCGCTTTTGGAGGTATTATTTTATATTTTATATGGTGATGGCATTACTTGCAGCGATGCTTTGGCTACTCGGCTGATCACCGGTAGTCAGACCCAGAGTTGAGAGATTCTTCTGGGCAGCGTTGAGAGGTTCCCCTGTTATGCCGTTGAGCTTGAGAGATTCGCCTAACCTATCACCGTCGGGCTTGAGAGATTCACCTGACCTTCGGGCTTGAAAGATTCACCTGACACCTCCATATATGCTCCGAACTTGCTTTGCATTGTTTTATGTATATGTAAATGGTGAAAGACATATGTTTATTTTTGTCCACTCACTCTAACGATTTTATTTGCCTTTCCCATGGGATTTTCGGTTTCCGTGCCCAGTTTGCAGTTCAGATTCTGGTGTCTCACGTCGCGGTCGGAGGCTAGTCATTCGAACTACCTTTCTTTTCTAGTAGGTTTCTTGTTTTGCCTACTGTTGTATATTTTGTATATGTACATTAGAGGTCGCTCTGATACGCTATTGATATGGTTTTATGTGATTTTCCCCGTATTTTCTGTAAAGTATAGTTTTTATTACTGCTTTACTTTATTGTTATGATATTGAAAAATCCGGATGGGATTGGTGCCCACGGTTTGGCTTTTGTGGCATAGGATGAAGTGTATTTTCCGGGTGCAGGTTAATGGCAATTCAGCGTTAGTAACGAAACTCTGCCGAAATTTTTGTGGTTTTTGCTGGTTCGTGTTTTCAGAAGGGGTTTGATCCCGGTTTAGGAAACTAAATCGGGGTTGGGTCCTTTCAGTCATATATCATATACTCTCGAGTTAAAGACATCGAGAATGCCCAGTCTATATACGGTAATCATATATAATATACTCTTAAATTGAAGATATCGAGAACACCCATTCTATCAATGGTAATCATATATAATATACTCTCGAATTCAGGACACCGAGAATACCCCGTATATATGTTATTTCTCGAATTAAGACATCGAGAACGCCACCTGATTGGTTGTGGGCCTCTTCACCCTAGGGAGGCACAATCTCTACTTAACTATCGCCAGTAAATGGACCCCAATCATGATTTCAAACCAACGCGCATCCGCAGCTTCACCAGTATATTATAGCCTATCCATGTATCTCATATATATATAATCATATAGTATAGTCAACTTTCAGTTTCTCATATAGTAATTCTAGATTATAGTTAATCGTAACAGTTTCAATTTCGTGAATCTGAATGAATTCCGTTAAATTCTAATCAAGTCAAACTGATCATCAATCATGATCATCAATTGTATATTTGCATCGATATGCAAATAATCATTTCGTATATTTGTGCACACTGTAAAAATTAGGCCTGGGAATGGTTCGGTTCCAACCATTATTTTCTGAACCATTCGATGTACATACGGTTTTAGTTCCTTGTATTTTTAAGGAGGAACCTATATAAAACCGAACCGCTACAAACCGGTTCGGCTATACTGTTCTAACATTTCCTAAACACAAAAAAAAATATTAAATAACCTAATTATGAAGAAAAGGAACAAAAAACCTAACAAAATGGAAACTAAATATATCCATAGATCACTCCATCCGCAAGTATCTAACAAACATTAAGTCTTTTTACTGAGGGTTTTTTGGTGCAAGTGTGACTTTCAGCTGAGTAGATTAACTAGATTTAATGTTTTGAGAGTTTTTGCATAGACATTATAGTGTGAAAGGAATGATCCTCTATGTCCATGTCTATAATACATATAGACTTTACAAGACTACCAATAATATATTGACTTGTGTATTTTTCATATTACCGGTTTTTTTCGGTTCCTTAAAATTTTGAAATTTAGGAAACAAAAATGGAACCGGAACCGGAATCAAAACATTTGCACTTGGAACCTAACCATCAATATTACTTTGCAAAATTCAAAGAACTGAACCGAACCTAGTAGTTCCGGATCGTTCAGTCCGATTCTCCGATTCTTCGTGGAACCAGTCCCAACCCTTGTACAAATAATCACAAGTATAATAAAATAGAACTCTTTCGTTGTTTCGATCTCAAGTTTAAGTTCGTTGTAATTGTTTTTCGTTTCCATTTGTTTTACAACCAATGTTGTTGTTTTGTTACCACTTTGTAACGATCTCGGTTTTCATGTTTCAATCATCGTTCGTTTTAGCACAATAGAAATATAATATCAAATATGTATCAATAAGCGAATATCAAAAACATACTGATAAATGAATATCAGTAAAATATCGATAAATGAATATGAATGATGGATACACAAATATACAATACAAAGCAAAGTAAAGAACCACGTACCTCAAGTCTAGTAATGACAATGCGTAACCACTTCTCGTCTTAGACCACCATACACCGTCTCTGCAATGATCACAGGAATACAAATACAAAATTTCTAGACTTATACTTTCACGACTAAACTCTAAATCACAAAACACAACGAAAGCGAAGTCCGAGAGTTGAACTGCGCTCTGATACAATTTGTGACGACCTGACCCTTGTCGAAAATTGTCAAAATTAATAAATAAACAGGAAAATCGAGGAAGTACTCGATCTGAAAATCAACTTCGACTAATTTAATTAATCGAAAACCTATCCAATAAACTTGTTACGTTGAGACGGTCTCAACACAAAATACACCTCACGACTATGTTCTTACTATTGATACGCACCTAAAGACATATAGCTCGACAAAATTTTCAGAAAGATTTTCCAGTCACGCGTCGCTACTGGCATCCACCGCTGGCCCACCATCGCACTCTCTCTCTCTCTCTCTCTCTCTCTCTCCACGGAAGGAGAGTTAGCCCAAGGTCAACCTACCAGACTACATTTTGGCTTTCCAAAACGGAAAAATCCTATTTATATCTGACTATTTATGGAAATTTATTTATGACAAACTTTCGGTAATTGTTACTTTCTCGTCGTAACTCTTTTTTCAATATTTCTCGCGTCTACGGATTCGTCTCGACAATTTTACAACTTCCATCTAAAGTCAACGAACTTTGTCAATTCAATAAAAATTTACCCCAGACCTCTTAATATTTATCGACAGTAAAAATTATTTATCGCTGCCATTAAATCGTTGAAAAGACCCAACCCCGATTTAGTTTCCTAAACCGGATTTAAACCCCTTCTGAAAACACGAACTTGCAAAAAGTATAGAAATTTTGGCAGAGTTTCACTATATCGCGGAATTACCATTAACCTGCACCAGAAAACACACTTCATCCTATGCCACAAAAGCCAAACCATGGGCACCAATCCCATCCGGATTTCTCAAAATCATAACATAATATAAAATAATAAGCAAAACTATAACTTTATAGAAATCCGGAAAAATCATATGAAAATATAAACATCAGAGTATTCAGAGCAACCTCTAGTATATATATACATAAATACACAGCAGTAGGCTAAACAAGAAACCTACTGAGAAAGAAAGGTAGCTCGAACACTAAGCCTCTAACTGTGACGTGCGACACCAGAATCTGAACTGCAAACTGGGCATTGAAAACAAAGAGCCCATGGAAAGACATATAAACCGTTAGAGTAAGCGGATGAAAAATAAATGTCTTTCGCCGAATAATATATGTTATAAAAACATATGCGAGTCTAAATGCATGAAAATAATAAGGTACACGAGGGAGACTCCAACTCCTCACGTGTACAGAGCATGCATCGAAAATCCCACGGGGTCACTCATGGACAAATTCGTGCTAGTACAGTCTGAATCACGGGATCCCAGACCCACACGTGATTCTTGCCAAAAAGGCCTCAGGTCAGGGTATTTGTTCCCACCCGGATATACATCGGCACAAGGAACATAAATCTGTACCTACCCGGAAATACATCGGCACAAGGTAACAGTTCCCCCTGGTAAACATCCTCGGGGATCAGCCGGGATGCAAGTGTATCGATACAACCAAATATACTAAGACTGTACTCTGTGTAAACCCAATCATAAAGCACATGCTCGTATAATGTATAAAGTATAATGTAAATGCATAATCGTAAAGCACATGCTCGTATAATTCATAATCACATACGCATGCTCATGCTCGTAAAACGTAATATAAAGACTGGTAACCAATCAGTGAAAAGAAATGTACACTCACAGACAAGCACAGCGCGCAAACGCGCTAATCCTGAGATCCGGCGGAAGATCCCTTTCCAGGCGTACGATCTCGATCTCCTGAATAATCACAAAATATCACTGATCAAAATCACAATTCAATACTCTGAACCACACCTTGGAAACCAACCATTACCGGAAATATAACTCGGATAACAAAATAAACGTCGAAAATCCCAAAATACTCCATATAAACCCTCGACTTAAAATCCACCACTCAAATCAACTCGAAAACCTCTAGGCGACGATCGGGGCGCGATTACAAGTAAAATGGCATAAAACTTGACAAAATCCAAAAAGTCAATGCCGCGTCGTCACCGGAGAGATTTTCCGGCGAGGAAAGCCTAGATTTCTTCTCCTCCTCGAGCCCAATACTTTTCTCCACTACCTCCACCTCCAATTCCGCCGTAATCCGCCGAAAAACAGCTCGAAATCCCATGAATTCCAAACCTGTCGGCGATTCGGTCCACCACCGGAACTCCTGCCACGATGCACGACGGCCCACCAAAACTCTCCCAAACGCTTCGCCATGGTCCACTGAGTCATTCCCCCTTAATCCCGGCCACCACCGTGGCCGGAGCACCTCCGTCCGTCGCCCCCCCCATTTTCCTCCGTTTCTGCTCCACAATTTCAACCCAAAAATTCCACAATACAACACAATACATACATCAAAAGGAAGCACAGATCCTAAGGTTCAATTCCCTACCTTGAAATCTGGCAACCAAGCCGTATTCCCGCAGCCACCATGACGGCGAGTCGTGACTCACTGAGTTAACACAGTTGACTCGGTCAACATGGCCCAGCTCTGGTCAACTCGGTCAAAACAGCCCATTTTTGAAATTTTCGATAACTTTACGACTATTCGTCTATTTATACGTCGCGAAATCAACTCTATCCGCAATTTGGATAACTCAAAGTCAAACGGATAAGCATGACTAACTCGGTGATAATTTCAAATATTCTTTTTATATTCCTTGATTATCCGAAAAATCCTCGGAAAGCTCCTACGGACTCGAAATCAGATTCTCTACATTTCCCACGAACAAACCCAAACCAAATTCGTGTCCGAAAATTAAGTCGTGAATGAAGTTGCATATTCGATTAATTACGATAAACCTCAATTACTCGTAAAACTCTCAGATGAAGCCGACTACTATTCCAATTCCGGTCTGGGTCATCACAATCGTACTCGAATTATTCATAAATATTAACTATTATTTATAAAGGTCGGGGTATTACATATGCGTTCATGCCATGTATATCTACTGATTTAATTCTCATAAATTAAGTGTTGTTCGTAACACTAGTCCTGTCAAGCATAAGCGACGTGCATACAATGATGAACGTTATGCCACCATGCACACAGAGGTAGACCATCTGCTCAAGATTGGTTTTATTCGCACGATTCAGTACCCCAAGTGGATCTCGAACACTGTCATGGTCAAGAAAAGCAACAATAGTTGGTGGATGTGTGTGAACTACACAAACCT
This sequence comes from Geum urbanum, assembly GCA_946800695.1. Lineage (NCBI taxonomy): Eukaryota > Viridiplantae > Streptophyta > Magnoliopsida > Rosales > Rosaceae > Geum > Geum urbanum. The sequence goes on along the minus strand of OX326998.1, from coordinate 66,164,175 downwards.
TAACAAAGCTCGCCCCAAGGACAGCTTCCCACTCCTGTGCATCGATCAATTGGTAGACATCATGGATGGGTATGAGCTCCTCTTTATGATGGATGCTTACACATGATACAACCAAGTTTTCATGCACCTGATGACCAAAAGGAAATAACCTTCACATCATGTCATTCAACCTGAAGAATGCTGGATCCACATACCAACGCTTCATGACCTACATCTTTAGAGACATAAATGGTACGATATTAGAGGTCTACATTGATGACACTTGATCAAGAGCACAAATGCTAGGGGCCACAAGACCAATCTTCGCATCGTTTTCCAAATATTAAAAGAGCATTGCATCCGCTTGAATCCAGCCAAGTGCACATTCGGCATTACCGAACAAGTTTCTAGGTTATATTGTTAGCCAATGGAGAATTGAATAAAATCCTAAAAAGATCCAGGCCATCATGACTATGAAACCGCTCACAACTTAGAAAGAGCTCGAAAGCCTCACAGGTAAAATTACTTCTCTGGAAAGGTTTATCTCCCTCTACTCAAACAAATGTGAACCTTTTTTCAAAGCGCTTTGCCTCACCAACAAGCGCACTGTCGACTGGACACCCACTTGTGAGAACGCTTTCCAGTATATAAAACTTTATCTCACTCTATTCTTACTATATCTAGACATATCAAAGGAGAAACACTATATCTATACCTTGCTATCTCACTCACAACTGTAAGCTCCGTCCTTGTACGACGTGATTGTGAAAGTGAGCTCCTCGTGTTTATTACAAGCAAGGGATTTACGGGCGCTGAGAAAAGTTATCCAACGTTCGACAAGAGGGAGCTAGCTCTAGTCACGGCCGTTCGGCATCTTTGCCCCTATTTCCAAGCGCACAAAATCTAGTTCCTTACCAACCTCCAGCTTCGCCAAGTTCTGCAGTCCTCTAACCAAAATGGCCGCCTGAGAAGGTGGGTTATCGAGCTCAGCGAGTTTGATATTCAATACAAGCCATGAACCGCTATCAAGGGTCAGGCGGTGGCAGACTTTATAGCTGAGTACATAGAAGCAGAGGACGAGCGCGCCCAACAGGAACCTGCATAGCTCACCATCACCAACCCACAACCACTTTGGCACCTATACGTGGATGGGTCAACGAACCAATCGACAAGTGGTGCTGGAATTATCCTCAAAGGACCTGGGGCCATTCATGCGAAGTACTCACTCAAGTTCAACATCAAAGCTTTAAACAATGAAGCTGAGTATGAGGTGCTCATTGCATGTCTACAACTGACGTGCTTATCAGATGCCTTCAACATCAACATATACAGTGACTCACAGATGGTCGTCAACCAGATAACCGGGGACTTCGAGGCAAAAGGGGGATCCATGTTTGCTTACCTAGCGTTCGCTAGGCACTACCTCTTGAAATTCATATTCTTCAATATTACACAAGTGCCTCGTGCCCAGAACGCCAAGGCCGATGTGCTAGCTCACCTTGCCATCGCACCATACCCCACATCTATTAATCAAACCACGGTGGAAATCCTTAACAAACCATGTATTGCCAAGAGCTTCTCTGAGATCCTGCATATCGTACCCTCTGACCCCAGCTAGCTAGATCCCATCCTTGCTTACAAGACAAGGGGCACCCTTCCAACCAACAAAATAGAGGCCAAAATGATTGCGACACGTGCCATAAACTTCAGCATGCAGGGCACACAACTATATAAGTAGGGGCGCACATGGCCCAACCTCAAATGCCTTACAACAAGCACATGGCTTTCATTCTGGGAGGAGGTTCACAGCAGCGAGTGTGGACACCATATGGGAGCTCGATCCATCGCCCACAAAATCCTGCTCTATGGGTTCTGGTGGCCCACCATCTATGCTGACACCAACGAGATCACTAATGCCTGTAAGGCCTGTCAATTTCACGCACACAAAGTTTACTCCCTTGCTGTCCTGCTCTCCATCATACCATCGTCTATCCGTTTCACCCAATAAGGCTTGGATCTTATTGGAGAACTTCCGAAGGCCATGGTAAATTTTGCTACGTAGTAGTCACTATCAACTACCACACAAAGTTTACTGAGGCAGAGCCGCTCGTAAAAATCACGATTGAGAAGATCACCAAGTTCCTTTGGCATACACTATTCTGTCGTTATGGCGCCCCAATCAATATCATTACAAATAATGACACTCAGTTCAATAACGCTGAGTTCATTCAATTTTGCAAGCGGCATGGAACCAATATTCTTTTCTCTTCTCCCGCTCACCCTCAGAGAAATGGGCAGGTTGAGGCGGCTAACAAGATCATTAAGAATGACCTCAAGAATCAACTAACCACCATGAAAAAAGGACACCTAATTACGGTAATTGGCCCGAGGTACTCCCTGACATACTTTGGTCCATCCGAACAACTGCCACAGGTGAGACGTCGTTTGCCCTTACATTTGGTATTGAGGTGCTACTCCCACTTGAGCTCACCCACCAAAGGCCAAGGGTGAATGCATTCGATCCAGCCACCAACTGTGTAGGACTCTGCCTAGACAACAACCTCCTGGAGGAAAAATGTGATGCTTCTCACTTCCGCAACACTACTAATAAGGAAAAGATCACCTGCCTCTACAACCAGCGCGTGTGCGTACGTCTTCTACAAGTAGGCAGTTGGGTAATGAAGGCCATTCAAACCAAAGTCAAGAGCCTCCGCTTATCTTGGGAAGGATCGCACAAGATAATGGACATCGCCAGCCCCGACACGTTCTACCTGAGTGACAAGGACGTCATTGTTCTCCCTCACCCCTAGAACTCTTCCCACTTAAGGAAATATTATCACTAGAGAACCCCGCTTAGGTTTTGGTTAAATCGGTTGAAATGTTCTTATTTCATCCATGTACTTCAGTGTGCTACGCTTTATCTAATGAAGTAAGAATACACATGCATATATTGTGTTTTTTACACAAACACTATGCTAAAAACTACTTCAACCTCTAGCAGACTATAATTGAATAATACTTAATGGACACAATCATTCATAAGCTTACTCTCATCTAGTTAACGCAATAGTGATTATTTCTACAGCAAACAAGACCTTAAACAACCATATTTTGATAAAGCGTAACGCCATCACAGAACATTTAGAAAAAGCACCAATCGCTCGCTATTTCAGCGGAAAAAATTCTGTACTTATACATCAAACTACGAAAGCAAAATGCAAAGAGATAGATAACAAACATATGTAGACAAACAACTGTACAAGTGCCCCATGCTTAACCCTGAAAACCCACCACCTTCCCCGTCTGTTGGTCCGTCTCATACTGCTTCCAGTTGAAGTAAGGAATCTCCTTGAGCACATTAAAGGTCATGGTGATACTTGTTGCCACAGTTCTTCCTTGATTTTCTTGAACTTGATAGATGCCTTAAATGCAACTATAACATCCGCATCTAACAACGTCATTTGGCACTTGGGCTTTAAGGGACCTAACTTCCGCTCTTAAGGCCTCCACCTCAGCCAACGCTTGATCCAAGCACTCCGCCTGCTGAGTTTGCAAATCTTCGAGCGACATCTTTTTTGCTTGTAGCAGGTCCCGTTTGGTTATAAGTTCATCATGTTTCTTCTGTAGCTTATGTTTGGCCCTCAGGGAGTCCTCAGTGCCTTTCTTGAAGATGTCTAGTTCTTCCCAAAGCTCTCCCTCCAGATGACTATACTTCATCAGCTTTGCATTCGTCTTCAATAGTGGCGACTCTTTGGCCTACAGATCAGCCTCTAACCTTCGAGCTTTGTCTTTGATGATTGTGTTTTCCTCTAGACCACCCTCTAACTCATCGAGTTACAGCATTTGATGAAGATTGTGCATCCACTGCGTCGCTTTCATGCATAGACACTGTCAGTTAGTGCGTTTTTCCAAAGTAAGCGCCCACTTACTCTGACGCATAACTACGTCTAGCGAGACCAAGCACCGAGAGAAGACATACCTATCCAACAGGTTCCTCAAGTTTTCCTTGGACATTTTCGGCACTATGGGGGTCTGCACTCCCGTCTTCCTCCGCTTGGTCATTCATCCCTGTCAGGCGGCGCCTGAGTTGGAGACCTGCTAGTCATCTGAATTGGTGAGCGCCCTGGAGAGTTGAGCGACGCTTGCTCTTCTTCTGTCGCCTCTCCTTCCTCAACAATCACCGCATCACCCTCGTTTGTGGAGTGAGTTGTCATCTCTTGAGCAGCATCTGCCCCTTCATTTGCAAAAGGCCCAACATCCTGCCCTACAGTTTTGTTTCTCTTTCTTTATACTTTAGGCGCTTCCCAGTAGCGCGCTTCTTGTTCCTGGTCAGCTACTGCCTCAGTTTCAACTAAAATTTGGGTAGACATAGGTTGCTCAACTGTACCTGAGTGCCCATGTCGAGGCACAAGACTGCCCTTCGCTTCATCTTCTTCCTCATCGCTTCCCCGATCATCTCCCGAACGGTGTGACAAGGACAACAGATTTCGGAAGGGCCGCTTTTACTCTTTTCTAGGCCGTATGACCTCAATCTCATTTATATCCGCCACCATTGGCAGACTAGTATCGCGCTCGTCATCTCTTCACAGCTAAGTCTCCTCCGCGTTCAGAACCAAGCATAGGGTGTTAGATACGCTCGCCATCAACCAACTAATCAGCCCGCCCAATTTTTCCCTCTCCATTCAGTTATCCTTGGTAACTGCGACACTCAACTACGATGAAATTGAAACAACACATATTGATCCAACCACGCCAAAAACATCAAACGCATTTCAAGAAAGCAATGCAACAAACAAAGATACACTAGTTTTTTGAAATATCCCCGTTCGTTCCACAATGTCAAGATGGTTGAGTGCCCAAAAGTCACGACACGATTTAGAAAGGACCCAGTAATATGGAATCTTGGACAAGCTCGCCTCCTCACTTATACCAGGGCAGAACCTGTACCTCACTGTACCAAAAAATAGCAGTGTAAGAAAAGACACAAGCGACGTTAGCTTGACACACAATTGGAAATTAAATGAGCTCACAACAATACAATAGTTGAACAACAGCATACACAACCTAGAGGTTGAAAGGAAGTGAGTATTGATGATAGCCCCTATTGATCCCTCGATGGACGATTTCCAAACTCCCAATTCCAGCCTGCCAAGCAAGCCTTACTACGCCACATGATCACCGAAGATGCCATTTCAGAAAACCACCCTTTCTTCGCCGTCTTGGCCGTCAACCTCATTGTCTAATAATCTCACTCCCGCTTAGCATAACTTATGTTGTAGAAATAGGTAATTTCCGCCATTGTGGGGAATCTGAAGCGCTATAGGTTAAAAACATTGTAAAGTGCTATCATCACCCTCGTCGTCATAGACCCTGATATGAGTAAAACATGCATCAAATATTAATACAAAGTAGACACTTAACACACAGTTCACACATATACAATTTAAAACCCTTCTTTGTAGATGTAGCATTGATAAGTAGAGATCGTTCTTAACCGGTGATTGAGGGTACTAAGCATGACAACATTTGTAAACATAAAATAAAAGGTATGGGGGGTTTGAAAGTTTGGTTATTAATCTAAGGAATATAAAGACAAAACATGGCAGAAAACACAAAGAGAAACCTTAGTTCTATCATGCTTAAACTCATAGACAAGTAAAACAAACAAGAACATAGAATCCTAAACATGCTTTCTAAACCAAAAATAAAATCTAAGGCTAACATATTTACAAGTGATCATCCCGTCTAATTAACCTAGCCGATTTCATGCTTAAAGAATTTAGTAGACAACGAAATTCATAACTCTAAATCTAACTACACATGCTTGTTTATTGTATAGAAGTGCGACTCAGCATCTTGACATTGTTGCTAGGGATCGAACCCGGGCCGTCCGCATGACCAGCGGGAATACTTATCACTATACTAAAAGTTAGTATCTAAACACCCTAAACAATTTCATCTTAAATAAGTTCATCGAAACCTGCAAAAGAGAGGGACTTAGCATATCATCTAGAACATGGCATCGAAGTATTAGACTCAAAACAAACATATGTAAAAGACTTAGAATTATAAACACATGGAAGCTACAAAAAAGAAATCATAACATATAGCTGGATGAAAATAATCGAAACAAATCCAATACAATACCAAAGAATGAAAATAGAAGTTCATGATTACACTTTGAGTCCGTGAATAGCATTGCAACTCTAGGTTCTTGATGACTTCTAGGGAGGATGGTTCTCACTCACAAGGGACGTAGTCTATTGTGAGTGATCCGAGACTCGTGGAGGCTGAACACTTCGGCTTTGGAGAGGCTGAACGACTTCTTTGTGGAGGAGAGGTATTTTTGCAGAGTTTGGCTTCTAAGATAGGTGATGCTGATGAATGAGTCGAGTTCCCCAATTTATAGAAGAAGATTATGTCTTTTCCTACCAAAATAAGACTTTCCTTGTGTACCCAAGTAAATCTGACAGCCTGTCTTCACTCGTGTTTTTCCAGAGCTGTAGACATCGAAAAATTATGATTCTTAATTAGTTGGAAAAAAGACTTCAAGAGCTATCAAATAAAATATTTTATCATTAAATTCGGAGTTGATTTTTATATTCGGTGCCCTTTTGAAGTTAGGTGACCTAGCAACCTAGCAACCTAGATTTTCTTCTTTTACAAGGAGTAGGAAATCTTGATATCTTCAAATCTTGCATTCCTTATACTCCAATCTTCCTTGGCCGAATTTACCATATATTTGCACATATTTTGGCCTTCAAATCAGGTACAAATAATCTTCAAATATCTTCCATGACTTCGGCTCCAAGGATCTCCATAATTTCGGCAATATTGTTTTTTCCTGGTTCGCGCAGGAGAAATGTTTTCTTCCTCATTTGCACCATTTTGGTATCCATTTCATTAATTTGTCAAATGGTTTCAAATTCTTGATACCATGTGGGCATGCATTTTAATAACCATTTAAAGACCATTTTTCGGACCACTTATTCTCCAGAATTAGGAACTTCCTTCTTAATACATTTTCAGCTCCATTTTGCTCCTTTTGTCCATCCTCTATTCTTCTACCTAAAAATATAAAGTAAGTTATAAACGCATTCAATAAGCTCATAGTATAGCAAAATGTAGAGAGAATTACATTAATAATCAAGCATAAAATGTGTAGATCAGGCCCGCACTGACTCAGCGTGATGTTGAAATGAGACAACACATACTGGAAAAAAGGATGAAGTGGCAAATGGATTCCGTTATGCAGATGCCACTCGTGGATGCATATATGGCCTTCCGACAGATCAGTAAACGACTCTGCAGGACCTAGCGGCCATAGATGAACGGAGTGAGGTATATTATATTTCTCGTAAAAACTCTCACACTCCTTAACACTACAAGATGCCAACGGCTCCTGCACCACCTCTCCATCCTCGAACAACATTAACACAGGACTACCCTTGTACACCAGCAACGCTTCCTCAACCGCCCCTGGCACCACACACACTGACGCCCCACTCTCCCTTGCTGAATCTCCCTCCACCATGCATGTGGACGATCCAACCCTACCTCGGAGCTTCGATGCCATATCTAGTGTTGCAGTCAAGAATAGGGTTGGAGCGTCAGCAGAGGTATAAATATCTAATAGTTGGGGACTCGACTCTGTACTTATGACGACCCGAAACAGAATCAGTAGTGTTAATCAGCTTAAGCCATGAGGTTAGCGTATAATTGCAGATTTCTGATAATTGATTGAATCGTCGGCTTTGATTACGACTTAATTATTGGACGAGAATTTGAGTTGAGTCTCTTCTCGAGAGTTGTTGTACGCGTGATTTCGAGTTCGAGGGCGGTTTTGGATCATTATTTTGACGACCGAAGAATATAATATGAATATTTGAAATTTCGGTATAATCTGCTAATTTGGTGGCTTTGTTAGCGACTTAATTACCGAACGAGAATTTGATTGCGAATCCTTCGTGGAAGTTGTAGAGAATTTAATTTCGAGCTCGTGGGAACTTCCGGATAATTTTTCTGAGATACGAGGATTAAGTTACAAATATTTTCAACCGTCGATCATTTAATCGGATAAGCATGTGTTGGTTTGAATCGTTGACTTTTTATCAGATTTGTCAAAGTGTTTGACTTCGGGTGGAAATTGAAGAACATGTCGAGATGAGTTTGTTGCCGCAAGAATTGTTGAAATCGGAATTACGACACGAAAGTTACAGGTATTCGAAGTTTGTCGTAAAATTAATTATGGGGGTTTCCTAAAATGGCAAGTATTTAAACTGGTTACTATATTTGGAAAGTAAAATCTGGCATTTATGGGTTGACTGGTCAACGCGGGCTCGGTGGAGGAGAGGCGCGACGGAGCCACGGCTCGCCGGCGGTGGCTCGCCGTCCGGCCACCCCAAGGCTCGGCCTTGGTCTCTTCCGACTCGGCTTGACCTCCCCGTCCTATTGCCAGCCACCTTTCACGGCGAGGTTGACGGTGGAGAGAGAAATTTCCGGCCAAAGTTTGTGAATTTTGGGGTTTTTGGGTCGATCCTATTCCGGCCGAATTGAGATACAAGAAGTACTGGGCTTTGAAGCCCTCATAACCATAAAGCTACCTATGTAAGTATGGAGTTCTAATTTTTCTTGTACATGGAGAATTGTTGGATTGAAATTTGTGTGATAATTCGGTTTTGCATGAAATTGAGCTAGTTAGAGTTTGAATTGATCTTCGGTGTAGTTATGAAAGTTGCTTGTTGGATGATTTGGAGTGGAAGAGGCTTTGGTCTGCCAGGAAAATTCAAAGTTGGGTGGCGCGGCCGCCGCCGGCGGCGGTCAACGGCGGTCAAGGTTGACTTTTCGGGGTTTTCGACAAGTTACATGTCGTTTCGCTCGGAATCGCGCCCCGATCGCAGTGGTGAGGTTTGTTTTTCGATTTGAGCATCGGAAATTATAGCGAGGTTTTGAGGTGTGATTATTGGATTTTTGACAATTCGTCGTTATTGAATTATACGTTTTCGGGAATGGTTGTTTCTCGTGATTTGATTTGAGTTGTCGAGTTATGATTTTGAGAAATGGATTTTATGATTATTCAGGGGTTCGTGATCGTTCGTTTGGCGAGTGATTTTCCGTCGATTCACGGGATTAACGCGAACTGCGTTACGCTAGTCTGTGAGTGGACAATTTCTTTTCACGGAATGATTGCGAGTCTTTATTCACGTTTTACGAACTTGAGCATGCATACGAATTATGTTTTATATGAGCATGTGTTATTCGATTATGCTTATACCATTATACATTACGTATATACACTTAAATATTACCTTATGCATTTGCATTGAACTATTTATGATTTGGTTTACACAGAGTACAGTCTTAGTATATGTTGTTGTATCAATACACTCGCATCCCGGCTGATCCCCGAGGGTGCCTACCAGGGGGGAACTGTTTCTTGTGCCGATGTAGTTCCGGGTGGAAACAGATATCCTGACCTGAGGCCTTTCTAGCTAGAATCACGTGTGGGTCTGAGATCCCGTGATTCGGACTGTACTAGCACGGATGTGTCTATGAGCGACCTCGTGAGATTTTCCATGCATGCTCTGTACGCGTGAGGAGTTAGAGTCTCTCTCGTGTACCATTTGATTTTTTTATACATTTTACTCGCATATGTTTTTATAACATATATTATTCAGCGAAAGACATTTATTTTTGTCCACTCACTCTAACAATTTTCATGTCTTTCCCCTGGGCTTTTCGGTTTTCGTGTCCAGTTTGCAGTTCAGATTATGGTGTCGAACGTCGTGGTCAGAGGCATAGTATTCGAGCGATGTTTCTTTTATGGTAGGTTCTTAGTTTGGCCTACTATTTGTATATCTATACTAGAAGTCGCTCTGAGTATTCTGATGTATACTTTTATACGATTTTCTACGGATTTCTGTAAAGTATAGTTATATTTATTAATTTACATTACTGTTGATATATTGAGAAATCCGGATGGGATTGGTGCCCACGGTTTGATTTTTGTGGCATAGGATGAAGTGTATTTTTTTTTCCGGGTGCAGGTAATGGCAATTCCGCGTTAGTAGCGTTACTCTGCCGAAATTTTAATAATTTTTGTTGGTTCGTGTTTTCAGAAGGGGTTTGATTCCGGTTTAGGAAACTAAATCGGGGTTAGCTCTTTTCAGCTTGGTATCAGAGCATTAGGTTTTAGGTTCTGTAGACTTCTGTAGTCGTGTTTACTATGGATATTTGAGAATGTACAACATGTCTGGAGTGGTGACCCGACCAGCCGGCGGATACTCATCAATACTCCGGGTGTTGTATACTTTCAAATATTTGAAGTTCCATGATTACGTTCTACTTGTTGCAAACGATGTTTTATTCATTAGGATGCCTCCTTGACGTGCTTTCCGTGTCGGTACGGTTGTGGATCCTATTGAGGATCAATCGACGCGCGGTTTGCCAGTGAGTTGTGGGTTGGATGAGCATTCTGGGTTCAGAGATTAGTGTGGCATGGTTTGCCTGGTTGTGCGTGTATGAGCGTCTAAATGTTGCCTCAGAGCACAGAATCGTGGCAGTTGATGTTTGTCTGAGACAAATCATTACAATTGGTGGGCTGGTATTGTGTGAGTTCCTGTTGCGACTCCATGGCCTATATTCAGGGTATTTTTTATACGGTAATGGTTCAATCAGGCTACCTAGCAACGGAATATGGAGTGTTTACCCACCTGAGGCAGAGATGTATCGTTCATATGTTTGTTTCTGTTTGCACGTGTTATGTGGCTTCAGAGGAAGCAATGCACGAGGTTCGAGATGAGTTTGAACCTGAGCATCAAAGGGACTTTGACTGTTATGCCTCGATACAACCATGAGAAGCTTGATGTGCTGCACTCAGAGGTGAGGCTATTGAGAAGGAAAGGCGTACGCGGTTTCCGACATGTCAATTTAAGGAAAGTGGACTTAGTCGAGATAATTGATGAGGTTGAGTTCAGGTACCTTGGGATCAGTGACTTCATCAGGCTGTGGCCTTTTTGATTATGTTGAGGGTCATCAGATCAAAGCAGAGGATCCATTTGATGGTAATGGAGATCACGGAGTAGCGGACTTGTTCCTGTGGCATGAGTTTGGGTGATCGTTGGTGATCCTTCCTCACAGCAGGTGTCGCTGTGACTTGTGTTCATGGAACACTCTCAGTTGCTATTGTGGTGGCCAGGAGGGTCACATTGCGAGGGAGCGCCCTCAGCCAGCTGTTTTAGCGGTTCGGCAGCTCAGGGTTCACGAGGAGGTTGTGATATAATTTCTGGAGTTTGACCAACACAGCTTTCTTGACGAGTTAATCAGCAAGTCGCAATCTACGTGGATGGTTTGTTGGGCATGTTGGAGTTAGTGCCACGACCTTGTATGAGGACGGAGTTTCTCTGAGGTTACTGCTGCTTGATATCCATGGCTATTGTACCTGCATCTCTACTTCCGGAGTTATGGAGAGTGTGTGAGGTTACTGCATCTCTACTTTCTCTGAGGTTTCTCTGAGGTTACTGCTGCTTGATATCCACCCGGAGAGGTTGCGAGATCCTTGTTGGAGGATTATGGCTTAGCCACGGATCTGTTATAGCTGGATATCGTCAAATTTGGTGTGATTATAAGTATGGACTTCTTGACGATGCATTGGGTTATGTTCGATGGTCACGAGAAGGTGGTTGTGTTTCGACGACCCGGTTTCCCCGAGATACTGTTTCGCGGTGATGGTCGAGCGGATGGTGGAAACGGGTTGTGTTGTTGCTTAGCTTATGTTGTGGATACTTCGGTTGCTGTGCCCGACATTGGCGACATTAAGGTGGTTCCCGAGTTTCCAGGTGTGTTCCGGAGGAGTTACCATGTATTCCTCCAGTTCGGGAGACTGACTACACCATTGAGCTTTTACCGGGCGCTGGACTCATATCACCGGCAATTTGTCGTTCGGTGCCAGCGGAGTTGTTTGAGCTACAGGTTCAACTTCAGGAGTTGTTGGAGGAGATTTTGTGCGACCCAGCGTACCTGCGTGGTGTGCTCTTGCATTGTTTGTGCGGATGTTGGATGGTTCGACGAGGTGGTGCATTGACTACCGGAAGCTGAATCAGGCTCCAGAGGAGAGCAAGTATCCTCCGCTTTGGATTGACGACTTGTTTGATCAGCTCGCGAGAGCTTCAGTTTTTTTGAAGATTGATTTCGGGTTCGGATACAATCAGTTGAGGATCGATGAGTCAGATGTGGCTAGGACGACTTTCGGATCACGGTACGAGCACTATGAGTTCTTAGTCACGCCGTTTGGTTGACCAATGCCCCGCAGCTTTTACGGACTTGATGGACCAGGTGTTCAGACGGTTTCTGGACAAGGTTTTGATCGTGTTCATTGGCAACATCCTGATTTACTCTAGGAGTGTGGGCCAGCACCTGAAGCAATTGCGAGCGGTTTTGTGGATTTCGCGTGATGATCAGCTGTTTGTGAAGTTCAGCCAGTGTGAGTTTTGGTTGATTAGCGTGAAGATTTTGGGCCACGCGATGTCAGCCGAAGGAGTTGGCATGGATCCTGATCAGATTGAAGCCGTGTTGATTTGGAATTGACTTACCATTGTACCAGAGATCGGGAGTCTCTTGGGTTTAGCAGGATACTATCGGTGCTTTGTACAGGATTTTCTCGAATTGCCACTCCACTTTCCGGATTGACGAAGAAAAGCGTCAAGTTCGAGCGGTTCGATGGACGCGAGGAGAGTTTCTTACTCCTGAAGGATGGTTGACCGTTGCTTTGGTTTTGACATTACCTGACAATCGTGCTGAGTTCGTGGGTTATGGTGGTGCATCGAGGTTTGGATTTGGTTATGTTTTGTTACAGCATTGTAGAGCGATGGCTCATGGTTTCAGATAGTGGGAACCTTATGTAGTTGCATATCCTATGTTTGATTTGGGAGTTGCTGTCTTTATGTTGCATCGAAGAGTTCGAGACATTACTGCTACGGTGTTCAACGTAGTGTAGGATGTACACTGACCATTTGAGTTTCATCTACTTGCATATTCAGCCGGATTTAAGCTTGAGGTAGTGTAGATGTATGGTGTCGACTAACGACTATGGCTGTACATTTGAATTTATCCGAGAGAGGCTACTGTTGTTGCTGTTGCATTCAATCGGAAGTCGGGAGCCTCAGTGTTTCATGTGTGTGACTCGAGTTTTCGTTTTAGTCGAGTTGCGAGCTACGAGAGCCGAATTGAGTGTGATGATGGTAAAGCTCATTGTTTTACGTGTGTTATGCACTAGTGATATGGAATTGTATCAGATACTCCGAGTTTACTACTCGTGATGCAACCCGTAGAAGAGTGTAACAGCTTGTGTGAGCAGATGCCACATTTTTCGACAGGCGATGGCTAGGAGGCAGAGACTTGCCGAGAAGTTATAGCCATTGGAGATTTCCAATTAGAAGTTGGAGCTTATCACTGTGGATTTTGTGTGCCAGTACGCACCTCGGTTTGTGGTACCACTTGTTAGATCTTTGTGGACCATTCGATGAACTCAGTACATTTCCTTGTACTTTCGGAAAAGATTTCGGTGGTGAGTTGGCATAGCTGTGTTTGGCGAAGGTTGTCTATTTTCATGGTGTACATGTGTCCCAGATTGCTGATCGAGATAATCAGCTACAACAGAGTGTTGGCTAGCGTTGCAGTGAGCATTGGGGACCAGATTACAAGTTAGTACCGGTTCTTATCCTCAGATTGGTGGGTGATCTTTGAGGACTATTCAGACCTTGGAGGGCATGTTGTGGTCTTGTGTATTGCAGTTCCGAGGGATTTGAGACCAACAGTTTCAACTATTCGAGATTACATGCAGTACCAGTTTGTAGACCACTATGATTATGACGTTGTATGATGTCGTTTTGAGGAACGATGTTTTACTCCATTGTGCTGGAGCGAGTTTGGTTTGAGCTGACGTTGGATCTTGATTTAGTGGAATGTGCTACCACAGACCTTCGAATTAGCGGAAACAGGTTGCTACTTGCTCGAGTTCGACAATGAAGTTATGTTGGTGTGAGTAGGCTGAGTTATGAATTGCCACGTCATTTTGATCTGTATGTGATCATAGGCGAGTTTGTGTTATGCTGTATAGTTTGGCATTGCCTATAGCGTTGGCTTTTGTGTGTGTTGTGTTCCGTGTGGTGGAACTACCTTTCAGATTTGTTGCGTATTTTGTACCCTATCAGTTCCTTATGCAGGATGACTTGGCGTTTGTGTGGAGCCAGTTTAGATTTGGGATTTGAGGGTACAAAGATATTTTTATTGATAGAGTTGTTCAGTTGAAGCTACCACTCGAGAGTTGAACTGTATGCAGAGGCAGTGTTCCTACTTTTTAGTCGGCAGACTTGGAAATTTCGAGGTCGAATTTTTTTTAAGGGGGGTGGATTTGTGACGACCCGGAACAGAATCAGTAGTGTTAATCAGCTCAAGCCATAAGGTTAGCGTATAATCGCAGATTTCTGATAATTGATTGAATCGTCGGCTTTGATTACGACTTAATTATTGGCCGAGAATTTGAGTTGAGTCTCTTCTCGAGAGTTGTTGTACGTGTGACTTCGAGTTCGAGGGCGGTTCCGGATCATTATTTTGACGACCGAGGAATATAATATGAATATTTGAAATTTCGGTAAAATCTGCTAATTTGGTGGCTTTGTTAGCGACTTAATTACCGAACGAGAATTTGATTTCGGATCTTTCGTGGAAGTTGTAGAGAATTTAATTTCGAGCTCGTGGGAACTTCCGGATAATTTTTCCGAGTTACGAGGATTAAGTTACGAATATTTTTGACCGTCGATCATTTAATCGGATAAGCATGTGTTGGTTTGAATCGTTGACTTTTTATCGGATTTGTCAAAGTGTTTGACTTTGGGTGGAAATTGAAGAACACGTCGAGATGAGTTTGTTGCCGCAAGAATTGTTGAAATCAGAATTACGACGCGAAAGTTACGGGTATTCGAAGTTTGTCGTAAAATTAATTATGGGGGTTTCCTAAAATGGCAAGTATTTAAACTGGTTACTATATTTGGAAAGTAAAATCTGGCATTTATGGGTTGACTGGTCAACGCGGGCTCGGTGGAGGAGAGGCGCGACGGAGCCACGGCTCGCCGGCGGTGGATCGCCGTCCGGCCACCCCAGGGCCCGGCCTTGGTCTCGTCCGACTCGGCTTGACCTCCCCGTCCCATTGCCGGCGACCTTTCACGGCGAGGTTGACGGTGGAGAGAGAAATTTCCGGCCAAAGTTTGTGAATTTTGGGGTTTTGGGGTCGATCATATTCCGGCCGAATTGAGCTACAAGAAGTACTGGGCTTTGAAGCCCTCATCACCATGAAGCTACCTATGTAAGTATGGAGTTCTAATTTTGCTTGTACATGGAGAATTGTTGGATTGAAATTTGTGTGATAATTCGGTTTTGCATGAAATTGAGCTAGCTAGAGTTTGAATTGATCTTCGGTGTAGTTATGAAAGTTGCTTGTTGGATGATTTGGAGTGGAATAGGCTTTGGTCCGCCGGGAAAATTGTGACGACCCAGAACAGAATGAGCAGTGGAATCAGCTTAATCTACGAGCTTGCGCGTAGTCGCAGATTTCCGACAGATGATTGAATCGCCAGATTTGTTAACATCTAAATCATTGGCCTAGAATTGGAGCTGGGTCTCTTCTCGAGAGTCGTGGTACGTGTGATTTCGAGTTCGTGGGCAGTTCCGGATTGTTATTTGGACGACCAAGGAATAAATTATGAATATTTGAAGTTTTGATTTAATCGGTTTTATATGTCAGATTTGTTAGCGACTAAATTACCGGACGAGAATTTGGTTTTGGCTTCTTCACGGAAGTTGTTGAGAATTTAATTTTGAGCTCGTGGGAAATTCTGGAGGATTATTCCGAGGTACGAAGATTTAGTTACAAATATTACCGATTGTTAATCACTTAATTGGTTAATGGATGTGTTGGGTTGAACAGTTGACTTTTTATTGGGTTTGTCGAAGTGTTTGACTTCGGGTGATAATTGAAGAATACGTCGAGTCGAGTTTGTTACCGCGAGAATTATCGAAATCGGAATTACGACGAAGAAGTTACGTGTGTTTGAAGATGTCGAAAAGATAATTACGAAGTTTCCATTTTGGGAAAGCTATAAATAGTGAAGTTTCGTGTTTTGGCAAGTCAATAGTTGGCATTAATGTGTTTGACCGAGTTGACCGAGTCAACTCGGTTGAGGGGAAACTCACGACGGCAGCCACGGCCTCCACGGCGGCGTGGTGATTCCGGCCACCCCACGGCACAGGGCTTGTCCCTTCCGCTTCGCCTCGGCCTCCCGAGTCCTTCTCCTGCCTCCTTTCACTTCAAGGCTCACGGAGGAGAGAGATAATTCCGGTGAAAGTTTGAAGAATTTGGGGTTTTTGGGGTGATTCAATTTCGGCCGATTTGAGATATAAAATGGATTGGGCTTTGAATCTCTCCTCACCATGATTCTAACCATGTAAGTTTGGAGTTTCAATTCGATTTGTGCTTGGAGAATTTTGGATTTGAAATGTCGGGGACAATTCGGTTATGCTTGAAATTGACATGGTTAGAGTGAGAAATGGCCTTTGTTGCAGTTATGAACGTTTCTCAGTGGATGATTTTGAGTGGAATAGGGGTTGCTCCGCCGAGAAATTTCAAGGTTGGTGGCGGCGCCGCCGACGACGGCGGTCAACGGCGGCGGTCACTGTATGCCGCCGGAGTTGAGAGATTCCCCTGGCCTATCACTTTCGGGTCGAGCGATTCACCTGACGTCGGGCTTGAGAGATTCGCCCGACAACCTCCATATATATATGTGTTCCGAACTCGCATTGTTTTACATTGATTATGTATATGAACTGGTGAAAGGCATACGTTTATTTTCGTCCACTCACTCTAACGTTTTTATTTGCCTTTCCCCTGGGCTTTTCGGTTTCCGTGCCCAGTTTGCAGTTCGGACTCTGGTGTCGCACGTCGTGGTCGGAGGCATAGTACTCGAGCTACCTTGTTTCTTTCAGTGGGTTTATTGTTCTACCTACTGTGGTATATTTATATGATTATACATTAGAGGTCGCTCTGAGTATTCTGTTGTATATATTATACGATTTTACTCCGGATTTCAGTAAAGCACAGATATATTTATTATTTTACTTTACTGTTGTTATATTGAGAAATCCGGATGGGATTGGTGCCCACGGTTTGATTTTTGTGGCATAGGATAAAGTGTATTTTCCGTGTGCAGGTAATGGCAATTCTACGTTAGTAGCGAAACTCTGCTAAAATTTCTACGGTTTTTGTTGGTTCGTATTTTCGAAGGGGTTTGATTCCGGTTTAGGCAACTAAATCGGGGTTGGGTCCTTTCAGCTTGGTATCAGAGCATTAGGTTATAGGTTCTGTAGACTTCTGTAGTCGTGTTTACTAAGGATATTTGAGAATGTACAGCATGTCTGGAATGGTGACCCGACCGGCCGGCGGATAATCATCAATATTCCAGGTGTTGTATACTTTCAAATATTTGAAGTTCCATGATTACGTTCTACTTGTTGTGAACAATGTTTATTCATTAGGATGCCTCCTTGACGTGCTTTCCGTGTCGGTATGGTTGTGGATCCTGTGGATTTGGATGAGTATTCTGAGTTCAGAGAATTGTGTGGCACGGTTTGCCTGGTTGTGTGTTTATGAGCATTTACATGTTGCCTCAGAGCTGAGAATTGTGGCAGTTGATGTTTGCCTGAGTCAGATCATTGTATTTGGTGGGCTGATATTGTGTGAGTTCTGGTTGCGACTCCATGGCCTACTTCCAGGGTATTGTTTATACGGTAATGGCTTTATCAGGCTACCCAGCATTCGAATGTGGAGTGTTTACCCACCTGAGGCAGAGATGCATTGTTCATAAGTTTGTCCCTGTTTACATGTGATATGTGGCTTCAGAGGAAGCAATGCACGAGGTTTGAGATGAGTTTGAACCTGAGCATCAGAGAGAGTCTGATTGGTGTGCCTCGAGATAACCGTGAGGAGCTTAATGTGCTGCACTCAGAGGCGAGGCTATTGAGAAGGAAAGGTGTATGCGGTTTTCGATGTGATGGTTTGAGGAAAGTGGACTTAGTCGAGATTTTGATGAGGTTGAGTTCTGACACCTCGGGATCAGTGACTTCATCAGGCTGTGGTCTTTTCGATTATGTTGAGGGTCATCAGATCAAGCAGAGGACCGTTTGACGATGGTGGAGATCACAGAGTAGCAGACTTGCTCCTGCGGTATGAGTTTGGGTGATCGTTGGTGATCCTTTCAAGCAGCAGATGTCACTATGACTTGTGTTTGTGGAGCACTTTCGGTCGCCATTGTGGTGTCCAGGAGGGTCACGTTACGAGGGAGCGTCTTCAGCCAGCTGTGTTTGCGGTTCGACAGCTCAGAGTTCAGGAGGAGATCATGATGCTGTTTCTGAAGTGACCAACGCAGCCTTTTAGATGAGTTATTCAACAAGTCGCAATTGACGTGGGCTGCTAGATGGGCATGTTGGAGTTCGTGCCATGATCTTGTTTGAGGACAGACTTTTCTCCGAGGTTACTGTTGTTTGATATCCATGGCTATTATACCTGCATCTCTACTTCCGAGTTTTTGGAGAGTGTTGTATCCATTCAGAAGTTGCGAGATCCTTGTTGGAGGATATGGCTTAGCCGCGGATCTGTTATAACTGGACATTGTGGTTTTTGTGTGATTGTGAGTATGGACTTACTGACGACGCATTTGGCTGTGTTCGAGTACCTCGAGAAGGAGGTTGTGTTTCGACGACCAGACTTTTCCCGAGATACTGTTTCGTGGCGATGATCGAGTGGATGGTGGAAACAGGTTGTGTTGCTTGCTTAGCTTATGATGTGGATACTTCAGTTGCTGTGCCCAACATTGGCTATGTTGAGGTGGTTTCCGAGTTTCCTAGCGTGTTCCGGATGAGTTACCAAGTATTTCTCCAGTTCGGGAGACTGACTACACCATTGAGCTTTTACTGAGCGCTGGACTCATTTTACCGACGTCTTGTCGTTCGGAGCCAGCGGAGCTGATGGAGCTACAGTTTCGACTCCAGGAGTTGCTGGAGGAGGTTTCAGGAGATTTCATGCGACCCCGCGTATTTTCATGGTGTGCTCTTACATTGTTTGTGCGGATGTTGGATGGTTCGACGAGGTGGTGCAGCGACTACCGGAAGCCTGATTTGCTTCAGAAGAGAGTGAGTATCCTCTGCTTCGGATTGACGAATGGATTGATCAGCTCGCGAGAGCTTCAGTCTCTTAGAAGATTAATTTTGGGCCCGGATACTATTAGTTGAGGATCGATGTGTCAGATGTGGTTTGGACAGCTTTCGGATCTCGGTGCGGGCATCAGGAGTTCTTGGTCACGCCATTGGTTGACCAATGCCCCGTAGTTTTTACGGACTAGATGGACCAGGTGTTCAGACGATTCTGGACGAGTTTGTGGTTATGTTCATTGGCAATATCCTGATTCACTCCAGGAGTGTGGACCAGCACCTGAAGCAATTGTGAGCGGTTTTGCGGACTTCGCGAGGTGATCAGCTATTTTTGAAGTTCAGCTAGTGTGAGTTTTGGCTGATTAGCGAAAAGATTTTGGACTGTGTGACACTATCCGAGTGAGTGGCATGGATCCTAACCAGATAGAAGCTGTGTTGATGTGGAGTTGATCTACCGTGGTACCAGAGATCAGGGGTCTCTTGGGTTTGGCAAGCTATTACCGACGGCTTGTGCAGGATTTTCCCGGATTGCCACTCCACTTTTCGGATTGTCGAGGAAGATGTCAAGTTCGAGTGGTTCGATGCACGCGAGGAGAGATACTTACTCCTGTAGGATGGTTGACCGTTGCTTCGAGTTTAACCTTACCTGACGATCGTGGTGAGTTTGTGTTCGTGGGTTATGGCGATGCATCGAGATTTGGATTTGGTTATGTTTTTATGCTGTGCAGCAGAGCGGTGGCTCATGATTTCAGGCAGTGGAAACTTTATGCACGTATCCTATGTATGATTTGGGTGTAGCTGTCTTTGTGTTAGCATCAGAGAGTTTGAGTCATTACTGCTACGGCGTACAGCGCAGTGTAGAGTGTACACTGATCACTTGGGTTTCATCCACTTGGATTTTCGGCCAGATTTGGGCTTGAGGCAGTGTGGATGGTTGGGGTCGACTAACGACCATGGCTGCACCTTTGAGCTTGTTCGGGAAAGACTAGAGATTGTACTTTGACCATCCGTCTGGGATGTTGTTGTTGATGCGTTCAGTCGAGAGTCAGGAGCTTCAGTATTTCATGTGTGTGTGTGGCTCGAGTTTCCGTGTTAGCTGGGTTATGCACTGGCGCAGCCTACGGACTGTGATAGTTCAGCTCGACTATGAAACTTGCAGAAAGCTTCTTAGGACCTGCTTCTTGAATGATGAACTCAATCGAATCAAACAAGGGAAGAGAATCGAATCTCGATTTCTATTGTTTTCAACATTAACTGTCTTACAAGGAAGAGAAGAAACACTTAAATAGCCAAGCTTCCAACAACTTTCAGTCTAACAAATTCCTAACATAACTAGGACTTGGCAAAACAGGAAAACAGACATAACCGAAAAGGAAAGGAAATAAACCAACACCGACACTTGTAACGACTTCTTCCTCTTGTAGCTAGGATGACGCTGCATCAGGTCCCCCTGGGTGAGAAAGATTCGACCCCGAATCAAGCTCCATATCAGTGAGAACATAGCGCGAGAGATACGTAACGTTGAAGACATCAGACGTAGTGATACCAGCAGGTAAAGTAAGCGATAAGCATTGTCATTAATGCGTTCCAGAACCTCAAGTGGACCAATTTTTTTAGCCTTCAGTTTGTGATAAGCATGTGCAGGCATACGATCTCGAGTTAAAACAGCCCACACACGGTCACCTACTTCGAACACAAGACGGCGTCGGTGAGAATCAGCGGCAGCTTTGTATTTGGACGAGGCAGACTGTAAATTGGAGACAACCTGGTCATGAACCTGACGGATGGCGTCAACAAATTCAGTAGCGCTGCCATGAAGGCGAGTACGGTCCGGAAGAGAAGAGAGATCCACAGGACCACGAGGAAGGAAGCCGTAAACAACCTGAAAAGGAGAAAAACCAGAGCTGCGATTGAAAGCGTGATTATGTGCAAACTCGGCCTGAGGAAGTTTGGCATCCCAAGTTTTGATAGCGTCACCAACCAAACAACGGAGGAGATTGCCCAAGGAACGATTAGTGACTTCCGTTTGGCCATCCGTCTGAGGGTGATAAGTGGAACTCATGTTGAGACTTGTGTTCAACATTTTCCATACAGATCGCCAAAAATGTCCAAGAAAACGGGAATCACAATCGGAAACAATCGAACAAGGCAACCCATGAAGGCGATAGATCTCCCGAAAGAAAAGAGAAGCAACCTGAACGGCATCTGTAGTACGCTTGCATGGGATGAAGTGAACCATTTTTGAGAAGCGATCCACCACAACAAAGATCGAATCAAAACCACGTTGCGTGCGTGGAAGTCCTACGACAAAATGCATGCTAATATCTGTCCAGGGCTGGGTCGGAATGGGCAACGGAAGATAGAGACCTGCATTCGTAGCCTGACCTTTGGATGTTTGACAAGTAACACAACGTTCAACAAATTGTTCAACATCACGACGTAAGGATCTCCAAAAATAGGAACAAGAAACGAGATGCAATGTTCGATCCCGCCCAACATGTCCTTCATTATGAATCTCTGAAATGAGCTGAAGACGGAGACTGCACTCCGGAACGCACAACTGATCATGTCGAAAGAGGAAGCCATCATGTAAAGTGTAGTCAGAGGACACACCAGCCCGAGCTTCATCGAAAATGCGACTAAAAAAGGCATATGAAGGATAGAGATCAGCAAAAGACCCAAAGCCGAGAACCGAAACGTGGAGCACTGCTAACATAGTATGTCGACGACTTAAGGCATCAGCCACACGATTAGAAATCCCAGACGTGTGTTTAATGACAAAGGTAAACTGTTGTAAGTAAGCGATCCAGGACGCATGGCGAGAAGAAACCTTATCTTGAGTACTGAGGTGTTTGAGCGCATCATGGTCTGTAAAGAGAACAAACTCCTTATGAAAGAGGTAATGACGCCAATGCTTGACAGCTTGTACTACGGCATAGAACTCAATGTCATAAGTGCTATAACGAGAGCGTGCACCGGCCAACTTTTCACTAAAATATGCGATAGGGCGAGGTTGCTGGCTTAAAACCGCACCAATGCCGGTTTTAGAAGCATCACAATGTAGTTCGAAGACACGTGAAAAGTCGGGGAGAGCCAAAATAGGAGCAGAACTGAGCTTGTTCTTGATGATATCGAATGCAAGAGCTGCTTCATGTGTCCAATGAAACGGACCCTCACGACGCATGCAATCCGTGATCGGGGCCATAAGGCTGCTGAATTGTGGGACGAAGCGTCGATAAAAGGAGGCAAGACCATGAAAGCTCCGTGCTTCTGTTAGCGTGGAAGGGGTAGGCCACGTTTGAATAGCGGACACCTTACTGGGATCTACTGATAAACCCTCCGCAGACACAAGATAACCGAGAAAGTGGACTTCCGGAGACCCAAACTCACACTTCTCAAGTGTTGCATAAAGCTGATTGCGTCATAAAACGAGCAAGACTTCATGTAAATGATGTAGATGTTCCGCTAGCGACACACTAAAAATTAGGATATCGTCGAAATATACAACGACAAACTTTCCAATAAACGGACGAAGTGCCTGATTCATGACTCGCATAAATGTGCTCGGTGCGTTAGACAAGCCAAACGGCATTACAAGCCATTCGAAAAGACCTTCACGGGTTTTAAATGCTGTCTTCCACTCATCACCTGGTCGAATACGAATTTGATGGTAGCCGCTCTTCAAATCCAACTTGGAGAATACAGAGGCCGTACCAATTTGATCAAGAAGATCGTCGAGTCGAGGAATGGGAAAACGATAGCGCACCGTAATCTTATTAATAGCACGACTATCAACGCACATTCGCCAAGAGCCGTCTTTTTTTGGAACAAGCAGAGCAGGAACCGCGCACAGGCTCAAGCTTTCACGCAAAAACCCTTAAGCAACTAGGTCTTCGACTTGTTTACGAAGTTCTTCATGCTCACTAGGACTCATACGGTAATGCGAACGATGAGGCAGGGCCGCGTCCGGGACTAAATCGATACGGTGCTGAATGTTGCGAAGTGGGGGCAGACCCAATGGCAAGTCGTCGGGAAAAACATCGGAAAACTCCTGAAGTAAATTGACAAATGGCTCCGGAATATCTTTAGGGGGTGATGCAGAAACTGTGGTGGGTAAGAGGAGCAACACACAATTCCCATCGCGCATAGCAGCTTCAAATGGTGCACGTTGCAGAATTAAAACCGGGTTCGAAGGTGATGTGTGGTGTGCAGGTAAGGAAGGGTGTAAGGTGAAGTTGCGATTGTTAAAGCGGAAACGGTAGGTGTTGCGAAACCCATCGTGTTGGACCTTACGATCATAAAGCCACGGACGTCCCAAAAGGAGATGACAAGCATCCATCCACACGATATCACAAAAAAGCTGATCCTCATAAGCCTGACCAATAGAAAAGGAGATTAAGGCGCGCCGAGTCACCATAACATCGGAATCCTGCTGTAACCAAGCTAATTTATATGGCGATGGATGAGGTTCAGAAGCAAGGCTGAGCTTGGTAACAACCTCCTCTGCAATTACGTTTTCACTCCTCCCACTATCGATTATGAAGTTGCAGACTTTGCCGTTGATTGTACACCGTGAATGGAAAAGGTTGTGGCATTGAGGATTGGTGTCTTGTCCACGCAGAGTTAAACACACGCGTCTGATCATTAGCGAGGTTCCGGTATCAGCGATGAGATCCTCTGTAAGCTCAGCAGACTCTTCGTCGTAAATAACTTCTACATCAGTTCCAGTGGTATCGAGAAGAAGTCCACGACGGTTACGTGTGGGACAGGCGGATTGGCGATGTCCAAGTTCGCCACACGCAAAGCAACGGAGTGAGTGTGGTTGACTGTTGCGGGGATCGGTGACAGGAACAAACGCAATCTCTGTTTTAGGAGCAGGTAACTCGGCAGTCGTAGATGGTAAGGATGATGTTGGAACAGAGCGAGAAGGACGTGAGACACTCCAAGGATCAAAAGCACCTTTGGTTTGAGACTCAACCGTGATAGCTTGTTGGCGTGCTTCAGAAAGTGTAAGTGGGTTGAACAAATTGAGCGTGTGCTGAATCTGTTAACGAAGACCACCAACAAATCGGGCCACGACTTGCTGATCTGAATCATGAAGATCAACACGAGTGAGGAGCAAAAAAAATTCAGTAGAGTATTCCTCGACTGAATGTGATCCTTGTCGCAAGTTTTGTAAACGCTGGAACATAACTTGGTCATAGTTGTACGGTAAGAATGTCTTGCGCAGCTTACTCTTCAACTTATCCTATGCCATGATTTTTGGTTTGCCCAAACGAGCTCGTTTGGCTTTGAGTTGGGACCACCAAGCTGCAGCGCGACTCCTGAATTTCATTGCAATGACAGGGACACAGCGATCCAAAGGAACATGCTTAAATTCAAGGACTTCTTCGACTGTAACGATCCAATCAAGTAATTCTTCCGCCGTTTGTCCACCATGGAACTCAGGGAGCTCAGATTTAAACCCCTGTTCCCATCGCCAATCGTTGTTTGGACCTGTGATACGGTTGTTGTTTGCATCTGCGAAAGGATTCGCGTTGTCATCATCGTCGTCTTGCTCTTCGAAGGTTTCAGGATTATGATCCGGAGGATGATGAGACATTCGATGAGTTCCGAGAACTTGAATCGCAGTTGTGAGCTGCTGTATCTGTTCTTGGAGACGAGTTAGGGTGTGTCGAGTAAGTTCAGCTTCTGTGGGTTGAGGTTCGCGGCGAGGACGAGGCATCGTCGAGGATCGTTTTGTCTCTGATACCAACCTGGCGCAGCCTACGGACTGTGATAGTTCAGCTCGACTATGAAACTTGCAGAAAGCTTCTTAGGACCTGCTTCTTGAATGATGAACTCAATCGAATCAAACAAGGGAAGAGAATCGAATCTCGATTTCTATTGTTTTCAACATTAACTGTCTTACAAGGAAGAGAAGAAACACTTAAATAGCCAAGCTTCCAACAACTTTCAGTCTAACAAATTCCTAACATAACTAGGACTTGGCAAAACAGGAAAACAGACATAACCGAAAAGGAAAGGAAATAAACCAACACCGACACTTGTAACGACTTCTTCCTCTTGTAGCTAGGATGACGCTGCATCATGCACTACGGAAGCTGAGTTCGAGTGTGATGATGTTAAAACTCATTGTTTCGCGCGCATTTGGCGCTAGTGGTGCAGAGATGTTTTCGACACCTCGAGTTTACTACTCGTGACGCAACATGAAGAGCAATATAGCAGTTTGTGTGTGCAGATGCCACATTTGTCGACTGGCGGTGGCTAGGAGGTAGAGACTTGCCAAGAAGTGTCAGCCATTAGAGATTTCCGGTTAGACGTGGCGATTGTTGCTGTGAATGTGTGTGTTTGTATGCACTTTGGTTTGTGATACCAGTTGTCAGACTATTGTGGACCATTTGATGAACTTAGTACGTTTCCTAGTACTTTACGAGAAAGATTTCAGTGGCAGGCTGGCATAGCTGTGTTTGACGGAGGTTGTCCATTTATGTGGTGTACCTGTGTTCCAGTTCGCTGACCGAGATAATCAACTACAACAGAGTGTTAGCAAGCTTTGCAGTGAGCATTGGGAACCAGATTACAAGTTAGTACCGGTTCTTATCCTCAGATTGGTGGGCGATCTTTGAGGACTATTCAGATCTTAGAGGGCATATTGTGGACCTCGGTATTGCAGTTCCGGAGGATTTGGGACCAGCAGTTTCAGCTGTTCGAGATTGCTTGCAGTACCAGTTGTGGACCACTGTGGTTTTGATGTTGCATGATGTCGTTTTGAGGAACGATGTTGTACTCCATTATGCTGGAGCGAGTTTGGTTTGAGTTTGAGTTGACATTTGATTCGGACTTTGTGGAATGTGCTACCACAGACTGTCAGATTAGCGGAAACGAGATGATAATTGCTTGAATTCGATGTTTGAGTTGTGTTGATGTGTGTAGACTGAGTTGTGTTTTGCCTTGTTGTTTTGATCCGTATGTGGTCATAGGCGAGGTTGTGTTGTGCCGTATAGTTTGGCATCGCCTATATTGTTGGTTTTTGAGTGTGTTGTGTTCCGTGTGGCGGCACTATGTTTCAGGTTTGTTACGTGTTATGTACCCTATATGTTTCTTATGCAGGAACACTTGGCGTCTGAGTAGAGTCAGTTTAGATTTGAGATTAAGGGTACAGGGATTTCAGCACAGAGCTATTTCCTATTGTGGAGTCTGTTATCAGAGTTGTTCAGTTGACGTTGTCACTGGAGAGTTGAGTGCAGAGGTAGTGCTCCTACTTTTAGTCGGCAGACTCAGAAATTTCGAGGTCGAAATTTCTTTAAGGGGGGTGGATTTGTGACGACCCAGAACAGAATCAGCAGTGGAATCAGCTTAATCTACGAGCTTGCGCGTAGTCGCAGATTTCCGACAGATGATTGAATCGCCAGATTTGTTAACGACTAAATCATTGGCCGAGAATTGGAGCTGGGTCTCTTCTTGAGAGTCGTTGTACGTGTGATTTCGAGTTCGTGGGCGGTTCCGGATCGTTAATTGGACGACCGAGGAATAAATTATGAATATTTGAAGTTTTGATTTAATCAGTTTTATATATCAGATTTGTTAGCGACTAAATTATCAGACGAGAATTTGGTTGGCTTCTTCATGGAAGTTGTTGAAAATTTAATTTTGAGCTTGTGGAAACTTCCGGAGGATTATTCCGAGGTACGAAGATTAAGTTACGAATATTTCCGATTGTTAATCACGTAATTGGTTAATGGATGTGTTGGGTTGAACAGTTGACTTTTTATCGGGTTTGTCGAAGTGTTTGACTTTGGGTGATAATTGAAGAATACGTCGAGTCGAGTTTGTTACCGCGAGAATTATCGAAATCGGAATTACGACGAATAAGTTACGTGTGTTTGAAGTTTGTCGAAAAGATAATTACGAAGTTTCCATTTTGGGAAAGGTATAAATAGTGAAGTTTCCTGTTTTGGCAAGTCAACAGTTGGCATTAATGTGATTGACCGAGTTGACCGAGTCAACTCGGTGAGGGGAAACTCACGACGGCAGCCACGGCCTCCACGGCGGCGTGGTGATTCCGGCCACCCCACAGCACGGGGCTTGTCCCTTCCGCTTCGCCTCGGCCTCCCGAGTCCATCTCCGGCCTCCTTTCACGGCAAGGCTCACGGAGGAGAGAGATAATTTCGGTGAAAGTTTGAAGAATTTGGGGTTTTTGGGGTGATTCATGGAATAGGGGTTGCTCCGCAGGGAAAAGTTCAGGTTAGTGGTGGCGCCGCCGGCGGCGGCGGTCAACGGTCAACTTTGAAAAGTTGCATGTCGTCTCACTCGAAATCGCGCCCCGATCGCAGTGGGGAGATTCATTTTTCGAGTAGAGCATCCGAAAGTACAGCGAGGTATTGAGGTGTGATTTCCGGATTTACGACAGTTTGTCGTAATCGGATTATGTGTTTCCGAGAACAGTGGTTTCTCGTGATTTGTTTTGAATTGTCGAGTTATGACTTTGAGATATGAACTTTGTGATTATTCAGGGGGTTCGTGGTCGTTCGTTTGGCGAGGGATTTTCCGCCGGATCACGGGTTAACGCGAACTGCGTTAGGTTAGCGTGTGAGTGGACAAGTTTCTATTTTCACAGTTGATTTGCGAGTTCGTGGATTTTATGATTTTCGTGTTTACTTTATACGATGATTGAGATATATGTTATTTTCGGAGGTGTTATTATATGTTATTGGTGATGGCATTTATTGCATCAATGCTTCCAGAGTTGAGAGATTCCTCTGGGCAGGGTTGAGAGATTCCCCTGTATGCCGCCGGGGTTGAGAGATTCCCCTGGCCTATCACTGTCGGGTCGAGCGATTCACCTGACGTCGGGCTTGAGAGATTCGCCCGACAACCTCCATATATATATATATATGTGTGTTCCGAACTCGCATTGTTTTACATTGATTATGTATATGAACTGGTGAAAGGCATACATTTATTTTCGTCCACTCACTCTAACGTTTTTATTTGCCTTTCCCCTGGGCTTTTCGGTTTCCGTGCCCACTTTGCAGTTCAGACTCTGGTGTCGCACGTCGTGGTCGGAGGCATAGTACTCGAGCTACCTTGTTTCTTTCAGTGGGTTTATTGTTCTACCTACTGTGGTATATTTATTTGATTATACATTAGAGGTCGCTCTGAGTATTCTGTTGTATATATTATACGATTTTACTCCGGATTTCAGTAAAGCACAGATATATTTATTATTTTACTTTATTGTTGTTATATTGAAAAATCCGGATGGGATTGGTGCCCACGGTTTGATTTTTGTGGCATAGGATGAAGTGTATTTTCCGCGTGCAGGTAATGGTAATTCTACGTTAGTAGCGAAACTCTGCCAAAATTTCTACGGTTTTTGTTGGTTCGTATTTTCGAAGGGGTTTGATTCCGGTTTAGGCAACTAAACCGGGGTTGGGTCCTTTCAAAAATTCAAGGTTGGGTGGCGCGGCCGCCGTCGGCGGCGGTCAAGGTTGACTTTTCAGGGTTTTCGACAAGTTGCATGTTGTTTCGCTCCGAATCGCGCTCCGATCGCAGTGGTGAGGTTTGTTTTTCGATTTGAGCATCAGAAATTATAGCGAGGTTTTGAGGTGTGATTATTGGATTTTCGACAATTCGTCGTTTTTGAATTATACGTTTTCGGGAACGGTTGTTTCTCGTGATTTGATTGAGTTGTCGAGTTATGATTTTGAGAAATGGATTTTATGATTATTCAGGGGTTCGTGATCGTTCGTTTGGCGAGGGATTTTCCGCCGGATCACGGGATTAACGCGAACTGCGTTACGCTTGTCTGTGAGTGGACAATTTCTTTTCACGAATTGATTGCGAGTCTTTATTCACGTTTTACGAACTTAAGCATGCATACGAATTATGTTTTATATGAGCATGTGTTATTCGATTATGCTTATACCATTATACATTACTTATATACACTTAAATATTACCTTATGCATTTGCATCGAACTATTTATGATTTGGTTTACACAGAGTACAGTCTTAGTATATGTTGTTGTATCCATACACTCGCATCCCGGCTGATCCCCGAGGGTATACCAGGAGGGAACTGTTTCTTGTGCCGATGTAGTTCCGGGTGGAAACAGATATCCTGACCTGAGGCCTTTCTGGCGAGAATCACGTGTGGGTCTGAGATCCCGTGATTCGGACTGTACTAGCACGGATATGTCTACGAGCGACCCCGTGAGATTTTCCATGCATGCTCTGTACGCGTGAGGAGTTAGAGTCTCCCTCGTGTACCATTTGATTTTTTTATACATTTGACTCGCATATATTTTTATAACATATATTATTCGGCGAAAGACATTTATTTTCGTCCACTCACTCTAACAATTTTCATGTCTTTCCCTTGGGCTTTTCGGTTTCCGTGCCCAGTTTGCAGTTCAGATTGGGTGTCGCACGTCGTGGTCAGAGGCATAGTATTCGAGCGATGTTTCTTTTATGGTAGGTTCTTAGTTTGGCCTACTATTTGTATATCTATACTAGAAGTCGCTATGAGTGTTTCTACCGAATTACGCGCGGGGCGTAATGGGGCAGAAGCAACAGTGGTATGCTTCCTTCCTCCTCTCTCCGTGCGTCCGAACGGTGGGGCTGTTCGGATGGGCGGGCTCTTCTCTTACTTCGTGCGTGCGGACTCCTTCTTCCGGGCGGGTGTGTTCACGCGCAGCTGCTAGAAGAATACAACAATGAATAGACGGTCAGGGGTCGAGACGGGGTGGCCCGCCTTCAACGCTCCGATGCCTAAGTCAGATGATGTATTGGATATAACAGTTGAACGTGCGTATGGAGTGTTTAATGCTTGGGTCAGAATGTATTGGAAAGGATTAGATCAGATGAGATTGAATGCCCTTACCTGCCATAACTACCTTACCTAGATGTTTCTACCGAATTACGCGCGGGGCATAATGGGGCAGAAGCAACAGTGGTATGCTTCCTTCCTCCTCTCTCCGTGCGTCCGAACGGTGGGGCTGTTCGGATGGGCGGGCTCTTCTCTTCCTTCGTGCGTGCGGACTCCATCTTCCGGGCGGGTGTGTTCGCGCGCAGCTGTTAGAAGAATACAACAATGAATAGACGGTCAGGGGTCGAGACGGGGTGGCCCGCCTTCAACGCTCCGATGCCTAAGTCAGATGATGTATTGGATATAACAGTTGAACGTGCGTGTAAATAGTATTTGGGTCGAGTGAATTCCTTTTTCTTACCTGTGATGAATGCCTTACCTATATAGGTGGTTGAGTTTTAAGCCTGATGGTGTTCTTCCATGTGGGACTGGTGTACCTTGCTGGTGTGAGATCCGTGCGTTCGGGTGTGCTCCAGGCGGGCGCGTGTGCGCTCGGATGGGGTCGGTCTGGTTAGTGAAGTTGGAGCCTCCTTGGTGGTATTTGGGGCGGTCTGGTAGGTGTTGATTACCTGCTTAAGTGGATAAGTATGTTTAATCGTACAACTAATGCTATACAAACAATGCGTATTCTGATGTATACTTTTATACGATTTTCTCCGAATTTCTGTAAAGTATAGTTATATTTATTACTTTACATTACTGTTGATATATTGAGAAATCCGGATGGGATTGGTGCCCACGGTTTGATTTTTGTGGCATAGGATGAAGTGTATTTTTTTTCCGGGTGCAAGTAATGGCAATTCCGTGTTAGTAGCGTTACTCTGCCGAAATTTTAATGATTTTTGTTGGTTCGTGTTTTCAGAAAGGGTTTGATTCCGGTTTAGGAAACTAAATCGGGGTTGGCTCCTTTCAGCTTGGTATCAGAGCATTAGGTTTTAGGTTCTGTAGACTTCTGTAGTCGTGTTTACTATGGATATTTGAGAATGTACAGCATGTCTGGAGTGGTGACCCGACCGGCCGGCGAATACTCATAAATACTCCTCGTGTTGTATACTTTCAAATATTTGAAGTTCCATGATTACGTTCTACTTGTTGCAAACGATGTTTTATTCATTAGGATGCCTCCTTGACGTGCTTTCCGTGTCGGTACGGTTGTGGATCCTATTGAGGATAAATCGACGCGCGGTTTGCCAGTGTGTTGTGGGTTGGATGAGCATTCTGGGTTCAAAGATTTGTGTGGCATGGTTTGCCTGGTTGTGCGTGTATGAGCGTCTACATGTTGCCTCAGAGCACAGTATCGTGGCAGTTGATGTTTTTCTGAGACAAATCATTGCAATTGGTGGGCTGGTATTGTGTGAGTTCCTGTTGCGACTCCATGACCTATATTCAGGGTATTGTTTATACGGTAATGGTTCAATCAGGCTACCTAGCAACGGAATATGGAGTGTTTACCCACTTGAGGCAGAGATGTATCGTTCATATGTTTGTTTCTGTTTGCACGTGTTATGTGGCTTCAGAGGAAGCAATGCACGATGTTCGAGATGAGTTTGAACCTGAGAATCAGAGGGACTTTGACTGTTATGCCTCGATACAACTGTGAGAAGCTTGATGTGCTGCATTCAGAGGCGAGGTTATTGAGAAGGAAAGGTGTACGCGGTTTCCGACATGTCAATTTGAGGGTCATCAGATCAAAGCAGAGGATCCGTTTGGTGGTAATGGAGATCACGGAGTAGCGAACTTGTTCCTGTGGCATGAGTTTGGGTGATCGTTGGTGATCCTTCCTCACAGCAAGTGTCGATGTGACTTGTGTTCATGGAACACTCTCAGTTTCTATTGTGGTGGCCAGGAGGGTCACGTTGCGAGGGAGCGTCCTCAGCCAGCTGTTTTAGCGGTTCGGCAACTCAGGGTTCACGAAGAGGTTGTGATGTTATTTCTGGAGTTTGACCAACACAGCTATCTTGACGAGTTAATCAGCAAGTCGCAATCTACGTGGATGGTTTGTTGGGCATGTTGGAGTTAGTGCCACGACCTTGTATGAGGATGGAGTTTCTCTGAGGTTACTGCTGCTTGATATCCATGGCTATTGTACCTGCATCTCTACTTCCGGAGTTATGGAGAGTGTGTATCCATCCGGAGAGGTTGCGAGATCCTTGTTGGAGGATTATGGCTTAGCCACGGATCTGTTATAGCTGGATATCGTCGATTTTGGTGTGATTATGAGTTTGGACTTCTTGACGACACATTGGGTTATGTTCGATTGTCACGAGAAGGTGGTTGTGTTTCGACGACCAGGTTTCCCCGAGATACTATTTAGCGGTGATGGTCGAGCATATGGTGGAAACGGGTTGTGTTGTTGCTTAGCTTATGTTGTGGATACTTCGGTTGCTGTGCCCGACATTGGCGACATTGAGGTGGTTCCCGAGTTTCTAGGTGTGTTCCGGAGGAGTTACCAGGTATTCCTTTAGTTCGGGAGACTGACTACACCATTGAGTTTTTACCGGGCGCTGGACTCATATCACCGGCAATTTGTCGTTCGGTGCCAGCGGAGCTGTTTGAGCTACAGGTTCAACTCCAGGAGTTGTTGGAGGAGATTTTGTGCGACCCAGCGTACCTGCGTGGTGTGCTCTTGCATTGTTTGTGTGGATGTTGGATGGTTCGACGAGGTGGTGCATTGACTACCGGAAGCTGAATCAGGCTTCAGAGGGGAGCAAGTATCCTCCGCTTCAGATTGACGACTTGTTTGATCAGCTCGCGAGAGCTTCAGTTTTTTTGAAGATTGATTTCGGGTTCGGATACAATCAGTTGAGGATCGATGAGTCAGATGTGGCTAGGATGACTTTCGGATCACGGTACGAGCACTATGAGTTCTTGGTCACGCCGTTTGGTTGACCAATGCCCCGCAGCTTTTACGGACTTGATGGACCAAGTGTTCAGACGGATTCTGGACAAGGTTCCAGTCGTGTTCGTTGGCAACATCCTGATTTACTCTAGGAGTGTGGGCCAGCACCTGAAGCAATTGCGAGCGGTTTTGTGGATTTCGCGTGATGATCAGCTGTTTGTGAAGTTCAGCCAGTGTGAGTTTTGGTTGATTAGCGTGAAGATTTTGGGCCACGCGATGTCAGCCGAGGGAGTTGGCATGGATCCTGATCAGATTGAAGCCGTGTTGATTTGGAATTGACTTACCATTGTACCAGAGATCGGGAGTCTCTTGGGTTTAGCAGGCTACTATTAGTGCTTTGTACAGGATATTCTCGGATTGCCACTCCACTTTCCGGATTGACGAAGAAAATCGTCAAGTTTGAGCGGTTCGATGCACGCGAGGAGAGTTTCTTACTCCTGAAGGATGGTTGACCGTTGCTTCGGTTTTGACCTTACCTGACAATCGTGGTGAGTTCGTGGGTTATGGCGGTGCATCGAGGTTTGAATTTGGTTATGTTTTGTTACAGCATTGCAGAGCGATGGCTCATGGTTTCAGATAGTGGGAACCTTATGTAGTTGCATATCCTATGTTTGATTTGGGAGTTGCTGTCTTTATGTTGCATCGAAGAGTTCGAGACATTACTGCTACGGTGTGCAGCGCAGTGTAGGATGTACACTGATAATTTGAGTTTCATCTACTTGCATATTCAGCCGGATTTGATCTTGAGGTAGTGTAGATGTATGGGGTTGACTAACGACTATGGCTGTACATTTGAATTTATCTGAGAGAGGCTATTGTTGTTGCTGATGCATTCAATCGGAAGTCGGGAGCCTCAGTATGATTTGGTTTACACAAAGTACAGTCTTAGTATATGTTGTTGTATCGATACACTCGCATCCCGGCTGATCCCTGAGGGTGCCTACCAGGGGGGAACTGTTTCTTGTGCCGATGTAGTTCCGGGTGGAAACAGATATCCTAACCTGAGGCCTTTCTGGCTAGAATCACGTGTGGGTCTGGGATCCCGTGATTCGGACTGTACTAGCACGGATGTGTCTACGAGCGACCCTGTGAGATTTTCCATGCATGCTCTGTACGCGTGAGGAGTTAGAGTCTCCCTCGTGTACCATTTGATTTTTTTATACATTTGACTCGCATATGTTTTTATAACATATATTATTCGGAGAAAGATATTTATTTTCGTCCACTCACTCTAACGATTTTCATGTCTTTCCCCTGGGCTTTTCGGTTTCCGTGTCCAGTTTGCAGTTCAGATTCTGGTGTCGCACTTCGTGGTCGGAGGCATAGTATTCGAGCGATGTTTCTTTTATGGTAGGTTCTTAGTTTGGCCTACTATTTGTATATCTATACTAGAAGTCGCTCTGAGTATTCTGATGTATACTTTTATACGATTTTCTCCGGATTTCTGTAAAGTATAGTTATATTTATTACTTTACATTACTGTTGACATATTGAGAAATCCGGATGGGATTGGTGCCCACGGTTTGATTTTTGTGGCATAGGATGAAGTGTATTTTATTTTCCGGGTGCAGGTAATGGCAATTCCGCGTTAGTAGCGTTACTCTGCCGAAATTTTAATGATTTTTGTTGGTTCGTGTTTTCAGAAGGGGTTTGATTCGATTTAGGAAACTAAATCGGGGTTGGGTCCTTTCAATACTGCACCCAGACAATGAGGACATTTGGCTAACACTAAAGGAATATAGGTGTATCCCTAAGTGTCCGCTTAATTCCCTCCAAGACACATGTTCCTTCTTCCATCGCATCTTCCTATCTACAATTCTATACTACTCCTCATTAGATATGTCCACTGGCATTGATGGATCCATCACGTTAGCGCAAATGGCCTATCAAACAAAAGATATGTGTCAATACCTAAATGCGCTACCGCCATGCACCTACCAACATGCACGTTTCCCCAGATACCTCTCCCCCAAATAGCAGCTTAACCCCTATTCTACCAACATGGCGGCACAACTTGCACCTAGTTCATCCTACTTAACAGTAAACAAAGAGCCTTATAAAGCCTTTTCTAAATATCTACAACACCTCATATCTACACATCTACCTCAACTATGCATCGATATTCCATTCACGAGAACATCATAAAAAAGACCCAGAAAAGCACGAATACATACCACACCTGAATACTTAAAGAGCCCAGCACAAACAACAAGAAAAACAACACAAATAAACAAGCGATAAAGTTGGAACACAAATTGAAGCCTCACCTTTCAAAGCAACGGGAATCAAAGATTTCAACTGAGAAATCCGGATGCCGTAAATCCTCCTCTCCAAACGATGTAAAAAACTTCTCCAACAAACCCCGCAAATCCTTAAAGTGCAAAATGAAAAACGTTTGAGTTAAAAAGGATTTATATACCACAAACTTAAAACCCTCAGCTAGCATTTCCTGACCGTCCACGCATATCTGTCAATCCCCACTGATCTGTGCCACATGTCCCACGCCATTGGAAATTCAAAACCGCAAACGTATTTTTGTGAACTGCAGTTATGACATCATCAATGCACGTGCTCACCAGCTCGTTTGGCTCTTCGAAACCAACGCGGCCCTACTGGTGTCACACATGGACCTATCGCTCTTGATACCTGCCTTAGCATCATAATATTCACCGACATCAAGCTAACCAATAATCCATTCACGCTCCACCCACCTCGCACACCTCATACCAAGGCGCTACTCATAGGTTCCACCGCTTAGCTTATAAGGACAACGAGTGTAACTTTCAGACACACTTCCTAGCTTAGTCAAGCTCTATGTTACCCTGAAATGTGCATGGTCAAATGGGCACCTGCTAACACGAACCATGCTAGGAATACGGCAGATCGAAGCAGTGCACTCCACCTGTATCAACCCAACTTGTAAACGACTGGCTCCCATAGCACATCGATCTCATACACAGACTCCCCTAGTGGCTGATCACCATAGACAGGATGTTCCCTGATGTAGTCTTCTACCTAGCAATAATGACTACTTGGGGACTTAAACTCCTCTCGGGCCCGAAAAATATCTAGCACCGTTGTTACTCGTCACACGGCCTCAAACGGCCCAAACACACGATGCATCATGCACGTTGCCTAGACACAGACTTCCTAGCGACTGATCCTCCTAGGTGCGTCTCTTAACGTGACCCTTGACTTAGAAGGATTGGCTACCTGGAGACTTAAACTCCTCTCAAGCCAAAAAAATCCCTAACGACGTTGCGCCTGTCAGGCAACCTCAATATTGGCCATATCAGAAGCTGCTTAGCACACACCGCCTCACAACTCCCAAATGGTCCTCAACCAAGCAACATAAGCTACCCATGGACTTCGACTCCCCACCAACTAAGCCCTAGCACCGTTATCACCTGTTAGGCGGCCTCAAACAGTCTAAACACACACTGCCCTAGAGCATATCATCTCCTCTTTAAAGCTCATTACTCTCATGTATGATGTTTCAAACTTAACAAACACTGACCTCAAGCGTGCTATTTACGCTAGCGTGACTGCTGCTCTAAACGCACTTTGCCAAATGCTACTCACTAAATGCCAGACAATGTCTCACTAATGTATATTATGTGCAGAAGGTCGCCTTTGATCACGAAGTTGAGGGGACTCCGGGGTAGCATAGCGGTGCTAAGTATAGATGCTTTATGGATCTTGGGTTCTTCAACTCCCCAATCAAGGTTAATCTCCTTAACTCAGGGACTTGGGAGACTTGTTAGAACTTCATGCACTAACCCATAAAACATGCCATACTTAGCACCAACAATCAATTACCAAAGGGAGCTAAAAGGGTACAAAGGAGAAATAAAACCTAGGAAGTACGCCACACGTAGTTGACTTTATGGCGCGATATGCGCATGTGCCAACTAAGGTGGGGTATTGAAAGGACCCAACCCCGATTTAGCTCCCTAAACCGGAATCGAACCCCTTCGAAAACACGAACCATCAAAAACTTTTCGAAATTTGGGCAGAGTTTCGCTACTAACGTAGAATTTCCATTACCTGCACGCGGAAAATACACTTCCTCCTATGCCACAAAAATCAAACCGTGGGCACCAATCCCATCCAGATTTCTCAATATATCAACAGTAAAGTAAAGTAGTAAATATATATGCACTTTACTGAAATCCAGTGTAAAATCATATAACGTATTCAACAGGAAGCTCAGAGCGACATCTAATTCATAATCGTATACGCATACCACAGTAGGTAGAACAATAAACCTACTGGATGAAACAAAGTAGCTCGAGCACTATGCCTCCGACCACGACGTGCGACACCAGAGCCTGAACTGCAAACTGGGCACGGAAACCGAAAAACCCAGGGGAAAGACAATAAACACGTTAGAGTGAGTGGACGAAAATAAATGTCTTTCACCAAGTAATATATATAATAAAAACATATGCGAGTCGAAAGCATAAATAATCAAATGGTACACAAGGGAGACTCTAACTCCTCACGTGTCCGAGTACACGAGGGAGACTCTAACTCCTCACGTATACGGAGCATGCATAAAATCCCACGGGGTCACTCGTGGACACACCCGTGCTAGTACAGTCAGAACCACGGAGTCCCTGACTTCCACGTGATTCTAGCCGGAAATGGCCTCAGGTCAAAGGTCTGCCTCCCCTCGGTAAAGACCTCGGGTCAGGAGTCACAGCCTCCCCTGAAATAAATCCTACCATCGGGGATCAGCCGAGAGGCAAGTGTATCGATACAACAACGTAACCACGACTGTACTCTGTGTAAACCAAATCATAAACATTTCGATGCAAATGCATGAACAACATATAAGTATATGTATACTCGTATACGTATATCCGTATAAGTATAATCGTATAATCGTAAAACACATGCTCATGTAATCCGAAATCTCATATGCATGCTCAAGTTCATAAATTGTATATCAAGACTCGCAAATAATCCGTGAAAAGAAATGTCCACTCACAGACTGGCGTAACGCGTATCGCGTTAACCCGTGATCCGGCGGAAAGTCCCTCGCCAAAACAACGATCACGAACCCCTGAATATTCACAATGTCCAATATTCAAAATCATAATCTGACAATACAAATCAAACCACGAGAAACCACCGTTCTCGGAAACAGATAATTCAAAGTCGACGAATCGTCGAAAATCCATATATACCACCTCAATACCTCGCTTTACGTTCGGACGCTCAACTCGAAAAACGAACCTCCCCACTGCGATCGGGGCGCGATTTCGAGTCAAACGACATGCGACTTGTCGAAAGTCAAAAAGTCAACTCTGACCGTTGACCGCCGTTGACCGCCGTCCACGGCGGCGCCACTGTTGACAGGAGAATTTCACGGCGGAGCTACCCTTGTTCCACTCCAAATCACCCACTGAGCAACTTTGTCAACTGCACCGAAGTCCAATTCTCACTTTAACATGGTCAATTTCATGAAAAACCGAATTGTTCCACAAATTTCAATCTCAAAATTCTCCACACTCAAATGGAATTAGAACACCATGTTTATATGGTTAGAATCACAATGAAGAGGGCTACAAAACCCACTACCTCTTGAAGTTCAACTCGGCCGAATTTGAGGAACCCGAAATCCCTAAAATTCCATCACTTTTGATCGGAAAATACTTCCTCCACCGTCCACCTCGCCGTGAACGGTGGCCAGCACAAGGATGAGAAGATCACGGCGATCCAAACGGTGCCGGTGCGACGTCTTGGAACGTTGGCAAGCCGAAGTCGCCGTCGTGACTAGCTCCTCCATGCGAGGTTGACCGAGTCAAAGCAACCCATTAATACTTTGACTTCCTGATTTAGCAAGTTTACTATTTATACCTCATTAATTACTTTCCAAAAACGGAAACTCATACTTATCCATTTCGACGAACTTCAAACGCGCATAACTTCTTCGTCGTATATCCAATTCCGATAATTCTCGCGACCATGAACTCGTCTCGACATACTCTTCAATAATCACCCAAAATCAAACATATCTGTCAAACGGATAAAAAGTCAACCCTTCGAACCAACACACATTTAAATCGACTAATTAATCAACAAACGGCAAAATTCGCAACTAATTCCTCGTAACTCCAAATCATACTCTGGAAGTTCCCACGAGCTCAAAATTAAATTTCGGACAACTTCCGTGAAGGATCCGAAGCCAAATTCTCGATCGGTAATTTAGTCACGAACAAACCTGCCATAATAATTCGTTTCCGTCGAAACTTCAAATATTCATAACTAATTCCTCGGTCGTCCAAATAACGATCCGGAACCGCCCACGAACTCGTAATCACACGTACAACGACTCTCGAGAAGAGACCCAGCTCCAATTCTCAGCCAATAATTTAGTCGTTAACGAGCCTGGCGATTCCAATAACTGTCAGACAACTGCGACTACGCAGTAACACATCGATCAAGCTGATCATACTGCTGATTCTGTTCCGGGTCGTCACAAATCCACCCCCCTTAGAAAAATTTCGACCTCGAAATTTCCGAGTCTGCCGACTACAAGGTAGGTACAAGGTAGGAGCACTGCCTCTGCATACTGCTCAACTCACCAACTGCAATCTCGACTGAACAACTCTAATCACAAACTCCACAATAGGAGACAATTCCGTGCTGGAATCCCTGAAACACAGTTCCGCCACACGGAACACAACTCGCACAAAAGCCAATGCTATAGGCGATGCCGAATCATACGGCATAACACAAACTTGCCTATGACCATATATGGATCAAAACATCAAGGCAAATCACAACTCAGTTCACACATCAATTTATCTCACACATTCATATCAGCATAGCTCGAACATCGAACTCGGGCAATAACCAATCCATTTCCGCTAATCTGACAGTCTGTGGTAACACACTCCACAAAATCGGAAACAAACATCAACTCAAATTCAAACAAATCAAACTCACTCCAACACAATGGAGTACAACAACATACCTCAAATTAACATCAAACAACCTCAAAACCACAGTGGTTCACAAACTGGTACTGCAAGTAAACTCAAACCGCTGAAACTGCTGGTCCCGAATCCTTCGGAACTGCAATACCGAGGTCCACAATATACCCTCCAAGGTCTGAATAGTTCTCAAAGATCACCATCCAATCTGAGGATAAGAACCGGTACTAACTCGTAATCTGGTCCCCAATGCTCACTGCAAAGCTTGTTGACACTTGTCATAGCCGATTACCTCGACCAGCAAACTGGGACACAGGTACACCACGTAGACAGACAACCTCCGTCAATCACAGCTATACCAGCCAACCACTGGAATCATCTCCGAAAGTACAAGGAACTGTACTAAATTCATCAAATGGTCCACAATGGTCAAACCACTGGCATCACAAACCAAAGTGCATACAAGCATACACAAACACAGCAGTAATCGCCACGTCTAACCGGAAATATTCAATGGTTGACACTCCTCGGCAAGTCTCTGCCTCCTAGCCATCACCAGTCGACAAAAGTGGCAAATGTACACACAAACCGCTACATTCTACTTCATGTTGCATCACAAGTAATAAACTCGAAGTATCTGGTGCATCTCCGCACCACTAGCGCCAAATGCGCGTAAAACCATGAGCCTCAACATCATCACACACTAACTCAGCACCAGTAGCTCGCAACTCGACCAACACGGAAACGCGAGCCACACCCACACATGAAACACTGGAATTCCGACTCTCGACTGAATGCATCAACAACAACATCATCCCAAACGGATGGTCAAAGTACATCCTCTATCCTTTCCCGAACAAGCTCAAATGTACAGCCATAGTGGTGAGTCGACCCCATCCATCTACACTGCCTCAAGCCC
Organism: Geum urbanum; assembly: GCA_946800695.1. Lineage (NCBI taxonomy): Eukaryota > Viridiplantae > Streptophyta > Magnoliopsida > Rosales > Rosaceae > Geum > Geum urbanum. Next base: position 66,123,304 of record OX326998.1, on the reverse strand, counting down.
AAATCTGGCCGAAAATGCAAGTGGTGGAAACTCAAATGATCAGTGTACATCCTACACCTCACTGCACGCCATAGCTGTAGTGTCTCGAACTCTCTGATGCTAACACAAGAACAGCTACACCCAATATCATACACTGGATACGTAGCTATACAAAGTTCCACTGCCTGGAATCATGAGCCACCGCTCTGCTACACAGCATCAAAACATTGCCAAACCCAAATCTCGATGCATCACCATAACCCACGAACTCGTCGCGGTCGCCAAATAAGGACAAAACCGAAACAACGGTCAACCATCCTGCAGGAGTAAGTAACTCTCCTCGTGTGCATCGAACCACTCGAACTTGACACCTTTTCGTCAATCCGGAAAGTAGAGTGGCAATCCAGAAAAATCCTGTACAAGCCGTCGGTAATAACCTGCCAAATTCAAGAGAAATTCTGGATTTCCAGTACGATAGTAGGGCAATCCCAAATCAACATGGCCTCCATCTGATCAAGATCCACGCCAACTCCCTCGGATAGCATCACACAGCCCAAAATCTTCACGCTAATCGGCCAAAACTCACACTGGCTGAACTTTACAAACAGCTGACCATCTTGCGAAGTCCGCAAAACCACTCATAATTGTCTCAGGTGCTGGCCCACACTCTCGGAGTACATCAGGACATTGCCAACGAACATGACCGCAACTCGTCCAGAAACCGTCTGAACACATGGTCCATCAAGTCCACACGATCTACGGAGGCATTGGTTAATCATACAACGTGACCAAAAACTCCAGATGCTCGCTCCGAGATCCGAAAGCCACATAGCCACATCTGACTCATCAAACCTCAACTGATAATATCCAGTCCTGAAATCAAACTTCGAAAAGACTGAAGCTCACACAAGCTGATCAACCAATCGTCAATCCGAAGCGGAGGATACTCACTCTCCTCTGAAGCAAATTGGGCTTCCGGTAGTCAATGCACCACCTCGTCAAATCGTCCAACATCCGTATAAACAGTGCAAGAGAACACCATGCAAATACGTGGGGTCGCACGACGTCTCTTGAAATCTTCTCCAGCATCTCCTGGAATCAAAACTGTAGCTCCATCAGCTCCGCTGGCTCAGAACGACAAGGTGTCGGTAAAATGAGTCCAGCGCTCGACACAAGCCCAATGGTGTAGTCAGTCTCCCGATCTGGAGGAACACCTGTAACTCCTCCAAAAACACATCTGGAAACTCGGAAACCACCTCAATGTCACCAACGTCGGCACTACAACCGTAGTATCCACAGCATGGGCTAAACAAGCAACACAACTCGTCTGGAAATCTGGGTTGATCAAGCTCCAGAAACAGCATCTCGGGGAAATCTGGTCGTCGAAACACAACCTCCTCCTCGAGGTACTCGAACACAGCCAAATACATCGTCAGACTCACAAACATACTGAAACCGCAATATCCAGCTATAACAGATCCGCGGCTAAGTCATAACCTCCAACAAGGATCTCGCAACCTCCGGATGGATACAATACTCTCCAAAACCTCGGAAGTGGAGATGCAGGTACAATAGCCATGGATATCAAACAACAGTAACCTCGGAGAAAAATCTGTCCTCAAACAAGGTCATGGCACAAACTCCAACATGCCCAACTAGTCGCCCATGTCAATTGCGACTTCCTGAATAACTCGTCAAAAGGGTACATTGATCAGACTGCAGGAACAGCATCATGATCCCTTAATGAACTCTGAGCTGTCGAACCTCAAACACAATTGGCTGAGGGCACTACCTCGAAACGTGACCCTCCTGGCTACCGAAATAGCAACTAAAAGTACTCCTCGAACACAAATCACCGCAACACCTGCTGCGTGATAGGATCACCAACGATCGCCCAAACTCGTGCCACAAGAGCAAGTCCGCTACTCCGTGATCTCCGCCATCATCAAACGAATTCTCTGCTTGATCTGATGACCCTCAACAATATCGAAAAGGTCACAGCCTAACGAAATCACTAATCCCGAAGTGTCGGAACTCAACCTCATCAAAATCTCGACTAAGTCCACTTTCCTCAAACCATCACATCAAAGACCGTGTACATCTTTCCATCACACTAGCCTCGCCGCTGAGTGCTACACACTAAGCTCCTCACGGATATCTCGAGGCACATCAATCAAACTCTCTCTGATACTCAGGTTCAAACTCATCTCGAACCTCGTGCACTGCTTCCTCTGAAGCCACATAACTCGTGTAAACAGGGACAGCATGTGAACAATGCATCTCTGCCTCAGGTGGGTAAACACTCCACATTCGAATGCTGGGTAGCCTGATAAAACTATTACCGTATAAACAACACCCTGAATGTAGGCCATGGAGTCGCAACCGGAACTCACACAATACCAGCCCACAAATTACAACAAACTGACTCAGGCACACATCACTGCCACAATTCTCAGCTCTGAGACAACACATAGATGCTCATATACACATCCCCAGGCAAACCGTGCCACACAATTCTCTGAACTCTGAATACTCATCCAAACCCGCAGTTCACTGGCAAATCACGCGTCGAATGATCCTCAACAAGATCCACAACCGAAACGACACGGAAAGCACGTCAGGAGGCATCCTAATGAATACAATATCGTTCACAACAAGTGGAACGTAATCATGGAACTTCAAATATTTGAAAGCATACAACACCCGGAATTTGATGATTATCCGCCGGCCGGTCGGGTCACCATTCCAGACATGCTGTACATTCTCAAATATCCTTAGTAAACACGACTACAGAAGTCTACAGAACCTATAACCTAATGCTCTGATACCAAGCTGAAATGACCCAACCCCGATTTAGCTCCCTAAACCGGAATCGAACCCCTTCGAAAACACGAACCATCAAAAACTTTTCAAAATTTGGGCAGAGTTTCGCTACTAACGTAGAATTTCCATTACCTGCACGCGGAAAATACACTTCCTCCAATGCCACAAAAATCAAACCGTGGGCACCAATCCCATCCGGATTTCTCAATATATCAACAGTAAAGTAAAGTAGTAAATATATATGCACTTTAATGAAATCCAGTGTAAAATCATATAACGTATTCAACAGGAAGCTCAGAGCGACATCTAATTCATAATCGTATACGCATACCACAGTAGGTAGAACAATAAACCTACTGGATGAAACAAAGTAGCTCGAGCACTATGCCTCCGACCACGACGTGCGACACCAGAGCCTGAACTGCAAACTGGGCACGGAAACCGAAAAACCCAGGGGAAAGACAATAAACACGTTAGAGTGAGTGGACGAAAATAAATGTCTTTCACTAAGTAATATATATAATAAAAACATATGCGAGTCGAAAGCATAAATAATCAAATGGTACACAAGGGAGACTCTAACTCCTCACGTGTCCGAGTACACGAGGGAGACTCTAACTCCTCACGTATACGGAGCATGCATAAAATCCCACGGGGTCACTCGTGGACACACCCGTGCTAGTACAGTCAGAACCACGGAGTCCCTGACTTCCACGTGATTCTAGCCGGAAATGGCCTCAGGTCAAAGGTCTGCCTCCCCCCGGTAAAGACCTCGGGTCAGGAGTCACAGCCTCCCCTGAAATAAAGCCTACCATCGGGGATCAGCCGAGAGGCAAGTGTATCGATACAACAACGTAACTACGACTGTACTCTGTGTAAACCAAATCATAAACATTTCGATGCAAATGCATGAACAACATATAAGTATATGTATACTCGTATACGTATATCCGTATAAGTATAATCGTATAATCGTAAAACACATGCTCATGTAATCCGAAATCTCATATGCATGCTCAAGTTCATAAATCGTATATCAAGACTCGCAAATAATCCGTGAAAAGAAATGTCCACTCACAGACTGGAGTAACGCGTATCGCGTTAACCCGTGATCCGGCGGAAAGTCCCTCGCCAAAACAACGATCACGAACCCCTGAATATTCACAATGTCCAATATTCAAAATCATAATCTGACAATACAAATCAAACCACGAGAAACCACCGTTCTCGGAAACAGATAATTCAAAGTCGACGAATCGTCGAAAATCCATATATACCACCTCAATACCTCGTTTTACGTTCGAACGCTCAACTCGAAAAACGAACCTCCCCACTGCGATCAGGGCGCGATTTCGAGTCAAACGACATGCGACTTGTCGAAAGTCAAAAAGTCAACTCTGACCGTTGACCGCCGTCCACGGCGGCGCCACTGTTGACCGGAGAATTTCATGGCGGAGCTACCCTTGTTCCACTCCAAATCACCCACTGAGCAACTTTGTCAACTGCACCGAAGTCTAATTCTCACTCTAACATGGTCAATTTCATGAAAAACCGAATTGTTCCACAAATTTCAATCTCAAAATTCTCCACACTCAAATGGAATTAGAACACCATGTTTATATGGTTAGAATCACAATGAAGAGGGCTACAAAACCCACTACCTCTTGAAGTTCAACTCGGCCGAATTTGAGGAACCCGAAATCCCTAAAATTCCATCACTTTTGATCGGAAAATACTTCCTCCACCGTCCACCTCACCGTGAACGGTGGCCAGCACAAGGATGAGAAGATCACGGCGAGCCAAACGGTGCCGGTGCGACGTCTTGGAGTGGCCGGACGGGGCGTCGCCGTTGGCAAGCCGAAGTCGCCGTCGTGACTAGCTCCTCCATGCGAGGTTGACCGAGTCAAAGCAACCCATTAATACTTTGACTTCCTGATTTAGCAAGTTTACTATTTATACCTCATTAATTACTTTCCAAAAACGGAAACTCATACTTATCCATTTCGACGAACTTCAAACGCGCATAACTTCTTCGTCGTATATCCAATTCCGATAATTCTCGCGACCATGAACTCGTCTCGACATACTCTTCAATAATCACCCAAAATCAAACATATTGGTCAAACGGATAAAAAGTCAACCCTTCGAACCAACACACATTTAAATCGACTAATTAATCAACAAACGGCAAAATTCGCAACTAATTCCTCGTAACTCCAAATCATACTCTGGAAGTTCCCACGAGCTCGAAATTAAATTCCAGACAACTTCCGTGAAGGATCCGAAGCCAAATTCTTGATCGGTAATTTAGTCGCGAACAAACCTGCCATAATAATTCGTTTCCGTCGAAACTTCAAATATTCATAACTAATTCCTCGGTCGTCCAAATAACGATCCGGAACCGCCCACGAACTCGTAATCACACATACAACGACTCTCGAGAAGAGACCCAGCTCCAATTCTCGGCCAATAATTTAGTCGTTAACGAGCCTGGCGATTCCAATAACTGTCAGACAACTGCGACTACGCAGTAACACATCGATCAAGCTGATCATACTGCTGATTCTGTTCCGGGTCGTCACAGGTATGACCCTCCAAAGGTCTAAACTACCCTCTTTCACATCAAAATGCGAATGCTCACAGTCCCACATCAAGAATAACATTGAGTTGTCACTCTCAACTATCCTTATAAAGAAGGTATTTATGACAAAGCAAAAAGCAGATAATTTGTCCTACCCTTAATTGTTAGCACTTGCTGTCATTACATCGATCACCTGACTTACGCATCTGAGCGTTGAAGGCGGGCAAATCCCATCTCAACTCCCTGGCGTTAGTATATTATTTTTGCAGATAAGCAGAGTGCGAGAGGTCATCAATCCGAACGCTCAAGAGCGATCCCCCATCAATATCTATAGCTCTTTTAGTAGAATCCCTTACGGATTTTGGTGGAAATAGCGAGGAATTGCAATTTTTTTGTTGCTTAAGAATAAAACTATTAAAGTCAAATACACTCATTATGCACCAAGAGCTAATCGAATCTTGTTAAGTTTCAAAGATATTTGTGCCGATAGTTATCATATGGAAACTCAATGTGAAAACAGAATGTATAAATATGTATGTATATATGTCTATCAATCGCCATCCAAAGCGAAGCTCCGCTTTGAAAATAAAGAGAGAAGTTTTGAAATTCACAAGATTGACAAAATTGCTTGAACATTAAAACTCATTCCTCAAATTACCATTAAACGATTATGCTTAAAAAAAATCAGCCCAATTTGAGATGATTTATCCATTTGATCAACACTTTCAATTTTTAAGCTATATCAGACTAACTGTATAGATCAAAAATTGAATGCGTTGATCAAATGGCCAAATCATCTTCGATTGGGCTGATATTTTGTAAGCATATGAAAGGACCCGACTCCGATTTAGTTGCCTAGATTGAAATCAAACCCCTTTGAAAACACGACCTTAAATTTTTTTCTCAGAGTTTACTTAGAAATACGTGAACCATTATTAGAACCTGCAAAGAAACACACTTCGAATATTCCACAAAACTCAAACCGTGGGGCTCCGTTCCCCATCCAAATTTCTCAACAACATATATATAATAAACCAAAAGGTTTACAAGAAATCCAGAAACATTCAGGAGTAAACTCAACTGAAAAAACCACATAAGTATTTAGAGTGACGCCTATATACATCATATACAACTAGTAGGTCGAACAAGGAACCTACAGAAACTGAAGTGTAATCCGAACTCTACGCTTCCACCATCGACGTGCAACACTGGAACCCAAACTGCAAACTGGGCAAAGGAAACCGAAAAGCCCAGGGGAAGACAAATAAAATCGTTAGAATTAGTGGACGAAAATAATAATATGTCTTTCCAAAATATATGCTCATAAAAGCATAATGCGAGTCAATGCATATGAAAATCCCGACTGGGTACATTTTCCTTGATCCATAAATATGCACGTAAAATTCTGCGGGGTCACTCATGGACTCCTCCGCATAGTACAGTCTAATCACGGGATCCCTGACCCACACGTGATTAATATAAGTCTGAAAGACTTCGGGTCAGGATATATGTCCCCCCGGAGCATCTCGGGGATCAGCCGAGAAGCTAAAACATCGATGCATTCCTCTATATCCGAGACTGTACTCTGTGTAAACCAAATCATAAATTCTTTCCATGCACATGCATAATCGTAAAGTGCATAATTATAAATTCATAACGTAAATGCATAATCATAAATGTATACTCATAAAATGTATAAATCAAGACTCACAATTCAACTGTGAAAATAAAATGTCCACTCACAATACGAAGCTAACTCTGAGGTCCGACAGAAGATCCATCGCCAAACACTCGATCCCGTTTACCTGAATAACATGGATACGATCAATATATATTTAAATACAACATACAGAGCTAATACGTCAAGAACCGCGCGTTCTCGAAAGACGTATCTCTCGAAATATCGGCGAAGATAACAAAATTCTCAAAATATACCCAATTAACCCTCATCCCAAAATAGAATACTCAAATCAACTCAAAAACCTCACGACTACGATCGGGACGCGATTACGAGCAAAACGGTATAAAAATTTCCAAAATCCCAAAATGTCAAGCCTCACCGGAGCTCCGCCATTGACCGCCACCACCGCCACGTCAACGGTGACATTTTCCGCAACCCATACCTCAAAACCTTCCTCTCTACAAGCCCAACATCTTTCCCCAAAGGACCACTACTGTAGCCGGAAACTGCCTCGAAAGCCAAGGAATCCAAACCGGCCGGAAAACTTTGCCGATGAAATTCTCCACCGTGGAGCCACCTCGTCCTCCCAAACTCAAGGGGTTCCATCCCAAGCTATAGCCCAACCTATTCCACCCCAAAACCCCATCAGAAAACTGTTGGAAAACCTCCCCCCAAACCCACCGATTTCGTTCAACTTCTCTTCCAAAATCTGCCACCCAAACCACCTCAAATCATCACAATACATACATGAATAGAAAGCTTAGACCAAGGGGATCATTTCCCTACCTTCCTCTCCGGCAACCTTGTCGTTTTTCGGTAAGAAGCTCGACGACGAGGTGGCAACTCGGACGGGTCAGCTCGGGTCTGGCTCGGTCAAACACAGTCAACTTGGCCCAAATGTAACTTTTCGACAACTTTACTACTATTTCGATATTTATACGTCACGAACCGACCAAATTCACGATTCGGATAACTCAAACCCAAACGGATAAGTACGATTAACTCGACGATAATTTCAAATATTCATTTTATATTCTCCGATTATCCAAAAAATCCTCTGAATCCTCCTACAAACTCGAAATCAAATCCTCTACAATTTCCACGAAGGAACTCAAACCAAATTCGTGTCCAATAATTAAGTGGCGAACAAAGCCGCTAGATCGATCAATTACAACTAACTGCGACTAATCGTGGAATGTGCAAATCAAGCCAATTAACATACCATTTCTGGTTCGGGTCGTTACAAATCTACCCTCCTAACAAAAATTTCGCCCTCGAAATTTACATACCCGCTAGCTGAAGAGGTAGGGATACTGCTCAGTCTCCAAAGTAGCCTCTTCAACTGAATGGTTTTGCCACAATACCTTCACAAGGGGAATGACTCTGTGTCGCAAGTCCTGGACCTTCCGATCAAGTATCTGAAATGGTTCCTCCACATAGGTCAAGTCCTCCCGTATAGGAAGCTGATACGGTGTCAACACATGAGATGGATCAGAAATGTACTTCTGCAACATAGACACATGGAACACATCATGTACCTTGGCCATCTCGGATGGTAATTCCAACCTGTACACTACAGCACCGACTCGCTCCGTGATCTCATATGGGCCAACATATCACGGATGAAGTTTACTGCGCTTCCCGAAACGAACAACACCCTTCCAAGGAGAAATTTTCAGGAAAACCCAATCACCAACCTCGAACTCGAGATCCTTCCATCTCACGTCAGCATAACTCTTTTGTCGATCATGTGCAGCCTTCAATCTATCTCGAATAATCTGAACGTCTTCTATGGTACTTTTCACCAAATCAGGACCAAGAAGCCATTTCTTGCCAACTTCACTCCAACACAATGGAGTTCGACACTGTTTGTCGTACAATGCCTCGTAAGGTGCCATCCCAATGCTAGCCTGATAGCTGTTGTTGTACGCAAACTCAATCAAATGAAGTTGTTGATCCCAATTCCCTTTGAACTGCAAAACACAAGATCGCAACATATCCTCCAGAGTCTGAATAGTCCTCTCCGACTGACCATCTGTCTGAGGATGAAAAACTGTGCTAAATTGTAGTCTAGTTCCCATTGCCTTCTGTAATGCTCGCCAAAATCTGGAAGTGAACTGACTATCCCGATCAGAAACTATAGACACAGGTACACCATGCAATCTCACAACCTTTTTCAAGTACAGCTTCGCCAATCTGCTCACGGGAAGCTTTCCTGGAAGTGCAAGGAAATGAGTTGACTTCGTAAGGCAATCCACTGTTACCCAAATACCAATACTACCACCAGAAGTACGAGGTAACTGATACACAAAATCCATAGTAATATGCTCCCATTTCCACACTGGAACCTCCAAAGGTTGTAGTTTACCTGCCGGTTTCTGACGTTCCGCCTTCACTTGCTGACAAATCAGGCATCTGCTCACGTACATTACTATTTCCCTCTTCATGTTTCCCTACCAATAATGAGCTTTAAGTGTCCGGAACATCTTTGTACTACCCGAATGCATAGCATATGCAGAACAATAGGCTTCGTCGAGTATTTCCTTCTTCAAATCCTCATCTCTGGGAACACATAATCTCCCCCTGAACATCAAAGTGTCATCACTCCTCATCCGAAACTCGGACGGACTTGGAAGCTGGCCAACAATGCTCCATCATCATTCCATTCCAACTTTGCTTCTGTTGCTCGTAACTCTGTTAAAAGTGACACTCTAGCAACACGTACATGGAAGAGAGAAGCACCATGCTTCCGACTAAGAGCATCAGCAACCACATTAGCTTTCCCTGGATGATACTTGAAAGTGCAGTCGTAATCGTTAATCAGCTTCATCCATCTCCGCTGCCTCATGTTCAAATCTGGCTGTGTACACAAGTAGGTAAGACTTTTGTGATCGATGTAAATCTTGCATTGCGCTCTGTACAAGTAGTGTCTCCAACTCTTCAATGCTAATACAATGGCATCTAACTCCAAATCATGAGTAGGATAGTTAACTTCGTGTGGTTTCAACTGTCTCGAACCATATGCCACCACCTGTCCATGCTGCATCAAGACACAACCCAGGCCTAACTTCGAAGCATCACTGTACACCACAAACTCACCGTTATCATCATGTAAGGTCAACATTGGTGCAGTAGTCAACCTTTCCTTTAAAGTCAAGTCGCTTTCCTCGCAAGCATCAGACCATTCAAACTTGACTCATTTCTTCGTCAAACGGGTAAGCGGTATCGCTATCCGTGAAAAGTCCTGCACAAATCGGCGGTAGTAACCTGCTAAGCCCAAGAAACTCCATATTTCTGCCACGTTGGTAGTTCTGCTCCAATTCAGCACCACATCAAGCTTATCAGGATCCACGCTGACTCCCTCAGCTGATATCACGTGACCCAAAAACTTTACACTATCTAGTCAAAATTCACATTTGCTGAACGTGGCGTACAACTGAGCGTCTTATAAAGTCTGCAAGACTGCATGCAAATGCTTCTTGTGCTGCCCCACACTCCTGGAGTAGATCAGGATGTCGTCGATGAACACAATGACGAACTTGTCTAGATAACGTCTGAAAATCTGGTTCATCAGGTCCATGAAAGCAGCTTATGCATTGGTCAACCCAAATGGCATAACAAGGAACTCATAATGCCTATAGCGTGATCGAAACACTGTCTTGTTCACATCAGACTCCCGAATCCGTAGCTGATGGTATCCAGACCTGAGATCAATCTTCGAGAAGGCTGAAGCTCCTTTCAGCTGATCGAACAAATCATCAATCCGTGGGAGCGGATACTTGTTCTTCACTGTAACCTGATTCAACTTCCGATAATCAATGCATAGCCTCATCGAACCATCATTCTTCCTTACAAACAACACTGGAGCACCCCAAGGTGAAACACTAGGTCGAATGAAGCCTTTCTCAATCAACTCCTAAAGTTGACTCTGCAACTCCCTCAACTTCGCTAGTGCCATACGATAAGGTGTCAGCGAAATAGGTCCAGTACCCGGAAGTAACTCGATGGTGAAATCAATCTCCCTGACTGGAGGAACACCAGGTAAGTCCTCGGGAAACACATCTGGATACTCACAAACCACTGCAATATCACCAATGTCCGGTACACGAACACTCGTATTAATCACATGTGCAAGGTAAAGTAGTATTTTGTTCACCCCGAAAAAAAAATTCTAGTATGCCTGGACTCCTGAAAACAACCTCCTTCTTAGGACAGTCAAGAACAACCCAATGGTTCTCCAAGAAATCCATACCAAAAATCACGTCAAAATCTACAATATCCAGCAGCATCAAGTCCGCGGCTAACCCATAACCTCCAATAAAAATCTCACAATCTCTATATACCCACCTGACACACACTACCTCGCAAGATAGATACAACACTCGCCACAAACTAGGGAGTGGAGAGGCAGATACAGTAGCCAATGATGCTAATCTATATGACATGAATGAATGCGTAGCCTCTGAATCTAGTAAAGTAAGAACTAGATGACCAAAAATGTACAACGTACCGATGATAAACTCTGGAAAAGCTATGCCCTCACGTAGAGACATGGCATGAACTCGAGCCTATCCTGCTCGTCGTCCACGCTGACCGCGATTTTGCTGACCACCCTGTCCAGAAGGCTGTGTTGTAGAATCACCAAAAGCAGTACCCTGATCTCGTCTAGTACCCTGATCCGCAACACCACCAAAAGTGCTAAGCTGAGGACACTCTCTCGCAAAGTGACCCACCTGGCCACAACGGTAACAAGTAGAGGTGCCATACTGACACTGACCAAAGTGATATCTATGGCAGTTGTTGCACAATGGAGATTCCCTCGGTGTAGCTGGTGTGCCAAAGGAAGGTCGAGGATAACTTGATCCACTAGACCTCCCACTCGACTGCTGCCTCTTCGGTCGATTCCTCCTCCATCTAAAACTCTGCCCAGGAGTGCTAGTAGGATGTCTATAAGGTCCACTACCCGAAGATGATGCTAATCCAGAAGTACCTGAACTCAACCTCTTCGAAGCACCCTGGCTAGGTCCGCCCTCTTCAAAGCGACGCGTCTTAAACCACATCTGTCTCTCCCTCTCGAAATCCTCACCTCTGAGTGCAGCACTAACAAACTCATCGAAGTTATCTCGAGGCATAATGGTCAAAGTCCCCTTAATATTCAGATTCAGACCCAACTCAAACCTCCTACACGTTGGTTCCTCTGATGCCACCATATCACGTGCAAACCGAGACAAACGAGTGAACTTATTCCGATACTCAAGCACTAACATATTCCCCTGCTTCAGGTTAGTAAACTCCTTATATTTTCGCTGCTGAGTAGCTGGAATGAAATACCGACGCATGAATATCTCTTTGAACATCGGCCAAGGAGTATCAATAGGAACTCTGTCTGTACCAACCCACCAAAAGTAGGCATCTGACTCAAGTAAACCCACTGTTGCTACAGTTTTCTATTCAGGAGTAAAATGCAGCCGCTCACAAACATGCTCAACCTGAACCACCCAAGCTTCACACACTTCAGGATCAGGGGAACCAGAGGAAACAGTTGCTCCCGCTGTCCTAGCCTTAGCCACTGGGTCAATACGTTCCTCCAAACGCAACACTCGCATAAGCAAGTCACGCGTACGTTGATCCTCTTCAAGATCCCCAGTCCATTCAGCACAGACTCCACGTCGAGGAGGCATCCTAAGGATAGAAGATATTAGTCACAGGATAGAAAGGATGTAATCATGGAACTGCAAACGTTTGAAAGAATACAACACTCTAGAGCATTGATGATTAGTAACACAACTATAAGAGTCTATAGAACCTAAAACCTAATGCTCTGATACCAACTGAAAGGACCCGACTCCGATTTAGTTGCCTAAATCGAAATCAAACCCCTTCAAAAACACGACCTTAAATTTTTTTGCCAGAGTTTACTTAGAAATACGTGAACCATTATTAGAACCTGCAAAGAAACATACTTTGAATATTCCACAAAATCCAAACCATGGGGCTCTGTTCCCCATCCGGATTTTTCAACAACATATATATATATATATAATAAACCAAAAGGTTTACAAGAAATCCAGAAACATTCAGGAGTAAACTCAACTAAAAACACCACATAAGTATTCAGAGCGACGCCTATATACATCATATACAACTAGTAGGTCAAACAAGGAACCTGCAGAAACTGAAGTGTGATCCGAACTCTATGCCTCCACCGTCAACATGCAACACTGGAACCCAAACTGCAAACTGGGCAAAGGAAACCGAAAATCCCAGGGGAAGACAAATAAAATCATTAGAGTAAGTGGACAAAAATAATAATATGTCTTTCCCAAATATATGCTCATAAAAGTATAATACGAGTCAATGCACATGAAAATCCCGACCAGATATATTTTCCCTGATCCATAAATATGCACGTAAAATCTTGCGGGGTCACTCATGGACTCCTCCGCATAGTACAGTCTAATCACGGGATCCCTGACCCACATGTGATTAATATAAGTTTGAAAGACCTCGGGTCAGGATATATGTCCCCCCCCCCCCCGGGGAGCATCTCGGGGATCAACCGAGAAGCTAAAGCATCGATGCATTCCTCTATATCCAAGACTGTACTCTGTGTAAAAAAAATCATAAATCCTTTCCATGCACATGCATAATCGTAAAGTGCATAATCATAAATGCATAACGTAAATGCACAATCATAAATGTATACTCATAAAATGTATAAATCAAGACTCGCAATTCAACTGTGAAAATAAAATGTCCACTCACAGTACGAAGCTAACTCTAAGGTCCGGCGAAAGATCCCTCGCCAAACACTTGATCCCAATCAACAGAATAACAGGGATACAATCAATATATATTTAAACACAACATACAGAGCTAATACGTCAAGAACCGTGCGTTCTCGAAAGACGTATCGCTTGAAATATCGACAAGGATAACAAAATTCTCAAAATATACCCAATTAACTCTCGTCCCAAAATAGAATACTCAAATCAACTCAAAAACCTCACGACTACGATCAGAAGGCGATTACGAGCAAAACGGTATAAAAATCTCCAAAATTCCAGAAAGTCAACCCTTTCCGGAGCTCCGCCGTTGACCGCCGCTACCAGCGGAGGCGCGGCATCCATGGTGACATTTTTTGGTGACCCATACGTCAAAACCTTCCTCTCTCTAAGCCCAACATCTTTCCCCAAAATACCACCACCATCTAACCACCACCGTGGCCGGAAACCGCCTCGAAAGCCAAGGAATCAAAATCGGCCGGAAAACTTTGCTGGTGAAATTCTCCACCGTGGAGCCACCTCGTCCTCCCAAACTCAAGGGGTTCCATCCCAAGCTCAAGCCCAACCTATTTCACCCCCTAAAACCCCATCGGAAAACTGCCGAAAAACCTCCCCTCAAACCCACCGATTCTGTCCAACTTTTCCTCCAAAATCCACCACCCATACCACCTCAAATCATTACAATACATACATGAATAGAAAGCTTAGACCAAGGGGATCATTTCCCTACATTCCTCTCCTGCAACCGTGCCGTTTTCCAACAAGAAGCTCGATGGCGAGTTGGCAACTCGAACGGGTCAACTCGGCGACTCGGTCAACTCGGGTCTGGCTCGGTCAAACACAGTCAACTCGGCCCAAATGCAACTTTTCGACAACTTTACGACTATTTTGATATTTATACCTCGCGAACCGACCAAATTCACGATTCGAATAACTCAAACCCAAACGGATAAGTGCGACTAACTCGACGATAATTTCAAATATTCATTTTATATTCTCCGATTATCCGAAAAATCCTCTGAAAGCTCCTACAAACTCGAAATCAAATCCTCTACAATTTTCGCGAAGGAACTCAAACCAAATTCGTGTCTGATATTTAAGTCGCGAACAAAGCCGCCAGATCGATAAATTACGACTAACTGCGACTAATCGTGAAATGTGCAAATCAAGTCAATTACATACCATTTCCGGTTCAGGTCGTTACAAATTATTTGATATATGACTAGATCATTCATGTAAATTTTTAGCTCAAATGGTGATGGTTAAGATATCAAAGTAGATTAAATCAAATGACGGATCCAATGTTTCAAACCTTAACCGTTTATGATTTAAAATTAATTAGAGTTTTGAATGTCTTCACGATAATTAATTTGGCAGAAAATATGCATAAGTGATTTACACATTAGGACCTAAAAACTCAACGATGGAGATATCAAAATGTGATCTAAAAGTTTGTGTAATGTTATATTCCTAGAAATGACAAAAGAAAAGGGGTTCTTCAATAGAAGAGCTTATTATATTTATATAATCACAATACAGAGAAAAACTCCACTTTTCATGAAATTGAAAAAATTACTCTACCATTGAAATAATTTATTGTGTATATTATTGTCCAAGGATCATGCTGACAAAAAATCAGCACAATCGGAGACGATTTGACCTTCTGATTGCTACATTGAACTTTTAAGCTATTTCAGATGAACTGTATACATTCAAAGTTGAATTTGATGATCACATGGCCAAATTATCTCCTATTGGGCTGAACTTTTGAAAGCATGATCCTCTATTGATAATCTAAAGGATGAGCAGTTTGAATGATTGAATAATTTTGTCAGTCTTGTGAGAAACAGAACTCTGCTCCAGTTTTTCAAAGAAAAACTTCACTCTGGAAACGAATCGTATATCAGTCCCTATTTAGAATAAAGCTTTGTTTTGAAAAAACATAATGAAGTTTCAATTTTCATAAAATTGACAAACTGCTCGACTATTGAAACAAAATCGTGCCTCATGTATATATATGACCAGCATTCTGGATGATGCAGGCGGGTTGGTATGAGGTGCGATCTGCTCTAATATGACTGGTGGTGCGCTGCCGGGGATGGGTGGTGTGAAAGAAGGAGACTAGCAGTTGTTGGATGAAACATTAGTATGGGTATGCAAGTTCTTTGATGTTTGTTGGGCTCCATGATTGGGCTCGGGATGATATTATAGGCCTTATATATTTTTATTTGGGTAATGTTAAGTTTAGTTGTTTTTATTTTCTGGTTTTAGTTGTTTCATATCGAATTAGCTTATACCCGTATGAAGTAGGCAAAAGTGGGTTTTATCCCAAGCTGTGCATGTTTGGTGTCTTGTCTTCTCTAGGTCAAGACATTTGTTACATCATCGCATGAGCACACCCTCTTAGAGCAACTCCAGCAGATTCCTTATAAGTCATTTCTAGCTAAAATATAAAGATCTTCTCTTAAAAATTAGTCCAGCAGCTCCCCTATCTTATTAGCCAATTTAGGGATTCCCTATATTTCATGTTTTCATCCCCTATTCTTATACCGAAAACATGAATTATAGGTAACGAAACATTCAATATTGTAATTAATTCTTTCCTTCTAGATTGCAAATGTAATTAATAATTATATTAATAAGTAAATAAGTTATTATCAACCAATCAAAACTAAGCATGTGTTTAGGTCTAACTACATTTTAAGTAATATTGTTGGAGTAAATTTATACAAGTGATTAGCTAAAATATGTTTCGGCTTTATTTTTGAACAAAATAAGCAAACTTTTCGTGACATTGTTGGAGTTGCTCTTAGTGGCAGGTTGAGATGTAGTGTCGATTGTAAATGTTTGTCAGTATCATGATTGGGAAACTGTTCAGAGTAAATTTATGTGTTGTCATAGTCGCATTATCTTTTCGATACTGTATTGTCTTAAGTGCAAATCAAATGGAGTAGTTAATGATGCACTATTTGCAAAATGTTGTAATCTAAGATACAATATATTAGTCGAGACTTCTGGTAGTATATTATGTGTTTATTTTCTTATGAGGTTTAAATTTTATGTCCAATATTTTACAACTTCATTTAATTTTTTGTTTGTTTTATATCTCAACCATTGAATAATAACAAATCTAATCTAACCTCGATTCACTCAATTGGTTGATCATCTAGAGAGGAAGGCGATCACTGGAACGAGACACTGTTCTAAAAAACGGCCGCCTAGGCCGCCTAGGCACCGACTAATCGGAAAAAATCATCTTATCGCCTAATTTTGGTCCGGGGCGGGGTAGTTAGGCGGGAACCGACTAATCGGCAATTAGGCAGGCGACTAACGACTAATTGGCAGAAAAACACCGCCTAGGCATTTTTTTAAAAAAAAATTAAGAGGTACAACGCAAAAGAATGAATTTTAAATAGAAAATCCAATCCAATTTCTTTCACGAAACGTCGTCTCTCTCCCTTTGCAAACGCCGCGACTTGGACGCCGCTCGCCGATCACCGTCGTCGCCGCCACTTGTCGTCCACCGCCGTCATCCTTGTTTGTTATATGTTGATAATTTAATATGGTTAAATGTGGGCAGGAGCATAGTGTCTATGGCCATCACACAAACAAAACTTGATTCCGTGAAGCTTTATGTTTGAATGGTTCCATGGTTGCAAGTTTATAATGTAAGATTCATTGTAATAAACTCATAATGTACTATGATTTATGAATTATCAGTTTCGAAATAGATAATTTCATATTCTTGAGATACTTGTTTATGCACATCTATTTCAAAAATTTGAGATGGATGGTTAATTGGATTTCTTTATAAACTTAGTTTAGAATTTTTATGATATTTCTTTATAATTTTTACTTTATGTTTCAAATTACAATATACCATATAAATATATAATTAATTAAATATATATAACAAATGATCCGCCTAATTATCGTTTAATTATCGATTAAACTCCGCCTAAACGCCTAGACGCTACGCAGTAGCTCCACCGCCTAATTCCGCCTAGAGCCTTTTAGAACCTTGGAACGAGACACGGGTACACACTACAGTATTAAAACTAAACAAAAGAAATCAGAGCGAAAAGAATCTCAGGTTTGGTTCATCTGCTAATTCAAATTCAAAATACGGGATGTTGACAAAAAAATAAAAACAAAAACAGATGCAGAGATAAAAATAGGACAGTCCATAAATGCATGTTCAGATTTCAGGGTTAGTGTGTCTTTTTCTTTCACGTGTGCCTTCCTCACAAACGATGCCCATTAATTGGTAGTGTCATATTGAACATGGTTCTCTCGTCTAGAGCCCAAAGATTCTCCATTTTTGAATTTCAGAACTTCTTTTGTTTTACAATCCAAATGTCTTTGGTTTCTAGCTTTGAGAACCATCTGTGTTTCTCTTCCTCTTTCAAATGTACTCGTTTTAGGGAAACTTCCAAAATGCTTCATTTGAATGAGAGATTACACAAGTACTATGATAATTAGATTTTCTGTGTTTCAAAAAACATTTTCTGAGTGTTTGAGAAAAGTGCTTGACATGGTTGCCTCTCAAGTATGCTGCTCTGTTAGCTTTTGTATGTTCTTGGACTATGTTAGTTGGAGTTCATTTTGGTAGAGAGTTTTGTCCCAAAATAGAAAGCTAATTGAAGCCAGAAAGTGATTGGCAGATACCTCTAGCTTACTTTTTACAGCTTTAATGGCAATGGAAAGTGATTTTGTTTTGAAAAATAAAGAGTAAGACTTGAAGTGAGTGAGAGAGTGAGTGAGTGTTTCCAGAAAGAAGCTTCCTTTGGAGCCTGGTCTTGCAGCAAAAGAAGGATCAAAACTCAAAAGGGTACTCTCAAAATATGCCAACAGTGTGGTTCTCTCTGAAGAAGTCCCTCCACTGCAAATCAGACCCATCGGATGTTCATGACCCAAAGTCAAGGAAGCAGTTGACAACAATCTTGACAAGAAAGCCAGGAGGGGGCAGGTCTGGTTGTTCAAGGTCCATAGCCAATCTCAAGGATGTGATTCATGGGAGCAAGAGACACATGGAGAGGCCACCAAGTAATTGCAGCCCAAGATCCATAGGTAGCAGCGAGTTCCTCAACCCAATAACCCATGAAGTCATTTTGAGCAACTCAAGGTGTGAGCTCAAAATTACAAGCTTTGATATTGGCAATGGCAACAATGGAGGTGGGAACAGCAACCATGGTGGTTCCACAGTTGTGGATACCCTTAAACCAGGGACAGCTGGGCCTGGAGGGCACCCTACAATGCACTCTTTTAGGACCTCAGCTGCAGCCACTCCTCCAAGGAAGAGCCATTTTCTGGTTTCTTCAGATACAGAAGTGTCTGGGAATGTGAAGGGCGGTTCCGGGTTGAATTCTGGGAATGGGACTGGACTTCGTCAGAGTAGGGCCTCCTTTGATGGTTCTTCCTCAATTACTTGTCACAAATGTGGTGAGCAATTTACAAAATGGGAAGCTGCTGAAGCACACCATCTCTCTAAGCATGCCGGTATGAACCCCTTTTGAATTAGGCTCATTTTTGGGTTAATTTGAACATTTTAGTCTGTGTTGCTTCCAAACTCATGTTGAAATATCTTTCTTAATGCATATAGTTGAGATTTTCTTATCTTCTTAGGACCAGAGGCCTACATTCTTGTGACAATAGAAATATGAGCACTTTTTGTTCCGACTTCTGAGCAAGGAACCAGGAAGTTTGTTCACAATGTTAAAATCTGCTAGAGAAGCTAAGATTTCAGTTTGCCTTATCCTTTTAGGACCAAATGTGTGCATGCTTCTGACCACACTAGCTGAGAACTTTTCTTCTGTCAAAGAACAGAGGAAATGTGCAAAGATCTCTCATTAGCTTTACACTTTAATCATTCGAGTATTTCTCTTAGTTTCTGATCTACTGTTCAGTAGGAGCTAGAATTTAGTATATCCGAAAGTTTTGTTATGACAAGGAAATTGAATGGATTTCACAGAATGTTATGATTATGCAGAAAATTATTTGCTGATTCATATATTTATGCTTGTTTTACTTCGGAGTTGGTATTGACTATCGAGTTCCCACTCACACTTCTGCATTCTTTTGACAGTTACTGAACTTATGGAAGGTGACTCATCTAGAAAAATTGTTGAGATAATATGCCGGACGAGCTGGTTGAAATCCGAGAACAACTGTGGAAGGATCGAAAGAGTGTTGAAAGTGCACAACATGCAGAGGACTCTTGCTCGGTTTGAAGAGTATCGAGAGATGGTGAAGGTCAAGGCCACTAAACTTCCTAAGAAGCACCCAAGGTGCATTGCTGATGGGAATGAACTTTTGAGGTTTTATGGGACTACTGTGGCCTGTTCTCTTGGCCTAAATAGCTCTTCAAGTCTTTGTGTATCAGAAAAATGCTGTGTTTGTAGAATTATAAGAAATGGGTTTTGTTCAAAGAAGGAGCTCAAGGAAGGTGTGGGTGTTTTCACAACTTCCACAAGCGCAAGAGCTTATGAATGCATTGAAATATCGGAAGAGGATCAAAGTACAAGAAAAGCTTTGATAGTCTGCAGAGTGATTGCTGGGAGGGTTCACAAGCCTTTGGAGAACATAAGAGAAATTACTGGACAAACTGGGTTTGATTCATTGGCTGGAAAGATGGGTCTTTACTCAAATATCGAAGAGCTTTATCTGCTCAATCCTAGAGCTCTCCTTCCTTGCTTTGTGGTAATCTGCAAACCCTGAAGAAAGTTCATTTTAATCTTTTGGAGTTTTGAAAGAGATGTTCTGTGAATCCTTCCTTCTCTCTGTTTTCCGGCATGAGATTATTCCCACTTATCTTAGGAAGAAATTTGATTCTTCTGTCAAGCACTCTGTGATGCTTCTCAGTCACATTGAAGTTAAGCCTTCTTAGTTAACGCATGTGCCCTGTGCTGTGCTGTTGATGCAACATTAATTCGGAGATCCTGTGTTTCCAACAATGTCTGTACAGCAATGAAAATTACAGGTTGATTTTTTGGGGGGAAGACCATTCATAAATCGACCTGTAATATTTTGCTAAGAGGAAAATGCAGTTTCATCCTGGTAGTCAGTGAAGGCTGTGAAGTATTGAATGGTGTGCTGTTGACTTTAGTAATAGAAAAGTCTGTTGAACTTGATCATGACTTTCAATATTTACTCTAATATGCTGTATTAGAGAAGCTGCTGGGAAGCTAGGCGCCAGCTAGCTTTCAAGTCTGGAAGCCAAATACAAAAGGAACAACAAATCTTTCTTTAGAGCACCTGCACGGTGGTGCTTTTCAGCACGAGCAGAGTGAAATTCGGTGGGCCCAGCCGATTGGATAGCACGAGCAACTCCAAATCGATGTGCAGTGGTGATGGAGGACGTTGATGACCGCTCGTTGACGAGTTCAGCGAGCAACTGCTCGAGCAGTCGTTGCTCGATTTGCAACATGAGCAGCTTGGTGGAGCCCGTGCATGTGGGTGACGCCAGACTGACTCGTTTCTTTTACGTAAATAAATAAAAAAAACTTATGCACTAATCGTATGGTGCCACGTGGCCTTACTAGGTGGATTAAAAGCTCAACAGTCAAGTGGCTATGGACCGTCCATTTTGAATTCAAAAATTTGATCGGACGGCTGACATTTAACCGAAACGGCTACTTTAGGTACAACTGCCAGATTGGTATATTTTACAAAATAAACCCTAAAAAATTGTAAAAAAATCCAAAAAACATCACAAAAATTACAAACACCCTACAATTTTTCTATAAATACTACATCAATTTCATTCACCTCTCACACCAATTTGTGCACAACAAATTTATCATCTCCTTCCTCCTCTTCTCTCATCCCTTTTGTATTTTAATTCCCAAAAAATGTCCAATTGACTTGATTATGAATATTTGCAACTTTATATTTCTTATTGTTGTATTAATGTTTGTCTTATTACCGGCAACATGCAAAAGTCCGACAAATTGTGAGAAAAAGTCTATGCCGATTATAAGGAAATTTGAAAATTGCGCATGGTGAATTTCTCCAGGAATCTTATTCAATTATTTGGACGATAATGACACGTGGTGCTGACATGTGTTGTCTCGTGATTGGTCGGAAATCTTATCAAAAAGTTTGTACAATTATTTACACGATAACGTTCTATCGGTGTGACACGTGTCAACTCGTTATTGGTCGAAAATCTTATCCGAAATCTTATTCAATTATTCATACGACAACGACACGTGTCGTCTATGTATTGGTTGGAAATCAATCGGAATAAAATTTTAATTAAAAAATTAATTTATGAACAGTAATAGGAGGTGTTATTTTTTGCACCGCTGCGCGAAAAACAGGAACTACACCTCCTATTTGATGAATAGTGTCTGCTCTACTTTAAATAATGCTTGCTTCTCCTCAAATGGGAAGAACAAGGCAATCCCACCGGTACATATGCTCTTATGCCTAGCTCCAGCTATTATTAGCACATTAACTAAAGAAATCTTAGATCCCATCCTAGTTCTAAACTATTGGTACCATACTAATCATGACATTTATTTTAAAGCTTGAATACTGAATTAGTTTTTAGGTAATTTGATTCTCTGTTCTTCTATTTGAGAGTATTATTAGGTGTTCATTACACTAATCAAGGCTTGAGTTTTATTCCGAGGATTATTAAACAATGCTCTTCTTTGCATGCTCCTTTTAAGTAATGGGATTTCTTGTTATCCACTAACTAGCATTATTGAATATGAACAAACCTCATGTGGTCCTTTTTAAGGCCAAAGTTTAACCAGATGACAAATTTAGAAGAAGAATTTGAATGGGATGTGTTCACTGTCCTCATCTTATCCCTGTAAATTTATGTGTTTTACTCTTGGATAGTGTTAGATTTGCTTAGATTTCCTGGGGTGCAGAAGATAGATAGAAGCTAGCATTTAAGATAAGGTGAGGGACTCTCATATCACTCTCTTTTTCAAAATTGGCATTTCTATGTGTTGGATTTAGAGTTGGTCAATTAAGGGGCATCTACCTTCCAATGGGACTGTTAGGGTTGAAGTATCTCTGTACAACTATTTAAGGGCAGCTACCTTCCCTCTGGGACACATGCAGCTCATAAATGTTCCTACAGCTCGCAACACCTGTTTAATTAGAATCATGATGTGAAATGGGAATTCAATTTTTGGGTATTAATTTATGCTTGGAGGGAAGGTAGATGGCTGGCTATCAGCTAAGCTTTGGTTGCAGATGAACAGAACTGGAATCCATAATTGCAAAAGATTGGCATTAGAGCTTGACATGGATAGTACTACTTCTCCATCGGTGTGCCCAGTTGCTTGACAATGATGAACAGTCGGTACTGCAGGTCATGTCAAGCTTCTGTGAAGCTTTAATGCATGCGTGCAGGCACCGCTAGCTAGGAGGTCATGGCATGGGAGTATAATCAAGAACAATGAATTTTCATATACCAAATTCCAAAGAAAGACCAAGAATTTCGACATGACAAATTAAAAAGTTCAAGTCTTTGGCAAATTATGAAGCTCCACATTGGCAGAATAAATAATGACTTAATAAGCATGAAAAATGTCAGATACAGTGAAAACTTGATTAAGAATACTTTATAAAAGAATAATCTTTTTATAGTGATTAAAAATTTCGGTCCCAATTCGGGACAAGTTATAAATAGAAATAACTAGGGTTGTTACTTCCAAACCGAAAACCGAAAAAAACCCGAATCGAAACCGACTCGTAACCGAAAAAAACCGAAACCGAATAAAAACCGAACCGAAAAGGAAAAAACCGAACTGAACCAAATAAAATCGGTTCGGTTTCGGTTTTTCGATTCTGAAAAACCGAACCTAACCGATTGAACCGAACCGATTGAAAATGAGTAAACGACACCGTTTTTGCCTTTTGGTAAATCAGAAAATCCCTAATAGGCTAGCTAATACGTTTTGGTGCGCAACCCTCCAGCCCCTCCTCAGTCCTCAGTCCTTACTCCTCAGGTCCTCTCTTCGCAGTCGCACTCTGCACTTCTGCAATCTCACTCTCACTCTCAGTCTCCTTCTCTCACTCTCACAGTCTCACTCTCAGACTCAATCTCTCAGACACCTCGCAAAGTCACGGGTCACACCGTCACAGCCCCACTTCACCGAATCACCGTCGCAGCTTCACCGTCACAGCCCCACTTCACCGTCTTCGCAGGCTCGCAGCCTCTCAAAGTCACCATCGTCTTCACTCGACCAGACTTCCTTCTTTCACAAAATCTCGTTTCCAAGTTACGAACTGATCTTCACTTCTTCAGGTAATCGAGTAAGATGTAAGTTGGTATACTGTGATAGTGTTGGACTGTTGGGTATATTGTGATAGGTAACCGAACGATTTGGTTTACTGTGAGTGTGATTGAAAAGTTGATTTATTGTGAGATTGATTTGATAAGCTCAGTTGTTAAAAACTGATCAGTCTGTGTAAATTGTAATTTAACAGATCGACATATATATATGACATATTATCAAGTCTTCTAATATTTGAGGGGTAGGAGTAGGAGGGTGTCTTTGAATTTGTAGTTTTCTGACTTTTCTCTGTGTGGATTTCGTTGAAATGTACCATATAAAATTATAAGATGGTTTCAGAGACCCACCAAGAGACACTGCTCTAAACGAAGCTAATTCAACAATTTTCAAAACCAACATTATAGTAGTGCTGGTGTGATTATGACTGGGTGTTGGTAATTGAATAGCATCGGCTCTCATAAAGACCACCAAGTACCTGTTTATGATCAGGTTTTGACGTTTCTACCTATGTTCTTTACCATTGTCAGATTGTCAATGACAACAGAATTTAGTTTTTGTGGTATCTACTTGTGTTCTCTTCCTTTAATACTCTGGTCAAGACCAATTTTGTGATAAGAGGGCAGTGATCTTAATGTATGTGATTGAACAATCATGAATTGAATATGCTGAAGGCAGAGGTGAAGGCTGCTAGTAGTTGGTAGAGTTAGATAAGAGCTGTTGAAAGCCTACTTCAAAATGCATATTGCAAGTTTCTATCTCTATACAAGGGATAGACTTGGAAATTGAAAATAGTATGTGGCCTAGATGAGCTTAGTTAGTAAGGCTTGCTGTCATGGGTTTATGCTATATATGTTCCTTTTATTGATCATCTGTCTCACTAGCATGGTTTAGATTTCTTCTATCTCTTTTCATGAAGTTTATTACAGAAGGTCGTTGATTTGCAGAATAATTGTTATGCCTTCTAAATTTGAACCTTAACCATATCAGGATGCTCAAACTTGAGCTCTTTAACTGTTAAAAAACTATCCTCGAAACCACAAGGATGCTCATATGAATTTCCACAATGTAGAGAATGACAACAAATTTCTACAATGTATAGAAAGATAACAAATTAACTTTGGTGTGTGTGATTATGTGAATATGTGATAGTGATACGGTGATTGAACGATGAGTGATACTGTGAATTTGTGATACTGTGATTGCAATTAATGTTTCTCACTTTGTGATTGAAATGTTTGTGACTGCATACAATTGATTGAATTGAATATCAATGCTAACTTAAGCATGAAGCCAAGAACTTGTATTGTATTGTATTCAACTTTAGATGGACTTAAGCATGAAGCCATGAACTTGTATTTTATTCAACTTCAGATGGACTTGGATTCAACTCTTATTTTTACGAAGTATGATGAATATTTATTTTATTGATTGGACTTGTGTAGTTTCATTATTTTTTTCTTCTGAGTTTGATATCACAGAAAACCGAAAAAATAACCGAACCGAACTAACCCGAATATATTTGGGTTATCACTTCAAAAACTAAAAAACCGAACCGAACCGATTAAAAATTTTGGTTCAGTTTTTGGTTCGGACAGAAAACCGAACCGTTTGACCCGATTAACAGCACTAGAAATAACCTCCATATTGTGATAAGTTATAAATTTTTTTGGTCCTATATATAGAAAAGTTACCTCCATACAGTAATAATTGCCAATAATAATAATATATAAAATATTATTCAAGAATAATTAAAATATTTATCTATACTAGTTTAATACAATGATTTTTCCTTGATTGTTGCAATCACGTCTTTGAGCTTGCAAGTCCGTAGTAACTCGTTGGTATATTCACCTTGTTGTTGAAGCCAAAATGTTTCCAACTTCTCTAGCATGTCGATGACTTCTTTAGTTGAAACTTTTGGTAGTTCTACACTCTCATCTTCTGAATTATCTTCTTATTGTTCTTATCTAATTGCGGTAATAATTTTCTCTTCCGATAAAGGGTACACAACTTGTTGCTCATTAGGATGATGAAGAAATACTTTGATATCCATTTGATCAGTGTAGTGAAGTTATTGCATTTGATCATTCAATTCTCTTATTAATCTCTCATGCTCCTGATCCACTTCATTTGTAGCATGCAAGTCATCAACGTCATCAATAATCCTAATCGTACAATATTTGAAACAATTCTCAATTGTCTCTAGTTTCACATCCATTGACCATGCAGCAACTGTGTTGACAATTTCATCAAAGATGCTTATCTTCGATAGTTCCACGACTCGAGCTTCTATTCGTTTCAAAAGTTTATGATTGAACCATTTACGATAGTAACCTTTGAAATTTCTGATTATACCAGCATCACAAAGCTGGATTTTGGAAGTGTTGTTTGGTAGTAGAAATAGGACAATTGTGTGTTTAAGATGGGGAAGATTCTCTCTTTTTCCATGGGTAGTATAATTGTCCATAATCAGCAAGACATTCCTATTTAATCGACTATCAATTAACCCACTTGAGCCACTCCAAAAAATTCAAAGATGTCATCCATGCATTTGAATTTGCTCGATACTTGCAGTTAAGATTATCACAATTGACATTCTTAAAGCATGTTGGATTCTTAAACTTGCGTATGACCAAAAGTGGAAACTTTGTCAGAGCCATCACCATTGCAACAAATAACTAATGTAACCCTCTCTTTGTTTCGCTTTCGACCCTCTAATTGTTTTGTTGCAAGAGAATTATCGGCTTGCATTCGGTAAAATAAGACAGCTTCATCAATATTGTAGATATCCTTCTAAACCCACTTGTTTAGTTATTCTCTTATTGGTGACAGACTAGCTTTAAGTTTATTCATGTCCACTGAACCACTCTCTCCAAAACGTCAGTAGGATTGAATAGCATGATGTTGTTTGAAATTCCCCAACTATCTATTTGAAAACTCAAATGTGGTAGCTTCAGGATAAACTGATTTTAGGAATAAGTTGTCTTTCTCCTTCAAGAGATCTCCACTGATGTCGATATGGTCTTGATTACACGTTAACCATTCATAGAGAGCAGTCTTCATTAATTAAAGGGTACCTTGTCATCTTCACACATTTTTCATCTGGTTTCAATGACATATCTTCTTGAAGAACATCGAATGATTGCTTAAGTGTTTTAGATATTGCTGCTTGGGAAACTTTAATGTTATAATCTTTCTCTAACCAATTCGCTAGTTCCTTTTGCGTCGATCTAGCTAGAATTTGATTCTTTCTTCTTGCACATCTTGATTCGTATCTTTTCAGTTAACTGTGTTTGCGGCGGCATGTTTGACTTGAAATGACTTAAGTACTTTAACTGAGTTTGACTAACAACTGACACAATACCTTTATTTATAGACAAAAAATTATTGTATTAGGAAATATAATGTCAATAGGGAAAATTCAAATAAACTAGTTTCCTTTATTAATCATATAAGTTTCCCATTTAAATTACAAATATATTACTTTCCTAATATTTATGAACTAATTTATAAAAGTAAACCTTTCGATTTGATTATTTCTCCTTGCACATCTCGATTCGTATCTTTTCAGTTAACTGTGTTAACGGCGGTATGTTTGACTTGAAATTACTTAAATATTTTAACTGAGTTTGACTAACAACTGACACAATATCTTTATTTATAGACAAAAAAGTTATTGTATTAGGAAATATAATGTCAATATAGAAAATTCAAATAAACTAGTTTCCTTTATTAATCATATAAGTTTCCCATTTAAATTACAAATATATTGCTTTCCTAATATTTATGAACTAATTTATAAAAGTAAACCTTTATTTAAGAATAATCTCTATATATGAATAAATTTTAGTAAATTCAACATTAAGATTGTAAAGAATTTTTACGGTATATTCACAATTTGTTGTAGAATAACTTTAATTTCCAATAGGGGGTAGAAAGCCAAAACCTTGACAAGAAGAAACTGGCTGGTGAATAATATCTTCTATGTCATGCTTGTAATGAAATCCCAAATCTCTTAGCTTCTTTGAAGATATCTCATAAGGTATTGGATTACTATGTTCTTCCTCCACCAGCACCAGAACTTTGCCTCTGAATTTTTGAAGAAGTAATTAAACAGATTATTCATCATTGTATGTTTCTAACACATGTGGAATCTAGGTGCATATTAATTGGAAGTTATACACATATGTTTGAATTTTGAATAATAATATACCAATATTTAGATTAGTATATAGCTAGGGCAAATTTTAATTTAGTACCCTAAGGTTTGGGTTAACATTCATATCGCTACTTGAGGTTCTAAATTTTTCAGTTTACTATTTGAGGTTTAGGTTTCTCATCATGTTAGTACTTAAGTTTTTATTTTTTTAAGTTTCCTATATGATGTTTCATTTTCTCATCACTTTTATTTTTTCCTTAAAAAATATGTAATGCAAGAGGGTATTTTGGTCAATTTATTTATTTTAATGATAAATTTGTTTAATTTTTTAAAATTGTTCTTCCTAACAAAATAAGTTATGTTAATTTTTTAAAACATGGTCGGTTGGCTAAATATATCATGCTCACTCTTGATTAGTTATCGCGGTATGGATATTAAGACATATATAATATCCATACGGCTAAATTATGTTGCCGACCCATATTTCTTAATATCCATAGACCCTAACCAATTAAGGGTGAGAATGACATATTTAGTCAATCGACTATTTTTTTATAAAATTAATATGATTCTTTCAAAAAATAAAATTAATATATTAGGAGAACAATTTTAGAAGATTATATTTTTTTATTATTAAGGCAATGGACTTAAATGTGCACTAAGGCAATTGATCTCATTCTTGCATTTACAGCACAGAGTACATCATAGCTCGGCGTCACCAACATGCGCAATTAAAGTCACATCTACATTTCAAATAACTTGCATTCAAGCATATGTATGTACCATTCTTATTCTGTTCGTTGACCAAGCATGTTATATACTTAAGACGTTCTCTCTTAACTGCAAATCACATTGCTCACACATCGCGTTTATGATCCACCTGAACGAGACTTGCAATTTCATGACATATCACTTGACAATTTTCGAAGATGTACACATTGCGTGAGTGTAAAAGTAGAGCTTATAATTAATTACCAGCACCTCAGCAGGAAGATAATATATGTGTTTATTTTCATGAAATTGAATAGATAGATAGCTAGAATTACCTGTTAGTGGCGACAAGAGCGACGTAGCTAGCTTAATGTGAGCAGTGTCGATTAATTGACATGGCTCACTTCCTAAAGTTTAAGTAGTTGGTTAAAAACCTTAAACTATTTTCTTTATATAATGAATATTTATGTGAATTTTGACACCCCTCAATTCTTAAAATACGAAAAATAAGAAGAAATATGGATAATTTATATTACATATAAGAAAATTACCAGTTGGGTTTGGACTCCTCATGGGGCTGATAGAAGTACTTATTCAATTTTTTCGGCTAAATTATCAATCCCTTATCTACATTTAATTAAAAAACTTTTATGATTTTCTTAAATAGATAAAATCATTTCCACGAATGTCTACATTTCTAATTCTTAACATCATTTTCTTTTCTTACTGTTCTTCTTTTTTCATTGATTTTTAATACTATAAGTTAGATGTCAATAACGTAGCTAAAATTGATTTTGACAATGTATCCAAAAAAAAAATTAAGATGACTAACCCAAAATGATAGCTACGCCACTGAGTGACGATACAATAACTCGAATGCTTGATGGATCAGTGGAAGTGAGGAGTGGTCCTCCAACAGTACTTGTTATAATTGCAACAAGATCAATCCCGTTCTCACTTGCAAATTTAAATGCTGCTTTCTCTGTTAGGACCTTCGAAAGAACATAAACCTGACGATTAAATTTTAAAAATGATCCCTTATAAAAACAGTACTTCATGGTTGTACGTAGCAGTTTCTATAGCACGAAATTCGCAGAAGAATTAAGCATTACGTACCCATCCTCATGCTTTGGCATACCAAACGCGATCATCCGGAGTTTGGCAAGATTCATCAACAACAGCAATTGGATTTCCATTGCTATCTTTTGCAGTCATTGTACTGATAGAAGAGGTGAGAACCACCCTTTTCACAGTGCTCGAATTCACGCATGATTTGAGGACGACCAAGGTTCCTTTGATTACAGGATCAATAATATTCGATTGAACATAACCCTCTTGGAGGTACAGAAATAATGAGATGGAAAATTAGTATTACTATCCACCAAATTATATTAAGAGTGCATGAGCTAGCTAGCATGTGCTATATTTGTAGTAAAAATGTAGCAGATGAAGTATTAATAATTAATAGTCATCAAATCTTATATATATATATATATATATATATTTATACCGATGTTCTCTTGCGCAGAAGCCCTTATTTGCTCCATGGAAGCTGCAACGTGAAACACGCCTTCACAGCCCTTAACAGCTTCATCGAGGCTTCCTTCTTCTCGCAAATCAGCTCGGAATAATCTCAACCGGTCTGAGTCCGGGCACAATGATGATAGGTGCAAACCCTTGGCTGCGATATTAGATAGACGGATAAGTTAGCAGTGTACTTTTAATTTGTACGTACAAATTACAAATTTTCAGTTAAAGCTCGTTCCAAACATCAAGTTGTTCCCTTATGTGCTGGGCATTATGCTCCTAGACACTATGCTACTATGCATAGTCAAAGCATTTCACAATATACATGCGCGTTAGAATTAACTTCTGGGTCTAGGAACTAGGAAGCCTTTGCTCTACCCTAATATAGTTTTTAAAAAAAAATTGGCTAAAAATATCACTCAAGTATGACACGTTCTAAATTTTGCTCAGACATGTATGACAAATATCACTTTGATCACTCAAGTATTACACTTTTACTCACTTTGCTCATTTGGAAACGGAGAAATTGGCAGCGCCACTCCAATTTTCAGCGAACCGAAGCTCAATTTGTGCGAAATCAACCCAACAAATTTTTTTTCAACTACACCTAAGTCCAATTCATCATGGAAGTGGTCGAATTAACCTTTGAAGTCAAGAACACCAAAAACTAGTATTTTAAATCTTCGATTCTCCCTCCTCGGGTTGAATTGAGGTTTGACCTTAGTATGAAAAGACTCAGAAGGAAGAGAGCTACAATGACTAATAGGTTTTTTTGGCCGATTATAACTCAAATTCAAAACCCCAAATTTTACAGAATCCGGAGTGAGTAAAGTGAGTAAAAGTGTAATACTTGAGTGAGCAAAGTGATATTTGTCATACATAAATGAACAAAGTTTAGAATGCATGTGTCATACTTGAGTGACCTGTTTAGCCATTTTTCCAAATAAAATATACAAAACAATGAAGTAGTATTTGTTGATTTTGAATGTCAATAGAATTGAAATTCAATATATATATATGTAAATCTAAAATATGAAATTCAAAAAATTTAAGGGGAGTGCAACCGAGATATCCAAGTACGAGTCCCCGCAGAAGAAGATAGCATCGACTCCAGCCGCCGAGAATACGACTGAAGAGCAACAAATGTTCAAATATTGTTGTAGTTGAGGTGCATAACTCGATAAAATTAATGTGAGGCCCCAAACTTTTTTAGTCATTTCTCTACGTCTAGCCCGTCCAGTTATGTGATGATAGGTCAGTGGTGAGCATATATTAATAGTTTAGATTAATCTAAGAAGTTCATTCTATCAGGCCGATGATCGATGTTCTCCTTGTAATCTTTCAACCCCATCAATTATATCGTTAATCTCAAAAGGGGGGGGGGAGTGAAATTGACATCCTTTTTTACAAACCACATCCTCATCTTTGTTTTTTGTGTACATTTTCATTACATTTTTACATGAAAAATGGAAGAAGAAAGGGTGTGAATCTATATTATTATTAAGAAAACACTCATTTGTCAACCATAACTATTTTTTATTATTAAAATAACCCTCAAAGATTTTAAAAACATACAAATAGGTAAAAAGTTGAGGATAAAAAAGTAAAAGTATAAAAATTCACTTTGTAAACTACCGAGAATCAGTTTATTTTTTTATTTTTATAAGCGAAAAGATGATTAGGCTCATCTATAATAGTCGTGCGCGAGACGCCAACCTTTCTTCGAAAAAAGAAATACAACTCATGGACAACTAAAACTATACACCAACAAGGTGAAAGAGATGTCAACCTCCACTGGAGGGAAAACAAATCTTCTCAATAGGTCAGAAGAAGAAACATAACCCATAAAGAAGAAATGCAAGACCTTGAATACAACAAATTCAAAAACAAAATATAGAGAATTAAGTCTGTCCAGTAAAACGATATTCCGGGAGGCCACACGGGTTACGACCAAAAGCTTCAGAAGCAAAAGGAGGACAAGTATCCCACCAAAGAAGACTCATGTTAACCACCCCATAATTAGCTAGTTTGTCAGCAATTTGATTACCTTCTCGATATATATGAGATACTCGAACATGCATTTAAGATATGAGAGCACGACAATTATGCCAAGCAGTTAAAAGACGCCAAGGAATCGCCTCCGAATGAGATGTAAGGAAATGAACAGCCAACATGGAATCTGATTCAATCCAAATATCATACCAGCCTTTATGCCAAGCAATGGTGACTCCATGGCAAATAGCATGGAGCTCAACCTCTAAAGCCGTTGTCATACCCAAGTGACCAGCAAAACAGCCCAAAGAACGACCATTGTGATCCCTAAAAATGCCACCAAAACCACCAGTACCTGAGCATCCACGAGCCACACCATCAGTATTAAGCTTAACTTCAAAGAAACAAGCTAGGAGTGGACCAATTAACTTCAAAAATTTTGGGAGCCTTTGGGAAATGACACCTCACACCAAGAGCTCTTAAAATGCAGAGTTCCCTTGGTGTATTCAACGTAGTTTCCTTCCTAACTGAATTCATATCACAAATCTGCTAGCGCACTGAATACATAATAGAGGTTGGAGAAATTTGCTTCTGCTGGAAACGAAAGATGTTACGAGCATGCCAAACCTCGTAGAAAACAGCACCAATCATACCCCACCGCAAAACCTGCAATTGAGAACTAAATTGACAACGAATGGGGTAAAGTAATAATGTTTCAAGGTCAAGGAGATTACAAGGAACACTAAACAGGTCAAATATGCTTTTCCAAATATATTTGACAAAGGTACAGTCGAAGAAAAGATGATGTGATGATTCAACACATGCCATACAAAGAGAGCACATAGATGCAAGATTAAAACCCCGGCTCTGAAGTAAACCATTAGTTACCAACTTACCATGCATAAGTTTCCAAATAACAATAGAATTCCTTGGGCGAAAGCATGAATACCAAATCCACTTAGCCCAAGAAACAGTAGGATTGTGTGGACACTTCAAGTTATATGCAATAGCAACAAAAAATTTACCATCACAAGAAGATCTCCAAATGAGTTTGTCTTCAATACCAGGCGAAATGGGAAGAGTCACACCAGAAATATCATCGTAAAGGGATTGTAAGTTACTATCAAGAGTCCTAGGCAGTAACCAAACACCATTGTCGATCAAATCAGAAACTTTTGAGATCAGAAAAGCACTTACAGCAGGAGGAATATTCAAGCAATTAGCAATTGGAACATCCAGCCATAAAGAATGCCAAAAACTGATATTGTCACCTGAACCCACAACCCACTTGGATCCTTGTATGATATCCTCAATAAGAGATTTAAACCCTGACCAAACAGATGAGCGTTTATAGCTAGAGTAGGGAATCCCATTCTTATCAAGGAATCTTCCATGGAAAAAGCAAGAGGCTATAGATGACGAAGTTAATATATCCCAAAACTTCTTCATGAGAAAAGCCTTATTTAGGACTGAGAAGTTTTTAATACCAAGGCCACCCTCAGATTTAGGAGTGCAACATTTCTTCCAAGCCACAGTGGAAAAACCACAATTCCCTATATAACAGAGTTGGCCAACTGTTCAAATGAATAGTACTATTCATTTGAACAGTACCTCACGTGCCCTCCTTCCTTTGATAAAATCACGGTTCAGCTCATCTTCTGCTTACTGTTCAAATGAATAGTCCTGCTCATTTGGAGAGTGCCTCACGTGCCTTCGCTTTTGGAGTATTCTTTTGGTCCTTTGGTGTCGTCGGGTCTTCTTTGGATCAATCTGAATCACTTCCAGTTCAGTCTTCCTTTCTCTGATCAAAAGCCAAAAGTTTTCTTCTGATTTGCGATCCTCAGCCATTTTTCTTTCGTTCTCCGATTCTTGGGTGCAGAGGTCGGTGGAGCACCAATTTGATTGGCCATTTACTTTCGATCTTGGATTGTTCGGTGCAAGGGTCGGCGGAGCACTGATCTTCTCCGGAATAATATTGGCAGTGGGTATGCAAATTTCTTCCTTATTGTTGGTTGTTTCTCTCTGCTTGCAATGGTGTGGGTCTTCTAAAACCCAAAAATCATATCCAATTATATAGCTGCTAAAACTTTTGGGTCTTTTTCAGTTTTTCGATCAACCTGCTTCCACTTTTCTGTAATCTGTTGCTTTGTTCTCTTGACCTTCGTGCATGAATTTGCGATTGCGATGTGGATGCCAGTCCTGTGTTTTATAATTTGGGTGTTGTGGGTATTTCTAATTTATTGTTTTGGATGTTTTCGGTTTTGATGTCAGGGGGTGTATACCGTTTGTGGAGTTGATTCAACAGGCAGAACCTCCTGTTTTCGATCGACCAGTTTTTGATTTTGAACCAACTGCCTCGAAATTTAGGTGATTTTCCTGTTTCTTTGGAAATCCCAACACATTATAAGTCTATTGAGGTATGTTATGATGCTCAGGTCACTTGGTCATGCAATTATGGTTTTTGTTATTATGCCTCCCAGTTGAATCTCGGTTAAAAAGCTAAAGCTGTGTCCTGTTTCATGATGTACATAATTAAAAAATAACACAAATCAATCAGGTGTTTCAGTCGCATCAACAACTCTTAAAATTAATCAGTTTCATGAGTGCTGCGATGCAGGGGATCGATGGGTAGTGGATTAGCAATTTCCTGGCAATATGCACAATTGTCAGACTGTTCTTTACATTAAATAGACATGGAGGGAATACAATATTTCAATTTTTGCTTTCTAGAGTGTAATGACCTTTATTTCAATTTATGTTTTGTTTTTTATTTGATTCCTTTCAAAGTTATGTTGATCAACTGATGAGGATTTAGCAGGGTTCTCTGTGGCATGTCAAGGATTAGGTGTGGTTTTGTTCATTTGGTTTCAGGATTCCTGAGTTCTTGATAGCTTTTTTTTTTCCTGTCTCAATGCTGGGTCTGGGCTGAATTCAACTTTTTTTATTGTCAAATTAAGTCCTCTTTGAGATCAAATCTCTTCTGGGTCTTATTAGCACAGGTTTTTTTAAGGTTGAGTGTATAATGTTTGGTCATGTGGCTTCTTGGATCTTCTTTTCGGCATCTGCTTTTAGCATTGGCTTCTTTTGGTGTGGAATGCATGGACTGATACTGTTTGTTACAAATAGAATTGTGTTACTGTGTGCTAGATGAATGTTAACATGTACCACCGTATGATGTTTTAGTTTAAAGTTTGGAGAAAATGGCTGGGCATTATTGGAATTCAATATCCTAATTTGCCGATGAATTTTTGGGACTGAGAGTCAAAAACTTTTGTATCCTTACATCAATCTGATCCTTAAATTGAATTTTCATTTCTCTCCTTTTCTCCAGCTTTATTATCCTGATTGAATAGAGGGTGAGATTCCTGTTTTTCTTCGTGCTTTCAACCCGACTTCCTGTAATGCTTCTTCTCTCACCTGTTTTACCTCACCCACGACGATCACGCTGCTTTTAGTTCTCTGTTTCCCACCTGCTTCATTTTCATGTGCAGGTTCTCTTTCTTTCTTTATTTTCTTTTACCTTTCTTTGTGCAAAATCATATTGGTGTATATTTGTGCCGATGTATTCGTTTTTTTGTGATCTGAAATCTTGGTATGTTGAATGAAAGTGATATGCAGATAAAAACTGGACGCTTCCATGAGTATTGTCTTTGCTTGCATTTGTGATATAATTGAACATGTTGTATCCATTTGAACTTTTCCCTTTTACTGATGGGATGGACAATTGTGATGGGACTTATACCTCTGCATAGTGAACATTTCTGCCAATCTAAACTCTGATGGAATCTAAATAAGTCTATGTTGATTCAAAGTAGGTTGGAATTATTCGTACAAAAATATCGTTGGTTTTACTATGTGGTTTTTTTTACGATTCTCAAGGATTTGTGCCTACTTTCGGATGGTATGTAAGAGAAGTTGAGTTCATGTTATACAGTAGTTGCTGTAGATGCATTCATACATGCTGCATTTGGTATCGTTGCATCATATGGTCAAATTTTGTATTCTGTTGTGATGCTTCTGTGTGAAATTTTAGTTGCTTTAGATGATTCTGCTACAAAAGATCTGGCACTAAATTTCTTCTGGGCTATTTTCAGAATATATCTTTGCTTTGTGAGTGTTGTCGTATGGTTCATTGGTAGTTCTTGGATTGATATCTCAGTGAACAAAAAGCAATTGCATGAATTGTATTGCATTATATTTTATGCAACGTTTGATCAGTTTGCCATATAGTTCATTAGTAGTTATTGAATTGATATATCGGCAAACAGAAAGCAATTGCATCAATTGTATTGTGTTCTATTTGATGCAACAATTGATCAGTTGGTAATCATCATATATAGAATCTGTGGTGGTGATGGTGATAATGAGGTTCAAATTGGATGACTAATGGATCCTATTATGTTTATGATTTTAGGTATGGCTGATGAGAAAAACTTACTTTCCGTGGTTGAGAAAGATGAGAAGGTCAAATCATTGAGGTGCTTTGGAGAGACAACAAGTTCATCAACCACTTTTGATAATGTGAGCCCAGGTGTTGGAGATAAACGATTTCCATGCAAGAGACAACGTTCCTTTCAAAGTGAGGGCATGAGCACACAATTCATGGTGTCGACGGGAACTAAAATTTCTGGTCAGGATCATGATCATGCAAATCTACCAATAATATTTGAATCAAATAATGAAAAGATTTGTGACGATGGAGATCTTCATAAATTTTTATCAGGTGTTGTACACCAATTCTGTTTTTTGTTGAATTAGATGTTTCCTGGGTGATGTTTCATCTGAGATTTTTCTTTTCGAGTTTTCTTCTGGGATTTGGGTCATCTATTTTAATTATATGGGATCTACTAAATGACAAAATTACATGTTTGGGGTGTCATGCTCTACATTTCCTACAAAATTTCTTGGGTCTTTAAGTTTGTGTGGTGGTTAACAATGTTGTGTGTGCTAAGTATATTGAATTTGCTAAGTTTCTATTATATTACTGTATCTGTTTAATCACACTGCAATATAATTTTGCTGATCAACATCGCTACAGTTTTCTGTTGATTTCGTTCCCCTTTTTCCTAGTACCTTGCACGTTATCCATATTTTATTCTCATCGATTGTTGTGTCTGTCTAATATGTGATTTACACTTTCATTTTGCTGTGATGTCAATGGTGCATGGGCTGTTGATGAGTTATTCTCTTTTGCTTTTGATTTGATCATTGCTTTTTTTTAATTGTTTGTTTCAATATGTGATGTTTTTTAGTCATGGGGCAAAAGGAAAAAAGACGCTGTAGAAAGCAGAAAATGTTCATGTGCCCTGACATGATAGCGCAATCGGAAAGAAGTGTTGGCAGAAGACGTCGTCTGTCTGCAATAAATATCATTAATGATCAAGTTCCTGAAAATACCTCGGGTAATTCCTTCCAAACTGTATATGTTTTGCTCAGCTTTCTTCCTTTTTGTGGGTGAGTTTTTCTGGAATAATGATGATATTTCTTTAATGCAATGTCATGACATAGATATTGTTGAGCAACGACTGAGCAAAAGACAGTGTCCATTTGAATCTGTGGTTGGAGAATCATTGATGCTTGACCATACAGTGCCATTGACCAGTGACCTAAGAATAGGTAAACCACACTGTTCCTTGAAATATATGATGAAGCCATGAAATCTATTAGTAAAACACCATGTTTATTTTAACTCTTTGTTGATAATTTTGTTGTAGGGACAACAACAAGCACTCACGACAATGATCCTGATCTTCACGAGACTATTGCAGGTGGTGTCATAATTATTTTCTGGCATCTTTCCTATGACAACTTCTTTCTTCTTCTTGCCTATATTTCATTGGTGACTGTGATATATTTGGTGGCTGTCAAATGGGTGGGAATTTTAGGCTTGGTTTGGTGACTATGTTTTAATTTCTCCCTGTATTTCATGTGCTGGGTATGCTATGATATATTGGTTTCTGTTTTATGGATGGTTGTTGAAATTTGTGATGTCTGCTTGACTTTCTTTTTTAGGTATGCAACGAAAGATAATTATAGATTCTACAAATAA
Organism: Geum urbanum; assembly: GCA_946800695.1. Taxonomy (NCBI): domain Eukaryota; kingdom Viridiplantae; phylum Streptophyta; class Magnoliopsida; order Rosales; family Rosaceae; genus Geum; species Geum urbanum. The sequence continues at coordinate 66,084,758 of OX326998.1, read as the reverse complement.
AGGCACTTCAATGTTGTTTTACATAGCACTAGAACCAAAGAGAAATGTTGGCAGAAGACCACGTCTTGGAATGATTGAATCAGATGATGGAGCCATCAATTGTAATGAAGATCGTCGTCAACTTTTTTCAGGTGTTATGCAGTAACTTTGTTTTTCCTTTGGTTGGATGCTGATTTCTGGGTGCCTTTTCATTTAAATTGTTGATATAATAGACTGGTTGGTGGTTGTTTGTTTTCAAATTTGGGTTTGTCATTTGCATGCTCTTTTTGTTGGGGATTTAGCTCATCTAATTGAAGGAGTTGATGTCACGGAATATATATGAACAAATGTTCATCATGGATGGTGTGTTTTCAATTAATCTCAGTTTATAAATACAGCAAATAGGGTCCGCATGATAACAGATGTACACATTTAGGGTGTTATGGTCTGACTTTTCGTCAAATTTTGTTGGGTGTTGTAGTTTATCGGCTGCTATAACAGTGCTATGTGCAGTAGGTATCTTGCCGATTGTGAGTATGTATGCAATTACTGTCTGTGTTTGATAATCCTGCAATCAAGTTTTGTTGTGGAAGATAATTACAGTTTTCTGTGTTTCTGCTCCTTACTTTTTGCGGTTTGCACATCATCCCTGAATTGTCCTCATGAATATTTGTGTCTGTCTAATGTGTAATTTCCAATTATATTTCGGTGTGATCTTAACGATGTAAGGCCTATTGATGGGTTATTATCTGTTGCTTTTCGTTTAACAATGGATTCTCAACATTGTCTATTTCAATGTGTACCATTTTGTAGGCATGGGACGAAAGAAAAAATTACGCTGTGGGAGTAAGGATGCGTCCATGTCCCTTGGCATAACATCACAATCGGACAGAACTATTGGTCGAAGACATTGTCGGTCTACAGTAAATAGCATTGGTAGTCAAGTTGTTGCTGAAAATGCCTCAGGTACTTTCTTGCAAACTGTATACGTTTCTTACATATTATTTCCGCTTGAGCAGGCGAATTTGGATGGAACAGCGATGCTATTATTTTTGGGCAATGCCATCATCGATGTAAATATTGGTCAACAATAATTGAGTTAGAGGTAACATGTTTTTGACCTTCTGGTTGGAAAGTTGTTGATGATTGACCATACAATTACATCAACCAGTGACCTACGAATATGTTAACCAAATTGATGGAATGATGGGGATCCTCGAGACATGGAATCCTTTAGTAAAGTCCAATGTTTTTGCTGAACTATTTTTTGACAAATAATTTGTAGGGACGACTACAAACAATCGCGACGATGATATTGATCTTCATAAGACAATTGCAGGTGATGGAATCATTATTCTATGTCATATTCACTGTAATTACTGTTTCGGTTTTTTTGCGTTTGGATTGTTTGATGGAATTGAAATTAGTTTTTCAGATTTCGTGAACAAGAGGACCCATCAATCTATGGATAGAGGGATTCCGGCGAACGAAGTAGGAGTTTTTTCGTCTGAAAGTTCATGCCTATTTGCCAGCACCTCTCAACAATGCCAACCTTCTCATCGGTTGGAAATTGATGCTGACAAAAGTGCTGAGGATGAAGTACAGGAGGGCACAGACGATGAAGAAATTCATGGAATTATATCAGGTCTTGCCACTTTTCCTGTGTCTTTTTCAGTGCATTGTTTTCTCCTATTTGGTGACTATAGTGAGCTATTTTAATGATTTTCCTGTTGTGGTTGGGCAAAAGTTGTTTTCCGGATCATTGTTTTTATGAATGCCACTATGTTTTATTTGTGGGCTATCATTGATATAAGAGCTGTAGATTTTCTTTTCGATCAATTCTGCATTATTTGCATTTTTCGTGTTGTTTTTCGTCGTTTGGTCCAGAGGAATTATATGGTATTTCTATGCCTGGACGCCACAAAACTTCTTCGCTATCATTGTTTTTTGCTGTTGTGTCCCTGTGTTTGTAAATTGGTGTGTCTGATGAAACACATAAATCATATCCGATGAGATCGCTTCTTTGTGGCATGGCATGCATTGGCTTTTTTTTGTGTCATTTTCTTATCCTTTTCAATTCTGTGGCTGTATGTCGAGTTTTTCATTTGCTCTTTCTGCCTGATTATTTTGGTGAATTTAACCAATTAAATCATACATATTGTGATGACATGTTGTCTAGGCTAAATTTCATAAACTGAAATGATGTATACTTTGACATTTTCTATCCTTCTAAAGCTGACAACAGACCATTTATGTGCGTCGTTGTTGAGGAAATAATAAACTGCTTTTGTTTTCCATGAAATTATATATATTGTCCTAGAAAATAGTATATGTTGTTTGGTCTCTTATCATTTGTTGGTTCATTTAATCTCAATCATTATTTATGAATCATAGGTGTTCATCTTGGGTCTTTTGGACAGGCAATGTATCAACAAAATCGACCAGGTCAGGAGTAATCTTTTTATCAAATATTTGGTACAATATTAATCAACAATTATTGGTGACCAAACATGGTGTAATTGCTATTATTATGATTGAAATTGCAGGTGTGGTTGTGAATTATGAAGATTATGGTGATGGTGATTATACATGTAAACATTGTGCCGCTCATTTTTGGTTGAATGAATCGCTGCAAAAAAAACAAAATAACCAACCAATGTATAGTCATTGTTGTGAAAAAGGCCGTGTTGAACTTCCGATATCACATTTAACACCTTCTTTTCTTGATGAATTGCTGGATGCAAAGAATGGCAGAAGGAGTATTTTGTTTCGTGATAATATTAGGGTCTATAATTCTATGTTTGCTTTTACGTCTATGGGAGCTAAGATTGATTATAACATTAATTGTGGAGGAGCTCCTTATATTTTTAAGATATGTGGTCAAGTACATCATCTGATGGGTTCAGTTTTGCCATCTGAAGGACAATCTCCTAAATATGCTCAATTATATGTCTATGACACTGAACATGAAATTCAAAATCGTATTACAGCAATTGATCCAAATGATGCCAATAATAAGATTGATACTGATATTGTCAAAAACTTAATAGAATTATTTGATGAATGTAATGAATTGACAAAAGAATATCGATCTGTGAGAGATAATTTTGAAAATTCTTTGTTGCCAAATTTTGATATGACCATGCTTGATCGGCAAATAAACGACAACAAACAATATGAATTACCTTCTGGTTGTGAAATTGGTGGATTAATTGTTGGCGATATAGGTGAATTTAATTCAAATCGAGATATAATTGTGCAATCTAACGAAAGATATCTGAAGCGCATTTCCAAAATTCATCCAAAACTTATGGCATTACAATATCCGCTTCTTTTTCCCCACGGAGAAGATGGCTTTAAAATCAATATCAAGTTAAAATCTATGCCAAGTGATTATAAAAACAAAGAAAAAAAATTATCCATGAGTAAATTTGTCTGTTATCAAATTCATGATAGATCAAATCAATCCAGTACTTTATTAAAAGGTGGAAGATTATTTCAACAATACTTGGTTGATGCATATGCGACTGTTGAAGAAAATCGTCTAGAATATATAAGATATCATCAACCAGAACTAAGGTCTGAAACTTGGAATAATTTATCTGCATATAATTCTGAAGGAATTGTTCAGGGTCATGAGGTTGGAAAAAGAATTTTTCTCCCTGGTTCTCACACAGGTAGTCCAAGAGATATGATTAATAATTATCAAGATGCAATGACAATTTGTCGAGAATATGGGAATCCTGACTTATTTATCACTTTCACGTGCAATGTCAAATGGTCAGAAATTATTAGATATTTTGAAAAGAAACCTGGGTACAAAGCTGAAGATCGGCCTGATATTATTTGTCGCATATTCAAAATAAAATTGGATGATCTTATTGCCCATATTAAGAGTGGACAACCCTTTGGAGAAGTTCATGCCCATGTCTGTACAATTGAATTTCAAAAAAGAGGATTGCCTCATGCTCATTTGTTATTTTGGCTTAAGAACGAATATAAATGTCGTACAGCAAATGATATCGATTCTATTATTCCAGCTGAATTGCCTGATAAAGAGACTGCTCCAAGATTATTTGAAATAGTTAGCCAATTTATGATTCATGGTCCTTGCGGTCAACTCAATCCATCTTCTCCGTGTATGAGAGATAAATTATGCACAAAACATTTTCCAAAGGCATTCCAAACTGACACCATTTTTCAGGCAACTAACTCTCCTCAATACAAACGTCGTGATATTGATTCACATTTTGTGACAAAAAAAGGCGTTGAAATTGGAAATAATTTTGTTGTGCCATATAATGGAAATTTATTATTAAGATATAATGCTCATATAAATGTTGAATCATGTTCTCAGTCAATGTTAATAAAATAATTATTCAAATACATAAACAAAGGACCTGATCGAGCACGGATATTAATACGTGACAATGTAAATGATGAAATTCAAAATTATCTTAATTGTCGATATTTAACTCCTCATGAATCAGTGTGGAGCTATTTGAATTTTCCATTCATTCCAGGTTTCCTGCTGTTCAATATCTAAAAATACATTTTCCTGATCAACATACTGTCTGTTTTCATGAATCTACTTCTATTGAAAATGTCTTGCAAAATTCATCCATACAATCTACAATGCTAACTGCTTGGTTCATTGCTAATAAGACTTATAAAAAAACTAAAAAATTGACATACACTCAATTCCCCACTAAATTTGTTTGGAATAATGATCTAAGAGCGTGGAGTCCAAGAAAACGATATCATGTTCTTGGAAGAATAGCACATGTCCCACCAAATGCTGGTGAATTATATTACCTGAGGATGCTTTTAAATATTCAAAAAGATGCACTGATTTTCAAACAATTAGAAAAGTTAATGGCATTACATATTCTACTTATCAAGAAGCATGCCGAGCTTTCGGATTGTTAGGTGATGATAAAAAATGGCTTGAAGCACTATTAGAATCAACATTTACCGCAACTTCTGCTCAGATTCGTTACCTATTCGTTAAAATTATTTTGTTTTGCAATGTTTCTGATCCGGGAAGTTTATTTGATACATGTTGGATTAGCATGTCTGATGATATATTGCACAAAATTAAATTAAATTTGGGTTTACAAAATATTAACATACCAGATGATCATCTAAAGAACTCTGTTTTGCAGGAACTTGAAAAATTATTTAATGTTTCCTCCAGTAGCCTCAAAAATCATCAATTGCCAATGCCGATAACACAACAAATACATGCACTAGACAACAGAAAAATTAGAGAAGAATTAAATTTTGATTGCAAAGCATTGAAAGTACAACATTCTAACTTAATCACAAAATTAAATTGTAATCAAAAAATTATATATGATGAAGTGATCAGTGATGTGAAAGAAAAAAACCCAAGATCATTCTTTGTCTATGGTAGTGGAGGTACAGGGAAAACTTTTTTGTGGAATACTATTATTTCAAAATTGAGATCCGAAGGAAAAATTGTTTTGGCTGTTGCTTCATCAGGTATTGCATCATTATTACTTCCAATGGGTAGAACAGCTCATTCACGTTTTGCGATCAAACCTATCATAGATCAAAATTCAAGTTGTAATATAAACAAAAAAAACCAATCTTTCTGGTTTAATTGAACAGGCTGAATTAATCGTTTGGGATGAAGCTCCCATGTGTAATAAATGGTGAATTGAATCAGTAGATCGAACACTCCGTGATATTTTGTCAAAGAAGGAAACACTATTTGGGGGAAAAACAATTTTATTTGGAGGAGATTTTAGACAAACATTACCAGTAATACAAGGTGGTAGTAAAGAACAGGTCATTCAACAATCTTTGAATAATTCTTACATATGGCTTGATATTACAGTGTTCCATCTTATTGAAAATATGAGATTGTCAACAATTGGTTTAAATCTTATCCAAAAACATGAAATTCAACAATTTGCTGAATGGATATTACAAATAGGTGAAGGTCGACTAGAATCAAATTTTCATACGGGTGATCAAGATGTTAATTGGATTGATATACCAAAAGAACTGCTTATTGATCCTATAAAATCCATTTTTCAGGCAACGTATCCCAACTTTTTGAAAAAATATAATGATACAAATTATTTAAAATAGCGTGCTATAGTAACTCCCAAAAATGTAACCGTTCAAGAAATAAATAATTACGCAATTAAATTATTGCCCGGTCAGGAAAATTCATATTTTAGTTCTGATTCAATTTCGTATAATTCTGGTAATAGTGATAACATCAATCTTTTATATCCTATGGAATTTTTAAACAAACTTGAATTTAATGGATTACCAACCCATCAACTTATTTTGAAAATTGGCATGCCAATTATGTTATTAAGAAATTTAGATCAGATACGTGGTTTATGTAATGGTACAAGATTGATTGTAACAAAATTATTTGAGAGATTAATTGAAGCCAAAATACTCACGGGAAATAATATGGGACAAAAAGTTCATATTCCGAGAATTGTGTTATATGCTACCGAAACAAAATGGCCATTTTTATTTAAGAGGCGTCAATTTCCTGTTCGGTCATGTTATGCAATGACAATAAATAAAAGTCAAGGTCAGTCACTAAATCAAGTTGGAATATATTTATCAGAACCAGTCTTTACTCATGGACAATTATATGTAGCATTATCAAGAATTACGTCAAAGAATGGTCTGAAATTTTTTATAAATAATAACAACGAAATTCCTAATAATTTTACGAAAAATATTGTTTATAAAGATGTATTACAGGGTATATAATTTGTTTATAATTATGATCGTGGTGATTGCGTATACATTTTTACTCATACAATTGTAGTTCATGTTAAATATACATGTTATTTTCGTTTGGACCAAATAATATGCAATTAATTTCCCTCAACAACAAGGTTCATCAAGCGTAAAATGCAAGTTTCTTCTATAGAAATCATTCTCCTCATGTCAACCTATGCATCAGGAATGAAATTGAAGAGATATTTTTTTCATCATTGCAAATTCCTCATTGTGTGGTGTCACTGTCCATTTGTTATTATAATCATTGCAACTTTATCGTTGTGTGGTGCATAATATCATCTCTACTTTAAAATTCGTTTTATGCTCATGGGAAAATTTCCCCTCTGTCATGTCATTCTGTTTACATGTCTTCTTATCTTTACTTAGTCATTTCTAACCGACTGGATTACATTTCCGGTTTCATAGAATTTGATGTTTCTCTCCTCTCACACTCTATTCCTTACGACTAGCCCAGTTCGATCTGAATTCATCTTTCCTATTCCTCACCAGCTTTTCCTCCGAATGGATGTTGGATCGACAGCCAATTTTGGGGATACCCACAACAACTCAACAGCACAACAGGGCTTGATTAAAATACCCCCCAATCCTCCACCAAAGAAAGAGAAGAGTGATGACGTCCACCATTGCGTATGATCGTTCACCGTCTCTGTTGCCGTGTCTCTTCCTTATAAATATCAATAATGGGTTGCGTGTCTACTTCAAACTGTTCTTCCAAATCAAACGGAGAAATTGTCTTCACAGTGAAGGTGTGAGCTTTTTTGTTTGTTCTTATTCATACCTGTGATTTTATGTCTCTGTTCTGTTGCTACTGAGAATTATATGTTACAAATTTAGCAGTTTTCGTGCCATGGTGTGATGAGCATCATGCTCATCAGTTGTCATCGTTTCGGTGCTAATCAGTTCTTATACCTCATGTTCATGTCATTTTCAGCAAGTGAGCTACGGAGAAAACAGTTCCACCTATCGCATAAAAGGTGATCATCTGAATGATTTTTACATTTTTCCCTTCATTCTTTCCATGCCATCAATAGAAAAGACATGTGCTCTGATGGTGTTAAATTCGGCTAATCCAATGTCATTGGTATCTCTGTATCACTAACTTTTGCATTCATGTGTTCTTATCTCATGATATTGATTTCATTGTTTGAGAAAAAAAATATGGATTCATCATGACAATGAATGAATGCAAAATATCAGAGTTCCCATTGCATTTTCTGTGTTTGGGTAGCCAGAAAACAAGCATAGAAAATATATGTCTTGGAAACGTTCATATGAACATCTTAAAACCATACCTACTTTTGGAGCACAAAAAACAAAATTTAAGCGTGAGATGGGGTTGGATTTGGAGTAACATTTTTGTAGTTGATCTAAAAAAGCTGGAAGCAAGGCGAATGAGAGAGTGCTGATATCTGATATGAAATGAAATAGGCCTGAATATTCATGTTATAGGTTTTAAACAGCTCATTTGAAAAATGAACCATTCCAAGTGGTTCTCAATCAAAGTTGTGTGAAGTTTCTGTTGTAAGTTCATAACAGCGTACTTTGGTTCTGGAAATGCCTCCTCCGTCAGTTTTTTTTAGGTCCATTTAAATCTTTCGTGTTCTTCATCATGTGTGCCATTTTTCGGCTTTCTTCTTTGTGTGTTAATCATGCAACACTAGCTCAGGTCTTTTATCTTGACAGTTCAATTCCAAAATTCACATCAAATTCAATTTGGAACAAAACCATATCATCTTTCTCTCTCATTTGTTTAACTCAGTTGAATCTTTATTCCAATGTTCAAATTGTGCATGATTTCCTATAGGTTGTTCAGAGATGACAAGATTGATTAAGGACATCAAGAAATTCATTGTTGGAATGAGTATCAGGGCACGAGTAGCTCTGGAATGGAGACCTCGAGGATTTGATAGTCTTGATTACGATGTACTCCACTATGTCTTGGTGGATGAAGAGGTAATCACAGCTGCCAGTATTTATTTAAATGTCTTAGTTTTGGTGACTGGTTACAAATATTTATTCTGAAATGTGAAAGAAAGGTGGAGTCACTATAAATCATATAGAGATCAAGTCCAGTTGAATTGAAATTAGTTATCTGACCAGAGACTGTGAAGAATCTATTCTGAACATTTGACATTCAACCAATGAGTTCACACCATATTGATTGGGTTATGTGCATTCTGCTCTTCCTTTTCCACATCATTGCCTCTATCCTTCTATAACTGCTTGCACATTCACACCATGCAATGAATGATATATGGCTGTGTGATTTCGTATAATTCACAGTATATAACTCATTGGTTACAAATTTCCCAAATTCCTGCCTGTATCCTGAACATGCTCATGATTTCATCTCAGCACCAATCTTGATCTCCAGCAGCAATTTTTGGATCTTAATGGCTACTTTTCAAAATACATCATCAAATATATTAATGATATATAGATCCATATGCATAAATACTGATAGGATGAGGCTTGAATGCATCATTTGAAAGGAACTAATTCAGATATGGTCTAGAATACAGCAGTATACAGCAATATTTATAGAAACCACTTTCAGCAGGTTGGTGAGGCTATATTTCTAATAGGAATACCATGTTCGGAATTTTGTGATCACTGCGGTGGGTGCTCATACATTTTCAGGGTCTATCAGTCAATATTTCTTTTCCTTTGTCAGACGAATTTGACGTTCTAATTTGGCAGGTCAATTGCTTGCAAGTTTCCTGCAAATCTATTTCCTGAACTGTGTAACAGAGCTATGGTACAAAAACCTCATGATTGGTTTTCTTCTGTTTGGTTGTCTTCAACATAAGTATTGGGTTTCATAATTGGCATAAGTGTATGGGATATAAATAGGAAATTGTATTAACAGACAGAAATTTTAATATGCCCATCTCTTTGACGTGATCAGATATGAGTGATCCTTTTTTGCTTCCAAAAAAATAGTTTCAACAAATGTAATTTATATCAGAGGATATCATGCTTATCGTTCCCTGGAATCACAGAACTTTGTATATTTATTGTTTGCGTTTGTGCAGTGTTCATCGATTCATGCTATGATTGAAGAATGCTATTATGAACATATGCCGAAACTTATGCAAGTGGGAGAAGTGTACGACATTTCTTGGTTTGGTTCAAAGATAGACACTGCCAGACAGAAGGTTTGTGATGCTGATATCATTTTGACATTCACTGCAAAGACCATTTTCAATGAGGTTGGACAGGATATGCCCAAGATACCAAGATATGCTTTCAGGTTTCTTGAATTTTCCCGGCTTGGTGATGTCGCAGAATTTCAATCCGTGCTTGCAGGTGATACATGAAACAGATTCATTGCACTTTTTTTATCTCCATGGAAATATTGTGACTTTTTGAGTTTGATAACTGCAAGATTTCTACGGGTGCATCAAAGCTGTCAAAGAACCGCAGGAGATTTCTGTGAAAAATTCAAAAAAAAATGGAGATTAGGACTGATCTTATATTAATGTTTGGGGGGTAAGTTGATGTACATCCTCTTGCACATGTACTTCCAGTCTGCAGTTATCTTTCCCTACACCATGCATCTTTCATCAATGACAGTAATTTCCTTCATGTTACCTATACTTGGTGCATTAGTTCTCGGTTATGCTTTGTTCAAAAAAATTCATTACAAGGGGCTGAATGATTTTTCTACTTCCAAATTTCTGTGCCCATCAATACTATTCTCACTCTGCCTATTCAAAATTTCTGTAAAATGTGTATGAAATACATGACCCCATTAATGAAGAAAGGAGAATGCATCAAAATAGAATATCTGATTATCTCACCAGATTATCATACCAATCCCACTATACAATATTCATGTTTTCTTCTGTCTTCCTCTCGATAAGTCCATTTTCTATGTTCATTAATAAAATGATATCGTGCGCTGCTGTGTGGTTAGATTTTAATCTCAGATCATCTTCCTCTCTCCTAAATCCGATAATTGACAGTTTAGATGCTGATTTTTAAAAATTGTGTTTTTCTTTCTGAGAGGCATTATCATGGAATCCATATATAAGATGTTCCAAATATTGTTGGTTTCGTACATGTTTGACATTGGTTGCGCAGGCGAGAAGAATTAAAGATTACATTATGGGGAGATATTGCCAGGTTATTTCCTCTGGAAAAAAGTCCGTCACTGTGATGAACCAGTACTTGCAGTCTTCACCGCCATGAGGATCATCAAATACGAAGGTGTTGTTTTTTTTATCCTACCTGTCGGCAGTTATTGCCAAACAATTCTTTCATTGCTTTGTCCTGTTTGCTCTTCCAGTGACTTTTTTGTGATCTGATTACGTTCGGTTATGAACTTTCTGTTTGCAAGACGAGTGAGTGCATCTAGCACAAATCATACGTGCATCCTTCTCAATCCAGAAATTGAACAAACAGAAAAATTCAAGGCTGAGTGAGTGCAGCGTACTACAATTCTCTGCTGCTTGCTTATTTAATGTTGTGAAGAAGATTTACATTTTCTTTTACCGGCTTGATAACTCAGCATTGAAAATCATTTCTCATGTTCAGGAGTATTAGTATGGATACCACTTCAGGGACTGCTGTATGGTGTATATATATAACTATCGACTACATTGTTTACAGGTCTACAAATAACTAGCTTATCATAACATCGCATCTTCTGATTTAAATAGTATAACCACCTTATCATCCACTGCTAGATATAATTTAACTAGATCACTACAAATTTCATCTGTGATAACGTTGCCGATGTTTAGCAGATCATCTCACAAAGGCCCATTTCAACTATTAGGAATAGTGTTAGATATCATTTCAATGATTCCTGCCAATTATGATGAACCAGAACTACTCTTTACTATGATCCATCATCTGCTTCATTCTGTTTATGCATGTTAATGATATACCTGCTCTTCTCACCTACAATGGCACTGCATATTCATCACGGAACAGAATGATGATATCCATCATCTCCTTTTGCTGTTTCTTGAACTGCCTGCATGTCAGGGAACAATAAAATCATCACATCTGTTTTCTAGCTATTTGTATGATAATGAACCTTTCGATTTCAGCTTCTCAAGAGTGGGGGACAAGATCAGGGTCTCTAGTGCATACACAAATTTAACATTGTCCGGGGAAATCAACCAAGCAGACCGGAAAAGTATTGCAGAACTGAAAGCACTGGATCCTGCGATACACACAGTCTGTGTTACTGCAGCCTATCCATCCTAACTATTTTTACAAATTTAGAACTTTAGATCATTAAGTATGCTTATGAATTTATCATATTTGCATCACACGAATTGTTCAGGTCTTTGGATTATGCATCCTAGGAAGATGGTTTTATTTTGCCATTTCTTCACGATAGCAACCTTCTGCTAATCCTCATCACCAGACTTAGAATCAACCCTGCATATCTAGCTGCAAATTAAATTTTATCTGACCCAATATTCATGCCCAAACAAAATTCAACTGACCTGGCCCTTTGGAATATGCTGAATATGAATTTAGTAAATGTTAGTGTTTTCTCTGACCAAGTCTGTTTATTCAGGATTTAAACAAACATACAATCCAATTGACCACATGACATTGATATCCTATAAAAACCATGAACATACTTTGAATGATCACACTATTCATAAATTCTGAATTGATTATGCTGTGTCACAGCTCTTATACATAACTATCTCTTTCTCATATCTTGGATCACTATTGCAGACAAAGTCCGTGTGGTGTACGGCGGTCGTGACAAGGTTTTTTGCAGAAAAGGGATGGTGGTACAATTGCTGCTCCCATGACAAGTGTTATAAAGTTATGCTGAAGAATGAAGAAGGCGAAGATAAATATTTCTGTTTCACGCATGGAGAAAACAAACCAAAAAAAAGGTTTGCTCTTTTATTCATTCCCATGCATAATTTCCCAGATGCATGTTCTCTTTCACCGCAATTGTTATTGATCTGACACAAACATATGCATGTGCAACTTTATATCCAGTTATCGAGTCTCCATGATAATCGAAGATGAACATGACCAAGTGAATCTGACTTTGATGGGAAGATCGGCTGAGGAATTTTTCAATACAACGTGCCAGGACCCGTTGGACAAAAGATTTTATGAAACAGAAGCAACCCTCCCAATTGAGATCAGTTCAAAAGTTGGACAGACTTTTATCTTCGAGATAAACATGAACAACCGAGGCCAGTTTTTCCTCAGGTCCACCCTTGAACATGATAATTCTAAGAAGAGAAAGTCAATAGATGAAGAACCTGCAAAAGAAAAGGAAAATGAACAACCCATCTTGGAGACTCCATCAAAACCATCAGCTGTAAAGAAGCGTGGGAACAAGGCTGTTGCGAAGAAATTATTTGTTAGTGAGATCAACAAAACCAGGAACAGGTATAAATATATTCCTTCCATACACTATTGTAGCAATCACACTATTTTTGAAAAGATAAATGAATGCTTACAAATATTTGTCTGTGTATTCAGGGACGAAGATGCTGACACTTCAACGGCATAGCTACAAGTTCTGAATAAAAAGTAGGTGCAACATTCTATGTTGAAAATTGATGACTGTGATTATTTGACAACTAATACGTGCCATTTTAAGTTTGCTTAGGTTCATAATATTAGTTGTGGTATCTAATTTAACAAGTAATCAGTATCTTTTCAGCTGTCGTGGTAAAACTAAATGATCCAAATCCAACCATAATATATCTTGAATCAAATCATAGTTTGTTTAATTTCAAGATACATCCAGCTATGAATACCTGTATGAATGGAACAGACTTGTTGACAATAAACAATATGCACTTAAGAGTATGGGGGTAAAAAATCATGTGCCTATCAATTCATCATAGCAACTGGTCATACATGTATAATATGTGTATGATGGAATCTGTCACAGAGTGTCCCATTTTAGATCAATTGCATGTGTCCAAGTTACTATCAACAGCAGATCCAGATTTGCGTCTGATGATTAATTGTATGTTGACCTATTGTATTACGAATACGAGTCCAAGTATCTCGCAAGAAGGAAATTTACTTATTTAGGAGCAAATACTCATGCAATGGACATTTATCTTATGCCTATATTTATCAGTTGCATGTGCAAATATGATATTCATGTTCATGTCTCTCTCTTTTGGCATGCTCTCATTCTGACCACCACTATTCACAGCCTGCATCAAGTTGTGATTTAATTGACTGATCTAACATTATATCATGTCTCATTGTTTCAATTCTTGCATTGTTGTCGTTCATTTCAGGTAAATCACTTGACGAGGAGAGGCAACTTTTTGACAACAAGTGTGTATACACCACTTTTCTTGGTTGGCCAAAATAGTTTTTTGGGGATGGCTTTCTAGGCTTGCCTTCGATACTTTTGCTGCAATCGTCTCTTTAATTATTAGTGTTTATGTTAGTTTCTATGGTTAGTACCTATCATGGCAAACATGAAGCAGCTAATGTTGTGATCAAGATTGATTTTTTGATCTGGGTGTTAGCAGCTGTATCATTTAGAAATGTCATGATATGTAATGAGACTATGTATATTGATGTGTTCATCCATGAATCTTCATGGTTTATTTCTCATGTACGCTGAAACTATGTAACAATACTATTATGCCAATATGTATGCCACGCTAGCTGCTATCTATGCTTCCAGCTTTTTTCACCGTAGCATGTCAAAGTTCACAGTTCCATCCACATGGAATAACTCAGCTGGCTTCTAAGTGGGAAAAATAAATATATGGGAAAAATGGATGCATATGCCGGAAGAATGTTGTTGCTTAAATCTTTCAGTGCCGCCGATGGATTGCAATCAGCATGTTTTTTTTGTTTACACTTCGGATATTTTCTTCTGCCCGCTACCCCTGAACGAAGTTTGATTATTGACTTCATTCTATTCTTGGCTGGTTGCATCCAAAAGAAAATTGTCTCAAGTCATGATTTTTAAGGAAATCTATTTATGGAGGAAATATAAGAGTGGATCGGTGCAATAGAACCTGAGCTTCTAGCACTGCACACATCTCAGGAACATATGAAAGAAAATACAACTTCCAGATGATTTCTGTCCGGAGCCCCGTGAGATTCATCTTGCCCCTTTGTTTTAAGGCACTATTACGTCAATAAGGTTTATGGGTCATAATATAGTGTCCCATGCTTTTGTTCTTTATGCATTATTTCTCTTACGATACTCAATGTTGAGTATTTTGCTTCTTTGTTTGTGCATAAATAGTTGTTAACATCTGACACATTTTTATTTCTCCACCATCTTTTGTTGTCCACAAAATTCTCACAGCTTTATTCTAGGCAACTACATTTCTCAGTATGCGTTCAACTTTTGTGACACATTCTTAAATCAAAATAAGCTTCTGAGCTGACCACAATAAAAAACTCACCGAACCAGTTTCTAATCTTCTTACTCTCAATTCCTTTGTGTTTTTCTTGGAAACAATTCAGCGAATCATAATCTAGGCAATTCACCTTTAACATTGATATGTAAACATACATAATATGTTGTCCAAAATATGAAGTGGATGAAAAACCATTATGTGTATAAGTGCATTTCAAATTTATAGCAATTATTTATAAATTATTGCTCCTATCATGTATGACTGTGTCTATAATCAAATATTTGATACAATTCAATTACCTGTTTAAGCTTACAATTATTTTATTTAGAAATTTATCTATTTGTATTTTATTTTTTTCATGTAATCCGCTCCAAACTAAGCTTTAATTTAGAAGTGACTACTTTTGTTGTCTACGATTGTTGTCGGAGGGTCACGCTTAATACAATTTGATTTCAAACATTCAAATATCTTCGACCTATGTAACACGCCATTGAGAATTCAATATCCATGGCTTAATAATCATATCTTAACGATTGTTCTTGCTCTAAGAATTGTTCATGTCATTTTCCTCATCATATATAAGAAAACTATGCATGATCTTCATCCATTTCACAAATTAAACGAATCCAAATTATTTATGTTACAAACCACAGCAATATTTTAGCTCTAAGTATACTTTACTTGGACCAATTCATGAAATCAGCTGTATCAATATCCTTTGTTGGACAAGAATCACGAATCTACAATAAAATACAGTTTGATACTACCTTTGAATGCCAAACCATTGCATCAATGATAAATGCTATTACACCCACCTCTCCAACGGAACTTATTTCCCTATTTCCATCTCTCTCACTCTATCTCCAGGTCTCTCTCCTCTTTCCCCAACAAAAACCAAATCCTGGCTGCAGATTCAAAGGAAACAAATCTCGCCCAATCCGTGGGATACAAGATATCTACGATCGATGAACGGATTTGCGCCCTGCCCAACCAACAATCCTTGGTGATCTCTCAATCAACTGATTACCATGACCCACACAAAAGGTATGGACTATTCTCATTTCGCAATTAGGGATTTCATCCCATGTGTTAATCTATTTGAAATGGTCAATGGATATCTCAAATCAGCTGTGTTGGATTGCCAATGTGCTTTTCTGTCCAGAGTTGCATGTCTGATTCCTTGAATCTGTGCTCTTCTGATAGCCGTTTTCCATTTTTCAGCATTTGTTTGCTTTTCCTTTCATCCTGTCAGATTAGAATTTGTTTTTCTCTGCTGGTGATTTCCTTCTTCATTGCTGTGTTTGTTTCATGGTCTTTGATTCCAGTATGATATAGCTTGAATAACACATGAATTGACAGAATGTGGTTCATTTAGCTCAGACCTTTGATCAATTTGAATGTTCAAATAGATCAGGATATCACGATGCTTTTCTTTGTTCCATTCACTCATCATATCGCACTCAAGAATAACGTCATGTCCCCAAGAAATTGAACCTTGCAATCATTATTGACCAACAAACCCTCTTACCTAAACAACGGAGCAAACCTTAGACCATGTTTTCTGCTAGATTACGCAGAAATGTTGTGTGTTAACTTAGTTTCATCTGGATCGTTCAACATTTCCCACTTTCTTTGCATTATTTTCCTACATACAAATTCCAGTTTGTTCCAATGTTTGCTGGTCTCTTTCTTCTTGCTTGTTGTGCCTATTCGATACTGTTTGATTCTAGCACCCTGTGGTAAACCTTGCTGTGCTAAATGCATGTAATTTTACCTTTTTGAATCTACAAGCCATAGGTCATTCACCATCACTTTTTAATTGGCAGGGTATCAATATGCAGTTCTAGAATGCGCCTGTTATCTGTTGTTTGTGTGAAGTTACTTCCCATCCACATGCAATGTTTGTTGAAATGACACAGCCAAATAGAATACATTATTATCTTACGGGATGAGCATACCCGTCCCATTAATTCTCGCTTAATCACACATGGTCCAGCTCTTCTTTTATATGCTTGCTTTCAGTTCATATGCATTATATGAAAGCACAATCTAAATTCAAACACAAAATTGAAGGACTGCATTCATCACATGTATGATATATATGTTTCTCAATCTTCAAATGACTGCATCATTATGTGCAGAACAATTCAAGGCAATGTGCGTACTCAAGAACCTGAATCCAAGACAACCGAACTCAGCTATGGCACCCAAAAAATGCCCGCTTATGCGAAAATCAGGCAGGCCAATCACACGAACAGGAAAAAAGAGAGTGGGAATATCTGTGGAGGATCCAGATTTTTCAAAAGACCCTGTCCCTAAGAAGCCAAGAGGACGGCCACCTAAAAGGTATATCTCTTGAGAAATTTTAATATTCTGTTATTTCCTGTATGCTACTGTGTATTATACAATACTATCTTCACTGACTCACTGACTTGCTCACTGCCTTTCTTTCTCAAATTGTTTGTTTCCAAAATTGTATGTTCATGAGTCATGAAATAACTTTCAATCATTTTCATTCAATCGCCATAGTTCATTTAACATTTCCTGTTTTTGTCCCTTCAGACCACGCACGGCAGATGAATCCATCACAGAAGGGTTTGAAACAACAACACCTGCACCAACAAAAAAAAGGGGCAACCCTAATTGGACTAAGAAGGCAGACAAGTGCCCAAAAAACACTGCACATCCATGGTACACCTTTTTAGATTTAATTTCATGTTGGACGTCCCAATCTAAAACACAACACCAGTTCCAGTTTTGACGCACAAACATTTTCAGACAAGAATATACGTTATGCATCTTTGCTGCTTCCATGGTTTATATTTACAGAATGAGCTTATTTGGCCATGAGCAACATAAATATCATATATTTGCAACTAGATCATATGTTATAGTTCTGGTGAAAGAAATAAGTGTGCTAGAACCATTCTTAAATAGGTGTCATGAGTAAAATAAAAATCATTACGGTGTGAATAGGTGTGCAACAAAAGTTCTTTCGGTCACAAAACGTATGTGAGTACTTGATTACATATTAATAACTCCCCTGTGTACTTTCTTAAGTGTCGATGATCTATACAAGTATTGAACTACATATCAATCTATAACCAACAAATTAAAACGCTAAATCTTTACTTTGTATGCTGCAATCACCATCTGCTGCTTTCAAAACTGTGGCATCATTGAATTCAAATTGTTGTTATTGCATTCATAGCTATGTCTAATATGTTAAAATCTTCCAAAAAAGTTAACTTTTCAGTGGTAGACTGGAAAATAATTATCAAAGAATAACTTGCAATTTTCAGGACATGTGAAGAAGATATGCCTGTGAACGAAACTCCACAACCTACCAAAAAGATGAAACCAAAACAACAACAACAGTTACGATTTTTCCCTCCCCATGATTTTTTCTGTTGCGCTTTTATTTATGGAGGATGCAATCATCACATGTGTCTACTGTTTCACTAAATAATACTATTCTTACATCAATGTCAGCCGAAATCTTCAGCATGACAAAGATCAAAGCCCAAGAAAACAACCCAAACAAAGTTCAGCAAACATTCAAAATGAAACCCTGGAGAGTGTCATACAATTGTTGGAAAAACAGAATGAACAAATTGCACAACAAAACATGCTGATGTTGGATCAAATAAGCCAGATGAGTGACATCAGAAAGCTTCTCATTGGATTTAAGCCATTTTTTGATCAACCAACAGAGGTTAACATCAGGTCAATCTCCATACCTATGTTCTTTTACACCAATACTTGCGTGTTTCAAATATCGTTATTTTGTTTCACTCTTTTCTTTACTGCTCACAGGTACAGCAGACAGCCACCAACAAACACGACACATGGCATTAATCAACCCTCTGTAGGAACATCCATGGAACAGCCTGGAAACAACACTAATCATGGAATTGATCCAGGATTCCCTGAAAATATGTTCAATCAATCTTTCAACTGCAATATGTCAGGTACAGATTCTAATCATGCCAAGGAAACCACCACTTACTAATTTAGTTTCGCAGACCACTATATTTCCAGATTCTGATTGTTCTCATGTATACATGATCTGTTCAAAATGCGCATTCATTTTGATATGCAACACAGACATGACTATTATATTATGTCGGCAGTTCTTTGGCCTCACATGGAACATCACTTCTCATTTTCAAAATAATTGGTTTTTGTATTGTTTTTTCCCCGTACTGGGTGATGTCCTCAACTAAATTAACAACGTATGTGATATATGATCATGTTTCTTTGCGTTGACTATTTGTTGACTTTTTCCTCATGGTGATGTTCAAGATGAAATGATTTAGGTTGATGCGAAGAGAGATTGCATTGTTCCTGCAAAGAACCATGGACCTAATCTTGATGTATCTGATCTCAATTACAACCACTGTCCCATGTTTGTAATATATTAATCATTTCTAGATTCTAAGTAATCTGAACATGGTCTTCATAATCCCAACCCTATGTAATATATTTCTCTGTAGCACAGTTTATGTCCAAGGTCTGTAACATATCTCTATGCTATGCTATCTAAACTTTCGTCGGTGTGTGACTAATGCTATTTTGTTCTTAGAATGATTTCTGTGCATGTAATGGCCTGTACGTGCTTAATATTTCCCAACTTTCTTTGTATTACCTGTAGGCCACAAATTATTCTTAATATTGTAAGATTTTGATTGTCTAGAATATTTTTGGCAGTTTTATTTTTTCCCATGCTTGAATTGTCGTCTTTGGAATTGAGATGTTATTGTCTAAAAAAAATTAATTACTTTCTAGGCTGATTGTTTTTTTCAGTACTCAAACATATTAATGTACCGCTATCTATATAATAAATCTAAACCATTGGATAGAATCATTGAGCAAGAAATTTCCCAAAAAAGCTCAGATTTCCCACTTTTTAAGATATTGTTTTTTTGCTTCTGTGTCAGCTATCTCCATACTTCTATTTTGACAAACATTGTTGCGAACTTTTAGATTCTGTGCATATCTAACAAAAATAACAAAACATGTGTTATTCAATTGCTCAATGTCTTTTTCATTATATTCACAAATTCATAGGCAATAGAACTTATAATAAAAAATATTTTGGCAATAATTAGCTACTATATGTTTTCATTTGAAATTATTATACTGTCGTTTTATTGTGTAACCGCGCACCGCGCGGGGTTCCGCCTCGTTTATAACATTTCCTGTCCAAATAAAGTTGCGAGCGTAGTTACGAACCTGCATTAGAACTGTGGAAGGCCAAGCATAAATGGAGAAGCTATGAGATAACATGCTGGTAACAACAGAATTGACCAAAACCACTTTGCCAGCCATAGAGAGACAGGAGCCTCGCCATTGAGAAAAAGAGTTCTTGATTTTGTCAGCTAAGCTTTGAAAATAGGTGCGTTTCGGACAACCACAAAAAATTGGAACCCCTAAAAAGGTGAAGGGGAGTTCACCAAAAGGAATGCCAAGAATGGAATATATTGCCGAGCGACGAGTAATAGCAAACTTTCCAAGAAACACGTACATTAGATTTCCCTTTACTAACAAGCTGCCCAGAATTGACGCCATACTTATGAATGAAGTTCCATAGGTTTGAGAGACTATCTCGATCAGCTTTGCAAATTATCATAATATCATCAGCATAGAGAACATGACTAGGGGGATTCACATTACGAGGAGAGGAGATCAACTTTAACTTGCCAGAGGATTCAGGTTACTAATGCCTCTACTAAGAACTTCTTCTGCTAAACAAAAAAGGAGAGGAGAAAGGGGATCTCCTTGGCGAACTCCCCTGCCGCAACTAAAGAATCCAACCAGTGAACCATTGAAAAGGATAGATAACTTTGCAGACTGGAGAATGGACCTTATCCAATTTACAAACTGCTCATGAAAACCGAAAGAAACCAGAACATGGCAAAGAAAATCCCAATTTAAAGTGTCAAAGGCTTTCGCGACATCCAACTTAATTGCCACATTACCAGCCTTGCACTTGTTATCAAGAAAATTAACATATTCTAAGGTCAGCATAATGCAATCAGAAATGTTATGACCTTTGAGAAAAGCAAATTGATTAGGCAAGATAATTCTAGCTGCAATGGGAGATAGCCTGTCCGCCAAGATGCGAGTGATGATTTTAAAAAGAAAATTGGGCATCGCTATTGGACGAAACTGAGAGATGCTAACGGCTTCTTGAACTTTTGGAATGAGAGCGACAGGGCAAGAATTCAGATTGGATATAATGAACCTGGTTTCAAAGAAGTAACGAACCGCATTGACAACTTCAGAACCAATGAAATCCCAACAAGCTTGAAAAAAACTACCGCTAAAGCCATCAGGACCGGGAGCACTATCCGAATTCATGGAGAAGACAACAAGCTTTACTTCTTCAGGACAAGGAACAACCAAAAGAGAGGAATTTTCCAAGTCAGTTACCAAAGAAGGAATGCGGCGAGAAACCAGCCCAGTGTCAAAGCATAGGCCTTTGCCTTTGAAAGCATTGGAAAAGTGAGATACAACATGATCCTTAAGAATAGCAACATTACCTTCCATTTTGTTTTCAATCTGCAAACTCGTAATAAAGCTATGAGCACGGAGAATCTTAGCTAGAAATTGATACCAAGTTACTAACCAGTATTACGATCCCCATCAAGAACCCATATCTCTTTAGCTTTAGAGGACCAAAATTGATCTTGGATTTCAAGGCAGTATGTAGAGTAGAATGGGGCAAACACTCATCTGCGTGACGCTCCTTGAAAAATCCCATGGTGGAAATCAACAATTGTATCGACTCAAGATTTTTACCGCCCAAGTCAACTGTATGATAAACATTACCGAATACCGAGGAGTTCCAAAATAGGCTTCAGACACTTCAATTTTTGTTGCAGCTGGAACATAGGACAACCATAAAAATGAAGAGAACTCCAAGCATCCTTGACCAAATCAATAAAATGAGGGTGCTCTAACCAAACTTTCTGAAATCGAAAAGGAGTAGGACCTTGAGAAGCAAATTTATTGCAAATGACAAGAAGAGGGTTATGGTCTGAAGAGTGGCGAACAAGGGTCGTGCAGTCAGTAATTGGCCAAACGTCCAGCCAAGGAATAGAAACAAAGCACTGGTCAAGCAACATCTCAATATGCGAGGAAGTGCCATGCCCGTTAGACCAAGTGAAAGGAGAGCCTTTTAAGTCAACCTGTAACAAATGACAAGCATCCACCATAGCCTGAAATTCATCACATGACACACGTTAGGCAAATTACCTCCAGATTTTTCATGGGCACCTAGGACAGCATTAAAATTCCCCACAAAAATTAACGGATTGTTGAAACCCGCACAAATTTGAGCAAGAGATAACCATAGAGAGCGACGCTCGGGCACTGTTGTAGCCGCATAAACAACCACAATACCCTAAGTGACATTTCCAATTTGAAACTGCAAGAAAATGTGTGGACAAGAAGAAGTAACAACAGTAGGAGCAATAATATTGGTAGAACAAAAAATCCAAATATTTGGCAGATTGTTATCTCTATCATTGATACCCACAAAGGACATGCCAATTGACGTCCAAAGAGATTCCGAGATACGAGTAAGAGAGGTCATTGGTTCAGCCAAGCAAAGAAAATCTGGAGCATGCTTGCGAACCAAATTAGTGAGACCACACTGAGTTGGATCATTTGCCAAAAGAGGACCTTTATTGAGAGTTGAGTGAAAAAGACCCATCTGGGTTATTTGCCTCCTTACATGCCTCACGAATTTTTTTCCTTAATCTCTTCCTTTGGGTCTCTGTAAGGATTTTATTAGTGCCCACATTAACGAGTCTGTCCTCATTTAATTCACCACATTGTTCACATGGGAACAAGATTGATATATTGGTGAAGACTCGAGCAGCGAATTACTTACATGCGTTGATGACGATGAGGCCGAGTGAGATGCAGTGGCTTTTACCAAATTTCCATTACCAGCTGAGGAGACATGGGCCTCTTCAGTAGATAGTGGTTCAAGGACACGCTTGAACGAAACTGGATCAATGGGATCTACAACATCCAACTTGGTAATTAATGTGGTCAATCTCCCCAGGCCTAGGCTCAACCATATATTTCTTACCAAAGTCATCCACAACAAGGGAGTTGATATTGTCGGAGCAAACGATTGGCTTTTGCACAGGCACATAGGACTGATGCAAATTGGTCTTATTTGATCTCCTGTCTTTGAGGTTAGGAGGGTGATGACTAACAGCATATGGAGCTGCAACCTGGGTCTTCTTATCCTTGTCAAAAGCTCTTTCCAACAAACGGCAAGTAGTCGCATCATGCCCAACAACCCCACAATGAGAACAAAGATTTTCATAAATTAAACCGACCGAAAATTCATGGCCCTCCCTCTCAACCATGAGAAAAGTTGGGAGTTCTTGACAAAGATCAACATCAGTAAGCACCTGAGCAAAATATCCAAAGACTCTCTCCTTGGTAGCTTTGTCTAGTTGCAAAGGGGTACCTACTCCTCTTGCAATTTCAAGCAGGTGTTGAGGATGCCAGTATTCTTGGCTAAGTCCTGATATTCGAACCCAAAGCTGCGCATGCGTCTGGGGCTCAAAATCACCGGGGCAGAAATCAGGTCTCCATTGAGATAAAACGAAAAATTCCAGAGGTAAGCTTACAAGTATCCCCACCCCAAACTCGCCTCATGTCTTCTTCAGTTTCGAAATACATATCGAAATAATCTTTACCAAGAGGGACGAGACGCCATGGAGCTGTAGGGAAAAGTAACAGCTATGCAAAGCTTGTTTCAAGTCTGAAGCTTTCATCGGAATTGAGCCTTTTCTTAACAAAAGACGACCAATAAGGTTGGTTTTGAATGATTTGAGTTGTTCTTGGTAAAATGACTCACTAATTTTGACATAAACCTTGTTCCCATGTACAGTTGGGGCAGGTAATTGACTGAGGCAAACTGAGGTTTCAACTGAATTTGTCAGAATAGATGCAAAGGATCGTACCTTAAATTCCGTTTTCGACGGAGAGGGGACAGGTGACCTCTTAAATTGGGGTTGAGGTTGGGCTTCGAAGTTCAGAAAGGACCAGGGGCAGACACACCCCTAAACCTTAATTGCTGTCAGAGTTCACTTATCTTCACTCTATTTTTTTCGTATTAAAAAAGTGAAAAACTATATCAAATGAAACAAGAAAAGTCTCTAAACATTTCGCTGCTTCCATATTGTGAGCAATAGTCTTAAATCTCATATATACAACTTAGACATCCTAGCAGAACCCTCATCCTCTTTATGTCGCCGATTTGATACCCACCATGTTCCCTGGATGGCAGGTTTAAATTGTTGGACTTCGAAATGGAAAAGACTACAGAAACATTTCTTAATACCGAAACGACAAATTTCTCACATCATGCTTATGGAAGCATGAACCAATATATTGGCGATGTTCACATTGATTGATGGCCTTTTTTGAAACTTCACAGGTACATGGGATGAAGAAGATGAGGAAAAGAGAGAATGGAAAGAGCTATAGAAACACCGAAACGATGACTTCTTTCCGCCGGTTGTAGATGTTTACGACTGCATGTGAGATTCACAGTTGGATGTTGATCGTCCATTTAGTGTTGCCCTCGTTTGAAATTTGCGAGTCGCGTTTAGAGTTTGACCACGTGTGCAGTAATTCTCGATCTGGGTAATTCTCTGGGTTGAACCCAAAAGGCGTTCCGGTCTGGTCGATCGATCTTCCGATTTTGAAATTTTTTGGGCTGCAAAGAACAACGTTCTTGGTGGTGCGGACAAAAGTGATGCACTCGGTATGCAAGTTTGGGTAGTTTCTTAGAAGAATAGTCGGGAAAGAAGTGAAACCGAACTGGATTTGGTGCACCTTGATTAGGAAAGTGGAGGTAGATCCGATCTAGAGATGAGATCTTACCATCCTTGACGAGACGGCCACGCTTGGTCACGACGACCCATTTCTCCTCCTCGTCACTACGGCTGGTACCGCAACGACGTCCACCAAGACCACCGCGATCGCGGAATCCGCTGCCGAAGCCGGCACGCTCATCGGCCACAGAGGCGCTGCCACCTCTTTCTATCATGTTGAACCTCTTGGAAGATGAGATAAGACAGAGTGAGAGGCGAGGTCAAAATAAGCTAAATGCATCTGCGAGTTGTATAGTCTGCAACTCCGTTAGGGTTTCAATCTCCAGTGAGGTTTTGGTTCCCGATTTGGATATGCAGACTCGAGTTTGGTGAGGTGGGGCTTTCAAGAAAGCTCCTCTACATCTGCTGCAATCATCAGCAGCGAGCTTGACAGGGAAAGCTCAATCTCCGATCTAACAACATTTTAACCATGTTAATTTTTAACACGTGATAATCATGTGAGCTTTTATATGCTTTATGCTTGTGAAGTAGTACAACAGGTGGAGGGAATCCTCTCAATAGAAATAAAAACACCAGGGATGGAAAAATATCCTGAACTCACGGATATTGAAGGTCGGCTCGGAGCGCCTCGGTATCCTCTGTAACTCGCTGAGTTGACGAAGCGGATGAGGCGGACAAAACTCTCTGCACCATGCGTCCAGGTCGGCGGTCATAAACAACATCGGTAATAGCGATTTGACTCTGCAACGACAGGGGATGCACCATTTCAGGCGTCATCTCCGGGTTAGCCAGCCAGGTCGCGGCCAATTCCTCCTCAGCCATTTGTATCAACCTCTCCTGAAATTAATCAAGTGAAGAATATATAAATATAATATTAATTTTTAACAAAAATTTGGCATAATTTTCCCTAAAATTTGTCGAAAACCCAAAAACCTGCACGCAAGATTACACTTCGAATAACCAATTACAATAACACAATTACACCATGAGCACCGATTCCCATCCGGATTTTTTAAGTTGAAAATTATAATTTACATAACTAAACTAAAGCATAACCAAATTTAAGTTCAAAATCATATTCCAATAGTACAACCTAACTAAATCATGCACTAATCATAATTCAATTTCTTAACATTAAAGAAATAATAGTTAAAAATAATAAATTATGCAATTTTCATTACATTAAAGAAAATAAAGACGAACCTTATACTTGTCGATCTAAAAGTGTTCGACCAACTATTATCACTCTTCTTCTCTGTCGTTCTGGAGCTCTACAGGCGGAGGTGAGGCGCCGTGTCGATGGTAGTACTTATGGAGGTCGTACTTCCAGTCCTTGTAAATGCGGTCAGCCGTCTCCTCTATATCATCCATCATCTTCACTGAGCCGGAGATTTCAAAATGATTTTAGAAATATAAATAAAAAATAAAAAATAATTAGATAAAGAATGCATTTATGTTTTGTAATTACTTAAAAAAATAAATAATAATAAATAGTATTACTGATAGTTCGCGGTACACCCTCAACTTTTCAGATTGGGGCAGCTTGTTCCACAAAGGGGCAACCATACGGATGTTGTTCCGTATGATTGAGCCGATAGAGTGTGAGGTCAGACTCCTGAGTTGCACGGTAGGAGGGCCTCGAGTGAACTCGTCGTACGGGAGGTCGATCTTCTTCCCCGTTGACTTCACTATGCGCTCGCCTTTGGTGCCCTCTCCTAGTCCGCGAGTCCTTTTCACAAGCTTGTCTGATGGGTGCCTCCTCACCTTGTGCTGAGCGCTGTAGACAATGGAGTCGTCGACTGACGAAACCGAACCTTCTGATGCCGTAGACGATCGGGACCCGTCTGACTCATCTGTAAAGGCTGAAGCCTCCATACGTAGAGCATGAGGGATTTGGCTAGTTGTCGGAGCCGAAGGTTGCTGCAGAGGATTTGTAACGGTTTCCTCTGAATCCTGCCTCCAACTCATTGCTCTCGCAATGGCTTCACGCACGGCCTCCTTCTCTGCAGTCGTGCGCATCTTCTATGGTGTCATAATTAATTAAGTTGAATAAATGAAATACTAACAATATAATATGCATCAGATATTCATCGAATATTAACCTTATAATTTTCATCATAATTCATCGCCTTAATTATATTCAATTTACCCAAAATTTTCCAACAACGTTAATATAACCAAATTAATGAAAATAACCTCAATATACCCAAATTTATCCAAACAACATCAATATACCGAAATTAGTCCATATATCAAATAATCCATATTTTCATACTTATATTATCAAAAAAATCATACAATTATAAAATAAATCAATATATTACCAAAATATTTATTCATAAATATATATAATATATATTATATTTAATATTCTATATATATACACATCATATATATATAATATATATACAATTTCAGCAACTAATATATCCAAAACATATATCAATTAATTTCATCAATATATATCCAAATTTATATATTCATAAATGTATATATATCACCAAATATATATACAACACACTTCCACTCAAGTATACATTTTTTGGTCATTTTCAGGTATAGGGCATTACACCAACTTTTCAATCATATTTTACCATCTCCACCGTTTAAATCTTAGGTCTTAATGTTTAGATCAAGCCTGTAAATTTTCAACCAAAATTGTGATCGTTAAGGTATTGAAAACTGCAATTGAAGTATGAATGGTTCAGG
This sequence comes from Geum urbanum, assembly GCA_946800695.1. Taxonomy (NCBI): domain Eukaryota; kingdom Viridiplantae; phylum Streptophyta; class Magnoliopsida; order Rosales; family Rosaceae; genus Geum; species Geum urbanum. The sequence goes on along the minus strand of OX326998.1, from coordinate 66,057,055 downwards.
TTTGGCAGATTTGATCCGTCCCTTGATTTAACCTAGTTTGATACCTAAACGACCACCATTTTGGCTAAAAATTTACATGAATGATCTACTCATATAGACCTAATAATTGGATGGCGGAGATGTTAAAATATAATCGAAAAGTTTGTGTAATGCCCTATACCTGAAAATGACCAAAAATAGGAATACCTTAGTGGAAAGGCCCTCAATATATATATTATAAAATATAATTAATATATATATCCAAATATATATTACAAAATATATTTCAATATATGTATATCCAAGTGGGGGGGGGGGGGGGGGTGTTGGGACTCCTGCGAGGTGGAAGGCGGGAGAGAGAGGAGATTCCGTGATGCGGCGGCGCGAGGCAAGGAGAAGGACGGTTTGGGGATTGTGGTAAAAGGGAGGAGGAGGGTTGGGGAAGAGAGATCGAGAAGATTTTTGGGGAGAGAGAAATAAGAGCGAAGTCAATCCGGTTTGAGGATATAATGACCGACTTAAGCAGCGAAATCAATGGTTTCGTCGCCTAAATCAACTTAGGCGACGAAATGACCAACTTTTTTTGCCCAAGTTGTATTTAAATTGCCCCGAAAAATTTGGCGCAAAATTATTGAACTGCCAAATATTTAGCCTTAGGCGAAGAAATGAACAACTTTCGTCACCTAAGTCGTATTTAAATTGCTCTGATAAATTGGGCGCAAAATTATTGAACCGCCAAAAAAAATAGCCTTACGCGACGAAACTACACGATGTCATCGTATAAGTTATTACTTAGAAGACGAACATGTAGTTTTGTCGTCAAATATTTTAGGGTTTAGAGAAAAGGGATAAGTTATAGGGTTTAGGTTTAGGGTTTAGTTAGACGACGAAGACATGTTTAGCGTCGTCTAGGTAGTGCCACTTAGCTGACGAAATAACTGTCATCGTCGTCTAAGTTCACCTTAGATGACGAAATAATACATTTTCGTCGCCCAAGTGTAATTTTTATTTTATTTTGATTTTTTTTCCAATTCCAAATATAATTTTATTTCAAGCATAATTAACCATCTAGCCTTATTCATGCCACTCGAGTCTTTCTGATTCATAATCTTAATTATATAATTCAAAATATAAATCTGATTCCAAAATCTCCTCTGATTCCTCTCTGTAGACGTTTTGGGGTTCCGGGAGAGGAGAAAACCACTGCGGCATTTTGGGTTCTGGGACGATTGAGAGAGAAATTAGAGAATGAATGAAACAAAAATATATATAAACCTAGCTCTTTACATATATAGTACGTGACTTTATTTAATTAATTTATAATATAAATATATAGTAATTCGGCCTCATATCAATCCTCATCCTCAAAATCATCATCATCTGAATCATCATCCTTACTATCATCTGATTGTTCCTCATCATCATACTCTACATCGTCTTAATTGTATCCGACATCGTCGTCTTCCATAGGCTCCTCGACTTCTAGGGAATTCTGTGCTAGCTCTCTAATATCCTATGGAGTAAGATCTATGGTGTCATTAATCGAGGGTAAGCGTTCGTTATGCCAAACAAGTTCCATTATGTCGGAGATGACTGAAGTATTAGGTTCTTGATATGCATTATCTCTATGCGCTTCAATATCAGTCGCCGACGTTTCATCAAGTGTCATTGCACTCCATATTCCTCGATGTTCCAACCTTCACCAGCTTTCGGATCATCCAGATAGAACACCTGCCTAACTAAGGTGGCAAGAGCGAATGACTCATCCTCATACCAGCCTGAGTTTGTATCGGCTAATATTAGCCCCATATCTTCCTTGGTACGCTTGAACCATTTGTACTTGGACAGAAAAATGTAGATATCATTCCCGTATAGCTGCTCAACGACATGTTAAAGAACTCCGTAATAGACAACATTGCCTTCCCCAACTATGGTTCAACTGTTTTGTGTGCTTCTTCCTTCATCTCGAGTGAATGAATGAAACTTTACACCGTTCATAAAATAGTTGGAGTAAATATAGTGCTTAACAAGTTTATAGGCCAACATATGTTTTTCCCATTACCACCACCCCTCGTGGTTATCGGATTTTTGTAGATCATCCATCTGCAAAAATGTGAAGAATATATACGAATGTGTAATTTAATTTCTACCTAAAATTTTACATAGTTTCCCCTAAAAATAAAAGAAACCAAAAACTTGAATACACAAAACTAAGAAAAAATACTTTGCATAAACAAACATCGGCCAAATGCCATACGTACGTACTATATATGAGAAAATAATTTTAAAATAATTAAAAATACGTACCCATTGTCAAAAATAATCGGGGAACTTCTTCTTAAGCATCTTTTCAACCCAAGCATAAGTCTTGTCCGGTTTGCGCCTCTGAATGTACTCCCTGTAGTACTTCATGTAATGGTTGATCTCATCACAATCTCGTAATACTACCCAGTGCGCTTCTTCAAGTTCTTCTTTAGTTGATCTTTCCTTTAATACTCCTTTAAACGGTCATCCAACATTTGTGACGACTGAAAGATTGTGGCGGATATTTGAATTGGCCTGGACTGGATCCTTGAGGTACCTATTGCAATAGGTAACACACTCATACATTAGGTATGTCTCTTCTATGGAGCCATCCGGGGCAGATTTATTTTTCAGAAATCCTTTATACTGTCCGAGTTGTCTGCAAAATCATACAATTAATAATTTGAAGAATAGTAGAAACACAAAAAAAATGTGAAAATGATGAACAACCGTACGTTATAAATATTTGTACATATCTTTCTTGAGGATACATCGAAGTGTAGTGGACCAGACTAGAAATGAGCACTTGCTCGGGTAGGTGGATCATGAGGTGAATCATGATGTCAAAGAAAGCAAGGGGAAAAATCCTCTCTAATCGGCAAAGGATGTACACTATTTCGTATTGAAGTTCGAGGACATCTGACTTCTACAACTCTCTGGCACATAACCTCTGCTACCATCTACACAATGCTACAATTGGTTCGACGACGTCACGAGGCAAATATGGTCGAATTACCACTGGGATCAGATGTTGCAGCATAACGTAATAGTCATGAGTCTTTAGATCAATGAACTTGTGCTGCATCTCGTCAACTGCTCCTATAATATTTGCTGCATAAGTAGACGGATAACAAACAGTCTTGAACCAACTGAATACAAAACCCCTCTGTGTCGGCTTCACCGTGTAAGGTGAATTTGACATCTTGTTGTACACTCCTCTTTCATCCCTCTTCAACCACAAGTGACAGCACAAATTCATAGATTCTAGATCTTTGCGTGCTTTGGGAGTATCTTTGGTTTTCAACTTAATACCCAAAATTGTTTCCACCATGCTATCACACGCATTCTTTTCTATGTGCATGACATCAAGGTTGTTCCAGAGTTTCAACTTGGACCAGTATGGTAGTTCAAAGAAAATACTCTTGTGATGCCAATAGCTGAGATCGTGTAGAGGGTGTGGATTGAGTCTTTTCACTTCTTTGTCGTTGGTCAACACACTGAAATAGAAATTGTTCAACCTCTCTAAAATCTCTTCTCAAGATCACTATTGGGGTTTAGGATTATTTTCTACTGTCTCGTCGAAATGAGCATCATCCTGTCGTCACGGATGATCGTGAGGAAGCCATCTACGGTGACCCAGGTAACAAATCTTCCCCGCGTGCCAACTAGAGTTGACGTCATCCAAATAGACAGGGCAACCATTGTATCCTCAGGTTGTGTAAGATGCCAACATCCTATATGCAAAAAAATCGCTGATTGTCCACATGACGGCAGCTCTCATCATGAACATCGTGTTAGTGAACTTGTCATAAGTTGGAACTCCATGTTCCCACAACAGTTTAAGCTCATCGATCAATGGTCTGATTTAGACATCTAAACACTTTCCCGAAGATTTAGGACTTGAAATTAGTAGAGTAAGGAAATTAAATTCCTTGTTCATGCACATCCACGGAGGCAGGTTATACAACTTGAGAATAACTGGCCAAGTGCTGACGACAGCGTTGTTAGTACCATAAGAATTGAATCCGTTTGTAGAGAGGCCTAGTCTAACATTTTAAACATTTGCTGCAAAGTCTTCTAATTCTTTGTCGAAATGTTTAAAAGCCTCCCCATCTCCTACGTGTCAGAGCACATTGTCATCAAATCGTTGTTCCGCGTACCATCTCATTGTCTCTGCTGTGTATAGACATATATAGACGCTGCAATTTGGGAATCAACGGAAAATAGCGAAGTACCTTCACAGGAATTTTCTTCTTCGAACTTTTCCTATTCTGGTTTGATATATACACTGCTTGCATACGGGACAGTAGTCTAAATATTCATACTCTTTGTAAAACAGCACACAATCATTTATACAGGCGTTAATTTTAGACCGAGGATGCTCGAGATCTTTCTAATCTTATAATGACTTTCTAGAAATTTGTGATGATCAGGTAGCAACTTACATATATGCTCCTGTATTTTTCCAAAAGCACCGTCTGACATTTTATTCTTCACTTTTATCTAAACTTCCTCCATTATATATTGCAACACATTCTCTAGACATGCAGGGTATACTGGAGTTTGGGTTTCGAGTAGCATCATATTGTACCTACCCATCTCTATAGTATCACTGGCAAAGCTACCAGCAGAGAATGTGTCATCATGAGTGGTATTGTAACCTCCATCTTGGTGTTGGTGTCCACCATAACTAAATTTCAGAAAAGCATTATGGACTAAATTCACAGTTGGGTTCCAAGTAGAGCTGTCGCTACCGCTAGATGATGCACCATCGTAACTGTACCCTGAGCTGAAGTCTGGTCCTGAGCTGAAGTCTACTACTTCACCTTGCTCTCTCTACATATTGTAACTCCACATCATACCGTGCTCATACAATTGTTGAGCCCTAACGTTAGACGAAACAAACTGATGATTGAGACATTTTCTGCTCGAACACCTTAAACGCTTTTTTCTCTGAGCATGTTCCGTCGCAAAATTCACAAAGTCTCTGATGCCATCCATATATCGCACATCACTTCAGTTCGCCAACTGTATCCAACTCTTGTCCATATTTCTGCATAATGATAATAAATATATCGATCTATTAATTAATTAGTTATATAATTTTACAACCAATAATTCATTAATCTAATATACTTTATAAATATATTATCAAATATCGCACATAACACGTATATACTCGTAATGAATTAATTAATCTTATACAATAATTAATCTAGCTAATATATATTAATTATATATATTATATTATTAGCTTTATATAAATACATGCATTAATTAATTATATATGTATATTTCAACTAATTATTCTAACATATATAATAACTATATATATATTCTAGCACATGCATGTTTTAATTAATTAACTAATTATTAATCAAATTAAAACATATATACCAATTAATTAATTAAGCAATTAGGATATATATATAGCTTACAATTAGCTTAACAATGCAATACGTACAACAATGGAAGTAATGCTAATTACAGTCGCCGGAAAGTACTATATATTCGCTAAAAAAATTAATCGCTGTACGTAATTACATATGATATTAAAAAAAATAATCAAGAGAAACGAGTTAATACATTCATAGATTATGAGATAAGTGGATAAAACTAGAATTCCGGGAGTTGAAAAATCGAGTTTTTATGAATTTTTGCCGGATATTATTCAGAGGCGTCGGCGGTGGATTTTTTTTGAGTAAGGAGAGAGAGAGAGAGAGAGAGAGAGAGAGAGAGAGAGAGAGAGAGAGAGAGAGAGAGAGAGAGAGAGAGAGAGAGAGAGAGAGAGAGAGAGAGAGAGAGAGAGAGAGAGAGAGAGAGAGAGAGAGAGAGAGAGCTAGTTGAAAGGGAGAGAGCTAGAGAGAGATAGAGAAGTGATGAGGAGATAAGAAAATCTGATCAAGAGATCTAATAATTGACTTTTCTTAGACGACGAAATATTTCGTCACCTAAGTTGCATATTTCGTTGCCTAGGTTACCACCTAAGCAACGAAACTGTTTCAGTTGTCTAATGTGATGACCCGAACCAGAATCAGTAGAGTAATCAACGTAATTCACGAGTTAGTGTGTAATCGCAGTTTTTCGTTAATTGTGTGGTTTACCGGTTTTGATTACGACTTAATTATCGGCCGAGAATTTGAGTTGAGTCTCTTCTCGAGAGTTATTGTACACGTGATTTCGAGTTCGTGGGAAGTTTCGGATGATTTTTTCGAAAACCAAGGAATATAATATGAATATTTGAAGTTTTGAAATATCGACGAGTTTGTCCGTTCGTATCGAGTTTATCCGAATCGTTATGATTATCCGTTTTGGACCGTCGATCGTCCCGTGGCGCGAGTATAAATATTGGAAATAGTCGAAAATCACTATTCGGGAAGTTTGACCGTCGTTTGACCAAGGCTGAGACGTTGACCCGCGTTGACCGAAAGAGGAAAACCGGCAACCGTTTGACTCGCCGACGACCTTCATTTTCCGGCCACCTCTGGCTTGGACCTTGGTATATTTCGATTCCTCTCTTGATTTCTAGTTGATTAGAACTTGGAATTGCTTGATTTGGTGATGAATTGAGGGAGAAATGTTGATTTGAAAATTTGGGAATTTTGGCCGGAATCGGCTTTGACGGTGGGAGGAGTTCCGGCGACTTTCCAAGGGGGGTTTGTGATGGAAATTGTTGGGCTTGAGGTAGATAAGTGGACCCTTGAGGATGGGAGGCCGAGATGGCCTCACGGTGACGGAATTGGACGGCGGAGCAATTTCCGGCCGGTTATGGATTCGTGGGTTTCGAGCTGTTTTCCGGCGTGTGTGGCCGGAATTGGGCTTAGCCATACAAGAGAGATGTGTTGTACTCGTCGAGATGAACCTTCGGTGAGCTCAGTCGCCGGGAAATCTCTCCGGTTGACGGCGCGCCGCCGCCGGCGGCAGCGGTCAACGGCGGAGCTCCTGCGACCTGTTGACTTTTTAGAATTTGATGATTTTAATGTCATTTTACTCGTATTTGCGCCCCGATCGTCGCCTTGAGGTTTTCGAGTTGATTTGGGTATCAGATTTTCAGTCGAGGGTTTTGAGTGGAGATTTCGAGAATTTCGTCGATTATTTTGTACTGTGTTATATATTTCCGGGAACGGTTGGTTTCCGCGGTGTCGTACAGTGTTGTGAATTGTGATTTTGATCAGATATATTTTATGATTATTCAGGAGATCGAGATCGTGCTTCGGGCGAGGGATCTTCCGCCGGACCACGTGATTAGCGCGAGTGCGCGCTTTGCTCACCTGTGAGTGGACATTTTTTATATTTTCACAGTTGTTGCGAGTTCATGATTTTCCGTATTTATTTTATATGATGTTGAGTTATTTCTTATTTTTGGAGGCATTATTTTATATTTTATGGTGATGGCATACCTGCATCGATGCTTCGGCTACTCGGCTGATCACCGGTAGTCTGCCAGAGTTGAGAGATTCCTCTGGACCAGAGTTGAGAGATTCCTCTGGACCAGAGTTGAGAGATTCCCCTGTTATGCCACCGGGGTTGAGAGATTCCCCTGGCCTATCACCGTCGGGCTTGAGCGATTCGCCTGACCGTCGGGTTTGAGAGATTCGCCTGGCACCTCCATATATACTTTCCGAACTCGCATTGTTTTACATTGATTATGTATATGAAACTGGTGAAAGGCATATGTTTATTTTTGTCCACTTACTCTAACGTTTTATTGCCTTTCCCCTGAGCTTTTCGGTTTCTGTGCCCAGTTTGCAGTTCGGATTCTGGAGTCTCACGTTGCGGTCGGAGGCTAGTTGTTCGAGCTACCTGTCTTTTCCAGTAGGTTCCTTGTTTCGCCTACTGTTGTATATTTTGTATATATATATATATATACACTAGAAGTCGCTCTGATACATTACTGATACATGTTTTATATGGATTTTCCCGGATTTCCTATATATTATAGTTATGTTTACTGTTTATTGCTATTGATATGATATTGAGAAATCCAGATGGGATTGGTGCCCACGGTTTGGCTTTTGTGGCATAGGATGAAGTGTTATTTTCTGGGTGCAGGTAATGGCAATTCCGCATTAGTAGCGTTACTTTGCCAAAATTTTAATGGTTTTTGTTGGTTCGCGTTTTCAGAAGGGGTTTGATTCCGGTTTAGGAAACTAAATCGGGGTTGGGTCCTTTTAGCTAAGTGGTCAGTTAAGCAACAAAATGTATATTGTCGTCTAAGTTTGTAATACTTAGACGACGATAACAAACAACCGTCGTCTTGGTGTGCATCTTAGGCGACGAAAAGATATTTTTTGCAACCTAGGTGCACACTTAGGCGACGACTTGTGTTTCGTCACCTAAGCTGCACACTTAGACAATGGAGATTTGTTGTTGTTGTCTAAGTCTAAATCTTAGGCGACAAAACGACATGTTTCGTCGCCTAAGCGCCTAAGTGCAAACTTAGGCGACGACTTATGTTTCGTCAGCCAAGTCGTACTTAGGCGGCGAAAACTTAATAGGTTCGTCGCCCAAGTGCAGTTTTCTGGTAGTGAATTTGTCTACACTGCCTCTAGAATTAAGTGATATCCCCAAGATCATTTCAGTCTCATCTGTATAAAAAATCGACAACACTAGAGGTTTATTCCACACACCAGAAGACAAGAATAACTCACTTACATACAGAGCCGTAGATCTCGACACTGGCCGAAAAGAAGTAGGTCGCGGAAGCCATAGGTCCTCCCAAATACGAATCTTCTCTCCATTCCCTACCTTCAACCTCAAGCCTTGTAAGAAAATATCCCAAGCTGCAAAGATACCGTGCCAACATGACAAGGGCGATGACGGTGCCTCATAAGTCAGAAAGGCCCCATCCGAAAAATAACAGGCTTGATTCAAACGACTAGTGAAGAATTCGGATTCTTAAGAATCCTCCATTCTTTCTTAGCCAGTAGGGCAAGATTATGCCTATACAGGTCCCAAAAATGTACGCCTCTATACTCCTTTGTGTTACACAATTTCTCCCATGCATGCAAGTGAATCTTCCTCGCATTCTCAGTACTAGCCCACCAAAATTTAGCACACATCTGATGAAGAGTATCATAGAAGCCCTTTGGTAACAGAAAGCAATTCATGGTGTAAGTTGGTAATGATTGAGCTACCACTTTGATCAACAGTTTCTTCCCCGCAACACTCAACAACTTCCTTTGCCACCATTCTAATTTCAAACTCAATATTTTCTTAATATAAGAAAAAATTTATGTTTGATGTCTACCCACATATGTAGGTAAACACAAATACTTCTCATGCTTTGCTTCAATAACCACCCCTAGAAAAGCAACTAACTCTTCTTTTTGTATTTCCGGTATCTTTTTGCTGAACACCTCACAGTTCTTATCAAAATTCACTTTCTGACTAGATGCCCTTTCATAATCAGTTAAGACCTGCTTCATTGCCACACACTCAGCCATGGTTGCCTTTCCAAAAAGAAGACTATCATCTGCAAAGAGTAAGTGATGAACCACAGGAGCTCCATCAAAAATTCGAATATCTTGTAACTCTCCACTCCTGTTCTTCTATTCTAGTAAAGCTAAAAACACCTCAGTACTCAACAAAAATAAATAAGGAGATGAATGATCACCTTGACGTAGCCCTCGGGAAGGTGTCACATATCCTTTAGGCTCATAATTCACCAAAAAAAGAATACCGTAATGTAGACACACACTACATAATATTGATAATCCAAGCCTCTGCAAAACCCAATCTTCTCAAGACCGCCTCTAAAAAAGCACTCCATCCTATTATAAGTCTTGATCATATCAAGCTTCAGAGACATAACTCGATCCACCAAAGATTTGCAATTATGAATAAAATAAGACACCTCATTTGCTATCAGAGTGTTATCAGTAATCAATCTCCCTGGAATAAAAGCACTCTGGTATGGAGAAATAATCTTATCTAGAAACTACTTCGACCTATTTGCAATAGTTTTCGAAAAGATTTTATAGAACACTTTGGAAAGAGCAATTTGTCTCAGTTTTGTCATGGACATAGGATTAGGCACTTCCAAAATCAAACATATTTTATAAAACACTCTGCTAGGAGCAATTAGTCTCAATTCTATCATGGACATAGGATTAGGCACTTTCAAAATCACACAAATATGAGTACAATTAATCTCACCCAACATACAACCCGTATGAAGAAAGCTCTAAAGAACATTCACTGCATCTGGCCCAACAGTCTCCCAGTATTTTTGAAAAAATAAAGGAAGCATCTCATTCGCTTCCAGCGCCTTAGTAGGATACATCTGAAATACCACACTCCAGTATCTCTTCTGCAGTATACTCCACACACAAGCTCGCGTTCATCTCATCAATGACTCTTGGCTCTACAAGTTGAACCCCATAATGCATGAACTTCTCGTCCTCCAATAACATAGAAAACATGTTCTCAAAATATTGCACCACCATTCGCTAAAGGCTGCCAAACCCCATTACTATCTATCAAACCTTTCAGTCAATTTTTAGCACGTTAGTTTGAAGCTTTTCGATAAAAGTACTTAGTGTTTCGTTCTCCTTCAGTAAGTCATTGAACTTTCGCCTTCTGTCGCCAAAACTTCTGGTCGACATCCCACAACTCTTCTAAACAATGAGATAATTGTAAACCTTCCTCTTGTAATTGAGTGGACAAAAGTGAACCCAAAATTACTTGAAATTGATTCCTAATATTTCCAATCTCCTGAACTCGGGCCTTGAAAGTGTTCCTTTACCATGCCAAAAATGCCTACTGAGTTCGCCTAATTTTCTGAACCATTGCAAACATTGGTCTTCTTGTTGCTAGACTTTGCCAACCGCCCTGAACAACCCAGCATACTCTTCATGATCAACCCAAATGCTTTCATATTTGAAGCGCACATGACTCTGCTACACCTCTTCAACTTCCATGTACGAGGGCCAAATTCTCTGCTGCTAAACATGGAAATAAATGTATCCTGTCTTCAGATCTCACTGCTCGATCCAAACGACACTGAATTCCTCCAAGTATGCAACACATCGCTATAATCATGATTAGAAAGTTCACAAAAATACAACGCATCCCTAAACAATTGCATCTGATTTTCTTGGCGTTGGTTTCCACCCTCTTGTTCATCGGAAAGCAACAACTCGTTAAAATCCCTGACCATAATCCAAGGATAAGAGTATTATCCATGAATTTCTTTGAGTAATCTCTAAGTCCGATAGCGCTTTGCTGTTGTCGGATGGCCATAGAAGCCTGTTAGACGCCAAGTTTCACTCCCTTATGCAACGCACATCACCAAATCAATGTGATGCTTTGTTTTGGTTCCAAACTCCAATCTGAAACCATACTGGCAAAACATGTCCCCTCATCGACTCCATGTACAGGGGGTCTGAGCCTTTCTTTCACTAATGAATATGAAAGAGGGTCGATGCATATGGATAAGAAGTTGCAACGCCAGCACGATGCATCAATATTCCGTCCTCTAACATTCCACGCCAACACACGTAGAGACATGGCCGATAGGATTCAAAGACGCCGTGAGAAAGCCTAAGGTATGCAAATTGCCTCTCCAACTTTTTAGGAGCTAAAAAGTATTTTGGGTTGAGACTTAAGAGTGGGACAAGTTGCACGTTGCAAGTTCGATATACGATCAAAAATTTTGTTTTATAAAGCTCTCCGAACTTTCATAAGCATGTAATGCTAGCATTGGACAGTTTTCTTTTTCCTCTAGATCGTTGGATATATCGTTAGACAATGGACGCTTCTCACTCGATTTGAATATTTATGGTTCAGAAAACTATTTGAAAGAATTTAAAAAAAGTAGTATTTAAGTCAATGAATGTAATACACTAATTCGATTTTATTACATTTTTTTATTAAAATAAATATTTTTAATTTTAGAATTAAAAATATAAAAGATTTAATAAAAATAGAAACAAAATTATTCATATATTCGAATTTTTTGTTTTTCTGAGGAAACGAGTTCATATCTATTTATAAATAAAACGGTGACAACAGATTATAACGACTCTCATTGAGGGACAACGAGAAAGATAGAGCATTACTATATTTACTCCAAAAAAAAGAGCATTACTATCTTAGGAACACTTGACAAGAATATGTTGTACTATGTCACACTTTTAACTCATGTAGTAGTAAGTAACCAACCAAAAGATGGGAAAAGTTGAGAGCTCTGTTTTCCCTGGAGCAACTGTAAACCCTAACGTCGCTAGGGTTGACATGTGGCGCCGTTTATTGGTGGCCGCCTTGTTGAGAGATTTGGTTGAGAGGGGGCTGTGTCGGAAGGGCCTTCTGTCATGGCTCCTCCTGGTTTTTCTTGCAGGTCAGAGCGAATGCAGGCGGGGACTGCGCAGAGGCCGTGTTAGGCGAAACATTCTCTAGTGGCAAGCAACTGGTCGGGGGAAGCCGAAACAAGGGTGTCACAAACTAATGACCGCCTATTTCCCTGTGCAGCATGGCTGTAGGCGGGGTTGATTGGATATGTTCCTGAGAGGTTTTGGTCGGCCTTGGCGAGGTAAAGCAACAACAGAGTGCCCGTGGGCTTCTCGGCGGTCCAGCATCGAGTACGATTCAGAGATAGAGCCGGCAATTTGTGGTTACAAGGCTGCGACCGCCGCATGCGAGATTCTGACTCAGACGGCAAGACTATGCGGTCGACGGTCTTGTGCCAACGAGAATTGGATGATGGTGGCAGAAGACGGTGTCGGTCCTTGCCAACGACTTTGTGGCTAGTATTGTCGGCGACCGTATATTGGTATAATCTGCAAGGTCCAGTAGATGGGCTTTGATTGCCCTATTTTGTGATAGTGTGGGCTCCTTGTGCTTTGGGCTTCACCTTTGGTGGGCTCCTCTCACTTTACTAGGTTTTTAGGCTCCTCTTACTGTGCCTTGTGGATATTGGACTTGGAAACCGACCATCGACTAGTGAAGGTTTCGGTGTTATCTTGTGTAAAGGAATCCAGTCGCACTCACGAAGACAAAAGCTAAGGAGCGTCGAATCGTAGTGCAGTAGCTTTTGGAGTGACATAACTAAATAGGGTGTGGGACTCCTAATTTTGAGTAATTTTGTCATACGCCTAGTTTCGTCTAGTTATGTTATGGGTACATGGTGCTAAAGGATCAATGTAATACTGCAGGTTACTTTAAGGAGTTCTTTCTATCGTGTCGTTAACTGACAGACTACTTGTAATTTATCAACTTCTTATCTATCGATTCAAAAAAATAAAAAAATAAGGCCTCGACGAAGAGAAACATGACTAAATTAAGACTCTAATCGCCACAATATTAAGACTTTAGGCGCAAAAAAAAAAAAAATTCCAAGAAAAAAACTTTGATACCCCACTCCAGGAGATAAACTCGTATCTTCGGTCTTAAATTAACACAATGGCAATTGTTTTCATTAATTTATTTCATAAGATCTTTCATGATTTTTACACTATGATTTCGTTCCGACGAAGTGAAACGAGACAACATTACAACATTTGATCAATATCAAAATCAAAATGAAAGCAAAGTAGTGAGAGGGTGAGAGGAATCGAGTACCAGGATCTCGCACTGGGGCATCAACTCTGTGGCCTCTTTCAATAAGGGTATTAACTAACCAAGACCCTGTATAACAAGTGGCTGCAGTGATACAGTAAACTGCCGCCGGAGCTCCTTTCATTTCGCCCTCTGATTCCAAACCCTCTGAAGGCATACACTTGCAGTTGGCTATTTCTTGTACTATGACAAAACACAGCAGTAAATGATCATCAAAGCCATTGTGACATTACATACTTTATCTCTTTGGAAAAACAGGTATATCATTCATTGCATATCATGTTTTCCCTCTAGGATAGAACACTGAGCATGTATCCCGGACAATCTGGAACGTTTTTTTTGTGTGCTTCTTCATGGCTTTAATCACTTCTATAACCCAGATTACTTGTGCTTAATCTGTATGATATTTGACCATGAAAATCTGTTTTGATTAAGGGAGATCCCTAGGAGAGTTGACTATTGTTTCACATGTGATACCTAGAAAACTGGTTCGTCCTTTTTCTGTTTCCCATGTGCTTTTGGCTCTGTTTTTCCTGGGTCTTCCTTTGCTGTCAAGAAACGTGCCTCTCCCTTGAATACAGCAATTGCTATTCTTGTACAAGAGCATATGCACCTTTTGCCTTGTTTAGACAACCGTTGCTTAAAATGGAAAGACCTAAAAGTTGTCTTGGTTTGCTCACTGTTTAGTGTTGCTTCAGTCCCATCGGTAGTTGTCTTTTTAGGTCTGCATAAGGACTGCTTTAGGTATGCGTTTTAGCTTGCGTGCTGCTGTGATTCACGTGCTTCTTAGCTGTCTTTGACCTCTGTTTTTCCTTACTTGCTGCATTTTGCTGCTGTATTGTATGGTCTATATAAGGTGTCTAAGTCTGTGTTGCAAGGTGGTTGGTTGAGTGAAACACTTGGGGGTTTTGGTTATTCTGTTTAGGTACTCTTTGAGAGCACTTTCGAGTGTAGTTTCTCTTCTGTCTTCTCTCCCCTTCCATGTATTTTGGTTGCTCTTTATAGTGCATCATAGACATGGTTTCTCAAGCATAAAAACTGTTTTCAAAACTCATATGCATCATTGCATTGTGCATTCCATTGAGATAAAGTATGGAGATGCCCAACCCAAGAAGTAGATCAAGAAGATTTAACTAGAGAGTAGTTAAGATCTGAGTTAATACTTCTGTATAATTTCTAAAGTGTAAACACATATATTAAAGTAGTGTAGCTCTGTTTGTACTGGTTGGTAGACTAGTCAGGATATCATACGGGTTATGTATCCCCAGAGTGCCAGAAACTTGTAATTGTGTGTGTTACCAGTTAGTAGAAATGTTTGTCCCTCAAGAGTTAGGGGAACACAGTTTTAATCCTGGTTGTAGGATTTCTACGTTATCAAAAACATCTTGTGTCACTCTTTACTTACTGTCTTACATTTCAGTACTCGTTTCTGTGTTTTGGGATAGATCTCTATCTTGCTATCCCGAGAACAGATTGAACGAAAAAGTGGGAAAGGCCTATTCACCCCCCCCTCTAGGACCTTTAAGTGGTATCAGAGTGGCCACTAACCTTTGCTAGTGAGATCCTTTGAGGGGTCAGTTATGGATCGTGAAAAAGGGTCTTCCATAAATGTTCCTCCTTTTTTTGACGGACATGATTTCTCACAGTGGAAAATCATGATGAGCGCCTTCCTCTCTTACCAAGATGATGGTATGCTATGGCAAATTGTAGAGGAAGGCTGGACACATCCCACAAAACCAAAAGGCGCTGAATCAACCGAAAGGATTTCAAAGCCCAGGTCCGAATGGGAGAAACCCGACAAGGATTTGGCTAGAGCAAACATCAAGGCTCTTAGTTGTCTATTCAATGCCGTTTCCGAAGCAGAGCGCCAAAGGATCATTCATTGCTCTACTGCTAAGGAGGCATGGGAAGTGCTCATCAACACTCATGAAGGTAATTCTCGTGTTAAACAACAAAAACTTCAACGTCTTATTTTTGAGTTTGAAGGTTTAAGCATGAGTGAAAAAGAGTCTATTGATGATTTTTATGGTCGTGTACTTAATATCACGAATCAATGTCGTAGCTTAGGCAAGGCCATAGAATCAAAGAAAATTGTTAGGAAGTTCTTAACTGCTTTACCTTCTTTCTTTGACTCGAAAATGAATGCTATTGAAGAGGCTCATGACCTAGACTCTTATCCTTTAGAGGAACTTGTTGGAAATCTAAAAACTTATGAGACACTCAAGAAAAGGCCTATGCATGAAAAATCCATTGCTCTAAGTTCGGTTAAAGTTGAGGTTGAAAAGTTGCATGAAAATGAAGATGATGATAATGATGAATTTGCTTTTCTAACCAAACAATTTGAGAAATTCTTAAGGAAAAGGAAACCTTTCAACTCTAACCGAACTTCTCTAAAGGATCTAGCTCTAAGCCTTTTAGAAATAAGGTTTCACAGAAAGGTGGGGATATCAGGACCTCTTCTATCCCAAAAATGGACATTAAATGTTTTGAGTGCAATGGTGTAGGACATAAGGCTGTGGATTGTGCTAACAGGAAAAATAAGTTTCATAAAGTGTTAAAAGCAACTTGGAGTGATAGTGACTCTAATGAAAATTCTGAAACCAATCTTGATGAAGATGAAAAGGTTGCTTTTGTCACCCAAGTTACATTAGATGAGTCTCTTAAAGACAAGGATTCTGATGACGAAGGGCATGATATGTATGTGCGTTTATGTAAAGCCTCTAAGTCTATGCTTGCTAAAAATGAAGCTCTAACTAATGAGCTTTCATTGAGTAAGGAGACAAATTCCAGGATACAAGGAGAGCTCATATCCCAGAAAGCTGAGTGGAGTGCTGTCAAGACTCAACTAGAAGATCAAGTGATTCTTCTCAAGAAAGAACTGGACCTTCAGTCCTCCTCTATACTGGTGCTCACTGCTGAAAAACTGAAACTTGAAGAGTCCCTACTGGACGCCCAGAACCAGTTCGCAAAGTTCTCCATTGGCTCGGAGAAGCTATCCCAAATCTGTGGGATGGGAAGGCTGGATGGCAGCAAGAGAGGTCTGGGGTTCGAGGATGATGACAAACCCAAAGGCTCGGGGAAGACTACGTTTGTAAAAGGCACCAGCTCGGTGATAGGAAAGCCTCCGCCTCAACCAAAGATCGATGCTCCTGAAACTTCAAAAGTCTTCATGCTCAAGAAAAACTCGCAAGTCAGGTGCTTTCACTGTGGGAACAGTGGACATATTCGGCGGTACTGCTACAAGCTGAGAAGGAATCCTGCACCAGCAAAGATCCCATAGAGCAACAATCTGCTCGCTCACTTTCAGAAATCTCTCAACGAACTGACCAGGATTGCTCAGTCCCTTGCCATCCCGAAGCAGAAGAACAAGCCAGTTTCTTCAAACTGGGTCAGAAAATCTGTTCGTGGAACCAGGGATATCAGAAGTGTCATGCCTCCCAAAGAACCTGGTGGCAAGAAGAAACAGGAAGAAGTCATTTGTTTCCTTTCAAGAGTGAAGACCTCACCCATTACTGCAAGAGAAGTTGTAGTTGTTTGCAATGTTGCCTTGACCGCTCTTTCCACCAGGAAATCCGATTCTTGGTACATGGACAGCGGCTGCTCGAAGCACATGACCGGAGAACAGAAATGGTTTACCTCCATGGATGACACTCATCCAGTCGGTGATGTCATGTTTGGTGATGGTGCCAAAGCAGAGATTATTGGATGCGGGACAGTTGACACTCCTGGTCTCCCAGCCCTGAAGAATGTTCTATTGTGGCAGGTTTGGAAGTCTGTTTGCTGAGTGTGAGTCAGATTGTTGATGAATATGAAACTGTGACTTTTGACACATCTCAGTGCACTGTCCTTGATAGGAAAGGAAGATGTGTAATGAAGGGCGAGAGGTCAAGAGATCATTGCTACTGTGTTCGTGCTAACAAGAAGTTAGAACCTGAAATTTGCTTCCGATCCTTGACACAAGAAAGCTTGCTAGATCTGTGGCATAGGAGGATGTGCCATCTCAACCATCAAGATGTGGTGAAGTTGTCCTCGAAGGATGGAGCTCGTGGCTTGCCCAAACTGTTCGGGAGAGCAGCAGGTATGTGTGGAGACTGCAAAATGGGTAAGCTATCCCGAACCTCCCATCCTGTCTTAAATGCTAGGCCAACCTCTAATACTCTTGAATTACTTCACTTAGATCTAGTAGGCCCTGTTGAAACTGAAAGTCTTGCGAAAAATAAATATATGCTTGTTGTGGTAGATGACTTTTCTAGGTTTACTTGGGTTGTGTTCTTAAGTGATAAAACTCAAGGTCAAACTTTTGGGAAGTTTTTAGAACTAGCTAAACGCATTTCAAATGAGAAACTTTCTGAAAATAAGCGCATAGTAAGAATTAGGTCGGACCATGGAACTGAGTTTGAGAATTCTTTGTTTGCGGATTATTGTGAAGAACATGGTGTACACCATGAGTTTTCAGCCCCCATCACACCACAACAAAATGGGATTGTTGAGAGAAAGAATAGGGTGTTGGTTGAGATGGGGATGGTAATGTTGAGTTCTGCAGATTTACCTCACATGTTTTGGGCCGAAGCAATCTTTAATGCTTGTTATACTCTTAACCGTGTGATTTTTAGACCGGGTACTAGTAAAACACCTTATGAGCTTTGGAAAGGCAAGAAGCCAAACATCTCACATCTAAAAGCTTTTGGAAGTCCTTGTTTTATATATAGAGATCGTGAGTATTTGACGAAATTTGATGCTAAATGTGATAGGGGTGTCTTTCTAGGGTATGCATTGAATAGCCGTGCTTACCGTGTCTACAACAAGAGAACTTGTAAAGTTGTAGAAACGGTGAATGTGGCTATCAATGATTCTCTTGTATGCTCTCACAACCATTCTTCTAGAAATGCACAGGTTGAGGATGTAAGCACTGAGACATCTCCTGAAGATGCTGAGACTCCAATTGATGAACAGAACCCCATTCCTGATGATGTATCCCAGGATACAGAATCTGATTCTGAAGGTGCCGGGATAGATCAGACCCTGACTATCCAGAAGTCACATCGTGTTGGGAAACGTCAAGTTCAAAAAGATCACTCTCCCTTGGATGTGGTTGGCATGGTGGATGAACCAAGGCAGACCCGAAGTAAGTCTAAAGTGCTTGTGAGTAATCTGGTTAGTCTCAAAAGTTTTCTTACGATGCATAGGTTAGCTATAAATCGAATTGCTTGTTATGGTTTCGTGTCTAGTGTTGAGCCTAAGAATGTTAAAGATGCTTTAAGAGATTCATAATGGATTGTGGCTATGCAAGAGGAATTAAATTAATTTGAGAAAAGCAATGTTTGGCACTTAGTTCCTAGACCTAAGGATAAGAATGTTATTGGAACAAAATGGGTGTTCAAAAACAAAACGGATGAGAAGGGAATTATTACGAGAAACAAAGCTAGATTGGTTGTGCAAGGTTATTCACAAATAGAAGGCCTAGACTTTGATGAAACCTTTGCCCCCGTAGCTAGACTTGAGTCTGTTAGGTTACTTTTAGCCATTGCTTGTTTTCTAAAATTTGATCTCTTTCAAATGGATGTGAAAAGTGCATTTCTAAATGGAATTTTGAAAGAAGAAGTCTATGTGGAACAGCCTCCGGGATTTCAAAGCTCTTACTATCCCGATCATGTGTACAGATTAGACAAAGCCCTTTATGGTTTGAAGCAAGCCCCTAGAGCTTGGTATGAAAAAATTTCTACGCATTTGATTGACCATGGGTATGTGCGAGGTTCCATTGATAAAACCATGTTTGTTAAGAATGTTTCACATCATATGATTATTGCTCAAATATATGTGGATGATGTGGTGTTTGGTTCCACCTCTCAAAAACTTGTTGAGGAGTTTGTCACTCTAATGAAACAAGAATTTGAAATGAGCTTATGTGGCAAGCTAAACTTCTTCCTTGGACTACAAGTTCAACAAAGGAAAGACGGTTTGTTCATTTCGCAGGAAAAATATGCGAAGGAGCTTGTGAAGAAGTTTGGGATGGAATGAGCCTCTCCCATCCGAAACCCAATGGGAACTTCATGCCGAATCAGTGCCGATCTGAAGGGTACCAATGCTGATCAAACTCTCTATAGAAGCATGATTGAGAGCTTACTCTACCTCACAGCCAGCAGACCTGACATTTCCTTTAGTGTGGGTGTTTGTGCTCGGTATCAAGCCAACCCCAAGGAATCCCACGTGAAGGCAGTCAAGCGTATCATCCGATACGTTTCAGGTACGTGTGCTTTTGGAATTTTGTACACAACGGATACTAACACTGAGATTGCAGGGTATTCGGACTCGGATTGGGCTGGAGATGCCACAGATAGGAAGAGCACCTCGGGTGGTTGCTTCTTTGTTGGGAACAACTTGGTATCGTGGCATAGCAAGAAGCAGAACTGTGTATCATTGTCCACTACCCAAGCGGAGTACATAGCTGCTGGAAGCTGCTGTACACAACTCCTCTGGATGAAGCACATGCTGAGCGACTACGGATTTGAGCAAGGTATTCTATCCCTATTCTGTGATAACACTTCTGCTATCAATATCTCTAAGAATCCTGTGTTGCATTCTAGGACCAAGCATATAGAGATCAAATATAATTTTATTAGAAACTTGGTTGAAGAGAATCAGCTTGAAATGACCTTTATTCCAACTGAACAACAATTGGCTGATTTATTCACTAAGCCCTTGGACAACATGAGATTTGAAAGTCTTAGGAAGGCTATTGGTGTATGAACCATCACTTGAGATATCTCCCTCACTGGTCTCAATTTACTTTTCATCATTTTACTTTATGAAATAATTTTCTGAAAATATGTGTTGGCTCACTCTGGGGATACAAGTCTGTGCATGCATCCCTGGAAATATTTCTGAACTTGATCTAGAATGTTGTGTTCTTATTTCATGTTTCTTGATAGACAATTGCTGCATCTTTCCCTTGTGTATATGCATCTATGTCTTTAAGAATGTTAGTGCATGTGGTCTAAATCTTTGCTTGGAACTAGAAAGAACTCTTGAGCACAAAGGTTACTCTTGTGGGGTGTACAAAGTTTGAGCTAGAAAATTGAGTGAGTTGAACTAGTTACTGAAGAACAATTGTGAAAATCTGGTGCTTATGGTTGAATGAATTAAGTAAAGGAATGGGCTAGTCTTTTGCTGGGTGCACCTTAACCGGAACCAGTGGGGATCCCTGAGATGTTATCTATCCTTCGATGGGTTTGGACTAGTTACCCACTGAGTGTCCTTGAAACACACATTATTCTTTCGAGCATTGCGCTCAGAACATAATGGTAACTACTCTGTTACATGGACCTATGAGGACGTATTTCTCAGATGAGCTCTTGGACAAATTGAAGAGAATGACGAAAATGCCTTGAACATAAATGACAACGACCAAAGACCAAGTTGGGACAAAGTCCTTGATATGCTGAATTTCCAGAACTCTCAAAAGGTTGTGACAAAGTCACTTGGTTACTCTTGATGTCCTCATATCGTGTGATGCTCCAAACTTGTACTCCCTTAGATGAACCTTTCACACACACACTCTTATGGTTCCAAGGATTGATTTGTAAGAACATTGCATTAATGTTACTTTTTAGTCATATACCCATGTGAAAGATTTGAGCTGTCAAGACATATGAAAATTAGTTGTCACATTCTTATGAGTCTTGCTTAAATTTTTTCTGTGGTCTGGGATTCCAGTGACTGTTTCCATCCCAGGGTTTCTGCTGACAGTTTGAAAATCTCTCTAAATTTCAAAATTTTGTGTTGTTTTATGCATCACGTGAGGGGGAGCTATTTGTTTGATGGTAGATACATGAATACTTTCTATTACTCAGGACTGTCTCGCATATCCCAGTGGATATTAGAAGTATACATGCATGGTGGTCTTTGTGTTTGTCTTTGAGGAATCCTTCTTGGATGCATGTGTGTCTTTATTGCTGACTTGACTACACAGGAATTTAAAAGTGGAGATTGTGTGTTTAAGAAGAGAAAACTCTTGGTTCAAGGACTCTTGAGTAGAGTTGGTCTCGTTTCCGCTGCCCTTTTCTCTCAAGGAGCACCTCGTGGAGCAGTTCGAGAGGTTCAAGTCTGAAATCTCTATCCTCATCTCAAGTCAGGCTGGCTCAGTTCCAGTTCAGGAGCCCACTGTCTCCTACCCTCCTGAGGATAGCACTGCGGTTTCCTCTCCTTTCGACTTTGGTGCAACCATCCACTTGGGGGAGAACTAGCTAATCTATGCAGGTACTTTTGGATGGGGAGAACTACCTGGCTGGGATAGGTACCTGTGTTCCTATCATGGTAAACCAGTCAGGGGGAGTACTGAACTATTTGGTTTAAGTACTTTGGATACTTTTTGTTGTGTGAAGACTCTCTGTTGTACACTCTGATCACTTTTCCTTCTGGTTTCTCTCTTTTGGTATTTATGTTGAACAATTGTTATGGTTTTGTGGCA
The DNA here is from genome assembly GCA_946800695.1 of Geum urbanum. Lineage (NCBI taxonomy): Eukaryota > Viridiplantae > Streptophyta > Magnoliopsida > Rosales > Rosaceae > Geum > Geum urbanum. The sequence continues at coordinate 66,035,028 of OX326998.1, read as the reverse complement.
TGTGGCAAACAAATTATTCTGATTGTTATTTTGTTTGAACCATTTGTCTTTCATTGAAAAAAAGGGGGAGAACTGGTTGTGCTGCTATGTGATGTGGATTACATGTGTTTGTGTTCTAACTATGCAGCAGGTATTAGTTGGGGAGACCTGGTTATTAGTTTGGAAGGATATTATGGGACATATATATCCTGACCCCTGCATATTCTTAGGGGGAGAATTGTTTGAGCTGGTTATTACTTTATGGGCAGGATACTATGTGATATAGATATTCTTGTTGCTGCATATGTTGGTATGTGTTACAACTGTGTTGCAGGTACTCTTTGAAGAACTGTGTTTTGTCAAGAAATGCCAAAGGGGGAGATTGAAGGCATACACTTGCAGTTGGCTATTTCTTATACTATGACAAAACACAGCAGTAAATGATCATCAAAGCCATTGTGACATTACATACTTTATCTCTTTGGAAAAATAGGTATATCATTCATTGCATATCATGTTTTCCCTCTAGGATAGAACACTGAGCATGTATCCCGAACAATCTGGAACTTTTTTCTTGTGTGCTTCTTCATGGCTTTAATCACTTCTATAACCCAGATTACTTGTGCTTAATCTGTATGATATTTGACCATGAAAATCTGTTTTGATTAAGGGAGATCCCTAGGAGAGTTGACTATTGTTTCACATGTGATACCTAGAAAACTGGTTCGTCCTTTTTCTGTTTCCCATGTGCTTTTGGCTCTGTTTTTCCTGGGTCTTCCTTTGCTGTCAAGAAACGTGCCTCTCCCTTGAATACATCAATTGCTATTCTTGTACAAGAGCATATGCACCTTTTGCGTTGTTTAGACAACCGTTGCTTAAAATGGAAAGACCTAAAAGTTGTCTTGGTTTGCTCACTGTTTAGTGTTGCTTCAGTCCCATCGGTAGTTGTCTTTTTAGGTCTGCATAAGGACTGCTTTAGGTCTGCGTTTTAGCTTGCGTGCTGCTGTGATTCACGTGCTTCTTAGCTGTCTTTGACCTCTGTTTTTCCTTACTTACTTGCTGCATTTTGCTGCTGTATTGTATGGTCTATATAAGGTGTCTAAGGCTGTGTTGCAAGGTGGTTGGTTGAGTGAAACACTTGGGGGTTTTGGTTATTCTGTTTAGGTACTCTTTGAGAGCACTTTCGAGTGTAGTTTCTCTTCTGTCTTCTCTCCCCTTCCATGTATTTTGGTTGCTCTTTATAGTGCATAATAGACATGGTTTCTCAAGCATAAAAACTGTTTTCAAAACTCATATGCATCATTGCATTGTGCATTCCATTGAGATAAAGTATGGAGATGCCCAACCCAAGAAGTTGATCAAGAAGATTTAACTAGAGAGTAGTTAAGATCTGAGTTGATACTTCTGTATAATTTCCAAAGTGTAAACACATAGATTAAAGTAGTGTAGCTCTGTTTGTACTGGTGGGTAGACTAGTCAGGATAGCATACGGGTTATGTATCCCCAGAGTGCCAGAAACTTGTAATTGTGTGTGTTACCAGTTAGTGGAAAGGTTTGTCCCTCAAGAGTTAGGGGCACGCAGTTTTAATCCTGGTTGTAGGATTTCTGCGTTATCAAAAACATCTTGTGTCACTCTTTACTTACTGTCTTACATTTCAGTACTCGTTTCTGTGTTTTGGGATAGATCTCTATCTTGCTATCCCAAGAACAGATTGAACGAAAAAGTAGGAAAGGCCTATTCACCCCCTCCCCCCCCCCTCTAGGACCTTTACCCTCCATTTCTTTCAATTCAGTTTCTAAACAAAATCTGTGTGGTGCATGTATCTCAAATAGACCTCGATTCAGTTTAGTCAGGGTCTGCGAATCACAGAATATATAATACTCATTAGCATTCTTTATATGCTTCCCTTTTCTTGTCTTGGTCCGATTCATCTCCAATAGTATAATAGAAAACTAATAGACAGTTGAGCATATGATCGACTAGTAAATTTAGGATTTCAAATCGAATGTGTATAAGGTAAGGAGGTAATTTCATGTTAACAAAGGGACAACAATACTTCGCCAAGCCCCGAAAACTTTTCTAATATCAGTTGGAGACTTGGAGGTGAATGATAATCGATTCTAGTCAGTAGTCATACCAGGATAACTCGAGTAATATGGTGTAGCCAAGTATGTTAAAACTTGTTCTAATGTAGACTTACGAATATCTCAATGAAGGTCCAACAGTAATATGCATATTGTGGAAAAGATAAATGAGATAAGAATGTTGATTTAGCTTGGATAAATATCTTAGAATCTGTTATGATATTTACAAGCAACTCCGAAGGTTTTGAAAATTTGTTTGTTATCACGTTCTGGTTAGCTAGATAAGTGGAGTAGTGGTTACCTTGTGAGTGGGAACGTTACTGCCTATACTAGTGTAAAAGGGGTCCCTGAGTAAGCTCCATACACATTCAAAAGAAACACTACCTCACATAAAGAGAACTGGAGAATTGCTCAGAAGATTCCTTGTGCAGAAGACTAGCTTGCAGAGATCGATGAACATGAAGATGCCGCAAGATATATATTCATCTCTAATCTATATCTTGTTCTTGTGTGTTTAACTTTGATGGGTGGTTTGTGATCAGGATTATGACAAAGGTATAACAATTGGTATCAGAGCATGTCATAATAATTCACAAATCGCCATTTGTTATATGTGTTTTTGATTGAATTGTGTGAAATTTTTGAAATTTTTCCAAGAAAGAACACTGATGGGCCAATGACAACTCGAGGCCCAATTTTTATTTATTTTTTGTTTCCAGCAAGTGACCCGTTTTGAAGCCCATGGATCTTACTAACCCGCATCCATTTTGAGTTTTGTTTTTAAACGGGTTAAAGCTTAAACCAACAGGACGCTTTGCAAACCCAGTTTTGGGAATAGATCCTGAACTAAACCTTTTCTTTTCTATGAAACCAAGTTTGAACTAAGTTTTAGGGTGTTCGTTTGTTTGTCCGTAAGCATGAATAAGCATCAAAATAGCATATGTGCTTCCACTAATCTCTATTTTGCAACACTTATAGCATCCAGGTATATGTTCAATTTCAAACTTGAAATTTCATACTGTTTTGTGTGATTGGTCATGCATAAGAAACTTAGATTCTCCTGGGGAGTAGGTTGCCGCCCAGATGGAACTTAATTTCGAATTGTTTGAAAGTTACAAGCATGATCTGAATGTCTGTTTGATATTTGAATGTGAATGTGTGTAATAATTGTTTGAAAATTGAGTGTTTGATCTGCGTGTATGACTAATTACACAAATAGTTTGTGAAAGAGACTGATAAACATGTATATGTTCCTCCCAGATTTATGTATGTTGATCAAAATCTTTTGAAAACAAGCATGATTGGTTTTCTGACAATTTTATCAAGAACATGAACAATCACAGATTCAGAATTGAATGAATTCTTTGAGATACATGTTGCATACAACAAACTATTTTGAAGGTTTTTTGTTTCAAACTATTGACTTACAAACCTGGAAATTGCATTTTTGTTCTAAAACATGTGACGACCCGAACCAGAATCGGTACAGTAATCAGCGTAATTCACGAGATTATGCGTAATCACTGTTTTCCGTATATTGGTTGATTTACCGGTTTTAATCACGACTTAATTATCGGCTGAGAATTTGAGTTGAGTCTCTTCTCGAGAGTTGTGGTACATGTGATTTCGAGTTCGTGGACGGTTCCGGATGATTTTTCCGAAGATAGAGGAATATAATATGAATATTTGAAGTTTCAGAATATCGACGAGTTTATCAGTTCGTATCGAGTTTATCCGAATCGTAATGGCTATCCGTTTTGGACCGTTGATCGTCCCGAGGCGCGAGTATAAATATCAAAAATTGTTGAAAATCACTATTCGAGAAGTTTGACCGTCGTTTGACTGAACTGTGACCGTTAACCACCGTTGACCGTGGAGGAAATTGGGCCGTTTGGCTTTCTCCGGTGAACCGGCTGATTCCGGCCGTTTCAGGCCACGACTTTGGAAGGTAAAATGTTCTCCTCGTGATTCTAAACAATTTAGAACTTGGAATTTATTGATTTGGTTGAGAATTGAGGGAGAAATGTTGAGTTGAAATTCTTGATTTTCCGACCGGTTTTGGGTTTCGTGGACGGTGGCGCCTCGGCCACGGGGGTGGCCGGAGATGTGAGGGGTTTGGACCGTGGGGCCACGGCGGTGCCATTGGGAGTGGTCTCGAAGGCCGCTGTGCGCCGTGGACGGAGAACGGAGGAGATCGGAGGTCGCCGGCGGTGGAAGGAATCCGTGGCTTTCGAGCTGATTTCCGGCCAATCCTGCCGGAATTGATCCTTGTCACAGTTTAGAGATGTGTTGCACTCGTCGAGATGAAGCTTCGGTGAGCTTGGTCGCCGCCGGCAGCGGCGGTCAACGCCGGAGCTCCGGCAACCCGTTGACTTTTTGGAATTCGATGTTTTTAATGTCATTTTTCTCGTATTCGCGCCCCGATCGTCGCCTTGAGGTTTTCGAGTTGATTTGGGTATCGGATTTTCAGTCGAGGGTTTTGAGTGGAGATTTCGGGAAATTCGTCGATTATTTTGCACGGTATTATATGTTTCCGGGAACGGTTGGTTTCTGCGGTGTGGTACAGTGTTGTGAATTCGAGATCGTGCTTCGGGCGAGGGATCTTCTCCGGGGCCACGTGATTAGCGCGAGTGCGCGTTTTGCTCACCTGTGAGTGGACAATTTCTTTTCACTGATAATCGCGAGTCTTTATACACGTTTTACGAGCATGAGCATGCATATGAGATTACGATTTATATGAGCATGTGTTATACGATTATGCCTATACAACTATACATTACGTATATGCATTTACATATTGTTAATACATTTGCATAGAACTATTTATGATTTGGTTTACACAGAGTACAGTCACAGTATATGTTGTTATATCGATACACTTGCATCCCGGCTGATCCCCGAGGATGTTTACCGGGGGAGGCTGTGACCCCTGACCCGAGGCCTTTACCGGGGGGGGGGGGGGGGGCAGACCTCTGACCTGAGGCCTTTCTGGCTAGAATCACTTGTGGGTCTGGGATCCCGTGATTCGGACTGTACTAGCATGGATGTTTCCATGAGCAACCCTGTGGGATGTTTCTATGCGTGCTTTGTACGCTGGAGGAGTTGAGTTCACCTCGTGTACTGTATCATATTCATTCATTTTGACTCGCATATGTTATTATAACATATATTATTCGGCGAAAGACATTTATTTTCGTTCACTCACTCTAACGGTTTTCATGTCTTTCCCCTGGGCTTTTCGGTTTCCGTGCCCAGTTTACAGTTCGGATTCTGGTGTCTCACGTCGTGGTCGGAGGCTAGTTGTTCGCTACTTGTGTTTTCCAGTAGGTTTCTTGTTTCACCTACTGTTGTATATTTTGTATATATATACACTAGAGGTCGCTCTGATACGTTACTGATACATGTTTTATACAGATTTTCCCGGATTTACTATATATTATAGTTATGTTTACTGTTTATTGCTATTGATATGATATTAAGAAATCCGGATGGGATTAGTGCCCACGGTTTGGCTTTTGTGGCATAGGATGAAGTGTTATTTTCCTGGTGCAGGTAAAGGCAATTCCGCGTTAGTAGCGTTACTCTGCCGAAATTTTAATGGTTTTTGTTGGTTCGTGTTTTCAGAAAGGGTTTGATTCCGGTTTAGGAAACTAAATCGGGGTTGGGTCCTTTCATACAAGAACTGTATCATCCACAGATGGTTTAAACTGTACTTGTTTTGAGTTTCAAAGATGATTATGAATATAGCATGTTTTAAACCATAAGGAACTATGTGATCTCTTCTTTTTGCCTATAGGTATTCATTGATCATATTAGTGAGTTAAACTATGTTGTAGTTCAGTTAAACTTAAAGTATAACTTGTGCTTTGCCAAACAGGTAGACTAGTTATGAAATAAAGAGTATGCATATATATATAAATATATGTTCTGAAATGATAATAATAGTATATATATATATATGTACTGTTTTGGTTTGACACTTGATGTGTTGTTTGAAATCTTGTGTTTTAGTATGATTCTGGTTGAAATTTTCTTTTGAAAATTATAAATATGTATACAGCTGACCAAAAGTACTTTACCTTTGATTTTCTTTCTTTTCTTTTCAGCTTTTGCTCCTATTAGTTTTGGTGCCATTGTTCCCTTGAATGGTAGTAACTATAAGGCATAGAGGGCTAATCCTGAGTTGCATTTGGCTCAACAAAATGTTGATTGGTGTTTGACCATTGATATTCCTGAGGAAACTGAAGAGGGTGGTCTATCTAGGGAAAAATGGGTAAGGGAAAACAAGATTTGCAAACTAACTATCCTAAGAACCATGTCTGATGCAGTCAAATGTGGCATACCATAAATGGAGGTAGCTAGTGAGTTGCTTACTACCATAGCTGAGAGGTTTCATGTGAGTGACAAGGCTGAAACTAGTATGTTTTTGGATGCACTTCATGGTATGAAGTATGAGATGAAGATGAATATCAAAGAATACATCATGAAAATGATTGAGAGTGCAGCTAAACTTACTGCTCTTAACATGCCGCTGGGTGATAATGTGGTTGTTCTACTTGTTCTTAAGTCACTGCCTATAGCGTTTGACCAGCTGAAAACTGCCTAGAACACACAGAAGGATAAGTGGTCTCTTAATGAACTCATTATTGTATCTTTTCAGGAGTTTGATAGGATTAAGAGTGTTACCCTTTATCTTCTAGAAACCAAACCTCAGAAAGATAAGCCTAGCTCAAGCTCAGAAAAGAAACCTAGCTCCTCTAAGAAGTTAGGAGTTTAGGAGAAATCAATGAAGCATAGTGGGGGCAAAGGCAACTTCAAATATTTCCTTTGCAAGCTTAAGGGACATATGAAGAAAGATTGTGGCAAGTACAAGGCCTGGAAGGCTAAGAAAGGTAATCATTAATTATTAGTTTTTATGTTCAAGTGAATTTGATAGGGGTTCACTCTGATAGATGGAGTTTTGACACTGGTTCTCCTATGCATATAACAAACTCTTTACATGGGATGCAAAACCTGAGGGAGCCAAGGGAAAATGAGATCAGGATCCATGTAGGAGAAGGCACAAGAGTAGGGATTGAAGCAGTAGGTTTTGTTAAGTTAATTTTAAGGCCAGGAATTTTCATTTTGCTTGAGCTAGTGTATTATGTTCCTTCCATGTCTAGGAACTTGATTTCAACTGTTGTTTTAGTTAAGAACCAGTACAAGTTTGTCATTAGCAATATTGGAATGCAAATAAATCGTGCTTCTCTTTATCTTGGTGTTGCTAAATTAGTTTATGGTTATTGGACTTTGCCTAGTACTTGCCACACAGAGGTTTTGTTGATTAAGAATGATATAGTATCAGGGGTTAAAAGGAAAATGAATGAAAAATTTGCTTTTCTTTGGCAAAGGAGACTTGGACATATCTCTAAAGAGAAGCCGAAATTGATGATAAAGCAGGGAATTTTTCCTGAGTTGGACTTTTCTGATTTGGTAGATTGTAATGAGTGTGTTAAAGGAAAATTGGCTAGGCAGACTAAGAAGGGAGCTGCTAGGAGTACTAGTTTTCTGCAGTTGATTCATACAGACATTTGTGATCCATTTGCAACTCAAACCATATGTGGGAATAGTTATTTTATCACATTTATAGGTGACTATTCTAGGGACTGTAGTGTTTACCTTATATCAGAGAAAAGCCAAGCTTTAGAAAAGTTTAAAATTTTCAAATTAGAGGCAGAAAATGAGTTGTGTACAGTGATTATGTGTGTGAGAAGTGATAGAGGTAGTGAGTTTTATGGGAGATACATAGAGGAAGGACATCATAATGCTTTGTTTTTAGAAGAAAATGGAATTATAGCTCATTATACCACACCTGGGACACCTGAACAGAATGGGGTTGCCGAGAGAAGAAATAGGACTTTTATGTGTTTGGTGAGAAATATGATGTGTACCTCAGGACTCCCACGTTTTCTTTGAATTGGGGTGATGCACTCAAAACAGCCAATTACTTGACAAATAGAACATCATCTAAGTCTATTTTTGCAACCAAGACACCTTTTGAGTTGTGGAAGAGCAGGAAGCGTACCATTTATCATACACATGTCTGGGGTTTTAAGGCATAAACAAGGCCATATAATTCTCAAGAGAACAAGTTAGATTCAAAGACAATGTCTGCATTGTTTATAGGTTATCCTGATCATTCAAAAGGGTTCAGATTTTACTGTCCTTCTCATACTTAGAGAATTATAGAGACTAATAAGGTTGTGTTCTTCAATGAGATTAATTACTCTTATTCTTTTGAAGACTTTAATTTGTTTTTAAAGAAATCCCTGAAACCACAGCTGCATCTACATCAGTACCACCACAGTCTGTGATCTTAGAGCCTATTATAGAAGAAACTAAATTATTCGCTGCACCTGAGCCTATTCCAGTAGCACAGCAGCAACAACCACAACAACCATTAAGGAGATCACACAGAGAGAGGAGATCTACACTTGATGCATTATCTGCTGATTTTAGAATTTATTTGAATGAAGTAGAATATGCTGATGACTATGATATTGGTGAGATTCCAGGCCCTCCCTCTTTCAAAGAAGCCATGATCGGGGATTATTCACATGAGTGGTAGAAGGCTATGAGTTCAGAAATGAACTTTATGTATGTGAATAATGTGTGAGATTTAGTTGAGCCTTCAAAGACACAGAAAGCCATTGGATGCAAGTGGGTGTTCAAGACCAAGCTTAATGCAGATGGTAGTGTGGAGAGGTACAAAGAAAGACTTGTGGCAAAAGGGTTTACTCAGAAAGAGGCCGAGAGTAGACTTCACTGAAACCTTTTCACTAGTTTCTACCAAGGATGCTTTTAGAACCACTATGGCCATGGTAGCTCACTACGACATGGAATTACACCATATGAATGTAAAGACTGCTTTCTTAAATGAGAAACTTGATGAAGAGATTTTTATGAAGCAACCAGAAGGTTTTGTGAAGCCTGGAAGTGAGCATTTGGTTTATAGGCTTAACAGATCAATCTATGGTCTGAAACAAGCTTCAAGATAGTGGTACTTGAAGTTTGATTCGGTTATCGATGATTTTGGCTTCAAGGAGAACATAGTAGATGAGTGTGTCTACATGAAATCAGAAGGTAAGAACTTCATATTTCTGATTTTGTATGTAGATGACATACTATTAGCTAGTACAAGTATGGATTTGATGAAGAAGACCAAGTCTTTCTTGTCCAAAAAGTTTGATATGAAAGATTGAAGAGAGGCTGCTTATGTGCTGGGAGTAGATATCAAGAGGGATAGATCACGTTTTCTACTTGGTTTGTCATAACAAAGTTACATAAATAAAGTGTTGAAAAGATTTGATATGCAGAACTGTTCTGCTGGAAGAATTTCAATGTCAAAAAGTGATAGATCGAATAAGCTACAGTGTCCTACTAATGATTTGCAGAAAGAACAGATGAAGAACAAGCCATATGCATAGCTCATTGGGAGTCTTATGTATGCACAAGTGTGCATTGAGCCTGATTTATCATATGCAGTGGGAATTTTATCAAGATTTCAATCCAATTCTGGTATTGAGCACATGACAGCAGGGAAGAAAATTCTCAGATACTTGCAAGGTACAAAGAACCATTGTTTGGTTTACAAAAGGGTGAAAGAGCTTGAGGTTGTTGGTTATACAGATGTAGATTTTGCATCTCACTATCCTCAATCAGGGAAGTCTACTACAGGCTATGTGTTTACTATGGCAGGAGGTGCTATAGCTTGGAAAACAATGAAGCAGACTATTACAGCCACTTCAACAATGCAAGCTGAATTTATAGCCATCTATGAAGGAGCATGTGAGGGTCTGTGATTGATAAATTTCCTAATTCAGACCAAGGTAGTTGACAGTATCATCAGAAAACCAATGAAACTGTACTGGGACAACTCTGCAGATCAAAATCCTACACGCCACCACATTAAAGTAGCTAGGAAGATCCTACACATTAAACTTCATGTTCGAACAGGAAAGTTTAGCATTGCACTTGGGGTTTAGGGTACTTATTACCGTCCACTTCATTCAGTTCCATATTTCCATTCCTCTAATAAGCAATGAAATGACTTGCACAGTTTGGAGGAAGATCGACATTCTATTTTGACAACCAACCAACTCGAATATCAAAAATACATAGGGGGACTTTTTTGTTTCTGTTCATCTGTTGCATCTGTCCCGTTGAAAGGGAATAACAGAGGGCTTGAGCCAATACTTACAACAAAATGATACTAATAATTAAGTGTCTAAACTACATTGAAGTGGAGTCACGAATTGGATCTTTAAGCAGATACAGCTACTTCAGTTTTCTTTTTTTCTTCCTTCAATTTCTTCCAGTTCTCTGCATTGTCAATAATCTCACCGGTTTTAATGAGGTAGCGAACTCGTTGTCCATTTTCCAGAACTTTATGACCCACACGACTTGCTATGTTCTTTTCTTTTGAGTAAAGCATTACATTAGAGCTGTGGATAGCTCCTTCTATCTGCAACAGGATAAATTACAATGTTTAATCATGACAGAATGCAACTTGGAAAGAAATTAAGAGAACAGTAAGTTGATGAAGAAAAACACCTTAATAATCTGTCCTAGTTCACCCTCTTCTCTGCTTTTCACGTGCTTTGTCTTCAAATTAATGTCTTTCACTTTCACAGTGCTGTTGTGCTTAAAGATCTCTGTTATCTCTCCGATCTTACCCTTTTCATGTCCAGATATGATTTTCACTGTATCTCCAACCTTAACGTGCATTTTGTGCAAAATTGGAAGACTGTTTGGCTTGCATTCCTTCCGCTCCCATCGCTTCAACTGTCAGAGGAAGGAAAGTAAAAATAGTCAGACAAATTAATGAACAGTGCTAATTAGATCCCATCTAAGAACATAGATTATAAGATAAGGAGGTTGTGGGGGTGTAGACAATAAGATATCACCGAAGGCCAATCCAAAACATGTGAACCACACATACTATGCAAACTGAAATGAGGTTTCTCATGGTTCAGACTGAATAACATCAAGCGAAACACAATAACACATCCATCCCCATATATGAATAGATTTAATCACATGTCCTCTATGGATTATAAAGCCTGAAAACTTGGAAGATCCCATTTAGTGGTATACTTCAGTGAAAAGTACAAGCCAAATTGCAAGTAAACAGTGGTTTCAACATATAGTATTGCTTCTACCTTCTTAGAAAGAGAATAATCCATTTCTATCTTTTTGGTCCTAATGTTTCCTATGTTATAACATTATCAAATCTTTATTCACTTTATAAAATAAAATAAAAAAGTTTAGATATTAGAGGAAGACATAGATTGATCAACTAGTATTGGGCTCATGATACTGACCTTCACTACGATGAGATTAGGCTTTGATGTTAACTTACCCTGCACACACAACAAACAAAGGATTAGTTATGATCTACAACTTTTCCCTCGGCCATATTTGACATGCACAGAAAAGAAATAAAAGAATTAGTCACTTTTGAGTTTTGACAGTATAACAGAAAATCAAGATATAAAAACAAAGCCAATAGAGCTCACAGTTTTTATCAGAATCTGACATATTGAACTAGAATTTAAATAATGCATGGTATACCATCTCATGTAGGCTTTGAAAGAAACGATAGAAACACAACCATGCTAGTAGAATCAAGTGAGACATGCCACAAACATAAGATTGTAGAAGCCACAAATGTGTATCAACGCAAAAGTGAAGCCAACTGATCACTAACTGGAACAGTCAAGAGTTTACTCTAGCTAGGCATTCATTTCGTACAATTCAGTTCTTATGTCAATGAAATAAAGAAACAAAGAAGTATCATTCACTATCTTGTGGTAACAATCTTAACTTATAAACCAATGGAACCCAGATACGCAGTAGGGAGAGGCTCATCTACAGGGAATAGGTGTTGCAAATGTTTCATCAAGAAGCAATACAATCCACAACATCAAGTAATAATCATATAAGATTAACAAATAAAAAACAGTCTACGAGAAATCTTTCTTTCTAAATACAACTTCTCCAATCTCAATCAGTTCTCCACATTTGAGTGCTAAACAATTTCCACTAAAGTAACTCAATTCTGCATGACCAACAATGTCAAACCAAAACCCTCTTACATTTCTACAACAGCCCATTACAATGTCATCCATTTCCTAATTGTATTCCCAGTTTGCTTAACATATAGACAAGATTCCAGTTTCACAATGAAAAGGAGTTTATATCAGTTTGTGCTATTTCAATTTTCACCAAGACCCATTTGAGTGCTTACGACAACAGAGCCAAACACAGAGTCAAGTTCCCAACTTTGAAGCTCACGGTGCTAAACAATGAGGAACAGAGAGCAACTAAATAAAAGAAATTTGAGGGCAAACGAGAGCGTACAGGAGATGGGTAGATTGTGAGGGGAGAGAGGCGTTGTCCCAGGAAAGAGTTGGAGGATAGAGAAAGAGAGGTCATGGAGCTCTGGAGTGCAGCCATGGCTGCCATTTCGTGCTTCAGTAGCTTTTGCTGGGGTAGATGAAATGGATAACAGAAGACGATGTGTGAAGTTTGCAAGAGGATAGATTTAGCTAGAGGATCGGGACTAAAACGACGGCGTCGCCACCCTTTTTTTCTCTTCAATATTATTATTATTATTATTATTATTATTTTAAAGCAATCTCAAACATTTCCTTGCAAATGGCCAAAAATGACCACAAAATTACAATGACCACCCTTCGAGCGAGGCAACGAACCCGATATGATCGCGCTACTGTGCTCGATAACTAACAACAATTCTGTAATCAAAGTGTTATAGCGGAAGCAAATAAATGTAAAAACAAACACAGATTTAACGTGTTTCACTAACGCGAGTTAGCTACGTCCACGGCAGAAGGAGAATAGATTACTTTATCTTGGAGAGAACCTGGTTTACAACAGTATAACACACTAGGTTAAGCCTAACCTAGGATTACAGTATACCGAATATCTACCAACGCAAGATTAAGCCTAATCTACAGGATAGACCCAGATTACAGAGATATTCCACCACCACTGTTAGCTAATACCCAACTGGATATATATAGCCTAACAGAGTCCTAAATACCAGAGGAATCCCAGACACACACGTCTGAGGAAACCTAAACCAGAATGATTAAGGAAACCCAATTCCTTAATGCCTGAGGAATCCTAGTCCTAACGAAAAACCTGAGTAGAAGTCTTGCTCGCCAAGGGCTTCTAACTCTCCTCGCCAAAGACTTCCTCGCCAGAGACTTTCGCCAAAGTCAACGCTCGCCAAAGACTCTCTCGCCAGAGACTCTTCCTTGCTCGCGTACCTCACGTATGCCAACGTGCCTCGCGTATGCCAACGCGCCTCGCGTACGCCGACGCGACTCAAGATTCAAGGCATAGACTAACAAATCTCCACCTTGACTTGAATTCTCTCTCCCAAGTAATCAGATGTACCTGAAGTACTAGACTCTCCTCTGCCCCCCAAATGTCGTTCCTCCAAGAAACGAACCCAGATGCTCCCTTCTCCTAGAAAAGGACCCAGACGTTGCCTTCTCCCAGAGAAGCAACCCAGGTGTTGCCCCCAACGGGCAACTAACAACTTCTGACATTCAGCAAGTCCAAGCAATGTTGGAACTTGCTATGCGAAACTGGCTTTGTGAACATGTCTACTGGATTATCAGCAGTACCCACCTTGTTCACCCTGATCCGCTTCTCATTCCTCAGAAAATGATACCTGACATCGATGTGCTTAGTCCTCTCATGATGAACTTGATCTTTGGCCAAACAGATTGCACTCAGACTATCGCAATACACTATAGCCTGATCGTGATGTAAACCCAAGTCACTAACCAGTCCTTTCAACCAGGTTCCCTCCTTGGCTGCCTTTGTCAATGCCATGTACTCTGCTTCAGTTGTAGACAAAGTCACTGAAGACTGCAGAGTAGCTTTCCAACTAACAACTGACCCACCAAGAGTGAAAACATAACCAGTCATAGATCTTCTCGTGTCAACATCCCCAGCATAATCTGAATCTGAGTAACCAGTTACTAAACACCCTGTATCACCTCCATAAATGAGACCAACGTCAGACGTACCTCTAAGGTAACGAAAAATCCTCTTCACAGCTTGCCAATGCTCCTTTCCAGGCTCACCCATAAACCTACTGACAACACTGACAGCATGTGCAAGATCCGGTCTAGTGCAGACCATAGCATACATCAAGCGTCCTACTACACTACCATAGGGAACTTGAGACATGTACTCCTTCTCCTGAGTTGATTTAGGTGCAAACGCAGTAGACAAGTGAATGTTTGCTGCATTTGGAGTATCTAAGGATTTTGCTGTAGACATGCCAAACCTTGACAATATCTTCTGAATATAATCCTTCTGTGATAAGAACAGCCTCTTCTGACTCCTATCCCTGTAGATCTCCATTCCCAGAATTTTCCTTGCTGCACTCAAATCCTTCATCTTAAACTCAGCACTGAGAAGACCTTTCAACTTCTGAATCTATGACTTGTCCTTTGCAGCTATCAACATATCGTCAACATACAGGACCAGATAAATGAGAACTTCATTTGAAACCTTGTTGTAGTAAACACAAAAATCATACGGACTCCTGTTGTAGCCTATCTCCATCATATAGCTGTCAAACCTCTTGTACCACTGCCTCGGTGACTGTTTTAGTCCATATAAAGATTTCTTCAACTTACAAACAAAATCTTCCTTTCCAGGAACTTGGAAACCTTCTAGCTGAGTCATGTATATCTCCTCCTCCAACTCTCCATGCAGAAAAGCTGTTTTCACATCTAGTTGCTCAAGTTTCAGATCCTGATGTGCAACAATGGCTAGTAGCACCCTGATAGATGTATGTCTGACCACAGGCGATAAAATCTCATTGTAGTATACACCTTCTTCCTGATGAAACCATCTTGCAACTACCCGAGCTTTATACTTGATACCCTCAGCAGGTGACATCCCTTCCTTCTTCTTGAAAATCCATTTACAAGTGATAACCTTTCTCTTCTGAGGTCGCTTGGCCAATTCCCAAGTCTGATTCTTGTGAAGTGATTCCATCTCGTCTCCCATTGCAGCAAGCCATTGGGCAGACTCAGTACATGTAACTGCTTCCTTGTAGGTGGATGGCTCGCGAGGATCCACCTCTTTAGCAACCTGAAGTGCATAAGCCACCATGTCCTCAAAACCATACCTCGTAGGTGGTTTCCCGAAGTTTGCTCTCCTAACCCGATTGAGAGACAAACCATGCTGGTTATCTACTAGTGGCTCTGATTTTGAATGTGAGTGTTGATCTCCATGCTGTGGTTCATTCTCATCTTGCTGCTCCACCTGTTTCTCAACACTACCATTCTCTGATACAACTATGGACTTCACAGTAGGATTAAACATAGATTTTTCATCAAAGACTACGTTCCTACTGAGAATAACCCTTCTCTCAGATGAAGATCAGATCCTATATCCTTTAACTCCATCTCCATAGCCTACAAATACTCCCCTCCTAGCTCTTTGTTCAAGTTTACCCTCACTTACATGATAATAAACAGTGCAGCCAAAAGCCCTCAGATTTGAGTAATCAGCAGACTTTCCAGACCACATCTCAAGAGGTGTCTTGAGATGTATACCAGTGTGAGGTCCACGATTTATCAGATAGCAAGCTGTACTCACAGCTTCTGCCCAGAACCTCTTCTCTAGTCCAGCATTAGAGAGCATGCACCTTGCCCTATCCAGAAGTGTCTGATTCATTCGTTCTGCCACACCATTCTGCTGCGGTGTGCCCCTGACTGTATGATGCCTAGCAATCCCTACATTCATGCAGAACTCATTAAACTCAGAACAGCAGAATTCCAGACCATTATCTGTTCTTAGCCTCTTGATCTTCTTCCCAGTTTGATTTTCAACCAACGCCTTCCATTGCTTGAAGTTCTTAAAAGCGTCACTTTTATGCTTCATCATAATCACCCAAGTCATTCTTGAGAAATCATCAATCATCGACACAAAATATCTGTGACCTCCTAAAGACTCAACGCGAGACGGACCCCAACAGTCTGAATGGATGTAATCAAGTGTGCCTTTTGTCTTGTGAATTACTTTAGGAAACTTACTGCGATGTAATTTCCCGAACACACAATGCTCACAAAATCCAAGGTCCTTTACCTTGTGGCCACCCAGAAGATCTTCTTTAGCCAGAACTTGCATCCCTCGTTCACTCATATGACCGAGTCTCATGTGCCATAGCTTGGTCATATCCTCCTTGTGAACTTCTGACGATGCAACAGCAACAGAACCAGACAGCGTAGAACCTTGTAGGATATACAAAGTTCCCCGCTTGACACATTTCAGAACCACATCTGAACCCTTGTAGACACGCAAGATCCCGCCTTCTCCTTTGAAACTAAACCCCTTCTTGTTCAAATGACTCAGAGATATCAGATTCTTAGTCATGCGTGGAACATGCCTAACTTCGTTCAATGTACAGAATTTATCATCATGTGTCCGTAATTTAACTGAGCCCATTCCAACCACCTTGCAAGCAACACTGTTGGCCATTGTCACATTGCCTCCATCTACCTGCTCGTAGGTTGCGAACCACTCCCTGCACGGATATATATGATAAGACGCCCCGGAATCTAGAACCCACACATCATCGCGATGTGCATGTTCATCAGCAACTAGGGTCGTATCCTCTTCTGAATTGATGTCATCTTCTGCTACAGCAACAGTCCCTGATGGTTTCTCCTGCTGCTTCCACTTCGGACATTCCCTTCTCCAATGTCCTCTTTCCTTACAGTAGTTACAGACATCGTTGGATTTAGGACCCTTAAAACTTGGCTTCTTGAATTTCTTCTTATCCTTGTTTCCATGTCCTTTACTTCCACTGACTACTAACCCAGCAGCCTGATTGTCTGAACCTGTACCAGTTGCTTTATGGCGCAACTCTCTAGTATGAAGAGACGATCTTACCTCCTCAAGAGTCACCGTATCCCTTCCAACAATAAAGGATTGCACAAAATTCTCATATGATAATGGTAAAGATACCAACAGAATTAGGGCAGCATCCTCATCCTCAATTTTAACATCGATATTACGCAATTCTAGCAGAATTGTGTTCAGCTGATCCAAGTGATCTCTCAGTGGTGCACCCTCTTGCATACGCAGACCAAACAGACGTTGCTTCAGAAGCAACTTGTTGGTTAAAGACTTCGTCATGTATAGACTCTCAAGCTTCAACCACAAACCAGATGCAGATTCCTCTTCTGCAACCTCGGTGATGATATCATCTGCAAGACACAGCATGATAGTCGAGTGTGCCTTCTCCTCCAGACTGGCCATCTCAGCGGACTCGGGACCCACTGCCTTCTTCATCAGCGGCGCCCACAACCCTTGTTGCTTTAACAAGGCACGCATCTTGATCTGCCATAAACTGAAACTGTTCCTCCCCGTGAATTTGTCGATCTTCACATTCACCCCAGACATCCTGAGCATGATGCTCTGATACCAGTTTGTTATAGCGGAAGCAAATAAATGTAAGAATAAACACAGATTTAACGTGGTTCACTAACGCGAGTTAGCTACGTCCACGGCAGAAGGAGAATAGATTACTTTATCTTGGAGAGAACCTGGTTTACAACAGTATAACACACTAGGTTAAGCCTAACCTAGGATTACAGTATACCGAATATCTACCAACGCTAGATTAAGCCTAATCTACAGGATAGACTCAGATTACAGAGATATTCCACCACCACCGTTAGCTAATACCCAACTGGATATATATAGCCTAACAGAGTCCTAAATACCAGAGGAATCCCAGACACACACGTCTGAGGAAACCTAAACCAGAATGATTAAGGAAACTCAATTCCTTAATGCCTGAGGAATCCTAGTCCTAACGAAAAACCTGAGTAGAAGTCTTGCTCGCCAAGGGCTTCTAACTCTCCTCCCCAAAGACTTCCTGATTCACATCTTTTCAAGCATTTAATTAAACACTTAATCAAACACGAATACAATTAAAACCCTTCTTTGTTGATGTAGCATTGATAAGTAGGGATCGTTCTTAACCGGGGATTGAGGGTGCATGCATAACTATGCTAGGTTATATAGGGGGGGTGCAAAGTTGGTTTGTTTTCTATAATCTACGAAATTAAACAAGAAAAAATGGTTAGAAACACATCAAGAAATCACAAGTTCTAACATGTTTAAACTCATAGACAAGCAAACAATCAAGAACACATAACCCTAAACATGTTTCTACACCGAAAAACCCTAATTCTATTATTTACAAGTGATCATCACATTTATTCAACCTAGCCGTTTACCTCATCCTTATTTGATCCCAACGAAATTCATAGCTCAAGTTAAAACATACGCACATGTATACATCGAAAGTAGGGAGCAACCAAATCGAGTTAACCACCTAAGTCCAATTTTATCTTTAATTAGTTCATTAAAACATGCGAGGGTGAACTGGATATTCGAGTATCATCCTAACAAGCTCTAACGCATTAAGTGTTGGTATACTAGCATGCATATTCGAACCTAAGGCTATGAACACATGGAAGGTTTCAAACAAATCTGAAAATAAACATCTTACAACAAAACATAATCTCACTACACAAAGTTTGGAAAATTCCTTACAAAACCGAAACAAATTACAAGACATTGTTACACTTTTTGATCCGAGGGATATTCGCTCCGCAATCTCCGAGTGTAGCAGCTCCTTGATGGTTGATGAAGTCGCACGAACTCAAAGCCAAATCGAGCAAGAGAGGCCGCGGGTGAAGGTAGGTTTATTTGGAAGGTGGTGGAGATGGTGTTTCGGTTTCTTGAGAATTCTCTTGGCTAAGTGTGAGAGGAGGTGATGTAGAGACAGGGGTTCGGCTCTCTAAATGTGTGATCTACCTTGAAAGAGTCGAGCTTCCCTTTATATAGAAGAAGATTAGGAAACTTCCCACCTTCTGAAAGCTGTCAAATCTGACCCTTCTGTATTAAAAGCTACGTTTCGGACGTTTTACAACTTCAAACGGCGTGATTCTTTCGGCACTAGAAAATAGACTTCCAGGGCTTTCCAGCTATGTATTAATTGTGCCATAATTCCTCCTAACGCGCCTTCACTGCCCATTTAAATTTGGCTGTTACGCAGAATGACCTGTACCTACTAAATCCGGGATTGCTGAATATTTACACATTGTAACGGCATGATTCCAGTGGGGTTGGAAACTAGACTTCCATATATTTCTAAGAATGCCTCACATGTGTCCAAATTTGTTTTCAATTGATTTTGGTGGTCTGTTGAAGTGGGCTGATCTGCACAGGCAGATTTCCTGATTTCTAGCTTTTGATCCATTTTCTTCTTTTGCGCTTCTTTGTGGGCGACTCTTGACATGATCTTGGACCTTCTTGGACATATGAGCATGGTCTTGACCCATCTTAGTGATCTTTGATCCATTCTTTATAAATCGTGGCCCATTCTTCTTCATCTTTCCTCCTCATTTTAGGAACTTCCTCCTTAGTAGGTTTTGAGCTCATTTCTGCCTCCTTTACGGATTCCTCCTTTATTTCTACCTACAAACATAAAGTAAGTTAAAAACATATTTACTAAGCACAAAACAAAGCTAAATATAGAGAGAAAGTGATTAATAATCAAGCATAAAATGCGTAGATCACTTCCTCGCCAGAGACTTTCGCCAAAGTCAACGCTCGCCAGAGACTCTCTCGCCAGAGACTCTCTCGCCAGAGACTCTCTCGCCAGAGACTCTTCCTTGCTCGCATACCTCACGTATGCCAACGTGCCTCGCGTATGCCAACGCGCCTCGCGTACGCCGACGCGACTCAAGATTCAAGGCATAGACTAACACAAAGTTAAGCTCAGGAAAACAACAACAGAAAATAAGGAAAATGTCATTGTGTTTAGGGGCACGGATTGCCACCACGCTTCTTGGCGCACTCCTATTCCTGGTTCACACCAGGATCGCCATCAACTGCTACAAGGGCTAGTTGTTGATCACTCACCTCCGCAGGTACAACTTTCACCTGAGCATCCATAGCATCGCTCAGATTCTTCTTCACCCTACTCTTGTGCTTCGGATTCTCTTTCACCAGAAGATTCGCCAGCAACTCCTCACCTCCCAGTCTCCCACCGAGGGCTACACTAGTGCCCTAGATCCTAAAGGGCGACTTGGTGAGCACACCACCCAAATGTGGAATAGCCAGAGAGAGATAGAGGACTCCGGTTGCAGAGGAGGTAAAGAATTCTCTCGGGGTAGTGTTCGATGCTGGGACTCAGCAAAGCCATCCATACCTTTGCGCTTCACACCAGACAAAGCTTGAGGCTCCAATACAGGATCTTTGACCGGTGTTGGACAGAAAATGTGCCTGAGAAACCATGCGCTGAGATAGTAATCACCACGCCAGCTTCCTTCTTCACCTCAATGGTGCCTGAAGAGGCGGATAGATGAACCATCGTTGAACTACCCTTGTATGCTGCAACAAACTCGATAGTCGCAGACCATCTGATGATACTCGAAGCATACAGCTGTTTGGGCCTAAATAAAATATTTTATTTTGGGCTTGGATGGTCGAGGTCTATTCGAGCGGCCCAATAGATTGTAAGCGCTTGGCGAGGAGTCAAGTGAGAATAACGTCTGGCGAGCTTCGCCAGAAGCAGACTTTGAGTTCTGTTAGAACTATGTATATTAGCTGGTTCTATGCGGCTATTGATCCTGTCATAACTAGTTTGATTGTAGATAGAACTCTTGGAGGAGTTATGATGGTATTAGGAGATCTATGAGTGATACGACACGTATGCTGGTGTTGGATTCAGACTGTGCTTACAAGAGCAGAAGGAGTTTCAAACAGAATGAATGACTGTTATTAAGCGAGTATATAAGAAGAGTAAGAGCTTTATGAGAAGCCCCACAATCAAACATACAAACTTGCTATACGCAAACAAACCTAGACAGACGTCTCATCCTCGAGATTTCTATCTTCCTTCCAACCGAACGATCTGAGTGCTTGTCACCTGTGGGTTGAGAGTATTAAGATCAAAGGAAGCAATTGCAACTGGAAAGTTGAAGAGCTTGTCACTTGTGAGTTGAGAGCTTGGATACTTAAAGGGAGCGAGTGTTCTCAATACACTCTAACAGAGGGATTGATTTGCTTTGCACGAGAAAGGACGTGTGGAGTATCGATTTCGAAGGCTTAGCTAAGAGACACATATCCAAAAGTCCTAGGTTTCTAGGTAGCATGGACCTATTCGAGTGGGGTTGGTGCTCTCCCCATTCTAATCGCTTAATATAGAAGTCAGGCGGCTGTAATCAGTCCATATTCCGTTAAGAGACGGTGGCACGCCAGCATACGAAGCACAAACAGGATAAACCGGCTCACGCGGTTAAAACATCCGAAATCATAAAAGTGACTGCTTCGCGAGAAGGATCTCTTCGCGAGAGATATTTTTGCATCAAACATTTTGGCACGCCCAGTGGGATCCATTGGGATAAATTAATCATATCTCTTAGCATCTCTAAGCGACAATTGAAGATCCTTATCGAAGGATATATCCTCAGTGTCGCAAACATCCACAATCGGCTTATCGTGAACACACATCTAGTCAGTGTCGTTCATTGACTAATCAAGCGGTTGAAGTTATTTTCGCTAACAACTTCAATACCATGACGTTCAAGTCTTTAAGCGAGGCGGAAATAGCTGGACTTAGATTAGAACAGTACCTGGCTTACGCAGCCAGGCGAGATAGCCACCAGGCTGATTACTATCGGTCACTCGAAGAAAGAATCGAGCAACAGGCAGATCTTCTCACCACCCAGGCTAACTCAATAGATGCAGCAACAGGTGGTATATATCCAAGCTATATGGTTGGATTTGAATCAGGATCGAGAGGAGAGAGAGGCCATGGGAGCCCATGTGGCTAGTTTGGTAAAAGGTCAAGATAAATTACGGATAGATATCCTTCGTCAAGTCGACAAAGGTTTGGAGGAATACCGCCGGTATGCGGCGACTCTATCACAAAGGGTAGACAGAGACATAGCGTCTCTAACCAAATCCGTATCAGACTTGGCCAGAAAAACTAGACAAACAGAGTCCTTTCCTCTTGCTTGGGAGCAGAGGTTAAATAGGTTTCTAGACGACTGTAACATACAATTATCTAAGATGCATGAAACCTATGAGACACCGTTTCCTCCGATTTCAAAAGAGGATCCTGATGCCTGGCGTTGGCCAAAATTTTACAAACACCAGACCTTCCAAACTTTCTCTGGTGACGACGATGCAAATGCGGCAACACACTTGGCCTATTTTACTTTACAGTTAGGCCAATATGCCGAAGATGAGGGGCTCAAATTGAGAGTCTTCGGTTCGTCGTTGTCAGGATCAGCCCTTGTATGGTATACGGGAATAGAGAAGGGTTCGATCACTGAGTGGAAGGATATGGAGGCCTTATTCATAGATCACTTCAGAACTGCAAGACCAGAAACCAGTGTAGGAAAGCTGGCTTCCTTAAGCCAATCGGTGACAGAAAGTCCGGTTACCTTCCTGCACCATTTCCGGTCAGAGTATAATCTATGTAAAACCCCTCTGAGTAAGGAAGAGGTGGACGAGATGGCTAAGAATGGTCTGGAGGATACATTCCACCAGCTATTCTTAAATACTAAGTATTTCTCCTTGAATGAGTTCATCACGGCTGTTACTAAGGCTCATAGTAACATGCAAGAACAAGACAACAGAAGGAACGCATCCAAGGGGACGTACAGCAACAAAACCTATGGGTTGAAGCCAAAAACAGTGGCTTATATCGAAGGTGTAGAAGAGCCAGAGTCAGACTCTGATTGCAAGCAAGTGGGGGCCGTTGATTTGTCAACAAACAAGGTCCTAAAACCCCGCAAGCTGCAAAAGAGTAGGGGCCCGATCAAGCTCTCAACAGTGGCTTTTACTAAGCCAGAATTTGAGAAGTACACCTATGATGCCAATATGGCTCATGAAATTCTGGACGAGCTAGATAGTCTGCGTGTCGTCAAAGCAGACTTTGGACCACTTCCTACAGCTGAGCAGTTAAAGGGCAAGAAGTATTGCAAATTCCATGGAGCATGGAACCACGTTACAAAGGACTGCATCAAGCTTAAAGATCAGATCCAGAGATGGATCAATGAAGGAAGATTGGAATTAGAGGGGTCATCCAAAACAGCTGCGTTAGTGGATTCCGAGCCTTTCCCTCCCGCACAGGTCAATGTGGTTGAAGTGGAATGGATAGCGCCTAATAGACATCTTGAAGGTGCAGAGGCATGGAACCAACCACAATTCTTAGCCTATTCATTCAGAATTGATATGATAGAAGAATTCTTCGACAGGCTAAGGGACATGGGGCTGATCTCTTTTTACCCAGTTACTGAGCTTAGACAATTATGGTACAAGGAGCCAGCCCAACATTTTTGCAGATTTCACAACCACTTTGGTCATCGAACAGCTATGTGTTCCACCTTGAGAGATGAAATCCAAGGTTTGATCAATCGGGAAGTGATTGTGATCAACGACAGGAGTGAGGTGGAATTTCACCCATAATATCTTCACAGGACATCACCTCCTCCAGTCACAACTTCTCCTACTAATGGCAATTCTTCAGGGGGTAGTCAAACTAGAACAACCCATGCGAAGAAAATATCAAAACGGAGGTCTAGACAGAATATAGCATTTGTTCGACCTGAGCGGACACCAATCACATATGATGCGTCTAGGCGAGAGGAGATATTCGATGAGCTATGCCAAGTAGGAATAGCTGTGGTTCCTGACAATTGGGGAACACCTGACCCACATCCTGAGGATGTTAGGGGTTTGCCTTATTGTCGGTACCATCAGAAATAGGGACGTCATTCCACAAGTGCTTGTAAAGATTTAATGTTCAAGATACAGGAGTGGATTAACGAGGGGGAAATAATGATAGAACAAGAACCCTCGCGAGGCTTAACGACCCCCATGCCAATGATGGTTGGAATGTTGGAGCTGACACGTGACAAGTCAAACAAAAGGAAACAATCCAACAACCACCCAACTGCTGGCGAAATTCCATCCTGCACACCAAAGAATAAAGGAAAAGAAAAGGTGGACCCTAAGGGGGAATCGCCAGTAGCCCTTTGTGTACATTGCAAACTAAGAAGTGGGCTGAAGATCTCATATGAAGAACTGGCTCAAGCAGCCAAGTCCTTCCCAGAGTTATTCTCGAGTACAGATCATCAACCCCAACCAAAAAGACAAAGGGATACTCCAGCTCCCAAGGGCTCGCGAGCAACAGACCAAGCCAGTTTGGCTAAGACACCTGAATCCCAGGTTGCGAGTACGCTCGCAAAGCCATACATACCTCCAGCTTCAAGAAATATTACAAAGGAGGATGTCTGGTATGTAAGGGAGAAAGGAAAAACTATCGAGGTGACTCCAAGCAGGAGACGAAATCTCCAACGACGCTTTGGGAGAGCCAAGAGAGCGTTAGAGGACTATGAAGCAGGCCTGATCGAAGAAGAAGACCTGGAGTTTCCTCCAGAAGTGTTGCAAAGGCGACTAAACACCCTTGCAGCAAACCCACTAGTGGTCTTTGGGAAAAAGTCTCGTGAGCCTAAAGTGAGAGCCCAACGACCAGGAGTCTTTGAACGAAACCCAGAATTAGGGTGTAAAGGCAAAGAACCCGAATCTACTCCTGAGATTCAACGTGACCCTATACAACGAAAGCCAGTGAGGAGACGCCTCACTTTTTAAGAGGACACGATGAAAACAGTAGGATTACAGACACCCCCTCAGGGTAAAAGGGACATGCAGAAACAGAACACTCCAAGCAAGCCTCCAGTCTTGCGATGGAAACCTAGGCCTCTAGTTGTGGAAGAACAAGAGAAGGCCCGACAATTGTTTCCTGATCCCAAGGGGAAAGCTCCACCACTGCTACTGCCAGCAGCCATTGATCCTATTCCTGAGAGTCAGTCACAACAGGTGGCTCATCTCGAGGTTGCCACAACTTCAAACGAAGTAGATCATCAGGCTAGAGAGGATAACTATGATGATGATGAGCAGTTGGTGGATTATGGTGAGGATGAAGATGAAGCTGCACTACACTGTATCGAGGAAGACAGCTCCACCATTAACATGGTGTATGTCTTGTCCTCCAAATACGCTCTATCTCCGTCAGCATCGACAGATGAATCCAAAAGCATCAATAACTTGGTGTTACCGGATGAAGAACCAGAAATACCAAGTGGTTCAGCATCAATCGAGATACCAGAAACGGATTCATCACACAAGGTAGGACATATGATGTTCTCCAAGCCCACTATAGACATGGTCATGCACATGAGGCCGTTATATGTTACAGGACAGGTCCAAGGGATTCAGTTGAACAAACTCCTAGTGGACTCAGGGGCAGCTGTCAACATCATCACCGTCAAAGCAATGGCCTTAATAGGCGTTCCCAAGTCTGCTATCCAAGAGACCTCATTAAGTGTCAGAAATTTTCAGGGTAGCATAACCAAGACCTTGGGCATTGTTTTTTTAGAGGTGCACATCGGTCTAGCCTCAGGAACTTACACTTTCTTTGTAGTAGAGTGCACATCTCCGTACAGTGCAATTTTGGGGCGTGACTGGATACATCGAAGCTTTTGTGTACCATCTTCCCTCTATCAGCAGATGTTACTTTGGAATATGGAGTCTGGTGAAGCAGAGCTAATCAATGCTGACCCTCGTCCATATTCTGTTTTTGCTAACACATTAGAAGCCAGATATTACCACAGTGACCTTAGGCCATTGGAGGTATATGACGTCGATCACAAAGGCCGCCCAGTTGGTGTTACGGCCTCTGAACTAGCTCAGTGGGGTATAATTCAATCAAATCAAGATAGCAGAAGACCCTACACCATTGAGCTATCATCCAAAAATTCTCAATGATTGGGTCTCTATCAGATATAGAGGCCGAGGCTTGTCACTCTCTACACGAACGCTTTCATAATTTTATGTTAGAGAGCCAAGCCTTTGAGAAGGTTCTAATGGTTGCTGCCTTGGAATACGTGGATGAAGACGTTTTGCAAGACTTAGAGGAGGAGGACGAGATTAAATTAGCTCCAGCAGCTTTAGATGATTTACCTCCTAAAGTCAAGGATCCCATTGAATACATCAATATTGGGACACATGGAGAGCCAATCTCTGTGGCCATCAGTACCTTCCTGGAGCCTGAGGAGAGACTCAAGTTTATTGAATTGCTACGAGAATATGCAGATTGTTTTGTAGAGAAATACGACGACATGCCTGGTCTGTCACCAGATTTGGTTTGTCATAATTTGCCCATCATAGAAGGGAAGAAACCTGTGAAACAAGAGATGCGTCGTATGAATACAGAAACAGCAATTCTAGTCAAGGAAGAGATCGAGAAAATGCTCAAGTCAGGGATTATACGTGTAGCCAAATACAATGAGTGGCTTTCCAATATAGTCCCCGTTAAGAAAAAGAATGGAAAGATGCGAGTATGCGTCGATTACAGAGACTTGAACAATGCAACCCCAAAGGATGCATACCCAATGCCAGTAGCTGATTTGCTGGTAGACTCAGTTGCCCACCATGAAATGTTGACATTCATGGATGGTACTGTTGGATATCATCAAATTCCAGTGGCTGAAGCAAATAGACATAAAACAGTGTTTCGATGCCCAGGATTTGCAGGTGTTTTTGAGTACGTGGATATGCCATTTGGACTTAAGAATGCAGGGGCAACTTACCAACGAGCGATGAATTTGATCTTCCATGATCTTATTGGTAAGACCATGGAAGTATATATTGATGATGTGGTAGTCAAAACGAAACGCAGGAGTGATCATTTTGAAGACTTAAGGCTGGTGTTTCTCAGAATGAAGCAACATCAATTGAAGAAGAATCCGGCCAAATGTGTGTTTGGCGTCCAGGCAGGAGATTTCCTGGGTTTTTTGGTTCATCAGCGTGGGATTGAGATACCAGATGACAAGAAACAAGCAGTTCTCAATGCAGTTCCACCAAGGAGTAAGAAAGAACTACAGCGTTTACTAGGAAAAATCAATTTCTTACGATGGTTTATTGCCAATGCTGCTGGGAAAACACAACCATTCTCAACTCTGCTCAAGCTTCAAAATCAAAAGGACTTTGTATGGGAGCTTATACATCAAGAGGCCTTCGACACCATTAAAGCCTACTTAACGAACCCACCTGTCTTGGTACCTCCAAGACCTGGGGTTCCTCTCAAGCTGTATGTATCAGCTACTGAACTCTCCATTGGAAGTCTATTAGCTCAGGACGACACAGCAGGATCTGAACGTGCTATTTTTTATTTAAGTCGTACCTTGAACGATTGTGAAACAAGATACTCTCCAATGGAACGATTATGCCTAGCATTATACTTTTCAGGGTGTAAGTTGAGGCACTACATGCTTTCCTTCACTACGTGTGTCATTGCACAAACAGATTTAGTGAAGTATATGCTGTCCAGACCGATTCTTCGGGGACGCATTGGGAAGTGGATTCTGGCTTTGTCAGAGTTTTCTTTGCAGTATGTTCCCCAAAAGGCGGTAAAAGGTCAAGCAGCGGCTGATTTTTTGGCTCATCATCCCATGGAAGAGGTGGTTGAGGGGCCAGAACTGGATTTGGCTCGTATTGATTTGGCTCCCTGGTGTTTATACTTTGATGGGTCCAGTACGAGCACTATGGCTGGGGCAGGGGTAGCTTTAGTTTCCCCACGCGGCCAAACTTATTCTTATTCTTTCAGGTTGAACTTCAGATGCACAAATAATCAAGCAGAATACGAGGCTCTGATCATTGGATTAGAATTTTTTTTGGAAATGGAAATCACAAATGTGCATATATTTGGAGATTCCCAACTAGTGATCAGGCAACTTGAAACCAAGTATAAAGCAGGCCCAATATTAGAGCCTTATGCGAAGAGGGCCTGTGACCTGCTCAAGTTGTTCACAGAAGTGGAATTGAGTCATGTTCCTCGCGAGAGGAACTATGCGGCCAATGAGCTGGGTCAACTGGCAACGGGTGTAAGTTTGCAAGATGGAGTACGCGAACGAATATTAAAGGTTGAAAGAAGAACCCTTCCATCTTTCCTTGCACGACAAGAGGACAAAAATGAATGGTACGTTGCTACACTTGATCATATTGACAAGGATTGGAGACAAGAACTCATCTCTTATCTCCAGAATCCTAATAATCCGGTAGACAAGCGGATTCAATTTTTAGCTCCCAATTATGTGCTCAAGGATGCTGAGTTATATAGAAGGGGAGAAGAAGGCATACTGTTACGGTGTGTCTTTGGACGTGACGCTAAGCGGTTAATGAGAGAAGTCCATCTTGGGATAGCAGGAGCACATCAGGCTCGTCCTAAGATGAGATGGTTACTAAGGAGACATGGCTTTTACTGGCCAGGAATGCTCAGAGATTGCATCACGTTTGCGAAAGGTTGTGAAGAATGCTAGAAACATGGTCCAGTCAATCATATGCCCAGAATACCATTACAGCCTATAATCAAGCATTGGCCAGCTCGAGGATGGGCTTTGGACTTAATAAGAATGATTCATCATCATTCATATAAAGGGCACAAGTTTATAATAGTGGCTACTGATTTCTTCACAAAATGGGTTGAAGCTAGACCTCTCAGGGTGTCATCAGCCAAGGCCATCCGCCAGTTCTTGTTTGAAGATATTATTTGTCGATTTGGAATTCCTGAAAGTTTTGTTTCAGACCGAAGGGCAGCATTTATGTCTGGAGAAGTGGATACTTTAATGCAGGATCTTGGGATTCATTTTCTTCACTCTTCTCCATACTATGCCCAATCCAATGGTCAAGCTGAAGCGAGCAATAAAATCATTATTCATATCCTCAAACGGATGCTCGCGGGCAATGCCAGACTGTGGCATGAAGAATTTTTTAACACTTTGTGGGCTTATAGGACTAGTAAGAGGACACCCACAGGTACAACTCCTTATGCATTAATGTTTGGGCACGATGCAGTTCTGCCTTTGGAAATCAATGTTCAGTCTTTACGTGTGATGGAGCAACACAACTTGATCGGTGAAGACTATGTACAAGCAATGTGGCAAGAACATGAAGACTTAGATGAGAAATGTATACAAGCTTATGATAGTCTGCGTGCTGAGAAGAAAAAGGTGGCTCGTGCCTATGACCAACATACCAGGGGCATGAGTTTTGCAGAAGGAAAACTTGTCTGACAAGTCATTTTGCCTGTTGGCGAGAAGACTGAAGGACGAGGAAAATGGTCAGAGAAATGGGAAGGACCATACATTATCGATCGACTGTTGGGAAAAGGAGCAGTTCGTTTGCGAGATCGAGATGGTACAATACACGTGAATCCAATAAATGGTCGTTACCTTAAGAAATATATACAACCTGTTTGGGAGTATGACGATCCTACTACTTAAGCTTAATCTAGTTTATTTATGCTCTCGCATAAGTAAACTACAGGGGAAACACATACCGAGGATCATGTACATTAAAATAGCCTATTAATGGGGTTAAATAGCTAGTGCCTGTACCCGAGGCCAAATTTTTAATTTTCATGTTATTCTTCCAAGTCAAAAAGTTCATGTTAGCCAGTAAGTTCATGTTAGCCAGTTCCTGTGGCCTAAGTTTTGAACAAACTGTATATGAGTTTATCAATGTAAAGAACTTTTGCACTTCAAATAAAATATTACATTCAACAAATGGAAGAATACAAAGGTTTTTCGGCCTCAAGCTCTGATACCATTGGAAAAACAAACTATGAATCAGCAACAGAAAACAAAAAATAAAACAGTTTGTTTTTCAAAAGATCATCTGCGTTGGTTGCCATCTCCTGGGGTAGATGTATCAAATATGTACACATAGAGATCGACCTCAGTGAGTGAGGATTTGTATCGTCAAGGAAGAAGGTGCATCAGATCAGAAGACCCTTTACCCTTGCCTTGACGTTTGTTGCCTTCTTCCCAGGGTGATACCCCCATCTTTCCCCATCTATTGCAGGATGCATTGAAGAGTATTACCACCTCCAATGCATATCAGCACCGAGCGGGTGCACCGGGGGAAGACGAAGAGGATTTGCACCTCGGGATTGTGGCTTCTCCCTTCCTGATTCCTTCAAGTTGGGATAGCCAAGGCAATGCCTGGGCCTAGATATTGCTATCTAGTCCAGGTTTGGGCATGAATATTGCTATCTATGGAACACAACATGGAAAGATTTATCTGGAGGTTTCTTTAGATAGGAAGACCAGAGCAAATAAACGGTAGGTTGGTTCATTCTTGCGAAAGACATGGTTCATTGCACAAAGGAAAGGAAACCTTTTATAGCCAGGAGTCACACCGGTTTGGTTTCGCGAGAGTAATTACACCTCAGAATAGAGAATATGTGTCCAATAAAGAGTGGACCACGAAGGCGGTTTATCTACTCATAAGAAGTGCATGATAAATGAGGAGATCGTTGGGGCAGGTAAAAAGTACTTCAAAAGATTTTTGACTGTTTGACACGATACGGATTCCAAGATCAAAATTCAATTCCATTTATTGTTGAACAGTCAAAATAAGTCGAACAATTACAGCTTGAAATGAGGCTGGATCAAAGATAAAAAGGGGCTTATTAGAGAAGCCCAATTTGGTTTTTGAGCCCAGTTCTTACTTTGTCATCAAAATGATTTGAATGCATAAATATTTTAATTGCTTGTAATAAATAGGACCTATAACTGAGGCCCAAAATTTTACAGCTGGAGGAGAAAGTTCTTTATCGAGATTTTAGCTGTCTCTGAGGCCATCCAGGCCTGGTGAGCTGCTAGGCGAGCATCATTGGTTTCGTCGCGTGCCTCTTGCAGGAGTTGAGCTCGGTTCTCGCCTTCCATCAAAAATTGATGCATTTCATCTTGATGCCTGGGGATGTCAGTTTCCATTGCATTTATTTCAGCTCTAAGTAATGCGAGTTCAGCTTCGAGAGCAATTTGTCTGGCACGTTTGGTTGCTAAGGTCTCCTCCTTAGTAAATTTATCCTCCAAAAACTTCTGGATTCTCTCTGTTTCCTTGTGAGCTTGTCGCTCCAAGGTTTCTGCTGCTTCATTCTTACGCTCAACTTTGTGTGTTAGGCGTTGAAAGGCTTCGCTCTGGCTCTGGAGTTGAGAAAGATTTTCTTCAAGTTCTTCCAAGCGAAGGTTGAAGTCTGGTGGGAAAGTGGCCTGCAGGGATTTCACTTGTTTGTGGATGGCCTGAATATCTATTAGAGAATCTAAGGGCCCAGAGAGAATTTTTCTAAGCGAGACGATGGTGTCAGAAGGAGTGCTCAGTGTACTTAGTTTGCCTACAAGTTCTTGTAGCTTGGTGGTTGATTCTTGAACACTGAATAACTGAAGCTTGCTTCCTTGCGATGAAGATGGGATAGGATTTTCTTCGATCAGAAGTATAGGGTCTTCATCATTGACACCTGGAGGACTGTCAGGCTGATCTTCAGCGGCCGTTTTGAGGAGCTGGCCTGACGTGCTTGCTTGGTTCCTGGGACTGTTGGGAATTGTCTTGCAAATGTCCAGGTCAGCAGGAACATGTTTGGACTACAACATGAATAACGGAATGTCAGGACCAATTTAGAAATCATTAATCTAGAAGTAAGGGTTCAGAGTTCTTACTTGTTGGGGAGACAATGACTGTGTTTCTTCAATTGCTTGAACTGGTTGCTCTGGCAGGGAGGGACTTGGTTCTTCACCTTCTGGATTATTCTCGACCAGGTCTAGTGGTTGTATAACTAAGGGCTCAGGCGACGAGACAATTTGATGCTCAGGCTTTGGGATGACTTGCTCATTCTAGGTACTGGTGCCCT
Organism: Geum urbanum; assembly: GCA_946800695.1. Taxonomy (NCBI): domain Eukaryota; kingdom Viridiplantae; phylum Streptophyta; class Magnoliopsida; order Rosales; family Rosaceae; genus Geum; species Geum urbanum. The sequence continues at coordinate 66,003,086 of OX326998.1, read as the reverse complement.
CGCCAGAGGAGGAAGGAATAAAGCAAGATTGAACTTCAATTTGCAGACGCCTAAACAAAATGGCAATATCTACAGGCTTTTTCTTTTCTTCCTCCTCGAGTTCTGCTCGATGGATTCCAGCTAGAAATTGGGCTATGAAATCCTTGCAGCATTCTTTGTGGCTGTTGAAGATTTCAGGGCCTGTGCTTCTATCTTAATTACTAAATACGATGCTGGACTCATCAAACTTCAGGTTGAAGGCTTTACAGCACCCTTCAGAAAGCTTCTCTCCTAGTGAGTCTATTATATAATAGGCTTCGTCTTCAGCTTTGAGGACGAAGAAATGGTCGTTCCAACTCACTATGTAAACTTGTGGCTTTTGGCTCTTCTGGATTTGTTCCCATAGACCGTCAAAAGAGGGAAAACCATCTAGGGCTGTAAACCTTTCAGGGTCAAAGTACCCAATGAAAGAGTCATCAGATGAGAATTGAAGCGGTCTGATGTTCGCCTTCAAGAGTGTGTCCAGATCAAAGTGTTGGTCTGGGTACTTGCTCGCAAGGATGTCGTCCTTGCATAAATCATGCCACTCCTTGGAGCCTTGAATCAGGAGGTCATTAAATTGGGAGAGTGTAGGCATACTGTTGAGATTGGCACATAACCAGTGTGCAATAGTGAAGGCTATGGTTGAGCAAGCACTGGACCCTGAGGCTTTGTCGCTCCTCTGATCGAATGAAGCGAGGAAGACTTGAGTGGTAAGTTTCACTTGTTTGTCCCTGCTGATGATTTGTGTAGGCAGCCAAAGTCCACTTTCAGGCCCTGGGGTCTTCAGTTTAATCTTTTTGAGTTTGGAAGACTGTCAAAGGAGTGAGGTTAGTATCAAGATCAGTGGTAAGATCATATTGTTCTGGAAAGACAAGTCTAAATACTTACAAAGGCCCCAAAAGGTTTTGATCGTTTCTTCCTAAATGACTGAATAGCCACAGTTACATCTGGTTCCGGGATGTGCTGTGCAAGCGAGAATAAGGAAGGGTCAGTCATGATATGAAGAGTTGCTACTACCTGTGGCAATTTTTGGAATAATTGGAAATACATGTGGCCATGGAGTAGAGCTGGTGCTCTGCTGTAGTCCATCTAATGTAGCCAAGTCTTCTTTTCTTAAGAATCTGTGGCTGAAGTCATGAAAGATGGCAGCAAAACATAGACGCGGTCCTTGGTTTCGTTTCTCTTCCCAGAATTGGGAACACCATGCGAGATACGAGGGGGTGACCAACTGTGAGATCACTAGTGGCTTTGTGATTGTTGGAAGCATTATCATTGGAAAGCCAAAGTGTTCATTTTGTATTTCTGCTTCAAGAGGACGGTTGTTTCCTCGCCAGAGAGTATATTTGTTAACAGAGCAGGCGAGGGGCATGGGAGCGTCCTGACTAAGCCCAAATTGTCTACAAAAATGGTTTGGGGCATAGAGCTCATACCCGGAGCTGACTGAGTCTGGGATTGGCATGTCTTGACAAGTGTTGAACTTGATGAAGAGGTTCCTCGCATGGACATCTTGTTCTGGTGAGGGCATGAATCCACTTGCAAGAAGGCCAGGATGGCGACGACTCAGAATTCTCTCGACTGCTGTATGTAGGAAGTCCTCATGCGAGCAAAGGTACTCAAAGCAGTGGAGATAGGATCAGTTTTTGGTCCTAGGTTTCGTAGAAACCAATGTCTGGCCCAGCAGCTTGTGTTCTTCGTGGACAGGGGGTGCTGAGGGGCAGAAGAAAGGGAAGTAGATCTGCAGCCAGAGTTCTACCATCCAAAGTGGTCCTGGTTGGTTCAGATCCAGCTTCGATAATGTTACTCGCCTGAGGCCATAGTAGATGTAGGCGAGGACGGACTCAACAAAGCTTAGTTGTTCACCATTGAAGAGGCGTTCAGCGAGGTTGGTCCAGCATTTGGTGACCTTGGCAGAGGTTGAACAGAACAAGAATTTTGCTAGCCAATATTCTAGGAAAGCTATTCCTCCTTGGGGTGTGTCTTTCTCCTCGCGAGCAAATTGTTTTACCCATGAGGAGTAGGATCAAGGGCGTTCTGAGGAGGCTTGGTTAGGTGTTTTGTTATAATCTTGGGGAACCCAAGTGTTTCCAAAAGTAGGAACTCCAAAGATAGTATACATGTCGAGCATTGTGATGCTCACATCACCACAAGGAAGACGGAAACAATTTGCTGTACAGTCCCAAAAGCACATGGTTGTGGCAAATGGGGCTCTGTTGCCTCCAGTTGGAATAGAGAAGCATAGGTCGATGAGTTGGGCTATTCCGGCTGCTTCCCAACGATTGATTTCTTGCCCACGACGGTGCTGATACTAGGCGAGATCTTCCGGACCTGCGTGTGGCCATTTTCCAATAAGATAGAGAGTGTCTTTTTGGGTCCATTCCATTGGGTCTGCTCTGGGGTCTGCCTGGAGTATAAGGGATGAACTGCAGATGGGCTGGCGAAGGTATTTGAAAAGCTCTGGATTTAATGGGGTGTCCAGAAATGGACCAAGAAGACCTGTGTTTTTAACAGGATCTACAGTAAGAGTGCAGACAGCGTCTGGGTTGTGTCGCTTGGCGACGGCTTTGAGTTGTCTGGAGAACTTCTTGGCGTCATGGATTTCATAAAGGCTGGGAATGTCTTTGCGAGGAGGCATTTTTCTGGAGAATAAAGATTGACGGCGGTGAGAAGGGAAGGTTTGAGCTTTTTGACTGAGAGAGTTAGAAAGTGCATGATCTGAGCAGGTGAAAGGGTTTTGTTGAAAGATGAAATTTGTGGATATGGACTGGTGCTTTTATAAGATGTCAGTTGAGCGTCATACTTTTTCGAAGAGTTGGATAACGTGGCGGTCGAGATGGTATATCATTTCAAAGTCAATGGGCACACTAGTTAAGATATATTCAAGTTTTTTCGCTTGTTCAGAAAGTTTCCAAGTTCAAGACCCGAGGGGTAATGTTTGGGCCTAAATAAAATATTTTATTTTGGGCTTGGATGGTCGAGGTCTATTCGAGCGGCCCAATAGATTGTAAACGCTTGGCGAGGAGTCAAGTGAGAATAACGTCTGGCGAGCTTCGCCAGAAGCAGACTTTGAGTTCTATTAGAACTATGTATATTAGCTGGTTCTATGCGGCTATTGATCCTGTCATAACTAGTTTGATTGTAGATAGAACTCTTGGAGGAGTTATGATGGTATTAGGAGATCTATGAGTGATACGACACATATGCTGGTGTTGGATTCAGACTGTGCTTACAAGAGCAGAAGGAGTTTCAAACAAAATGAATGACTGTTATTAAGCGAGTATATAAGGAGAGTAAGAGCTTTATGAGAAGCCCCCCGATCAAACATACAAACTTGCTATACGCAAACAAACCTAGACAGACGTCTCGTCCTCGAGATTTCTATCTTCCTTGCAACCGGATGATCTGAGTGCTTGTCACCTGTGGGTTGAGAGTATTAAGATCAAAGGAAGCAATTACAACTGGAAAGTTGAAGAGCTTGTCACTTGTGAGTTGAGAGCTTGGATACTTAAAGGGAGCGAGTGTTCTCAATACACTCTGTCAGAGGGATTGCTCTGCTTTGCACGAGAAAGGACGTGTGGAGTATCGATTTCGAAGGCTTAGCTAAGAGACACATATCCAAAAGTCCTAGGTTTCTAGGCAGCAAGGACCTATTCGAGTGGGGTTGGTGCTCTCCCCATTCTAATCGCTTAATATAGAAGTCAGGCGGCTGTAATCAGTCCATATTTCGTCAAGAGACGGTGGCACGCCAGCATACGAAGCACAAACAGGATAAACCGGCTCACGCGGTTAAAACATCCGAAATAATAAAAGCGACTGCTTCGCGAGAAGGATCTCTTCGCGAGAGATATTTTTGCATCGAACAACAGCCTTTCCCACCAAACCTCCAATGAAGTCATAAACCTGTGGCGGGTATGCCTCCTGAACCAGCTGCCAAATCCGTACTTAGATCTTCTTCCCGCTAAGGATTTCTGGTTAGACTAGGAATATAACGTAGGGTTTCTCCAATATGAGTCACCACATTCTCTGTTGAAGCTTCGGAGGCAAGCCGAAAATCTCCACCCATACATGGATCCACCGTGATTCAACCTCCTCAGGCTCACAGACACCATCATATTCGGCCAGCACCAGGTTAAACTTCTCAAAGAACAATGCATGGACCTCCCTTTAGCTTCTCCATGGCTTCTTTATCCTTTAGAGTTTTGCCACATTTATTATTTTTCTTTTGGTTATTATTTAAATTATTTCATATTTTCCTCGCTCTTTTGCCTAAAGATGAGTTCAGCAGGATGGACAAAAATCGCTTTCACGTGGGAAATTATATTGAACCTATCCAAAAAACCATAACCGGAACTACACCAAATAATGTGGGTGTAAGTTCACCGACGAACTTCAAATATACCGAATTAACGGGTGATTGCGGGTTGAGCAACCAAACCCCCCGAATATACTGCATCACATTTAATTATATATATAATGTAATTTTTCATTTTGTTTATCTTTCATAGGTATATTTAATAGAGATCCACCTCTATTTAGTTTTGATTTTAACCATTTAAAAGTGAGAATATGACAAACTTGACTCAATATCTTAATAGTATATAAATATTGGAACTATTAAACCCTCTGATCACTTTTTTCTTCACAATTCTAGGATTTAGAACATAAATATAAAAGACGCTCTACTCACTTCTCAATTTTCACCACGACTAAGTTAGTGATTATGTAATATTTAAATTGTTGATATTCTTAGACATTGATTATATAATATTCAAAAATTTAAATTTACTTGTTATTTTAAAATTACTGAATATGAGTTTAATACCGAAACCGTATCACTCCTCACCGATAATGTGGTACACCAAAATATGGGGGCACCGAATAAATAAAACGGTTGTGATTAACATTTTTAGCAAACCGCACCAAGTAGAGTGGTTGCGGTTTAAGTATCAGGCTCTACTCTAATTAGACAATTTAGGGAGAATAGACTACTCCGTCTTTCTCTAGTAAAAAAAAATTAAGCACATTATCTAGTGCGGAAAAATACACTGTATGATTCCTATTTTCATTATGTGGTTTCGGTCTTAAATTAATCCCCTAGTCTCACTAACTTAGTAGCGGTGCTTGATTCGAGTTGATTAATGATTCTCGTGCAGTCATGCTTGATCCACATGAACATGTTTGCATTGACGTGATTGATTGCTAATTCCATTTTTCAAGTTCATTATGAACTATGAAAGTACCGGCAAGACATCAAAGGCCTGGGAAACTTGTTTCATGTTCCAAATGTTTGGACAGTGTCCAAGTATAAATTCAACCTCAACCATATAAAGTGTAGAATAAAGATATACAAAGTAATGGTTATATATTTAAATGAGATTATCCAAGCTAATTTAAAAGGTATGAAAACAGTGGAGAGGAAAGTGGAAAGGGCGGCAAGTTTTCCTTCATTACAATTGCTCAAGTACGGTTTAAAAATTTTGAGAACTGTCATTTCGGCAAAACAGGGAAGAGAGAAAAACTGTACAAAGAAGAACGCTAAACTGAAACCTATGTCATTTGAGCAGAAATCAGAATTACACTAAAAAGTGCTGTTTCTATCTCATTAAATACTGCACAATATATGTATAAACATTAAAAAAGAAAAACCGAGAACCAGGTCGAATGCACAAATGGAAAGACTAATGCCTATAAATCGTACGTATCTACCATGCTGTCCATAGACTCATCTCTTTGATGTTCAGCCCTTTGAATTTTGGTTTCTGGTTGGTTCACGTCAATTGTAACTTCATCTGCTGTGGCCGACAGGGATTTCACATGCTTTTTATTGTGCCTTACTTTGAGAATTCGTGAAAGCACTTGAACAGTGTCTCTCATGGAAGGCCGCTTTTTCGGGGGGCAGCTGACACATTTATATGCAAGAGTGGCCACTTCATTGAGCTCTTTCACGTCGGAGTTCCCATTAAGACGGGAATCAACAATTTCCTCCCACCCAACTTTACCTTCTGTATTCATTGCTGCCTAATGTCATAAAAGAAGCTCAATAGAAATGCAAGTGAATAGTACTCGCTTCATTTTTATGTGATTATGTACCTCTGTAAACATTTTTCTCTTTTGATTGTTGTATCTATTTCTTCATATCTAAAAACACCTACCAAAGAAAGGTGCAAACACGCACGAAAACAGGTTCTATGCATTTTCATGTTCTCTAAGGTACTATCACTATAGAGAATCATATATTAACCATCAAAGAAACACTTGAACAAAACTTTATGTTCCTGCATTTATCAATGTTGCAAAATCTCCAAAATCTCAAATAACAAATTTACTTGGCCCATCTCCAAAATCTCAAATAACCATGTGTGTGTGTGTGTGTGTGTGTGTGTGTGAGAGAGAGAGAGAGAGAGAGAGAGAGAGAGAGAGAGAGAAACTCACAAGCTTAACATATTCCATCAGACCCTGTTGCGGATTTCTTCCAGCTATGAGTTCAAATAGCAAAACTCCGAAGCTGTAAACATCACTTTTCTTGGTGAAATTCCTTGTAGAAATATACTCTGGATCTAAATAACCAAAAATTCCCCTTATATTAGCTGCATGTTTGTCCACCATCTCTTCTCTTGAGAGTCCAAAATCAGCTACCTGAATCATCCAGCAAAACCCATTATAATGCATATATAGCATTGCCTCTTAGTTTCAAGTAATCCAAAATGCAAGCATTTCGTCCATAATTGGAAAGGACGCAAATATGCTGTTTGAAATTCTGTTATAAAGTACTGTTGGAAATATTAGTGAAAACAATAATGAAAGAGACATACCCTAGCTTTCATAGATTCATCCAACAGGATATTGTTGGATTTGATGTCCCGGTGTATTACAGGAGGAACTGCCTGAAGTGATACATAACAGAGTAACAAATAAAGACCTTGATCTTAGATGAACTTCAATGTACATGCACAAAAAGGTTCCCTGTTTAGACTAGTACTATATACGTACTCCATCATGCAGATACTCCAAGCCCCTCGCAACATCTAAAGCTATATGAACCCTCAAATCCCAGCTCAGTGGTTCGTTCTTTTCATCTGCAGAAGTAACAGCATGTTACAAGACAAGAAAAACATGTTACCTTCAATTAAACTTTATTTTCTTTCTATTTCTAGATCAGCATGTTTAATATTTATCAAGCAATGCAAAGTTCATAGCTAACTTACTATACAAATGAGAAGCTAAACTGCCTTTACTCATGTAGACATAGATAAGTATGTGTTGGCCTTTTTCTGCACAATATCCAATTAAGTTCATGAGGTTCCTGTGATGCAATCTTCCCAGTAACTTAACCTGAACGGAGAAGAGTTGAAGGACAGTATTAGTGATGAAACGAAAAACAATTATAAAAAATTAAAATAAAAAGAATAAAAATAACTTTCAACTACTACACATAGTATGACACTGATGAGTACGATAATGATAATATTATAATTAGAAAGAAGACAATGATAAGTGGGTTCAAAATTGAAAACGTCTCGGAAAATTAGTCTATTCATTGAAGCTCACGAGTAATTTTCCCGCATACATCTCCAAGTAGACTAAAGTAGAAAATTTTATACATTCACCTAGCTCATATATACTTGCACATTCCCAATAACTTCATAACTTTCACCAGCTGTCATTGGGAGCCAGTCCCAGAAAATACATAATTACTAAACAATCACTACCTCTGTCTGAAACTCTTTCTCCCCTTGCTTAGAATCAGTGGCAAGCACTTTAACGGCAACAATTTCACCTGTTGACATCTGAGCTTTATACACAGGACCAAATGCACCTTGCCCTATCAATGTGGTAAAGTTATAGGTTGCTTTCTGCAGATCCCTGTATGCATTATGCACCCCATTAAGTGCTAACAAAACAATGGGAAAAGGAGTCCTAGAAATCGGTGTTAAAATTTAAGGTTTAAGACAAAACAGGTCATGGTAATTTTTTTTTACTACTCATAAACTCATAAATGAAGGAGAAGAAATTGAAAAGGAAGTAGCTGTAGATTACATGATGAAACATCTGTGTACGCATCAGGCATCTGAAATGATGGCTGAAGTAAAATAAGTAAACTATAGGTATTTCAAGCTTCTTTCAAGATCTTTTACATTTAATAAATACTGTATCACAATATGCATACCATGAATAGACTGATCAGTGTAACATTCAACTACTCATGTATTCCAATTTTCATTTCTTCATCAAGATTATGCAGGCTTGCTCAAAATGGAGCCATTGTCAGCATTGGTGCCAAAATTACCATATGCATGATTAGTGTGTTTCTATATAGACAAGCAAGGTTCCCCTGCGTTCTAAAACCTCCCTATTTTAAGAAAACTTAGCATATATATCTGAATGAATCATACTGAACATTCTGATCAATGCAAGTCTGATCAATGCAAGTAATAAGACAAATCATCCAAAGCAGGAAGTTAAGGCAATGAGTAAAAAAGGCTCTCTAGAAACATTACTTGTAAGAATACTCGGGTATTCCAGACATTGAGACCACGTTACTTTTTCTGAATCCTTCAACAAGCCAGAAGGAACTGCCAGAGTGTCCAGACTTGACAGGTGAGTCTGGACCAAGTGTCGAGTCTGACAACATAGTACAAGAGTCGGCACCATTAGCACGAATAGGAAGAGTTGCTGCCCTGCGAGAACTGCTGTTCCCTATCTGCATACGCTTCCTATGATATCTAATGCAGAAGAATCCAGAAATTGCCAAAAGCACTCCAATCACTACTCCTATAGAAACCCCAATAATCAGCCCAACTGGCTCGCCTTTCATCTCTCCAATTATTCTATATTATTCCCTACTCAATTATCCAAGCCATGGCAAACCTGCAAAACGACCCACAAATCTCACATAAGGACTCAGTCAAAACTCAAGAAACAAAGAAGAATCAAACTCCAGAACTCAAGTCAATATTGAACATACGGCTTGATACTTATAGCCATTAAAATTCAAACTTAATATTACAAACTCCAATGCATTCGAGGAAAAATTACAACCCAAGCACACATTTCAAGTTCTCAACGATTTCAACACCAAACTACCATTGGACAAGCCTAAAATAGTTTAACTGTTGAAGAAATTTAAAAATAAAAAATCGTTTTCATTACAGCAGTATGAGAAAATAACAGTTACTAATGACTTTGTTCCAGTTTTATCCCCATAAAAGTTTAATTAAGACGGTAACAACAAACATTCAACAAACACTAAATTGGTTGCTGTGGAGGCCCATGTTTGATGGAAGCTGGTGAAAACAAAAATACTTGATCTAATTCCCAAAATCAACCTTATATGAGATCCCATATGATCCCAACTTATATCAAGTATGAAATTTGCAGATATATTCAGAAAATTAAGAACTGGGTCATCAACAAATCTCTCTTTAGATGCTAAGAAATTACTAAACAGAAATCATAAAATGATAAAAACACCAAGAATCCATTCACCCAATGCAAGTAGATAGAACCTGGTCAAACATAGTCTTACTTTTCTTTTCATTTCCTTCAGCTTTGCTTTCTCAGCACACAAACAGAGAGATTCAACAAAAACCCAGAAACCAGAAACAGAACAAAAATTCAAATGTACAAAACCAGACAAACCACAATTTAACAGATAGGCAGAGCTTGACTGACACTTGAAAACACTAAATAGTAAATACCTGTATGTGCTGAAAGGGCCTTGAGACATATGGAAGGCAACAGTGAAAGTGTTGCGAGAGAGAGAGAGAGAGAGAGAGAGATGGATTCCAATGGAACAAGAGATGGGAATAATATGATCTGTGAAAAAAAAAGAGAAAAAAAAAAAGAAGAAGAGGCAACAAGTTGGTGTGTGTTGAGAATATAACGGGAAAATGTGGCAAAGGAAGAGTAATGTAGTAAAATTTTGATAATTTAATATTTGATTAATTAATAATTTTGTTAAAATATTTTTGTTTGTTAGTTCTAATTTAAAGGTTTGAGTATTAATTTAATATTTAATTAATTAATAAATTTGTTAAATTAATAAATTTAGTCAATCTTAATATTATTAATTTATCGAAATTTTACTGTATATAAAAGTTGAAATAAAATATGACATGTATATATGTACGTTGGTTTGTTTTTTGATTTTTAAATTCCGTGAGTCACCACTTGTAGTAGATGAAAATTGTGACGCGCCTTCTCATATGGCTTGAATTTGATTTGTGCCTTTGTGGGGGATTAATTGGACTAGTAATGCCCGGCCAAGCTCTTGGATGTGAGATTTATTGATATGTGAAAACTTGTGATTAAATATGGTCCTGATTTTGTGGTTAATAAATTATGTGAGAAGTCGTGGTCAATTATCGTTAGATCTTCATTAATGACCACAGAATTTATTGATCACCAGATCAGGACTCGAATAGTATAATAATAAGTTGGATGAGATTATTCTTTCCTCATCGAAATGGATTAACAATTTGTATAATTAATTAAGAGTGATGTATCATGTTATGTAATTAGATCCTCAGTTTTACTTGTTCAATTATTGAATAGGTATTGAGCTGTTTTTCATCTTAAATTAAACAAAAACAAGCCAAAAATTAGTAAACTTGTTTTCCAAGCTGTATACTTGGTGGTATCGGTATAAATGTCTCTCTCGATTTATAAGTATAAATACTAAAGGGTCATTTGTTACGTTAAATTAATTGGTATTGTGCTAAATAAGACGTATTAAGTACTTAATACTGCGTTTGAGGTACAAAATATAAAACCACTTTAGCACCTGCCTCCTCTTTAGGTGGTGTTATCTTGAGTACTCCTCTTTGACTACTCAGAATAACACCAAAAATTTTTATTGTTCGCTCATAAGTCACAACAATTACAATATAACCTCGATAAATTAATACTCGATTAATTAATAACTTCGTTAAAATAATATTTTTTTTGTCGGTCCCAACTTGGGTATTTGAATATTAATTTAATACTCGATTAATTAATAACTTCGCTAAATTAATAAAAAAATTCAGTCCCGAAGTCATTAATTTATCGAGATTTTACTGTACTTCTTTAGTTTATCATCTTCGATGCCTCCCTCCTCATCCCTTGTCAGCTCAACCTTGGTGATCCACTGATACTAGGCTAAGTAAGGTTGAGGTTTTGATATTTGCATTGTCTTTTGGACTTGTACTACTTTCTTTTGTTATATCTTCCACCTCAAAGTAAGGTGGAGATTTTCATTCGACTTTGTATTCTAAATTTGACTGATTTGGATTGGCATTGAAGGCAGAATTGGGATTTCACAAGTGGAAACTATGAAATAAAGTAGGGGTTGGATGAGCATAGAGTACTATTAATGAAAGGACCCAACCCCGATTTAGCTACCTAAACCGGAATCGAACCCCTTCGAAAACACGAACCAACAAAAAATTTTCTGAAATTTGGGCAGAGTTTCGTTACTAGCGTGGAATTACCTTAACCTGCACGCAGAAATTAACACTTCGTCATATGCCACAAAAAATCAAACCGTGGGCACCAATCCCAACCGGATTTCTCAACATCAATATAATCAACAAACAGTAAACATACTGTACTATATATATGTATATCCGAGAAAATCCGTGTAAACAAGAATCAAAACGTATCAGAGCGACCTCTAGTGTAAAATATATATAACATGTACATCAGTAGGCGAAACTGAAACCTACTGGAAAACACAGGTGACTCTGATCACTAGCCTCCAAACTGCGACGTGAAACACCAAACCTGAACTGTAAACTGGGCACGGAAACCGAAAAGCCTAGGGGAAAGACAATAAACACGTTAGAGTGAGTGGACGAAAATAAATGTCTTTCACCAAGTATATATGTTATAAAAACATATGCGAGTCGAAATATAAATGAATCAAATCAAATAGTTTACGAGGAGACGCTGACTCCAACTCGTAAACAAAGCATGTATAGAAAATATCACGGGGTCACTCATGGACACTTCCGTGCTAGTACAGTCAAAATCATGGAGTCCTTGACTACCACGTGATTCATAGCCAGAAAGGCCTCGGTTCTGGGGTACTGCCCCTCGCCGGTCAGGTAGGGGTACTGCCCCTCCTGGTGGCCTACAATCGGGGATCAGCCGAGAGGCAAGTGTATCGATACAACAACGTAACCATGACTGTACTCTGTGTAAACCAAATCATAAACATTTCAATGCAAATGCATGAAACAGCATAAAAATGTATGCATGTTCGTATACGTATATCCGTATAAACATATTCGTATAATCATAAACACATGCTTATATAATCATAATCATGTTGTATGCTCAAGTTTATAACGTATATAAAAGACTCGCAAGATTCCCGTGAAAATAAAATGTCCACTCACAGACTCTCGAAACGTGCACACGCTCTAAACTCGTGGTCCGGCGGAAGATCCCTCGCCAGAAGCACGCTCCCGATCCAGATCTCGATCTCGATCTCCTGAATATATTCACAAAACATAACTGATCAATATCGTAATCCACAACACTGTACTGATGCACGGAAACCAACCGTTCCCGGAAATACGAAATGCAGTGCAAAATGAATTACGGAAATCCCGAAATCCCAACTTGAAACCTCGACTGAAAATCGGCTAACCAAATCAACCCGAAAACCTCCGTACGATAACCAGGGCGTGATTACGAGAAAAATGACATTAAAATCGTCGAAATCTGAAAAGTTGACTTTTTCTCCACCGTTGACCGCCGTTGACCGCCGCCGCCGCCGGCGGCGCGCCGTCAACGGAGGAATCCCACGGCCAAACTCTCCAGTCCTCTAGGTCTCATCAAGGCGAGCATGTTTCCCTTCTACCCCGAAGGCCAATTTCAAACGCAACCCCTCCAATCTGTCCAAAATCCGATCGGTGTACATAATCCGGTGACCAATTCAGGTCACCCCTAAAACTCATCCTCAGCCCCAAATACTCACACCACGAGACTCAGAGAGATGAGGGGAGTCGAATGCCCCTAATCTCCACCTCCAAATCTCGTCGGAGCTACCACCACCGTCGCCGGCAAACTCATCTAACTCGGCCATAATCGGCCTCCATCAAAACGGGTCTAAATCCATTCAAACCCAAGCCATACACACTCGAAATCACAAGAGGAATCAAACCGTACCTGTCCCGAGGTGAATCGTTGCCGGAATCCGGTCGCCGGAAACTGTTTTCCCGTTTGGGAAACTTCCCTTCTCGGCTGCTAATCCACTTTCCAGAATAGGAAAGTCAACAGTTTTGCAAATGGTCAACGCCCAATATGAGGTTCCCGACTAATTCTCGACTATTCTTCGACTTTTCGATATTTATACTCGTCCCTCGGGTCGATCGACGGTCCGAAATGAATATACGATATGATTCGGATAAGCTCGAAACAATCGGATAAACTCGTCGGAACCCGAAACTTCAAATAATCATAAAATATTCCTCGGTTATCGGAAAAATCTTCTGGAACCGCCCACGAACTCGAAATCACGTACTCTACAACTTTCGTGAAGACACTCAACTCAAATTCTCGACTGAAAACATAGTCGCGAATCGAATCGGCAAACTACACATTATCGTAAAACTGCGACTATAACCAAATCTCGAGAATCGTGCCAAACACACAACTGATTCTGGTTCGGGTCGTCACAATTAAATTGCTTGATTGAGTCTCAATATTTCTCTGATGTTTGCAATTGTTTGGTGAATTTGGTCCAATAGGTCTCGCTTCTTACTTCTTACTGTTTGTGATGGTAGCTTCATATGTTGTTGCTTTCTACTTTTCTGGGTTGTAACTCATTAGTCAAGTTCTTCTTCTGTTAAAAAAGTGGAACAGTCCGAGTCTTGGAACTCTTGTACCAAACATGGAACATGAATAGTGCTAACATGAATAACTCACTGAAGAATAACATAATTATTAACTGTAATCTCCTTCACACTACTATGGTGAAACAAACGACCCTCAAATGTATGACCAGTTAATAATTTTCATTTCATTATAAGCTCTCAAGCTGTCACTTGTCGAATTATACAATCATAGAACAGTTTATTCAAATTAGTATATGTGTCCGTACGTATAATATGTTAAATCATTAAGATATAGGTTGTCACACTAAGCGTGTCCTGTTATTAAAGAAGTTCATTAAATGAACAACTAGACTCGTCCTTTAATAAATATGTAAAACACACTCACTTTAAGAAGGGAAAGCCCTATACGAAAGCCTTGCATCAGTTTGCATGTTTTAAACTTTAGGCTCTAATCGAATGCAATCACCAAGAGCCAATGCAAGAAATTTTAGCTTCTTTTTCTTCATCAGAACAACCCAAATCACATGAAATCAGTTTTATGCCGATTCGAGCTCTTAAACTCTTCTTTGGGAGTAACATCATATCGCCACTACACATTATAACTTGCGTACTTAATCTGTTTAAACTAATTAATACACTTAGTTGAGTTGATTTGGTTTTCCATTGGTCTTTTCCAATTTGCATGGAGCAACAAGGAGTGATAGGTTTTGAACCAAATTTCTCGGAGGAGATATTTTTCGAGACTTTTATTTAAGGTTTTCTGGTTTCGTCTGACGGCCTATAGTGCAGTGGCGAACTTCGGCCATGTCAAAATTGTACGCTGGACGAGACGGTGTGGCTCGTTGATGTGTAGAAGTGGCTGGGACAACTGCTGTGGTTTGGCTAGGTTCTGGAGGAGCTGTAGTCGCGGGGTAAAAATGGTTTGGTAGCGAGTTTGTGGTCGATGGAGGAGGAGGCCTAGCAAGGTCTCTTACTGATATTTCTTTCTCTCCGGTTACGCATACTAGGCGGTGAGCCTAGAGGTTGATCGGCCTAGTGCAGATCAAAATTGGGACCAGGTTTCACATGCTATAATATTCATGGGTGTGTATTGTTTAGTAGGTTGGAGTAGGAAAGCGAGCATGGGTGCACGTCGGACATGGCTTATGCTGATCGGTGAAGACTTATTAGGGTCGGGCGACGACGGGTTGTAGGGTAGGGACGACAAGGCAAGGTTAATCGCGACTGTTGTTTCTGCATAATGGATTGGGATGGCATCCCACACTACTAGAATTAGGCACATAGACATCGCCTCATAGACATCGGTTAGGAAAACATCTGATGTTGTAAATTTATTTTGACATCGGTTCCCAAAAAATCAATGTCTTTATGATATATAGATGAGCTGTTCTGCAGTACGTGTGCGGAACAGTAATGTGCGGATAGGTAAAATGACGATTATACCCTTAGTGAATAGTAATAGTGAATAGTGAACAGTGCCGCCGTGCACAGTAACAGTGAATAGTGAACATAAGTCTGGAAAATTTTATCAGGAAGAAAAATTATTTTAAATTAAAAAGTTTAAACTAGCCTTCATTAAATCGCTGTTTCACATATGGTTTCCTACCCGGTTACTCCTGCGGAACAAACTCACTGCTGAAAAACTCTTGCTTTTAGAATGATTTCTCTTTTGATTAATTTTCCAGTTTACATTTTACTAATTAATAAAACATGCTTAAATTAACTCAATTTTCCACCTTCTGGGCGGTAGTTCGTCTCATAGGGGATCAACTGAGTATGAATAAATACAAATGACTCATTTTTTTCCTCCTTCTGGGCGGTAGTCCGCCTCTCAGGGGAGTTTAATGAGTTTTTATGAACACATATAAAAACAAATTGAAAGGTATGCAGTGGGAAACCATAGCTTTATTTATTCAAACAAACTTATATGTTACTGATCCAGAGCCTCACTCTCTGGTAAACAGCTATAAGCTGTTTAGCCACTCATAGACATGCTTACTTGAAGATGAAGAAGCTTGAACAGTTGCTTCGACTCTAAAAATCTCAGGCTTTTCTAATATCCATTACTAGCAATTTATAATAACCATGTGGAGTTCCGAAGGCTGTAAGAGGAATGCTGTCAGGATGCATTTTGACTTGCTAGAATCCTGATTTAGGGTCAAACTTTGAAAAAGCTTTGGCTCCTCTGAGCCTGTTTATTAGCACTCTTGCTTGTGCTATTTGATAATCGTCTTTTATGGTTTTCTTGTTGACGACTCTGTAGTATATCACCATTCTTACTTTCCCACGAACTTCTTCCGCATGATTTCTGACATAGAAAGCTGGAGCATGATGAGGACTTTTTGATGGTTTGATCAATCTTTTCTACAAGAGTTCAGTGATATCTTTTCTAAACTCCTTTTTATCTTCTTCTTTGTATTGGGGAATGGCTTTTACGTGACAGATTGAATTCATGTCATGTAACTTGAGCTCACAGACCACTGGGTCCTTTTCCCAAAACTTCAGAGGATTGATATCAATATTTTGTCTAAGCATTTCTTTGATTCCTTCAAGGGTGTGTCTCTTTTGTTTCTCGAGATTAGCCTTGAAGTGCTTGAGGTTATGCTCTTTTATAAACGTGGCTTCAGCTGTTCCATCGTCGTCTCCTGATGACTCTTCACTGGACAACTCTTCATGTTGCGTATGTTGGTTACTATGAGATTTATAAGACATGTAGTAATGATACTTATCTTGATCATGAAGTGGCGCAATGGTAGGATTTCTGTTCTCGAATCTAGTCTTCATGCTGGGTTTCTTGGAGTTCCTTGCTTTCTTTTTAAGGATTTTCTCTTGTTTACACTTGTCACAGTCTCCCTTGAGAATGTTGTAGACATTGTGTTCTTTGAGTTGGATTCTGGTAGGGGCATGAGGTGGAGCATCTGGATGTTTAAGTTCTCTGTTGCCATGAAACCTACAGAATTTCATTTCATCATAATCTTCTTCTTCTGATGATGATTCTTCAACAAGTAACTCTTCTTGGTGCTTGTATTGCAGAATTATTTCAAATCGTGGTTTGTATTCACCACTATTCTGCTGTGATCTCTGATATTGCTCTGTGAATCCTGGTCCAACAATACTTTTAGCTTCTTTAAGCCTTTTTGTCCAGAAAAATTTGTGATTTTTCTCGAAGCCTAATAAGTTCACTTCTGGCTTCTGGATGAAAGTTGGTTGTAGCAGGAAATCATTGCTAATTAAACATCCGAGTCTTGGCCTTCTGAATGCCAAATATTTTCAATGACAAAGGTTCCTCTTCCTATTGAGACTTGAACTTTTTTGGCAAAAGTATTCATGTAGATTTTTCTTCCTTTGACGGTCTTTCCGGTTGCATTTCTTTTTGGATCTGTTATCCACAACTCTTCTGGTATAAAAAACTTTTTTGCTAGACTGATGCCGGAACCGTTATCTACAAAGGCATGTAGATGATACTTCTTGTATCCTGGAAGTTTTAATCCAATCTCCATGTAGTTACTGAATCTACTTGTAGAAACAGTTGCTACCTTGCAAATGTTCTGTTTTAAAGAACTTGCTTTCTCTTTTGTAAAAGGATTGCACTGTTCTTCCTCACAGGCAGATACTACTTCTCTTTTCATATCATGGACTAGATCTTCTGCATGTACTACTCTCTTTTTTGTAGTAGTATCGGCCTCTACTCTTTCTAGATCTTTTTCTAGAATTTTTTGTTCCTCTTCTTTCTCATAGAAGTAATCTTCGTATTCTTGTTTAACAAGCTGGTTTATTGAATTCTTCTTTGTTTTTCTCCTTGCTTCAGCTATGAAGCATTCTTTGTGATAAGTTTTCCCTGTTGCTTTGCAGAACATGGGAAATCCTCTCTTCTCCTTGCATTGACAGAAGTCGCAAATGAATGTTACCTTGTTGACTTTGTAGGAAGAAATCTTTTCTTCCTCTGTAATTTCTTCCCAATTCTTTATCTCAAGAAGATAAACCTCTCTAGGTTCTTCTTCTCCAGATTCTAAATCTGATTCTTCTGATGATTCATCTTTTGAATGAACTGAATAGACAGACATTTCTTCATCATCTTCTGATGAATAGACTACTTCGTAGCCTTTCAGGTTTGCAGTCTCTGTGACTCCTTCATATTCCTTGAGAAGAGCTTTCGAACTTCTCTTCTCTTTCTTGGGACATTCGTTAGCATAGTGTCTTTTGGCCTTGCACAACCAACATCTACAAGATCTCTTCTTTTCAGGTTCTTGATAGGATCTTATCTTCTTGAAAAATCTCTTTTTGGGATTTTGTTTTTCTCTTCTATAATTGGAGCTTCTCTTGAACCTCCAGCTCTTCTTTCCGTTTCTCTTGAAACATTTTTGGAAGTGATTCTTCTTTTCCCCCTTTCTTCGCACTTGGTTGGTATATCTATTATTCTAAAACAAAATTCACTTGTTCCCTTGAGCTTCTTGGCGGCTTTTGCTCTGGTGTTGGCTTTGCACTGATCACGCATTAGTTGCCTGATTCTTTCTGCAACTCCTCCCACTGAAAACCTCTATAGAGGCTTTTATTCTATGCTTTCTCTCATGGTTGTCCTCCATGGTTCAGGGAGCTTCCTGTGTAAGAGATGTATTAGGTCGGTATTTTCAAATTCTTCTATTGTGCAGTAGTACTCTTGGAATTTATTCAGATATTCTTTGAAGTACTTCATGTCACAGATCTTGAAAGCATATATGTTGGATTTTTCTATCTCTTTAGTTTTTTCTCCAACATATGAGATATCTCCGCATAATTGATCATAGAGCGGAGTGGCAAAAGTATAGGAATTTCTGTTTGTCTTTATGTCTTCCAACCATTGCTTTCCTTTGACCGTTTCCTTGAAGGGAAAGTAATACTTCTTTGACATTCCTAGAAGGGTTGACTCATAGACTGTTGCAGGTCTTGTGCTTCAAATCCCCCGTAGGTTGAACATGATGCCATGAATAGATTAGCTTCCCATTCGTCGATGACCTTTTTCTTGTCTAGAGCTTTGTCTAGATCAAGCCATACTCCTAGTTGAGTGATTGGTACTTGCGGAGTATTTACTTGTGGAATGAATCTGTGGGAGCTTCTTTCTCCCTTCTTTCCACTAGGGCTTCTTCCATGCGGAAGTTTGAGTTTTCCACCAATCCTGAATATGGTGGTCTATGAAGATGATGGTTGTGAAGATTCTTCTTCTTCCTTGTCTTCATCTTCTATTCCTTCGGTTTCTCCTGCTTCTTCATATAGAAGAGGAAAGACTTTTCTTTCCTTTTTGAAGGTGAAACTCTCGATCTCTTAGATCAACTGTTCCAACCGCAAGGGATCTTCACATTCTTCTCCTTCCTCATAAAGCTTGAAGAGTTGTGATTTGGACTTTCTTGTTCTTAGCATGCTAATGTTTCTTTCTAACTCAGCATCTAAATCTTCTTCCATTACTGGATTGGCTTTTATCAAGATTCTGGTACTTCTAGCACCACTCTCTCTGGTAGAGTTGCATCTTCTGAGGGGTCTAAAGCTTTCTCCTCTGAAGCTTTCGAGGGATACGTCACTGTTTCGCTGTCCTTCGAACTTAAGGTTGACAGCTCCAGTTTTCCTGTTCTCATAGACCGCTGCCTTCGTGCTTTCTGGTTTCTTCTTTGGTCCAGATAATTTCCACTCTAGTGGGAAAGTTATTTCATCCCATGCTACCTTATGAATTTCTTGATTGTGGTTCTTGGGATTTGTAAGGAAACCAATGGTAAGACCTGGGATGTTTGATATCCTGGTCTTTGGCTCTACTGTTGTGCTCATTAGTTTATAGTAGATTCTATAAACTATTGCTAGTTCTTGCATGCCATCTTTCATGGATGTGTCGTCTTTTTTGACTCTTAATCGTAGGCAGTGAGCAGCATCTGTTAGGCTGGCTGAAAATTTTGGGAAGCTGTTGAAATATGCAACGTGGTTGCATAGTGATGCTTGAAGTGTTCCCAGTTAAATTTTTTGGAAATCGACCGGCCTATTGTCTTGTAGGATGCATAGAGCTGAACAATTTAGGCCTTCTCTGGCTAGTAGCTTTATGCCAACTTGGACTGCTCCAATATGCATGAATTTGAAATTTCTTTTTCTAGCTTTAGAAACTTCTTCGGGTGTGACCAAAAGGAGATCTATTTCTCCTGTTATTGTCAGTGTGGTGAATTCAAGGATTTTGAATTGATGGTTGTCCATCATATCAAAACTTCCTCTTTTGTAGATTTGTTTGAATTTGACTTCAGAATTGAAGCATTTCGAACGTTGTTCTCGATCTCGTTGAATTCAAATTCTTCTGAGTTCACCAGCTGCACTGATTTTTTCTTGAAGATGCTCAACATGTTTATGTTGCGCATGTCTTCTAATTTGCGTTCTTTCAACTTGAATGTTGAAGGATTTGATGAAGAATCCTGAAAAAATGGCTTTGGCATTGGGTTCCCTTTTGGAACCTTTAGTGGTCTGAAGTCATTAGTCTTTCTAATGATAGTTCGAGGTGGACTAGTGCTTGACCCTTGATGTTCTTGAGCTTTCTTCTAGACATTGTCAAGGATCTTCATCTGTTGAAGATCTAATCTCTCGATCTTACTATTAACTCTTGTTAATAGTTCTTGTTTTTCCTCTGGCTGCCTCTGGATGTAGTCCACCTTAGCCTCCAATTTCTGTAATTGGTTGCTAATTGCTGGAAGATTTTTTAGATACTCTCTGCATCTAA
Source organism: Geum urbanum (assembly GCA_946800695.1). Classification (NCBI taxonomy): domain Eukaryota; kingdom Viridiplantae; phylum Streptophyta; class Magnoliopsida; order Rosales; family Rosaceae; genus Geum; species Geum urbanum. The sequence goes on along the minus strand of OX326998.1, from coordinate 65,982,524 downwards.
AATTTTCTGAAAAGATTTCTTGTTGCCTTGCATCTGATGCTTCAAATAGAGAATCTAGTTTCTCTATTATCTTCTCAGTTGCTGATCCCATTGTTGGGATTTTGAGCTATTGCAAGCTCTGATACCAGTTGATCTGCGGATCTAACCAATGCTCAAATAAACCGTTAGATAGATAAATGGTGCAAGAGATTTTGTATTTTCTTTGTCTCTTAACAAATTTTCAAGAAAAGCTTGTTCTCTGACAATTTTAAGATTATGAATTGCCTTTTCTAAAGAACGTGGATGAGCTGCTCTTGATCTTTTGAATAGTTTAATTCTCTCTTTTGTATTAGTGATAAAATCTCTTAAAATTTTAAGTTTAGTACTTAAATCACATATTTTTTGACAGTGAATAATTTTGTATGATGAAAAATAACTGTTTACCTTTGAGTGTCGAGGATAGATCTTCATTTGTTTGTGTTAGAATAGATAAATTATGCGCCCACTACGCTTTCAAAAATGCTAAAAGGGGTATTTTTGGAAAAGTGAAGGAAAACAGTACCCCGCACACTACTGTGCGGAGCACTGTAGGTGCACTCATATATAGATATTAGTTTCTATTGCCAACACATGTCTACATTATTCCGAAATTTGAAGAAAAAAAATGTGAAAATGGCTATGTTAAAATTTAAGAATTGCGGGTGACAAAATTGGGGAAAAAATGCAGATAATATTAAGAGAAAGTTTACTCCCTCAACCTTTTGACTATTAATTAGTTTAAAGCTACTTGAAATTTTCTTACTCACAAGTATACGAGGTCAAATAATATAATTTGTATAGAAGTCGAGTGTCGAACCCACGAAAATTAACTAACCCGATTTCATAACTTTTTTTGATTAAGTCTTTTAATTTCGTGACACACAAATAAGTGATAGAACAAAGAAACACAAACTATGGAAATAAATCTTACAACGTCAAGTCTTTTGGAGACTCAATATCACAAGGGATGATTAGACTAGTGAGTGCTTTAACAAAAGATTGATTGGTTGATTACGACTAATGAAAAGATGGTAAATAGAGATGATCACAAGTTCAAGATAAAAGAATGGTTGGCTAGGGATGCCCCTGTTAACCATTTAATGCTCAAACAATGTCCAATTTAAGATCATGAGTTGTTTAGTCCGGTTTACATGCTCAAATGTCTTTTGAATCATGGGAACAAATCTTTTAATTGTCCAAATCATGCCATCTCGGGTCACGCTTGGTTATGGGCCAAAATTCCTAGGCCTTTTGGGATTTTGGAAGGTTTCGTTCCATTCATGAAGTACAAAGTAAACCAAGAGTAAAAACTAGACTTTTGGTGCTAGGCTCCTAATGCATTTCATACGTAATGAGTTTGGTTGCAAACACATGTGAAGATTGAGGATGGCTTCCCTCCTCAAGACTCTATTGAAGTACTTGAGAATGAGTTCTAATGAATCCTCTCAACTCGCACTTATTTGGTTACAAGCCAAAATAATCAACACTAGCTACAAAGCCTCTCGGTCCATTGTAGGCTTAACCGAAAACCCTTGAGTCACTTGGACCTCAAAAGTGTTTCGATTCATGCTCAAGCACAAAAAAACCAAATCCTAAGCTTAACCTTTTGAGAGTAAGCCTAAGTCATGTTACATGGTCATCTATTACCTAAGTAAATGGCTAGTTTCTTTAAGTGTCATTTCTTAGTCCCTTGGACAAATTCAAACTTAGCCAAAACTAAGACATGCATAAGTAGAGCTAAACATTAAGCACAAATACAATAATATACCACAATCACATCACATCACACACAAAACAAACTTATTCAATATCACAAAATATCCAAAGCATATTTATTAACACAAATCAAACATAATTGTTCTACATCAAATTACTAGGGTTTGACTCCTAGCTTCCCATATGTAAACTACTCACTAATCATAGCTAAAATAGAGTATAGATATATGATTATAGAGAAGTAAGTGAATATAAATAACCGAAGAGTTCCCAAAGTCAAGCTTCTAAGATCTTCAAGCTCTTTCTCCATTTCTTTCTCCTTTCTTGCTTCTAGCTCCAACAAAGAGAAGGAACATCACATTAGGCTTAGGTGAGAGGATGGATGTGAGAATATGGTGGTGGTTATAGAGGATTTCTAGGATTTTGGTAGTGAAAAGGTGAGGAGAAAGTGCTAAAGGGTTTTTGAGAGAATGGGAGCTAATGAGAGATGTTAAAACTATGAAAAAGTGTAAAATGAGGTAAGTTTGTCTAGGGTAAGAGAGGAGCTCGAAATTGTGTGTCCAAGGGAGATATTTTTGGTTTTCAAATTCAAATTAAAATCAGATATGATCCTAAAAATTAGGCCTAAGTGGTTCTCAAATGAGTCACCAAATGATCTCAAACTTATGTGACTCGCATGTACTCTTCATTTTACTTGAATTTGCATTTGGCTTTAAATATTTTCATGGTGGCTTGATGACTTGCCCAAGAGTTGAGCACCGGAGTTGACCACCACAATTGACTTCCAGTGAATATTCTGACGACCATTTTTTGTCTTTTTCCCAACGTTGTTTCATCTCTTCTCACGGTCCCAGAAATGTCTTCGGCTTTATTGGAAAGCTCATAATCATCGTCTTTTAGCCCATTTCCTTGCCAAACCATGATTTCCTAACATGAATAGGAAACTTTATAAGAACGATGCTTTATTCATGAAAAGCAAACAATAAACTTAAAGTTAGGTGCATATTAAGCATATAAGTATGGTCCTAACAAACTACCTCACACTTAAGATTTGCTTGTCCTCAAGCAAACATAAAAGAAATGAAAACACACTAAGCTAGACTCAAAACATAAAAGAAACACAAGACCAAACACAAAAGCATGTAAGTATCCCGAATGGTGAACATTTCTCTTAAAGAACTATGGCTAATGGATTGAACTCCTCTTGAGCACAATTAGAATATGAAATCAATGCATGTGTAATAAGCCAAACATACAACATGTCAAACCAAATACATGCATTGATATTTATTCAAACCAACATGTTTCTGACCATATGTCTAGAGGGTTAGTGTTTGTACTCAAAAATCAAATTGGTCATTTTTTTTGTTTTCTTTTCTTTTGAACTAATACTCAACTAAATAAGCAACAATATCCCTCATCCACCTCACACTTATCTCTTGACATTCTTTGCAACAAGCAAACCACTAAAATTGCATCATAATAGGAATTCATCATCACTTGCTAGTTTGCTGAGTTAGGGGGTATGATAAGTGTTTAAACTAGGTAAGTATTTGTGGTGCTCATGAAACAAAATGCTAAGTTTTAAAAAGGCTCAAATTTTCTCACTAAATGATATATGCATAATAGGTTCATAAGCTATTTGGCCATGGTGGTGACCTTAATGCATTTTGCATAGTTTCAAGCAAGTTCTAGATCATACATAACTAATTGACATCACACATGAAAGAAAGGGTGCATTATATGAGTTAGTTATGCACAATTCGGCTCAAATTTTCACATAAGCAATGATAACTTTAAAACATGTTAATCCTTATTTCTCTCAAATGAACACATTTTGAGAAACATGCTTTTCAACAAATTAAAAATGTATTGTTTTCATTTTTTTTCACACATGCTTAAAATCATGCAATCCACTAGCCATTAGCTTAATTTCATCACCGAGAACCAATATTAGAACACAAACACCACTTTTTGCATTACATTTTCTCACATTTTTCAAATTTTTATGGATTTTAGGATAAGGAGTGATAACGACTTAGCCTACCACCTCACACTTTAAAACCAAATTGTCCTCAATTTGCATTAAGACACACATCACACAAAAGTGCACGAGAGGTACATAAGCATCATCACTTCACATTTTATTCCACTAACACATGTTCTTCTAAGCATAAAAACTAGCATGCATTCACGCTTAATAGGTCATATAGTCTTTAAGAAGTAATGAAACTATTAGAGTCATATCGACCACAATGGGAGCATGCATACAAATCATATTTCAAAGAAAAATGACATTGTAATCAATCATATAACATGAGAGGATCTCACACTTAGAACTTTAAAAACCTTAGCAATGAATATCCAAAAACTTAGATAGACATTATGTTCATAGTATCAAGTATCTCACATGTATTACACACGACTACCACACTCTGCATGACTCCAAACAGTACACTAAGGGTACTTAAGCATCATTCTGAAAAACATATCCATGTCAAGCAAGGAAATACAGAGAGTAAAGAGAAAAAGTATGCAAATGCTTTGTCGATCTTCTCCTAGCACCATATGCATAAATATGTAAAACCAACGAAGACCAAGTTAGGACTCGTCATCCAAAGGTGCATACAAATTGATCATGGTCCTTTACGGTGCTCTCGGACTTGTCTTTGCCCCAAGTTGTTGCTTTATGCTCCATGCCATAAAGCCTCAAGCTCTTTGGTCTTCAAAAGTCAGTTATGGCAGGACACTCCTCGACGGGTCAAGAAAGTGACAACTCTGGACAGTAGCAGACAATCGACGTGTCGAGAAGACCTTCGACCCATCCAGAATTCCCAAAATTTGAGCCTGCAAAGTTTGGCCAGATTGCTGCAATTCTCCTGCTCAAGTCCCTTGTCCCTAGCTTCCAAAATTGTTTCACATCAATACACACATTATACATAACTAACACATAAGGTATACACAAAAAAGTGGTAAAATGCGCATCCAAATCGTCTTAAAGCATCACATAATCACATGAACGCAACAAAGACAAGCATCACCATAAAAACTCAACACATAGCTAGTAACATCATTGACATCACCCAAAATGTGTCTAAGATGTTCAAATGAACATTACACACCATAAAAATCCCTACCAAGTCTTAAGATAAGAGGTTTGACAAAAACTACATCACATAAGAAAAAGAAAAATAAAAGTGACACTAAGAGTCTCCATCCATCCATATCATCATCAACATCATCATCATGCACCATAGCATCATGTCCCATAGTAGAAGGGCTGACATTGCCTCCAAAGTAGTGTAGCTCAAGGGCGCTCATCCGATCACCAAGTGCATCCATCATTTGCATCACTTGCACATGGTTGGTCCGCATCTCCACAAAATATTCCTCAAAGTAAGCATGCATTTTCGAGGTCATCCCTTTTGGAGGACCTTGGGCTTAAGAGGAAGAAGAAGTACCACCAAGCTTTGTGAGAAGATGGAAGTCGGGCGGTATTCCCAAGACTCTTGGCCACCGCAAGATCATTAAGTGTGCCATGAGGGGGCGACAACTTAGGCTTGTTCGCCGGAATCCCACTAACTTCACTTGATCAGTACAGATAGGTGATGAGACATGGGAAAACTAGAGGCCATCTACCTTCAATGCATCCAATGATGGAGTCATAGATGAGTTTCCCAAACTCCACTTTCCATACCTCACTCATCATGGTAGACATGGTTTGGTATCCTTTCTTGGTGATCTCACTATTATGGAGATGAGGTTTCACATTATGTTTGATGAATAACCAAAGGACTCGGTAAAGTAGGGTGAGGCCCCCACTTTGGAAACAACTATTTCCATGATCCGGTACTCAACCCTTCACACAAGCTTCCGCCACAAAGTCATTCTAAGAAACAGCATCATACCTCTCTCTAAAAGCTACTCTCACCGCCTTCGTGAGGGTTTAGAGCTCCCAAAGTTTCTCTATGTCATGAGGATTGAGAACGATTTTCTTGTTCTTAAACATGAAGGTCCTTCCCTCACCACCATCCGATATGGTGTCTTTGAGGGTGTCATAGAAGTCTCTCACATTTCGCTCATCATACCCATAAAATCCATTGGTGAGCGTATGAATGCCACATGCCCCCAGATGGTGACAGCGGTGTAGGTGGAGGTTCTATAGATGGTGGATCTATGCTAGCTCCCACACACATCAGTCACATCTTAGCTAACAGTTCACTTTGGATCTGTGACATAGAGTCATGCATGGCAACAAATTGCATTGCGGTGTCATCCTTCTAAGCTTGAAAAGAGGCCGCAAAATGATGAGACTCCTCATGTTGAGATGAATTGTTCTTGTAACCCACTTGTTGGAATTATTTTCAAAATATCAAGAGTTGCATTTCTTGAAAAGATATGTTTGTTAGTATTAACCAAAGAAGAGATGCACCTTTGGTAAATTCAAATGAACTATTACAATTGTTGGTATTTAACCAACTGATTTGTTGGAAGGACATCACCTTTGGTGAAGCACCTCTTTTTCAAGGAGTGTGATTTACCAAGAGACATGTTTATTCCTATAAATAAGAGTGGTGTGTGGCTCTCCGAAAATCATTCAGAATTCATCTTTTCTTCCTTCTTCTAAGTTTCCAGCAATTCTCTCTACCATCGTCTTTTCTTAGTTTTATACCAATAAAATCTAGAAACTATTGTTCTGCATAAATAGTTTCTAGTAACCTTGAGTCTCTTGTAAAACATTTAATCGAGTGTTAGGTTGATCTTCGTTAGCGTAAACTGACGATCAACGATAGCAAGTTTCTAGACTTCATTGTATCCTAAATACTTATTTAATTATTCCCCATTGCACACTAAGTAGTGGGAAAAATAAAGTCTAAAGGAAAGCGTAAACTTTTACGTGCCTTTGAAGCATTTTTCTTTCTCTTGCTATACCCACAATCACAAAATTTCCAACAATCTTTAGACTTTATTTTCTATGGCAACTTCAAACGAAAGTGAAAGCGATTTTTCTACGATGAAGTTTGATCGATTTGATAAAGGATGTTTCTGAACATAACAAAAGAAGACTCACTCCATGCTTACATGTTTAAAGATCGTTTATGTGCTTACGATACCAAGACCTGGAGAAAGTGAAGATGAGATCTTATTCATGAAATAAGTACAAGACAAATGAACCAAGACGATGATGCATGTAAGTACTATATATACAATTTTCTAAGTTATGAGTTAGTTTCTCACTTCAAAAATAAGAAGACATCAAAGGAATTATTGGATGCATTGAAAGAACAATACATTTCTATGGACTACAAGTAATATTTTCTAATTTCTAAAATTTTCATGCATGCATCATATTTATGTTTTAAATTGGAAATTTAGATGCATATTTAAGTTAGAATTTGATTTTGATATTCCAACTAGCCAATTATTTTTTATGAATATTGGAATGCAAAGTTAATAAATTGCATGATACTTGTTATAAACAAGTATCAAGTTTGATAATGTCTATAGTTTGTGGATTAAGAAATACTCATGTGTATACAATGATTATTTATATCATCTAGAATAGATGAGTTTGACGGAATACTAGTTAATGACAAAATAAAATTAATCCACATGTTATAAGAATAGACGAATCATAAGTATAATGATATGATATTAGTTTAATCTTTGATACTCGTAACTATCAAAAACTTCTTATTAGCTAAGTATATAGTTGTAAGAAGGATATATTGGTTTGAGACATAGCTATGTAAAATAATTTCAAAATGACGGTATAATATAAAGCCTCCGAGTGTCACAAGTTATGGATAGTAACTTTGATAACTAATTAACAAAAGGACTTGCATATGTTTAAAATATGCAAGGATTTGATGGGTTATACATCAAATGGGATGGGAAAGTCCAAACTTTTAATCACCAATAATGAAAACTCAACTTAACGCTTGAAACATCTTGTCCTTGAGTTCAATAAGCAAAATATATCATATGTAGTGATTCCAAGCACTTAAGTAAATTACCAAACATATAATTTTAATAAAATTATATGTTTATATCCATCCAAAGATCGAAGTGCTTTGGGTATATTTAATGAATAGTGGAGCTTGAATTTTAATTCAAAAAACTCTCGATAAGCATGACGGAAAGTACCTTAGTTACTTTGTCTACATGCATGCTTACCTATACAAGTGTAGAAGTTGGCTTCGCCTTCTATGTGACTTGGGCTAGTCTCTAGAGCACTGGTGTAAAGGATATAGTCACGAGGCCAATCTATATGTTGGCTTTTAGAATACTCGAAAGAAGTAAAAAAACTAGTGGGTGAAACGTGTCCGGTTAGATCATAATAAGATCGCAAGTTTAAAGCAAAGATATTTAGCCATCTTGATATAACGTTGATGTGTTCTCACTAAGGTAAGGTTCAAGTCCACAAGATATATTAGTTTATGTGCTATGTTTTTCGAGAATTTTTCTCAAGGATTTTTCAAAACTTTTTCAAAATAAATTTTATTTTAAAGTATTTTTTATTTTGAAAATGGTGGAGGATTGTTGGAATTCTTTTCAAAATATCATTCTCTTGAAAATATATGTTTGTTGGTAATAACCAAAGAAGATATGCAATATTTGGTAAATTCAAATGAACTATTACAATGGTTGGTAATTTAACCAACTTATTTATTGGAAGGACATCACCTTTGGTGAAGCACCTCTTTTTCAAAGAGAGTGATTTACCAAGAGACATGTTTACTCCTATAAATAGGGATGGTGTGTGGCTCTCCGGACATCTTTTCTTCCTTCTTCTAAGTTTCCAGAAATTCTCTCTACCATCGTCTTTTCCTAGTTTTATACCAATAAAATATAGAAACTATTATTCTGTATAAATAGTTTCTAGTAACCTTGAGTCTCTTGTAAAACTTTTGATCGAGTGTTAGGTTGAACTTTGTTAGTGCAAACCGACGATCAACAATAGCAAGTTGCTAGGCTTCATTGTATCCTAAAGACTTATTTGATTATTCTTCCTTGCACACTAAGTAGTAGAGCAAATAAAGTCTAAACAAAATTCTCTTTTCTAAACAAAACGTACATTTGAAGCGTTTTTCTTTCTCTTTTCATACCCACAATCATAAATTTTTCAATAGTTCACTTTGGATCTGTGACATAGAGTCATGCATGGCAGCAAACTACGTTATGGTGTCATTCTTGTAAACTTGAAAGGAGGCCGCAAAATCACGAGACTCCTCAAGTTGAGATGACTTGTTCTTGTAACCCACCATCGTAAATGGCTCTAGATACCAACTGAAGAGAACCCTATAACAAGGATCTCATGATCTTCATCTAAAAAAAAGCTTTGTTGATTTGATTGATGTCTCAAACAGCAGGGTTTCACAACTTAAATACATAGAAGCAACAACTAGCTAAAAGGCCATGCCACACATGACACATGGATGGAATCTAAAGAACAAACTAACTAACAAAATTAACAGCTATAATCTTATGGGCTAAAGCACTCCTTGCCCAACTACGAAAGCCATGACAGAATGTTGGTGTCTCAACAAAATTCTCTCTCTAGCGATTTTTTACTTTGAATTCAACTCAGGTGATGGGTTATTTGGGTTTATGATTTTCATGTCTTAATTTTGGAAGGATTTTGGTTTCTCAATTTTAGAGGTGAAGGTTATCATTGGATTTGCATGTCGAATTCTGGTACAGAGATTGAAGAGTGACTTACATATTTGTGATGTCTGATTGATACATATCAGTCCCTTTTTATAATTTTTTTTGCTGCATGCATGTTTCATCTAAATAATCTCATGTTCTTCCTCTCTTGATTCATTGAGCATATATACTATTCTTTAAGGAAGCCATGTTGTTTCTCCAAAATGTCTATTTCTTCCAATTTTATCTTTTTCACTTTGATTGTTTAAAATAACTCAGGGTTATTACAGTAATTAATAATTAACTTTTTTCTTCATCCCCCCGCCCCCCCATTTTCACGCTGATACTGTAGTAATAGTAAAAAGAAAAATTACTACTCAGATGATCACTCATGTATGACATGTTCTAAATTTTGTTCACTCATATATGTCAAATATCAGTAAGGTCATTATCAAATTACATAGTTAATCACTTTGATCACTCCATCTCAAACGTACGTTAAAAACTAATGGACGTCGTTAAAAAAATGTCTCTTGCCATTCAAGCCTAATTTATAAGGGCTTTTTGGGAAACTTGAGGATACAACTCTCTTTCTCTCTCTCTCTCTCTCTCCACACAACCACTCGTGGCTCCTTAACCTCTGCAGCACCCGACAACCCCTCCGGAAAGCCTCTTCCTCCTTCGCCTCCAACCTCCTCACCTTCCTCTTCCTTTCCTTCCCCATCCTCTCCTTTTGCTCCCTCGTCGAGAACATAATCAGATTCTACATTTCAATGTTCTTTATGCTTGTTAAGATGTTTAATCTGGCTTAACAAATCTCTAATTGTCACAGATTCTTCTTCAATCAGGATGTATCAATTGTTAGGCAATGATTTGACTAGTTGCTGATTTATTTATGCAGGCTAGTAGAGAACAGTGTGGAGCCGGTGAGGAGGTGGGTTTTGTTCTTAACGAGGGAGTGAAATGAGAGGATGAAATGCTTTTTCTCTAGACCCATAAACCTCACCTGACCTCTGCTGCCACGAAAACCTAGCACTCGCCTCTCAACCTCACCCATCGCTCTCTCTCTCTCTTGATCGATGAATTACCCTCTGTCTTGCCTCTATTCGCCTTGCTTTTGCAGATAGTGAACGCCACGACGACGAATGGTGTGACTTACCTTGAACGATTGACAACAAACGTTGCGGCAATTGCGACGTGAACGCTTGTAACCAAAAAATTGAACATCCTCCTCTCTCGACCAAATATAGCCGACTCACTTTCTCTCCTTCCCATGGACGCCGTTGGCGAATCTCGCATGCCTCCTTGTCGTTCTCAAAAACTCGAGCACATGCACATCGATCCGTCACGAGCAAGGGCTGCTCCGATCTGGGTCGGGGAGGGGATGCGAAAAGAGAGAGAGAGAGAGAGAGAGAGAGAGAGAGAGAGAGAGAGAGAGAGAGAGAGAGAGAGAGAGAGAGAGAGAGAGAGAGAGAGAGAGAGAGAGAGAGAGAGATTGAGAGAGAGAGAGAGAGAAATAAAATACAAATACAAATAAAATGTAAAATTCCAGAAAAAAACCCCTTGTAAATGGCACGTGAATGGCATCTGCCTTGTTTTAACGACCTTATTTATTTTTAAACGGAGAGAAGACAAAAAGAAAAAAATAAAATAGAAATAAAATGTAAAAATCCAAAAAAAATCCTTGTAAATGGCACTTGAATGGCATCTGCCTTTGTTTTAACGACCTTATTTATTTTTTTAACGTCTGTTAAGGACGGAGTGATCAAAATGACTAATGTTGTAGTTCGATAGTAGTGATCGCAATGATATTTGACATGCATGAATGAACAAAGTTTAGAACGTATCATATATCAGTGATCATCCCAGCAATTTTCTCTAGCAAAAAAACTGATTGTTTATTTTTTTTAATAATTAAACAAAATTGACTATTTATTCTCTTTTTTTCATTTTTGAAATAACTTATTTTTTTTATTTTTTTAGATTGGTTTCGTTTAAATATTTAAAAGTTAAATTATTTCTTTTAATCTTAAAAAAATCATGTTCCCTTTAAAAATATAGATATCATGTTAATTTATACACACACATAATGTGTGTGCTTGTTAACATGATATCAGTTCAACATACCTAGTCTCAATCTCAATAGCACAATCATAATTCGTATTTCATAAGTTACACATATTTATCATAGTCTTGTGTTATTGTTTGTTGTAGTAATTCCAGATTAAGTTGAGTGTGCAAGTTTTGAATAGTGAAGATGTTTGATGATTGCAATTAATGCTCTTTAGGTATTGACTTAATTACGTCTTTTAATATCATTTTCTTTCTTTTTAGTAATTTGGGCATAAGATAATTAGAAACTAGAATTTAAAATTATGACATCAATGAAATACCAAATCAAAAAAAAATAAAATTGTGCTTCGCGCATTAAACAATTTCTTGACTAAATTTAGCCCGAATAACAATTTTATCATAATTCCGTTACCGAGGAGATGTGTGTTTTTGGTAAACACAAGAATTTAAGAAAAGGTGAGATGTGATTGCAACTGAGCTGTTTAGATACATCTATTTATAAAAGTTACGTCCATTATGAATGATATTATCAAATAATGTAATATATCGACTGATATTGAATTCATAAGAGGAATGTTCCCGCTGCAACGCGCGGTGTTCGGCTTTCTAGTGGAACCCGGAAATGACCCGCTGGAGGGGTTGGTTTTGTGGGTTGCTGGGTTTGGGCTTTAATGCTGACCCATTATCTCTTTCCCCAACGTCTACTAATGGGTTTATGTTTTGAAGGCTTTACTTGCACTATTTCACTACTTTCAGTTTTTCATACATGACTGCAAATCCGTTTACGGAAATTTCATCAAAAAATATTTGGACATTCACTTATTCTCAATTTTCATACCTCGGGTTTACAAAATCATACTTGTCGTAACTAAGAGCATATACACCGGTCGCCGTAAACGGCACAAGCTGGAGAGAAAAGCCGGTGCCCCCCACAACAAAGAGCACGAGCTGGCTTTAATGGCGTGCACCGGTGCCTCCTTCCCCCGGCGACCGGTCGTTGACCGTGGAGAGAAGCTCCAGCACGAGCTGGAACAGCACGGCGAGCTGCTCGAGCAAGCTGGCGGTCCCCACGCACGTGAGTGACGCCAGCTCCCTTTTTTTTTGTGGGACCCACCCGCACCAGTTAGTTTTTTTTACTTTAACTATGGGTGGACACGTGGCCCAATAGAAAGCCGCCACGTGTCCTGATCGATGCAGAAATAAAACAGAACGGTCAGTAGATCTGGACCGTAGATTTAGATTGCTCGGAAATCTGATCGGAAATCTTCTTCAATTATTCGAACGATAATGACACGTGGATTGGACACGTGGCAGTCCGTGATTGATCGGAAATCTTATCAATTATTTAGACGATAACGTACTGTGAGAATGACACGTGTCTACTCGTCATTGGTCGAAAATCTTACCGGGAATATATTCTCATTATTTACCCGATAATGACACGTGTCGCCTATTTATTGGTTGAAAACCTTATCGAGAAATAAACAATTTAAATTTTATAAGTTATGAATAGTAATAGGAGGTGCTATTTTTTACACCGCTGCACGAAATACAGGAACAACACCTCCTATTCGATGAATAGTGATAGCACCTCCTCAAATAGGAGATGCTATCCCAATAGGAGGTGCTATATGGGTGCATATGGTCTAACATTGTTAAGCTTGTGCCCCTAAAATTGTGACATATGACACATAACTGCTGGTGTGTCACAACAAGCAGATTGGTTTCAGTTTCAACTGGCTGCTGCGCAGATGGACTCGAATTTCAAGATTTGTGAGTCAGATTTCGACAACTCGTCATCAGCCATGCATCTTGATAATTTCTCAGATAGTCGTCAACTTAGGCGAACCAGTTCAGCTCCCTTCTAGAGTTCTAGCTAGGTTATACCATCTGTTTACAGTCTTCCTTCCTCATCATTCAGCTGTCATTTTTTTCATTCAAAATTGTTGGTTAAATTTGCATTTTTAACTTCTTTGAAATAAGAGAGGAACTTTATTTCATGTTAAATTTCATGTGGTAGTAATAGACAGTACTAGATAGTATACAAAATCTGATAATCATGCCAACCTAACATAAAACGTACTGAACATACTATAGTCGAGAGTACCTGTATTTTACCTAATTTACATTTATCTGGAATTTGACACCACTTTTATACACCAAGTTGAAAACATAAACATCTGTTATCTTGAACAAAGGTAACTGACAGTTGATACAGTAAGTAGTAAAAATTAACCTACGCCATTTACATATATATAGCAACCACGGATATCGATCAGTTCTATTTACAGTAAGCAAGGTTCATTCCCAGATTCGTTGGTCAATGAAGTCATAGCTTTTGTTCAATATACCTGTCAGTAGAAGACAGGAGATGTATAAAATTTCAAATGGTCCAAGAGGGGACAGTCAAAAACGACGGAGGTAAATAATATGTGAGAATAATCAAAGAAGCCTAGCAAAACAGAGCATCGAAAAAATTGTATCCGCCTATGATTCGAGCATAACCACATAACTCATCTAACAGACCACCACGATCTGTGAAATGCAAGACAAATCAAAATAGTGGTTTGAAGTCTAAATGTTTTTATTAAAAAAAAATTGCATGTAAAACTACTTGGCGGTTTGCATTCCATACAAAAGATGACCGTCAAAGAATGTTTTTCAGTCAGCAAATAGAGGTAGTGATTTCATAATATTTCAGTGAAAAGTATGTTTTAGAAAGGACTATACAAAGAGTACCAAGCAGGAATCATGAAAATAGAACTCTCTGAACGGCAACTTACAATAAAAAACTGTGGCACCAAATCATGTCTTTGTTGCATCAATGAACGTTGCTCGAGTCCAATGCTCAATATCTTCAGATTGGGATGGTGGAGGAATTGTTGGATGTTCCACAAGATCCCACCCTTCAATCGTGCTTTCAGTCTTCCCAGTGTCAGACATCTCATTCGAAGAAAGGAAGCTGGTGGCATAATTAGGAATATTATTTTCAAAAAAGTGTTTCTGCAAAGGAAAACAATAGTATGAACAAAAGAGCAATGATAATCCAAAGAACAAAAGTATACCAATCTAACAGGAAGCAACTTGTTTCTTTTCTAGATTTAATAGTTGTAAATTAGATGAAGAAACAACACTGAGCTATGTAACAAGAACATTCTACAACAGCAATTTTAAACCTCCATGTATGCAGTTAAACTGAGCTTTAGTTGAGGATATGCCATAACTAAACTTTTACACAACTCTTTTTTGGGTTATTACCGCGTCGATGCAAAAATCATCGACAATAAAATGCAAAAGCTCACATTTAAGTTTTCACAATTAAAGCAAGCAGATGAGAAAGGAACAAACAGTAGCATTATGGTTAAAGATAGGAAGAAAGAGGAATATCTCTGTGAAGCAACAATCATCTATGTCATTGTGCAATATAGTGTTAAGTTGCTGATCAACCCAAAGCAAAAGGTTAAGCCAAAAACCACAATAAAAATAAAACAAGAGTTGAAGGCCAGACATGTACCGTCATTGTCATTGCATGTGCACTATCCAATAGAGTGGTTGAAGATATAGCAGAATTCACATTCCATATAGATTTGTTCAATTGTGGCACTTGCTTACATGACCTGCAAATTAGAGGAAGAGACTCAATTAGTGTTTACCCATATCCCATGAAACACATGCACTAGAGTTCAAAATAGCCCAAACTTACTAGAAATATTTTCCTAGTCCATGCAAATAATGGGAAAGAGTTCAAAATCCATGAGATACTGCTAACTAAGATGCTATTGTACTTTAGATTTTAGATTTTAAAAAAAGCAACAACACACGGCTTTCTCGTATAAAGCCCATTTCCAAACGACATTTCTCCTTTTGATTTTCAACATTCAGATGTTCTGAGAAAAGATGATTACAAAGACATCAAGAAAGCACATAATATTCTTGTACATAATTCTTTTTCCTCACTTTTGATATAAAAATGTAAAAATAAACGATATCACCTTTGCTTTAAAATATCATAATTTCCATGGTAAAAAAGAGTAATGATGTTCCAAATAGCATAAAAGAGTAATCAATACGCTACTTCCAAAGATCACAATGATCTATTTTGCAGAAAATACTCCTAAAACTAAGTGTTCATCCAAAAATTGTTACTATTATACATAATATAATTAAAATGAGGAAACAGAACATAAATTCATAAAGGAGTTGTCAGACAGTGTACCTTGAACAAGCCATTTTCAAAGAAAAAATGGAATGAACCTCCTTGGAAGAAGATAAAGTTGATAGCAATTTTGCAAATGCTTCAAAGGTAGATGCCTCAGAAGGGACATCTAAACATAGTGAGTTGTAACAGTATGCAGTAATGCATGCCACGCTTTTTTTGAGAAGTGAAATTCCTCTCTGCAAATCTTTGTGGGATTCAACAGAATGTTGAGATGCAGAAGAATAGTTAAAGCTGCTACTTCCAGAAGAATCCAGACGGGGGTTTCCTTTCTGATTCTATTGAAGAAACACCAAAATTAATTGAGCTTCTATCAGACCATGAATTTTCCCCACTTGAAGAGCAATAATTTTGACGGGAATAAAGAGGGGATATTCATTGCTGCAAAAAACAAAAAAACAAAAACTTTGTCACTCAACAGAAACTAGTTCTTCCATTGTCAAAGACTAATGTCCAGCAAAGTACCTTCGAGAAGAAGGCCGAGCATCCCAATAAGAATCTCTTTGCCAGATCCGAGAGCAAGAACCCTGAAATAATTAGGAATATTATTTTCAAAAAAGTGTTTCTGCAAAGGAAAACAATAGTATGAACAAAAGTGCAATGATAATCCAAAGAACAAAAGTATACCAATCTAACAGGAAGCAACTTGTTTCTTTTCTAGATTTAATAGTTGTAAATTAGATGAAGAAACAACACTGAGCTACGTAACAAGAACATTCTACAACAGCAATTTTAAACCTCCATGTATGCAGTTAAACTGAGCTTTAGTTGAGGATATGCCATAACTAAACTTTTACACAACTCTTTTTTGGGTTATTGATCCGAGTAAGGATTGCTGTACTCAAGTGTTGGGGGAAGAGATCATCTTAAGTCCAGACAAACTCATCGAAAATGCCAAGTCACAAGCTAGTTCAGCAAGCTTCAAAGCTATGGGGTTGCTGTGCAACAGAGGAGCAGCGTGACATCGTACAAGAAAGGAAAGCTAGTCCGAGTCAGTTTGGGGTTTCCTAAACTATCTTAACTATGTAGTTATTTACCTATTCTAGATAGGAGTCTAAGCTAGGATTGCTATAAATAAGGACCAAGGATGTATGTTCACAGCAGATTGTTTAGAAAAGAACACAGTTTACTTACAATACAACAAGGTTCGTTGTGTTATTAATCGATAAGGTATTTCGATTTTTCGAGTTAAGGACGAATCGGCGTTCTTCCTAACTCACGGATATTCATGAGATCGGCGTCTCATTAATATCACCTATCCGTTTTATTTCTGTTGCTTCCGCACACGCATCATAAGTGGTACCAGAGCTACCGGTTCCTGATCCTAGTTCGATGGCTGACCCTACTCAATCAAGTACGAGATATGCTACGGAATAGGCCGACAGGGAGTCGATCCGGTCCTACTAGACCAAAGCCCATAGACGAGTTCAAGATCATAGAACTCCCGGAATTCGCAGGAGGCACCGATCCAGAGGATTACTTGGAGTGGGAGAGAAATATCGAGCGCCTGTTTGAGTTCAAAGACCTTTCCGATGAGAAAAGTTGTAAGTATGCTATCCTTAAGCTGAGAAAAAACGCATCGTTATGGTTCGAAAATCTAAAGGCACAGCGATCACGCGAAGGCAAGGAAAAGATATGCTCATGGGTTAAACTAAAAAAGAAACTACGACAGCGGTACGTGCCCCGTACACATAAACTTGGGTTATATCGCAGGATGGCAGAACTCACACAAGGAACGAAGAACATAGCCGACTACATCAATGAATTCGAAGGATTGGTTATGCTGAGCGAAGTCGAGGAGCTCGAGGAACAGAAGATGGCCCGTTTTTGTCGAGGATTGACCCGAACTGTAGCCAATGTAGTCGACCTCCACAATTATGCCTCGTTCGATGAATTATGTAGCCTCTGTCTGCGGGTAGAAGCGCAACAACGGACTAACCGTACTAATCCACCCCTAAACCCAAGAACGAATCCATGGAACCAAGGGGAAAGAAACAAAAGCGTCACTACACCAACTAATCCAAGTACAAACCTCAGGCCTTTGGAACGAAGTAAGACCGAAACTATGACTCAAACTCGGGATGTTTCAAAAGTGCGTTGCTTCAAATGTCAAGGTTTCGGGCACTTCCAAGCCGCTTGCCCCAACAAGCGCATCGTCACACTTCGAGAAGCCATCAATTGGAGGGACGATCTCCACGACGAAGCATTGAAAGAGGAGGGAGTATTCACCTTCGAAGAAAACAAGGAAGAAATTAATCACGACGAGGAGTTCGAAGCGCCAACCTATGATACGACGTTAGTCCTACGAAGAACCTTACACTCTAAGGTGGAATTAATTGACCAAGAGCAAAGGGACCAAATATTCCACACAAAGTGTCAAGTCAAGGATCGATGGTGCAATGTGATCATCGATGGGGAAAGTTGTACAAACGTAGCCTCAACCGAATTGGTCGACAAACTCGCTTTGGTAACCACTCCACACCCACGTCCTTATACCTTGCATTGGCTCGACGATGGGAGTAAGGTGAAGGTCACAAAACAGTCCAGAGTTGGGTTCGCTATGGGTTCGTATAAGGATGAAATCTTATGCGACATCATTCCCATGGACGCTTGCCATTTACTATTGGGGCGACCGTGGCAATTCGATCGTGATGTGACCCACCAAGGAAGAAGTAACGTATATACACTACTCGTGGATGGCCGCAAGGTTTCACTCAAACCCATGTCTCCCGAAGCAATTCGAAAGATACACGCCAAGGCCACGAGAAAACCCAACCTAACCATGATGGCAAGTGAACGCGAGGTCGAAGAAACACTCCAGGCAGGGGGGCAAGTGTACGCCCTGGTCCTGAAAGGTAGTTCGGATCAAAACATGGACGGACGAGAGGAGATCAAGGAATTGCTCGAAGAATATAGCGATGTCTTCCCTGATGACTTACCACCGGGACTACCACCAATTCGAGGGATCGAGCACCAAATTGACCTTATTCCAGAAGCATCACTACCGAATAAAGCAGCTTACCGATGCAATCCTGAAGAGACAAAGGAATTACAGAGTCAAATCGATGATTTGATGAAAAGAGGTTACATTCGAGAGAGCCTTAGTCCATGTGCCGTACCGGTGCTGTTAGTGCCAAAGAAAGAAGGGACATGGAGGATGTGCGTGGATAGTCGAGCGGTTAATAACATCACAATTAAATACCGGTTCCCTATGCCACAATTGGACGACATGCCAGACGAGTTGCAAGGGTCAACAGTCTTCTCAAAAATCGATTTGCGAAGCGGCTATCATCAGATTAGGATGCGAGAAGGAGATGAATGGAAGACGGCGTTCAAGACAAAACACGGATTATATGAATGGCTCGTGATGCCGTTTGGCCTCACAAACGCACCTAGTACGTTTATGCGACTCATGAATGAAGTTCTCAAGCCGTTTCTTGGTCGATGCGTGGTCGTCTACCTAGACGATATTCTCATCTATTCGAAGAACTTGGAAGAACACCTGCAGCAGCTACAAAGTGTGTTAGAAGTGCTCCGAAGGAAGAAACTCTATGGAAAGACCGAGAAGTGTTCGTTTCTGACAGATAAAGTGAATTTCCTTGGGTATGTCATCTCAGGAGAAGGGGTGTCCGTCGATAAATCAAAGGTCGAAGCTATTCGGTCATGGCCAGTCCCCACTACCGTAACTGAAGTCCGATCATTCCATGGCTTAGCTTCGTTTTATAGACGGTTTATACGGGATTTTAGCACGATCATGAGTCCCGTTACGGAGTCTTTAAAGAAAGGAACTTTTGTGTGGAGCCAAGCAGCGCAAAAGGGGTTCGAAATGATCAAAGAAAAGCTCTGCGAAGCCCCTGTTTTAGCCCTGCCCGATTTCTCCTCACCCTTTGAGGTAGAATGTGATGCTAGCGGAGTCGGGATCGGAGCGGTGTTGATTCAAGGTAAGAGGCCCGTGGCTTATTTCTCGGAGAAGTTAGGAGGAGCACGCTTGAACTACTTAACGTATGACAAAGAATTTTATGCTATTGTTCGAGCCTTGGACCATTGGAGTCATTACCAAAAGCCGCATCATTTCATATTACATTCCGATCACGAATCTCTCAAATATATCAATGGACAACGTAAGTTAAATGCGCGACACGCTAAGTGGGTAGAATTCCTACAAGCATTCAATTTTTCGTCCAAGTACAAGGAAGGCAAGAGCAACGTAGTGGCCGATGCACTCTCGAGGCGATACACTCTATTGTCTACGTTAGAGGTACGATTGTTGAGATTCGAACTATTAAAGGAATATTATGCAGGTGATGATGATTTTGGGGAACTGTATGCTACGTGTAAGGAAAGTGGATCAAGCAAGGAGTATATCATTCAAGACGGATTCCTATTTAAAGGGAACCGATTATGTGTTCCGAGACATCCTATTCGAGAGCTACTCATTCGCGAAGTACACGGTGGAGGAATGGCGGGACATTTCAGTATTACTAAATCATTGGAAATCTTGAATGAACATTTCCATTGGCCAAAGATGCTGAGGGACGTCACTAGTTTAATTAACAAATGTGTGACGTGTCATATGTCCAAAAGTACGTTCAAGGCCGGACAATACATGCGTTTGCCAGTTCCTAGCCGACCATGGGAAGATGTTTCAATGGATTTCATCGTTGCTCTTCCACGGACACAAAGGGGAAAGGATGCGATCATGGTGGTAGTTGATCGATTTTCAAAGATGGCTCATTTTATTCCTTGTCACAAGGCCGACAATGCCGTAAACATTGCAGATTTATACTACCGCGAGGTGCTGCGTTTACATGGGATTCCCAAGACCATTGTTTCAGATCGTGATTCTAAATTCTTGAGTTACTTCTGGAACACTATATGGCGTCGAGTCGGCACAAAACTCCTATTTAGTACCTCACATCACCCACAAACGGATGGTCAGACCGAAGTTACTAATCGTATCTTGGGCACATTGCTAAGGGGACTCGTGAGCAAGACACAAAAGGATTGGGATCTAAAACTCGCACACGCCGAGTTCGCCTATAATAGGTCCCCAACTTATTCTACTAAACAGTCTCCATTTGAGGTGGTTTATGGGATCAACCCTTACTTACCTATCGATTTAATCCCAATACCTAAGGACGAATTGATTCACAAGGATGCAGAGTCTAAGGTAAAAGCCATGGTGAAGCTACACGAGCAGGTAAAAGCCCGAATTGAAGCTGTCAATGCAGGTTACAAACGGAGGGCTAATAAAAATCTCAAGCCTAAGGTATTCAGCGAAGGCGATTTTGTTTGGTTACACTTACGTAAGGAAAGATTTCCGGGGAAAAGGAAGAATAAACTCATGCCAAGAGCAGAAGGGCCTTATAAGGTGATCAGTCGAATCAACGATAATGCTTACAAGATTGAGCTACCGGGGGATTATGGTGTGCACGCCACTTTTAATGTGGGAGATCTCTCACAATATGTCGAGGATGAAGAATTGTTGGAATTGAGGACAATTCCTTTTCAAGAGGGAGGGGATGATCCGAGTAAGGATTGCTGTACTCAAGTGTTGGGGGAAGAGATCATCTTAAGTCCAGACAAACTCATCGAAAATGCCAAGTCACAAGCTAGTTCAGCAAGCTTCCAAGCTGTGGGGTTGCTGTGCAACAGAGGAGCAGCGTGACATCGTACAAGAAAGGAAAGTTAGTCCGAGTCAGTTTGGGGTTTCCTAAACTATCTTAACTATGTAGTTATTTACCTATTCTAGATAGGAGTCTAAGCTAGGATTGCTATAAATAAGGACCAAGGATGTATGTTCACAGCAGATTGTTTAGAAAAGAACACAGTTTACTTACAATACAACAAGGTTCGTTGTGTTATTAATCGATAAGGTATTTCGATTTTTCGAGTTAAGGACGAATCGGCGTTCTTCCTAACTCACGGATATTCATGAGATCGGCACCTCATTAATATCACCTATCCGTTTTATTTCTGTTGCTTCCGCACACGCATCAGTTATTACTGCGTCGATGCAAAAATCATCGACAATAAAATGCAAAAGCTCACATTTAAGATTTCACAATTAAAGCAAGCAGATGAGAAAGGAACAAACAGTAGCATTATGGTTAAAGATAGGAAGAAAGAGGAATATCTCTGTGAAGCAACAATCATCTATGTCATTGTGCAATATAGTGTTAAGTTGCTGATCAACCCAAAGCAAAAGGTTAAGCCAAAAACCACAATAAAAATAAAACAAGAGTTGAAGGCCAGACATGTACCGTCATTGTCATTGCATGTGCACTATCCAATAGAGTGGTTGAAGATATAGCAGAATTCACATTCCATATAGATTTGTTCAATTGTGGCACTTGCTTACATGACCTGCAAATTAGAGGAAGAGACTCAATTAGTGTTTACCCATATCCCATGAAACACATGCACTAGAGTTCAAAATAGCCCAAACTTACTAGAAATATTTTCCTAGTCCATGCAAATAATGGGAAAGAGTTCAAAATCCATGAGATACTGCTAACTAAGATGCTATTGTACTTTAGATTTTAGATTTTAAAAAAAGCAACAACACACGGCTTTCTCGTATAAAGCCCATTTCCAAACGACATTTCTCCTTTTGATTTTCAACATTCAGATGTTCTGAGAAAAGATGATTACAAAGACATCAAGAAAGCACATAATATTCTTGTACATAATTCTTTTTCCTCACTTTTGATATAAAAATGTAAAAATAAACGATATCACCTTTGCTTTAAAATATCATAATTTCCATGGTAAAAAAGAGTAATGATGTTCCAAATAGCATAAAAGAGTAATCAATACGCTACTTCCAAAGATCACAATGATCTATTTTGCAGAAAATACTCCTAAAACTAAGTGTTCATCCAAAAATTGTTACTATTATACATAATATAATTAAAATGAGGAAACAGAACATAAATTCATAAAGGAGTTGTCAGACAGTGTACCTTGAACAAGCCATTTTCAAAGAAAAAACGGAATGAACCTCCTTGGAAGAAGATAAAGTTGATAGCAATTTTGCAAATGCTTCAAAGGTAGATGCCTCAGAAGGGACATCTAAACATAGTGAGTTGTAACAGTATGCAGTAATGCATGCCACGCTTTTTTTGAGAAGTGAAATTCCTCTCTGCAAATCTTTGTGGGATTCAACAGAATGTTGAGATGCAGAAGAATAGTTAAAGCTGCTACTTCCAGAAGAATCCAGACGGGGGTTTCCTTTCTGATTCTATTGAAGAAACACCAAAATTAATTGAGCTTCTATCAGACCATGAATTTTCCCCACTTGAAGAGCAATAATTTTGACGGGAATAAAGAGGGGATATTCATTGCTGCAAAAAACAAAAAAACAAAAACTTTGTCACTCAACAGAAACTAGTTCTTCCATTGTCAAAGACTAATGTCCAGCAAAGTACCTTCGAGAAGAAGGCCGAGCATCCCAATAAGAATCTCTTTGCCAGATCCGAGAGCAAGAACCCTGAAATAAAGACCCATTCACAAAATTGATAAGGCTAAACTACAAATGATGGAGCTTATTATGTGTTTTCAGGGGCCTACCATTAGAAAACGAAAGTGAAGACTGACGATATGGGTCAATTAGATAAACACCCCAACTACTTCTATTTTAGAGAATCTAATCCAATAACATTTTGATTACTAGTCCAATTAGTAATTATTAACGATACTTCGATATTTCTTCTACCTCAGTTGGCCAATAATTTACATGAATGCCATAGACCCTAAAATTTTAAAAAATAATCTAATATATATTCACCACTGAAAGTTAACGCCTACAGTTAAGCTATCAGTCAAATTGTTATCATTTCCAATAAATAAAAAAGCAAAGTAGATTCAAATGGTAAGCATTACCATTCAATACTAACAGGAATAGTAATTACTTAATTACAGTATGTAAATTAAAACTCTCCAAAAAATGTAGGCAAATAATAAGGAATAGCTAAAGAAATTAGATTAATTATGTAGAAGTAAAATAGTTTAAGAATTCAACATGACAGTCGAAGAATTCTAAGGTGCATTATAGATAAAAAGTAATATTAAAAGGTAAATAATTGTAGGTACATTGTTTACCAATAGTAGGTAATGTACCTATTTAGTAGTAAATTGTAAGTACATTATCAGGGTAAATAATTGCAGAATATTTTTTTTACGTCAGTTTCACATAAAATCAAATAATAAGTAGATAAAAGAAAAATAATAATGAAATCAACATACGTATGTAATGAAGCAAAAAACACAACCCAAAATTTTGTTCTTACCGCTACCCTTCTTAAGCTCTCGTCCTTCATGAATCATGCATTGATCAAAAACGGATTTACCAACAGGGAAGGCTTACTAATAATTTGCAAATGGAAGCAGACAACTCATAGAGTAAAGGAATGATTGTGGAAAAAAAATATATAAAACTTAGCAAGTGATCGATTAGAGTAAATCAAACTAAACAATAGATATATGTAAGGGAATAAAAATACAACAGATTTGTGTATTAAAAAAAAACTGTTCATCAATGCTAGAAACAATTTAGGAGGGGGAGGATATAAATTTCCATATAAAGATAGTAAATTGAATTTAAATATAAACATAGAGTATTTGGATATTTTGGGTATCTCAAATTATAAAAAGTGACTCGATGGTTTAAAAAAGGAATGAAGCTTACCTGTCATCAAGTCAAGGGACTAAATCTAATTACAAAAATAAGCATGGATTTTTTTTTAAAATATATGTGCCAAGGAGTTGATTCTAATTTTCCCAAAAGCTTTTGACTTCCTATGCCAAAGAACCCAAAGTCTAACCTAAATACTGATCAATTTTCATTGTAGCTTTAGCGTGGGATAACTATCTCAGATTGTGAACACATATTCCCAAGTGCTCTTAGAACACATTCTGACTTCGCAAGCCAAAGAACCCAAAGTTTAACCTAGTTACTAATAATTTTTCTTGTATATTTAGCGTCCGAAAACTTTCTCAGATTGTGGACACCATATTTCCAAGTCCTCCCTGAAAACATCTTGATATCTTATATTCAAAATATCACTTCTAAACCCCTAAAAGAGTCGGTGATTAAAGAGAATGAAAAATTCACATAATCTTCAGAGAAACTTAAAAGTCATTGTATGGAAGGTGATTGCTTACCGCAAAACCTGTGTTATGAAGTGCTGGAGCACCCAAGTTCTGAACAACAAGATTCAATAGTTGAACCATATACCTGTTCTTCAACAAAAGTGTTGAGTTATCAGTGTAAAGTACAATAATTTCCATGTTGAATGAGTTTCAACAGTTGAAGCCAATACACTATATTCAACTTTCTAGAAAGTAAGAAATTAATTGAATTTTGTATACTAACATGCACCAAAAAAGAAAAGCAATACTGTCAGCTATTCATATTATCCTGCTTAAAAGAATATTTTCAGTTCTTCAAATATAAACTTAATGAGATATTACCCCAAAGAAGCAGCAAGCTCTTCTGAGGGAACTGAGTGTGGATCTAGCCCTCCAGGCAAAGATGCATTGCAAATCTGGTCATATTGACCACTGGAACTCTCTTTCCTCTTTGCATCAACCACCACCTAAAAGAAAGAGAGGACGCAACAATAATTGGCAGTGCAAACTTGCAAATACAAAAATTGCATAGAGGAAATACAAACACCGATGAATAATTCACAAATGAGTCCCAAACTGTAGTGAGACCATTGAAAGTTTCATGTAGCAGTCATCAAGGTTGAAAATTCATATTCAACAAATGAGTTCAAAATTATCCCAATTATTTTAATTCTAAGTACTTACCCGACGTTGGGGAAATAATTTGCATATTTGTTTGATAACCACTGACTGCTTGTGAAGACGTTCAGAAGTAATTGCCACCTGCAATCATATAATGTATGTATCAAAAATCAAATTCTCGTGCAGATAATCACAATGTAAAGTAGAGAAGAAATAAAGTGATAAACCAGATAGATCTCCCACCTCAAAATAGCATGGAAAAAGAAAGTGATAAATGCCAAATTAATATATAGTATTTCACATCTTCTGATACCGCTAAGGATATATGTATGAATTTTTCCAAATAACTTCCTCTAGTTAATAATGCACAAAATCCATATCTAATGAAGTGGAAATTTCCGTACATGCATGTCCCAAGCTCTGAGTGCATATAAGATTAGGATAGAACTTCTCCAGCTGTTCAGTACGATTTTTTTCCAGCTGCAAATAAAAATGTTAGAGTCGACACATATCTCAAAAGCTGAATCATAGAAGAGAATACAAAACATTAAAAAAGTATGTTGTACCACAGCGAGGGCCGATTCAAGAATACCATATCTGACTTTCAGATCATAAAGATGAATGCAAATGCTTCTGATTCTAGAATAGGTGGGGTTGTAAATTATAAGGTATATGGTAATAATTGCATGTCACCAACCATATTACTACTCCTACACTCATACCCCTTGTTTTGAGCCACCGTAAAGGGATACTTATATGACACAAGCACATTAATGGAACACTTGTATCCGTATCAGATTCCACAGCCATTTGCAAACTCTCCTATCATGGACTAATTGATAATATCTTCTGGAAGGCATGTTCTATAGATCTTAACATGTACATTCCTAACTTGATAGTACATTTTCACAAATTGAATATATAGATGCGAAAACTGAAGAACAGCACATAAAGATACAAACCTTTGTGATAAGCCCATCACTCAATCTCGTATACAAGGAGTCCCGACGACTCTTCAGTGCCTCCATTTCACTGTTGAAGTCACTCAATCTGATACAAACATCCACAAAATAAATAACAATAAAAAAAATATGTATATAAACTCCAATTAATTGTCCTACAAAGATTACAATCAACTGGATTGCTCGAATACAATGGGCATCGAAATTCCAATGTATCGTACCTGTAATTGACACAAAGAGCTGAGTACAAATAGAAGCGAGATTCTGGCTCTCACAGATTCCACAAGTACTGGACTTTTTGTTCATAAACATCATCATCTGGTTTTTCACAATCAAAATAAAAATACAACAGATAAATAAAATCAAAATCAAAATCAAAATTCACTAAATATCTATTCAAATTAGTCGACTCATACATGGTTCGAATCAAAATTTGAGGTTTCGGATAATTAAACCTAGAAATATTAATTTCAAATCTTTTTGAGCAGATATAAAATTTTTGATGTGAAATTGAAGGGGTAAGCGAATTGGAGAAGCGAGCTTACCGGAGCGAGTCGAAGGAGAGAGAGACTGATTCAAAGTCGACCTGGAATTCGGGTTGCTTGAGATATATTAGTGGAATCCATCACCAAGAAAAACCAGACAAGTTCCGCAAGGTCTCATCAGTATGGGTAATGACTGTGATTATAGTGGGAATGACTACAAGGTTATAAAGTTTGTGCAGCATGCCAAGGATACATACTTTCCAAGTTGAGGTTTACAGTCTTAATTCGGGCTATATATATATGCGTCGAATGACACTGAGTTGTTCACCATTTCTTTTGATATCCGCAATGAGCAATTTAAGGTACCCACTTATGTGACACTCTGGGCATGGAACCGTATAGTTGTATACTATAAAACCATTCGGCAAGTTTCTAATGCCAGGTCCGACGACGACGAACATTCTTCTCTGGTTTCATATGCTGGTCACTATATATTCGAAATAGCACTTGGTATCCACGAGGAGACTTGGTATATATGTTGATGTCTATAAAGAGAGTGCTTTCACTCAACTGAGAGTTTGATTCATAGCTCTGGATAGTACATTTCTATGAAGCTTCTTTATCTGGTGTCAAGCAATGCAATTGGGGTTTTGGTGCACACAACTTCAGATGTAGCTGCGAATTAGCTTGCAAACTCAAACTACTCACTGTAGGAAAAAAGAAGTTGGAATGCTATAAATGTGGGTGCAACACACTACAACCAATTTGCCGATGGTTTCCTGGCTCCTCTAGGAGTTGATGTATGTTTGCTGCAACTGAAAACGGATTTTTAGTTTCTTGATTTGTTTCTATGAACTTGGTGTAAATGCTTTCCATTAGCTGTTTGTACTCAACTTCTGAATACAATTTCTGCTCATTGAACTCGAAAAAAAAACCTGAGAATGTTCTTTGGATGCCATGAGTCACTAGTTTTCTTTTGGCTGCACAACTTGATGATTTCTTTTATAAAGTTGAACTGTAATTATGAACATGCACCAGGTTCAAATAAGATCTCCCGGTCCCTTAATTAAGCCTAGCATTTTTTTCATACTTGAAAAATATATTTCACTGAGAGAAATGCCCCCCTTATCTCTCATGCGCCCCCCTTATCTCTCATGCGCTAGTTCCTAGCACCCCACCTTGCAAAGACCTACTATAAGCTTTACATATGTGTTAGCATTTGGAGCACAGACTTATTCTGCCATCTTTTCAAAGAGCTCTAATGCAATTTCAAAATCCATCCCCTTCCACACATCAGCAGTATCAATGAAGTTTGATAACAATTTCAAAGTCCCCTTGTTTCAGCAATATCTATTTCAAAGTCCATCCTCTTCCACACATCAGCAGTATCAATAAAGTTTGATATCAATTTCAAAGTCCCCTTGTTTCAGCATATCAAAATTGAACAAGTATGTGGAGTTAGATTCAGGCCAATACTTCAAACATCTTCTCCACCAGTAATAATGCCTCCTGCAGTTTTCTGCCTTTCCTCAAACCATATATCAAGGTATTGTAAATCTATGTGCTCTAGGCAAACAACCCTCTGTAGGCATCATATCAAACAAAGACTGCGCATCAACGATTTTCCCAACCTTGCAATAACCATCAATCACAGTTAAATGACACTTCATCTGGCTTTATGCCTTCCTCAAGAGAATCAAACAGGAACAATACCACTGTCTTTCATCA
Organism: Geum urbanum; assembly: GCA_946800695.1. Taxonomy (NCBI): domain Eukaryota; kingdom Viridiplantae; phylum Streptophyta; class Magnoliopsida; order Rosales; family Rosaceae; genus Geum; species Geum urbanum. The sequence goes on along the minus strand of OX326998.1, from coordinate 65,953,923 downwards.
GATCTAGCAACCTATAAGCAGAATCCAAATGACCATTTTACAGTAAGCATTGCCCATTTTACAGTAAGCATTCACCATAATGTTAAAACTACGCAAATCGGGGGACACCTTACTATCTATCATATCCATACAAATTACTGTGGAGGCAGGACTTAGTAATTTACTGAAACCAGAATCATAGGGGCATCTCAAAGGCAACCGATTTATCGAAGTCATCAAAACTTTTCAGATTCATTGTAGGTTTCACTTGAAACCAGAATCACAAGGACACCTCAAAGGCAACCGATTAATCGAAAAGGCATCAAAACTAGCCAGATTCATTGTAGGTTTCACATGAAACCAGAATCATAAGGGCATCTCAAAGGCAACCGATTTATCAAAGGCATCAAAACTTATCGAGATTCATTATAGGTTTCAAATGAAACCAGAATCATAGGGGCATCTCAAAGGCAACCGATTTATCAAAGTCATCAAAACTTTTCAGATTCATTGTAGGTTTCACTTGAAACCAGAATCACAAGGACACCTCAAAGGCAACCGATTAATCGAAAAGGCATCAAAACTAGCCAGATTCATTGTAGGTTTCACATGAAACCAGAATCATAAGGGCATCAAAGACATCTTTATCTACGACAACCCAACGTAGAATCCATCCAAATAATCCAGTTTGATCAAAGGCATCAGAGAAATTCCAGATTCATCCAAAGGCAACCGTTTTACAAAGTAAACTCAATTTACCAAAGGCATTGAGAGAATCAAAGGTCTCAATCGAATGAAACCGGATTCAACATGGCATCAATGGAAACTCAATTAATCAAGAGCATCAAGAGGAAACCAAAATCATCAATGGCATCAAAAAAAGGTCCACATTCGCCAAAACCATCAAAGGGAAAGCAACCCAACTTATCAAAAGGCACCGAGTGAATCCAACGTTATATATAACAACATTCAGATTCATAAAAAGGCATCATCTTTCAAAACCCAATTCATCAAACATAATACTATCAAAGGCAACAAGATTCTTCAACCAATTACCGGCAACTAATAACATTTACTCTATGTAGAGTTTGACAGAAATTAGAATGCCAAAGCATTCTACTATCAAAATCTAGGACGTGAAACCCACCCACAACATATATATATGCAGAAGATTGAATTGAAACACAAATATTATGTGCAGAAGATTGAATCCATTACCATACCAGAGAGGCTTTACCGATCGAGATAACATTGAAGAATTTCGAAACCCACATCGGACTTCTCTTCTCTTCTCTTCTCTTCTCTTCTCTTCTCTTCTCTTCTCTTCTCTTCTCTTCTCTTTTGTAGTAGCCAAGCTTGCGATTCAAAAATTCAAAACTCCATTTGTGGACAAATGAGAGAGAGAGAGGGACAGAGAGACGAAGAGAAGCTGCAATGAGCCGTTGTGTTGTGGGAAAAAACCCATTTGAAATTTGAGTCGGAGAATTCGTTAGTTATCAAATTTAAACTTTCTTTCTTTTCATGACCGTTGTTTTGGTTTGAAATAGAGATAAGCGTCGGTGAGTCTGAAATACAGGATATCTTTTGCTTTTCGGGTCGGGTCTTAATTTCGAGTCGGGTCGGGTTTTAAGTTTGTAACTATCAATCAAGGCAAAACCTCTTGGGGCAATTAAAGATGAGTTAGATGGTAGAACATTGTTAGTGTCGAAAATTACCCTTTTTATTTTGTAAGTACAACAACTGAATTAAATTAAAGAGAGGATAGAACTGTAAATAACAAACTCAAAATGCAATAGTCGATCACAACAACAGGACACGTGAACGAGAAAAACCAAAAATAAAAGAGATTTCATCCCTCATCACTTTCAGAAAGAAGCTCGATTGGAAATTTTGAAGAATACATTCTTCTCCGGCTGCGGTGGGTTTTGTGAACTAGGCAAATAAACTTTTGGTCTGGAATATTGGTGAGCAGGTAGTCAATTTGATCTGTAATCGTCTAAAATCTCTTGTGTATATATATATATGTAATTTTTATTTTTTTGAAAATACTTTGTATATAATCTTACACGGCCCAAAATAGGCTAAATTGATATTGAAGTCATTATTTAGTATTGAAAATACATTGTGGATACTATAGCAAGACTTGTCTACTAGACATTGATTAGTGGACTATCTCACAGCCCAATATGAAGAGACTGAGTGACATATAAGAAATTATATTTTCCTATCTCCACCAATGTGAGGAACTTGCTTTACATCAGAGTGATCATACTACAGATTCCTACTAAACTGCAGCTAGTACTTCTAACTTCTAAGTTAATAACCTATACGACTGACAAATCATTTGACAATGCTCACGGTCACAAGAATTTGTTTTCGACTACTCTCTGCAAGTCCTCCAGTTTTTTTATGAAGTTTGGACTCATCAGATCCCTTGCCTCCCTTATTGTACATTCTTTGCTCAAATGGTAAGCATCCACAACAGCGTTTATTGATGCGTGAAGTTTCTCGGGTGTCCTGAGAAAATAATAAAAGACAGAAGCATAGTGATTATACTTCATAAAGAATAAATTGTAATAAAGAAGCTTATAAGTAAGAGTAACATGAGTGTTGGATGCATACGTGTAGAGGTAATCCACATCCTTATCTTCAAGTTCCTCTCCTGAGGTTAAGACAGACAGGCGCTCCTCGGGATCCTCAATCGTGTGCAGATACTTAATTATCCGAATTTCTTTTGGCATGAGCTTCTGAAGATTAGCTCTTGCAGTCACATACAAATGATATAAGACGGGTCTTTTACCTACTCATACAGAAAGCAAAAATAAAAGGTTAGCAACTAAAGGGACCCTACTTCCATTGAGTAGCATCTAAATTCATATAGAATATAAAAATATAAATATAAAATAGCTTATATGACCACCAATGATTTTGTAAGGTGATTTTTATGTATGACATTATGAGACAAAATAGAGGCATATTTATACTCGTCTCTTTATGGATATGAATGCATCAGTTTGTCATGCAACTTAACTATTCATAAATAGATCAAGTGTTTACGAGGCAAGCCATCATTTACCTCATCTTTTGTCATGCTTGATTCCTTGGCAGCTGACCAAGCTTTTGTAATCATCATCACCAATGTGGAGTCGAGTTGATTTTTCTCAGCCAATTTGTCTATCTTCCTACAAGCAGCATCGATAGTAGGAGAATCGATGGTATTTTGAAGTTTCAACTTTGCAGCATTTAGTGCTTCAATGCTCTCAGTTGCAGAATCATACGCTTTTACAGCTGCCAAGCACGTATTTCCAATGCTTTCCAAAGCTAAACATACAAGACAAGAACATTATCAATTTTACCAGTACAATGGTTGGGGAGTGTTATGAACTGTTGCATTTGTAGGCCTAACCATTTAAACTGGCTCAATTTTGGAAAGCTTTTCCTTTCAGACTTAATGTACTATTAGGACCTTGCATAATCGGATTGCATTACTTCAGAAATATAATTGAGGTTAAACCTATTTGATGGAGGAGACTACATAACATCTGAAAACTAAATCCTGAAATCAGCTATCTCTAAGGTCCTCCTTGAGAATGGCCTAGGTACTACTTTAATGGAAAAGGTTTACATAGTTACATTACTACGACACAAATGAGCTAAGGAGCTTATATATCATTTTTACATGTATGAGGTCAGTTTAGACATTAGAAATATTAACTTGAAATCAGATATTTGCATATAACATCAAATTTCAATGAGTCTTAAACTAAGTTGGCATTCGTTTCAGCGGCTGAGTCACTTGTCTACTACTTGCCGCTTTGCCATGTACAGGAAATTACTATAGAGATGAATTACATAAACAAGTGGTAAAAAAATGTCATGATGAAGGGAATACAAGCTCACCATTTTGCTCTTCCTTATTCTCGTAATAGAACTCAGAGACAGTGAGAAGATGCACGAAAAATTCTTTGGTGAAATCTTTGTGGCATCTGCGAACAATTTCACTGATATCAGATGGAGCCCCTCTCACTAGTTTAAGCAGTTCATTGTGTCTTTGCACATCTTCATCAATCTATGAAGAATAAATCCCCACAATTGTAAACTTAGACGCACAAGTACCTCAAACAAGAATCTGATGACTAAATTACACATAAGAGAAAAACATATCAGTTTTTCTAGTACTATTTCTAAAAAGAGAAGCATTAGTTGAATACTATCCTCATTACCACTGATCTATGCATAAATTTTTAACATCTTTTCAGTTCTCAACTACAAAAAAATAAGTAATTCTTTTGGGAACTGGTCTATCATTGTAGCTAAATAGATCTGAGTGAACTGTAGTTACGATCATGAGAAAATAAAGCTAAATTAGAATAACACATCAAAGGAAAAATCAGTTGAGCTCTTCCCATTCACACGTAAAAGCACAAGATACAGAATCGATGACACTCAAGTAATTAGTACCACAGAGTCACTCGCTACATTCAAATTCTTATGTACCTCTTTTAATTTCCGCCCTATCCCAAGTATTCTATGCTTCATTCTAAGATCATCCTCGGAATCTGCTTGGTCCGCACAACATTTAAAGAAATAAGACTTGATATCATCCCATTCCCTACTGAAAGCTAATAATCTTCTCCAGTCAGTTGGAGTGGGCTTGTCAACCATGAAAACCTCAATCAGCTTATCTCATATTCGTATCATTTTGTGGTCATCCAAAGACCCAACACCATTTTCTTCCTCCTTATCACCATTTCCTCCACTAGAAAAATCAGAAACAGACAACAACTCTTCCCCATTAGAACAATCTTTTGGAAAAGAGGCAGTATCACCACCAACAACCGCAACAACCAAAAACTGGCCCAACCTCACCGGCTTAACTACTATGTGATAATCTACAATTTCACAATTGCTATCTGTTATACAATGACATCATTTTCAAATCAACCCACTTATTATACAAAGTTCCATAACTTTCACTTACAATGTGTTTCAATGCCTTAATAAGATACTCAAGTAATTACTAGTATGCAGTATGCTTACTGCTTTGTGCAAATTATATATACGCGGATTGATAAAGAATCAAACTTTAACTCAAGCATGTAACTTTGGTATGAAAATTGGTGAAAATAAAAAAAGTTAATACCTTTTACTAGTATGCTTAATGCTTCTTGCAAATTATACATACCCAAATTGAAGAAAGATTCAAACTTTAACTCAAGCATGTAACTTTGCTATGAAAATTGGTGAAAAGAAAAAAATTGATACCTTTGGTGGTTTTAGAGGATATGGAGAAACTAATAGATGAAGTTGTGATGGAAGAGAGAGAAAAGTCATGCATGGTGGCTGGTAATAGCTTTAGGGGCTCTTAGAGAAAAAGAGCAAGAGAGTTGGACAGTGGGGCTAGATACCTCCATAGAAATTGGATTCTGAACACAAAATATGAAATTATAGTGCGTATGAACTGATTGTTGAATTGGTCCTAGGCACCAGATTATTCTCGCCCCTTCCTGATAAAAGTACAGTTTTTTCAAGACTTATGATATGAGCTACAAAGTTCTTTTTACGTGATACGGTAAAAAAATGAGATGTTACGAAGAGTCTATCAGTGAACGACATGATAGAAAAGAATTCATGAGTAACTTACTCTGTTACATTAATTTTATGGTACCCAATACATAATTAAACTGTCTAGGCATAAGACAAAGAGTAACAAAATTGGTGACCCCACACCCTATGTAGTTATGCACTACAAACTACAAAAAGTCATTCGGTACTTCTGAGCTTGTATCTTCACAAGTGCTACCATATCCATTGCAACCTTCTTCGATCTAAGAGGCCTAAAGCTTCTGAATCCCCTTCAGACCACCATTTGACACATTCACCAGCGATGGCATCTCCTCTCGGGATAGCCGCTTCCTACCAGATAAAGGTGTTTCATCTACATGTCGAGATGCTTCACATGCTTGTGAAGACGCCCCATCTGCATGTAGTGCCTGGGAAACAAGTTGTTACTCCGACCTAACAAAAGGAACCATGATACTAAAGGTGCCCACCTGACCCGCTTAGGCCTTAGTGATTGCTCCAGTTGGGCCTGATAGCGTGTTACCAGAAGAACATGTAAACTGCATAAAATCAATAAAGGTTAACGAGCCCCCTCGAAAATAATGTTACCCTACATCTTAGACAAGTGTCTTAAACTCTCTAGCTGAGGTACATGCATGCTTAACACATGGCCATCATGCTCTACCTCAGGTATTACCATTGACTTGGAAATCATCCCACCACCCGAGCCTATCCCAACTGCCACCGCCGCCTCAGGGTTCGTTGTTGTCACCATCAGATCTATCATTGAACCCCTTGGTGTAACATTTAACCCTGAAGGACCAACAGGCACCTCCACCCGCATCTCCTTCCCAACATACTCATGAGTAGCGAGGGTCGCCGCCCTCTTCTCCTCTCGGGCATGTAAGACTAAACTACCACCTTCTCCATGCACAAAACAACCACGAACCTCACAAAACCCTCAAACTGATGGGTAATCAAATCTAACAACCAATGAGCAAGAGGAAGCAAATCATCTTCATTTTCTTACCACCACCCCGCGGCTGAGATCCATCATTACCATCAGTTTCATCTTCGCGGATTGGAGGAGAAGCTCGTCATAGGACTTGAAAATCCTGATGGAATTTCCAATTCGTTTCTCGGCCTTTGCCCAACTCTTGTCCAAAGTACCATCTGGTAGGTATTGGACCATTACCTCCAGCTTCACCTGCGCCGCTAGGACTACCTCCTAAGCAGAGAACCTGTCAAAATTTTCCATTACCACCATGAGATCATGGTAGTACCACGGTCCCAGACTAATCGCCCTCCGGATCCTTGGATTTGCAAAAATGTCAATTCGATGATCTGCCTTGGGTTGAGCGACCCGTGCCACAAGCGAACTATTGCCACCCAGAATGACTGCTCTTAGACCTCTGGAAAAGTCATCATCCCATACAGCCACGCCACAGCATAACGACACCCTCCCTCGGCTTCTACATCGGCTGCCTCCAGGACTAGGCAGACCTTTTTGAGGTCATCATTGTCAGCCTCAAAACTCATCATTGTCAATCAATCTAAAATGCCATTTGTATCCTCTGCTATGGAAGGATAGGAGACACCATAATTGAGTAGGTGAAGGTGCTCGAGCAGGCTAGGTGGCACCAGTCAACTAGGGTTTAGGAAGGAAAACTCGAAGGGAAAAGGGAGAGAGAAAAAAAGAGGAGGTGGGGCTCTCAACTCTCAACTTATCAGCTACAAAGTTTACTTCTTCGAAAAATAATTGATGTGTTTGGAACACAAATTAGCGAGTTGGAGATCATTGGGAAAATGTGGTCTAGATATATTTTCTTCTTAAAAATAAATGTTTTAAGTCATTTGAAAAATATAAAGAGCTATTGGTTAGTTATGAAGAGTTGTATCACAAAGACTATTGTGCTATGTTTCTAAATCAAATTTAACTGTATCATGACTTCAAGATAGCTCTCATACTATATGAACCCTAGTTTCTATTCCTCTAGTCTCCAACTGCAAACTTTTCTAGTTTTCTCAGATCTAGTCTCATCCTACGGCCTTTGGCACAATGGCAGCTTCGCCCTAATCGACACTTATGGGTGCTTCAAACGAGAGTGGTATTGTTTTTGGTTTAAGCGGCATTTGATGGTAGAATAATTTTTTTATGGATCATCTAAAATTGAAGCGAGCAAAGAGATGTAATTTTTTTAAGTGAAATGGTAGAATAATTTTTTTTATTTTAATATAGAGCCAAACTTGGATTTAGATCTTTACGTACTAAGTACTTTTTAACATATATACATGCGTTGATACATATTGGCTTGTTGTGGATTTCAATTTTGGAGACATTATATGTGTATGATGAAGTTTGCTTTGTCATAAAGTGAAACTTTTATAGATGAATAACTTGGAAACGAAGAAAATTAATTAAACAAAATTATTATTTTATCGAAAAATAAATAATTGTTAGCTAAAAATCTATTCTCAAGTTGAAGAGATGAAATTTTAATATGAGATAAGTAGAGTTGTCAAATCCACAGGGATTGACAATCTCTTTCTAACCTAGGTGAACCTAGAAGGGAACTAGATGAGTGAATTATGCAAAATATGAGGTGATCGAAGTGGTTCAATTTTCAAGGATAATGATTATGCTACTTGTATAAAGGTAAATGCTACTAGATTAATCTTAACCAAAATGTGACAATTAAAGTGATGGAAGTTTAGAGCAAATGCACCGCTGGGAGGCAAAAGGCTCTGGCAAAGGGACTGTTTTGCAGTGTAAATGAATAAAGTGTTATGTGGCTCCAGCATTCATAAATTGATCGACCAATACAGAAGGAAAAAATTGTCTGACAGTGTGGTTGACTTGGGTCTTTCTTTAGTTTATAGTATATAACAGGGGCTTAGTTGCAAAAAGTTTTGGTCTTGGTTGGGCAAAAGTAAATGCGGTGCATTTGTTCTTAAGGGTTGAAGTTTTCCACCTCTAGCCTTGTATGCAAGTAAGAATGTTCAAATGAGAATGATGCAATGCACTACTTAATAACCCTCATTGCATCCGGTCAAGATTACAATGGTCACACTTCTTTTATGTATTAATTTCTACAAGTTAAGTAAAAGGTTAACTACCTAGAACAAGTTCAATTAGCGATTAGGTTTCAATTACTTGTTTTAGATGCACAATTCTTTAAGTGAGTTAAGAATGCAAACCAAATAAGAACCAAATATGACTGTAGTGGTCGAGGACGAGGAAAAAGGAAACATGTTTTCCGTTGAGAACTAATGCAACTTCAAAGCATACCTACTGAATACAATTGATTATCTCAGTAGTGCTACACAAACAAGATACAACTGGACAGAGATAAACCACTTTCAAGAGAATGCTAGCAAGAAATCTTCCAATAGATGTACTTAGAAGAATGACGAATCATCATGCAGTGCAGTTGAACTTACAAAGAAGTTTAGTAGTTTATAACTTTTGGCTAAAGTACCATCGAAGAGAAGATTTTTTATAGACTATGATAGTCAGTTCTCTCATAATCAAAAGAGAAAGAGGGTATCCGATAGGATTTATGGCTTACTTGAGGATGTAAAGCAATTGTGAATAAAGTTTATGAGTTCAGAAATATGTCGGAATATGATGACAGTACCACTACACGTTTAGAGTTTGCAAAACACATGTACACGCATACTTCAATAAGTTTGGAGGAGAAAAACAGAGTGGTCACATTAATAGGGCTCGAAGTATCATTGGAAATCTTCAACCATTGCATCTTAAATTATGAGTTTATGTATGAGTTTAATATATCAACATTTGGCTTAATTAAATTATCACTATATGGTTTTATAATTTACAACTTGTTTCGACCCTTTTTGAGTTTTTTTTTAAAATTAATTTTAACTTTGTTCACATACTTTCTCTACATATCACACCATGACCCATTGCCTTTTAAATTAAAAAAGCATTACCCCTTTTCACCTTTCAATAATATAATCTTTATGCGGATTTTATACATACGAGTTTATAACAGTCAAATTTGATTAATTTAATTTTTTTTATACATGTAGCACAATAATGAGTGTCTCGCTCCACACTTGATTTAGTCAATAGCTATTTGTGGTATTAGTAATGATGACAACAAGTTCAAATTTTGGAATGAACTTCAATAAAACTGTCGATTAGCTGTATGGAGGTTTCTGTGGTTGGAATGCTTGTAAGTGAATGAATGTCCCCAGTTTCCAATGTCCGCCTCTAACTTCATCAACTACAGCAAGCATATCCAACGTGATGATCACCATTATATGAACGCACTAGGGCTAAGGATCCGCAATGAATTAACACTCTCACATTTTCCACTTGATATGTGGCAAGGTATGTCTCCCTATCAAAGCTTATTCTCAACTTTAAATTGGGTTCTTACAATAGTCAATAGAACAACCAGGGTTGGCCTTCATTGTTTAGATTAAAAAGTTGTTTTGGTTTTATACAGCTGAGAATTTGTCAATCTTTGAATTGGGTTCAATGATGTACCAAGAAATATTTATTATTGCTAGTTTAATATTCTCATTTACAAATCAAGTGATGCTGATAATGGATTTCAGCAATTTGATAAATATTTAGTTAATTTGAGATAGGCTGCATACATATATAGATATATTATATTATTGGTTTACTTGTCTATTCTGATTTATGCATTGTTCTAATTCTCAAAACTCGAGTGGATGTAATTTGGAAAAATCTAATGCTACTGAAGTTGCTTCATCGTCAATATGAAAATGAAGCTATGGAGAGGCGTTTACTCAGTCAAGAATGGGTATCATGTTGCAAGGAAATTGTCTCAACTGGATTTTCAGGCATCGACGTTGTCAGGAGTGCGGTTTGCATGAAGAATGGTTGTTGAGACATGTTGTGGATGTTTCTGGAGAGCTAATGTGCCACCTAAAGTACATAGCTTCAATTGGAGAGCTTTGAAAGGTATTTTACCTACACGGCCGGCATTGAGTAAAAGTTTTATATTGATGACATTTCCTGTGTCTTTTGCTCTGAGTAGTGTGGAAAATTGCTTGCATTTATTCTAAAATTGCACTGCTATTCAAGTCTTTTGGGAGAATTGTTCTTTAAAGCTCAATGCGAAAGGCCATGCAGCCGGCGGAACTAGAGTACTACAGTATGCTAGAGGGGGTCTCAAGTCCCACCCAAAATTTTGGCAAAATAGAATACCTACATGCATGGCTATATATATATATGAAAAATGGAAAATTGAGTTTAAACTTTAAAAAGTTTTTTCGTGTACAAATAAATTAGAGCATACTTTCCCTCTTTAATTAATACTAGAAACTGGCACACACGCAATGCGTGTAAAAAATTCGCATTGACAGACGATCCAATGAAATAAAAGAAGATTATGACATCAATCAAATTCAATATAGAAGACGGTTCAACGTAACTAATAGTAAGTTGTAACTTATTCAAGAAAATTTACCAAAGTATGAGGGAAAGACACGGTTGAAATCAGATAGAGAAAATGTGTCTCTGGAAAGTGAAAACACACATCATCCATATCTTTTCCTGTTTTGGATTTGTGCCGCTTTTGTGATGGCCATGAGATAAACGATTGTTGGGGAGTTTACCACACACAAAACATCGATCGTTCACATGAGTTGTCATCAATCTTGCATCCTCAAAATTAATCTACTACACAAAAACAAAGACTGAAATGGAATATTAAGAAGTATATAAAAACCAAGCAACACGGATAAATTATTGAGAACAGAGAAATAGAGGAAAAGTTAAGTGTCTGGGCATTCGTCAGGAAGAAGAGCCACCAAGAGAGAATTTTTTGAAATATAAATCGAAAGAGAAGTTGTGAGCATAGCCGAATGGTTTTTGCGGTTTACACAAAGCAATTGCTTCACTTCTTTTCTTTTGTGTATTAGTCTTCTGCCCTTTTGTATATTAATTTTGCTGAACCTTAGACTTGATTTTGCCAGGGATAATTTAAGGCATTTTGATTGTTTGACGTTCAGTTTTGCTGGTAATTGTCAAAACCTCATCTGACTTAATTAATAGAGATTTAAAAGTAATATATTTTTTATTTTATGACCAATTTTAGTTGATCTATTGCACAAATTAATCTTGCATTTTAAATTTTCTTTTTTGTTCATTCAATAATAAATTTATAAGTATATGTATAATATAATTTTTCAGGGAGAACTGTATATTGGGGTAAAAACTAGAGCTATTTTCTATATCGAACTTTATAATCTATTGTTTATTGAATTAAATATTTGAGTTTCAATAGTCATTTGTACGAAGATTCATTTAAATCACATCCTTATACAATTTTCTCAATTTGTGTTATCTAATTTAGTATAGATATTTATTTGTGAACTATATATTTCTATTTAAAAAATCTCGTATAATCTATATTCTCTTAAAAATATTCTGAAAGAACCCAACCCCGTTTCGGTTGCCTAAACCGGAATTAGATCCTAATAACACTACAACCTTTTAAAAAAAAATTGCCAGAGTTTACTTTATAAAATGAGTAAACCAAAAACCTGCAATGAAAACACACTTCCAAATAGTCCACAAAAGCCAAACCATGGGACGCCAATTCCCATCTGGATTTCTCAAGTTCACAAACTACTGAATAACAGTAAAAGTATTTCCCTACACTTATTATTTAAAATCCAGTAAGTACTCAAAAAGTATTACAAAGGAAAATAAACTAACATAGTACTCAGAGCGACTTCTAATTTATATATATATAAAGCTAGTAGGTTAAACTAGGAACTTACTAGATAAGAACGGTGACTTGAACTCTAAGCCTTCGACGACGACGTGTAACCACATGATAAAAACTGTAAACTGGGCAAGAAGGAAACTGAAAAACCCAGGGAAAGACATATAAATGATAAAAATTGTTAGAGTGATTGAACGAAAATAAACTTTCATTTTTAAACTGATAGCAATAAATATAACATGCATTTCACATTATATAAGAAAATAAACATGATGCGAGTCTAAAAACTGCAGGGTCCCTCTCTCGGACGCATCCGCAACAGTACAGTCTAAATCATGGAATCCTAGACCCACACGTGATTAAATAGTCAGAAAGACCTCGGGTCAGGACTCTGTCCCCCCCCCCCCCCCGGAGCTCTCGGGGATCAGTCGAGCATGCCAGTGCATTGATGCCACTACTACCTCTGAGACTGTACTATGTGTAAAACAAATCATATTTGTTTTCATACACATGAATAATCGTAAATGCGTACTCGTACAGCATATAATCATAAAATGCATAATCGTAAATGCAAACTCGTACGTGCATAATCATAAAATGCATAATCAAGACTCGCACGTCAATCAGTAGAAACAAAATGTTCACTCATAGTATACAACTAGCTCGTAAAGATCCGACGGTAGTTCCCTTGCCAAAATCTCCCTCGTGGTTTCCTGAATAAATAACAGTTTTGTTTAATTATAGAATTCAATAAAACGCATGAGAAACAACTCAGAAACCATCCCGGAAACCCAACGGGATAAATAGGATTTTTGACATGCTGGATCTCCGCCACAAGCGGCGGCGCGTAAACCACACGCGCCTCCGGTGATTAACTCCGATGAAAAAAAAATGACCACTCGTTGGAAAGATCACAGTGAGCCCGACAACAATCATAACTAGACCGAGGTCCAATTTGACGGCGAATGGCTGGAATTGGACGAAACCGACCGGAAAACCACTTTCCGGTGGCCGCCACCAACGACGGCGGATGACCCCTCAAAAATGATCCTCATACCAAGCCCAATCAAAGCCCTAAACTCACACATCATAACTCTCCCTCACATGGCCATCGAAACTCACGACCCCAAACTTGGCCGGAATATCACCATCGCTGAAGCTCCGCCTTGGGGTTGTGACGGACCAAAAGGTACAACCCAAAAGGACTAGGGGGAGGAGAGGATCCTTTCCCCCCAACCCACACCCTCAGAAACCCACCGGAGCACCGCTCCCCTTCGGCGGCGAAAACCGGGTATAAAACCTGAATCAGGTTCACTCAAAACATTCAAAACTTACAATTCGACACATGAATCAATAGAGGGAAGAAAGAGCTTCAAAACCTTACCCAGAACGCCGGAAACAGTGGCCAAAATCGGCAGGTCGAAATCGGAAAATCAAAACGGGCCGTGGGTTATTCGGGTCGTGTACGTATCCCTCGTATACTAGACTCATACCATATTCTACCATAATTCCCGTATTAATACAAAAGGTATCTGATAAGATCAACGGCCAAGGTTTGATCTGATCAAGATCCAACGGTTCAAATTAAACTGACAAGGAAAATACTTTTAAAAATACACATTTTCACCATACGAACTTTCAAAAATCGTAAAAATTAGCTCGATAACTCAAAAATTCCCCGAAAATTCTTACGCGCACGAAATTAAATACTCTACGACTTCCGCGAAGAAAGTCGAATCAAATTCTCGCCCGAAGAAAAAGTCGTTAATAAAATTTTACGAGGTGCATAATTTGCAGAAAACCTAAATCGTAAAAGTTAGTGTAACTTTTGGTTTGGATCTTTACAAATTATTTATTAAAAATTCAAGTTTCACTCGACTTTGATTTCTGGTTCCACCTTGTATGCAGCAAATGATTTGTTGGTCTGGGCGGGTAGTATGCTTCAACAATTGAGAGGAGATCAAGTTGATGTTTTCTTTATGTTACTGTGGGTTATTTTATATGGACAGAATGCAACATCATTTGGGAGCACGGTAATTTCAATCCTATATACATGTCTGAGTGGGCTATGGTTTTTTTAGATGAGTACAAAAAAATGTCACCCAAGACAGATGACCAAGACACCACGCGATTAACCCAAAAAAAAAGACCCCATGTCCGAAAAAGTGGTCAGCGGGCACCACTTAGAGGCAGACTGAAAATCAATGTTGATGGTGGGTGCGAATAGCAATAATGGTGGCGTTGGAGTTATCGTTCGGGATCATGGTGGCCTTTGCCCGACATATTCCCTATGCTCGTTCCGCGTATCATATGGAAGCCGAGGCTTTAAAAGCATGTCTCTTGATGGTTGTTGATCAATGATGGCACAACATTGATGTAGAGAGTGACTGTGCAGTATTAATGAATGCAGTCAGCAGCAAGAGAGTCTGCAGCGGCACCGGAAATAGCACGAGCAACAATTATTGGAGCGTACAACGGTGACGAAGGCTTCCGGCGACCAATAGTTGACCGAGCTCGCGAGCAGCTGCTCGAGCAAGCTTTGCTCGTCTCAGAGGAGGAGCAGCCTAGCGGAGCTCACGCACGTGGGTGACACTAGGTTGCCTGAATTTTTTTTCTTTACGCACGCGCTAGTAAACTATTTTTTTTACGGTGCGGACTAGGCCAATCCGGAGGCAACACGTGGTGCAAACCTGATCCATTTCACCACCAACGGTCAAGAGCCATGGGCCGTCCATTTCAATTACAAAATTGAATCTGACGGCTCAGATTCAAAAGCAACGGCACAATGATGTTTACAAACACCAGCTCTCTCTTTTTCCCTGAATTGTTAACCAGCAGAAGACTTTTTTTCCCCAAAAATATTCTAAAAATTCCAAAAATTTGCAAACACTACCGTACAATTTTCTTATAAATACTACATCAATTTTACAAACTTCCCACACCAGTTTGTACACAACAAGTTCATCATCTCCCTCCATCTCTTCTCTCATTCATTTGTGTTGTTTTCTCCAAAAAAAATTGAATTGGCTTGCTTCGGAAGATTTGCAATTGTGCATTTCTTATATGCATATTAGCATTGATCCTATCACCGGCAACAAGCAAAAAGTCGACAAATTGTGGAAAAAGGTCTATGTCAATTATATCGAAAATTGGGTGATTAGTCATGGTGAATCAACAAAGGAAGATAGGACCCAAACCGCAATTTCATCTCGTTTTACTAATTAAGTTGAAGCCGATTTTTAATCTTTAGGGCGAAGGTCTTAGTTATGCACGAAAGAATTCACCACCATCTGGCACATCTCCACAAGATCAAGTAAGTCCTTGTAATTTTTCCATATCTATTATTTTGATTTTATGAACTAAATGTTGTCATCTCCATTAAACATAAATAAATTGTGACATAGAAATTTGTTATTTTTTATAGTTAAGAAAAGCTCAAATGTGGTTTGTGTCGAAGACAAAGAAAGAGTTTTTGAAGTTTGAATGTTAGGAAGTGGTGAAGACTCATACTTTCTTTAGGGAAATCACAGCTACTACTCCACGTATTTACAACTACGAAGCTACTACTCCTACCATTAGTGAAATGCCTCATACCGTCAATTTGGATGAGGATGAGGTGATTGCAACACCAACGAGCAACCGCGAAGGTCCTTCGAGTCCCCCTAGATCACCAGGAGTGAAGGCAGCAAAAGAAGCAAAAAAAAGGGAAAAAAATCATGACTCCTACAAGTGAGCTACAAGATGAGGCTTTGAAGACCATTGTGGCCATTCAAGCCATTTGGGCCACCGCTCAAAAATCAAGTGAGGATAACGATTTTGCTTTACACAAAACGTAACTCCTCCTTCAAGAGAAAGACTACAAATTGAGAGCTCTACAAGAAGAAACAAGGATCATGGCAATGGATATGGAGAGAATGACCCCAAATTCAAAAAGGTATTTCACGAAGAGGAAAGCGAAAATCATTAAGCAAGGAGAAGGAAACAACAACGAACAACAAGATAGCGAGGGAACCTTTTCAAATTGTTATCGCCCATTTTTTCAATAGTTTAGTTTTCGTAATAAATCTAGGTTTGGCTTGTCATTATGTAATTTAAATTTTTAAGAAATCAAAATACATTTTTTATTTAGAGATGATACTAAATAACATTACATGAAATCCAAATTAAAATACACCAAATTCAAATACACCAAATTAAAACACACCAAATTCAAATACACCAAAATAAAACAAACATAATGCAAAAACATATATTTCAAACAACATTTTTACATATGTTCACTGGTCTCTAGATACCAGTTGTGCTTCACCAAGTCCTTCTGAAGCTCTCTATGGATATAAGAAGACTGAAGATCGACAACATGGTTATGAAACCGTTGTTCATCCAATCCATCCCTTCCAATTAGCTCAAAAGGAATCCGATTACCTTGTTCATCCACTGGCCCATTATAATTTGCGAAAGCACTTGATGGGTTTTGTAGATCTTCTTCTTCATTCTCCTCAAATTCTATCTCATCAAACTCTTCCTCAACTATCATGTTATGCATAATGATGCAAGCCAACAAAATATTTTTCATTACCTCTGTGTGGGGAGACCGAGCTGCATGATTAATCATTGCCCAACGAGATTGCAAAATGTCGAAGCAGCTCTCCACATCTTTGCGGTATGTCTCTTGTTTCTTTGAGAACAACTTATGTGATAGTGTCTGAGGATTGGAAATAGTTTTGACAAATGACGAGTACCTCGGATAAATTCCATCAGCCAGGTAGTAAGTATTGTAGTATGTCATATCGTTGACATTATAACTCTTTTGCGGGCTTCTTCCGGCAAGAAGCAAATCGAAGATATCCGATTGGTGATGCACGTTGATATCATTGTATGCTCCAGGTACCCCAAAGAAGCTATGTCATATCTACGTGTCATATGAGGTCACTGCCTCAAAGATAATAGTGGGACGCTTAGACCGGCCCGAGTATGCCTTTTGTCAAGCTGTTGGACAGTTCTTCCATTCCCAGTGCATGCAGTTGATGCTTCTGATCATACCTAGAAATCCTCGATGCCTGACCCTGCTTAGAAGACGAGTGATGTCAGCTGCATTTGGAATGTGGAGGTAAATGTCACCGTAAAGCTCGTACACTTTGGTGTACCACTTCTTCAAGCATTCTAGTGTGGTTAATTCACTCATTCTCGTGTATTCAGCACACTGATCTACGGTTATGCCGTACGCCAACATTCGGAGAGCACCGGTCATCTTTTGTTGTGGAAGAAGTCCTTGAAATTCAATGACATCTGCTCTTTGATGCCAAAATGGGTCGTTGTTGCAGAGATCCATGCAGATACGATTGAATAAGTTTGAACACATTTGGTACCTCCGACGAAATGCTTGCTCGTTGAAGACAGGACGCTCGATGAAGTAATCTTCCATAAGATTTTGTCCCCTTTGCACCCTTAACCTTTCTTCGTTTGGAGGGCAGCAAGGTGGTTCATCATCGAACGTTGTAGCTACCATGACTGCGTCAATGACGAAGGCGTTAGCTATTTATGTATTTTTCCGGCGTTGTTGTCGTCTCTTCGTGAAAAAAGTGTTTAAACTAAAAGGATCCATCTTACTGATGCTGGAATGTGAAGAAATGTTTGAAGAAATAGAAAGTAATTTGTAGATGATGTGAGAATATAAGCTGCCCAAGATGATCCTTTTATACCAGATTTTAGGTTATCTAATATCTGATGATGACATGTGTCATCTCGTGGTTGGTCGGAAATCTCATCGGAAATCTTCGGCAATTATTCACACGACAATGACACGTGAAAATGAGACGTGTTGTCAAGTGATTGATTGGAAATCTTATCGAAATTTTTGTACAATTATTTATAAGATAATGTTCTGTCGATGTGACACGTGTCAACTCGTCACAAGTCTTATTCAATTATTCATACGACAACAACATGTGTCGTCTATGTATTGGTTGAAAATCAATCGGAATAAAATTTAAACTAAAAAAATAATTTATGAACAATAATAAAATGTGCTATTTTTGTGCACAGCTGTACGAAAAACAGGAACTGCACCTCCTATTTGATTAATAGTGTCTTCTCCACCTCAAATAGTGTCTACTCCTCCTAAGCCCTCCCACCGGTGCATATGCTCTAAGGAGAATGATCTCTGATGTATGGTGGGTGGTGGATGATTGAACACATATTTCGTGAAGCAAAGGGTGTTGCTCATAAGTTAACACATCTTGCTAGTTTAGGAGGATTAGGTGAGCATTGCCTGTTATTATTCGGATTGTAGCCCGGGGTTTAGGTTTTACGAAACCCCCCTTCCCTTGGCTAGGTATCAAATCCCTTATCTAAAAAAAATTTAAAAAATGAAGCTATGGAGTTTATGCACATGTTGGAGGAACAAGGCTTGAATAACTACCTGCTGCAGATACATCGATCGCTGTTCTTATTATCAAGCTCTTCTTCACAGGTGACCGGTGGTGCCGGCAGAATTTTCACCTAGGAGGGTCGATATATCAGGTTGAGAATAAAGTAAATCAATTTACAACAATAGACATATTTGGATGTAAAATGTTGCAACTTGCAACCTATAACAGGTTGCGACCTCTCTAAGTTGTAATGTGTCTTGCAACTATGATGTGTGAATAGTAACCCATAAAATGTAAAAGAAATCGTTCCCTTTGATGAAACATTTCTAGTTTATTCAGTTTCAATTTTGAAGCATTGATTGTATATAGAAAATAACACCTCTGTAATTCATTTCTCATTAAATAACCAATACAGAATTACCCTTTTTCTAATCATTTAGGTCCGGCCCTCATTGTA
Organism: Geum urbanum; assembly: GCA_946800695.1. Lineage (NCBI taxonomy): Eukaryota > Viridiplantae > Streptophyta > Magnoliopsida > Rosales > Rosaceae > Geum > Geum urbanum. Next base: position 65,934,820 of record OX326998.1, on the reverse strand, counting down.
AGGCAAAAATGGGCTTGATTTCCGATTGTCTTTTGTTCTTCTGCAACATTTTTGGAAAAGGATCGGGCAGATAATTGGTATATGATACATTTACCCGTCTATCAATTCTTGGGCAATATTTCTCGCTTGTGTGAGAGGATTAACGATTTGAACTTCTTCAGCCCATATATGCGGCATGGAATGCGTAGACATCTCCATTTCCATAAGGTTTTCCGTCTTCAATCTTTTCACAGCATCCAAGTCCATCATACTAGCCCCAATGCTCTGCCAAAAAACAGACCTGATAATTGTCAATAATTGAACATGAAGAATAAAGTTTTAGCAGAGTGAACTGATTTCATAAACGACTTCTGATTTGGAAATAAACGCACCCAAACTTTGCTGAAGCAAGCATTGAAAATTATATGTTTTAGCAGGTTTTCATCGTAGCTGCTGAGGGCATCATCTGTACTCACAGAAACAGCAATATCTTGATAGGAAGAATCGAACATTGATCCATGGTTCCTCACCACAATCCGGTGATGATTAAATAAAATTCTTTCAAGATGATAGATGGTTGAACTCCATGCCTTGCCTGTGTTGATCCACTTCAATGTCCAGCCACTTCTTTCAAAATCTGGCTTCGGGAACTTTTCATAGAGCCTTAGCAAGGTTGCCGCTCTTTCAGCATTAGCCCAACAACAGCATGGGGAAATACCATCATCTACACATGGGATAAAGCTTCAACAAATTTTAAGGGAAACAAATAATGCCAAAAGAGGGAAAACACATTCTTTCATCTAATCAGAACATACAAAGCAGATGACTTCACAGTACTGAAGATAGGCCTCCAATTAGGACATTATATAAGAGAGTATCGACTGAAAAGTGGCACAAAATGCATTATGCACACAATTTTACAGAGACTTGAACATCATGTATAGCTGTATGTTAAACATCAGAAATGTGCAGTATCCATGAAACAAAGAGAGATAATATTCAACAATAGAATACTTTTTGAAAGATCTTTGGAAAACAAGTTTAACAAATTGACAAGGCAACTTATAAGGCAGCTTATATAGCACGCCATGTGTTTCAAACCTATACAGCTTGTTGACCTAACTCCCATAATAATATTATGTATTTAAGCTCGCCAATACGGGCATTACCATATCATCTGTCTTAGTAACACCTTGTACTGTTGGGAGTTTTATCACATGTATGTACTGAAGGGATAGAGAAATGTATGGAAACAGGTAAAGAAACAAATGTTCTGTTGTGTAGACAAGATTTACCCCTAATATAAAAAAAAAAATTGACTCCATAAAATCTTCACGAATTAAATCATATGTATTACCTAGAACAAAACCAGCAAGAGGGATGTCAACCAGATGGGGCCTCAAGGGACTTTTCAGTTGATGATTGACATTTGTACTTCTCTCCAGAACTAGGAAATGGACAGCAACAACCTATAGAGTTGCCAACGTTGACATGAAGGTAAAGCTTCATCCTTCTCAAAACAAGATTACAAGAATAGTAAAGAAAAGTAATTGGCTTGCTGCTAGTAACAAACAAAATGTAACCCACCCTGCAATGAAGTTGCATTGGCTTAGAGTCCACATGTTGAACCAATTTAGATACCAACCCGGAACAAAGTATGGGTGGCGCCGCAGCATTGGACATGTATGAATCAGGACTAGAGCACTTTTTGACATCACATGATTCAGTGACTGCCCTTATGGAATGGATTACAATAAACGATACACATGTCAACATCCATCTATTCTGCTCCCTGAAGAATTAAAGAAAAAATTAGACATCAGGACATATTTAATATATACCAAGGATTCTTGATCAGTAGTCAGATTTCCTCTTGATTTATTTATTTTTTCAAACTTTGACTGGAAAGTTAGAAGTACACAAACACCATGGTATCTTGGAATTAGATGATTACACGCGTACACAGCACCCAACATATGGAGGATTGAAACTTCTAGCAAGCTAGCAAACTATATATTTAATATATAACAACAGCTCCTAAATCAGCAGTGCATATCCTCCAGATATTTTCTCTTCTGAGTTTTTCCAATTAGAAAGTACTTCAAATTACCAAAAATTTCACACCAATTTATGAAACAGATGATTTCAAGCTACCAACTTTTGAAGAATAGAAACTAACTTCATATGTTTGATAAAATTTCAGACCAAATTCCTGAATTTATCATATACTATTAGTTACATTTTTAGAATATATAAGACAACATGTATAAGTAACTGAATTGTATCTGTTATATAACTGGTACTGAAAGCCTTAAAGACATCACAATATACCATTACAAACTAGCCAGAATGCCAAAATACAAATCAGAGAAGTGTAAAAAGAAAAACTAGAGTGCATACCGCAACCCAAGAATCCGATGAAACGTTGCATCTACTCCAGGTCCAAATCCAACAGGAAAATCATGCTTACACCAAGAACTGGATAGCTTTAACTGTTTTATTAAAATTTTGCTATGAGTTCAATAGATACTTATAATTTCTTCTCAATAAAAGAAACTTCAGGAAAGTTTTTAAGGACAAAAGCATAAATTTACAATTTGATGGTCCACCAAGACATGAATGCAAATGTTTGCAGCCCTCTGAAAGAATTTCAGCTCTAGAGGATCACAAAGGTTTTGACAGTTCGAATATGGATCAAATAAGCTGTCCTCGATGCTATGAACTGAAACCACATGCCCACATATAGATATTAGATTGCCCTCAGAAAACATGCAGTTGATTTCAGTTGATAGAGTGACATGTTCAATGCAAGAAGAGATTTTAGGTATCACATCAGGTGTCACAACTGGCTTGATTAATCTTTCCTTCAGTTCCTTTAGCTGTAGCTCTCCAGTGCCTAATACAGTGGAAGAAGGAGAAAGATACATGTCGAAAGATGTAGGGGATGAACTTCCTAGGGACATCTGAAGAAGTACTTCATTGTGCAATCCAGATAGAACCTCGTCATTTCTTAGAGATTCATATGATGGAAGACACTTCGATGAACTATTATTTTCACAAACCTCATCAGAACCAAATGAAAGGCTCCACAAATGAGTTTTGGAAGGAATAAGAACTTTTACACCAGTGAAATAATCAGAGCCCTTAAGATTACAAAAAAGATCTTCTTTATCATGTTTTGTGATATAATAACAGCCGATCTGCAACACCTGCAACATAAAATACAGAAAATTAGAAAGTTTATAAAAAGTAAATAAAAAAACAAAACCAAAAATAAAAATAAAAAAATCTCATGCACCATGTACTAACCAAGAAAAGGAGGAAGCGGACCCACCTGATACTTGTAAAAGCTTTCAGACTTGAGTTCCAGCAATACCTTCTGCCCACTTGGACTGCAAGAGCCACCACTGTTTGATTTGGCTTTTGTGCGGTACAAGATAACTGAATGAGTAACTCCACTAATTATAGCCGAACATGGTATTTCATGAGAACTCAATTCGCTATATATTCTATTCTCACTGGATTCTATGTAAGAATTAGAGCAAACTTTCAATTTTTGGACTGATTCACAATAACAGTCCACTGAACCTAAAGATACCCCCTTCCCTGATGCATCACTAACTTTCAGTCTCTTGGATGAACCATTCTCTAAGCAGCGTCCGATTGCACAAGATTTCATAGAATTCTTGGGATTGTCCCCCACAACATTCGCTTGACACGAAATACAATCATTTTCAGCAACAGATAAATTCCACGGAAAAATTATAGCCTCGACAAACATGCTTGATGAACTTGCTATCACCAGGTCACCTTGGAACTAGTAGAACGAAAAAAGTGTCATATTAAGTAAAACTAGAACTAGGATCCATGTTTACTATCAGACTGCTACTCTACAAATGAATTCCCCCCATCATTGTTGGGGGTTTTGAAAACATATATAAAAGTCATAGGCCAACTTTAAAATCATTACAGCAATTACATTACATGAGAGATAAAGCAGGAGTATACCTTCTGTTGCACAGGAAATTTGTGGGTAACCCGAAGCAGGTGAAATGTTCCACTTTGAAATCTTTTCAAATCTTCTCCAATCTCAGTACAAGGATGAAAAGGAAGATTTTGGCACAATGGAGTTCTCAAGCGAAAGTAAACACATACATTTAAGTTCACCTTTCTTGCCAAAGGTACAAAATCGAAGATAGTTCGGCTTGCAAAAAAATCATTCACAAGCAATCTTTCGGAATTCACAAACCCAGGCACACCTTCAATAATAAAACTATACTCAACTACCTGGAAAGAAAAAAAATGACACAAGTGAGTCCAGACTCAGAGATACAAAGGAGATATCTCATATCTGACCGATATCGATTGACATCTCACTCTGCAATGAATGTTACTATACAGAATATGGCATTATCCTCACATGACCTTGAATATTCTATCAGCATCCCAAGTTGATGGAAGGTCTGGCACAAGAACATCAATGCTACCAGTTGCATCAACCAGCTGCAGTCTTCCAGAAGTTGGAGAAGTCTGTATATCATCAACATAAAAAAGTGGACAAACCAATAATAATAAACTCAAATACTTAAAATATCTATGGAAATAGAAAACCATTACCCAGATTGAGCTGTTGAATTATGAATCTTTATATCAGAGGACAGTGATTCACTATCATAAATGTATTTCAACCAGACAAAATAGATGGCCACGAACAAAACAACTGACCTTCAAACTGCCGATCAAAGTTATGCCTATACTATCGCTTGAAAAGATCTTCCTAATTGACTGAATGTATGGTCTCGCTTCACATTGAAGGCTGTACTGCTTTTCTTTATTCAGATTTTTACTTTTATTTTCCAAATTCAAGGCTCTCATCCATGTACGCTCACAGTGAAATACGAAAAGAGATAAGGGGATCACCTGAATATGAAAAATGTTACTTTTAGTACTGGTACTCACCAGAGTAACCTGACCATAAACAGTCATAAGAAGGTAACAGTATTATAGCAAATCAAATAAGTTAATCTAAACCAGTAAGAAACCTATACAAAACTAGATCAGATAAGCTATTCAGGCCGGCCGTACCAGATTCAGATTATCAATGTATGGTTCATAACCATAGGCACATGAATCATGCTCGCAAAATTCCATGAAGACTCCAGGCTGCAAAAAGAAGGTATAAGAGAATATGAAACCAAACTACAATAAGGAACAAAGTCTGCTTACCTGAAATAATGACTAAATTACCCGAGTTTGATGCTTCAACAAAGGAATTTGTGAGCTAGCATACATCTCAACTAATCCTCCCTTCTGGTAGCACCTTGCAACCACCCAAATTACCTTATCAGAAGAGCGCACAAAAACTATAGTTCAAGAAAACAGAAGTTTCAGAAAAAAGTAATTTACATGTTTTGATCCCAAAATCTTCTTCTCAGATAAGATACCAGCAAACTTCTTCCGGAAACACGAGGCAACAAGCATTACCCTGAAATGGAAAAAAGAAGATAAAGATAAGTCAAAAAAGTCCAATGCAAAATACAAATGAGGTGACAGAGAAACCAATACCATAATCTAGAAGAAAATGCTAATGACTCAATGAACTTCCCCAATGAACTCTGTGATTGTGAAACTATATGACACCTGCATCATAAAAGTGGAGTACTTGCTAGTTACATGAAAGTTTGGGAATCACAAAGCGATTAAGTAGCTAGAATGCATAGCATAATGCAACAGAAGGAATCTGGAGTCTCTTTCAATATCTCAAGTAATGTGATTGTGTGATTCACTTTCCTCATGTATTCAAAAATTAAAGGCCATCACTGAAACCTATATGAATATTAATTGAAAATACATGGTTTACCGAGCTTCTAAAGGAGAGAAGGACTCCACAATTACATTGGTCCTAAAGCAAGAACCAACTATAAGCATTCTTCTTGTCCAAGAAAATGTAGGAGTCACGAAGTGGACATTTCTCACAGAAACCTAGAACCAAGGGGAAAAAAGATGCCAAATTTAAAGTAGACTTATAGAAGTAGTTATTGAAAGGCAGAATAACAAAAGCTATACGACTTACAATAGCTCCCACACGAAGACTGTGCGGTGGAGTAAGCAGTTGATCGGTTAACAAAAGCCACACCTCATTGTCCAATTCCACAACCATCCCTTGCATATACACCCCTTTAACTATCCCTCTATATGTACCAACTTCACCATTTCCCGATCTAACTACTCTCTCTTTAGGCGACCATCTCTTAGACAATCTGCTCAAATGCAAGGCAGAACTTCGGGTAGTTACACACATTACTTTAGACTCTTCATTGCCAATAAAAACCAACTTCTTTTTCAAGCCTGTTACCGTAACGATATTTCCCACAAGTTTCGTAAACACAGGATGCCAGGACGAAGCAGAACCACAACAATATACAAACATCTGTTTGGTATAAGAATGTGTAGTTCTATCTCGAATTGAATCCTCCAGAACCAATAACGATTCCTTTGAACTACATAATTTACACTCGCAAACCACAATTCGGGCTAAGAAGCCGCGGAGGCTGGTCGATGGGCCCGAATTGAAAGCCTCATTGCTTTTGGAATTGCTGTCACCTGTTCTACATGACACAATGGACAAGGGACTAACCGAATCCAACGCACCGAAAACGCCACGCCGAGCCTTGGGATCCTCTTCTGTGGAAGTAGAAGAGTCCAAAGCCATGGAAATGATATTCGGACACGGAGAAATTCCGGCGATTGAATCATGAAACCGCCATCGAATAATCTCTAAGAATCCACCTCCGCGTTTGAACGGAATGAAATTCCAAGCGAGAACTCGGATTCTCTTGTCGAGAATCCGGAGATCGAAATCGAGAACGTCGCAGCAGATAGAGCCGGAACCGTCGGAGAATCGGAGGCAAGTGTTGGAGGAGCACCGATGAGGGGCGGCGGCGATGATGGAGGGGAGGGTTAGGGTTCCGATGATGAGTGAAAAGTGGTCCAGAGAAGGGAGAAGCTTGGAAGTGGAATTAGGGTTAGGGTTCGGGTTGATGGGAGAGGTGGAGGGTTTTGAGGTGTGGTTTGATTTTGGAGAAGCGAAAGAGTAGGCTCCGGTGAGAGGGCGGTTGCGTTGGAGTAGCTCTGCGACGGTGATGCGACTCACATTTTCCATGGGGAGAGAGAAGGGCGGGAAGAAGAGATGAGGTGGCCTAGGTATTTACCAACAGGACCAATTAGGCCCAATTAATAAAAACCAAATATGGGCCAACACATTATTTTGGCCCATGGGAGAAGAGGTAATCGATCTAATTAACCATCACAGTCACATGGCAGCATTGCTCTCATTGCACACCATCGTTGTCAATGGTTTGACTTTCAAAACACCCTGCTGGTCTGCCCAAACACACCATTCATGGAATGGAATTGGATAACAAGAAGATGAGTGTTGTGCTAGTCGTGTTGGTCCTGTGCGCCATGGCTTCCAATGTGGAGCAAAGCTTTGCTCAGATCGACTGCATGGATCGATGGTTGCACCACAGGCTGTGTAGGCCAGTTCATAAACGACCGTAAGATCAGTCATATCTCCCTCTTTCTCTTGCATGTACTACTCTGGGTTTCAGTTTCATTTACAGTAATAGCTGAATAACTTTGCTTAATGCTGGATCAGCTAAATGCTTAAAATGAATGCTAAGAGCTTGAGCCAAGTACAATTAATTAGTTAGATCGATCTTGTATGCAGAAATCAGTAATATCGAATATATGGTAGTCTGTGTCTATCAAAACTATTGTAAATTAGTACAGTGGTGTCCGCTTCCTAGCTATTTAATTATCTAATGAAATAAATCTGGGTTCCCAACTTTCTTAATCCAGAAAAGTATGTTGTTCTAAGACCCTTGAGCTTTTTTTGCTTACCGCAAATTAGAAACATGATTAATCTAGTAGCCAAACTCTGCCATTGTTAAGGTTTGAGATAAACACTATGCATCATCAGTATGGTTCATTTTTCTTGTTATTTTATTTACCAACTCAGAAATTGGTGGAGTAAATGAAGAAAAATTAAGTCCCAAGTTTGAATCTTGCATCTGAAATATTGGAACATGCATGTTTTGTATCTTGTCAGAAACAATTTGGTTATGATTACCCAGTTCGTTCGTTCGTTCATGTTAATATTATAATTCAATCTGATGTAATATCTTATTATACTAATAAATGAATTGGCTATTTAAAATGCAGCAAGGTCTATGTCACGCTGTGATAGAAAGTGCCAGATTGAATGTGGTCCAGGTAGATTTCTTACCCACCTTTGAGGACTCTACTTCAATTTTGGGTGTTCTAAAATTCTAGCCCCATTAGCTGCCCACATTTCTTCCTTAGAAATAGCTTTTTCTCAAGGCTCCGGGTGTTACAAGCGTAATTTTTTTTCTACAAACATTACAAGTGTGTTGCCGTTGGGATAAACAACACTAGTTTCTAAAGCAAGCTATATACAGATTACAACACTTGTTAAAAAGTAATCACTGGCAAATTTGTATAGTGCTTTCACCTTTTGTATGCTAATGGTCCACATTGCCATTGATGCATGCAGATTCTCAAGTCGAGGAGAAATTCAATTGAGAAGCAGAGCAAGCTGGAGAGCAAGACCATGAATAAGTACAATCTATCATTTCAGTTTATTAGCTCAAGTAATGAAGGAGAACAGGGTTAGGGTGCCAAAACTTACAATAAAACACTTACAATGTCACTTTAATTTATGTTCGTAGTACAAAATGGTATATATTTTTTTTTGAAAGGGTACAAAATGGTATATTACAAGTAATAGAGTTGTAGACTTTTGTAGGCCATGTGGTGAGTGGTGACATCTCTTTGACTAAACAATGTGTTTTAGTGACCAATAAAATATCTAATCGGGTTGTGTTATCAAGAAGTATCCAAGGCATATTGTGTTCGTATCCGTATCAGGATTGTGATACAGTGGATAATACATGTATCAATGCTTCTTAAGCTCGGGTGAACTATTCTTAAGATGATAAATGTGATTGTGTTTAAGGAAAGTATATTCCTGATGTTTCGTGTACGTTTTGTTCTAATTAGATTAGATATAGAGATTCTGATTCACCAGAATGTTTATTATAATTAGAAAAAACATAGAAGGACAAGATATATTTACATAATACTAATAAATCAATCATTATAATATTTAGACAACAAAGGACGTGGGCTTAAAGCCCAAAATATAATAACAATAACCAAATTCAACAGACAAAAAGTACATTTCTACCCTTACATATATATTAAAAACCTAAATCAGAAACTCATCTCTCTTTCTCTCTCTCTCTCTCTCTCAACTGAGAAGAAATGTAGTAGCAGTGGAATCCTCCGCCGCACCTCTGCTTCAATCCCTCACACTCGTCGCTCCGCCGCGAGCCCAACGTCGTGATGCACAATGCCGACTCTCCTCGTGATGCTGCCTCTCTACGTCGTCGCCTAGATCTAAGCTCGCCGCCACAACTCGTCACCTGCCTCCACTACTTTTGCGACGTCCCTCGGCCTTGCCGTCTATGGCGCTTGTCCACTCCAAGCCTTGCATTGACGCTCTCCTACTGCTCCATCGTGCCTTGACAATCTGCCGCTCCCGCAAGCATTGTAGCCTCGCGCCTCCCTCGACACATCACAACACCGCCTCGCTCGACCTCACGAGCCTCATAACCTCGCGAGCATCCCTCGGTCGCGATCATGCTTCCGCGAGCCACGAAGTTGTAGATCAGCGATTTTCGGTGTTGCACTTCCAACTCCTCGCACATCTCAGCCTCGCTCCTTGCGCCGCCGCCTCGTACTCCTCCTTTGTTGCTTGCATAAGCTCGTACTCACCTCGAGAACATCAGCACACTTGATCTATAACTACAGCTTTTGCACTTCATGTTTTGATTTTGCTTTTCCTTTTCTATTTTATAGATATTTTTGTTTGTGGTGGTACTCTTAATTTTGAGAACTATATTGATGATTTTTTTGTGAAGTTTGGGATTGAATTTTATTCAATTGTTTTTGGAATTGTTGGCTAGTACATCATATTTTGGTTGTTTTTATTAACACTGCTACTGCATTAATTTCTTGCTTGCTCATAGAGTTTTTGTTTATGATCATAGCAATAGCATATATGTGTGTTTAGATAATTGATTTGGTTTTTGTATATTAGCAGATATGTTTTCTGTTACATAGCTATTTCAGTACGAAATCTGACATTTTAATTTTTCTTCAACATAATCTTAATTCTTTTCTTAAAAAAATGCATTTTCTTATTGTTGTGTTTTCTAAACAGTTGATACTGCGTTTTTCAAACGACTGATATTATGTTCTTCAAACTGCTACTGTATGTATTTCTTAAATTGTGGCTACTACATTTTTTTTAAATTGATGATACTATGTTTTATAAATTATTGCTACTACGTTTTTTAAATTGCTGCTACTAGGTTTTTGTAACTGTTGCTACTGGATTTTACATACTGTTGCTACTATGTTTTTCAAATTTTTATTGTGTTTCAAACTACTACTACTATCTGTTCATCAAACTGCTATTAAATCGCTAGTTGAGCTACTACTATATTGTTCGTCGAGCTGTTACTGAAGTTTTGTCCAGCTGCTGTTGAATCATTATCGAAGTACTTCTGAGTCATTTTAGACTGCTACTGAATCATTATCGAAGTACTACTGAGTCCTTTTAGACTGCTACTAAATAATTTTTGAATAATTTCAATTTAGAAATTGCTACGGCATTATTTGTTCACGGACTGCTATTTCATTTTTGGGATTGTTACTGCATTTTCGGTTCGGGGACTACTACTGTATTTTTGAGACTGCTATTGTTCACTGCTACTGCATTTTTGGGACTGCTACTACATTTTCAGGGGACTGCTACTCTAGTTTTCGGACTATTACTGCAAATTTTGAGACTGTTACTGCATTTTAGGGAATGTTACTACATTTTCTAGGGACTGCTACTTCATTTTAGGGACTACTACTGCATTATTGTTTGGTGCTATTACATTTTTGGGGTCGTTACTACATTTTCAGGGGACTACTACTCCACTTTCGGGACTGCTACTGCAAATTTTGAGACTTCTAGTGCATTATTGTTCAGTGGTACTGCATTTTGGAGATTATTACCTCAACTTTTAGGACTGCTACTACAATTTTGAGCGAGATTGTTATTACATTTGTATCGAAACTGCTACTAAAGTTAAAGTAATATATTTTTACTAAAATATGGGACTTCTAGTTTTCAATAATTTGATATTGATACTCAGGTACATTAGTGGTGCTATTGCAAGTTTTGTGGATCAGTTCAAAGCGGTTGCTACTAAAACATTCAAATTTAAACTCGTTCAATTTGAAGCTACTATAGTAGTACTACTCAATTATCAATTATATGGAATGCATAAGCAAAATCGAGTGTAATGACCCGAACTGGAAATAGTATGTTAATTGGCTTAATTCCCGAGATTCACGAATAATCGCAGTTTATCGTAATTGTCGATATGACATATTTGTTTACGACTAAATTATCAGGCGAGAATTTGAGATGAGTTCCTTCACGAGAGTTGTAGTGTACGTGATTTCGAGCTCGTAGGAGTTTCCAGAGGATTATTTCGAGTTACGAGGAATAAGTTATGAATATTTCTGACTGTTGGATTTAGTCGTGTTTATCTGTTTTGGTTTCGATTCATTTTGGACTGTCGATCATCTTGGGACACGCGTATAAATATCGAAATAGTCGTAAAATTGTCAGAAAGTCACATTTGGGAAGTTTGACCGGCGTTGAACGAAGCTCTACCGTCCAACCCGCCGATTCCGGCCACAATCTTGGTATGGTTAGAATCCTCTCGTGATTTCCTATGGTTTTGAACTTGATTTTGTGAGAATTGATAGAGTTTTGAGGGAGAACAAACTCGGTGAAGTTTTGGATTTTTGCCGGATTCGGGTGGTGATTTCCGACATGATTTGAGGTCGTTGGGGTTGGGGGTTTTTCTCCCCTCAACATATATATGCTTTTAGGTGGAAGAATTTTAGAATTAGACTACGTTTGGAGCTTCCCGGAATCATGCCGGAATCCATGGAGGCCGTGAACTTTCGAGCTCAATTTCGGCCGGTGTGTTTCAAATTGAAGGTTGGTGTTGAAGGAAAAGTTGTTGGTCTTGAGGAGTAGATGAGTTCTAGAATTTTTTGCCGGAATTTGTCACCATTGACGCCGCGCCGCCGGCGGCGGAGCAGGTCAAAGGCGGAGCTTCGGCGGAGGGTTTACTTTTTGGATTTTTGGGAGTTTTATACCGTTTTGCTCGTAATCGCGTCCCGAGCGTAGTCTTGAGGTTTTTGGGTTGATTTGAGTATTATATTTTGGGACAAGGGTTAATTGGGTATATTTTGAGAATTTTGTTATCCTCGTCGATATTTCGAGCGATACGTCTTTCGAGAACGCATGGTTCTCGACGTATTAGCTCCGTATGTTGTGATTCTTTATGTATTGATTGTATCCCTGTTTTTCAGGTGATCGAGATGGAGCGTTTGGCGAGGGATCTTCCGTCGGACCTCATGGCTAGCTTTGCTCTGTTAGTGGACATTTATTTACACTGTTGTTGCGAGTTCTTGATTTCAGTATTTGTTTCCAGTACAATGTTCATATTATTTATCGTTTGGAAGGTTGTTTATTTTATCGGTGATGACATTTATTGATTTAGCATCGATGCATTGGCTACGCGGCTTATCACCGGTAGTCCATCTATCAGGCTTGAGAGATTCACTTGATATGCCAACTAGACTTGAGAGATTCGTCTAGTTTATCACCGTCGGGTTTGAGAGATTCACCCGACCTATTACTCTGGTAGGGAAATCCGCCGGAGTGACGACTTTTATGTACTATTGAACTCGCACTATTTTATGACTATATAAATGGTAAAAGGCATATATTTATTTCCATCCACTTACTCTAACGATTTTATTTGTCTTTCCCCTTGATTTTTCAGTTTCTGTTGCCCAGTTTGCAGTTTGAGTTCCAGTGTTGCACATCATTGGTGGAGGGATAGAGTTCGGATTACTCTTCAGTTTCTGTAGGTTTCTTGTTTTACCTACTCGATGTAAATGTTGTATATAGGCGTCGCTCTGAGTACTTATACTGTGTTACAGTTGAGTATACTCCAGAATGATTCTGGATTTCTTGTAAACCTTTGAGTTTATTATGTATATGTTGTTGAGAAATCTGGATCGGGAACGAAGCCCCACGGTTTGGCTTTTGTGAAATATTCAAAGTGTATTTCTTTATAGGTTCTAAGAATGGTTCACGTATTTCAAAGTAAACACTGGCAAAAAAAATTAAGGTCGTGTTTTCGAAGGGGTTTGATTTCGGTTTAGGCAACTAAATCGAAGTCGGGTCCTTTCAGTTGGTATCAGAGAATTAGGTTTCAGGTTCTGTAAACTCTTGTAGTTATGTTACTAAGGGCATTTGAGAATGTACAGCATATCGGGAGCGATGACCCGACCGACCGGTGGATAATCATCAATGCTTTAGAGTGTTGCATGTTTTCAAACATTTGAAGTTCCATGATTACATCATTTCTATTCTGTGACTAATATCTATTATCCTTAGGATGCCTCCTCGACGTGGAGTCCGTGCTGAACGGACTGGGGTGGCTGATGAGGATTAATGTACGCGTGACTTGCTTATGCGAGTATTACGTTTGGAGGAACGTATTGACCCAGTGGCTAAGGCCAGGACAGCGGTAGCAACTGCTTTCTCTAGTTCCCCTGATTCTGAAGTGTGAGAAGCTTGGGTGGTTCAGATTGAGAGTGTTTGTGAGCGCCTGCATTTTACTCTTGAACAGAAACAAGTAGCAGCAGTGGGTTTGCTTGAGTCAGATGCTTACTTATGGTGGGTTGGTACAGACAGGGTTCATATTGATACTCTTTGGTCGGTGTTTAAAGAGATGTTTATGCGTCGGTATTTCAATCCAGCTACTCAGCAGCAGAAATATGAGGAGTTTACCAACCTGAAGCAAGGGAGTATGTCAGTGCTTAAGTATCAGGATAAGTTCACTCGTTTGTCTCGGTTTGCACGTGATATGGTGGCATCAGAGGAAGCAAAGTGTAGGAGGTTTGAGTTGGGTCTGAATCTGAATATCAAAGGGACTTTGACCACTATGCCTCAAGATAACTTTGATGAGTTTATTAGTGCTGCATTCAGAGGTGGGGATATTGAGAGGGAGAGACAGGTGCGGTTTCAGACGCCTCGACTTGAAGAGGGTGGACTTAGTCAGGGTGCTTCGAAGAGGCTGAGTTCAGGTACTTCTGGATCAACATCATCTTCAGGTAGTGGACCTTACATATATACTAACAGCACTGCTACGCATAGTCATAGATAGAGGAGGAGTCGACCACAGAGATAACATTCGAGTGGGAGTACTAGTGGCTCGAGTTATCCTCGACCTTTCTTCAGCACTCCAGCTACACCGAGGGAGACTCCATTATACAACAACTGCCACAGATATCACTTTGGTCAATGTCAGTATGGTCCCTCTACTTGTTACCGTTGTGGTCAGGTGGGCCACTATGCGCAGGAGTGTCCTCAGCGTGGTACTTTTGGTGGTGTTGCGGATCAGAGTGTGGAACGTGATCAAGGTACTGCTTCTGGTGATCGTGCAACACAGTCTTCTGGTCAGGGTAGTCAGCAGAATCGTGGCCAGCGTGGACAACCAGCTAGACAGGCTCGGGTTCATGCCATGTCTCTACGTGAGGGCAGAGCTTCTCCAGAGGTTATCATCAGTACATTATACATTTTTGGTCATCTAGTTCTTACTTTACTATATCCAAGGGCTACGCATTCATTCATGTCATATAGATTAGCATCATTGGCTACTATACCTGCATCTCCACTCCCTAGTATGTGGTGAGTGTTGTATCCATCTGGTGAGGTAATGTGTGTCGGGTGGGTATATAGAGATTGTGAGATTTTTATTGGAGGTTATAGGTTAGCGGCGGATTTGATGCTGCTGGATATTGTGGATTTTGACGTGATTTTGGGCATGGATTTCTTGGAGAACCATTGGGCTGTTCTTGATTGTCACAAGAAGAAGGTTATATTCAGGAGTCCAAGCATGCCGAAAATCTTGCTTCGGGGTGAAAAGAATACTACTTTGCCTTGTTTGATTTCAGCAATGAAGGTTGATCGGATGATGAGGAAGGGTTGTGAGACTTATCTTACACATGTAGTTGATACGAGTGTTCGTGTGCTGGATATTAGTGATATTTCGGTGGTTTGCGAGTATCCAAATGTGTTTCTTGAAGATTTACCTGGTATTCCTCCAGTTAGGGAGATTGATTTCACCATCGAGTTACTTTCGGGTACCGGACCTATTTCACATACACCCTATCGTATGGCACCCGCAGAGTTGAGGGAGTCTCAGAGTTAGCTTGAAGAATTGACTGAGAAAGGTTTCATTCGACCTAGTGTTTTACCTTGGGGTGCTCCAGTGTTGTTTGTGAGGAAGAAGGATGGTTCGATGAGGCTATGTATCGATTATCGGAAGTTGAATCATGTTACGATGAAGAACAAGTATCCGCTCCCACGGATTGATGATTTGTTTGATCAGCTGAAAGAAGCTTCAGTCTTCTCGAAGATTGATCTTAGGTCTGGGTATCATCAGTTGCGGATTCGGGAGTCCGATGTGGACAAGACGGCGTTTCGCTCATGTTATGGGCACTATGAGTTCCTTGTTATGTCGTTTGGGTTGACCAATGCGCCAGCTACTTTTATGGACCTGATGAATCGGATTTTCAGATGTTATCTGGACAAGTTCGTCATTGTGTTCATCGACGACATCCTGATCTATTCCAAGAGTGTGGGGCAGCACAAGAAGCATTTGCATGCAGTCTTGCAGACTTTATGAAATGCTCAGTTGTACGCAAAGTTCAGTAAATGTGAATTTTGGCTAGACAGTGTAAAGTTTTTGGGCCACGTGATATCAGCTGAGGGAGTCAGTGTGGGTCTAGATAAGATTGATGCGGTGCTGAATTGGAACAGACCTACCAACGTGGCAGAGATGTGGAGTTTCTTGGGCTTAGCAGGTTATTATCACCAATTTGTGCAGGATTTTTCATGGATAGCGACATCGCTTACCCGTTTGACGAAGAAAGGGGTCAAGTTTGAATGGTTTGATGCTTGCGAGGAAAGCTACTTGAATTTGAAGGAAAAGTTGACTACTGCACTGGTGTTGACCTTACCTGACGATAGCGGTGAGTTTGTGGTGTACAGTGATGCTTCGAAGCTAGGCCCGGGTTGTGTTTTGATGCAGCATGGAAAGGTGGTGGCTTATGGTTAGAGACAGTTGAAACCACACGAAGTTAACTATTCTACTCATGATCTAGATTTAGATTCCATTGTATTAGCATTGAAGAGATGCAGACATTATTTGTACGGGGCACAGTGCAAGATCTACACCGATCCTAAGAGTCTTACCTACTTACGTACACAACCGGATTTGAACATGAGGCAGCCGAGATGGATGGAGCTGATTAATGATTACAATTGCACTTTCGAGTATCATCCAGGGAAGGCTAATGTGGTTGCTGATGCTCTCAGTCGGAAACATGGTGCTTCTCTTTTCCACGTGAGGGTTGCTAGAGTGTCACTTTTGACAGAGTTGCGAGCAACGGGAGCAGAATGTGAGTGGAATGATGATGGAGCATTGTTGGCCAGTTTCCAAGTTTGTTTGGTACTACTTGATCGAGTTCGTGAGGCTTAAGGTTCAGATGCCTATCTGCTGAGCAAGAAATATTTGATTCAGAATAGTGTACCGACCGAATTTTAGATGAGGAGTGATGACACTTTGATGTTCAGGGGGAGATTATGTGTACCCAGAGATGAGGATTTGAAGAAGGAAATACTCGACAAAGCTCTTTGTTCCGCATATTCTATGCATCCGAGTAGTAAAAAGATGTTCCGGACACTTAAAGCTCATTATTGGTGGCGAAACATGAAGAGGGAGATAGCAATGTATGTGAGCAGATGCCTGATTGTCAGCAAGCGAAGGAAGAACGTCAGAAACCGGCAGGTAAACTACAACCTTTGGAGATTCCAGTGTGGAAATGGGAGCATATTACTATGGATTTCTGTATCAGTTACCTCGTACTTCGAGTGGTAGTACTGGTATTTGGGTGATTGTTGACCGCCTTACGAAGTCAGCACATTTCCTAGCACTTCCAGAAATGCTTCTCGTGAGCAGATTGACGAAGCTGTACTTGAAAGAGGTTGTAAGACTACATGGTGTACCTGTGTCTATAGTTTCTGATTGGGATAGTCAGTTCACTTCCGAATTTTGGCAGGCATTGCAGAAGGCAATGGGGACTAGACTACATTTCAGCACAGCTTTTCATCCTCATTCAGATAGTCAGTCGGAGAGGACTATTCAGACTCTGGAGGATATGTTGCGATCTTATGTTTTGCAGTTCAAAGGGAATTGGGATCAGCAACTTCATTTGATTGAGTTTGCATACAACAACAGATATCTAGCTAGTATTGGCATGGCACCTTACGAGGCGTTGTATGGAAAACAGTGTCAAACTCCATTGTGTTGGAGTGAGGTTGGCGAGAAATGGCTTCTTGGCTCCAATTTGGTAAAGAGTACCATGGAAGACCGTTCAGATTATTCAGGACAGATTGAGGGCTGCTTAGGTTCGACAGAAAAGTTATGCTGACGTGCGACGAAAGGATCTCGAGTTCGAGGTTGGTGATTGGGTCTTCCTAAACTTTCTCCTTGGAAGGGTGTTGTTCATTTCGGGAAGTGCGGTAAACTTCGTCCACGATATGTAGGCCCTTATGAGATCACTGAGCAAGTTGGTGCGGTGGCATACAGATTGGCATTACCTTCCGAGATGGCCAGAGTCCACGATGTGTTTCATGTATCCATGTTACGGAAGTACATTTTCGATCCCTCCCATGTGTGGGCAGCATATTAGCTTCCTATTCGGGAGGACTTGATCTATGTGGAGGAACCAGTTCAGATACTTGATCGGAAAGTCCAGGAGTTGCGACACAGAGCTATTCCTCTTGTAAAGGTATTGTGGCTGAACCATTCTGTTGAAGTGGCTACTTGGGAGACCGAGCAGCACATGCGAGATCAGTATCCTTATCTCTTCAGCTAGCAGGTATGTAAATTTCGAGGGTGAAATTTTTGTTAGGGGGGTAGATTTGTAATGACCCGAACCGGAAATGGTATGTTAATTGGCTTGATTCGCGAGATTCATGAATAATCGCAGTTTATCGTAATTGTCGATATGACATATTTGTTTACGACTAAATTGTCGGGTAAGAATTTGAGATAAGTTCCTTCACAAGAGTTGTAGTGTACGTGATTCCGAGCTCGTAGGAATTTCCGGAGGATTATTTCGAGTTACGAGGAATAATATCCGATTGTTGGATTTAATCGTATTTATCCATTTTGGTTTCGATTCATTTTGGACCGTTAATCGTCTTGGGACACGCGTATAAATATCGGAATAATCGTAAAATTTTTGGAAAGTCACATTTGGGAAGTTTGACCGGCATTGACAGCGTTGACCGGCGTTGACCAACGTTGACCAAAGCTCTACCGCGACCCACGGGCTGTCACCGTCCGACCCGCCGATTTCGGCCACCTCCGACCACAATCTTGGTATGGTTAGAATCTTCTCGTGATTTCCTATGGTTTTGAACTTGATTTTATGAGAATTTATGGAGTTTTGAGGGAGAACGAACTCGGTGAAGTTTTGGGTTTTTGCCGGATTCGGGTGGTGATTTTCGGCATGATTTTCGGTTGTTGGGGTTGGTGGTTTTGCTCCCCTCAACCTATAGGTGATTTTGGGTGGAAGAATTTTGGAATTAGACGACGTTCGGATCTCGCCGGTATCACGCCGGAATCCATGGAGGCCGTCAGCTTTCGAGCTCGATTCCGACCGGTGTGTTTCGAATTGGAGGTTGGTGTAGAAGGAAAAGTTGTTGGGCTTGAGGAGTAGATGAGTTATGGAATTTTTCGCCGGAATTGGACACTGTTGACACCGTGCTGCCACCACCGGCGGCGGTCAATGGCGGAGCTCCGGCGAAGGGTTGACTTTTTGGATTTTTGGGAGTTTTATACCGTTTTGCTTGTAATCGCGTCCCAAGCATAGTCTTGAGGTTTTTGGGTTGATTTGAGTATTATATTTTGGGACAAGGGTTAATTGGGTATATTTTGAGAATTTTGTTATCCTCGACGATATTTAGAGCGATACGTCTTTCGAGAACGCGGGGTTTTCGACGTATTAGCTCCGTATGTTGTGATTCTTTATGTATTGATTGTATCCCTGTTATTTAGGTGATCAAGATCGAGCGTTTGGCGAGGGATCTTCTGCCGGACCTTAGGGCTAGCTTTGCTCTGTGAGTGAATATTTATTTACACTGTTGTTGCGAGTTCTTGATTTCAGTATTTGTTTCCAGTATAATGTTCATATTATTTATCGTTTGGAAAGTATTATTTATTTTATTTATGATAGCATTTATTTATTTAGCATCGATGCATTGGCTACGCGGCTGATCACCGGTAGTCCATCTATCAGGCTTGAGAGATTCACTTGATATGCCGACTAGACTTTAGAGATTCGCCTAGTTTATCACCGTCGAGTTTGAGAGATTCACCCGACCTGTTACTCTGGCAGGGAAATTCGCCGGAGTGACGACTTTTATGTACTATTGAACTCGAACTATTTTATGACTATATAAATGGTGAAAGGCATATGTTTATTTTCGTCCACTCACTCTAACGATTTTATTTGCTGTGACAGCGACCAAGAGGCCGAACTAGCGAAGGCCATAGATCGAGCATGATGACGGAGGAGCAACGATGCGTTGCGGCTATCGTAGGGAATTGAGGCGGCGGTTGTACTCGATCTAGGGCACAAACGGGGCAACGCGATGCAATGGTGAGCAAGAGGCTTATGGAGGAGCTTCGATGTGGAGAGAGCAAAGGCGCGGTGGCAGCAAGGTTGTCAAAGGGCGGCGGCGAGGTCGTGACCCACTACTACTACATTTGTTCTCGGTAGAGAGAGAGAGAGAGAGAGAGGGGGGGCATTTTGTTTGATCGAATATTATTTTTTCAGAAATTTTTTTATATTTTATGAAGGTGAGGGTATAACCGTAAAAAAAATACGTTAACACGTGTCAGCTCATCTCCCATTTTTCCTTAACCATAAAACTTTTTCTTTAAGTGTTCAAATATTGGACCATTGTCCTTAAATGTATGCAAACTCTATAGCTTGTCCTTATAAGTAGTTTGCTATATTATAATTGATTGAAATGTTATTGTGTACCCGTGTATCTTTCAACACTTTATAAGCAGCTCTGAATTGATAGTCACCACGAAAAAAAAACCTAAACCCTAAATACTCCCATCATCGTTGTTGTTCACCTATCACTGCTGATTACTTATCATCGTCGATCACCGCCGCCGTCGACACCACCGCCAACAACTATTGGACTTTTACGATATCACCGCTCCTCTGTGCGTGACGCTTGCACCTCCTACGGCTGTCGTATCTCTTCCAGTTTCGACACAATTGCTCAATTGCCCAAATCCTGCTTCAGATGAGTGTTATCTCCTTTTTTTCCATCTTTACCCATTCCAAGCATAACACTAATCAAAGTAAATTTTCTACAATACTACTTTAGATATTAGGTTGAAAACTTAAAATCTGCAACACTCTACTGCTTATTATATTGTGGAACTATATGCCGAGCAATGAGGATTTCATCACCCTTTTACTCACGGTATAAAAGAAAGAAAGAAAAAGGAAATCGATATAAGTGACTGATTATGAATGTCACGGTTTCTGAGTGTGGTATAAAGCTAGCCACCGTCTATCATGCATCGATTTTTTTTATCATACATCTTGGATAATATTCTTATTCCCTAAACTTGATATCAGTGATCAAGGTTTCGATCATTACTAATTATCTCCTTTGTCTCTTTTGTAGATGACTTCAACTGAGCCGCTAGGCTAGAGTTTGACATTCTTGATTCTAATGAAAAAGAGTATCGTTGCTGGGTTTTTGATGTAGAAATGCTTTCATTAGAAATAAATTCACCAGCACCATCTACCCACCAACCGAGCTGTGTGTGGCCGCCTCAAGTGCTGAGATTAAAGCTCAAGCCCTCATATTTTTGAGGCGTCATATCCACCTAATTCTCAAGATAGTATTTAAAAAAGACCGATCCCAAGGATTTATGGGACGTTCTGAAGCAACGCTTCAACAACGTGCATGATGCACAACTTCTAGAATTGACAGAGAGATGGAAAACCATCCGTTTATTGGATTATCCGAAGATTAATGCATATAACCAAGTTATGTTGGAACTACAATTTGAGCTTAGGATCTGTGGGGTTGAAAAGACTGATCGGGATATGATTGAGAAGTCATTGAACATCTTCCCTTCTTTCATGGGTATACTTTCTCATTGGTACCAGCTTGAGTATGAACAAGGAATAATTAAACCTTTCAGTGATCTCATGAATATCCTAGCTAAAAAGAAGAGACATCATTAGACAATTCTAAAAAATAATTCAAGGTATGTTGGGGCTAAGAAAACACCTAAGAATAACAACACTAGAAGGAAGGCCCATTAGGAAAGAAGAACAACCGTTTTGAGCTTTACAACCGTATTGTTGGATGAGGCCGTAGCAAAGGACGTGGTAGACTCCAATGTTAAAATTGAACTTGTCATCGCTAGGACGCCAACCTTAGTACTTCGAGCAAGAACCAGTTAGTTTTCGGTTCCAAGAATGAAGGATATTCTTCACACTCTGCTCCATCTGGTAAGTATCCATGTTTCAAATGTGGTTTTACTAAGCATATGCACAAGCAATGTCATGCAAGCATGGAAATCCAAAATATCTACAAGAGGCACAAACAATACTTAGCATAAGAGGCTAAATTTGATCGGGAAGACTTTGAGATGGAAGAAGATGTTGATGTCAATCTCATGGTAACAGACAACAAGAAGGAGAATCTTGAGAGTCCGAATTTTAATTAGTCTATGTATTAGGCTGCTATTGATGCTATAGTAATCAAGTTTAGTTGTTTTTGGCTTGTTTAGTCATGTTTTTCAGACTCTGTTTAAGTCATTTTTTGGAATAAGACATCCTTTATGTAATTTGAGTTGGCAAAATAATAAAATTTCTCTATTTTCGGTTATATGAAAGTATTGAGGATGTTATATTACTCCATAATGCATGAATGATTCATAATATACAATAATCCATGACATTATGACACTGAAACAAAAACAAAAATGAGGGCATTCGGATACCATGCATTTTGACCAAATTGCGATGATCACCCTAGATCATTTTGGCATGTATTTCGACCCGTCAAATTGTATTCCATGTTTTCTTGAACCCATCAAAGATGGTCCTCCACTCTACTCCAAGCACTCTTGACCCGTCTCGAGAGAGTCCCGACCCGTCGAGACTAGCACCTTGGACTCGACCTTGAACCATTTTCGACCTGTCGAGGATTGTAGACAGAAACAGTGTTGTTTTGATGTTGTTTTTACATCATTTTTGCATCGCCATGTCAAGCACTCTATAAGGGTCACAATCCCTTACAAATCTTTAAGTGTTTACTTAAAATATTCGCCATACCTTAAGTTCAAAGACTGCTTGGTTTACATTTTTTTTTTTTAGATTTTCGAAGGTGAGATTGAGTGTTTATCAGATAGTGCTACTACCCACATTATTCTGCAGAATATGCGCTTGTAAATTCTTATGCCATGTAGTTCTTTAGTGACAACCATGATTGGTTCATAACCGGGTATACAAGAGTGTGGTTTAGCACAATTATTATTGCCACATGGTACAAGAATTTATGTCATTGATGCCTTATACACGCTAAAGGCCAATTGAACCTTGGTAATTTTTAAAAAAATTTGCACCAATGGTTTATTTTTTGAAACGTAATGTGAGAATGAAAAAGAATTTTTGTGTGTAACCTCCATAGAATGTGGTAGAAAGCGCATTCTGGAGAAGTTTATGTGCATCCATATTGGTTTATATCTTACTACAATTCAAATCATTGAATCCAATGCAGTCACTCACACTACTGTGTGTGACTCTGCCTGATCCATTTTTTATCATAAGCTTTGGCATTATCGTCTAGGTCACCCAGGTCGAGATATGATGATCAAGATATTGAAATATTCATATGGTCATCTGTATTTTAGAGCAAAGAAGCATCTAGGATTATCAAAAACCATTGGTTTAGATGGAGGGGCTGATTTTACCCCTCTCGATCCAGGTTCGGTCTATAAGATGAGTGTAGTACAATCCCGACGATATACAACATGAGGCGCCGTGTGTTACCACACCAGATTCCTTCGTGGAAATCTCATATGCACATCGTTCATTCTGCAAATATTTGTCATTAGAAAAGTTATAGGCACGTCCTCTTTTGCTATAGACAGGAATGAGAATATTTCATTCTTACAACGAATCCAATGGGATAATTGTGGGCCTATCAAACCTGAATGCGGACCATACAATTTTTTTATGGTTTTGGTAGATGCGTCGACGCGGTGGTCACTCATCGCATTGTTATCCATAAGGAATGCTGCATTTGCAAAAGTGTTAGGTCCATAATTTTGTTTTTATTATGTCCTAACTTCATGCTTATTGCTTATTTTTCATAAAATAAAACATCGTTCTTATGACGTTTCCCGTTCTTACTAGAAAATCATGGTTTGACTCGAAAGTGTATTAAAGAAGAAGAATTACACACTTATTAGAGAAGACGTATACATTTCTGGAGTCACGAGAGAATATGGAGCAACTTTGAGAAAAGAACAAAATAGCTTTGTCGGAAGTTTCCCGGAACTCCTAGAAATTTTCCACAGCTGGCCAGACCGCCGCCCTTGCCGGCCCAACCACTTTGTTTCCAGCCCAATGGAGGCTCAATCCACCCATTTATAAATGCCAATCTGATTTGAAGAGAAGGGGAAGAAGATGGACCACATGATTTCACATATTTCGGATTTTAGCCTTACAAAGCCTAAAATAGTGGATCATAGTCCCCTTTGTTCAAAGTCAACATTTAGATCTTCCAAGTCCTCATTTCCTATCATTTAAGGGATGGAATTTTCTCTATCTTTCTCTCAAATTCGAGCTCCCCATCACCCACACACATAGTGGCGGAGCCAAAAATTAATTGTTACCCGGGCTAATTGTAACTCGGCAATATGTATTGTGCAACACACATTTTTTTTTCTAATGGTTTTCGTTACTTTATCAAGATAGTTGAATTTTACATAGTAAACTAAGAAAAAAAATGAATTTTATAAACACAACTCACCAAAGTTTTAAGCATTAAACTCAAAAGGCTAGATGGAGCAGAGCAAACACCAATAACATGATCAAAGTCAAAGATAGATGCTTTGTATATATAAGAACTAAATCCTTAAGTTTGCAAAAAACTCGTGCAATTTTGGTGAGGAAGAACAAATAGGTTGCAACGACCCGAACTGGAAATTGTATGTTAATTGGCTTGATTTGCATGTTTCACGATTAGTCACGGTTTTGTCGTAATTGGTCGATATGGTGGGTTTGTTTACGACTAAATTATCGGGCAAGAATTTGGTTTGAGTTCCTTCGCGGGAATTGTAGAGGATTTGATTTTGAGTCCGTAGGAGGTTTCGGAGGATTTTTCGGATAATCGAAGAATATAAAATGGATATTTGAAATTATCGTCGAGTTATTCGTACTTATCCGTTTGAGTTTGAGTTATCCGAATCGTGAATTTGGTCGGTTCGCAACCTATAAATATCGAATAGTCGTAAAATTGTCGAAAAATCACATTTGGGCCGAGTTGACCAGTTTTGACCCGTTGACCGAGTTGGGCCGAGTTGACCCGCGAGCTTGTGCTGTTTGACCCGCCGATTCCGGCCACGATTTTGGTATGGTTGGAAAGCTCTTGACTTGTCCTATTGATTTGTGTATTCATTTGTTGAAATTGGTTGAGAATTGAGGAAGAACGAACTCGATGAAATTTGGGGATTTAGCCAGAATAGGGTGGTAGAAGGGAAATGTGTTGGGCTTGAGGAGAGGAAGAGTTTGAGGTATGGGTCGCCGGAGTTGGTCACCGTTGGCGCCATGCCGCCGGCAGTCAACGACAGAGCCCCGGCGAGGTTGACTTTTTGGGATTTTTGGAGATTTTTATACCGTTTTGCTCGTAATCGCGTCCCAATCGTAGTCGTGAGGTTTTTGAGTTGCTTTGAGTATTCTATTTTGGGACGAGGGTTGTTTGGGTGTTTTTGGAGAATTTTGCTATCCTCGTCGATATTTCGAGCGATACGTCTTTCGAGAACGCGGGGTTCTTGACGTATTAGCTCCATATGTTGTGTTTCAATATGTATTGATCGTATCCCTATTATTCAGGTGATCGTGATCAAGTGTTTGGCGAGAGATCTTCCGCCGGACCTCAGAGTTAGCTTCATACTGTGAGTTGATACTTTATTTTCACAGTTGATTTGCGAGTTCTGATTATGCATTTACGTTATGCATTTATGATTATACACTTTACAATTATGCATTGTATTAGTATGCATTTACAATTATGCACATACAAGTATGCATTTTATGATTTAATTTTACGATTATGCATGTGCATGGAAAGTATTTATGATTTGGTTTACATAGAGCACAGTCTCAGATATAGAGGTAGCATTGATGTTTTGGCTTCTCGGTTGATCCCCGAGATGCTCCGAGAATGACAGATATCCTGACCCGAGGTCTTTCAGACTTATAATCACGAGGGAGTCTGGGATCCCGTGATTAGACTGTACTATGCAGAGGAGTCCATGAGTGACCCCGCAAGATTTTACGTGCATCTTTATGAATTAGAGAAAATGTACCTGGTCGGAATTTTCATGTGCATTGACTCGCATTATGCTTTTATGAGCATATATACTTATATGTTAGGAAGAACATATTATTATTTTTGTCCACTTACTCTAACGATTTTTTTTGTCTTCCCCTGAGCTTTTCGGTTTCCTTTGCTCAGTTTGCAGTTTGAATTCTGGGGTTGCACGTCGATGGTGGAGGCGTAGAGTTCAGATCACACTTCAGTTGGAGTAGGTTCTTTGTTCGACTTACTGGTTGTATATGATGTATATAGAAGTCTCTATGAATACTTATGTTTGTTTTCAATTGAGTTTACTCCTGAATATTTTCTGGATTTCTTGTAAACCTTGTGATTATTATATATATAATGTTGAGAAATCCAGATGGGGAACGGAGCCCCACGGTTTGGCTTTTGTGGAATATTCGAAGTATGATTCTCTTTGCAGGTTCTAATTTTGGCTCACATATTTCAAAGTAAACTCTGGCAAAAAAAAAATTTAAGGTCATGTTTTGGAAGGGGTTTGATTTCAGTTTAGGCAACTAAATCGGAGTCGGGTCCTTTCATAGGTGGTCACCGAGTGAAGGCGGTGTCACGAAGAGATAAAGTGCATGAATGGAAAATAAAAGAAATTCTCATATGAAGTAGTTTCTGAAATAGGAAATTACGTGTATGATATAGTGTCACATCCTTGCTATCTTTAACTGAAATAAAGAGCGAGACTTGATTTGGTACTAAAACCTCGACGTAGAAATATATACATATATACTTTTTTGTTTTAGAGGTCAAATATAATTTTTTTTCTACCCAAAAAATCTTACAAGGGCTTGCTAGGGGAGCCAGTGGCTGGCTCCGCCCCTACACACATAGACCACACTTCATTTTACACATTTCCAACTTTTGATAGCTTTATTTCTCTCTATCTTCTCTCTAGGGTTCTTAATTGAATTCTTAAAAGAGAAGCTAGGTTTCTCTTCCAACCTTCTTCCCTTCCAACCCTCTATAAATCCAAGAGACCTAGCCTTACGAGCCTTGGCCAAACCTCTTTCACTCTCCCTCACCAACATCCCTCACTTCCTCCTCTCATCTTGGCTTTCAAGGTTTGGGTGATTCTCTAGGGCTTGAAGAAGTGAGAAGTAATCCTATATGTTGGACATGTGTCCTTGGTTGGGGTTCCCTACCTCCTGCATGTGTTCCACGTGGCCGACATACACTATGATCTTAGGCTGTGGTGTACTAGCCTGGGTCATCACCACATCGGGTTCTGGCTCCGCCATAATGAGTGGCGCCGTCGGGGTCACCGATGACCCCGATTCAAAGCCTGGGAGCAACCATGTACCTTTGGCCGCCTCCTTCTCCGCTTTTCTTTCCTCTCAGGATCGCTCCATAATACAGCCTGCAGTTTTATGCACGAACAATCCACAAGGAGGACAAAATCCCTTCACATTCAGGTATTCAAAACTTACCAACTGAACACAGGTCAGAGCAAACCGGATCTTGCGATGGACCACCACCTCTTGGCTAAGGTCAATCTTTACCTTGACCTTCATCATACCCTCGGCCAGTAGGGCCAGGTCATGTTACAGGTACTGCCCGACATAGTTCTCGAGCTGCTCTGCCCTTCCCGAGTCAACGCTTGCTTCGAGACATTGTGAGCCCACACCCAAGTCTGTGTCACCGCCGTCGGATAAGAGAATCCGTCAAATTCTTGCACCACCACCTTTCGGCCCATGAAGAACCACGGGCCACATGTAGCATGCCGGACAGCCACTCGATCGGTGAACCGGCAGAAGAACCTGTCAGAATCATGCTGGTGGATCACGACATGATTCGAGCCTAGCGGTTAATGCCACAGCCAGGTCATGGCGGCCTTGAATGATGGGACTAGGACCTTCGACAAAGCCACTGGCCTAAAGACCCTTGCGACGCTATAACTAGTGACAACCACCGCCGCACCTGGTTGTTCATCCGTTGCCTCCGCAACTAGTGGGGCAAGGTCGACGACGCCAAAAATGTCGTTGTCATCATCAGAGAGGACTAGTCCCTCCTAGAACTAATCAGCAACATTGTCCTCCTCGACAGCCATCAAATAAACCGATTTGGATTTTGGGGAGAATATGAGAGAAGGTCTTATAGATCAGTCCAGAGAGTGGAAGGATCAGGAGGAGAGGGTACTGTTTGAGAGGAGGCTGTGAGAGAACAAAGTCAATTGGGGGAAATGAGATGGTGGGCGGCGAGGCTGCTAAGTTTTTCACAGGGAGAGCAACACACCAACACAACAACACTTATGCCTTAGTTAGAAGATGAGATCGAAGAAGGAAGATAAGAACAATAATATTAAGAAATAGAAGATGAAGAACTATTCTTGTCCTAAATATATTAAATATAGACTATAACACTTTCTGATTTATTGGGATATTTCTTATAATTAATTATAAGGGCAAATGAAAAAACACCCCTTTAGGGGGTCTCCTTCCTAAAAATAATAAGTTTCGGTGTACATAACTAACCAGAACTTTAATTTATTTATGCGAAATGCCACTTTAAATAGTGAACTCCCTCCCTTTCAATTCCTTTCGAGTTTTTAGAACTTTCATTTCATTTTCAGTCTAGATCTCGACCTCTCTACCTACGAATCCACGGACCTCAAAATCGAAAGCTCCAGCGACCGCCCCTTCGAAATCCGAACGATGCCGCTTTCTCCTCCTCCGCCACCCCTTGGAGATCTGACCGACCTCTCTGAAAATATGATAATTTTTCATGTCTGTAAGTAATTCTTGAGTTTGAAAACCTTTTTGTTTCTTCATTCTCATTGGTTTCTAAGTAGTTTGCATGTTCGCATTTATGTTTTTGATTTTTTGAAATGATATTGTTGTTGTTTACATTTCCTTACATTTTTCTAGGGTTTCCAGTTTGAGTTTTGGTATTTTGTAACTATTTCTTGATTTTTTGTTGATTTTATTTGATGCATTGTGTTCGACAAGGATTTTTTTGGTTTCCAATTTGAGTTTTTGTATTTGATGCATGTTTACGTTAGTGTTAACTGTGGTTCACTGTCTCTTCACAGAGTTTTTCAGTGTTTGTTGTTGATGTTGATTTCAGTTCTGGATTAACTATATTTCACTGTGTGTTCATTTTCGTTCATTGTGTGTGGTTCTTTGTTGTTGTTGATGATTTCTTGTTAGGGTTAACTGTAGTTTATTGTCTCTTCACCGAGTGTTTTACTGTTTGTTGTTGATGTTGATGTTGATTTTATGTCTGGATTAGCTGTGTTTCACTATGTGTTCACTGTCATTCACTGTATGTGGTTCTTTTGTTGTTGATGATGATTTCATGTTAGGGTTCACTGTCTGTCACTGTTTTGTTGTTGTTGATTTTACTGAGTGTTCAGTGTCTTTCATTAAGTGATTCACTATGTACTATGTTTCACTACCGTTCACTATTTTTCAATGTAGTATTAACTGTCTGTATATGTTTTGAAGTCTTGGTTATATATGAGTTAAGTTGTACGCTAGCTAACATTTTCCTTTCAAACAGGTAAACATGGCAAAAACTTAGAAGAGAAAGCATGATTATGAAATAGAGTCTTCTTCCAAAATTGTCAAGAGAACAAAGATGATAGGGAAAAAGAGGATGTCAGATTTTGAATTTGAATTTGAAACTGAATCATTAGATTCCTCTGCAACCTTAAAATCGCGTGGAATACGACATCCCATGCGTTACTAGGTTGCGAAGTTGAAGATGTAGATGCAGAAGCTGCAACATGAGAAAGAGGAGAGGAAGAAATCAGTTGGTAAGAGGAAAGCAGTCTTAAAGAAGAAGGGAATGAAGAAAGACAAGGAGAAGAAGTTAAGAAAGAGGAAGGACACAAGTTCAAAGAATGATGATGAAGAAGATAATGATGAAGATGAAAGGGAAGATGATGATGATGAAGATAACAATAGAGATGATGATAAAGAAAAGAATGACAATGAAGATGAAGATATTGAAGAAGAAGATGCAGTCGAATGTGAAGATGGAGAAGATGATGATGATGATGATGATGATGATGATGATGATGATGATGATGATGATGATGATGATGATGATGATGATGATGGTGATGAGCAAGAAGAAGAAGAACAAGTGGTTCAGAAGAAGAAAGTGGAGAAGTTGAAGCCTGGGAAGAAATGAAAACGAAACTAGAAGATCCAGTTCTGGTGCAACCTCATTAGTTATGTGCAGCTGATTCAAGCCTACAAGAATAAAACCACTGATGAAGTTATTGCTCAACCGTTGGTGACTCCATTTGGCACATTGATAAAGGCAATCATAGATAGACAAGTAGAAGACACTGGAGGGTTTTCCAAATCAGATATATGCATGTCGTACTTGGTAGACTGCTATGATATCTCGACGAGGTTATTTCTGTTTCACCCTACGAGAGTCGATAGAATCAAACCAGAATATTTTGCGGATCTGTTTGGATTGAAAGACTATGGACAGAGACCAGTTCCTTTCTACGAAAAGGTTCCTATCAAAAATGATTTTGGAATAGACATGTTCGAGAAGAGGATTATGGTTCCAAAGATGAATATTAATAGACTGGAAAAATCACTTTTGGATTCAAGCAGAGTAGAGGACACTGCTCGTGTACTAATCTTGTTGCTATTATCGATTATTCTGCTGCCCAATTCTTCCAGTGGCACTGGTTGGAATGTAATCAACATGGTCACCGACTTGGAAGAATTGAGAGAATACGATTAGTCAAGTGGCACTATCAGTCTGTTGCTCAATGCGTTGGACACGCATGCAAAAAATTACTACCCATCAGCAGCTCAACTTAGGAGGGAGAAGAAAAGAAGAAGAACGAAGAAGAAGAAGGCGGAAAAGAATATAGGAGGCTGCAGCCTTGTTCTATCGGTAAGTTCTCACTTCCTGAAGAAGAAGAAGAAGAAGAAGAAGAAGAAGAAGAAGAAGAAGAAGAAGAAGAAGAAGAAGAAGAAGAAGAAGAAGAAGAAGAAGAAGAAGAAGAAGAAGAAGAAGAAGAAGAAGAAGAAGAAGAAGAAGAGGGAGGCGATAAAGAATATAGGAGGTTGCAGCCTTGTTCTACCGGTAAGTTCTCACTTCCTGATTTTTCAATGTATCTAGTTCAGTGTTGTAGCTGTGTGTGTTTAACTGTGTATTCAATGTTTTTTCATTATGTCGTCACTGATGGTTAACTGTGTATTCACTGATGTTTAACTGATGGTTCACTAAAATTTTTGCGTCTTCACTGTGTGTTAGCTGTAGTTTAGTGTTTATTCATTGTGTTCTAACTTTGTACTTGTTTTCTCTTTTATGGGCGGATCAATATATGTTCACAATTATTGCAAACTTGATGAAACCAACAGCGAAGAAAGATGCAGGGAAAATTAGTCTGGTTAGATGGAAGTTCACACATGTTATGCAAAAATCTGAAGAATATAACCAACACTGAAATGATGAGGATGACGATGATAGTGGTATGTCTATTGATATTTCAATATTTTTGTTGTTCATCTTCTGCTTGATTTCAATGCTTTTGAAATTTTTGGTTGCTAAGATCCCTGTTAAATTCTTTAAAACAAGGAGAACTTGAAGCCTCCAAATCCAGACAGATCACTAGCAATTTGCATATAGTAGAGGATTTTGATCAGAGATAAAAAGAGGGCAAGATTCTGCTCTTGATGACTGTGACAACATACCAACTATCTTGGCACAGATAAACTCTGACACTGCTGCTAAAGAATGCAAACGATTGGAGTCTCTCTTGGAAGAGAAGGAGTAGGTGATTAAAGATAATGATGGAGTTATTTAACTGTGAGGAAAAGTTGCAATGACATGCTCCAAGAAAACTCAAGATTGTGCGATCACTTGGATCAAGAGATGCAGCAAAAGGTGATTCTAGAGGGCAAGTGTATGAGGAAGTAAACACCAAAGACTTGAATTCTGTAAGGGACATTGATCTTCTCCGTGTTGATCTTGAACGTCAGAAGAAAAAGTGTAAATAATTGGAGGAAGCACTTTATGTTGCTACTGCGGAGAAACAAGAAGTGGTACAAAAAATCAGAAAGGAGGAAGCAGAATAGACTGAAACATTGCAAGAAAAATTTGATGAGCTTCAGAAGCAAGCTGAAAAGATGCATGCTGACAATTTATATCTCCATCAAGCATTATCGTCGTTGAAGTTGAAGGATGCTAGCAAAGAGATGGTGGCGACAACAGTGGAAAAGGGAGGAGAAAAACAGTTGGTAAAGAACCTTCACAAGTAGTAGATGAATGAAAATATTACTTTTGGTGTTGTATGACACTTTTCATTTTTTGTTCAACAATGAAAATGGTTTTTCATTCTCTTGATTCACTTTTTACTCTTTGAAGAAATTCTTCTGTGGTGGTTTTGCTAAATCTGTTTTTTAGGTGTTTCTACAAAACTATCTTTAGCTTATTGGTCTGTGGTTAAACTTTCTTTTGGGCTGACTAGTCTCACTGTGGTTAAACAGTGTTTTAGTTGATTGGTTCACTATGGGTAAACTATCTTTAGTGGATTGTTTCAAAGTTCACTGTCGTTTTTTGCATATAACTATTGAAACTGTGGGTTTGACTGAAAGCAGTTTGTTCTATAATAGGTTCTTCAATATCAAAAGGTGAGGTTCTCTCGTCTCTAGAGGCACCATCATTCGATCTTTTGAGTCCTGATGTGTTCCTCACACCAGCAGATGAGAGAATTGTGCAGAAAGAATAAGCTGGAGTAGTGGAGGGCTTGGATACACAAGTAACTTAAGACATTAATCCACAAGAATTGCCTCAAGTTGTGGAGATTTTGGTGACACCACTAACGCATGAGATTGAGAAAAAAGAATCACTCGCAGTGGTGGAGAACCTGGTGACACCCAATGCTCCTAGAAAGAAGGCCAAAAAAGATCATTCAACCATTACACTTCTTAGTCCATCCGTTAAGTTGACCAAGAACAACATAGGGATATACTCCTATGTCAAAAGATTGAAAGACAATGTTTGACTAGTTAAGAAGACAGACGAAATATACTGGTGGCCACCACAAAAGAGAAATGCAGCTTAAAAAAACTGTGAGGACACCTTTGGCTCAGTTTAATATCGAGCAAAAGAGATCGCCCATATCATAAATCAATCCAAGCTGAGGGAGAGAATCATCATGCAGAGCTAATGTTGTCGATAAGTTGAAAGAAGTTCCATAGGGAGAGAGCAAAGTCTTTGGGTTTATGACTGAATCAAGGTAGAATGAACTTTTGCGCTACTGAAAAAAGGCAAAAAAATCTTTGTAAGTCCATCGATTGAAAACTTCAAAGTTTATGGTTTCTATTTCAAAATGCGGTGATGAGGTTTCTGATTTCACTATGGGTATCTATATTGTGTTAACTGTGTCTATCTGTACTTAGGTATGCATCCTCGACTGTCTGTAATTTTGGTTCACTGAACTTTTGTGCTGTGTAGGGACTCATTCTGGATCTGGCATGAACCAAAATTATTCTTTGAGCATGAGGATGTAGCAACGCTTTTGAATAGTGGATCAGTCACAAATGGTATAATAGACTCATATGGGAAGCTCCTTATGGACAGAACGAAGAATCAGCACTCGCAAGGCATTGGGAAGTCTGTCGTTTTAAACAGCTAAGTTTGTGTAATTCCCTTTTTCTTTCTTTTCAAATTTCTCATTGTTTTTTTTACACTAAATTTTGGTTATGTTTCTTATAAAATAGTGGGGAGTCGATAATTTGGCGATGAAAACAGTGCATGAGCTTCTATTTAAGAAGCTGTTTAAGGAACTTGGTTCTCATTCCAAGATTTTCATCCCAATTACTGCTGAAGGTCATCATCACCTGCTGTGCCTTGAGACATGCTCCCCGCATTGGACTCACTTCGACTCATTGTGACCAATTAATCCAAGAGATCTGAAAAATGGGAGTCATTTCAAGAAAGCCCTGAAGATCATATGCATGATCAATTTATGGTTTGGGGCAGTCTACGAGCTCTTAGATGACATGCTAAACAACAATAAGAGATTCTTGGTGGATAAAAGAGCCAGCACGTCTACAGAGCTTAAGTTAAACCGAGTTTGTAAGGACAAGTATGATTTTTGGGTCCGAAATTAAAAGTTGGGTTGTGATTATGATATTTTATAAAGTTGATGTATGAAAATTTAGAATGAGCACACATTTAGATATTGTTTGTTGAAATTTCCTAATCCGTTAATACATATTTCACTATTTTCATTGAGAATATTACTTTCCAGCAACGAGCTTGTGATCATATTGTCCTTGCAGACTGCATAAGACATGAGTGTAGTGAGTATAACCAATAGATATCACTAAGCTAGCATAACACTTCTTGAGAGACTCGAGGGTGGAAGTTGAGATTTTTTGTGTGAAGTGGATCAGGCAATGGATCGTTTCATGTAATTACCGACCCATTTATTTGGAAGAGATTTGAGAGTATATACAGTTAAACTTCTACAAATTAATAACCTCAAGACTAGCAAAATCTATTAATTTAGCAAGATATTGAATAATCGATAAATTAATAATTAATAATTTATTCGTTAATTAATAATTTATTAGTTTTTAAAATTATTATTGTTGTACCTTGTTCAATATACATCATTTTTCAATATATTGTGTATACATTATTAAATGTGCTATAAGAAGACAACACTAGAAATTTTTACCATATTAAGAAAAATCCAAGATGAGATTCAAGATGACATCAATTTCAAGAAGCAACAAGTCGTAATTAAGTCGTTTTTCATGGAGTTATCATAAATGAATAATAAATTATATGTGTTGAATCATTATTAATTTATAAATTACTTGGAGCCTATATGAATTCTCGAATTTCTGTGATCTTATAAATTTAGCGAATTATTAATTTAATACGTTGTTCCCAAGTCGGGACCATCAAAAAATAATATTTTAACGATATTGTTAATTAATTAAATATTAAATTATCAAGATTCTATTGTATATTCCATTCTCATCCAAATGTCTTTATACCTAAACTCACTTATGAATGTAGCGTTCTAGTAATCAATGATTAGGACATTACGTAGTGTCATTAAATTTAGACAAGAAGAGATAATGAATGACACACATAAATCTATCAGATGCATCTCATAACTCGTCCTTAAGATCACGAACTATGCAAATTGGTGAAGCTTCAATTCGTGTAACTAGAAGAAGAAGAAACTAAATTAAAGGGCGCTCCATGTCTATATCCGTTTATGTAACTCGTACAACCAAACCAATATTTTTCTTGTGAAGTTTTGTAACACCTACTATTGAGGTCGAGTACAAGAGACCAAATTTTTCAGGGGTCCATGACTATTGAATAACTTGTTGGAACTTGGAAGCATCATGCATCCACCATTGATCATACACATGCATATGTCTCCCTATCCCTTTTTCATTCTCTTTTAATATGGAAACACGTGTGTTGATTAAAGCCTATATATGCACCTATGTAACACTTTTTATTGGTCTTGCTTCACCTATTTAAGGGGGTGCAATCACTATTCATCGAATAAGAGGTGCAGTTCTTATTTTTTGTGCAACGGTACAAAAAAATAGCAACACATATTGTGAAATTTTCGACCAATCATTATGTAACACGTGTCATCATCTTCAAACATCAGATAATCTGGAATTGGCTATAAAAGTATCATCCATGACTCCTTGTATACTCACACCATCTACAAATCACTTGTTATTCTACCGATAAATATTTGTTCACATTCCCACATCAGTAAGATGAATCCTTTCAATTTCGACAATTCTTTCAGGAGGAGGCGATAACAATGCCGACAAAAAGCATAAATTGTTAATGCCTTCATCACGATGCAGTCATGGTAGCTGCAACGTTTAATGAAGAATCACCTCGCCGCTGTCCAAATAAAGAAAGGATGAAGTAGTCGAGGAGACAGAATCTGATGGAAGATTACTTCATCGAACGCCCTATCTTCAATGAGCAAGCCTTTCGTCAGAGGTACCGCTCAGCCCAAGATCAATGTTCTGAAATCACAAGGATGAGTGAATCAACAATACTATAATGCATGAAGAAGTGGTGCATCCAAGTGTACAAGCTTTACGGTGAACTATACCTCCGCACTCCAAATGCAGCAGATGTCACTCAACTTCTAAGGAGGGCCAAACATTGGAGATTTCCTGGTATGATCAGGAGCATCGACTGCATGCACAAGAAATAGAAGAACTGCCTAACAGCTTGGTAAGGGGCATTCTCGGGGCGGAAGCAGCGTCCCACAATACTTATTATCGATTATATCCGAGGTACTTCTCGTTTGTCAAACAATTTTCAATTCCCAAGACCTACCATAGAAGTTGTTCGTAAAGAAACAAGAGGCATACTGCAAAGATGTGGAGATGTGCTTTGGCATCTTGCAATCTCGTTGGACGATTATTCGACATGCAGCTTGGTGTCACCCCATATTAAAATTAAAATGATCATCTTGGCTTGCATCATAATGCATAACATGATTATTGAGGAAGCATTTATGGACGAATTTGAGGAGAACGATGAAGAAGAAGATCTACAAAACTCATCAAGTGTTTTCACAGTTTATGGTGGGTCAGTGGATCAACAAGGTAACCAAATTCCTTTTGAGCCACTTGGATGAGATGGACTGAATAAACAACGGTTTCGCGACTGTGTTATGGATATCTAATCTGCTTATATCCAAGAAGACCTTCAGAAGGACTTAGTGAAGCACAACCGGTTTATTGAAATCGGCGAACAACTCTAAATATGATGTTTTTATTTTATATATTTGCATTTGTGTGCTTGCATTTTATGTTGTTTGATTTTAATTTACTATGTTTTAATGTAATGTGGTTGAACTTTATATAAATAAAAAAGTGTTTTTTATTTTTAGAAAAATTAAATTACATAATGGCAAGCCAAGCCTAGATTTATTATGAGGACAAAACTAAACTAATCACTAAAATCAAGCGGGTATGGACGATGACAATTTAAATATGTTTCCTCACTATATATCTTCTTCTTCATTGTCATCTTCTTGCTTAAGAATTTTTGCTTTTCTCTTCGTAAAATACCTCTTTGATTTTGGGGTCATAGTCTCTAAATTTATTGTAATGATCCTTGTTTCTTCTTCTAAGGCTCTCAATTTGTAGTTTTTCTCTTGAAGGGTTTGTTGCTTGTGGTATAAAGCAAGCTCACTATCATCACTTGCCTTTTGTCCGGCGACCAAAATTTTATGATTAGCCGCAATGCTTTTCAAAGCCTCATCTTGTACATCATTTGTAGGAGTCGTGACTTTTCCCCTATTTCTTATAGCTTTCTTGGCCGCCTTCACTCCCATTGGTCTAACCGGACTTGAGAGATCTTGAAGGTTATTTTGTGGCGTTGCAATCACTTCATCCTCTTCCAAATTGACGGTGGGACGTATTTCGCTAATGGGAGGAGTAGCTTCGGAATAGGCATGGTAAGAAGGTGGAGTACTAGTTTTGACGTGTCAAAAATAAGGATGGTTCTTCACCACTTCACAACATTCAAACTTCGTAAACTTTTTCTTCTTTTGTGCCACATACCATGACTGAGCTTTTCTTAGCTAGAAAAAATAACGAATTTATATGTCACAATAATATCCAACAAAATGGAGATGGCAACATTTATTTAAAGAAATCAAATAAAATGGAGATGACAAAATTATAAAGACTTACCTTATCTTGCAAATTTGAGCCGGATTGTGAATTTCTTCGTGCATAAGCAAGAGCGGCACCCCAAGCTTTCAAAACCGGCTTCAAGTTAGTAAAACAAGAAGAAACTGCGATTTGGGTCCTATGCTCCGACCTTGATTCACCATGAGCAATCTTCCAATTTTTCTTATAATCGGCACATCTTTTTTTCCAAATTTTTTGGTCTTTTGTGAGTTGCCGGTGATAGGACAAACGCTATAACGACAATAAGAAATGCACAATCGCAAATCTTCGGAAGGAAAGTCAATTGCACTTTTTTTACAAAAAATACAAAGGAATGAGAGAAGATATTGAGGGAGGTGAATGAAATTGATGTAGTATTTATAGAAAAATTGTAGGGTATTATTTGTAATTTTTTGGGATTTTTTAGCCATTTTTTAAAGTTTTTTTTGTTGTTGCAAGAATATTGATTCTGCCCGTTATTAAGAGAAGTAGCCGTTTCAGTTGAATATGGATCGTCGATCGAATTTTTGAATTAAAATAGACGGTCCAAATCAACTTGTCCGTTGGGAGAGAGGTTGGTATTCGGTAAGTGGACGTGTCACTATTCCATTGGTGTGCTACTTTTCTTTTTGACTGTTTTACTTACGCGTGTAATAATTAAAAAAAAGAGACACGTCTGGTGTCACCCATGTGTGTAAGATTCACCAGGCACGCCTCGTGCTGAAGAACGAGCAATGATTGCTCGAGCAGCTACTCGCTGAGCAGGTCAACGTATGGTCGCTGACCTCCCTCCCTCCCTACCGGTGCACCAAAATTCGGCGATGCTCGTGCTATTTTCCGGCAGGTCCCTCCTTGCACGTGTTAAAAGGCGTTGTCGCTGCAGATACTCTTATAGCATCAATTCTGCCACGAAAATTCCGCAACACCTAATCATACTTCTTTTTGCCCTCCCTCCCTCGACTCATATGTTTATCCTAATCTTTTGGTTCATGTAGGATTCTTAACTACTTCCATGATTTATCTTTCGATTCGAACAACATCCTTAAACAATCCACAAGGTCTATCATGTTGTGGGGTACTAGTTTTCCATACTCCATCTCCGTTTTTCTATTTAATTAGTTTAACGAAAAGTCATGACATTTTAATTGCGTTTGCAATAAAAATGTAAGAACAATACCTTAAGAACAACCGTCGCCCTTCTGATCAAAACGGAAAAAACGATGCTACAAGAGAAAGAGGTAGTTTTTTTTTGATCGGAGAGAAAGAGGTAGTTGATTATGCCAAACTATAGCGGGCGAAATTTATGTCATGGAATTATTTTGTTTGGTAGGTCTGTAGTACAAAATTAAGATTGGTGAATGGTGACAACTGACAAGCTCCATGAAAGTTCCAGATACGTATAGTGACTTCCTGACCTATCTTAATTTTTCAATTCAACGGAGGATGGTGACCACTCACCACGTACGTTCTTCAGCTTCTCTTTTTCATCATCTCATGTACCAAAATAGCGCCAAATAAGTGGATTTTTAGCATCATCCTAGCGTAGCTGCTACGTATACATTTGCAGGGTGAAATTTGCATTGATTTCTTGTTCGAAGTACAAGGCATAAAATTTACATTCATGAATATATCTTTAGTCATCAAAATCTCATTTTCATGAATCTACTTCTACACTGCTGAATTTTCAATTATAACTGCGGTAACTTGTTGTGCTTTAGTTAATATCTTCTTCTTCTTCTTCTTTTCCAACTATTTTTAGGATTTTTATAAGGATTTGATTTTTCTGAAGTGCACCTAACTTAAAGTGCAGATAATCTTCTTCATATAGACTTTTCATCAAAGAGAAGTGGAGAGCTCTGCAACTGTTGTATACGTAGATATCTTTGTACTTGATGGTAGGGGTCGTAAAAGAGACGGACCGGGCCGGGTCAGACTTTTTTGAAATTTTGAAGCCCACAGACTTTTTCGGCCTCGGGCCATAGCGGACTTTTTGGACCAGGCCGGGCCAGACTTTTTTTGTGTTAAATAAAAAATCTTATAATTTAGTAACGTTTAATCATTCAATATATAAACACTTATATACACTAAATAATTTATATGCCTAAAAAATAGTATTTAGTATATGAATAAATAATATTGAGATAAATTTGATAGTTTATAGGTATATATTGATAAAATAATCTATAATATATAAATTAATGAGCTTGACGAGCTTAACCCTATGGGCCTGGTCAGGCCTCGACGGGACCAGAATTTTTTAAACCCGCGGATTTTGGGGCCTTAGCCCAACTCCGGCCCTAATCCCATAGAGTCAAGCTTTTTCGGGTCTAAATTCGTTTTAGTCCACCCCTCAATCCAACCCAAGCAATTAACCCATAGGTGTTTGCTCTAAAGGGATGAGATGGGCATCTAAAGGGATGAGATGGGCATGGATGACTACAAGAGGTAGGCTGGTTGGGATTTGGTTGTTGGGCGGCGTGGACCCTTGATCGGGTTTGGGCATATGCTTAGGGTTCACACATATGGCAATTTGGCTTTTTACTGAACGTTGGGTGTGATTAGCCCAATTTTGATTCAGATATGGGAATCCGGCCAGAGGGTTTTGGTCTGAGTTAGTTGATTGTATCTTCTTTTGTTGGCCTTCGTTAAAGATAGTTCGTTGACGTCAATGGTAGATGTGTTGATCGCGAGTGACTATGTGCGAGTGATATTAGAGATGGCAAAATAACTTGAACTCACGGGTATTTGTCCAAACTGAACTCGATGTAACTCGATTATTAAGGTAAATAACGGGTATCGAGTATTTACCGAATCTGAACCCAACCAAATGTTAGCGGTTACAGGTCGGGTACAGATATGCATGTATCGAACCCAAACCTGACCCGTCTATTTTTTAAAGGAAATTAGTTATATTTTATATCTAATTTTTAACATATTTTATAGAGAATAATACATTTATAATCCTATTTTTTATAAATATTTTTATTTTATCTATTTTTGGTTAGGGTAAACGGGTCGAGTTCGGGTATTAAATATCCGACAAGTTCACCCAGACTAAAAAATTTTGGGTTCGATTAGATGGATTAATTTCAAGTTCGGGTTTGAATTTAGGTACCCAAAACTTGATCCTGACCCAACCCGTTGTCATTCCTAAGTGATATGTACATAATGAGTTAGAAGCTTGGATCTTAATTTTTTTATATTTATCTTAACTTTCTTTAAGCTCTAGATTGTCATATGCATTTGGGGCGTATGTAATGTTACTCTAAGAGCCGTAAGAGTTATTTTTTTGTGCCACTTTGTGATGGATCTCTTGTATCTTACTACAAGAGAGAGATTACTGTTTAGTACCTAGCCACTTAGGAGTGAGATTAATTAGATTCTAAGTGGATTATTATAATTATATTTTTAATGAATTATATAATTATTTAGTATATTATATATAGATCTGACAGGCGGGTAAACATCTATGCAAAGATACCATATTCTCAACTTGGATATATCAATGTAGTATGATAAATAGGGGTTATCGAACACGAAGAATTGGTGAAATTAAATTCTAACACGAAACTAAAATGCTGACAGACTCGACTATAGTACACTAATGACACTACGAACCTACTCTACACAGACTCAAATGACACGAAAATTTAGTACAATAAACTAGACACAGTGGTGGACTACCACGTAAAATTTCAATAGATTCGGAATTTATTTTCCATGATAAAAAAATATAGGAATGCAGAAAATCAATAAACAAAAGAGTTAAGAGGAATGTTCTCCACCACCGTCACTCCATCTAGACAATATATGCTCAACCCAACAATGCTATACCAATGAATGAAAGTTCTCAGGAGGATTAAATTATGCTTAGAACACAACCTATTATCTAATCCTTATGATTACACCGGTGAAGTTTCGCTTATCACCGGTGACTATCTCTCAAAGAACCCAAAAGTCATGGACTCAGATTTACTAAGAGAGAAGCATTATGATCTAGAAAAGGTGTGAAAATTTACAAAACTTCACAAGTACACTAGGGGCGTGCCTTGCTAGACTTAGGGTTTCTTATAACCAAAAAGCTTGGTTTCTACCAAAGAGAAATTGAGGAAGATCAAAGACAATCAACAAGCATCAAATTCTCATAGATTTAGATCCCTAAACATGCATACTAAGTGTGCACTCAAAGCATACAAAATAGAAATCATCAATGTAAAATCAACAAAGAAACTTCATCCAAGAACATAACAAAATTAGGTCAAAGTGTATATATTATCTAAACTTTTATGTACGGGACTTCAAAACAGCCCCCTAACCAAAGTAATTAGCACCTCATAGACAAGCTAAACTACAAGAATTCATAAGAAAAATAAAGCAATAAAAGATAGAGAAGAAAAGAATCCGGCGTCGTCGAAGTCGTCGTCTGAAACTCCTTCCCGTGGCTTCTTGCTCTCCAAAGTTGATTTTTCCCTTAACAAAAACTCTAAAAAGAGTATTTATAGTCTTGATTAAACATCTCCTTGTTCACATAGATTTTGGGCTCTCTTCTTTCACAAGTCAAACATTTTTAATCATTTTAGCTCTTGACTTCTTTTTCATAAGTCACATAAGTAATTAATTAGATTTTAAACCACAAATTCGTTTTTGGGCTTCATGGTGTGATTTGAGCCTCCAAACACAGCTTTCTCATCAAAGTCAGATTTCCGAGCAGACTGACTTCTGTGGACTAAAATGACCATAACTCTCTCTAGAAACATGATAATCACGTTCTGGAAGAAGCTATGGAAACTAGACATCTGTAGATTTCCACACATATAAAGATCATTTTCTGGTTCATTCTACACTGCTCCAAGTGCTCTATCGAAGTTGAATGGCCTGCAAAGACAAGACAAATTTTCCAAATTAAGCTTAAAGTCCTTCTTTTTCCTTCGTTTCTCCTTATTGACTCAAAAATACCTATAAAACAATAAAGTAAACTAATATTGTTAAATAAATAACAAAAGAATAAGTATATGAATATCAATAAATGGTATAGAGGTGCATATTTATGCACCGATCAAATAATACATTTATAATCCTATTTTTTATAAATATTTTTATTTTATCTATTTTTGGTTTGGGTAAACGGATCGGGTTCGGGTATTAAATATCCGACAGGTTCACCTAGACAAAAATATTTTGGGTATGGGTCGGGTTCGGTCAGATGGATTAGTTTCAAGTTCGGGTTTGGATTTAGGTACCCAAAACTTGATCCTGACCCGACCATTTGCCATTCCTAAGTGATATGTACATAATGAGTTAGAAGCTTGGATCTTAATTTTTTTAAATTTATCTCAACTTTCTTTAAGCTCTAGATTTTCATATGCATTTTGGGCGTATGTAATGTTACTCTAATAGCCGTAAGAGTTATTTTTGTGTGCCACTTTGTGATGGATCTCTTGTATCTTACTACAAGCTAGAGAGAGATTGCTGTCTTGTACCTAGCCGCATAAGAAAGAGATTAATCATATTCTAAGCCGATTATTATAATTATATTTTTAATTAATTATATAATTATTTAGTATATTATATATAGATGTAATATGAATAATTTATACCAAAATAATCATGAAATGTCATTAGAATACATTATCTTCAAGTTCTTTAACTTATATTCTTGTAAACTATATAAGAGTATCATCTCAAATCCGAAGTAAGTCAAAATAGTAAAATACGAAAGTTTATGTTTTGTCTGTTTTTGAGTTAGGTGGCCGCCTAGGTGTATTAAGCCGCCTAGGCGTTGATTTGGGGATGACTGTCTAGGAAAGGAGCTTAGGAAAAAAATTAAGCGTTTTTGTTGGTTTCAATGCATAGACAGAGTCTAAGCGGACTAAATAGACATTTTTTCGAACAGTACTTAAGAGATTTAACTTTTATCTAAAAATATAAATTGAATTTTCGGTAGTTGGGGAGAAGCCACGTTGCCATCATACCAAGCAATCGAATGTCCAAAAAGGAAAGACTTCTTTTAGGCTTATATTTTTTTCTTCGAATTTTCTTACTCTTGATGAGTGGTTTTATTTTGTTTGGCAAGTAAAGAGTGGAGTTTCTGATCACTGGAATTTCAAGGTTATTTCCTTTATTCCAAAAGGCTGAATTCCTCTGATCTAGATCCACCAATCAAGATGGGCAGATGGCACACCTGAATTCTTTACGAATAAATAAAGATAACACAGCAATTTCTAAATTGCTTGTCAGGAATCATGCCATCAATGGATTAGCTAATTCAGACAAAAGAAGACAAAAACAATTACTTACATAATGACCTTTAATATAGAAAATGTCCATGTACAAGACCACTTTAATCTGGCCAGACATACAAAAAAGAGTTGATGATCATAACGTTATTGATTCATAAATGAACTCCATATCATTATTGTTTCCAACGAGGTCATTATTTGGCCTATAGGAGTAAATTTTTTGGCCAATCATAGGTTTGAAAAATCCAAGTTCGACTCGACTTTGTCTGAATTTTTAGGTCCGAAAAAATTCGGTCCTATAGGTTTAGGCCAAGGTCTTAAATGTCCATGTGCCCAAAAAAAATTTAGCCCCGTTAAGGGCAGCCCGACCCAGCTTGTAGGGCCAAGTCCGTCAATTATATATATTATAGATTCTTTTACCAATATAAATCTCTAAACTGTTTAATTTACCTTAATATCAATTATTTTACGCTTATATATTATCTAGTATATATAATTGTTGATATATTTGATAGTTAAACACTATTAATTT
The DNA here is from genome assembly GCA_946800695.1 of Geum urbanum. NCBI lineage: Eukaryota > Viridiplantae > Streptophyta > Magnoliopsida > Rosales > Rosaceae > Geum > Geum urbanum. Next base: position 65,890,435 of record OX326998.1, on the reverse strand, counting down.
TTAAGTTTTTTTATTCAATACAAAAAAATCTGGCCCGTAGGGTCAAGTCCTTCAATTGTATATATTATAGATTCTTTGAGAGGAAAAATATGTAAACTGAAAATTGTAACTTTTTCATTGATAGAATGTCTTAAATATAGGCTGATACAATCTGTTACAATAACTATTTCTATAAAACAAGGATTCTCGGTATCTCTATCTAATCTAATTCGTATCTAACTAGAACACGACACACACACACACCAGGAATTACGGAGAATAAATCTTCTTAAACACTCCTCCTTGCGTCGTTGGTCTGAAGAATGATGCATGACCTGTTGTCTCACTAAAAATCTTGCCAATCAAACAAAAATCTCATTGGTAAAACAAAAGCTTGGTCTAAGGGAAAAAGAGTATAACACATCAACTACAAAATCTACTACATGTGACGTAGACTCCTGTGATCTCTACATAAATGTAACTCCCTCTGACTGTAAACTGAGTCATGGATTTCAGATAACCTACGTATACCAATGCGTCTCACATGTTTCACAAGCGTAAGATTTATGTAGCGAATTGGTAAACAAGTCCGCAACATTATTCGTCGAACCAACCTGGTTCACATGAATATTCAACACCAGTTGTTATTGTTGATTAAAGAAGAATTTCGGCGATATATGTTTTGTATTGTCACCCTTAATGTAACCCAACTTCATCTGTTCAATGCATGTTACATTATCCTCAAAGATGCAAGTGAGAGTCATCGTAGTAGATGATAATCCATTAAACTCTCGAATATGACCTATCACTGACCTAAGCCAGACACATTCTCTAACCGCTTCATGCAAAACAATGATTTCTGAATGATTCAAGGAAGTAGCAACAAGGGTTTGTTTAGTTGATCTCCAAGAAATCGTCGTGTTTCCTATAGTGAAAACATTTCCAATCTGTGAACGACTTTTGTGTGGGTCAAAGAGGTATCCAGCATCAGCAAATCCGACCAACACATCAATCGGTATTCGAAATAGGGGACAACAATAAAATTGCTCGCAGCATGAGAGAAATTTGATGGGTCGAAATTCTCACTAGACGGGTCGAAGACATTCTTCGATGGGTCGAAAGACCCCTTTCGGGTTATCACTGTTCATTATATTCGACGGGTCGAGAGATATGCTCGACTGGTCGAAATGTCTAGAACTTCAATGCTGCGATTCAACCATCCATTTTTCGGGGTTTTCAAGCTTCTCTCTGTATTCTTTGTAAGGGAAGAAGAAGCCAAAGTCAATGGAACCCTTCAAGTATCTGAAGATTTGTTTTACTCCATTCCAATGACGTTGCGTAGGCGCAGAACTAAATCTAGCCAACAAGTTCACTGAGAAGTTAATATCTAGACGTGTGGACTGAGCTAAATATAACAAAACTTTAATAGCACTAAGATATGAAATTTCAGCTCCCAATATCTCATCATCATCATCATCATCCAGCAGATGAAATCGATCTTTCTTGGGGTCTAGATTGAGAACAACCATCGGTGTGCTAACAAGGTGTGCATTATCCATATTAAATTGCCTGAACATCTTTTGACATAAGCAGAGTGATGAATAAGAATTCCACCCACTCGAAGATCTCATTAATGTCTTGATGATGTTCATATCCTCAACATAGATATCTACTATAGCAAATCATGAACTTGTTCTTTTAATGAACACAAAAGGGCATGAATCATTATTTTTGTATCCCTTCCCAATCAAGTAGTCACTAAGACGTGTATACTACATCCTACCAGATTGCTTCAATCCATATAGTGAACATCTCAATCTAATTACATGAGCTTTCCGTGGTTTAGAGTTACTTGATTTGGGTATAACAATGTCATCTAGCACTCTCATGTATACTTTGAATCAAGATCCCCATAGAGATATGCAGTAACCACATTCATAAGCTACATGTTCAATTTTTGGACACTACCAAACTTATTAGTTAACGGAAGGTGATGATGTCCATAACAGGAGAATACGTCTCCTCATAATCAATTCTAAGGCGTTGAGAGAAACCTTGCACAACAATTCTAGCTTTATAATGCAAAACCTCATTCTTCTCATTACGCTTCCAAACAAAGACTCATTTATGTCCAACCGGCTTAACATTCAATGGGAATAGCACTACGGACCGAAAACTTGCCTTTTATTCAGAAATTCTAGTTCGACCTGGATTACTACCTTCAAATTCTGTCAATCTACTCTACATTGACAATCTGTAACAGAGCGAGGTACCACTTCATCGTCGTCTATGATATCCTGAGCGACAGAATAAGCAAACGTATCATCAGCTAATATGGAAGATCTATCCATAAGAATGCGTGCTTTATTTGTTTGAAGTGAGATTTCTTTGTTCTCTGACATCACAAGAGGTTCTGGAGTGTCCCTTAGACAAGCCAATTGTGATTCAAGGATATAACTGTAGTCAGAGACATTCTCATGTGAAGGATTCATAATGTTGATAAATGGATCATTTTGTGCCTCGATGACCTGCCTTATAACCAGCGGCTCATCAACGGATTTTCTTGGTCTCCTCATTTTCCTGGTGGGAGACGAGGCCGACGTAACATCTTCCACATGAGCAGGAGGAATGCTTCCTTGCCTGATGTTGCCACAAACCAATCCTTTTTTAGGGATTTCCAACCTTGTAGGAACATTTACAGTAGGTATATCTGATCTCATCACTTTAGCGATATCAGCAAAGGAGTCAGGCATAGAGTCTGTTACTTGCTGAAGATCGAGTACTCTTCGTACTTCCATCTCTCTCTGAGACGTGCAGGGATCATGATGAGACACAGTGAAATCATGATGAGACACAGTAAGATCATGATGAGACACAGTGGAATCTTGATAATGAACCAAAATAGAACCATTCCTATCTCCCCATAATAGTAGGAAGTATGTCTCATTGAAGTGACAATATGCAAATCTTGTAGTAAAGAGATCTCATGTAGAAGGTTCAAGATAGCAGACTATCATTGGAGAATCATAGTCAACATAAATGTTTAATCTTTGTTGATGACCTATTTTAGTGCGTTGTAGAGGCGCAATTGGCACATATACTGCGTAACCAAAAATGCGCAAATATGAAATATCAGGCTCATATCCAGTTACCAACTGGTACACACTGAATGGTTGGCAGACTATGGGTCGAAAACAAAGAAGCATAGCTGTATGCAACACTGTATATCCCTACGCAGAGACCGGTAAGTTTGTATGCATTATCAAAGCTTGAGACACAAGCTATAACCGCTTGATATGAGTCTCTGCTAAACAGTTCTGAGAATGAACATGAGGAACAGAATGTTCAACTTCAATCCCAACTGACATGTAGTAATCATCAAAAGATTTTGATGTAAACTATCTTGTGTTGTCCAATCTAATAGACCAGATTGGATGATCTGGGTGGTGAGCCCAGAGCTTAATAATTTGAGCTAGGAGTTTTGTAAACGCATCATTTCTTATGGATAGCAAGCAACGTGTAACCATCGCGTTGATGCATCAACCAAAACCATGAAATATTTAAGTGGTTTGCATTCCGGTTTGATAGGTCCACAAATATCACATTAAATCCTTTGTAAGAATGGAATATTATCTGTATTAGCAACAACCACTACAATAAAAATGCACCTAGACCGCGGACCATGGAATATTATCTGTCTAGGTGCAAATTTTCGTCGTTTAAGGACTTAGACGACGGAACCTCCGTGGTCCAGGTTACGTTCTCCAAGTACCGTCGTCTGGGTACTTAGACAATGGAGATGGAGGTCTGCGTGGTCTAAGTGAGACTTAGACAGCGAACTTTTTCCACGGTCTAAGTGATCACTTGGACCACGGAAAATACGGTCTCCGTCGTCTAAGTGATTACTTAGACCACAAACTTTTTGCGCGGTCTAAGTAATCACTTAGACCACGGAGAAAGCCATATTCGTGGTCTAAGTGACCACTTAGACCACGCATATGGCTTTCTCCGTGGTCTAAGTGATTATTTAATTTTTTTAATTTTAATTTTAATTTTAATTTAAATATTAATAATTTGATTAAAATGCCAAATTCTCATTTAAATATTAATAAATTAATTAAAATACTAAGGAGATCAAAGTCGCTAGAGGGAGGAAGTCGCCGGAGAGGGGAGTCGCCGGAGGGAGGGGATCGCCGGATTTTGGGTTGCCAGATTTTGGAGAGAGAGTGAGAGTGAGAGAGAGGAGGAATTAAAACACTAAGGAGAGGGGAGTCATCGGAGGGAGGAAGTCGCCGGAGAGGAGAGTCGCCGGAGGGGGGGGAGTCATCGGAGGGAGGGGATCGCCGGATTTTGGGTCGCCGTAAAATAACAAATTAATTTAAACTCACAGGAGAGCAGAGTGGCCGGAGAAGGGAGTCACCGGAAGGAGGAAGTTGCCAGATTTTGGGCCGCCGGAAAGTTGCCAGATTTTTGAGAGAGAGTGAAAGTGAGAGAGAGGAGGAATTGAGAATGAGATGAGGAAAAAAGATCGGATAGGTCTTTTATATAGAGTTTCACTTAGACTGCGGAGATGTTTTTTCCGTGGTCTAAGTGAAAAGTTTAAATTTTTGGAATCGGCGCCCAAATAATTTGGCGGGTGGGAGTTAACAGCCCAAATTTTGGGGAGCGGTTCAAATTTCATTTAGACAACGGAGATGCCTATTTTTGTGGTCTAAGTGAAATTTGAACCATTCCCCAAAAAATTGGTGGTGGAAATTGAACCGCCATATTTGTCAACCTAGATGACGGAGATGGTTCATCTTCGTCGTCCAAGTGGAACCTGGACGATGGAACCAGACCGTCTCCATCATCCAAGTGGTCACCTGGATGACGGAAATGTCCATCTCCGTGGTCTAGGTGAAATTTTCATAAAATTAATTTTTAAAAATAATTCGCAAGAAAGTTTTCGATCTGTCATTCGAATGAAATAGTCGTAAAATATCGATTAATAAATCGTATATATAAACAATTTAATTTAAGACGACGAATAATCGTACTTCTTTAAACTTGTTAAGTATCTACTAATGTGTATAACTTAAGTGTTATTATGTATAGACTCATTGCATATCGGTATTAACAAAAATGAATTTGGACAAAATAACTATTGGATACATTCGCCATAAGACAATATATAAATAGAATAATTTTCAAAAAATAGTAAGTTCGTTAAGGGTTTCATCGGCATAGTCAACCGCAAAACCGAATTTTTTACAAACCGGAAAGGTGGATACACGAAAATTCGTAAGTCCTATTTTGGAACCGTCGACGGTCACACTCCGAGAATTGTTTACTCTATGGTCTCGATGAAAAGAATATGCTATGGGACATGGTCTAGATGGTCGTTGTCTTTGATGAAATTACGAAACTTTCACTTAGACGACGCAAATGTGCCTTTGCGTTGTCCAAGTAAGCACTTAGATGACGCAAAGACACGTTTGAGTCGTTCAAGTACTCACTTAGACGACGCAAACGTGCATTTGCGTCGTCTAAGTGAAAAGGCAAGGTTTAGGGTTAAGGGCCTTAGGGTTTAGGGTTAAAGTACTTAGACGACGGAGACTTTCTTCGTGGTCCAAGTGGCCACTTAGACGACGGACTTCTTCGCTCTGAAGAATGGATGACCATGAGAATTTTTCAATATTTTGATCATCGTATCCCGACCTAGATGTCCCAGTCAAAAATGTCAAAGCTTATATGAGTCCGAATGACACCAAGTTGTGTGAGTCATAGCATTGGATTTAATGATCCGAACTGTAGTTAGATATAAACCACTACGAATAGCCGAAAACTTCTTTAGAATCTGCTTGCGTCCGCATTCAACAGAGGTGATACACAATAGTTCTTTTCCATTCTCATAATATATTTCCATGTTAAAATCGTTGGCGCGAATATCCTTGAAACTGAGCAAGGTTCGATTTGCCTTTGGTGCATATAAGGCATCAATGATATATAATTTTGTACCATAAGGCATTAAAAACTCTGCTGAACCATGCCCTTGAATAACCGGTGTTGTACCAATTATGATAGTTACTGAGGATTTGTATGGAAAAAGATCCATAAACAGTTGTCTATTCCGCATAATGTTATGAGTAGTACCATTATCTGTAAGACACTCAATCTCGCCTTGAGACATCTACAAAATCAATGTAAATAAATAAGTCTTTGAACTAAAGACTAGATGAACACTTTAAGTAGGCACTTAAAGATTTGAATAAGGGTGTGACCCGTGTTGAATGTTGATATGGCATGACAGAAACTAATGTAAAACCACATTTGGTGCTGAAATCCAGGTTGGTCGAATTTTTTTTCATCCTTTTTCAACAAAACGTATGTAAAACACATCTAAAAACACCACATCCGGGTAGATACTTCGAGTTGTCGAGAAACACCTCGACGGGTCGAAGAAAACCCAAAATAGAAATTTGATTTTCTGATACTGATTTTCTTCGGTTCGAAGACAAGATTCAAGGGGTTGAAAAAGTTGTCCAGAAGCACATCTTCGACGAGTCAAGGTATTTTTTGACCAGTCCAAGAAAAACCTAAAACGATATCGATGTTCCGATATCAATTTTTCGACGGGTCGAGAATGTACTTCAACGAGTCGAAATTGGACAATGTGCGAGACAGAAGCTCATCATCGACAGGTCGAGAAAAATCTTGACAGGTCAAAAAAGTCATGCGATCAAAACTTCCTCATTTTTATATCTCGTTTTTGTTGTATCTTTGTGTCATAATACTATATATATTTGTAAATATCAAACTATACACTAAATTGGTATGAAAATAACATTCTCAACACTTTCATATACCAAAAAATAGAGAAAATTTCTTCACTGCTAACAAATAACAATACATAATTGATGTTTTTATCCAAAAACTAAGACAAAGAGTCTTCTAAAAAATGACTGAAAAATAAGACAAAAACAAACAAAAACTTGAATACATAATAGAGATAACTGCCTTTTACATAGGCTTTTCAAAATCTGGAGCAGCTAGTTCCTCCTTCTTGTCCTCTACAAGAACGAGGTTGGTGACAACCTCCGGCCATCTCTATATCTCCAGCATAGTTGGACTCTAAATCAAAGTACTGCTTGTGCCTCTTGTAGATGTTTTGAATTTCTTTGTTAGCACGGTACTACTTGTGCATATGCTTGTTTGAACAACACTTGAAACAAGTGTATTTTCAAGAATGTGAATACCTTTGTCCATCATTAACCAAACCAACTTGGTTCTTGTTGGAGTTGGTGTTCTGATCTCTATGCCAAGTCAGATTTTGACTGTGGCCTTGGCCACACCCAAGCCCTCATCTCCTACCGCATGGAACATGTCCTCCACGCACATAAGGTTCTGAACGAACAACATTTTTCTCTTTTCGAGCATTTCCTCCAGTTTGGTAACTCCCAGACTTTTTAGTACCAGTCAATCTTGAGTTATTATCGAGGATGATCTCATGATGCCTCTCTTTTTTAGCTAGGCTATTAATGAGATCACTGAAGGTAAGAATCCTCCTCTGTTCGTACTCAATCCGGTACTGATGAGCAAGATTGCTCATAGAGATTGGGAAGGTATTCAACGAATTTTTAATCATGTCGTTCTCAGACTTTTTCACCCCACAGAAGCTCAACTCAGACTATAGATCTAATATCGCTTGATTGTAATCTTGGATCTTTGGAAAATCTAGGAGCCTAAGAGCATCCCATCTTGCAGTCAACTCAGGAATTTGTGCATCATGCACATTGTTGAAGCGTTGCTTCAAAACATCTTACAATTCTAGGGGATCATTCTTTTTTAAATAGTGCTTCTTGAGAATTAGATGAATATGACGCCTCAAAAATATGAGAGCTTGAACTTTTGATTCATCTGTGGGTGGAATAAAATTTTGTCTAGACCCAGAGAGTTTGATGGTGTTGGTAAGTCTCTTGTCGATGAATGTATTTTCCACATCAGAGACCCAACTGTGGTATTCCTTTCCTTGAAGATTAAGGATGTCAAATTCTGGCTTAACCGGCTCGTTTGAACTCATCTACAAAATACAAAGAGATTTGATTGGTATTGATTGAAGAACCATGATCACTACTATCAATTTTTCATTGGATAAGAACGTGATCCATGATGTATGGTCATAAAAACCGATTATCAAAAAACGGTGGTTCAAAAATCACACCTAGCAACCGTGACAAACCGTCACATAGTATCGATTTTCCTTTCTTTTCTTTTCTTTTCTAAATTGTGACTCCCACATGACCGTCACTTACACTATATGGATATAGGTCCATTGGAACTAGGGTATAGATATATAATATTCACACATCAATATCACAATCTTAGATTTAGGGTATTGCAGAAAGTAAGTTTTAATCCTAGATCTATAGATTGACAGTTTAGAAAAATTTACCTCGATTGGTATTATGCTCGGTATGACCGGTACAAAACTTGGACGATGTGAAGGAAGAGCTCGTTTGAAACGATTCTTTGGAAATCGAGAAATCTTGACGACGTAGAAAGTTGCGGTGGAGCGTGTGTTGTGCAAGGAGGATCGCCGGAATCATAAAGGAGAAGCCGACGGTGGAGTCGATCAGCGATTTTGTATGAGGCCGATGGTGGAGGCTGTTTTGGAAGGATTATGATTTTTTCTTTCTTTTTCTGTAGTGATGGCTGACTATCAACTCAGAGCGTGCAGATAACGTATTTGAGAGGGAAAATATGTAAACTAAAAATTGTAACTCATTTATTAATAGAATACCTTAAATATAAGCTGATACAATCTGTTACAATAACTGTACCTATAAAATAGAGATTCTTTGTATCTCTATCTAATCTAATCTGTATCTAATCTAATCTGTATCTATCTAATCTAATCTGTACACACTAAGAATTACGGAGAATATATAAATCTCCTTAAATTATTTTATCAATATAAACCTATAAACTCTATAGTTTACCTTAATATCATTAATTCATTCATATACTAAATACTAATTTATTTAGGCTTATATATTATTTAGTATATATAATTGTTAATATATTTGATAGTTAAACATTATTAATTTTTAAGTTTTTTAGTTAATACAAAAAAATCCGGCCCGGCCCGGTCTTAAGAGCTTAGCCCAGCTCCGGAGCCCTAAAAGCCCACGGGTGACCCGTGAGCTTCAAATTTTTACAAAAAATCGGCCCAGCCCAGATTTTAGAGATGAGACAAAAAGGCCCAACTTGGCCCAGTCCGGCACATTGCCGACCTCTACCTACATTTACATTTTTTTTATGTAAACTTCAAATAATAGTCTACATACTTAAACGCGCATAAAGTCGATTATTAGTTAGAAACGTATTATCATTATCATCAGTGTTACAATAGAACTCACATTTCTAAATTCGAAGATGTAACAAAAGTCGATAATTACAGTATAAATTCGATAATTTAATACTCGATTAATTAATAACATAGCTAAAATATTTTTTTTGTCTGTCCCGACTTGGAGACAAAGTGCTAATTAATAATTTGCTAAATTTATAAGATAATAGAAATTCGAGAATGCATATAGACCCCATGCAATATATAAATTAATGATACATTAATACATATAATTAATTACTCTCCTTATGATGACTTCATGAAAAATGACTCAACTGTGATTTATTACTTCTTAAAATTGATGTCAACTTGAATTTGATCTTTGAATTTTCTTAACATTGTAAGAATTTCTAGTGTTGTCTTCTCACAAAACATTTACGAATGTAGGAAATTCTTTCATGCGTTAACGCATTGATACAATAGAATTAGATGGTTTACTAATATTAAGTAGACTACTTCACAAACTATGTAGACTAACCTGTAAAATTAAATGGTCTACTATCACAAAGTATACAACTTTGTAAAATAAGTAGACTGACATGGTAAAAATCAGTTTACTTATTTCATGATGTCATTTTACTTGTTTTGCAAAATAGTCTATTTTGTGTTTAATTTTAGTATACTTATTTCACGATATTAATCTACTTATTTTGCGAAGCAGCCTATCTAACATTAGTAAATCATATATTTTTATTGTATTGATGCGTTAACGTACTGAAGGGTTAGGAGGCCTAAATAATGTATACACAATAAATTAAAAAACGTTGTATATTGAACAAAGTACATCAATAATAGTTTTATAAATTAATAAATTATTAATTAACGAATAAATTAATAAATTATAAATATCTCGTTAAATTAATAAATTATATTAATTTTAAAATTATTAATTTATAAAAATTGAACCGTATATCATTTTCGTGAATCCGATCACTTTAGCTTTTCCATTTTTTGGAACGAAAGAAGAATTCGAGACTTGGCCAACAAGAATGCCAAAACTGTATGAGATCGATCATAGTAACATCTAGTCTGCAGTGTTTTACACCCTACACTTGCATATCGATGCCATGGTTGCAATTTTTATACAAAAAGTCACATTCTCGATTATCTTATCCAAAAAAACACACCGCCATTAACAATAAGCAGCTTTTGTTTTTGTGTATGTCCACAACGTTTTATTCCTTCCAAAAAATGTGTTTTATAAAACCAAAACCTAAAACCTATCGTTTTCGCACGAAAATACAAGACTACCCGTCGTGGCTTCGATTTGACGGAACTACCCTGGTCGAAAGTATTAAAAAAGCCAGCATTTTGGACAGTTTTGGTAAATCAACCCCAAATAAAATACCGGTCAACTGTCCTATAGCAAGGCTTCGGCTACTCAGTCGCCTTCGGAGTTCGGACGACTTAACCTTCCCCTAGCATTGTGTATTCTGTTTTGTTAGACTAGTTATACAGCCCTTCACATATCTCATACCAAACACGTAGAGTTAGCTCAGCTAGCTATGAAAATATTACAGCAACAGCTGAGTTCATCTGTTCATCATCATATGGTCGCAAGTATACGTGAAGCTATAGCGAAGATGGCGCATTTAGTGACCCGGAAAATCGTCCACTTGAACTTCCGGTGGGGAATAATAGAGAGGGTCTCGATCATTCGCGAATTTTCCAAATTCGTTTGGGATAGCATACTTGTTTGTTCCGTCGGAAAGCCGAGAATCCGGTACCGGAGATTGGGACGAACTGGGTCGCGGCCGGAGGCCATAGAGGGAATAAGCTTGCCGACGACGAGTGGTTGTAGTGTTTACGAAAGTACCGATGCGGATTTGGTGAGGTTGAAGATCAGCTTGTTGGGGGATTGCGATATTGGAAAAACAAGTTTTATGGTAAATAAAAATTTAAAAGTCTCTCACTTTCGGTTTTGTGGTTTTGTGATGAGCTTGAATTTCATTCCTTTCTTGTTTTTGTTTTTGAAGGCCAAGTACGTTGGGGATGAGCAGGAAGAACAGCGATATTTGGAGATGACAGGAGTGAGTTTGATGGATAAAACGCTGATGGTTCAAGGCGCAAGGATTTCCTTAAGCCTATGGGACGTTGGAGGTGACCGGAATTCGCATGGTCATGTTCCGATTGCCTGCAAAGAGGCGGTAGCGATTTTGTTCATGTTTGATCTTACTAGTCGGTGCACGCTTAATAGGTATGTTCATGATTTTGGGGGCGAAAAATTATTTTACCAGTTCATTGTTTACAATGGTGATGATGAATTGTACTAATGGAAATTTGGTGCTTTCAATTTCTCTGCATTTTCAGTGTTATTAGTTGGTACAGTCAAGCAAGGAAATGGAATCAGGTACATTAATTTACTGAAAAATTGTCAATAAGTAGCTAAGCTAATTTATCCCATCATTCATCTTTAGCATTTTTAGTAGTTGATGATGGTAAAGATTTGATGTGAAATTCTTGTTTGGTCCAGTGAAGAGGTCTAGATGATGGCATTGATCACTGTAGTACTAAACTGAGTTGTTGCTTTCTGTTTCTTACCTTGCAGTCAGCAATTCCAATTCTAATCGGGACAAAGTTTGATGATTTCGTGAAGCTTCCTCCAGATGTACAATGGACAATTGTGACCCAGGTATGCAAGATTATTCCTGCAGATTTTAACTAGTTTTTATTCAGTGATATATTGTTTGATTTACTTGTGAAAATCATATGAAGTTTCCGGGTTAAAGCTCGTGAGATCGAGATACTAAAGCATCTTAACGAAATTCCAAAAAAAATTATTTAAAAAACATGTCACTGTGTATCGATCGGTCGTAACCAAAATCTCCAGCAAATTCTTAGACTATGGATCCCCTCTATGTATGTGTTTGTTCAGTTATCATTTTCACATTAGGACGGATTGAGCCATCGATAAAATGTTACTTATTTCTCACATTATGGAGGATAAAAAGCTCTGAAGTATATCAATAAATGAGATGCCACGGATTATTTAAAATTGAAAGTGATTGATTTACTTATGCTAGCTATTTTTAGAAAATAATAAGAAAAATGGAAAACCAAGGTCTTGTGAGGACCTTGGAGTCAAGTCAGTTGACACTTTCCACTTCTTTGATGTTGTACGTTCTCTCTCTCTCTCTCTCTCTCCGCGTGAACAAGGATAGATCGAGCACGAGCTAGCTAGTGCCACTAGTTGAATTAAAGTTGTAGTAGAAAAATCCATTAGATCTAATAATGGAAGTGGGGTTGTATATATATGTGCAGGCGAGGGCTTATGCAAAGGCTATGAAGGCGACCCTGTTCTTCTCAAGTGCAACCCACAACATCAACGTGAACAAGATCTTCAAGTTCATCTTGGCCAAGCTATTTAACTTGCCATGGAAGGTAGAGAGGAATTTGACTATTGGAGAGCCCATCATCGATTATTAGAAAACTCCATCTCGATCTAGCTACTACTTTTCTGTTTGCTATTTTGTACATAACTTAGAAAGAACCAAAAAAAAGGAAAAGAGAAAGAAGCAAGGAAAAAATTGACCCAACAACAACCCCTAATTTTTTTGTTCCATTTCTTTCTTTTCAGTTGGTCCTACCCAGAAGTTTTTATTCCATGAATGATTTACATACCTCAAGCATTTGCTAATTGATTGTAAGCTGTGTATTGGTGTAGCACTGTAGCTAGAATTGAGTTGTATAGAAAAACACTGATATTCAAACGAACCCATTAACGCATATCTACTATTTCAATTGTCCACCATGACAAAAAGAAGGAAAGAAACGCTTGACTTTTAAACAACGCCCTGATGGTTTTGGAGATCCCATCATTATTTACTAGAAAAATTATTCGGATGACCACGTATAACATATTCTAAATTTTGATAACTAATATATGATAAATATTATTAAGGTGGTCATTCAACTATATTATTAGTCACTTTGATTATTTTGTTTGTTATAGATGTTAAAAATTAGAAAAATAATTGTTTGGACCTGAAATAAATATTTCATATTGGACTTCAATGACTGAAGTCTTGGCGAGTGGCCCAAGATGACTGAAGTCTTGGCGAGCGGCACATATTTTATAGAAGCTTGGCGAGCGGTCAAGTGAGAGAGATAGAGTTCGATTAGAACTGTAAATCATGAATTAGCTGATTCCATGCGGCTTGGATGTCTATCATACATTTTCTGTTTCAGATAGGTTTCTTTATTAAAGGAGTTGTGATAGCATTAGAATTCTATAAGGATGAAAACCCGTATGCTGGTATTAGAGTTATATTGAAATTCAAAGAGCAAGAGCAGAAGAAGTTCAAATAAATTGAAAGACAACTACTGAGCATTATATAAGGACAGTAAGAGCTTTGTGGAAAAGGTCCCTGATCAAACAATACATTTGTTATACGCAAGTACACCTAGACAGACATCTCGTCAAGAGATTCTATCTTCTTTGCAACCAGCAAATCAAAGTGCTTGTCACCTATCGAGTGAGAGTATTGCGATCAGAAGGAAGCAATTGCGAGTGGACGATTGGAGGGCTTGTCACCTATCGAGTGAGAGTTTGGATATCCAAAGGAAGCAGTGTTCTCAACACATCGTCAGAGAGATTTCTCTGCTTTGCAATGATAAGGGAGTGTGAGGTATTGATTTCGAAGGCTCTGCAAGAGACACATATCAAAAGTCCTAGGTTACTAGGCGAGAAGGACCTATTCGGACATGGTTGGTGCTATCCTTGTGTTAATCGCTTTTCAAGAAGTCAGGCGGCTTTACATTCTATATTCCGTTTGAAGAATGGTAGCACGCCAGCATACGAAGCACATACAGGATAAACCGATATCTGCGGTCAAACTATCCGAAGCCAATAAAAGAGACTGCTTCGAGGGAAGGATCTCTCTGCGGGAGATATTTTTACATCGAACAATAATCATGTGTTATCAATTTACAAGGATCTTTTCTGAAATATCGTGAAAATCATTTTTTTCCTCTCTCTCTCGTGTCGTCCTCGGCGAAGAATTCGATTAAGACTACCTGAAGTCGCTGATGCAAGAAGAAGAAGAGCCCTCGCCTTGATGCCTCTGATGCCACGCGGACCTATGCTGCTCGATCCAGCGTCTCTGACGCACCCGCAGCCGTGCTCAGTTCAAGTGGCTAGCACTCTCGACCTAATCGGATCTCAGGTCAGCCTCCCAGAGAACTTGCTCGACGTCGACCTTCGCATCACAATTTCTTTGATCTCTTGGCGTAATTTTAACTATGCTACATCCAATGGCGGTTTGAGGAACGGTTAATACTAATTTTATTTTGCAGAAGTTAAACATCAACTATGACTTTGCGGAGTTGGCTATATCTCATCAAAGGTTCGATTCCCATGTTGAGCTTCTGCTTTGATTAGAGAAAAATTAGCCCCTCCAAGTTTATAATCCTGGATCCGTCCCTGGCTACATCGTTTGTGGGTCTCTTAGCCATTTTCACAGGGGTTCTTATTTCTTAGGAATAGATTTGAGTTCTGAAGTGTTAATTCTATTTTCATGTCTGTGATTGAGGTAAGTGACAAAAGATTGGAACAATTCTGTAATTGGTTACGAGTTCAAGCAAGCTGAGAGTGATGGATCTTCAGGAAGTCAAGGAAACCAATGGATTGGGTATCACAGTTGCAGGCCATAAGGACAAATGAATTTGGGGAATTTGTCGAGGGGAAGTTGGATTTGGGGGCTGTTTTGATCTTATTTTGCTGCTTAAAACCTTTTCCTCTACTTAATTTTGTGTATTTGGATGTTTGCTAAATTTGTTCCATTTGGTTATGGAAATTTCATTTAGTTGATTTGTGGTTACAGTCTGCAAGTTTTCTGGGTTCTTACTGCTACATTGAGGTGTGTTTGTTAGTTGAAGATGTTTATCTCTTCTCTTTAAGTAATCTGTTGCAGTGCTGCACCAAACATGGGTCAAAGATATAAATTTCCAAAGAAAATCTGAATGAATAGCACGCGAATGACTGTGGAGAGAATTGTATCATACATTTTGTGAACTATTATCTAGCTCATAAGCGCAAAGAATTTCTCTACCCGCAAGTATACGAGATCAAGTTATAATATTTATAAAGAAATCGAGTGTCGAATACATGAGAATTGACCACTTAAACTCCTTAGTTTGACACTTTGACTCGATTAAGCTCTCAAATTACGAATTAATTAGACACTAATGTTGACACTAAAACTAACATGAAATTGCGGATGTGTATCTCACATTACTAAGTCCTTTGAAGACCTAGCATTGCAATGGATGATTAGACTACGGTGAGTGATTATATGAGTTAAATGATTAATTATAGACTAAGGCAAGAGATTAAATAACAAACAAATTCAGAATAAAAGAGAATGGTTGGCTAGGGAAATCCCCACTAACCATTTGATGCTCAAACAATGTCCCGATTTATGTATGTAATTAAAGTTCGTTTCACACAAGTGAATGTCCAAATTGTAACCTTTTGGGTCACGTTTGATTTTGAACCCAAGTTCCTAGGCTATTTCGTACTCTAGATGACTTGAGCGCAACTTTGAAGTATTTAATGAACCGGGATCAAGACATTAGCCATTTCGGGCTTACATCTTGACCGTATGTCACGTGGGTGAAGTCAACAAGCATACAATGTGATAATTGTGGAAGGTTTCCCTTCCCGAACCTCTTTTGGAGGACCCGAGAGAAAGTCCAAGTGAATCTCCCAATCCGCACACTTTGAGTTACGAATTGAAAGACCCAATTAGTAGTCACAATAATCTCTCGATTCAATATGTACTTGACCAAAGATCCTTAAGTCTATTTTGACTCAAGAGGCTCTAGTACTTGCTTAGTGCTAAGAAAACCAAACCTTAAGGTAAACCCTCTTGGAATAGACCATAATCATGTTCACATGCTCATCAACTTAGCTAAGGTCCATTTTTAGTTCCTTAATGCATACATCAACTTAGCTAAGGTCAACACATGCATAAATGAAACCATACATGAAGTTTAAGCACATAAACATCCACAAACACAAAGTAAACTCATCCACAAACACATGCTTCACACAACATACACTAAAACATAAACCATACATAAGTCAAATCATCATTTGTCTACATCAAATGGCTAGGGTTCTAACCCTAGTCTTCCAAATGGGACAACTCACTTAACATAATTAAAATCAAGTTTAAATACATCAATAGAGTAAATTGGATGGAGAAATAACCAAGGAATCTCCCCAAATCTAGCTAAGCTTCTTCAAGTCCACCCTTATGCTTCTAACTTCACCTTCTTTGCTCCAAAGTGTTTTCAAGCTTGTAGAGGAGGAAAATGCAAGCTCTAGGACTCAAAGAAGCTAATGGGAGAAGATGGATTACTTCCCACTTCTTCAAACTCTAGAGAATCACCCAAACCTTGGAGGCAAATATGAGAGAAGGAAGTGGAAGAGGTTCGGCCAAGGCTTACAAGGCTATGTCTCTTGGATTTGTAGAGGGTTGAAAAGGAGGAAGATTAAAATACAAATCTATCTTCTCTCTACAGAACTCAACAAAGAATCCTAGAGAAAAGTTAGAGAGAAAACTAGAGAGAAAAGAGCTCAAAACTAGGAAAAAAGTTGTAAAATGAAGTGTGTTTTGTACGTAGTGTGGGAGAGCTCGACCAAGGGGAGTAATATAAGAGAAAATAGAGTATTTTTTGATCCCTGGGATGATCTAGAGTGACTATGAGGTTTGATCCAAGAGCCACAACTTGTGATATTCTTTTCTTGGCTTCTAGCTAGAGTCCAAACCGTGTCTAATAGATCCAAAATTCAAATTGTGTGACACCCTAACCAAATCAGGTAGGGTTCCTATCTAGGTGGTTTGGGCATTCCCTTGAGCCTAGCTTAGAGTGTTTGAGTCATACTTGATAGTCCGGTCAACCATCGATAAATCCGGCGATTTTCCGGCAACTTCCGATAACTTCCGGCGACCACTTTTTGTCTTTTTCTCAAAGTTGCTCCAAATTCTCTTGTGACTTCGGAAATGTGCTCGGCTTCTCCAAAAGTGATTAATTTCCATCTTTAAGAGCGTTTCCGTACAAACTCCCAATTTCCTTGCATGAACAGGAAACATTATATGAATGATGCTTTATTCATAGAAGACAAGCAATAAACATGAAGTTAGGAACATAATTAAAATATGGACCTAACAAACAAACTACCTCACATTTCAGAATAAAATTGTCTTCAATTTGCATTAGGCCACATAGTAAACAAAAGTGTACACAAGATAGCAAGGGCATCATCATTTCACATTTTCTAACACATGTTATCCTAGGCATAATAACTAGCATGAAATCACACTTAAAAATGTCATATAGTCTCTAAGAAATAATAAAACTATTAGATTCCTATTAACCACAATGGGGCATGCATACTAATCACATTTCAAAATAAAATAACATTGTAATCACGTATATAACATGAGAGGACCTCACACTTAGAACTTTAACACCTTAGCATAAAATGATGGTAAACTTAGAAAAGCATTAATTTCATAGAAAAAAGCATCTCACATATATCATACAATATCACCACAACCTAATCAAGACTTAAAACAATACACTAATGATGAATAGGTCGCTCTCTCATCGAACAAGAGTGAGTCATCAAGACATTACAAGGCTAACAACCCTTGAAAGATGTCTACTCTAGGGGTTGAATATTCTAACATAGCATCATTTTTAATCATATTCACATATCATGCAAGAAAAGTAGAGAGGGTAGGGAGAAAAAAATACAAACGCTTTGTAGACTGCTTTCGAGCTTCATATGCGTTAGAATGTAAACCAACAAACGTTAAGTTAGGCCTCGCCATCCAAGGTTGTATAAGCTTGATCATGATCCTCAAATGGTGCTCTCGAACTTGTATTATCCTCAAGGTATTTCACTATGCTCCATGCTTCAAAGCCTCAAGCTCTTGGTCTTCACAAACTCCATACTAGTCAATATTTGCAGGGGAATCCTTCGACTGATCGAGAAACTCCTTCGACGGGTCGAATTTTTATGCTCGACACCATCTAGAGGGTTTACTTCGACGGGTTAAGAATTTCCCTTGACGGGTCAAACTTGTCCAGGTTGGGTTTTTCGAAGGGTCGAAAATTTCCTTCGATAGGTGAAAAATTGCCAGATTTAGCTCTTCTTCAAGTTCTTGACTTCCAAGCCCATTCCACAATGTTCTATTCTTCTCCGACCTCATACTTATTCCTCTAACATACCAATAGTGTTCAACCATCACAAGTTGTAGTTTAAGGATGTAAACATGGTCCATAACTCTATCATCTTGTTATGGTGGTTACTTCTTGAGTAGTACCACTCTACTACTTGGAGTTAGAGGGCTTCTTGACTTATCATAGAGACAAACATCAAAGTGATCCATGCAATTTCCAATGATCAAAATGGATACCTCTTTGATGTCTTCCGCTTCTTCTCGATCGCTCTTCCAAGTAGCATTCCAAACTCTTCCTTCATTGTTGATGTGGACTTGATGTGTGGGAAGGAAGTAGGTGGTTATGGTAGAAAGGTGGAGAGTCGGCAATATAGCTTCCTTTCCAATCCTTCACTTTTTCATTGAAGCATTGGTTGCTAAATGGAGGATCAAGAGGCAAGAATACTTTGGTCTCAATCCTATTGAAAGGACCCAACCCCGATTTAGTTTCCTAAACCGGGATCAAACCCCTTCTGAAAACACGAACCAACTAAAACCATCAAAATTTCGGCAGAGTAACGCTACTAACGCGGAATTGCCATTACCTGCACCCGAAAAATACACTTCATCCTATGCCACAAAAATCAAACCGTGGGCACCAATCCCATCCGGATTTCTCAATATATCAACAGTAATGTAAAGTAATAAATATAACTATACTTTACTGAAATCCGGGAAAAATCGTATGAAAGTATACATCAGAATACTCAGAGCGACTTCTAATATATATATACAAATAGTAGGCCAAACTAAGAACCTACCATAAAAGAAACATCGCTCGAATACTATGCCTCCGACCACGACGTGCGACACCAGAATCTGAACTGCAAACTGGGCACGGAAATCGAAAACCCCAGGGGAAAGACAAGAAAACCGTTAGAGTGAGTGGACGAAAATAAATGTCTTTCGCCAGATG
This sequence comes from Geum urbanum, assembly GCA_946800695.1. Lineage (NCBI taxonomy): Eukaryota > Viridiplantae > Streptophyta > Magnoliopsida > Rosales > Rosaceae > Geum > Geum urbanum. The sequence goes on along the minus strand of OX326998.1, from coordinate 65,870,919 downwards.
ATATATGTTAAAATAACATATGCGAGTCCAGATAAATAAATATAATAAAGTACACGAGGTAAACTCATACTCCTCCAGCGTACTGAGCATGCATGTAAAAATCCCACGGGGTCGCTCATGGACACATCCGTGCTAGTACAGTCCGAATCACGGGATCCCAGACCCACACGTGATTCTAACCAGAAAGGCCTATGTTCCGGGGTACTGCCCCTCCTGGTAGGCATCCATCGGGGATCAGCCGAGATGCAAGTGTATCGATACAACAACATATACTGAGACTGTACTCTGTGTAAACCAAATCATAAACAGTTCGATGCAAATGCATAAAACAATATATAAATGCATATACGTAATATATACTGGTATATGCGTAATCGTATAACACATGCTCATATAAAACATGATCTCGTATGCATGCTCATGCTCGTAAAACGTGTATAAAGACTCGCGATTATCAGTGAAAAGAAATTGTCCACTCACAGGTGAGCGTGACGCAGTTCGCGTTAATCCCGTGATCCGGCGGAAAATCCCTCGCCAAACGAACGATCACGAACCCCTGAATAATCATAAAATCCATTTATCAAAATCACAACTCAGTACCTCGAATCATATCACGAGAAACAACCGTTCTCGGAAACACATAATTCAATAACGGCGAATTGTCGAAAATTCGATAATTACATCACAAAACCTCGCTATAATTTCGGACGCTCAATTCGAAAAACAAACCTCACACTGCGATCGGGGCGCAATTCCGAGTGAAACGACATACAACTTGTCGAAAACTCCGAAAAGTCAATTTTTGATCGGAGACCGCCGTTGACCGCCGCCGCCACCCAACCATGAAATTTCCCGGCGAACCAAATCCTATTCCACTCAAAATCATCCAACAAGCAACTTCCTTAACTACACCAAAGATCAATTCAAACTCTAACTAGCTCAATTTCATGCAAAACCGAAATCCCACACAAATTTCAATCCAACAATTCTCCATGTACAAAACGAATTGGAACTCCATACTTACATGGTTAGATTCATGGTGATGAGAGCTTCAAAGCCCAATTCTTCATGCCCCTTAATTTGGCCGGAATCTGATCGACCCAAAAACCCCAAATATCACAAACTTTGGCCGGAAATTTCTCTCTCCACCGGCGACCTCGCCGTGAACGGTGGCCGGCATCACCACGGGGTGGCCAGGCCGAGTTGAACGGGACCAACCCCAAGCCCTGGGGTGGCCGGACGGCGTGCCATCGCCGGTGAGCCGTCGAGCTCCTCCTCCCAGCCGGGTTGACCAGTCAACCCAATTAATGCACAAGTTTGACTTTCCCAAAGGGGAAACCCACATTAAATACTTTCCAATTATAGAAACTTCCATAATTAATTTACGACAAACTTCGAATACCCGTAACTTTTGCGTCGTAAATCCGTTCCCAACAATTCTCGCGGCAACAAACTCATCTCGACAAGTTCTTCAATTACCACCCGAAGTCAAACTCATCGACCAATCTGATAAAAAGTCAACGGTTCAAACCATCACAAGTTTATCCGATTAAACGATCAATGGTCGAAAATATTCATAACTTAATCCTCGTAACTCGGAATAATCCTCCGGAAGTTCCCACGAGGTCGAAATTAAATTCTCAACAACTTCCGCGAAGGATCCCAAATCAAATTCTCGCCCGATAATTTAGTCGCTAAGGACGCCGCCATATTAGCAGATTATGTCGAAATCACAACAAATCGCGAAACTCGCAAATCAAGTCAATATCCATTCCATCTACGGTTCGGGTCAATCAACGGTCCAAAACGGATCACAATCACGATTCGGATAGACTCGAACACGAACGGATAAACTCGACAATATTCTGAAATTTCAAATATTCATATTATATTCCTCGGTCGTCCAAATAATGATCCGGAACCGCTAACGAACTCGAAATCACGCGTACAACAACTCTCGAGAAGAGACTCAACTCGAATTCTCGGCCAATAATTTAGTCGTGATCAAAGCCGACGATTCAATCATCTATCAGAAATCTGCGATTACGCATCACTTCATGAATTAAGCTGATTACACTGCTGATTCCGTTCCGGGTCGTCACAAATCCACCCCCTTAAAAAATTTCGACCTCGAAATTTCCAAGTCTGCCGACTAAAAAGTAGAAGCACTGCCTTTGCATACAGCTCAACTCTCCAGTGGGTACGTCAACTGAACAACTCTGTCAATGGAAAATATCCCTGTACCCTCAAATCTAGAATCTGAACTAGCTCCACACAAACGCCAAGTCTTCCTGCATAAGGAACTGATAGGGTACAACTTCCTGCATAAGGAACTGATAGGGTACAAAACACGCAACAAATCTGAAATGTAGTTCCACCACACGGAACACAACACACACAAAAGCCAACGCTATAGGCAATGTCGAACTATAAGGCACAACACAAACTCGCCTATGATCACATATGGATCAAAATAACGTGGCAAATCACAACTCAGCCTACTCACACCAACATAACTCAAACATCGAACTCGGGCAATTATCAAGCTGTTTCCGCTAATCCAAAATTCTGTGGTAGCACATTTCACTAAATCAGGATCCAACGTCAGCTCAAACCAAACTCGCTCCAGCACAATGGAGTACAACATCGTTCCGCAAAACGACATCATGCAACATCATATTCATAGTGGCCAACAAGCTGGTACTGCAAGCAATCTCAAACAGCTGAAACTACTGGTCCCAAATCCCTCGGAACTGCAATACATAAGACCACAACATGCCCTCCAAGGTCTGAATGGTCCTCAAAGATCGCCCTCCAATCTGAGGATATGAAACTGTACTAAACTGTAATCTGATCCCCAATGCTCACTGCTACGCTTGCCCACACTCTGTTGTAATTAATTATTTCAATCAGCAAACTGGAACACATGTGCACCACGAAAATGGACAACCTCAGCCAAACATAGCTATGCCAGCCTGCCACTGAAATCTTTTCCGAAAGTACAAGGAAAAGAGCTAAGTTCATCAAATGGTCCATAAAGACCCGATAACTGGTACCACAAACCGAAGGGCGTACTGACACACCAAAATCCATAGTGACAAGCTCCAACCTCTAATCGAAAATCTCCAATAGCTGTAACTTTCTGGCAAGTCTCTGCCTCGCTGCCATCGCCTGTCGACAAATGTGGCGTCTGCTCACACAAGCTGTTACGTTCTTCTACGGGTTGCGTCACGAGTAATAAACTCGGAGTATCTGATACATCCTCGTACCACTAGTGCATAACGCACGCAAAACAATGATCTTCAATATCATCACACTCGAACTCAGCTCCCACAGCTCACAACTCGGCTAACACGGAAACTCGAGCCACACACACACATAACAATGAAGCTCCCGATCTCCAATTGAATGCATTAGCAACGACAGTAGCCTCTCTCGGATAAACTCAAATGTGCAATCATAGTCGTTAATCGACCCCATCCATCCATGCTGCCTCAAGCTCAAATCTGGCCGAAAATGCAAGTAGATGAAACTCAAGTGATCAGTGTACATCCTACACTGCGCTGCACGCCGTAGCAGTAGTGTCTCGAACTCTCTGATGCTAACATAAAGATAGCTACACCCAAATCATACATAGGATACGTAGCTTCATAAAGTTTCCACTGCCTGAACCCATGAGCCACCGCTCTGCAATGCTGTAACAAAGCATAACCAAATCCAAATCTCGATGCATCGCCGTAAACCACGAACTCGCCACGGTCGTCAGGTAAAGTCAAAACCGAAGCAACGGTCAATCTTTCCTTCAGGAGTAAGGAACTCTCCTCGCGCGCATTGAACCACTTGAACTTGACGTCTTCTTCGTCAATCCGGAAAGTAGAGTGGCAATCCGAGAAAATCCTGTCCAAACCGTCGGTAATAGCCTGCCAAACCCAAGAGACCCTTGATCTCTGATACAATGGTAGGTCAACTCCAAATCAATACGGCACTATCTGGTCAGAATCCACGCCAACTCCCTCGGCAAACATCACATAGCCCAAAATCTTCACTCTAACCAACCAAAATTCATACTGGCTGAACTTTGCAAACAACTGATCATCTCGTGAAATCCGCAAAACCGCTCGCAATTGCTTCAGGTGCTAGCCCACACTCCTAGAGTAAATCAGGATGTTGCCAACGAACATGACCACAAACTCGTCCAGAATCGTCTGAACACCTGGTCCATCAAGTCCATAAGAACTACGGGGGCATTGGTCAACCAAACGGCGTGACCAAGGACTCCTGATGCCCGCACCGAGATCCGAAAGCTGTCTAGACCACATCTGACTCATCGATCCTCAACTGATGGTATCCGAACCCGAAATCAATCTTCGAAAAGACTGAAGCTCTCGTGAGCTGATCAAACCAGTCGTCAATCCGAAGCGGAGGATACTTGCTCTCCTCTGAAGCCTGATTCAGCTTTCGGTAGTCAATGCACCACCTCGTCAAACCATCCAACATTCGCACAAATAATGCAAAAGCACCCCACAGTGATATACTGGGTCGTACGAAATCTCCTCCAGTAACTCCTGAAGTTGAAACTGTAGCTCCATCAGCTCCGCTGGCACCGAACGACAAATTGCCGGTGATATGAGTCCAGCGCCCGGTAAAAGCTCAATGGTGTAGTCGGTCTCCCGAACAGGAGGAATACCTGGTAACTCCTCCGGAACACACCTGAAAACTCGGGAACCACCTCAATGTCGCCAATGTCGAGCACAGCAGCCGTAATATCCACAACACGAGCTAAGTAAGCAATATAACTCTTTTCCACCATCCGCTCGACCTCCATCGTTGGAATCACATATGGCAATAAAATATTCTTCTCGCCGCGAAACAATATCTCGAGGAAACCTGGTCGTCGAAACACAACCTCCTTCTCGAGACACTCGAACATAGCCCAATGTGTCGTCAAGAAGTCCATACCCAACATCACAACAAAATCGATGATATCCAGTAATAACAGATCCGCGGCTAACCCATAACCTCATACAAAGATCCCGCAACCTCCGGATGGATGCAACACTCTCCAAAACCTCAGAAGTGGAGATCCAGATACAATAGCCATGGATGTCAAGCGACAGTAATCTCAAAGAAACTTCGACCTCATACAAGGTCGTGGCACAAACTCTGATAAGCCCAACTAGTCGACCACGTCGATTGCGACATTCAGATTGACTCGTCTAAAAGGCTACGTTGGTCAAACTCCAGAAATAGCATCACAACCTCCTCGTGAACCCTGAGCTGCTGAATCACTAAAACAGCTGGCTGAGGACGCTCCCTCGCAACGTGGCCCTCCTGGCCACCACAATAGCATCCGATAGTGCCCCACAGACACAAGTCACAGCGACGTCTGCTGTGAGGAAGGATCACTAACGATCATCCAAACTCATGCCACAGGTACAAGTCATCTACTCTGTGATCTCCACCATCACTAAATGGATCCTTTGCTTTGATCTGATGACCCTCACATAATCGAAAAGGCCACAGCCTGATGAAGTCACTGATCCCGAGGTGCCTGAACTCAACCTCATCAAAATATCTCGACTAAGTCCACTTTCCTCAAACCAACACGTCGGAAACCTCATACGCCTTTCCTTCTCAATAACCTCGCCTCTGAGTGCAGCACATCAAGCTCCTCACGGTTATCTCGAGGCATACCAGTCAGAATCTCTCTGATGCTCAGGTTCAAACTCATCTCGAACCTTGTGCACTGCTTTCTCTGAAGCCACATAACTCGTGTAAACGGAAACAAACATATGAACGATACATCTCTGTCTCAGGTGGGTAAACACCCCATATTAAATACCCTAAATGTAGGCCATGGAGTCGCAACAGGAACTCACACAATACTAGCCCACCAAACACAATGATCTGACTCAGGCAAAACATTAACTACCATGATTCTCTGCTCTGAGGCAACATGTAGATGCTCATACCCACACAACCAAGCAAAACATACCACACAAATACCTGAATTCAAAATACTCATCCAAACTCACAATTTACTGTCAAGTCGCGCATCAATTGATCCTCAATAGGATCCACAACCGTACCGACACGGAAATCACGTCAAGGAGGCATCCTAATGAATAAAACATCGTTCGCGACAAGTGGAACGTAATCATGGAACTTTAAATATTTGAAAGCATACAACACCCGGAGTATTGATGAGTATCCGCCGGCCGGTCGGGTCACCACTCCAGACATGCTGTACATCCTCAAATATTCTTAGTAAACACGACTACAGAACCTAAAACCAAAACCTCTGATACCAAGCTGAAAGGACCCAACCCCGATTTAGTTTCCTAAACCGGGATCAAACCCCTTCTGAAAACACGAACAAAAAAAAACCATCAAACTTTCGGCAGAGTAACGCTACTAACGCGGAATTGCCATTACCTGCACCCGAAAAATACACTTCATCCTATGCCACAAAAATCAAACCGTGGGCACCAATCCCATCCGGATTTCTCAATATATCAACAGTAATGTAAAGTAATAAATATAACTATACTTTTCTGAAATCCGGGAAAAATCGTATGAAAGTATACATCAGAATACTCAGAGCGACTTCTAATATATATATACAAATAGTAGGCCAAACTAAGAAGCTACCATAAAAGAAACATCGCTCGAATACTATGCCTCCGACCACGACGTGCGACACCAGAATCTGAACTGCAAACTGGGCACGAAAATCGAAAAGCCCATGGGAAAGACAAGAAAACCGTTAGAGTGAGTGGACGAAAATAAATGTCTTTCGCCAGATGATATATGTTAAAATAACATATGCGAGTCCAGATAAATAAATATAATAAAGTACACGAGGTAAACTCATACTCCTCCAGCGTACTGAGCATGCATGTAAAAATCCCACGGGGTCGCTCATGGACACATCCGTGCTAGTACAGTCCGAATCACGGGATCCCAGACCCACACGTGATTCTAACCAGAAAGGCCTCTGTTCCGAGGTACTGCCCCTCCTGGTAGGTATCCATCGGGGATCATCCGAGATGCAAGTGTATCGATACAACAACATATACTGAGACTGTACTCTGTGTAAACCAAATCATAAACAGTTCGATGCAAATGCATAAAACAATATATAAATGCATATACGTAATATATACTGGTATAGGCGTAATCATATAACACATGCTCATATAAAACATGATCTCGTATGCATGCTCATGCTAGTAAAACGTGTATAAAGACTCGCGATTATCAGTGAAAAGAAATTGTCCACTCACAGGTGAGCGTGACGCGGTTCGCGTTAATCCCGTGATCCGGCGGAAAATTCCTCGCCAAACGAATGATCACGAACCCCTGAATAATCATAAAATCCATTTCTCAAAATCACAACTCAGTACCTCGAATCATATCACGAGAAACAACCATTCTCGGAAACACATAATTCAATAACGGCGAATTGTCGAAAATTCGATAATTACATCACAAAATCTCGCTATAATTTCGGACGCTCAACTCGAAAAACAAACCTCACCATTGCGATCGGGGGGCGATTCCGAGTGAAACGACATACAACTTGTCGAAAACTCTGAAAAGTCAATTTTTGATCGGAGACCGCCGTTGACCGCCGCCGCCACCCAACCATGAAATTTCCCGGCGAACCAAATCCTATTCCACTCAAAATCATCCAACAAACAACTTCCATAACTACACCAAAGATCAATTCAAACTCTAACTAGCTCCATTTCATGCAAAACCGAAATCCCACACAAATTTCAATCCAACAATTCTCCATGTACAAAACGAATTGGAACTCCGTACTTACATGGTTAGATTCATGGTGATGAGAGCTTCAAAGCCCAATGCTTCATGCCCCTTAATTTGGCCGGAATCGGATCGACCTAAAAACCCCAAAAATCACAAACTTTGGCAGGAAATTTCTCTCTCCACCGGTGACCTCGCCGTGAACGGTGGCCGGCATCACCACGGGGTGGCCAGGCCGAGTCGAACGGGACCAACCCCAAGCCCTGGGGTGGCCGGATGGCGTGCCACCGCCGGTGAGCCGTCGAGCTCCGTCGAGCTCCTCCTCCCAGCCGGGTTGACCAGTCAACCCAATTAATGCACAAGTTTGACTTTCCCAAAGGGGAAACCCACATTAAATACTTTCCAATTATAGAAACTTCCATAATTAATTTACGACAAACTTCGAATACCCGTAACTTTCGCGTTGTAAATCCGTTTCCAACAATTCTCGCGGCAACAAACTCATCTCGACAAGTTCTTCAATTACCACCCGAAGTCAAACACATCGACCAATCCGATAAAAAGTCAACGGTTCAAACCATCACAAGTTTATCCGATTAAACGATCAACGGTCAAAAATATTCATAACTTAATCCTCGTAACTCGGAATAATCATCCAGAAGTTCCCACGAGCTCGAAATTAAATTCTCAACAACTTCCGCGAAGGATCCCAAATCAAATTCTCGCACGATAATTTAGTCGCTAAGGACGCCGCCATATTAGCAGATTATGCCGAAATCACAAAAAATCGCGAAACTCGCAAATCAAGTCAATATCCATTCCATCTACGGTTCAGGTCAATCAACGGTCCAAAACGGATCACAATCACGATTCGGATAGACTCGAACACGAACAGATAAACTCGACAATATTCTGAAATTTAAAATATGCATATTATATTCCTCGGTCGTCTAAATAATGATCCGGAACCGCTCACGAACTCGAAATCACGCGTACAACAACTCTCGAGAAGAGACTCAACTCGAATTCTCGGCCAATAATTTAGTCGTGATCAAAGCCGACAATTCAATCATCTATCAGAAATCTGCGATTACGTATCACTTTATGAATTAAGCTGATTACACTGCTGATTCTGTTCCGGGTCATCACACTATCATCATGATCATAACTCAATGCTTCTTCTTGCTTCATTGGGAGTTCTTAGTGGTACTGTTTTAGTGGTGGGGGAAGGAATGGTGGTGATTCTTTAACTTGGTCTTCAATTCTTGGCATAAACACATTCTCTTCACTTTGGGCATTCCTTTCATCTAACTCATTCATCAATTCTTCACGATATCCCATAACTGGTCGCGTAGATGAGTCCAAAAGTATATTTTTCTCAACACTCCAAGCTTCATCATACACGGTTGTGCAATCATCATCGGATGAGAATTCATCATCTATAGCACCTTGACAATCTTTCACCCAATATGGATTTAGCTCTCCTTCCTCAGATTAGGAATCATCATACTCAGCTCCTACATTGCATGGAAGCAGATGCGGATGCGCGGAAGCATTTTTTTTCCTTCAATTTTCCTAATAAACAAATGTGTTTTGGAAGTGTTGGAATAAAATAATAATAATATATGTTATATATTAAAATAATTAAATAATATAAAAAATTAAAATCATAATCATTGTCTTACACTCTTACTACATTCAAATAAACCATTTGTAACACTTGTTTTTTGTTTGGTTTCGGTTAATGGGTTAAGTTTTTGGTTCGGGTTCGGTTCTGATATATTGATAGTTCACAAACCCATATTGAACTATTGATTGATTAGCTAGCTATTTTTAATAGAACAAATTAATACAAATGAACTTTCCTTCTGTTCCACAAGACCTACATCCCACGTGACCACGTCTCGCCCCCCGCCCCATTCTTCTTCTTCTTCTTCTTCTTCTTCTTCTTCTTCTTCTTCTTCTTCTTCTTCTTCTTCTTCTTCTTCTTCTTCTTCTTCTTCTTAGTTTGTTTCGATCTGCAACTTTCCTACTTCCTCTGTCATCACACAAAATCCTGATAACTAAAAATATGCATCATAAACGTAAGGAACTCAAAATCCAAACGACCTAGCTCATCGATCTCACAAACAACTTCAAGATATCACACAAAAAGCGAGATGTCGGAGGTGATAAAAGTCGCTCAGAGGTGGCGGAGACGCGGCAGCACAGGCAGCCCAAGGAGGAACAGGAATAAACTCGGTTCTCGGTTGAATTTTTTTTGATACAAATGGAGGTTGTCGTGATAGACAAAAATTCTCATGTGCTTCTTACTAATTTATCACTATCACGCTTCCAATTCGGAAGCTTGATCTTCCAAATTCACATTTTTAGGAAGCGCGCTTTCGTCACGCTTCTGCCACGTTACCGCTTCGGAAGCGCGATTCGTTGCTCTTTTCAAGCTTCCATGCAATGTAGCTCGGCTCCTTGATAGGTTGAAGCTTCATGATTGATGGAAGGCTCATGAGGTGCCACCTCTTCTTAAATAGTCTCTTGTGCTCTCTCGGCTAGTATACTCACTTGAGCTTCCAATCCTAGAATGCCCCTTTGAAATTCCTCTCTTGCACATTGAAGTTCTTCTTGTATACATTGGAATTCATTCTTGAGGCTTGAAGCTTCTTGTTGAGCAAGCAAGTTGGCAAACAGCTCTTTCAAGTTTGGAGTATGGCTTTCTTCTTGAGGTGGAGAGGGTGCCATCAATTGCCTAAATTGTGCACGGGTCTCCTCTTGTTGAGCTCGGTACTCCTCCATTTGGGCTAGGTGGGTGTGAATGAGTGCTTCCACATTTGAACTAGGAGATTCTTCTTGAATAGGTACCAAGTGTGCTCGATGCATCCTCATGTTGTACTCGTACTCTTGAACGTACTCGGGATACTTATATATCAAGTTGTACTTAATAGGTGAATGCAATTGAGAACCACATAGAGCACACGCATCCACATAAGAATATGTCGGCTCCTCGGCTTGATAATTTCACTCTTGATAGCCTCCATTGTAAGGTACTTGTTGCCCATAACCACTTGAATTTTTCCAACCGTTCTACCATCCATCCATAGTGTAAGGTAATCAATCTATAAAGCAAAAACAAAGCAAAAACGTCAAATGCTCAAAGATTGTAGTTCCTCACAAAAATGAGTCACCAACAACCTTTGAAGTAAGACTCTAAGACTGTTTAAAACACAACGTAGATATGCTAACAAAAAGACTTGAAGCGATAAACACAAAACGGTATGCGGCGTAGTGACATTCACTGTGCAATGGACACCGAAGTGAACCGAGGTAATGGCTTACGTTATCCAATATATTGATTTGCAACCACAAAGAATATACTACTTTAGATATGCTCTCAAGAATATAGATAAGCTAGATCAAGTGAATAAGGGCCAAAATAACACTTTCAAACACAGTCAATGTTCGATAGGTCGAATGGATTTCTCGACGGGTCGAAGGATAGCTACTGTCCCTATTACAGAAAAATTTTAACGGGTTGAGACAATGTCTCGATGGGTCGAACTAGGTTTCCTGCAAATGGTTAGAAAGTTCAAGTATAGCACAAGTTCACACTCAAGCTACCTACCAAAGTATTCTAAAGATCAAAGACAAAGAAAACAAAGTCCTAAGTGATCAAATGAAGAAAAACTACAAGGCTAAGAAACAATTACCACACACATGTCTGGATACTGTGCAATCAAAGGCTAACCAAATTTAAGAAATCAAAGTGAAATCAATCCTCGGCAACGGCGTCAAAAACTTTTTGAGAGAATTGTACCCCTTACACTTTGTGAGCTATTATCTAGCCCATAAGCACAAATAATGAAAGGACCCAACCCCAATTTAGCTCCCTAAACCGGAGTCAAACCCCTTCGAAATTTTGGCAGAGTTTCGTTACTATCGTGGAATTACCATTACCTGCACGCGGAAAACACACTTCATCCTATGCCACAAAAATCAAACCGTGGGCACCAATCCCATCCGGATTTCTCAATATATCAACAGTAAAGTAAAATAATAAATATATCTGTGCTTTACTGAAATCCGGTGTAAAATCGTATAATATATACAACAGAATACTCAGAGCGACCTCTAATGTATAATCATATAAGTATACCACAGTAGGTAGAACAATAAACCTACTGGAAGAAACAAGGTAGCTCGAGCACTATGCCTCCGACCATGACGTGCGACACCAGAGTCCGAACTGCAAACTGGGCACGGAAACCGAAAAACCCAGTGGAAAGACATGAAAACCGTTAGAGTGAGTGGACGAAAATAAATGTCTTTCACCAAGTAATATATGTTATAAAAACATATGCGAGTCGAAATATAAATAAATCAAATCAAGTAGTATACGAGGAGACGCTGACTCCAACTCGTAAACAGAGCATGCATGGAAAATCTCACAGTCAGAACCACGGGGTCCCTAGCCCACACATGATCCTAGCTGAGGTAATACAGTCAGAACCCCGGGGTCCCTAGCCCACACGTGATCCTAGCTGAAGTAGTACAGTCAGAACCAAGGGGTCCCTAGCCCACACGTGATTCCAGCCGGTAAACATCCTCGGGGATCAGCCGGGATGCGGTGTATCGATACAACAACGCAACTGAAACTGTACTCTGTGAAAATCAAATCATAAACAGTTCGATGCAAATGCATGAAACAACATATAAGTGTATGTATACTCGTATACATATATCCGTATAAGTATAATCGTATAATCGTAAAACACATGCTCATAATAAACATAACCTCGTATGAAATCTCATGCTCGTAAAACCATGATCATACTGCATGCTCAAGTTCGTAAAACGTATATAAAAGACTCGCAATCAATCCGTGAAAAGAAATTGTCCACTCACAGACTAGCGTAACGCGATATGCGTTAACCCGTGATCCGGCGGAAAGTCCCTCGCCAGTCGAACGATCACGAACCCCTGAATAACCACAAAATCCATTTCTCAAAATCACAACTCGACAATTCAAATCAAATCACAAGAAACCACCGTTCTCGAAAACACGTAATTCAATGTCGACGAATCGTCGAAAATCCGTAAATCACACCTCAATACCTCGCTATACTTTCGGATGCTCAACTCGAAAAACGAACCTCCCCACTGCGATCGGGGCGCGATTTCAAATGAAATGACATGCAACTTGTCGAAAATCCCAAAAAGTCAAACTTTGACCGCCGTTGACCGTTAACCGCCGCCCACGGCGGCGCCACCACCAACCGTGAAATTTCTCGGCGGAGCAACCCCTATTCCACTCAAAATCATCCACTGAGCAACTTTCATAACTGCAACAAAGGCCAATTCTCACTCTAACTAGTCCAATTTCATGTAAAACCGAATTGTTCCTAAAATTTCAAATCCAAAAATTCTTCATCCACAAATCGAATTAGAACTCCATACTTACATGGTTAGAATCATGGAGAGGAGAGCTTCAAAGCCCACTACAAATTGTAGCTCAATTTGGCCGAAATCAATGAACCCGAATTCACCAAGTTTCCTTCATTTTCAAGTCGGAATTTCTCCTATTCCGGTGAGCTACACCGTGCATGGTGGCCAGAGACGTGATGGGGACGCTGAGACGCTTCGATGGGGTCCTTCCCCAAGGTCGGAGGTGGCCGGACTAGCACCGTCGCCGGCAAGCCGTCGATCACCGTCGAGAAGCCATTCCTCCACCGAGTTGACTCGGTCAACTCCCAAAATGGTAAGTTTTGACTTGCCCAAAACAGCAGGTTTCTATTTATAGGCCTTCCATTTTTGGAAACTTCGTAATTATCTATTCGACAAACTTCGTATATCCGTAACTTTCTCGTCGTAATTCCGATTCCGATAATTCTCGCGGCAACAAACTCGTCTCGACGTACTCTTCAATTATCACCCGAAGTCAAACACATCAGCCAAACCAACAAAAAGTCAACTGTTCAACCAAACACACTCTTTAATAGACTAAATAAACAACAATCGGAAATAATCACAACTTAATCTTCGTAACTCAGAATAATACTCCGGAAGTTCCCACAAACTCGAAATTAAATTCTGAACAACTTCTGTGAAGAAGCCGAAACCAAATTCTCGACCGGTAATTTAGTCGTTAAGAGCACCACCATTTAAATTCGAACTTCAAATATTCATAATTAATTCCTCGGTCGTCCAAATAACGATCCGGAACCGCCCACGAACTCGAAATCACACGTACAACGACTCTCGAGAAGAGACCCAGCTGCAATTCTCGGCCAATAATTAAGTCGTTATCAAACCTGGCGATTCAAATACTGTCGTAACTCTGCGACTACGCGCAAGCTCGTAGATTAATCTGATTTCACTGCTGATTCTGTTCTGGGTCGTCACAAATAATTTCTCTACCCGCAAGTATAAGTGGTCAAGTTATAGTATTATAAGGAAGTCGAGTGTCGAACCCACGAGGATGGACCAGTTAAACTCCTTAGCTTGACTCGATTAAGCTCTCAATTTACGGATTAACTAGGCACTAATCTTGACACTAAAACTAAAATGAAATATGGATGTATATCTCACACTACTAAGTCCTTTAGAGACCTAACATTGCAAGGGGTGATTAGACTACGGTGAGTGATTATACGTGTTGATTGATTAATTATAGACTAATGAAAAGAGATTAGATAGCAAACAAATTCAGAATAAAAGAGAATGATTGGTCAGGGAAATCCCTACTAACCATTTGATACTCAAACAATGTCCCAATTTATGTATGTAATTAAAGTCCATTTCACACAAGTGAATGTCCAAATCATAACATTTTGGGTCACGTTTGGTTTTGAACCCAAGCTCCTAGGCCATTTCGGATTCTAAATGGCTTGAGCGCAACTTGAAGTATTTAATGAATCAGGATCAAGACCTAAGTCATTTCAGGCTTATATCTTGATTGTATGTCACGTGTGTGAAGTCAAAAAGCATACAATGTGATAATTGTGAAAGGTTTCCCTTCCCGAATCTCTTTTGGAAGACCCGAGAGAAAGTCTAAGTGAATATCCCAATCTACACCTTTTAAGTTACGAATTGAAAGACCCAACTAGTAGCTATAATAACCTCTCGATTCAATATGTGCTTGACCAAAGCTCCTTAAGTCTATTTTGACCCAAGAGGCTCTAGTCTTTGCTTAGTGCTAAAGAAACCAAACCTTAAGGTAAATTCTCTTGGAATAGACCATAATCATGTTCATATACTCATCTAGTCTTAGTGAGTAGCTAATTCAACCAAGGTCCCATTTTCAGTTCATTAATGCATACATTAACTAAGCTAAGGTCAACACATGTAAATGAAACCATACATGAAGTTTAAGCACATAAACATCCACAAGCACAAAGTAAACCCGTCCACGACCACATGCTTCACACAACATACACTAAAACATAAACGATACGTAAGTCAAATCATCATTTGCCTATATCAAATGGCTGGGGTTCTAACCCTAACCTCCCAAATGGGACTACTCACTTAACATAATTAAAATCAAGTTTAAATACATTAATAGAGTAAATAAGATTAAGAAATAACCAAGGAATCTTCCCAAAGCAAGCCAAGCTTCTTTAAGTCCACCCTTGTGCTTCTAACTTCACATTCTTTGCTCCAAAGTATCTTCAAGCTTGTAGAGGAGGAAAATGTAACCTCTAGGACTCAAAGAAGCCAAGGGGATGAGGGATTACTTTCTACTTTTTTAAGCTCTAGAGAATCACCTAAACCTTGGAGGCAAAGATGAGAGGAGGAAGTGATAGATGGTGGTGAGGGAGAGTGGAAGAGGTTCGTCCAAAATTTAAAAAGTTAAGTCTCTTGGATTTGTAGAGGGTTGGAAGACAGGAATATTTATAGAGAAGTCTAGCTTCTCTATGGGGAACTCAATAAAAAAACCCTAGAGAGAAGTTAGAGAGAAAACTAGAGAGAAAAGAGCTCAAAACTAGGAAAAATGAGTAAAATGAAGTGTGTTGTGTATGGTGGTGTGGGAGAGCTCGACCAATGGGAGTATGAGAGAAAATTGGGTATTTTTTGAGCCCTTGGATTTGCTAGAGAGGCCATAAAGTTTTATCCAAGGGAAACAACTTGTGATCCTATTTTCTTGGCTTCTAGCTAGAGTCCAAACCATGCCTAATAGATCCAAAATTCAAATTGTGTGACACCCTAACCAAATCAGCTAGGGTTCCTATCTAGGTGGTTTGAGCCTTCCCTTGAGCCTAGCTTAGAGTGTTTGAGTCATACTTGATAGTCCGGTCAGCCATGGATAAATCCAGCGATTTTCAGGTAGCTTCAGATAACTTCCGGCAACCACTTTTTGTCATTTTCTCAAAGTTGCTCCAAATGCTCTTGTGACTTCAAAAATGTACTCGGCTGCTCTAAAAAGTGATTAATTTCCATCGTTAAGAGCGTTTCTGTGCCAACTCCAAATTTCCTTGTATGAATAGGAAACGTTATAAGAACGATGTTTATTCATAGAAGACAAGCAATAAGCATGAAGTTAGGAACATAATCAGAACACAATTATGGGCCTAACAATGACATATGTCTTTGTTTTAACGACGTTATCTTGTTTTTGACGTCTGTTAGAGAGGAAGACTACGAGGTGAAGGAATCCTAATTTGAGAAGAATACAAAGTGCAGCAGTTTAACGAGCACGTGATGAAAGAGTGCATATGGCTTTTGCTAGTTTAATTAAACTAGCTAAATGGAGATATTTATATGTTTGGCGAGCTGCTTGAATTTTGGAAGTGGAGACATAAATAATGAAGTCTTTGGCGAGGAGATGCTTGGCACGTGAGCAGCAATTATCATTATTAGCCTACCTTTTGCTATATATATGTATATATAGCTTAACTGAAGAAGGGGTGTTTGACTTGGAGTGGGAAACTGGAGCACGTGGGCTGCTAGGTTTCCTAGCTATGTTTCATATATATATATATATATATATATATATATATAGCTAAAAGAAAAGGACGGCTGGCAAGAGGAAAGAAGAGAGAGAATAAGAGAGAAGAGTAGGAAAAGAAGTTATGTGCATGAAGAAAAGCCCGACCACGTCGTCGCCAAGAGTTCTTCTTTCTCTTTCTTTTGTTTATCTTTTATGAATTCTTGGATGTTATTATTTAAGACTATGAGTAGCTAATTTTCCTTTGTTAAGGGGCTGCTTGAAGCCCCGTACATGAAGTCTTTTTAATGCATACACTTTAATCTAGTTTTGCATATTCTTTGAATGATGTTTCTTTCTCTGAATGATTCACCGTATGAATTCTTGTATGTTTGCTTTGGTGGCCAACTTAGTATGCATGCTAGGGTTCTAGTTTCATGAGATACGGGTGACCGAAGATAATTTCTTCCACCGGATTCTCTAAAGTGATACGCCATTTTACCGTCAGGAGATTGAAATCCATAGGTCTAGCGAGACACGCCCATAATGTACTTGTGAACCCTTGCAGCTTCTCAAACCTTTTCTAGAGTTTAATGCTTTCTTCTTTGTAAACCTTGGGGTCCATGACTATGGGTTCATAGAGGGATAGATGTAGGGGAGGTCCATGGCAAACCTGCATAGGCATAAGGATTAGGTAATAGGATGTGGTTGTAACGATCAACTCTTCCTGGGAACTTTCATTCATTGGATATGTGCATTAGGTTAAGTATGTGTTAGATAGATGGAATGGTGGTGCTGGATTGCATTCCTCTTAACTCTTTAAGCATATAGTTTAAATCCATTTGCATTCATTAGCAGTTTACTTTCAGTATACTATAGGCGAGTCTGTCAGCATAGTAGTCTAGTGTTAGGATTTAGTTTTACCAATTCCTTGTGTTCGATAACCCCTATTTATTTTAATACATTGATATATCCAGGTTGTGAATAGGGTATTTTTGAGAGGTGTTTACCCGCCTTGTCAAATTTTGGCGCCGTTGCCGGGGAATTTCTTAATTCTAAGTCCTAATAGAGTCTTTAATTTTCAGTTTTGTTTTGTTTTGTTTTGTTTTGAGTCTTACTGTCTCTTCTGTGTGCAGGAGCATTGTGTATGCGTATTAGGCACACAAGAAGAACTGAGCCATTATTACTTGATCCAGAGATTGAACGCTCAGCAAGGCAAAACAGAAAGAAGCAGGGACAACGGTCCATGAACGTGATCAGTGGTGGTCAACCTGAGCAAGACATACATTCTAATACATGATCTAAATTTGAGGAAGAATAGAGTATTCCAACACCTCCACCATCACCAAAAAGAATGGCAAATGCAACCAAGCTGAGAGAGTCCTTTAGACCGGGCACAGGTGCAGCAGATTCATCGATCGTACTACAAGAGAATCTGGGGGCTTATTCTATTACCCCATCACTTATATCGAATCTACCACACTTCAGAGGAACGCCTTCTGAAGACCCCCAGGACCATCTTAATGAATTCACAGCATTGTGCATAATCCAGAGATCGACTAATGTGGAAGAGGATACAATGAAACTCCTCTTGTTTTTGTTCTCTTTGAAGGAGAAAGCAAAAGCATGGTATAATTCTTTAGCTCCTTTATCTATGGACACATGGGAGAAGATGTGCTCTGCATTTATGAAAGAGTTCTACTCTGCTTCACGCAAAAAGAACTTGAAGAAGCAAATTAGCACATTTAGACAGAAAGACAGTGATGAATTACATGAAGCTTGGAGCCAATTTAAGAGTTTTCTTCGACAATGCCCTCATCATAAGTTTGACCTCAATACTCAAATGGAGTTGTTCTATGAAGGACTTGATTCTTGTAACAGGTCAAAGCTTGATTCAGCTTGTGGAGGAAATTGGTGGAATATGACTGGAACAGAAGCCAAGGAAATTGTTGAGAACCAAGCAGAAAATTCAAGGCAATTTCAGTCAAGGGATAGATCCATGGGAGCAAGTAGAAGATCTCTCAATGCAGTGGCAATCGATGGAGCCATGGAAAAAAGATTAAGCTCTATGGAGAATGATATTGCTCTGATTGCTAGTAGTCTGAAAGTGGGCAAGAAGACAACACTTGCTGCAGCTCAGGTTGTGTGCACTTTATGTTCAGCTACAAGCCATCTAGCAGAAGATTGTCCCAAGTTCAGAGCAGATGAAGAGGTTGATCAAGAGGAAGAAGCAAATTACTTCCAAAGACAATCCAAAACATATGGTGGAAATAGGGATCTGTTGAGCTACAAGAGCAATAATATGCTCAATCCTCCTATTGTTCCACCTCGATTTGAACAGAGACAACCTACAGAAGATGGGCAGCAATTTGGCCAAAGGTTTGTGCCTTAACAACAACAAGATCAAGCTCAAGTATCATCAGGAAATTCTACCTTGGAGCCATGATGCAACAAATGATGTTTGACAACAAGAAGGAACGAGAGGAGAGTAGTGCCTTTCGCCAAGATATCAAGACCATAGCTCAAGAACTTAAGGCTACAACTCTGCAACAAGGAAAGACAATTGACTTGCTTGAGAGACAAATGAGCCAAATGCAGCAAACAATGGCTCAAGTCAAGGAAGGAAGTCTTCCTAGTAACACTCTTCCTAATCCCAACACAAAATATGAAGCTCATGCCATGACCCTGAAGAGTGGGAAGGTGTTGGAAGAACTGCCCAAGTGAACAAAGAGAAAGTGGGAGGAGCCCGTGCTTGAACAACTTATCCCTTACAAGCCGTCAGAAGATTCTGCATGAACCCCAATTCGAGCCGTCGAAAATGCACCTGAAACAGAAGAACTGACAAATCAAGAATCAGGTCAGGTTTTCTCTATTCCTTCTCCTTCTATTATTCCTAATTTACCTTTTCCTAGCAGGTTGAAGAAGCAGGTGAAGGTTGACAAAGAGAAGGAGATCTTAGATGTGTTCAGAAAGGTAGGAGTAAACATCCCCTTGTTGGATGTGATCAAGCAGACACCACAGTATGCAAAGTTCCTGAAAGATTTATGCACAACAAAGAGAAAATTCTATGGAACTGAGACTGTGGCTTTGGGAGAGAGAGTATCTGCCGTGCTTCAAAGAAAGCTTCCACCTAAGTTGGGTGATCCATGACGATTTATGATCCCATGTACCATTGGTGATCACAGGTTTGCGGGTGCTCTACTTGATTTAAGTGCTTCCATTAATTTAATGACATACACTGCTTATAACAGGTTGAAAATGGGAGAACTTATTCCCACAGGTGTCACCATTAAACTTGCTAATCGGTCTAATTGTTACCCTCAAGGTATTATTGAGGATGTTTTGGTGCAGGTGGGAGATTTGATTTTTCCAGCAGATTTCTTTGTGCTGGAGATGGAGAATGAGTCAATACCATCAGAAATACCATTGATTCTTGGGAGACCGTTCTTGAGAACAGCGCATACAAAGATAGATTGTTTTGATGGATCATTGAGTATGGAAGTAGCTGAGGAGAAAATCCACTTCAATATTTATGAAGCTCTCAAACATCCAAATAGTGATGATGCTTATTCATGTTGTTCAGTTGACACTTTTGAGAGTTTTGTGCAGGAATTCATTCAATTTTCATTGGAGGAGGATCCTTTGAGAAAGGTCATAGAGGTATCCGGGAAAAAAGACATTCTAGGACTGGAGCTTGGCGAGCTTGTAAAGAAGCTTGGCGAGGGAGGATTGGAGCTTGGCGAGGAGAAGAAATTTGAACCTATTTTTGAGATAGCTTCAGTTGAGGATCTTGAAATGGAAGAGGTGTATTATGCTATGGAAGAAGCACTTAAATATCTGCCAAGTATGAAAGGTAAATATTCTAAACCCATTTCTCTTCCAGTTTCAGATGACATTCTTGTTCCGTTACAGGTGGCACCCATATTAGAGCTGAAACTTCTTCCCGAGCATTTAAAGTATGCTTTCTTGGGGAAGGATGATACACTTTCAGTTATCATCTCTTCCAAGCTCTCAACATTGCAAGAGGAGAAGTTTTTGAATGTACTCAAGGAGTACAAGGCCGTCATTGGATGGACAGTAGCCGATATCAAGAGCATCTGCCCAACATTGTGTACTCACAGGATCCATCTGGAGGAGGGAGCTAAGCCAACAAGGGAAGCTCAACGTCGTCTCAATCCTCCCATGATGGAAGTTGTCAAGAAAGAAGTAATTAAGCTTCGAGATACATGTATCATTTATGCTATTTCTGACAGCAAATGGATTAGTCCTGTGCAGGTTGTGCCCAAACATTCAGGAATCACAGTGGTAAAGAATAATGAGAACGTGTTGGTGCCTCAAAGAGTCCAAACGGAATAGAGACTGTGTATTGACTACCGCAAGCTCAATGCCACCACAAGAAAAGATCATTTTCCACTCCCATTCATTGATCAGATGTTGGAAAGGTTGGCAGGTCATGCATATTACTGTTTTTTATATGGTTATTCAGGATACAACCAAATAGCCATACATAAGGATGATCAGGAGAAGATCACCTTCACATGTTCCTATGGCACTTTTGCTTATAGGAGGATGCCCTTTGGTCTATGCAATGCACCTGCCACATTTCAGAGGTGTATGATAAGTATTTTCTTAGACATGGTTGAAAAGATCATTGAGGTATTAATGAATGATTTCTCTGTATTCGGTGATTCTTTTGACATGTGCCTTCATAATCTAGCTATGGTTTTAGGGCGTTGTGTAGAAACTAACCTTGTACTTAATTGGGAAAAATGCCACTTTATGGTGGAGCAGGGTTTAGTTTTGGGACATGTTATTTCAGCTAGAGGTATTGAGGTTGATAAAGCTAAGGTTGATATTGTGCGTACCTTACCCCCTCCTTGTACTGTGAAGGATGTGAGATCTTTCCTTGGACATGCAGGATTTTATCGCAGGTTTATCAAGAATTTTTCCAAGATATCCAGAACATTGTGTGCATTGCTCCAGAAAGATGTAGCTTTCAACTTCACTGATGAGTGCTTGCAAGCATTCAATAAGCTCAAGGAGTTGCTCACTACAGCTCCCATCATTCAAGCACCGGATTAGAGTCTACCATTTGAGCTCATGTGTGATGCTTCAAACTATGCTATTCGAGCTGTTCTAGGCCAACGCCCGAAAAGACTCCCACATGTCATCTACTACGCTTCCCGGACTTTGAATGATGCATATTTGAACTATTCAACTACGGAGAATGAGCTCTTAGCAGTGGTTTTTGCTCTTGAAAAGTTTAGATCTTATTTATTGAGAACTAAAGTTATCATATTTTCTGACCATGCTGCTTTGAGATATTTGATGACTAAACAGGATGCCAAACCTAGGTTTATTCGATGGATGCTCTTACTTCAGGAGTTTGATATTGTGATCAAGGACAAGAAGGGTTCGGAGAATGTAGTGGCAGATCACTTGAGTAGACTCACCCATGGTTCCAACGCAGAAGAGGATAATCTTCCTCTCAGAGATAGTTTTCTGGATGAACAGCTCCTTGTTCTCCAAGATTTGGTGCCATGGTATGCCAACATTGTTAACTACAAGGTGAGTAAGTACATTCCACCCAATTTCAGCAGAGCTCAGAAAGACAAACTAGTCAAGGAAGCCAGGTATTACGTATGGGATGAGCCATACCTCTGGAAACATTGTACTGATGCCATCATCCGCAGGTACATACCTGAGTCTGAATTTCAATCTATTCTATCTTTTTGTCACTCATATGCAGGTGGTGGACACTTTGGAGGGAAGAAGACATCTCTCAAAGTGCTTGAGAGTGTATTTTATTGGCCAACTTTGTTTCATGACGCCCACGTCATGTACAAATCATGTGAGAGATGCCAAATGACAGGTAACATTGGCCCAAGAGACCAAATGCCTCAACACCCTGTTCTTGTTGTTGAAATATTTGATGTGTGGGGTATTGATTTCATGGGACCATTCCCTAATTCTAAAGGTTTTTTTTGTATATTCTTCTTGTTGTGGATTACATTTCTAAGTGGGTTGAAGCTAAAGCCACCCGCACTAATGATGCTAAGGTTGTTCTTTGTTTTCTGAAAGATATTTTTGCTAGATTTGGAACACCTAGATGCATTATCAGCGATGGAGGATCTCATATTTGCAATAGAACCTTTGATGCTTTGCTCCGAAAGTACAGTGTAACACATAAGGTGGCCACACCCTATCATCCTCAAACCAGCGGGCAAGTGGAAGTGTCGAATATGGATATTAAGCAAATCCTTGAGAAGACAGTTGGGCCAGCCCGGAAAGATTGGAGTCAACGCCTTGATGAAGCGTTGTGGGCTTACATGACAGCATATAAGACACCTATTGGAATGTCTCCTTATAGGTTGATGTATGAGAAATCTTGCCATCTTCCAGTGGAATTGGAACACAAGGCATATTGGGCTGTCAAGAAGTTCAATTTTGACATAGATGATGCGGGTTTGCATAGAAAGTTGCAGCTAAACGAGCTTGATGAGATTAGGCACAATGCCTATGAGTCCAGCAGGATTTACAAGGAAAAGACTAAAGCTTTTCATGACCGAAATATTAAGAGAAAAGAATTTGTTGTTGGTCAAAAAGTTTTACTCTTCAGTAGTCGTCTACGCTTGTTTCCAGGTAAGCTAAAAAGTAGATGGACTGGACCTTATGTTATCACTAATGTTTTTCCTCATGGTGCCATAGAGATTGTAAGTTAATAGGGAAGACATTTAAAGTGAATGGACATCGACTCAAGCCATTCTATGAGTCATTTGTGGAGCATGTCTTTGAGGATGCAAACCTTGGATATGCATCTCTTTATGTGGAGTGATGAGACTTGCTATCTGGCTGAAGACGTTAAACTTAGCGCTACTTGGGAGGCAATCCAAGTGAATGGAGAAGATGGCAACCAGATTTGAATTCTTATTCCTTCTCTTTTTGTTTATTTTTCTCCATGTTTAATGTAATTTGTGATGTGCTTTATGTCTCATTCCATACTTGTTTGATGTATTTTTATGTTTTAGTTTCATCTTACATTGAGGACAATGCAAATTTCAAGTGTGGGGTAGGGTTTATATCATATCCTTAGCATCTATGTATAAATTTTTTCGTTATTTCGGTTCGGTACAGTATATTGTTTTGTATCATTTATTTGACATAGTTAGATGTCTCCTAAATTTCTGAAATTTTGAGAGAATCGTTTTACATGTGTCTAGTTTATTCTCTTAAAATTTCAGCTGATTCCACTGAGTGATTAATTCTGTATAATTCTGGCGAGTGGGGATGAGTCTCTAGTGAGCTTCGTTTTTCGATACTGTGCAGTTTGATGTTTTGTGTGATTTATTTGACATATCTAGATGTCTCTTAAATTTCTGAAATTTTGAGAGAATGTTTTTACATGTGTCTAGTTTTTGGTCTTAAAATTTCAGCTCATTCCACTGCGTGATTAATTCTGTAAAATTTTGGCGAGTGGGTTGCGCAGGCGAGCCTGAGGGGGTCTTTTCCGACGACTAGTTCGTCGTGGAAGGGTTTCCTCTCCAGAACTTGGTATTTTTGAGTTTTTCTTTATTTTTCTAGTGTGTTTTAGTTTTTTATATGAAAAAACCAAGTACAAAAAAAAAGTGTCAAGAAAAGCAACATAAAAAGAGTCTCTTGTTTTGAGTCTTAGGAGCCCTTAACTAGTCCATGATGTGATTATATCTTCTGGATTTGTGACTAAAAGATGATCACGTTATATGAGTTTCCTTGGTTAATCTTGATATATGGTGCATATGCGAATGTGTAGTGGATGTAGAAACGAGTTAACATGGTACAGATTTTTGGCATGCTTAAACTTTGTTGAGATTCATTTAACCTGTGAGTGATTGAGCCTATATGTGAATACACATGCTTTCTTTATTGAGTGTCAATTGCTTGCCACAGATTAAGTTAATGGACTATAGATATTACTAGAACTTGCTCTTGTGCTTTTCAAAGCTTATTGTCAATACATGTTTTGATTGAGGAAGTGATAAAGGCATTTAGGGGACACCACCATTGCCATATGAAGCCTGTGTCCTAATTTTGTGTACATAATAAGTACACCCCTTAGTTAACCACTTTGAGCCTACATGTTTAAACTTTATGTCATCACTCACATATCTCTGACCTTAAACCTTAGAATAGTTATATCTTTACCTTTGTTCTAGGACTTGGTAGAGTTATACATGAGACACGTATGTGAAGACGACGACAATGTCGAAAAGTGATGCAAAAAAATAAGTGTGGGGTATCAAGCTAGTGTGTAAAGAGAAAAAAATGTGATGTCTAGCTTGATATCCAGGTTAATTGTTGATGAAAACAATGATGTGAAGACCCAACAAGATGAAATTCGGCCACAAAAGTGAGAAAGTTCATGGTTGTAAAGTTTGAAGAAGTCTCTTATTTGGTGCTCTACTGGGTTCTAGAATTATATTTGAATTCCGTATCCATTTATTCTTTAACCTATGAGCCAAGCCCCATTACAACCCATAAAAGTCCTTTTTGATCCTCAAGATGACAGCCTTTGATCTGTGGAGATTAGTCACACGAGTAAGCATATGGTGTGGTCCATTTGGCAAGTAATTGAGTTGAGTAAATACCTTAGACATATTTTGAGAGAAACGCTTTTGAGAGCATATACCTGTGAGGTTGAATCTTGACTTTTTTCTCGCATGCTACAGCTTTACATTCACCATGATTATGTCTTCGTCCTACATATTACATGTGTATCATACATTGAATTTAATTTTCAAAACTTTACGGAATATAAATTTGGAGTCATACTGTCTTGGTGTTACAATTGTGGAAGATTGCTGAGACAATTTGTGAAGGGTGTTAGAGTCATGTAGTTAGAGTCTTTGAGTCTTTTCAGAGTCTTAGTTTAGTGTATTGCTCGAGGACTAGCAATGTCTAAGTGTGGGGTATTTTGATAGTCGTATATTTATGCGTCTATTCAGTATTTGATTTGTTCCCTATATTTAGTTTATTGTTATTAATTGAGTGAATTAATTAAGTTTATTTGTTTTTAGGTATTTTGGAGATTAATGAAGAAAATGAGATTAAATAATATATTTTGAGAGTTATTGTGGAAGAGGAAGACTTACGAGGTGAAGGAATCCTAATTTGAGAAGAATACAAAGTGCAGCAGTTTGGCGAGCACGTGATGAAATAGTGCATGTGACTTTTGCTAGTTTAATTAAACTAGCTAAATGGAGATATTTATATGTTTGGCGAGCTGCTTGGATTTTTGAAGTGGAGACATAAATAATGAAGTCTTTGGCGAGGAGATGCTTGGCACGTGAGCAGCAATTATCATTATTAGCCTACCTTTTGCTATATATATATATTTATATATAGCTTAATTGAAGAAGGGGTGTTTGACTTGGAGTGGGCGTGGGCTGCAAGGTTTCCTAGCTATGCTTCATATATATATATATATATATATATATATATATATATATAGCTAAAAGAAGAGGACGGCTGGCAAGAGGAAAGAAGAGAGAGAATAAGAGAGAAGAGTAGGAGAAGAAGTTATGTGCATGAAGAAAAGCCCGACCACGTCGTCGCCAAGAGTTCTTCTTTCTCTTTCATTTGTTTATCTTTTATGAATTCTTGGATGTTATTATTTAAGACTATGAGTAGCTAATTTTCCTTTGTTAAGGGGCTGCTTGAAGCCCCGTACATGAAGTCTTTTTAATGCATACACTTTAATCTAGTTTTGCATATTCTTTGAATGAGGTTTCTTTCTCTGAATGATTCACCGTATGAATTCTTGTATGTTTGCTTTGGTGGCCAACTTAGTATGCATGCTAGGGTTCTAGTTTCATGAGATACGGGCGACTGAAGATAATTTCTTCCACCGGATTCTCTAAAGTGATACGCTGATTTTACCGTTAGGAGATTGAAATCCATAGGTCTAGCGAGACACGCTCATAGTGTACTTGTGAACCCTTGTAGCTTCTCAAACCTTTTCTAGAGTTTAATGCTTTCTTCTTTGTAAACCTTGGGGTCCATGACTATGGGTTCATAGAGGGATAGATGTAGGGGAGGTCCATGACAAACCTGCATAGGCATAAGGATTAGGTAATAAGATGTGGTTGTAACGATCAACTCTTCCTGGGAACTTTCATTCATTGGATATGTGCATTAGGTTAAGTATGTGTTAGATAGATGGAATGGCGGTGATGGATTGCATTCCTCTTAACTCTTTAATCATATAGTTTAAATCCATTTGCATTCATTAGCAGTTTACTTTCAGCATTTATTTTCTGCATTAGCTGTAACTTAGCTGATTCAGTTCGGTAACCAACACTACCACATTTTTAAATCGCCGGCAATGTTTTTTATCATTACCGGCGATTTTTTCCCCAAAAATCGCCGGTAATGTCTTTTTTTTTTTTAATCATTGCCGGCGATTTTTCCGGCAAATCGCCGGCAATGTTCCGCCGGTAATTAAAAAAAAAAAAAGACATTGCCGGTGACTTACATTTAAGTCGCCGGCAATGTCTTTTTTTTTTTAATTACCGGCGGAACATTGCTGGCGACTTACATTTAAGTCGCCGGTAATGTTAAAAAAAAAAAAGACATTGCCGGCGATTTTTGGGGGAAAAATCGCCGGTAATGATAAAAAATATTGCCGGTGATTTAAAAATCGCTGGCAATGGGTTAAGATGTGGTAGTGCAAATCAACTCAGAAAACCCTCAAAATTAGTGTGGTAGTCCACCATTGTGTCTAGTTCATTGTGTCCAAATTTCGTAGCATTTGAGTCTGTCTAGCTTAGGTTCGTGTTGTCATTAGTGTACTGTAGTCGAGTCTGTCAGCATAGTAGTCTAGTGTTAGGATTTAGTTTCACCAATTCCTTGTGTTCGATAATCCCTATTTATTTTACTACATTGATATATCCAGGTTGTGAATAGGATATCTTTGAGAGATGTTTACCCGCCTTATCAAGTGATCAAAATTTAGAACGTGTCATAATCCTCCGAATAATTTTCCTTTGTTTATTAACAAACGCAATTGTGAGACTCAATCACTATACTCGATCTACTGATCTAGAGCCTCTAGCAGTGGAATTATTCGTTCTTTCTTTTTCGAAAACATAGTGGAATTATTCTTAGTGATCTATAAGATGTTGCTAAAGCTTGGACTTTCTATTATGGTATTCGATCCGAATCATCAGATGGCAGTCACGAAGTGTCTTCCTTGAAATTGAATTCTATTATAATGTTTTGGTCCACCTCATGCAAATTCTTGATATTAATCCTTAAGCTTCTCGAGTCTTGTAGGCTTGTAGCCTTATGCAAAATCCATAGCATTGTAATCCTTTACGGTTTCAGGTGTGCTTTGTGTCCTAAATTGCTTATTTCGAAGAAGTTAATATTGCATAATTTTTATCTTCTTAAAAAAAAATCTCGAGTCTTGTGGTAGGTTGATGGTGTCTAATTTTTTTTTGTTTTTGATACATAATTGAGAAAAAAACCAAGAGGGTAGAGGCAAAATCTTAGAGCATCCCCAACAGTAAGGTCAAATTCAATAGTGTTTAAGGAAATAATATTCTTGGTATCTAGGTATGTGTCTTGTCCTAATTAGTATAGAAGTATATTCTCTTAATTTCTAATTTATAGGGATATTAATTGTAATGTCTTTTGCGTATCTATTTTCTCATCAACACGTTATAAGTAGCTCTTGAGCTGATAGCCAACTCAAACCCTAAAATAGAAAAATACCCTAAACCCCTAAACACTACAACCTCCACCGTCGGATCCTCTATCACCCGGAGCACCTCTGTCGAAGCATCATCACTGTCTTCGGAAGTGTCTCTCGATGCTGAATTTTACTTTTGCTTCAGTGAAGGTTTCCTACTGAGCATAACATCCTCATGGTAAATCGGCTAACCCTCTTCGATTTAGAAATTAGGATGCAAAACTTAATTACCGTAACACCCTAGATCTAGGTCTAGATTTAGGTTTAAGTACTATGAATTATTATATGTCTTTCGTTCCTATGGATTAATGTAGGTATGAGTGAAAGAGGATTTAATCACCTCTTCCTCAAGGTTTAAGATTAGTGATGGTCCTAGGGGAGTCACGGTTATTAGTGAATGTAATGATCCAAACCAAAAACTACGCTAAACTTTACGATTTAGGTTTTCCATGAATTATACACCTCGTAAAATTTTGTTAACGACTTTTCTTTCGGGCGAGAATTTGATCCGATTTTCTTCGCGGAAGTCGTAGAGTATTTAATTTTGTACACGTGAGAATTTTTCGGGTTATCGACCTATTTCTTTTGATTTTTGGAAGTTTGTTTGTGAAATCATGCATTTTAAAATATTTTCCATGGCGGTTTATTTTGGGCCGTTGGATCTTGATCAGATCAAATGGTGGCCTTTGATCTGATCTGAAATTTTTGGGTATGAATATTGAATTTTGGTAGAAATACAGAAAACTGTACGAAATATGTATTGACCTGTATTTGGCCCCAAACGGATACCGATTTCAACCCACCGGAAAACGCCGCAGTTGCCGGCGTTCTTGGAAACCGCGAGAAAAATTTTGGCAAGGGAACTTTTGGCGGACCTTCGAGCTAGCTGTATACTGTGAGTGGACAATTTATTTTCACTGATTGAAATGCGAGTCCTGATTATGCATTTTATGATTATGCACGTACAAGTATACATTTACGATTATGCATATATGATTATGTATCATACGAGTACGCATTTACGATTATGCATGTGCATGGAAACAAATATGATTTTTTTTACACAGAGTACAGTCTCAGAGTACAGTTTCAGGTAGTAGTTGCATCGATGCACTGGCATGCTCGGCTGATCCCCGAGATGCTCCGGGGGGACAGAGTCCTGACCCGAAATCTTTCTGACTATTTAATCACGTGTGGGTCGGAGATCCCTTGATTTAGACTGTACTGAGGTGAAGGTGTCTGAGAGTGGACCTCGCGATTTTTAGACTCGCATCATGTTTATTTGCATATATATTGTGAAAGGCATCCTATATTCATTCCTATCAGTTTAAAAATGAAAGTTTATTTTTTTTCATTCACTCTAACGGTTTTATTATTTATATGCCTTTCCCTGGGGTTTTCGGTTTCCTTCTTGCCCAGTTTGCAGTTTCTATCCTATGGTTGCTCGTCGTCGTCGGAGACCTAGAGTTCAAGTCACCTTACTTTTCTAGTAGGTTCTTGGTTTAACCTACTAGCTTTGTATAATTGTAAATTAGAAGTCGCTCTGAGTACTAGGTTAGTTTGATTTCCTTTACAATGATTTTCGAGTACTTACTGGATTTTGAATAAATGGTGTAAAGAAATACTTTTACAGATATTTAGTAGTTTTTGAATTTGAGAAATCCGGATGGGAATTGGCGTCCCACAATTTGGCTTTTGTGGACTATTTGGAATTGTGTTTTCATTGCAAGTTTTTGGTTTACTCATTTTACAAAGTAAACTCTAGCGAATGTTTTTTTTTTTAAAAGTTGTAGTGTTGTTAGGATCTAATTCCGGTTTAGGCAACTGAATCGGGGTTGGGTTCTTTCAGTTGGTATCAGAGCATTTGGTTTTAGGTTTTGTAGACTTTTGCAGTTATGTTACTAAGGACCTTTGAGAATGTACAGCATTTCCGGAGCGATGACCCGACCGGCCGGTTGATAATCATCAATGCTTCGGGTGTTGTATGCTTTCAAATGTATGAGGTCTCATTATTGCACCCTGTTGGTTTTGGTGACTAATGTCTGGTTTTCTTAGGATGCCTCCCCTACGTGGAGCTCGTGTTGATAGAGCTGGGGATCCTGTTGAGGATCAGCGAACACATGACTTGCTTATGCGAGTTTTTCGTTTAGAAGAACGTTTTGACCCCGTAGTAAACGCTAAGATAGCTGGAGCAACTACCTTTTCTGGCTCTATTGATCTTGAAGTATGTGAGGCTTGGTTAATCTAGGTGGAACGTGTTTGTGAGTGCCTACATTTTACTCCTGAGCAGAGGACTGTTGCTGCTGTCGGGTTATTAGACTCAGATGCTTATTTCTTGTGGGTTAGCACCGAGAGGGTTCCTATTGATACTCTACGGTTTACATTCACGGACTTGTTTATGCGCCGATATTTCAAGCTACCTAGCAAAGAAACTATGAAGAGTTTACCAACTTTAGGCAAGGAGGTATGTCAGTGCTTGAGTATCGAGATAAGTTCACCAATTTATCTCGATTTACGCGTGATATGGTCGCATATGAGGAAGCAAAATGCAGGAGATTTGAGTTGGGTCTGAATCTGAACATCAAGAGAACTTTGACCACTATGTCTCGAGACAACTTTGATGACTTTGTTAGTGCTACACTCAGAGGCGAAGACATTGAGAGAGAGAGAGAGAGAGAGAGATGCGATTTCAGTCTTGCCGTTTCGAGGAAGGTGGATCTAGTCAGGGTCCTTCTAAAAGGCTGAGTTCTGGTACTTCTGGATCAGCATCCTCTTCGAGTGGTGGATCTTACAGGTTTTCTACTAGCTCATCTGGTCAGAGAGGAAGCCAGAGATGGAGGAGGGATCGACCCCAGAGGCCGCAAGCAAGTACGAGTTCTAGTGGATCAAGTTATCATCAATGTTCTTTTGGCACACCAGCTGCATCAAGTGGTGTTCCATTATGTAATGTTTGTAATAGGCGGCATTTTGGTTCAAGTCAATGGGGCACTACCAGTTGTTATCTTTGTGGTCAGGTGGGTCACTTTATAAGGGATTGTCCGCGTAGAGGTACTTATAAAGGTGTTGCAGCTCAGGGTAGCGGTTAGGGTCAAGGTATCGCTTCTGGAGATCGAGCACCACAGTCTTCTGGGCAAGCTGACCAGCAAAATCATAATCAACGTGGA
Organism: Geum urbanum; assembly: GCA_946800695.1. Lineage (NCBI taxonomy): Eukaryota > Viridiplantae > Streptophyta > Magnoliopsida > Rosales > Rosaceae > Geum > Geum urbanum. The sequence goes on along the minus strand of OX326998.1, from coordinate 65,839,340 downwards.
CGACAAGCTAGACAAGCTCGTATGCATGCCATGACCCTGGGAGAGGGCAAAGCTTCTCCTGAAGTCATCATTGGTACGTTATATGTTTTTGGTATTCCAGTTCTTACTTTGTTAGATCTGGGGGCTACGCATTCCTTCATGTCATATAGATTAGCATATTTGGCCACTATACCTACTTCTCCACTCCCTAGTATGTGGCGAGTGTTGTATCCATCCGTCGAGGTAGAATGTGTCGGGTGGGTGTATCAGGACTGTGAGATTTTCATAGGAGGTTATGGGTTACCCGCGGATTTGATGTTGTTGGATATTGTGGACTTTGATGTGATTTTGGGGATGGATTTCTTGGAGACTCACTGGCAGTCTTCGATTGTCATAGAAATGAGGTAGTTTTTAGAAGTCCAGGCATGCCAGAAATCTTGTTTCGCGGTGAAAGAAACGTCTTTTAACTTTGTTAGATTTCGGCAGTAAAGGCTGAGAAAATGTTAAAGAAAGGCTGTGAGGCGTATTTGGCTCATGTGGTTGATATTGATGTTTGTGTGCCAAATATTGGGGATATCTTTGTAGTTTGTGAGTACCTAGATGTGTTTCTTGAAGATTTACCTGGTTTTCCTCCGATGAGAGAGATTGATTTCACCATTGAGTTGCTTCTGAGTACTGGTCCGATCTCACAAGAACCTTATCAAATGGCTCCAGCAGAGTTGAAATAGTTGCAGACTCAGTTGCAGGAGATGATTGAGAAAGGCTTCATTCGGCCAAGTGTTTCACCATGGGGTGCTCCAGTGCTATTCGTAAGGAAAAAGGAGGGTTCTATGAAGATGTGTATTGATTATCGGAAACTGAATCAGGTCACAGTAAAGAACATGTATCCTTTGCCATGGATTAATAATTTGTTCGATCAACTTAAAGGAGCTACAGTATTCTTGAAGATTGATTTGAGGTATGGATACCATCAGCTGCGGATCAAGGAATCAGATGTTCCCAAAACAGCTTTTCGATCACGATATGGGCATTATACGTTTCTTATTATGCATTCGGTTTGACGAATGCCCCAGCTACTTTTATGGATCTCATGAATCGATTCTTCATGCGTTATTTGGATAAGTTCGTGATTGTGTTCATCAATGATATCCTAATTTATTTCCCGAAGTATGAAGCAACATATGAAGCATCTGCAGGCCGTCTTGCAAACTTTACGGGATACACAGCTGTATGCAAACTTTACGGGATACACAGCTGTATGCAAAGTTTAGCAAGTGTGAATTTTGGCTGGATCAGGTGAAATTTTTGGGTCATTTAATTTCGGCTGACGGAGTTAGCGTTGATCCTGACAAGATTGAGGCAGTGTTGAATTGGGGCAGACCTACCAGTGTGTCTGAGATAAGAAGCTTTCTGGGCTTAGATGGATACTATCGCCGTTTTGTACAGGACTTTTCGCGGATTGCGACTCCACTTACTCGATTGACAAAGAAAGGAGTTAAATTTGAGTGGTCCGACGCTTGTGAAGAAAGCTATCTGACATTGAAAGAGAAGTTGACTACGGCACGGGTGTTGACATTATCAGACGACAGTGGGGAGTATGTCATTTATAGTGACACTTTGAAATTGGGTCTTGGTTGTGTTTTGATGCGGTAGAGGTTCGAAATGTTAGACTTAAACATTCTACAGATGGATTCAATACTTGAGGTAATAATAGCGTCGTCGTTAGCACTTGTTAGTTATTCTCATGTCGTACAACTTGTCTTCATAGATGTGTATGAACAAGAAATTTAATTTTCTTACTTTGCTAATTCCAGATCCTAAATCTCCTGGAAAATGTTTAGATATGTACCTCATACCATTGATTGACGAGCTGAAACTGTTGTGGGAAAATGGAGGCCCAACTTATGACAAGTTCACTCATACAATGTTTATGATAAAAGCAGCAGTAATGTGGATCATCAGTGATTTTTCTACGTATAAGATGTTGACATCTTACACAACCAAAGGATACAATGTTTATGCTGTCTGCTTGGATGACGTCAACTCTAATTGGCATGCAGGGAAGGTGTGTTATATGGGTCATCGTAGATTGCTTCCTCATGATCACCAGTAGCGATAGGATAAGGATAATTTTGATGAGACAGTAAAGAATAATCCTAAACCTCGACAGTTGTCTAGCGAAGAGATTTTTGAGAGGTTAAACAACTTCAACTTCGGTGTGTTGACCAATGACGACAATGTAAAGAAACTCAATCCACAGCCTTCCGAGTATCTTAGATATTAGAATCACATGAGTATTTTCTTTGAACTGCCTTACTGGTCGAAGTTGAAACTCAGGAACAACCTAGATGTCATGCATATAGAAAAAAATGTGTGCGACAACATGGTGGAAACAATTTTCACGATTAAGTTGAAGACTAAAGATACTCCCAGAGCACGAAAAGATTTGAAATCTATTAATTTACCCCGTCCTTTGTAGTTAAAAAGGGATAGAAGAGGAGTGTACAACAAGATGCCAGTGATAATTCGACCTTATGCTGCAATGTTGATTCCAGTGGTAATTCAATCTTATTTACCTAAATACATCGTTGAACTAATAGTTGAATTGTGCAGATGGTAGCAGAAGTTATGCGCTAGAGAGTTGAAGAAGTCAGATGTGGTTAAACTACATCACGAAGTTGTCCTCATCCTTTGCAAATTATAGAGGAAGTTTCCCTTGCTTTCTTTGACATCATGATTCACCTCATGGTCCACCTTCAAAAACAAGTGTTGCTTTCTGGTCTGGTTCACTACACTTGGATGTATCCTTAAGAAATGTACAATATTTCATGTACGTAAATTTGTTAAACACGTTTTCCATAATTTATATATCTCTTTTTCTAATAGTAATGTGAAATAAATTTTTCCATTTTGTAGACAACTCGGACAATATAAAGAATTCGTCAAAAATAAATCTTCTCTGGATTGCTCCATAGCCGAAACAAACCTAATGCATGAGTGTGTAACATATTGCAACAAGTACCTCAAAGATCCAATTCAGACCGCCTCTAATACACATGTTAGCTATAATCTTTCAGTCGTCACAGATGTTGTACGACCATTTAAATCGAGGAGTATTAAACGAAAAATTTAACTCAGATAGAATTTAATGAAGCCTATTGGGTAGTTTTGTGAGACTGTGATGAGATCGAGGAGTTCATGAAAGTTTACAGGGAGGAAATTCAGACAGACAAACCGGACAAGAGTCATAACTGGGTTGAAAAAGTGGTTCCCTGATTATTTCCTCCATTGGGTATGTTTAAACCATATAGGTGTTGTGCTTCATTTATTTAATGTTAAGAAATCCGGATAGAAATAGGGTTTAGGTCAAGTAATTTTTTATTTTGGTGTTTAATGAATTCATGGTATTTTTCCTCAAATTTCGCAAGCAGGTTTTATATATGGTTTCCTTTAGTTTTAGTGGAAACTATGCCAAATTTTTTGTAGAAATTAATTAAATAGACTTCATATATCTCGTTCACAATTTTGTAGATGGAGGATCTACACAAATCTTTTAACCACGAGGGGTGGTGGTCATGGAAAAAGTACATGTTGGCCCATAAGCCGGTCCAACACTATATTTACCCCTGATATTTTGTCAACAGTGTCAAGTTTCATTCAATGGACCGAGATGAAGGAAGAAAAACATAAAATAGTGGGATCGCGGTCGGACATGGTTTTGATGTATATAAATGGTATCAACGTTTTTCTATTCAAGTGTACGAATGAAGATCTTGGCCTTTTATCAACTGAGACAAACTCAAGCTAGTATGAAGATGAGCCATTTACTCTTGCCACCTTAGTCAGGAAGGTGTTCTATCTGGATGATCTGAAAGCGGGTGCAGGTTGGAAAGTAGTTAACTATATGTCTCACCGAGGAATATAGAGTGCCATAACACTTGAAGAGACGTCAGCGACTGACACTCAACAGAATAATGTCAATGCATATCAAGAACCTGATACTTTTGTCATCTCAGACACAATGCAACTGATTCGCTATAATGAACATTTTTCCATGCCTGATCATACCACGGATCTTACTCAAAAGGAGATCGATGATCTAGAGTAAAATACCTCTGGAGAGGAGCTGGAGGATGACAACGACGGCGTCGTATACGATTCATACGATGGATATTATGACTATAAGGATTAGTCATTAGTTGAGAGTGAGGTGGAAGATGCTGATGAAGACTATGATGACAAAATTTATTGAACGATTGAATTCGAACTTAATTTATTTACTAATTAATTTGTACATGTATGAATATTTGATCGATGATTGATCGAATTACAAGGCACTAATAAAATGAGGTTCAAATGGAGTTTTTGTAATACTTGTTATATCTTACATGAATGAGTTTAGAATAAACGAAAGGAGGAGGATTTTCTGTTTAAAATGAACTTAGACGACGAAAGAGTACAATTTCGTCGTCTAAGAAAATATCTAGATGACGAAAGAGTGAGCATTTCATCATCTAAGCACGACTTAGATGATGAAACTTTATCAATTCGTGATAAGATTGATTTCGGACCATTGATCGGATCGTACTTTTTTGGTATAAATAGGGGATTTAAAAAAAATTAATTTGTGAAAAATAAAAAATTATCTCGAACCGTGACCCGTTTTCCTCTCCACCGACCCGAACGGAACTTTTGACCCCACCCAGATTTTCCGGTCACCTCCGGTGACAGAATTGGTAAATTCTTAAAGCCCTTGTTTTCTTGAGTTGATTGATGTAATTAATTTTGGGATTGGATTTGTGTGGTGAGCCACCCGATTCGAGTTTGATCCTGGTTTTCGGCCCGATCGACGGCAACGTTCTGGTGAGTATTGGAGGTGGAGGTTAAGGGGTTTTGGATCCCCCGAACCTGCTGGTACTTTCGAGATAGGTAGTTTTGGCCGAGGAAGCTCCATGGTGGAGTTTTGAGGGCGAGGGTAAAATGGGGAGATTTTGACCCAAAATCTTTCGGGCTTGATTCTGGTCACAGTGGTGGTTGGATGAGGGTTGTACTTCGGAGAAAAGTGTTGGCCTTAGAGAGAGGAAGAGAACGTGGGGTTGAACATTGCCATCCGTGGTGGTTGACTATGGCGGCTATTTGGACCCCAAGACGATGGAATTGGACGGAGGTCCAGTTATGAAAATTGTAGAGCTCGAGTGAAGCTTTCCAATGAGGGTCAAATGCCTCCATCGAAGTACTTTCACCGAAGGCGCATGGGCTACACGTGTCGTCGCTTTTGGAGGCATGTGAGGGCCATGCGTCGCCGCCCACGTCGGTGCTTCTGTGAGACAGTTTTTAAAAATCATCGGCTGAATTTTGGGTTTGTTTTTAGGGTCGATTTTCATAGTTTTACGCATATTATGATATCCTATGATCCATATTTATAGAACATCGAGATCGCGACACTACCAGCGAAGAAAATTTCGCTAGACCTCAGCAGTAGTCACAGAGTTGTGAGTGTACCATTTTTATTTTCATAGTCATAGCGAGTTCAATTTTTAGTAATTCAATATTTCAATTTAATTTACAGTATATTTTAGAACAGGTTAAATTTGAATGTTTTTCTTGCGATGACATTAATTTGTTGCATCGACGCACTCACTGTTCGGCTGATCACCAGATAGTCCAGTCAGAGGAGGTCAGGTTGCCTCGTCTGACCGTTAGAGCACCCGCACCGGTAAAACGAGCTTGCTCGTGCTATTTAAGGAGGAGCAGACACTGTTTGAGGTGGAGCAGTCACTGTTCATTCAATAGAAGATGCAATTTCTATTTTTCGCGCAACGGTGCCAAAAAATAGCACGTGCTATTACTGTTCATAAATTAATTTTTTTTATTAATTTTTTTTTGAATCATTTTCAACTAATCCATAAACAACACGTGTTGTTGTCGTATGAATAATTGAATAAGATTTTTGGTAAGATTTTTGACGAATGGCGAGTTGACACGTGTCACGCCAACAGAAGGTTATCGAGTAAATAATTGTACAAAATTTCCGATAAGATTTTGAACCAATCATGAGGCAACACGTGTCATGTCCACGTATCGTTATTGGCTCTAATAATTGTATAAGATTCCCAGAGAGATTTCCGACCAATTGAAAGCTGACACGTGCCATCATCATATGTAATCAGAATATCTACACTCGACTATATATTTGTTGATCGGTGCTCATCGTTCATTCACACCTTTCCAACCATATATTCTACATTCCGATAAGATGAATCCTTTTAGTTTTGAGAATTTTTTCCGGAGGAGGCGACAACAACGTTGGCGAAATGCCGAAATTGCTAATGCTTTCATCATCGAAGCTGTCGTGGTCGATGCAATGTTCGATGATGAACCACCTCGCCGCTGACCAAATGAAGAAAGAATAAGGGAGTCAAGGGGACATAATCTGATGGAGGATTACTTCATCGAACGCCCCGTCTTCAACGAACAAGCCTTTAGTCGAAGGTACCGAATGAGTACGAATTTATTCAACCGTATAATGACGGATCTCAGACACCACGATCAATTTTGGCACCAAAGAGCCGAAGCCACCGGATTGGTTGGACTTTTTCCACAACAAAAGATGACTGGCGCTCTTCGTATGTTGGCGTACGGCGCAGCCGCAGATCAGTGTGCTGAAATAACAAGGATGGGTGAATCCACAACACTACAATGCATGAAGAAGTGGTGTATGCATATATACGAGCTTTACGGTGACCTCTATCTCTGCACTCCAAATGCCACAGACGTAACCCGACTTCTAAACAGAGCAAGGCATCGCGGATTTCCTGGTATGATCGGAAGCATTGACTGCATGCACTGGGAATGGAAGAACTGCCCCACAGCTTGGCAAAGGGCATTCTCGGGCAGGAAGAAGCGTCCAACTATTATTTTAGAGGCGGTGGCCTCATATGACACATGGATATGGCACAGCTTCTTTGGGGTACCCGGATCACAAAATGACATCAACGTGCTCCACCAATCAGACATATTTGATTCGCTCTTTGCCGGAAACAGTCCGAGTGCAACTTATAAAGTCAACGGTATGACTTACCACAATACTTACTATCTAGCTGACAGTATATATCCTAGGTACTCCTCGTTTGTGAAAACAATCTCCAATCCCCAAGAGCTTCCAGAGAAACTGTTTGCCAAGAAACAAGAGGCATACCGCAAAGATGTAGAGATGTGCTTTGGAATTTTGCAATCTCGTTGGGGAATTATTCGGCATGCAGCTAGGTGTCATCACCAGTCGACATTGAAGAGCATCATGTTGGCTTGCATTATAATGCATAACATGATTGTCGAAGAAGAATTTATGGAAGAGGAGTTCGAGGAGTTGGAAGAAGAAGATCTACAAAACCCATCAACTGCTTTCAATGTTTATGATGGACCAGTGGATGAACAAGGTAATCGTATTCCTTTTGAGCCTGTTGGAAGGGATGAACAAAATGAACAACGATTTGCCGACCGTGTTGTAGATCTCCAACCTGCGTACATCCATGGAGACTTGCAAAAGGACTTAGTTAAGCACAACTGGTATCTAGAGACCGGCGAACGACTTTAAATGATGTGTGTGTGTGTAACGCGTTTGCTTTATTTGTTAATCCTTTTAGTTGTTTGAGTGATGTGTGTTTGATTTTAAGTCATTATGTTTTATTGTACTGTGCGTGAACTTTGATGGAATAAAAAAAGTGCGTTTTATTACTTGGAAATTTAAAATACATAATTTCATAATGGAAAACAAATACCAAACTATTGAAACAGTGGGCGATAACAATTTGAAAATGCTTCATCGCTACCATCTCCTTCCTCTTCCTCCATTTTCTTTAGGATAATCTCTTTTTTCTTTGAAAAATACCTCTTCGATTTTGGGGTCATAGCATCCGTATCCTTTGCCATTATCCTTGAATCCTCCGCTTCGACCCTCAATTTGTAGTTCTTCTCCTTAAGGGCGAGTTGTTTTTGGTATAAAGCTAGCTCGGTGGCATCACTTTCTTTTTGCCCGGCGAAATGCATTCTTTGATTTTCCATCATGCTTTTCAAAACCTCATCTCTTACCTCATTTGAAGATGAGCAGGCTCTTTTCCCCTTTCTTTTAGCTACCTTGGCCGCCTTCAGTCCGATTGATCTAACCGGACAAAAGTACACTTCTTCTTCATTGCTTTGTGGTGTTACAATGACTTCATCATCCTCCACGTTGACGGGGAGAGGCATTGAGGTAAAATGAGGAGTAGTTGCGGAGTTGGAATATGAAGGAGGTGGTATACTAGGTTCGACGGCCCGAAAATTTGGATGGTTCTTCATCACTTCCCAACAATCAAACTTGGTAAACAGTTTCTTTTTTTGTGCCACGTATCATGATTGAGCTTTTCTAATCTAAGGCGCAAAAAATTTATATGTCAAAATAATATCTAGGAAATGGAGATATCAACATTGATTAAAATAAATGTAACAAATAATTTATGACAAAATTATTAACACTTACCTCATCTTGCAAATTTGAGCCGGATTGTGCATTCCTTCGTGCATATGCAAGAGCGGCACCCCAAGTTCTAAAACTCGGCTTCAACTTTGTAAAACGAGAAGAAACCGTGGTGTGGGTCCTAGGCTCCGGCCTTGATTCACCATGCGCAATCTCCCAATTTTCCTTATAATCGGCATAAACTTTTTCCCACAATTTGTCGAACTTTTGCATGTTGCTGGTAATAGGGCAAACGTTAATGCGACAATAAGAAATACAAAGTTGCAAATCTTCGAAATCAAGCCAATTGGACATTTTTTGGGAACTAAAATATAAAGGGATGAGAGGAGAATGAAGGAGAAGAGGAAGGAGAGGATACATTTGTTGTGCACAAATTTGTGTGAGATGTGAATGAAATTGATGTAGTATTTGTAGAAAAATTATAGGGTGTTATTTGTAATTTTTTGAAATTTTTTGGGATTTTTTTGTAATTTTTTAAGGTTTATTTTGCAAAATGGCAAAAAATTCCGAAATAGCTATTTCGGTTGAATCTTAGCCGTCCGATCAGAATTTTTGATTTGAAATGGACGGTCCAAATCAATCTGACCGTTAAGGTTTTTTTATCCCTCCGGCTCGCCACGTGTCACGTTCCTATTAGTTGGTAAATATTTTTTTTAACCATTACACGCGCCAGGTAGAAAAAAAATTAGAACCGGGCTGACGTCACCCACGTGCGTGGGCTCCGCCAGCACGGCTCGTGCTCCAACTCGAGTAGAAGCTGCTTGTGCAGCTGCTCCTCCCTTCGGTCAACGACCAGTCGCGGCTCGCCTCCTCCCCCGCTGCACGTCGACTTCGACGCTGCTCGTGCTACCGGCCACTGGGGTCCGTCGAATCCGGCTGCTCGATCTGCTCGACCCGACACCGGTGCAGGTGCTCTTAGGGGAGATCAAGTTGCCTCGTCTGGCCCATCACCTATATTTTTACATACAGATTGTTGACTTAGGTTAGGAAAAAACTCATGAGCGACCACCTCCATCTGAATTCAGATTTATACTTAAACTCGCTTTATTTTCAGTGGAAAGGCATTAAAGCATATATTATTATTTACACAGATTATTACGAGATTTTGTCAACTCACGATAACGTTTTATATTTTTAATCTTTTTTCCTAGGCTTTTCGGTTTCTATCGCCTAGGCTGCAGTATAAATTCTGAGTTTGCATGGTGTTGTCAAAGGCTTTGAGTCAACCTGTCAACTCCTCATTCAGTAGGTCCCAGTCCACTATCAGACCTGTTTATATGTATCATATGTTTGTAGAAGTTACTCTAAATTTCAGTTCTATATGTTGTTTTCAGTTATTCAAGTAGTAGTCGAGTTTGCGTTTCTTTGTATTCAGAACTAGCATGTTATAATTACGTTTTTAAATTCCTGAGTTAAATTCTTAGTTCTTGTTTATGTGATTTGTTGAGAAATCCAGATGGACAATTAGTGGTCCGCGGTTTGTTAGTGAGAATCTGGTTAGAAGTGTTATCTTCTTGCAGGTTTTTGGGTTGTTCAGTTTTCAGAGGAAATTATGTCAAAATTTTCGTAGAATTGCTCAGAATTAGTTCATCGTTAGGATTTAATTCTAGTTTACTAGCTAAACTACGGCTGGGTCCTTTCAGCTTGGTATCAAAGCCTTAGGTCATATATTTTGTAGACTCTCTGGTTTTGTCAGTATAGGCATTTGATAGTGTACAACACTCCCAGGAGGATGGCCCGACCGGCCGATGGATCCCCATCACAGCTCCAAGTGTTGTACATTGTTAACGGTCTAGAGTCTCTTAGTTGAGCCATTTTCTTGGTCTCTTTTTGAGTGAGCTAAATTTGTTTTGTGGACTCTTAGGTCATTATGCCTCGACAACTAGCTCAACAGGATGAAACGCAATCTTTGGCACAACAGAGGCGTGATTTAATTACACGTATAATGCCAACGCCAGAGAGTTTCCTTTATGCAACATCTGTCAAAGATGCCATTCTCAACAGTGTTAGCTTGGGATTTTAGCTTCCTATAATTATGGCCAGATGGGCCATTTTGCGACGGAGTGTCCGCAGAGGGACACCTCAGGTGGATTTCTGGTGTAGAGTTTTGGTGGTAATTAGGGAGCCACTTCAGGAGTTAGAACCGCACCACCATCTAGAAAGTCAGCTTATCAGGATTGGAGCCAGAGAAGGCGACCGGCTAGACATACTGGACAAGCCCAACTTTATCAGATGACTCTACAGGAGGGCAGAGCATCTCCAGAGGTGATCATTGGTATGTTGCATGTTTTTGGTTATGTTGTTTATACTTTAATAGATCCGGGGGCAACACACTCATTTATCTCCACGAAATTAACATCAATAATTAACGTATCTGCCACTCCTTTATCAGAAATGTGGCGAGTGATATATCCCTCTAGAGAGGTGATTTTAGTGGGATTAATGTATCAAGACTGTAACGTGATGGTGGGAGGTTTTGGATTGTCTGCCGACCTGATAGCTATCGACATCACAGATTTTGATTTAATTCTGGGCATGGACTTTTTAAGAAACCATCTGGCTTTGGTTGATTGCCATAGAAAATAGGTAGTATTTAGAAGTCTGAGGTTTCTTAAGATTTTATATTATAGAGAAAGAAATTTTCTTTCATCATGCCTTATTTCAGCTGTGAAGGTTGAAAAGATGTTGCAAAAAGGGTGTACCGCATATCTGGTACATGTAATGAGTACCAGAATTTCCACCCTTAACCTTGAGCAAATTAAAGTGGTTAGGATTATCGTAATGTATTTCCTGAGCAATTACCAGGGTTTCCTCTAGTAAGAGAAATAGATTTTACAATTGAGCTACTTTTGGGTACAAGCCCCATAGCTCAAGCTCTATTTGGGATGGCTCCAATTGAGTTGAGAGAATTGCAGATTCAGCTTAAGGAACTCATTGATAAGGATTTCATCCGCCCTATCATATCACCATTTCAAGCTCCAGTTTTATGCCTTAAGAGAATGTTAGTCATATGCCAAGTTCAGTAAATGTGAAAACTGGTTGGACAGAGTTAAATTTCTTGGCTATGTTCGTGTTGATCCTAACAAGATAGAGGTGGTGTTGAATTGGAGCAGACCTGGGAGTTTAGCTAATATCAGGAGTTTTCTGGGCTTAGCCGGTTACTACCATTGGTTTGTGCAAGACTTTTAACATATTGATGCACCTCTTACTCGACTTATGAGGAAATGAGTTAGATTTGAATGGTTAGAGGTTGTGAGGAAAGATTCCAGATTTTAAAGACAAAGCTGACCACACTGCTCCAGTGTTGACCTTACCTAATGATAGTGGAGAGTTTACGATTTTCAGTGATGCATTTAAGTTGGGCTTAGGATGTGTATTGATGCAGCAAGGCAAGGTTGTCGCTTACGGTTCCCGGCAATTAAGGCCTCATGAAGTGAATTACCCCACTCATGACTTGGAGTTAGCAACGATTATTTTTCGCGTTGAAGGTTTGAAGACACTACTTGTATGGTGCTAGGTGTCATATTTTTACCGACCATAAAAGTCTTACGTACTTGTTCACACAACTGAAACTAAATTTGAGATAGAGGAGGTGGATGGAATTGTTGAGTGAATATGAGTTCACTTTTGAGTACCATCCTGGAAAGGCGAACGTAGTGGCTGATGCTCTTAGTCAAAAATCAGGAGTTTCTCTATGACATATACAAATGACTCGGATGCTACTACTTTCTGAGTTGCGAGCCCCTGGCACATTTCTGTACACAGATGATGATGAACCGGGAGTTTGACTTTCCAACTTCCAGGTTTGACCTATTCTTGTTGACAGAGTTCATGACGTACAAGATTCTGATGCCTCATTGCTAAAACTAAAGGAAGCAGTACGTAGCGGTGGACAACCAAATTTTACCTTGCGGAGAGATGGCTTGCTAGTGATTAAAGGTAGACTTTGTGTTCCGAACAATGAAGAGTTGAAACGAGAAATACTTGATGAAGCTCATTGTTCAGCATATGCAATGCATCCCAATAGTATGAAGATGTATCCCCGTATTACTAGTGGTCTAATATGAAGAGGGAAATAGCGACATATGTGAGCCAAAGTCCCATTTGTCAACAAGTGAAAGCGGAGCTATAGAAACCTTCAGGCTTGATGCAACGTCTCAAGATTCCAATTTGGAAAGGGGAGCATGTTACTATGAATTTTGTCTACATGTTACCTCGTACATCCAAGGGTCATACAGGTATTTGGGTAGTTGTGGATCGCTTCATGAAGTCTACACATTTTATTCCATTTCCAGAGAAACTTTCTGTAAGCAAACTAGCCCAGTTGTATATGCGAAAGATTGTGAAGCTACATGGTGTACCTGTTTCTATTATCTCGAATCGAGATTCCCTTTTCACTTCATAGTTCTGGAGAGCTTTACAAGAAGTTATGAGAACTAAGTTATGATTCAGTATAGCTTTTCATCCCCAAACGGATGGCCAGTCTGAGAGAACAATTTAGACGCTGGAGGATATGCTAAGATCCTGTGTATTACAATTTCGGGAAAATGGAATAAGTACCTACATTTGATGGAATTCGCTTATAATAATAGTTTCCACTCTAGCATTAGTATGTCACCATATGAAGCCTTATACGGGAAACAGTGTAGGACCCCACTGTGTTGGAGCAAGGTAGGCGAGAGAAGCGTTTTTGGTCCAGATGTTCTGCAGGAAACAACAGAGAATGTGCAGATCATTTGAGACAGATTAAAGGTTGCCCATGATCGACAAAAGAGTTATGCAGATGTTAGGAGGAAGAAACAAGAATTCAAGGTTGGTGACTACGTATTTTTGAAATTGTCACCATAGAAGGGTGTTATGCGATTTGGAAGGTGCGGCAAGCCTCAGGCACAATACATCGAACCATATGAGATTATTAAACGTATTGGTGATATTGCTTATCGTTTGGAGTTACCATCAGAACTAGCATGTGCTCATGACGTATTCCATGTGCCCTTATTGGAGAAATGCTTCTTCGATCCTTCTCATGTTATTGTTCCTCAGCAAATCTCGTTACGTGAGAATTTGGCCTATATTGAAGAACTAGTGGAGATTCTTGACTGTATGGAGCAAGTTCTCCGGAACAAGACCATTCCTTTATTGAAAATGTTGTGGAGGAATCATGCAGTGCAAGAAGCCACGTGGGAACCAGAGCAGCACATGAGGAAGCAGTACCCTCATCTTTTCTAGTAGGTATGTAAATTTTGAGGACAAAGTTTTTGTAAGGGGGGTGGATTGTTACTACCCGAAACGAAATTACGCACTTATCGAGTTCTATTAAACTTTATCGCATATTAGTCATGTTATCGAGGTTATTAACGACTTTTTCGTCAGACGAGAATTTGATTTGACTTTCTTCACAAAAGTTGTAGATTATTTAATTTCGAGCTCGTTGGAATTTTCAGAGAATTTTTCGAATAAGCGAGCTATTTCTGGTGCTTATCGGTTGTCTGCGTGAGAAATACGTAAAAATGAGTTTATTTTTAGTCGGTTAATTCTCGACCATCCGATTGCGATAAGATTGATTTTGGATTGTTGATTGGATCATATATTTTTGGTATAAATAGGGGATTTTTTGAAAAATCAGAAATTATCTCGAACCATGACCCGAATGGAAATTTCGACCCGATCCGTACTTTTCGTCCACCTCTGGCGACAAATTGGTAAATTATTGAAGCCTTTGTTTTCTTGAGTTGATTGATGTGTTTAATTTTGGGATTGGATGTGTGTGGTGAGCTACCTTATTCAAGTTTGATCCCGATTTTTGCCGCCAAACACAAAATGGAGTGTGGAGGTCTATCACTTTAAGGGCTTAACCATGGAGCTTTGAATTTGTAGCTTCCATCACCCGACTGTGTTAACGTCGTAAAACTTGAACCTGAGATGGTCAGACACCATTGGTATGTTAGAAGAATAAGTGTGAGGTTGGGAGAGCACTGAGTATGAAGAATGGAGCATTGAGGTCATGAACTTGGAGCTTAATTTCTAGGGAGTTCTTGATGGGTCGAAGGTCCTTCTAGATCTGTCGACTGCAAGCTACTGCCCAGAATTTTTCACTTCTTCGACCCGTTAAGGAGTGTCCTGTCAAAGTTGACTTTTGAAGACCAAGAGCTTGAGGCATGGGGCATAGGGCAATAACTTGAGGCCAAGACAACTTCGAGAGCACCGTTAGTGAATCATGATCGATATGGATGCAACCTTAAGCTTGAATGATGAGGCCTAACTTGGTATTCGTTGGTTTACATTCTAACGCATATGGAGCTTAGAGTTGGTCTACAAAGCGTTTGCACTTTCTTTCTCCCTTACTCTCTCTCTCTACTTTCCAGCACTTATGAGAATATGTTTGAGAATGATGCTATGTTAGGATGCTTAGGTTTAACTCTCACCCCCATGAGTAGACATCTTCCAAGGGTTCTTAGCCTTGCAATGTCTTGATGACTCACTCTTGTTCGATCAAGGAGAGATATATTCATCATTAGTGTATTGCTTTGAGTTTTTGTTATGTGTGGTAATCTTGTGTGATACATGTTGAGATTCTTGATACTATGAACAAAATGTCTATCTAAATTTTCTGATATTCATTGCTAATGTATTTAAAGTTCCAAGTGTGAGGTCCTTCATGTTATATGCTTGATTATAGAGGTGGGATCGGTTCGGAACGGTTCGGTATTAGGTCGGAACCCGTACCGTATCGTAATAAAATATTCGGTTCGGATCCTATTCGGTTCGGTTTTTTAGCAAGTCCGTCCCATGAGTTTCGATCCCAACGGGTTTCGGATCGATATATTTCTGTTTCGGATCGGTTTTTCGATACAATTTTTTAGGCCTAAACAATTGCTTAAGTTAATTATTATTTAAAAAAGGCAATATCATAGAGAGATAGAAGAAATGTGAAAGAATAAGAGTATTTTTGTAAGAATTTTCTATATATATGTTCTAAAAAGATTCAAAATAGGTGAATATATATTCATTTGTGTAAAGAAATAAACACAATTTTGTCACATATATCATTTTGGAATGGTTCAGTTTTATTCGGTATCGTACCATAAAAAGTTATTCGGTTCGAATTTATTTCGGTTCGGTTTCTAAATTAGTCCATCCCACGAGTTTCGGGCCCAACAAGTTTCGGTTCGGTTTATTTCGGTTTTCGGTTCGGTTTTTCGGTAAAACATCCCACCCCTACTTGATTACATCGTCATTTTCCTTTGAAATATAATTAGTATACATGCCCACATTGTGGTTGATATGACTCTAATAGCTTCATTACTTCTTACAGACTATATGACCCTTTATGTGTGAATGCATGGTAGTTATTATGCCGAGGAGAACATGTGTTAGCAGAATATAATATGGTTTGATGCAAATTGAGGACAATTTGTTTTTAAAGTGTGAGGTAGTAGGCTAAGTCATTATCACTCCTTATCCTAAAATCCATAAAAATATAAAAAAATGTAAAGCAAAAGGTTGTGTGTTTTTGGTGTGTTTGTGTTCTAATAATGGTTCCCTATGATGAAATTGAATTTATGGCTAGTGTATTGCATGATTTTAATCATGTGTGAAAAATGAAATAATGAATTATTAATCATTTGAAAAGCATATGTCTCTCAAAATGTGTTCATTTGAGAAAAAGAAGAATTAACATGTTTCAAAGCTATCATTGCCTATGTGAGAATTTGAGCCGAATTATGCATGACTAGTTTATATATTGGACATTTTCTTTCATGTGTGATATCAATTGGTTATGTGTGATCTAGAACTTACATTAAACCATGCAAAGTATTTTCCGAATCATGAGTAGTTTTTAAAGATGACAGAGGCATTAGGATCACCGCTATGGCCAAATAACTTTTGAATCTATGATGCATATATAATTTAGAGAGTCAATTGAGCCTTTTTAATACTCAAGTCTTTTCTTTCATGAATACCACTAACTCGGTAAACTAGCAAGCAATGATAAATTTCTATTAGAATGCGAGGTTAGTGTTGTCTTTGTTGCAAAGAATGTCAAGAGATAAGTGTGAGGTGAAGGAGGTCTTGTGTTTGTCATTTGCTTGTTTAGTTGTTTAGTAGCCAAAGAAAATGAAAAAAAAGGTACCAAAGAAAAGCAAAGAGAAAAATGAAATAGAAAAGAGAAAAGAGTTTTATAAAAAGAGTTGTGTTTGAAAAAAAACATAAAAAAATCCAAAAATAGTGTGTGTTGTACATAAAGAATAAGTGTTTTAGGAAGTGGTTTGATATGAAAAACAAAATAGTAGCACCTAGAAATAGTTTAGAGAAACTTCAACATGTGAATTGCTTACTAGGTTGTTTGGTCTTGGATTATACTATCCCTTTTTTTCATTGAACCCCCTTCTTTAAATCCCCATTACAACCTAAATAGAAGTCAACTTGATTTGAAACTCTTGTGTGAGATTGTTAGAGTATTTGGTTGAAAATCAAGCCTATAGAAAACACGTGACCAATTTGATTTTTGAGTGCAAACACTAACCCTCTAAATACTTGAGTGCATTGAGTGATATCTTATGAGTTAGATTGTTAGAAACATGTTGGTTTGAATATATCTCATTGCATGCATTTGGTTTGACATGTAGGATGTTTGACTTACTAGACATGCATTGATTTCATATTCTAATTTTGCTCAAGAGGAGTTCAATCCATTAGTCATAGTTCTTTGAGAAAAATGTTCACCATTCAGGACACTTACATGCTTTTGTGTTAGGCCAAGCTTAAGTATGAGGTAGTTTGTTTGGACCATAATTATGTGTCTAATTGCTCATAACTTTAGTTTTATGCTTGTTTTTCATGAATAAAACATTGGTCTTATGACGTTTCCCATTCTTGTTAGGAAATCATGGTTTGACTAAAGGAGAAGAATTATACATTTCTTAGAGAAGACGACTACATTTCTGAAGTCACGAGATAATTTGGAGTAACTTTGAGAAAATGACGAAATAGCTTTATCGGAAGTAACCAGAAGTTGTCGGAACCCGTCTGAATTCACCACAGCCAGCCAGACCACCTTTGCAGGCCCAAACACTTTAAGTACAACATGATGCATGCCAATCTGATTCGAAGAGAAGAGGAAAAAGATGGATCACATGATGTCATTTATTTTGGACTTTAGCCTTCAAAAACCTAAAATAGTGGATCATGGTTCAACCTTTAGATCTTCCAACTCCAAATTTATTATCATCTAAGGGCTGGAATTTGCACCATCTCTCTCCCAAATTTGAGCTCCCCATTATCCACACACACACACACACACACTTCATTTTACATATTTTCCAAGTTTTAGTTAGTTTTTTCTCTCTAGTTTTCTCCTCCAACCCTCTCAGGCTATCTTCCCTCTCTCCTCTCCTTACTAGGCCAACATCACCACTTATCCATTACCAAAAGAGACCTAGCTTCTTCTTCAAGGGAAGAGCCAAACCACTCCAATACCACACCATTATTTCGGTGTAATTTGAGTGTTCCTCCTCTCATCTTTGCCTCTAGGGTTTGGTTTGGTTCTTAGAATTGAAAGGAGTGGGAAGTAATCCATCTTCCTCTTGGCTCCTTGAAAACTTAAGAGATACCATTACCTCCTCTTGAAGTTAGGTACTAGCTAGAAGTAAAGATGTGGAGCTAGAAGCCTTGGAGTCATTTTGTGGAGCTTTGGCTAAGAGGACTCTTCGGTTATCTCTTTTTATCTTCTAGTTATAAGAATGTATGTAAACTTTGTTTTAGTTATGATTAGTGAGTTGTTACCTTTTAGAAGGATAACATTTAGCCCTAACCAATTTGATGTACATATAATGATGCTTTGAGTTATGAAATTGGATTTTTTTTAGTGTACTACATGCTATTGAATGAGTTTGTTGTGTGTGTGATATGATTATGGTATGTTTGCATGTTTGGGCTTGATTCAATGTTTTCACATTCATGTTTCAGCCATGACTAAGTTGAGATATGTCTAGGGGAGCTAAAAATGAATCTAAGTGAACTAGTCAGTCACCTAAGGAAAATAAGCATGTAAACATGACTTAAGTTTAAACTTAAAAGGTTAAGCTTAAGGTTTGCTTTTCCCTGTGCTTGAGCATGAATCGAAACACTTTTGAGGTCCAAGTGATTCAACGAGTTTTCAGTTAAGATTACATTGAACCGAGAAGCTTTATAGCTATTGTTGATTCTTTTGACTCGTAACCCAATAGGTTTGAGTTGAGAGGTTTCATTAGAACCACTCATAAGCGCTCTAAAAAAGGCTTGGGAAGGGAAGTCATCCATAATCTTCACATATGTTTGTAATCAAACTCATTACACATGAAATATATTAGGAGTCTAGCACCAAAAGTCTAGCTCCTAATCTTAGTTTACTTTGTGCTTTATGGATCGACCGAAACTTTCTAAAATCCCAAAAGGCCTAGGAGTTTTGGCCCATAACCAAGCGTAACCCGAGAAGGCAAGATTTGGACAATGAAAAGATTTGTTCTTATGATCCAGAAGATGTTTGAGCATGTAAAACGGACTAAAACTCATAACTTGGATATTATTTGTACATTGAGTTGGCTAGTGGAAATATCTCTATCCGACCAAATATTTATATTGTTTTGTTTTATTTTACCTCATGATTGCATTTAGTTAGTTAATCAACCATTCAATCAGACAATCACTCATTATAATTACACCACCCCTTGCATAGTTAGGTTACCTAAGAACTTAGCTAGGTAAGATACATTTTCATCTTTTCATTCATTAGTTTTAGGTCACATTGCATGGTAATGCTGTAGTCTAGGACTTAATCGATTTAAGCTTTGGAATTAGAGGGTTTAATCCTCATGGGTTCGACACTCAATTTCAATATCTATACTATTACTTGACCCCGTATACTTGCGGGTAAGACAATTTCACTTAGCCTTAGACTAATTAATAGTCAAAAGGTTAAGGGATAAATTTCTTTAACAATGTAGCGTTAATCAAAATTCACTGATGAGTTGTCGCTGAAGAGGCAAGTCATCAAGGCAAACCGCTCATCATCAACACATGAGATTGTTTTTGATTGCAATTGTGTCTAGAAGTCGACATTGACAAATACTGGGGAATGCTTCAGAGTCAATGATGATGCATGTCAGAAAACAAAGAAATTTCACCAAGTTAAATAAATGCTAATGGTATTATGGATGGTTCTGCCATGGTCGTTGATAATGCATTTACTTATTCCATCACTCATGAATTGATGACGAAGAAGCTGAAAGGACCCAACCCCGATTCAGTTACCTAAATCACAATCGAACCCCCTTCTGAAAACACGAACCAACAAAAACCATTCAAAATTTCGGCAGAGTAACGTTACTAACGTGGAATTGCATAAACCTGCACCCTGAAAATAACACTTCGTCCTATGCCACAAAAGCCAAACCGTGGGCACCAATCCCATCCGGATTTCTCAACATCATATCATAATCAATAAACAGTAAACATACTATAATATATATAATATATCCGAGAAAATCCGTATAAAACAAGTATTAGAATGTATCAGAGCGACCTCTAGTGTAAATATATACAATATACACATCAGTAGGCGAAACAAGAACCTACTGGAAAACACAGGTAGCTCAGATCACTAGCCTCCAACCTCGACGTGAAACACCAGAACCTGAACTGCAACTGGGCACAGAAACCGAAAAGCCCAGGGGAAAGACATGAAAACTGTTAGAGTGAGTGGACGAAAATAAATGTCTTTCACCAGTAGATATATATATGTTAAAATAACATATGCGAGTCCAGGTAAATAAGAATAACAAAGTACACGAGGTAAACTCATACTCCTCTAGCGTACTGAGCATGCAAGTAAAAATCCCACGGGGTCACTCATGGACACGTCCGTGCTAGTACAGTCCGAATCACGGGATCCCAGACCCACACGTGATTCTAGCCAGAAAGGCCTCAGGTCAGAGGTCTGCCTCCCCCCGGTAAAGGCCTCGGGTCAGAAGTCACAGCCTCCCCTGGTACACATCCTCGGGGATCAGCCGGGATGCGAGTGTATCGATACAACAACATATACTGAGACTGTACTCTGTGTAAACCAAATCATAAATATTTCGATGCAAATGTAATAAACAGCATATAAATGCATATACGTAAAGTATAATGGTATAAGCATAATTGTTTAACACATGCTCGTATAAATCGTAATCTCGTATGCACGCTCAAATTCGAAAAACGTGTATAAAGATTCCCAATCATTCCGTGAAAAGAAATTGTCCACTCACAGGTGAGCAAAACGCGCACTCGCGCTAATCTCGAGGCCTGGCGGAAGATCCCTCGCTAGAAGCACGATCTCGATCTCCTGAACATTCATAAACATAACTGATCAAAAACATAACCCACAACTCTGTACTTAACCACGGAAACCAACCGTTCCCGGAAATATACAATGCAGTACAAAATGATTAACGGAATTCCCGAAATCTCCACTCGAAACCCTCGACTGAAAATCTGATACTCAAATCAATTCGAAAACCTCTGGACGATAATCAGGCCGCGATTACGAGAAAAACGACATTAAAAACGTCGAAAACCAAAAAGTCAACTCCTCGCCGGAGCACCACCGTTGACCGCCGGCGGCGGCGGCGGCGCGCCGTCAACAGTGACTTCCTCCGGCGAGGAAGCTCCAAAACTGTAGCTCACAACCTGCCCTTCCTTTTCTTCCACTACCATAACAACCAAAACTCAACAAAACCTCCCCAATTTCTAGCTCAAACCCAAATCGGAATTCCCTCCGGTAACCTAATCGGGTTCCCCAATTTCCATCATCTCGTCCAAAACCAAACACCCAGGGAGCATCACCAAGGTGTGGGGAGTTAAAACCCCAACAACCCAACCTCCATAACTCGCCAGAAACCCCCTAACCGTCACCGGCGACAACCGTGAAACCGACCCGATTCGTTCTCCACGATTACACAACCAATTCACATAAATCCAAACACCAAACAACTCAAAATCAAGTAAGGAAGAAATTCATACCCTCTAAAAGATCGGAGGTGGCCGGAAAATGGAAGTCGACCGGCGAAACCAAAACGGAAACTGTCCTCCCTCGGTCAACGGTCAAGCTTTCCAAAATTGGAAAGTCAACAGTCCAATCAAACTTCAACAGTGTTTTACGACTATTTCTCGACTATTTCCGATATTTATACTCGCGCCTTGGGTCGATCGACGATTCAAAATGGATAACCATCACGATTCGGATAAACACGAAACAATCGGATAAACTCGTCGAAAACCGAAACTTCAAATAATCATATTATATTCCTCGGTTATCGGAAAAATCATCCGAAACCGCCCTTGAGCTCGAAATCACGTACTCTACAACTTCCGTGAAGACACTCAACTCAAATTCTCGGCCGAAAATATAGTCGCGAATAGAATCGACAAACCACACATATATCGTAAAACTGCGACTATGACCAATCTCGTGAATCGTGCAGAATACACAACTGATTCTGGTTCGGGTCGTTACAAATCTACCCCCCTTCAAAAATTTCGACCTCGAAATTTACGTATCTGTCAAGTGAACAGATGTGGATACTGTTCCCGCATACGCTGCTCAGTCTCCCAAGTGGCCTCCTCAACTGAATGGTTCTGCCACAAGATCTTCACTAGCGGGATCACACGGTGCCTCAACTCCTGCTCACGACGATCGAGAATCTGCACTGGCTCCTCCACATACGTCAAATCCTCTCTGATCAGCAACTGCTGCGGGGTTAACACATGTGAAGGATCTGAGATGTACTTCCGCAACATCGAAACATGGAAGACATAATGAACACGAGCCATCTCAGCTGGTAACTCAAGTCTGTAAGCAACAGCTCCAACCCTCTCTGTGATCTCGTACGGACCAATGTACCGTGGTCGAAGCTTGCCACGCTTCCCGAAACGCATAACTCCCCTCCACGGAGATAGTTTCAGGAAGACCCACTCGCCAACCTCAAACTCTAAACTCTTCCTCCTCACGTCCGCATAACTCTTTTGGCGATCCTGGGCGATCTTCAATCTATCCCGGATAATTTGAACATCCTCCATAGTGCTCTTCACCAAATCAGGGCCAATAAGCCATCACTCGCCCACCTAACTCCAACACAACGGAGTACGACACTGCTTCCCATACAGAGCCTCGTACGGTGCCATCTCAATATTGGCCTGATAGCTGTTGGTGTAGGCGAACTCTATCAAATGTAACTGCTAATCCCAGTTTCCGCAAAACTGCAACACACATGATCGCAGCATATCCTCAAGAGTCTGAATGGTCCGCTCGGACTGCCCGTCATTCTGAGGATGAAAGGCTGTACTAAATCGCAATCTCGTGCCCAAGGCTCGCTGCAACGCCCGCCAAAACTTAGAAGTGAACTGACTATCTCGGTCAGAAACAATAGACACAGGTACACCGCGCAAGCGAACAATTTCGGATAAGTACATCTTGGCCAATCTGCCCACTGATATCTTCCCCGGAAGTGCAAGAAAGTGAGCGGATTTCGTCAGTCGATCCACAATAACCCAAATGCCGGTGTTGCCAGCCGAAGTACGCAACAACTGATAGACGAAATCCATCGTAATGTGCTCCCACTTCCAAATTGGAATCTCAAGTGGCTGTAGTTTCCCTGTAGGTTTCTGTCTCTCCACTTTTACCTGCTGACAGATTAAACATCGACTCATGTACGCAGCAATCTCCCGCTTCATGTTGCGCCACCAATAGTACGCTCGAAGTGTACGAAACATCTTCGTACCTCCGGGATGCATCGCATACGCTGAACTATGGGCCTCATCCAAAATCTCCTTCTTCAGGCTCTCGTCTCTGGGCACACATAACCTGCCTCTGAACAACAACGTACCGTCGTCGCTCAATCGGAACTCTGTAGGCACACCATTCCGTATCATGGTCTTCTTGCCCAATAAGTAGGAATCTGAATCCTGAGCCTCTCATACCTGATCAACCAATACGGGTCGAACCTGGAAACTGGCCAACATAGCTCGCTCATCATCCCACTCGAACTCGGCACCTGTAGCTCGAAGCTCGGCTAACATCGACACTCTGGCCACACACATATGAAACAACGAGGCTCCAGATTTCCGGCTAAGTGCATCAGCTACAACATTGGCCTTCCCTGGATGGTACTCAAACGTGCAATCATAATCATTGATCAATTCCATCCATCGGCGCTGCCTCATGTTCAGATCCGGCTGCGTCTGCAAGTAAGTGAGACTCTTGTGATCGGTGTAGATCTTACACTGAGCTCCATATAGGTAATGTCTCCAACTCTTCAACGCTAACACGATAGCGGCTAACTCCAAATCATACGTCGGATAATTGATCTCATGTGGTTTCAACTGCGTGGAACCATAGGCCACAACTCTACCATGCTGCATCAACACACAACCAAGTCCCAATTTTGACGCATCGTTGTACACTACGAACTCACCATTGTCGTCTGGCAATGTCAAAACCGGTGCAGTAGTCAATCTCTCCTTCAGGAGCAAATAACTCTCCTCGCATGCATCAGACCACTCAAACTTGACACCCTTCTTCGTCAATCTGGTCAGTGGTGTAGCAATCCGGGAGAAATCCTGTACAAATCGCTGGTAATAGCCTGCTAACCCCAAGAAACTCCGGATCTCTGGTACAGTAGTAGGTCTACTCCAGTTCAGCACGGCCTCAATCTTGTCAGGATCAACACTGACTCCCTCGGCCAAAATCACGTGGCCCAGAAACTTCACACTATCTAACCAGAACTCGCACTTGCTAAACTTCGCGAACAACTGATGGTCCCACAAAGTCCGCAACACTGCTCGCAAATGCTTCTTGTGCTAGCCCACACTCCTGGAATAGATCAAAATATCGTCAATGAATACAATCACGAACTTGTCTAGGAACCGTCTGAACACCCGATTCATCAAGTCCATGAAAGCTGCGGGGGCGTTGGTCAACCCAAACGGCATAACCAAAAACTCATAATGCCCATATCGCGACCTGAAAGCTGTCCTGGCTACATCAGAGTCTCGGATCCTCAACTGTTGATATTCGGATCGAAGGTCAATCTTCGAAAAGACTGCGGCTCCCTTGAGCTGATCAAACAAATCATCAATCCGCGGTAATGGATACTTGTTCTTCACTGTAACCTGATTCAGCTTCCAGTAGTCGATGCACAAACGCATGGACTCATCCTTCTTTCGCACAAACAACACCGAGGCACCCCATGGAGAAACACTCGGTCGAATGAAACCCTTCTCTAACAACTCTTGGAGCTGAATCTGCAACTCCTTCAACTCCGCTGGCGCCATACGATACGGTGTCTAGGAAATCGGTCCTATACCCGGTAATAACTCAATAGTGAAATCAATCTCCCTCACAGGGGGTATACCAGGTAACTCCGCTGGAAACACATCCGGAAACTCAGAAACAACCTCAATACTACCAAGGTCTGGCACAACTACTGAAGTATCCACAACATGGGCTAAATAAGCAACACAAACCTTTTTCATTAACCAATCTTCCCTCATCGCGGAAATCAAACACGGTAGTGAAGTGTTCTTCTCACCACAGAACAGTATCTCGGGTAACCCTGGTCGTCGAAACGCGACCTCCTTCTTGTGACAATCAAACATGGCCCAGTGCGTCTCCAAGAAATCCATACCCGAGATCAAATCAAAGTCCACAATATCAAGCAACAACAAATCAGCGGCTAAACCATGACCTCCAATAAACACCTCACAATCTCTGTAAACCCAACCGATATTCACAATCTCCCCTAACAGATACAACACTCTCCACAACCCCGGAAGTGGAGATGCAGGTACCGTAGCTAATGATGACAGTCTATATGATATGAATGAATGTGTGGCACCTGGATCTAACAATGCAAGTACTGGAATACCAAAGACATGTAACATATCGATAACGACCTCTGGTGAAGTTCTACCCTCTCGTAGAGTCATAACATGAACCCTCGCCTATCCGGCTGGTCGTCCTCGCTGGGGCTGTCCCTGCTGTCTACCCTGGCCTACAAATTGTGCTGGTCGAGCTCCCAAAGTGGCACCTCGCTCAACTCCGGAACTCTGGGCCGCCTGTCCATCAACACCATCAAGCTGGAGACACTCCCTCGCATAGTGACCCACCTGGCCACAGCGAAAACAAGTGACAGGGCCTCGCTGGCACGGTCCAAAGTGATGCCTGTTACAGAAACTGCACAATGGGTACTCCCGCGGTACAGCAAACGTGCCACCAGTACGCCGAGGATAACTAGAACCGCTGGAACTCCCACCAGCCTGTGGTCGCTGCGGTCGATCTCTCCTCCATCTCGGTCTCTTCCTCGGTACACCAACTGGTGGGCGATAAGATCCACCGCCTGAGGATGAAGCTGAACCGGAAGTATCAGAACTCTGCCTCTTTGAAGGCCCCTGACTCGGTCCACCCTCCTCAAACCGTCTCGGCTGGTACCTCTGTTGCCTCTCCTTCTCTATGTCCTCACCTCGGAGTGCTGCACTGACAAACTCATCAAAGTTGTTCCGAGGCATCGTAGTCAGAGTCCCCTTGATGTTCAGATTCAATCCCAGCTCAAACCTACGACACTTAGCTTCCTCAGTAGCCACCATATCACGCGTAAAACGAGATAAGCTGGTAAACCTGTCCCGATACTCAAGTACAGACAAACTGCCCAGCCTCAAATTCGTAAACTCCTCATATTTGCACTGCTGGGTAGCCTGATTGAAGTACCTCCGCATAAACAAATCACGGAACAAAGTCCACGGAGTATCAGCAGGAACTCTGTCGGTGCTAACCCACCAAAAGTATGCATCACCCTCAAGTAATCCGACGACTGCCACTGTCATCTGCTCAGGAGTAAACTGCAAGCGCTCACATACACGTTCAACCTGAACCAACCATGCCTTACATATCTCTGGATCAACTGAACCCGAAAACACAGTAGCACCAGCAGTACGAACCTTGACCACAGGGTCAAAACGCTCTTCCAAACGCAGCACTCGCATCAGCAAGTCGCGCGTTTGACGATCCTCATCAGGATCCGCTTCCCGATCAACACGGGGACCACGTCGAGGAGGCATCCTACTGATACAAGACATGCATTAGGTACAAGCAGAAAGAACGTAATCATGAAACCGTAGATATTTGAGAATACACAACACCCGAAGTATTGATGAGTACCGCTGGCCAGTCGGGTTATCACTCCAGTCATGCTGTACAAACTCAAATACCTTAAGCGTCACAACTACAAGAGTCTACAGAATCTGACAACCTAATGCTCTGATACCAAGCTGAAATGACCCAACCCCAATTCAGTTACCTAAATCAGAATCGAACCCCCTTCTGAAAACACAAACCAACAAAAATCATTCAAAATTTCGGTAGAGTAACGTTACTAACGTGGAATTGCATAAACCTGCACCCTGAAAATAACACTTCGTCCTATGCCACAAAAGCCAAACCATGGGCACCAATCCCATCCGGATTTCTCAACATCATATCATAATCAATAAACAGTAAACATACTGTAATATATATAATATATCCGAGAAAATCCGTATAAAACAAGTATCAGAATGTATCAGAGCGACCTGTAGTGTAAATATATACAATATACACATCAGTAGGCGAAACAAGAACCTACTGGAAAACACAGGTAGCTCAAATCACTAGCCTCCAACGTCGACGTGAAATACCAGAACCTGAACTGCAACTGGACACGGAAACTGAAAAGCCCAGGCTAGGGGAAAGACATGAAAACTGTTAGAGTGAGTGGACGAAAATAAATGTCTTTCACCAGTTGATATATATGTTAAAATAACATATGCGAGTCCAGGTAAATAAAAATAACAAAGTACATGAGGTAAACTCATACTCCTCTAGCGTACTGAGCATGCAAGTAAAAAAGCCACGGGGTCACTCATGGACACGTCCGTGCTAGTACAGTCCGAATCACGGGATCCCAGACCCACACGTGATTCTAGCCAGAAAGGCCTCAGGTCAGAAGTCTGCCTCCCCCCGGTAAAGGCCTCGGGTCAGGAGTCACAGCCTCCCCCGGTACACATCCTCGAGGATCAGCCGGGATGCGAGTGTATCAATACAACAACATATACTGAGACTGTACTCTGTGTAAACCAAATCATAAATATTTCGATGCAAATGCAATAAACAGCATATAAATGCATATACGTAATGTATAATGGTATAAGCATAATCGTCTAACACATGCTCGTATAAATCGTAATCTCGTATGCATGCTCAAGTTTGAAAAACGTGTATAAAGACTCGCAATCATTCCGTGAAAAGAAATTGTCCACTCACAGGTGAGCAAAACGCGCACTCGCGCTAATCTCGAGGCCCGGCGGAAGATCCCTCGCCAGAAGCACGATCTCGATCTCCTGAACATTCATAAACATAACTGATCAAAAACATAACCCACAACTCTGTACTTAACCACGGAAACCAACCGTTCCCGGAAATATACAATGCAGTACAAAATGATTAACGGAATTCCTGAAATCTCCACTCGAAACCCTCGACTGAAAATCAGATACTCAAATCAATCCGAAAACCTCTGGACGATAATCAGGCCGCGATTACGAGAAAAACGACATTAAAAACGTCGAAAACCAAAAAGTCAACTCCTCGCCGGAGCACCACCGTTGACCGCCGCCGGCGGCGGCGGCGCGCCGTCAACAGTGACTTCCTCCGGCGAGGAAGCTCCAGAACTGTAGCTCACAACCTGCCCTTCCTTTTCTTCCACTACCATAACAACCAAAACTCAACAAAACCTCCCCAATTTCTAGCTCGAACCCAAATCAGAATTCCCTCCGGTAACCTAATCAGGTTCCCCAATTTCCATCATCTCGTCCAAAACCAAACACCCAGGGAGCATCACCAAGGTGTGGGGAGTTAAAACCCCAACAACCCAACCTCCATAACTCGCCGGAAACCCCCTAACCGTCACCGGCGACAACCGTGAAACCGACCCGATTCGTTCTCCATGATTACACAACCAATTCACATAAATCCAAACACCAAACAACTCAAAATCAAGTAAGGAAGCAATTCAAACCCTCTAAAAGATCGGAGGTGGCCGGAAAATGGAAGTCGGCCGGCGAAACCAAAACGGAAACTGTCCTCCCTCGGTCAACGGTCAAGCTTTCCAAAATTGGAAAGTCAACGGTCCAGTCAAACTTCAACAGTGTTTTACGACTATTTCTCGACTATTTCCGATATTTATACTCGCGCCTCGGGTCGATCGACGATTCAAAATGGATAACCATCACGATTCGGATAAACACGAAACAATCGGATAAACTCGTCGAAAACCGAAACTTCAAATAATCATATTATATTCCTCGGTTATCGGAAAAACCATCCGGAACCGCCCTCGAGCTCGAAATCACGTACTCTACAACTTCCGTGAAGACACTCAACTCAAATTCTCGGCTGAAAATATAGTCACGAATAAAATCGACAAACCACACATATATCGTAAAACTGCGACTATGACCAATCTCGTGAATCGTGCAAAATACACAATTGATTCTGGTTCGGGTCGTCACAGAAGCGGAATCTCGCTCTGTTGCGGATTTTCAACATAGAGTATATTGACCGATATGAAAAGTTGTAATCTAGGCCTAACTAGCTAGACTCTCTTATAAATGGAAATTTTTTGGTATGATAGTGCTATGACCACCAAATGGTAAGCTGGTTAGATACAAATGAGTCTTTGTTTGGAAGCACAATGAGAAAAACTTATGGCGCAAGGATTTTCTCAACGCCCTAGTATTGATTATGAGGAGATTTATTCTTTGGTTATGGATGTCATTACTTTTCGCTACCTTATCAGTTTGGTAGTGTCCTAAAAATACTGAGTATGCAGCTTATGGATGTGGTTACAACATATTTCTATGTGGATCTTGATTCAGATATGTACATGAGAGTGCTAGTTGGCATAGTTATACCCAATTCAAATAACTCTAAAACAACAAAGTGCTCATGTGATCATATTGAGACGTTCATTACTCTAAGTAACTGTTTGATTGGGAGGGGATGCAAGAATAATAAGTTTTGCTCATGTGTGTTCAATACATGAATGAGTTGTTTGAGATGATAGAGCTTGGTAGGACTCGATTTTGTCTTTGTTTTAGAGATGGTACATCGAGTTGGTAGAATACTTATTCACCAGTTTGTTTATGTCCAAGTCAGGCAATGGACAAAGTGCACCCTCTTAGTAGGCCAATGATTGTTGGCAGTCTGGAGCCTAAAAGGGATTTGTTTCATCTGAAAATATGATGGTGAGAAACTTTTGGAGCTGAGATTTCATATTTTAATGTGGTTGGAGCTTGGTTATATATAGTTTGGTGTACACATCTAGACATTGCTTTCTTGGGCTGTGCCTACACAAAGTCATTGGAATAGAGTTATTCATAACTTCAGGTCATAATACGTTTATTCATATTAAACATATTTCGCCAAAGTACTCTTTCAATCAGCGACAACTACGGTTTGAATATCCGTGTGAACCGAGTTTGGTTTGGTGGATAATGTTGTAGACTTGTTTACCAAGTCTCTACTAAAATCTATATTTGTGAAACATGTGAGACACATTGGAATGCGAAGATTATCTGAACTCTAAGATTGAATTACTGATCATGGAGAGTTCATTTCATAGACATCAAGGGGAGTGTACATCACATGTGGTCACATATGTAGTTGATGCGTTGTAATATTTTCCCCTTCGACTAAGCTTTTATTTTTACCCAAGAGATTTTTGTTTGCTTGACAAGTTTTTAATGAGGAAACATGTTATGCATCATTCATTAGGATCGCGACACAAAAAGTAGTGTTTAAGAAAATAATATTCATGATCTCCCGGTGTATAGAAGTAGATATTCTTCTAATTCCTGATTTATAGAGATATTGATTGTAACAAATTATAATGCCTATTTTAGATCATCTATCAATAAATAAAGTACAGTTTCAGATTATATGTTATGCGTATCTATTTTCTCTTTCAACAAATAGTTATATTTGTGAAAACCAACAACTTAGATTTTTTTTGTTTAAGCACTCGATAAGCTTATTGATTATTGGTTATTACATGTATTCTAATCTTAAAACTACAACAGCATACATTAGAGCACAGAGGGATCCAATAAAATCACAAAAAGAACGGGATTTACATTTTGATGCTATTTACGTTAAATAAGATGCTTGAAATCTTCTATTTGACCTTTTAGGAGCGAATGTTCACGTCGCATGCTCTCAAGCCGAGCTTCAACCAATTGCATCTCGTCTTTAAGGTTGTGAACTCGCTTCTGTAGCCAAGTAATAACTTCGGAGGATCTTCCTACACCAGCCAAGCTACTTGTATGGTCCATAGGAGAGTTCACATGTATGTGTTGGGGTCTAACTAGTAGCGCCCAACTGCATTATGAAAATCGCGGCGAGGATGATAACTATGATCAGTAGAAAATGGCTTTGACTCCGCAAAGATGACCCGAATTTCATCATGTACTCTCTTAACCATGAGTTAAGAGGGGAAGTCTCACTCAGACATCCAGGCAAATAATTGCCATCCCGTTGCTTAGCATCTGCGGATGATCTGTGGTTTGTCCTAGCGTGCTCACTCGACTCGAAAACTTTTCTGAGGACTGAACAGTTGTTGCTTCCTCTGTAGAGTGAACTTCACATTTCTGAACCAAGCTAACTGTAGGGCCACTATCATCTTGTTTTTCAAGGTTCTTCGTCTTCTATTCGACTTCTATTCTACTCCTCCTGGTGTTCTTGACATATATGTTTGTGCTTGTGCGACATATTGGAGGCGGCAACATTAGTAGTCTTTTACAAGGTTATATTTTTTTCTTCTAGGGTTGCTCTCATTGTTCTGACCGTCTGTAGTTTAGTTTCGAGGGGCAATCCTATATAGTTTTTATGTTATATGTGGGCTGGTGGGGCTCTCTGCTCGGGGCGGTTATTCTCTTCGAGTTTTTTTTATATAAAAGTTACTCTTCCACTAAAAAAAAAAACTTTCTTTGACAAGGTTATCCACATTAAATTTAGTATTTGAAAATATGCCTTGAAAACTGAGCCAGGGAGCGATCCCACTATATGTTGATGGCCTCTATTGCTTATGTCCACTTCACTTAAAATGTCTGCCACTGGCGAGGGCAAAATGATTGCAGGATTCCTAGCTCATAAACCTGAAACCGAATCTGAGCCTGATTTTCTTGGCAAACATTTGGCTGTTGATCCGTTGAGCGCGATTCCTTTGATTAATTAAGAGAAATTTTAATCGACACTCGCACAGTTGAGGCCCATTGGGCTACGTTGGTAGCAAACACAAGGAAAAGATCCATTTTAGAAATCCTTGATGCCCGTACAAATCACTCAGAATCTCCGGTGCGGGGGAAGAGCCAATCTCGAACTGAAAGATCACCTCCTCGACATAGGATGTCACACAGAGACACTTTTCCACCAAGAGAGAAACATTTGAGTCGCGCCAAGTCTCCCAAGCAGGCAAGGTTACCATCTCCTCCTTCACCCCGGACGAAAAGGGTAAAAGGAGCTGAAGCTGAAAGACAGCCTGAGAGAGAACGTGAAAGGACCAATGGTGGTAGGAGTAGGGATGTACTAGAAGGGGGACCAGAGAGAGATGCTGTGAATGATAGAAAGGAGAAATTGTCGAGAAGGAGTGATACTTCTGATGATGGTAAATCTTCAAGATCAAGGCGTGGTACGTCTCCATCTGATCGACATCGCAGGAGTAGGCATACATCTCACTCACCTCAACGTACCAGTGATACTAAAGAAGGGGAGAAAGTGACTGAGTTCCGTGAAAGAAATCATAGCAGAGGGAGTGATACAAGGATGCATAGGGATAACGAGAACGAAAGAATGGAGAGAAGGACAGTAAAAGACCCTACCAGTTCAAGATCAAGACATGGTGCGCCTACTTCTCCATCGAATGGGCACCGCAAGAACAGAGACAGAAATCATTCTCCTCAACAAGCAGGAGAGATCCGAGCTCCTGATGAGGTGTCTGGTGATATCCACTCCCCCTTGCATTGCATTATTTTTTTTTGAAATATTGCTTAAATTCTGATGACAAGTGCAGGCAAATGTGTTCTTTTATGAATTTAGTTTGGCAAAATTTCTGTGGGTCTTCTAACATTTTCACAACTTCCATTCAAACATCTCTTAATTGCTCTAAGAATCTTATAGGACACACTCATGTTCTAATTTGTTTGCTGTTTCATATGATTACATTTGCCTCATACTGTCCTATTTTGTACTTAGGAGTTCCATAACAATTATTACCGAGAATTTTCCGTGAACTTTATCCGATTTAGAAAAACAAAATGATAGATTTTGCTTTCATTCTGATCATTTTAGATTTTTAGTCTGTGATGAATTGCATTGGGTTCTTATATGAATTATCTAACTTGAGTTATCTAATTCTCAGGTGCCAGAGTCACCGGAAGCTGTGGATGGGTGAGTCAATCTTTTAAACATCATGTTAATGCTTCTATGAACACTTGATTATTATATCGTCATAATACTTTGTCTAATTGATAGTAGGCAAATGAAGAAGTGAGTTTGTATAAGAAACTCCTTGTATGCATCAGGTTTAGGTATTAATAAAGGGTTGTATCTTTTATAGTTGCAACCCGCTCAATAAATTCACCGTACAGCTCACAATATACAATATTGTTTTTTATGTCTAAAAATTCAATAGTACCAGTCAATCTATCAAACACTGAACATATGATAGTTGCCAATCTTGTTTGGCACAAATACAGATCACTATGCTTTGGGCTACGCTTTGCTTGCACTCTTTAATTATGCTTATATGTGTTTTTGATAAGCTGTTGGTTGGTTGCTTGCGTAGAATTGATGAGAGTGATTCACTAGCTGTGATGAAGGATACTGAGGAAGCGTTGGAAGCACAGAAAAAGGTGAGTAGCGGTGTGGCATTTTTTCATGACATCATAACTCTTATCCTTTCTTTTTGGGTATTATTGTCAAATTATCCTCAACGACGATCTGCAAATGCTGATTGATCTTGTTTATCCCTACCTCTTCTAAGTATTATAACTTCATTGCAAATTATTGGTTTTGCTGGGTAGATATCATCAATCATACTTATTGTTCCTTGTGTTTCACTAATTGCAGCAAAAACCTTCATTTGAGCTCTCTGGAAAGCTTGCTGCAGAAACCAATAGATTCAGGGGTGAGTCTCCATTTATTTGTTTTGAAACAAATAATGTCAGTTTTCTATGATTGTATTTTGGGTCAATTTATGGATGACAAAAGTAAAGCAGAATCCAAATATGAATCTAAATAACAACTACGTCGCTTAAGGGAAACTAGATCACAAATCTAAACAGAATTGGAAATTAAAGTTTGTTACTGACACAGTTATCCTTGAGTTGGAAACTTGGATTAACTTTGGAACAAAATTAAGATCTGCAAACCACAGTTTATGTGATATTTGATGTCTGTTAAAACCTTAACTTTATTAGAAGAAGATTTGAAAAATAAATTATAAACTAGTTGTTTCTTTTTCCAGGAATAACACTTCTATACAACGAACCAGCAGAGGGAAGGAAACCTATAATAAAATGGCGGCTATATGTTTTCAAGAGTGGTGAAGTTCTTAATGGCAAGTCTCTTCAAACTTCCATATCTAATGGTTGTTGATTTTTTCTAATAGCAATACTTGAAATTGCCGCATTTCTTGTTTGCTTTAAATATTTTGTTCCAAATGTTTTTTCAAATGAAGAGTCCACTGGTCTTAAAACTAAGCCAGAGAGCTAAGGCTAAGTATTATACTATTTTGTCATTTCGTATCTAAGAAGTGAACACTTTTATTACATGTTTGGACCAACACAATTTATCCTTCACACTTATTGTATATCGTAAAAGTAATGTGAAACCATCAGCACGTAGTATTCCTTACTGCTTCTTTTTGGTTTCCAATGACATGTCCCTCAAAGTCCAAATGATTGTCAGCTTGGAGGCGGAATTGGGAGGTGGGGAGTTTATTTGGACTTCTGCTTAATGCTTAGAAAATGTCGTATTTTAGCTTTTTCTTCATAATGCATATGATAATTGGTTCTAGATTGGTGCTAAAGTACTGATGGCTAGCAACCTACTTTGTTCATTCCACTGTTACCCTTAATGAAACAGCTCCTTCAAGTTAAACAATTATCAGCCTGTGTGCAATCGAGGATTTGGAAATTGGACAGAGGATTTGGATGTTTGCATCATGCATAGAAAGTATCTTGTGTCTTGGATGTTTCCTCTTTACAAATCCTTTGCATATGATAGTTGATTGGAGATTGTGTCTATGTATTTTGCTATCTATTTATGAAGATTGAAAACGTCTGTTGAGTTTTGGCTCTGTTTTGAGTTGTACATATGATTTTCAGATCCCCTTAAGATATATCACCAAAGCTATTATCTTTTCGGGAGGGAAAGAAGGGTGGCAGATATACCTACGGATCACCCGTCCTGCAGCAAACAGCACGCTGTTCTACAATTTCGGTAGTTACATAAATTGCTGTCTTATTTTTTGTCATGTATGTTCCGAGTCAACAGCTAATTGTTTTTATTTGAACTTTCCCCAGAGAAGTAGAAAAGGAGCAGCCTGATGGTACATTGTCAAGAGAAATAAAGTAAGGGAAAGTTTTTGTGGTTAGTTCCAAATGACCATTAATTGAGGATTCATTATTATATCTCATATCTAACGTCTCGTGTGCACCTTTGTAGGCCTTACATAATGGACCTTGGAAGCACAAATAAAACCTTCGTCAATGTAGGTGGCTTATATTGATGTTTTATTGCTCTGTCATAAAGCTACTTTAATTCCAGCAGTAACACCTCACAAGAGCCAATGTAGGGAGATTTGGCAGCATTTGCAGGAATTTAGTGTCAATTTACTTTTCCTTTGCAGGAAAATCCAATTGAACCTCAGCGATATTATGAACTTATGGAAAGAGACACAATCAAATTTGGTAATAGTAGGTAGGTCACAAATGAATATCGCATTTGAGGTTTTGGTTTTATTCTTATTTTCACTTTAATTGATGGTTAGTAGGCTTGCTTTATTGCTGGTAATTTGCTCTATAGTTTCATTGAATTGGTTGTAGAAGTCAATATAATTCAATAGCAAGTTAAGTTACAGCCAGGAATTCTGGAAGACAGAGTTTTTGGTTTTTAGGTAGTTGCACATGAATACAAACTAGACTTCTAGGTGGAGAAGCTTACTTAAGTCTCAAATGAAGACATTATTATGTAAACAAAAATTAGCGTAGTTAGAATTGATGAGCAGTGTTTGGTTGTGTTTTACATTTCCTCCAAGACATGAAGCCCAAGGCATTGCCTAAGTAGATAACCTTTGTTTTACATTCTTGTTCTGCCCTATATTTTGACCACATTCTAATGTGTTTTTTTCTTTTCTTGCAGCCGAGAGTATGTGCTTCTGCACGAGAATTCATTGGAGTGATAAGTTGATTTGGCTACACCAAAGTACCTCCCACCTACATCCTTGGAATATGACGGAGCATAGATGTATGGACACACTATTTGTTGTTTTTCTTTGTTCCCTTTGCTAATCTGTTCTAGGGAAATGACATGATATCCAGCATGCCATTAACCCCGGATATTTTTTTTCCTTCGGTTGTTGGATAGCGTGAAACGGTGAATGGTTTTTTGGATCTCATCTCATAGTCATGAATCCAGATACTAGTGTATACTCGAGTGTTCAGCTACAAACAGGTAAACTAAGGGGTAGGCATTGACGGTTTCTTTCACCCATGTACAATCTGAACAGCAAGTCACAAAGTGAGTTAATCACAAACAATTTTCTTGTCTGTGAATTAAGGACATTCATTTAGACATGTTTGAATTAAGGAGTTAATGGCTTCTTTGTTGTGTTCTAACTCGCAAGTTAAAGAATGTAATCCGGAGGAATTGGCCTACGGACTATGGTAATGTTTATGGGAGCTGGAGCGTTATGCCATCTCCAGTCTTGGGGGGTTATATTTGGCTCTGAGCTATAATTTAGTCCCTTAAATATACTATTTTAATGAATAGTGAGGGTTATATTACTATATTTTGTGTCATTTCCAACCCATAATAGTTATAATTTTAATTTTTATATAATTTTATTGCATTTAATTTAATTTTTGAAAAGTTAAAAATATTACTGTTGACAATTATATTAATATTTTAATTACATTGTATTTATTATATTCAGTATATTTAACAAATAAATTATTATTAATATTTTAAAATATTATATTTTTGTATTTATTTACTATTTTACCGTTGCATATATTATATTTATTGAAATTTAAAAAAAAATTTCTATTATCTTTAAAGTATTACACATGATAAAATTTATTATTTTGATTATATTATTTTACAAAAATATTGTAATTATTATTGGAGTTAAAAAATTAAAATAAATTGATTAATTAAATGATGTCACTATAACGTTTAAATTGACATAAACACTAATTAAAATTAATATTAGTCATTAGGAACATTAATTTTTTAGTGTTTAAGTATAATTGTGGTCCCAACAAAAATATAGTTTAGGGCTATACCAATGGTCATATATAGCCTAGCTTTTGGCCTGATCGGGTTACATTTAGCATTTTTGGTATAACCCTGTCTTGGGTTGTTGATGGTTGTTTGCTGATTTTAGAGCTATATCAAACCTTTGGTCTTGGATTGGAGATGACATCAGTATCATTAAATGTAACCTTTTTGTTTTTTATGATCCCAATCTTCCGGTTAGAGTATAGTCTACATTGCTTCCTTTAGTGCTAGACCTGTCAATGGCCTATTAAACACATCTCGATCAAATTTTTAGACCCGTTGATCTGCTTGTAACTCGAACCCATTGATTTGTTTACTTAATGGATCTGTTCTGGATCATAAGTGATTCGATCTGCTAACGATCCGACCAATTTATATTTTTAATTCATTAAACATAATATCTTTTTATATACATATTTGACATGCTTGTAATCTAAAAGTCAGTTTAAAAAAAAATCTAATCAATTAAATAATTGATGAACTAAATATTTTTTGTTTCTTGTTTACGTTCTCAATGAAAATTGGAAGGCAAATTATTATTTTGGTCTATCTAGGTTCTGATTAGTGATTTGTGCTACAGTCAAAAGGATTTTGTCAATCCCTGCCCTATCCCGTACCGTGCCCGGTCCTAGAACCGATGCCTATACAATCAGGTGGCAATCATATTTTGGGCCTGAGTTTTACCCAAAAGTTTTGGCGGATCCCTAAGGGCCAACCCGCGATTCCTCACAGAATTATTCCCCAACGAATAATTCACCACCTACCACCAGCCTGTGCCACATATTTGGCACCACAATACGTTGCGGTCCTTGATACAGCCACGCCATCCTTCCGACCAAACCGAACAGTCAAAGTCAGCAAATCCGAGTGGTATCCTTTGGTGATAGACAATATATTTTTACCGACCAGTTACATAACCTCCACTACAAAATTTTCACCAACCCAATTGCTCTCTTCTCTCTTGAAAATCTATGGCAGCCTCCACCAGTTTCAAAACCCACCACCTTCACCCAATCACCGCTCCCCTCCCAAAACCCTACTCCTCCTCCTCCTTCTCGCAGCTTCTGCCATTCAACTTCCGCAGACGCGCCACCGCCGTCTCCTGCACCCTCTCTCGAGACTCCTCCTCCGCGGCGCCTCTCAAAATGGACAACGAGGCGCTGACGAGCCTGCCCCGACCCGATTCCTTCGGC
Source organism: Geum urbanum (assembly GCA_946800695.1). Taxonomy (NCBI): domain Eukaryota; kingdom Viridiplantae; phylum Streptophyta; class Magnoliopsida; order Rosales; family Rosaceae; genus Geum; species Geum urbanum. The sequence goes on along the minus strand of OX326998.1, from coordinate 65,800,984 downwards.
CGGTTCGGCAAGTACGGTGGTAAATACGTCCCCGAGACTCTAATGCACGCCCTCACCGAGCTCGAGACCGCCTTTCACGCTCTCGCCGACGACCAAGATTTCCAGGTAAAAATCGATTCGAATTTGAAAATTGATATTGTTAGTTTGAATTTGAATTTTAAAACTGGTGAAATGAAATTGATCAATGCAGAATGAGTTGAATGGGATATTGAAGGACTATGTTGGCAGAGAGACACCTCTCTATTTCGCGGAACGGCTGACGGATCATTACAAGCGCCCCAACGGCGAAGGGCCGCACATTTATTTGAAGAGGGAAGATCTTAACCACACCGGAGCTCACAAGATCAACAATGCCGTTGCGCAAGCTCTGCTGGCAAAGCGGTTGAGGAAGAAGCGGATTATTGCTGAGACTGGAGCAGGTCAGCATGGAGTGGCTACTGCCACAGTTTGTGCTCGATTTGGGTTGCAATGTATTATCTACATGGGTGCTCAGGATATGGAGAGACAAGCTCTCAATGTTTTCAGGATGCGGCTTCTTGGTGCTGAGGTATGTTGTGTGGTCTGCATTTCAGTTGCTTCGAGATATAATTTTTTTGTTATTTAGTGCAGTCTTAAAGTGATAGTATATGTCATGAACATGATCGCCTGACAAAAGGTTACTAAACAGATTAGCTGAATGTGTATCTGCTGAGTATTGCATTATGTTATTGTCAAATTAAGTATTGGTGGTGCTAACAGTCCATGCTTAATTGCCTGTTGGACTCAATTTGGTGATTTGATGCTTGACTTTGATATTCTCGTGCTGCTATACTATTTGTTTGTCATTTAAAATTTGAAAAGTTTGGCAGTGTATATTTCTAATCTTCTAGCCATTGTGCCATATCATGCATGATTGGTTAGTGGTTCTTTTAGTTCCAAGTTTAAGTTTAAGATACTTGTTCTTACGACGTGTTATGGATTGAAAACCACTATATGTGTAAATTACTGCTCACTTTATATGCAGTTTTGTGTTCATCATGTATGAATATATTTCTTGGAAAGTTGGAACATTAAGTACGGATAGATTGATCATATGCCTTACTCAGTTACGCAGGGAGCGAGTAATTTTATTTTTAAATTTATTAAAATCAAATATCTCATTATTTGCACTTTGGTGTTCAGCTTCTTGCTCTGTCCACTGAAAAATTCGGATACATGCTGTACTTTTTGGGCACATTGTAGTGGTATATTCTTATAGATTCGATACATCATACTACCTGCCTGCTTGCACAAGGAGTTCATATTGATCTTATCGGGGAAGTCATCATATTCTATACTTGAGTGGCATCCTTTGGTGATACACTCTGAATATTGTATCCAAAGGCCTAAACACTTTTTGTCCAAGTATTTGCCTTATTCAGGGTGATCTTATCAATCCTAACTTTGTAAATTGTGAGTTCTATTCACTTTTGTGAACTGCAGGTTAGAGGAGTTCATTCTGGAACAGCGACATTGAAGGATGCTACTTCAGAAGCTATCAGGGACTGGGTGACTAATGTAGAGACAACACATTATATTTTGGGATCTGTTGCTGGCCCTCATCCATACCCTATGATGGTTCGTGATTTCCACAAGGTCATTGGTAAAGAAACGAGAAAACAGGCACTGGAGAAGTGGGGTGGAAAACCAGATGTTTTGGTAGCTTGTGTAGGTGGTGGTTCAAATGCTATGGGACTCTTCCACGAGTTTGTTGAAGACAAAGATGTGCGGTTGATTGGGGTGGAGGCTGCAGGTTTTGGGTTAGACGGTGGCAAACATGCTGCAACATTGACCAAAGGGGATGTTGGAGTTCTGCATGGAGCTATGAGTTATTTATTACAGGATGATGATGGCCAAATTATTGAGCCTCATTCCATAAGTGCGGGGTATGCAAGTCTGGATAATTTTTGTTACCAATTTGAATGCAACTTTGTAGTGTACTAATCATAAACGTTCTGTGTGCACGTAGTTTGGATTACCCTGGAGTTGGGCCGGAGCATAGTTTTCTCAAAGACTTGGGGCGTGCGGAGTATTATAGCATTACTGATGCAGAAGCCTTGGAAGGTATGGTTTTTAGATTCTCAAATTTATAGTAAGTTTTGTTTACGTAATCGTATTCAGCTTTATGTGTAATCCTCAAGTAACACTCTAAATTAGCAGAGATCTATACAACTTTATCATGTTGTCTTATCAGAACATAGTGTCTTTGTGATTTCGTTGGTTTGAAGCGCTTCGACTTTATTTTGTCCTCCGTATACATACATAGTTCTTGGACAACATAACAGGGGTGCAGACTTCTTACCATATAATAATATATTTATAATTTTCTGATTATTGCAATGTCTTCATGGTGCCCTAGTTTTTCAGTCTTCTAAAGTCTGGTATCGTGGGGTTTGGTTGTTGAAGTGCGAATGAATGTTTGTTTTCCATTTTGGTTTCAGTTTTATGGAAGATTGTCAGCAACAAGACAGTTGTATTGCGTTATTTGTGAAACAATGAAAGCTGTTCATTAACTTTTATTTTACCTGAGTGTCATCTACATTGGTACTGCATGGAAGCACATATATATGCATTAATTTCTCTCTTGCATGCAGCTTTTAAAAGATTGTCACGATTGGAGGGTATTATTCCTGCTCTCGAGACTTGTCATGCACTCGCCTACCTGGAAAAGCTGTGCCCAACTCTACCTGATGGTGCGAAGGTGGTGCTTAACTGTAGTGGGAGAGGGGATAAGGATGTTCATACTGCTATCAAGCACTTGGAGGTTTGATGCTGTAGTTACTGAACGAACCAAAGAATTAGCACAGTAAAACTAAGAGGACCACAGGAATAAGATTTCAGTGTTTCATAATGTGTCACTTTAGTCAATATAGAGCCAGGTGGATTAGAGAAGCAATGCTGATTAGATGGGTGATGCCTCTTGGCATCTACCATCGATGTGTAAACAGTCAATTGCTACTCCAAAGAGGAGTGTTGTAATGTACCTTTTTGCAATGGTCAAAACCATTTTTGTAATGTAAGTTTTTGTGTGTTTCTGCCTTAATGTTTTAAAAGAGGAGCCATGTTAATCTATACTGTTGGTGTTTTTCTGCTTTAAAGTTTTAGCCCAATCTGCTTTTGAATTGAGCTGGGAGACACTATTTGTCTTGAAGATCTTTCTTAGGGAAACCTTTTGTTCGTATAGTTACTAGGTTATTTGAACTTAGAAATTGTTGTATAGCCGTATAGGTGACTTCGAGAAACTAATTATTTCGTCTTGGAGAAAACCCAAAGCTGACTCCAGTGTTGAGATGAGGCTCGACACATTTGCCATTCTCGTCCAGAGCGAGTTTAGAAATAAACTACTTTCATGTCGGGTAGTCCTCCAAAATTGACAATAAACCAACAATTGGAGAAGCAAAATTTGCATCCCAAGCTCACATTAATGGAATATGACACACTACTGAATGCGACGGATGCACCAAAGATTAAAATTATATATAACTCGTTAGGATATTATTCGCTTATTATAAGCCGGCAAAGCCACACTACTACAGAAGTACAGAGCTCCCGACTCATGATAGCTAAAGCATACCCTCTCTGTCGATTCGAATATGCTCTAGTCACAGATATTTTACATGAAATGTGACTTTCGCCCAAGGCCGACGTTGATATTTAAGCTTCTCACAGTTGCAGATATTGTTCTTTTGCTCATGGAAATGTTTCTTTTCAATCCTTAAATAAAAGAAGGGACAAAAAATAGTGCCCAGTTGCATGTATAACACTACTGCCGTTTGGACCTTTTTATTGGTATCTACAATTACAAAGTCTTGGTTCATTCCTATAACCAAAATTCCAGTAACCATGGATCTTCACAGCAACTCTTCTTCTGCCTCTTTCTACATCAGAATTCTTTCTTTCCCGTCGTTTATGATACACCATATATGTCGATCTTCTCAAGCGCAAGCTCCTCAAAGCTTTGCCTGAAGAAAAGAGATAAATGGTTAGGGGTAAACCAAGCATATCAAACACCGTCCACTACTTCCTCTAAGGCTCTACCAGACACTAAATGTAAGAATGTTTGTGTGCAGTAAAAGGAATGCAAGACAGCCTATTTTGAGGCATGTAAATGTAAACTGTAGTGGAACTTCCAAGGAACATAGCAAGCATAAGTTTGGAATGTTACACTCATATGAACCCGTGATACAGCACACACCCCACAAAATATCACCATACTTTCTGTTGGAATCTTTAACATAAAAACAAAAACATGCAATGGGCTGAGACAAGCTTATGTTTGTCTTTATTTAAAGCAAATGGTATGAAACATATTAAACCAAATAAACTTTGTCTACATATGCAGAGTAGTCAAGTTCACATTGTAGAAACCATTAAAGTATGTAAAACAATAGTGTCTCTGCATCCCGACTTAAACTTCTAGAAATAATTGTTATCCAAACCGACAAAATTCATTATGAAATCCTGAGTTCAACATGCTAGAAACCTTAACAAAATGGCCTGAATGTGCAGGCAAGTATTCAATCTATCATGGTACCCAAACACGAGAACATAATTCAAATGCATGCAACAAGAGCACCTTGTAGAGGAAAATGATCATTATGTCATTCACCCATATTCTGAATGTAAAACTTTTCAGACAGTGGTAACCAAAGAAATTTATCATGGACGTCTATATTTTGAGACAGGGAGCAAAGAAGCCATGAATAGATAACAGTGCTCAATTAATGAAGACAAAATGATTTACCTGAGAATACAAGAAGGTTCCGAAAATTGCAATAGCAGCTCCAAGAGCATTGACAGGCTGGACAGGAGTGTGGAATATGATGATGGAGGATACAATGACAGATATACGCTTCATGGTGTTCCCTATGCTAAATGTCAAGGGAGAAATCTCGTCTAGCGACATGTATGACACTTGGTTGTACAGATGATAGAATACACTCTGGGCTGCCATCCACCTGCATGTATGAAGAATAAAGTTATAGCAGTACTAAGCAAGGAAAAACACAAAGAACTGCTCAGCCAGTGATTCTAGGCCTACAACAACATTTAAAACGTATGGTTTTTGAACAATCATGATATTCAAACTCTCTGCAGGAAAAGGATATGGAACCTTAAAACTCTAACTGCAAGAGACATTTCAAATAAATATAGATTTACTACACGTTATGTATGAACTCCTCCAGTACCATTACAATAACATGCCAGTATCATAATCATGAGCAAAAACCTTCAGCAGGAAAATAGGAACCTCCCTAGCTCTCAGTCACATATTGATGAAGGTTAAAAATTTAATTCTTCAGTGGCATGTACAAAACTTTAATCAGTCAGTCAGAATCTACTAAATCAGAGAACTTCTGGCACTACAATAGAACCACAACACTCCTTGGTTCTTTCATCATTTGCATTTTACAAGGGGGGTCTAAGATATCTGTAGAACATACTTGACTGGACAGAAAATGTACAATGGAACTATTCAAGCGGAACACAGAAAAACAAGCATGGGACCAAACAAAATAAACATATGAAAATTGACATTAAATTACCATATTAAGTTGGGACCAATTTCCGCCATGGCTGTTTCAAAACCAGCAACCCACATCTTAGGTCCCTCCACCGCAATTGCAAAAGGTGTGAGAAGTACAAGAGACAGAATAGATAGACAAGCATAATAATTCATTCCACTAACAGACTTCCCCTTCATTCCTTTTTTCGAAAATATGTTTCGGAAGACAAATGCCAAGTTTGATATCATTGCTCCCATAAATCCTGAAAGAAAAAAAAACAATAAATTCAAAATATAAGTATTATTATCAACCCCATATCTCCTGATTTGGATACACTTTAGTTCAATATAACCAAAAGGAAGTATTAGGCCCCAAAACAACGCAATTGGATGAAGCTCGCTCTGCTCCTGGGAAAAACTGGATGCACAGAGAAGCTAACTATGGCATCTAATTATTTTGTTCTTTAGAAATAGGTAATAGATGCAAAATGAAGAGTTGAAAGTTCTATAAACATGAGCATCAAAGATTTTAACCTAAGTTGACACAACTTTACCATCTTATTTAACTCTGCTTTTGCAATTTATTTTGTGTTTCTTGTTCAACGAGAAATTCAGATTTTAACACTTCCATTAGTAGGGCGAAGGTTTATTACCAATCATGTTGAAGTTAAGCTCTGTCAAAGCAGCAAGACCACAACCCCCAATAATGGGAAGAAGGGAGAGGTAGACAGCCGTAGGAAAGGACTCGCCCAACAGAAACCTTGAAACCAATACACTGAAAGCAGGCTCTCCGCTCTTGATGATATGGGTGAAAGAGACTGCAACCTTAGACATACTAACAGTTGCAGCTACATGTCCAATTGTATGTGCCACAGCAACCTGTAGAGAAACCAAGGAACATTACAATCACAATCCATAACCAAAGAGAACAATAGAAATCTCATTCCAAGGGTCATATAACACCAAAATCTCAGAATTAATGCTTAGTTAGCATAGATACTCGTGAACTCTCCGCTTAATGTGAGGGGAAGTCATCTTCCTAGCTTCATGTGTTTAAATAACACCACAAATATCACAACCTTTACTTCAATTCCTATCTTTCGATTTCTCAGCATTCAAACAAAATGGTTCTTGTCAGGACCAAAGACCTTCAAGAATCCTAATTCCCTCAAAAAAAAAAAATCTAAGGACCATAAAGCATAACAAGTCAAAACCCTCACTTTCTCAACCAAAACCAAAACTGAATTAAACTTACAGGAAACAGAGCCTTCCAAAAGTCCATATCAACTTTAGGCGCCTCAGCAATCCTGGTAGCCCAAGACACCAACATGATCAAAGACCCACAAGCCAGAGATAGAGTTGAAGTCAACCAAGGGTAAGGGTACGCATTCAGCACCTTCTTGTTATATATATTGAACACCACATTCAGAGCCCACCATATAGCAAAATACACACCGATCTTCACCTTCTTCGCCGCCTCCGATTTCGACACCTCCACCGGCTCCGATCGATCCGCCTCGTAAGCTTGACATTTGATCACACTCCTCCTCTCTATGGCTGACACGTGGAGAGGCTTCTGCACAGAAAGCACTGACCTTTGAAAGCTCGATGGCAACTGCAACGATCCTTGCACTAAAGGCCGAGCTGGTTTTGGCCGCAGGAAAACATCAGAGACATTTGTAATGGTGGGCGATTGTTTCAGAGAGCAGATCATGGTGTAGAGTAGTTAAAGTTTGAAACTTTAGATGTGAATTGAAGTGGGTTTTCTGTGAGACACAAGCACACAAAAAACCCAGAAAACCAGAGGAAGGATAAAAAAATCTGTCAGAGTCGGTATGAAGGAAACAATAGTACTTTCTCACAGCTACTGAGAGAGGAGAAAACAAATTGCGTCCGACTAGAAAATTGAATGCTTCAATTTATAGTAAAGATCAAGGTGTATTAATATAATAAAGAGACAAATCAAAGGGGTTGTTTGTGATCGGAGCGGTTCTGAGAGAATAGAAACAGAGTAAATCTATTAAAGAGGTGACAGAATAAATTGGGTTTTTCTTTTTCTTCTTCTTCTTGTTTAATTTGTGTAGTGTTATGATTGGGATTGGTGGAAGAGGGGGACTATTTACTGGGGCTGCTCGGAGACTTTGAAATCTACAACAACCAACAATGGGGTTTTTTGTTTCTCCGAAATCTCAGCCCAGAGGAGCAAAAGACTCATGTGAGTGTGCGCATCTTTTTTTGCATTGAAGTATTGATCAACTTTATTATTTCCATGCGTCAAGCTGCTAACACCTCTGACCTGTCCGTTGACGTTTCTGTCCGACAAAGTTTACGCAATAGTACCTCAAATGTATGTTATTCATCATTTATGTCTTTTAATTTTTAAAATTATCAAATATATATCTCAATTTTATAAATTTATACAAAAACAGTACTTGTCGTCAATTTTAGTGTTAACATTTTATAAGGTGATAAATTTTTGAGGCTAAAATAGTCTAACTAACTTTTGACATTGAAACTCTACATTAGTATTTAATTTTCTCCAAAAATGTAGACTCATTTTTTCCCCTCCAAAATTAAAACACATATTCTATTTCTCTCCATACAACCAAAAGACCTAGAATTTAAAAATAGGTGGACTAAAAAATAATTTAAAAAAATTTAGAGGGGTCGAATTTTTAAATTTTCATATTTTAAACTAAAATTAAGTTACGATATTGTTTTTTTGTTTTTTCAATTTTGGTGAGTTGTGCCTCATCATAATCCAAGTGTAGCTCCGTCGTTGCATATGACAAATGTCATACTTGTTAATTATTATTTATCTTTGAGATCTATACTTGTAAATTTTCTCTCATTCTTATGACATTAAAATTTAACCTACTATAACATGAAAATGCAACCTAAATAAATGTGGTAAACAACATACATTACAACAATCTCATGTTTGACATGCACCAATTAATGTCTTGAAAACATACAATTGAATAAATAGACGTTGTAAGATGATTTCACGACTTGAATATCAATTTTTATAACTTAGTAATTTTACAACTTGACTAAAGTGCCACTATAAGATATTTTTTTAATGAAAAATAAGGTTTAAGTTGGATATTATCTGTTTTACCCTTAAAAGTTTAACCTCTTATAAAAAATTAACACCAAAGTTGACGACAAATACTGTTGTTTTATATGTTTACAAAATTGAGGTACATGTCTGATAATTTCAAAAGTTGAAGTATATAAGTGATGAATGACTCATATTTGAGGTACCATTCCTAATATTTTCTAAAACAAACTATATCGTAGCTTAATTTTAGTTGAAAATATGAAAAATTAAAAATTCGACCACTATAAATTATTTAAATTATTTTTTAGTCCACTTATTTTTAAATTCTAGGTCTTTTGGTTGTATGGAGAGAAATAGATGAGATGTTTTAATTTTGGAAGGGAAAAAGATGAGTTGTCTACATTTTTGGAGAAAACAAAATACTAATGTAGAGTTTTTGTGCCAAGAGTTGGTTGGACTATTTTACCCTCAAAAGTTTAAGCCCTTATAAAAAGTTAACACCAAAGTTGACGGCATGTACTGTTCTTGTATAATTTCACAATGAGGTACACAAGTGATGAATGACTTATATTTGAGGTATTATTGTGAAAATTTTCTCATTCTATCTCGAAAGGGCATTTTTAATAGAATCTGGCTCTTCTTTGGTAGGCCTCATCATTTGCCCCGCGAACTCGCAAGGCCTGAGAAGTCCAAGCCCGACCTAGCACGAAATTTTTTTGTAATAGGTCTGGTTCATCGGGCCGTAGGCCAGACTTGGGCTTAGTGTCTCAAGCTCGGTTCGGCCCGTAAGAAAGTCGTCTGGTTCAGCCCGGCCCAAAAGGCTCAGCCTGAAAGCCTATCTTGTATTTTAATTTCTTAAATTTAATATATGAATTATAATTTATACTTATATAAGAAAATGAAATAAATTACGGCCTTAATGAATAATTTTTTAGGTGGATAGTTAGATTTGCTCTTAGATTCTCATTTTGCTACTTGGCCTTAATAATAAATTTAGTTCTATATAAATAAAATCTTTATTTATTGTTTTGAAAATGTTATATAGTTTTTGAGTTGATATCTGAGTATTGATCTAAGAGCATCCCTAATAGTAGTCTTAATTTCTAGTCAAATTAATCACAAAGCTAAATATAATCACCATATTTTTAAATTTTGCTCAAATAATTCTAGATATTACTAATTCAAATTAAAATAAAGCACTATGGAGAGAAAAAATTAATTATTAGTTATTTTCTCTCCATTCTTGCTAAATTTGACAAGGGATTTAACCAAAAGTTATATTTGACTTTAGTATAGGGTATCTATTAGAGTGAGAAAACACTATAAATTAGTCAAATTTTTAACCTTTTTTTTGCGACTAGTGAGTTTGAATTGTTTTTTATGTGCAAAACAATTAGATACGGCCAGACCCGAAAATTAAAGAGATACCCGGCCCAGCCCGTTTATGACCCATATTTTGTGGTTAGGTGTACTTTGCCACATGCTTACGACCAATATACTACTGTCCACTGAGTCTGTTATGGTTATCAATGATTTATGTGATCACTTGTGGTCAACTGTCGTTAAATCTGTACTTAACGATAGGTAATTAAAAAATAATTGAAAGATGATTTAATATTATCTGTTGGATGTTGATCTAATGACAGTTGACCACGAACTAATTGACCACAAGAAGATGACTGATTCTCCACCTGTCCAATTTTAATTCTTCATTAAAATCTTGATATTATTTGGACATTAGATATCTTTTTTTTACGAGAAAAATGCACTATAGTGTATTATATCGATATCAAGTCAGATACATCAACACACCTAGAATAACCCTCTTTCCGAGAAGAGACAAATCTAAACTAAGCAATGATGTATTCATAGTCAATTGGAGCTTAGAAAAAAATCCGCTAGAAATTACTCTAAAGTTTATCTAAAATGTAAAACAAAAATAAAATAAAATAGATAAACATGGCCCGAGCCCAAGATCCAATCCCTATGCTCAAAACACCAGAAAAAGCCAAAACCCCAGTTGTCAACATCAACCAAAACAAACTGATCACCTCCGCCGCACCCAGCCCCTTCTTCCTCACCACACCGTCACACTGCTGCCACCCACGAAAACAACACTGGCCACACTCTGGTTCCGTTTTCTAAACATCTCCCCCAACACCGCCATAACAACCCCGATGTCGAGATCTGGGTAGTTTTAGTAGCACGGACCAATCGCTACTCCGTGATGGCCGAAAAGTACCTTCCTTCAACCTTCGTAGCAGACAAGCGCCACCAACAAACCTAAGCAAAATTAGTTCCTTTGTTGACTAACCGGTTTGAGTTCTATCGAACTTCTTCCATAGCCTAGATCATTTCACCAAGGTACCACTCCCATCCAGTAGCACACTCTAAGCGCGACTTAGACCAAATAGCCATCATCAACGCCCAAGGGCCACTGAACGAGGAAGACTAGAAGTCGTTCTTGTTCCTGCATACGGTTCTCTCTCTTGCTAGGGTTTTGAACTTTTGATAGTTACAACCAAACATTAGATAACTTATCATTATTAGTCTATAAAATAAGATTAGAAAAAGTATATTTTGTTATTTGTAAATGGCAATATAGGTATTTTTGTATATGGATAATTTCTGAAATTTTCTCTTGAGGGTATGGACGTGAGAAAATATGCATCATTAAAATATTAAAAAATTAAGCTCATGTGATGACATTATATCGTTTCACCTGAAAAAAAAAAAAAACTCATGTGGTGGCGGTGTACACTCTATGTGTAGTCTAAGGACGGATATGATAATTTATGAACATGTCTTCTATGCTCTTTTCTTTCGACATGAAATTTGTGATCAGGAAAAAGACCCTGCATGTTATTTTTGTTTGAACAACATTCTTATTCACCTAACCTAGCTTCCATATTATCCAAGATGATAGTGTTTTTATTGAAGGATAAACGTAAACACAATAATTGTAGACTAAAAACTGTATCTTTATCATTGATAGATGACCTTAAATACATGCATTATAATCAATTACAATCAGTATCCTTATAAATCAGGGATTGATAGAATCTCTACTTCTAATCTAATTAGGACAAGACACACACCGGGATACCAGAAATATACTTTTCTTAAACACTCTCCATTGTGTCGAGATCCTAATGTATGATGCATAACTTGTTGTCTCACTAAAAACCTTGTCAAGTAAACAAAAACTCATGGGAAAAACAAAGACCTGGTCAAAGGGGAAAATAGTACAACGCATCAACTATAAATGATATTCCATGTGTTATAAACTCTCCCTGATATCTACCAAAATGTGACTCCCCCTGATTGGTAACTGAATCTCAGAGTTCAGATAATCTTCATATTCCAATACTTCTCATATGTTTCACAAATATAGATTTGGGTAGTGACTTGGTGAACAAGCCTGCAGTATTATCCGTAGAACCAATCTGACTCACATGAAGTTCTTCGGCAAAATTTGTTTAGTATTGTCATCCTTAATGTATCCCAACTTCATATGCTCAATGCAAGCATCACTATATTGAAAGATACAAGTTGGTACTGTCATAGTATATAGTAATCACTAGACCCTCGAATATGGTGTGTTACTGACCTAAGTCAGACATACTCTTTAACAGCTTCATGCAGAGCTATGATCTCAAAATGATTCGAGGAAGTAGTAATAAGAGTTTGCTTTGTAGATCTCCAAGAAAACGTCGTGTTTCCTATGGTGAATACATAAGTAGTTTGAGAACATCCTCTATGCGGGTCAGAGAGATGCCCAGCATCAGCAAATCTTACCAACACATCACATAGTGTCTTGAAATAGAAGACTACACTAAAAAATGAATCAATGCTTGCAGCCGGAGCATCCTTCGATGGGTCCAAGGCCTCATTAAATGGGTGTAATAAATCATGTTGATCCATCAAGGGTGCCATCTTTGACGGGTCAAAAGTCTCAGAATCAAAAAGCTACATTTCAACTATTCTAGCTATTTACTGGAATTTCAAGTTTCTCTCTTGCTTCTTTGTAGGAAAAGAATAAGCCCTAGTAAATAGATTCCTTTAAATACCTGAAAATATGTTTTACTTCATTTCAGTGACTTTGCATAGGCGCAGACTGAGAAGAAAATATCTAAACATGTGCACCAAGCTAAATACAACAAAGTTTCAATAACACTCATATATGAAATCTCAGCTCCCAAGAGTTCCTCATCATCATCTTTCGGATGAAAATGATCATTTTTGGGTTACAGACTGTGAATAATCATTGGTGTGCTAAAGGATGTGGATGTCCATGTTAAATCGCCTGAGTATCTTTTGGACATAAGCTAACGGATGGATAAGAATTTCACCAACTCGATGTTCCAACTCTAAAGCAAGATAAAATTGAGTCCTACCAAGGTCTTTCATCTTAAACTCGGATTTCAAGTAGCCAATTGTCTCATTAATCTCATCAAGAGACCCGATGATGTTCATATCATCCACATAGACTGCTACGATGGAAAATCTTGAACTTGTTCATTTAATGAACACACATGGGCATAACTCATGATTCTTGTTTCCCTTCCCAACTAAGTAGTCAGTTAGTCGTATAAACTACATCCGACCAAATTACTTCAATCCATAAAGTGAGCGTCTCAATCTTTTCACATGAGCACTTCGTGGTTTAGAGTTACTTAAATTGAGTATAACCATGCAATCTGGCACTCTTATGTATATCTCTGAATTAAGATCCCCATAGAGGTATACTGTAACCACATCCATAAGTTGTATACTCTGTCTTTTGGACACTACCAAACTGATCAAGTAGTGGAAAGTAATGATGCCTATAACTGGAGAATACATTTCCTTATAATCAATACCAGGGCGTTGAGAAAACCTTGTGCCACAAGTTCTTCTCATTGTACTTCTAAACAAAGACCTATTTATGTCCGATCAACTTAAAATCTGGTAGGCATAGCACTACAGACCGAAAACTTGCCATTTGTAATAGAGTTTAGTTCAACCTACAGTGCCACTTTCCATTTCAGCAAATCCGCTGTACATTGACAATCTGCAACAGAGCGAGGTTCTACTTCATTGTCATCAATTCCTGAGTGACGGAATAAGTAAATGCATCATCAACCAGCATGAAAGATGTTACGATCCGAAACATTATTACGTGATAATTGGAATATAGGCGGTTAGTTGTTAATTATTTACGTTAATCATCGATAGTAATTAGTTTTTACCATTGGTAATTTTCGCTAGAAATTTATCGAAATCGAAAATTTATCGATTATGTTTTTTGAGAAATTTCTTTGGATAAGGTTGTAAAGTTTGTTGATACGAGTTCGTGGCCATGTCAAGTATTGAAATCGGAGTTACGACGAAGAAGTTATGGTCAGCGGAAATTTTACGAAAATATCGGAAAAAATTTGTCGCAAAATCGTGGGTATAAATACGGGTTTCCATTTTGGGAAAGTCAGAAGTTTTCATATTTGTAAACAAGGTTGACTCGACGTTGACTGAGTTCCCTGACCCGGAATTGCCACCGAAGGTGCGGCTATTTCTGGCCACCTCCGGCCGTGATTTTTGGTGGAAAATGTTGGGTTTCCTCTCCTATTTCGTTTGGTGGATGTATCTCTGAAGCTGCTGGCCAGAGGAGGGAGAATCGAGGCCGTGAAATCGGTCAGTTTCAGATTAAACTTCTCGGTTACAGTAGCTGCATTTGCGGAGGTGTTGGACTTCAAGGTTAGATGGGTTTTGAAGCCCTGGGCGAGACGAGTCTAATGCGACACGTCTCAGCCCTTGTCGTGGCCGAAAGCCGGCGGTCGGAGGAAATGATTTTTCAGTAAGGGTTTAACGATGATTTCGTTAATTTCTTGTCTGATTTTGATGTTATGCTATACTACAATGTTGTTGGGCTTGTTGAGATGAACATTTTGGTATGCAGGTTGCTTGGTTTGGAGCCAGTGGGATTCTGGCTGTCGCCAGCAGTGGTGCGTGGCCTACGTGCTGCCATGTGCGATGGAGCTCCAGCAAGGTGGAATTTTTGACAAAATTTTATGTCGTTCCACTCATAATTTAGCGACGAACGCAATGGTGAGATTCTTGTTTGGATCTGGACTTGAATAATTAAGACGTGTATTTAATCGTCTAACAATTAATTGATTTCACGATATTATTAACGGACGATCCAACTATCGATTTAAATTTGAGTCGCTCAATATTTGAGATTTATGTGGTGACTCTAAAATTTAGTTATAGTGAAGGAATGCAAGGAACTCAATTCAGAATTTGATTAAGTATGTTTTTAGTCGGAAAATACATTTTTCGAGAATGAGAGATTCTCAACATTACTACTCGTAGGATTACGAGCTTAGTTATTCAATATCGATAAGTAGATATTAATTTTAATCGTGTTTTTAGGATTACAAGTTAGCCGGCCGTTTCGGATGATTATTGCGTCTATTAGCAGGTTACAACTTTATGAATATCTCTGCATAGAACAGTGAGTGGATGTTTATTTATTTTCACAGTTGCTGCGAGTTCATATTTACACAGATTTACAGTCTCCTGTATTTTATTACAGTTGAGTTTAGAGATATGTTTGTGATGGTTTTATTTTCAGCATCGATGCTTTGACTAGTCTGCTGATCACTAACTAGTCGGGTCAGACCGGGTTAGGAAAAACGCTCTGCCGATCTAGATTGTCTCAGGATAGGACAAACCCCTTAGACGATACCATCACCTTTTTATTTACAGTCTTGGAGATACACCGGGTTAGGACAAACACCCTAAGCGCCCACCTCCATATTTTATTTCAGATCATTATATTTGAACTCGCTTTATTTTACTGAAATAGCGGAAAAGCCTGTTATTACAGATTTATCGTTTTACGTAATTTACGTTATTTTTGTTCATTCACTCTAACGTTTTATATTTTAAATGTCTAGGTCTTTCAGATTTCCGTGCCCAGATTGCAGTGTTTTTCCTGAGCTGAATTTTTGATCCCCAGAGGTTTTGAGTCTACCGGGTTATCATACCGTCTTGTAGGTTTCGACCACTAGCAGTGTATTTGCTTATGTTTTATTCTGCTCCTAGAAGTTGCTCTGAACACTTATGTTATAAATATTTTTTAGTGTTAGTAGTAAATTGTTAGTGTTGCTAAATTATGAATTTTCAGTTTCTATATTATTATTCCAGCATTTTAATTAATTTACTTTCCGCACATTATTTAGAAATCTGGATGGACATCTATGGTCCACGGTATTGTTTGTGGGAAATCCGAAGTGTGTTTTCTTTCAGGTTTCTGGTGGTCCACTTAGTAGAGGAAATTATATCAAATTTCTTTTTTACAGAAATCCATAGTTTAAGTCTTGTCGTTAGGACATGATCCTAGATTACTAGTTAATCTTGGGTTGAGTCCTTTCAGAAGATCTATCCATAATAACACTAGCATTTATTTAACTTTGTGAGATTTCTTTTGTTTTTTAACATCGTCAATGATCCTGAGGCGTCCCGCATTGTTTATCACTGGAAAATTTTGGGACATAATTGTAGTAAAAAATAATCTCGTGCATTGACGATGGAAGGATCATTTATTGCCTTGATGGCTTGCCTTTTCATCGACAATTCATTATTGGATTTCGATCGACACTACACTCTATTATAGGTAAGAGAAATGCTACTTTGTCCGGGTGTGACACTAACTTGCCCAATTTCAGGGACTTACAACCATGTAGAATTGTTTGCAGCATGTATATCCGATCTCGTCATTTTCACGATATCAGTAAAGGAGTCAGACATCGAATCTACTTCTTTCTGAAGATCGAGAATATGTTGCACTTCTATCTTACTATGAGATGTGCATGGATCATGGTGATACATAATGAGGATAAACCACATCAATTCCTGACGTTTAACCATAATAGAACCATTCCTCTCTCCCCCAAAAGGTGGAAAGTATGTCTCATCAATGTGACAATATGCAAATTTAGTAATAAAGAGATCTCCTGTCAAAATTTCTAGATAGCGGACAATCGGTGGAGCTTCATAATCATTTATGACGACCCATTTTTTTTCCGTAGTGGACGTGTAATAGGCATATATATAGCACAATGAAATATGAAATATGCGTAGATGTGAAATGTCAGGCCCATACCCAGTTACCAACTAGTACGCACTGAATGGTTGGAATGATACGGGTTTGAAATGAATAAGCAAAACTGCATTAATTCAAACTATCTTAAACCCTATGTAGAGTCACAAGCTATACTCGCCTGGTATGAGCTTCTGCAAAACTGTTGGATACATGACATGGGGAACAGAATGTTCAACATTGATCCCAAGAAACATACAATAGCCATAAAAAATTGTGATGTAAACACTCCTGTATTATCCAATCTGATAGACTTGATTGCGTGGTTTAGATGGTGAGCCCGGAGCATAATGATCTTGAGATAGGAGTTTAGCAAATGCAATATTCTCTGTGGATAGCTAAGAGATGTGTGACCAATGCATTGATGCATCTACCAAAAACATAAAGTATTTAAATGGTTCGCATTCAGGTTTGATAAGTCTGTAAATATATCCTTGAAATTTGTGTAGGAATGGAAGTTATCATAAACAAAACTAGAAGGCCGTGCCTATAACTTTGCTAATGAACAAGCTTTGAAAAACGAGAATATGCATTAGATATTGCCATAAAATCATCCGGTGGAAAAAGTGCATAACACCTCAACAGTATTTGGTCGGAAGGTGTTGCACTCATCTTGGAGACTGAGCATGGATCGAGAGGAGTAATTCTAGTTCCCTCCATCTAAACCAATGGTATTAGGTACTCGCATATGCTTTCTTACTCTAAAAAACGGATGACCATGAGAACATCTCAATATCTTGATCATCATAATGCCAGAGCTTATATGAGACCGAGTCACACATAGTATGATGAGTAATTATATTAGATTCAATAATCCAAATAGTAATAAGAAATAAACCACTACAAATTCTTATAAACTTCTCCAGAATGCTTATTTAGCCACATTCTACGGAGGTTACACATAAAAATTCGGTCTCATTCTCACAATATGTTTCCAAATGAAAAATAGTCCGCGCAACCATTTTGATAGACCCTTCAGGAACATTTTGAAATTTTTCCAGAACCATAATTTTGACTGTCGAAAAGCATCCTCGACGGGTCTAAATTGTGCGAAAAACAATCCAGAGGCTCAGTCTCGCCGGGTCAAAGTAAACATGTCAAAAATTTTGATAGGTCAAAATACATGTCAAAACGATAAGAATTCTCAACGGGTTGAAATATCTTGAAACCAGACGAAGGATCATTCTTCGACAGGTTAAACAAAACTAGCCAAAAATGTCAACGTGTCAAAAACAAGCCGAAAACAATCCAGGGTGTATGTCTCGATGGGTCGAGGGAAACATTCGACGGGTTGAGACGCCTGGGATCAGAACGTCCATTTTTTCGTCTTTTTCTTGTATCTTGGTGTCATATTGTCATGGAATATTGTATATTACGGACCATTTATGCATTATGAAGTAAAAATAACATTCTCAACACTTTCATATAACAAAAATAGAAAAAAATTATTACTTGCCAACAAAAAATTACATCAAAGATGTCTTCTTCGAAAACCCACTAAAAAGAAAGTCTCAAACACATGACTCAACAAGCCAAGGAAAAACTGAACTTGATTACAAAGCAGAAATAATAGCCTAATTCATAGATTTAATCAAAACCCGGGGTCTCAATGTTCTCCATCTTGTTGTCTGCTACAATGAGATTGACAACATAGTCTTCTTCCATCCCATGTCTCCCCCATCAAAGTTAGCTTCTTTTCCAAGTATTGCCTGTGCCTCTTGTAGATATTTTGAATTTCCTTGCTTGCACAACATTGCTTGTGTATATGCTTAGTAGATCCACACTTAAAACAAGTGTTTTGTCTAGACGGAGAAGAGTAAGAAGGATTGACATCATTCCTTGTACTTGAACCAAACTTATTCTTGTTAGAGTTACTGAGGCTGGTATCCTGGCGTTTTCAAGTCAAATTTTGACTTTGGCCTCTACCACGACCTCTTCCACGCCCTCATCTCCTACCATGGTTTTTGTAGGCTTAGAATGGTTGTTCTTCTTGTCTTTACGTCCCTTCCCACCAGTGTTATAATTCTTAGGAGTTTTCTTGGTCCCAGAGGGCCTAGAGTTATTGCTAAGAATTATCTTATGATATCTTTCTTTCTTTGCTAGGATATTCATGAGATCACTTAATGTTGTGATTCTTCCTTGCTCGTACTCAAGCCAGTACTAATGAGCCAAAATATTCATGGAAGATGCAAAAATGTTCAAAGACTTCTTAATCATATCTTGATCAGTCTTGTTTTTAAGTCCACAAAAGCTCAGTTCCGATTGTATCTCTAACCTACCTTAATTGAAATAATCAATCTTCAGATAATCTAACAGACGGATTTGATCCTATCTCTCAGTTAATTCTGGAAGTTGTGCGCCATGCACATTGTTAAAGTGTTTCTTCAAAACGTCCCATAAATCCTTGGGATCATCCTTTTTTAAGTATTGCATCTTCAAAATTGGATGGATATGATGCCTCAAAAACATGAGGACTTAGGCTTTACGAGATGGAGTGGGTTGGAGTGCATCCACACTTGTTGGTGGGTGGATAGTATCGATGAGTTCTTTGTTGATGAAAATATTCTCTATATCGGAAATCTAGCGATTGTACTCTTTTTTATTGACATCAAGGATGTCAAATGAAAGGACCTGATGCCGATTTAATTGCCTAAATCGGAATTAGACCCTAACGACACCTGAGTCAACAAAAATTTTGCCAGAGTTTCTTCTAAAATCAAGAAACCCAAAAACCTACAGGGAAAACACACTTCTAAAATTTCCACAAAAACAAACCGTGGGCACCAAATCCCAACCGGATTCTCAAATCAACCAAATTATAAGTTTATTAGAAGTATCCACTGTTTACAGAAGGTGATAAGAAATCCGAGAACAATGTGGAAAATAAAACATAACAAAGTCAAACTCTATACAGTATTCAGAGTGACTTCTAGTATAGATATTACACAAGACTAGCATGTTAAGCTAGAAACCTACTAGATGAGTACAGTAACACAAACCCTACGCCTCCGTCGCCGACGTGCAAACACATGGTAACAACTGCAAACTGGGCGGAGAAAACCGAAAAGCCCAAGAAAGGCATAAAAAATAATAACCATTAGAGTGAGTGGACGATAATAATTTCAAAAGATATATAATGAAAAATCTACATTATGCCTTTTTGTAAATAAAATTATCAACTCTGATAGTGAGTTTAGAATACTGACAAAGTACAATAAGGATACGTCGAGGGGGACTCCTGACCATTCATGAGTATCATGCTCAGGTGGAGGCAGTGGCTGGGGTTCTCTGACCTCGAGCCACTAAAGTCATGTGGTGATTTCTGACACAAAGACGACTTGAATGCCAGGGGTAAATGTTGTACTTCCCTGGAGCCACCCGGGGATCAGCCGAGTAACTAATGCATTGATGCACAACTAACTGAATCAAGCCTCCAAAAATATATACTGAATACTGAAAGCATAAAATAAACTGAACTGAAAACTGAACTGAATATAATAATATATAGACTCGCTAATCAACTGTAAAAATAATGTGTCCACTCACAGTACAAGGCTAGCTATGTGGTCCGGCGGAAGTTCCCTCGCCAAAATCTCCATCTCCTGAATAAATAACACATCCATTAATTTAATACAAGAATTCGATAAAATGTGCAAAAATCAACTTGGAAACTATCTCGGAATTCCCTGAAAAAATTAGGATTTTACCATCACCGGAGCTCCGCCGCGGAGCTATGTGTAATGTGTCCACTCACAGTACAAGGCTAGCTATGTGGCCGCCACACGCCGTCGGAGACCAACTTCAGTGAGGCCCATATTTCACAGGCAGCTTCCCCGCATGCTCCTCAATAATTCTTCCTTCTTCGCCGAAGTCCAAATCGGCCGGGAAGACGCTGATATTGACGTCACCGCCGCCGCCGCCGGCCATCGCCAACCACCACGGATGGTGGCGATTGACCCCTCAAACTCTTCCTCTCTCCAAGCCAAAACTTCTCCCTTCTACCACCAAGGCCAAAACATACCACGCCGGCCGGAATTTTGCTCGAAAGCTGCCGGTCCCAAAATCGCCACCGCGGCTTTTGCGCGATTTCGGCAATGGCGCCATCCCTATCCCATCGAGACCACCTGCAAAACGTTCCTCTCCAACCCTTCTACCTTTTCCCCCATATCCCCGGCCTCCCCCATGGCCAGAGCGCCGCTAACCGACCTCGACAATATTTTTCGATCAAAAATTCGATCGGGTGACATAAAAAACAGCCCAAAAGTTAAATCTAAGTATGCCAAGCCACTCATGGGCAAGAGAGGATGAATTTCCATACCTCAAACTCAAAAATTGGTGGCTAGACGGTGAAGATTCTGGCGGGTCAAGAAACGGGTCAGCAAATGGGTTGGGTCAACGGGTTGGTCAACACCCAGCCAAACTTTCCAAAACCGGTAAACCGTCTATTTTTGGAAAGTTGCTAATTATAGGGGAAACTCCTCAAACGATCAATGACTAATATTCGACTAAATCGCGATCGTACGGTCACTAATTAACCGATAAAAACAAGTTTATTTTCGATTTAACCGTTATGAAAATTTCCGATAAATATCGCGATAGTTATCCGAAAATAAAAACTTCCAAATACCAAAACAATTAGCTCGCAAATCCGAAAAATTCTCTGAAAATTCCTACGAGTTCAAAATTAAATATTATACAACTCTCATAAAGGAAATCAAGTCAAATTCTTGTCTGATGAAAAAGTCGTTAATAACTCACGTGATACAACTAATTCGCGATAATACAATTTCGTGTTGATTTATACGTGAACTTTGGTTCGGGTTGTTACAATCTACCCCCTTAATAAAAATTTCGTCCTCAAAATTTACATACCTGTTAATCGAAGAGGTAGGGATACTTCTCTCGCATCTACAACTCAGGTTCCCAAGTGGCCTCCTCAACTGCATGGTTTCTCCACAAGACCTTCACAAGTGGAACAATCTTGTGACGAAGTTCCTGGACTCTCTGATCAAGAATCTGAACTGGTTCTTCCACATAAGTCAATTCCTCCCGTATAGGGAGCTGATAAGGTGTCAGAACATGACACTACCACATTTGTTGCCATTACCGGCGAGATCACCGGAGACAAGGCCGGCGACCGGAAAAGTCGCCGGTAATGTTCAACATTACCGGCGACTTACTCCGTCGCCGGTAATGTCGCCGGAAAATCGCCGGTAATGTTCCAAAACATTACCGGCGACTCCAACCGTCGCCGGCAATGTCAAGCCGAACATTTCCGGCGATTTTCCGGCCAAAATTTCGCCGGAAATGTGTGGCTCAACATTGCCGGCGACGGTTGGAGTCGCCAGTAATGTTTTGGAACATTACCGGCGATTTTCCGGCGTAAAGTCGCCGGTAATGTCTTCATTTCCGGCGACTTACTCCGTCGCCGGCAATGTCTCTTATATTAGACGAAGATTGCATCAGCTCGATCATTCTTTCATTTTGATCGGAAAAAATCCAGAGAAATTGAAAGAAGGAAAACGTACGCTCTGAAATCGATCTTTCGGTATATTGTAAAAATTAAGGCGCACGTCGAAAACTCGATCACTCGGGAAGCTATATATATAGGTACGTGTATATATACGTATATGTGTATGTATATATATATATATGTGTGTTGATCAAATCCAATTCGTGAGATATATATATATATGAAATTTTGTTGATGTCACCGAAATGAGAAAACTGCTTGTAGTTAATCTTATCTTGTGTCTGAATCAACGACTGGTATTATCGTAGTGTTATCGGAGCCAGGCTTAACAGAGCCTCCTACCTAGTCAAATACGTTTTGAATTGAAAAAAGAAGAATACCATCATCGAGTACTGAATTGAATTCAGAGAATGTGTGAATTGAATTGAGATATCGCGTCGATTATTAGTAGTGAATGTGTGTATATATATATATAATTAATACGTAAAATTGTTAAAATTTTCAGGATGGACAAGAGTTGGATGAGCCTCGAAAGATGGGATGTCAGATATCACCAGGGAATTAGGAGTTTTGTGGATTTTGTGAAGGCTAATTGTGGAGACACTACACTTCATTATTGCCCGTGTAACGAATGTAAGTGTCGCAGCGATCGAGTTCGTTTTCCCATTGATAAAGTCCAGAAGCACCTGAGTAAATACGGGTTTTGGGATAAGTACACTTGTTGGATTTATCACGGTGAACCATCGTTAGCGGGTCCGCATGATCATGGACAATTTGGTGAGAGGGCCAGTCCACGCTATGATCATGGACATTTTGCTGATAGATGCAGTCCATCCTTGATCCAACATCGATGTTAATCAATGATATGTTTCCTCATGAGAGCGGTGTATTTGCTGATGAAGCACCAAATGTCCCTCCCGTCGTTGAGGGTTTCCCCCATATCGAGCCAGTCGAGCCATTACCTGGAGCTCATGTCAACACAAGCGGTATGGACAAGTACAACAACCTGATTGCATTGCAACAGACTCCGTTGTACGACGGTTGTAGTAAGACTGTTCTTGAAAGTGTGATGGGAGTGATGCAGCTCAAAATGGAGAACAAAATGTCTGTCAAAGCTGTTGATTCTTGGTTGAAGTGGACTGCTTCGCTACTGCCACCCGGTCATCGTCTTCCTACCACTCATCATAAGGTGCGACATATCCTGAAAGATCTTGGGCTTTCCTACATCAAAATCCATGCATGCAGATATGATTGTATTCTCTTCTGGGGAAAAGATCTCGGAGACCTTGTAGCCTGCCCGGTATGTTTTACAGAAAGGTATAAGTTGACTCCTGCAGGCAACAAGAAAGCTGTGAAGATACTTCAATATTTCCCGCTTATTGATAGGCTGGAGCGGTTGTTCATGTGTGCTTTCACGGCCGAGGCAATGAAATGGTGGACTGAGAGGAACTTGCCTGACGATGACACCCTTATACACCCTTCCGATGGAGAGGCTTGGAAGCACATGGTCAGGGAGTTTGATCATTTTGCAGCAGAGGTCCGAAATGTTTGGCTAGGGCTCTCATCTGACGGATTCAACCCTTTTGGCAACATGAGTCTTCAATACAGTATATGGCCAGTTATTTTGGTACCGTACAACCTTCCACCATGGATGTGCATGAAGAAAGAATACAATATGCTCACTCTGTTAATTCCGGGCCCGGGTTATCCAGGCAAGTGTCTCGATGTGTATTTGAGGCCTTTGATTGAGGAGCTTAAGTACCTGAGTGAGTGTGGCCACCCCACTTACGATAGGTTCAAAAACGAGATGTTCCAGATGCATGCCATGATTGTTGGCACCATCAGTGATTTTCCTGCCCGCGGTATGTTGTCGGGCAACGTTACCAGGGGTTATAGGGCTTGTTCATAGTGCATGACGGTTGATTGTTGCAGTCCTCATTGCAGTAAAATTGTTCAGATGCGTCACCGTTGTTGGCTTCCATATGATCACCCATTTAGGCAGGATCCAGACGCGTTTGATGGGACTGTGGAAACAGGTGTGGAACCCAGGCGATGGACAGGGGAATAAATTTTGGAAGTGTTGAATGAATATGATTTTGGCCAACTGAGCAATCATCCTGACATAGTCGCGTCAATTCCAGACAAGCCCGAAAGGTATAAGTTTTGGACACACAAGAGCATATTCTGGGAACTCTCATACTGGCCCAGGTTGCCTATCAGACACTACCTAGATGTCATGCACATAGAGAAGAATGTGAGTGAAAGTGTTGTGGGCACAGTTCTTAACTTGGAGGGGAAAACAAAAGACATCCCTAAGGCACGCATTGATCTGAAAGCAATGGGTCTGCGGAAACATTTGTTGTTAAGAGATGGTAAGAGAAAAATGCCGCAAGCTCCTTACACCGTAAAGCCGAAGCATAAGCATGAAAATTTTCGGTGGCTGAGTAATGTCAGGAATCCTTATGGCTATGCAGGAAATATAAGCAGGTGTGTTAACTTCCGAGACAATAAGATGTACGGATTAAAGAGTCATGACTTCCATGTACTGCTTCAACGCCTTTTCCCTATTTTCATTCGAGGGTACCTGCCTAAAGAGGTGGTGGAGCCGTTGGTGGCCTTGTCAAGATTCTTTCAGAAGTTATGCACCAGGGAAGTTAAAAAATCAGACCTCAGGGAGATGCAAGATGACATCATTTTTATCATGTGCAAGCTTGAGAGGATATTTCCCCCAAATTTTTTCGACATAATGCCTCACCTGATGATCCATCTTCCCGAACAATTGTTGCTTACCGGTCCCGTACACTACACTTGGATGTATCCCATGGAAAGGTACAAATGATTCATACATTTGGTTTGCCTATGTTTTTATATGTAAATTCTTATTTTTTAAGTAAGTTAACATGCACTTGTTAACTTGTAGACAATTGGGAGCCTACAAGGACTATGTGAAGAATAAATATGCACCTGAAGGGTGTATCGCTGAAGCATATGTTGCGCACGAGTGTGTAACGTACACCAAAGTGTATTTGGGAGCGCTTGAGGACCCCCAACAACAAATGCCGATAGATGAACCTCAGTTCAACCTTTCTATCATCTCCAATGACGTGGTAGTACAGGGAAGCTTGCCAAAGTCATACAAGTTGGATGGAAATGAGGTAGTCATTGCCCACTGGTCGGTACTGATTAACTGTGAAGAAGTACAATATTGGAAAAACTATCATCTTCACTGCCCAGCTATTGCCGGAAATGTTGATTACCATAACAGGACGTTTGCAAACTACTTTGGTCAATGGGTAAGGGTATATGTGTATATGTCTTTTTTTTATTGCCATTTTCCTTATATAGCATGTGTGTACGTGGTTTTGTGGTTTATATGTTCATAATTTCTTGTGTGGTTTCTTATCGTTTTCAGATGAACCATGTAGCAAATGATGGTTACCCAGAGTGGTCAAACGAATTGAGGGTCCTGGCGATGAAACCGATAGCTTCAAAAGTTTACTCGATGTGTCAGGTCAATGGCGTGAAATTTATATGTGAAAATCGAGACGACCGACTGAAAACACAGAATTGTGGGGTGATGGTCCATGGTGGGCAGGATGGCGTTGACTATTATGGTGTCCTTCATTCAGTAGTTGAACTAATTTATGGGAACCGCATGAAAGTGCACTTGTTCAAGTGTAGATAGTTTGATACTAGCCCGGAGAACACAAGGACCGATCAGTACGGAACATTTTCGGTGAATACTGCTACTACCTGGTATGAAGATGACCCCTTCGTTCTTGCCTCATCAGTAAAACAAGTGTTTTACCTGGACGATCTTCTTAACAAAGTCCCGTGGAAGGTGGTTAACCATGTTGCTCATAGAAACATATGCAGTGCTGCCACACTTGGTGATACCGCAGATGATGAGGAAGTTACTGCATACCAAGAGCCGAACGCTTTTGACATTCCGGAATCATCTACGATTCGCCTTAATAATGTGAGATCTGGGAGTGTGGTTCGAATTACTGGAGCAGAACTTCTCGATGTTAATCCATATGAAGTTGACGCTGATTCAGATGACGAGGAGCGGCACTTATTGCCAGAGGTTACCTATGAAACCGAGTCAGACTCAAGTGATGAAGATGATTACGATTATCATCCTTAGTACGTTGGAAATTGTAGTCGGAAATTGTAGTCGGAAAATGTACTCGGAAAATGTACTCGGAAATTGTAGTCGGAAAATGTACTCGGAAAATGTACTCGGAAAATGTACTCGGAAATTGTAGTCGGAAAATGTACTCGGAAAATGTACTCGGAAAATGTAGTCGGAAATTGTACGTAGTCGGAAATTGTAGTCGGAAATTGTAGTCGGAAATTGTACTCGGAAAATGTACTCGGAAAATGTAGTCGGAAATTGTACTCGGATTTTGTACTCGGAAAATGTAGTCGAAAATTGTACGTAGTCAGAAATCGTAGTCGGAAATTGTAGTTATATATGGTCGGAAATGTTGTCGGAAATTATTTAGTCGGAAATTGGTCGATCGGATAATCTTCGAGAAATAATGACATTACCAACGAGTTGATAAGCAACTCAAACTCTTCCTCTCTCCAAGCCCAAAACACCACGGATAGCAGCGATTAACCCCTCAAACTCTTCCTCTCTCCAAGCCCAAAACTTCTTCCTTCTACCACTAAGGCCAAAACATACCACACCGGCCAAAATTTTGCTCGAAATCCGCCGGCCCCAAAATCATCGCCGAGGCTTTCCAGCGGGATTGCGGCAACGGCGCCATCCCTCTCCCACCGAGACCACCTGCAAAACGTTCATCTCCAACCCTTCTACCTTTTCCCCCATATCCCCGGCCTCCCCCATGGCCGGAGCGCCGCCGACCGACCTCGACAATATTTTCCAATCGAAAACTTGATCGGGTGACATCAAAAACATCCCAAAAGTTAGATCTAAGTATGCCAGGCCACTCATGGGCAAGAGAGGATGAATTTCCATACCTCAAACTAAAAAATTGGTGGCCGGACGGTGAAGATTCCGGCGGGTCAAGAAACGGGTCGACAAACGGATTGGTCAACACCCAGCCAAACTTTCCAAAACCGGTAAACCGTCTATTTTTGGAAAGTTGCTATTTATAGGGGAAACTTCTCAAACGATCGACAGCTAATATTCGACTAAATCGCGATCGTACGGTCACTAATTAACCTATAAAAATAAGTTTATTTTCGATTTAACCGTTACGACAATTTCCGATAAACATCGCGATAGTTATCTAAATAAAAACTTCCAAAAATCAAAACAATTAGCTCGCAAATCCAAAAAATTCCTCAAAAATTTCTACGATTTCAAAATTAAATATTCTACAACTCTCGTGAAGGAAATCAAGTCAAGTTCTTGCCCGATGAAAAAGTCTTTAATAACTCACGTGATACGACTAATTCGCGATAATACAACTTCGTGCTGATTTATACGTGAACTTTGGTTCGGGTTGTTACATCAAATTCACGCATTGCTGGCTCAGTTGAAGTCATCTACAAAAAAGACATATGAGATAATTAGTAACGATCAAAAATTATGATCACTAATATCAATAATAAGGAATAAGAACCAAGATGTATAGTCACAAAAATTGATGCTTGATAAACGATGGCTTCATACCACACTCAGAAACTGTGACAATCAAAATCAATCATAAATATCGATTTTCTTTGTTTTTTTCTTCATATACTGTGACTTCCTTAGAACCATCACTAATAAAACCTTTTGATCGAAAGGGCGATGAATCCCCCTCTCGCATATAATTCACAATATATAGCAACAATAAACTTAAATCTAGTCCTACATCTAGGGTGTTGTGGTAATTAAATTTTGTCACCTAATTTTTAAATTCAAGAGATAGAAAAATTATTTAGATTGGTGTTATGCTCATTATGGGTAACCATTTGTTACAAGGAGGAAGAGCTCGTCAAACCAGGGATGCAGGAAGACGAACAATTGTGACAACTTGACCAAGAGGAGTCGCGAGGGATGGCCGGAGAATATGATCGGTGGTAAAGAGAGTCGATGGTGGTGGTGCAGTGGTGATTTGCAGTGTTTTAAGGGTTAGGGTTTGGATGATGGTTATCAACTTAAGAGCTTCTGATAATGTGTTGAAGGATAAACGTAACATAATAACTATAGACTGAAAACTATATCTTTATTTATTGATTGATAGATGGCCTTAAATATATTCATTACAATCAATTACAATCAGTATTCTTATAAATCAAAGATCGAAAAAAAATCTCTACTTCTAATCTAATTAGGACAACACACTCACATGATCCTAGGAATATACTTTCATTAAACATTTTCTTTGTAATTCTAGAAAGTAGTCAATATTGACACATTTACACTAAACATGCACGACTATATGAGATATTGTAGGAAAATATATTGACAACTTATATTCTTAGAATTTACCAAGTAGTTGGACAACACTATAAATCTGATTGATTATGTATATATAGAAAATGTTGAAGGAGAAAATAGATGCATAGAAGATATGATCTGAAACTGTACTTTATTCATTTATAGTTGACCTTAAATAGGCATTACAATCTGTTACAATCAATCTCTCTATAAATAAGGGATTGAGAGAATATCTACTTCTATTCTTTCTAATGGGAATTAGGACAAGACACACACCGAGATACCATGAATATTATTTCCTTGAACACTCCCCCTTGTGCCGCGATCCTAATGGATGATGCATAACCTGTTGCTAAGCAAACAAAAAAACTCTTAGGTAAATACAAAAGCTTGGTCTAAGGGAAAAAGAGTACAACACTGTAATGACCCGAATCGAAAACGGTATGTTAATTGGCTTAATTCGCGAGTTTCACGATTAATCGCAGTTTGTCGTAATTAGTCGATATGGCGGGTTTGTTTATGACTAAATTATCGGGCAAGAATTTGGTATGGGTTCCTTCACGAGAGTTGTAGTGTACGTTATTTCGAGCTAATGGGAGTTTTCAGAGGATTATTTCGAGTTACGTGGAATAAGTTATGAATATTTCCAGCCGTTGGATTTAGTCGTGTTTATCCCTTTGGTTTGGATTTGTTTTTGACCATTGATCGTCTTGGGACACGCGTATAAATATCGGAATAGTCATAAAATTATCGAAAAGTCGCATTTGGGCAGTTTGACCTGCGTTGACCACTGTTGACCGCGTTGCCCGGAGCTCCACCGCGACCCGCGAACTGTCACCGTCTGACCCGGTGTTTTCGGCCACTTCCAGCCGATTTGGGTATGGTTAGAATCCTCTCGTGATTTCCTGTTATTTTGAACTTGATTTTGTGAGAATTGATGGAGTTTTGAGGGAGAACGAGCTCGGCAAAAACTTGGAATTTCGCCGTCGTCGGGGGCGGTGCTCCGGCGAGCTTTGGCGTCACGGATGATGGGGGAAAGGTTCCCCTCATCCCCTAGACCAGTTCTGGGTGATTAATTTTGGTAAGGATGAGGTTTGGTGGTCACCGTGGTGGTGACCGGAAAGGAGTTTTCAGGTGAGCTTTCGAGCTCAATTCCGACCTGTGTGGAAGGAATTGAGGCTAATGGTAGAAGGAGAAGTGGTTGGGCTTGAGAAGAGGAAGAGTTTGATGTATTGGTTGCAAATATAATAAAAGATTATGGTTACACTTTTATATATTTGGGATCCCCTATGGATACGCTCGGGATCCCCTATACGTCGATGGTGATGAAGATGCGGCGGTGTGATGATGTAGACGACACTCTTGAGGATGAAGGCTTGATTTGTGGGAGGGAGAGAAGTATTTGGCAAATCTTAGGTTGTAGAATGAGTGATTCCCTGATTTTGGGAAGAGCCTCTTGTATATATAGGCATTACGAAATAGTTTTCCTCTTAAAACAAGGTTTTCCTCCTCCACCCGGATAAGTCTGGCAGTTTGTAAAGAATCGTACTTTCTCGGAGTTGTAGACCTCAAAAAGCTTTCCAACCATAGGTAGATAACCATCTGGATCCTTTTGAGCTATTCCCAGTCGTTGTTCTAAGTTGGCTAACCTGTACATGCATATTCTTCTTTCCTTATTCTTCATGATTTCTTCCTCCTACTCAACTTGGGAATTCTATTCTTGCCATATCTTGTGCTCCAGGAAATTGGCTGACTAGGTCTTCAAGTTTGAACTTTTCAAATGGTCTTCTAATTAATTTGGTCCATTTACATTTTTTCTTCTTCCAAGTTTCATCCGGAAACTTCTTTTCCTAGTCAACATAGGAAATATTTTCCTAGTCAACAAAGGGTTTCCTTTTACTCTTCAATTTTTCTTCATCTTTTTTCTTTGAATTTCCAGCCAAATTCTTCGTTCTTCATTTTTGCTACGCCTTGCATGCTTGTAGACCTCTTTACTCCATCTCTTTTATCCTACACCTAAAAATAATAAAATAAGTCAAAACAAATAATACTAAGTACTTAACAAAGTTAACATGTAGAGAAAACACTACCAGAAAAAGCCTCTTAGACGACGAAAGCTTACCAGCTTCATCATCTAAGAGATCTTAGACAACGCAAATCCATTAAGTCATCTAAGACAACACTTAGA
This sequence comes from Geum urbanum, assembly GCA_946800695.1. Classification (NCBI taxonomy): domain Eukaryota; kingdom Viridiplantae; phylum Streptophyta; class Magnoliopsida; order Rosales; family Rosaceae; genus Geum; species Geum urbanum. The sequence goes on along the minus strand of OX326998.1, from coordinate 65,770,192 downwards.
CGATGAGTAATATATTTGCGTCGTCTAAGTGGAGCCTTAGATGACGCAAGTCTATATGTCATCGTCTAAGTGTTGTGTTAGACGACGTAATGGATTTGCATCGTCTAAGACAACGCTTAGACGATGACATATGGACTTGCGTCGTCTAAGTGGAGTCTTAGATGACGGACCAACACCATTTTTAGCCGTCGTATAAGAAATCACTTAGATGACGGATCTACTTAATTGCGTCGTCTAAGTAATATCTTAGACGACGAAAAATTAATACTTGCGTCGTCTAAGTAAAAAAGTTCAATTATATATATCAATCAGCTTCTTATTCATCTCTTCGTCATTCTCTCAATTCTCAGCTTCGAATTCTTCATCTAGCTCTCTTCATCAATCTCTCTAGCTAGCTCTCTCAAATAAAATAATATATATATCACTACCAGAAAAAAGCCACTTAGGTGACGGAATAGTTCCGTCGCCTAAGTAAGCATTTTTGTCGTCTAGGTACCTAGACGACGAAATCTGCATCGTCTAAGCACCATAGTTTAGGTATTTAGATAACGGAAATTAGAATTTTTGTCGCCTAAGTTCCACTTAGACGACGGTTTTAGAAGCCTCGTCTAAGTCAACTTAGACGACCCATGTTTTCGTGGTCTAAGTATATCCTTAGACGACGCAATAAAATTTGCCGTCGTCTAGGTGATAGTACTTAGACGACGGAATCAATGATTCCGTCGTCTAAGTAGTAAATATTAATTTTTTAAAAATATAATAAATCTAATCTATTAAATATTAAATTCATAAATTAATTTAAAAATTAAATAACTAATAATAATCGAAAATATATTAAATATAAAATTCTTACAAAATTAATAAAATATTATTCGATTCCGATCAAGATCACAAAAGTACATATAAAACCTAGCTAGCGACAGTAGAAGGCGTATGGGCCCCATCGATCCCACCCCCCGATCGTCATCGTCGAGTCCTGGAGGAGAGGGAGAGCCAAACGGGTAACAAATAGCATCGGGATCTAGGCCTAGCTTAATCAACATGATGCGCATTAATTGAGCCATATGATCCATTCTCAATTGAGCCGCTTGACTCTCGTCCCGAGTCATACGAGCATCCTCATGAGCCCTATGAGCGTCCTTCTGGGGAGCTAAAGCGTTGTCGTTGCTACTCGAGCTTGCTCCTAGGAAGCTTGTATTTGCTCTCATCCCGCTGCATTTAAGCGTCGACTCCCCGACGATGTGGACTGGCTTATATCTTGCTTGACTCTCCATCCAAGACCAGGAACCTCTTTACCAAGTCAACGGCCGAAGACTGTATCTGCCATTTCTATCTGAGACTCTGTCGAGAGAGTAGGCAACTCCTCAAGCGTGATCCCTAGACTCTGGGACTGCATATCCGCAATTCTCTCTCGTCGACCAATTTTTGCAAGCTCTCCTGACATTCATATATATATATATATATATATATGAATGTCTCTGGTATCAGAGCCGTAAGGATTAAAGATTCATGTAAAAAACCCAGACCCCAGGTGGCAGACTACTGCCTAGGTGAGGTCTCTGGGATTATTTTGAAACCTCTCAATCCCCAGGTGGCGGACTACCGCCTAGGAGAGGATCTTGAGTTATTCTTGAGTTATTTTGAATTAATTTATCCATTTATCTAAGTAATCGGATTCTTTCCTTAGATTAAAGGTTTTCAGTAATAGTTCCTTTTTCCTGTTCTTCCTTTTTCTAAGCCTATTCACCAAACCAAACAGTAAGGCCGGCGTCCAAACAGTAAGGCCCAAGGAGTGGCGTGAGCGGAGCGGCGTGAGCGGAAAGGTGAGTACCTTAGCCTTTAGGTTGTCAGGCCTAAGTTTCTGTTACCAAGAATCTTTTTCTAAGTCAAGCCTTCCCTTTACTTATTAAAATGAGTAGATTATTCAGATCTAACTCAGTCACCTCTAGTTCATCCAGATCTTCCCTTAGTGCAATCCCAAACATAGTTAATGAAGAACAAATTGAAATCCAGTCACATAGTAACATTGATAAGAATGATTGGAATATTCCAAGAGTTCCTAGTAATGAAATTTATAAGAAAAAATGGTCAATCACTTCCTTCAGAAGTGAACATCACGTTAAGACAGTTGAACAAATTTATGTTGTAAGCTCACAGCATGAAACTTGTCAATTGTTTAGTCCTGAGTCAATTAGAAAACATAAGAAAGATGGCCATAATTTTCTCCATATTGGCTTAGTTCAGATAGGAGTAAAACCTCTAACAAGAAAAAGTCTAAATGCCTCAGTCTTTCTTTGTCTTCGTGATGCTCGGTTTACCGACTTCACTGATAGTACCCTTGGTATAATTGAGTCAAGCCTTTTCAATGGTCCAATACACTTTGATTGTTACCCAGATTTTACAGTCAGTTTAAGTGATCCCCACATACTCAAAACCCTAACTTTGAATATTAAAACCTCTGGATACAATATCCTTGATGGATCGAAACCTTTAGCCTTGATCTACAGGGTTTATTACAAAGTCACAGGCTTTTCCTCCCAAGCTCTCTCAGTTCCACTCTCAGTTCAAACAAGTCTCTAGATTTATCAGAGCTACTCATGTGTTGAGCCTAGTTAGCTCTTAGATATAGCTTGAGCCTAGTTAGCTCTTAGATATAGCAACCTTAGTAACCTTCATGCATTGAGCCCAGAGCTCCTACTTTGTAAGTTTTAATTCTCAAATATGTAACTCTGTTTTCATAAATCCAATTGTTATATATATATATATGAATGTCTCCAAAAAAATTGACATAATTTCCACTAAATTTGAGAAAACCAAAATCCAACACGAAAACCAAAACACTTCCAATAACATCAAAACTAAATCTCATTCACATTTCTCAAGTTCACCATATGTATCCCACATGCACCTATGTACCACACATGCATATAATCAATTACCTATGTATCACACAAATAATATCCTCATTTATCAAGTTTATCTCTTTATACACAAGTGAAGAAGCAATAAAATTAAATATTATTACTTTGGAAAAAATGTTACTTACGGCGTGTTGAGTGCTCATGCGCCAGGTTGAGTATTTTACAGGAGCCCGATCCGTGGTGCAACAGATTCTTCTCCCGATTAGCTCTATTCCTCTGTGATTGCGTCTGTTACACAACAATTTAAATTACTACCCAATTAATCATTATTCAACAGAAATTTTCCCAAAATATAACACAAATGTGGAGGAATATGAATTACGAACCTTATACAGTTCGGACTCAAAGTGGGCTTTCAACCACTCCCACTCATCTTCCCTTCCCTTTTTTGAACTCCTTCGGAGCCTTTCCAGGGTTTGCCTTGTTCGTCTTCTGCAATGCGCACTTTCAATTCTTGAAGATCTGGTAAGCGGTTTTGTTGATGTAGTCCACCATCTCCGGAGTCTGTTCATAATTAAAATTGTTTTAACAAATTTTTTTTTAACAATTATAAACAGTAAACACTCGAATTTGTAATCAATTATGAAAAAAACTATAATATTAAATATTTTTTTACCGTGAGTCTGCAGAACACGTTCATTTTGTCTTTGTCGGGGATCTCTTCCCAAGTAGGAGCTATCATACGTACATGAGAAAGTACGTAGTTTCCGATCTAATGAGCTGTCAATCTCCTTCCTTCAGAACATCGGGTGAATGCTATTAGAGGCACATCGATCCTCCCTCCTGCCGATGTCTTTGCTACACTCTCGGCTTTGCTTCCATTGCAAATTCCCCGAATGTGTTTAGGGGGTGGAAGTGAGGGGTCCCTCGTGTTTCGCCGTCTCGCACTAACGGTAGCTGAATCTTCATCGAAAGATTAGGGCACCTGTGACGTCGACCCTGAACCGCCCTGATCAGCTGCAACGTCTTCAATAGAAGAAGCGCGCAAAATCTCCCCTTCAGGCACTAAACTCGTACCCGACTCATTGAAGACTTGATTCCCCCAACCCATCTATCGTAAGACAGATTGATGCCACAATTTTTTGTCTTTTGCCGTGCTCCTCTTCGACATCTTAACAATCTTCAACAAAATCATATATACAAATTTTTCTAATCAACACATTAATTATACATGCATATATATATATATATTCACATCAATACATATATAATCGATCATCACCGACATTATCCAATTAACACATAAATAATTAACACATATATTTGTATATATATACACATTAACACATATAAATTAACATATCTATATATTAATTAACACGGAAATTCAATATACATATCCATATATATCAATTATCCAATTAAACACATATAAATTATCCAATTATACTTATCTAATTAAATATATCAGTTATCCAATATTATACCTATCTAAATATATTTTTATAAATATACACAAATACATCTAAATATATATATATCTATATATACACACAAATTAAAAATACAAAATTTATCTAAAAATCTATATACACAAATATACACTATTATACACAATATGTATATACACAATATTATACACAATATATATATATCTATATAAATGATATATATATATATATATATATATAATCGATCGGCGATGGTTCGAGAGTATACCAGAGAGGAGTGGGGGGTTGCCGGAGAGGGAGAGGAGGAGCCGACTTCGAGGTTTGCAGGCCAGAGAAATCAACGATGCGGTGATCGAGGCAGAGGGAGAGATTCGGTGAGGGGGGCGACGCCGGTGAGGAAGAGGGAGAGGGAGGACCTAAGGTGAGGGGGGGACGCCGGTGAGGGAGAGAAGGATCGAATCGAGGTGAGTGAGAGAGAGAGAGAGAGAGAGAGAGAGAGAGAGAGGAGAGAGAGAGAGAAACCGATCCGTTTTCTTATACCCAGTAACCACTTAGACGACAGAATAATATGGTTCCGTCGTTTAAGTGGTTTTTGAAAGCCACCCAAAAAATGGGCTGTTACTTATCACCCCGCCATTATTTTTGGCTTAGACGACGAAAACATATTATTCCGTCGTCTAAGTGGTTTTTGAAAGCCACAAAAAAAAAAATGGGCGGCTACTTATCACCCGCCATTATTTTTATCTTAGATAACGGAACCATAGGGTTCTTTCATCTTAGTGGTCACCTAAACGACGGAACCCTATGATTCCGTCAACTAGGATAGTGTTTTTAAATTACTCGTCAAATTTATCGACGTCTAGGATATTGCCAAATTCGATTGGTCTCCAATTTGTCCATAATTAAATTAATTATTTAATCGATTGTCGACGTCTAAAATTTGTATTAATTAATTAATAATATATATTGGTTTTAAATATTCAACCATGAATATATACATGCATGCATGAAAATTACAAATGCACAAAACTCGGTCGATCAATCAATCACTTTCGTCATCATAGTCTTCATCAACATCTTCCTCTTCACTACTCTCAACTGACAAATGGTCCTCATCATCATAGTCTCCATCATTATCATCATATCCGAGGCTGTCTTCATCCTCCAACTCCTCATCTTCAGATGCATTATCAATCGTAAAGTCTGTGATCTCTTTTTTAGTAAGATCTGTTTCCCGATCAGGCATGGATAAGCGTTCATTATGGCGAATGAGTTCCCTTATGTCTGGGATGACAGAAGTATCATATTCTTGATATGCATTGACATTATCGCATTGAGTGTGAATCAATGAAGACCATTCGAGTGTTGTGTCATTCCATATTCCTCAGTGAGACATATGGTTTACTATTTTCCAACATGCATCATTTTTCGGATCATCCAGATAGAACACCTGCCTAATTAATGTGGCAAGAGTTAAAGGATCATCCTTATCCTTGAGTTTGTATCGACTAATAAAAGGCCCAGATCTTTCTTCGTACGCTTGAACCATTTATACTTGAATAGAAAAACATTGATATAATTCTCATATAGTAGCTGAACGACATTGACAAGAACTCCGTAATATACATCGTCGCCTTGTCCGACCGCAATCCCACTATTTTGTGTTCTTCTTCCTTCATCTCAGACCACTGAATGAAACTTTACACCTTTAACAAAACATCTGGGGTAAATATAGTGTTGAACCGACTTAGGGGCCAACATATGCTTTTTCCATGACCACCACCCATTGTGGTTAGAGGATTTCTGTAGATCCTCCATCTGCAAAAAATGGGAACATACAAGATATAATTAAGAATATATATATCTACCAAAAGTTTGCCATAGTTTCCCCTAAAGCTAAAGGAAACCACAAATAAACCTACATCCAAAATTTGACCAAAAACACTACGAATTCATTAATTAAACACCAAATTAAATAACAAATTACTTAACTAATTAATCCCTAGTCCAGTTCTAGATATATATATATATATCAACATCAAATTTAAAAAAATCAGGGAACTTCTTCTTAAGCATTTTTTCAACTTAGTTAGGGCTCTTGTCCGGTTTAGTTGTCTGAATTTTAGTTCTGTAAGTTTGCACGTAACCAATAACATCTTCACGGTCTCACAACACTACCCAATGTGCTTCAATAAGTTCCTCATGACTTAATCTTTCAGTTAATACTCCTCTAAACGGTCGTAGAAGATCTATGACGACTGAAAGATTGTAGGTAACAGGTGTATTAGAGGCGGTCTGGACTGGATCATTGAAGTACTTGCTGTAGTAAGTAACAGACTCATGCGTTTGGTATGTTTCCACGATGGAGCCATCTGGGGCAGACCTATTTTTGACCAATCATTTATACTGTCCGAGTTGTCTACAAAATAGACATTATATTATTAATTCACAACGATTTTTGTAAGAAAAGAGATATATAAATGATCAAAAACGTGTTTAAAAAAATTCAGTACTACTCACCTTTCCTGAGGATACATTCACGTGTACTGGACTGGACTAGAAAGCAGGACTTGTTCTGGAAGGTGGACCATGAGATGAATCATGATCTCAAAGAAATTAGGAGGGGAAATCCTCTCTAATTTGTAGAGGATGTGGACAATTTTATATTGAAGTTTGACCACATCCAACTTCTTCAACTCCCCGGTGCATATCCTATGCCACCATCGCACAATGCAACTATTGATTCGACGATGTCTTTAGGCAAATAAGGTCGAATCACCACTGGAATCAGACATTACAGCATAATGTGACAGTCATGAGTCTTTAAACCAATAAACTTGTGTTCCCCTACTTTGACCCAGTCATATATGTTGGATGCATAATTAGACGGATACCAAACACGCTGAAACCAGTTGAATACAACATCCCTCATTGTTGGCTTCACTGTGTAAGGTGCAACGAACATCTTGTTGTAAACACCTCTTCTATGCCTCTTTAACCATAAGGGACATTGTATATTCATAGATTCCAGATCTATTCGCACTTTGAGAGTATCCTTAGTCTTGAACTTAATACAGAGAATGGTTCCCACCATGCTGTCGCACACATTCTTCTCTATGTGCATGACATCTAGGTTGTTCCTCAGCTTCAATTTTGACCAGTAAGGCAGTTCAACGAAAATACTCACATAGTGCCAATATGCCAGATATTATGGAGGGTGTGGATTAAGTTTCTTCACATCATCGTCATTGGTCAACATACCGAAATTGAAGCTATTTAACCTATCAAAAATCTCTTCACTGGAACACTATTGGGGTTTAGGACCATTCTCTACTGTCCCATCGAAACAGTCCTTATCTTGTCACAATTGGTAAATATGAGGAAACCATCTATGGTGACCCAAGTAACACACATTCCCCGCATGCCAACTCGAGTTGACGTCGTCCAAGCAGACAAGACAAGCATTGTATCATCTAGTTGTGCAAGATGCCAACATCCAATATGCGAGAAAATCGCTGATGGTCCACATTACCATGGCTCTAATCAAGAACATTGTGTTATTGAACTTGTCATACGTTGGAACTCCAGTTTCCCACAATAGTTTTAGCTCGTCAATCAATGGTCTGAGGTACACATCTAAACACTTTCCAGGAGACTTAGGCTCTGGAATTAGCAGAGTAAGGAAATTAAATTCCTTGTTCATACACATCTAGGGAGGCAGGTTGTACGGCATGAGGATAACTGGCCAAGCGCTGTACGTAACATCGTTAAAAGGATTGAACCCATCAGTAGAAAGTCCTAGTCTGACATTTCGAATCTCTGCTGCAAAGTCTGGAAATTCCCTGTCGAAATGTTTAAATCTTCCTCATCTGCCATGTGTCTGAGCAATCGTCATCTATTTTATTTTTCATGTACCATCTTATCGGCTCTGCTGTGTATAGAGACATGAATAAATGCTACAGTCTGGGAATCAATGGAAAATATCGAAGCACCTTCACAGGAATCTTCTACTTTGAACTCATCCTATTAGGGTACTTCCATTTGGAATGATTGCAAACAGAACAGTAGTCCAACTCTGCATACTCCTTATAAAACAGCACGTAATCATTTCTGCAGGCGTAGATTTGCTCGTACTTCAGACTGAGTTTGTTTAAGACACTTTTTACCTTGTAATGGGAACCTGGAAGCTTGTGATTGTTAGGAAGCAAATCACATATGTGTTTCTGGATTTCGTCAAAACCTGCATCCGATATTTTGTGCTTCACTTTGTACTCCATTCAGTCATTATGGCGTACAACACAATCTATGGACATCCATCGTACACCGGGGTTTGGGCTTCAAGTAGTATGCTATTGTACCTATCCAAATTCAGTAGTGTCAATTTTCGGCAATACGGCATGGACTGGGTCAACAATATGAGTATCACATCCTCCCCATTCGTGTTATTGTCTACCATGTCGATTGAATTTTGGAAAAACATAATGGACCAAATCCACAGTGGGGTTCTAAGAAAAAGAGCCACTACCGCTGGATAAGGCACCTTGGTAACTGTACCCTGAGCTGAAGTCTGGGTCTGAGATGAAGTCTACTACTTCACCGTACTCACTCCATGTAGTGTAACTCTATATCATACCGTGCTCATACAAGTGATGAGCCATAACATGAGACTCCACAATTTGATGGTTAAGACATTTTCTGCACGGACACTTTAAACGCTTCTTTCCTTTACCATGTTGCATCGTAAATGTTACAAACTCTCCAATTATGTCGATATAACTCTCATCACTTATATTCGCCAACTGTATCCAACTCTTGTCCATATTCCTGTGTAAGTAAACGAAACTTTAAAATTATCGAATAAACCATTGTTAGAAGTTAACAAAAAATTGTCGTTCAATTCATATAATTCCTAATTAAATAACAACTAATTAATTAATTTATCTCTAATTAACATTATTTAATTATTAGATTAATATATCGATCAACACACACACATATATATGCATTTCAAGTGCAATATTGTTCATCAATAATTAGTTAGCTAGCACACAATTAATTAAACAAAATAGCTAGCTAGGTAGGTTCACATTATAGAATAATATTTATATATATATGCAAACAAATTAAAACCGTCAGAATGATCAATTCACGGATCAGAATTATTAGTACCATCTAAATCGAATATACGTACGTACTTTAATTCGTCGATAATTATTAGCCGGCCGGTCGACGTCATCGTTGATCAAAATGAAGTGATCGAGCTACCTAGAGGTAGGCTAGCTAGGCTTATATATATATAATACATTAATTAATACGCCTAAAATGCGTAGATCAGTCTGTAGTGCCAAAGTTTATATGAGGCCGACTCACATACAGTGGTGAGAGTGACTGCATTTGAAAGGACCCAACTCCGATTTAGTTGCCTAAACCGAAATCAAACCCCTTCGAAAACACGACCTTAAATTTTTTTTGCCAGAATTTACTTTGAAAGTATAAGAACCATTCTTAGAATCTGCAAAGAAATACACTTCGAATATTCCACAAAAGCCAAACCGTGGGGCTCCGTTCCCCATCCGGATTTCTCAACAACATATATATAATAAACCAAAGGTTTACAAGAAATCTAGAAATATTCAGGAGTAAACTCCACTGAAAACAAACATAAGTATTCAGAGCGACGCCTATAAACATCATTTACAACAAGTAGGTCGAACAAGAAACCTACAGAAACTGAAGTGTGATCCAAACTCTAGGCCTCCGCAGGCGACGTGCAACACAGGAACCCAAATTGCAAACTGGGCAAAGGAAACTGAAAAGCCCAGGGGAAGACAAATAAATCGTTAGAGTGAGTGGACGAAAATAATAATAATATGTCTTTCCCAAATAAATGCTCATAAAAGCATAATGCGAGTCAATGCATATGAAAATCCCGACCAGGTACATTTTCCCTGATCCATAGATATGCACATAAAATCCTGCGGGGTCACTCATGGACTCCTCCACATACTACAGTCTAAACACGGGATCCCAGACCTACACATGATTAACATAAGTCAGAAAGACCTCGAGTCAGGATATATGTCCCCCCTGGAGCATCTCGGGGATCAACCGAGAAGCCAAAGCATCGATGCATTCCTCTATATCCGAGACTGTACTCAGTGTAAACCAAATCATAAATCCTTTCTATGCACATGCATAATCGTAAAGTGCATAATCATAAATGCATAACGTAAATGCATAATCAATAATGCATATGCATAATCGTAAAATGTATAAATCCAGACTCGCAAATCCAACTGTATTAATAAAATGTCCACTCACTATACAAAGCTAGCCCTGAGGTCCGGCGGAAGATCCTTGCCAAATGCTCGATCCCGATCACTTGAATAACAGGGATACGATCAATATATATTGAAACACAACATACGGAGCTAATACGCCGAGAACCCCGCGTTCTAGAAAGACGTATCGCTCGGAATATCGACGACGACAACAAAATTCTCAAAATATACCCAATTAACCCTCATCCCAAAATCGAATACTCAAATTAACCCAAAAACCTCAAGACTACGACCGGGGCATGATTACGAGCAAAACGGTATAAAACTCCCCAAAATCTAAAAAGTCAACCCTTCGCCGGAGCTTCGCCGATGACTGCCGCCGCCGCCGCCGCTGCGGCATCAACGGTGACATTCTCCGGTGACCAAAACCCCAAAACCTTCCTCTCCTCAATCCCAACATCTTTTCATTGTACACCATTACCCAAATTGGTGGGCAACCAACCCAAAAACTCCTTGAAAGTCCATTGCCTGAAATCGCCGAAAAACTTCTCCAGCCGATTCCAGCGCCGTTGCACCACCACGACCCTCCAAACCTTAGGGGATCCCTTCCCTAGCTCAAACCCTACAGAATCCACCCCAAATCCCCACAGGATACTCGCCGAAAAACTCTCCCCCGATTCCGTTCACCTTCATCATAACATTTCTCCAACAAATTCCACACAAAACAACACAATACATACATCAATGGAAATCCCAAGGGAAGAGCTTCAAATCCCTACCTTAATCACCGGCAATTGTGCCATTTTCCGGCAAGTCCAATGGCGGCGAGTCAACTCGGCGGGTCAACTCGGGTTTGACTCTGTCAACTCGGTCCAAAGCTGGTCAACTCTGGTCAACAGACCAATTTCAACTTTACGACAACTTTTGCGACTATTCCGCTATTTATGGAAGGACCCAACCCCGATTTAGTTTCCTAAACTGGAATCAAATCCCTTCTGAAAACACGAACTTGCAAAAACCATAGAAATTTCGGCAGAGTTTCACTATATCGCAGAATTACCATTAACCTACACCCTAAAACATACTTCATCCTATGCCACAAAAGCCAAACCGTGGGCACCAATCTCATCTGAATTTCTCAAAATCATATCATAATGTAAAGTAATAAGCAAAACTGTACTTTACAGAAATCCAGAAAAATCATATGAAAAATATGAACATCAGAGTATTCAGAGCGACCTCTAGTATATATATATATATATAAACATAAATACATAACAGTAGGCTAAACAAGAAACCTACTAAAAAAGAAAGGTAGCTCGAACACTAAGCCTCTGACTGCGACGTGCGACACCAAAATCTGAACTGCAAACTGGGTATTGAAAACAAAGAGCCCAGGGAAAGACATATAAACCGTTAGAGTGAGTGGACGAAAATAAATGTCTTTCGCCGAATAATATATGTTATAAAAACAAATGCGAGTCTAATGAATGAAAACGATATAGTACACGAGGGAGACTCTAACTCCTCACGCGTACAGAGCATGCATCGTAAAATCCTGCGGGGTCACTCATGGACACAACCGCGCTAGTACAGTAAGAATCACAGGATCCCAGACTCACACGTGATTCAAGCTAGAAAGGCCTCAGGTCAAAGGTCTACCCCCCCCCCCCCCCGGTAAAGGCCTCGGGTCAGGGGTCACAGCCTCCCCCGATAAACATCCTCGGGGATCAGCCAGGATGCAAGTGTATCGATACAACAATATATACTGTGATTGTACTCTGTGTAAACCAAATCATAAATAGTTTCATGCAAATGTATAAAGCATAATGTGAATGCATATTCGTAATACGTAATTATATAAGCATATTCGTCGATGTATATTCGTAAATGAATAATCGTAAACACATGCTCAAATAACTCATAATCGTATGTGCATGCTCATGCTCATAAAACGTAATATAAAGACTCGCGACCAATCAGTGAAAAGAAAAGTCCAATCACAGACAAGCACAGCGCTCAAACGTACTAATCTCGAGATCCGGCGGAAGATCCCTCGCCAAAAGTACGATCTCGATCCCCTGAATAATCACAAAATATCACTGATCAAAATCACAATTCAATACTCTGAACCACACCTCGGAAACCAACCATTTCCGGAAACATATAACTCGAATAACAGAAAACCTGTCGAAAACCTCAAACACTCCACATAAACCCTCGACTTAAAATCCACCACTCAAATCAATTCGAAAACCTCAAGACGACAATCGGGGCGCGATTACGAGCAAAACGGCATAAAACTTGTCAAAATCCAAAAAGTCAACCCTTTGCTGGAGCGCCGCCGGTGGTGGCGGGGTGTCAATAGTGGCGGATTCCGGCCAAATTTTGCAGATCACAAGTACTCCTCAAGCCCAACAACTTTTTCTTCTACACCAAGCTCCAATTCCAAGCCCATCGGCCGGAATCGAGCTCGAAACCTCACGGAATCCATTGATTCCGGCGAGCTTCAAACCTCAACCAAACCCAAAATTGTTTCACCCAAAAGCATCACAAGGATGAGAAGAACCTTTCCCCCCACCACCCCGGCCCCAAAAGTTGCCGGAGCGTCACCCCCGACGACGACGAAAACCCACGGCATACCCGAGCTCGAACTCCTCCTATACCTCATCAAATCACACCAAACCAAGTTCTAAACCATAGGAAATCAAGAGAGGAAGCTAGCCATACCAAAATCAAGGCCGGAGGTGGCCGGAAACGAAAAGTCCACAGCGAGTCAAACGGTGGTGCGAAATGGACTCTGTCAACGGTCAAACGTCGGTCAAACTTCCCAAAACAGTGATTTTCGAAAATTTTACGACTATTCCGATATTTATACTCGAGGCTCGATACGATCGACGGTCCAAATCGAATCACATCCACGTTTCGGATAACTCAAACTTAATCAGATAAACACGACTAAATCACGCGGCTTCAAATATTCATAACATATTCCTCGTTTATCGAAATAATTATCTGAAACAGCATACGAGTTCAAAATCAAGCATACTACAATTCTCATGAAGAGACTCATCTCAAATTCTGGCCCGATAATTAAGTCGTGAACCTGACTGCCAATTCAATTAATTACGATAAATCTCGACTACTCGCAAAACTCGCGGATTAAGCCGATTACTATACCAATTCCAGTCCGGGTCGTCACAATTTATACGGAGCAAACCGACCAAAATCACAATTCGGATAACTCAAACTCAAACGGATAAGCACGACTAACTCGACGATAATTTCAAATATTCATTTTATATTCCCTGATTATCCGAAAAATCCTCTGAAACCTCCTACGAACTCGAAATCACATCCTCTACAATTTTCGCGAAGGAACTCAAACCAAATTCGTGTTCGATAATTAAGTCGTGAACAAGGCCGCTAAACCGATTAATTACGACTAACTGCGACTAATCGTGAAATGTGCAAACCAAGCCGATTAACATACTATTTCCAGTTCGGGTCGTTATAGCATTAGATTCAATAATCCAAATCATAGTAAGATATAATGGCAAAAAATCGTTAGAGATTCACAGCCAATATAGATGTCAAAACATATTTGGGAACCCATTGTAGTACGTTGTGGAGGCGTAATTGATACATATACCGTGCAACCAAAGATGCGTAGATGTGAAATATCAGGCTCATACCCATTTATCAATTGGTACGCATTGAATGGTTGACGTGTTACGGGTCTCAAGCGAATAAACATAGTTGCATGTAACATTGCATATCCCAAAGCAGATACTTGCAAATTAGTATATGTTATCAGCAACTCTTGAGTTGATAACCATTACCTCCTAAGAAAAACACCCTAACCCTAAACAGAAAAACCCCCATCACCAGCCTTCTCCCTTGACCGAATCATCACCACTGCTGACCACCATCGCTGGAGCTCCCTACTGTGTTTCGTGGATGTACTTTTGCTTCTTACTTCAAACTTTTTACAAGTTTGCATACCAAGCATAACACCCTTGAGGTAAATTTTCTGCCTTCTTCAATTTAGAAATTAGGTTGCAAAACTTAATTATCGCAACACCCTAGATCTAAGTCTAGGTTTAGATTTTCATACCGTGATTTATTTTTTATACCCTACTTCCTATAGATTAATACATGTCATAAAGAGTTGATATTAGTGACGATCCTGGGGGAGTCACGGTTATTGGTGAATATCACAGTTAATTATGATTTCACATTGAAACAAAATGGAAGTTGATATATGTGACTAATTGTGAAAGTCACAATTTTCTGGGGTATGGTATGAAGCCACTGATTGCATCGATTTTTGTGACCATACATCTCACGTTTCTTATTCCCTAAACTTGATATTCACAGTTAACTATGATGTTTGCCAATATCTGTGACTTCCGCAGGACCGTCATTAATATAAACTTTTTATAACATGTATTAATCCATAGGAACTAAGGCATAAAAAATAAATTACGGTATGAAAATTCAACCTAAATCTAAACTTAGATCTAGGGTGTTGCACTAATTAATTAAATTTTACAACCTAATTTTAAAATTGAAGAACATAGAAGATTTACCTTGAAAGTGTTATGCTCGGAATGAAAAACTTAAAATGTTTTGAGAAATTGGAAAGTCTGACGACAAACAGTAGTGGTGCTTCAGCGACAGTAGTGCCCCGACAATGTATATGATTCCGGTGGTGGAGGTTTTGGTATTTAGGTGCTAATTAAGGTATTTTTCTTCGGTGGTGATGGCTATCATCTGAAGTCGTACTGATAACGTGTTAAAGAAGAAAATAGATACGCATAAGATATATATGATCTGAAACTATACTTTGTTCATTGATAGATGACCTTAAATATGCATTACAATCTCTTACAATCATTCTCCCTATAAATCAGGGATTAAGAGAATATCTACATCTATTCTAATTAGGACAAAACACATACCGAGATACCAGAAATATTATTCCTTAAACAGAAAAATGTTTAAATTCAATTGCATTTGGTGGGAAGCAAATTTTGCTAGAGACATGGGCATAGTTTGAGGGGTGTCAAATGACACTCCTCAAATTTTAGATATTAATTCTTTATATAATTAATTTTACTTAATTAGTAGTGATTTAACACAATAAAAATTATCTTGACACTGCTAAAAATTTTGAAGAAAATATATTATTGTCTGTTTTGTATTGTTAACCTACCAAATTAATTCCTAAACTCATTAAGAGAAATAAAATAATGTTATATTAAAGAAGAAATTAGTAATTTTTTAAAGCTTTACTAGCTTATTTTATTGATAAATATGATGTAATGTTTAGTTTTTTACTACCTTAATTTTTTTTCTTAAGTTCAGTGAAAATAAAAATATTTTTTCTTGTGTACATTCTTGGTCTCAGGTTGCTTTTTATAAGAAGGACTCTGATGTAAATGATCGAGTTTAATTATAATTTACTCATTTGACACGGTTGAGTGAGACTCCTGACTATGCCATTGGCTAGAGAATAAAATTGGTACTACAAGGGTATACCAAGATAGGGCTTCCAATATGGGATCAAGTTGTTCCAGGCTCAGTCCAACTTTGTTAATTAACCTACAACCAATCTAGTAATGGCTTCTTGAGAGGAAGTAGTTTGTAGGTTTTTTTGTATCAAAAAAGAAAATAAAAAAGAAAGAGACCGGTTACAAAGTGGTAGCTAGACCAGAGAGCACAACCAATCAACCTCGATTGTATTAAAAAAGAAGAAGACCCAGCTTAGACTTTCTCTTTCCTTAAAAATTTACCATAAGTTTTCCATCCCAAAAATGCTCATTATGTTTTTAAGTTTGTAACAGACCAAAGTTTTCATCATATTTACATTATTTATCACTCTCTATCTCCCGCGTAGTACCTATACTCATTTCAGTGTTCTTTCTCAGATCTATTACTCTCTCTTCATTTTATATCTATGCTTTTGAAAATCGTCGCCGTTGTCTTTGTTATCGTCACTACTAGAAAAGTCCACTTAGGCGACAAACATGTACTTAGTCGCCTAAGTTAAACCTTAAACGACGAATCACTTATTTCGTCGCCTAAGTGACATCTTAGACGACGAAACCATCATTTTATCGTCTAAGAAGAAACCTAAAATGACGTAATGTCAGTGACTTAGACGACGACAATGTAGTCGTCGCCTAGGTCGTCACGTAGGCGACGATATACTCTTTTCGTCGCCTAAGTGAATACCTATGCGACGATAGTGTGGTTGTCACCTAGGTGGCCGCTTAGGCGACGAAACTGATCAATTATTAGCCCAATCAGTTTCTTTTCCCCTCGGGCTATCTCACCCTCTCGTCTCAACTTCTCTCTCTCTCTTTCTCCTCACTCTACCCAGCAGACCGATCTCAGCCGGGAAAAAATCATCACGAATATCGATTGATCGAGTATTGTAATTTTTCATCAGCCCCTGCTCTCCTTCTAGGTGATCGAAGGTACGTATTAATTCGTTTCTTACGAATCATTTATTTAAATTTAATACCGTACGTACGTACGTGAATCGGGTGAAATATTCCGGCGAATACATAGTTTTCGGCGATCTTAGGTAGCTTAATTACTAGCTTATTGTATATATTGTATTGTATTGTACTGTTAATGTACGTATTTGTAAGGTAATTGGTTAATTAGTTAATAATTAATAGTATAATATATATTATATTATATAATTAGTTAAAACATGTTAGCTAGCTAGATTAAGCTAATTGGTAATCTATAAGCGCGCTAATTAATGATTTAATTAATCTAGGTAGTACGTTAAGGTTAATTAATTAATAGTAGATATAATAGTGTATATATATTAATATAAGCTAGGTACGTAGTACGTTAGCTAGCTATATATATAGATATATAGTACATATATTAGATTAATTAGTTATTGGTTGAAAAAATATAATTAATATGATATATAATTGTTAACTTATTACGCATGCAGAAATATGGATAAGAGTTGGATACAGTTGGCGAATAGAAGTGATGTGCGGTATATGGACAGAATCGGAGAGTTTGTGGTTTTTGCGATGGAACATGGTCAGGGAAAGAAGCGTTTCAAGTGTCCTTGCAGAAAATGTCTTAACTATCAGTTTGTGACGGCTAATGTTATGTCGCAACACATATACAAGAATGGTATAATATGGAGTTATACTATGTGGAGCGGGCATGGTGAAGTAGTAGACTAGAACTCAGGACCAGACTTCAGTTACCATAGTGCATCATCAAGCGGTAGTGGCGCCTCTTTGTGGAACCCAACTGTGAATTTGGTCCATGATGCCTTTCCGAGATTTAGTCACGGTGGACACCAACACCAAGAGGGAGGTTACGATACCACTCATGGGCATGATGACACATTCCCCGCTGCTAGTTTGTCCACTGACACTTGTGAGATGGATAAGTACAACAGGATGCTACTTGAAACCCAGACCCCGGTGTACCCTGGATGTCGAGAGAATGTGTTGCAATATGTGATGTAGCAAATGCAAATAAAAGTGAAGAACAAAATTTCACACAATTCTTTTGACGAAATACCGGAGCAAATATGTAAGTTGCTTCCCGAAAATCACAATCTTCTAAAATTGCATTATAAGGTTAGAAAGATCTTGAGCAACTTCGGCCTAAAGTACAAGATAATTCACGCTGTCCAAATGATTGTGTGCTACTTTACAAAGATTATACACATTTGGACTATTGTTCCGTTTGTGACCAATGCAGATATGAGAACCGGGGGAATATGAGGAGTTCGAAAAACCAAATTCCTTTGAAGGTTCTTCGATATTTTCCATTGATTTCTAGATTGCAGTGTCCGTACATGTCTTTATACACAACAGAGGTGATGCAATGATATGCAGAAAAGCGAATAGATGATAATGTGCTAAGACACGCCGCCGATGGGAAGGCGTTCAAACATTTCAACAGGGAATTTGGAGACTTTGCAGCAGAGGTTCGAAATGTTAGACTCGGACTTTCTACAGACGGATTCAATCCTTGGGGTAGTAATAGCTCTGCCGTCAGCACTTGGCCGATTATTCTGATATCGCACAACCTGCCTCTATGGATGTGCATGAACAAGAAATTTAATTTTCTTATTCTGCTAAATTCAGGTCCTAAATCTCGGGGGAAAGTGCTTAGATGTCTAACTAAGACCTTTGATCAACGAGTTGAAAATGTTATGGAAAAATGGAGTCCCAACTTATGAAGAATTCATTGACATGATGTTTATGATGAGAGCAACCGTAATGTGGACAATCATCGATTTTTCAGCGTATGGGATGTTGGTAGCCTGCAGGACGAAAGAATACAATGGATGTTCTATATGTTTAGACGACGTGAACTTTACTTGGCACGTGGGGAAGGTGTGTTACCTGGGTCACCATAGATGGCTTCTTCACGATCACTCGTGGCGACACGATGAAGCTCATTTTTACTGGACGGTAGAGAATAATCATAAACCCCATAATTGGTCTGGCGAAGAGATTTTAGAGAGGTTGAGCTATTTCAACTTTGGTGTGTTGACCAATGACAAGGATGTACAGAAACGTAATCTAGTACCTCCACAGGATCCCAGCTATTGGCATCACAAGAGTATATTCTTTAAACTCCTTTACTAGTCGAAGTTGAAGCTGAGGAACAACTTGGATGTGATGCACATAGAAAAGATTGTGTGCGACAACGTGGTGGGAACAATTCTCGGTATTAAGTTCAAGACTAAATATACTCCCAAAGCGGGCAAAGATGTGGAATCTATGAATCTACATTATCCTTTGTGGTTGAGGAGGGATAGAAGAGGAGTGTACAATAAGATGCCAGATGTACCTTACATAATGAAGCCGACACTTACAGGTTTTGTATTTCACTAGTTTAAAAGTGTTCGTTATCCGGCTACGTATGCAGCTACTATAATTGGAGTAGTGGACGAGTTGCAACACAATTTTGTTGGTCTAAAGACACATCACGTTATGCTGTAACGTCTGATTCCAGTGGTAATTCAGCCATATTTTTCTCGTGACGTCGTAGAACCAATAGTGGCATTGTGCAGATGGTGGCTGAGGTTATGTGTCAGAGAGTTGAAGAAGTCATATGTGGTAGAATTACAACAACAAATTGTGCACATCATCTGCAAACTAGAGAGGATTTTTTCCCCTGCTTTCTTTGACATCATGATTCACCTAATGATCCACCTACTCAAACATGTGTTCATTTCTGGTCCAGTCCAATATACTTGGATATATCCTCAAGAAAGGTACGTACAACTAATTAATTATACAGGTTTTCCGATCAATTATTTGTTCCACTGGAGATTACTAGCTATATGTACATATTCTAAATTTAATTAATTGAACGTTGGATTTTGTAGACAGCTTGGACAGTATAAAAGATTCATCAAAAATAAGTCGGCCTCAGATGGCTCCATAACAAAGATATACCTAATGCATGAGTGTATTACTTACTGTAACAGGTACCTCAAGGATCCATCACCACCCACAGCCTCTGATCCTAGTGGTAGCATCAATATTTCTATCATGGCAAATGTCGTACGACCCTTTAGAGGAGTATTAAATGAATTGTTAACAAGAGAAGAACTTATCGAGGCGCATTGGGTAGTATTGCGAGACTATGACAAAGTTGAGCCTTACATGAAGGCGTACAGGGAGAACCTTCAGGCGTTACATCCGTACAAGAGTTCAGCCTGGTTTGAAAAAGTAGTTAAGAAGAAGTTTCTGATTATTTGCTCCAATGGGTACGTATATTTACTTATTTAATTATATACATGTTTGTAGAAATTAAACACTTTAATTAATTATATTTTAATCCGAATTGTTACAAATGGTTGATCTACAAAAATCTGATAACAACGGGGGGTGGTGGTCCTGGCCAAAGCACTTGCTAGCAGGGAAGACGGTTTGACACAATATTTACCTTGAATGTTTTGTGAACGGTATAAAATTTCATTCATTAGCCCAAGATGAAGGAAGAAGAACACAAAACAGTGGGGTCGTGGTTGGGGATGACGATGATACATATTACGGGGCTCTTGTATATATTGTTCAGCTATGTTACGGGAATGATGTCAACATTTTTCTATCTAAGTGCAAATGGTTTAAGCGTAAAAAGGAAGACCTAAGTCTTTTATTAGTCGATACAAACTCAAGCTGGTATGAGGACGAGTCTTTTGCTCTCGTCACCTTAGTTAGGCAGGTGTTCTATCTTGATGATCC
Source organism: Geum urbanum (assembly GCA_946800695.1). Taxonomy (NCBI): domain Eukaryota; kingdom Viridiplantae; phylum Streptophyta; class Magnoliopsida; order Rosales; family Rosaceae; genus Geum; species Geum urbanum. The sequence goes on along the minus strand of OX326998.1, from coordinate 65,749,340 downwards.
AAAAGCTGGTGAAGGGTGGAAAATAGTGAACCATATCTCTCATCAAGGAATATGAAATACCATGACAACTGAAGGGACGCCGAAGACTAAAGAAGCTGAACCGCAAAGAGATATTCCTGCATATCGAGAGCCTAATATTTCTATCATCCGCTCTAACATAATGGAAATGATTCAACCTGGTGAACGTTTACCCATGCCTGATGGCTCTATGGATCTAACTCAATGTAAGATTATAGATCTAGAGAATGATGGAAGTGAACATGAGGCGCAAGATGATGACGAGGACTCAGCATATTCGTTGGATGACGTTGAGTATGATGAGAAGGATGAGCAATCGGGTAATAGTATTGAGGAGGATGATGATGATTATGACGAGGAGTACAATATAACGACGAGGGATATTAATTGGTAATTGATTATTGTAATCTCACTTTTTTGAGGTAATGATGATTAATTATATTATGATCAACGAGGAGTACAATATTATTAATATTCTGAATTCGAAGATTTTTTGAATGAGGATCAGAGTACTAGTACAATTATTCTGTCTTTCTCGACATAACTAATGGATCCGGAATTGAACTGGTTCTTATCGATCAGCCTCAATCACAAATTGAATTTGAATAATTAATTAATTAAGTTTTTATTAATTATTAATTACCGTATGTATAACTTTACATCGTATTTCTTCGTGTCTACTTTGGATGATACTTTGACGCACAAATTTCACTTTGGTATGCACGGTATGACATAAGCGACGAAAAGAATTACTTTCGTTACTTAAGAAGGTACTTAGACGACGAACCAAACTCTTTTCGTTACCTAAGTGACTTCTTAAGCAACGAAAACAACTCTTTTCGTCGCCTAAGTCATACCCTAAACCCTACATACCCGAAACACTTAAACCCTTTCCCCTAACCCGGAATTACTTAGGCGATAAAACCAGTTGTGTTTGTCGCTTAGGAGGAAGCTTAGGCGACGAAATGTAACTGTTTTTGTCACTTAAGTCATAGTTTCACAATCTGACCTCTAAGAGCATGACCAAGCATACCATCCTTTAGGGTGTAGAGTAACCAATTCTTAGACTATGAGTATTGACAGTTCAAAAATCGGCGTTACGAAGATTTGCATATCTACGTTTCCGTTTCGTTGAAATTTAGGTTTTATGGTTAACTACGCCAATGAAACCCTTAACGAACTTCGTTTTCAATGAAAATTCATGAACTTATATATTATGTTATGATCAATATATCCAACGGCAATTTGTCAAAATTTAATTTCGTTAATTTTCACGTGGAGTAAATATAGACGTACGAACACTTAAGTTATACAATGTTAGTAGATATATCAAAAAAATTTAATCTCTAAAAAATTTTGGCTATTAAATTTCAATTAAATTTTTTTAGTTGATAAATTAAGTGTTCACGACCAGATAAAAACCCGTAACTTTTAAAATGGATTTACAAATTATTTTTACCATAGTGTCCGTCTTTTAACTATTTTCAATAATCACGTATGTACTAATTAAATTCATTCGATCGAAACCTAAATTAATCCGAATTAGGTTCAATTTTTTTTAACAATATTGTACAAATATAATGGTTATATCTAACGGTTAATTTTTTTAATTTATAAGTAACCACACAAAAATAATTTTCATATATATATTTTTTAAATATTCACTCAAGCGATCAACCAAGGTGTTTTTATCGTCGGAGGTCTCACATAGGTGACGAAAACACAATGGTTCGTCGTCTAAGGCCAAATGTTTTGGCTGTTCGTGAAAGGACCCAACCCCGATTCAGTTACCTAAACCGGAATCAAACCCCTTCTGAAAATACGAACCAACAAAAAATTTTCGAAATTTCGGCAGAGTTTCGTTACTAACGTAGACTTGCATAAACCTGCACCCTGAAAATAATACTTCATCCTATGCCACAAAAGTCAAACCGAGGGCACCAATCCCATCCGGATTTCTCAACATCAATATATAAACGATAAACAGTAAACATATTGTACTATATATAGTGTATCCGTGAAAATCCGCATAAACATGTATCAGAATGTATCAGAGCGACCTCTAGTGCAAAATATATACAACATATACATCAGTAGGCGAAACAAGAACCTACTGGAAAACACAGGTAGCTCAGATCACTAGCCTCCAAACCGCGACGTGAAACACCAAACCTGAACTGCAAACTGGGCACGGAAACCGAAAAGCCCAGGGGAAAGACATAACACTCGTTAGAGTGAGTTGACGAAAATAAATGTCTTTCACCAGTTGATATATCAGTTTAAAATAAAAAATGCGAGTCCAGGTAAATAAAAACAACAAGTACACGAGGTAAAACCATAATCCTCCAGCGTACTGAGCATGCAAGTAAAAATCCCACGGGGTCACTCATGGACACACCCGTGCTAGTACAGTCAGAATCACGGAGTCCTTGACTTCCACGTGATTCTAGCCAGAAATGGCCTCGATTCCGGGGAAACGCCCATCGTTGGTCAGTCGGGGTAACGCCCCTCCTGGTAGCCTACCATCGGGGATCAGCCGAGAGGCAAGTGTATCGATACAACAACGTAACTGAGACTATACTCTGTGTAAATCAAATCATAAACAGTTCGATGCAAATGCATGAAACAACATATAAGTGTATGTATATTCGTATACGTATATCCGTATAAGTATAATCGTATAATCGTAAAACACATGCTCATGTAATCCGTAATCTCAATGCGCATGCTCAAGTTCGTAAATCATATAAAAAACTCGCAAGAATTCCGTGAAAGGAAATTGTCCACTCACTGGTGAGCAAAACGCGCACTCGCGCTAATCTCGAGGACCTGCGGAAGATCCCTCGCCAGAAGCACGGTCACGATCTCGATCTCCTGAATATTCACAAAAACATAACTGATCAAAATCATAGTCCACAACCCTGTACTGAATCACGGAAACCAACCGTTCCCGGAAATATGCAATGCAGTACAAAATGATTAACGGAAATTCCGAAATCCCCACTCGAAACCTCGACTGAAAATCGGCTAACCAAATCAACCCGAAAACCTCTGGACGATAATCAGGGCGCGATTACGAGAAAAACGACATTAAAAACGTCGAAATCCAAAAAGTCAACTCCTCGCCGGAGCACCACCGTTGACCGCCGCCGCCGCCGGCGGCGCCGTCAACCGTGATTTCCTCCAGCGAGGAAGCTCCAGAAATGGAGTTATCCTCAAGCCCAACACTTCCTTCAACTAACACAAAGCTCAATTCATCCTCCAACCCATCCAATTTCACACAAAATCAAATCGAAATTTCCTACCGGAAACCTAATCGGGTTCGAACAATACCTTAACCAATTCCAAAATAAATCACATGGGGAGCATCACCAAGGTGTGGGGAGGTGAAACCCCAACAATCCCACCTCCAAAACTCACCGGAACCACTCACCCCGACTCCGACGAACTCCGACGAACCAACCCGATTCGGGTTCAACCAAAATAGCATCAATTTCAATCAAACCAATTACCAATCAACTCGAAATCACTCAAGGAAGCGAACCATACCTTCCACTTGATCGGAGGTGGCCAGAAAATAGGTCGTCGGACGGCAAGCCGAAACGGGAAACCTTTCCTCTTTTGGTCAACGGGTCAAACTGCCATTTTTGGAAAGTCAACGATAGTCAACGCCAAATAGTGATTTTCGACGATTTTACTACTATTCCCGATTTTTATACTCGCGCCTCGGGTCAATCGACGGTCCGAAATGAATATTCGAAATGATTCGGATAAACTCGTCGGAAACCGAAACTTCAAATAATCATAAAATATTCCTCAGTTATCGGAAAAATCTTCCGAAACCACCCATGAGCTCGAAATCTCGTACTCTACAACTTCCGTGAAGACACTCAACTCGAATTCTCGACCGAAAATATAGTCGCGAATAGAGTCGGCAGACCACATATATAACGCAAAACTGCGACTAAACAGAATCTCGTGAATCGTGCCGAATACACAACTGATTCCGGTTCGAGTCGTCACAGTTCGGTTCGTGCACCCAAATTTTCAGGCCAGAAAAAATAACAACTTAGCCTACGAAATATATCACGTTCATCAACTAAGACAAAAAATTTGGCGGTATGGTTTTCTAAGCGCCTTTTTTTAGGGCCATGTTTGAATATCGCTTAGGCGACGACAGGGTTTGTTTCGTCGCCTAAGAGTAGGGTTTAAGCAACAAAAAAACCATTTCATCATCGAAGTGGGTTCGATTTCCTGTGCGCCTCATTTTTTGGGCCATATTAAATTCCACTTAGGCGACGAACCGATGGTTTTCGTTGCTTAAACTCACTTAGGCGATGAAATTCATCGGTTCATTGCCTAAGTCAATATCTATATCCAGAAATTTGTTCCCATTTCGAACCAGTCTCTCTCTCTCTCCATTCTCTCTCATTCTCTCTGATCCACTCTCCTCTCGCAACGTCGCCGCCGCCTCTCCACTCCCTCTCCCGCCGTCCAGTTGCCCCCTTACTCCTCTCCTCAAAAACCGTGACCGCCCCCTCACTCCTCCTCCTCGATCTCTTCTCAGGCCGCCCTCCTCCCCGCCGCCTCTCGTCAACGTCGTCGTCGGTATATATTTATATATACATACATATAATATATGTTGTGTACGTATTTCATATATATATTGTGTATATAGATTTATTTTGTATATATATTGTGTGTATATATATTTGGATATATTTTTAATTAATAAATGAAATATTAATTGTGTATATTGTGTATATATATATATTTGGTAATGCATGTACTTAGTACGTATAATATGTTTAGTATTGTAGATATAATGTATAGATATAGTTTTGAGTATATTGATTTTAATTATTTGGTAAATTGGTAATATAAATTGGATAAATAAATTGTTAATAAAAAATTGTAATATAAATTGGTAATTAATATAAATTGGTAATATAAATGCCACGAGATAAATTGGATAATTAAATTGGTGAGATTTGAATAAATTAGATAAATTTGGATATATTTGTGAAATTTGGATAAATTTGTAAAATGTATATAAATTGGATAATTTTGTAAAATTTAGATGGTAAATTAGTAATATATATCGAATTGAGTTTATTCATACGTATATTGATGTTATTTGTGAAATTTGGATAAATTTGATTTTTTTTTGAAATTTAAATAAATTGGATATATTAATTTGTGAAATTTAGATAAATTGGATATATTTATATTTGATGAAAATTTGGATTAATTTGGATGAATTAATTTGGATATATATATATATATATATTGTGAATAAATAATTTTTTCAGCTTCATTAATTACGATCGATGGCGCCAAAGAAGAGGCGATCGCAAGAAGAGAGGGAAGCCGAACTCCATTCCATTGCACAAGCAATGGGTTGGAGCCAAACTAAGTCGGAGGAGACCGTTTTGGCTCCTCCGAATCATTCGGGTTTGCCGACTAACTCAATCCCTCATGCTCCAAATGAGGCGGCCATAGCCATACCGACGACCCACTCATCACCACTTCAGTGGTGACGTCTGAAACTCCCACGGAGTCGGTCGACGACTCCGTTCACTACAATGCATGATGCACGACGAGGAGGTAGCCGTCAGATGAGGTCCCCAAACAGAGTCGGGGACTTAGAAAGACAGCAAAAACCGAGCGCATAGTCAGGTCGACCAAAAAGAAGATCCCGGTGCCGTTCAACAACTTCACCCGAGGCCTTCCGTCCTCGCAACTCGGTAGTTTCACGTTGCACACCATCGGCTCAATCATATAGAACAACATCCGTATGGTTGCCGCTTCGTGGAACAAGCTACCTAAATTCGAGAGGTTGAGGATATACCGCGAACTCTCGGTACTACTATTTAATTTTTTATATTTTTATAATTAATTAGCAACCATGAAGCTAGGCATAATGTTTAGGTTCTAATTTTTTTTCTAGACAAATTTCGATATCGACGGCACGCCAGAGATGATGGAACACATCAACACCGTGGTCAAGAATATTTTCAAGGATTAGAAGTACGACCTGCACAAGTATTAACTCCGACGCGGCGCCACGCTTGTCCCACATGAGCTGCGGATGAAATGGAACGAGAGTGAGAATGGTTGGTCAGACACTTTGAGTCCGATAAGTATAAGGTTCGTCTTCATTTCCTTTAAATTGAGAAAATTAAATAATTTCTTATTTTTAACCATTTATTTATTATTTAATATTTTTTTTTTGTCAATAGGTTAGGTCGGATGCCAACAAGGCAAACCGTGTGAAGAAGGATAAAGACCATACTTCGGGCTCCAAAGGCTTCATGTTCATCGCAAAGGAGCACAAGGATGCGGGTTCGAAGCATTCTCTCTTGGATGCCAGTGTCTCGGCTTACGTCAGGTCTGGGGTCGATGATGAAGCGAGTCAACAAGGGGTAAGGGACTCATCTTGCCTAACTCAATTCAATTTAATTGTACTTCCAAAATGTATCGAAATTTTCTATAACGGTAATTACATTTTTAATTTCAGGGGTGGTTGATAGAAAGGGCACAGGAGCAGTTGACGAACACCCAGCTGGAAAACTCGGGTATGACGCCCGAAGAGGTGCCCCCTTTATCGGTGGAGAGCCAAATTGCCATCGCCGATACTGTTTACGGCCGCTAAGCTGGCAAGGAGGTTCGTGGGCTTGGACGGAGGGTCCATAGAGATTTGTCGTCCCAGCCCTCCGGATCGTCGTCCAGTAGGCGAGGTGGGGTCAATGCCGAGGCGGTTTGAGACATACAAGAGCAGGCTCGATTGGCACAGGAGTCAGCCGATCGAGCCTGGGAGCAGACCAGATCGATACAGGGGCAGCTAGATGCGCAAAACCAAAAGATGGCCGACTTCTTTACGATGTGCGCACGAATGGGGTTGCTTGTATTTTCTTTACTTTAAAGAATATTTTAATAATATAATAAATTTTTATATTAATTTATAATTTTTAAAAGTATTATTAATTACTTATTTAATTTAGAAAAAAAATTATTAACTTAGGTGACGAAATAGACGCGTTTCAGTTTGATTTTTGGTTGTTGTACTAGTTTGCTGTTGTTATCGTGTATGTGATAGAAGGTCTTTTTTCTTGATATCTTTTAAGTATCTGTCTGAGTATCTGTTATGTATCTTACTGGGTATTTGTTGAAGTATCTATTTCTGTTACTATTGGATAACTGTTTTGGATATATGTCTAACTATATGTGTGTTGATCATTTGCAATTATTCTATATTTAATGGGGAAACACAATAGAGCACACCAAGATTCAGACAATGAATCTGAAAAAAGTATGTGGAATCTTCATAATCTAATTTGCTTGCTTCTTCATCTTCTTCTTCTTCCAATGAGGAGCAGTTTGTTTATATAAAAAAGAATAAGAGAAGAAGAGTGGCTTCCTCTTCATCTGGTCCTTCTGTTTCTGAAGATTGTCTTGTGAAGATAATGATGATGATGATGATGATGATGATGATGAGGAAGACTAAGCGTATCAAGAAGCAGAAGATCAAGGGCAAGGTCAAGAAGAAAGTGGAGTCTTCTGAATCAACGTCTTATAGTGATTCAAAGAGTAAGGGTGATGATAAAGTAGCTGTTAGACAACAACAAGGAGCGTATAACACTAGTACAAAAAGTGCTTCAGACAACGGCGAAAATCAGTTGTCTGAAGCACCTGAAAATCAGTTGTATATCCAGCAGTTGTCTGAATAGAGCTCACACAACCGAAAAATCGGTTGTTTGATTCATGCCTTCTAACAACTTAAGTTCATTTGTTTAAAAATTTTGAAAATGCGTTATTTAATGACGTATAATGTTTCATACTATGTCAAACAATTGATATTTTGTTGTGTGACATGAAGGAAGACAACAAAATATCTAATGTTGCAGTTTGTTTTAAACAACTGAATTTCATTAAGTATTTTGTTGTCTAAAGTAATTAGTAAGAACATATATTAAGTTGTTGGAAGTTTACTTTGATGACAAAGTTTAAAACATTTAGTTGTCAGATTAATATGTATGTAGTTGCTTTTTTGGTGATATCTGTTGTTAGAGTTAGTAATATCTGTTGTTAGATTGATCATTACACAATTTTATTTGGACTTTAAATTGAGTGAGACAACGGTGATCATAAAACATTTTGTTGTGTGAATTCCTAACTAACAACTTCATTTCAATTGTTTGAATTGTCCTTGAATGAGTATGACTCAGAAAACAGAAATTGATCTATGTTAAGTTGTATGTATATGAGTTACAAGACAAACTTTGATCTGTTTTTAGTTGCCTGTACATGAGTTACAAGACAGACTTTGGTTTGTTTTTAGTTGTCTATACATAAATGTATCTAAACCACTTTCTACACAATCTCAACACAAAGCAACCTATATATATAGCTCAAACATTCAGCAACATACTCATCATCAAACTTAAGTAGCTAGGTAGCAAAATGCATGTTGTACATTGCAAAATATAAATTGTCCAAAAACATGACATTAAGTCCATAAACCCTAACTAATTGTCTAAACCCATGGCATCATAATTGTTCTTCCTATGATGGAATAGATAACTACCTAAGATGTTCACATAAAATTAAACCACATAAACATAAAAGATAGTACTGAAGCTAATCCAAGTACACCATTGCCTGCTTTGCCCACCATTATCTGTACTCCGCTATGTTGAGCTTACATTCCTCCTGTGCCTTCGCTCTTTCCTAACCAAAATCAGTTTAGACAGTAGTCAGAGAATATATATACTCAACCTTCACAATACCAAATGATAGAAATTGACATGTGCACACCAACTTATATACATTGAAACACTTGCAGTATATGAAAGTTTTATATGTTATCTTCACAAGAAGAAACTTTAGTTGAATAGTTTCAACAACATGACAGAGTAACCTTAAGATTGTGAAACCCAACTATGAGATCCGTTGTATGTGCAGCTCTTTTCTCAGATAGCAGTAGCCACTAAAGTTAGGGTTAAAGTTATCTCCGTATACTTCATCTATAGGGACACGAATATATGTATGGGCACAACATACATAAACTCATGTTAGTCAAGATACAACGCATATCATATCATGCATGTCAGCTCACGTAAAATTCTGATGTAGTTGCACTTTTACGAGAGAAATTCTTCTAACAATGAAATTGAACTGATTTGCTACCACAAAGGGGTAAATCATCCACTGCTTCCATCAATGTACACATTGATAAAAGCAGCTAATATCCATCAACTAAATAACTTACTTTCTTCTCAAGTTCCTCCAAATAGCTATCAAACAAATCCCTGCGGTCTCTGTCTCGTTCAAAAGCTTTGAAACATTCGTCATTTTCAAATAAACTCTCTACTTTGCTGAACAATATATTGAGTTCTTATCAGTAATCTAACTATATGTAAATGCAAAATACTGTTGTGAAATATTGCTTAAACTGGAAAAAGATAAATATTTAGATATACACACCTCCTCTGGGCAAGAGAAGTAAACTGATGTACTAGACGGAAGGCCCGGAAGAACTAAGCTATGCACGCGAACTCCATCTTTACCAAGAACTTGACCCCTTGCCTTATGTGATCAAAAAGAGTGAGTTTTAATGGGCATGATCTGGCCAACAACTTTGCGAAGAGATCAAAAAACGAAAGTTACTTGAGTTACCTTAACATCTGTTGAAATGTCTTCTCTGTTGCATAACTGGCCGAGATTGGAGAGGTTGTTGGCAATTTGTCTTGCATCCGATGATGGAAGATCCTGTCCCCGAAAGATGACTTTAGCATTTTCAGGTCCAACATAATGAGTTGTACCTAGAACACACCTTCAGTCTTTATCATATCATATCAAAGACTAATTATACCTAGCACACACCTTCAGTCGGGCATAAATTATAGAGCACACTTGCAATATTCATATGAACAAATCAAGACAAAGCATCCTATTATATTCACATATTTTTTGCATACTGCATCTCACATAGTATGCTAGGTAATGTAAGAAAGTCTAGAGAAAAAACTTCAAAATGGATCAAGGCTAGTGTCAAATGCTTTAGTCTTAACACAAAATTTCCCCACAGGTGCTCCAAAGTGTGTACTGGCACCTGTCTCACATGAAACAACGATTTTTCTTCTGGTAGCACTCCAACAGATAACACGTGGTAAACTAGAAAATGTTTGAACTTTCCCTCAATGCTCTAAATCATTAGGCATGAACTTCATATGTTTATAACCTTCTAAACATATTCAATAGGTATCACCGTGCCAGATTTCCATTCTCTAAATATGGGAAATTTTAATCAAATTAAGATACCTCGCCCACCAGATGAGAACATCAGCTGCAAGTGTAATAATGCTAAGGGATATGGATTCCCTGGCCTAAAAGAAATTTAGTATTATGCTTCCACTTGCCCTAGCATGTAGAGAGACAGAAACTTAACCCACTTTGACTCATAAAACCTATAAAAGCATATCCTCAAAGCTGATGTGTCCATCATTAACACCGTATAAAGTCTATACATGAGGTTTAAAACTCTAGAGGATACAACAGATTAGATCCAAAAGAAGATTGTACTGTATGTAGTATCCTCATAATACTCCTGAAAAGAGGCTAACTTACTGTATAATTCCTGTCTAGGAATTATATTATATCGCTTATTGAACATAATACATACCTGTCAGTGGACGGACTTAAATCATCCAAATCAAGTAAAATATCCCAAAGAAGCATCAGAACAGAATGTAAGGTTTGACCCTTTAACGCAACAATAGCAGAAGCGGTAGGTATTAATGCATTTGCAGCTACAACTCGAACATCGTCATCAGGATCCTCCAGGCCAGCTTTACATGCAGGAAGAACCTTATCTAGTAAGCTATGAAGCATTTCCTGGTTTCATGAAAAAGATGGTGGAACATTAGGTACAACAGATGCACCTTGAAAGCAAGTGTAGAAAATAAAATGTGTGACTATGATCTCAGTCATGCATGTAGCAACTACCAAAACGTAAAAGAGACATTTATTGAAAATAGAATAGAGCATGTAGTGTTGATTGGTAACTATATGCCTAGTAATATATTCTATCTGCCTCACGGCCACCAGATACTTAGTACCCAATAGGCTTCCATGGCGAATTTCCCATTCTGGTCTACACTGAACAAGTAGGAATATCAGAACCATAAAAAAATATAAAAATAAAATAAGTATATCCGACCAAGAGCATAGCAACTACCTACATCTTCAACAAGATATTCAATGTTTCATGAACTAATGTTGGATGCATATACTTGAACACAACACCCAATGCTTGTGCACAAGTTTCACATACAGGGGCAACTACCTGATCAGAGACATAATCTCCAAAACTGCAACCATATGAGAATAAGATAATCACTAAGACATGGGAGCACCCTTTTCATACTATTAATCAGAGTATGAAACAGAAGCTTAGTCTTGCAAATATATAAAAATAATCTTTAACAGAAGGTTATGCACAAAATGAACTTGACAAAGCCATACCGGTCTAAGGACAAGATACACAGGAAACGACTCGCGCAATCTTGAAGAAATTCACAATTCCATGAATGTCTAGCCAGTTTAACCAAGTTCATCAGCTCGCTATTTTCAGCAAGATTTCTCACCACATCTATTTTCTGAAAGGATTCTTTCTTGTCAGCGAGACACTTCAACTCAGTTATACTAGCCTGTTGCTCATATGGATACAACTCAGGCTCCACCTTTAGAGAGCTGACACAAAGTTGACCATTTTCCTGGCCAGATGGCAAATTACCATCTTCAACCTGTGTATTAATATCAAAATTCTCATCCTCGCTAGTAGAGACCATTGTTTCCATAAATGAACATGACATATCTTCAAATTTTGGCTTCTTCACTAATGTTGCAGATTCATCAATTGGAACTTGCAAATTCAAATCAATCTCTCTGCTTCTCTTAATTATCTGTGATGTCAATTTATTTCCTAAATCAACCAACAGTTCATCCTCCAGGCTCAAGTCAGGCACAAATACTCCAGCAGAAGCACCCTGATGAGAATATCCCTTAAAGCCGTCACAGCACCATGGCGTACTTCCCAGACTAGGAAAAGATTAGAAAGATCAGAACGATGAAAAGAACTTATAACTAAACATTAAAAAAAATATATACGACAGCTTAAGTAGAGTATCACTAAAAGACAATTTGAAGATCACATTAACAGGGCAGCCTACACTTCATTATTTCCCAAAAGAGAATAACAACCACATAACTCAATTAGCCAACCTGGATCAAACATGTCTAGGATGAGTTGCTCAACAAAACTATGAAAAGGCCACCGACCATCTCCATCTTGTTCTAAATTTTCTTCATCATGATCGAAGTCCATGAATTCCTGGATAATCAATCATCATCACAATGCAGAAAACTTTTATCCAGGCACAGAAAGAGCAAAATAAAAGGAAATAACCATATACCAGTAACAACTATGTATCTCCTTTCTAAAAATTAAAAACATAATTAAAAAAAACATATTCCAATGTTATCCGTAGCATGTAGAAACCAATCAGTAAAACATTAGTATAAATCCCAAACCTCCATTTATATCTCGCAACCAACACCCACCCCCCATTCTTGTGAAAAATAAATAGGAAAAGGACATATTACTTTTAAGCTTATAAACAAGCCCCTTATCCTGAACACTACATGCAAAAACCAGGATGGCTTGTCCCTCAATTTTGGTACAAAATAATATCAAGGAACAAATACATATACACTAATATTACTGACCAAAACCTTTGTGTCTGTAATGATATAACCACAGAATTCAACCAGGGATAACCCCTGCCGCTTCGAATTAGCAATGGCCCAAACCTTCACCGAAAACTTTCACTGAATCAGCAATTCAGAAATAAATGCCAAAATTAATTTCGTATTGGTTATAACTGCACAGCTCCAACACTTTGCAAACATGAACATAGCAATTTGCAGAGCAGCAAATGTTGTCCCAAAACATTCCTCAAACAGCCTCAGAACGAAACCAATAAGATTCTTAAGACTCAGAAACAATTCAACATCTCCACAGAACCTTATCTTCGCACTCTTCAGATTAGCTAACCTGAGCTTAAACATCTTACCACATAAAGCAGCAACGCTTGTAATATTCAGAAGCAATTCAGACAATCACCTCACCATATTCTCAGTTCTTGACAAACTCATTTCTACGCTCTCACCATTATCAGTTTCAATCTCTATCGTATCAATCTCGCAACCAGATTGCATTGAACTAGTAGTACTCCTACCCCCAATCAAGTTAGAGATAAAGAGATTACCCTTAGCTAGTGAAGCTACTGATGATGACGTAGTGGGTGACTAGCTTAGCGTTTAGGCCATCAGCAGCAGCGACGCCACTACTGTCATGGTTGGACAATCGAGCTGCAATCTCAATCTCGCTCTGCTTGACTAGCTAGATTTCATCGCCGGCCTTATCCACGCTACCGCCATCCTCATGCAAGGAAAAACACTTGCAGTAGCCGATTGGCCATATCCCAGAGATCCGCGTCTTTTCTGAATAGCTGCTTCGCGGCTTCTTCTTGAAAGCGCCACCAGTCGGTCTCGTCTCCTGGCCACGCCGACCACGATCCAAGCGACGCTCCGAGGAAAGCTCGCTCGATTCCCTACGCGGCCAGGGAGGCCTCGCCTCATCTCCTTCCAAAAAAACCAGTGTCGATGCATTGAGAAAAAATGAAAATTTAGATGGAATTAAGCGATTTCAGCCTTTTGAAAGGTGAAATCTAATTCCAAGTTATTTCTACGTTGGTGTGAAATACTTCAATCAAGGGAAAACTCAAATATGACTACCAACAATGCTACACACCAAAGCAAGATACTCATAAAAGTAATACAATAAATCCTAGAATCAAACAAGATATTCATACACTTTAACAAAAAAAAATCATTTCCAACGGCAATTTGTCGTCGCAAAAGAGTTAAATGCCGTGACAAAAGAGCTTTTGTGACGACAAAACGGTTTTTTGTAATGGCATCGTGTCCGTCACAATAGATGACGACACAATTGATATTTGCGACAGTTTTTACTGTCGTCTTTATTCTTTTGCGACGGCAAATCTTTGTCGTGGCCATTGATATATTTTGCGACAGAATTTTACCATGGCTAAGACCGTCGCAACTAGTTGTCATGGCATAGTGTTAAAGTTATTTTTTGCGACGATAATGGTGCCGTCACAAATGATTTTCCCTCCAAAAAAATTTTGGCACCAATACTGGCAACGATAAGCATGTCGTCGCAAAAGGTTTTTTCGCCAAAATTAATTTTGAGATAGTACTTGCGACAGTCAGATTGCCGTCGCAAAAAAATCCTATATTTGCAACGGAAAGTTTGTCGTTGTAACAAATCGTGCCAAATTGTTCCCTTCTTGTAACCTGCTACTAAGATTCACAAATCTATTATCCAAAGTCAATAACAACTGAAGTGATTCTTACTACACAAAATTCTTAATACAATGAGTTTTCTCAAGTCATACAACATCTAATTCACAAATTAGATGCATCAGAAATTCACCGAATGTTCTTAACTTACATGAGTTCCTATTGGAAAATGGTGGTTTCCACCATTTTAATATGACAATTTAAACAAAATAATTGAGTGTGTTGTACTTAATTTTGATGTGAGGGAAACATGGATTTGTGTTCTCCTACAAGAGTACATAAAGATTATATATTCATGTGTTTAAATTGGTTAAGGGGTGAATGAGAAATTGTCACCCGAAGATGGTTACTTGAAACAAAAGGGAGGAATGTGATCCCACATGGGAGAAATTAGAAATGTGGAGGTCTTTATATATGATTGCTCCTTAGTATACCTTGAGTAAGTGAGTAAAGCCATACAAGCCTGTGGGCGGCGTAAAATTTCTTAAGGAAAGCGTGTGATACACGTGACTCAACTTAGTTCATCTTCTTATGAAAGGACCCAACCCCGATTTAGTTTCCTAAACCGGAATCAAACCCTTTCTAAAAACGTGAACTTTCAAAAAAAAAAAAATTTCGACAGAGTTTCCTCTATAACGCGCGATTACCATTAACTTGCAGCGGAAAATACACTTCACCCTATGCTATAAAACCCAAACCGTGGGCTCCAATCCCATCCGGATTTCTCAAAAACATATCATAATGTAAAGCAATAAACAAAACTATATATACTGAGACTGCACTCTGTGTAAACCAAACTATAAATAGTTTTATGCAAATGTATAAAGCATAATATAAATGCATATTCGTAATATATAATTATAAGAGCATAATCGTAGAT
Organism: Geum urbanum; assembly: GCA_946800695.1. Lineage (NCBI taxonomy): Eukaryota > Viridiplantae > Streptophyta > Magnoliopsida > Rosales > Rosaceae > Geum > Geum urbanum. The sequence goes on along the minus strand of OX326998.1, from coordinate 65,733,994 downwards.
GCATATTCGTAAATGCATAATCGTAAAGCACATGCTCGAATAAATCAAAATCACATATGCATGCTCATGCTCGTAAAACGTATAATAAAGACTCGCGACCAATCAGTGAAAAGAAATGTGTCCACTCACAGACTTGCACTTTGCAAAACGCGTTAATCCTGTGATCCGGCGGAAAATTCCTTGCCAAACGAACGATCACGATCTCCTGAATAATCATAAATATCACTGTTCAAAATCACAATTCAAAACTATGAACCATATCTTGAGAACCAACAATTTTTGAAAATATATAACTCGAATATCGACGAAATCGTCGAAAATCCAATAAACACACTATAAAACCTCACCACAAATTCCGATGCTCAATTCAAAATATAAACCTCACCACTGCGATCGGTGCACGATTCCGAGTAAAACGACATAAAAATTGTCGAAAAACACCTCGACCAGAAAACCGCCGCCGAAAAATTTCATCGGCCCAGAAAATTTCAACCTACACATGGATTTGAAGATCTCAATATTTACAACAACTTTGTAGTTCAATGCTAACCCCAATTTTGACCGAAAAACACCCAAAACTCACCTTGAAGTCGAAAACTCTCGCCGGAATTCATTAACTCTGATCGGCCACCACCGGCCACGGCAAGGTGCAAGACCACTTGGGTTAAACTCATCTCTCCATGGGCTTCAAAACCCCTATAGGGTCGACCTCCAACTCGGCCGCCACCACCGCCTCCGTCGCCACCGAATCTCGCTGGAAAACCACAAACTTCAAAACGTCATAACTTCTTCATCCGGCAACCAAATTGAGTGATCCACCTATCAAAAGAAAGAGGAGCTCAAGCCCAACAACTTTCATGAAGACACCATAGCCAAACGATGCCGGAATAAGGCACATCGAAGGCAACAAAAGCTCGGCCTGAAATGGGTCAGTTTTGAGCCGTGGTCAACGCAGTCAACGACCCAGTTTTCCAAAATGGAAAGTTTCCTTAATTGTCACGTATTCATGCAGTATTTATACAGTACACGTATCGTCCAAATCGTATTGAAACTAAACGGATAAACACGATTAAATTCAATGGCCGAAAATATTCATAACTTATTCCATGTAACTCGAAATCATCCTCTGGAAATTCCCACGAACTCGAAATTAAATTCTCTACAACTTTCGTGAAGGAAATCAAATAAAATTCTTTTCCGATAATTTAGTCGTTAACAAACCCGCCATATCGACCAATTACAACAAAACCGCGACTAATCACGAAACTCACAAATCAAGCCGATAAACATACCATTTCCAGTTTGGGTTGTCACAAATCTACCCCCCTTACAAAAATTTCGACCTCGAAATTTCCAAGCTTGCCAACTGAAAAGTAGGGACACCGCCTCTGCATACGGCTCAAACTCCCAAGTGGCTTCAAACTATACGTCACAACACTAACTCGCCCCATGATCACATACGAACCAATATAACGTGATAAAATATACCACACCTCCCAAAACAAATCACACATTTGCAAGGAAACCTTAATTATCGACCTCAAACTCATGACTCAACCTACTCAGATCTGCATAAGTTCTCTGCCGATTCGACATCGTCGACGGTAACCGTAATAACTCGGCCCGAATCAGTTTCGATCCTCCCTTCAACGAATTTGCATGCCTCAAAAATTCAACCTGATAACACCAAGGGAGGGAGAGCTTCCGATTTGAGGGAGCAACGAGGTCAGAAGAGTTCATCGGCCGGTGATGGCAACGACGAGCAGTTGAGGTCGAGGAGAGAGAGAGATCTGATTTGGTTTCTACCCCCTTCGGGTAGATTTTTAATTAATCACCATCTCAAATCAACGGCCCTGAACATAGTTACTTTTCAATCGGATGGTTACGATTAATCACCATAAGAAAATTGTATTTTAAAATCCTTTTCCGTGAAACTTCTAAAATTCGTAATTAATTGCTCAGACCTCCAAAAAAAATTACGCTCGAACTCGTATTAAAATCCGCTACAACTTCCGTGAAGAAAGCGAAATCAAAATCGTAACTTATAAAAAGTTAATTTTTAAATCGCGACGAATCTCGATAAGCGTGACATACGCTACTTAGTTCCTTAATTAACGCGATTAACGATGATTAACTCACTATTTTAGTTCGAGTTGTTACAAAAAGTGCACACGAGATGTTCGACAAAATGTTTGTGATGATATGAGCCTATGTGCGTTGTGAGGAGGGTAAGATTAGCTCGTGTGTGAGATTGGCATTGAGTCAGAAGGTGTAACTGCAGTCAGTGTTCAAAAAAAGGTGAGAATAATGTTATTATGCCCTCTGCTTAGACAAATATTTAAGAAGCTAAATTTTTAGTTTCATACTTGAAATGAATCGGTACAGAGAGAACTCTCACCATATTACATTATGATTTGTCAAATCGAGTTTAATAAATTAGATCCTTATGGAATAGTTAATAGTTATTCTATAAATTAATATTGTTGATGTGTTAATGTGATCCATAATTAAGGATCTAATTCATTCAACTAGGAATATAAAACTTTCACCATTTTTATTATCTGGAAGAACTCTATTTTGCAAGGCAGACAATTTACAAGTCTGATGTTGAGGGCCTAGATTTACCTTCTAATGAATTTCGTTCTCTTCAACTCTGGCCCGTTAATCTTGGATATTATATGGTTGGATTGATGTAGCAATTTGAGAATGAGTCTATCTTTAGTAGTGAAAAAGAGAGAGTCTAGGATAGTAGATGATTGTTGCTCTGATGCAACACGTAAATTGCAGTTGGAGTGTAATGGTATAAAAGACATTTTCAACAATTATTTGGTTATTATTCAACAACAAATAAATAGGAGGTCAAAAACCATTTCAATGACCAAAATATGGGCATTTTTCAAAATTTCTCCATTTGTTTTCTGTAGAAGCACTAATATCAGCAACAATCTTTTCCTTCCATCTTGCGATATGAACACTTCCAAAGAACGAAACAAGAAAACTCATTAACATTGTATCAAATAATCATATATAGATACTCTTTAGCTTAGTGAAACACTGAAACTGCAAGGAACATGTCAAATAAGTACAAAATCAATCACTCACGACTATCAGATGTAGGAGGGCGTGTAAAGCGTAAGACTTGGAACCATTCGCATTGCCGAATTAAAGCTGAAACCCAGCGCTTTGCGCTAAATGCAAAACCAGAACTGACTAGTGGCTTAAACATATTGTGAACCATTCTATTATCCACTTCCACATGCTCCACCCATATCACCTGTAGCATATATGAACACAAATTTAAAGATATGCTTCAACATTGTTTTTGTTTTGTTTTTTCTCTCAACTAGATAAACTTAGAGTTATAAAACTTAAATCTCTTGATTATTGTTACCTTAGAGCATTTATTTGGCAATTCTTGGATTAAACATCCTGATGGTTTTCTTCGAAAGTTCAATGATGGAGACTGAAGCAATTGCTCCAAGGATACATCAACAACTACCCACATTCCTTTCTCCAGCTGTTTACCATACCTTGAAAAGTAACTTTTTCTAGCTGAAACAAGCGGTGTTGGGGCGTGAAACTCAGCTGTCATCTGCAAATTCAACTGCTTAGCATATTATGAATGATTATAATTTATAAGTACATGTTCAATATATTTCTAATTGCAAGTACGTACTAATATCAGCTGTAGCAATGACGATGACTCACATATATTGACGATGTAACACTAACATGCAGAACCCTTTCTCATTGATACCGATATGCACACCTAAAACTTTACCAAGTACATACTAACAACTTACAATAAGGAAATGCTAGCTTAAAGCAGAAGTATTTGAAGGGGTTATACCGCCTACAGTAAGTGTTGTAGTGGTAGTGATCGACTAGAATCTTGACTACATAGGATACATTTCAGAAGGACGATGATATTGTCATGATTTCATATCTTATAAATGCCAAGTTGATTATTTGAGCAGTAGTGACTGTTTCGCAAAAGATCTAGCTGCTGTTATTGCATTATGGACACTTTTATGTAATGGTAAATATGCTTAATAACTACGTACATTGCAAATTTAATTAACTCTGAAACTAAATGGCATCATTAGTTCATAACAAATTTGAAGAAAGAAGTATACGACTATAATATGCAAGATGAAAAAAGTGTTGAATCCTCGATGTACGTATAACTTTTAATTAGTTTATTATTTAAATTAAATTAGTATTTTAATTAATTTATTAATATTCTACTTTAAATTCAAATTTTAATTAAAATATATATATTCACTTAGACTACAAAATCATATATACATACGTAGTCTAAGTCATCACTTAAGACTACGAAATAGTTTCGTGGTCTAAGTCATCACTTAGACCACGCAATAATTCTGTAGTCTAAGTTGTATTTGGACGATGCAAATAACATTTACGTCGTCTAATCCTCACTTGGAGAACGGGCCATTTGCATCGTCTAAGACGTCACTTGGACGACATTATGATGTATTTCCGTCATCTAAGTGTTTAGACTACGACACTTAAATGACAGTACTTAGACGACGAAAACTCTAACCTAGACGACAGAATAGTTTCGTGGTCTAAGTGAGTTTTTCTTGTAGTGATCAATGATATGAATAAAGCTAGCGCTTTCACCTTTGTGTCTATTAATAATGTATGATATGGTAAGCCAAGACAAGTTAATTATGATACTTTGCGGAGGTTAATTAACTTGGAAAGTTTACCAATGTTTCAAGCATAAGTGTGAAACTTGTGTTGAGACAAACCAAACAACATCACTTTCAAAAGCATTGAAAGAAACAATGAATCTCTTGATTTATTTATAGTGATATATGTGATTTAAAATCAATACAAACAAAATATGGTAATAAGTATTTTATCACCTTTATCAATGATAGCACAAAAAATTGCTATGTGTACCTCATAAAGAGTAAAGATGAGGCTATAGAGTTATTTATTCCCTATGAAAATGAGGTTGAGAATCAACTCAACATAATAATTAAGGTCATAAGGAGTGACCGAGGAGGTGAATATGAATCACCATTTGCTGACTGTGCTCAATATGAGTCATACATGAAACAACGTCACCTATTCACCACAATCAAATGGTCTGGGTAAACGGAAGAATCATACTTTAAATGATACGATGAATGCAATATTGTTTAGCTTTGCTTTGCCACCAAGCATGTGTAGAGATGTCATTCTATTGGCTAATTATCTTTTAAATATGATACCTTTGAAGTTTTTTGAGCAAACGACTCCATATGAATTATAGAAAAGAAGAAAGTCATCATACAATTACTTAAGAATGTGGGGACATATTATCAAGGTGGAGAATTTTCACCTAAAAGAAAAAATTATGTAGAAACAGTTAATTGCATTTGATATGCACATAATTGTAAGAATTATTGATCTCTTGTGTGCAAGTTAAATAAACATAAGACACGATAAAGAATTGTGAAAATTGCATCATTATTTGAAAATGTATTTTCAAGTAAATTATCTAACTTATTGTTGTGATAGACTGTAACAGCTAAATTAGTAGCTTGCAACAATAAGCTACATAGATATCAATGCAAAACATTTGGAACAACCATCTAATGGTTAGTTAATGAGAAAATGATTATAAACCGTCGAATGAATGTGTGTAACAAACGAGTTAAAAATCATCAACACAAAAATAATTTTGTGGTAATTAGTGTTGTGTTTTCCCACAAAACATAATAGATGGTGACATTTCAGAATCAAAGAACTGAGATAAGGATTGGAAAATCCTTAGGTTTCCACTCTTAACATGTATGGTTAAGAGTAAAACTTGAATCCTTAAGGGATAGTTACCTTGTGTACTGTCTTGTTAGGAAGAAGCCACTAAAATATGATTTTGACTCTATGAATCATACTTAGAAACTGGTGGAGCTTCCACTTGGTTATGAAACTTTTAGTTTCAAGTGGATTTTTAAGAGGAAAAATGAAGTTTGATGTGACGATAGAAAAAACACAAGGAAAAACTTGTAATTTTAAGGCTACAAACAAAAAGAAAACATTGATTATTTCGACACTTAATCTCTAGTGACGAAAATTACTTTCATCATAATAGTACTTGTTATTGCCACGTTGGGCAGTACATTAAATGAATATGAATATGAAAATAGTTTTTCCGGATGGAGATATAGAAGAGAAAATCCATATAGAAGAATCTGAGGGTTTCTCGGCTCCTGATCAAAAGAAAAAGTATGTAAATTGGTGAAGTTTACTAATTGGTCAACATGCAGTGACATGGAAGATTTGACAACATATCATTAATTATGATAAATGTGCCTATGTAAAAAACACATAGAATGTATATGTCATTACACTACCAGAATAACAGGTATAGGCAACGATCTCAAATCGTTGCCTATAGTCCAAAATTCGTTGCCTATAGTTATAGGCAACGAATTTTCGTTGCCTATACTTTCGTTGCCTATACATCGTTGACTAAACTATAGGCAACGAAATCAATAACCCATTCGTTGCCTATAGTTCGGGGTTTAGGGGTTAGGGTTTTCAACAATACGCAACGACCAGCTTAAATCGTTGCCTATAGTTTCACTATAGGCAACGATTTCTTCGTTGCCTAAACCCTACACAACAGGTCACCTTTCAAACTATAGGCAACGACGTCGTTGCCTATACTTTAGGATTTCGTTGCCTATAATTAAGAGTTTCGTTGCCTATAGTTTGAATTTTTGCATTTCTGGCAAACTATAGGCAACGAAATTGGTCCATTTCGTTGCCTATAGTGGGTGTAATTTTTAAAAAAAATACTTGATTCTGGATTGGGCCCAATTCCAGAATCTGCAACATTTACATGAGTTCAAACCACAACAGCGTACACATTTCAACCGAAATCAAAAACTAGCTACGTGCTACTGATCAAAGTTAACAGAATTGAGGAAGTCCTCGTGTGAACCCTCCTGGTGCTGCTGGTCGTCATCCCCATAAAACTGATGAAGCTGCGGCTGCTGGTCACCCCCGTAAAACTGATGCTGCGGCGGCGGAGGCGGCGGCTGCTCGGCACCCGTCCAAAACTGATGCTGCTGCGGCGGCTGCTGGTGGTCCCCATATAACGGCGGCTGCTGGTGACCCCCAAAATACTGCGGCTGTGTTGTAGGCGTGAACAGATTTGGCTGAGTCTGTGGGTGCGGCTGCGAAGCCCCCCGAGGTTGCTGAGATTGAAAGAATGCCCACATTTGGTCGTGCTGCTCCTTCTCACGGGCTCTTTCCTGCTCCATGGCTTCCCTGGCACGCCTCATCTCCTCCAACTCCTCCTCCTGCCTCCGAATCTGCTCCTCCTGCCTCCGAATCTGCTCTTGTACGCCGGACGACCTAGAATTGCTGGACCCGCTGGAGAATTCTGGAGTCATCTTCAAGACTCCATTTCCTCTGTAACCCATCCCCTTGGCCCAAAACTTGTTCTTTCCAACGGGAATCGCATCTGACACGCACCTCGCCGCATTAATGGGCGTCATGTGGTCAACCTGAGATGCATACTGGGTCACCTCTTCCTCCGTGCACTCCTGATGCAGCTCTCGAGCTACTTTAGTACGCACCTTCGGGATCGACTCAACCAATCTCTCCTAATAGACAATGCAAAATCGGTGACGCATTAATAATTGAGTAAAATACAAGAATTAATTAAACATGAGATGTATCAAATATGGACAAATATTTATTAGATACTTACAACATATTCAGGGTTGTTCGGATACCCATGTCGGATGGAATACACGAGAGGATCGGTCTGTGGTTCCAACCTTGTCCCACGTCGAGTCCATCTCTCATACGTTCGGGAACCGCAATGATGTGGGTTCACGTTCTGCGCTCGGTTTTTAGCATTTTGTTTCGAAATGTGCTTGTAGAATAAGAAAATGTGCACAATTATTAGCCAATTATATATATAGCATAAATTAGAGAATATCCTCGCAACATTAATTTTTTTGATTAAAATCCAACCCATTTATTTTTCACATATTTAGTCCTCTGACCTAGAATTGTTTCCTTTAATTTCTAGGTTTTTTCATGTTATTCTGCAGGGAAATAATTTAATCTTTGTTATTTTTGGTTTTAATTTCTAGCATCTCAATCACTAATACAGTTCACTATCTTTACTTCGTATAAACAATGTAAATTGTATAATTTAATTTACCTACACAATATATTAGAGATTTACCTACATATTAAATTAATAACATAGATAGAGATTTACCTACTAACATAAAATGTAGGTAAATTAATAATAATAATATTAGTTTAGATTTAGGTACGCAAATCAATTCATGTGCATACCACAAGCTTGGGATGCTTCCAGTGGGCTATAAGCCAGTTCCACTCGTACTCCCGGTATCTGAACTCACTTGGAGTGCCATTTCGGCCTTTATCTATGTTCTCCTCCCAGAACTTCTTCAAGTGGGACTTCCACTCTCGATACCTATATTGATGCAACAAAAATATCATATAACCAACACTTTATATTCACAAATCTAACGTATTCACAAATCATATAAGGATACTTAGCCTTATATAAATCCAAAATCACATCACCTAGACGTGAGCTTTCGTTCACACCACCCCCCGGGCTCCTTCAGCCGATCGTCAATAATAAACCATTGCTGCAATACACGTATACATAATTAGCCTCATAAATATGTATGTTTGGTGCCTTACAATAATATATAAGAACGTATATTTTTATGACAAATTAATGTAAATTTAACTCACCGACAGTGCATTATGCACTCGGGCCTTCACTTCAGCATCAACTGAACCCCACGAGTCCCACAACATCGGGACGAAATCACGTATGACAAATCCTGCTTGGCTAGCATACATCCCTTTGTCAGAATACTCGATAGCCTCCCCATCATCTTCATAATCAATATGAGCCCGATTGTCACCAACTCGATCTTCAATACCCTTCCCGGTTGTGGTACCTCTGCTCTGTTTAGCTTTAGGGTTGACGACGGTGCCTAAGACACGGTACAAAAGAAGGAAATTAAGAAATAGAACCTAATTTAATGTACTGTATCTAGTAAATGAACATAAACTTACCATTCTCGTAAGTGAGCTGACCCTTAACCCTCACACTCAACAGAGGTTGAGAGAACGGCTCATATGTGTATGCTTCCTCAGGCGTCGTGAACGGGTCCTCATCATAGACGGCCACGTTGTTAGGGTCGAGCTGAGGTATCTTCGGAATAACCGTAGGGAAGAACAAGTCCCTTGGCGGGCATAAGTGCACAGAATCCGTGCGGGATGCACTGCCGGATGGCCCAGATGATCCGGAATTAGGTTGTGGCGTCGCCGCATTGGGAGGAAGAGGTGGCATACGCGGTGGGTCCTGCTGGTTTGGCCATAGTACCCTCGTACTATTTGGGCGTTCGCCGCTGACTGAGTGACGACCGGATTCCGTGGTGGAGTTTCGGCTGCTGTTGCGGGAGGGTCGTTCATGAGACACCGAGTGACGTGGACCTTGGGGATCCTGGGATGCTGTATATAGTTGGAGATGACGATTGGAATGTACATAGACGGTCTCAAGACTGTCCGGTACGGTGCTTCCAGAACTCTGACCAACGGACCTAAACCCACTCCTGGGTCCTTGAGGGTTCAACCCGGAGGACATTTGAGGTGTCGCTCCTTGAGGTGACGAGGAGGAAGCTCCTTTTTGTTTCCCACTTTTCCCGGGAATCAATCTTTTGAACACGGACATTTTTATTAATGTCTACAACAAAATAACATAATGAATACCTTACGTACAATTGAGGCAACAATAACCTAAATTTAAATTTTGTCTAACTAAAATGAACAACCCAAACTAACAATCACACTTATTCCCGGCCAATTCTAATTACCTAAACTAAATAACCAAACTAAAATCACACTTAATTATTCCCAATTCTAATTATTCCCAATTCTAATTACATAAACTAAATATAATCCTAATCCACAATATAATCCACAATATAATCCACAATATAATCCTAATCCACAATCCACAATATAATCCTAATCCACAATATAATCCACAATATAATCCTCTAATCCACAATATAATCCTACTAAAATCAATCTAACAAACAACCCAACACAAATCCAACACAACCTAACCTAAATCACAACACAAATCCATCTAAAATCAACCTAACAAACAACCCAACACAAATCCAACTAAAATCACGTTGTTTATTCAAGTAAGGAGAGAGGGAGAATGCGAACCGTACTTTTCGGGTTGCGGAGAGGGCAGAAATCCGGCGAGGTTTGCGGAGAGAATGCTAGTTGCGGTGGCGCTGGTCGCGAGCTGGGAATATATTCCAGGACTTATAGGCAACGAAATGGTGGCATCGTTGCCTATAGTATAGGCAACGAGGAGGACTTATAGGCAACGAATTTTTCGTTGCATATACATTAGGCAACGAATTCAAGACTTTATGCAACGAAGCGTATCGTTGCGTATACTTTAGGCAACGACTGGATCCTAAAGGCAACGAAATATGTCGTTGCATATACTATAGGCAACGAAATTTTCGTTGCGTATACTATGAGCAACGAAATGCATGATAAAGGCAACGAAATCCATGATAAAGGCAACGAAATCAATGTTAAAGGCAACCAAATCAATGTTAAAGGCAACGAAATCAATGTTAAAGGCAACGAACTTCAATTTATAAGCAACGAAATTCACATGTTTTCCACAACATACATGAAAATAACCGTTAAACTAATCCATCAAATTACACAAGTAAACTTCGATTCGATCAACACATATATACATTTAGGAGTTAATCAACTCAATACAAGCTCGAAGACTATACTCAATTACATCTCTAACTAAGGCTGATAATCAGAATCATCGCTAGAGTCTGACGCAGTTTGATAGTTGAAGTCTGGTAATAGGTGTCGCTCCTCGTCCTCGTCACTCGAGTCTTCATCAAAGTCATTTGGATTAACATTTAGAAGTGCTGCTCCAGAATTTTGAACCACAATACCAGGTCGAACATTATAATGGCGAATTGTATCGGATTCCGGAATGTCAATTCCATTTCCCTCTTGGTATGCTGCAACTTCTTCGTCATCTTCATTTTCACCAAGTGTGGCAGCATTGTACACATTCCTAGCTTGCACATGGTTTACTACTTTCCAGGGGGGTCTGTTCATAAGATCGTCAAGGTAAAACACTTGTTTGACCGATGTGGCAAGAACGAAAGGATCCTCCTCATACCAACTTGTGGCAGTATTCACGGAAATGTATCCATATTGATCGATGCGAACGTTCTCCGGACGAGTATCAAACCATCTGCACTTAAACAAGTAAACTTTCATGCGCTCACCATACATGAGTTCAACCACTGAATGGAGTACCCCGTAGTAGTCAGGGTCGTTATCCCCACCATGCACCATTACCCCACAATTCTGTGTCTTCACCCTATTGTCTCTTTCTTGACACATAAATTTCACGTCATTGACCCTACACATCGCGTAAACTTTTGATGATATAGGTTTCATAGCCAAGAGCCTCAATGCGTGTGACCATTGTGGGTAACCATCATCTTCTACATAGTTCATCTGAAATAAATAACCGTCAACATTAGATACGACATTTCATATAAATAACCGTCACAATTTGCTTTTACACGTCATATATATTATGACTAAATGAATATATACTCACCCATGTGCCAAAAAAATTTGCAAAGGTCCGGTTGTGGTACGCAACATCCCCGCGAACCTCTGGACTTCCAAGGTGTGTGTCTTTCCAATATTTAACGTCTTTACAATTAATGAGTACACACCAGTGTGCAATGTCTAACTCATATGGTGTCAACTCCCACTCCCCGTGCAACCTACTCTGTGGATAAACATCATTAGAGACTACAGAAAGGTTGAACTGGGGTTCATCTACCGACATATTCGAATGTGGGTCCTCAAGCGCTCCCAAATACAGTTTGACGTACGTTACGCACTCGTTCGCAAGATATGCTTCGGCGATACACCCTTCAGGTGCAGATGTATTATGTACATACCCTTTGTACTCTCCCAGTTGTCTACAATGATGAAAACAGCTTGTTATTATTGTTGTACGTAGAACAAGAATAAATTAATATATAAAGACTTAATTAGCAAACATCATACAAATGCGGGGTATATACCTCTCCATTGGATACATCCAAGTGTAGTGAACGGGACCGGTGAGCATCAATTGCTCGGGAAGATGCATCATCAAGTGAGGCATGATGTCGAAGAAATTTGGGGGGAAAATCCTCTCCAACTTGCACATGATAAAAATGATGTCCTTTCGCATTTCTTCGAGGTCTGACATTTTCACTTCTCTGGTGCATAACTTTTGAAAGAACCTTGACAGCGCCACTAACGGCTCTACCACCTCATCATCAAAGTACCCTCGAATCATAATAGGGAAGAGGCGTTGAAGTAGTACATGGCAGTCATGACTCTTTAATCCATAAATCTTATTGTCCCTGTAGTTAACACACCGACTTATATTTCCAGCAAACCCATAAGGATACTGGACGTTAGCCATCCACACAAAAATTTCATGCTTCTCGTCACGCGTGACCGTGTAAGGAGCTTGGGGCATCTTTCTCCCCTTCTTTTTCAACCACAGATGTTCCCGCAGTTTCATTTTTTCCAAATCAACGCGAGCTTTAGGGCCATCTTTGGTTTTACCTTGCCAATTTAGAACGGTGCCCACCACACTTTCACACACATTCTTCTCTATGTGCATGACATCTAGATAGTTCCTGATAGGCAACATCCGCCAGTACGGGAGTTCCCAGAAGATGCTCTTGTGTGTCCAGAACTTATACCTGTCGGGTATCTTCGGTATAGTCGCAACAACCTCAGGATGATTGCTCAATGGCCCAAAATTATACTCATTCAGGACTTCTAAGATTTCATCTCCAGTCCATCCCATGGGTTGCAGACCTTCTTCTATAGTGCCGTCAAAAGCCTGGGCGTCCTGGCGAAATGGGTGATGTCGTGGAAGCCAACATCGGTGACGCATATGGACAATCTTCGAGCAATGAGCTTGTCCAAACATGGCAGTCATGCACTCTGGACAGGCCCTGTACCCCTTGGTTGGGTTTCCCGACAACATCCCTCGACCTGGAAAATCACTGATTGTGCCCACAAGCATAGCACGCATTCGGAACATCTCATTTTTAAACCTGTCGTAAGTGGGATGACCAACTGTACTCAAGTGCTGAAGCTCTATAATCAATGGCCTCATGTACACATCCAGACACTTTCCTGGATAACCCGGCCCTGGAATCAACAGAGTCAGCATATTATATTCTTTCTTCATGCACATCCACGGAGGAAGGTTGTACGGTACCAATATAACGGGCCATATGCTGTACTTCTGACTCATGTTGCCGAAGGGGTTGAATCCGTCAGTCGATAGCCCCAGCCAAACATTTCGGACTTCAGCTGCAAAATCAGAAAACACATTCACCAGGTGCTTCCAAGCCTGACCATCAGCAGGGTGTCTAAGGATATCATCGTCAGGCAAAGTCCTCTCAGCCCACCATCTCATAGCTTTCGCCGTGAATGCACACATGAACAACCTTTCCAGCCTATCAATAAGTGGGAAATACCGAAGTATCTTCACTGCTTTCTTGTTTCCTGCAGGAGTGTACTTCCACCTTTCCGTACCACACACCGGACAGTATTCAAGCTTCGATAGATCCTTCCCGTCATCGTCTACACCCCAAAAGAGAACGCAATCATACATGCATGCGTGAATCTTGGTGTAGGAAAGTCCAAGATCTTTGAGGACATGTCGTATCTTACGATGAGTGGGGGGAAGACGATGACCGGGGGGCAGCAGATCACCAGTCAACTGAAGCCACCTATCGACCGCTGCCACGGTGCTCTTGGTCTCCACTTTTAGCTGCATCACTGCCATCACACTTTCAAGGACTGTCTTAGGACATCCGTGGTACAACGGAGTTTGATGCATCTGAATCAGGTTGTGGTACTTGTCCATACCACGTGTGTTGACATAAACTCTAGGTAATGGCTGGACTGGCTCAATGTGAGGGAAATTCTCAACTTCTGGAGGAACATATACGGGTGCTTCAGAATCATGAAATACACCGCTCTCATGAGGAAACATATCGTCGATGAACCTCCTGGTGGGATCATAATTGGATGACCTCGCAGTATCAGCAAATTGTCCATGATCATGCGGATCGGCTGCTGATGCTTCACCGTGATAAATCCAACGGGTGTACTTATTCCAAAATCCGTTTCTATGAAGGTGTCGCTCAACTGTAGCAATGGGACAACGATTGCCGCGACACCGACATTGTTTACATGGACAATAATGCACTGGCAACTCTCCACAATTAGCCGCCACAAATTCCAGAAATCTCCTAATTCCCTGCCCATATCTTGCATCAGTTCTATCCAGCCTCATCCAACTCTTGTCCATCCTGAAATGTACTGGCGATTCCAGAACGTTTCAGATTTTTCCACCGATTTTGATTTGAATAGCTGCTGGCTAGATCTGATATAATACTAATTATAGGCAACGAAATAGTAATTCGTTGCCTATAATTATTTTTCGTTGCCTATAAACTATAGGCAACAATTTTTTCGTTGCCTATAACCATACTTTAGGCAACGAAAACTATAGGCAACGATTTTTTTCGTTGGCTATAAAATGGACTTTAGGCAACGATTTTACTACTATAGGCAAAGATGTCGTTGCCTATAGTTTACAATAGGCAACGAAAATTCATGTCGTTGCCTATTGTCAACTATAGGCAACGAATTCCCCATGTCGTTGCGCGTTGTTTTCAATTTCGTTGCCTAAAGTGTTTATGTTGGTAGTGTTATGTGTTTATACGTAGATGATTCTTATCATTGGAAGCATTGATAAGATGGTCAAATCTGCTAAAGGTACGTACTCAATTTGCTATATTTATGACTCTATTTCTAATATGGATAACCTTAGTAGCTCATAATGTCTAGAAAAAGAGATTTTCGATAATAGTATACTTGAGCAGGTCTCGTCCCACATACATCGATTTCTCCTAGCATGTTTATGAGTGAAAAGAGCTACCCAAACGATTATAGAATTTATAATTAACAGCAAACTCGTTCACGTACTATGTCAGATTACAAAAGGTTTTCAATATTGGGAAACTATCACAAGAATCTTAAAATGGCTGATATCAAATTAGACACCTTACATGGAGAATATCCTTGGAAATGTGACAAGGAGAATTCTGGAGATGCCAGAACTCCAATAGACACGACTCCTCATCTCCCGAAGATAAGAGGGAGTGTTTCTCAATTAGAATACTCTAGAGTCATCGAAAACCTAATGTACTTAATTAATAGGTTGTACATGGCAAGATTTAACTTACGATGAGAACATGCTAATTAAGCAAGTACACGAGTAATCATGATAAATTCATTGATAAGCAATTGCAAGAGTACTCAAGTATTTAAGGTATACTTGTACCCATGGGATGCACTAAACGAGATATCCAACTATCCTAAAAGGATACAATGATGCAAAATAGATATATGACATGAATGACTCAAAGTCTAGTAGTGGATATCACACTAGGGGTGCAACGTGTCTTGGAAATCCTTGAAACAAACTGACATAACTAGTTTGTTGCTCTAGACAAATGTGGGAAGGAGCCCGAGGAGGTAGAATGTCTAACACAACTTGTGAGGATATGCCAAAATAGACAAAATCTGTGTCTGCAATTTGCATATATTGTAATAGTCAATCTGCAATTGGCATGACACGAAGCAATATGTATAATGGTAAGTCAAGACATATTCGTCGAAAACACAATACCATTAGACAACTACTCTCTACCAGAGTTATCTCCATTGACTATGTGAAGTCAAAAGATAACATAACATATTCGTTAACCAAAGGGTTAAACAAAGAGTTTGTTGACAAAGCATTGAGGGGAATGAGACTAAAGCTCATGAGTTAAAGTCTCTACAGTGGATACCCAACCTAGTTGACTGGAGATCTCAAGATCTAGGTTCAAAAGGGACAACTAAATTATAGAGACTATATCGGATCACTGTGGAGATTTTCCCATGTCCATTCCTCTGATAAAAACAATGATGCTCGTAAGCAAAGAGGTTAAGCTAAAAAGCTTTTAATGATTTTTATGCACCGAAAACCCGAGCGGAGTAATGCAGGTTACTCTTAATAAAAAAATCACCTATGTAAGAGAGAAGTAGGGCCGCTTCTAAGGGAATTGTTGAAGGAACAATTCATGTTAAGCTCTTACAGAACCAGACGCGTGTACATGGCCAAAACGGACACAATAGTGAGAACTAGAAATATCAGGGAGATACCTATGTGAGGTATGGTATCGTTTACACAAATGACGAACAGTTCAAAGACACCATGTCTACTATTTAGTTAGTAAAGTAAGCATATTTTCACAAGGGAAGGTTCAAAGGTTTACCCCTACCTATCATATGCAGGTTTTCAACTACAGACTCCATCACCAAGTCTATCGAGTCATTGGTCGTCAATTTCATTCATGTGAAAATTGTTGGAAAAATAGGTGTTTAACACTATTTTAAATAACCATTTTGAGACAATTAAATTAATACATTTATTTGCTCTAATGGTTAAATGGGTGAATGAGAATTGTCACCCAAAGATAGCTAGATGATTACTTGAAAGTAAGAAAAATAGTTTTTTTGTATCTCGAGTTTAGTTACTTAATTAAGTAGAAAAACCTTTGGTCTTTTATATTCTTGGAATAAGTTACTAAATTAAATGGAAAAACCTTTGGTATTTCATATACTTCAGTTATAGTTGAATTAAGGATGGATCCATTAATTTTTGTAACGGAAAAACCTTTTGGTAGTCAACCATCAAATTTCTCAATCTATAAATAACGACATTTTCCTCCTTATTCTTCACTCACTCATGAAAAGCATATCCTCCTCTCAAAGTCTCCTTTCAAAGAGTAATGTTGAGTTCTAGTTTCAGTGATAGAGAAAGGTGTTCTCCAGTTCGTCTAGGAGTTATTGTCTAGTGCAAACACAAAACTCAAGTAGTCATTGTATCCTGGGAGACGTACACCAAGCAAGCCTAATGCACTGGAGTAGGTGGCGTAAACGTTCTTAAGAAAAGCGTGTGGTACATGTGACTCGACTTTCCTTTCTACTCAAATTATCATCATCAACTATTCGGTAAGAAGTTCATATTTTCTTGAATTTTATTCTTGAAACTTTGTTTAATCTAATTAATTAAATTAATTAGTATTTTCAGATTTGGTCAATATTACTTAATATTTTCTACAACATCTTTTTTGTTAAATCTGCTTATTCCTCATTCTTTGACTACAATTTTATTGGCACCAAATGAAAAAAAGATTTGGAACTTCAATGTACCTCTGAAGTTGAAGATTTTTTTTATGGTCTGTGCACCATAAAAAACTCCTTACTAATGTCTAGCGCCACAAAAGAGGTATAGCTCAGTCCCCTACCTGCTTTGTGTGTGGTAATGGTGAGGAGAATTTGATCCATATGTTTAGAGATTGTACTCAGGCCAAGGAGATTTGGAGGGTTTTGAGTATTCCTTGTTTTGTTAGGAGGACCTTCTATTTAAATTGGCATGAATAGCTTGATGCACAATTGCACTTCTCTGGTACAGTGTCTTATGGTACTCAGTGGCGTGATTATTTCTTGATGGTGTGTTGGAAGTGGCGGATCCAATTAGTAGGCTACTCGGGCTGTAGCCCGGGTAGATTTGAAGATGCAGATACAAATTCATATACCAAGAGATGGAAATAGATATCTAAAGTGCTCAGTTTTCTTAGCTTGCATACCATGAGTTTTTTTTTTTTTTTTAATTCATGTTTTCTTCCATATCTTTTTTCTTTAATTTTCTTCTGCCTTTGTTTTGGTTTTTCCATTTAGTTTATTGTCTTCTCTTTTTAATGATTATATATTTTCCTTTAGGTTTCTTGTAGGGCTGTTAATACCGAACCGAAAACCGAAAAAAAATCGATCCGAAATTGAACCGTAATCGAAAAAACCGAAATCGAACAAAAACCGAATCGAAAAACAAAAAAACCGAACCGAACCGAAAAATTCGATTTGGTTTCGGTTTTCTGTAAAAAAAAAAACCGAAAAAACTGAATCGAATCGTTTCGAACCGAATAGCCTAAAACCAAAAATCGAACCGAATCGGTTCAAAAAAACCGAACCAAATAGTGCAAAACGACGTAGTTTACTTGAATAGTAGAACAGCCCTATTTCCATTTTACAATTGCGCAGCCTCAGCCTGTAACCTAAAAAACTTTCGCACAGCCTCTTCTTGTCTTCTCGATTCCAACTCGAAGGCTCACCCTCATCTCCCTCAAGCTCTCAAGTTCCTAATCGCGCAGCCTCAAGCCCTCAACTCTCTCAAGCCCTCAACTGAGTCAACTCTGCAAGTCTTCAGCTCTGCAAGCCCTCAACTGAGTCAACTCTGCAAGTCTCAGCCCTGCAACTCCACAGCTCTGCAACTCCACTGAGTCAATTTGAGTTTAGTTACTCAAGCCCTCCATTGTGTCCACTCGAAGGCTTCACAAGATCCTCCTCCTCGGCTCCTCCTCCATTGAGTCACAAGATCCTCCTCCTCGGCTCCTCCTCCAGTGAGTCCTCGGCTCCTCCTCCGGTAGCAAACTAGCAAAAGGTAAAATTAATACTTTGAAATCGAATGAAATTGAAATATGAAATTGATTCATACATGAAATTGAAATTTGGGGAAATCGAATGAAAGATTGAAAGATACGTTTTGGGGCATTAATTCATACATGAAATTGAAATATGAAATAGTTTATACTTTTGCCGTGAATGAGTTTGCATGTTGAAACAGTTGTGAATGTGAGTCTGGTGACCATGTGAATGTGATTTAGCCCTAGTTCACAACATACTTAAAGTTACAATATGGCATCAGTGTCTATTAGTCTCAAAGTAAAGAAGTACATGAGGAAAAAAACTACCTCTCCCTGCATGGTCCAAGTTTTTGGGTCCATATTTGCTTTTTCCATCTGCTCTATTTTGGTTTTAAGTTTCAGCTGCTCCTTTTCGTGGGTGGAAAAAGTCTTCATACCTGAAGCACAACAGCAATGTCAAGGCATATACCAACGGATATACAAACACACAGAGACACGAAGCAATGTATGCACACACACTCACTATATGTCGAACCAAACCAATTGAACAAAACACAGTACCTTGCATCCTTCCCCTCTTCGTCGTCATCGTCACCTTGTAGATTCATGAGCTAAACAGGCAAAAACAAATGCTGTGAATGTTTGTTTTTATAGTCAATCTGTTGAATGTGTGCAATCAATCTGTAAACTCAATGAGTTATACCTGAAAATCTGAAATAGTTACAAATTAGATTTTGACTTCAGGTTTCATGATTTCAGTTAGTACTTAGTACCTCAGCAGTTGATATTTGATAACCGATTCAATGGATTCATGATTTCATGTTGATGTTGAATTGTTGAGTATCCCTCTTAGTTTTATATGAAAGTAGTATTTGGTATGTAGGAATGTACCATAGTTTGATACTAAATAATGATTATTGAGGTTCTTGACTTCTTGTAGGTTTAACAAAATGTCTGCTAATTTGTCAAAGGAAAACCCTCGAGATGAGAAAGTGAAAATGGTGGACAAGTTTAGTTTTGAGAATAAATTTAATTGAGTGTTTTTATGTAATATTTGGAATTTTGGATTGTATTTTTATTTGGATGGACTGTAAACTTTTTAAACTTGGACTGTGGATTGTGGACTTTGGTTTATCAGTTTATAATTGTTGATGTTTGAAACTTTGAATTTGTGATGTAAACTTTCGGTAAGCATTTGCTATGGTTTGAAACTTTGAATGTGATTTGTGGCTAATTATATTTATTGTAGTTTGATTCGATTTGACATAAACTTTCTATACAAAGTTATTGAAAAAAGTAGTCAATGAAGATCTTCGAATTTTCGAAACTAATAGAAAAAATTAAATAAACAGTATTTTTTTAGAATTTTTTTTATTATTTAAAAAAAACCGAAAAACCGAGAAAAAAAACCGAATCGAACCGAATCAAACCATTCGGTTTTTTGTAAAAAAATCAGGAAAACCGAATCGAATCGAATCGATTAAAAAATACGATTCGGTTTTCGGTTCGGCCTAATAACCGAATCGTTTGTCCCGATTAACAGCCCTAGTTTCTTGTTTTTTTTATACAAATGATATGTTTTTCAATTTGATTTGCTTATAGTATTCAAACTTCTTAATGTTGAAAGGCATATAAAGCTAGAAATATTTATATCATAATTCGATACTGGGTTATGTTGCGAATTTTGTACTTAATTGTACCTTTACAAATCTTAAAAAAAAATAGTGTGCTGCACAGTACAGCCTTCTCGATTTTGAAATCTTGGATCCGCCTCTGTGTGTTGGTATATTTGGAAGTGGAGAAACAAGACTATTTTTGAAGCTAATTTTCAAATTCTGGCCAATGTTCACTGTAATATTGATAAGGCTATGTTGAATGGTACAGTGCTAACCTTAAAGTTAAGGTGAATGGAGGTCAAATTTTTTGTATAGAGATTTTGTTTGGTTGAAGTCCCATGCCGGAGATTTTAAGTTGAATATTGATGGGTCCACGATTGCTTTTGGACATATTGGTGCTCCGGGAGTTGTCTGTAATAGTAATGGAGATTGGATCTTTGGGTTTTAGGCCACGATGGTACTGGTATTGTTCTGGATGCTGAGGTTTAGAGTTTTTATCATGGTTTAAAATTAGCTGAAGAATATGAGATTGATGATTTGGAGGTGAAGTCTGATTTTAGTGTGTTGATGCACCTCATGAATGTTGGATGTTGGAGATTGTCAAACTCATTTATGTTGCAAGCAACTATTTTTGAAGTTCAAAAATGTATAGCTGAGTCACATTCATAGAGAGATGAATATGGTTGTAGATTGCCTTGCTAAAAATAAACTGAATCATGAGGCTAATGTGGTGGCCTTCTCTGACCCTCATAATTATGTTGCTGGTGCTTTCCTTGATGATCTTGGGAATGTTAGAAGAACCAGGAGAACTGTGGTAGTAGATCCTGAGATAGGATAAGTTGCCTCTTTGGTTTTTCTTAGTTCTTTTTAGGGATTCCATGTAACCAAAGAAAAAAAAAGAGTCCAGTAGAGAAATACAAGGGAAATAACGTGTACAAGCCTAAATAAGCGACACTTTTTTCTTGCCATCAAC
The DNA here is from genome assembly GCA_946800695.1 of Geum urbanum. Taxonomy (NCBI): domain Eukaryota; kingdom Viridiplantae; phylum Streptophyta; class Magnoliopsida; order Rosales; family Rosaceae; genus Geum; species Geum urbanum. Next base: position 65,712,677 of record OX326998.1, on the reverse strand, counting down.
TTACACACTAATCCAGCGTAAAGGACACGTAATTAATTAAGAGTTTCTAACATAGATCCGGTCCCGCACAAGATCTCTCTCTCTCATCTCAGTGCAGTGGGAGCGAGCTAAGGCTGCACCGTTGCGCACCAGATCAGTAAAACCCGCGAAGTCAGCAGAGCAGAGACGCAACGCCAAAAGCGCGAGGAGCTTTCTCAGTCTGCATATTAGCTAGCTCTTCACTCTCTTCATCATCCTCTTCATCGCAACCATGATTTCCTCCGGCAAGATCAAGTCGGTCGATTTCTACAGGTCAGATCTCTCTCTCGCATTTTCCTTGGCTCCATTTCTTTTCACTGTGAATTGAGTTCAATCTGAATCTGGATTTCAGTTTCATTTCTGCAACCGCTTTTGGTTTACTTTTGAATTGAATTAGAGTTGTTCATAATCGGAAGTCAGGATTACTTTGAGTCTTTGATAATCGCACTGTAGAAAAGCTCGCTGATTGTGATTACAGTAGAGTTTGATTGTGAGGATCGAAAACATTGAAATTGAGATATGAAGAGAAAAGAATAATGTCATTTTATGGAATGGAGATCACTTGATTTGGTCAACCGAAAAAAAATGATACCGGCATTTCATTGTTGAAGTGTATCCACTCCTTCGTATCGTCTTGTTGTTGAAAGAAGCAAATCCACTGTCAGAGACTGAGGAAGTCGAACCAGAGAGGCCTTGGGTGTTATTAGCAATAGCTCCCGGCTTAATGTGCGGAAATACAAATGATAATGGTTGAGAGAAGCAAATCCACTGTCAGATTCATCGGCTGTTATTAAAGATAGTTTTAAGTTTTATGGGCAAGGACTAGGCTGATCTCACGTAGTCCATCTTTAGCTGTGAAATTCTTGAACTTTGTGTAACATGCAGTAGAGATGAGATTTGCATATTCTCTCAAAGTTTTGCTTCGGGTTGACGGAAAAGAGATTACTATAAATAAACATTGGATACTATTTGTGCACCATTTGAGCTATGCAATTTTCTTGATAGTTCAAAGTCATGTTTATTTATTGTAGAAATGCTTCTCTTATGTACAGGAAAATTCCAAGAGATTTGACAGAAGCATCATTATCAGGTGCAGGATTATCTATAGTAGCAGCTCTTGCCATGATGTTTTTATTTGGAATGGTAAGCTGCTCATGTTCTTCTTCTTTAATTGTTATGTAATTGTTATTACATTTCTTTTATTTCCTGACTTCTAATAGAATTCACAATGCCCACTTTGCAGGAGCTGAATAATTATTTGACTTTCAGCACCTCTACATCTGTTATTGTTGACAAGAGTACTGATGGGGACTTCTTACGCATTGAATTTAATATCAGGTTACATAGCTTGTCTTGGTGCTTTATTTTTTAAATATTTTTTATATATTCGTTTTTAAGTCATACTGAGGTTTAATATGTGCATATACGAATTTAAAATCAACCTAGGGATACACTCAAGCAGTACCTGGTACTAACACTTCACATATATATGCTTAACAGATTCTAGTATAATACAGTGGATGGAATCAATATCATCTTCTCTCTCGTCCTAATTCGCAATCAATAACTGGGTTATCTGTGGATGCTTTTACTGTGGTCATGTGATTGCTTAAACCCATTCCTGGGAACTCATGAAAGCAATGTTTACTATACGTGAAAGCGTCATTTAGATTAGTTAAGCATAAACTTACAAAGGTTCTCTATTTACCATGGATCACTTTGCTGCATCAACTTTTCTGATGCAAGTTACTCAAGGAAGCATCCCTTTCCCTTTGGATAATTACTCTACATTATCAACCTATATATGATTCTCTATAATAACCACCCCCTCTTTCTTTTGCTTTTTGGCTGCTTCACAAATTTAGCTCAATCTTAATGTAGCTTCCCTGCACTCTCATGTGAATTTGCATCCGTTGACCTTAGTGACGTGTTGGGAACAGTAAGTATTTCTCTCATATTGAGTTACTGGGTTATCCTGCTTTTCCTATATCATCCAGTTTGTAATTAATTCCCCCTGGTGCTAGTTATAGCTCATATTTGTTAATCATCTTTATATTCTTGTCATAAACATCAGGCCTGAATTTACGTCGTCTCATTTGCAGAACAGATTGAATATAACGAAAACCATTCGGAAGTTCTCTATAGGTCCAGATCTGATACCCACAGGCTCTGAGTTTCACTCAGGTCCTGTTTCACATAACATTAAGCACGGGGATGAAGGTGATGAGTATTCTGGTGACGGTTCAGTTGCCCTAAACTCCCTTAATTTTGTACCATTTACTCACCAGTAAGTCTACCAGCTTCTAATTCCAAACCTTTAATATGTGTTTCTGATGCTCAAAGTTTCACTCAAGTTCTTGCAAACTGATATCTAAACTCATTAACAAACAATTCTTGTGCAGGCATCCTATTCTGGTTGTCAATTTTTATGCTCCCTGGTGCTACTGGAGCAATCGCTTGGTAAATTAACTTTAATTACATTTCCCTCAAATATCATATGAAAATTTTGACCTACCTTGGTCCATCAATTGCTCTCTTTATGGCTGGCTATTTTGTGGAAGTACATGGGCCAATAATCACTAATTTCTACTTGGTTATGGTATGATGAAGATTTTTGGAATTACTGGGTGGCAGGATATGCAAGTCTATCGACGATGAAATTCATGTATAATTAGAAATTTTTTTGCAGTATATCTGGCACTTGGTACTTATTCAGGATTTTTTTCTGTAAATAAATTCTCAAAGCTGTAATGTTGCAAACTTTTATTTTAATTTTATCGTTTTTGCAATGGTGACTGTTTATAGTTTATTTTCTATCATTCTTCGTACACACCTTATGATACGTTTCAAGTTCTGCAGTAATGTGTTCTTTTTATCATGCTTTAAGAACAGTTGTATATTTTGGAGATAATGTGTGGCTTTGATTTGTTTGGTTTATGTGATTTAGCTGAAAAAAATTAGTCTTTGGTGCCTCTATATATTCTTTTCCTGCTTACAATAGAACTAGTTTAGTTTTTCTTTTTCTTTATTTATGTGTTACTTTTGTTTCAGAAACCTTCATGGGAGAAGGCTGCCAAGATAATGCGAGAAAGGTAATTCACTCAGACCGTTCCGCCTAGTTATATGAAAATTGTGAATTCACTGTAATATTCTGTCGTAGTGCTTAATATTCAGAGTTTGATAGACATTTTCTCTGTCTGTCTGTTTCTCATCCCTGGTGGGCAGATATGATCCAGAAATGGACGGGCGTATTCTTTTGGCAAAAGTGGATTGCACTGTAGAGGCGGACTTGTGTAGGAGGTATATGTTAGATTGGCCATTAATAGTTTTCAATTAAAACCTGATAACATTGCTCTAATTTTCAATCTGGGCATATGCTATTGCCACTCTTATTGTAAACAGAAGTCTAATGCTATCTCACTCTGTTACTTAAAACTGTTGAGAGTTTGTCCCATATTAGCTACGGAAAGGCTCGTAAATCAGTTTATAAAATCTTGGGCTACGCTCTCTCACAATTGGTTTTGGTTGCTTGCTTTATTGGTGTGCTATTAACTTTGGTAATGCTCATATGGTTCAGGAATCACATTCAAGGTTATCCATCAATTCGTATTTTCCGAAAAGGAAGTGATCTAAGGTAATAAATTGAAGTCGTCCAACTTCTTGTCTTCTCTGAACTGATGTTTTTGTAATTATTTGAGTTGTCTTCTTTTTTCACCTATGTTCCTGGATACCTGTAACTTTTTTTTTTTTTTTTGTAATCCACCTCTGTGCTCTTATGTTTCATTCATCCACGATATTTTACTTAGTATATATTAATTATCTTTCAATAAAAAAAATTAAAATTGTTCCTTGTCAAATGAATGTGTCAGCTCTAGAAAATGTTGATTGTTTGAGGCTCCTTTCTGTGTGTGACCTCGTCCTATTCACACTATATATATGTGCGTCCATGCTTCTCTTGTACTTGTCAATCTCATCTCAATCAAACTGATCATCTGGAATATCATAGGGAGGACAATGGGCACCACGAACATGAATCCTATTATGGAGATCGAGATACGGATAGCTTGATTAAGGTACATGACTTCATGAGTTTCATTTAGCCATGTACTGTAACCCTCTGTTTAGCTCCAACTCTAAACAAGTCAATACTTCCAAACCAATTTAAAAATGCATATGTATTTGATCTAATCTTTGCATCCTTGCAGACAATGGAATCTTTGGTTGCACCCATCCCCTTGGAGTCCCAAAAGCTGGCGCTGGGTAGTGGCAATGGGACTGAGAATGCAAAAAGACCAGCACCACTGACAGGAGGATGTAGAATTGAAGGATATGTGCGTGTGAAGAAGGTAACCTTTCAATAGAAATTGAATTTAATAGCTTCTTCTCTCAGTCGTTTCACTAGGTGTATGCAAGTTTCTCGTTTTCTTACTGAAGCTTGCTTTAAGCTGCTTCTTAATTGGAGTACCTATGAATAAAGAAAGCTCAAAAAGGCAGTCTCAGCAAATTTTATTTGCTTATTTTGATTTCAAAAGCATTCCGTGAGGTGCTACACATGCTTGGAATTTCTGGTCAACAAACAGATGCTAATGCAAATTTTGAGTGCGTAAGTTGGGCTGTTAGTTCAGTGCACACACGTCCCCTCTGCACTTAAAACAATATGTGCAATTCTTCATGGCCATTTGAGCATCTAATCTACAGTCATGCGAATATTTCCTTCATTACGTTCGTGTTCTTACAAAAGGGGAAAAAGTACCTTCTTCAATCTTTTACTTCCTGCTACCTTATGGAAACAATCAATATTAAAAAGAAAGAAAATGTGTATTTTCTCAGTGTATCTAACAACGTATATGTCTATATTCTGTCATAAATCCAGTACCTTTTTGGTTTGGGGGAGCAGCTTGTAGTTTCGGTTCGGTAGCTTTTAGATTTGGGTGGTCTTATGTGGGAAATAAATACTGAGTATCCTAAAAAGGAAAATATTCAAAATAAAGGTCACAAAAAGTTTTTTTATATGTAATGGTTCTATGGTATCACTTCAGTGCAAGCTCTTAACTGTCATATAATTATTGTATTATCTTTTGGGCCAGAAATTGGCTGTCAATTCGCTTGTAATCTGATATGATTTGTGCTGGACTCTACAGGTTCCAGGAAATCTTGTCATTTCAGCTCATTCAGGAACTCATTCTTTCGATGCTTCTCTAATGAACATGTCTCACTTCATATCACATCTTTCCTTCGGTAGGACGATTGCTCCTAAGGTGATGAGTGACGTGAAGCGCTTGATTCCTTATCTTGGTCGAAGCCATGAAAGGTTGAATGGGCGATCTTTTATAAATCTCCGTGATTTAGGTGCTAATGTCACAGTAAGTTCATTTCTGTACAGAATTATTCATATGTTGGCATATTGTTTGCTTCCTTGTCTGCTTTTTCATAATTGTGCCCATAGTACTGATTAAAATCAGCTAAAATGGTAGTTTTAGTCCTTTTAGTTGTTCAAAAGGACTGTCTTGATTATTGTGGTATGTGATATCTCATTCCAGATTTCTTCCACGTTTATAGCCTTTAATATTATCTCACTTCTGCTCCCATACATTATCTTTAAAATGGTTTCTCTCTGAATAACTTTATTTTATAGTGTTGGTGTACAAATGGCACGGTATCCACCCTCAACTTGTAAACAGTACATTCGCTGTATTGATTACCCTCCTTAGAGTCGCACGTACAGCCAAGTAATATTTGGAGTTATATTGTTCGAATACTACTATTAATTAGCATGTTGAAAGTAATTCTATTAACTTATTCGTTGGATTTGCCACAAAATACATTATCACTCTGTACATTGATTCACGAGCAACTAGTAAGTACTGATGTTTCTTTGGCTTGTGAGATATTTCTAGTTTTTAAGCTTATAAATGCATCTTCTGGTTTGTATTGGCAGATTGAGCATTACCTTCAGATAGTCAAAGTAGAGGTCATAACAGGAAGATCTAATAAATTAATCGAGGAATATGAGTACACTGCCCACAGCAGTTTGATTCAGAGTCTGAACATACCTGTTGCAAAATTCCATTTTGAGCTCTCTCCGATGCAGGTTTGACAACAAACAGTCCAGTATATCTGTACAGATTCGACTCTCTTGCTTCTCGTCTAATTTTTTGCACCTTCTGTAACCAGGTTTTAATAACAGAAAATCAGAAGTCCTTTTCGCATTTTATCACAAATGTGTGCGCTATTATTGGAGGCATTTTCACGGTTGGTATCTTATATGTGTGGATGGTTCACCTTCCCTAAATAACACCTACTAATTTATTCTTTTCTTTTGGTATCAGGTTGCAGGAATATTGGATTCAATTCTGCACAACACTCTGAGGCTGGTGAAAAAGGTTGAACTAGGCAAGAACTTTTGATCAAGGACAATTCATGGGCAGTCCTCTACCCACACCCAATAAAGACCCTACACGTGTCTTTTCTTTTCTAATTGCTGCTAGTGTATCATCTCTTTCTTTCGTTTTCTAGCAAGCTGAGTATACTCTGCGGCTCCGTCGCCAACAGTCAAAGCACGCCGGCCTCTTGACTAATTTGCCTAAAAGTGTTTTATTCCTTTTCATCGTGGACGAGATTGATCCGACCAGCCCCTCAAGTCTTTACCCGACTTGTTCGACCCATGCATCATCATATCCTTCCATCAATGTTAAGGTCGATCGACATCGATCTTCAACGAGGACACCGCCATCAACATCATCTCCTCCGCTCAACGACGCCCAGAACTAACTCAACTACATATTGAGATGCTACGTAGATCAGGTCCTGGCCTCTACCTCGACTCCGACGACCAACGGGTTCGTGATCGACACTCACAAGCTTTAGGCACCAACTTCACTGATTTTTTGTTTTGTTTTGAAAAGGACACGTGTGAAGCTTTTATTGGATAAAGGGTAGGGAGGGCTGCCCAGCCATTGTCCGTACATTTAAGCATCTTGTTTTGTTTTAGTTTGTGAGAGAACAATATGATAGTTTGACAACATAACATGAGAATGATTCCATTATGTCAGTAGTTATGAAGCTTAATTTGCAGGCATCCTACTATTTCGGATCAGTAACAGGTATGTACAAAAATAATAAAATCTTGCGTCGAGGCACTGGTATATCAATTTATTTCTTGTGCACTTGCATTATTGTTCTCTATGGTGGATTCTCACAAGCACACCAAGTATTTTACAGTCTTGCTTGCTTCTCATCTACATCAAACGAATACATATCAAGCACCATTCCAAAGCCAGTTGGATACTGGGCTGAGGGAAAATGAAATAATGAAAGAAAAGAATAACAGTAACTTGGCAAACGACTCGAACAAACTTTGTAGCAAACAGTCTTGCCAATCAGAAAAGTAAAAATGATGTGTATGCCGCAACTGCTCCGATGGATCCCATAACATTGATGAAATTTGAAGCAGCTCCACTAGGAGGAGGAGGTGGAGGAGTTTGATCACTTTCGGGAGCTGGAGTCGGGTTGGTCTCGACTGTTGCTGGTGCAGGCGGAGGAGTAGGTGACGCTTCGCCAGAAGGTGCAGGAGATGGTGGAGTGCTAGTTTGGTTAGTACCTGTTTGGCTTCTATCAGCCAACACAATCACAACCATCTTCTCATTTTTGGCACAGTTATCTTTGTTCCCACTAATGAAGTAAAATGGCCCAGATTGGTTGAACTGGACAGCAGTGTGGCCATCGTTAAATTTTTGGGCTGTGGGAGCATCAGTGTTGCAATTTGTGTAGTCATCCTGGTTGACCCGGAGAACTGAGTCTTGGCCAGCAGGGTAGTTGAACACTGCATAGTTGAGAGTGGGATCAATAAAACTTGTACTAAAAGGCTTATTAACAAACACGATGATGCTTATAAGGTTGTGAATCAACAACAACATACCTACAGAGTCTCCAATCTGAAATCTGCTGTTCTGTGCCCATTGATCAAAATGAGTTTCTGGACTAGGCACACTCCAATTTAGGGCAAAATCAGTTGCAGCACTCTTCTGCAGTAACAGAGTGAAGCACAGAAGCCCTAACATAGGAAATGCAATGCTCTTGTTAGCTAGTCTAAGGTTATTGGAGTTGGCCATTAAAGAAGATGAAAAGACCGATATCAAAAGCAGAATGTTTCTGTATTTCGATCCTCCAAAGCCGAATGAGATGAAGCAAATTTGAGGTGAGATGAGTGGTGTGACGACTAGGGTTTTTGTAGGCAGGTTTGCATGGGAACTTTATAAGCTGCGTCAGTGAAGCTTTGTGCAACTTTTAGTTATTCTTTCTTAGCTTCGATCCAGTGCAAAGCATATGTTTCACTTTTTAAACTGTAAGAGCAAAGCCCAGGTTGATGTTCTCGATCGGTCACTTTTATTATATGAAACTTGTCCTGTGGGTTTATTCTTTGCTTTAAGTAGGATTATTAAGAATATTCATGGCTTGTTGTCTGAGCTCAACCAATTAAACCAGTCATGCATTTACGAAGACCAATGAAGAAGCAAATCTTATTTGGCTGGTAGATAATTTGCATTTCAGGGCTAGCTGCTCCTCATCTCTCTCACGTACTTCTCATTGTCGACATAGGCATGCACTATATTAAGCGCTTATTTATTGGCTACCTAGATCAATCAGTATAGATAGTATAATCATGAACAATATTTGTTCACTGAAGAAAAGGCTAGGTTTTGACTCATCAGGTGATATGTGATAATCTTTGAAGCAAAGACATTTACCCATCTGTTCTTACTTTATCACTGAACTTTTCACTGAAAGATATAGCAAAAGTTGTTTCTCCTCCTCTCCTTTTAGTGTGTACTGTATTATGCAACTGCTACAGGATCTATCAAATATATATATACCAAGGTTTCTACCAAACCATAAAGAACCATATATGATTATGATGCAGTTTCCACGATCATAGAAATTGACATTGCATCTTTTCTCATTAATTTTCACTCTCCTATTTTCTCAAAGCGTTACGCATTGCATTTCCAAAACACTGTCTTAAAACCTCCATTGTTTCATTACATATCATACATGTTACATGTAGGTTTCGACTTTGTTTTGTTTCTAGAGACCAAGACAAAGGAAGACGTTTCTTCGTATATTTCGGCTACTATACAAACCACCTAAAGCGACCAAGCCAAGCTAAGATTACTTAGCCAACTCACCAACCCATGCATCATTGACTTGACCCGGTCCGTACCAACTTCCTTCCATTGCTTCTCTGTTCCCCGCGAACGTTATCCACCTACAAAACCACTCAACCATTCTGCAAACTACGATCCAAACAACATAGTAATTTACCCAATAAGGTTAAAATGCTAGGGACAATGGGATCCGATCTGATGACATTCTCCTGGACTTCTCTTTATAGGGTAATCTGTTTCTCTTATTTTGTATGATTTTCATATAGTTCCTTCTTTTATCGTATTCCTTTTTTGTTTAACGCATCTCTTTGACCTTGCTTTAGGCCTCCATTACCCTTACTGTCACCTTGGGTCGCCTCCATCGAGCTATTCACGAGGTAGATGAATGGACTACCCAAGCCGAGAAGTAAGCCAAGGAGTCTGCCTCCAAAGTTACTGAGCTTGAGGGTGAAATAAACAAGCTTGGAGATGCCCAAGCTTGGTGTGTCATCTCCTTGATCAGAAGGAAAGAGCCATCGAAACCGAGCGCTCCTTGCACGAAGCTAAGGTCAATACCCTAAAATCTGACCTAGAGAGGGCTCATTCTAAGGTGGAGGAGGTGACCAAGGCAGCTGAGTCGAATTAGCTTAAGGAGGCTTTGAAGGTTAATGACCTCGAGTGTGAAGCTCAACTCTCTGCCTTAGAAGACGCTCACGCACTCTTGCTTGAATCTCAAAGGGTAGATTGGGAGCAAGAATGTAAGGAGCTCATCAGTGCCTATAACCCTTTTATAGCCTCCGAGACCGAGTCGGAGTGAAGCCCCCCGCTTGTCATTTTGGGTGTATGTGTAATAGCTTAGGACCCCATTTTCGTACAATATCGTATTTCAGAACTTATTATTTTGTTGGCTTCGTTCTAAGCCTAAGTCATGTAACTTATGCTAAGGACAAACGTTATTGTCATTGTTAGAATCGGATGCCAAACTTATATAACCTTTTGTCTTTGCATAAGCTATTGTTGTCTCATATCTCGCATCACTCATCCAGCCTAGGGGTTTTCCTCTAAGTGTCTATGGCCTCAGTATGACTCTTGAACCTCCAAACTTCTCCATGAGGCTTAAGGAGAACCTTGATAACCTTAAGGTCTATTAGGAAGTGCTCGTGGTTTTGAGACTGCTTCTCATCAAGGGGTTTGATATGTCTGTCCCCTGATCTGTACAAAGACCACCATTCTCTGGATTCTCTCCACGACCAAGTCCTTGCTGGCTAAAAGACCTTCAGCTTTCCTAGGGCCTTTGGCACTATCACAAAGACCATGCCAAAGCTGCCCTCCAGCTTAAGTTCTGCCCATGTAAGTTGTCTTGAGTTCTGTGGTAGAATCCACATTTCCTATCTTAATCGACTCTGGCTTATCCCTAAGGCATCACTAGATGAATACACTTGGGACTTAGAATGCCCAAAGTGCCATGATATGGCTGAGCCACCCCAGGGTGTTCATTAGTCTAACCATATACAATCTGACCTCCTCAAACCTAACCTTGAGGACCTACTAACCCAAGATTACTTCGAACTCTGGTGGGATTTTTCTCCAAGTGTTTTGGCCTATCCATGAGTGTCCTCTTTGATACTCTAACATCTTTCCCTTACGATGTCTTACCTTTGGTAAAGTCAGTTAGCTCACAGGGTAAAGGTCCTTCCCATGGGAACCAACATCGTCTGCCCCACTCGAGCTCTGTGCTTTTCTCGGACGTTAAGCTCCTCATAATCGAACACCTCAAATAATAAAATTCTTTATAGAGACCAAATACTTTTAAAGGAAATTCGAACATGAAACTTAATGTAGAGCAATGTTAATGGAAATAAAAGCATTTTATTGAATAATCGTATAATCATAAAACGTTCATCGCATAATCAAGGGAGTATCTGACACGCCTCGTTAAACCTGCCAACTTGTAAAACAATCGAATCAAAAACCAAGATGGTTAGGAGGAGTACGTGCCCCTTCTAGACTCTTGCCCGCTTGTATCTCTAGACCTTCAACTCTGCTCTGAGCGGTACTTCTTCAAGTAAAGAGCATTCCATCATTTATCGATCAAGGCTCAGGTTCTAGGATTCTCTAACTCGTATGATCCATTATATCCTTCTCCAACGATCCTATAAGGTCTTTCTCAATTTTTCCTCCCCTGGTACCTGGGTATTTTTGAACACTTTACGCAGGACCATAGTGCCTGGGAGGAAAACTTTAGGCCAGACCTTTCTGTCATAATAAGCTTTTAGCTTCTGTTGGTAAGAGGCCACTCTGATATAAGCCTACTCTTTATGCTATTCTAACAAGTTGAGCTTGTGCCTCAGGTTCTCTGTATTTCTTTCTACTGTTCGCTCTACGATCTTGAGGTTGGGAATCTTGTGATTAATGGGGATGACAGCTTCAGTCCCATATACCAAGGCGAAGGGAGTCTCCCCAGTGGGCTTTCTCTTGGTCATTCTATACGCATAAAGCACGTTCGGTAGTTGAGATACCCACTATCCTTTCGTCAGCTGATCTAGCCTTCTCCTCAAACCTTGTAAGATTGTCTTGTTTGAAGCTTCTACCTATCCATTACCCTTGGGGTACCTTGGGGTAAAGAACTTAATCTTGATCTCATGCTCAGGACAATAGTCCCTAACCTTCTGGCAGTTAAACTGAGGGCCATTTTCTACTATGATCGTCTGTGGGATCCCAAACCTGCATATGATGAACTTCCATATAAAGTTTTTCACTTTCGCTCCCCTTATTTTTGATAAAGATTCAACTTTGATCCATTTGGAGTGATTGTCTATAGCAATCAGAAGATACTTCTTATGTCCACCCCCAACTCCGGTTGAAAATTCTCCCATTATGTTTAACCCCCACTGAGCAAATGTACATGGAACCAAAATAAGGTATAGCTCTTCTGGATGCAAATGTGGTTGAGGAGCATGTCTCTGATGGGCCTCGCAAACACCTACGTACTTTAAACAATCGCTCTTCATCGTAGACCAGTAGTACCCCTCAGTTAAGAATCTGGCCATGAGGTTTCTACCCCCAACGTGAATGCCACATATCCCTGAGTGTAGCTCATCCATTATCATTCTGACTAGGGTGGGGTGGGCTGCTAGCTGATCTTGTCCATTGAAGTATCGACAATATAATTTCCTATCTCTGATGTTATACCTTGCTGCCTATCGAGCAATCCTTCTGGCTTTTACTCGCCTTTCAGGTAGAGCCACCGTCTCTATGTAGTTCATTATTTTTTTCATCCAAGAAGGCCCTAACTTTATTGGCATCACCCCCATTGCTTTTTCCTCGTCCGTGCTTGGGCTAGGTAGGTGCTCCACCGGGATCGTCCTTTTGAGCTTATAATCTATGTTGGAGGCCAGATTTTCCAAAGCGTCCACATGTATGTTTTCTTACCTGGGGAGCTGCATGATTGAAAACTCTTCGAAATGACTAACCAACCCATTTGCTATCCTGACGTATGCCTCCATGGATACATGATGCGCTGCGTATTCTCTAAGAACTTGGTTTGCGATCAATTGGGAGTCACAAAATACCTTGATCTTCCTCACATTCTGTTCCCAGGCTAGTCTTAATCCTGCCAAGAGTGTCTTATACTCAGCTCCGTTGTTGGTGGCCTTCCATCCTAGGTTTAGAGCCTGTTTTATAATCATCCAATCTGGGGTCTTGAGCACTAGCCCTGCCTCTGCCCCTGCCCCTTTGTCCTTTGAAGATCCATCTGTGTATAAACTCCAATGGACGATCCCTTGCTTGTCGGCTTCCTCATCTCTTTCCCTTCTCTCTTGTACCTCTGGTTCTGGTATCGTGAACTCAGTTAGGAAGTCTGCTAAAGCTTGTCTCTTCATTGTCATTCAGGTCGGTATTCAATATTGTGATATGTTGGTTTGATAGGCCACTTGGTTACGATGTTGGAAGAGTCTGGGGTGTGCAAGATTGTTCTTAATGGGTACTTGTTCATGACGACTATCTTGAAATCTTGGAAGTACGGTCGGAGATTGCGTGATGACATAACTAGAGTTAAGATCAACCTCTCTAGCTTAGGATAACAGGTCTCTAGGTCAAGAAGAGCTTTAGACACATAGTACACGGGTAGCTGCCCCACAGTATCTTCTAGGACCAGAGCTCCACTCACCGCCACCTCTGAAATAGCCAGGTACAAGTATAAATTCTCCCCCAGCATGGGTTTTCTCAAGAGGGAAAGAGAGATCAGGTAGTACTTGAGAGCCTGGAATGTCTTTTCACAGTTCTCCTTTGGTTTTCTTGAGGGCCTCAAATAACAGTTTACACTTGTCTGTTAATCTAGATAGGAATCTGCTTAAGGCCGTGAGCTTTCCATTAAGGCTTTGGATTTCCTTAACCGTTGACGGGGACTTCATCTTGAAGATCGTTGCTATCTTCTTAGGGGTCACTTTAATCCCACGCTCAGTCACTAGGTATCCCAGAAACTTTCTTGACCCAACGCCAAAAGTGCACTTTTTTTGGGTTAGCTTCATTCCATGCATTCGTATGAGGTCAAAGCATCCTTTTAGGTCTGTCACATGGTCCTACCTTCTTTTGCTCTTAACTAGCATATCATCTATGTACACCTCCATAGTGTCCCCAATCAGTGGCTTGAACACCTTGTACACCAGTCTTTGGTACGTTGCCCCGACATTCTTCAATCCGAAAGGCATCACCTTATTGGCATAGACTCCCTTTTCCATTACAAATGTCGACTTTGCTCGGTTGTCCTCTACCATCTTGATCTGATTATAGCCACTGTAAGAATCCATGAAGCTAAGGAGCTCATGTACTTCCATTGAATCTACCAACCGGTCTATCCTAGGTAGAGGAAAACCGTCCTTAAGGCACACCTTGTTAAGATCTATAAAATTGACACAGACCCTAGGTTTTCCATTCTTCTTTTTTACAAGGACCACGCTGGAGAGCCACTCTGAGTGTAGGACCTCCCTGACGAATCCTACTGCAAGTAGTTTTTTCACTTCCTGCTAAATTATCCTGCTACGCTCAGTAGCAAATGTCATCTTCTTTTGTGCCACGGGCTTCACCTTTGGATCCACGTGAAGCTGGTACTCGATGATCGTTCTATCTATTCTTGGCATATCTTCAGCTGACCATGCAAACATATCCTTGTACTCCCTCAACAGGTCCATTGAGCTTTTTTGTTTAACTTCACTCAATCCAGATTCGATCCTTGCACCTCGATCAGGTTTCTCATGATTGAACATTTCTAGGACCACATCCTCCTCTACCTTTTTTTTGAGAGGCAGCTCATAGGGGTCGAGTTCTAAATCTAACTCATTGGTTACCTCTCCCCGACCCCCGTCCTATGATTGCTATGCTGGAGGGGTTGGACCAGTCATACCCTTAGTCCCTTTAGTTGTTCCCTTTTTCATTCCTTTGGTGGCAAGGATCGTATAGAATCTTGCTACAACTCTGTCTCCCTTGATGATGATCGAGCCCTCGAGGGTCGGGTACTTCAAGATCTGGTGGTAGGTGGATGCCACTTCCCTCATCCGGTGAAGCCATGGTCTACCCAGAATGGCATTATGGGAGGAAGATGCGCCAACCACCTAGAACTAGGTGGTCGGGTTGGTGAGTGGTGTTGCGACCTAGAGGGGGATGATCCCTAGGGTCCTTACCCTCGATCCCTCAAATCCTATGAGTATCGTACGATGATCTTGGATTGCACCCATCAAACCCATTTGTTCCACTGCATCCTTGAAGATGACATTCACGGAACCCCATTGTCCTCAAGGACCCTGGTGACTGTCATGTAGGCCATCCGAATGTTGATGACCAAGGCAACATTATGGTCCTCATCCTCCTCAGGGAGATTTGCATCCAAGAACTCAAGCATATTTGTCCTTAGCCTGGCTCTAGGCTCGCCTCCACCTCTAAGCTTTTTTGTTGCGTGTTCCTTCTCTTTCAGGATTGCTCCCAGCTCTTCTGCTTTGCCATGATACAGTTCATGCTGGGGAGGGTGGTGTCCTCCGGATACTCTGGGGCTTGCTAGATGCAGTTTAGCATTGGATACTTCTCCTCTTGGCCTTTAGGTGATGGTGGTAAGGTCTCATTATTCTTCTAATGTTTACCATTACCTTGTGGCTTCAATGAATCTTCAAGATTTTCTCTGTATTCCTCGACCGGGTATTCCCAGCAGTATCCCTGGTCCACTAGCTCTGTGAAGTATCGCTTGATGAGCCTGCAGTCAATCGTCTTGGGCCCGTTGGCCTTGTGGTTGGCACAAAAGTCCCTTGAATCGTCCTTGCTGGTCATGGGTGGTGATCTTTTAAGCCATGGCTCATTTTTGATATGGTGGCATATAGTCGAGATCAGTATCATTATGTGAGGTACAAATAACTTTCCCCTTATACTGGAGGGTATGTGCCATGAGGCCTTCCTCTTGTTGTCGTAGCCGCTCCTCCCCTAGTTCGAGCTGCTGGTGTTCATGTTCCTCCTCGTACTCATGTTACCTCCTAACACTTTCTCCATCGGAGAATCTCTACTGTAAGTCCTTACATCCTCCACGCAAACATAGTCCAGTGCCTCATGGTAGACCATGGACAGGTCCTTGGTTTTCTTCATAATCAGCTTGATGGCTAGCTCTCAGTCCATATCCATCCCGTTGATGAATGTTGTGGCAGCGACGGTATCGTCCTTACAATTGACAGTGGCGTATTCCTTCCGGCCCTAAACCTCGTAACCCAATCTCTTAGGGATTCCCCTCATTTCATCTTGAGGGATGTGAGGTATGTCACGTCCTTAACTTCTTCCGCATTGCTTTCGTACCTTTTGAAGAATGCCGACTTTAGACCTCTCCAATCCTTGATCGACCCTGGAGGGAAGGTCTTGTACCACTGAAGCGCGTGGCCCTTCAGGCTCGCCTGGAACATCTTACACATCCATGATTCGTTCGACTGGTGGGTAGCCATGGCCGACTGGAAGTTCCTTACATGATGGTATGGATCTGAGTCCCTTGAATATCTGTCAAACCTGGGGTAACTCTACTTCTTGGGGGGGGGGGGGGGGGGGGCTCGATGTCTAGGATGAACTGAGCTAGGGGGTTTTGAGACATCCTACAAACCCTCTGCTCCACCTCAGATTCCTTGGATATTCCATATTTCCTCAACCTCTCTGTCTCCTTTTTTGTTCTGATATTGTGGGTGTGTTGGGTTTCCATGAATTGTTCCATCACGCCCCTGAGGGCCGCTACCTTGAGGGCATCCACATCCGCAACCAATTGAGGGGTTGGTTCATCCTGGTCGCGCTGGTCCATGTGCCTCCTGCAAATCGTTCAGCTCGATCACCGAGATCTCTTGTCTTGCCTCTGCAAACAGGTTGGGCAGGACCAACCCTTGTTTCTTCATAAGGCCCACCAGATCCACCGAGGTAGACTGGACGACCATGACAGTGTAGGTCAATTCATTTGTGCTCTTGGCAACCCTTTCCATTGACTACTGTAGCGTAGTCATGTTGAGCCTCAGGTTCACGTATTGCTCTTTAGCCCGATGGAGGTCCTGATCGACCTTGGACCTTCAGCCCCTGGCTCCTTTGTTCTCTAGTTTGGAGTCTTCCTCCTTACTCAGGTGACCCTTATCCACGGCATTCCGCAGCGGGACCTGATGCGAGAAGGTGTTGCTGTGCTTCGGCTACCCCGTAATAGGGATGGTTTGATCGCTCATTCCAGGAGGGATTGTTCACTTTTCACGTTGTTTTCTCATGTCCTTCCGTTCACGAGAGTTAGCCTACGGTCCTGCTCTCAATGAAATCACCAATTTTTGAGAGCAGATTTGATTTTCCCTCAAGCTTGGATCCTCGTGAACCTACAAAACAAGTCAGGGCACTGTGTGGTACCGTGCTTAGACCCTCCGATGCTAAAGTCAGAAACTTGTCTCTAGAATCAAGAAGTAATTAGGGTAGAATAATGTTACCTTTGACCATGCCAGGATGGTCTATATATAGAGAGATCGTATTAGGTCTAAGCATAGTCTCTATCAAATTGGACTACTTTACCTTTAGAGAGGGGGAATCCATTAAGGAATGGATCTTCATATACAGGGCTAATCACGTCTTATGATTACCACATGCATTTTGGCACAATCCCCCTTGAATACGTTCAGTTCTTACCTTTTCCCTCGTGGATTATGTCAATCTCCCAAGGTCTGCACGTGTAATCCCTCGAGGCCAGATCGTACAGCTCCTTGAGGTCTAATCTTACATGGGGATTTTTGTGCCATCGAACATTCCAGAAGCCTTTACAATGTTCTAGAGACTTCCAAAAATCTTCAGATAGTTCGTTCGTTAATAAAACCCTAACCGTCCAATCTCATGCCCATTATTTTCCTATTCCGACCTCGTCCAGGATTAGATCTATCAAGCCTCTTTTTCCCCAACTCAGGGTGGCCAAAACAAAATCCCACAACAGTGACTCTAAAAAAAATTGTTCTAGATAAAACAGCCTAAGTTGGTTTGTTGGTCAATGCATTGAACTAATTTGTTGACGAACCAAGTTTGAACTCTAGAAACAAGCGACCTTCAAATCTTAGTACGTACTCACTTGATCGTCAAATTGAAAATTAATTGCAATAAAAAATATAAGAGCACTGGGGTTACTTTGTTGGTCAATGCATTGAACTTATCAACTTACTATGAGAGCAGATTTATCCCGCTTCAGCTTAGATCTTCGTGAACCTGCAAAACAAGTCGGAGCACGGTGTGGTACCGTGTTTAGACCCTCTGATGCTTAAGTCAAAACTTGTTTTAAGAATCAAATAGTGAATAGAGCAGAATTATGTTACCTCGGACCATGCAAAGATGGTATATATATAGTGATCAAGCTAGGTCTAAGCATAATCCATATCGAATAAGATTACTTCACTTTTGGATAGAAGGAATCCATTAAAAAATAGATCTCCTTATCCAGGGCTAATCATGTTTTCAGATTACCACAAGTTCTTTGACATAATCCTGCTAGAACACATACAAATCTTACCCTTTCCTCCACGGATTATGTCAACCCCTCAAGGTCAAATCGAACAACCCCTCGTGGTCAGATTGCCCAACCTCCTTGAGGTCCGATCTTACCCTAGGATTGTCATGCCCATAGAACATTCCAGAAGCCTCTACAATGTTCCAGAGACTTCCAGAAACTTCCAAAAACCTCTAGATAATTCGTTCCTTAACCGAAACCCGAATCGTCCAAGCCCAGGCCCATTTCTGGCCTCATCGGACGTCGTCAAGAATCAGATTATCTAAGCTCGTACTCCCCTAGCTCAGATGGCTAAAATTGACTCCCACAAATACCTCCACAGCAGTGTGAGGTCTGACACGTGTTGGCCTCGTGCTACTGTTCGTTCGAGCTCTACCACTTCAGTTTTCGAAAAACCTTCCATCCTTCCCATCAAGTAATGCACGAAATCCCAAGCACGTGCTAGCACTGTGCTACCTTCATCATGACCCATGCGTCATCACGCCACATAAGCTATTATGTCTCTCCCTATCCAACGCAACCTTTTCCACTTCCAACTTTTTTCAGAAAATTAATCACATCCCTTAAAATCCGAAGCTACTTATCTCCCCAAACGGTCATCCCCTATCACTTTGCACCCTCTCACCGTATATAAATCAAAGGCCCCCTTCCTTTTCATTTTTTGCACGTACAAAACTTTCCCATCGAACTTAGAAGAAGAAATCTCCCCTGCAACCTAGAAAACTCCACTCCCATGCTTTCCATAGATAACCAGAAAATTCCTAAAACCTTTTTCCAAAACCCAGAAAGATTCCATGGCTTCCAACAACACTTCCTCTCCTAATCCTATCACAATCGCCACCCCCAGCATCACCATCCTTCAAGACCCCAATGTCGTCGACCTGATCGACTGCACCAAGCCACTCGCCACCGTCAAGCCTCTTATACCACCTTAACCGACCACCGCTGAATTGCCCCAAGAGCCTCCCACGGAGATAGCCCAAAATCCTCCCTCACTCATCACTTTCAACGTGCATGAGGTTGAAATCACCCGACCTCCCATTCTAGAGGTCGAAGCTGACCCCACCTTCATGCAACCCCAGCCGCACCACCAAGGTTGTTTCTAAGAAGGCCCGTGAGGAACTCTACCCTTCATCCTTGAAGGTCGACTCTGCTGAGGCACTAGCCTCTTTCATTCAATCTTTCCATCAGGGGGACAACCAAAATTTCCAGTTCACTCTCGTCTAAGATTAAGCGAGAGTGTCGGAGCTTGAAAAAGCTCATGGCCTGGGCCTGCTCGTCCATCCTTTCTAGATCATCTACGGACTCTCCTTCCTAATCCCAGCCTTCATCTGCTCCGCCCTTGAGTTTTACGGCATCGCCGTGGAACAATGGTGCCTAGATAGCTTTCGCTATCTGGCTTGCTTCGATTGACTCAATCAGTGGTTCGACTACGGTATGGGCCTGCCATAGTTCAAGTTCCTCGTCTAGGTCAAGCCTACTTCGGTCAATCAATTCAACCTCTCCCAGTGGATTATGTATGGCAAGGAATCGCTGCTGATTGATCCCCCTTACTCTCCATTGGACTGGAAGAAGACCCTCATCCTTGTCTTTGGGGATTGGGAGAAGCTCAGTTTAGATGCCAGTTTCAAGGTTCCTACAGTCGTCAACTGTCTCCCCAAGCTACCAGAGGAGCTAACCAAAGCCATCAAGATCCGCTGTGATCTCATCAATGACGCTTTAGCCATCCCAGATAAGTACCTTAAGTGTTGGTGGGTACAGAGCAAGGAACGCCTCAGACCTAGAGGGCTAGATGGCATCGTGCCCCTTTAGCACGAGAACTGGTAGGAGGTGATTGAAGTCCCTTGGGCCCCCCAAGTCCATAAGAAAGGAGCCCCTACCCCCAAGCTCATACATGTCGAAGCTCTCACCGAGCAGGGGGAGGTTTCTAAGTCTCGGAAGCGGAGGCTGGTGAAGGCTTCCGAGCCTGTCAAGGATAATGCTCAGGATCCAGCCTATGCTATGGAGCCTCAGGAGCCTCATAGTTTCCCCTACTGCTACCACTACTGCTGCTGCTACTATTACCACTGATACTACCTCCATCGTTCTTCCACCGTCTCTTCCTCTCAAGAAGATGAAGACTGATCCAGAGCCGCCCAAGCCCAAGGACTTTTCTCTTGGTAAGCTTGTGCTCTTTCATACTCTCACTCCCATTGTACAAAGGTGCATGGTACTGACACAGGGTGTAGCTCATCTGGGTGCAGGAGGAGTTGAGAGGCATGCTTTTGGCAAGCTTCACAAGCATTGGCATATTCCATGCAATCGTTCTTCATCATGGGCCTGTAATACCCTTCGGTCAAGTATCGTACAACAAGGTTCATGTCCCCAATATGCATGCCACATATTCTGGAGTGGAGCTCTTGCATAATCGTTCTAACTTGGGTGGGGTGCACCGCCAGTTAGTTTGGTCGCCTGAAGGACTGTCTGTACAACTTCCTTTCTCTGATGTTGTATCTTGCTGTCTGTCGTACTACCCTTCTGGACTTCATCCTATCCTCTACCAGGGTGCCCATTTCTATGTAGCTCATTATTTCGTCCATCCAGAAGGGTCCTAGCTAGACTGGCATTAGCGCCACAACCTCCTCTTCCGTGCTCGGGTCAGGCATGTGCTCTACAAGAATCATTCTCCTGAGCTGATAATCGATGCTGGAGGCTAGATTTGCCAAGGCATCCGCATGCATGTTCTCAGATCGTGGGAGCTGCATGATAAAAAATTCTTCAAACTGGACAACTAACCCCTTGGCCAATCTGAGATATGCCTCCATGGACGCGTAGTGAGCTGCGTATTCCCCTAAGACCTGGTTTGCAATCAGTTGTGAGTCATATAACACCTTGATTTTTTTCACGTTTAGTTCCCTTGCCGGCCTTGGTCCTGCCAGGAGGGCCTCATACTCAGCTCTGTTATTCGTGGCCTTCCACCCCAATGTTAGGGCTTGTTCAATGATCGTTCCTTCTGGGGTTTTTAGCACCAAGCCAGCTCTAGCTCTGTTGTCCTTCAACGATCCGTCCTTGAACAACGTCCAATGATCTACCCCCAACACCTCTCTTCCTTCCTCTTTATCTCTCTTTTCCTGTACCTCTGGCTCAGGCATAGTAAACTCGGTTAGGAAGTCTACCAAGGCTTGCCTTTTCATCACCGTTCTAGGCATATACTCAATATCGTGCTGTGCAAACTCGATGACCCACTTAGTCACCCTGCTCGAAGAGTTCGAGGTGTGAAGGATCATTCTCAATGGATACTCAGTCATAACAATGATTTTGAAAGCTTGAAAATATGGCTGAAGCTTGCGCGACGACATGACCAGGGCTAGTATCAGTCTCTCCAGCTTGGAGTAGCAGGTTTCTGGGTCGAGGAGAGCTTTAGACACGTAATATATGGGTAGCTTCCCCCTGTATCTTCTCGAATCAGAATTCCGCTTACTGCTACGTTGAAAATTGCCAAGTACAGGTATAGGTTTTGCCATAGCACTGGCTTGCTTAGTACAGGGGGAGAGACGAGGTATTGCTCAAGTGCTTGGAATGCCTTTTTCGTAATTTTCTATCCAAAGCTCTCCCTTGGTCTTTTTGAGTGTCTCGAAGAACGGCTTACATTTATCGGTCGATTTGGACAAGAACCTGCTCAAGGTCGCTAGCTTTCCATTCAAGCTCTGGATTTCCTTCACCATGAATGGGGATTTCATCTTGACAATCGATGCGACCTGGTCTGGGTTTACCTCTATCCCTCGCTGTGTCACTAGGTATCCCAAGAACTTACCGAATCCTACCCCGAACGTGTACTTCTCGGGATTCAGCTTCATACTTTGCTTTCGTAGGAGATTGAAGCATCCACTTAGGTCAGACACATGGTCCTGCATGTTCTTGCTCTTGACCAGCATATCGTCCACGTACACCTCCATCGTATCCCCAATCAAGGGTTTGAACACCTTGTACACCAGCCTCTGGTACGTCGCCCTTGCATTTTTTAACCCGTAGAGCATTGCCTCATAGGCATAGACCTCATTCTCTGTTACAAATGTCATTTTTTTCCACATCATCCTCTGCCATCTTGATTTGGTTGTAACCACTGTAAGCATCCATGAAGCTGTGTAGCTCATGACCTGCAGTGGAGTCTACCAACTGATCGATCCTGGGGAGGGGGAAACCGTCCTTGGGGCATGCCTTGTTAAGGTCTGTGAAATCGACACAGACCCTCGGTTTCCCGTTCTTCTTCTTGACAAGGACCACATTAGAGAGCCATTCAGAGTGTGGGACTTCCTTGATGAACCCGGCTGCGAGTAGCTTTTCCACTTCCTATTCAATTATTCGGTTACGCTCTGTAGTAAACGTTCTTTTCTTCTGTGCTATGGGCCTAAACTTAGGGTCCACATGAAGCCGATGCTCAATTAATTTCCTGTCAATCTCCGACATGTCTCATGCTGACCATGCAAGCACGTCCTTATACTCCCTCAGCAAGTCCATCAGATTCTTACGTTTAACTCTTGCACATAGATCTGGTCGATCTTGATTGAAAGGTTCAAGCACTACGTCCTCCTCTACCTTCTCCTTGAAAGGCAGTTTATGAGGGTCGAGTTCTACATCAAACTCGTCAATCGCAACATCCTGAACCCCATTCTGTGATTGCTATACTGGCAGGGCTGGGGCAACCGTGCCCCCAGCCTCGTCCACTGCGTCCCTTTTCAGACCCTTGGTGGCCAGCATCGTACACAACCTTGTTGTACCTCTTTCCCCCTTGATGATGATGATGATGCCTCATGGGGTTGGATATTTGAAGACTTGGCGGTAGGTTGATGCCACCGCCCTCATCCAATGGAGCTAGAGCTTCCCCAGGATTGCGTTATGGGGGACGGGGCGTCAACCACAGCGAACCATGTGGTCGGGGGTTGGTGAGGGGCGTGCCAACCTGGAGGGGAATAATGAAAGGACCCAACCCCAATTTAGTTTCCTAAACCGGAATGAAACCCCTTTTGAAAACACGAACTTGCAAAAACCATAGAAATTTCGACAGAGTTTCACTATATCGTGGAATTATCATTAACCTGCGCCCGAAAACACACTTCATCCTATGCCACAAAAGCCAAACCGTGGGCACCAATCCCATCCGGATTTCTCAAAATCATATCATCATAGTATAAAGTAATAAGCAAAACTGTAACTTTACAGAAATCCGGGAAAATCATATGAAAATATGAACATCAGAGTATTCAGAGCGACCTCTAGTACATATATACATAAATACACAGCAGTAGGCTAAACAAGAAACCTATTAAGAAAGAAAGGTAGCTCGGACACTAAGCCTTCAACAGCGACGTGCGACACCAGAATCCGAACTACACACTGGGCACGGAAACCGAAAAGCCCAGGGGAAAGGCAAATAAAATCATTAGAGTGAGTGGACGAAAATAAACATATGCCTTTCACCATTTACATAACATAAAAAATATTGCGAGTTCTTAAAATAAATGGAGGTGTCGGGCGAATCTCTCAAGCCCGACGGTGATAGACTAGGCGAATCTCTCAAGCCTAGTGGGCACATCAAGTGAATCTCTCAAGCCTGGAACTGGACTACCGGTGATCAGCCGAGCAGTCAATGCATCGATGCTAAGTAAATGCCATCACCAATAAAACATAAAATAATACCTCCAAACAATAAATAATCTCAATATTGTACTAGAAATAAATATTGAAACCAAGAACTCGCTACGACAGTGTAAATAAAGGTCTACTCACAGATAAGCACAGCGCGCAGATGCGCTAATCCTGAGATCCGGCGGAAGATCCCTCGCCCAACGTACAATCTCGATCCCCTGAATAATCACAAAACATCACTGATCAAAATCATAAATCATTACTCTGAACCACACCTCGGAAACCAACCATTTCCGGAAACATATAACTCGGATAACAGAAAACCCGACAAAAACCCCAAACACTCCACATAAACCCTCAACTAAAAATTCTGCATCCAAATCAACTCGAAAACCTCAAGGCTACGATCGGGGAGCGATTAAGAACAAAACGGCATAAAACTTGACAAAAATCCAAAAAGTCAACCCTTCGCCGGAGCGCCTTCGTTAACTGCCGCCGCCGCGGGCGGTGGGCGTCAACAGTGGCGGATTCAGGCCAAACTTTTCAAAAATGGTCTACACCTCAAGCCCAACACATTCCTCTTCTACATTAAGCTCCAATTCCAAGCCCACTGGCCGGAATCGAGCCCGAAACCTCACGGAATCCATTGATTCCGGCGAGATTCCGGCGAGCTTCAAACGGTAACCAACCTCAAAATTGTTTCACCCAAAAGCATCACAAGGATAAGGGGAACCTTTCCCCACACCACCCCGGCCCCAAAAGTCGCCGGAGCGCCGCCCCCGACGACGGTGAAATCCCAAATTTTCTTCGAACTCGTTCTCCCTCATAACCTCATCAAATCACACAAATACAAGCTCTAAACCATAGGAAATCAAGAGAGGATTCTAACCATACCAAAATTGTAGCCGGAGGTGGTCAGAAACGAAAGTCCATGGCGGTGCGGTTCTCCCTCGGTCAACGCGAGTCAACTGGTCAACCTTCGGTCAAACGACGGTCAAACTTCCAAAATAGTGGTTTTCGACAATTTTACAACTATTCCGATATTTATACTCGTGGCTCGGTACGATCGATGGTCCAAATCGAATCACATCCACGTTTTGGATAACTCAAACTTAATCGGATAAACACGACTAAATCACGCAACTTCAAATATTCATAACATATTCCTCGGTTATCGAAACAATTATCTGAAACCGCTTACGAGCTCAAAATCACGCATACTACAATTCTCGTGAAGAGACTCATCTCAAATTCTCGCCCGATAATTAAGTCGTGAACCAGACCGCCAATTCGATTAATTACGACAAACTATAATTATATGTGAAACTCGCGAATTAAGCCGATTAACTACCATTTCCGGTTCGGGTTGTCATAAGTCTACCCCTCTTACAAAAAGTAAAACCTCGAAATTTATGTACCTGCTAAGTGAACAGATGAGGATACTGATCCCGCATATGCTGCTCTCTCTGTACGGACCGATATACCGTGGTCGGAGCTTGTCACTCTTCCCGAAACGAACAACTACTCGCCAAGGAGACAATTTCAGGAAAACCCAATCGCCCACCTCGAACTCGAGACTCTTTCTTCTCACATCTGCATAACTCTTTTGGCGATCCTGGGAAATCTTCAATCTATCTCTGATAATCTGAATATCCTCTGTGGTGCTCTTTACCAAATCAAGACCAATAAGCCATCGCTCACCTACCCCACTCCAACACAATGGAGTACGGCACTGCCTCCCATATAGAGCCTCATACGGTGCCATATCAATATTGGCCTGATAACTGTTGTTGTAAGCAAACTCAATCAAATGTAGTTGCTGGTCCAAATTCCCTCTGAACTGCAATACACATGACCGCAACATATCCTCGAGGGTCTGAATAGTCCACTTAGACTGCCCATCAGTCTGGGGATGGAAAGCTGTACTAAAATGCAATCTGGTACCCAAAGCTCGCTGCAATGCCTGCCAAAACTCTGAGGTGAACTGACTGTCTCGGTCAGAAACAATGGATATAAGCACACCATGCAAACAAACGATCTCCGCCAAATACAGCTTTGCTAACCTGCCCATAGAAATCTTCCCTGGAAGTACAAGGAAATGAGCGGATTTTGTCAATCGGTCAACAATAACCCAAATACCAGTATTACCAGCCGAAGTACGCGGTAACTGATACACGAAATCCATGGTGATGTGCTCCCACTTCCAAACTGGAATCTCCAAGGGCTGTAACTTTCCCGCAGGCTTCTGTCTCTCTGCTTTAACATGCTGACAAATAAGACATCTGCTCACATATGCAGAAATCTCCTTCTTCATATTTGCCACCAGTAATAGGCTCTGAGTGTACGAAACATCTTCGTACTGCCTGGATGCATCACGTAAGCAGAACAATGGGCTTCGTCTAAAATCTCTTTCTTCAAACCCTCGTCTCTGGGTACACATAATCTACCTCTGAATAGCAATGTACCATCATCACTCAACCGAAACTCTGTTAGCACCCCATTCCGAATCATGGTCTTCTTATCCAATAGATAGGAATCAGCATCCTGAGCTTCCCGAACCTAATCAACCAATACTGGTCAAACCTGGAAGCTAGCCAACAAGGCTCCATCATCATCCCACTCTAACTCAGCTCCCGTAGCTCGTAACTCTGCTAACATGGAAACTCTAGTCACACACACATGAAACAATGAGGCTCTAGATTTCTGACTGAATGCATCAGCTACAACATTAGCCTTCCCTGGATGGTACTCAAAGGTGTAATCATAGTCATTGATCAACTCCATCCATCTGCGCTGTCTCATATTCAAGTCTGGCTGCGTGTGCAAATAAGTGAGACTCTTGTGATCTGTATATATCTTGCAGTGCGCTCCATACAAGTAGTGTCTCCAACTCTTTAAAGCTAAAACAATAGCAGCCAACTCCAAATCATGCGTAGGATAGTTGACTTCATGTGGTTTCAATTGCCTGGAACCGTAAACCACCACTCTGCCATGCTGCATCAAAACACAACCAAGTCCCAATTTTGATGCATCGCTGTAAACCACAAACTCTCCACTGTCGTCAGGTAAAGTTAGAACCGGTGCAGTAGTCAACTTTTCCATCAAGAGCAAGTAACTCTCCTCACATGCATCAGACCACTTGAACTTGACGCCTTTCTTCGTCAGTCTAGTAAGTGGAGCGGCAATCTGTGAAAAATCCTGCACAAAGTGCCGATAGTAACCTGCCAAACCCAGGAAACTCCTGATCTCTGGTACGGTGGTAGGTCTACTCCAATTCATCACGGCTTCAATCTTGTCAGGATCCACGCTGACTCCCTTAGCAGATATCACGTGACCCAAAAATTCACGCTATTCAACAAAAACTCACACTTGCTGAACTTCGCAAATAACTGATTATCTCGCAAAGTTTGCAAAACAGCTCATAAATGCTTCTTGTGCTTGGCCCACACTCTTGGAATAAATCAGAATATCATCGATGAACATGATCACAAACTTGTCTAGGAATCGCCTAAACACCCAGTTCATCAAATCCATGAAAGCTGCAGGGGGATTAGTCAACCCAAACGGCAAAACCAAGAACTCATAATGCCCGTACCGTGACCTTAAAGCTGTCCTGGTGATCTACGCATTTTATGCTTGATTATTAATGTCTTCCTCTATATATTTAACTTTGTTTTATGCTTAGTAAATATGTTTCTAACTTACTTTATGTTTTTAGGTAGAAATAAAGGAGGAAATAATAATGGAGGCATTTCGGAGCTAAAAGTTGGCTAAGGAGACAAGTTCCTAATTCCAGAGAAGAAATGATCCGAGAAATGGTCTTCAAAATGGTTACTAAAATGCTTTCCCACATGGTGTCAAGAATTGAAGACTAAAAGCATGTCCAAAGAAGCCCAAAGAAAGAAGATGGATTAAAATGAATTATCAGAAATCAGCCTTTGTACATCAGCCCACTTCGAAAGACCACTGTGAACATATCCGGATGAATCTAGACGTGATTAGCATATGGTTGGAAAGATATAGAAGTCTAGTTTCCAATGCAACTGGAATCAAACGATTTGGAGTCCTATAACGAGAGAAATTCCTATTTTAGTGGAGAAGGGTCAAGTTACCCGGGTGAAGTAGTTAGAGTTCTAAAAGGAGTCGAACTAGGCTTTGCTTGACCTATAAAAAGAGGGCTTGACTAGGGTTTCATCATCACACATCATAGACAGAAAATCTCTGCCCAAAACACCTCCCAAGTCGTCCTAAGCCTAATTCCCTCCAAGGCCGAAGCTCCCTCCTCACGGATCAAGAATAATCGGCGCTCTTCGTCTTGTTCTTGAGAATCCATCGACTCGAGGCGTTGTTAGTGCTCTTCACAGACTCCAAAAGTGTAACCATAAACCTTCTATCTCATCTTTTGTCTTGTAAAGAATTCGGTTTACGACTTGTGATTTGTTTAATAAAGGCTATACGTTTTTACTTACTTATGTTACCTTCCATGTGTTATTAGTTTTTGGTCTTTGCTTGTATGCATGCTTGTATGCTTAAAGCTTCTTAATGTGTTGGGTGATACGCTCTTCATTCCTCTCTAGCATGTTTTGTATGAATCTTAGATAAATTAAGGTGTAGGCGCTCTTCGTCGCACTCTTAAAAGCATGTGTATAAATTGCAGGTTGAAAGGTAAGAATTTCGTTGATACTGGGTAAGTGAAGCATGAAAACGGTGGAGGTAGACATGATGTGATGATCATGTGTACATAGTAGAATTAGGTTTAAATTTCGTAGGTTATTAGTTAAACAAACCAAATCTCGCACCCCCATAAACAAACCTAGCATAGTTATGCATGCACCCTCAATCCCCGGTTAAGAACGATCCCTATTTACCAATGCTACATCTACTAAAAAGGGTTTTAATTGACTCATTTTTGTTGAGTGTTAAGTGTTCATTTAGTACTTAGTAATTGTGAGTATCACCTGGCCACATATGACTCTCTGATCCTCAACTGATGGTACCCAGACCTGAGATCAATCTTTGAAAAGACTGAAGCTCCCTTGAGCTGATCAAACAAATCATCAATCCGCGGCAACGGATACTTGTTCTTCACAGTGACCTGATTTAGCTTCCGATAATCAATACACAACTGCATAGAACTATCCTTCTTCCGCATAAATAGAACATGAGCACCCCACGGTGATACACTGGGTCGTATGAAACCTTTCTCCAGCAACTCTTGAAGTTGAATCTGTAGCTCCTTCAACTCCGCTGGCGCCATACGATAAGGTGCCTGAGATATAGGTCCAGTGCCTGGTAAAAGCTCAATGGTAAAATCGATTTCTCGAACTGGAGGAACACCTGGCAACTCCTCTGGAAACACATCTGAAAACTCAGAAACAACCTCAATGTCACCAATGTCTGGTACAGCAGCCGTTGTATCCACAACATGAGATAAATATGCAACATAACCATTTTTCATCATCCGCTCGGCCTTCATCGCTGAAATCACACATGGTAATGAAGTATTCTTCTCACCGCGAAACAATATCTCTGGAAAACCTAGACGTCGAAATACCACCTCCTTCTTGTGACAGTCAAACATAGCCCAATGTGTCTCCAAGAAGTCTATACCAAAAATCACATCAAAATCGACAATATCCAGCAATAACAAGTTCGCGGCTAAACCATAACCTCCAACAAAGATCTCACAATCCCTATACACCCAACCAATACTCACAATCTCACCGGATGGATACAACACCCTCCATAACCCCGGAAGTGAAGATGCAGGCATAGTAGCAAAAGATGATAATCTATATGATATGAATGAATGCGTAGCACCTGGATCAAGCAAAGTAAGTACTGGATAGCCAAAAACATGCAACATACCAATAACAACCTCCGGTGAAGCTCTGCCCTCACGCAATGACATAGCATGAACCCTGGTCTGCTCAGCTGGTCGTCCACACTGATGGTGACTCTGTTGTCTGCCCTGACCAGAAGACTGCACTGGTCGAGCTCTAGAAGTAGTACCTCGATCTCCTCCTGAGCTCTGAGCTATCTGTCAACCAACACCAGTAGACTGGAAACATTCCCTCGCATAGTGACTCTCCTGGCCACAGCGATAACATATGATAGGGTCTCGCTGACAAGGACCAAAGTGATGCTTATTGCACAGATTGCGCAATGGATACTCCCTCGGTACAGCAAACGTGCCACCGGTACGTCGAGGATAGCTGGATCCGCTAGAACTCTCACTGGACTGTGGTCTCTGTGGCCGATCCCTCCTCCATCTCTGTCTCTGTCTAGGCGTACTAACTGATGGTCTAAATGGTCCACTGCCAGAGAATGATGTCGATCCGGAAGTGCCTGAACTCAGCCTCTTGGAAGGTCTCTGACTCGGTCCACTCTCCTCGAATCGTCGAGACTGGAATCTCATCTACCTTTCCTTCTCTATGTCCTCGCCTCGAAGTGCAGCACTCACAAACTTATCAAAGTTGTTCCCAGGTTTCGTAGTCAATGTCCCCTTAATGTTCAGGTTCAAGCCCAACTCAAATCTCCGCACTTGGCTTCCTCTGTAGCCACCATGTCACGAGAAAACTAAGATAAGCGAGTAAATCTGTCCTGGTACTCAAGTACTGACATACTACCCTGCCTCAAGTTGGTGAACTCCTCATACTTCCACTGCTGTGTAGCCTGGTTGAAATACCTCTGCATAAATAAATCCCTGAACATAGTCCATGGAGTATCAACCGGAACTTTATCGGTGCTAACCCACCAAAAGTATGCATCAGACTCAAGTAACCCAACCGCTGCCACTGTCATCTGCTCAGGAGTGAAACGAAGACGCTCACAAACTCGTTCAACCTGAACCAACCAAGCCTCACCTATTTCTGGATTAGGTGAACTCGAGAAAACAGTCGCTCCAGCAGTTCGAGCTTTGACCAGAGGGTCAAAATGCTCCTCTAAACGCAATACTCGCATAAGCAAGTCATGCGTCTGGCGATCCTCATCAGGATCCACATCCCTATTGACACGGGGACCACGTCTAGGAGGCATCCTAATGATAAGAGAAAAGCATTAGTCACAAGGTATAAGGAACGTAATCATGAAACTTCGGACATTTGAAAACATACAACACCCGAAAGCATTGATGAGTTACCGCTGGCCAGTCAGGTCATCGCTCCAGCCATGCTGTAAAATCTCAAATACCCTTAGTATTATAACTACAGAAGTCTATAGAACTTAAAACCTAATGCTCTGATACCAAGCTGAAAGGACTCAACTCCGATTTAGTTTCCTCAACCGGAATCAAACCCCTTCTGAAAACACGAACTTGCAAAAACCATAGAAATTTCGGCAGAGTTTCACTATATCGCGGATTTATCATTAACCTGCGCCCGAAAACACACTTCATCCTATGCCATAAAAGCCAAACCGTGGGCACCAATCCCATCCGGATTTCTCAAAATCATATCATCATAGTATAAAGTAATAAGCAAAACTGTAACTTTACAGAAATCCGGGAAAAATCATATGAAAATATGATCAGAGTATTCAGAGCGACCTCTAGTACATATATACATAAATACACATTAGTAGGCTAAACAAGAAACATACTAAGAAAGAAAGGTAGCTCAAACACTAAGCCTCCGACAGCGACGTGCGACACCAGAATCCGAACTACACACTGGGCACGGAAACCGAAAATCCCAGGGGAAAGGCAAATAAAATCGTTAGAGTGAGTGGACGAACATAAACATATGCCTTTCACCATTTACATAACATAAAAAATATTGCGAGTTCTTAAAATAAATGGAGGTGTCGGGCGAATCTCTCAAGCCCGACGGTGATAGACTAGGCGAATCTCTCGAGCCTAGTGAGCACATCAGGTGAATCTCTCAAGCCTGAAACTGGACTACCTGTGATCAGCCAAGTAGTCAATGCATCGATGCTAAGTAAATCCCATCACCAATAAAAAATAAAACAATACCTCTAAAACAATAAATAATCTCAATATTGTATTGAAAATAAATACTGAAACCAAGAACTCGCTACGACAGTGTAAATAAAGGTCTACTCACAGATAAGTACAGCGCGCAGACGCGCTAATCCTGAGATCCGGCGGAAGATCCCTCGCCTAACGTACGATCTCGATACCCTGAATAATCACAAAACATCACTGATCAATATCATAATTCATTACTCTGAACCACACCTCGGAAACCAACCATTTTCGGAAACATATAACTCGGATAACAGAAAACCCGACGAAAACCCCAAACACTCCACATAAACCCTCGACTAAAAATCCGGCATCCAAATCAACTCGAAAACCTCAAGGCTATGATCGGGGAGCGATTACGAACAAAACGACATAAAACTTGACAAAAATCCAAAAAATCAACCCTTCGCAGGAGCGCCACCGTTGACCGCCGCCGCCGGCGGCGACGCGGCGTCAACAGTGTCGGATTCCGGCCAAATTTTCCAGAAATGGTCTACACCTCAAGCCCAACACATTCCTCTTTTACACTAAGCTCCACTTCCAAGCCCACCGGCCGGAATCGAGCACGAAACCTCACGGAATCCATTGATTCTGGCAAGCTTCAAACGACAACCAACC
Organism: Geum urbanum; assembly: GCA_946800695.1. Taxonomy (NCBI): domain Eukaryota; kingdom Viridiplantae; phylum Streptophyta; class Magnoliopsida; order Rosales; family Rosaceae; genus Geum; species Geum urbanum. The sequence continues at coordinate 65,680,261 of OX326998.1, read as the reverse complement.
TCAAAATTGTTTTACCCAAAAGCATTACAAGGATGAGGGGAACCTTTTCCCCCACCACCCTGGCCCCAAAAGTCGCCGGAGCGCTGCCCTCGACGACGGCGAAATCCCAAATTTTTTTTGAACTCGTTCTCCCCCAAAACCTCATCAAATCACACAAATCCAAGCTCTCAACCATAGGAAATCAAGAGAGGATTCTAACCATACCAAAATTGTAGCCGGAGGTGGCCTGAAGCGGAAAGTCCACGGCGAGTCAACGGCGATGTGGTTCTCCCTCGGTCCATTCGAGTCAACTGGTCAACATTCGGTCAAACTTCCATAACAGTGGTTTTCGACAATTTTATGACTATTCCAATATTTATAGTCATGGCTCGGTACGATCGATGGTCCAAATCGAATCACATTCACGTTTCGGATAACTCAAACTTAATCGGATAAACACGACTAAATTACGCAACTTAAAATATTCATAACATATTCCTCGGTTATCGAAACAATTATCCGAAACCGCCTATGAGCTCAAAATCGCGTGTACTACAATTCTCGTGAAGAGACTCATCTCAAATTCTTGCCTGATAATTAAGTCGTGAACCAGACCGCCAATTTGATTAATTATGACAAACTATAATTATACGTGAAACTCGCGAATTAACTACCATTTCCGGTTCAGGTTGTCATAAATAATCCCTAGGGTCCTCACCCTTGATCCCTTGAAGCCCATGAGGGTCATTTGATGATCTTTGATCGCCCGCATCTGGCCCATTCTCTGTACAGCATCTTTCAATATAACGTTCACAACGACTCCATTGTCAACTAATACCCTGGCCACTGTCATATGGGTTATCCTAATGTTAACGACCAGGGCATCATCGTGGTCCTCTTCCTCCTTAGGGAGATCTACGTCTGAAAACTTGAGTACGTTCTTCCTCGTTCAGACCTTTGGGTTCACCCTCTGCCTTGAGTTTCTTCGATTCATGCTCCTTTCCCTTGAGGGTAACCTACAACTCCTTTTCCACTGCCACTGGATACTTCTCCTCTTGGCCCTTAAGTGGCGGTGGCAAAGTCTCGTTGCTTCTTTGACGCTTGCCATTACCTTGCGGCCTAAATGAATCTTTGAGCTTTCTCTTGTAGTCCTCCGTCAAGTATTCCCAATAGTACCCCCGGGTCTACTAACTCTCTGAAATGTCGCTTGAGGATTGCGCAATCGATCATCTTATGTCCATTGGCCTTGTGGTAAGCACAAAAGTCTCTGGAATCGCCCTTGTTCGTCATCAGTGGTAGGTTTTTAAGCTAAAGCTCATTCTTGATGTGGTGGAGTATAGTCAAAATTGGGATTGTCGTGGGGGGGGGGGGGGAACGAACAATTTTCTACCCTGTCTGGCATGCTTGTGCCATGAGGCCCTTCTCTTGCTATCGTAGTTGTTCCTCCCCTGACTCGCACTGTTGTAGGTCGTGTCTCCGCGAGTTGGAGCTAAATCCTCGTCCGGGTGCCTTCTCCCTTGGAGAGTCCCTGGTGTTGTAGGTTCTCATATCCTCCACCCGGACGTAATCCAAGATCTCATGATAGACCATGGATAAGTCCATGGTCTTTTTCCTGATCAGCTTACTAGCCAACTCCGAGTCTATGTCTAGTCCATTAATGAACGTCGTGGCCACTACTGTATTGTCCTTGCAATCAATCATCGCATATTCCTTCCTGAACCTTGTGACCCAATCCCTCAAGCCTTCCCCCTTTTTCATCTTGAAGGACGTGGGGTAGGTCACATCTTATGTTCCCTCGGCGTTGCTCTCATACATTTTGAAGAAAGCCACTTTTAGACTTCTCCAATCCTCGATCGAACCTGAGGGGAGCGTCTCATACCACTATAGGGCATGGTCTTTCAGGCTTGCCTGAAACATCTTATACATCCAAGCGTCATTCAACTGGCTAGTGGCCATAGCCGACTGGTAGTTCCTCATGTGCTGGTATGGGTCTGAATCCCCCGAATACCTATCAAACCTTGTGTGGGTCCACTTCCTAGGGGGCTTAGCATCCTGGATGAACTGAGTCAAAGGGTTTTGCGACATTCTTCAAGCCCTCTGTTCCACCTCCGATTCCTTCTTGGACATCCCTTCCTTCCTCAGCCTCTTAGTCTCCTAATTGATCCGGACGTTATGGGCACGATGCGTCTCCATAAACTCATCCATCATATTCCAGAGCGTTACGACCCCTTGGGTCTCTGGTTCAGTTACCACCTCCTGTTGGTTGTCCTGCTCAAATGTTAGGACTCTGTATGCCTCAGGCACGGGCGGGTCAGGTGGGACCAACCCCTAGTTTTTCAACAGCTCTACCAAATTCAGAAAGGTGGCCTTAAAACATCCATGGTGCCTGCCAACTCGTTCGTACCCTTGGTGGCCCCCTCAGTTGACTATTGCAACGCAACCATGTTGATTCTCAGGTTCGTGTATCATTCCTTAGCCCGGTGGAGGTCCTGATCGACCTTGGCCCTCCAGCCCCCAGCTCCTTCGTTCTCCTAGTCAAAAATATCTTCGTCACTCGCATGTCCCTCTTCTACAAGGTTCCTCGGCTAAGCCTGATGTGTGAGGGTACTCCCTTGCCTCAACGCCCCTGTGTCGGGGGTGATTTGGTTGTTCCCCACCGGCAGGATTTCTTCCTTATCATGTTGATTACCTATGTTAGTGTTGTCTTCCATAGTTCTTCTGTTCAAGAGAGTTAGCCTAGGGTTCCGCTCTCAATGAGAGCACCAATTTGTGAGAGCAGATTTATTCTGCTTCAACTTAGATCTTCGTGAACCTGCAAAACAAGTCAGAGCACGGTGTGGTACCATGCTTAAACCCTTCGATGCTTAAATCAAAATTTGTTTCAAGAATCAAATAGTGAGTAGATCAAAATTACGTTACCTCAGACCATGCGGAGATCGTCTATATATAGTGATCAAGCTAGGTCTAATCATAATCCATATCGAATAGGATTACTTCACTTTCAGATATGAGGAATCCATTAAGAAATAGATCTCCTTACCCAAGGCTAATAATGTTTCCAGATTACCACAAGCCCTTTGGCATAATCCTGCTAGAACACATACAAATCTTACCATTTCCTCTAGGATTCTGTCAACCCCCCGAGATCAGATCGAACATCCCTTTGTGGTTAGATTGCCAGCTTCCTTGAGGTTCGACCTTACCCTAGGATTTTCATGCACATCGAACATTCTAGAAGCCTCTACAACATTCCAGAGACTTCTAGAAACCTCTAAATAATTCGTTCCTAAACTGAAACCTTAATCGTCCAAGCCCATTTATGGCATCATCGGACCTCGTCCAGAATCTGATTATCCAAGCTCGTATTCCCCTAGCTCGGGTGGCTAAAACTCACTACCACACTTACAAACCAGATTCGAACCCCAGTAGTTCATATTTGAAGAGTATTTTGTCTAAAAAATTGAGCATGTGGGTTTCTCCATGACCACCTCGTTGAACTAATCCGTTAAAAATAACAAATTTGAGCATTTGGCATTGAATTAGTCCACTGACGAGGCAAGTTCAACTCCTAGTACTCACTTGATCGTCAAATTGAAAATTATTGGCGACAAAAAATTTAAAAGATAGGAGTGGGTTTTGGCATCTTGTTTCTCTCTGTTATTTCTCTTCCCAACTATCCGTATCTTCCCTAAACCCAAGCCATCACCACTTTCTCTCCCAATCTGATTTCTCTACTCACTTATCGGGTTCTTGATCTGAGACCAGATTTTTCTCTTATTGTTAGCTTTTAATTGGTAACCTGCATGTGGGATCCGGGGTAAGGTACAAATCCAACGATGCCTTTCTTAACTGGGTCAGGTGGTTCTTCGTTAGAAATCGATATCTTGGATGGTGTGGCGGAGGAAAAGGATGATTTTGTGTTTGCAGTCATTCGAGTTTTCTCCTCTAAAGTGTTGTCGGATGTGAGGTTGGGATGATTCGACTTAGACGTGGTTTGGCTAGGCTGAGTGAAATTAGCATTTGGCGTTGTACTCTTAATTGTTTTGTAGGGCGATTCAAGGAGAAGGTGGATCTTCAGAGGGAGGTGAGGCATGTACCATGGTTTTTCAAAGCAGTCACGGTGATGGTGGAGTAATTTGATGGACTGGCGTTGATCCAATCTATACTGACAACATGGGCGAAGGTATGGGACCGAGTGGATATGGTTGGTAGTGATTTGACTAGTGAGATGATCATGAAGGAATGGTAGTTATGTGGATTATGACAATGACCAAATTTTGGAGAATGGAGAAGTCAGGCTTCTGGTGGTAGTGGATCTATGACAATGGTTGGTGACGAAGGAAAGGATTTAGCTAGGACTCCCATCAATTATTGAGAATAAGACTACTTAATGCTTTAGGATTATTGTATGGGTTATGGTAGTTTTGACCACAAAGTGGACGGTTGCTCTATATAGTGCAGAAAAGAGGTGATGAAGAAAGAGTATGAAGGGATGGGATTTGAGTGTGAAATGGTGGTGATGACTCGTTCAGACGGGGGTGCAAGTAACCAGATGGAGGAGGTGGTAGATAACTAGGTTGACGAGATGACCAAGGGGACAAATCCTACAAGACAGATGATGCACTTGAAAGGCTCTGAGGTGAATGTTGGTCCCATGATGGAGAATTGTGTTTTATCTCAGGTTGTAGGAGCGTCAAAAGGTTTGGTGTTAGATCTTGGAGGTCCCAAGAAGAGGAGGCGACACTCTGCTATAGAGGGTGCTGAAAAAGGAAGATCAGAACTCAAGTTGGAGGGGAAGTCAATACAACCGCACCCTTTGCAAATCCAATTTGGGGTCTTATGTGTTGCTTGCTACACAGGAGCGAGATGGGTTTTTATCCAAAAAGGATGTGGGGGAGGCCTCATCAGGTTCAAGTGGAGCATCGGAGGGGCAACATTCCTCGAAGGGGAACCAGGCTTTTATGTATCGGGTAAGAGGTGCAGCTTCTGACCCAGATGCTTCCCAATAATAGAGATGGTACCTAGCTAGCTAGTTAAGGAATAGTACATTATTGTTTAGTTTTTGACAGTCATCGCACTATCCTTATTTTCTAGTCTAAGTTTTGGGCTATAGATTTCATCTTAGCATACTAGTATATGAGGTTTCTCTTTATCAGGCCGGATAATCTTGTGAAACTCTGAATTGCTATCACATTAATGGATTTGATCGACCATCTCAAAAAAAATATTATTTCATCTTACAACTTTCTTAAATTGTTTTACTTCTCAATCTCTTATGCTTCTTAAATTGAATTGCAACTTTCTTGAGTTAAAAACTGCTCTGTCGTACTTGGTTAAGCGCCAAAGTTTGACGTTGGGTGATCAGCAGCATCTGTCGGAGGATAGAGGTCGAAGGCATGCGAAGGTTCTAGGAGAGAGTCCTTGTGTTAGGCTTGTGATGGTTTGTCATGGTACAAAATTTAAATGGCATGAGCTAGACTCTCTTTGTGTTCTTTTGGAGCTGGCCAGACATGTGATTGGTTTAGCTTTGATATTTGATTTGTTAGAGATTAGGATGTGGGATCCAGGCGGGTCGTGCACTGGGCCGTGTTTTTTGGGCTAGGGGTCTGCTAAGGATTTTATTTTCAGCACTTTCATAAGTTCAAGCGAAATAGGTATTGCTTATCATTCTGATTCGTAACATCATGGTTATTAGTCACTTGATTATATTTTATTTTATGATTTTATTGTTGATAAGATTATTTGGGTTATGTAGACGACTTTTGTTCTGTAGCTACTGTATATTGCGGCTTCTTTACCTCTGACATTTGTCTTTATAAAGGATAGCCGCTAGTTGTAATATTCTATCCTCATCTTATTTTATCAATAAAAACTGAAATCTCACGTTTACCTTTTAAAATAATTATTTCTCAATGATTCCCTAGTCTCAGCCAGCACCACACAAAATCATATTCCTTATTATCCAAAAAAAAACAATATATAATCATAGTCCTTACCCCTAGTTCCTCTCTTAATTAGGGTCTCTGAGCTCAATTTTCAATTCAACTTGTTGCGACTATAGGTCTACAGTTGGATACCACCACCAAACTAGATGATATAGTATCGATCTAATTAAGTACGTAGTTTCAGAAGCTTAAGTACGTATTGATGGTATTATCCATAAATCCTCGACCACATCCAATTAAAGCTTAACCAAGCCTTTAAGAACATCTGCACCAGTGCTTGAAATAGCACGACCAGATGCGGGTTTGGTCGAAAAATAAGAATAGCAGCAGAAAAAAACGATGCAGCGAAACAGCTATTTTTTGTTAAAAATGAGCAACAACGAAATATTTGCAAAAAAAATCTTAAAAAATTGCAACACCCTATCGTTTTCCTAAAATACTACATTCATTTTATTCACGTCTCACACTAATTCGTGCACAACAAATTTATCATCTCTCTCTATATTTTCTTTCAATTCTCTGATTTTTTTGTAAAAAATGTCCAATTAGTTTCCTTCGGAAGATTTATAATTGTGCATTTTGTATTGTCGTCATAGCATTTGTCCCCTCACCAACAACAAAAAAAAGATCGACAAATTGTGGAAAAAATTTATGCCAATTATAAGGAACATTGTGAGATGACTTATGGTGAATCAAGGCCGAAGCATATGACTCAAACTGTAACTTCTCTCGTTTTACTAAGTTGAAGCTATTATTAAAACTTTGATGTTATGTTCTTAGTTTCACACGAAGGAATGCTAAATCCGGCACAAATTTCCAAGATGAGGTAAGTCCTTATAATTTTGTCATCTCCATTTTATTTAATGATATGAAATAAATGTTGTCATTGATATTATGTGACATAGATATTCGTTATTTTTTTAGTTAAGACAAGTTCAATCATGGTTTGTGTCAAAAAAATAAGAAAGAGTTTACGAAGTTTGAATGCTAGAAAGTGGCCAAGAATCATCCTTATTTCATCTCCGTCGAGGCTAGTACTCCATCTCCTTATAGTGGAAACACCATTGCTGCTCCTCACATTAGTGAATCGCCTCCCACCATCGATTTGGATGAGCATGAAGTGATTGCAACACCACAAAACAACCTTCAAGGGCCCTCGAGTCCGGTTAGACCAATTGGAGTGAAGGCAGCCAAAGAAGCAAAAAGAAAGGGGAAAAGAGATGACTCCTACAAATGAGCTACGAGATAAGGCTTTTAAAAGCATTGCGGCTAATCAAAAAACTTTGCTCTCTGGGTAGAAAGTAAATGATGATCGTGAGCTTACTTTATACATAGAGCAACTCAACCTTCAACACAAAGAGTACCAATTGAGGGCCTTAGCGGAAGAAATAAGGATCATGGTAATGGATATAGAGGCTATGACCCTAAACACAAAGAGATATTTTGCAAAGAGGAAAGCAAAAATACTTAAGCAAGGAGTAGACAATGAATGATAAGATAGCGAGAAAACATTTTCAAATTGTTATCACCCGTATCCGCTTGAATTTAGGGATTAGTTTTGTTTTGTCTTCATAATAATTATAGGCTTGGCTTATCTTTATGTAATTTAAATTTTTGAGAAATAAAAACGAATTTTCTTTATTTACATAAAATTCAAACACATTACATTAACACATATTAAATTAAAATCAAATAACATAAAATGTAAACACATAAAATTAAAACAACATATTTAGAGATGAACACCGATTTCAAGAAACCAGTTGTATTTCACTAAATCATTTTGAAGCTCTCTATGGATATAAGTAGATTGGAGATCTACAATATGATTGCAAAGCTGTTGTTCATTTTATCCATCTTTTACAGCTGGCTCAAAGGAAATTCGATTACCCGGATGATCCATTGGCCCATCATAAACTGTGAAAGCACTCGATGGGTTTTGTAGATCTTCTTATGCGTTCTCCTTAAACTAGTCCTCCATAAATTCTTCCTCAACAATCATGTTATGTATTATGATGCAAGCCAACATGATGATTTCTAATGTCGATGGGTGGTAACGCCGAGCTGCATGACGAACAATTCACCAACAAGATTGCAAGATGCCAAAACACATATCCACATCTTTGTGGTATGACTCTTATTTCTTTGCTAACAGCTTCTGTTGTAGCTCCTAGGGATTGAAAACTGTTTTGATAAACTAGGAGTACCTTGGATATATTCCATTAGCTCGATAATAAGTGTTGTGGTACGTCATACCATTGACTATATAAGTCACATTCGGGCTTCTTCCAGCAAGGAGCTCATTGAAGACATTCGAGTGGTAGAGCACGTTAATATCATTTCGAGCTCCAAGCACCCCAAAGAAATTATGTCATATCTATGTGTCATATGAGGTCATCACTCTAAGATAATAGTGGGACGACCATTCATCCTTGAGTATGATCGATCCTTGTCAAGCGGTTTGACACTTCTTCAATTCTCAGTACATGCAGTCAATGCTTCCGATCATATCAAGAAATCCTCGTTGCATGACCCTTCTTAAAAGTTGAGTGATGTCTTTGAGGTTTATAGAAGGGAGGTAACGGCCACCATAAATCTTCACTACAACATTTTGACTCATTGCCGGCGACTTTTAAGTCACCGGCAATGTTTTTGGACATTACCGGCGATTTTTGCCGGAAAAATCACCGGCAATGTATTTTTTTTTTTTTTAACATTACCGGCGACTTTTAAGTAAGTCGCCGGTAATGTCTCGATGGCAATGACATTACCGGAGACTTACATTAAGTCGCCGGTAATGTCTCACTACCACATTTTGACTCATTGCCGGCGACTTTTAAGTTGCCGGCAATGTTTTTGGACATTACCGGCGATTTTTGCCGAAAAAATCGCCGGTAATGTCTTTTTTTTTTTTTAACATTACCGGCAATTTATGTCGCCGGTAATGTCTGTCGCCGGCAATGAGTCGAAGGTAATGTAAAAAAAAAAAAAAAAAAGACATTACCGGCGACATAAATAAAGTCGCCGGTAATGTCTTTTTTTTTTTTTACATTACCTTCGACTCATTACCGGCGACATACATTACCGGCGACATAAATCGCCGGTAATGTCCAAAAAAAAATGACATTACCGGCGATTTTTCCGGCAAAAATCGCCGGTAATGTCCAAAAACATTGCCGGCGACTTAAAAGTCGCCGGCAATGAGCCAAAATGTGGTAGTGTCTTTTTTTTTTTTTAAAACATTACCGGCGACTTAATGTAAGTCGCCGGTAATGTTAAAAAAAAAAATACATTGCCGGCGATTTTTCCGGCAAAAATCGCCGGTAATGTCCAAAAATATTGCCGGCGACTTAAAAGTCGCCGGCAATGAGTCAAAATGTGGTAGTGCTTGTACACTTGGGTGCACCACTTTTTCTAGCATTCTAGTATTGTTGATTTTCCCATCCTTGTAAATTTTGCATATTGATCTGTGGCTGAGCCGTACGCCAACATTTGTAAAGCACCAATCATCTTTTGTTGGGGAAGAAATCCAAGCATAACAGTGACATCTTCTCTTTGATGCCAAAATTAGTCATGGTTGCAAAGTTTTATCATGATATGGTTGAATAACCTCGTGCTCATTCGGTACCTCTGGCAAAAATCTTGCTCATTGAAGATAAGATGTTCGATCAGTGAATTAATCTTCCATCAAATTATGCCCCCTTGACTCCTTCACCCTTGGTTGATTTGGACGGCGATGATGTGGTTAATCAAAATCATCAAACGGTGCAGCCACCATGACCGCTTCAGTGACGAATGCATTAGCAATTTCAGTATTTTGCTAGTGTTGTTATCGCCTCCGCCTGAAAAAATAATGGAAATTGAAAGGATTCATTATACTGATGTGGGAATGTGAAGAACTGTTTAAAGAAATGTGTTTCCGAGTAGAATTACAAGTGAATTGTGAGTATATACACAAGGAGTGATGGATGATACTTTTTTTAGCAAATTTCAAATTATCTGATGTTTGAAGATGAATACACGTGTCGCATGGTGATTGGTCAAAAATCTTACCTAAAATCTTCTTCAATTATTTAGACGATAACGACATGTAGAAGTGACACGTGTCATATCGTGATTGATCAAAAATCTTATCAGAAATCTGGTTTAAAAATATAGACGATAACAACAAATGGGAGTGACACGCACGTATCATCTCGTCATTAGTAAAAAAAAATTACCAGAAATATGGTTCAATTATTTAGACAATAAAGACATATTTTGTCTAGTTAATGGTTGAAAATCTTACCGAGAAATAAAAAAATTAAAATATTTAAAATTAATGAATACTAATAGAAAGTGCTACTTTTTAGACCGTTACAAGAAAAATAGATATTACTGTTCCTATTCGATGAATAATAACGACAAAGGAAATACAAATGAGTGTGGATGGTCTAATACTATCATTGCTTTCCTTTTATGGATTGGACAGCAAGCTATAATTTGCAATTTGACACTACATATGATCACGTAGATGGAATTTGACACTGCATGGTTTTAGGATATGTTATCTACAAATTTCGGAAACTTACTACTCCACAATTTGGAACCTACGTTACAATTAATTAAACAATAGATTGTAGGCTTTGAAATTCCAGAGAATTTAAAAACAAGAGAGAATCCATCGATCCTCAGTTCTATATAAAATAGTTCTCTAGCTAGCTACTTTCAGTTAAAACTTTAACAAATTTGTTATAGCGTTTGTACGTTTTTACTAGTTACAATCTCCATCTTAGGGTCGTCAATGGATCGGGCCGGACTTTCATGGTCGGATCTTGCGGGTTTCGGGACAAGCCAGGCTTTAAGTACAATTGTGAAGTCCAAGTTAAGTCCGGTCCATGAAATCAGACTTAGCGGGCGGGATCGGGTATCTCTATAATTTTTGGGTCGGATCAAGCCTAATTATTTTCAACATAATAAACAAGTTCACAGCTCATTAGTCGCAAATATTAGATCAATACCCAAACATCAACTCAAAAACCATACACCATTTTCAAAACAATGAATAAAAATCTTCTTTATATAAAACTAAATTTATTAATTAAAGCCAAGTAACCAAACTAAGAATTTAAGACCAAATCCAACTATCCAAGTAGATAAGAAGAGTGTAGTATGAAAAAAAAACAAACAGTAGAGCTTGTTCTCACTTTAAAATGTGACTACATATATAAAGAAGATTGAACTAGTAATTTGTGGTAATCAGGATCCTTGTGTTATGTTGTAGTCATATATTTCCTTATCTTATTGCAGCCTTGTTTCCTCGTCTAATTGCAAGTTTTTTACAACTTTATTTCCTTATATAAAGAGAATTTTGAATTAGCTTTGTTTCTTTATCTTATTGCAAAAAAATTTATATAAGTATAAATTATAATCTATATATTAAATTTAAGAAATTAAATACAAGATAGACTGAATACTTTCGGTCGGGTTTTACGGGCCGGATCAGACCGAGTTTGAGACACTAAGCCCAAACCCAACCCACAACCGACGAACCTGACCTATTAAGGACTTTTTTCAGACCAAGCCGGATTTCGACCTCTCCGCCTTACGGACCTTGGAGGCCAGCGGGACAACTGATGAGGCCGTCCATCCCCATCGGTTTATGATACCCGATCGACTTGGTACGTAGCTACCAATTGCATCAATACTCATGCACGTTTTTTGATTCTTTATCAGCGTAGCCAGAGTGCATATACGTACATCCGTTCCGATCCTCTTGCATGCAGCTGAGATAGAACACCCATGATAACATCATATATATGAAGAAAATGAAAACATCATTTTAAAATTAAGCTGATCGATTTGCCTAGCTAACTAGCTACATGCATATACAGCAAAAAATCAATTAGGATCACTGTTACACTCATCTGCTACAAATTTCTTCACCAAATGATAAGGGAGTGTTTCATATATTTATTTAAATCGGGATCCATTATGCACCCCATTTATTTCTAACGAGTAAGATTACTAGCGTACACAGAGACACGACCCATCGTTTGGCAGGCATGCAGGCTTATGTTTGGTGAGAGTCTATCGTTGTTTGGTCTAATTCATTACCAGAAATCAAGAACCTTGTGCCGATCATATCAGTGGAAACGGTCTGTCATGAACACAAAACTCGCGATCGCAACGAACAAGGCGATGATGAGATGATTACTACGAGCCTGATGATCTGCGTTGCTCGAGGGGAACTGTTTAGGAAGCGAACACTCCTCCCCATTGAACAGAACTTTTGATGGGAAACCTTCACCGGCCTTTATATCAATACCATGGTAATGCTTCTTCTTGAAAGAAATAACAGATTGCTGCTTTCCGGGTACCATAGGGTCTTTTTCCTTGGTCGAATTTTTCATTTCTATCAAGTAATTCAAACCTTTGAGACCTGTAAACAAGATGGTGTCCTTGACCTTGTTCTTTTCCTTGTCCATTCTTGTCCCGTTGAATGAGTAGACATTTTCATAGTCTTGATAAGCCTTGTTCATTTGTACGGCAGTGTACCAATCCTGGAATGGCTCCTTCCCCCAGTTAAAGAGAGTTAGACGAGCAGTCCATCCACTACTGTAGTCCGAATCTATGTGCCAGTTGAGACTAACTCCACACATGTCCCCGCACGGAAGCCTTTTGGGTACGTCGTAGTGCTTAATCTTGGCCCAAGCTTTCATCTTTTCGGTTCTGTTGACAAAAGGCACGAGCATTGCTTCTGGTGGTAGAGGCAATGCTCTGGCTCTTGGATCACATTTACTTGTCTCGCTTTCTTTACACCCACAGGCGCAAGTGTTGCAAGGCACCACGGACTCACTGAAGTAGGCTGAAAACGACACGCAGCAGCGAGCCACCTTCGTCTTCGTTATGTTACATACCTGTTGGAAATTAAACACCATTCAAGATCAATGAAAGTAATTGTATGTATGCATGCATGCAACGTACCAGTGATGCATTAGGGTTATGTTACATACCACTTGCCAACTTGCAATGGCAGCAGTCGTAGACTGAAGCCCGCTTGGGTCTGGAAACTCAGTTGGGTCGACTCTGAATGGAGGACCGCACACGTAATTAGGGTTCACGGGTCCATTGATTTTCCAACGCTGGGGTGGAGTGAGAGCTGTTCTATTGTCATCAGGCGGAAGCTTGAAGACTTGTAGCTGGAAAATGGCTTGTGATTGGCTCGAGTCCATGACTGTAGGCAAGATGGTTCCGTTTCTACAGCACTTGGGCAGCTTCCCGACCTTTTCGTCGTCCTTCTTAGTTGGCGGGAGGTCGGTGATTGTGGGCTTCTTCTCACAGTTCACGACCTTAGAGAAGTCGAAGTCCTTGTAAACCTTTCCGGCGGGGCCGTAGAGGCACTCGGAGGGGTCTCTTTTGTGAGTGTAGGCTCCTCTCATTGTCTGAATGAACTCGTTTTTCTGCCATTCCCAGGTCAAGTTCCAATGGTCGAGACGACCGAGTGGGTGAAGGTTGTCGATGGTCACTTGGGCCAAGTAGTTGTTTGAATAGGATTCCATAACATCGTATGTGATGGAGAGGTCTCCTTTCTGACGAGGCAAGAACTTGGTGTCTTTGTCTACCTTCACCTTGTACTTTGGGTCTGGTTTACAACATACGTACATGAACGATTTCCCTGCTCGATCGATCATCATCAAATATAACGCATACTCATCCATTCATAAAGGATTACATGAGTTTGCATGCATGCATGGACGTAAACACACGCACGTACCTCGAATATGAGCTGCAGGGCACTTATATCCGTCGTTGACGAGACGAATGGTCTTGGGCATGGGAGTTGTCTTGGCCGGGAGGCCAAACATGGTTCCCTTGAAAGAGATTTTTGCCTGAATCTGAGTGACATCCCCGGCCGTGTCAATGGAGTTCTTCAAGTCGGTTTGTGGGTTGCCTGAAAAGTAAGACCCATTCCCAACCGCAGCAGGCAAGTCCTCACCGCCCACGATCACACCCCCGTCCGCCACCACCAATATCTCTCGATGCTGAAACCCGATGAACATCTTCCACGCCTTGAGCTCCGTGGAGCCGGCGTTCAAGATGGTAGCCTCAGACTTGAACGCCCAAGCCTGCGCTGACACGTTCTTCTTTCTCGGGAGTTCCTTCTCGCGAGAGTTGAACTGGTAGGTCAAGAAGATGCCCTCGCAGTCCTCTTGCTCGGGCGGAGGGGCCGTCTTGTCGCCGCCTCCTCCATCATCATCTTGACCGTGACTAACTTCAACCCTAGTAACAAACACCACCAAAAACAATACAAACGTCAAGCACCAAGGTATCTTCATGCTCGAACATGTTTCCATTGTTTTCAGATGTACCAGAAAATATCTATTGTTTCTTTGTTACTATTTTTCTGGAGAGCAAGCAATGTTATTTGATCAGGGTTGTGGCTAATTTGGATGTCAGAGAAATGAAGAATGATTTGAGCACAGGCCGCGCGATGACGCGACGAGTGAGAAGGCCGGGGAGGTCTGTGTAAACCCCAAAGGAGAGAGAGATGGGATGGTATAAATTTTTTAGAGATAAAAGACGGTGGTGGAAGATTGGGTCAAGCACAATTCTCTTCCGCTAGTTTTAGCGCCAGCTTCGGTTATAAAGCCAATGAGTTGGTTAAATTTTCTGGTACATTGTAGGAAAGAACAAGACGTAAATAGCATGGACGCGCAACTGTTACCAAACGACGACCTTTGGCTCTGTTTTTTCCACTGTAATTCGTTGAGGTTTGTTGCTCTAGTTCAAATAAAGAAATTTCTTGTTGCCTAAATGTCTGCGTGACATGGGTTGACCTTGAGCTGGCAAAACTGCTCCATAGCATAGTAGAATGACGAAGTCTTGGTAAGCTTCCAAGTTCTAGACTTCTAATTATTGGTGATGTTTCTACCTCGCTTGAATCACACCCTGGTCAGTGGTCACTGCCATCAAATGGTGTCGAGCACCTTCATGAAACGAAAACCTTGGAGACAAAAATAATAATGATAACTAGAAATGGAAAAGGTCCATATACGAGAAATCAGATGAAGCAAGGAAAAATTGAGGCTGAAGCTTTCTGCTTCTGTTTCTATCTACGGACTCCTATGCCACCGTATTACTCGGATACTTTCTAATTTGACCGCGTGTGTTATACAGTTTGTTAACCATGTGTGCACAATTAACCATTACACTACGTTGTGAATTGTATACTTTACATGTACGAAGAGTACATTAACGGGATCAAGTCACAATAATCTCCTCCACACTACTGATATCTTCATCGAACTGAGCTTTCGGCTCCAAGTCAATGAACTGGTTGGACTTGCTAGCAAGATGTGAAATGCTAACCCTCCCTTGACGCTTGATATAGTCGGCCACGGCCTGCATCTCTTCTTGGGAGATGTATATGTACTTCCCTCTGTCATCCATAACACCAGAAAGTCGCCCTAATTCATGCAAAGACAATAACCAGTAAGGGCAAACAGAACATGTACATTCTCCAAAGAAGGGCATTTCACCTTATGAAGCAAAGTGATAACTGAACATACCAATACTTTCCAGAGAGGTGATCCTGTTGATGCATTCCTGCATGAAGCATACACAGGTTGAGTTGCAAAAAATTTGGAAGCCAGACCAAGCAGAAAAGAAAACAATGTGGGACTAAGAAATGAGAAAGACATTTTCTCTATATACTACAATACTACATTGTGTAAAGAAAGCATGTCTTATATGAAGAGAACCATTAAGTTGACTAGTTACTAGGACACAAATTTCCAAATCCTTATACCTCATTAAGTTTGACATAATTGTGTGGGTATTGCACATTGCACCTTCATGTATATATGGTGTTTTTCTCATTACACCCCTTTGTTTAAAGAGTCTCAAACTCATTATGTAACTAACAAAGATCTCAAAACCCAACTGCAAATATGGGATATTGTCGGAGGCTGTTTTTTTTGTCAATTTGCAGAAACATTTTAATCTGCACATAGATAAGTTGCACATACATGAGGGCAGTTTGGTTGTGTATAAAGGGTTAGAAGGTGACTGCCAAGTTAAGCACCTGAGAGAAATCACTACTTAATGAGACTATTAAATGGAATAATACACCTTTGCTTGGAGGTTGCCGATTCACCAACTCTACAAATTCATTTATTGCAATTTGAGGTGTACACTTTATTGGGTATATGAAGACTGTTCATTTCAATGTTTATCCAAAATAAAAAGAATTAAGGAAATTACCTGAGTCCTCAATTTAAATTCAGCAGCAAGATCTTCTAAGGGAACACATTTATGTTTCTGCAAATGACATAATGCACAGTACATTATTAAGAGAAATTAGAACCTCCTGGAAACCTCATCTTTGTGAACCAAATAATGCTCTGATTAGTAAAGTCAAATATGAGTAGCAAACTGATTTAAACAAAAGTGAAAAACATCATCAATGTCTAAACAGGAAGCTCTCATTAGTCTCATATGGGGGGAAAATTTGGTCATTCAGGGTTAGGCATCAGCTTCAGCTCATCTGAGCTTGGGTAACTGAATCTGAGTTAGACGCTAAGGCTGCCATACAAATAGGTCAGACCAGGTGGACCTTGTCTCAACTATCTTGGACAATTTAGACAGCTACAATCCCAGCTCACTTGCTAAATTTCATCCCTAGTTTTCATGTGAACCACATAGAGATGCTCATGAGCTAGCTACAAGTTAAAAAATAAAAATAAAAACAAAAACAAAAATAAATTAAATTAAAATAGATCTTTAAATGAGTTTAAAAGCTAGACTTGAAACCTACCTTTATGTATTCCACAAAATCAGAAAGCAAATCCTGATGTCCATCTTGCGCTTCATTTTCAGTAGTACCTTCAGCATCTATGGAAAACTCTCCTTTCCACTTCTCAAACTCTAATGCAGCAGCAGCTTCCTCCCTAGCTTTCTGAGCCATGGCTGCTTCTTCCTACAAAATAATGATCGTATTCAACTAGCAGTCCAACTACACTAATATTTCAACATAGAAAAAGGGGATCAACAACTCACCAACTGACGTTCTTGTGCCTCCCGTTCCTCATCTTTCCTCCTCCGCATTTCAGCATAATGATCTTGCTTGGTTTGCTTCGAGTCACGTGCAGCTTGCTCAGCCTTCAGACAATGGAATGTAAAGAAAACATACATTATCTCAATTGTTTTAGTAATTCAAATGTTATTACATAAGGGTACATTACTCAAACATGTTAAAAATGTCATACAACGTAGTTGTCAGAACACTACCAATATATCATCTTCATAAGGAGATTTATGCCATCAAGATGCAATTACTAAAACAAATAATCAATATTTGAGAGCGAGAGAGAGCAAGCTTTTGAACTAAGAAGTAAAAGAAAGAATACTACTTGGCGTTGTGCTTCCCTCTCTTGACGCTTCTTTTCCTTCTTCCTCAAAGCTCTGGCTTCATTCGTCTCATCCTCAACAGCTTCATCATCACTTCCATCAGCAGGTTCTGTATTAAAAATCAAAGATAATAACTCATCTGACACAATACCATTTTCCAACAGTTAAAGAGTGCATAAGAGATACTTTTCCTCACAGTAACCACCAGCAATGCTATCGCTGACCTGATATACTAACGGACCTCTACATGTCCAAACTTGTACCTCCACTTACATCCATATTTTTAAAACTAAATACCCAATGAATCAACTTTTTCCTTCTTCATTGTCTCATTTACATCATGTATGAACCGCTCTACCTTATTACTTTATTAGTTAATACACCTCTTTCACAAAAATGTACTTGCAGACTCTGCAGTCAACTAAACCTTGTACACCATACTTTAGCTAAAAAACTTCATCATGTTCTTTAACTTCACCCCTAGCAAACTGATTACCTAAATTTTAATTCTCTAAAACACTATCTGTTTTGATGTTGTCACAAACAACACTTAGCTTCATTATCAGTCAAAACTAGTCCTCTCTATACATTTTTAAGCTTAACAATATCGAAATAACAGAAAACAAGAGAGCACAGTACCTTGTACAGGTGGCGTGGCGGCGGATGATGTGCTAGCTCCAGAAGCCGGCGGCCTCCTCCGCATCCGGCGATTACCGGCCAGAGCAGGACGCACCACACCCTCCCTCTGAGCAACCTGAATTAACCAACAAACAACATTGCATCCCTGAGTATTCTGAAAACCCTAGGCAATCGCATTTGCAAACGGAATTAGTCTTGAAAAATTGAACCTGAGGCTCGTCTTCGTGATCTTTCGGCGATCGAGAGTCGTGATGGCGTTTCCATAGATACACTGGGATTAAGGCCAAAACGAGAAACATGGAAATGATAACGGCGAGCATTTCCTCCATCTCGAGCACTGTGTTCTTCAGTGCTCGAGTTTTTCTTTAATAATCAAAGAAAGAGAGAATTAGGGTCAGCAATCAAGCACATAACTTGAAAGGCGGTTGATGAGCTCAAAGTCACGACTCGGGGCTTGTCAGAGGGATTGAAGTTAAACGACGTCGTGGCTGTAAGGGTCCTTTTCTTTCTACTTTGGGGCTAAATCATAATTTTAGACGGAAATATTCTCGAACACATACTAGAGGCAAGTGCAAAACACACCTATGGGTGTGTAAAAAATTATATGAAATCGTTATTTTGTTTTTTTATGAAGTAAAAATCTTTATTTTGTAGATACTAGAAATTGTATACACCCTATAGGGGTGATATTATTTTGCAATTTTTTTTTGTTAAAGAAGTTTATCTATGAGTTTTCTCAAAAAAAAAAAATATTAGAGAATTTCCTGATTTGTGTATGGGAGTAAGAAAGCAGTTACAATTTTGAATTTGAAATTTGATGGAAAGAGAGAAAAGGAGGAGAGTGGAGGAAAAACATGAAGGTTTTTTGAAATATTTATATAAATTTATTTATTCAATTATTAAAAAAATTCATGAATAATTATGTTTCTCTAAGATGAAAATACTATTTTTGGAAGAATCGGTGAAAGTGGGAAACAACCCCTCTTTTCTTTATAATAATATAGATAAATATTTGAAACAATTTATTTTCCACCATATAATTCTTTTTGTTTTATTTTATATTGATAGATTATCTATACTATTCACTAAGAGAAGAGAGTATGTTTGTTAGCTAATTGACTCTCAACCCACGGCATTCCTCATCTCCCAATTTTCACCAATCTTCATTGATTCCCTCTTGCGTATTCATCCAACCCCCTGTAATTGCTCTAGCTCCTCCTTGTGAGAAGACCAATGCGGCGTCTTTTCATCGTCTCCTCAGCTCTAATCATTTTCCATCGCGAGATCATTTAGGTTGTTCTCTTCTTCGGATTCAATTGCTGGCCTAGTGCTTGTCGGGGTGAAGCCACGACGTGAAGAGGTGCAACAACCATGGACTAGAAAGACACCATGGAAATTCGGGGCTCCATGGATGAGGAAGCCGTCATGGGATACCAGATTGGAAGTGAAGTTATGGAGGCTAGATCGATCACGAGTTGGGATCAGGAAGGATAGAGGCACTGTTTTGGCTGGTGTGGTTGGTTCTGGTGGTGCTGATGAGGCGAATGTGATTGATCTTTTGGAAGGGTGCTCGGTTAGCGGCCGTCGGGCGACATCGTCAATGGTCAGGATGTGACATACTTGGATCGGTTCGGCATTGGAGTTACAGGCGTTGTCCGGTATTGTTCAACACTGCCATGCTAGGGTATCTTGTTGTTATAGGCTTGTGGGTTTAGGCTTTCACCATGATGAATGGGGTTCTTTACCAATTGAACTGGGCTCCTGGATTGATGGACTAGGTTGGTGGCTTATGGGCCAGCTAAGATCTCATGTTTTGATTTGGAACTATTTTTTTGACAAAGTTCCCTTGCCTGGTTATTTTGGGTAAGAAGAAGATTATATAGGCACTTGTAATGTGCCCACTTACTTGCATCTTTTTGGGATGGCGAATTACATAAAGGTGACATACTTATCACAATTGTGAATTTAGGGGCATGTTCATCTCCATCTTCTTTTTTTTCCTAATTCTTTCCCATTAAGATGCAAATAAGCTTGACGATAGTTGAGTTTAGCATTTTAAAAAGTATTACGTATTTATTTTGATTTGTCTCATTTGAGTGTGATGGCTTATGACCTATGTTTATACTATTCAGGACGAGAATGTCTTTTAATAATATCTTCATTTTGTCAAAAAAAAAAGAGTTTGTTTCCTAAAATTTACCATCTCTTCCTTTTATACCCTAATTTTATAAAATTAAATCATTTTAGGTTATTATTGTAAATAAAAAAATTATAAATAAAATTAAAAGAAAAAGTTCCTATTTTACCCACGTGTCCACTCTCACCCTTCCAACAATGTAAATTGTAATCAGTTTTCCACGTTGAACTTTGTTTCTCAACTTTCAATAATTGTCTTTTTTTTATTTAATTTATACACACAACGTGTGCACTCCATCAGATTCTTTTTTTTATTAGAGGCACTTTTTTCATAGAAAATAATTGTTTGGAGCAGTTTTTTCATTCTTTCTACAGAAAATAACTATTTTACTTCTTTTTTTGTATATTTGTTATTTACCAACTTATCCTCAAATATTTAACCATTACCTATTTTGAAAGGTTAAAATAGTAAAAAAAGAGTTAGTTATGGTTTTCTTTTCTACTTTAAAAAAAATTATAATATTTCACTCTTACCCCCTCGTGACTCGAACTCAAAACTTAATAGTCTATTTCCTAGATAATTATGGTTGACAATGAGGCCGTTATAATAGTATAGATACTATGGAGAATAGTAGGGATGGAAAAATAACACAAGTCCCACCAGTCGACCAGTACCTAATACTCCATGAGGCCTTTTTAAATCAATAACAATAATTTAATTCACCCGAAAATTATTTTTATGGGAAATTAAACTCTTGACCTCTGAGTCTATTAGAATAATATCAAGGTGACATGAGGCCTTAATACTTCAAGAACTGTTGGGTGTAGTGGGCGACTATAATGCATGGGTTCAATGTGTAAAAACTAACCTAGTTCAACGTGAACTAAGTTCAGTGGAGAACTTTCATGTCTTTTGATGCTATGCAATTTGTCGAGAGGTTCAAGCTCTTGTAGTAAGAGTCCTCAGTCGCCTGAGAGTTCATTCATTCTCATGTCCAAGGTGAGACACCCATATGTCTCATATAGTTTGTCTAAGTATTATGTGGGGCCAACAAACTAGAGGAGACATGGCCACCACTACATCTCTTGAAGAGATTCGTGTTCAGTGACAATAGTGGTGGCCTTTCTATGTGAGTCCTAAACGGGTCTACTGGTGATAGGCTACAAGACGATGCAACATCATATGAGCAGAGGAGCCAATTCCATGATTGTACTAGTTGGTGTTGAAAGAAATTCCCTAGCCAGAAAAGAAAGGGATGTAAAACTAATAGCATCAACGTCTTTTGAGACTAGGAGTACACCGTTATTGTGTGTTTATGTTGTGTATTCTATTACCGTCATATGAACTATGATCGTTCGCTTATCATGGTATCAAAGATGGTTATTCAATTCAATCATGCCTACTTCTTAGCTGCCACAATCTAGCAAACGTGACCATATATAGGACTTAGCTTGGGATGGGATGAAACGATTCAGGACAAAAATCATGATCATCTCATATTTTTTAAACATAACAGATTGGGATGAGATTTGTTATTTTAAAATTGAATCCCAAGATGACCCGAACTAAAACGGAATCGGTAGAACCACCTATAATGCCTCAGAAACCAAGTGGGATCTGAACAAGCTTATTTCAGTGTGTGTAGATGAAGAAGATAACATAAAGAAGGAGGCTATGCCTACCACTGCAGTGAACCTAGTTGAAAATCCAAAGGGAAAAATGAACAAGTATAAGCTTAAGAAAACTACTCAGTTTAAGACTTCTGGAAAAACTGCAGAATCAACTAAAACTGAGAAATCCTTTAAGTACAAGTGCTACTTCTGTAAAAAGGTGGGACACGTGAAGAAGGATTGCAGTGGCTTCAAGGCTTGGATGATCAAAAAGGGTGAGTTGTTTTCTAAATCAGTTTTCTCTTTAGAAGTAAATTTCATTAACACTGATATGAACACCTACTGGTTAGATTCAGGATCTCCTATTCACATAACTACGTCTCTACAGGGTTTAACAAGGAGGAGGGCTCCAAGGACAAATGAAGTTAATGTTTGTGTTGGAAATGGCTCAAGGGTAGCAGTAAAATCGATAGGAACTCTGAAGTTAGATTTTGGTTTAGGAAATTTATTTTCTTGGACAATGTTTTTTATATTCCTTCTCTCAAAAGGAACTTAATTTCAGTAGGTCTTTTGGTTAAACTTGGATGTAGACTTGTTATTGATTTCAGTGGAATAAAAATTTTTCAGAGTTCAAACTACATTGGCTGTGGTTCTCTTACAAATGATTATTTGAGATTGGAATGCACTTTGTTACAAACTGATATAAACCTGATAGAGAACCATACAGATTCAGACAATATTGACACCATTATTGGTGTGAAAAGAACATTCTTCAATAACAAATCAGCAAGTCTTTGGCATCGAAGACTTGGACACATCTCTACAGAAAGACTTAAAACATTGCATAAAAACAAAATAATACCTGAACTAAACTACAGTGATTTAAAGGATTGTGTGGAATGCATTAAAGGAAAGCTGACAAAATTTAGAAAACTAAAAGCATTAAGAAGTCAGAATCTGCTGGAACTTATACGTTCAGATATTTGTGGACCATTTAAGCATAAAACGCTGTGTGGAAACACCTATTTCATCACCTTCATAGATGATTATTCAAGATACTGCTACATTTACTTACTTTCAGAAAAATCTCAAGCATTGCAAGCTTTTAAAAATTTTAAAACTGAAGTTGAATTGCAATTAGAAAGGAGAATTAAAGTAGTAAGATCAGATAGGGGAGGGGAATTCTATGGAAAACATACTGATGCGGGCCAACAGAAGGGACCTTTTGCATTATTTTTGCAAGAAAATGGTATTAAGGCACAGTACACCACTCCCTATAACCCATCTCAAAACGGTGTAGCAGAAAGAAAAAATAGAACCTTAATGAGCATGGTTAGGTGCATGATGTGTAGCTCAGGACTGCCTATTTTTCTATGGGGTGAAGCACTTAAAACTGCTAATTACATCTGTAACAGATCACCTTCAAAATCTGTAGAAAAAACACCATTTGAAATATGGTGTGGCAGACAGCCTAGCTTGCACCATTTCCATGTGTGGGGATGTAAAGCTGAGGCCAGAATACCACAGCTCAATTCACAAAAACTAAGTTCCAGAACCACAAGCTGTTATTTCATTGGATATTGTGAAAAATCAAAAGGGTTCAGATTTTATTCACCAAATCATTCTTCCAGAACACTTGAAACTAATCAAGCAAAGTTTTTGGATGAAGGAGTAAGTAACACAAGTTCTGAAGATTTATCTTTAGAACTTGAGGAAATTACTGGAACTGAAGCACTGGTAAACATTTTGCCTTTTGACACAGATCATGATATTCATCAAGCAACAGTAGTACAGAATCAAAACTTAGGAAATAACATGGTTCCAGAAGTAGATGAACATTTGGTAAGCCCTGAGCAAAATGAAAAAATATAGAAAACCAACAAATTCCAGAACAGATTATAGAAATCCCTCAACCTAGAAGATCAACTAGACAAAGAAAACCTGTATATGGAGATGATAGTGACTTTATGGTATATCTGCAAGAGATTGACATACTTGCAGATGATAATGATCCATCAAGTTACAAACAAGCCTTAGAAAGCAGTGATTTTAATGAATGGAAAATAGCCATGGAAGCTGAAATGAAATCCATGAAACAAAATTTTGTATGGGAACTTGTAAAACCAGATCCAAATCATAAAGCAATAGGTTGTAAGTGGGTTTACAAGACAAAAAGAGATGCAAATGGCAACATAGAAAGACATAAAGCTAGACTGGTAGCTAAAGGATTTACACAGCAAGAGGGTATTGATTATAATGAAACCTTCTCTCCAGTGTCTACCAAAGACTCTTTCAGGATGATAATGGCTTTAGTAGCTCATTATGATATGGAGTTACATCAAATGGATGTAAAAACAGCATTCTTAAATGGAGATTTATATGAGGTTATTTATATGAAACAACCTGAAGGCTTTGTAAAATCAGGTAAAGAAAGTCATGTACGCAGACTACGAAAATCAATTTATGGACTCAAACAAGCTTCTAGGCAATGGTACAAAAAGTTTGATTCAGTTGTCTCATCTTTTGGTTTTACAGAAAACATCGTAGATGAATGTGTATACATGAAGACAGTAAGAAATGAGTTCATATTCTTGATACTGTATGTAGATGACATATTACTAGCTAGCAGCAACATAAAATTACTTACAAACACCAAATCCTTTCTATCTAACAACTTTGATATGAAGGATTTAGGAGAAGCTTCATATGTTTTAGGAATTGAAATAAAGAGGGACAGATCAAAAAGACTACTGGGGTTATCTCAACAGAACTACATACTAAAAGTTTTGAAAAGATTCAACATGGAACATGTTCTGAAGGAGATGCACCTATGACTAAAGGTGATAAACTGTCCAAAATTTCTAAAAATGGGGGGAAGATTTCTCCAATGGAGAGTAAGCCTTATGCTAGATTGATAGGAAGTCTGATGTATGCATAGGTCTGTACAAGACCTGACTTAGCATTTTCAGTGGGAATTTTGTCCAGATTTCAGTCCAGTCCAACTCAAGAACATTGGATAGCTGGAAAAAAGGTTTTTAGGTACTTACAGAAGACCAAATCTTATTTGTTAGTATATAGACAAGTCAAAAAGTTAGAGTTAATAGGCTATACAGACTCTGATTTTGCTGGAAATTACCCTAACTCTAAAAAATAAACTTCAGGATATGTATTCATGCTTGCAGGAGGTGCTGTAGCATGGAAAACTACGAAACAGGGAATAATTTCCACCTCTACTATGCAAGCTGAATTCATTGCAGTGTATGAAGGTGTTTGTCAAAGTATTTGGATGAATAATTTTTTGATCCAAACTGAAGCCTTAAGCTCAATTGTTTCAGGAGCTTTAAAAATATTCTGTGACAATGAGGCTGCAGTATTTTTTAGCAAGAACAGTAAAAGGTCTAATAACTCTAAACACATTGATCTTAAGTACTATAGTGTGAGACATAATGTCAAACGTGGAGAAATTGAAATTTTGAATATTGGCACTGATGATCAACTTGCTGATCCATTCACCAAGGTTTTATCTGTATCTTGTTTTCACAAACACATCAGGAATTTGGGACTGCTGCCATACTTAGAAGCTTGAGCTCAGTGGGAGCAGTTGAGAAGTTTTTATTATCTCTTTTGTAATAGAGGTTGAGACCTTGTAGTTAAGTTTTCAATTAGAAGATATTTTCAGGTTACAGTACAATGTTTAATTTGGTTTTGATTAATAACATATCATGTTTACAGTGATCAAAGTATAATAGTATCGAAACACAGCATTCTGTGACTTGCTGTTTATAGTTTTTTGATTTTGAATCAAAATTTTTAGAAGGAAGTGAGTAGTTAACTTGCAGGTAGACACATTAGTCAATATATCACGTTTTCACCAACAGGCCTATGTGATTACAGATGTGATATTAGTGACCTTTAATCGTTTTGGTTATAATAGCTGAATCTGATTCTCGTTCTGTATCATGTCTGCCTATTGACTAGGCTGATGAGTTTATGAGTGGTTATGTTTTTCCAGTGCACACTACAGTTGTTATGTTTTCAGATTGTTTAAGTTCAGATATGCATATGTAATGTGAGTCCAGTGGGAGAATGTTAGAAATGGACTCTACATTGATGCATTGAATCGAAACATCACAAGGAACAAACAGATTGAAACTCTAATACAGTGATGGCTAAGGCAGTTGTCTCCTAGCCAAAGCAGGAAACTCATACCAGTTGCATCTGCAGCAACATTTAGTCTAGGTGAAGAGGCTTACTCTTACTACAGCATTACAGTTCGTATCTAACTCTATAACTCCTTATAGGATGGGTTATACTGAGGTTTAGATCAATATATATAGAGGAGAAAGGGTCCTATGTTCAATACGTTTTGGCAGAAGGTTCAGCCCCATTCTGAAGCATAAGTATTGAGGCATAGAAAGTTTTTTCCTCAGCACAGTACTAAACAACAGCATCAAGATGTCGAAAATCTTCTCTAACTATGGAGCTGATGGTGGTATGTTCTTAGCATCTGGTTTTCACTTCTGATTATGTGTATAAGCTGTCAAGTGTTCATGTTTACTGTGAAATGATCTTCTTATCACATTATAGTTCTTAACATCTCTCTCTCTCTCTCTCTCTCTCTCTCTCTCTCTCTCTCTCACCAAGATGCCAGTTCGCTTTCCCCAATCGTCTTGCAAGTCTCTCTCTCTGTGAATGATTCCAGATCCATCTCAGCCACCAAGCCCTCTTGTGTGCACCAACCTCCGCCTCGACCTCGACCTCGACTTCTCTTCCGCTTCGCCGTGCCTCCAGTTGGTGCTAGCTCGAATTCAACCTCTCTTGGCAACAGTAGCACTTCCGCCTCCGCCTGGTGTTCAAAGCCGCTCGCATAGGACTTTATTCAGTCATCGGGGTCGCGAGGACGGTGAAGTGTTGCTTGAGACGGCACTCAGAAGGCTAGAGGCGGAGGTTGGCGCACACAAGAGGGCTTGGTGGCTGAGATGGATTTGGAATCATTCACAGAGAGAGAGAGAGAGAGAGAGAGAGAGAGAGAGAGAGAGAGAGAGAGAGAGAGAGAGAGAGATATTTTCTGAAGTTAACAAAAAATACTACACGTGTCTAAAGAAGTTAACAAATTGAACCATTAAAAATATTACAGTGTCTTTAGCCCCAAGGTGCATAGCCCTAAAGTGCAATGCAAAATTTTCCAACTAAAAAACTGAAAATCAATCAATTGATAGTTGATAGAGAAATGATGCTGGAGAGAAAGTGAAATCGATAAAACTCATGTAATACGTAATGTATAGTTAATAAAGTTTTGTTGTATTGACCATTGGGTGTAATATTCAGGTTGAGATATTACTTAAACTAAAAATATAAACGCAAAATCTATATTATTTTATTCAAACGGACCGACGAATTTTCTATTTCAAAAATATAAACCTTATGGTGGACAATTTGGAATCGGGTCAGATTGAAATTTTGAGACCAAATGTCCAGCCCTACCCATATATCTAGCAGTGTGTTGAGGATTTGCATCTGAAGTCAAAACACCGACCATGCCGAGAAGTTGGTTGAACGATTCTCAATTCTCCAACTGACAGGCGGAAGACCAACGTGTTACGTATGAGCTACACTTCCAGATTGGAAATTTGGAATCTGAATCACAGCATGTCCTTGGGAGGGAGCCGATGAGTCTTCTTCTTTGGTGGTCGGCCTTCGCGATCTAGCTAATCAAATTATTAAAATCAACATAACACTATTTGAAACGGAACCAAAGGGCAATTGAAATTTCTCATAGTTCACACACTAAGAATCCGACTGCAAAGAAGAAACCAATAGTATACAGGAGCACAGGAGCTCAAATAAGAGGCAGGCGATGATACGTTTGTCATTTCAACAGTCTGATCACAACCACGACCACATTATTAACAAAATTTACCAGTCACATCAACTACGTACACTCCATCAGCACTAGCCACCATTACTCTTTCCTAACTGCCTGCCACCGGTTCCAGCTTGATTTTGTTTACGCAGTCTTATTGAAACATCATCTTCTACTACAACATATTTAAGCATCGGCGATCTCAGCAGCAGACTCAGCAGCAGCTAAGATCAACTCTGGGTGGATGCCCCCGACAGATGATCCATCAAGAACGTTGGGGAGTCCCAGTGCCTTTAGAGCCAAGTGGGCTGCCTTTTGCCCTGAGATCATCATGGCTCCAAATGTAGGTCCCTGCACAATCAATAATGTGCAAATGCATATTGTATCAGTCATAGTCATGACCACAAAACCCACAAAAGGACCACAATCATAATCAGAGTACAGTAATTATATGATTCCCCTAAAAAAAGCCAAAACAAAATAAAGCATTAGGACCAGATACTATTCCATTAACATATTTCATATCTAGATATCACTAGCTCTCCAAGATATCATTGCCTCATTGTCTTGTAATCATGTGTAAATTAGTGCAGAGTACAACCAGGAGCCAAAAAGATTGGTCGAGGTCTTCTCTCCATTTAGAGCTTTTATAAAACCTTTGACTAGGATAGCCAAGAAATAAATTGTTTTTGGTTACCTAGCTTGTATTATTGTGCTAGCAATACTACGGTGGGTCTACTCCACCTTTTATGATTGGAAGGACATATATTCTTTACTACCCTTATTATAAATATGCGTCATCAGCTGTAGTATGCACCTACAGTGAATAAAAGTCTTTCCTTATCAGTGTAGGAGTGATTCCACATAGTTGGTTGTGCTATGCCATTTAGACCATATATACAGACAACTCTTAAGTCAAGTGCTAAAATCATAATAACCACAAATACATGTTCAGTATCTTATAAACCGACAACTCTGAAGTCATGTGCTAAAACCATCTATTACCAAAAATATATGTTCAGTATCACCTAGTTAAAGTACCTAATCATATCCTCAATTGAAATCATTTTTCCTACAAAGAAAGGACCAAGATTTTGCAAAAAGAGGAATAAAAATGACCAAATTATGCTTTTTGTTGAGATGGCTTTAGAGTGTTCAGACCATGGTGCTACTTAGCTAACCAAATGTGAAATTAGTCATTTTGAGAAAGAAACCTATAGATCAAACAAATGATACATGCAAAAGAAAGCAAAAGACAAACCATTGTGAAACATTAGAAATAAGTAATAAAGAACAATAAGAACAGATGCATTAGAAAGAAACATACCATTCTAGGAGACCCATCAATCTCAGCAACTTCCATGCCAGTAACAATCATTCCGGGGACAATTTCTCTGGTTAGTTTCACAATGGCATCCTCAGCTGCATTCATGTCCAAGGCCTTCATCCCAGGAACGCTGTCAATCAACCCAACGCTCCTCAACCTCTTCACGCCAGTGGCTCCCATTGGCCCATCATGACCGCATGAGCTCACCACCACCTTGGCCTCCATAACGTTGGGGTCCATGCACGACTGCGTGTCGTGGTTCTGAGACACCAAGGACCAGTTGGTGACAACACCACCAACTCTCCCACCCTTGATGATCAAATCTTCAGCTGCAACAGCGTTGAAGAGTTTCACATTGGGCCTAGCAAGGAGCTTGCTCATGATGGTCGAGGTGAATAGAGCAGCATGCTTGATAACCACATAGTCATCCTTCTCATCATAGTCAATTTCCAACTCATCAAGGAAGTGATGTGCTGGTTTCCTCACAACCTGTATCATGTGCACCATTGGGTAACTAAGAATTATCGAAGCAAAACAAATATTGAGAAAACAAGTATAACTCGAGAAACTTTAAGAAATTGTTTTTGTGGTGATTCAAACTCTGACCTCTCTCCTACAATTACTGCAAAAACAATTAGCTTAACTAAAGGAAGGATACAGTTTCAACTACTATTAAGACAACACTAATCAGATCCATATATTTTTTTTCTTTTATACATGTTGGTGAAAGACAGATGGCTAAGTTACAGTATCGACCTGCAACAGTTTCGCCTATAAATCACAACAGCGTGCAAGTTCTTACGTTTAAATTCAACATTATAAAAGTGACTAACTAAAATAACCATCTGAGATATAAAAAATGCAACCGAGAGAGTTTCATCACATATCAGATTTATTTAGATAATCAATCATATAAAAACAGAAAATGAGTACCTAAAATAACCATTTATGTTAATCTTTCCGATCATGTTGTACATATACTTTCAAACAAAAGACAAAATCAGAGTCTAAAATAATGAACGATTTCATAACAGGAAAAAGTAATAGTACTAGTACTATAAACAATATCACGCATGCAGACACGTGTCGCATCAGAGACTATCCACGTAACAAGGAAATGAAAGAGATGACAATACCATGGCGGAGAAGAGCTGTCCACCGAGCCACGCGCCGCCACCGGGGCTGACGGACTGCTCGATGATAGCTACCTGCACATCCGGGTTCTTGCTGAGCTCGTACGCGCACGACAGCCCCGCGGAGCCTGCTCCGACGATGACGACGTCGGTGTCGGCGTAGGTGATCATGTCAGTCATGTAACGCCTGGTCATCTCGCGAGAAACGATGGACTCCTTGATCGGCTCGAATTTGAAGTTGCTGAGATCGTAGGCGTTGGTGGAGGCGGCGGCAGACATGGAGACGGAGAGACCATGGCCGTCGGATGCCTTGTTGACTGGGAGGACGCGGGCGACGGCGGCGCCGTGGAAGGAGGAATTGAGGAGAGATGATGGCTTCTGGAGCTTGGCGGTGAGAGATGAGGCGGAGAGTGTGGAAGCCATGGATGCCATTGTTGTGATGAGAGAGAGAGAGAGAGAGAGGGATTTGGTGATTAGGTTTTGGTTGAGAATGAGGAGGGAGGAGAGTGGAGAGTGTGTATTTATGGTGGCACAGAGGGATGATGAGTGAAAATATCTGGAGATTTGAGGGGGTGACGCGTGAGAGAAGAGGATAGGATATGAAGGATCTAGAATTTGTTGGAGGGTAGTTTGTACAATTTCTTCGTGTATATACCTCCTTTTGGGTACCGTATATGCTCGTCACGTGACTTCTGTAAAGAAAATAGATAATATGGAGAAGTCCAATATATACCATATTATTTAGGGTAAATTACGTATAAAGTTAAATACATAAGATGTATATTAGATAAAATCACTCCATATAATATGGATAGAATTTTAAAATTTAATCTATTTACAAATATACCATCGCATATAAAGATAAGAATTATTCACAAAATCGTCAACTCTTTCATTTGTTCATACTCAAAACTCTAGCAGAGCAATCCATATCTCTTCTCTTCATTCGCAGCCCTCTCCACGTCGTGGTCCTCCTCTCTCCTCTCAACAGTGCCTTCGTCTCCCCCATTCGCTGTGACGCTGCTGCCGCTCGCCGACTCGATCTCACCACCACCTAATTCTGATCAGTACAACTCTCTCTCTCTCTCTCTCTCTCTCTCTCTCTCTCTCTCTCTCTCTCACCTACATTTAAACCACTCACGCGTCGAAAGTGCATGGATCAGTTACCTCTGCCACAGCTAGCCATCACCGATTTGATCGATCCATTCTCTCCAAGGAAGGAGACTCAGCTCGCAACTCCATTTGTTCCGATCTAAACTCTATCATAAGGTTTACAACAGATATATACGTGTGCAGCTGTAAACCCTAGCCTCCGCCGATGGCTCCTCATGCAGCTGCAAAGTGCCTCCCGTCGTAACCCACAGTAGAAATAGGTAAAGGTTATAAGATTTATTGTATTTATGGTAGCAGTGAATCTGTAAAAGTGTAGTAGTGCATATGTGAAACAATAGTAGTGCATATGTGAAATAGTGGTGGTAATGCATCTGTGAAAGCGTAGTGCATATGTGAAAGTGTAGTAGTGCATCTGTGAAAGAGTAGTAGTGCATATGTGAAATAATGGTAGTAGTGCATCTGTAAAATAGTGGTAGTAGTGTATCTGTGAAGGTGTAGTAATGCATATGTGAAAGTGTAGTAGTGCATATGTGAAATAGTAGTAGTAGTGTATCTGTGAAAGTGGTAGTAGTGCATATGTGAAATAGTGGTAGTCGTGCATCTGTGAAATATTGGTAGTCGTGCATCTGTGAAATAATGGTAGTAATGCATATGTGAAAGTGTAGTAGTGCATATGTGAAACAGTAGTAGTGTATATGTGAAATAGTGGTAGTAGGGCATCTGTAAAAGTGTAGTAGTGCATTTGTGAAAGTGTAGTAGTGCATATGTGAAATAGTGGTAGTAGTGCACTTGTGAAAGTGTAGTAGTGCATTTGTGAAAGTGTAGAAGTGCATATGTGAAATAGTCGTAGTAGTGTATCTGTGAAAGTGTAGTAGTACATTTGTGAAAGTGTAGTAGTGCATATGTGAAATAGTGGTAGTAGTGCATCTGTGAAATAGTAGTAGTGCATATGTGAAATGGTGGTAGTAGTGCATCTGTAAAAGTGTAGTAGTGCATATGTGAAATAGTGGTAGTAGGGCATTTATGAAAGTGGTAGTAATACATATGTGAAACAGTAGTAGTGCATTTGTGATTCAGTGGTAATACTGCATTCGTGAAACAGTAGTAGTGCATTTATGAAAAAGTAGTAGTGTATTTGTGATTCAGTGATAGTACATGTGTTGTTAAACATTAGTGTCTAAGTTGGTGTGTAGAAGTGTCTGTGGTAGTGTGTAGTAGTATTTTGATATCCATTTTTTTTGTTTCGAAGATGAAGAAATGCAAGTAGTGGTGAAAAAACCTTCAAAAGTACAAATTTGGTCTACATTTTTTGGCTTCTTCAAACTGATGCAGCGATGCAAAAATGAATTGTCTGATGAAACACTGAAATTACTTGCTGATACACCCTTTGTAAGGGTGATTTGGCTATTTTCATGGCACAACGTTATCCGAAGATACGCACAAGCGTGTAGATGACATTATAAGAATGAAGAACTTCTGAGACGTAGAGAAGATGGTTTTTATAATCTGTGGGAGAACGCATTATCTCATACCAGAAGATGTTCAGAACCTCTTTGGTCTTCCAATTTAATGTTCTGGAGTAGTGGTTACTAAAGACAACAGTAGTGTTAGTACACTAACTGTTTTGAAGTAGTATACTTTTTATTGTGAATTAGTAGTGCTTGCTAGAGAAATCAGTAGTACATTTTACATTGATGTAATGCGATGTTTTTAATAGGAATAGTGCTACTTTTGTTGTATGATGAGTGTTCTATTATTTTTGTTGGTTTCAAACGCAAAGCGTTGTCATATACAAAAACGCACAATTGACCAACACACAATTGCAAACCGAAGAACAACAAACTCAAATTAGTATGTTAAACAAATCGCACAAGGGGAAATTACGTTATTTTAAAGTAGTATGTATTATATAATGAAGAATCACATTGTATGTTTGTTTATCGAAAAATACTTGATGACAAGATATTCGGACCAAGTATACTACCAATGACTTGTATGGTTGTACCAAACTATATCTTGTGACTAATATAGTGTATCCTAATTGACATGCCTTAGAAAAATTATATGTTCAGGCAAAATGTACTACTCTAAACTGGTGAAAACACTACCTGTGAGTAATATAGACACTAGTTACTCAAGAAAAATATCTATTTAGGCAGTGTATTACTGTAGACTGGTGAACACACTACCTGTGAGTAATATAGACACTAGTTAGTTGCTGATAACTTTGGTACATGTCAATCTATTATGTCTTCCTTTTTTGCCATAACGTCCACATCTGATTGGCCTCGTTGCCTACCCACCTTCAAGGGAAGACTTCATGCGAGTATCCTTTGGACGACCAGATGAGATTTTTGTCAATGGAGGCTTCACAATGAGTGGTTCATTAAGAGCATCAATATCTGAATTACTCTATCCATAATCCCTGGCTACAATATCCATAGAGGCTACCTCAAGTTCGATCATGGTCTTCATCATCAACTTCAAGTCTCTATCACAAGATATCATGCAATTAGGATAATGTGACACTGAGAAACAAAGAGTGAAAGAATCCGGTCTCAAGCTAGAAAAACGCGATGACAATTCCATCACCACCTTAATGAAAGTTTTAGTAGGCGTAAGATCGAACATGATTGTATGGTTATTATAGGTGCACTTTGCATAAAAATCCAAATCCATGGCTACCAATCTGTAAATCAAACAAAAAATGGTTACAAAATTGAAGTTGTATCCTTAAGAGTCATCAGTAGTGTATTCACTCAACACTAATAGTACTATCAAGTCCAAACACACACAGAACGGCTAACTAGTGTGTTCAATAGGATGCAGTAGTGTATTTACTCAACAGAGGTAGTACAATCAAGTCAAAACACACACAGAACAGCTAACTAGTGTGTTCAATAGGATGCAGTAGTGTATTCACTCAACAGAGATAGTACTCACAGTCTGTAACATCTCATAATTTATACGAAATATCAAAAACACACAAATTAACCACATTAATCACACACAAACATATAAATGAAAAGATAAAACATACAATAATATCACTACAATGCGCCATACATAATCCAAAGTACCAAAATCAAAATCGAGAAACTGAAATTCGAAATCGATGTGCATTTACGAAATCCTTTATTACAGCTCAAACAAAAACATCAATCGAACAACGCAAAGCACAAAACATCTACATGAAAGCAGAATCGAAGCCTTACTCAGGCTTTATCTCACCGGAATCCTCCGATTCGCTGAAACCTTCTTCTCGCAGAAGCATATTTGGCATGTTGTCCAATCCGTCTCTTTCTCTCTCTCTCTCTCTCACACACACACACACACACACACATACACACACACACACACAAAGCTAATGTGGAGAGAATGGAGCTAATGAAGCTCTCTCTCTCTAGCACGGCTCTCACTCTCTCTCTCTCTAAAAGTTGCCAGTTATGGTTTAGTTTTGAATTTGAACTACAGCTCTCTTTATAAAAGAGGGCAATTTTCGAAACTCAAATATATTAGGGAAGGGGATAATGACATTATGTGTGTAAAAAATTTATAATGGCCTTATGTGTGAAATAGGGTCTCTAATTAACTTTATATGTAATTTCTTATATTATTTAGACAATGAAAAACAAAATAAGCACAAGAGATGGCTTATAAACTGCCTTGTAACAGAGATAAATTTACTTTTTTTTATCCTTTTGTGTCTTTTTTTTAAATTTAATACTTATTTTCGTTCAATACATATATATATATAAATTGTTTAATTTTTTTCTCTTCTTATTTTCAGTTCAACTTTTAAAAAATTGCGTCTAATTTTTTTTTTCAAAGAAATTTTTAATATTACTAGTTCAAAATTCTATGGCAGTCTCAAAATTCAGTATCAGATCCAATGCAAATTTAATATCAGTATCATCTCTTGTTTTATAAAATTTAATATAAAAATTTTCAATAAAATTATGTAGCCCTTTGATTCTTTACATTTAATAACACCTATTTTCAATAGTAGTGTTAAAAAAATTAAGTATCACTTTCAATACAAATACAATATTTTAAAAACGATGCAGTAGCAGTGGACAAAATTTTAGTAACAGCTCTGAGAACCATTTAATAGCAATTTGACTAACGATTCAATGCGATTCAATAGCACTTCGAGAATGATTCAATATCAGCTAGACAAAACCTTAATAAAAACTCGACGAAAAATTCAGTAATAGCTCCATTAATAATTTAGTAGCAGCTCATAATAATTCGAGAATGATTTAGTTTCAGCTGGACGAAACTTCAATAACAGCTCGATAAGTAATGCAGTAGCACCTCAACTAACGATTTTGTAGCAGTTTAATGAACAATTTAGTAGCCGTCATTTAAAAAGTGCAATAGCAATTTGAAAAACACAGTAGCAACAATTGAAAAATTACACTAGCAATAATTTGAAAAACACAATAACAATACCAACAATTTAAAAAATAATAATAACTACAGATTTCAAAGTTGTATTAAAACCATGAACATGACCTTAACAAATTTACATACTCGCATTAATAGAAACTAAAAGCATCGATTAATTGCAGTAGCAACTTCAGAAAAACATGCTTTTGAAGAAAAAAAACACATTTTATTTAAGAAAAATCAAAACAAACAAAAGTCGCACATGCTACAATAAAAAACATATATGCTACTGTTGTAACAAGAGGAAACATCTGTTATCTAAAAAAAAACTAACTTAATTATAATAACAGAAAGAAAGAAAAAACACATCAACTACTGCTACTGCACATTAAAATCTCAATTACAGTGAAGACTAAAGAGAAAACTTGCTCATCAAATCAAATATGTAATCGAAACAAAACCAAGACATTAAAAGTAAAAAAAAAAAATTGAATCATGACACATTTGTCCTATAAGTAAGCTCTCGATTCTCAATCACTTGGTGATTCAATTGTTTATCGCGAGAAAATAAAACAAGTGTAGAGTAGTAATGTAATATAGTAAGTAGTCCAGCCTATACTCAACCACATTCAATTGTTTTTTGTTAATAATATCACCTCTTTTAAAAAAGCATCACGGTAGCAGCTTTCCAAATCTGCATAAACATCTTCCACGTAACTAAGATGGCATAATGGTTACTGGATCCAATCGATAATCTATTTGGTGCATGAAGCTTATACAGACTAAAATGTGACTTCTTCAGTAGCAACACAAAGCTTTGACAAGGCCTTAACAACTTTGAGGTCGTTGATTAGTCCCCAAACCTAACTTAGTCGATCAACGATCTTCTCCAACGGCTCCACCTTTGGTATCGTGTGCTCCAACCCGCCCAAATCAAACTCTTACACATTCCATTTCCAACATCAAATTTTAGGGCTACCAAATCTGAAACAACACCTAACATAATCATAGTTTTTGAATCATTGATACAAATCTGCAGATCTAGTAGAGATCCTCCAAGAAGTTGAAGACGCACCAAAAGTCGAGAAGATCTATAGATCTAGTTGTGGCTTTTACCTTGAATGTTGTGAAGTGGTTTGTTGATGGCTTGCTGCTACTGCAAGATGTGACAGAGGTCGAAGAGAGTGTTGCATGTGGTGGAACTCACGACGAGCTTACGTGTGCCGAGGCGGAGCTCGAGTTGGAGGTGCAGAACATCGAGGGTGACTGCTACTAAGCGTGGGAGTCAACGTAAGTAAGGTCGAGGTCAATTTGTTGCAGTAGAGCTGGCGTTGAGGCGAAGGAGCGCGTGAGATCAACGCTGATCTATGGAGGTCGATGAAGTTACGTGTAGGCATGGAGTTCGGAGCATAGAGTGTGACGGTAGACGAGGCTGGGAGGTCACAAGGCGTGAGGCTGTGCCGAGACTGTCATGAGGGGGAGGCACCGACAAGGTTGGGTTGCTACTATATTTTTGCTTTGTTTAAGAGAGAGAGAGAGAGAGAGAGAGAGAGAGAGAGAGAGAGAGAGAGAGAGAGAGAGAGAGAGAGAGAGAGAGAGAGAGAGAGAGAGAGAGAGAGAGAGAGAGAGAGAGAGAGAGAGAGAGATATATATATATATATATAATGCAGAAAATAGGAACTAAAGGTTCTTCATTGATCATTCATACTCTCAGCATTAAAACTACGACTATTTAAGGGAAAACTAAAGATAGTTGGGCTAACTTGGGCTTACAGTCTAGTACTAACAGACTACTTGATAAAATGATCACATCAATCATCCCCCCTTAGATGGCACCCGTTCGCGGGCTGCAAATTCTGGAAAACGAGAGACAATGTGTTGTGCCTCCTTCTAGTTGGCATCTTCCCTTGGTAAGTCATTCCACTCAATCAGCCACATGGTCACCGACTTGTTCTTCTTACGCTCTACTCCCATGTCAATCACCTAATGTGGTTTCCGCACAAACTCACCAGTGTTTACAAACTCCAAAAAAGTCTGGGACAGTGGAGTTGAGTGTCTAACTCGTAGCTTGAGCAAAGACACATGAAAGATGGGATGCATCTTAGAATTGGGAGGAAAATCCAACTTGTAAGTGACGGGGCCAATGCGTTGTAGGACTTGAAAGGGTCCGTAGAAACGAGCTACTAGCCTATGGGACTGTCGTGAGATGAGAGACTTTTGCCTGTAAGGTTGGAGCAGTAAGAAAACCTAGTCTCCAACATGAAACTCTCGTTCTGTCTGATGTTTTTTGGCTGCTTGCTTCATTCGGTGTTGAGCAGTATTCATGTATAGCTTGAGTGTGGCTAGGAGATCATCTCTTTTTCTTAATGCAACATCAACATCATGGATGGAAGAGTTACCAAGCAAGTAGTAAAGGAGAGTAGGTGAGGGCTTCCCATAAACAGCTTCAAAGGGAGACATTTTGATTGCCGAGTGGTAGGTAGTATTGTACCACTACTCGGCCCAATGCAACAGCTCACTCTATTTACTTGGTTCATCAAGAATGAAGCAACGAAGATAGTGCTCAAGCTTGCGATTCACCAATTCCGTTTACCTGCCAAATTGAGGGTGATAAGAGGAGCTACGATATAAGGATATGCCCTGTAAGCTATGAAACACATTCCAAAGTTTGCTCAAGAATACCAGGTCTTTGTCCGAGACAATTGAATGTGGCATGCCATGTAAATGGAAGATTTCTTTTGTAAATGTTTCGGCTATGGTACTAGCAGTATAAGGGTGGGAAATGCCCACAAAATGGGAGTATTTAGACAAATGATCCACCACAAAAAATATCGCATTCTTCCCATTAGAAACCAGTAATCCATCAACAAAATTCATAGAAGTATCCACTCATACCTCAGGAGGAATTAACATTGGTTGTAGAAGGCCAGGGTGATTTATGGCCTCATGGGGCTGCCGTTGGCAAGTATCACAGTGGTCAATGAAACTGCACACACCCTTTCTCATACCTAGCTAGCAGAAACTACGCTTGAGACGAACAAGGGTCCTGAATAAACAGAATATCATACTTATTTAGAAGTATGGAACTCATGAAGTAGTTTCTGTCTCCACTCGGAGGAAGCTGGAATAAACAACCTATTTTTATAAAGTAAACGAGTACCTTGTAGTTGAAATCCTTTCTTGGTTGTGCGCCCATTGCTTAGAGCTTCCAGCACAGCTTGAGCATTCGGGTCCCGAGTGCACATGGTCTCCATCTATTGTATCCCCTCAAAAAGTGGAACAATCATGGATTAGATTGTATACAGTTCCAGTTTCCTGGAAAGAATATCAGGGACCGTGTTTGTGTGGCCCGACTTGTACTCGACTTTAAAGTCATAGCCCATGAGTTTTGTTAGCCATTTGTGTTGCACCGGTGTTGTAATCCATTGATGAATTAGGTGACTGAGGGGTTGATGGTCCGTGAGAATGGTGAATGAATGGCCTAAAAGGTATGGTCTCCACTTCTTAATGGCGTGAAGGATGGTCAACATCTCTTTATCGTAGGCGGATAGAGCTTGATTGGCTGGAGACAAAGTCTTGGAAAGGAAGGCAATTGGATGTTTCTACTGAGTGAGAACGGCTCCAATTCCGACACCGCTGGCATCTATTTTGACCGTGAACAGTTGAGAGAAATCCGGAAAGGTAAGTGTCTGCGCATTAATGGCAGCTTCTTTTAAGAGGTCGAACACCGCTTCCGCTTTGGGTGACCACTGAAACTGTCCTTCTTGCAGCATCACCTTCAATGGCTGAGCAATAGTGCCATAATTGCGTACAAAACGACGGTAGTACCTTGAGAGCCCAAAAAAACCTCGTAGAACTTTTACTGTGGTGGGCTTGGGCCAAGACTTTATGCATGACACCTTTTTAGGATCCACAGATATACCCTTGGAGGAAATCACGTGGCCCAAATATTGGACCCTAGACTGGCCAAAAGCACACTTTACCATTTTGAGCTTGAGTTGGTTTTCATGCAGTATAGAGAATACAGTAGCTAAATGTTGTACATGAGAAGCAAGGTCATCACTATAAATTAAAATGTCGTAAAAAAATGAACATAAACTTACAAAGATGTGGTTTTGAATAATGTGTTCATGAGAGTTTGGAATGTGGAAGAGGCATTCGAAAGATTGAATAGCATGACGAAAAACTCGTAGTGACCTTCACGTGTGTGAAAGACCGTCTTTTGGATGTCTCCTTCGTGCATGCAGATTTAGTAGTAGCCGGAACAGAGATCCAATTTAGAGAAATATTTGGCTCTATAAAGTTCATCTAGTAGCTCATCAACCACCAGAATAGGAAACTGCTCCTTTACGGTAATGGAATTGAGTTCCTTATAATCAACACAAAACCTCCATTCCCCTTCTTTCTTTTGGACTAGTAAGACCAGCGATGGAAATTTACTAGTGCCTGGGTGGATTCGTCCCGATCGTAACATCTCATCGACTTGTTTCTCCAACTCGGATTTATATAAATGGTAGACATACATAATGAATATATAAAGAGTAATTATACATAATAAATATATAATTAACTTACCTACAACGCATTGTTCACACAGTCCTTCACACACTGTGGCACAGATGACCACTCTCCCCATAGAACTGACACTTTGTCCCATATTATACTCCCTACCATGCTAGTGTACTTCCGTGTATTCTTTCCCTATATCACGTCTCCATTTGAATTGGTCTGTATGACCACTTTCCCACTGTCCTTGACCACCTTGTCAAGTAGCTTGC
Organism: Geum urbanum; assembly: GCA_946800695.1. Classification (NCBI taxonomy): domain Eukaryota; kingdom Viridiplantae; phylum Streptophyta; class Magnoliopsida; order Rosales; family Rosaceae; genus Geum; species Geum urbanum. The sequence continues at coordinate 65,639,954 of OX326998.1, read as the reverse complement.
CGCCGACCGTGCCTCTAGTATTCTTTTTTGCCTTACCTCTAGCGTCGGTGTCGGCTAAAAAAAGGGAAATTTTTTTTTGACATAACCACTTAAGCAGTATATTCATTATGTATTAATGAGTTTCAAATTAAATACTAAGTTTGGTAATATTTACCCGATTCGGACGTCGATGTATTTGATACCCTCGCACTATACAGAGGTGTATCAAATGGCACATAGAGGTGTATGCCTCTTCCAGGGTAGTGTAACCAATCTGTCCTAGAATGGGCACTCCCTGATCATCGAGCGCAGGTATGGATGGTATCGTATTGGGCATGAAGAGGTGCGGCGGTGGACCACCACGTGTCCCTGTAGAGGAACTATCTAATGGTGCCAACAAGCATGTCATGTATCTGAAACATCTCGTTTTTCTACTTGTCATAACTAGGATGACCAACGTTACTCAAGTACTTAAGCTCCTCAATCAATGGTCTCATATACACATCGAGACATTTTCCTGGATAACCAGGCCCTGGAATTAACATAGTCGGCATATTGTATTCCTTCTTCATGCACATCCATGAAGGAAGGTTGTACAGTACCAAAATAACTGACCATATACTGTATTGAAAACTCATGTTGCCAAAAGGGTTGAATCCGTCATATGAGAGCCCGAGCCAAACATTTCGGACCTCTGATGCAAAATGAGAAAACTCTCTAACCATGTGCTTCCAAGCCTCTTCGTCTGCAGGGTGTATGAGGGTATCATCGTCAGGCAAATCCCTCTCCATATACCATCTCATAGCTTTGGCCGTGTGTGTAAACATGAACAATCGTTCCAGCCTATCAATCAGCGGGAAATACCGAAGTACCTTTATAACTTTCTTATTCCTTGTACGAGTTAACTTATACCTATTGGTCTGACATACCGGACATACATCAAGGTTTTCAAGATCATTCCCTTCAGCATCTTCACCCCAGAAGAGAACACAATCATATTTGCATGCATAGATTTTGATGTAGGTAAGACCAAAATGTTTCAGGATATGTCGCACCTTATGATGAGTGGTAGGAAGACGATGACTAGGGGGCAGTGCTGAAGCTGTCAAGTCCAGATAAGCATCAACAGTCTTGACACTCAATTTGTTCTCCACTTTGATCTTCACTATTCCCATGACCATTTCAAGAATAGTCTTGTTACACCTGTTATACAACGGGGTCTGTTAGAAGGCAATCAACTTATTGTACTTGTCAATATCGGCAGTGTTGACAGCTCTGGGTAATTGCTGGATTGGCTCAATAAAAGGGAAACCCTCAACGTCCGCAGGGATATCTTTTACTTGAGCATATACACCGCTCTCATAAGGAAACATATCGTTGAGCAACCTCATTGTTGGATCATTGGATATACTGGCCCTCTCAAAAAATTTCCCATGATCATGCTGACCCGCTGATAATATTTCACCGTGATAAATCCAACATGTGTACTTATCCCAAAACCCGTTTTTCTTCAAGTGCTCCCATACTATATCAATGGGAAAAAAAATCAAATCACTGCGACACTGACATTGTGTACACGAGCAATACTGAATTGTATTCTCCTTTGCATTACACTTCACATATTCCACAAAATTCCACATTCCAACGCCATATCTTCGATCCCATTTTGGAAAAAAAATCCAACTCTTGTCCGTCCTCAAAATTCCTACTGTATATACATAAATTAATATACATGCACTAATTAAAAATTCAACATTATATCTATAAATCTCTTTAACCTACAAATTAATTATATTAATTCTTCTATTCTTAATTACAAATTAATTAACACACATATATATATATATCAACGATTAACATATTTATATACATAATTTCATTGAATTCAACTCAAAATCAACTCAACTCAACTAAAAAATAATTCAAAATCAACATTAATCGATCACCTCAACATCAACAATATTAATACAAATTAACAACTCAAATAAATTACATTAATTTTTCTATATATACTTAATTACAAATTAACATATATATATATATATCAACAATTCACTCAAAATCAACTCAACTCAACTAAAACACAACAATTAACTCAAAATCTTCACATTCATTCATATCTATATATATATATAATCAACTCTAAATCAACAATATTAATACACACACACACACATATATATATACATACATACCTATATATATGTATAGTGAGAGAGTATCATGAACTCTTTTTTGACACCTTCCGACGACACCTATGATTTAAGAGTGTTTTGAGATTTTTTAGGCGATTTCTTTTCAAATGGTCGAGCTACTGCCCAAATCTGTATAAAATGAACTATACCCGACGACTTCATTAAAGTTGTCGGCTATAGTATAGTCAAAATATACCCAACGAATTTATAGGTCGTCGAGTATAGTTTAATCACCATAGCTGACAACTTCAAGGGTATTCGTCGGCTACAGTATCATAGCCGATGACTATAGCCATCGTCGAGTATAGTTTTGACTATACCTGGCGACTTAATTGTGTTGTCGGGTATAGTGACCTATACCCGACGACTTGAATAGTTGTCGGCTTGAATAGTCGTCGGCTTGTTTTTTTAAAAGTCGTCAGCTATAATACTTATTCTGGTAGTGGGACGAAACAAAATTTTTTGTTGCCTAAGTACTTGGGCTACGATTGTTATATGACGAACCGTAGACGACAAAATTGTCGTCACTCAGGTACTTAGGTGACAAAAATCACCACTTAGGCGACGAAAATGCTTCGTTGCCTAAGTGTATTTTTCTAGTAGTGTACTCAAGTTTTTAGTTTGTTTTTGGCTTTATTTTCAGCCATTTTAAGTAGCACTACAAGAAAACAGCACTTAGACCACGGAAACGTAATTGTTCCGTGGTCCAAGTGACACCTGGACCACGGAAAAGATTCTGTGGTCCAAGTGCCACCTGGACGACGGAGAATACCATCTCCGTCGTCCAGGTGATCACCTGGAGGACGGAGAAGACTCCGAGGTCCAGGTGATCACCTGGACGACGGAGACGGCATTATCCGTCGTCCAGGTGATCACCTGGACCTCGGAGTCTTCTCCGTCCTCCAGGTGATCACCTGGACGACGGAGATGGTATTCTCCGTCGTCCAGGTGATTACCTGGAGGAAGGACCGACACGCCGTCGTCCGAGTACATAACGTACTTCCACTTAGACGACGTACCGACACCTCCGTCGTCTAAGTGAAGCATTATATAAGCCCGATGCCAAACTGAATTCATTCCTCGATCTCTTCATTCCATTTGAAGAAGAATTGAAGGAGAAGGGAGAAGGAGAAGGGAGCTAGCTAGCTAGAAGGCCGAGAAGAATCAGGATCGATAAGGGATCTCCGCTGACTAGCTAGGTAGCTTAATTAACGTACAGATATCGAGAAGGTCAGCAGGTACGTACGTACGCAGTTAAAATTTGCTTAATTAATATATATTTAGTGAAAACGTACGTACATATATACATGCAAGGATGTTAGCTGATGTTAGCTATATATTTATATATGTACAGATCGATTAAATTACGTACGTACGTAATTGATGGATCGATGTAGATCGAGTACGTATAATTAAGTGTAAATTAATGGACAAATATATATATGTAATAATTAATTAATTATAATATTTTGTAGCAGTATGGACAAGAGGTGGATGAAGTTGAAGAATAGATGTGATGTCCGGTATATGGATGGAATTAGCGAATTTGTGAATTTTGCGATAGAACATGGTCAGGGAAAGAAACGTTTTAGGTGTCCGTGTCAGAAATGTCTTAATTGTCAGTATGCGGAAGTTAATGTTATGGTGCAACACCTGTACGAAAATTGTATGATGTGGAGTTACACTACATGGAGCGAGCATGGTGAAGCAGTAGAGTTCAGCGCAGCAGACTTCAGCTCAGGGTACAGTTACCATGGTGCCTCATCCAGCGGCAGTGGTGCCGGACCCCCAGCTTGCAACCCAACTGCAGATTTGGTCCATGATGCGTTTCCGGGATGTAGTCATAGTGGACACCAACACCAAGACGGAGGTTATAGTACCACTAATGAGCATGATGACACATTCCCCGCAGCTAGCTTGGCCACTGACACCAGTGAGATGGAAAAGTACAACCGGATACTACTTGAAGCGCAGACCCCGGTGTTCCCTGGATGTCGAGAGAATGTGTTGCAATATGTGATGGAGCAAATGAAGATAAAAGTGAAGCACAAAATGTCAGTGAGTGCTTTTGACGAAATTCAGGAGCAAATATGTAAGTTGCTCCCTGATGATCACAATCTTCCTAAATCTCATTATAAGGTTAGAAATATCCTGAGCAGCCTCGGCCTAAAGTACAGGATAATTGACGCATGTCCGAATGATTGTGTGCTATTTTACAAAGAGTATAAAGAGTTGGACTATTGTCCCGTATGTGGCCAGTGCAGATTCCAGTTGAATAGGAAGAGTATGAAAAAGAGAATTCCTGTGAAAGTTGTTCGATATTTTCCCTTGATTCCCAGATTGCAGCGCCTATAAATGTCTCTACACACAGCAGAGGCGATGCGATGGTACGCAAAAAAGTGAATAGATGACGATGTCCTGCGACACGCCGCGGATGGGGAGGGTTTCAAACATTTCGACAGAGAATTTGGAGACTTTGCTTCAGAGGTTAGAAATGTTAGACTCGGCCTATCTACAGTGATGGAGCAAATGAAGATAAAAGTGAAGCACAAAATGTCAGTGAGTGCTTTTGACGAAATTCAGGAGCAAATATGTAAGTTGCTCCCTGATGATCACAATCTTCCTAAATCTCATTATAAGGTTAGAAATATCCTGAGCAGTCTCGGCCTAAAGTACAGGATAATTGACGCATGTCCGAATGATTGTGTGCTATTTTACAAAGAGTATAAAGAGTTGGACTATTGTCCTGTATGTGACCAGTGCAGATTCCAGTTGAATATGAAGAGTACGAAAAAGAGAATTCCTGTGAAAGTTGTTCGATATTTTCCCTTGATTCCCAGATTGCAGCGCCTATACATGTCTCTACACACAGCAGAGGCGATGCGATGGTACACAGAAAAGCGAATAGATGACGATGTCCTGCGACACGCCGCGGATGGGGAGGGTTTCAAACATTTCGACAGAGAATTTGGAGACTTTGCTTCAGAGGTTAGAAATGTTAGACTCGGTCTATCTACAGACGGATTCAATCCTTGGGGAAGTAATAGCTCCGCCGTCAGCACTTGGCCAGTTATTCTGATGCCGTACAACTTGCCTCCATGGATGTGCATGAACAAGGAATTTAATTTCCTTACCGTACTAATTCCAGGTCCTAAATCTCCATCGAAGTGCTTAGATGTCTACCTCAGACCTTTGATCGACGAGCTGAAACTGTTATGGGAAAATGGAGTCCCAACTTATGACAAATTCACTGACACGATGTTCACGATGAGGGCTGCCGTAATGTGGACGATCAGCGATTTTCCAGCTTATGGGATGTTGGCAGCCTGCAGGACAAAAGGATATAATGGATGTCCTATATGTTTGGACGACGTGAACTCTAGTTGGCACGCGGGGAAGGTGTGTTACTTGGGTCACCGTAGATGGCTTCCTCACGGCCACCCGTGGTGATAGGATGAAGCTCATTTCGACGGTACGGTAGAGAACAATCCTAAACCCCGTAGTTGGTCGGGCGAAGAGATTTTAGAGAGGTTGAGCTATTTCGACTTTGGTGTGTTGAGCAATGACGCGGATGTAAAGAAATGCAATCCATTTCCTCCACATGATCTGAGCTATTGGGATCACAAGAGTATATTCTTTGAACTCCCTTACTGGTCGAAGTTGAAGTTGAGGAACAACTTGGACGCGATGCACATAGAAAAGAATGTGTGCGACAGCGTGGTGGGAACAATTCTCGGTATTAAGTTCAAGACTAAAGATACTCCCAAAGCGCGCAAAGATTTGGAATCAATGAATCTACGTCGTCCCTTGTGGTTAAGGAGGGATAGGAAAGGAGTGTACAACAAGATGCCAGATGCACCATACACAGTGAAGCCGATGCTTAGACGTCCTGTATTTCACTGGTTTAAGGGCGTTCGTTATCCGGCTACGTATGCAGCTACTATAACTGGAGCAGTGGACAAGGTGCAACACAAGTTTGTTGGTCTAAAGACACATGACTATCACGTTATGCTGCAACGTCTGATTCCAGTGGTAATTCGACCATACTTGCCTCGGGACGTCGTAGAACCAATAGTATCATTGTGCAGGTGGTGGCAGAGGTTATGCGCCAGAGAATTAAAGAAGTCAGATGTGGTGGAATTGCAACAAAAAATTGTGCACATCATTTGCAAACTAGAGAGGATTTTCCCCCCTGCTTTCTTTGACATCATGATTCACCTAATGATCCACCTGCCCAAGCAGGTGCTCATTTCTGGTCCGGTCCAGTACACTTGGATGTATCCTCAAGAAAGGTACGTACAACTAATTAATTAATTTGTTCCACTGGAGATTATATATATACTAGCTAGCTATATGTACTTATGTAATGTGTACGTTTGATTTTGTAGACAGCTTGGACAGTATAAGTCATTCGTCAAAAACAGGTCAGCCCCGGATGGCTCCATTGCAGAGACATACCTAATGCATGAGTGTGTTACTTACTGCAACAGGTACCTCAAAGATCCACCCCCTCCCACTGCCTCCGATCGCAGTGCCCGCATCAATCTTTCTGTCGTCACCAATGTCGTCCGACCGTTTAGAGGAGTATTAAAGGAATCGTTAACACGGGAAGAACTTATTGAGGCACATTGGGTAGTGTTGCGAGACTGTGACGAAGTTAAGCCGTACATGTTGTCATACAGGGAGAGGCTTCAGGCGTTAAATCAAAACAAGAGTTCGGCGTGGATTGAGAAAATGGTTAAGAAGAAGTTTCCCGATTATTTCTTCCAATGGGTACGTACGTACGTCTCGGTATTAATTATTTAAATACATATCGCTCCTGTTTGTAGAAAGTAAACCCTTATATTAATTTGCCCTTTTTCGCAGATGATTGATCTGCAAAAATCTGATAACCACGGAGGGTGGTGGTCATGGCCAAAGCACTTGCTAGCAGGGAAGCCGGTTAAACACTATATTTATCCCGGATGTTTTGTGAACGGTGTAAAGTTCCATTCATTGGCCCGAGACGAAGGAAGAAGAACACGAAACAGTGGGGTAGCGGTTGGGAAAGACAATGATCTATATTACGGGGCTATTGTATACGTGGTTCAGCTATGTTACGGGAATGATGTCAACGTTTTCCTATTCAAGTGCAGATGGTTCAAGCGTATAAAGGAAGACCTGGGACTATTATCAGTCGATACAAACTCGCACTGGTATGAGGATGAGCCTTTCGCTCTCGCCACCTTAGTTCGGCAGGTGTTCTATCTCGACGATCCGAAAGCCGGTGAAGGGTGGAAAATAGTGAACCATATCTCTCACCGAGGAATATGGAATACAGAGACAATTGAAGGGACACCGGTGACGACTGAAGATGCTGCTGAACCAGAAAGAGACATTCCTGCCTATCAAGAGCCTAATATTTCTATGGTCCGCTCCGATATAATGGACCTGGTTCAAGATGGTGAACGGTTACCCATGCCTGATGGTTGTACAGATCTAACTGAAGATGAGATTATCGATGAGGTAGATGAAGAAGACGAGCAGGAAGAGGACGCAGACGAGGACTCAGGTTATTCGTCGGACGATGTTGAGTACGATGACGAGGATGAGCCGTCGTCTAACGGGGATGAGGACGATGATGATTATGACGAAGAGTACGGTCATACGACGAGGGAGATTAATTGGTAATTAATTACTGTAATTATTGTAATATATATATGATCGATGCCGGTTTACGGTAAGAAATTAATCCGAATTATATATCCTGGACAACGGAGAAATTAATTGCAGGTTGTCGCCAAATCTCAATCTCATATAAAACCCTAGCTAAATCCTGGACCCTAAATCTAGCAATTCGGATCGATCGATCGATCAATTTTTTAATTATATTTTTGAATCAGAATAATTGAACGGACACACAAATGACCGGGGACGACCTAAACCGTAAACCCTAAGGCCATAACCCCTGAATTCGGGGTTTAGAACTTGGACGACGGAGAATGGTCATTATCCGTCGTCCAGGTACACACTAGGACGACGAATATACACATTCTCCGTCGTCCAAGTTTACAAACCCTAAACCCTAAACCCTAAGGCCCTAACCCCTGAATTCAGGGTCTATACACCTGGACGACGGAGAACTTCATTTGCCGTCGTCCAGGTTAGGACCTGGACGACGGATAACTTCATATCCGTCGTTCAGGTTAGAACCTGGATGACGGATAACTTCATATTCGTCGTTCAGGTATAAACCTGGACGACGGAAACGCTCATATCCGTCGTCCAGGTGCAGATATCGTAATTTTTTCTAAGACAACGACCATCTAGACCTTCTTCCAATGCATTTTCTTTTCATCAAGACTTTAGAGTAAACAATTCTTGGTGTGTGAGCTTCGACGGTTCGAAAATCGGAGTTGCGAAATGCCTTGTATCCACGTTTCCGGTTTGTGAAATTATCGGTTTTGCGGTTGACTGTGCCGATCAAACCCTTCCCGAACTTATTAATTTATGGTCCTTTGAAGACAATTATATATTATGTTACGACGAACATATCCAACGGTTGTTTTGTCCAAATTCAATTTCGTTAATACTCTGTTGCAAATAAGCCTCTACTCATGAACACTTAAGTTGTAAGGATTAGTCGATACTTAACAACTTTCAAAACGAAAATCTATTCGTCGGTTCAAATTTAACTGTTCATATATACGAAACGTTCATCGATATTGGACGACTATTTCACTCCAATGACAGATCGCTAAATTCCTAGCGAATTAATTTTAAACTTTTTTTTTACGTAAATTGAACCTGGACGACGGAGAACGTCAATATCCGTCGTCCAGGTGAACACCTGGACGACGGAAAATGTCCTTCTCCGTCGTCCAGGTTCAATTTACCATGGCGGTTCGATTATTTATTTCTTTTTTTTCCAATGAATTTTTCACCTGGACGACGGAGAACGTCAATATCCGTCGTCCAGGTGAAAAATCATGGCGGTTCTTTTTACCGCCTCAATTTTCGGCGCCGCTTGAATTTCCACTTAGACGACGGATATTCAATTTTCCGTCGTCTAAGTCCAAATTTATGGCGGGTGAAACGTCCCGCCCATTAATTACGCGCCGCTTCGAAACATTTTAACCTTTCACTTAGACGACGGAAAACACTGTTTCCGTCGTCCAAGTGCACTTAGACGACAGAGAATAGTGCTCCGTCGTCTAAGTGAAAGCCTATATATAGGCCGAGCCTCATCTTCTTTTCCTCATCCCTTACAACTTTCTCTCCTCCATCTCCTCTCTCTCTCTCTCTCATTCCGGCGATTCTCCTCCGGCGACGCTCCGACGACATTTTTTCCGGCGTGGTTCCTCCTCTCCGACGACACAACTTCGGCGATTTTCCCAAAAACTCTCGAAAAACTCCGATTCGGTAAATTTCTATTTTTCCCTTATTAAAATAATTTTTATTTAATTAATTAGTTTTAAATATTTCTTAAATGATTATTGTAATGTTATTAATTAATTATTGTTATTAATACTAATTAAATGAATAATTGTAAATTTATTGTTATTAATTATATTTAGATTAATTATTGTTATTAATTAAATAAATGATTACATATTGTTATTAATTAATTAAATGGTAAATTATTGTTATTAATAATAATTAAATGAATAATTGTAATTACTTGATAATTTATGAAATGAATAAATATTATTGTAATTATTTATTAATTAGTTGCATGATTAAATAAATATGAGATTAAATTTATTATTAGTACGTGTTCGATTTAAATTTAGTACATAGGCTTGGTTTATTAAGTCGCACTCTTTGGAATAGATGGCGCCTCTTTTCCTAGCTTATCTCCTTAACCCCTCGTGATGTGTGGATTTCATCACCGCACACCATAACCTAAGTGAAGTTATGGACACGAGGTTGAGGGCGGAGTTTGCAAAGGACTTGAGGGAGTGTAAATTTTCGAAAAATTGGCCGAATGTCGGACATGGTGTCTAGAAACGGGTTATGACTGGTGACAGGATTTGGACTAAGAAAGACTTTTGTCGAAATTAGTCATGCCTCTCGCGTTATCTCTATCCCTAACTGGCCATGTTTTTCGATTTAACCAAGACTGAGTAATTGAAAATTTACACTTTATCGCGCGGGTCGCACGTCCATTGAACGACCGAAAATTCCAAGCTAGTGTACTCTATTTAAATCTTAAACGTACTTAATTAATTAGCGTAAATTTTTAAGTTGTAATTATTATGGTAAGTAGGTATTTTAACACCGTACTCTTAGGTTTAAATGGCTCCGCCAAAGACGACATCCGGCAAGAAGAAATCTCAACAGGAGGCAGAAGATGCCATGCTCCGAATGTTGGCGGCCCAAGTCGGTTGGGTTCAACAGGAGGGCAACGACATTCTCAATCCGGACGGATCATCTGGTCCGTCCGTAGCGCCCTCTGGGGAAATGTTGCTCCCCCATTCATCTCAAGCGGTGATGACGTCGACCCCTTCCAATCTCTAACGCCCGGTACCGGTTCAATGGGAAGTACTCAGGCGTCCTCGACCGCCGAATCAATCATGTACAGCGCCCGCCGTAGGCAAAGGAGGGCCCCCACTGACCCGGAACCGAAAAGGACTCGGGGTCTCGTTAAAGGGGGCAAAGCGGAGCGTATTTGCAAGGCGACCGGTAAAAAGATCGACTTGCCGTACGACGAATTCACCGGTGGCCCTCCCACAGCTCAGCTAGCAAGTCTCTCGGCGCATGGGATAGGGTCAATCATCCGTAACCGGGTTCGTATCACTGCCCCTACTTGGAAGGAGGCGCCGGATCATGAGAAGGCGAAAGTCTTCAAAGATCTTTCGGTACGTAATACGTCCAATTTAGTTATTATATAATATTGTTAATCTCGGCCTAAAATTTCATAATATATATGATTATAATTTTCTATTTATTTTTGATAGGAACAATTTGACGTGGATCCGACACCGGCTATGTTGAGGCATATCAACCAAACTGCCAACTCCATCTACAAAGATTGGAAGTACAAGCTCCATAAGTACTTCCAAGATGTCGGTCCCGTGCCTCCCCCGGTAGAGCTGCAAGGGGAGAGAGAAGATGAGTGGGAGTGGTTGTGTAACCACTTTGCCGATGAACAATTTAAGGTATTAATTTATTTATTTTATTTCAATTAAGATAATTGAATTATTTAAATTGTAGTTATTCATTTTTTAATGATTTAATTATGTTGTGTAACAGAAATTCTCCGGTGTCAACAAAGCCAACCGGGGGAAGAAGGAGAAACACCATACTACCGGCGCCAAGCAGTTCATTCAAATAGCCAAGGAGCACAAGGATAAGGGCTCCAAACACCATTATCTTGATGCAAGCGTAAGCGCGTACGTGACGCTAGGGCTCGATAATGAAGCGAGTCAATGCGGCGTAAGTGATATATATATATATGCGCTTTTAATTATAGTAATTATTATTTAAATATGATTTCATTATAATAAATTAATTATTCTTTTGTAGGCAAGGGCGATAGAGCGTGCGCATGAAGAGTTGGCTAACACTCAGGTTGCGTTCCCAGATGTGCCGCCGGAAGACCTGCCTCCTCTATCCTTAGAGAGCCAAATTGCAATCGCGGATGAGGTCTACGGTCGTAGAGCTGGCAAGGAGGTTAGACACTTTGGGCCTAGGGTGGTACGAGATTTGTCGACGACCTCCGGCTCATCATCTACGGGAGGTTCGGGGCAGCGGAGAAGGAGTCAGGCTGCGGCCGTCGAAGCAGCCATTCAAGAGGCTCGACTGGCATGAGAGGAGAATGAGTCAATGCGGCAAAGACTTGACGAACAACAAGCACAAATAGCCCAACTCATCGCCCTTATGCAACAAAATCGAGAAGTATGTCAACCTCCTCCGAACCCACACCCCGACGACAACGACCCGGCTGGAGGCGGAGGACTCGGCGGCGCATCTGCTCCTCCAGTGTATTAGCTAGCTAGTTAATTATCGCGTTTCATTATTTCCGAGTTCCGAACAATATTATATAATTTTTCTGGGTTTTTAATTTGGATGTGTATATATGTACAAATTAATTAATTATTTAATTAATACATTAATTAATATTAAAAATTTAGTTTAATTAATAATTTTCGACTATTTTTCATTATTTAAATTAAATTAATAATAAATTAAATTAATAATATTTAATTTCAATTTATTTATTTTTTAAAATTAAATATTCACTTGGACGACGGAGATTATGTTCTCCGTCGTCCAAGTGCACAAACCCTAAACCTAACCCTAAACCCCTAACCCCTAACCCCTAAACCCTGCCATTCTCCGTGGCCCAACTGTTCACCTGGACGACGGAGAATTATTTCTCCGTCGTCCAGGTGACTACATGGGCCACGGAGATTGCTCGTTTCTCCGTGGCCCAGGTGTTCACCTGGACGACGGAGAAGTAGCGTTTCCGTCGTCCAGGTGTATACATGGGCCACGGATAATGTCCGCGGTCCAAGGTGAACTTGGACGACGGAGCACTAAATCTCCGTCGTCCAGGTTCTTGGACGACAGCACTTGGAGCACGGACCTTGGACGACGGAGATTCCGTCGTCCAAGTACTTAGACGACGGAAAACTGTACCTAGACGACGGAAATGGTCCGTGGTCTAGGTGCAGTTTTCTTGTAGTGTAGACTCTTTGTCTTGGTTTTCTTTTGGATAAGAATATTTATGATGTAACTTTTGATAGTTGGAGATTAATGGAATTTTCTCTATTTTCGGTATATGAAATTGTTGAGAATGTTATTTTTATAACAAATTCAGTGTATGGTCCAATGTTTACATAAATATATGGCAGAATGACACAAAGATACGGTAAAAATGAGACACAATAGATGATTTTTTTTTTTGGACTTGGGGAGCCTTCGATCCATCGAGCCCTTGTACTTCGATCCATCGAAGCTATCCCACGGGTCAGTTTCCTAAGAATTTTTGATCCTTTGAAAATTTGTACACAAAACAACTTTGATCCAACGAAGTTGATCCTCAAGCCTCTTATTGCAATATTTGATCCATCGAGACACTCCTTCGATCCATCGAAGGAATACCTCGGATCATTTCTTCGATCCATAAAAAATCAGTATCAAAAAATCAAGTTTATTTTGGATTTCATCGATCCATCAAGGTATTGCACTTCGATCCATCGAAGGTATCCCACAGGTAGGTTTGAAGAAGTTTTTGATGGATCAAATATTAGGATGTTTGAGAGCTTCATAAATGTTGAAGTGGATGTTCTCCTCCTCCACTACCATGCTCAATGATCAATCGATCTTGGTATGCATTGTTCTCAAGAACGGTCTCCTGAGAATCATTGGTATCTCAGATGACATTGGTTCATACTCAATCTCCAGCATGAAAAAATCTGCTGGGAATATCAAATCTCCCACCTGCACTAAGACATCCTCAATTATACCTCGAGGGTAACAGTTAGACCGGTCTGTAAGTTTAATGGTGACACCCGTGGGGAGAAGTTCTCCCATATTCAACCTATCATACACAGTCTAAGGCATTAAGTTTATGGATGCACCTAAATCAAGTAGAGTACCTGCAAACTTGTGATCACCAATAGTGCATGGGATCGTGAAACATCCTTGATCAGCTAGCTTAGGTGGAAGCTTTGTTTGCAGAACTACAGGTACTCTTTTTCCTAAAGCCGCAGTCTTAGTTCCATAGAACTTTCTCTTTGTAGTACACAATTCTTTGAGGAACTTTGCATACTGTGGTATATACTTGATCACATCCAACAAAGGGATGCTCACTCCTACTTTCCTAAACACCTTCAAAATCTCCTTCTCTTTGTCAACCTTCACTTACTTCTTCAGCCTGCTAGAAAAAGACACAATAGGAATTATCGAAGGAGAGGGAGTAGAGGATCTTTGCCTCCATTAGGCTTTGTCTAGGAGTTAGTCCCAGGAGCATTTTCGACTTGTCGAATTAGGGTTCATGGGCTATGCTTCGATGGATCTCTTGATGCTTCCTGTTCAGTCACTGGTTCTTCCCACTTTCTTTTTGGGCTTTTTGACTTGCAAATTTCTTCTAAAACCTTTCCACTCTTCAAAGTCATAACATGGACCTCATATTGCCCTTTGGGGTTGGGACGAGTGTTGCTAGGGAGACCTCCTGGGTTAACTAGAGCTAGTGTTTGTTGCATTCTGCTCATTTGTCTCTCTAACAAATCAATCGCCTTTCCTTGTTGCTGAGTAGTGGCCTTGAGTTGTGGCCTTGATGTCTTGGCAAAAAGCACTACTCTCTTATCTCTCTTTCTTGTTGTCAAACATCATTTGCTGAATCAGAGCTTCCAAGGTGGAATTCCCTGTTGATGTTTGAGCTGGAGCTTTTTGTTGCTAAGAGATACGCCTTTGGTCAAATTGTTGCCCCTCCCTACTAGTTTGTCTTTGCTGAGAACCAGGTGAAACCATTGGGAGATTGAGCACATTGTTGCTTTTGTAACTCAGAAGTGAATGATCTCTATTCCCACTATATGTTTTGGGCTACGTTTGAAAGTAATTTGCTTCCTCCTCTTGATCAACCACCTCGTCTGCTCTATAATGAGGGCATTTTACTGCTAGATGATCCATTGCTAAACATAGAGTGCACACAACCTGAACTGTAGCAACTATTGTATACTTGGCAACCTTCAGACTACTAGCAATCAAAGTAATATCATTCTCCATGGAACTCAATCTCTTCTCCATGGCTCCATCAATAGTAATGTCATTCACTAATCTTCAGCTGGCTCCCAATGTTTTATCTCTGGACTGAAACTTCCTTGAATTTTCAACTTGATTTTCAATGATCTCCTTTGCTTGAGATCTAGTCATATTCCACCAATTTTTCCCACAAGCTAAGTGAGTTTGGACCTATTGAAGGAATCAAGTCCTTCAAAAAAGAACTCCATTTGAGCATTCAACTTAAACTTTTGGTGAGGACATTGTCTAAGCAGACTCTTGAATTGACTCCATGCCTCATGTAATTCATCCCTATCTTCTGCCTGAAGATGCTCATCTGCTTCTTCAAGTTCTTGGTCCAAGAAGCTGAGTAAAATTCCTTCATAAAAGCACCATTCATTTTCTCCTAAGTGTCCATCGATTGAGGAGCTAGAGAATTAAACCATGATTTTGCTTGCTCCTTCAACGAAAAAGAGAATAGAATGAGCTTCACAGTATCTGCATCCATATTTGTAGACCTCTGAATTCTGCACAGGGCTGCAAACTCATTGAGATGATCTTAAGAGTGTTTAGAAGGAGTGCCTCTGAAGGGGGAATGGTATAGTTGCTCAAATTAGATAGTAACACGATTGGTGAATCATCAGTCTGGAATAAAAGACTCTCTAAATCGAGTGTGGTTAGCTATGAATGATGACTGTGGTAATAGTAGGTATTGTTCTTCCTGCTCTTCAAATTCAGATTCTGTATCAGACTACTTTTCAGACTCAGATTGCTCACCACCACTATTGTGCACGCTCATTGACTGTTGTCACTGCTATCTTCTGTTTTGTCTCGCTGAGCGTTCAATTTTCAGATTAAGTAACAATGGCTTAGCACTTCCAGTGTGCCTAGTACACATACACAATATTCCTGCACAAAGTAGAAACAATAAAACTCAGAGGAAAAAGAAAACAAAAGAAAACAAAACTGAAATTTAAAGACTCTATTAGGACTTAGAATTAAGTCATTCCCCAGCAACAGCTCTAAAATTTGATGAGTGGAGAACCACCTCTCAAAGAAACCCTATTCTCAACTAAGATATATCATTGTAATAATCAATCATAGAGGTTATCGAACACAAAGAATTGGTGAAACTAAATTCTAACACTAAACTACAATACTTACAGACTCGACTACAGTAAACTAATGACACTATGACCCTACTCTAGACAGACCTAAATGACACTAAATTTTTACAAAAAAATTATAGACACAGTGGTTAACTACCACACAAAATTTAAGGGTATTCTAAGTTGATTTGGGTACCGAACTAAATCGGCTAAGCTACAGCTAATGCATAAAATAAATGCTGAAAGTAAATATGTTAATAAATGCAAGGTGATTTACTATATGATGAATGAGTTACGAGGAATACAATCTACCACTGTCATTCTATCTATCTAATACATACTTAATCTAATGTACATATCCAATGGATGAAAGTTTTCAGGAAGGGCTGATCGTTACAACCACATCTTATTACCTAATCCTTACCCCTATGTGAGTTTGTCATGGACCTCCCCCACATATATCCCTCTATTGAACCCATAGTCATAGACCAAGGTTTACAAAGAAGAAAGCATTAAGTTCTAGAAAAGGTTTGAAAAGCTATAAGGGTTCACGGGTACACTATAGGTGTGTCCTGCTAGACCTAGGGTTTCAATCCCCTAACGAACTAATCTATCTGGGGTGTCACTATAGAGAATCTAGTGGAAGAAATTATCTCCAATCACTAGTATCTCATAACAATAGAGTTCTATACTGCATACTAAGTTGTCCATCAAAGCACACATACGAGAAATCATTAGTGAACCACATAAACAAAGAAACCACATTCAAATTGAATATGCGAAGTTAGATTAAAGTGTATGAATTAGAAAGACTTCATGTACGGGGCTTCAAGCAGCCCAGCCCCTTAACAAGATGTTAACAACTAAAAGTCATAATAAAAGAATCAAAACAAATCATAGAGTACACAGATCAAGATTGGATGAAGAAGAAGAACTGTCGCCCAGCTTCGATGGGTCGAAGATTAACCCTTCGATGGATCGAAGGGTCGGTTCTGGTTCTCTCGCGACTGTTGCTTCTTCTGCTGGAGTTTGTGCTCCAAGATTGCTGATCCCTCCAAAAACCCAAAAAATGGGTTTATATAGTTCCCCAATGGATCTCCTCAAGTCCACATTGGAATAGGCTTCTTTATTTGCACAAAACTCCTTAATTCCATATTACGCTAGGAATCTTTAATTTGTTTTCTTTTCCTTTCTTCCTCCACAAAACCTATAAAATAATAAATATTAATTAAATAACAATAAACTAAATATAGAGAGTGAATTAAACACTAAATATACACATAAATATGCGACTATCAATTAGGTACTCAAGATTTTTAATACGCCTACGTAAAAGGAGGTTATCTCTATTATGTACTCAAGTTTTTGGTTTGTTTTTGGCTTTATTTTCAGCCATTTTTAGTAGTCTTTGTCTTGGTTTTCTTTTGGATAAGAGCATTTATGATGTAACTTTTGATTGTTGGCAATAAATAGATTTTTCTCTATTTTTGGTATATGAAAGTGTTGAGAATGTTATTTTTATAACCAATTCAGTGTATGGTTCGATGTTTACATAAATATATGGCTGAATGACACAAAGATTCGGTAAAAATGAGACACAATAGAGGATGTTATTTTTTTTTGACTCGGGGAGCCTTCGATCCATCGAAGCTATCCCACGGGTCAGTTTCCTGAGAATTTTCGATCCATCGAAAATTTGTACACAAAACAACTTCAATAAAAGAAAGTTGATCCTCGAGTCTCATGTCATTGATTCGATCCATCAAAGATCAGTATCGAAAAATCAAGTTTAATTTTGAGTTTCATCGATCCATCGAAGGTATCCCGTGAAGAACTTTTTGATCCATTGAAGGTTCTACCCGGATTATGGTGTTTTTAGATGTGTTTTACATCGGTTTTATTGGAAAAGGATGGAAAAAAATTGATTGATAATCGATTTTTGTGACCAAACATTATTGATCACGGTTCTTATTTCCTAAACTTGAAATTAGTGATCGTGGTTTTTCAATCTTTAAACTAATTACATCTCTTGTCTCTCTTGTAGATGACATCAGCTTAACCGGAACAGCCTGAATTTGATATCCTTGATCTTCAAGGAGTAGAATACCATAGTTGGGTGTTAGATGTTAAGAACGCGCATCTCGTAATGAATCTGACTGATATAAACTAGCCACCGCCCCCATCTGGTACTGAGCCACCAACTCCAGCTCTCAAAGGTCAAGCCCTCATATTTTTAAGGCATCATATACATCCAGTTCTAAAGAACTAATATTTTTTAAAGAATGACTCCACGGTTTTATGAGTGACTTTACGAGATAAGTTCAATAATGTGCATAATGCACAACTTCCTGAACTGCAAGAAAAATGGGATTCAATCCAATTATTGGATTATCCAAGTATTAATGCTTTTAATCAAGTTATTTTGGAGCTACAATCGGAGTTGACTGTTTGTGGCATTGTAAACACTGATCATGCTATGATTGAGAAGTCTTCAAGCACCTTTTCTACCTCTATGGAAAACCATGCGCACTAATATCGCCTGGATTTTACGCAAGGATGAGTTAGATTGTTCAGTGATCTCATGAACGTGTTATCCAAGAAAGAACGGTTTCACGAGATTCTTCTCATCAATAATGCTTAGCCAGCTGGTACTAAAAAAATATCCATGAGTCGTACAACACTGGTGGGAAGGCACGTAAGGATATGAGGATAAGTCGTTTCGAGCCTTACAATAACCATGGTGGAAGAGGAGAATGTGGCAACGTTAGTGGTAGAGAATATAGTCGGAACTTGACTTGGACTCACCATGACAATAACCATAACTCTAACAAGAATCATTCCGACCCTAGGAATGGAAGAAATTCTTTACCAGGAGTAAGGTTTCCAGCAGAGGTACAGATGAAGTAAGTTTCTAGTGATCTGAGATGTCGCGCGTGTATCGTCCTTTACCTGCTGTTAAGAGTAATACACCAAACGGTCGTTAGAAGCCTTGACGGGTTGTTCCCGCCTTCGACCCTCCGACGCTCAAGTTAGTGTATGAGGCGTAACAAGCAGTACTGGTAGAGTAACGGGCGTATGATGGCGTAGTAGGGCGTACCTTGTAACTATCATAAATGTGTTGTATATATTGGTGGTTGAGTATGGGGTCTTTTGTTGCTTTTCGATGTGGGATCCTGCTTTGTTCATGTTCTGTTCTGGTGCCTTCCGTTTGCTTCTTCCGAGCGCGTGGGTTTTCGGACGGTGTTGCTTCCTTGTTTAAAGTTGGAGCCTGTACTGTTATCTTGCATTTGTTCTGAGATGTGTTGACTCGTTTGGAGTGACTAAGTGTGCGATAATTGTTCTTACGGGATCACGTACTAACAAGTCCCCCAAGTCCCCAAGTCAAGGGAATCAGCTCTTTATTGGGGAGTTGCAAGGCTTTGTCCAGATTTTGCACACGACGGTCAGTCGAGAAGGGGGGGGGGGATCCTGCTAACCCCGAGTCCCCCAACCCTCCAATAAAGAGCTAATTTTGAGGTCGAGAGTCGAAGTGTTGTGCCATGATGATGCAGGCGTTTGTTTCTATTCCGTTATTTGGGATGGACTCCGAAACCTGATGTTGCTGTTTGGAGCCGCTTACGTGGCGACAAGTGATGTTGCTATTCATCCCACCATAGCGCAAGCATAATTGCCACTTACCTATCGGGTTGGACTCCGAAACCTGATGTACGTTGCTGTTTGGAGCCGCTTACGTGGCGATAAGTGATGTTGCTATTCATCCCACCATAGCGCAAGCATAATTGCCACTTGCCTATCGGGTTGGACTCTGAAACCTGATGTTGCTGTTTGGAGTTGCTTACGTGGTGACAAGTGATGTTGCTACTCATCCCACTATCGCGCAAGCATAATTGCCACTTGCCTATCGGGTTGGACTCCGAAACCTGATGTACGTTGCTGTTTGGAGCCGCTTACGTGGCGACAAGTGATGTTGCTACTCATCCCACCATAGCGCAAGCATAATTTCCACTTGCCTATCGGGTTGGACTCTAAAACCTGATGTTGCTGTTTGGAGCCGCTTACGTGGCGACAAATGATGTTGCTACTCATCCCACCATAGCGCAAGCATAATTGCCACTTGCCTATCGGGTTGGACTTCGAAACCTGATATTGCTGTTTGGAGCCGCTTACGTGGCGACAAGTTATGTTGCTACTCATCCCACCATAGCGTAAGCATAATTGCCACTTGCCTATCGGGTTGGACTCTGAAACCCAGATGTTGCTATTTGGAGCCGCTTACATGGCGACAAGTGATGTTGCTACTCATCCCACCATAACGCAAGCATAATTTCCACTTGCCTATCGGGTTAGACTCCGAAACCTGATGTTGCTGTTTGGAGCCGCTTACATGGCGACAAGTGATGTTGCTACTCATCCCACCATAGCGCAAGCATAATTGCCACTTATCTATCAGGTGTTGCTCTATCGGGTTGATGCGTAACGGGAGGTCCCAGACCTCAGTCTGTTAGCCCCGAACGATGGCGCAGGTCATGATGGTATCAACCGTGCCCATGATAGCGCAAGCATAATTGCCACTTGCCTATCGGGTGTTGCTCTATCGTGTTGATGCGTAACGGAAGGTCCCAGACCTCAGTCTGTTAGCCCCGAACGATGGCGCAGGTCATGATGGTATCAACCGTGCCCATGATAGCGCAAGCATAATTGCCACTTGCATATTGGGTGTTGCTCTATCGGGTGGACTCCGAGACGGTATTGTTGTTTCCGAAGTGGGCCCCTCTTATCTTTTCGTATTTCGACCTTTTCGTCTTCGTAATGGTTGCCTGTCGCTTGAGGTGATCATGTGTCAGGCGGTTTTATTTCAGTTGTGTTGCATGCGTGACGCGTGGCGCGTCGAATTCGAAGCGGTAGGGTAATTAATTTTGGCAGGAGCGCGTGGAGCGCGTGAGACACGTGTTGTGATCCTGCGGTGGGAAGCGCTGAAAATAAACGGCAGGAGTTTGCCTAGGGTTAGTTTCGCTGCCTATAAATAGTATGGTATTTTCACTTTCACCTTTTACACTTTTGGTGTTCAGGTTGAAGCTCTGCATAAACGTGCTCTCAGATTTCCTTGCTATCAATCTTGGAGTGTTGCTTGCTATCTCGTGAATCTTCATCTCATCTCTTCAAAGGTAGTGTCTTTGTTCTTGTTTTTCGAAAATTGTTTGGTGTAGTGTTTTCGTACTTGCTTTGGTTGATGTTTTCTTTGGGGTAATTTTCTGGGTTTTCGTTGCTTTTTGGGCTTTTTCTGGGTAGTGGGAAGAACAGTCTTCAAGTTCTTGGATTTTTTGTTGCTTTTTGGCTGTTTGATCGATTTTTGGGTACTGGGAAAGGGTTTGCATTTTTTTTCTGGGGGATTGGGGCTGCGACAGTCTGTATGTTCGCCCATTTTGGCTTATCGCCTGTTTGCTTTTCTCTTAGGATCATAGATTTGGTAGTTGTATCCAGTGATGAGTCGCCTCCGTCAACCCCTAGGTTTCGTATAGGGTCCCGGGTTTCATCCCTTAGTGTTTCGGACTCCTTGTCCGATAGCGTACTGAGCGTCTCTCCCCTGTCCGTTAACGCCAGTACTGCCTTGCGTAGGTCGTCGGTGCCGATCATTGAGCAACCTAGATCGAGCGTGGCGAATGTTGACGCGTCGTCCTTGTCAGGAGGATCAGATGGGTATGTCTTGCTCCCTCGCAATGGGCAGGCGACTGGGGCAGCCCTTCCCATTTTTCCTCAAGGCGGGCCCGTCTTGTGGCGACTGGCAGACGGCCAGGTGGTGCAGGAGCCAGAGGGGTCTCCGTCAGTGCGGGAGATAGAGCGATGGTACCGGGACTACCATATCCCCCGCACCGTGAAGCTGAGGGCGCTCCGCCAAGGTGAATCGTTTACACGTCCCCCGCGTGGCTACGTGTGCGTGAGTGAATTCCAGCTGAAGGACGGGCTGAAGCTTCCCCTGCATCCGTTCTTCCAGTACGCGTTCGCGCTCTTCAACATTACGTTAGGCCAATGCGGGACAACGCTGACGCGCGTACTGATTGCCTTCCACAACATTTGGAAGCTGAGTAGGCTACAGTTCCCCACAAGGGCGAAGATCGGGCATTTATTCCGTTTGAAGTATTCTCCTCGCATGAAGGACAAGGGTACGATGACGGTCGAGTCCTAAACGAAGTGGTGGCTAACGGAGCCCCCTTCCTCCTCCACTGCCTGGCACCGGTATCACTGCCTTGTCGGAGGCAAGTGGGAATTTGACAAGCCGGAAGGCGCTCTCTCGCGCGGACGCGATCAAACACATCGAGTTCCCAAGTCTTTCCAACCGCTAGGTGTGATATTGTAGTGCCAACTAACGGCGTTTGCCCTGTTTCCGTTTGTATTCTTGCTTGCTTATTCGTTTGTGCTTTTGCAGATCAGAGTTCGTATCCCCTCACGCGTTTGGAGGAGAAGCAGTTGGTGAGAATTAAGTTTGCTTTCGACCTCTACCCAGAGGCACGAAACTTCTGGGCGGCCAACCACTGGGAGCTTGTCAAACAGTGTGGTCTTTCACGCCCTCCTGGTGTGTATCGTGGTATAACGTTTTGAGTTATCCGTTCATGTGGTCTATCGGGCTGACCTTGTGTTCATTATTTTGCAGCTAAAATGAAGAAATCCATATCCTCCGCCAAGCAGGATGCTGCCCATCAGTGTATGTTGGTGCTGATGGAGAGGGCCCGGCAAGCCCGCATTGTTGTCGAAGATCCGAGCGGCCAGCTGGTGCAGGGCTATACCCCTCAAGGCGTCATGCAGCCTCCCAACTGCAATGAGTACCTTGACCCGGTTCCAGAGGGCGATGAGGAGGTCAAAGCCGTGGGCGCAGCTGTCGAAGCTCCGGCCGTCATCCCAGAAAGACGAATCGAAGAAGCTACCCCTGAAGCTCAAAAGGGAGAGGGCGAGCAAGCCTGAAGGGACCGGCTCCGGCAGGAGAAGGAGGCACGCAGCCGAGAGCGCGACAAGCGTCGTGTCGAGCGCGTGGACAGGCGCGTGAGCCAGGGAAAGTCTCCCTCCACACACACGGGCTCTTCAAGGAGTTCGTTTGAGATTTCCCCAATCTATCAGCCTGGAGGGGCGGATGGCCAGCGGTCCCAGACCTCGGCTAGGAGGCCAGACGGTACTTCCAGTCGCCCGCAGAAGCGCCCTCGTCCGTCCAACGAGGCCTCCCCATCCATTACTATTGTAGTGGTGGGCGAGACGGAGCTTTCCTTGGAGTTCATTGCTCGTATCCAGAGCTCTATGGGTGCGGTCATTGAGTCCCTCCAGAAATGGGGTCAGTTGGGCGTCGACCCAAGCGTATCCCTCAATGCGGCGTTTGACACCTGCACGCAGCTCTAACATCAGCTGTTCCTCATCAAGGGGCTTGAGGGATCAATGCTACAGACCACCCTTTTGTCGAAGATGAAGGCCAAAAACCGGAAGCTTCCGGCTGACATGGGCAAGCTGCAGCAAGCGCTGACCAAGTCCACCGACATTGCCAACCGGAAGATCGCACGGGTGAACGAGCTCGTGCGAGAAACGGATGAGCTGAAGAAAGACTTGGGTGAGGCGCAGTCCGGGGTGGCGATCCTGGAGTCTGATCTGGCCACCCTCCGAACATCCAGCGGTACGCAAATAGCAGAGCTGGAGCGCGAGCTGGCGGAAGCCCGAGCTCAAGCCGTGACGGAGGAGGTCCGTCAAAGGATAGCGGAGGAGGCGGTGGTCGAGTTCAAGGCCTCTTCCGAGTTAGAGAAGGTCAGGGCTGACGCAGTCCAGGCATTTAAAGATTCGGAGGAGTTTGAGGACTTGGTTGCTGCTGATGCCAATATCCAATGTGAGGACTTCTCCTCACTCGTGCTGCCTTTTGTCAAGGTGGACGAGTTTGATGCGTGGCAGGCGGCCGAGGCGGAGAAGCTCAAGCGCTCGCTCGAGGAGCCAGAGGTGGAGGCGCCAACCGAGGGTGACGAGCCAACCACTGGAGGAGGTGGGGAGGATGCTGCTGCCGGGGCCAGCTAGTTATCGTTTACTTCTGCTTTTTCTTTTGCTTTTTGCTTTTTTCTTTGTACTTTCGCACCTTCGTGCGTTTGATGAATTGTAACTTTTTGACAATATAAAGTATCTTTTGTTCCGTTTACATTGCTTGCCTTATTGCGTTTGATGAATACTTATATTGCTATCGGCACCCAAAAAAATGTACATATGCAAAAAATTTATAATCATTAGACTAACGTGCGTTTAGATTACAAAAAAGATACTCAAACGCAAGTAGAGGAACACTTAGTGAAAATACTTCCTTAGGTGCTGTGAGTTCCAGGGATTGCCTATTCTTCTCCCAAACATGTCTTTAATGTAAAACGTAACCGGACTTGCGACTGTGTCGATGAGGTATGGGCCTTCCCATGACAGGCGTAATCCCTTAGGCTTTGTTTGAATTGCCTTCATGACCCAGTCCCCCAGTTGGATTGGGCACTCCTTCACACGCTGGTTGAATAGTCGAGTGACATACTGCTTGTTCGCGGTGTTGTGAAGGTGTACCGTGTCGCGTCTCTCTTCGAGGAGGTCATTGTCGAGTCTGAGTCCTTCGCCATTGGTGGTGGGGTCATAGCTTTCGATTCTTGGGCTTCTGTATGTAAGCTCGAGTGGGAGTACGGCCTCCGTTCCGAATGTGAGGCTAAACAGACTTTCTCCTGTCGCTGTCGTTGCCGTCGTTCGGATTGACCATAGTATTTCGGGGAGTAAAGTGGGCCATCGTCCATACCCAATGTCTCCCTTCTCGATGAGTTCGATTTTCTTCTTGATGCCTTTTTTGATGATTTTGTTTGCTGCTTCTACCTGTCCGTTTGTTTGCGGATGTGCCTGTGATGAGAATATCAGATTGGTGCCTTGCCTTTTACAGAATGCCTTGAGCTCGTCATTGTGGAATTGCGGTCCGTTGTCGGTGATGATGTTGAGCGGGGTACTGTAGCGACAGTAGAGGAAACGCCACAGGAATCTCTTCACCTTTTCGGTTGTGATTTTGACTATTAGTTCTGCCTCAATGAACTTGGTGTGGTAGTCGATGATGACTATGATGTATCGGTACTGGCCCTTGGATTTCGGAAGCTCTCATATGAGATCGAGTCCCCACTGTGCGAACGGAACGGGGGAGGTGAGGATCGATAAGGGAACCGCAGGCGTGTGATTCTTGTGTGCATAGAGTTGGCATTGATGGCATGTCGTGGTGATTGCGGTTGCGTCTGTGTGGATGGTGGGCTACTAGAATCCGCAACGGAGTGCCTTTTGTGCTATGGATCGTGCTCCCGCATGGTGGCCGCATACACCCGAATGGATTTCCCTGAGTATCTTATCGCCCTGCTCTGGTATAACGCATTTGAGGTTGGCCCATGTCTTCCCTTGTCTGTATAGGTTGTCGTGTCGAATGCTAAAGTTGACCGCTTGGGCTATGATGTTTCGGGCCTGGGCCCAGTCTGCCAGTAATTCGTCCCTTGTCTTGTATTTGAGGATCGGATCCATCCAGCTGGTTGTGTGTGGTTCTATTGTGAAGATCTCTTCTGTCATTTTGGTGATGCTTGGCTTCTTCAGCTCTTCCACTACTCATTGCCGTGGCTCCGTATGTATGGGCGATGTTGCTAAACGAGCAAGTGCGTCTGCCTTGGTGTTTCTTCCTCTCAGGATATGGTTGATGTTGAAGTACTTGAGCTTGCTTAACATTGTGCGTACGAGGTCATGGTACGCTGTCATCGTATCGCCATTCGTCTTAAAGTCGCCCCGGATCTGGTTGACGACTAACTATGAATCGCTAAAGATGTTGATGCTCGGGGCCTCAGAGTTTCGGGCCAGCTGTAGACCGGCGACAAGAGCTTTATATTTGGCCTCATTGTTTGTTGCTTTGAATTCGAACATGAGCGCGTACTCAGCCTGTATGCCTCCGGGCCCAATGAGAATGATCCCAGCCCCACTGGTGTTCTTAGTGCATGACCCATCCACGTAGAGGTTCCATGGTGATTTGGGTGTTGGGGGCTCATCCTGGGAGTTTCCACGCTTACAGGCGATGTCTCGAGTGCGGGCTATGTCGCAATCGGCCCTTCGGCCTCTGTGTATTCGGATATGAAGTCTGCGATGGCCAGGCCCTTTATTGCTGTTCGGGGTGTATAGTGGATGTCGTATTTGCTTAGCTCGACGGCCCATTTGGCCAGTCAACCACTGTGGTCGGGCAATTGCAATACCTGTCGCAACGGGATGTTGGTGAGGACGTGGATGCTGTGGGCCTGGAAGTATGGCCTAAGCAGTCTTGCAGCTGAGACGAGCACAAGCGTCACCTTCTCGATTGTAGGGTAACGGGTCTCTGGGGGTGTTATGCCCTTCCCGGTAAAGAAGACTGGTAATTCAGAGGTCGTTTCTCTGCGGACCAGGGCCGAACTGATGGCCTTTAAGGAGGCATATAGGTATAGGTAGAGGGCTTCTCCCTTCACGGGTTTGGACAAAAGGGGGATTGAGGCAAGGTACTGCTTGATTGATGCGAATGCCGCTTCGCAGTCGGTTTTCCAGACGACACTTCGCTTGTTTGTCGTTCGGAGGGCTTTAAAGAACGGTGCGCACTTGTTGGAGTAACAAGAGATGAAGCGATTGAGGGATGTCAGTTTTCCCGTGAGGCATTGGAGTTTGACCTTGGTCGTGGGGGGTTGCATGTCTATTATTGCCTTGACCTTTGTTGTTGATGCCTCGATGCCCTCTTTGCTGATGATGTACCCTAGGAATTTGCTTGTTGTTACGCCGAACGTGCATTTGGCCAGATTCAGTCACATGCCGTTTCTGATTAAGAGTTCGAGCACGGTGCGTAGATGTTCGGGGTGATCTGCTGCCTTGGTGCTTTTGACCAGTATTTCATCGATGTAGACCTTTAGAATTTCGCCAGTCAGCCTGTCAAATATGATGTTCATTAATCTTTGGTATGTGGAACCCGCGTTCTTCAGGCCGAACGGCATGACTACGTAGGATTAGAGCCCCTTGTCCGTAGTGAAGCAAGTCGCCTCCTGGTCTTCGGGCTTTATGAGGATCTGGTTGTATCCTGAGTATGCGTGCATCATGGACAGTGGCTCGTGCCCAGCGGTGGCGTCTACGAGCTGATCGATCTGGGGTAACGGGAATTTGAAGCTATCTTTCAGACAGGCCTTGTTCAAATTGCTGTAATCTATGCACATGCACCAGGATCCGCTTTGCTTCTTGACCATGACGACATTGGAGATCCATTTCGGATAGTCGACTCTTCGGATGAAACCGATTTTCTACAGCTTGTCGACCTCTGCATGCATAGTCGCGTACCGTACTTGGTCATATGTGCGCTGTTTCTGCTTTACGGGCTTTGCCAGTGGGCTGATGCTGAGTTTGTGGGAGATGATGCTTGGGTCAATTCCGAGCATGTCCGTGTAGGACCATGCGAACACCTGTTGGCAGTCCGTCAAGACCTAGGTTATCCGGGCTGCCATGTCGGGCTCCAATTGTGCGCCGATGCGGATAGTTCATTCCGTGTATTCGGGGGATAATTGTATCATATGTTGCTGCTCCCGTTCCTCAGCGGGTCGGATAGCGTTCAATCTGTCACGTGGATCATCGAGTTTTTGCTCTTTAGGGGAACACTCCACCACTACGAGCACCTCCAACCATATGTTATCTTTGTCTGGTCGAACATTTTTTTCCACGAAATCATACCCTCTGATCGTACCGATTCGGTGGTCTGTCGGGAACTTTGCCATGAGCATGTGGCCTGCGATGATCAGTCTCAGCTTCGAGATACCTGGTCGTCCGAGGATCATGTTGTAGGACGTGTAGAGGTCTATGGTAACGAAGTCTGTTCTGATTTTGCTCTGGGGGGTTCCTGGTGCACTAATGCCGAATCACATGAAGTCGCTACCGAGTGGGTAGGTGGTCTCACCAGAGAAGCTGGCGATGCTCTCGTGGTCCTGCGTCATCTTGCATTCCGGGCGCTTGAGACCTTCGTATGCCTCTCGAAAGATGATGTTGATGGAGGCTCCGTTATCGATGAGGATGCACTTGACCAAGTATCGATCTACCATTCCGTCAATGACGAACGGGAGCATGCTGTTCTGGCTACCTTCCTCCTCGTAGGTGAAGGTGATTGGGGGCCAATCCTTCTTGATTGCCCATGGTGGATTTCCAGGACGTATCGCAAATACGTCCCGGGGTCGAGGTTCTTTCCGTTCCCGTGGGCATTCGGCCTTCCGCTTTCCGCCCGTGACGTTGTTGATGGTGCCTCTTATTCGTATGTCCGCTGCCGGGCGTTCCGCATTTACCGTTCGGAAGACCAGCGTTCCTTCTGTGTGTAGTCGTTCGATTTCCTTTGCTAAGATTTTGCAGTCATTGGTGTCGTGGGTGTTCGACTCGTGATACAGGCACCATGTTCCCCTGTTGTTCCACATGGGAGCGATACTGGGTGCCCTAGGCATGGCCGGGTGAATTTGGCATTTGTTTTGCTTGAGCACTTCCTCGTTTGTGCCCTGTGTGATGGAGAAGACTGCGCGTCACTGGTGTTGATCTCTGGGTGGTGGGTTTCGCGGTGGTGTGCGTTCGTGGTGCGCCTGCTGATATTGCTTGTGGTTCCAGTGCTCGCGATAGTGGTCTTCGCGCTTGCGGGGCGCGGCGGGCTGTGCTTTCGAAGGCAGGCTCTTGGCTGTATGGGGGATGGCAGGCGATCTTGTGCGTAACTCTTCGCCTTCAGGGTCTGTGTCGTGCTCGGGCCTTCGCTCCATATACATGGGTTTCTACCAGAGCCTTCTGGACGATTAGATCGATGATCTCATCGTACTCAAGGTAGTCCTTCCTGACCATCTTCTCCATGAACGAGGTTCCCGTCAGGTTTTCCAGCAACACCGTTTTTGCTACATTCTTGTCGAGGTTCCTTCATGTGTTTGCGAGGGCCCTCCATCGGTTGATGAAACCAGATAGGTTTTTGTTATCCCCCTGACGGACCTTTAGTAGCGTGCTGGCGATGTTGTACTTGCCTTGTAATCAGTATCGCTTGAGGAAGCATTCCGTGAATTCATCGAAAGAGCGGATGGATCCTGTTGGCACCTCGTAGAACCAGTTTTGCGCCTCTTCCGACAGTGTCTCCTGAAATAGGAAACATAGAGTTGCATCCCAGTATCGGGTACCTGCGGTGGCGGATTGATATTCGTCAATGTGTGTTCGCGGGTCTCCCTAATCTTTACCATTTTAGAGCATGGATCCCTGCTCTGCTCTAGGATGTCCTCTGATAGGGGACTCACACGGGGAGTGTACATTCCCCTTGGCCCGGTGTGCGTGGTCTTCTTGAGTGACATGATTTCGGCCTCCATCTCTGTTATCCGTCGGAGCATGGCAATCCCGACGGTCGTGGAGGGTTCCTCGTCGTCGTATCCTCGTGTCCTTTCGAGCGGTGGTGGAGGTCCTAGGAGCCGGTTGTTTCGCTTTCCCCATGGCGGATCTACCCTAATGGCCCGCCCGCTCATTCCTGGTTCCTCCGTTGGTCCGGATTCCTCTCGTTGGGTTTCTTGGCTTCGGATGAACGCGTCAAGACGATCCTCCAACCATTATCGGGCCTTGCATTCCTGGTCTTTCTCGGCTTGGGCCGTTTGGAGTTCTTTCACGAGGTGGGCTGCCGCTTTGTCCTCCGTTAGGTCGTTGATGCTACTGATCACGTCGACGGGTGCATCTCTCGTATTTCGGCTTTCGGGTGTAACGTGGTCTGTTGCCATCTTCGCTGCTATGGTTGCGGGTGGTTTACGATTGCTCGCTTCCCACAGATGGAGCCAATTGTTTCTACCAGTTTTCGTAAGGATTCCAGCAGAGGTACGGATGGAGTAAGTTTCTGGTGATCCGAGCTGTCACACGTGTATCGTCATTTACCTGCTGTTAAGAGTAATACACCAAACGGTCGTTAGAAGCCTTGACGGGTTGTTCCCGCCTTCGACTCTTCGACGCTCAAGTTAGTGTATAAGGCGTAACAAGCAGTATTGGTAGAGTAATAGGCATATGATGGCGTAGTAGGGCGTACCTTGTAACTGTCATAAATGTGTTGTATATATTGGTGGTTGAGTATGGGGTCTTTTGTTGCTTTTCGATGTGGGATCCTGCTTTGTTCATGTTCTGTTCTGGTGCCTTCCGTTTGCTTGTTCCGAGCGCGTGGGCTTTCGGACGGTGTTGCTTCCTTGTTTAAAGTTGGAGCCTGTACTGTTGTCTTGCATTTGGTCTGAGCTGTGTTGACCCGTTTGGAGTGACTGAGTGTGCGATAATTGTGCTTACGGGATCACGTACTAACACTCACCATGACAATAACCATAACCCTAACGAGAATCATTCCGACCTTAGGAATGGAAGAAATTCTTTCAATTATGCTTCTAATTCGCGTTTGTCATCTTGTTATAGATGTAGTTCTACCAAACACATGCACAAACAATGTTATGTACCCAAGGATATTCAAAATGCCTATAAGAAGTACAAACAATATCTGGCACATGAGACTTAACTTCACTGAAGTCTACGAGATGAAAGATTGCGGTGACACAAGTCTTATAATAGCAACAACAAAAAGAAAGCAAGTCTAGAGACTGCAGTTTTTAAGTAGTCTATGTATTAAGCTGATGTATTTGCTATGTAATCAAGTTTTGTTTTCCTTTTGACTTCGTTTCAGTCATGTTTTGAGACTTTGTTTTAGTCGGTTCTAGAATAAGACATCTTTGTTTTGACCGTTAAGTTGGCGAATAATAGAATTTTCTTTATATTTTGGTATATGAAAGTGTTCAAAATGTTATTTTTATACCAATTCAGTGTATGGTTTGATGTTTACATTAACATATGGCATAATGACATAACGATATAGTAAAAATGAGCTAGACACATAGGAGTGAATGTTATTTTGAACTCGGGGAGCCTTCTATCCATCGAGGGATTATTCCTCGATCCATTCAAGCACTCCCACGGGTCGGTTTTTGACATTTTTTATCAATCGAAAATGTGTACTTCGATCCATCGAAGGCTATCCTGGGGTCCTTATGTTGCATTTTTCGATCCATCAAGAAATTTTCTCGATCTATCGAAGAAGTGTCATGGGTCAAGCTCTTCGATCCATCGAAGCTTTTCTTTGACCTACCAAAAATCGGTATCGGACAATTAAAATTTATTTTCGGTTTCTTCGATCCATCAAGGAATTGTTCTTCGATCCATCGAAGGAATCTCACGGGTAGGTTTGTGAGATTTTTGATCCATCAAAAATTTTGTACTTTGATCCATCGAAGGTTCTCTACCTGATTTATGGTGCTTTTGATGTATTGTAATTCGGTTTTGTTGAAAAAAGATTAAAAAAAAACCTGAAATTCTGCATCAGATGTGGTTTGACATCATTTTTTGTCATGCCATGAGACTCAATCTACAAGGGTCATTTCGACTAGTTAGATGTTGTTATACATCGACTGTTTTTAGTTATTATTATACCATATCATTACTCTATAAGGGTTAGACCCTTTAAAAAATTTAAGTATTCGCTTAAAGTGTTCGCCATGTCTTGGGTTCAAGGACGAATTGATTGACATTTGTCGATATATCATAGCAAGATTAAGTATTATACATGCTTAAAAGAGCCATTTGAACCTTACTCGATTTTGAAAATATTTGTGCCAACGGTTTTTACTTGGAATAACATTGTGAGAATAGAAATGAGTTTTTGTGTCCAATCTCCGTAGAATTCTGCCAACAACGCAAACTAGAGAGGTTTATCGACACAAGGATGAGTGTTTAAGGAGATTTATTCTCCGTAACTTCTGGTGTATGTCTTGTCCTAATTAGATAGAGTTTAGTATATATAGAGATACAGAGAATCCCTATTTTATTGGGACAGTTATTATAACAGTTTAAATCAGCCTATATATAAGGCATTCTATCAATGAAAGAGTTACCGTTTTCAGTTTTAGTTATTTCCTCTTAAACATTATCTAATTTACTTCATAAATATCTTTAAAGACTTTCGAAGCTTGAAGACTAGCTACAGTATATATAGCAAAACCTTTCTTCAATTCTTCTCCAGCGAACAAAATGCCACAAAAATTTAATTAAGGATTAGTAATTTTCAAAAATTTAATTAAGGATTAGTAATTTTCAAAAATTTAATTAAGGATTAGTAATTTTCATAAGTACCCTTTTTACAGTTTAATTAAAAAAAAACCTTAGGGCGAGGTGAGAACGTTAAAAACTCTCTCAAAATTTTTAAAAGACGATGACTACCAATATGGCTGAGAAGATGGTGTTAAGGTTTTCTACTGTACTTGCAATGACTGAGGAGGCAGTGGTCGATCTCAGTGCTAGGAGTGAAGTGGCGGTGGCGGAGGATTTTCATTATTTAATTGAGAAACAGGTGGAGAAGTTGGGGAATGACCACGATAGCATTCTGGCTGCGACTTTGGCGATAGTTTTAGGGTTTCAGGGATCGGCTTTCGATCTATCCACAGGAGGAGGACGTTTTCCTCTTATGTTTTAAGGTTCTGGTAGAGTGCAGCCGAGTGTCGCATGGCGGGCCGTGGCATTTTAAGGGGCCCATATTTTTCCTGGTGGCATATGGTGGCATCAAGGAAATCTCCGATGTGCCTTTGCATACTATTGAAACTTAGGTGGGAGTGAGAGGACTGCGACTACACCTGAGAACATAAAAGTGTTTGAAACACATAGGTCACTCGATGGGGCGTCATTTACGGCCATATTCCTTTACAGTGCGTGGTGGAGCAGTGTGTGAGGGTTCTCTTAGACACTAAACATCGTCTTTGGTTTTCTTCGGTTTACCACTTCAGATCGATTGTGTTGGTAAGTGTGAGATTGAATTATGAGAAGGTAAAGGGCCTCTGTCACAACTTTGGATTCTTGCGTCATGGTCAGGAGGGCTGTGACATGTTGTTAACCAAGAAAGCAGTGGAGTTGAAGGAGGTAGGAACATAGGTTCTACTTCTGTTTGATGGTGGTGTAGGGTCGTCGAGTTAAGTGATGAAATCGGCGAGTAAAGGAGCTCCGATTATAAACCCTAACCCTAAGATTGTTACAGGGACGCGGAGTGATTCACGTGTGGTTTGGGCGAGTACGCCGAACCTGTTTAAGCTTTCTGGAGTTACGGTGGCAGCTATCAAAGCCAACCCACGATGGGAGGCCGCCGTGGCAACACTAGCGGCGCTGGTGGTTCCTGAGCCGATGTGAATTCCTTTGCGAATGAAGTCTCAAGTAGAGCTCCCTTCTCTCTTGGGCCGGAGTGATGGACCAGAGTTGTTGGGCTGTGGCAAAAAAGCTAAAGTGCGTGAAGGTGAAGCCCAACCAAAGATGGAGTCCGAATTTGATATTCCAAATTTGTTTGGTGCTATTATTATTTTCCCAGCAAAATGAAAAAGGGGTTGACCTCAGGGCTTGTTGACAAAAAAGTGAAAAATAGAAAGAGGGAAGCAGTGAGAAGCCTCAACGAAAAAAAAAAAGAGTCCCACAGAAATTGCAAATGGTTCCAATGTTTAGTCCTGGTGCTTGTTCAAAAAGTGTTGTTGCCTTCGAAGATTCGGTGGTTCCTGTACTGAGCTCTAAAGAGGTAGAGTCTGTAGATCCTAGATTGGAGGTGACTTCAGTGGAGGGAGTAGAGGAAGGGTTAAAGATTTTCTGTTAGATTGCTGTTAACTTTGTTGACGTGGCATTTTTTTTTAGAAAAATAAAAAGACCTTAGTACCCTTAAATTTTTCTCTCTCCGTCTCTCTCTCTCCCGGCCATAAGTTTATGTTCAGCTCCGCAGAGCTCCCTCCTCCTTGGGTACTGGTGGGCCCACCAATCTTCTTCTCATTTTCCTTATTCTTGGTCTTCTTAAACATGTCTCTCCACCACTCTTCTTCTCCTTTTTTTGATTTCCTCCGACCTTCACCACTCTGCCAGGGAAAGATGATATTAAGTAGCTATAATTGTGAGCATCCACCGATTATCTATAGCCTTCGTTGCCATTGAAGCCTAGCACTGGATTTACATCGATCGGAACTTGGAACAATACCTACACAAATAAACAAAAAAAATCGCAGAGCAAAACAAAACCACACCTAAATCATGGAAGCCGGAATCTTCAACTCATCTTCGATTTTGACCCAAGCCGTTGACCGAATTGGAGAACTCATTCACCTCGGCAAGCTCCACAACCCCATTGGAATCACGACCTCCCTCAACACCCACAACCTAACTGCCTCCCTCAGCATCCCTCTCTTTGACCTTGACTCTCACCCCCTCCTCGATCTTGACAATGATGTCCTGCCTCAACTTGTCTGAGTGTTACACTCAGCCGATCCTTGCGATTTCAGCACAATCGAGATGATCATTACCCTCGCGCCTCCATGTGCGTCAACCTCTCACCTCCAGATGCCTCGGCCTCCCACCTCCAGCCTTTTTTCCCTAGCTCAATCGCATCCATTTTCTCACAGAAAGACACCACTTCAGACCAAGGCACTGCCTTTGCATCATCATAAGAATTATTCTCAACGATGTTCTTGGTCGGAGTGTTCGATGAAGGAGATGGGTCTTTTGCTATCCAGGCCAGTGAATTCAGATCCACAGATGGGTCTTTTCCAATCTGTTCTGCTTCTCCTTTCCAATCCGGACATGTCATATTAGCTAGGGGCATTGAGGTAGACAAAGCTAAAGTTGATATTGTGCGAACCTTACCCCCTCCTTCTACTCTGAAGGAGGTGAAATTGCTTCTTGGCCATGTAGGTTTCTATCGCAGGTTCATCAAATAGTTTTCCAAGATAACCCAACCATTGTGTGCATTGCTGCAGAAGGATGTTTCATTCGACTTTATAGCTGAGTGTCTTCAAGCGTTTGACAAACTCAAGGAGTTGTTGATCACAGCCCCCATCATTCGGGCACCAGATTGGACCCTTCCATTTGAGCTCATACGTGATATTTCAGATTATGTTGTTGGAGCAGTTCTATGTCAACGCCCAGAAAGGTTACCTCATGTCATCTACTACGCCTCCAGGACCCTAAATAATGCACATTTGAATTATTCAACTACAGAAAATGAGCTCTTAGCAATGGTTTTTGCTCTTGAAAAGTTTAGATCTTACTTGTTAGGAACTAAAGTTATCTTATTTTCTGACCATGCTGCTTTGACGTAATTGATGACCAAACATGATGTCAAACCTAGATTGATTCGATGGATGCTCTTGCTTTAGGAGTTTGACATTATGATCCAGGACAAGAAGGGTACTGAGAATGCGGTAGCTGACCACTTAATTAGAATGACTCATGGTTCTAATGCAGAAGAGGATAATCTTCAAGAGCCATGGTATGCTGATATTGTTAATTACAAGGTAAGTAGATACATTCCACCTGACTACACCAGAGCGCAGAAAAACACGCTAGTCAAGGAAGCTAGGTACTATGTGTGGGACTAACCATACTTGTGGAAACATTGCACTAACACCATCATCCATAGGTGCGTCCCTAAGTCTGAATTTCACTCAATTTTAACTTTTTGTCACTCACATGCAGGTGGTGGACATTTTGGAAGGAAGAAGACGAGTTTCAAAGTGCTTGAGAGTGGATTTTTTTGGCCCACTTTATTTAAGGATGCACAGGTTTTCTTTAAATCTTGTGTCAAGTGCCAACTGACAGGTAACATCGGTCCTAAAGACTAAATGTCTCAACACCTCATTCTTATAGTAGAAATATTTGATGTGTGGGGTATTGATTTCATGGGATCATTCCCAAATTCTTAAGGGTATTTGTATATTCTTGTTGCTGTTGATTATGTATCTAAATGTGTGAAGGCTAAAGCCACCAGGACTAATGATTTCTAAGGTTGTTCACAATTTTCTTAAGGAAATATTCAGCAGGTTTGGAACACCTAGATGCATGATCCGTAATGGAGGATCTCACTTCTGCAACAGGACCTTTGATGCCTTGCTTAGGAAGTACAACGTGACACATAGGGTGGCAACACCTTATCATCCTCTGAAAAGCAGGTAGGTGGAGAGGTATCAAATAGAGAGATCAAGCAGATTCTTGAGAAGACAGTTGGTCCAACCCGGAAAGACTGGAGTCAACGCCTTGATGATGTGTTGTGGGCTTACAGGGCAACATATAAAACGTCTATTGGGATGTCTCCCTATAGGTTGGTGTAGGAAAAGCTTGCCATCTTTCGGTGAAACTTGAGCATCGAGCATAATGGGCTGTGAAGAAGTTCAATTTTGACATGGATGAAGCGGGTCTGCATAAGAAGTTGCAACACAGTGAGTTGGATGAGATCTGACGTAATGCATATGAGTCCAACATGATATACAAGGAGAGAACTAAAACTTTTCATGACCGAAACATCAAAAGAAAAGAATTTATAGTTGGTAAAAAAATTTTGCCGTGTAGTAGTCGCTTACGCTTATTTCCAGGTAAGCTTAAGAGTAGATGAACTGGACCTTATGTTATTACTAATATTTTTTTTCATGATGCTATAGAGATTATGAGTTCAAAAATAGGGAAAACATTCAAGGTGAATGACCAATGACTCAAGCCGTTTTATGAGTTGTTTGTAGAGCACGTGTTTGAAGATGTGGACCTTTAGGATGCACCTCCTATGAAGAATTGAGTGGATCTACCGTCTAGCTGAAGACGTTAAACTTAGCGCTAATTGGGAGGCAACCCATGTGGATGGAGAAGCTGGCGACCAGATTTGATTTTTGGTCCCTTTTATTTTATTTTTCTCCACATAGTGTGTTTTGTATGTGATAGGTATTCTATGTCATACTTAATTGGTGTATTGTATAGTCTAATTCCAATTTTTATATTGGCGACAATGCAACTTTCAAGTGTAGGGTGAAGCTATATCATATACTTAGCGCCTAAATATTGATTTTTAGTTAGTTTTTTAGTCAGAATTTTTTATTTTTGATGTAGTGTGATTTTTCGAACATAGGTAGATGTCTCAGAAAATTCTAAAATTTTGAATGCATGTTGGTATATATGTCTAGTATATTCTGGTAAAAGTTCATCCTATTCGGACATGTGGTTAATTCTGTAGAAATTATGCAAGTGAGAGTGTGCAGTCTCTTCAGTTTTTTTCTTTTTGCTTAAAATGTCCAGGGTGTACCCTTCGATCAATCGAGGGATATCCTTCGACCAATCGAGGGGTTATTGTAGAGCGAGACGATAGAGTAGTCCTCGATCCATCGAGGACCATATTCGATCCATCGAAAAGTTAGTGTCAGTTTAGAGTTTTTCTTAGTCTTCTTGTGTGTTTTAAGTGTCTTATTTGAAGAAGAAAAAAATACAAAAATAAATAGTATCAAGAAAAATAAAAAAAGAAGAGTCTTAGGAGCCCTTAACAAGTCAATGATGTGCATCTTTCTTCCAATTTTGTGACTAAGAGGTGATTATTTGACTCGAGTTTCTTTGGATAATGTTGATATATGATGCATTAACGAATATGTAGTGGATGTAGAAACGAGTTAATATGGTACAGATATTTTTGAGCATGCATATACTTTATTAAGATTCATTTAACCTGTGAGCTTTTGAGCCTAAACGTGATATACATGCTTTCTTTGTTGAGTGTAAATTGCTTGTCGTAGATTAAGTTAATGGACTCTAGAGATTACTAGAACTTGCTCTTACGTTATCAAAGCTTTTAGTCAATACATTTTCTGATTGAGAAAGTGATTAAGGCATTTATGGAACATCACCATAGCTATATGAGTTTGTGTTCTGATTTTGTGTACATAAGATGTGCACTCCGTAGTTAACCACTTTGAGCCTATATCTGAAACTTTATGTCATCACCCACATATGTTCGACCTTGAACCTTAGAAAGTGTGGGGTATCAAGCTAGTGTGTTGTAAAAAAAGCCGAATGTGTGAAAAAAAATTGGCAAAGAAAAGGAAAAAGTTGTGATGTCTAGATTGATATCCGGATTAACTGTTCATGAAAAGAATGATGTGAAGGCCCAACAAGATGAAATCCGGCCACAATAATGAAAAACTTCATGGTTGTAAAGTTTGAAAAAGTCTCTTATTTGGCTCTTTACTAGGTTCTAGAATTGTGTTTGCAATCCATATCTATTTATTTTTTAACCTATGAGTCAAGGGCCATTACAACCCATGAATGACAGCCTTTGATCTACGAAGATTAGTCACAAGAGTGAGCATATGGTTTGGTCCATTTGGCAAGTAATCGAATATAGTGATACCTTAGATATATTTTGAGAGAAACACTTATGAGAGCATATTGATGTGAGGTTGAATCTTGATTGGCCGTGTGCATGTTCTAGCTCTTTATTCACCTTGATTATGTCTGTGTCCTACATATTAAATGTGTGTTATATGTTTAAGTTATCTTTGGTAACTTGTAGGTACATGTGATCTTGGTGTTGCAAATTTGTTGAAGAATACTAAGGCAATTTGTTGAGGGCATTAGAGTCAGTGTTTGTAAAGTTTTTGAGTCTTTTTAGAGTCTTAGTTTAGTGTATTGCTCGAGGACTAGCAATGTTTAAGTGGGGTATTTTGATAGTCGCATATTTATGCGTTTATTCATTGTTTAATTCATTCCCTATCTTTAGTTTATTTTTATATAATTGAGTAATTTAATTATGTTTATTTTTTTATAGGTTTTATGGAGAAATAAAGGGAAAAATAAATAAAAAGAGATTCCTAGCTCAATATGGATTTAAGAAGGAGTTTTGTGCAATTAAAAAAGCATATTCTAATGTGGACTTGTGGAGCTCAATTGGGAGACAAATATAAACCCATTTTAGGATTTTTGGAAGGGCAAATAAAAAATCTTGGAGAAACATTCGAGCAAAAGAGAGGAGCAACCGCAAGAAACCCGAAACCAGGATTCGATCCATCGAAGCCCAAGCTTTGATCCATCGAAGCTGGACGAACAGCTTCTGTTCTTCATCCCATCTTGATTTGTAAACTCTATGATTTGTTTTGATTCTTTAATTATGAATTTTAGTAGCTAAACATCTTATTAAGGGGCCTGTACATGAAGTTTTTCTAATTCATACACTTTAATCTAGTTTCTCATATTCAATTCGAATGAGGTTGCTTTATCTATGTGGTTCATTGATGATTTTGTGTACGTGTGATTTGGTAGCCAACTTAGTATGCATGTTATGATTCTATTGTTATGAGATACGGGCAACTGAAGATAATTTCTTCCACCAAATTCTCTATAGTGACACCCCGGATAGATTAGTTCGTCGGGGGATTGAAACCCTAGGTGTAGCAGGACACGCCTATAGTGTACTTGTGAACCCTTGTAGATTCTCAAACATTTTCTAGATCTTAATGTTTTCTTCTTTGTAAATATTGGGGTCTATGACTATGGGTTCAATAGAAAGATAGATGTGGGGGAAGTCCATGACAAACTCGCATAGGTATAAGGATTGGGTAATAATATATGGTTGTAATGATCGACCCTTTCTGGGAACTTTCATTAATTGGATATGTGAATTAGATTAAGTATGTGTTAGATAGATGGAATGATAGTCGTGGATTACATTCCTCTTAACTCATTCATTATATAGTAAATCACCTTGCATTCATTAGCATATTTACTTTTAGCATTTATTTTATGCATTAACTGTAGCTTAGCCGATCGATACCCAAATCAACTCTGAATACCCTCAAATTTTGTGTGATAGTCTGCCACTGTGTCTATAATATTGTGTAAAAATTTCCTATCATTTGAGTCTATCTAGAGTAGGGTCGTAGTGTCATTAGTGTACTGTAATCGAATCTGCCAGCATTGTAGGTTAGTGTTAGGATTTAGTTTCACCAATTCCTTGTGTTTGATAACCCATATAACTAATTATTATAATGATATATCTTAGTTGAGAATATGGTATCTTTGAGAGGTCATTTTCTACATCATCAAGTGGACAAGAAGAACAAAACGAAAAAAATTCTACTTCGGCTAAGGGCACGAATTTATTTGATAAGATTCTGGAAAGAGTTTGAGAATATGTATGACCTAATCTAGCATGCCATATTTGAGCAGACACTTTGGCGCCTATGAAAGCAAACAACTGAGACTCGGAAAACCTACTTTGATGAAGGAGTCAAAAAGGATACAAGCCAGTCTCACTTGGACCTTTATAGAGGGTCCTCCTCATCTGGATTTCCTTAATGACAGAAAAATCAGGATATATGAGATAGCAATTGTTGTCATATGTGAAATGAGAGATAGACAGTAAATAATGTGTGGCAGAAGGACACAAGAGTATATTGTTGAGTTGAAAGGTGTATGAAGGTGTATTGAGAGTATTAGAGCCAGTGTGTGATGGAGAAAGAGTTACATATGCCACCAACTTGATCATTACCTGAATACTTCTAGGGATGTTGCAGGTTCGCAAAGTCAGATGTGATGTGAAAGTTGGCGCCACTGTCAAGAAGCCAGTTCTGGTTTGGAGGGGTGGATGTGGAGGCAGCCATGGCACTGAGTTTCTTGGAATGAATTCCACTCTCATAAGCATGATTCATTCTGTTATAGCAATCAATAATAGTGTGACCAACACAGTTGTAGATTTGAAAAGTGGGACGACTTAAAGGTCCTGTGTTTTGATGAGACGGCAAAGATGTTGGTGTAGGTCCAAGAACAGACACTCCTTGGCCTCGATTTAGAAAGTAGCCCCTGCCAAAGTGTGAGTTGAAATTTCGGAGCATGAATGAACCAGTATTGGAGCATCCTCGACCTCGGCTTTGGTTGGAACTAACATGAGTGTCTTAAAGTGCAGCGATGAGAGAGCTAATGTCTCCAATAGCTGCTTATTGGTCGCGCATTTGACTTTCAGCATAGATGAGATGGGCTTCAAAAGATTCGTAGGTGATAGGAGTGTCCATAGCCTGTTCTAAACTTACAATATTTTCAAAAGTCGGACCAACGTTGTGCATGATAATGGAAACGAGGTCATTGTCATTCACAGGACTCCCTGCAAAAGCTAAATTGTCAGCAATAGAATGGAGATACTCAGGTTGCCATGCATAGTTTTGAGAATTTCTCTATGGAGTTCAAGAATGGCATTCTGTGATCTGGAAGCAAACCGATGAGCCAAGGAGGCCATATGGAAAAGGACGAGGTGGAGAGTGATACTGTTGCTAGGACAGCAGGAGTCAGGGAGTTGTTGATCCATCCCAGGATCATTTGATCGTTAGTCATCCATGCATCATAAGAAGGATTGATGGCATCTGTAAGTTGACCCTTGTCATCGGTCTTGAAACAAGAAGGACAAGTGATAGTCCCATTAACATAACCAAGAAGATTACGGCTCTTTAGAAGAGGTGTGATCTTAGCCAACCAAATGGGGTAATTGTTACGATCAAGTTTGATGGAGAGAAAGTTTGAGATGGAGGAGTTGGAGTGAGATTCAGTGTGAGGGGTGAGTGATGTGGAGGACTGGAGAACAAGAGTTTTGTTCTTATGATCAAGAGATAGTGAAGAGTCATAACTGGTAGCCATGAATAGTGAGTGTGAGGATCGAAAGAAAGAAAGAAAAAAACACCGTGAGACCTTCAGGCTCTTGATACCACAAAGAAACTCAGAAAGAAAGGATTTAGGGTTTGATCAGCTTGAATTCAGAAGCTGAGAGATTTGCATTATATAAAGCTTTACATATTACAAGTGATAAGTGTTTGTTACAAAGAGATCACTACTAGTTACAATAGATTGCTCGTTTTAGTCTTGGTCGGATTTTTTCGCCGAGCGTCGATTTGTCATTCGTGGATTGTTGTTTCAATTTGTTATAGTGGGAAGGAAGTGCAACAACGAGGGTGTTTGACGTCCTTACACAGGGTGGAGTCCCAGCGGCGATACTAGTCGTGACACTAAGTCTATTGATGGCGGTGGTGGTAGGCCAATGTACTATGATAGTGGCGGCAGGACTAAGACGGTGGAATTGGTATGGAATCTTTGATGCTCTTCTGTTTGTAAGCAATCGGGTCTTGGGAGTAGCCCTTGGTTCACCTTATGTTATGTTTATGTTCCTTTGTTCATTTGTCATATCGTTTATGTCAAAAATTAGTTCTTACCTCTTAGTGGTAAGATTAGTCTGGAAATATGCATATGTGGGTACCTTGCATACCTTGTCTACTTTAGTAAGGATGTGTGTCATAGTTCATTGGATACATCCTCCTAAAAGTAGGATTAAACAATATGCTGACAACTTAATTCTCGTTCGACAACATACTAGAAAAGTTGTTGAATTAGTAATGATGTGTCACTTTCACGTTATCTTTCTGGTGCTATGTCGTCGCTATTGTAAAGCGGATAGAGTGATCTACGCATTTTATGCATATTAATTAATGTATTTTCTCTACATTTTTACTTTGATAATTGCTTAGTTTTAACTTATTTTGTTAATTTCAGGTGTTGACCAAAAGAGACGGAGTAAAAGAGTCTACAAGCATGCAAAACATTGCAAAATAATGGAGACAAGAAATTGGTTCGAAATTCCAAGGAAGAAAGGAGAAAAATTGAGGAGAAAAAGAAATCATTAGTTGACTAGGAAAACCTTTCGTATGTTGACTAGGATTTGAAAGCTTCCGGAAGGATCTTGAAGAAGAACAAATGAAAATGGGTCCAATTAATTAGAAGACCATTTTGATAGCCCAAAAATGAAGATCCAATCAGCCAATTTCTTGGAGATCAAGATTTGGTAGGAAAAGGATTCCCAAAGTCAAAAGAAGAAGGAAATCATGAAAAATAAGGAAAGCAGAATCTGCCTGTGCAGATAGGCCAACTTCGAACGACAACTGGGAACGAACCAGAAGGAGTTAAGATGCGATTAACCTATGGTTGGAAAGATATTTGAGTCTTCTTTCCAACGACACCAAAATCATAATTTTTGGAGATCTACAACTCCGGGAAAGTGCAAATCTTTACAGACTGCCAGATCTGCCCGAAAATAGAAGGAAACCTTATTCTAGGA
Organism: Geum urbanum; assembly: GCA_946800695.1. Lineage (NCBI taxonomy): Eukaryota > Viridiplantae > Streptophyta > Magnoliopsida > Rosales > Rosaceae > Geum > Geum urbanum. The sequence continues at coordinate 65,596,968 of OX326998.1, read as the reverse complement.
GGAGAATGATTCTTGTGAGCTTATAAATACAAGAGGCTCGGCCTCAAAACAGATCATCACCTATCTTACGCTCTCACGCTGCCAAAATCCTCAAACATTCTCCACCACAAAGATCTCCAACGCCAAGGTCGACTACACCATCACCACCTCCTAAAAACCGATACCAACTCCATCAAAGGGTCGTCTTGCTCTTGAAGTTTGCAGTGCTGTTCACGGAACTAAAAGTGTAACATGAACTCTTTACTCCGTAGTCTCTTTTGTCTTTGTATTTATTTGTGTAAAAACTCGGTGAATGAATGTCTATTTTGGTTTTATACACTTTATGAATTCCATACGTGTTCCATGTGTTTATGAATCTTAGTTTCTTTTATGTGTTATGTGTTGGGCATAAAGCTTCGGTATGGGTAGAGGTTAGGATCACTAGGACGTTTGCAGTGCTGTTCACGGAACATGTTAGTCCCTACCTTTGTATCAAACCGATGATTTAGTTAAGGTGTTTATATGCTGTTCATTGCACTTTGATTAAAAGATAAAGAAAACCATAACATGTAATTGGAATTAAGGTTTGTAGATTTCGAAGATGATGGGAGGATTAGAGCTGTATAATATGCATGTGGGTAGGATGGGATGATCACATGTAAATAATTAATTAGGTTTTTGTCGAAAATATGGTAAGGGTTTTTGGGATTTTCTTATGTGTTTGCTTATCTATGAGTTGATGCATGATAGAGTCCTAGGAATACTTGCTATGTGATTGACGTTTTTAGTTAGTAATTAGATAGAAAATTTAGGAAATTAAAATCAACTCTTTTATACCCTCCTTTTTACTACACAAGAATTGCATGCACCCTTCAATCCCCGGTTTAGAACGATACCCTACTTATCAATGCTACATCTACACAAAAAGGATTTAAATTGCATATGGTTGAATTATGTGTTAAGTGTCTACTTTGTGTTAATATTTGATGCATGTTTCCGTCATATCATAGAGTTGCTTGTATGGTACTCTTTGCTAATTGGTGTGTGCTTGAATGTATAGGTGTTAGGAGTAGTCTTGTTATTATTCGAGATACTCTTGATGTACTCTTGTTATTATTGGTGAACTCTTGTTAGAAATTAGAGGTTTGCTTGAGGTGATTAATTTTTTTACTTGAGGTTTAGGGTGAACTAAAAAGAAATAAGTTGCAAATTGTGGTCATTGCTTGACACAAAAACAATCACTTAAATTTCTGATTCAAAATGTAATCACTCAGATGCACGATTGTGTCAATTCTCGAATTATTGATCAAACAAGATTTTGATAGATTTGCTTGTGAATTAGACTTTATCAATCAACATTTTCGGCGGAGGAACTTTTAAGCTATCTTGGACGTAATATATATATATATATATATATATATATTTAAAGTTGAATGTGGTGATCAAATGATCAAGTCATGTCTAATTCAGCTGATTTTTTGCAAGCGTGATCCTTACACCGTAATCTACATTGTGAATAGTTTCAATGATCGAGTAATTTTGTCAATCCTGTAAAAAATGGAATTATTTTCTATTTTTTTAAAAGCAAAGCTTTGCTCTGGATAAGATCCCCTTTTATAACACTATGAGTGCAAGACTTGGCTGGAAGTTGTTCAAAATTTTACAGAAAACAACCATAAATGTTTAGCAAATTCATAATAATTCAAGTTTTTTCGTTGCTATAAGAGCATCTGCACCAATGCTCGAAATTGGTCGAGGAATGGCGGGCCCCGGCCTAAAATAGCACGAGCAACCGAACGAGTATTTTTTGCTCACACAAGAGGACGAGCAAAAGGCGGAGCCCACCTCGTGTGGGTGACATCAGGCCTAAGAAGCAATGACGAAACATGAGGAATCACTTGAAATCTAGCAAAAAAAACTAAAATTAGTTGCAGATGACTTCAATGATTTCAATTTTATAGATGAAGAGGAGACACAATCCAGTGCTCCACAATTAGATTTTGGTTATTTGCAACTCTTGTTGGATGTCGTTGGATCTTAAGATCTACATACTCAAGTAACTTATGGTCAACTTTTTTATAAAGTAAGTTGAAATTATTATAAAAATTAAAAAGAAATATTATAAATAGCTCAAGTATCCGAAAAATTATATTAATTTTTTTACGAACTAGCAATAAAATCCTCTACAACTCACATGAAGAAAATAAAGTCATATTCGTGAAGGAAAAATAATCGATTATAAAAATTCTTGTTTACGACAAATTTGTCTTCATCGTTTATTTCTTGACAACGAAATTGGCATATTCGATGAATAATGTATGTTATTCCTCAAAATAGGAGGAGTAAGACAAATAGAAGGAGCAAATGGGTACCGCTGAAAATAAATATAATAGATAATTTTATTAAATCTCATAATACATAGCACAAAATGATAACAAAAATTGTTCTTTTGTGTGCTATCAATCGTGACTCCTGAAGCAAAAAGAAAATCGATCTAATCAGAGAATACATAAGACAAATAATAAAATATATATGTTCGCTTAGGGTCCAGGTTGATGAGCAGGAGGTAAAGTTATTACACACCAGCATCCATCGTCGTTGCAAATTTTTACTCCTGATGCACATTTGCCTGATGGCAAAGTTGGAGTGACACGTGTGCCCGGAAGGTATTTGCAATTGCCGTGATAGCAAATTTTGGGACCTGACCATTGCCGGTGGCAGTCGCCGTCGCGAACACATGTTTCGGCATCCACTTCTGGTATTTGCATCATTGACGCACCTATATAGGCCAGCACGTTATGTAAATTAGACTCAACAAATTCGAAAAAATATATTGACATATAAGGAGAGAGAAAGAGAGAGTTACAAACTTACAAATTGCAATGGTGAATATGCTGAGCAAGAAAGTCTTTTGGATAGAAGAAGACATGTCTTGTCTGATGACTTTGATTTGTTGTATTTGATTGTGCATCTTGAGGTTCTTTGCTGAAATGCATTATATAGATCTTTCGTGAATTTGAATTCATGCTTGTACTTTTAAAACGGAAGAGAAATGAAGGTTTGATTCATGCATTGTCTTAATTGTCGTTTGATATATACAGATTCCAATACTTATTTCCTATATTAAATTGCAACATACGTGAACTGAAATTTAATTATTAATATATTCAACGAGATATGGAGAATGAATAATAGGAATTATAATTAACTTTCATTCATGCATGTTACAACGTAAAGTTTTGGCAAAATGCATGTAGGTCGAATTTGAATAAAGTTATTGAGTTATTCCATGATTTTTTTTTTTGAGTAAGTGATAATTCATTGATAATGGTAGAGTATAAGGAAATTACCAGTATGCAGGCCAAATAGAAACAAACTCTATAAAGTAAACTACACTAAAATAGTTCAAACAAGTACCAAATATTGTAAGACGGACTAGGCATTAGAGCATCTGCAGCGGCGACAAAGGAGGACGAGCAGAGACGGGCCCAAGCTAGAAGGAGGACGAGCAAGAACAAATAGCGATGCATCGGCAAAAAAGTGGAGGACAACCGCTCGTTGACTGCGAGGACGAGCAAGCCAACGAGCTGCTTTTGCTCGCGTGAGAGAAAGAGCACATAGTAGAGCCCACCTTGCGTGAGTGACGTCAAACGTGTTAGATTTTTTTTTTCCAAGTGATTGCACGCGCTAGTAAACAAGTTATAAAAAATAATGCATGAATGAATGAGCACCAGGTGGCCTAGCATGTCTGTCACCATCTCTCCAACTGTTAGAACCCAATGAAAGGACCCAATCCCGATTCAGTTACCTAAACCGGAATCGAACCCCTTCTAAAAATACAAACCAACAAAAAATTTTCGAAATTTCGGCAGAGTTTCGTTACTAACGTAGAATTGCATAAACCTGCACCTTGAAAATAACACTTCGTCCTATGCCACAAAAGCCAAACCGTGGGCACCAATCCCATCCGGATTTCTCAACATCATAATATAAACAATAACAGTAAACATACTGTACTATTTATAGTATATCCATGAAAATCCGTATAAACATGTATCAGAATGTATCAGAGCGACCTCTAGTGTAAATATATACAATATATATATCAGTAGGCGAAACAAGAACCTACTGAAAAACACAGGTAGCTCAGATCACTAGCCTCCAACCGCGACGTGAAACACCTGAATCCGAACTGCAAACTGGGCACGGAAACCGAAAAGCCCAGGGGGAAGGCAAATAAAAAAGTTAGAGTGAGTGGATGAAAATAAATATATGCCTTTCACCAGTTTATATACATACTCAATGTAAAACAGTGCGAGTTCGGAACACAACACACACATATATATACGGAGGTTGTCGGGCGACCTCTCAAGCCCGACGTCAGGTGAATCGCTCAAACCCGATAGTGATAGGCCAGGGGACCACTCAACCCTGGCGGCACGCAGGGGACCACTCAACCCCGCCCAGAGAAATCTCTCTCCTCTGGTCCAGAGGAATCTCTCAACTCTGGTACATCGATGTAATAAATGCCATCACCAATAAACATATAACAATACCTCCGAAAACAACATATATCTCAACATCGTATAATTAAAATACGGAAAATCATAAAATCCACGAACTCGCAAATCAACTGTGAAAATATAAACTTGTCCACTCACAGATCTGCTAGCGTGAACTCGCGCTAATCTCGTGGTCCGGCGGAAGCTCCCTCGCCTGAAGCACGATCACAATCTCGATCTCGATCTCCTGAATATACATAAACATAACTGATCAAAATCACAGTCCACAACCCTGTACTGAACCACGGAAACCAACCGTTCTCGGAAATATGCAATGCATTACAAAATGATTAACGAAATTCCCGAAATCTCCACTCGAAACCTTCGACTGAAAATTGGCTACCCAAATTGATCCGAAAATCTCTGGACAATAATCAGGGCGTGATTACGAGAAAAATGACATTAATTTCATCAAAATCCAAAAAGTCAACTCCTTGCCGGAGCGCCGCCGTTGATTGCCGCCGCCGGCGGCGGCGCACCATCAACAGCGACATTTTCCGGCGAGGAAGCTCCAGAAATGAAGCTCTCCTCCAACCCAACACTTTCTTCAACTAACACAAAGTTCAATTCAACCTCCAACATCTCCAATTTCACACAAACCCAAATCGGAATTTCTTACCGGTACCCTAATCGGGTTCACCCCAAACCACCACCTCGTCCCTAACCAATAACCCAGAGAGTATCACCAAGGTGTGGGGAGCAAAACCCCCAACAACCCCACCTCCAAATCTTGCCGGAACCACCGCAACCATCATCGGCGAAATCCATCCCCTCGGCCCGATTCGAACTCAAGGTAAACACCACCAATTCCAACAAACTCATACATAAAATGAAAGAGAATCTCAAGGGAATTCGAACTGTACCCTCAGCCTGGCCGGAGGTGGCCGGAAAAGTCGGGTCGCCGACGAACTGAACCGGGTCGCTCTCTCTCCTTCACGGGTCAACGGCTACTTTCCAATTTTGGAAAGTCAACAGGTGGTCAACGTCAGTCAAAGCCCAAATTGAGATTTTTGACTAATTCTCGACTATTTCGATATTTATACTCGCGCCTCGGGTCGATCGACGATTCGAAATGGATAACCATCACGATTCGAATAAACACGAAACAATCGGATAAACTCGTCGAAAACCAAAACTTCAAATAATCACAAAATATTCCTCGGTTATCGGAAAAATCTTCCGGAACCGCCCACGAGCTTTAAATCACATAATCTACAATTTCCGTGAAGACACTCAACTCAAATTCTCGACCGAAAACATAGTCGCGAATAGAGTCGACGAACCACACATATATCGTAAAACTGCGACTAAACAGAATCTCGTGAATCGTGCCGAATATACTACTGATTCTGGTTCGGGTCGTCACACCCAATCCCAATTTAACAACTTAAACTATGGTTAGATCCTAACGACACTACTAATTAGGATTCTCTTCCAACATTCTAAACAAAACTTCTATTAGAATAGCCACGAATGTAGGATTATACTAATTATTCTAAACAAAATAACTAAGCTACTAGTATGTAGGATCAGCCACGAATCCTACAGTGGCATATTGTTATGCCTTGAACTACGTGCGCGCTCGAACTCTGTTGAAACTCTGTAAATATGGGCATTAGAAACCAAAAGACCCAAGGAAGGACATTTCAAAAACATAAAATTGTTAGAGTGAGTAGAAAATAATACTTACAACGTAAAATATGGAAACTCACATTAATGCCCTTCTACTGAATTTTGATGAAAAACTAGTATGCGAGATTTAAAATCATAAGACGAAACTAAGTAGCTCAGATCAACCACGAGATTGACTCTAAACTTAATTGTCTAAATGCGGATATGAAATCGACTAGCTGAGAGTTGAATATGAATTAACTGTATAAAACTGAAACATCTAACAAGAACGATGACTGAGGTATCTGCATCTCTGGCCATCAGAATTGATGTTCGTCCGACTAAGAACTGAATCCGAAATGAAAGAATCAACTGGCTGAGGTATCTAACATCTCTAGTCATCCGAATATGAAGTCAACTGACTGGACACTAAATCTGAAATAAAGAAATCAGAAGAGGATAACTGAGGTATCTGACATCTCTAGTCATCTAGTGTTGTTTAGGAGCCTAGCATCCAGGATAACACGTAACTAACATGACTCAAGAAATAAGGAGGCAGTGATAACTGATAGTGAACTACAACCCCAGTCATCTCTATTATCTAGTAGTGAACTACAACATCTGATAATGCATCAGTAGTGAACTACAACCCTGGAATGACTATCTGAGAGCCAATCATCCATATTTCATATTTTTGGTATAGGAATAGGAGATGAAAATGTAAAAATTAGGGATGCCCTATTATAACTAATGAGATAGGGTGTCCGCTGGAGTTGATTTTGAAGAAAAAACTTTATATTCTAACTATAAAAAAATATAGGGCATCTACTGGAGTTGCTAAGCATCTCCAATAATTAAGTTATTTATAATAGTTAAAATACTTTAAAAGCTAAATATAACTCATGCTCTTTTAACTTGTCCTCTAGCAGCAGTAGCTATTCTTAAGCTAATTCAAATTCATCAAAGAATAGGAATGTAGATTATATCATCCTTGTTGAGCGGGAATTGAAGGTTTTGGTCGTTGAAACATTTTACTTGAAGTTTAATTCTCTCTCTAATTTTTCTCTATATAACTAGAGGTTTTAGCAAAAAGTGATATTTACTTAGCTATAGGGTATTTAACTTATCTGTTAGAGGTGTTTTTAGCCAAAAAAGTAGTTAAGATTCAAAATAAAATAGCAATAAGGTATTTGTTGGAGATGCCCAGCATGTTTGATTAATATTCTATATCTGTGTTTGTTTTAATTCTTGGGTCAATTAACACATAAATCAAAAAAATTCAAGGGGTTGCTTTTTCTTAACCGTATTTTCTTTACCATTAAATTATTTCATCACTAATTTTTCTCACTATAATTTTACCTCAATGTCAAACTAAGCCTAAAACTGTTGGAACAAAACTAAAAAAAATTAAGTAGTTTTTTTTTTAAGAAGAAGAAGAAATTTATTGAAAACTAGATTTGTGTTACAGCATAAGCAATTTCATCCTGGATTAACTCAGGAGTTGTACCTAGCCAACATTGATTCTTAGCTAGTTCTACACCAAAATGAGCCAATACATGAACAACTTGTTTACCCTCCCATGCTCGAAACTCCATCGAGACCATAGGGAGCTTGATAAGCAGCTCTTTGACATCTTGAATTTTGTTGAAAAACTGATCTCTATACTCTGTTGAAGAGTTGATAATTTGCACCGCCCGTAGACAATTTGATGCAACAATCATGGGAACACTTGGTAACGTCAGGACTAATTCAACACCCACCTTGATACCAAGTATTTCTCCATGCTCTGTTAATTGCATTTTTGCTATAAGATGTGCATATCCGACTATAAACTGACCCGTGTGGTCACGAACCAGACCTCCTAAGCCTCTCATCTCCTTAGTCGGTATGAATGCAGCATCAACATTCAAGTTATACATAACTTTTTGGCTAATATAGCTAGAAAATACAACAATACTATTGGGATGCTCTAAATGTTTATTTGGCGAGCTGAAATTGAGGATTAATCATCAACTTTGTTTTCTCTTTTACTCATGTGGAATTATGACGTCTGTGTCTCTCAATAGTGTCTATCTACAGACTACAATACTTAAAGCACTGTAAACATTCACTATTTTTTTAAAACCATATATATATAGACTAACATCGACACATATGTAGAATTATATCATTGTCGATGCACTATAGACTTGTGGTCTACTCATGTACCGAGAGTAGCATATATCTAAGGTCACTCTACTAACATAGATAATCTTTTTAATTCGTTCTCCGGGTAACTCTCTTTGATAACGTCTTCACTTAAGAATTGAGATATTGTAAGGGTAAATTATACATAAGGTCATATACATATTAGATAAGGTCACTCCACAATTTTATCTCAAATAAGGTCACATTAAATTAAACTTAAAATAGATAGAACCTTAAAATTCAATCTAATTACATATATACTATTGTATATAAACATAAGAATCATTTATAAAATCATCTACTCTTTCATTTGTTCAAACTCAAAACCCTAGCCGTCATGAACTTTATCTAGTCATCCTCACCGTTGTCGCTATCCTCGTCGCTCCCTCGCTCCCTCACCACAGCGAGCTCTCCCTCGTCGTCGCACTCCATCGATCGCTTGGTACCTCGCTCCCTCTCCCTCAGGTTGTCACCCCACCGCCATAATCTCTCTCTCGCTTGGTACCTCGCTCCCTCTCCCTCAAGTTGTCACCCCACCGCCATAATATCTCTCTCTCTCTCTCTCTCTCTCTCTCTTTCTCTCTCTCTCTCACTCAGCGTTGGAGTATAATCTGTGGTAGTGTTTGTTTTAGTTTGGTTTGGTTGTTATGCAAAAGTTGTGTTTTGGTTGTTACGTATGTAGTAGTGTCTACAATAATCTATGGTAGTGTTTACGTTAGTCTGTAGTAGTGTGTACAGATTGGTGTGCTTTGGTTTTTATGCAATAGTGTCTACAATAATCTGTGGTAGTGTTTATGTTACTCTGTGGTGTGCTCTGTAGTAGTTTGTAGTGTTGTCTATAAGTAGTATACAGTGTGCTATGTAGTAGTTTGTAGTGTTGTCTGTGAGTAGTATACATTGTGCTCTGTAGTAGTTTGTAGTATTGTTTGTGAATGGTATACAGTGTGCTCTGTAGTAGTTTGTAGTGTTGTTTGTAGTAGTTTGTAGTATTGTCTGTGAGTAGTATGTAGTGTGTTCTGTAGTAGTATGTAGTGTTCTCTGTAGTAGTTTATAGTGTTCTCCATAGTGTTATACGTGAGTAATATGTAGTGTGTTCTGTAGTAGTATGTAGTGTACTCTGTAGTAGTTTATAGTGTTCTTTGTAGTGTTGTATGTGAGTAGTATGTAGTGTTCTCTGTAGTAGTTTGTAGTGTGTTTTATAGTAGTTTGTAGTGTTGTCCGTAGTAGTTTGTAGTCTTGTCTGTGAGTAGTATGTAGTGTGTTATGTAGGACTATGTAGTGTACTCTGTGAGTAGTATGTAGTGTTGTCTGTGAGTAGTATGTAGTGTGCTCTATAGTAGTATGTAAGTAGTATATAGAATTTATGTAAATACTATGTAGTGTTTTGATGATCTATTTTATTGTTTTACAGAGATGACACAAATGGAGGACCCTGAGAAACCCAAAGTTCAAACAAAAACACACTATCCAAAGATAAGCACAAGTGTGTGGATGACAATGTACTACTTACATTGTGTTAAAATAGTACTCTGAATATTTTGAAGTAGTACTTACTAGAGACAGCAGTAGTGTTAGTATACTAATATATTTTGAAGTAGTACTTTCTGTTATGAAACAGTAGTACATACCATGTTTTGAAGTAGTACACTAAATATTTTGGAGTAGTGCTTATTGGAGACAGCAGTAGTGTTAGTACACCAACTATTTTGAAGTAGTACTTTCTATTGCGAATTAGTAGTGCTTGCTACAGAAATAAATAGTACATTTTACATCGATATAATGAGATGAACCCATGTTTTTTAATAGTAGTGCTACTTTTGTTATATGATGGGTGTACTACTACTGTTGTTGGTTTTAAACACAAAGCGTTGTCACATACAAAAATGCGCAATTGACCAACACAAAATCACAAACCGAAGAACAACAAACTCGAATTAGTATGTTAAACAAATTGCACAAGGGAACAGTACATTACATTAAAGTAGTATATATTATATAATGAAGAATCACATTGTATGTTTGTTTATCGAAAAACATTTGATGAAAGAGATTCGGACCAAGTATACTACCAATGACTTATATGGTTGTACCAACTATATCTTGTGACTAATATAGTTTATGTAAAGGAAATGGACATGCCTCAGCAAAATTATCTGTTCAGGTAGAATGTACTACTGTAGACTAGTAAAAACACTACCTGTGACTAATATAGACACTAGTTGGGAAAATTATCTGTTCAGGCAGAGTGTACTACTGTAGACTGGTGAATACACTAACTGTGAGTAATATAGACACTAGTTAGCAGCTGCTGACTTTGGTATATGTCAATCTGTTGTGTCTTCCTTTTTCGCCACAACGACCATATATGATTGGCCTCGTCGCCTTCCCACCTTTAGCGGAAGACTTCATGCGAGTATCATTTGGACGATCGGATGAGATTCTTGTCAACGGAGGCTTCACAACGGGCAGTTCATTAAGAGCATCATGGTAAAACTTCTCAATGTTTGGTATTGGCTGAATGCCATGGCTACCAATCTGCAAATCAAACAAAAAATGCTTACAGAATAGAAGTAGTATCATTAATAGTCATCAGTAGTGTATTCACTCAACACTACTAGTACTATCACAGAACAGAAGAAGTACTATCAAGTCCAAACACACACAAAACACACGGAACAACTAACTAGTATATTCAATGGGATGCAGTAGTGTACTCACTAAACACTAATAGTACTATCAAGTCAAAACACACACAGAACACACAGAACAGAAGTAGTATCCTTAATAAACATCAGTAGTGTATTCACTCAACACTAATAGTACTATCACAGAACAGAAGTAGTACTATCAAGTCCAAACACACATAAAACACATGGAACAACTAACTAGTATATTCAATGGGATGCAGTAATGTACTCGCTAAACACTAATAGTACTATCAAGTCAAAACACACACAGATTACACAGAACAGCTAACTAGTGTGTTCAATGGGATGCAGTAGTGTACTCACTCAACAGAGGTAGTAATATCAAGTCAAAACACACACAGAACAGCTGACTAGTGTGTTCAATGAGATGCAGTAATGTACTCACTCAAAAGAGGTAGTATTATCAAGTCAAAATACACATAGAACACACAAAACAGATATATAACTAGTGTGCTCAATGGGATGCAGTAGTGTACTCACTCAACAGAGGTAGTACTATCAAGTCAAAACACGCACAGAACAGATAACTAGTGTGCTCAATGAGATGAAGTAGTGTATTCACTAAACAGAGGTAGTACTCACAGTCTGTAACATCCCATAATTTATACGAAATATCAAAAACAAACAAATCAGGCACATCAATCACACAAAAACACATACATAAAAAGAGAAAACATACAATAATATCTGTACAATGGGCCATACATAATCCAAAGTACCAAAATCAAATCGAAATTCGAAATTGGTTTATTGCCGGAATCGAATCAAACAACACATCAATCAAAAACATCAATCAAACAAAACAAAGCACAAAAACATCTACAGGTGAACAGAATGGAAGCCCTTTACCCAAACTTTTATCACCGGAATCCTCTAATTTGCCGGAACTTCTTCTCACATATTTCGTCGGAATCTTCTCTCTCTCTCTCTCTCTCTCTCTCTCTCTCTCTCTCTCTCTCTCTCTCTCTCTCTCTCTCTCTCTCTCTCTCTCTCTCTCTCTCTCTCTCTCTCTCTCTAACACACAAACACAGAGCTTATGGAGAGAATCAAGTTCATTTTGGAGCTCTCTCTCTCTCTAGGCCATCAGGCTGCTCTCCCTCCCTCTCTCTACGTTTTCTATTTTGGTTTCAATTTAATTTGAAATCAGTAGATAGTTTACATATCATGGGCAATTTTAAAAACTAATTTTTTTTAAGGAATGTATAATGACCTTATGGGTGTAAAACTTATACAATGACCTTATGTACACCTAAGGCCTCTAAGTGACCTTAGGTGTAATTTCCTAATATCGTAATCCTCATTAATTCACAAAGGAGCTAGTTCGTTTTCAGACTTTTCTGACATCAATTAATTAAATTTGTAATCTAGGCATATATGCAATTATATATTCTCGTGTTTTTGAGGTTTTATATAGGGCGTTGAAATGTAAACATAACAAATTCCACACTATAAAGATAAAAAAAAATAAAAAAACCTGAAATGAACATAACTATATCTGAGGTGAGGAGATGAAGGCGTCCGCCTCAAGTACCAAAATTTCTGATGACCCAATTTTATTTTTATTTTTTACATATGAATATAAAAAATTAAATAAAAAATATTCAAAAAAATTGCGAGACAGTAAAATATAAATAAGTTTGTGATGTTTTTGAGAAAATAAGTTATGACATACTTGAGGATTATTTTTTTTATTAGTATCGTTATGAACATATATTTATATATATGTATATTTAAAAAGAAAGGTTCAATAACAACAAAGGAAGTCATTCCATCTTTCTAAGCATGTATGAGCACTAAAAGAAAATATAGCACATGACAGAGAAATGTGTAAATAGTAACTATAAAGCAACAAATCGCCATGAGATGAGTCATTTTCTTCAACTTAGTTGTCACGCTAGACTGCCATATCATGTTCATGGAACTGCTTTTACTCAGTCGCCTCTTCAAGCCTTGTTTGTCTGTTTTTGCAAATCAACTGGAATTTATTACTGAATTTTCTAGTTCTTCATGGTTTCCATTAACCATTAATATTGAAAGTCCATATGCATACGCATCTGTTTGGTCCTCCACTAGAATACCTTCAGTAATGAGACGCTGCAATGCACAATAATGAGATACACATCGTCTTTCTATACTGTGTCGAAATATGTTAGTTTTATTTTTTTTATGTACTATATCGAAACATTAATTTTTATAACAAATTATACATCATGTCACTTAGAGATCTTACTTTTCTATTTATGTCACTAACAATTTTTATCATAAATAAGGTCACTTTGACTTCATTTTTTTCCTGACTTTCTTTTATTGCCCTAAAAGGACCAGATTCCGATTTAGTTGTCTAAACCGAAATCAAACCCCTTCGAAAACACGACCTTAAAAAAATTGCCAGAGTTTACTTTGAAACACATGAACCAATATTAGAACCTGCAAAGAAACAAACTTCGAATATTCCACAAAAGCCAAACCGTGGGGCTCTGTTCCCCATCCAGATTTCTCGACAACATATATATAATAAACCAAAGATTTACAAGAAATCCAGAAATATTCAGGAGTAAACTCCACTGAAAATAAACATAAGTATTCAGAACGACACCTATATACTTGTTACATAAGTAGGTCGAACAAGAAACCTACAGAAATTGAAGTGTGATCCGAACTCTATGCCTCCGCAGTCGACGCGCAACACAGGAACCCAAACTGTAAACTAGGCAAAAGAAACCGAAAAGTCCAGGGGAAGACAAATAATCCTTAGAGTGAGTGGACGAAAATAATAATATGTTTTTCCCAAATACATGCTCATAAAAGCATAATGCGAGTCAATGCACATGAAAATCCCGACCAGGTACATTTTCCCTGATCCATAAATATGCGCGTAAAATCCTGCGGGGTCACTCATGGACTCCTCCACATAGTACAGTCTAATCACGGGATCCCAGACCCACACGTGATTAATATAAGTCAGAAAGACCTCGGGTCAGGATATCTGTCCCCCCCCCCCCCCCGAAGCATCTCGGGGATCAGCCGAGAAGCCAAAGCATCGATGCATTCCTCTATATCCGAAACTGTACTCTGTGTAAACCAAATCATAAATACTTTCCATGCACATGCATAATCGTAAAATGCATAATTATAAAATGTATACTTATGTGTATATAGTTGTAACTGCATATGTAAATGTATAATCATAAATATATATATATATATATATCCATAAATGCATAAATCAAGACTCGCAATTCAACTGTGAAAATAAAATGTCCACTCACAGTACGGAGCTAACTCTGAGGTCCGGCGGACAACCCCTCGCCAAACACTCGGTTCTGATCACCTGAATAACAGGGATACGATCAATATATATTGAAACACAACACACGGAGCTAATACGCCGAGAACCCCGCGTTCTCGAAAGACGTATCGCCCGAAATATCGACGAGGATAACAAGATTCTCAAAATATACCCAATAAACCATCGTCCCAAAATAGAGTACTCAAATCAACTCAAAAACCTCAAGACTACAATTGGTAGGCGATTATGAGCAAAACGGTATAAAAATCTCCAAAATCCAAAAAGTCAACCCTCGCCGGAGCTCCGCCGTTGACCGCACCCGGCGGCGGCGGCGCGGCGTCAACGGTGACATTATTCGGCGACCAAGACCCCAAAACCTTCCTCTCCTCAAGCCTAACCTCTTTTCCCAAAGGGTCACTACCATCCAACCACCACCGTGTCCGGAAATCACCTCGAAAACCATGAAATCCCAAACTGGCCGGAAAACTTTCCCTGTGAAATTCACCACCGTGAGGCCACCTCGTCCTCCCAAACTCAAGGGGTTTCATCCCCAACTCAAACCCAACCGATTACACCCAAAAAACCCCATCGAAAAACCGCCGGAAAACCTCCCCCCTTTTACCCCGATTCCGTTAATCTACGCATTTTATGCTTGATTAGTAATATTTTTCTCTCTACATTTAACTTTGTTTTATGCTTAGTAAATATGATTCTAACTTACTTTATGTTTTTAGGTAGAAATAAAGGAGGTGATTTGGAGCTAAAAGTGTGTTAAGGAGGAAGTTCCTAATTCCGGAGAAGAAATGGTCTTTAAAATGGTTACTAAAATGCATTCCCACATGGTATCAAAAATTGGAAACCATTTAACAATGAAATGGATACCAAAATGATGAAAATGAGGAAGAAGACATTTCTTCTACGCGAACTAGGAAAGAGCAAGATTGCCGAAATTATGGAGATCCTTGGAGCCGAAGTCATGGAAAATATTTAAAGATTATTTGTACCTGATTTGAAGGCAAAAATATTTGCAAATACATGGTATATTCGGCCAATGAAAATTGGAGAATAAGGAATGCAAGATTTGAAGATATCAAGATTTCCTACTCCTTGTAAAAGAAGAAAATCTGGGCTGCCAGGTCACCCAACTTCATAAGGGCACCGAATATGAAAATAAACTCCTAATTTAATGATCAGACATGGTATTTTAAAGCCCTTGAAGTATTCTTTCCAACCAATTAAGAATCATAATTTTCTGATCTCTACAGCTCCGGAAAAACGAGTTTGAAGACAGGCTGTCAGATTTACCCGGGTACATAAGGGCAGTCTTGTTTTGGTAGGAAATGAACTAATCTTCTTCTATAAATTGGGGAGCTCGACTCATTCATGATCATCTCTCAATTTACTAGTAAGAGCTCTGCCAAAACACCTACCCTCTCCTCCCAAAGTCGAAGATCTACAAGAAGCCGCCTCCTCCATCATCACAAATCGTCTCCATCACCGACGCAACTCTAAGGCAAATTCCTTGAGGGCTCTGTGCATCCATCTCTATTGAAGGGTCGTCGCATAACTCTTGTATTGGGAAAATTTCCTTACAAAAAGTGTAACATGATTTCTTCTACTATCTTCTTGTATTTATTTTTGGTTTTGAATGATTGGTGTTATGTATTTTGGTTAAACACTCTTCGAATATTTTATGTAATCTAACCTTGTGTTTATTTCTTTTAGAAAAGCATGTGTACTTAATGCGTCAATTGAGGCTAAGGCAAATTCCTTGTCAAGTTGATAGATATGTCATAGGGCAAATTCCCGAAGCATGAAAATGAATCACATGTGAGCTAAAGACTTAGATACTTTTAGGTTGCATATAATATGACTTAGTGTAAAGAGTTGAGTGAAAAATTGAGATGATCACATGTAAATAGTAGCTTAGAATTTTCAACAATGCTGTATGTTTAGTAATTTTAGGATTCTTGATTGTTTGCTTGTCTATGAGTGAAGCATGTTAGAATTCTAGGATTCCTCGATATGTGTTATTGCCAACGTTTCACCTTTGTAGGAAAATTAGTAAAAACCAACTTATAACCCCCCCCCCCCCCCCATAAACCATAGCGTAATCATGCATGCACCCTCAATCCCCGGTTAAGAACGATACCCTATTTACCAATGCTACATCTACAACAAAGGGTTTTAATTGCATGCACTTTTTGAGTGATTTCTAAGTGTTTATTTAGGAATTAGTTTTAGCGTGTATCATCCATCCAATTTCTCCTCCAAAATCAACCACTCAAACCACCTCAAAACATAACAATATATACATCAATCAATAGCCCAAGGGACAGGGTTTCAAATCCTTACCTTAATCTCCACGTAGGTCAAGTCCTCCCGTATAGGAAGCTGATACGGTGTCAACACATGAAATGGATCGGAAATGTACTTCCACAACATAGATACATGGAACACATCGTGTACCTGGGCCATCTCAGAAGGTAATGCCAACCTGTAAGCCACCACACCAACTCGCTCAGTGAACTCATAAGGGCCTACATATTACGGACGAAGTTTACCGCGCTTCCCGAAACGAACAACACCCTTCCAAGGAGAAAGTTTCAGGAAAACCCAATCACCAAGCTCAAACTCAAGATCCTTCCGTCGCACATCAGCATAACTCTTCTGTCGATCATGTGCAGCCCTTAATCTGTCCCGAATAATTTGAACGTCTTCGATGGTACTCTTTACTAAATCAGGACCAAAAAGCCATTTCTCGCCAACTTCACTCCAACACAATGGAGTTCGACACTGTTTGCCGTACAACGCCTCGTAAGGTGCCATCCCAATGCTAGCCTGATAGCTGTTGTTGTACGCAAACTCAATCAAATGAAGTTGCTGCTCCAAAGTCTGAATAGTCCTCTCCGACTGACCATCTGTCTAAGGATGAAAAGCTGTGCTGAAATGTAGTCTAGTCCCCATTGCCTTCTGCAATGCCCTCCAAAATTTGTAAGTGAACTGACTATCCCGATCAGAAATGATAGATACAGGTACACCATGCAATCTCATAACCTCTTTCAAGTACAGCTTCGCCAATCTACTCACGGGAAGCTTTCCTGGAAGTGCTAGGAAATGAGCTGATTTCGTAAGGTGATCCATAATTATCCAAATACCAGTACTACCACCAGAAGTACGAGGTAACTGATACACAAAATCTATAGTTATATGCTCCCATTTTCACACTGGAATCTCCAAAGGTTGTAGTTTACCTGCCGATTTCTGACGTTCTGCCTTCACTTGCTGACAAATCAGGCATCTGCTCACATACATTGCTATTTCCCTCTTCATGTTTCGCCACCAATAATGAGCTTTAAGTGTCCGGAACATCTTTGTACTACCCGGATGCATAGCATATGCGGAACAATGGGTTTCGTCGAGTATTTCTTTCTTCAAATCCTCATCTCTAGGCACACATAATCACCCCCTGAACATCAAAGTTCCATCATTCCTCATCCGAGTCGGTACACTATTCTGAATCAAATTCTTCTTGCTCGGCAGATAGGCATCTGAATCTTGAGCTTCACGAACTCGGTCAAGTAATACCGGACAAACTTGAAAGCTGGCTAACAATGCTCCATCATCATTCCACTCCAATCCTGCTCATGTTGCTCGCAACTCTGTCAAAAGTGATACTCTCGCAACACGTATATGGAAGAGAGAAGCACCATGTTTCCAACTGAAAGCATCAGCAACCACATTAGCTTTTCCTAGATGGTACTCGAAAGTGCAGTCGTAATCGTTAATCAGCTCCATCCATCTCCGCTACCTCATGTTCAAATCTGGTTGCGTACGCAAGTAAGTAAGACTTTTATGATCGGTGTAGATCTTGCACTGTGCCCCATACAAATAATGTCTCCAACTCTTCAATGCTAACACAATGGCAGCTAACTCCAGATCATGAGTAGGATAGTTAACTTCGTGTGGTTTCAACTGTCTCGAACCATAAACCACCACATTTCCATGCTCTATCAAAACACAACCCAGGCCTAACTTCGAAGCATCACTGTACACCATAAACTCACCGCTATCGTCAGGTAAAGTCAACACCGGTGCAGTAGTCAACTTTTCCTTCAAAGTTAAGTAGCTTTCCTCGCAAGCATCAGACCATTCAAACTTGACTTCTTTCTTCGTCAAACAGGTAAGCGGTGTCGCTATTCGTGAAAAGTCATGCACGAATCGGCAATAGTAGCCTGCTAAGCCCAAGAAACTCCGTATTTCTGCCACGTTGGTAGGTCTACTCCAACTCAGCACCGCATCAATCTTATCTGGATCCACACTAAATCCCTCCGCTGATATCACGTAGCCCAAAAACTTTACACTGTCTAGCCAAAATTCACATTTACTGAACTTGGCGTACAACTAAGAGCATCCGCAACGCAGGCTTCCTCTTGGAGGAATTCCTGCCGAAAACGGTGGCCCCGGCGAGGGAAAGGAATTTTGGTCCAAAAACGGCGTGCACCGGTGAAGTTCTGGAGGGTGGACCGAGCTTTGACCGAGGGGAATTCCTCTCGGAATTCCTCAAATCGGAACCGGGAGAGGAATTCCTCCCTGACGTCAGCACTCACGTGACTGACGTTAGGCGGGAAAGTTTTTTTTTTAAATCCGGCGTGTGTGGTACACGCGCTCGGTAAAAAAAATTTAAAAAAAATTACCAATTTACGCAGCCAATGACAGCCCGCCACGTGGCAGGCTGTCGGCTGGCTTTACTTAGCAACGGTAGGCTTGATCTGGATGGCCCAAATTCAAACCAAAACTGATCGGACGGCTCAAATTTGTCCGCAACGGCTACTGAATTTTCTGAAAATTTCAGAACGGAAACTACCCAAAAAAAATCCTAAAAAATCCCAAAAAATCCCAAAAAATTTCTTAAAACCCCCTACTATTTTTCTATAAATATTAGGTATTTTTTCTAAACACTTCACACTCATTTGTGCACTTCACCTATTATCCTCCTCCTCCCTCTCTTCCCTCTCTCTCTCACAAAATCTTTGATTTTTTGCAAAAAAATGTCCACAAATTGGCTCATTTCCGAAGATGTACAATTGTGCATATCATATTGTCGCTATAGTGTGTGCCATATCTCCGGCAACAAGCAAAAAATCGACAAATTGTGGGAAAAAATCTATGCCGATTACCAACAAAATTGGGTGATGGGTCAAGGTGAAGTGAGAGCGGAACCGAGGACCCAAAAGGCACTCACCTCTCGTTTTGCTAAGTTGAAGCCAAACTTCACAATGGAAAGCGGCGCTTGCATACGCAAGAAGGAATCCGGAATCCGGCGGAAATTTGCATGATGAGGTAAGAATTTATTTTGTGACCTATATTAATTTTTATTTTTGTGACCTATATAAAAAATGTGACCTATATTAATTTTTGTGACCTATATAAAAAATGTGACCTATATTAATTTTTGTGACCTATATAAAAAATGTGACCTATATTAATTTTTGTGACCTATATTAATTTTTGTGACCTATATAAAAAATGTGACCTATATTAATTTTTATTTTTGTAGTTAAGGAAAGCTCAAACGTGGTATGTGGGGAAACAAAAAAAAGAGTTTATGCACTTTGCGTGTTGGGAAATGGTGAAGGATCATCCTACTTTTAGAGTCGTTGAAACTAGCACTCCACCATCTTACAATTCCTATGTCGAAGTTACGCCTACCTCATCCTTAGTGTCTCCTATGGTCAACTTGGATGAAGATGAAGTGATTCCACCATCACAAAGCAACGTTGGAGGTACCTCGAGTCCACCTAGACCTCAAGGAGTGAAGGCGGCGAAGGAGGCAAAAAGAAAGGGAAAGAAGGCCATGACACCTACGAATGAGCTTCGAGATGAGACTTTGAAGAACATCGCAGCTAATCAAAAGATGTTCGCCGAATGGCAAAGGGCAACCGAAGAATCTCAGAGAATGCTTGATGAGAAAAACTACAAATTAAGGGAACGAGAAGAAGAAACAAGGATCATGACAATGAATTTCGAGGCTATGACTCCAAATTCAAAGAAGTACTTCATGAAGCGGAAATCAGAGATCCTTCAGCAAGTAGATGACGATGAAGGAGAAGTCGGCGATGCTAGCTTTACCGGTTGTTATCATCCCCGCAACCTTGATTTTAGTGATTAGTTTTGTCATTTCAATTCATGTAATTTCAATTTCTGTAATTTCAATTCATGTAATTTCAATTCATGTAATTTCAATTCATGTAATGTCAATTCATGTAATTTCAATTTCAAGAAATAAACACGCACTTTATTTATTTAGATCGAGCTTCAAATTTAAATTCATTGATTATTAAGGGAAACACACATACAAAAGGGAAACACACATACAAAAGGGAAACACACAAATTGCAAACACACATATCTCACGCACATTAATTAGAGATGTTCACCGGTTTCAAGAAACCAGTTGTGCTTCACTAAGTCCTTTTGAAGTTCACCATGGAGATAAACTGATTGTAAATCGATGAGCCGATCGCTAAACCGTTGGTGATGCTGATCTCTTCCCACTGGCTCAAATGGAATTCGGTGACCATTTTCATCCACCGGCCCATCATATAGTGTGGAAGCAGTCACTGGGTTTTGTAAATCTTCTTCCTCATTCTCCTCAAAATCGTCTTCCACAAATTCTTCATCGACAATCATGTTATGCATTATGATGCAAGCCAACATGATCATTTTTAATGTCGATTTGTGATGACACATGGCTGAGTGATGAATGATAGCCCAACGAGATTGTAAGATGCCAAAGCACCTCTCCACATCTTTACGATATGCCTCTTGTTTCCTTGCGAACAGCTTCTGTGGTTAATCTTGCAGATTGGATATTGTCTTGAGGAACGAGGAATACCTGGGATATATTCCATCAGCTAGATAATAAGTATGGTGGTAAGTCATACCATGGACTTGATACGTCGATTGCGGGCTTCTTCCGGCAAGGAGTTCATCGAAGACATCAGAGGAATTGAGCACATTAATATCATTTTGTGCTCCAGGCGTCCCAAAGAAGCTGTGCCATATCCACGTGTCATATGAGGCCACCGCCTCTAAGATTATTGTCGGACGAGCCTTCCGCCCCGAGTATGACCCTTGCCAAGCTGTTGGGCAATTCTTCCATTCTCAGTGCATGCAGTCGATGCTTCTGATCATACCAGGAAATCCCCGTTGCCTCGCCCTTTTTAGAAGTCGAGTTATGTCAGCCGCATTCGGAGCGCGGAGGTAACGATCTTGGTAAAGCAAGACCACCTGTGTGCACCACTTCTTCATGCATTCGAGTGTTGTTGACTCCCCCATCCTTGTGTATTCAGTACACTGATCTGTGGCTGCGTCGTACGCCAACATTCGTAGAGCACCTGTCATCTTTTGCTCGGGGAGGAGTCCTTGCAATCCAATGGTATCTTCTCTTTGATGCCAAAAGGGGTCGTGGTTATAGAGATCTGTCTTGATTCGGTTGAACAAGTGCGTGCTCATTCGAAACCTCCGGCGAAAATCCTGCTCGTGGAAAACAGGGCGTTCCACGAAGTAATCGTCCAGCAGATTCTGACCCCTTGGTTCCCTTTGCCTTTGTACGTTTGGACGGCGGCGACGAGGTGGCTCATCATCAAACGAGGCAACTACCATGGCAGCATCAACGACGAAGGAATTCATCATTGCAGTAGCTTGCCAACGTTGTTGACGCCTCCTCCTCCTTGACTCATCGTAATCGTTAGGATCCATCTTCTGTATGAGAGAAAGTGAAGAAGTGTGTTTACGGGTGTTGTGAGGTTTCAAGGCAAGGAGGCATGGTTACAGATTTTATAGCAAAATTGGCTAATCTGATGTTGAACGACGGGTCCACGTGTCACATCCTCAGTGGGCGCAAATCTGACGGGAAATCTTCAATGGATAACTTAGCCGATAACGACACGTGGATGAGTACACGTGTCACATCCTGATTTGTCGGAAATCTAACCGGAAATCTTCATCAATAATTTAGCCGACATTGACACGTGGATGGGTACACGTGTCGCATACTGATTTGTCGGAAATCTCACCGGATACCAAATTCAATAATTTAGCCGAATGTGACACGTGGATGTGACACGTTCCACGTGTCGCATTATCATTTGTCGGAAATCTCACCGGAAATCTTCATCAATAATTTATCCGACAGTGACACGTGGATGTGACACGTGTCACAATATGAGTCGACGGAAACTACCCGAAAATTTAGTTCAAACATGTACATGATAATGACATGTGTCGCCTAGTTATTGGATAAACATATTACAAATAATTAATCAAAATTTTATTTTATGATTATGAATAGTAATAGGAATTCCTATTTGTTGCACTGCTGCGCAAAAAAGCTGAATAGGAAATCCTATTTGCTGAATAGTAACAGGAATTCCTGAAATAGGAATTAGGAACGCTGAAATAGGAATTTATGGGTGCGGATGCTCTAAGCATCTCATAAAGTCTGCAAGACTGCATGCAAATGCTTCTTATGCTGCCCCACACTCCTGGAATAGATCAGGATGTCGTCGATGAACACAATGACGAACTTGTCTAGATAACGTCTGAAAATTTGATTCATCAGATCCATGAAAGCAGCTGGCGCATTGGTCAACCCAAACGGCATAACAAGGAACTCATAGTGCCCATAACGTGACCGAAACGCCGTCTTGTCCACATCAGACTCCTGAATCCGCAACTGATGATATCTAGACCTGAGATCAATCTTCAAGAAAACTGAAGCTCCTTTCAACTGATCTAACAAATCATCAATCCGTGGGAGCCGATACTTGTTCTTCACCGTAACCTGATTCAACTTCCGATAATCAATGCATAGCCTCATCGAACCATCATTCTTCCTCACAAACAACACTGGAGCACCCCAAGGTGAAACACTGGGTCGAATGAAGCCTTTCTCAATCAATTCTTGAAGTTGACTCTGTAACTCCCTCAACTCTGCTGGTGCCATACGGTAGGGTGTCTGTGAAATATGTCTGGAACCTTGAAGTAACTCGATGGTGAAATCAATCTCCCTGACTGGAGAAACACCGGGTAAGTCCTCGGGAAACACATCTGGATACTCACAAACCACCGTAATATCACCAATGTTCGGTACGCGAACACTCATATCGATCACATATGCTAAGTAAGTCTCACAACCCTTCCTCATCATCTGATCAGCCTTCATTGCTGAAATCAAACAAGGCAAAGTAGTATTCTTTTCACCTCGAAAAAGATTTCCGGCATGCCTGGACTCCTAAATGCAACCTCCTTCTTGTGACAGTCAAGAACGGCCCAATGGTTCTCCAAGAAATCCATACCCAAAATCACGTCAAAATCCACAATATCCAGCAGCATCAAATCCGCAGCTAACCCATAACCTCCGATAAAAATCTCACAATCTCTATATACCCACCCGACACACACTACCTCGCCAGATGGATACAACACTCGCCACAAACTAGGGAGTGAAGATGCAGGTATAGTAGCCAATGATGCTAATCTATATGATATGAATGAATGTGTAGCCCCTAGATCAAGTAAAGTAAGAACTGGATGACCAAAAATGTACAACGTACCGATGATAACCTCTGGAGAAGCTCTGCCCTCACGTAAAGACATGGCATGAACTCGAGCCTATCTTGCTGGTCATCCACGCTGGCTGCGATTCTGCTGACCACCCTGTCCAAAAGGCTGTGTTACATGATCCCCAGAAGCAGTACCCTGATCTCGTCTAGTACCCTGATCCGCAACACCACTAAAAGTGCTAAGCTGAGGACACTCCCTCGCAAAGTGACCCACCTGGCCATAACGGTAACAAGTTGAGGTGCCATATTGACACTGACCAAAGTGATATTTGTGGCAGTTGTTGCACAATAGAGATTCCTTCGGTGTAGCTGGTGTGCCAAAGGAAGGTCGAGGATAACTCGATCCACTAGAACTCCCACTCGACTACTGCCTCTGCGGTCGACTCCTCCTCCATCTATGACTCTGCCTAGCAGTGCTGGCAGGATATCTGTAAGGTCCACTACCCGAGATGATGCCGATCCAGAAGTACCTGAACTCAGCCTCTTCGAAGCACCCTGACTAGGACCACCCTCTTCTAATCGACGTGTCTGAAATCGCATCTGCCTCTCCCTTTCGATACCCTCATCTCTGAGTGTAGCACTAACAAACTCATCGAAGTTATCTCGAGGCATAGTGGTCAAAGTCCCCTAGATATTCAGATTCAGACCTAACTTAAACCTCCTGCACTTTGCTTCCTTTGATGCTACCATATCACGTGCAAACCAAGACAAACGAGTGAACTTATCCCGATACTCAACAACTGACATACTCCCTATCTTCAGGTTGGTAAACTCCTCATATTTCTGCTGCTGAGTAGCTGGGTTGAAATACCGACGCATAAACATCTCTTTAAACATGGGCCAAGGAGTATCAATAGGAACCCTGTCTGTACCAACCTACCAAAAGTAGGCATCTGACTCAAGCAAACCCACTGCTGCTACGGTTTTCTGTTCAGGAGTAAAATGCAAGCGCTTACAAACACGCTCAACCTGAACCACCCAAGCTTCACACACTTCAGGATCAGGGGAACCAGAGAAAATAGTTGCTCCCGCGATTCTGGGCTTAGCCACTGGATCAACACGCTCCTCCAAACGCAATACTCGCATAAGCAAGTCACACGTACGTTGATCCTCATCAGGATCCCCAGTCCGTTCAGCACGGACTCCACGTCGAGGAGGCATCCTAAGGATAAAAGATATTAGTCACAGGACAGAAATGATGTAATCATGGAACTTAAAACGTTTGAAAGCATACAACACTCTAGAGCATTGATGATTATCCATCGGCCGGTCGGGTCATCGCTCCCGAAATGCTGTACATTCTCAAATGTCCTTAGTAACACAAATACAAGAGTCTACAGAACATAAAACCTAATGCTCTGATACCAATTGAAAGGACCCGATTCTGATTTAGTTGCCTAAACCGAAATCAAACCCCTTCGAAAACACGACCTTAAAAAAAAATTTGCCAAAGTTTACTTTGAAACAAGTGAACCAATATTAGAACCTGCAAAGAAATACACTTCGAATATTCCACAAAAGCCAAACCGTGGGGCTCCGTTCCCTATCCGAATTTCTCGACAACATATATATAATAAACCAATGGTTTACAAGAAATCCAGAAATATTCAGGAGTAAACTCCACTGAAAACAAACATAAGTATTCAGAGTGATGTCTATATACTTCATTTACATCAAGTAGGTCGAACAAGAAACCTACAAAAACTGAAGTGTGATCCGAACTCTATGCCTCCGCAGTCGACACGCAACACAGGAACCCAAACTGCAAACTGGGCAAAGGAAACCTAAAAGCCCAGGGGAAGACAAATAATCGTTAGAGTGAGTGGACGAAAATAATAATATGTCTTTCCCAAATATATGCTCATAAAAGCATAATGCGAGTAAATGCATATGAAAATTCCGACCAGGTACATTTTTCATGATCCATAAATATGCGCGTAAAATCCTGCGGGGTCACTCATGGACTCCTCTGCATAGTACAGTCTAATCACGGGATCCCAAACCCACACGTGATTAATATAAGTCAGAAAGACCTCGGGTCAGGATATCTGTCCCCCCGGAAGCATCTCGGGGATCAGCCAAGAAGCCAAAGCATCGATGCATTCCTCTATATCCGAGACGGTACTCTGTGTAAACCAAATCATAAATCCTTTCAATGCACATGCATAATCGTAAAATGCATAATTATAAAATGTATACTTATGTGTATATAATTGTAACTGCATACGTAAATGCATAATCATAAATATATATCCATAAATGCATAAATCAAGACTCATAAACACTACTTATGTCTGATAAACACACTACAATGTACCAACACATTAGATCACTATTTTAAAACATTCAATGTAGTTCCTCATTGTTAAACATACTACTGTTGTTTCTCGCATACACTACTACATCACAATGAAAACACTACTATTTGATAAATATTATATAAATGAAGACTAATGTTGTTTCTTACTCACACTACTACATCACAACAAAAACACTACTTCTGTCTGATAAACACACTACAATGTATCAACACATTAGATCACTAGTTCAAGACATTCAATGTAGTTCCTCATTATTAAACATCCTACAGTTGTTTCTCGTACACACTACTACATCACAACAAAAACACTACTATTTGATAAACACTACTACTGCTGTTTCACAAACACTACTACATCACAAAAAAAAATTACTTTTGTTTGATAATCACACTACAATGTATCAACACATTAGATCACTACTTCAAAACATTCAATGTAGTTCTTCATTGTTAAACATACTATTGTTATTTCTTATACACACTACTACATCACAACAAAAATATTATTATTTGATAAACACTACTACTGTTGTTTCACACACACTACTACATCACAAGAGAAAACACTACTTTTGTTTGATAATCATACTATAATGTATCAGCACATTAGATCACTACTTCAAAACATTCAATGTAGTTTCTTATTGTTAAACTTACTACTATTGTTTCTAGTACATATTATTATATCACAACAAAAACACTAATATTTGACAAACACGACTACTGTTGTTTCACACACCACTACATCACAAGAGAAAACACTACTTCTGTTTGATCATCACACTACAATGTATCATCACATTAGATCACTACTTCAAAATATTCAATGTAATTCCTTATTGTTAAACATATTACTGCTACTTCTCGTACACACTACTACATCACAACAGAAAGACTACTATTTGATAGATACAACATATCTACTTCTTGAACTTTGCTTCTTTTGGTTACATTTTTCTTGTTATGTAGTCGAAATTCATGTCGTTGGTCGTCATCTTCCTCTTTTTCATCTTCACAACTTTGACCAAGGAAGAATGTGACTTCCTTACTTGTTCCAGCCGCAGTAACATCCTTCTTTAATTACTTTGGGACATCAACCACACTATCACAGAGGTACAAACATCCTACCACAGACCATCACACATTTTGCAAAATCATCAAACCTACATGTACTACTTTAGACCTACAATTACACTACTTAAAACCATCAAACATACTACTCAGTTCATCAAATCAACAACTTCAACTCTACAAAAATGATATCACTTTCCAGCTAACATACTACTATAGATTAGCAAAAATACTACCGTAGATCAACAACCACACTATTATTAACATCATCATCCTTATCAACATCAATTTTAAATGTACTACTTCTGGCCAACAAATTCACTATAACAGACTCTCAATCACACTACTGATATCATCAATTCTAGATGTACTACTTTCGGCCAACAAACACACTACCAGACTCTCAATCACACTAATAGCATCATCAATTCGAATTGTACTACTTCCAGCCAACAAACCTATGTGAAGCCTAAAATCAACACTAATTCTATTTCGAAACCTTAGAGAGAGAGAGAGAGACCTCACGGCTACGCCATCATTGTCGAGGTAGCTAGAGAAGTGCGGCGGAGAAAGATGCGACTTAGAGGAGGTGCGAATGTGGTGAGGGATTGAGAGAGGAGAGGAGAGAGGCACAGCTGAGGTGAGAAAAGAGGCGGTGGGGCAACGACAACGTCGTTGAGGGAGAAGCGGAGTGTGACTGTGAGGGCTGCAAATGAAGAGAGAGAGAGAGAGAGAGAGAGAGAGAGAGAGAGAGAGAGAAATTGCTCTGCTAGGGTTTTGTCTATGAAAATGAGAGATAAATTTGGTAATGCGTGTCTAATTATTCTATTTATAAATGATGGCATAGATGTTAATATTATGAAGTTTAAGGGTATTTTTGTTTTTGGGTTTATAGAATGTCACCTTATTTGGGATAAAATTGTTGAGTGACCTTATGTTGTATACATCTTATGTATATGACCTTAAATGTAATTGGCCATTTATATTTTATATAACAAATTACCTATATAGGTTTGGTTTATAGGTATTTGAATATAAGTTTATAATTGGCTTGCGATTAACAAATCAAACATAAATGTTAGTGTACGTATGGTTTGAAGTTGTTCTTGTGTTTACCTATATTGGTAGATACAAGAACGACGTGAAAGTAGATTGGTTTGTATACCTATGTGATAAAATTTTGTATAACTGTTGAGTTTTTTTTAAGATAATGGGAGGGCATTAATATCAATTCCTGCGCGAAGTCTCAAATTCTTAGTCCGGCCTAAAACAAAAATAAGATCAAGCATCTCAATTCACTTATATAAGGTTTTATGTACATTCTTTTGTTTTTTAGTTAATAACTTCATATGAAGACACTAAAGTTGTATTTCCATAGGGTTAAGACACTAAAGTTGATAAAGAAAAAGAGATACATAAGCAATTACCTATATAACATTCATGAGTTTCCCTGTACAAACAACGTGAATCACTGTTGCACTATTCATAGGGGGCGTTTTCGTCTGGAAATTTGCGAGCGTGTGGCTGTTTCGGATAGAGGAGATATATCATCCATCTCTCTCTCAGTTTGTCAGCCTCTATCCTCATCTTCGACTCTCTCTCTCTCTCCGATCTCGGCTACCGTCCCTCGATTTCCCTCTCTCTTGTGTTTGAAGGTCTACCTCCACCTTCATCAGACCCTCTTCTCTCTTCTTCTGATTCTAGACCTCAACAACAACAAACAACCCAAACCAAATCCAAACTGCGCTGCTTTCGTCACTGACTCTTCTTCTCCTTCTTCTTTAAACGCAGCTCAAGCTCCGATCTTCGACTCCCTCTCTCTCTCCGATCTCGGCTACCGTCCCTCGATCTCCCTCTCTCTTGCCTTTGAAGGTCTGCCTCGACCTTCATCTCCGGCGAACAGTAATGCCCTTTTGCTAATTTCCCCTTGGACGTGCCAATCGTGCGAGGTTCTCTCCTACAAGGTTCTCTCCTATACCTCCTGACTCTCTCTCATCACTCATGTCTTAAGAATTTATACAGATTATCAGCCATCATGTGCACACAATGGTTTCTGTTTGTTTAATTTTTATTTTCTTTCTTTCTTCGGGTACTATTGGACCCTTCAAACAGCACATACATACATGTCTATCCTCCTTCTCACATCCTAGGCAGTCGTCTGTGTATGTCATATCTATTATCAATATTATTATCACTATTATGGGTATTATTGTTTGCATCTGAGTTGTGGATTTTCACCTACTTTAGTTTTTGTGTGATGCTGATACCAATAATAAGTGGTTTACAAATTACAAGTAGTAAGACATCCGTTTCACATCTGGTGAAGGGTGAACTGAGTTGAAGAATCATGTTTTGGAAGATAAGAAAGAAGACAAAGAAAGATAGCTGACTTGCTGTGCTTTATTGATTTTATTATCAGTTGCTATTTATCAGACAATACACAGAAAATAATGACATGTAGACATAGCAGACCTGTTTTGCATCTTGGGTATGTGTTCCAGGCTTCCTCTTGCATGATTAGAGCATCTGCTGGTGCAAAAGTGGTAAGCCAAGTAGAGCTTTGCTGGAATAAAAAAGTTCAAGAGTGAGAATGTAAAACAGTGGAACTTTGATATTCATAACTGTTGAGCATGATTTTTTTTTTAAACTTGATTAATGAAAAACTACGGTACACATAAAGAGCATGAGAACTGTATGTCCACCAAAATTTCAAAAACTTGTGATGACCACATTATCATCTGTTTTGAGTTACCTTTGTAGACGATAAACTTTTGTTCATATATTCTTATGAATGGGAGTTCTTAAATAATTTTCTTTATGTCATGGCAAAAAGTGCTGATATCGGGAATGATCGCTACTTTCACCTGTTATCTCTTTCGGCCTATGCTGTTCTACAAAATAGTCTTTACTGTTAATCAACGATATTCAACTATTTC
The DNA here is from genome assembly GCA_946800695.1 of Geum urbanum. Classification (NCBI taxonomy): domain Eukaryota; kingdom Viridiplantae; phylum Streptophyta; class Magnoliopsida; order Rosales; family Rosaceae; genus Geum; species Geum urbanum. The sequence goes on along the minus strand of OX326998.1, from coordinate 65,566,676 downwards.
ATGACCATCTAGCTTAAATTTATTCCTCTCCTCTGCCCTATGTTTTTGGTTTACGAACAGGGCTTCACCGTAATGTCTGGATCCAGGGTAAGGTATATTTACAACACAGGATCTATGTCTCATTTCAATATATACACCTAGATGGTCACAGCCTTATGATCTAGGTGGTTTAGAATAGCTTATGATTAACCTTTTTTGATAATACCAGCTGAGGTTCAGTGTTTGTTTGTTTGGAGGTTTTGAGTTTCCTATTTTGATCCTGCGATTGATTAGTGTTTGTTTTCGGCTTTGTCATTGATCACGGATAATATGCATCAATTTAAATTTAAGTTAATTGAATTACTGATAATCATTGTTTAACATCTACTTCGAGTTTTGATAAGCATTATGTTTACTTTTCAATTTCTTCAGGACTTATATTGCTTTAAAAGTCGTGTTTTGCAACACATTGTTACGTTTTGACTTCCAACACAGGTTTGTTGATGCATGTAAAATAGAAATAGGGTTTTGAGTTCCAACACATTACTTTCTTTGGATAGACTGCCTGGACAGATTCTTTACTGAATTCGTGTACTTTCATGGTTTGCCTGCAGCCATCTGAAGACCCTGAGCAGACTTTTTAAAAAAATAAGTGACTTGGTTGAGGTATACTGTACAGTTTAACTTTTAACCATATATTGTGGATTTTATTGGTTGTTTCTAGAAGTTGATGTATTTTATAGAAATTAGCTAATGTGTTGGATTTTGTACATAAAAAAATTGCTTTGGTTGTAATCGTTTCTTTTGTTGGTTTCGGTGTCTGGTGTATATTATTTTTATATCAAACTGTGTATCTGATCGGTTCCTTTTTTTGGTGTTTGTGTTTTCAGATTTCTTTGTCCAAATGTTTATTATTTGATATGTTGATGGTTGGTTATTGATATATTTTGTCGCTATTTGAAATTTTCCTGTAAACTTTGCAGGTTTTATTTGTTATATGCATAAAATTGTGTTCTGTTTAGCGCTGTTGTTGTCTCTCTGGCATTTGTCTCAGTCGTTTGCATTTTCTCATCGACACTCGGGTTCATGTTTTTGTTAACCAAGTTGTTTTACGTGATATATTGTGGATGATATTTGTAATCATTATAGTAATTGGTTTTGATTAGTTAAATTGCTTTTTTAGATATGCCGCTAAAAAGAAACTGTACCTCTGTGACTGGAGCGGATGGTCCCCGAGCAACTTTGGATTATTTTTCAGCAAGTTCATCGGAGAAACAATGTTCAACATCTAAGAGACACCGCTTTCAGAGAGCAACGGCACTGAACCAGGTGTCTGCAAGCAATGAAGGTAAATTAGGTGATCTTGGAGTTATTTTTAGTCCAATGAATATCTTTATGGTGTACATAAGAATCAGTCAGCTAACCTAATTGTATGGTGCATTGGTAGAAAGTTTCCTTCATTTTTATATGTTTGTATACAATATATTTCTATGAATTGTTCTTGGTTTTAAATGTATTGCACAAATATGTTTTATCTATATCCTTTTAAATTTGGTATCTCTACTGATGGTTTTTCAAGATTAGGCACATACGGTTGCTTTGATCGTTTTGATATTTTTATATTTTTATGGTCTGATCATGGGTGGAGTTCTCTCTGATTTGAATCATGGGCTTACTCTTTTTGCTCAAAATTAGTTATTGATAGTGAGATATAAATGTTGGATCTGATCCCATTTTACATATACATTCATTCGTGTAATATAATTGTTTGACACTCAACAAGTATATAATCATCTTCTTTTTAATTAGTTCAGATTTTTAGATCTGAAATGAAATACTTATATTTAATTTTCTTTGTTTATACATGTAATCATTTGTTTGAGACTGCGAGTATAGGATTACCATATTGTGTAACACTTTTTGTTTTCGTTTCGATTTTGTTTCAGTTTCAGTTTTTTTCCCTTTTACTGGTTTTCAATGAAGAATTTTATTGATTTACAGGCGTGATGTCATTTAAGTTGAGGTCTTTGTCTTTTTATTTTTTGACATGTAATTTGAAATGAGTTACAAGGATGATGATGAGATTAATATTAGATTCAATGATGCACATCGTTTCTATCATTCACTTGCATTTGTTTTTGTTGCTTTCCAGCGTGTCAACAGACGTTAGAAGAGTACAGCAGTGAAGATGAAGATGTTGATAGAGTTATATCAGGTATTTATGCATGTACTACTTTATTCTGCAGTATAATCATTTCAGCATTGATCAATCGATAGTATGGATATCGCTGCAACTATTTCCAACAATCAAAAAAGTTATGCATTTTCTTAGTGATATGTTGTTTCTATTATGAGAGTTGTATGTTTAAGTATGTGAGTTAAATGTTCAAGTGTGTTCGGCATTTATTTCCAGTTTTGAGTTCTTTTTGTTTTCAGAAAAGGTTTTTTAGTACCTATAATTGTTAATATAATATTTATTCGTGCTATGATGAAGATGTTGTTACGTGTGCATGAGCTGGTGGGGACAATTGATCCAACGGGTATTCTCAGATTTACATGTTCCAAATCTTTAGAATTCCCGTTGGGGCTAACTTGGAGTTGCCCTACCTACAAAATAATAATCGTTTTAGTCGTTCTATAGAAGAAATCAAGTGAACCAGTGTTTTCTAAATCATTCCATCCTCTATAAATTAGTTTGATAGCAGCCTCAGTTGAAATCACCATATTATCCAATCTCCTCTCTGCTAGCTAATATATTCAAGATGGAGTTTTTAGTTGTGAGTTTGATCCTGCTAAACTCTCTGTTTTCTGCAACGTTCATCTTATGTAGCAGTGGCTCCATGATGAACTTGAAACACTATTCCTTAACCGGGTCACTCGGTGCAAATGAGACTTCATCCCATTTACTTCAATTAGTGTATGGATTAAGTCACATTGTTTTATTGTTGCCATTTTTATGCATATTGATATTATAGCTGTAAGAGAGGACTTTGATTAGTATGCTGTATTTGAAATATGGAGTAATTTGATTAGTAATATGTCCGGGCATGCAAGTGTAATTGTTTGTCAGATCGTTTTCTTTTAAGAGCCACAACAGTATATCCAGCATCATTCTAATATTAGTTTATTATTTTAAGAACCAAAACTTCGTGAGCGTGCACCCATTTTCTGCCATCAGTATTGATTGCTAGGATTCTTTTACATATATTATTGCTTTATCGATTTCTGAGTTTTGCATTGGTCTGTTGAGCTGATCATTTTCTCCATCGAATGTAGGTCTTCAAGGGACTGATTTTGGGCAAGCATCCTATCAGAGAAGCCATGAAGGTGAGGGATAGTATTTTCAATTATTAATCATTGGTCTATTAATCATTCATCACATTTTCATTATTAGTTGTCAAGAATCTAATACAAATTTTGATAACTGTTATTGCAGGTTGCATCGTGCAGTATAATGATGCTGGTGACAATACTTACACATGCAGTTATTGCACTGCTCTATTTTGGTCAACTGAAGCATTGAAAAAAAAAAGAAAAAAATCAATTCATATATACTCATTGTTGTGAAAAAAGCCAAGTCCAACTTCCAATGTCATGTGAAACTCCTATATTTCTTGATGAATTGTTGAATCCAAATAATGGTCGAAAAAGTGCATTATTTCGTGATAATATTAGAGTTTATAATTCCATGTTTGCTTTTATTTCTATGGGAGCTAAAATTGATTATACCATTAATAATGGAGGAGCTCCTTATGTCTTTAAAATATGCGGACAAGTTCATCATTTGATGGGTTCTGTTTTACCTCCAGAAGGAGAATCTCCTAAATACGCTCAATTATATGTATACGATACTCAAAATGAAATTTCAAACCGAATAATCGCTATTGATCCAAGGCAAATACCAAGATTGATTATGATATTGTAAAAGGATTGGTAGAATTGTTAGATCAGTGTAATGAATTAACCAAAGTGTATCGATCTGTGAGAGATGATTTTGAGAATCAATCATTAGCCAATTTAGATGTGACTATACTTGATCGTGAAAAGACTGATAGCAAACAATATGAATTACCTTCTGTTTCTGAAATTGGTGGATTAATTGTGGGAGATATAGGAGAATTTAATTCTAATAGAGATATAATTATTAAATCAAATGAAGGATTGTTTAAACGAATATCTAAAATTCATCCGAAGTTAATGTCATTGCAGTATCCACTTCTTTTTCCATATGGAGAGGATGGATTTAAAATTAATATGAAATTAAAACCAATTGCAAACAATGTTGGGAATCGAGATAGAAAATTAACAATGAACAAATTTGTGTGTTACCAAATTCATGATAGAGAAAATGAATCGAGTACTTTGCTAAAAGGTGGAAGATTATTTCAACAATATTTAGTCGATGTATATGCAACTGTTGAATAAAATCGTCTAGATTATATAAGACATCATCAACCAGAATTAAGATGTGAAACATGGAATAATATATCTACATTTGTTTCGAATGGAATTGTCCAAGGTTCTGATGTCGGGAAAAAAGTTTTTCTTCCTGGTTCTCACACGGGGAGTCCAAGAGATATGATAAATAATTATCAAGATGCAATGACAATTTGTAGAGAATATGGTAATCCCGATTTGTTCATTACTTTCACATGCAATGTGAAATTGCCAGAAATTTTAAGATATTTTGAAAAAAAACCTGGTTACAAACCAGAAGATCGTCCTGATATTGTTTGTCGAATTTTTAAGATAAAAGTAGATGATATGATTGCTTATATTAAATCTGGAAAACCCTTTGGAGAAGTTCATGCTCATGTGTGTACAATCGAGTTCCAAAAGCGAGGGTTGCCCCATGCTCATATATTATTTTGGCTTAAACATAAATATAAATGTTATACAGCAAATGATGTAGATTCCATAATATCAGCAGAATTACCCGATAAAAATGTTAACCCTCAGTTATATGAAATAGTTAGTCAATTCATGATTCATGGTCCTTGCGGTCAACTTAATTTGAATTCTCCATGCATGCGAGATAAACAATGTACAAAATATTTTCCAAAACCATTTATTACTGACACGATTTTTCAAGCAATTAAAGCTCCCCAGTATAGACGTCGCGATGATGAATCACGTTTTGTAATTAAAAAAGGAGTTCATGTTGGTAATAATTATGTTGTTCCTTACAATGCTAATTTGTTGTTGAGATATAATGCTCATATAAATGTTGAATCGTGTTCTCAATCTATGTTAATAAAATATCTATTCAAGTATATAAATAAAGGACCCGATAGAGCCCGCGTGTTAGTTCGTGACAATATAAACGATGAGATCCAAAATTATCTCAATTGTCGATATTTAACTCCTCATGAGTCCGTATGGCGTTTATTTGAATTTTCCATTCATTCTAGATTTCCTGCAGTTCAATATTTAAAAATTCATTTGCCCAAAGAACAAACTATTTGTTTTCATCAAACTAATTCTCTTCAAAATGTGTTAAATAATCCGAATATAGAAATTACTATGCTAACTGCTTGGTTTCAAGCAAACAAGACTTATAAGAAGGCAAAGAAATTAACATATACTCAATTTCCCACTAAATTTGTTTGGAATGATAATAAGAAATTATGGACCCCAAGGAAACAATATCACGTACTCGGTAGAATAGCACATGTGCCACCAATTGCAGGTGAATTGTATTATCTTAGAATACTTTTAAATATTCAAAAAGGATGTACCAATTTTGATTCAATAAAAACAGTCAATAGTGTAATATACTCTACGTATCAAGAAGCCTGTCGAGCCTTAGGATTGCTAGGTGATGATAAAGAATGGATAGAAGCATTGTTGGAATCTACTTTTACTGCTACTTCTTCTCAAATTCGTTATTTATTCGTTATGATTATTTTATTTTGTAATGTCTCAGATCCTCGAGCTTTACTTAATACATATTGGATTAGCATGTTTGATGATATAGTACACAAAATGAAATTAAATTTTAATATGCCAAATTTTACCATACCTAATGATGAATTAAAAAATGCTGTTTTATGTGAACTTGAAAAATTGTTTAACATGTCGTCCAGTACTTTAAAAGATCATCAATTACCAATGTCAAAGACACAACAAATACATCAACTTGATAATAGGCTCATTAGAGAAGAATTAGATTTTGATTGTGAAGTGCTAAAACAAAAACATTCCGACCTAATCACTAAACTAAATAATAGTCAAAAAATGATATACAATGAGGTGATCAAAGCCGTCGAACAAAAGAACCCAAGATCATTCTTTGTTCATGGTAGCGGAGGCACAGGAAAAACTTTTTTATGGAATACTATAATTTTTAGATTGAGATCTGAAGGCAAAATTGTTTTGGCGGTTGCTTCATCAGGCATTGCTTCATTATTACTTCCGATTGGCAGAACAGCTCATTCACGTTTCAAAATAAAACCAATTATAGATAAAGATTCAAATTGTAATATAAATAAACAAACCAATCTTTCTAATTTAATTGAAAAGGCTGAATTAATTGTTTGGGATGAAGCTCCTATGTGCAATAAATGGTGTATTGAACCAGTAGATAGAACATTGCGTGATATTTTGTCAAAAAAAGAAGAACCATTTGGAGGAAAGACTATTCTATTCGGTGGAGATTTTAGACAGACGTTGCCAGTCATACAAGTTGGTAGCAAAGAACAAGTCATTCAGGCATCATTTAATAATTCATATTTGTGGCCTACAATTACAGTGTTTCATTTAACTGAAAATATGAGATTGTCGACAGTTGGTTTAAGCAATGTAGAAAAAAATGAAATTAAAGATTTTGCTGAATGGATACTACAAATTGGAGAAGGTCAATTAGAATCAAAATTTCCTACAGCTGATCCCGATATAAAATGGATTGATATACCAGAAGAATTACTCACTGATCCTACTATTCATCCTATAGAATCAATTTTCCAAGCAACCTATCCCAATTTTTTAAGCAAATATAGTGATACAAATTATTTAAGAGAACGTGCTATTGTGACTCCAAAAAATATAATTGTTCATGAAATAAATAATTATGCAATTAAATTATTGCCCGGCGATAAAAAATCATATTTTAGTTCGGATTCAATTTCATACAATTCAGGTAATAGCGATAATATCAATCTTTTATATCCCATGGAATTTTTGAATAAGCTTGAATTCAGCGGATTGCCTACACATGAACTTATATTGAAAATTGGCATGCCTATTATGTTATTAAGAAATTTAGATCAGATACGTGGTTTGTGTAACGGTACAAGGTTGATTGTGACAAAGCTGTTTGAAAGACTAATTGAGGCAAAAATACTTACAGGAAACAACATGGGAGAAAAAGTTCATATTCCAAGGATAGTATTATATGCCACGGAAACTAAATGGCCATTTACGTTTAAAAGACGTCAGTTTCCTGTCAGACCATGTTACGCAATGACGATAAACAAGAGTCAAGGGCAGTCATTAAACCAAGTAGGAATATATTTGTCAGAACCAGTTTTTACTCACGGACAATTATATGTAGCACTATCTAGAGTCACGTCAAAAAAAGGCCTTAAATTTTTTATAAATAATGGTGACGGCATCCCTAATAATTGTACAAAAAATATTGTGTATAAGGATGTGTTGCAAGATATATAACACTTTGTATTTTTTATTACAATATACACATTTTAACACTATTGCAATTGCTGTGGATATATATGGTTTCATATTTTTCTCTAACTTTGTAGTACTAATTTCTCTATACATACATATACACATACACAATTTCTTTCATCTCTCATATGTATTCCATTGGTTCTTTAGATTTTTTTCCCTCTCACTCATCTGCCAAGCATGTTGCCGGCGACAACACCAATATGTTTGGAAAATAAAACATACTTGCTCCAATTCTAATCTGGCTATGGTGCATTAGTAGTTTTTGCTATGGCTTTCTTCTGATCATTCAAAGCTTACAGTCTCATCACCATTAAAGCTCGGATTTCCAAGGTCAGGGTTTTCAATCGGTTTTCCTTTTTCTCTCTAAATTTTGTTGAGTTTATTTTTTCTCTCTAAATTTATTTGGATCTAACTGGGTTCATTGTTTCTAACAGTGATCGACCTATGGAGGAGGGATTACTTCTTCATCTCTGATCTCCGACGCTGTCGGTCCATCGACATCATCATCGATGGGCCTCTCTCACCCAACCCAATTGGAGTAAGGTAATAATCAAAGTAAATATCTCTATCTCTCTTATTAATTTCTCAGTTTTTCATTTTGAGTCTCTCACATCTCTGATCTCTCTTCTACAATGAAATTTTTATAATGTAGTTTCGGCTTCCGACGCTTCAATTTCCCTCCACAACCTCCCTTCCCGCGATCACTTCTTTGCCCATGCTCTCTCTTTGAATCTGGTGATCAATTCGCAACTTCCCTAAGATTCAAGTCTTTCGATTTTCTGTTCTTTTTATTGATTTCAAACAGTTAGTGCTCTTTTGGATGCAGTGTTCTACTTTGTATTTTTTCTGCTAATATACGTATTAATTACAGTTTCATGTTTAGGTGCATTGTTGGAACAAAACACCAATTATGTGATCCTTGAAAATGAAATACTAGAACTAATTCCAACGGCTGTCATCATTTTAGATGGACCGTCACGCCCTGCATCACCACATACTCCTGCCCTGCCTCCATCACCGTTTACCCCACCACCGCCTCCACCACTGTTGGAAAGTGTTCAGCCCGAGATCAGGGAGCTTAATAGCACATGGCTGGGCCCTGCAAAGGGTAAGGGCATAGGAATGGTGGAAATGTTCAGAATGTCCATTACAATGATAGCAAAAGTGGCATTCGGAATAGTTATCCAAGAGGTTAATATCAATTCTGACCCAGATCCAAAGAATCCAAGAGGATCTAGACGAAAAAGGTTCGTCTTATTTTAAAATAATTTTTTTTTGTCCATTGACATCATTGTATGCTTAGATGTTGGTTTGATCTCGAGTATTTGATGAACATGTCATGTTGATGTTTACAGAAAATACAAACAAGAGGCCCATGCTGCATCACAACCAAAGAAGACAGCGGGTTGGCCAAAGGGAAAGTCGATGTTCTTAATCAATGACTAAAGACTCGGTGTATGTAAAGAACTCAAATTGAATTATAGATTAGATAAAATTGTTTTTTATTCATATTCTTTTTAGTACAAACTTTTCATATTATAGTTTATAGATAAAAGAATTTAGTTTCTTATTCATATTGTATTAAGTACGAACTTTTCATATTACGTTTATGAGAATTCTAGACATAATCTAAGAACTTTCATCTCATCTATTGTTTACATTTCAATAGTTCCTAATTTGCCTAATAAAATAGTTATGATAACACCGCCCCAACGGGGCGGCCAGCCACCTAGTTATATTATATATCTTAGTAAAAAAAATTATTATTATATACTAGCAAAGACCCGCATTCGATGTGTGCAAAGCGACAAAAATGAGAGTCTGCGGGAGTAGAAACATATTTATAACAGATATTTTTTATTTATCTAGTTGTTTTATCCTTATTTTTTTTTTACCATTAAGAATAATTTTAAAAATTTAAAATTTAATATAACTGATGACTCTAAATTTACGTTTGATTTTATTAGAATAAAGAGAAAAAAAAGGGGATAAGACAAAGGAAAGTGAAGCTGTGATTTGTTGAAGATTGTTAGTGACTAAACGCCTCAACGTGGGTTTCAAGTTCGAACTGAACAATCACGAAAACAAATTAAGATATGTTTGGAGGGAGAGTCAATCATGAGATATCATTAGTTTTATGACTTTATGCAATCGTCGTAACGCAGTTGTCCTAAATTCAGAATCATAGGTAGTCATTGGGATTAAAGGCAGCTGTGCACGTAGTTTAGTGCAGACTGCATAGGGCCAGCAATGCATGATTATATAATTCTCTTTAGAAAAAAAACTGACAAGACAATATCAATATAATACATAAATTCTATATCAAAAATATAATACATAAAATTTAATCGTCTTAATAAATACATAACTTGACTCGAAACTCTAAATGTAGTAACAGTGGACTCGATCTATTACACCGAACAAAGAAGACGTTTCTACTACACATACATTGCCTTGTGTCACTCCCATATCCATTTATGTACTTAGATGTAATATGGTGTATTTTATTGTCCAAATAAAAGGATATTATTCTTAAGCATCTTCAACTTATCCATAAGTGCACTTTTCTGAAGAAAAAAATTTAATAGACAAAAAAAGCTTACTACAATAGTACGATCCTCGCCACAACAACAGCCTTTTAGCCAAACTAAAAGGTGGGATATTGGAAAAGGAATGTAATATATATAGGAAAATGATAAGGTGTTTTATGCAATTTTTAGGGATATTTTTTTGGAATTTTTTAGGTTTATTTTTTTGCATTATTTTCATTATGTCCGTTATAAAAAAAAACCTGTTCGAATTAAATCTAGGCAGATGGATCGATTTTCGGATAAAATTCAACAACCCTGATCAAGAGGACCATTGGAGAAAAAAATTGTCTATTTGATTTAAATCTAGGTTGTTGGATTGATTTTCGGATAAAATCCAACGACTCTGATCTAGAGGATTGTTGGTGTAATGACCCGTACTGAAATTATCGCACTAATCTTTATTCAACGAGTTTATTAGCAACATAATTCCACTTTAATGTGTTTATCGAGATTCTTCAATTCATGGCGAATCAAAAATCAATATTTTAGAAGTTTCGATTTAAAAGTTATAGAGCTACTCGAAACGAATTCGTGAACAGTCAGAATGCTCAAAATGGAGCTCGGAAGACAAAGTTGTGGTCAGCAGAAGTAAAATTACTGTTTCTAAATTCTTATTTAATTATTATTTTATTTTTACTTGGTGGTCTAGAATTTTTTGTTTCAGCAAAGCTCTAAACCAGCCGCTAATATCTTTGTCTCCTCTTATGTCTCTTGTCCTCTCTCGTCTAAAGAGAAAAGAACGTAGAAACCTGATCGAGTTTGCCAACTATTTTCTCCGACAGCCGACCACCCCTCGGTGAATAATCCATGCAAAACTTTTCCTCTCTTTCCTCTCTTCCTTACCCTTTCTCTCTCATTCCTAGCTACATTTGACAATAGAATTCATCAAACGCTATATTTAAGATATTTGTTGTAGTGTGAAAAGTTATAAACTAGTCAAATATACATATATATATATATATATTTTATAAAAATAACAAGTTTATTGGGAATGCTCTAAGAGAAAGCTGATAATTTTCCTTCACTTCAAAATTATTTGATGTGTAGAAGATCAAGGAAAATATTTGGGTCTAAACTCAATTGAACTTCATCGTCCAAATTATTTTTATTTATACAACTTTTGGTTTTGATTCAATCGAAGATCGTTTGCTCATTAAATTTTGTAAAACAAATAGACGGTTGTTAATGTAATGTTAAACTTTACAATAACCGTCCATTTATTTATTAAAATTAAATACCCAAACGACTTCATTTTAATTCATTTTTTGGTGAGTTAATCTTCAATCCATGGTCTATAAGATATTTCGCCAATATTATCATTTTTTTAGTTTCCTAAAAAATCCTTGGTTATCAAGGTCTTTTGCCAGAAATTTTTGATAATTACCGATATTTTGGCGATATTTACCGATATTTTTGATATTTACCAATATTTAACGAAATTTGACTTTTGTCCCAATTGGTCAACAAAGTCCAAACCTAACAACACCCAAAAAAAATACTCCACCAAAATTTCTTACAGAAGTTGGAATTGAACCCCAATCTCTATTTACAAGCCACAATCAGAAACCAAGGAAACCAATAACATCAGCCAAAGTACATAACTCTACATAAAGACAAGGAGAGGTAGTGTGAATTTTGAACCTAATAGGTCTTTTACGTGGTTTTAAAGTACTCATGTGGTTTACTTTGTGACGTATAATATGTAACATATAAGGTACAAAAGGTCAAGAGGCGTGATACTCTAGTTTTCCTTTGGGTTTTCAGCCATTGAAAACAAAAGATTAGAAGTATCAAATTATATTATAATAACTATCAACATTCGGCCCAAGTAATTCATAAAAATTGTCACAAAGTCACAAAGTCATATGTCTTAATATTTGATCAATATAAATATATATATATATATTCAAATAATGTAGAAAATTGATCATATAAGAACCTCATAAAGTTTCAATATAAATTTCTTTGTATTTCTATTAGTTTCCGTTGTTTCCTTCAAAAAATTCCACTGATTGATATTTATGTCAAAACATTCGTATTTCAAACTATCGGTATATCCTCAATATTAGATATTTTACTCATTGGGTGGATCACAAACCGAAATTCGCATAAATGAGAGTAGTTCAAACTTTGAACAATAGTGTTCAATTAATTTTGGATCCAAATATTTTCCGAAGATTAATTAGAAAACCGAAAAGAGTAAAAAACAATGTATCTCACAAAAAAACAAAAACAAAAATGAAATCTTTACCAAAATTAAAAGTTTCAAACCCATATTTGTAGTTTTCTTCAAAATTAGTAGTGGCATTATAGGATATGGGGTAATCTCATATGTATGTAATAAAACCCTAGCGACGGCTCCGAGAACTCCTCCATGAGCGGCTAGGTTCCTAGCAGTGCTAGGTTATTGGGACGGCGAGATTTCCTTGTTCTTCTAGTGTTGTGTGTTGAGAAAGGGAAAGATGGAGATTATTTCATGGAATATAAGAGGCACAAAGGATACGATGAAGCTCACTGCATTGTGTTCCATTGTGTTTGACAAAAAGTCATCCATCGTCTTCCTTATGGAGACGAGAATGAGCAGTACTAGGAGATGTGATTCATGGAAGACCAGCTTAGGGTTTGATAAGTATCACATGGTGTCGTGCTCTGCCAAAGGAGGAGGAGGCCTTATGTACGTTGTTTTGGTCAAAAGAAATCAATCTACATTTGCGGGATCATAGCCCGAGTTTTATAGATGCGAACGTAAGAGTCAAGGTCGGGATCAGAGATTGGATACGATTTACCAGCTTATATGGAGAACCACATGTGCGACATAGATTGAGAACCCTAAAGGCTCAGAATGCTTCAAATGTGTGGATAGTGATGGGAGACATTAACGAAATCTAACGCTCGATGGAGAAATCAGGGGGTGAAACTATGGCGTCATGGTAGATGAACAACCTCGCAAATTGCTTGAATAATTGCGAGTTGGAAGATCTCGGCTACACCGGGGCAGATTTCACATGGCATAATAGTATAACGCAAATTTGGTTGGATCGTGTGATGGCCATAAGAGAATGGAGGAATCAATTTCTTGCATCTCAAGTAATTCATCTCCTACCGAATGCCTCTGATCATATTCTTCTTCTAGTTTCAGTATGGGAAACTCCATGGATATCCTATCCGGGGCAGCAACATTTCTTCTGTTTTGAAGCAATGTGAGCAGAGGAGGAGGGTAGCAAGGATGTAGTGCGTGAGGCGTGAGGACAAGCCCCGACATAGGAACATGAAACTTCTCAATATAAACCGAATAAGAAGATTCGGTGCACAAGATTTGGGTAAAGGCTACGTTTGGAGCAAGGAAACATGAGTCAAAAGAAATCCAAGCAAAGTTGGAAGTTTACAATGCATAATAGTTTGACCCGAACGTGGTTGAGGAGAGAAAAGAGTTGTATGCGTGATAAGCTGCCTTGTTGACTCAGAAGGCTCCGTATTGGCAACAAAGGGCAAATGATAAGCACATGAAAGAGGGGGTTGAGAACTCGAAATACGCCACCAAAAGGCTTCAAACAAGAAGAGGAAAATAAATATCCCAGGATTGTTTGATTACAAAGATGTGTGGTAGGAGACTCCAGATGGTGCGGAATCGGTTGTGGTAAACTATTATACAAGGTTGTTTACTTCAACCGGGACCTCAGAAGACCAAATTGAAGAGGTGATGACCTTTGTTAAGCCGATAGTGATAGAGGAGATGGCACGCCCATTGCTCCTTCCATACACGGAGGAAGAGATCCGGATTGCCTTGTTTCAAATGCACCCTTTGAAAACCCCGGGTGTCCGGATGATATGCCACCTTTATTCTTACAAAAGTATTGGGAAATTGTTAGCCGAAATGTTACACTTGTTGTTCAAGATATTCTTCAATCGGGACAGGTCCTTTCGACCATGAACTTCACAAACCAAAAGTCTAGCATCCCAAAAGGATCATGGAGTATAGGCCAATTGCTCTATGTAACATGGTGTACCAAATTGCAGCAAAGTGTTAGCAAATAGGTTAAAACCTTTATTGCAATATATTATTGATCCTTGTCAAAATATTTTTATTCTAGACAGATTGATCACGGACAACAAGATAATTGTAAATGAGGTAGCGCACTACTTGTGGACAAAGCGAAGCGGGCAAAAATTTCATATGGCGTTGAAGCTTGATGTTAGTAAGGCCTACGATAGGATGGAATGAAAGTACTTGGAGTTGGTGATGAGGAAGTTAGGATTCTTAGATGTTTGGATTGGGAATGGGATGGCTTGTGTTACTTCTGTACAGTATGCTTTTTTGCCGAATGGTTCTCCAAGGGGGTATGTCACGCCAAGTAGAGGTCTTAGACAAGGGGATTTGCTCTCTCTTCATATTCATATTGTGTACCAAAGGCCTTTTAGCCCTCCTACACTGTGCCCAAAAGAACAGGTTGTTGACAGATATCAAAGTTTGTTCGAAAGCACTTAGATTGTCTCACTTTCTCTTTGCAGACGACAACTTGATTTTCTCTCAAGCTAGCCCGCAGGCTTGTAACAATGTTAAGGAGATATTTAAGGTTTATGAGACTGCGTCCGGACAATCTATTAATTTCTCAAAGAGTAGTGTGTGTGTTTCAGTCAAAATCTACAGAAGGAGGCGCATGAGGAGTTGGCTGCCTTGCTAGGGATGACTTTGGTTGCCTATCATGAAGAATACTTGGGGTTGCCTACACATGTGGGGGCAAGCAAGAAGACTACTTTACTTATATCAAGGATAGGCTTAGAGCTATACTGAAGGGATGGAAGTGTTCCTTGCTAAGCGGGGCAGGCCGAGAATTGCTTATCAAGGTAGTGGCTTAAGCATTACCTAGTTATGCCATGAGTTGCTTCTTGATCCCTAAAATAACTTGTGAGGAGTTGTAGCAGATGTGTGAGAATTTCTTCTGGGGTGTTAGTACAGACCGATGCCGCATTCATTTGTGTACATGAAATGCCATGTGCAAGCCGAAAAAGATGGGAGGGCTTGGATTCCAAAATCTATATTCTTTTAATCTTTCTCTATTGGCTAAGCAGGTTTAGAGGATATTGCAGAACCCAGAGTCTTTGGTTGTACAAGTATATAAGGTGCGGTATTTTGCAGAGTGGAGTATCTAGGAAGCAAAGGTGGACGAATTTCCATCATATACTTAGCGGAGCTTTATGAAAGCGAATGAGGTGCTTGAGAAGGGTTCCTCAATGGCAGGTGGGGTCAGGCACGCATATTTAGATTTAGCAAGACCGGTAGATCCCTAGACCACCTTTCACTTTGGAGGCGCTCAGATTTCCTACTACATTGGATCGGGTTTCCCAGAGAAGTTGGGACCAAGCAGCTTTGAAAAGGTATTTATCTCCTAAAGATGTATATGTTGTTCTGACTATTCCTCTGAGTCATGGCGCAGGACATGATAGGATTGTATGGCATTATACGTCCAGAGGGGAGTACACTGTCAGCAGTGCCTATAGAGTGACCCAAGATCAGATGGTCATCCCACAGCAGGTGGCACCTGATCAGTGGGGCGACTTTTGGAGGTTGGGTGCAGCACCAACGGCAAAACTTTGTGTGTGGAGAGCTTGTCAGAGATTCTTACCTACAAGATTGAGACTACATGGATACAAAGTGGATGTAGATGAGGTGTGTGTGTTGTGCGAGCAGGAAAGGGAGACAGAGTTGCACCTATTTGGGGATTGCCCTCATGTGCAGCCTATTGTGGTTCCTCTTCTCGAAGGTATTGGGCAGACCACGGCTTCTTTCAGGGACTTGATGATGGCTTATTTAGTAGGTCTTCTTAGAGATACATTTGCTCAGCTGGTTGTGATGTTGTGGTTTATCTGGAAAAGCCGAAATGACAAACTGTGAAATAGCAAACAGTTTGATCCAGACTCACAAGGTGTTGGCAGGGGCTTGACATGATCGATATGTGTTCTTGCATAAGACTCCAAACCACTCGGCCAGAGTTCTTCAGACATGGTCAAGGCCTCCCTTAGGTCAGTACTATGTCTGCATTGATGGAGCATTCGATTCCTCTACACGTAGAGGTGGTCTAGGCATGAATGTTTGTGATTGGGAGGGGAGATTTGTGTGTGCAGCAGCTAGCTGTATTATTGAGGTCTACTCGGCCTTGGCAATAGAGATTGAGGCAGCTTGGAGAGCGATGCAAATTGTTAGTCAGATGGGATATAGTCCATCCCGGATTAGCTCTGATAGTCTCATTGTTGTTCTAGTAGTGGCGGATCCCACTACAGTGTCTAGTATTTTCAGAGACTCTTGTAAAGATCTACGATAAACCTTCAGGACCATGTTTAATTGAAAGTTTGTACACTTGGCCGTAAAATAAATGTAGCAGCAGATAGCTTAGCAAAATGAGCTATGCGTCATGCAGACGTTCCATATTGGCTCTCACAGATGCCGAATTTTATACGGCCACGGTTTGAATAAAATTACTATCTTCAACTCGACCAAAAAAAATAGTGGGATTGTAGTCTTCCCCCCCCTCACAAGTCACACCCTCAGATCTCTCATTTTCAATTCTCTGCAGATTTCAATTGTCGCTCTCTCAAATCTACACACAGAAGAGAGATCCACATTCCACATTCCCATTTCGACTGAGAGAAAGGAGGGATGAGTTTCGCAGGACCCAGAATCTCCAAACCCTCCAAACCCCCAAACTCAACTCCACCGCCGCCGGCGAGGTCCTCCTCCTCTTCATCTTCACTCTCATCCCACCTCGCCATGGTGGAGCTGAAGCAGCGAATCCTGACCTCCCTCTCCAAGCTCTCCGACCGCGACACTTACCAAATCGCCGTCGAAGATCTCGAGAAGATCATCCAGACCCTCGCCGCCGACGGCTTTCCGATGCTCCTCAATTGTCTCTACGACGCCTCCGCCGACCCCAAGCCCGCCGTCAAGAGAGAGTCCCTCCGCCTCCTCGCCCTCGCCTCCACCTCCCACGCCGACGACCTCACCGCCGCACACCTCACCAAGATCATCTCCCACATCGTGAAACGACTCAAGGACGCCGACTCCGCCGTCCGGGACGCGTGTCGCGACGCCATTGGGGCCCTGGCTGCTCAGTACTTGACTAATGGCGACAATGTGGGCTCGGTGGTGGGACTTTTTGTGAAGCCGTTGTTTGAAGCCATGGGGGAGCAGAACAAAGGGGTGCAATCCGGTGCCGCGCTGTGTATGGCTAAGATTGTGGACTCGGCCTCCGATCCTCCTGTCTCTTCTTTCCAGAAGCTCTGTCCCAGGATCTGCAAGCTGCTTAACAACCCTAACTTTTTGGCCAAAGCTTCGCTACTGCCCGTCGTTTCGAGCTTGTCCCAGGTTGGTTCATTGCTTGTGATTTTTCAAACTAAAGATTGGTAATGTAGGTGGAAGTATTGACATTTTTGCTGAAGCTGAAGAGGTGTTGACCTGCTGCCCCAGGTTGGAGCAATTGCGCCACAGAGCTTGGAGAACTTGCTGCCAAGTGTTCATGACTGTCTCGGAAGTCCGGATTGGGCAACGCGGAAAGCAGCAGCTGATGTACTCATTGCATTAGCGTTGCATTCGAGCAGCTTGGTCACAGGTAGAGCTGCCTCCACAGTGACTGTGCTAGAGTCTTGCCGGTTTGACAAGGTGGGTTTTTGTTACATTGTCTTTCGGTAGATTGGTTTCCTCATTAGATCACAGTTTGTACTCAGATCAATGTCTTGGAGATCAGTTGACTATAATAGTGCCTAGTTGATCTTTTCATGGACGTTGACAATTGTCCTTTTGAGCCTGCGGTTTCCTACTTTTAGTTACTGCACTGTGCTTTTCTTCTTAATGCGTAAACAAATTCTTAGATTACCTATTTGCTTTGGTTATAGTGGGTTATACATGAGAGAGGGAGCGTGGAAGAACTCTCCTGTCAAGTTAGATGTTGGATTTGGCTGCTGTAAAATCTATGTTGTAGTAATAGGTTGGTGACATTGTTGTCTCTTTATCAAGTGTTTGAGAAATATCTTTTGTGTGTTTTAAGATAAAACCTGTCAGAGATAGCATGACAGAAGCATTGCAATTTTGGAAAAAGATTGCGGGGGGAGGAGAGGACTCTCCAAAGCAGAAATCCCCATCTGATGGTAAGCTCAATCTTAACTTTCAAACTTCTTCTTCTTTGATGTCCATCCTCAATCTTTTGCTTTTTGTTTTTTTGTTTTTGGATCTAATGTCTCTTGTTGTATCATTGTGTTGCAATATTATTCTCTATACAGGAAATCCTGGATCAGCTGAGGTATCAGAAAGGAGTGAATCAAAACTTTCAAAGCCTGGTGACAAAACAGAACAAGCAGCAAAAGTTTCCTCTAATGGTGCTTCCCCTACTTCAGATTCTGTTTCTAAAACTAAAGATAGTGGTATACCAGATAAAGCTGTTGCACTTTTGAAGAAAAAACCGCCGGTCTTGACTGACAAGGAGCTGAACCCAGAATTCTTCCAGAAACTGGAAAGGGGTTCTGGTGAGTTGGCTGTGGAGGTAGTTGTTCCTCGTAGACATCTCAATTCTTCAGAGCCAACTAATGAGGTAGAGTCGGGGACGAATTCTATAGATTCAAAGGAAAGGTCAAACCTTGAAAACAACCATTCAGAAGATTTTCATGAAACTTTCAATAGTAAATATCGTAGCATAGAGAGAGGAATTGCTGGTCTGTATAGACAACGAGACCTTGATGATCTGTCACGAGATAAATGGCCCGAAGAAAGACTGAATGGAAAAGACTCAAGAATGAGAGCGGGGAATGTTGATGATAGGACTGATATGAATCAAAGGGAGTCATCCAGCAGTCGTGCTGGGTTCTCAAAAATGGATGGTCAACCTGATGGATCCTTCGCCAATAGCAAAGGAAATTGGTTGGCTATTCAAAGGCAATTGTTACAGCTGGAGAGACAACAAGGTCACTTGATGAGCATGCTAAAGGTACTTTTACTATTTGACGTTCTTTTCTTTTCGTTCTTTGTGCATTAAGGAACGTGTACTGATACATTGTTCTTGAACTTTTCATAAACTTTTCTCAAATTGCAGGATTTCATGGGCGGGTCTCATGATAGCATGGTGACTCTGGAGAACAGGGTAAGAGGCCTTGAGAGAATTGTGGAAGACATGGCACAGGATTTATCAGTGTCATCAGGTAGGAGAGGTGGTAATTTTGGTATGGGGTTTGAGGGATCTTCCAATCGACCTTTAGGCAAGTATAGTGGTTTCCCAGACTATGCGAGTGCCAAATTTGGAAGAGGTGGTGATGGACGAATTCCATATGGGGACAGATTTTCCCAAACTGATGGAATTGGTACGGACATGAGGAGAAGAGGTCCTTATAGATCCGAAATGTCTGAGCTGTGGGATTTTTCTACATATGGTGGATCCAGAAATGGGCAGAGGAAGGCTGTGGGTGGTGGGCCCATAGATGGTAGGTCACCTAAATCTGAAAATGGAAGTGATCACGGTGGCAGCAGGCGAGCTTGGGAAAAAGGGAGTGGACCTGTTAGATTTGGTGAGGGTCCTTCGGCAAGAAGTGTTTGGCAAGCATCGAAAGATGAAGCTACCTTAGAAGCAATTCGTGTGGCTGGAGAGGACAATGGACCATCAAGAACAGCAAGAGTAGCTATCCCGGAAATGACTGCAGAGGCCATGGGAGATGATACTATTGGCCAAGATCGGGATCCGATCTGGACTTCTTGGACTAATGCAATAGATGCTCTTCAAGTGGGTGATATGGATTCTGCCTATGCAGAAGTATTGTCTACTGGAGATGATCACTTGCTTGTAAAGCTAATGGATAGATCAGGTCCTGTGATAGATCAACTTTCAAATGAGACAGCAACTGAGGTCTTGCATGCGGTTGGACAATTTTTACCGGAGCAAAATTTGTTTGATGTCTGCTTGTCTTGGATTCAGCAGGTACCTGTTTTTTCTTGATCATTGTTATGTATACTAGCTAAGCAAACATTTCACTCGAAGGGTGTTAGAGTACTAACATATATACTATAGGTGATAAAACTGCCAATTTAATTTAAGTTCATGATGAGATTTTAGATCTCAATCAATCCTTTCGTAAATTGCATAGAGAGATTGGAAAACCTATGTGTTTCTCTGCTTTGTAGAACGGGATACAGTATACCACTCTAAACTGCTTGTACTTTTCTATTCTCAAATTTATTTCTTTTGTGGTTACTCCGGTGATACCTCGAAACCTGTTGCATTTTGCAGTTGGTTGAAATAGTGCTGGAAAATGGAGCTGATGACCTTGGCATTCCCACTGAAGTAAAGAAGGAGATTGTCGTGAATTTGCATGAAGCTTCTCAAACGATGGATCCGCCTGAGGACTGGGAGGGTTCAATGCCTGATCAACTTTTGCTGCAGTTAGCATCTACCTGGGGAATCAATCCGCAACAGCATGCCAAATAGTTCCCGGTTTGGCAATTTGTGTTGGAATTTTCATTTCATTTTCAGAGGGTGGTTTGGAGTGTATATGCCGCCCCACTGCTGACTGGGGTTGAAACTGACGGGCTAATGAAAAATAGTATGAAGATTACCAGTTGGAAATTATTGTTGCCACTGGCTTTTGATAAGTTGGAAATAGACCTAGAAACATGGACCTAAACTCTGCCAATGGATTATATGTGGGCAAGAGAACATATAAATTTTAGGGCTGCTGCAACTAGTGCAAGAGAACAATCAACCTTCTAAAATCTAATTTCGAAAACTATACATTTGGTTTCATTACAAAAGAATAGCGTCCAACAGTACACTTGCAGTTATGCCACTCATAAACTTCTACCAAGTACAGTTAGAAACAACCTATGTATGTACAAGGCACGCTTCACCGACTATCACCTAATGCGACACTAAAGCAGAGCATCTCTTGTATTTATCAGCCGCCTTGAGTGTGACAAACACATCATCAAAGATGACGGAAAATTGCACATCATCTGAACTTGATTCATATGGCACACGGTCGACCAAAAGCAGGAGCCTCATGTAGTGTATCTACTTGGCAGCATACCAGTTCTGAGCACACTTGGCATCAACAGCAAGCTCAACACTAAGGAAGTTTCTGCCGTTGAAGGGCTTCGACATGCAGTCAACAACTATGTCCTTTGCAACCTCCGCCGATTCTGATGGTCCTTCCAAGATGACTTCATCATGGACCTGCTTTCCATAAAAGTTAATTCAGTCTGGCTGAAAGAAAATTTATTAAAACATTCTTGATTAAGCAATCAGGATGCATACACAAATCAAGATATAATAGAAACCGGATCACATATCTAGTAAACATATGTAATCTCAACATATACAGTGACATGCATGTTAGTATATATGTAGATTTGATTCCATGGGCCTGGTTACTTCTTGCATTGAGATACATTCATAGCTCATTAGATTAAAAACGAAAGGAAATAACCTGCAAGAGCAGCCTCCAACCAAGCTCTTTCAAACGTGCATTATTGGATATTTCTAACATGGCGCACATTGCAACATCAGCGGCACTACCCTGTTACAGTCAACTAGTTAATACATAATGTATCAACTAGTTAACATAAATATATATATATATATATATATAGAGAGAGAGAGAGAGAGAGAGAGAGACAGAACCTGCACAGGAGTATTGATTGCAGCCCTTTCTATATGTCCTCTTTGACCACGGCTAGCACGAGTTAATGAGGGAAACCAGCGTACCCGTCCTAGTAATGTATGAACACATCTATGTTCTTTCGCTTCCTTTTTACGTTCCTGTTGCCACCTGCGCACTTCTTGTCTTTCCTTGTACCAAAGTTCCACTGTTTTCTCTGCATCCTCGACAGAAACCTGAGGACCACAATACACTAATGGATCATTTTAATAGCTAGAAAAGAAATGGACTGCCAGATCATTACTTGAATCTACAGTTACCTTCCAATCTCGGGACAGCCCAACTGGAGTTTTCCCATATGCAATGGAAAAGTTGAGCATTTTAGCTTTCCTTCTCTCAGATGCGAAGGTATCCTGATATATAAAAAAATTCAGATGAGAAAATAGTTACCGGAATAAAAGAGAAAAGCATTAATTTGGAGGGGGTGGGGGAAAATGATTTTACACAACTGAAAATCCACGCCAAATATCACAGGTTTGACTACGATTTTAAATATAATACAGACGCACATCTTACCTTCAACATTGGAACTGGGGGTTTCTCTTCACCAGGTTGAGGATCCCACTCAAGTAGCACTTCCTTATTCTCAACAGCCTCACGAATATGCTGGTACATGTTCATTGCGGTCCTTGAATGAAAATCTCCACCAGCTTTGAAGGCATCCAACATGCTCTTACAGTTTGAAAGATGAGCAAGAATCCTAAGTTCCAGCTGCCATATTAACACATCAATCAATACATTTTAATACATTTTAAACCACGTACTTAGGAGAGAGAACAAACTGCTAACCTGTCCATAATCCGCAACAATGAGCGAATTTCCAGGTACAGCTACAAATGCCTGGCGGATCTTATATCGGTCTTTTTCAAGAGCAGGCTGATTCTGAACCAGTGAAAATATAAATTGATGAGAATGCATACGTCTTAGGTTAAGTAAATTAGCTAGGTAGGTATACTCAGGTTGTTCATTCAAAATTTATACCACATGGGAGCCAACAATATGACTCACTGTCTTTACTAACCCCTCATTGGTTGCATATTATTGAAGATCAAAGTCCTGTAGTATTTGAAGGATTAAAATCACACATCATACAGTTGTTGAGGACCTAACGTATCTTTTCCGATCTTTTAAGCATAGTATTGGGCCAAGAATCCAAGATCAAGATCAAACCCAAGCTTCATGTTTTTTGAAGACCAAGAGTTTATACATACGCAGGTGTCTGTAAACATCTTGTGACCAAAGGGGTCCATATCAACCTCTTCCCAACCACAGAAGAGGTAACATTCTTTCTTTATTAAAATGTCCGGATAAAGCGACTATACGAAGAAGCTGACTATCCAGATTCAATATTCTATCAGATAAAGCGAATGGGAAGATAGCCAAGATAAAAGGCAGTTTTATGTGATTGCAAAAGTCAATCACAAACCTGCAAATTTGGTCTCCTAGCAGATAACCGCCCTGTTTCTGTGTTGATATTTAATGAACAATGAATTC
Organism: Geum urbanum; assembly: GCA_946800695.1. NCBI lineage: Eukaryota > Viridiplantae > Streptophyta > Magnoliopsida > Rosales > Rosaceae > Geum > Geum urbanum. The sequence continues at coordinate 65,543,235 of OX326998.1, read as the reverse complement.
TTCTGTTCTTGCCGGCAATATTACTGCCCTGCATAATTCACAGTAGAAACACAAGAATGAGGAAATATTTTGAATATTTTGATAGCATTGTAAGATTTCTGTAGCCGGAAATTCACACAAAGTGATGTGTGTGTGTGTGTGTAATATATGAAATGATATCAGTACAAAATACAGTATGCCTAAAGTGCACAATCACCTGCAAAGGAAGGATGAAGTTGGATATCAACGAATCAATAGAGCAAACTTGGCATAATGCCGCAATGGCGTGACAAGCTTCCTTCCCTTCCTCCTCTGACTCAAATGCTTGCAAAGCCGTTCCATAACCAGACGTGTCAACATCAGACACAGTCTCTTCTTTTTCCAAATATTCATCACTCACCGTGTCACAAGCATCTCCATCATCTAGAGACTGCAGGTCAGGAGCATGATCAACAAAATCATATTCTGAAGAAATCTTGCCACCTAAAATCTTCAAAGCATCTCCACTAACTGAAGGCCAACCAGTTGCTGTGTAAATCTCACTTGGAAGATTCACACCAATTGTCTTCAGAGTCATATTGCGAAATTTTGGAGCTGTAGTTTTGCCTTCTTCAATCACTTTATCAGTGTTCGGAACTCTGAAAGTCCTCTCCATTGGAAGAGCCTGATTGGGATCCTTGCTACACCAGGACATATTCAAGTCAATTCAGTGGATGGGAACGCTAAGTGGATAGTATCAGGAAATAATACTTTAATTTAATGCTGTACCTTTATTGAATTGTTAGAGCACAGATTTCACAAATTGATACAATAAATCCAAAGATCGATTTTATCAGTACATCTAGATGAATATGTAAGGATGATTTTCCATCAGATGAACCAGTATCCAGCACAATCAAAACTTGCTTGTAAAGTACGGTGCACAAAAACATTGTCCAGATCACCAAGAACTTATAAGTGAAGGTGATAATTCTAATCTTAAAATTCTAGTAATATATACCTGTTAGTGGTCCCACCAAACAAGAGCTGGCGTAGTTGCACGTCACTTCCCACATTCATGTATTTAGCATCCGGGCAAAAGCTGGAGGCCCACTTGCGAAATCTATTTACAGCAACCTCTTGTTCCACTTTGGCCAACTTCTCAATTTCAGCTAAATATCCCCGATCAACTAGCATTCCCTCAGTTTCCATCTTAACTAAAAGCTCACCAAATGGTCTCCAGTATTTTTCATAGAAATCAAACATGGATTTCCCAGGAGCTGGATTTCCATCAATTTTCCACTGCCTCATAGATAGTTGGTTTTTCATACTCTCATAAAGCTTCAGTGTGCTTATTGCATCTAACACAGAATAACAGATCCATGGTTTTCTCTCCTCTCTTTGTAGCACTTCAACAGGGTCAAGAATTGTTATTTTCCCTTCTTGCCCATTTTTTTTCAGCTTCTTTCGACCAAATATGGTTTTCATTGATATCTTACCAATCAAGTCATTCTCTCCAGACCTGACCTTTTGGTGTGCCCCAGACATAACCTTTGGGTCATGTGATAGAGCTTCAAGAGAGTAACCACCCTTCAATCGTCTTGATGAATCCCACAAGCGAGCCATGTGCATGGTGTCGGCATGAAAGCCAGAAACCTCAAATCCATAGTTCTCAATTACATGGTTGTCAAAGCTATAATTATGCCACACCTGCAGAAAGGTAGGTAATAGTCATTAAAATTTTTGTTTCTTGATCAAGAATGTACCTTTATATGCTCAATCAAACAAATACCAAGTAAATCCGTCAACAGCAGTCAACACAACCAATGCAATTGGACCAGTCTCTTACAGGGAGCGTGATCTGAAATTACTTGCAACAAATTATTCAACCAAAAATAATTCAAGACACCTAGAAATAAATTTGTACTATTTTCCATGCCATTACAGTAACGCAGAAGGAGGTCATTTTCCAAAGTTGGGCTGTCTACTTCACGTCTATAGTCTGAAAAGTTCTGAGATTCCATAGCAAATTAAAAGAAAGAAGATAAATACCTTTTTGATGGAGGGATCTTCTAAAAATGGAGCAAACTCAAGTAAGAGTTCCTTGCCGCCACCATCAAGAATATCCACCCAGATGCAGGACTTTCCATTTCCAAAATCCACATCTGGTCCAGAATATATACTGAAGCATATTATCTGTCCATGATCTACAGGCGTTTCTTTCTTAACATCTATATCGGCCACCTGTTAACATGCAATCATTAGCAGTAAGACAGTAGCTATTAAATAACAAAGTATCACGTACCCAACAACTACTCACATTTTAACCCAAGAAATGGATCTACTTGAACATCTATATACAAATATGCCTTAAAAGAGTGCCCTATTGCAGAACAATATCAATCAATTTAAGGTTCAACCTCAAAGTATATATACCTCTGTGTCACATGCATGGACAAGATGCCTGTATTCACCAATAAGCAACTTAACAACTTTCTTTGCCATAGGAATACTATCAACAATAAGAACTCTGTCATATATGCTATTAAGCATCTCGCGAAGATCTTCCTTACTATCTACTTGTGTAGCAGCTTTAGATGCAGGTGTTATTCCATTGGATATATCCCTGTTAATTACTTTACCAGCTTCACCAATCTTTGGTTCTACACCAGTCACCTTCCTGACCTTTTTCTCTGGCATTGACACATTTGATTGGATTTCCTTCTGTGATTTTTGTGTCATGGCCGTACCCTGTTTTGAACCATCATGTGCATGACCATTCACCTTCTCCACTGTATTATTTTCAGTTTCTCTACAAGTTAGCATCGGAAGACTATCATGTGCATCACCATTTACAATGTCCACGTCATATACAGTAGCCTTACTTCCGCTCTTTTCATAATATGAAGTCACCTTCTCATAGATACTGTTATCTATGACACCATCATGCTTTTCAGGGGCAATCGTTTTTATGCCTCCTTCAGATGACATCTTACTTTTGACATAAATTTCCCGAAACTTGTTCTTTTTGAGGTTCTCAGTCTCATCGCTCCAGGATGTTATAGTCACAGTGTCCTTAAATTTTCCTTCAGATGTCAGAGTGTTATATGACTTGGCAGCCTGGAGTCCTCGAAGGCCTCCAACCTCTGGCTTGCAATTTAAAACAGGCCTGCAAATTTTATCAATTCAATCAAACAACAGAGGAAACCTCAATTACACGTCTCTTCATTTCTCCTTCTATTCTAAGTATGCAAAGAAAGCGGGACACATCTTAGACAACTTCAAATGCAACCCGAAAACCCAAACCCAACACCAACTAACACGATAACAAGCATTTTTGTACCCTCACTTCCTACTTAAATTGCTTCACCAATTTAAACATATACAGTAATACATGATACAAATTCTACATTAGTGGATAGCCAACACAAACCAGTAAAAATCAAGTTAAACAATCCTCTTACTTCACAACATATGGGCCAATTCCTCTTACTAAACAAATGAAAAAACAAAAACCCACATAGAATAAACTACAATGAACCAAAAACATGTACTCTAAGCAAGGGAAAAAACGAACCTTGAAATTGAAGGAGTCAATAGCGACCTCGTAGAAGAAGAAGAGCGAGGACATGCCCGGAATAAGGAGAAGTAAGAAGGGCAAGGGCGTAAATGGCTAGTCTGGAAGGAGGAGAACCCCATAGCCATGAGGTCAGTGAAAGCAGCCCTCCCCAGCTTACTAGTCCAGTAGTAGCTAAGAGGAGAAGAAGCCGTCTTGGCTTGAGTGGCAGAGCTGTAAAAAGAGTGGGTATTTGGGGGCGGTTGTTTTATTTATCTGGGTTCTGCGGCAAGTGGGTCTGATGATGAGAGTGGCGCAGAGGAGACCATGACAGAGAAGAAGAAGGTGGTAAACTGGTAAAGAAAGAACTGTAGAGGCTAAACCCTTGGCTGGGTTTTTCTCTGTCGCACAAAAATACACAGGGGGGCTGAAAAATCCGCACGAGCCGCGGTGATGCATCATTAATTATTATTAAACAAATAAAAATTAGATATCTTTAAAACAACCGTAAATCACAAAAATCTAAAGAGAGAGAGAGAGTTCACCAATATGTAGATGTAATAGAACAATTTATACTGTATAATAAGATTACCCTTGAACTCAAAATCCTCAAAAATGTGGAGGGAAAGAAGAAAGAAAATCGCTTATAAATGGACGCACATATATTAGAGGATGAGGAGCGATGAATCTGGAGTAAATCTTAGGTACCGTAGATTGAAAAAAAATTATTAGCAAAGTCACTAGTAATAGAATGAAAACTAAAAGTAAAAAAAAAATAAGATGTAAATAAAAAGTAAGTGAATAGTAAAATGAACTTTGCAGAATGAGTTCAATTTTGTTATATAGAAAACAACTTTTTGACTTTTTTATTTATGTGAATATTGCTGGCTACCAATATATTTGTCTCTTTGTGACTATTGCTGAGTTGTAGTAGTTCTATAATTTAAAATAAATAAAGTGTTTAAAAATTAAAAAATAAAAATGTGTTTAAAGAAATAATATTCCTTGTATTTGGTACGTGTCTTAACATAAAAATATATATTCTTTCAATCTTTAATTTATAGGGATATTGATTGTATCGTATTGTAATGCATATTTAAAGTCATCTATCAATGAATAAAGTACATTTTCAGATCTATCTACTTACGTATCTTTATTTCTCCTTCAACATGTTATCAACAGTTCTTGAGTTGATAGTCAACCTAAACCCTAAACAGAAAAACCCTCCACCACCGGCCTCCTCCTTGACGGAAATTCTCCACTGCCAAAATACCACCGTTCTTATTGATTATCCGTGTGAACCAGATTAGTTTGGTGGATAATGCTGCAAACTTCTTTACCAAGTCCTTACCCAAATCTACATTTGTGAAACATGTGAGACGCATTAAAATAGGAAGATTATCTGAACTCCGAGATTGAGTTGCTGATCAGGGGAGTTCATTTCGTAGACATCAAGAGGAGTCTACATCACATGTGGTCACTTATGTAGTTGATGTGTTTACTCATTTTCCCTTTGACCAAGGTTTTGCTTTACTTATGAGGTTTTTGTTTGCTTGACAAGGTTTTTAGTGAGACAACAAGCTATGCATCATCATTAGGATCGCAGCACAAGGGAGAGAGTTTAAGGAAATAATATTCATGGTATCCTAATATGTGTCTTGTCCTAATTAGCATAGAAGTAGATATTCTCTCAATCCTTGATTTATAGGGATATTGATTGTATCAGATTGTAATGCCTATTTAAGGTCATCTATCAATGAATAAAATACAATTTCAGATCTATCTACTAGTGTATCTTTATTTCTCCTTCCACAAAATGATTGTTATCGAAGTTGGATATTACAATGTGCCATTCAAATGTTATGAAAAACTTTTGTTCAAGAGTAAAAGGAAAAAATGTTCAAATGGTGGCTAGACTTTCATTATCAGAACAGTTTGATATCTGGAGTTTCAAAGTTAACAGTTTAGTACCTGAACTTTGATTTCATCAACAACAGGGTACCTTCAGTCACTTCTCCTCCGTTGATTATAATGACGAATTGTAAGTACTCTTTCTACCTAGGTTGCATGGAAGTGGGTACATATGCGTGGAAGTGAATCGTGAGGAAACTAGTGGAAGCGGTTATTGATAGTTTTTAAAGTACGGGTACTAAACTGTAGTATCGCACCAAGACTGAAAGGACCCGACTCCGATTTAGTTGCTTAAACTGAAATCAAACCCTTCGAAAACAAGACCTTAAATTTTTTTTTTGCCAGAATTTACTTTGAAATAAGTGAACCATTATTAGATCCTGCAAAGAAACACACTTCGAATATTCTACAAAAGCCAAACCGTGGGGCTCCATTCCCTATCCGGATTTCTCAACATTATATATATAATAAACCAAAAGGTTTACAAGAAATCCAGAAACATTCAGGAGTAAACTCAATTGAAAACAAACATAAGTATCCAGAGCGACACCTATATATATATCATTTACATCAAGTAGGTCGAACAAGGAACCTACAGAAACTGAAGAGTGATCCGAACTCTATGCCTCCACAGTCGACGCGCAACACTGGAACCTAAACTGCAAACAGGGCAAAGGAAACCGAAAAGCCCAGGGGAAGACAAATAAAATCGTTAGAGTGAGTGGATGAAAATAATAATATGTCTTTTCCAAATATATGCTCATAAAATCATAAAGCGAGTCAATGCACATGAAAATCCCGACCAGGTACATTTTCCCTGATCCATAAATATGCACGTAAAATCCTGCGGGGTCACTCATGGACTCCTCCGCATAGTACAGTCTAATCACGGGATCCCAGACCCACACATGATTAATATAAGTCTGAAATACCTCGGGTCAGGATATCTGTCCCCCCTGGAGCATCTCGGGGATCAGCCGAGAAGCCAAAGCATCGATGCATACCTCTATATCCGTGACTGTACTCTATGTAAACCAAATCATAAATCATTTCCATGCACATGCATAATCGTAAAGTGCATAATCATAAATGCATAACGTAAATGCATAATCATAAATGTATACTCATAATATGTATAAATCAAGACTCGCAATTCAACTGTGAAAATAAAATGTCCACTCACAGTACGGAGTTAACTCTGAGGTCTGGCGGAAGATCCATCGCCAAACACTCGATCTCGATCACCTAAATAAAAGGGATACGATCAATGTATATTGAAACACACTATACAGAGCTAATACGTCGAGAACCCCGCGTTCTCGAAAGACGTATCGCTCGAAATATCAACGAAGATAAAAAAAAATCTCAAAATATACCCAATTAACCATTGTCCCAAAATAGAATACTCAAATCAACTCAAAAACCTCACGACTACGATCGGGACACGATTACAAGCAAAACAATATAAAAATCTCCAAAATCCCAAAAAGTCAACCCTTGCCGGAGCTCCGCCGGCGGCGGCGCGACGTCAACTGTGATATTTTCTGACGAAGAAAACTCAGAACTCTTATTCTCCTCAAGCCCAACAACTTTCTCTTCATCACTTTCCTCCAATTCCAAACACACAGACTGGAAAACAGCTCGAAAGCCATGGACACCATGGATTCCAGCAAGATTCCGGCGAGCACCAAACGTCGTCCAATCCCAAAATTTCTTCACCCAAAAGCATCTATAGGTTGAAGGGAGCAAAACCCCCAACCCCAACAACCCCAAAACAAGCCGAAAACCTCCACCCGAATCCGGTAAGTTCCAAGAACTTCACCGAGTTCAAACTCCCTCAAAACTCCATCAAATCCACTCAAACCAAGTTCAAAACAATAGGAAATCACAAGGGGAAGCTAACCATACCAAACTCTTGGCCTGAGGTGGTCGGAATCAGAAAGTCAGCAGGTGGTCAAGATTGCCTCCGGTGTGCCACGGTCAACACGGGTCAACTGGTCAAAACTGGTCAAACGGCCCAAATGTGACTTTTCAATAATTTTACGACTATTCCGATATTTATACGCGCGACCAAAACGATCAACGGTCCAAAAAGAATTGAAACCAAAATGGATAAATACGACTAAATCCAACGGCCGGAAATATTCATAACTTATTCCACGTAACTCGAAATAATCGTCCGGAAACTTCCACGAGCTCGAAACCACGTACACTACAACTCTTGTGAAGAAACCCATACTAAATTCTCGCCCGATAATTTAGTGGTAAATAAACCCGCTATATCGACCAATTACGGCAAACTGCGACTAATCGTGAAACTCACAAATCAAACCAATTAACATACCATTTCCGGTTCGAGTTGTTACAAAGAATCTAGGTACTACGGGTAAATTTAATCCTATTTTTTTAGTCTCTTTCTAATTTTGCTTTGTGATCTTTCATATTGCATACTCGATGGTAAAAACATATTTTCTTACGTTTTTATGTGTCTTGTAAGATTATTGAGAATCTATTTCAAATATAACAAAGTTGATCCTTTAACACTGTTCATTGCATTTTACTGTTCATCGCATTATACTGTTCATTTTACTGTTTAAAAGCGTGCGAAGTGTGCGAAATTTTGTTATGATCTCTTCTTTCCTCGCCTCCTTTTGCAAACCCAGAAAGAGACCAGACCTCACGGCTTCCCCTGAATCCCCTCAGACTCGATCTCATAGCAAACCCAAACTGAGTACAAAGAAGAGACATGAGAGATTGAGTAATCGATGAGTAGTGAGGAAGCCCTCTCTATCGGCATCGATTGGTGTTAAGATGAAGAACAATAACGAGATATCAGAGACTAACACATGAGTGTTCTAGGTTGACGGGGTTGGGTCCATTGTCTGATTTGGAAGATCACCACCGACATCGTTTTTTTCTGGGCTGGGATCTCTCCAGACGACCGATCCTTGCCGATATCGACGGATCCTGGTCGATTGGGAACGCTGAGCCGACGCTATCAATTCAATTTGCGGAACTACAACCAGGTATATCTCTATTTGTTGTTTTGATTATATACTATTGGGTTTCTATTACAATCGAGTGTTGAGAATTTTGCTGGGTTCGTTAGGTTTCGATCCGAGTTTGCTTGCTCAGTTGCTGTTTTATTGTTGGTTTTTTTTTTTTGGAACTTGCTTCATATATGAATTATAGAGTTGAGATATTTGTATCCCGTCCTATGTCTACTTATTGGTTTGATTATAAAGTTAAGCAACTTAGCTTACAGTAGCTTACATAGTATAGCTCATTTGAAAAGTGTTGTAGCCACTATATATATATGAGAAAATGGTCACTGCTGTGCAAAAAATGGAACTTTACTCTCAGCCTTTTCTTACTCTGCCTCTCTTGCAATCAATCACCACTGTTTTGGATAAGATGGTCTCAGCCTTTTGCTCTCTCACAATCAAAACCGTATTTTGCTTGATTTCAGATCAGATAGCCTCAGCCTCTTGCTCTCTAACAATCGAGATTGATTTTCGTGGATTTTGCATCGGTTCAATTTCATAAGCTTCCAATTCTGCGGTAAGTTGGGTTTCTCTCTATTTTCATTTTCAATCAATAGATTTTGTTCTCAATCAGTCTGGGTTTGTTAGGTTTGTCTGGGTTCTAGGTTGACGGGGTTGGGAACATTTAGGATTTCACATCAGTCCAGTTCCAGAGCTATATATATGGTTGTTAGTTGGGTTTCCATAGTCTCTTTCGTTTTCATTGGATCAATTTCTTTCTTTTCATCAATTTTGTTTGTGTAGGTTGAAACGACCATATAAACAGTAAGCTTGCCGCCACAATCTCGAACCAATACCATGGTAAGTTTTCCGGTTAATTCAGTTTGATATGTATGAGTTCATGATTGATATTCAAACATGGGATTTAGTTTATTCAGTTTGATTCTGCATACTCATAGTTGTAGTTAAATACTGTTGTGCTGCTGAATGTATGTGTTGTGAAATAGTGTGATTCGCATAAGTTCCGTTTGAAAGCTTCCGATTTTGTGGTTAGTTAAGTTTTCATGATCTTTTCTACTTCTTTAATCAGTGTACAAGTTATTAGATATGATTATAGTTTGGCCAAGCAATCTCGCTGCTAGCTTTTGATTCAAGAAGTATTAAAGTATTATAGAAGTGTTCAGGCACTAAATCTTGAAGTACATCAGCAAGAAGCATTTTATTCCCATCAATAAATTTTAGATTTTCCCTACCTACGTGATACAAACAGTATCAATAGTTTGCAGTAAGGATTTTCCCTAAAGCATTTTTTTCTTCAAAGTGATACAAATAGTAAGCTTGCCGCCACAATCTCGAACCAATACCATGGTAAGTTTTCCGGTTAATTCAGTTTGATATGTATGAGTTCATGATTGATATTCAAACATGGGATTTAGTTTATTCAGTTTGATTTTGTACTAGATTTGAACGATTTAGATTCACGCAAATAAACTGTTTTTTGCTGTTCATTGTTTTTCTCCTTTGGTCGAGAGAGAATGGGATTCTAGAGGACTGGTATCAATAGTTTAACAACAACCTCCAGACCAAGTTTAGTCAGGTCATTACTGAGATTGATATTTTTTTTATCAATGTGATATGTAGCTGTGTGTGGCTTCGTTTATAAGTTTATGGATTTGGGTAGTGTTGATTGGATTAGGTTGATCTCTTTTAATCATTTGTATTTGTATGTAATATTTGGTTGATTGGTCGGATGGCTCTGTCAGTTTTTTTTTTTTTGGAAATAGGGGTTCTTACTTCTTACACTGATTGGATCAAAAATATAACAAAGTTGATCCTCGGGTGCTCGATCATACATAGAAAACCCATTGCTGTCTATGTGTTTTTTCTTCTTCCATGTTTATGCTATTTTTTTTGTCATCGAGTATTTGCTGCTGTATTATGGTATTGACATTGAATGGCCTCTGTTGAGGTCACTATTAGATAAAACATTGTTTTGAGAATAGGGGATTCGATTTGTGCTCCTTGCTCCTGCAAATGTAAAGCTGTGGTTCGGTATTGATACGTGAATTCTTTTTTTTTTTTTTTCTGATTTTGAGTTTGTCATTTTGCTGCTGCTGTTTGGGGTGGCTTTGTAATTCATGAATGTTGCTGGAATGAATGAGAATGTACTTGGGTGAATCTGATGAGCAAGGTTTTGATTAACCTGTAGGTACAATAAATGAGCAGGAATCTTTAGGAATGCTATGCTGCTTGAATCATGCTTGAAAGGATAGGATTATTTGGACATCAAGGTCTGTTTTAACTGTTTTGATTTCATGGGTGTATGACATGTTGAGCAGACTACTATTATTGGTCCAAACTTTGAAAGTCCATGTTGTCATATCCCTGTTTTGATTTAGATGTTCGTTGGTTGTTTGTCCCTTCCCTATAATTGGACTATATAGTGTCTACCTCTACCATTTCTTCCACGTAATTCAGTCTAGGTAATGCATTCTTTCCACATCTATTGGGTAATGCATTTATTCCAAACTGATTACTTAACTGCTCTTCTGATTTGTCGAACAGTGTGTCTAGCTTTTTAATTAATTAATTTTTTTTTCCAGCTATGAGGTCAAAATCCATTTTTTCCAACAGCGCAAAGTCAACGTCGGATGAGGGAATTCAAAGCCCGGCCAATGAAGAAAGATCAGGTAGGTATATGCCCATGGTGTATAATGAAAAATAAAATTACAATAACCAAATATGTAGTTCGTTGTAATAATTAATGAAATGTTTAACGCGAATAATATTTGTTTTCATTGATAGGGTCTTCAACAAAAAGGAAAGCTTTTTTTGAGAACTCGGACAATTTTCTCCAAGAGTTGTCGATCCATGAGGAAGCATCACCATCAAACTATATTCAAAATGAGAGTACAAGTAGATCAAATCAAACTAAGAAAAGGAAAACAGTCTGTCCAAATGGTGTTGATGAAAGAGTCTCAAGTAAGCAGTCATGTAGCATACATTAAACAAACCTTTTTTTACGGTCATAAAATAGTTAATGTTTATGAGGAATTAATTTTCTTTTTCAATGATAGGGCCTTCAACAAAAAGGAAAGCTTTTTTTGCCAACTCGGACAACTTTGTTCGAGGGTTGCCAGCCCATGAGGAAGTATCACTATTAAACAGTATTCAAAATGAGGTTACAAGTATATCAGATCTAGCTAAAGTAAAGAAAAAGACCAAGCGAAAAAGTCTTCATTCTATTGGCATGTATGGTGTTGATGAAAGAGTTTCAGGTAAGTACAGTCATGTAGTGTACATTGAACAAAAAATTTTACCGTCATAAATTTTTTAATTTATCATAATAGTTGATATTAACATATATTTTTTTTATTGATAGGGTCTTTGATGAAAAGGAAAGCTTTTTTTGCCAACTCGGACAACTTTGTCGAAGGGTTGCCAGGCCATGAGGAAGCATCACCATCAAATTGTGTTCAAAATGAGGGCCGAAGTAGCTCAAATCCAGCTAAGAAAAAGAGAAGAGCCAGTCGAAAAAATCTTTATTCTGTTGGCATGTATGGCGTTGATGAAAGAGTCGCAGGTAAGCATAATCATTGTAGTGTACATTGAACAAACTTTTTTTTACTGTCATAAAGCTTTCAATTCATTGAAATAGTTAATTGAACTTTGAATATGAAGTTTATTTTTTGATATTAGGTCCAGTTATTTCTTCAACTCAATTTGGTCAAGCATCTTATCAAAAAAGATGCCAAGGTCAGTACTATAATTATTTTCATTGCCAATCGTTCAAACATACATCAAAGTAACTCAAATTTTAACAATTCTAATCACAGATACAATTGTTAAGTATGAAGACTCTGGTGACGCTTCATATGAATGCCAAGACTGTGGTGCTTCTTTTTGGCTGGGTGAAGCCCTTAAGAAACAAGTAAAAAAAGGATCAATTTACACAAAGTGTTGCCATGAAGGAGAAGTTAAACTTCCACCATCTAATCCACCACCAACATTTCTTGCTCATCTTTTAGATCCAAACAATGGTCGAGAAAGCATTGTCTTTCGTGAAAATATTCGAGTGTACAATTCAATGTTTGCTTTTACTTCGATAGGTGCAAAAGTTGACAAGAGTATTAATAATGGCTCTGCTCCTTATATTTTTAAAATTTGTGGACAAGTGCATCATTTAATGGGTTTTGTATTGCCTCCTCAAGGTGAATGTCCTAAATATGCTCAATTATATGTCTATGACACTATGAATGAAATATCCAACCGTATTAATGCGATTGACCCAAATCATGCCAATCAAAAAATAAAACCCAACATTGTAGAAGGATTAGTACAATTGTTTGATAAAGTTAATGAGTTGACAGCAAAATATCGAACTGTTAGAGACAATTTTGAAAATAATGCATTGCCTACATTTAACATGACTGTGCTTGATTGACAATCAACCGATAGCAAACAATATGAACTACCAACTACTTCTGAAATTGACGGTCTAATTGTTGGTGATATTGGTGAATTTAATTCTAACAGAGATATTATTGTGGAATCAAACGAAGGACAATTAAAGCGTATCTCTAAAATTCATCCAAAGTTAATGTCACTACTGTGACGACCCGGACCAGAATCAGTCGTATGATCAGCTATATTCGTGAGCTACGGCGTAGTCGCAGAGTTACGACAGTTGTTTTAATCGCCGAAGCATCTTAACGACTAAATTATTGGCCGAGAATTGGAGCTGGGTCTCTTCTCGAGAGTCGTAGTACGTGTGATTACGAGTTCGTGGGCGGTTCCGGATCATTATTTGGACGACCGAGGAATTAGTTATGAATATTCGAAGTTTCGACGGAAACGGATTTAAATGGCGGGTTTGTTCGCGACTAAATTATCGGACGGGAATTTGGTCTCGGCTTCTTCATGGAAGTTGTTCAGAATTTAATTTCGAGTTCGTGGGAACTTCCGGAGTATGATTTGGAGTTACGAGAAATTAGTTGCGAATTTTGCCGTTTGTTGATTAATTAGTCGATTTAAATGTGTGTTAGTTCGAAGGGTTGACTTTTTATCCATTTGGCCGATGTGTTTGACTTCGGGTGATTATTGAAGATTATGTTGAGACGAGTTTGTGACCGCGAGAATTATCGGAATCAGAATTACGACGAGAAAGTTACGCGCGTTTGAAGTTCGTTTAAACGGATAATTACAAGTTTCCTAATCGGGAAAAGCTATAAATAGCAACTTGCCATAAAGGGAAAGTCAAACCTGCATTCATTATGTTTGACCCGGTCAACTCGTGTTGACCGAGTGGGAGAAGCTTTGCGCGACGGTGACCGGCGGCCACGGAGGTGGTTCGCCGTCCGGCCACCATGGATCACGGGACTTGGTCCTTTAGCTTCGCCTTGGCGTCCCGAGCTCGTTTCCGGCCTTGTTTTCCGGCGTGGCTCACCGGAGAGAGTGGAATTTCCGGCAAGAATGGTGAAAAAATGGGTTGATTTGGGTTCATTGATTTCGGTTAAATTGAACTACAAAATTGATTGGGCTTTGTAGATCTTCCCTCCACAAATCTAACTAAATTGGTTTGGAGTTTCAATTCGGTTTGAGTTGGGAGAATTCTTGATTTGAATTTTGTGTTTCATTTCAGTTTATCATGAAATTGGATGAGTTAGAGTGAGAATTGGCCTTTGTTGTAGTTGACAAAGTTGCTCAGTGGGTGATTTTGCATGGAATGGTGGTTGCTCCGCCTTGAAATTCTCCGTCCGGCAGCGGCGCCGCCGTGGGTGGCGGTCAACGCGGCGGTCAACGGTCAACGGCGGTCAAACTTTGACTTTTTGGGATTTTCGACATGTTGCATGTCATTTGACTCGAAATCGCGCCCCGATCGTAGTGGGGAGGTTCGTTTTTCGAGTTGAGCGTCCGAACGTAAAGCGAGGTATTGAAGTGGTATATACGGATTTTCGACGATTCGTCGACTTTGAATTATCTGTTTCCGAGAACGGTGGTTTCTCGTGGTTTGATTTGTATTGTCGAGATATGAGTTTGAGTTATGGATTTTGTGAATATTCAGGTGTTCGTGATCGTTTGTTTGGCGAGGGACATTCCGCCGGATCACGGGTTAACGCGATACGCGTTACGCCAGACTGTGAGTGGACAAGTTTATATTTTCACTGTTGATTTGCGAGTTCGTGGAATTTATGATTTCCGTATTTAATTATACGATGTTGTGATATATGTTGTTTCCGGAGGTATTATTATATGTGTTTAATTGTGATGGCATTTAATACATCGATGTACCAGAGTTGAGAGATTCCTCTGGGCAGGGTTGAGTGGTCCCCTGCGTGCCGCCAGGGTTGAGTGGTCCCCTGGCCTATCACTGTCGGGTTTGAGCGATTCACCTGACGTCGGGTTTGAGAGGTCGCCCGACAACCTCCGTGTATATATATATGTGTGTTGTGTTTTCCGAACTCGCACTGAATTGTATTGAGTTTGTTTATAAACTGGTGAAAGGCATATATTTATTTTCGTCCACTCACTCTAACGTTTTATTTGCCTTTCCCCTGGGCTTTTCGGTTTCCGTGCCCAGTTTGCAGTTCGGACTCTGGTGTCGCACGTTGTGGTCGGAGGCATAGTGTTCGAGCTACTTTGTTTCTTCCAGTAGGTTTATTGTTCTACCTACTGTGGTATACGTATATGATTATGTATTAGAAGTCGCTCTGAGTTTCCTGTTGTATATGTTATACGATTTTAAACCCGGATTTCAGTAAAGTACTATATTTTGTATTGTTTACTTTACTGTTGAGATATTGAGAAATCCGGATGGGATTTGGTGCCCACGGTTTGCTTTTTGTGGCATAGGATGAAGTGTATTTTCAGCGTGCAGGTTAAGGTAATTCCACGCTAGTAACGAAACTCTGTCCAAATTTCGAAAAGTTTTTGTTGGTTCGTGTTTTCGAAAGGGTTTGATTCCGATTTAGGGAGCTAAATCGGGGTTGGGTCCTTTCAGCTTGGTATCAGAGCATTAGGTTATAGGTTCTGTAGACTTCTGTAGTCATGTTTACTTAGGGTATTTGAGTTAATACAGCATGACTGGAGTGATGACCCGACTGGCCAGCGGTACTCATCAATACTTCGGGTGTTGTGTGTCCTCAAATATCTGCGGTTTCATGATTACGTTCCACTTGTTGTGAACGATGTTTTATTCATTAGGATGCCTCCTGACGTGCTTTCCGTGTCGTTTCGGTTGTGGATCCTATTGAGGATCAATCGACGCGTGATTTGTCAGTAAACTGTGGATTTGGATGAGTATTCCGAGTTCAGTGAACTGTGTGGCACGGGTTGCCTGGTTGTGTGTGTGAAAGCTTACATGTTGCCTCAGAGCTGAGATTTATGGCTGTTGATGTATGCCTGAGTCAGATCAGTGTATTTTGTGGGCTGTTATTGTGTGAGTACCGGTTGCGACTCCATGGCCTACATTCAGGGTGTTGTTTATACGGTAATGGTTTTATCAGGCTAACCAGCAAGTGTTTTGTGGAGTGTTTACCCACCTGAGGCAGAGATGCATTATCCACATGTTTGTTTCCTGTTGCACGTGTTATGTGGCTTCAGAGGAAGCAGTGCACGAGGTTCGAGATGAGTTTGAACCTGAGTATCAGAGAGTTTCTGATTGTTGTGCCTCGAAACATCCGTGAGGAGCTTAGTGTGTTGCACTCAGTGGCGAGGCTATTATGAGGAAAAGATGTATGTGGTTTTCGATGTGATGGTTCGAGGAAAGTGGATTTAGTTGAGATTTTGATGAGGTTGAGTTCCGACACTTCGGGATCAGTGACTTCATCAGGCTGTGGTCTTTTCGATTATGTTGAGGATCCTCTGTTGATCCATTTGGCGATGGCGGAGATCACAGAGTAGCGGACTTGCTCCTGTGGCATGAGTTTGGGCGATCATTGGTGACCCTTTCACGCAGCAGGTGTTGCGGTGATTTGTGTTCGTGGAACACTCTTAGTTGCTATTTCGGTGGCCAGGAGGGTCACGTTACGAGGGAGCGCCCTTAGCTAGCCGTTGTATCGGTTCGACATATCAGAGTTACGAGGAGACCCTCATGTTGTTCCTGTAGTCTGGCCAATGTACCCTTTTGACGAGTTATTCAGCAAGTCGCATGTGACGTGGGCGACTAGTTGGGCATGTTGGGGTTCGTGCCAGGACCTTGTTTGAGGACAGACTTTTCTCCGAGGTTACTGTTGTTTGATATCCATGGCTATTGTACTTGCATCTCCACTTCCGAGGTTTTGGAGAGTGTTGTATCCATTCGGAGGTTGCGAGTTCCTTGTTGGAGGTTATGACTTAGCCGCGGATCTGTTATAGCTGGATGTTGTGATTTTGGTGTGTTTGTGGGTACAGACTTACTGACGATGCATTTTGGTTGTGTTTGTGTGCCTCGATGAGGAGGTTGTGTTTCGACGGCCAGATTTCCCCGAGATGCTGTTTCGCGGTGATGGTCGAGCGGATGATGGAGACGAGTTGTGTTGCTTGCTTAGCATATGTTGTGGATACTTTGGTTGCTGTGTCCGACATTGGTGACATTGAGGTGGTTTCCGAGTTACCAGGAGTATTCCGGAGGAATTACCAGGTGTTTCTCCAGTTCGGGAGACTGACTACACCGTTGAGCTTGTACCAGGCGCTGGACTCATTTTACCGGCATCTTGTCGTTCGGAGCCAGCGGAGCTGATGAAGCTATTATTTCGACTCCAGGAGTTGCTGGAGGAGATTTCAGGAGACTTCGTGCGACCCCACGTATTGCGTGGTGTGTTTTTGTATGGTTTGTACGGACGTTGGATGATTCGACGTGGTGGTGCATTGACTACCGGAAGCCAGATTCGCTTCAGAGGAGAGTGAGTATCCTCCGCTTCGAATTGACGGTTGGTTAATCAGCTTCCGAGAGCTTCAGTCTTTTCGAGGATTGATTTCGGATCCGGATATCATCAGTGGAGGTTTGATGAGTCAGATGTGATTATGTTAGCTTTCGGATCTCGGTGTATGCATCTGGAGTTCTTGGTCACTTCATTGGTTGACCAATGCTCCGTAGATCGTGTGGACTTGATGGATCATGTGTTCAGACGATTTCTGGACGAGTTTACGGTCTTGTACGTTGGCAACGTCCTGATGTACTCCAGGAGCGTGGGTCAGTATCTAATGCAATAGCGAGTGGTTTCGCGGACTTTGCGAGATGATCTGATGTTTGCGAAGTTTAGCTAGTATGAGTTTTGGTCGATTAGCGTGAAGATGTAGAACTGTGTGATGTTATCCGAGTGAGTTGGCGTGGATCCTGACCAGTTAGAAGCCGTGTCGATTTGGAGTTTGCCCTACTTTGTACCAGAGATCAGGGGTCTCTTGGGTTTGGCAGGCTATTACTGACGGCTTGTGCAGGATTTTCCCGGATTGTCATTTCATTTTTCCGGATTGACGAAGAAGGCGTCAAGTTCGAGTGGTTCGATGTGCGCGAGGAGAGTTACTTCCTCCTGTCGGATGGTTGCCCGTTGCTTCGGTGTTGACCTTACCTATCGACCGCGACGAGTTCGTGGGTTATGGTGTTGCATTGAGGTTTGGATTTGGTTGCGCTTTGATGCTGTGTGGCAGAGCGGTGGCTCATGATTCCAGGCAGTGGAACTTTGTGTAGCTACATATCCTATGTATGATTTGGGTGTAGCTGTCTTTGTGTTAGCATCAGTGAGTTTGAGACGCTACTACTATAGCATGCATCGCGGTGTAGGATGTACACTGACCACTGAGTTTCATCCACTTGCATTCTCGGCCAGATTTGGGCTTGAGGCAGTGTAGATGGATGGGGTCGACTCACGACAAGGGCTGCACCTTTGAGCTTGTTCAGAAAAGGCTAGAGATTGTACTTTGACCATCCGTTTGGGATGTTGTTGTTGATGCGTTCAGTCGAGAGTTAGGAGTTTCAGTATTGCATGTGTGTATGTGTGGCTCGAGTTTCCGTGTTAGCCAAGTGTGGGCTACGAGTATTGAGTTTGAGTATGATGATGTTGAGGCTCGTGATTTTGCGCGTGTTTGGCGCTAGTGACGCAGAGAAGTGTCGGACACTTCGAGTTTACTACTCGTGGCGCAACATGGAAGAGCAATGTAGCAGTTTGTGTGTACAGATGCCACATTTGTCGACTGACGATGGCTAGGAGACAGAAATTTGCCGAGATGTGTCAGCCATTTGAGATTTCCGGTTATACGTGGCGATTGTTGCTGTGATTGTGTGTGTTTGTATGTACTTTGGTTTGTGATACCAGTTGTCAGGTCTTTGTGGACCAATTGATGAATTTAGTACGTTTTCTTGTACTTCGGAGACGATTTCAGTGGCAGGCTGTTATGGCTGTGTTTGGTGGAGGTTGTCCCTTTACGTGATGTATTTTGTTCCAGTTCGCCGATCGAGGTAATCAGCTACGACTATGTGTTGGCGAGCTTTGCAGCGAGCATTGGGAACCAAATTACGAGTTAGTACCGGTTATTGTCCTCGGATTGACGAGCAATCTTTGAGGACTATTCAGACCTTGGAGGGCATGTTGTGGACCTCAGTATTGCAGTTCCGGAGGATTCGGGACCAGCAGTTTCAGCTGTTCGAGGTTGCTTGCGGTACCAGGTTGTGGTCCACTGTGATTTTGATATTGTTTGATGTCGTTTTGAGGACGATGTTGTATTTCATTGTGTTGGAGTGAGTTTGGTTTGAATTTGAGTTGATGTTTGTTTCCGATTTTGTGGAGTGTGTTACCACAGACTGTCAGATCAGCGGAAATGGATTGGTTATTGCCAAGTTCGATGTTCGAATTATGCTGATATGAATGTGTGAGATATATTGATTTGTGAACTGATTTGTGATTTGCCTTGATGTTTTGATCCATATGTGGCCATAGGCGAGTTGTGTTATGCCGTATGGTTCGGCATCGCCTATAGTGTTGGCTTTGTGTGTTGTGTTCCGCGTGGCGGAATTATGTTTCAGGTTTGTTATGTGTTGTGTACCCTATCTGTTCCATATGTCGGAACACTTGGCGATTATGTGAGCCAGTTCAGATTTGTGATTTGAGGGTACAGAGATTCCAGCACGGAATTATCTCCTATTGTGGAATATGTGATCAGAGTTGTTCAGTTGAGATTGCCGTTGGTGAGTTGAGCAGTATGCAGAGGCAGTGCTCCTACCTTGTAGCCGACAGACTCAGAAATTTCGAGGTCGAAATTTTTCTAAGGGGGGTGGATTTGTGACGACCCGGACCAGAATCAGTCGTATGATCAGCTATATTCGTGAGCTACGGCGTAGTCGCAGAGTTACGACAGTTGTTTTAATCGCCGAAGCTTCTTAACGACTAAATTATTGGCCGAGAATTGGAGCTGGGTCTCTTCTCGAGAGTCGTAGTACGTGTGATTACGAGTTCGTGGGCGGTTCCGGATCATTATTTGGATGACCGAGGAATTAGTTATGAATATTCGAAGTTTCGACGGAAACGGATTTAAATGGCGGGTTTGTTCGCGACTAAATTATCGGACGGGAATTTGGTCTCGGCTTCTTCATGGAAGTTGTTCAGAATTTAATTTCGAGTTCGTGGGAACTTCCGGAGTATGATTTGGAGTTACGAGAAATTAGTTGCGAATTTTGCCGTTTGTTGATTAATTAGTCGATTTAAATGTGTGTTAGTTCGAAGGGTTGACTTTTTATCCATTTGGCCGATGTGTTTGACTTCGGGTGATTATTGAAGATTATGTTGAGACGAGTTTGTGACCGCGAGAATTATCGGAATCAGAATTACGACGAGAAAGTTACGCGCGTTTGAAGTTCGTTTAAACGGATAATTACAAGTTTCCTAATCGGGAAAAGCTATAAATAGCAACTTGCCATAAAGGGAAAGTCAAACCTGCATTCATTATGTTTGACCCGGTCAACTCGTGTTGACCGAGTGGGAGAAGCTTTGCGCGACGGTGACCGGCGGCCACGGAGGTGGTTCGCCGTCCGGCCACCATGGATCACGGGACTTGGTCCTTTAGCTTCGCCTTGGCGTCCCGAGCTCGTTTCCGGCCTTGTTTTCCGGCATGGCTCACCGGAGAGAGTGGAATTTCCGGCAAGAATGGTGAGAAAATGGGTTGATTTGGGTTCATTGATTTCGGTTAAATTGAACTACAAAATTGATTGGGCTTTGTAGATCTTCCCTCCACGAATCTAACTAAATTGGTTTGGAGTTTCAATTCGGTTTGAGTTGGGAGAATTCTTGATTTGAATTTTGTGTTTCATTTCGGTTTATCATGAAATTGGATGAGTTAGAGTGAGAATTGGCCTTTGTTGTAGTTGACAAAGTTGCTCAGTGGGTGATTTTGCATGGAATGGTGGTTGCTCCGCCTTGAAATTCTCCGTCCGGCAGCGGCGCCGCCGTGGGTGGCGGTCAACGCGGCGGTCAACGGTCAACGGCGGTCAAA
Organism: Geum urbanum; assembly: GCA_946800695.1. Classification (NCBI taxonomy): domain Eukaryota; kingdom Viridiplantae; phylum Streptophyta; class Magnoliopsida; order Rosales; family Rosaceae; genus Geum; species Geum urbanum. The sequence continues at coordinate 65,522,364 of OX326998.1, read as the reverse complement.
CTTTGACTTTTTGGGATTTTCGACATGTTGCATGTCATTTGACTCGAAATCGCGCCCCGATCGTAGTGGGGAGGTTCGTTTTTCGAGTTGAGCGTCCGAACGTAAAGCGAGGTATTGAAGTGGTATATACGGATTTTCGACGATTCGTCGACTTTGAATTATCTGTTTCCGAGAACGGTGGTTTCTCGTGGTTTGATTTGTATTGTCGAGATATGAGTTTGAGTTATGGATTTTGTGAATATTCAGGTGTTCGTGATCGTTTGTTTGGCGAGGGACATTCCGCCGGATCACGGGTTAACGCGATACGCGTTACGCCAGACTGTGAGTGGACAAGTTTATATTTTCACTGTTGATTTGCGAGTTCGTGGAATTTATGATTTCCGTATTTAATTATACGATGTTGTGATATATGTTGTTTCCGGAGGTATTATTATATGTGTTTAATTGTGATGGCATTTAATACATCGATGTACCAGAGTTGAGAGATTCCTCTGGGCAGGGTTGAGTGGTCCCCTGCGTGCCGCCAGGGTTGAGTGGTCCCCTGGCCTATCACTGTCGGGTTTGAGCGATTCACCTGACGTCGGGTTTGAGAGGTCGCCCGACAACCTCCGTGTATATATATATGTGTGTTGTGTTTTCCGAACTCGCACTGAATTGTATTGAGTTTGTTTATAAACTGGTGAAAGGCATATATTTATTTTCGTCCACTCACTCTAACGTTTTATTTGCCTTTCCCCTGGGCTTTTCGGTTTCCGTGCCCAGTTTGCAGTTCGGACTCTGGTGTCGCACGTTGTGGTCAGAGGCATAGTGTTCGAGCTACTTTGTTTCTTCCAGTAGGTTTATTGTTCTACCTACTGTGGTATACGTATATGATTATGTATTAGAAGTCGCTCTGAGTTTCCTGTTGTATATGTTATACGATTTTAAACCCGGATTTCAGTAAAGTACTATATTTTGTATTGTTTACTTTACTGTTGAGATATTGAGAAATCCGGATGGGATTTGGTGCCCACGGTTTGCTTTTTGTGGCATAGGATGAAGTGTATTTTCAGCGTGCAGGTTAAGGTAATTCCACGCTAGTAACGAAACTCTGTCCAAATTTCGAAAAGTTTTTGTTGGTTCGTGTTTTCGAAAGGGTTTGATTCCGATTTAGGGAGCTAAATCGGGGTTGGGTCCTTTCAACTACAGTACCCGTTACTTTTTCCATATGGTGAAGATGGATTTCGAGTTGATTTGTTATTACAACGAACGACAAAAAAACACGAGAAAAAAAAAATCAAACTTACAATGATTAAATATATTTGCTACCAACTCCATGACAGAAAACATAATCCAAGTAGTTTGTTAAAAGGTGGAAGACTTTTTCAACAATACTTGGTCGATTCTTATGCAACTGTTGAAGAAAATCGATTAGACTATATTCGGAATAACCAATCCAAATTAAGAGTTGAAAAACGAAACGAACTTTTTGCTTCTGTTTCAGCTGGAACTACCGAGTCCTGCAATGTAGGACAAAGGATATTTCTTCCGAGCTCTCATACTGGAAGTCCTAGAGATATGATCAATAATTACCAAGATGCAATGGCAATTTGTAGACATTATGGAAATCCAGATTTATTCATAACTTTCACTTGCAATGTAAAATGGCCAGAGATAGTCAGATATTTTGAAAAGAAACCTGGATACAAACCAGAAGACCGACCATATATAATTTGTCGAATTTTCAAAATCAAATTAAATGATATGATTGCTTATATTAAATCTGGAGAGCCGTTTGGTGAAGTTGATGCGCATGTTTGTACGGTGGAATTTCAAAAACGAGGATTACCTCATGCTCATATTTTGTTTTGGCTTCATAAAACCTACAAATGTTATACATCAACTGATGTTGATTCTATTATCTCAGCAGAACTCCCTGATGAACAAATTAATCCAGAACTATTTCAAATTGTGACTCAGTGTATGATTCATGGTCCTTGCGGACAAATTAATCCAAAATCTCCTTGCATGCGAGCAGGAAAATGTACCAAATATTTTCCAAAACCATACAATGAAAATACCATTTTTGAAACCATGAAAGCTCCTATATATCAAAGACGCGATGATGATTCAAAATTTGTAACAAAAGCTGGAGTTCATGTTGGCAACAATTTCGTTGTTCCATACAATTCTAATTTATTATTGAGATATAATGCTCACATAAATGTCGAATCATGTTCTCAATCTATGCTTATTAAATATTTATTCAAATATATAAATAAAGGTACAGATAGAGCTCGGATTTTGGTTCGTGACAATATAAACGATGAAATTCAAAATTATCTTAATTGTCAATATTTAACTCCTCATGAATCGGTGTGGAGACTATTTGAATTTTCAATTCATTCCAGATACCCTGCAGTGCAATATTTAAAAATTCATTTGCCATCAGAACAGAATGTTGTTTTCGATGCAGCTAAATCACTCGAAGAAGTTTTGGAGAATCCATTTATAGACTCTACTATGCTAACTGCTTGGTTTGATGCAAACGCTACTTATAAAAAAGCAACTGAATTAACTTATGCAGAATTTCCTACTAAGTTTGTGTGGGATAATACAAGCAAAATATGGACTCCAAGAAAAGACTATCAAAATATTGGTAGAATCGCACATGTACCACCTGTGGTAGGCGAATTATATTACATGAGAATTTTATTAAATATTCAAAAAGGATGTCTTAATTTCAATGCAATAAAAACTGTACATGGCATTACACACACTACTTATTGAGAGGCATGTCTAGCATTAGGATTGTTAGATGACGGTAAAGAATGGGATAGTGCTTTGACTGAATCTTCGTTTACCGCAACATCTCACCAAATCCGCCAATTATTTGTTACAATTATTCTTTTTTGTAATGTCTCAAACCCACATTCTTTACTTGATGCACATTGGCGGAGTATGTCTGATGACATTGTACACAAAATATAATTAGAATTTAGTATGCCTAATCTCACCATACCTGACAAAGAATTACAAAATAGTTTTCTATATGAACTTGAAAAGATATTTAACATGTCATCATCTTCACTGAAAGATCATCATTTGCCGATGCCGGATGCACAAAAGATAGCAGAACTTAACAATAAACTAATGAGAGAAGAACTCGATTACGATTGTGAAGCATTAAAACAGGAGCATTCTGAGCTTATCACTAAATTAAATAGTTGTCAAAGAGTTGTATATGACAACGTAATTGAAGCCGTTGAACAAAAAAAATCAACATCATTTTTCGTCTATGGTAGCGGAGGGACTGGAAAAACTTTTTTGTGGCATACGATAATTGCAAAATTGAGATCCGAAGGAAAAATTGTTTTGGCCGTTGCCTCATCAGGCATTGCTTCATTACTACTTCCAAATGGGAGAACAGCACACTCGCGTTTTAAAATACCGATTGAACTAAAGGAAATTTCAATATGTTCAATGACTAAAAACACTCATCTTGGAAATTTACTTCAAAAAACAGAATTAATTATATGGGATGAAGCTCCCATGTGTAATAAGTATTGTTTTGAAGCGTTGGACAAATCACTCCGTGATATTTTATCGACCTCTCCTGATGAAAAAAATGACAAACCATTTGGGGACAAACCCATTTTATTGGGTGGAGATTTTAGACAAATTCTACCCGTCATACAAGGAGGAACAAAAGAACAGGTTATTCAAGCTTCATTAAATAATTCGTATTTATGGCATTCACTGAGAATATTCCGTTTAACCGAAAACATGAGATTATCAAGACCCGGTTTATCAAATGAAGAGAAAAGTGAAATTGTGAGTTTCGCAAATTGGATGTTGCAGATTGGAGAAGGTCGATTGCAATCAACTTATATCACAAACGATGAGGATACATCCTGGATTAGTATTCCTGAAGATTTACTTACTAATTCAACAACAGACCCTATAGAATCCATTTTTTTGGCTACTTATCCTAACTTTAACATTACTTACAATAATGCTGAATATTTAAAAGAGCGTGCTATTGTCACACCCCGAAATTTAACTGTTCATGACATCAACAAATATGTTATTAGCTTATTACCAGGTGATAAAACCACATACTTTAGTTCAGACACAATTTTTTTTAATTCTGGAAACAATGACGATATTAACATTTTATATCCTATAGAATTTTTAAATAAACTCGAATTTAGTGGATTGCCTACACATGAACTAATATTAAGAGTTGGTATGCCGATAATGCTATTAAGAAATTTAAATCAAATTTGTGGTTTATGTAATGGAACAAGATTAATCATCACAAACTTATTTGAAAAACTCATCGAAGCAAAAATATTGACTGGTAATAACGTTGGCGAAAAAGTATTTATTCCAAGAATCGTGCTAACTGCGAATGAAACAAAATGGCCATTCACATTCAAAAGACGTCAATTTCCTATTAAAGCATGTTATGCGATGACAATCAACAAGAGTCAAGGTCAATCATTAAACCAAGTTGGAATATATTTGTCACAACCTGTTTTCACCCATGGGCAATTATATGTGGCACTATCTAGAGTTACGTCAAAAAAAGGTCTTAAAATACAGATAACTAACAGCGATGATATACCAAATAATTATACGAAAAATATAGTGTATAGAGATGTTTTACAAAATATGTAATATAGCATTGGTAATATTCAAAATATGTGATATAGTACTGATAATATAATATACTAGAATAGAACTTATTTTAAATAAATACTATACTATACTAGAAGTCAATAAAATTATGGCTTAAAGAAAATTTCTGAAAAATGATTAAATGCTTATAGCTCTTTGCAAAAAAAAAAAATGTGTGGAAAAATCTTATTAAAAATGGACATATTTTCAGAATTTCATTGTACCCAGCGTCCCAACCCATGTGTTTTAGAACTTTATTATTGAAATGGCTATTTTTTAAGACCCATTATCGAATCGATTGAAACCAGACCCATCATCTTACCCTAAATCACCTCTCCCTCACCTCTGATTTGATTTGATACAATTTCCACAAGAGAAATCACCTCTCCCTCACCTTCTGTTTCGCCCTCAAATCTTCTTCAAACCGATCTGTCAAATCAGAGATTAGATCACGCATTGAAATGAAATCGTGCCCAAATCCATCATCGCCATGTCTAACCTAAAGCTGGCCCTGTAATGGTGATTGAATCAATCGAGGTGACAATGGCTACGGGCTATAAGCATGCTGCCAGCTAAGTGACTCAGTAAAGGTCTTGCCCTAAAGCACGATTGCTCACCTTATCGACACCATGCCTCTGGCTAAGTCAATCAGTAAAGCACGATTCCTCGCCTTATCGACACTGACCATGGCTAAGTCAGTCAGTGAAGCAGCTACAGCTTTCCCGGTGACCCATCTCGATGATGTCATCAAGATGACCATACGTAGGTGAGTGAGTCCTCTATATAAACTCACAGCTCTCATCTCTGTTTGGTTACTCCCTCCTCGCTCTCCGACATCTTTGTTCCTTGGTTATTCATTGTTCTCTTTCCGTTGCATCAGTTGCTTTTCGTTGTGGGTTTTTGGTTGTCGTTCCAATTACGCACTCCCTCTTTCACTAGCTTTAATCAATCGGGTAAGGATAGTTTATATTCATTTTGATTGCTTTCAATTCTCAACTGGAAAAATACAAAACATAAAGAAAGGGAATTTAAGCTACTTAAAGGACGAGGTTTTGTTACAGTTGTGCTACTTGAATATTCTGATGCTATCTTCCCTCTCATTTTCAGATCCAACACACATGGCTATCACAATGATCAAGGACATACAAGCATTTAAGCATAGCTTCAATGTAAGAGTTCGTGCATCTTTAATGTGGAGGCCGAAGAAATTCAACAGTGACTTGTTTGATGGTCTGCACTATCGTTTAGTGGACCAAAATGTAAGTTCTCACAACACCGTGATAGTTCATATGAGATTAGTTAATTTGAACAGTAATCAAACTGATTGATGGTTTGGAACAAATAAATGCAGGGAGATGCAATTCATGGTATCATAGATGAGAACCACTTTCCTCACATGCCACATATAATGGAGGAAGGGGAGATCTATGATATTTTTAAGTTTTCTGCAAGGAAGGACTATGCAAAGTACAGAGTTGCTGGTCCTGAAGCAGCTTTGTATTTCACAGAGAAGACTGAGTTCATCAAAGTGGAGATGGAGATTCCATTGTTTCCAAAATACTCCTTTCGACTTATGGAATTTCATGCCTTGGCAGGAGAATATGAGCAACAAACAATCCTGACAGGCAAGCAACGTTTACTATTTGTACTTTTATAAATCTTTTTAACACATGGCATGTGTATTTATATTGTCTTATCTTAGATTAGTTTACTGTTAAGACCTTTAAACCCATGTTCTACTTTTTTTACCATACTAACACTCTTTTCCTCCATTGAAGATGTCTATGGCTGTGTGAAGTCAATTAAACCTGCTCATGAGACTCCTGTGAAGAACAAGAAGAGTACAGAAACTAAATTGGAAATAACTATCGAAAATCTAAGGTACTGTTTTCTGTACACACATTTAATTAATGTGTGAACCATCTTGATACTGTATATGTGATAAAAGTGAATGATTTAAATCTATATATGATAGTTATAGACTATATAACTTATGCACCAGATTAAGAGTGAGAGACAATAAAGCTGAACCTTAATGATATATACTTAAGTTTGGATCAATTCTTAAAGCTTTATATGATGGGTATATCTTCTCTATAATAGACTGCAAATGAGTGACAAATTAAAATTAAAGTCCCTTATGTAGTAAAATAGAAGAATAGTCATGAGCAGTTCTAGACTTTATAGATTGCCTATTTCAATGTGCAGGAGGGAAGTCCTTAAAATAACACTTTGGGGCGACATGGCAAGAAATTTCAATGTAGCTAGCATGCTCAGTCTACCTCCGTCGGCACTTGCTCTCTTCACTGGCTTAAGACTCAACAAGTATCAGGGTATATATCTATTTTTTACTTTTTATTGGTCAGTTTAGCTTTTTTTTTCCTGTGACCAAGTGTTCGTTCCCACACTGTACAGATCGTATCAGCGCCTATAACTCCAGCCATACCTGTGTCGTTTTCAATGCAATAACTCCACAAACAAAGGATTATGAAGCCGAGTGAGTACCTTTTTACTGATTTATCAGTCTTTTGTCTGTTTGGGTTTTTAGAAATCATATAAAGTTTTGATTTTCATTGATTTCATTTCATGTAATGTTGTGTGAATTTAGGCTATGATAATACAAATGTTAAACTGAATTAGTTAAGATGCACGAAACGATTGGAGGAGTATTCATAATCTCTAATAGTAGGAAACGATTGGAGGAGTATTCATACTCATATAGCAGGACATACTTTTGTTTATTAGTAGATTTTATTTGGTCAGATGCTAACAGGATTGGTGGTGTTTATTTTTTGTGCATTTAGAGCACAAAATATGTGTCTTATTTAATTCTATGAATTTGTTAACACACTCTACCATATTATAGGGATTTCTTAATGTCTTACTTCTGTTTTGAATGAATGCGATTATTGATCTTTTATTGCTCATATTGATCTCTCTTTGTAGGTTCTCGAAATTAGGAGACAAAGTGAAGCTATATGGCACTGCCTCCTACAACCAAACAAATGGAGAGGTCACTGGAAACAAGAAATCTGTTAATGAGTTAAATACTCTTGACCCTCAAGAATATAATGTAAGTACCCCAACTGTATGAAAATGGTTTTTGTTTGTTAGTGTAAAAACTGCACGATAACTACTGACAGAATGTCCATGGGTTGCAGAGTAAGACTGTATTCTGCTTTGCTGGAATTGTAAGGTTCCCCCAAAACAATGGGTGGTGGTACCGGAGCTGCCCGGTGCAAAACTGCTACAAGCAGCTTCTAAAGCAAGAAGAGGCAAAGGGTTACTATTCATGTACACTCCATGGTCTCCAAAAGCCTCGCCCAAGGTCAGTAAATATATGAAACCAACAACAATAAACATATTTAGGCAACCTGCAACACTTTTTAAGTTTGAGATTTCCAATCAATATATGTGAGGAAGACTGAGATGGGTTTTAGTTGTTTTTGTGAATAATTAGTGTATTGGCAATGTATGTGCGAGTAAAAAAAAGCTATTGTCATTTTAGCTTCTTATATTTACAGGAACTTATTGTTTTTGCCAACTGATTCCTCAAATGTACGTACTTACTGCCTATAGAATACAAAAGTTTAATTTTCCATGTAATTGATGTTAGTTCAAGTAAAGATGAATGTGAAGTAGTAAATAGTATAGCAATTATCATAGTATGTGAATTAATGAGTCTAGAATAAATCTTCAAAGTGTTTAGGTTATTGAATATATGCCTTAAATATTAGTCACCAGAATTGCTGGTTTTATTTTTTACAGATTCGGGATGTGTCAATTGTAACCTAGAGTCTGTAAAGTGAAATTAAAGATTTGTTTCCTATGTTTCAGTTTTCTTCTATTTAATTCTGTTTCTTTTTGTTGTCTTTCGAAATTACATTTTCATTCTCCTTGAAACACACTGGTTGGCTTATAAACCCAATTATGAGTCCTCTTTGTTTTGATGTATTTGTTTTTGTTCTGGTTCGTGTCTCATTAATTTGGTTACAACTCATCTCATGAATACCAATCTTATTTCTTCTATTATTTTTTGCATCCATTGAAATTTTCACTTTTATGCAGTTATAGAGTCTGTATGATCATTGAAGATAAGGATGATCAAGCCAAGGTGACCCTCATGGGAAAGCAAGCAGAGGAGTTTTTTGGTGCCACCTGTGAAGATCTGCTTGGTAGGAGGTCTTATCCAACTGAGCAGACTTTGGCACCTGAGATAGAAGAGAAACTTGGAGAGGCTTATCTGTTTGAGATCAAGGTTAACTTCAAAAGTGACTTGGTAGTTCGCAACATCCTTGGAAATCCAGCCCCATTTGACCATCCAAATGTTCTGACACCAGCCCACCTTCCTCATAAAAAGAAGCGGCCAAATGAAAGTTGTGCAAGGTCATTGTTCCTTTTAGAGTCTGAGAAGAAAAGCAAGAGGTAAATGGTATACAATTTGAAGTATGGATATGTTGTTCAAGTTTAGTCTTTAAATTTATATGTTTGAGTTGAATAAAAAGTTTATGGATTACTAATCTATAATTTATCTATCTACAGGCAACCAAATGATGAAGAATCATCATCTGCAGCATCACCAGCAATGCAGGAGTTGGAGAAGGTCTACAAGACACTTGATGATGAAATATCATCTTCAACAGCACCACCAACAGCCAAGCAGGAGGAGGAAAAGGTGTACAAGAAACCTGGAATTGGAGAATCATCATCAGCATCACCAGTCAAGCAGGACCAGAAGAAGAAGAAGAAGAAGAAGAAGAAAGATTGATTCAACTTCAATCACAAGACATGTGTTTTCGGTAGTTTTTTGTTTACAAGCACATGTAGATCCAATTGCTATGATTTGAATTGTCCTTTTGTGGTCCATTGACAGTTCATGGAGTCTGTGGTGGAGTTTTGTGTGGCACTAATATGTTTTTTGTGTGTGTGAACTCCAAATCAGACTTCTTATATAGCAGTTTTTATTCAATGAATCAGCTTTAGTTATGTATTGTAATATTCAACTTATGTTTGTAAACTTTGATGCTTTAATTTGGAGACATTTTATTTGTTAAGTTGAATGTATATTATTCTTAATTCTTATGATCAATGTCTAGAATTGACGAAATTGATTAGATTTGCGAAATCGCTAACGAAATCACCGCGCCTCGCGCGCGGGCTTTCAACCTAGTATGTTACAAAAAGCATAATATTTTGTTTTATCGCTCTTGCTTCTATTCACATTCAAAGTGTGTGCTGTGTAGGATGATAATTTTTCAAGAAACTTCGGGTCAGTAAGATTTTTTCTTTTATTTTGCTCAGAGATGAGTAAGCTTGTGACCTGGAATTTTTCCCTCGGTTCTTGTGACATGTCATCTTATCCAAGACACATTTTAAGAGGACAGTATTTTGTGATTGTTCTGTTCCTTGTACTCTTGTTTTTGTTTCCAAAATTACAAAACTTCTCAGCATCCTGATGCCTAACGAAGGCAGAGAAATTGCTATTTGAAACAATGAGGGAGCTGGAGATTTTTTTTTTTCCTTTTCCTTTTAACAAAGCGGCCTGCCTAACTAGCTACCACAAGCACAACAAAAACATCAACACACCAATGCTGATATTATACCAGTTTCTTCTCTTTCTTCTTTCTCACTCTCACCATCTGCCTCCACTTTTCCATCAGCCCCTTCAGCAAGGCTGTCTGCTGATAAAAATTCTAGAGCCGTTACAACATCACTGATCAGAGGTCGAGTTGCAGCTTCTTCTTGGAGACACATAGCTGCCACGGCAAGAGCTTGGTAAAGGCCCTTTATAGGGTATTTTCCTTCTAGCAATGGATCTGCCATTAGCGTAAATTTTCTTCTATCTTTGAACAATGGTTGTGCCTGCAATGTATCATGAATATGACGACTGTTGACTTCAAAATCTCAAGTCTTCTAAAATAGATAAAAAAAATGTATGAAAAGCTTGCATCCCATCAAAGAAGTCAAGCTTTTGGCAATGAGGTTGGGACATGACATGGACATGCGTGGTGGTTGTCATGTTGGACAACCATTGCAGCCTAAAATAATATCATTTCTATTGTTTGCAATAGGACTACATTAAAGATTAAGCACCTCAGAAAAGGCTAATAGTTTTTGAAATGGAAAGTATGATTCTAAACATGACTGCAAAATATAGATGTCTGAACATACCCAAGTAACCAAATTCTGCTCTTCCGTTGGTCTGCTGTTGTCTATTACTCTTCTTCCAGTGATTATCTCCAAAAACACAACTCCAAAGCTGTAGATATCGGATTTTGTTGTCAATTGGCCAGTGAGAGCATACTCAGGTGCACAATAGCCATAGGTCCCCATGACCCTGGTGGATACATGAGTCTTATCCCCAGTTGGACCCAATTTTGCCAGACCCAAGTCAGAAAGTTTCGGATTGAAGTTTTCGTCTAATAGTATGTTGGACGCTTTAAAATCGCGGTAGATGACAGGGGGATCTGCTTGTTCGTGTAAGTATTCAAGTCCTTTTGCTGCTCCTGCAGCTATTTTTATTCTAGTGTCCCAATCTAAGGGCTTTTTGCCTGGTTCCAAATCTGTGGAGCAAGTAAAATGTGTTGCCAAAAATATGCGTCACACAATTATTTACTGTATAACCGTGAGAAACGTAATCACACTCCACATGAATGAAATAATATGGTAGTTACCGAAAAGATGTTCTTCTAGGGATCCATTGGCCATGCACTCGTACACCAAAATTCTCTGGTCACCATCAGCACAATATCCCACTAAATTGACAAGGTTCGGAGCATGAAGAAGACTTAAAATCAAAACTTCTACAAGAAATTCTCTGTTTCCCTGGAATCCATTTCTGTCTAATTGCTTAACAGCAACTACCTGAACAAGAGATTAATTAATAAAACAAACTTCAGAGAAGAAGCTAGGACTGAATGAGGAAAGGGATATAAAATTAGTGAGGATATGGATTTAAACTGTACTTGGTTTGTGCTTTCAAGGTGACCTTTGTAAACTCTCCCAAAACCACCTTCGCCAAGCAGATTATCGGAATGGAAATTTTGGGTTGCAACACATAGTTCGCGATAGTTGAAAATCCGAGCAGTAATATTTCCTTTGCCCATCTTTGCTATCTCATCCGTAATGTACTTTCTTCTGCTGCTATCTGCATTTTAAATACATCGGAGGATCAATATTATGAAACTTGGAAGGCACGGTTTGCTGTGTAGTAGCTATCTGTTTTTCAAATAATGTAGTTACTTTCTAGTTATCTATAATTAGAAAAGTATATCAAGGTTCTACGTCCAGCTTTCATAAAATGAGCAATAATCTAATCGGACAACAAAGTTTTCAATGAAAAAATTATCATATTAAACATAGAACGTGGAAATATATCATTTCTTCTCTTCACATTTTCTGGATAATTAATTAGGTAGGACAATTAAAAATGACAGATTACCAGTTTTGAAAGAAATGTTGGCAAACGAAGCCAAAGTTTTGGTGTCATGGTATTCCTTGATGCACTTCTTCAAGGATGTTCGGGAGCTTTTGCCTTCGGACATGCAGCACTGGAAGCAACCCATAATTTCCAATACTCCAAGCCGATCACAGCGCTGCCACCTTCAAATTTCTATCATCCAAATCTTGCATGTGTAATCTAGGAAAAAAAACTTGGGAATAGTATATAACAACACAAATGTTGTATTCAATCTCAAAAACAAGGATACACATTACAAGTCGAGATATTGTCTTGAAACCAGTATCGTTTCACCTTGGCTCAGGAAAAACCAGAATGCTTTCTGGTCTTTCAGGAAACAAGGAGTCGATATCCTTCACAGTCTTCCTTTTGCTTCATCTCCATATCCAAACCATTTTGTTCGGACAGCCAAAAAGACTCGGTCAAATTTTCCAAATAAAGAGGCATATGCAGGGATCCACTTTATCATTACCTGGACAATTATAACAAATGGATATTTGTTATTGATGACAAGGCAGGCCAAAACTATAAACCTCCTATTATTTCTATGACAGTAGTCAACATTTCTTTAATTGGAAACTCAGATATGCCTTTTCGACCATTCATATCTATTTTAACTGATTGCTACAGCTGTAAAAATTCATATCATCCCTAAAAACAAGTTTGAGCACCCAGAAATTTTTCAAAAATTACTCACCTAGTTATGTGGTATTTATACAACAATGTCTTCTTTGTTTTTTTTTAAAAAAAAAAACAAAATTAGAGAAGGTGAACTCCAATAATATCAGCAAAAGTTGGGTGATTATGGTGATCTGCTATACAAACATGCATTGATGTTCATAAATGCTTGCCATGCATCATTTCTAAGAAATTTTAAGAAAGAATTTACTCAAAAAAATTCTCAAAAAAACCCATGCCCATTGTAACTGGCATATCCACGTGCAGGATGTGCATGAAGCTTTCTAGCAAATCTACTATTGAATACATGCATATATATTCATACGACAGATGCAGGAAATGAAAAGTCAGTGTATGATCCAAATATAGAAAGGAGTTGTGTTAGAGAATGTGAATGGAGAAATACTCCCATATTGGAAATGAGGGGCCTTGCTAGTGGGTTATAAGGATTTGGGCTACTCCTACCATTGCCAATTAGTTTTGGTATGGAACCCCAGATTACTTTATCATGGTATCAGAGCAGGTTCACCCTGCGGGGGCGTGTTAAAAAATGTGAATGGAGAAATACTCCCACATTGGAAATGAGGGGCCTTGCTAGTGGGTTATAAGGATTTGGGTTACTCCTACCATTGCCAATTGGTTTTGGTATGGAACCCCAGATTACTTTATCAAGTTGTTCTCTGCCTAAGATATATAACAAATCTTTAAATAAAGTTTTCTGCCCCAAAGCTCATCTGCTTTATTTCTTATTCATGAAACTGCAGATTAGCAAAATTGGACATAGTTACACTCAATTAGGGGTTGCACCTTGCAGTGAATTTGAATAGTAAAGAGAAAACAATAGTGGCAGAGATTTAGTTCAAATTATGTTCTCAAATCTCAGCATGAATGTCTTTTATCCATTCCAAACTACGTCGCCAATAGGGCAATAGGTGTAGCATCACTTGTCTTCTAATATTCTAGCATAAGATGTTAAATCTGGTCCTGACTCCTGAGTACTTGGTAGATCGGATGGTACTATAAAAAACTGTGTATTCTTTCTACTTTTCTAGCAAGATAAGACTCTTAAAAGGAGTCAATTACTCAAATCACCCCAGTACAAGGACATCCATAGAGAATTTTCTTCCAAGTTGATAACTGTCAATTTATTTTTTTTGGATCACTGGGCAGTCTCGGCCTGAGTTGATATTTGCTAAAGTATAACAGAGGTTTATACCTCCTCAAAGCTCAAACTTTAGTAGTTAAAATGCTTGCTCTATACAGGAAGTGCTTCTAAATATGGGACCTTGCGTTCTCCCTTGTCACAAATATGCTGCAATTGATGGGGAAGAAATGTTTGCCTATGTAAGTATCGAAAAAAAAAATGTTTGCCTATGTATCTTTCATGAAGAAAATGAAAACAGAGCCTTAGAAAATAGAGAAACAGGAATGCAAATGTCCACATTTTACCAACTCCATTGGCCCATTAGAATGATAAGTTTTCTTCACCTCAATTCTCACTTTCTCAGTATGTCATCTACTTCTCTCATGTGTTCTCCCTCTCCACTAAATCAGCTAACAAGCCTTCCCAAAAAACATTGTAATCATCGATGTGTGTATTAGATGCTTTCCCTATGGGAAAACATTCAAAACAACTATGTTGGTCTTAAAGGACTAAAACTCGGCCAACCTATGTACTAGTACTTAAGTCAACCGATATATATGCAGGCTATCAAGTAAGAACTATTGATTGAATCGTGTCATATTCATACACACTAACTGACTTAAGACTTATATCCAGAAAAATGCATGTTTCGACAGATCAGTAATTCTGTGCTTTTAATGTGCATGATCATTTAAAGTGCAATTTATTGCTATATTATATATTACACGTTTGGTTCTTCAAGTCATGTATTTAGAGTATTCTATCTTTAACTATGAAGGAAAAGAAGCTTAAGATTAGAAAGAAAACACAGCAAGACACAAAAATGAAACCTTGATATGGGTCAATATTACAACAAACATGGGTTTTGAGGTCAGAGAAAGAAAGAAAGAAAAAAAGAACTTGAATGAATGCTATGATATAAACTGTTGAGTGAATGCTATGTTGTAAACTTAAATGAATTTCATTTAAGCAGATAAGTAGGATAAGCATATACATATATCTATACGATAAAAAGAACCCATCTTGCAAGGAAGAAATCACAATGAAAAGGTCCGCTCACCTTTAAGGTATAGATGAACCTCGAATTTTACCGAGAATACATGAAAGCACTTGCAACAGGAGCTTGATCTTGTACTTTGCTTTCTGATTTCCTGCTGTTCTTTGCTGAAAAAAAGGATCAAGACTGCTATTCAACTGAGCATTGATAACAATTACACAATTGTATAGAAAGAGCATATCACAAAGCATTTGTGATCACATCATTACCAACAAAAATATCCTATGCACTAAATTCAATAAATTGACCAAAGATCAGCTTCTCATTATTAAATTCAGCTAGTCAAAAGCATAAACACATAGATTCACTGTAAGCACCGGTTCATCTCCAAAAGCTTACAATAATCTTGTCCAAAAAACAGCTCCTCGTTCTAATAGATTAAGGTAGCAAGAAGATTAAACACTAAGATCATAGACTATCTTGTACTAACTTCAACAACTGCAACAAGCAGTTCACAAAATACCATTGAAGTGAAATATCAAGCAATTTCACCCAAAAGATTTTCCCCCGAACTCTGTTTCCTAAAGATCCATACCCAAAATCACGTTCTTCAATTCCTCAACCTTCTTCAGTAACCCATCTGTCTGAGTTTTAGTTCTAGCAATGCCTTCTGTTCTCTTGGCTTCTCGCACAGCACCATGTTTTGATTGTTCAACTTTGAAGCAATCAACCTTCACAGGATTCTTCAGAGGTCCTTTAGCCGTTACTTTCTTCCCACTACTTAACAAAGCTTTGTCTGACACATTGGCTCTCTTTTGATTCTCAAGCACCATCCTGGAAGGTACATTGTTCTGAACATTCACAGTATCCTTACCATTTCTTTTTTTAGCCGGCAATTGTTCAGTTGGCATGGCCAGCTTCCGTTTCTTCACATTTTCATCAGGATTACCTGACTGTGAGGAAACTTTGTTCACCTTCTTAGCAGTGGCTGAGGGTCGTGTCTTCTGTGTAAGATTGGATTTTCTTGGGACTTCAGGCACAGCAGAGAACATGTCATATTCAAATTCAGTCTTTGTAAAAGGTTTTGTAGATGCCTTACACATCTTCACACTCTTCTCTTCCATCATGGGGGCACAAAGACTCTTATCCTTAATCCTTTTAATTGCCACCATTACATCATCTTTGATTGCATCCCCGCGAGCAGACCTATACTCTCTCCACCAATACGCATACCTAGCCGTCACACTCGGCTCAAAGAACCATGCCGGAACAAAGAGACCCACATTGGAAGCGCCTGAGCCACGACCCAAACCCGAGGATTCAGCAGAATCCCCAGGCAGGTCCTGATCAATACCAAACTGCATTGCTACTCTATGTGGCAAATACTTCTCCTTTACAATCATCTATCCCAACCAGCTCACAACCACACAAGCATTTCACATAAGACTGTAAATTCAAGTCAGTAGTCTTATCAAAAAAGCACGAATTCTCCTTCTGGTAATATGAACCATGTTGCCAATTCGACAAATCAACAGCATAAGGCCGCCAACAAAAATTCTCACCCAAGTTCACATCTCTCCTCAAATGATCAACACTAATCTTAGTGCTCACAAGATGCCACCGCGCCGCGCGAGGCTCCCCCGGCTTAAGTACCTTTGGAAAACTCTTCAACACAGTCTGCTTCAACCTCTCCAACGCCCATAACTGCAACAACTGAAACGGGCTCGAAACAGTTATCTTCTCCACACCCATTAGTCCTTGGCTTCTCAACACACTCAAGTCTCTGTAAAGCCCTGCCAAAACCGCAGGCGCCAAAGCAACTCTAGTCCCTTGTGACAACAAAACCGCAATGGGAAACACGTTCTTGCCTAAGCTCTCTTCAGGTAGAGAAGGAAACACAAACCTAGCTAGCCACAACGACAAGAAAGCAACATGTTCGTGCTTGTAATCTTTTAGTCCCATAAAATGTGTGATCCAATTCGAATGACAAGCTTTCTTGGCTCGAGTTCTAACCAGCTCTGTCTTCTTCCTCTCCATCTCCTCCGCCGCATCCAGCCACGACCCGTTAACGGGCTTCGTCACGGCCCGCCCCAGAACCGAGAACCCGCCCAGAATCATCACGTCCTCCATCGTCACCGTCGCTTCACCCCAGTCGAACACGAATGTGTTGGTCTCCGAGGACCAGAACTCGGCGAGAGTCAAGACTACGTCTTTGTTGAACTTGAGTTCGTACTTGGAGCTCATGATTGCGTCACAGATTCCGGCCTGGTTCCAGATGGTGCAGTACTTTCCGGCGAGGCGGTCGATCCACTCTGCCCATTTTTTCTGGGGCTTCTTGAAACCCGGGAAGAGAACTTGGGACGGCCATTGTTCAAGGCCGACGGGAAAGACGTCGGACAAGAGTGGAGTGTTGTTGGAGGGTTTGACTGCTTTGGTGGAGTTGGGAACGCAGGGTTTGAGAAACCTCGAGAGTCTCCTATTGGTTTGGTTTCTGTCTTTGGAAGATATGAGTCTCTCGTCGCGTTCCTCGTATAGAGAGCGTGATGCTGCTGCTCTCTTCGCCATAGTCATAGTCGAGTGGAGAGACAAAAGGGAGCTTAATTTTCAAACTAGTTTTCGTTAGGGAAGAAAGGGGTTTGAGCTTTTGATCACGAGTCTCCTTGTATACGCTACATCTACTGATCTACATCGTTAGGAAGTTGGTTTGTTTCCCAATATGACTCTAAAACTTTCCCTAAGCACTTTCTGCCTCGATAAGCGCTTATGTATGAGAGGGCCGTGAAAACGGAAAAGTGAGGGGTCGTTTGTAAAGAATATATTTGCGTCTAACTCAATCGGACACCATCTTCTAAATTATTCTTATCTATACAACTTTCAATAATTTGTAATTTTATAATAGAGACTACCTATCTTATAGATTATGGGTTAAAGATCAACTCACCAAAAAATTAATTAAAATAATTATTATTTGGGTATTTAACTTTTTTAAATAAATAGACGACTATTGTGAATTTTAATATTATATTAACAACTGTGTATTGTTTTTTGTTATGGCCCTCATCATTCTCTTAAGCTAGTTACTAACTGAACAAAGATAAATTCATCATACCGAAGCAAGAAACCCTAGCAATGCCTATCTCTGCCACCTAGGGTTTTTTTGAGAAATCTCAGAGCAAAATTCACCTTTCGTCGATGATGAAACAAATGATGGAGTAAATGAGGACATCGCTATCGCTCTCCGAGGAAGACCGCCCCTCTTTTGGTGTGAAAGGCTGGTGGGTGTGTCAAACCACACCTTTGTGGTAGCCCAATTGTTTTCGGCAAAAGGGAAGCCGAATATTCAAGCCGTCGCAGGTGCACTTAGATCGTTGTGGGGTTATGGAAGACGACTTTCGATCAGGCCGATTGAAGACCGTCTGCTTATGGAGTTCTCATTGGCGGTCGAGGCAAAAAGGGTTCTAGATGGAGGACCATGTTTTTATGGCAAAACGTCTTTGATTATGTCTCGATATAGTGGATGAGCTGATCCTCTTCAAGTCCCTACACTCTCTATTCCGGTGTGGGTTGTGATACAAGGCCTCGACCCGATCATTTTTACACGAAAAGCAATGTGCATGGTCACTAATGCTATTGGGATCTATGAACAGATTTGTGAACCAAGTTTCCGTAGTGGCATTACAAGGGTACGAATTCGTCTTCCAATCCAATTTAGAGTCTGGCAACCTTTTGCCACAAGGGAATTTGAATTTGAAGAAGGAGTTTTAGCCAAGCTCCAATTCAAGTATTAGCGTCTGCAAGGGTTTTGTAGCGTCTATGGATTGATGGAGCACCGAAAAATGGGTTGCATATGAGCGCCAAACTTTACAAAGAATGTGATCTTGGAATCAGTTACGGCATGCACGTCAGTGGGAATCCCAGAGCATTAACCCTAACCCTAAACCTGGTTTGTCTTTCTCTATGCAGGTTACCCCTCCATCTTTTCAATCTGGTCCTTTACTCTTCCGTATTCCTAAGATGACGGCAAAATCATTTACAACTATGGACTCCATTTTTCAGAACGTCCTGATCCCACCGGCGGCTCGAGAAGACCTTTCAAAGCATAAAACTAGCTCAGATGCTTTGGTTCTAGCAAAGAAGTTGTGTACCTCTCAAAGGAAGCTGATTGGCTCTACAAGGAACTTTGATCCGGAATTAGCTACACTAGAGCACAACGGAATGTTGCTGAAGTCTCTAGTAAAGAAACCCAAACGTGGAAGACCGATAGGTTATAAGAATAAAATTAAAAAGCTTGTTCTTAGTGATGATGGGGAGGAGACTCCGAGGAGAATCATAGAGTTGTCGGCACAAATAAAGCAAGCTAAATAAGCAAAAACATCCGGCATGGAGGTGGGGGAACTATGTCCAGTTGGTGAAGACGAGGTGTTGACTCTGGTCGTGATACCTGAGACATCCTCAGGTTCATCTAATTGGGCTTGGTAGACCCCCGGTCTTTAATTGCTTTGTTGGAGCTGAGACGAAATCAAGCACTTCAGCCATGGAGTTGGAGCCTGGTGACGAGAGGGAAGAGGCCTCTATTCCATTGTAGGAAATATAAAGTACTATTGATCAAATATGAAAATACTAATTAATTTAATTAATTAGATTAAATAAAATTTCAAGAATAAAATTCAAGGGAACTACGAACTTGGTACCGAAGGGTTGATGATGATAATATGAGTAGGAAGGAAAGTCGAGTCACGTATACCACACGGTTTCCTTAAGAATGTTTACTCTTCCTACTCTGGTGCACTAGGCTTGCTTGGCGTACGTCTCCCAGGATATAACGACTATTTGAGTTTTGTGTTTGCACTACACAACAACTCTTAGATGAATTGGAGAACATCTTTCTCTATCACCGAAACTAGAACTCAACTAGAACTCTTTGAAATGAGACTTTAAGAGGAGGAGATGCTTTTCGAATGAAAAAAAAAAATGAGTGAAGAATGAGGAGGAGGAAGCCACCTTTTATACATGGATGAGATGAGTAGGAGCATAAATGCTTCACATAGTCAATGACGATAACTTCAGTAGAGAGTAGTTGTCTAATGGTATTGTGTCTTTGACGAATGTGTCTTGACTTACCATTGTACATATTTCTTTGTGCCATGACAGTTGTAGACTGACTATCGCAGTGTATGCAAATTACAGACATATGTCTATGGATTGGCGCGCGTAGCCATTCTGACTCCTCCCCGCATTTGTTTAGTGAACAAACTCAGATTTCATCGTGGATCTGGTTATAACAGTTTATTTTAAGGATTTCTAAGAAAGTGTTGCACCCTATAGCGTGAACATGTATCCACTAGTAGACTATGAGTCTTTCATGTCAGATATCTAGTTTGTATCTCAATACCCTTCTAGTATAGCTGGATATCTCGTATAGTGCAGCTCATAGGTACGAGTATACCTTAAGTACTCTTGCAATTGCTTGTCAATGCACTCGTCCATGATTACTCATGTACATACTTAGCTTATTCACAGAGTAAGCTAAATTTGACCTTGTACAACTCGTTAATGAGTCATATCTATAAGAGTTCTAGAAAATCCATAATTTTCCTTGTCATATTTTGCAAGGATATTCTCCAGGTAATTTGTCTGAGTTAATGTTAGCCCTTTTAGCATTCTTGTGATAGTTTTTCAAGGATTACAACACCTTTGCAATCCAACATAATACGTGAACGATTTTGTTAGCAATTATGATTCTATAGTTGTTTTGGTAGCTCTTTTCACTCATAACCAAGATAGGAGATCGATGTAGGTGGGGCGAGGCCCGCTCAAGTACACTATTATCGAAAATCACTTTTTCTAGACATTATGAGTTACTAAGGTGAGCCCTATTAGAAAATATCGTCATAAATACTGCAAATCGAGTATGTATCCTTACCAGATTTGACGAAAACCCTCAGGTTGTTCCATATAGATTTTTTTCTCTATATCTCCATTCAGGAAAGCGGTTTTCACATCCATTTGATATACCTCAAGATTGCGCAAGGCAACAATGGCAAGTACCATTCTGATGGAAGTTATTCTCGTCACTGGAGAGTAAATATCAAAATAATCTAGGCCCTCTTTTTTGTCTATAGCCTTTTATTACAAGTCTTTCCTTGTATTTGTCTATAGACCCATGTACCTTAATTTTCTTTTTGAAAATTCACTTGAAACTTAAAGGTTTACAACCAGGTGGAAGATCCACCGGTTCCCAAGATTGGGTTTGCAGTATAGAGTCAATTTCACTTTTTATAACTTCTCTCTACAAAGAATCATATATGGAGTTCACAACCGTCTTAAAAATTTGCAGTCCATCTTCAAGCAATATACATCAGAAAATTAGATCCAAAGGATTTTCCTATCTCTTTTACTTCGTCTAGGTTCTACCTTAGACTTAGTTACTTGGCCATTTTCCACAGTGGCATCATATGTCCATTTGAAAGAACTTGATTCTTCTCTAGACTCACATAGAAATATAGTTTCAAAGAGTTATGCATTCTTTGATTTCATTACTGTATTCTCATGTATATCATGGATTTTTATTTATACATTTCGAACCGATCAGTGGAACCATTCTCTGCATACCTAATGAAAATCCAATCAATCTTTTTTGACCCAATTCCACATTTTGTAAGGTTTAGGTGCTACCACCTTGGCCAAACATCCCCATACGCACAAGTAATCGTAGGGTGGTTTTCTCCCTTTCCACAATTTATATGGAGTTTTCTCTTCTTTATTTTTGGGTATCTTATTTAAAAGATAATTAGCTGATAAAATGACATATCCTCACATGCTTGGTGGAAAACTAGAACTCAACAACATAACATTCATCACATCCTTTAATGTACGATTCTTTTGTTCAGCTACACCATTTGATTGTGGTGAATAACGTATTATTTTTTCATGTATGATTCCATGCTGAGCACATAAGTCAACAAATAATGATTCATACTCACCTCCTCGGTCACTTCTTATGACCTTTATAATCTTATTTAGTTGATTCTCAACCTCATTTTTATAGAGAATAAATTTCTCTATAGCCTCATCTCTTCTTTTTATGAAGTACTCGTAGCAATATTTTGTGTTATTATCGATAAACGTGATAAAATACTTATTAGCATTGTTTGTGTTAATTTAAAATCACATATATCATTATGGATAAACTCAAGGAATTCATTGATTCTTTCAGTGTTTTTGAAAGATGATTTCGTTTGGTTTGTCTCAACACAAGTTTCACACTTATGCTTGAAACATTGGTAAACTTTTCAAGTTAATTAACCTCCATGGAGTATAATAATTAACAAGTCCTTGTCTACCATAGCATACATTGAAAGACACAAATGTGTAAGCCCTAGCATTATTCATATTATTGACCATGGTCATCACATTTCAATTTCAAATTTCCACCACTTGTGACGCTATTACCAATATACATTGTATGTTATGAAACTAGAATTTATTTTACTTTAATTAATAAACAAAAATTGTCTTCACTGAGCCTCGACTCAGCCCTTAGGAACGTATAACACGTTGTTTAGTTCATTTTCTAGAGATCAACATTTGAACCTCCTTACTTGATCCTTGATTTTTCATCCAACTTGGCGTGGTCACCACCACTCAAAGTCTTCTATTCCCCAGTCATAATCTTTGACTGCTTCCATACCTTATTCATTGTCTATGACATCATTTGTCACGACACAGTTCTTATAGCAAGATATTATATGCTTTGGGCCAACCGTTAAAGGTTTTACTTTTGGGCCTTCCCTCAAAACACGTTTTACTATAGAGAGGTGACTCTCCACATATAAGGTATATCACCTCATCTCCTCCATGAAATGTGGGATCTCACATCATCAAGTGCAAGCCACTTATAGTTTGCATTATCACATCCTCATTTTCAACCAAAGGACTTGATTGATGTGGCATCTTGCTCTTTTAGTGTCTTTACCCTTCCGTTGCCTTTTTCAGAAAATACACACAACATATTATTTTCCTAATCAATAAATAATACTCAATACCTAATATCGGATATTATTTCTATATTGATTATTTGATCAAATTCATAAGGAATTTCTTATT
The DNA here is from genome assembly GCA_946800695.1 of Geum urbanum. Lineage (NCBI taxonomy): Eukaryota > Viridiplantae > Streptophyta > Magnoliopsida > Rosales > Rosaceae > Geum > Geum urbanum. The sequence continues at coordinate 65,499,318 of OX326998.1, read as the reverse complement.
GAATATCTCAATATTTAATCACTTGAATTTGAAATATAACCAAATCATAGTGTTTCTTTATTCCAAAGAAAACTTTTCATTTTCCTTGAAAAATCTTCATTCGCATAGGTAGCTAATTAATAATTTCTTTGGAGTCTAAATTTTGTAGGCAGCGTTTCGTGTTTCACAACTCCAAAGGAAACTGTTTCCTTAAAGGCAACCATTTTTTAAAGACAACATAATTTTGGTTTAGGCAACCAATTCCTTAAGGCAACAACCTTCCGTTAGGCAACCACATTAGTCAATATCACATACAAACGTTCTTAAAACTGTAGAAAATATTATGTAATATTGACCAAATCTGAAAATACTAATTAATTTAATTAATTAGAATAAATAAAATTTAAATAATAAAATTCAGGAAACTATGAACTTGTTTTCGAAGGGTTGATAATGATAATTTGAGTAGGAAGGAAAGTCGAGTCACGTGTACCACACGCTTTCCTTAAGAACGTTTACGCCACCTACTCTGGTGCACTACATACTTTCAGGACATCAAGATTGGGACTCTAGTAGCGAAGGGAATTCCGCTGGACCCCAGTAGTAGTCACAGACTTGTGAGTAGACTTTTTATTTTCACAGCCGTAGTGAATTCATATTTTTATCAGTATGCTCTATAGTTTATTTTAGAGATTTTTAATTTGGAGGTTTATTTGTGATGGTTTGTTTAGTTGCATCGTTGCTCTAACTATTCGGCTGATCACCAGATAGTTTAGTTAGGGGAGGTTAGATGGCCTCGTCTAACTCAGATCGGCTTAGGTTAGGTGGCCTAGGGACGCTTAGGTTAGGTGGCCTGGGGACGATCCCATCACATTTATTTATTTTTCTTACAGCTAGTTGACTCAAGTTAGGTGGCTTGGGCGAGCGCCTCTATTTATATTCAGTTTATATTTTTTGAACTCGCATTATTTCACGAAAAATCAGCGGAAATGCAGGATATGATAGTTTTATCGATTTACGCTGATTATATTATTTTTTGTCCACTCACACTAACATTTTATATTCTATTGTCTTTCCCTAGGCTTTTCGGTTTCTGTTGCCCAGGCTGTCGTTTATATCCCAAGAGTGCGTGCTAGCATTGAAGGTTTTGAGTCCACCAGTCATCCCTTCAGTAGTATGTCTCAGCTCACTATCAATTTCTGTTAATTGTAGCTTATGTATATATAAGTCACTCTGAATACTAATCGTACGATGTTATTTCTATAGGGCTCGTGTAAATAGAATATTTATGTAAATAGCTGAGTGAGCTTCTCATGTTATCGTAGAGTTACTTTCCTTTGTATTCAGAATCAGTATCTTGTAAAAATGCTTTTAAATTTCTGAGTTAAGTTTTGGTTTTGTTCATATTATTTGTTGAGAAATCCGGATGAACATCGATGGTCTACGGTGTGTCTGTGGAATTAGTTGGTGAAGTGTCTCTTTTTGCTGGTTTTTGGTAGTCTCAGTTTCAATGGAAGTTATGTCAAAAAATTTGTAAAAATTCCCAGTTATATTTAGTTGTTAGGGCTTAATCTTAGTTTAGTAGTTAAACTAGGGTTCGGTCTTTTCATCTAGCATTAGCGAATGTCAGCGACAACTGGAATATAAGGCTAAGTCTAGGGGGCTTGTCATACGCATGGTGTCTCATATATAGTTGCAGTATGGAGCTGTGGCCACTGTTGGGCTCAAATAGGTTCCCCCAGTGGGCTTGATTTGGACATCATTTGGGAGTCTGTGTAATACCCCGATCTTTTTATGTAATCGTTATTATTTACGGATGTTTCTGAATTCAAAAAATTTATCAGGAGTAGTAAATGATTTCACAGTAAGTAAATGTATAGAGATATTGGTTGACTTTTTATGGGATTGGCAATATTGGTTAACTTCATATGGAAGTCATAGAATTTTTCGAGACGAGTTGTAGAAGTGTGGAATGCGAAAAATGGAATTACGACGGAAAAGTTATGATTAACAGAATTTTTGGGAATTATCTTTGAGCAAATAGCCGAGTATAAAAGGGGTTTTCCCTTTTGGGAAGGTTAGTCTGGGTTGACTGAAAGTTAAATTTCTCCCTCGGGTGAGAGAGAGTGAGTTCGACCCATTTAGGGTAATTTGACGTCAGCCAGTGGCGCTACACTGTCAGACCATCTCCAGCCGTGAAATCGGTCGGGTTCGATTAGCCTTGTCATCCTCGTCCTCACTTGCATCACACTCTATTGTGAATGATTTTGTAAAATCAAGCAAGTCTAGGACTGGTGTGGTGACCAGTGCCACTTTTAGAGCTTTAAAAGCTGCTTCTGATTCTTTAGACCAATGAAAATCATCTTTCTTAAGCATATTGGTCAGAGGCCTTGCAATTGTGCAAAAGTTTCGGGAGGAAACACAATATATGCGTTAGAGGCTTGATGACCAACAAGCGCAGATAGCCCAGCTCATCGCCCTCATGCAAAACCAGGCTCGACAACAATGTCAACCTCCTCCGAACCTATACCCCGGCGACGACGACACGGCTGGAAGCGGGGGACTCGGTGGCGCGTCTGCTCCTCATGTATTTTAGTAGTTTGTATTCTATGTAGTTTATGATATCGTATTTTCGATTCCGAACGATTTAATTTGATGTATGTACAAATTTTAATTATTTAAATGACAATTTAATATTTTAATTAATTTATTAATATTTTACTTTAAATTTTAATTTTAATTAAAAAATAAATAAATATTCACTTGGACTATGGAACATATTCATATGCGTGGTCTAAGTGATCATTTGGACTACGAAATATATAGGGATCGGGGTCTAAGTGGTCACTTAGACTACAGACTATATAGAGATCTGTGGTCTAAGTGGTCACTTAGATTACAGAATATATAGATATCCATAGTCTAAGTGACCACTTAGACTACAGAGTTTTTGTGTGGTCTAAGTGATCACTCAAACTACGCAATAATTTCCTAGTCTAAGTGACCACTTGGACGACGGAATTATTGCGTCGTCTGAGTGGCACTTAGACTATGGACTATTTGCGTCGTCCAAGTTATACTTGGACGATACAAGCGTCATTTGTGTCATCCAAGTGGTACTTGGACGCCGCAACATCTCCGTCGTCCAGGAGGCGACTTGGACGACAGAAAAGATGGAAATGGACTTTTCCGTCGTCCAAGTACCTAGAGGATGGCACTTGGAAGATGTACCCTAGACGATGAAGATTCCGTCGTATAGGTACTTGGACGACAGAAATGGTTTGCGGTGTAGGTGCATTTTTCTTGTAGTGAACATTCCTTGTGGATAGCAAAGCAATGTGTGACCAACGCGTTGATTCATAAACAAAAATCATAAAGTATTTAAATGGTCGACATTCAAGTTTGATAGGTCCATAAATATCACCATGGATTCTCTTTAAGAATGGTATATTCTCAATGTTGTCAACAACAAAAGAAGTTTAGGCCTATAACTTTGCTAATGAATAACTTTTGCAAAACGAGTGGTGTGCATCTTAATAAAACCTTAGACGAAGAAACTGTAATGACCCGAACCGTGGAATGTGTACGTATTGATTCGAGCCGTGATTATTGTGAATTAATCGTACTCGTGGGTTTGTTCACGACTAAATTATCGGGCAAGAATTTGGTTTGAGTTCCTTCACGAAAATTGTAGAGGATTTGATTTCGAGTTCGTAGGAGGTTTCAGAGGATTTTTCGGTTAATCAGAGAATATAAAATGAATATTTGAAATTGTCGTCGAGTTAGTCGTACTTATTCGATTGGGTTTGAGTTATCCGAATCGTGAATTTGGTCGGTTCGCGACGTATAAATATCGAATAGTCGTAAAAAGTCGGAAAATCACGCATTTGGGCTGTTTGACCAGCGTTGACCAAATTTGACTCACGTTGACCGCGTTGACCGGCTCCACCGTGACCCGCGAGCTTGTTGCCATCCGACCCAGATTTTTCGGCCACCTCTGGCCGTAATTTTGGTATGGTTGGAAAGCTCTCGACTTCCTCTATTGATTTATGTATTTATTTGTGAGAATTGGTTGAGTTTTGGGGGTGTTCGAGCTCCGCAAAGTTTGGGATTTTCGTCGGAATCGGGTGGCGGTTTCCGGCGAGATTTGGTGTCGGGTTGGTGAGGGATTTGGTTCCCCTCAACCCATTGAAGATTTATGGGTGGTTAATTTGGGATAAGTAGGTGGTTTGAGGTGGTCCGTGGTGGTGACCGGACAGGAAATCCGGCGAGTTTTTCTATCAAAATTATGGCCGGTGTGTTGTGTTTTGGCTTTGGTGGTAGAAGGGAAAAGTGTTGGGATTGAGGAGAGGAAGAGTTTGAGGTAAGGGCTTCTGGGGTTTGTCACCATTGTCGTCATGCCGCCGCCATCGGTGGCAGTGAACGGCAGAGAGCCGGTGACGGTTGACTTTTGGGGATTTTGGAGATTTTTATACCCTTTTGCTCGTAATCGCGCCCCGATCGTACTCGTAAGGTTTTTGAATTGATTTGGGTGTGTTAAGTTGGGACGAGGGTTATTTGAGTGTATTTTGGGAATTTTGTTATCCTCGTCGATATTTCGAGCGATACGTTTTTCGAGAACGTGGGGTTCTCGACATATTTTCTCCGAATATTGAAATCGAATATGTATTGATCGTATCCCTGTTATTCAGGTGATTGTGATCGAGTGTTTGGCGATGGATCTTCCGCCGGACCTCAGAGTTAGCCTCGTACTGTGAGTGGACACTTTGATTTTCACTGTTGATTTGCGAGTCTTAATTATGCATTTTATGTTATGTATTTTAAGAGTATGTAATTATGATTATGCATTTACGGTTATGTATTTTTACTTAGAGGCATATGTATGATTTGTTTTACATGGTATATAGATTTATGGATGGATCGATGCAATGGCTTCTCGGTTGATCTCCGAGATGCTCCGGGGGGGGGGGGGGGGTTATGAAAAACACATGACCCGTGATTATATGGCTCCCAGGAAGGTTATGACAAACCCCTTACCTGGTTGAGCATGATTGTAACTTTGAGGAAAATGTACTCAAGTTATGGCCTCCACATTTTATACGGTATCCAGGAAGGTTATGATAACCACCTTACCTGAGTTTGATGATTTTAAACTCGCATCATGATTTCATGTTTATATTGGTTAAAGGCATATTATTATTTTCATCCACTCACTCTAACGATTTTATTTGTCTTCCCCTGGGTTTTTCGGTTTCCTTTGCCCAGTTTGTAGTTTGAGTTCTGGGGTTGCACATTGATGGTGGAGGCATAGAGTTCCAGTCACACTTCTGTTTGAGTAGGTTCTTTGTTCGATCTACTGGTTATATATGATGTACATAGGAGTCGCTCTGAAAACTTATGTTATGTTTTTGGTTGAGTTTACTCTTGAATGTTTTCTGGATTTCTTGTAAACCTTGTGGTTTATTATATATATGATATAATGTTGAGAAATCCGGATGGGGAACGGAGCCCCACGGTTTGGCTTTTGTGGAATATTCAAAGTGTGATTCTCTTTGCAGGTTCTAACTTTGGCCCACGTATTTCAAAGTAAACTATGGCGAAATTTTTTTTAAGGTCATGTTTTCGAAAGGGTTTGATTTCGGTTTAGGCAACTAAATCAGAGTTGGGTCCTTTCAGAAACTATCATATTTCGTCGTCTAAGACAAACTACCAGTTTTTTTTTGTTTTCAAACTGAAAGTGTCCTTTGACCCTTCGAGGAATATGCTCGACCCATCGAAGATTTAAGTCAGTTCAGGCAGAAGCATCCCTTCGACCCATCGAAGTCTAAATTAAATTTTAGACGACGAAGGGTGTACATACTATAATATTTCGTCGTCTAAGCGAACCTTGACGACAAAAATTGAGATATTCGTCGTCTAATTTTCAGTTGACTGCCAATTAATCTTCTAAGGACACGACTATATGTATCATCTTATAATGCATATTTTTCCATCCAGGGCATAGGCTAACCATTTTTGAGACTGTAAGTGTCTTCGGTTTGGAAAACGGAGTTACGAAGATTTGCTTATGAACGTTTCTGTGTCATTGAAATTTCAATTTTATGGTTGACTACTATGATCAAACCCTTACTAAACTTCGAATCTCTCCAAATTTTGTGTACGTACATATTATATTGTGATGAATATATATAACAGTTGTTGTGTCCAAATTTAATTCTGTTAATATTGACGTGGAGTGAATGTAGACATGCGAACACTTAACACTACAAGAAAAATGCACTTAGGTGACGAAGCAATTTCGTCGCCTAAGCGGCATTTTTCGTCGCCTAAGTATTTAGACGACAGGAAAAAAAATTGTCGCCTAAGTGACTTCTTAGACGATGAAACTTACTTTGTCGTCTAAGTGATTACATGACGAAAGTTATCTACAAAAGACGACGAAATCTTTTGTCATGTAAAACACTTTAGACGACGAAATCTTTTCGTTGTCTAAGTTACAACATTGCAGCGAGAGAAAACAATGACGATGCCGATGGTACCGAGAGTGGGTTAGGGGTCCAAAAACCAATGTAGATATCGGCTATGATATAGATAATTATGTAGACATCAGCTATTATGTAGGAATTTTAATCAATATTACATTTATTTAATATTTTTTAAAATTTGTAATTTTTTTTATTAATTTAATGTCTAAGACGACGAACAGAAAATAATTCGTCGTCTAAATTAAACGATAAGACGATGAAAACAATAACAATTTCGTCGTTTAAGATGTTATGTTAGACGATGAAATCAAAATATTTCATCGTCTTAGTATTTGTAGTTAAACAACGAAAATTAAGTATTTGTCATCTAGGTAAGTTTTTGCGACGAAATAATTCGTCGTTTAATATCACAACAATTCGTGTTCTTAAATATAGACGACGAACTTTTATTCGTTGTTTAAGAAACTACTAAGATGACGAATTATTTTATTTCGTCGTCTAAGTACCTTCGCGACGAACCTTAAACGACGAATCTTAGGCAACGAATGTTTCGTCGTTTAAGTGTTTAGACGATGAAATATGTCTCTTAGCCAACAAATCTGTTTCGTCGTCTAAGTTAGGTATCTAGTAGTGACCATGTCGTCTTCTCTCAAGCTCTCAACTCATCTCATCTCTACTCTGCTCGCGAAGATGAACACAATGAAGAAGTTGATTCAATATCTCTAGATGAAATTGCATGCTTGTTTAATTATTTTAACTATATTTGAATTTTAATGTATTATTTAATTTCCATATCCTCTCGTATCGTATCGTATCTTTTGATTTTTTTATATTTTACCATTTTAACATATCGTAGCGTATCATATCGTATCCTCGTATCTATATCCGTAATCATTTCAGTGCAACCTAAGTTCTACTCCAAGTGCACTGTTGCCGGGTTCAACATCATCCGAGTGATCTGACCTGATCCAAATTGCAATTTGAGCCAGCGGCATGTCTCCATCTTGTTCGCTAATACATCATTGTTGCATTGTCTCTAATTTATCGGTTACCACCTCCACCCGGAGTTCTTGCTTTTGAGAATGGGTATATCAGTGGATTGCAGGGAATCTGCCTATGCATTTTTGTGCTTCTTCTCTTTGTTGGTCTTAGACAATCTAGCCCACGAGACTGTGAATCCTGTGATTGATCATGTGGTCACTTTTGTGTGTACTAATCTTGTGAATTTTTATGTTCCTCGACTCCTTGTGTTGAGTTGTTGCCTTTGTTTGAATTTTGACACTCTATTTTGCTTTCTCTGTTTACACATGAGGCTTACTTCTCGTTGTGAGTTTAGTAGGCAATTGAATACAGCTTCTATAAAAAAAAAATTGAAATGATCAATTTTAGTCTTTTAGATGGGACGATGCTGGGGTGAAAAACGAATGAGTTGGAGCAAAACCGATCCTCCTTATAGTGAAGTTATGTAACCTTGATAATAGAATCAAGGTTATGTATGCCGAACCCTTCTAACCAACCAGTACGTAGGCCTTCCTCTATGTAACTACATGATCTGGAATTTTGGACAAGGTGAATGAAGCCTCTTTGTAGCAGGCGGTCTACAGAAAACCCCTGGATTTTTTTTTTTTTACGGCAGACCGTCCAAATGCTTAAGCACCACCATATTCACTCGACCATTGTCCCTCTTTTTTGAAAAGGGCTCGGCAATTGCCTTTATATTGTTGAAAATGGTGGCAGACCGGAGCAGCTCATAATCATCGGCACTGTGTTGCAGTTGGTGAGGAGCGCAGAGAGAGGAGAGGAGATAGAAGATGTAGTGAAGTTAAAATTTTGTAGTGGGAGTGTAAATAGTAAATAGGGAAGTGTTAAAATCACTACCCTTAATTATCTCCGTCACCAACTCACCAATGTCACCATATACTAAAACTCTAAAAGTGTGTCAGCCTCTCGCTCCTTGTGCAGTTTTGTGAAAGTGGAGATGGGCTGGAGCTAGTTTTGTTTCTTTTTTGAACTAGCATACATACCAATTAGAGGTGGGATATTCTAACTGATAACCGGAAAAAAAAAATCCTTCTTAATCGAGCCGTGATAAAAAAAAGTCGTACCCGATAAAAATCAAGTTGAAAAAAATTGTAACTGAAAAAAATTGAAATATTTGGTTCGGTTATAATTTTTAATTTATAAAAATCGAACTGAACCGAACCGAAAAATTGAATTATATATAAAAAGATATCGTTTTAGAAATTTTGTAATATATTATATAAATATATGCAAAACAAAACCTTAAACTCTTAAAATCCTAATTTCTTTATGCACAATTCTTGTCTATTTCTCTCATAGAATCTAATTAAAATGTTAGACAACTCAAAAAAAGAAATTTTTTAGACAATTTTTTAGTTATTTATTTAAAAGTTGTTTTTTATGCATTATATAAAAAACTGAAAGAAACCGAAAAAATTTGAAGAAAAAAAAAATCGAACCAAACTAAACCGAATAATTGCAATTTTTTTTTTAAAAACTGAAAAATTAAACCGAACCAAACTGAACCGGAAAAAATATTTTAATTTAATTATATTTTTTAACAAAAAGTGAATCAAACTGCCGGATTCTCACCCCGTAATACCAACATAAAGAAAGATAAAGGGAAAAAAACGTAAACTGTCAAGTAACGGAAGAAAAAAGCACTTGGTCAACTTGACAGAAATTGAAGGAAGAAAAAGACGATCACTCTGAGTCTCACACTCCCTCAGTCACCCTGTCTCTCCTTGAAAGTTGAAAACTTGAAATCCATCTAGCTAAGCCAGAGAGAGTTTTGGTTTCTCAGGCGAAAATGTTTCAGCAATCTTCTCACTCCAAAAGGCCCAAACTTTCTGCTTCTTCTTCCCTCTTCAGAGAAGCTCCGCCGCACACGGTGGTCGAAGAGAGACACGACTCGGCCGTTGTCTCCTCAACCGGCGGACACCCATTTCGCAAAACGGCCTACTTTCTCAGACCCACTTCTTCCATTGACGAGCATCAACCTCGTTTCAAGGTCCCTCGCGATTTCTCCTCTCTCCCAACTCGGTTCGAACCAAAGAAGTTGCCGTTGAAGCTCGATTTCCGGGCATGGCGTTTCGACCACGGAGAACTACAGGCCTGGGTCACCCACTTGGCTCCTACTCACCAATCTACTTGGAGGAAAGCCGGCATTTACGAAGCCATCATGAGCTCAACGTACGAAATCACCAGAAACAAAAAGGACTTTGTTTGTGGGTTTACAGAGAAATGGTGTTGCGAGACCAACACGTTTGTTTTCCCATGGGGAGAAGCGACAATCACATTGGAAGATGTCATGGTTTTGGGAGGCTTTTCTGTTGTTGGGGACTCTGTTTTCAGTTCACTTCAGACTAAAGATGAGAGGCAAATTGAGGAGAAGCTAAACGAGGAGAGACGTGGGCTTTTCAGCAGTGCGGCTGGGGCGTTGAGGATTGGTTGCACGAAGCTTTGGTTGAAACAGTTCATGAAGAGTGGGAGTGAGCTCGAGCACGAAGCGTTTCTTGTGTTTTGGTTGTCGAGGTATGTGTTCAACCATTTTAATTTGGTGAATAAAGCTGTGATTCCCATTGCGATTCGCTTAGCTAGAGGGGTCAGAATCTCGCTTGCTCCGGCTGTTCTTGCCTGCATTTACAGGGACTTGACTCTTTTGAAGACAACTCTTGTGTCGGATGAGCTCAAGACTTGTGTTGATGTGTTCAAGCTCTGTTTGCAGTCTCCATTTCAGTTAGTTCAGGTTTGGGGATGGGAGAGGTTTCTGGAACTTAGGCCAAAGCCCAAAGCTATCGGCTTTGGCGAGCCGAGGCTGGCTCGATGGGATAGAGTAGATGGTCCTAGTGTTGGCAACTTGAGGAGGGTACTAGACTTGGCTGGAGAAGATTTCATGTGGCGCCCTTATGCCATGGTCATTGAGAACTGGAGTAATCCTAAATACTACTCGGACAAGGCAATGTGGGTTTGTCCTGGTTCGGATCATGAACTGCTTTCGTTTGCCATATGCTTGAGGGTGAGTGAGTTGGAAGGATTTGGTGTTAGAGAGCAATACCATCCGCATAGGGTAGCTAGGCAATTTGGGTTTGATCAAGACATTCCATGTTCGCGTGTTGCTAGCTCCGATAAGAATTCTGATATGCTTGGTGAGAAATATCACACTAGGGAGCTTAGGAATGTGAAATTGTATATTCCCTCTAGGCTTTCTGAAGCAGATATGAGCACAAGATACATGAACTGGTGGATAGAAACAGTGTCAGGCCTCAAGCACACTACTACCGAGCCTAGGAAAAGAAACTGGTTTGATGAGTTAAACATTTCAGAAACACCGGTGCATGTTTCAAAGGGAAGCAATGGAGATAATGATTCTCATGTTCCTCCAGGATTTCCTCCTAAAAGTAAGGGGATGGCAGGTGGAGCTTGTATCGATGAAGATGAGCTAACCGTTTCAGAGTCTTTGAATAATCATATTAAGCTTGAAACTGAAGAAGGTTGTTACAGGGAGAAGTTATCAGTTGATGTTCAAAATTTTGCATCTTCAGTTTCCTTTCAAGGCTCTGTTAATCTTATGGAGTCGGAAAACTTTGAGAAAGAGATTAAATTGAATGAAGCTTTGGTTGGAGGATCCAACTCCAAGTTAATCCCGGAGACTGTCAAGAGGTGTAATGCGAGCAGTCAAGACAAAGACACTGTGAGCAACACGGCCAGTAATTGTTCTTGCAGTAACACTTTAGTGGAGATACTGTCTACCTTAAAGGAGTTCAGCAAAGAGTTTTCGGAACTTAAAGCAAAGGTTAGCTGGCTTGAAAATGTGGTTGATGTGTCGCAAGCAAAGAGTAATGGAGCAGGTTCTAGGAAAAGGTAAAGGGAAGATGCTCTGTTGTGGTTTGGTAATTCTAAAACCCTAGTTGTTCTTTCTCTAAATTGTTTCAATGTCACTGATGAGCATTTAGTCTTCTTCATGTTTGCACAATATTAAAAAAAGAAGTTGGCATCATCTATGTAATGTATGTTGGTATGCTCTAAATTCGGACTCTTTCATTTATCTACTTGGATACTTGCTGTGTGAATGATTTTGCTTGAGCATGAAAACACAGTTATCATGCATCTTGAAAGTTCAGTACAAAGCTCTGAACCTGCCATGTTGTGTTTTTAGTACTCTTTGCCTTAGAGTTTGCCATAGTGAACTTTGAAGGCAGACGGTGCCATTCGACTACCTCTATGCTTTGAGCCTTTGTTGAACAACATTGTTTCCGAAACAGGAGGAACATGTGCGTCGATTATTTCTTAACTTTGATTAAGGGCTGTGTTGGAGATGCTCATAGTTTTAACTTGAAATTGTGATTGTGATTAAGAATACATTAGATTCTTGATGCTCAGTCTAGTTCCTAGTAATGAATTAGGTTACTTTAGTTGCTTGGAAGTCAGCGGTATCCAAACCAAGTTTTGGTGAGATGTTACAATTTGTCAAAAAACATAAATACAAAAAAGATGCGGGAAGTACTTCGATCAATATTTGTGAAGCCATCGAGTCCAAAGATCTCAAAGGTCGAAGAGAAAGAAGACCTCTTTAATCTCACCATTTGGTAGTCTGGTACACACCCATCTCCCACTTACCTCCTCCCTTTCTTCACATTTTGATCTTACACTTGTGTTCCCTGCGTCCGTGAAGAGTGGAAGTCATCTTCAGCATTTGGTCGATCAATTGGCTCCATGTACTTCATAGGGAAGTGATCATCTTTAACTCCTTCAGCCAAATAAAATGAAACTCCGATTAGGTCATATTGCCTTGGGTGAAGCAACCATCACATTGGAGATGTCATGGTTTTGGAGGACTCTGTTTACAAGCCACTGGCAAGCACTGAGCTCAGAGACTTCGAAGAGAAGGCTATTCCAAGCTCGTGGGGATGACCAAGTTCATGAACAACACTGAGACCTAGTTCGAACACGAAGTGTTTCTTCTTGCTTATTGGCTATCCAGGTATGTTCAATTCCTTAGTAATGTGATTTATAGCGATGTTTCATCCATTGCAATTCGTCTAGCTCAGGGTACGAATATTCAGCCTGTTCGTGCTAGCAATTTAATTTTTTTTGTGGTTATTGAAAAGAGGGATGTTTGATACGAGCAAATTAAAGACAAAGTAGTGCTATATAATTAAGCATTGAATCACCAGTTCAGTTAGTTCAGGTTTCGGGGTGGGAGAGGTTCCTGGAACTTAGACCACACATGCATCAGATATGGAGAGGGTAGAGGGCTCAATGGGATAGAGTGAATGGTGATGATGGTTATTATTCGGGGAAGGTTTTGGACTCAGCCGAAGAAGGATTCATGTGACGCCTTCATTGCCATTGAGAACTTGAAATGTCTTATTTTCTATTTGGACAAAGACAGGCGGGTTGGTCCTGGTTTGGATGATTAGTTCCTGGCATTTGCTATATGCTGGAGGATGACCGAGTTGGCTGCCTTTGGTCAGAAAGAGCATTTTTGATTTGATCATGATATTCAGTGCGTCACAGCCCAATCTAATGATGGTCATGCTATTCTCACTGGAAGAGAAAGTTCTCATATAGCCGGAGACATCAAGGAAATTAAGAATGTAAAATTGGAAATTTCGCCTATACTTTCTGATGCTGATGTCACCACAGGATACATGCAACGGTGAAGGGAAATAGTGTCAGGTCTTAATCCAGTAAGTAGTGGTGAAGGGAAGGGAATACATGTAAAGACTACTCAATAATCATTACTGATTGATAAACGTGCTCTCATATGTCCTGAGTTTTCCAGAATGAATCTTATTGACGGTTCATATGAAAGGAAAAGGATGTCCAGGCTTACCATTCATGCTGTTTCGTGTCCATAGAGTTCTGTAAATGCTGTAAAGGATAAAAAGGCAAGAAATGAAGGCAATGGTTCCCTTGTTCCTCTCACAGTGCTATATTGGGAGCTGGACGTCCTATGGTTATGATGACCTTACTAATCCAGAAACTTTGGAAAAACAGAAGTGAATGTTGAAACTAGAAAAGGGCCGGGGCGATGATTCAGTTGCCGGGAAAGTTTTGTAAAAATTGTGATGTCAAAGTTATTAGAGAAAGTGGTTATGCTGAGTCCAACTTTGACATGGGGGTGTAAGGCCAAGTGGAACCTGAAATATGTAGTCCCGAGTAAAGAAAAGAAATCCAGATAATGACATGGTAACCACTATTGGCAAAGCTTTGGCTAGCAGATTTGAGAAATAGGTCTTCGAGCTTCAAAATATCATATAAATTAAAGCTTCAAAGCATCAGAAATTTGGAATATCGCAAAGACCATTAAAATTATCGAAGCTGATTAAAAGGTGGTGAAAACACCAAGTTATCAGGTGAAGTTCAAAGTTTGACATGTTTGATTGTGGAAGAAGGTTCCTTTAGTTGTATGAAGTAAGGGAGGATTGAGAAAGAGACTATGTTGACTGAAGCTTTGATTGGAGGATCCAAGGCCAGGTCAAACCGGGAAAATGCAATGGAGTCGAAGCAACAAGTCCTGATAACCATGCTGTAAGTAACAATGGCAATCCTTGTGCTAGCTGCTGGTCTTTATTTGAGGAACAGGTTTTGGAGCTCAAAGCTATGGTTAGCAGGCTTGAAACTTTGGCTGGCGTGTTTCAAGCAAACACTCATCAAGCATGTTCCAGGAACAGCTAAGGAAAGGAAAGCCTCCACTAATTGGGTATTTCTGAAACTAAATTAATCTTGTTTTTATTTTGTTTCGATGTGACTGATGAAGAAAATTTTCCTCAAGTTTGGCTAGCTTTCTAGAGAAGCACATCTTTTAGTCTATCTAATGTCTTACATTATTGCGATATATTTTTCTTTGTTAGTTACTTAATCATCATCTCAAATTAAAATCTTAGTGTTTGATTCTTGATTCTGGTGTTGCTGTTGGATAAGTTTATTAAACATGAAAACACACCTGCAGTTGATAAAAAATTGCCACTTTTTAGTGAAATGAAGAGTCTTTGGTGCTAAAAGTTTGAATTCTTCATCCTTAATTCAGAACTATGGCACAAGTTCTGCGCACCTGCCATGTTTTAATATCTTGCCTAGTTTTTTGAATTTTGAAACCTGAAGAATAATCAAATACAGTACAGCCAATTTTATCCATTCAAATTATAAAAAAAAATCTAATCTCTTGGTAGTTATTCAATGTGTTTATGATGTAAATGTTACGGGTTACATATATAAGAGTCCAGGTAGGCTTATGCCATTCTAACAGTTCCAAAAACAATACAGCTCTAATAATGATTACCTTTTTTGTTTATCCATTTAAAAAATAATAATTAGTCTTATATTTTCCTAAGAAGGTATAATTCGATTCATAAACTATGAAAACGTACTAACTCTGTATTCGGTTTAACCAACTATAAAAGTCCTTTTAAAGATTCTAATGTAGCTGGGCTGCAAATGCACTTATTTTATGAATACTCAATGTTTTCCATATATTGTTCTATGTCTGAACTCTTTTCTCTTTATTGCTGTGATCCTAATCCATATAACATGCACCATCCTTGATCATACATGTCTCAATCATGTTTGTAGCTTCCAAAATTTTGTTGATCACTTCTTCAATCAACTTAAATGTCTTAGATCAGGTTATGTTCTAATGTGCATGAGGGCCAACTGCATGGCCGAAACACAATTCAGAAGCTGGTTAAGCTTTGAGCTAGCCAGTGCGATTTCCTTATGCGAGCTTTTGTATTGAAAACTGAACAAACATAAATGCCATCTGATCTCTTTACCAAATTTGTCTACGCATAGCATGCATGGTTACACTTTCCCCAGCTCGAGCAATTTTCGCCATGATTGCCAACTATATATAATCGTCGAGGCAGGTGTACTCAAGCTAGCATTGTTTGTTGCATGCATTTTGTCGAATCTAACATTCTCACCTCTTTTTAAAGCTTGGTAATCACGACTAGTGCTCTTCACAATTCACAGTTCATTACTTAAAATTTCCTTGTGTGCTATGCTTTTCATTCTTTTCATTTTACTTTCATCCTAAAGATCTTAGCAGCAATGGAAGTATAGACTGTGGTGATGAATATAACTGAGTCGAAGTGATCTTTCCTCGCTGATCTGCCTGACCACAGATCCTGCTATAAGCTCTGTAAGTACCAATTAAGAACCAATACTGAATCATGACTATCCAATAAGGGTGATTTTCACTGTAAATATCATGGTTACTTTTATACATGATATTGTTTGTACCTTCTATTAGATTCTCTAGCCTGTCTTCTGTGATATATACACTGTCAAATTTGTGTTTTTATTGCTTTCAGTTAGATGTGAAAATATTGCTCTAGAAGGATGAAGGTAATGTTTGAATTAAAACCATTTACATAGTTTCCCTTGGCTATGCTGATTGCTGAATAATCACAACAATAATTGATAAGTATTTCCCGCCTTTAATCACCTAACTTTTGCTGAAATTCACATATAAAATTAACTATGTCAAAACTTGGCATGGAGATTTTTGTGTTCTCCCTAATCTTCATGCTAGAAATGCAGGCTTGAGTTGAGTTAGTTTGAAGCAAAGACATCTCCAGAAGCATGCCTCCACCAAATTGTGTGCTTTTGCTCTTGTTTTTGGAATGGGATCTTTTCATATTCATAAGGGATACTATCAGATTAAGGATTTCTGCCCAAACCAACATACAAACAGATGATGAAGAGTTGCACATGCTATACATTTCCTTGTTGCTATAGCCACATATGGCCTTTCTCGCGCTATCACCACATATGATCTTTAATTTCTGTACTGAGTCTGTTGTATGTTAGAACTTAGAAGTATTTGTATTGGTATCTTTTTCGTATCAATAATATTACCTCTTCGAGAAAGTAAATTATTATGACTGTCAAATATATTGTTACAAAGAAATTTATTGGTGCAGGGATGGCCTCAAAGGCGTCTCTCCGATTCATGATTTTTGAACACATCACCAACAAGCAAGGTAGTGGTTCAAACCATGGACTGATGGAATTGGAAGCACAACTTTCACTGAGCTCATCAGGTCGTGCTTCTCCTATTTTACTCACTTCCCAAACATTACATGAACTGGAAAGCATATACTACTATACATATGTGACCTGCAGTTAAGTATGTTGGTTAAATATGTAGCCAGCACCATACTTATCATACAGTGTAATCACATTAACCGAGTAGTTCAAATTCTTAGTCCCCCTTTAAGGATCATCACATACAAATATCAAGCAGATAGAAAATTAATCAAACTAATGAACTAACAAAGTTTTTCTGATTGAACATTGGAAATAAAAAAGATATTGGATTTGCTTGAATTTTGTAAGAAAATCTTTGAAGGGGTACCTAAAATAAGACGTTCGGATTATGTGATTAACATTGTGAGGCCCAAACAATGTACTATGCTCTGGCGGGCTACACACCAGTTCCCATAGTAGGCAACAGACGAGGACGGAGCCACGAAGAAGGGGCCAGCGTGGGTCCAGACTCCTCCACAATTTTCTAAACCGAAAAGATTATATGTTAATTAGTAAATGATTAATCTAATTGAATCATTATTATTATTATAAATTAAGACACATTTCAATTTATGTTTTCACACAAAAAATGAAATTATTACAAGAGAAAATAACTATGAATGTCACTCAAGTATGGCACGTTCTAAACTTTGTTCACTCAAATATGACAAATATCACTTTATTCACTATCGAATGACAGTTTACTCACTTTGATCACTCAAATATCACTTTGCTCACTCATGTATGACCAATTTCTCCGATTCAGAGTCATCAAATTAAGTAAAAATGTCATTCGATAGTAAGCAAAATGATATTTGCCATACTTGAGTGAGCAAAGTTTAGAACGTGTCATACTTGAGTGATATTCTTAACCATTTTCCCTTATTACAAATTAAGACATATTTCAGTGTATATTTCAATATATTTCATCGTATATTTCAGACTAAATGACCACATAACTACAATGTGTTTTACATTTTTGTTTATAGAATTAAGTTCTTTTAGTTTCTTTGTATGATCACTATGATGTATAGTATGCACAAATAATGTTTATTGTAGTTGCTTATCATTTTTTTTATTATACATTTAACAAAATATGTCCTATTTTATTTTAGATTTTATAATTTTTTTTCTTTGATTAAACATACAAGTACAAAATTATCCATATAATACATGTGTATTTATTACAATTTTTCTTAAGCCCCTCCTAACATGAATTCTCAGCTCCGCCCTGCCCCGGGCAGCAGACATCACCGGAACATGTATGCTGTCTCAACTTTCGACCTTGATCTCTTAGTCTTTGACGTAGCCGACTGTCATGGCCTCTTCTACTTACAAATCACCCTTTATTGGGATTCTCCTCTCGAAGTCTCCAGTGCTGCTACCGTGACTATATATTGATCTCTGTTAGTCTTTGACATAGAGAACCAGCTATTTGGTTTCTCATTTTGCTGCTACCGTGACTATTTCTTCATTTCTGCTCAAGGCGTGTTTGCAATCTCTCAAATAAACTCAGATACTTTTATATGATTTTTTTTAGTGCATATTTTTGTTTTCTCACTAGTTCTACTTGTTTTCTATACAGCAAATAGCGATGGTAAAATACGATGAAGGAGATCGAAGAGGACCATTACTCCTCTAACTAAAAAGGAATAAAGAATTATGTTCCGCAAACTGCATCACACGAGACACTAGTCATGAGGCTTGGGAGATGCAAATATATCTTGCATAACAAATAACAAATATATAAAGAAAAATGATTCAAATGGTCATT
Organism: Geum urbanum; assembly: GCA_946800695.1. Taxonomy (NCBI): domain Eukaryota; kingdom Viridiplantae; phylum Streptophyta; class Magnoliopsida; order Rosales; family Rosaceae; genus Geum; species Geum urbanum. The sequence goes on along the minus strand of OX326998.1, from coordinate 65,481,024 downwards.
TAAGTTTGTCAAAATTAATAATTTGATCACTGAACTTTAGAATATATCAAAAAGGTCATTGAACTTTAACTTTGTCTATCAATTTGATTATTTTGTCTATTTTAAACATTCTAATTTATCAAATATTTTGTTTATATAGATTAGATTATGGGAGAAATGCACATAATATGAGTGAGAAAGTATGAAAATCACCATGAAATAAAAAAAATTGACATCCAAGATGGGCAAAGTAATCAATTTGATAGACAACATGAAAATTTAGTGACCTTTTTGATATTTTCTAAACTTCAGTGATCAAATTGTCGATTATGACAAACTTGAGTGATCAGTTAGGTAATTTTTTTAATATATAAAATCAGATTATTTGTTGCAGTCTTTCAGTTTGAAGTTCATTAACACCGGTTAGAACAAATATATGAGCCAATTAATGTAAACTATATATAAGTAAAGAACAGTGATATTTTTATTTTATTTTTGATTGTTTTTCTTTTTTATTAGGGAAAGATGACTCCAATGATCACTCAAGTTTATCATAATCGATAATTTGATCACTGAACTTTAGAATATTTCAAATATATCATTGAACTTTAACTTTATCTATCAATTTGATCACTTTGTCTATTTTAAACATTTTAATTTGTCAAATATTTTGCCTCTATAGATGTGATTATAAGAGAAATGCACATAGCATAAGTGGGAGAAGTATGAAAACCCCATAAAATAAGAAAGATTGACATTTTTGATAGACAAAATTAAATGTCAGTGGCATTTTTGATACTTCCTAATTTCAATGATTAAATTGTGGATTATAACAAATTTTAGTGATCATTTAGGTCATTTTTATTTTTATTAGTACAGAAGAAAAAAAAATATTCTACTTATTAGGAAGAGTCGAATATGATGTCATTGTCACTTTGGAAAAAAAAAATGATGTCATTGCACATTGGCTTCTGACAGTGTAGCCTATAGAGTACTCATTAGGTATGGTTAGGGAGCTCATGAGTTCCATGTTTTACTTAACCTGGCGGTCTGATACCCTCTCACCTAGACAACACTAGTCTTCCTATCTTCTCTCTATTTCCTAGGCTTACTTTACTCTCTCTCTTGCCTCACACTCAACCAAAAGTTTTTTCACTCCTTGAGCCCAGAATTTTTTCGAGAACAAAACTTTCAGCAATTAACCTTCAACATTCTCCTCAGACAATCAAAAAGTCCTAAACTTTCTTCACCTTGTAGGCATTCGGAGATGGAGAGTCCATTGGACACCATTATTGAAGAGAAAGAGGCGATGATGGTTTCACCAAACGATCGAGTCCCATTTCTGAAAACAGCCTATTTTCTCAAACCCATTGTGCCTAGTTCGATTAATGAACCTCCTCTTAGTCTCCCTCAGAGTCTCACTTCAAGCTTTAACCCAAAGGAGTGGCCTTTGAGGGTCAATTTCCACGCTTGGCATCGCGACCTAACCGACTGGAGAACTTGGGTCGATCACATGGCTCCCATTCACCAATCCACTTGGAAGAAGGCTGGTGTTGATGAAGCCATTTTCAATTCCAGGTACGAAATCAAAAGGAAAACCAACAATTTGATATATGGTTTGGCAGAAAAATGGTGTTGTGAGACCAACACCTTCATGTTTTCATGGGGAGAAGCCACAGTGTCATTGGAAGATGTCATGATTTTGGGAGGCTACTCTGTTTTGGGAGACACTATTTTCAAGCCTCTGGAGAGCAGAGAACTAAATGAGATAGAAGAGAAGCTGACTCGAGAGCGAACTGAATTTAGCAAGAGTACTTCTAAAAAGGCTTCTCAGAGCTTGTGGTTGAAGAAGTTTGTCAAGAGTGGAAGCCAGTTGGAGCATGAAGCATTTCTTGCTTATTGGTTGTCGAGGTATGTTTTTACTGATGGTCGAGGTTCATTACAAAAGCTTGTTTTTCCCATTGCAATTCATTTAGCTAGGGGGACCCGAATCGCGCTTGCCCCGGCTGTTCTTGCCTGCATTTATAGAGATTTGAGTTTGCTGAAAAGGGCTATTGTCGCTTCAAATGAATGGAAAGAAGAGGATGGTGTTTTAAAACTCAACCTGAGTCTGAAGTCGCCATTTCATTTAGTTCAAGTTTGGGCATGGGAAAAGTTTGTGGAACTTGGTCCAAAGCCTAATGTAATCGACAGAGGTGACTCAAGATTGGCTTTATGGGACAAGGTAAATGGTTTGGATGTTGAAAATTGGAGGACGGTTTTAAACTCATTTGGAGATGATTTTGTGTGGCGCCCTTATGCCAGGCCAATAGAGAACTGGTCGTTTCCGAAATACTATTCGGAAAAGGAAATGTGGATTGGCCCTGGTCTGCACGATGAATCATTGTCATTTGCCGTGTGCTTGAGGCCGACTGAGTTAGCTGGATTTGATACTACAGAGCAATACTTTCCACACCGTGTGGCTAGGCAATTTGGATATGATCAAGACCTTCCATGTTCTGTTGCTCAATTAGGTCATTGTGCTGATGGATCCAGTAGAGAAGTAAATGCCGATGAAGCCTGGAGAGATTTCATTGAAAAAAGCAGGAATTTGAAATTGTATATTCCATCAAGGCTTTTGAATGCAGATATTAGCACAAGATACATGAAGTGGTGGAAGGAATCAATGTCGGTTCTCAAAGACAGAACTGAGCATACTATGCTGCAACAGAACAAAGGAATGTGCTGTGAAGGATCAGTACCAAGCGCTAAGTGGGCTACCTTACATCCTGGTTCTCATCCAAAGGCAGATATTGATGGTTCTAACAAAAGGAGGAAGCTTAATGGTTTCAACATTCCTTCAGTTTCTGAGCTAAGGAATGATGGTCATGATTCCCTTGTTCCTCCTGGATTTCCTCCCAAATGTACAAGTCGGATGGAAGCTGGAGGTTCAGTGGATGAAGATGCACAATTAACTTTAAGGGAACTAATTGAACGTCATCAGAAAAAGAAAAATGTTGGAACTGACCAATGTGGTGGCAGTGAGAAGATATTAGATCAGGTTCAAAATTTGGCATCTTCATTTGCGGAAAGGTCTTTTGATAGTATGGAATCAAAGACACTGGAGAAAGAGGAGACGTTGAATGAAATTTTGACTGGAGGATGCAAGGCTGAGAACAAGCTGTCAAATGTAATGGGGAGTCAAGCAAGAAGTTCAGATATTGACATAGCAAACATCGTGGATGATGAATGTGCTAGTAGCAGCTCTGCATTTGAGTGTCAGGTTTCAGCACTTAAAACTAGAATCTGCAGGCTACAAAGTATTCTGGGTCTGTTCAGAGCAGATGGTTCTGGGAACAAGTTATAGGGAAGCTAATTAGACAAAGCGCTCGTCTGATTTGGTACATATAAAACCTTCTTTTTTTTATGCTCCTTTGCTTCCTTCAGTTCCTTGTTTTCCCTGAACTCTATAGTTCTGCCTTCACTGTTCCTATATTTGCTGAAAAAGAAACAAAAATCACAGAACTAGTTCATTCATCTATCTTATTAGAGGGATGAAATAGTGAGCATTATGAAATTTGAATGGCTGAATAATATTGGTAGGTTAGCACAAGTAAAATTTCATTTCTAGTTAAAGAGAATATTTTTAAACTTTCTATAACTGAGACTGGTGTTAATAGTTGCACATTACATTTCACGGATTTCAAACAACGTCTTTTCTTCGCTTGTATAATTCGGTTTAGTTCCAATTTATTTCTGCCTTACACCATGGTATTGAACCTCTCTTTATTGTTTATTTTTCTTTGCTATGCAGGGAAATGGGAGGGCACACAAGGGTCGGACCTTTTCAAAACAGAAACTTGGTTATCTATAGTTGTTTTATGAGGAATTTTAATGGAATGGTAACTATGAAATTGCAGTTGGATTGAAGCAGAATGCAGATGGATTCACTTAGTAAATGGTAACTACGTAACTTGTTGATTAAAGCCTAGAATCTACATGTGCACATACATATAACCTATGAAATTGCATTTTATATGGTTATCTACTTATCTTATGTCCAAAAGTAAACTTTATGCTTGTTATTGTCAGTGCTGAATACATTTTTACTTAATTCATTTTTTTGTTACACATGCATTCAAATTTATATAACAGAGTAAGCCAATCCCTTGAAATAAGCTCTTGTTTGAATTGGTTTCTCTTATATCTTCCCAAACATTAATTTGTGATTTTGGTGACCAAATATTAGAAACCCCTGTTCCAGCTGGTTGCAATCTTCTGATGACCGATGATAACCGGTGTTAAATCTAACCTTGCCAGGTGGTGTTAGATACCATGAGCTGTTTCTCAATCATATCTCTGTTCCCTCGGACGGTAGGAGACATAATATTCCAAGATTTGTTTAAAGTTGGTGTATTTGAAATTTCGAGAAAATGTGCACATTAATCAGATAAGCTGAGTAGTTTGTTTTGTTACTACTTTGATTTCACATGCCCTCTCTCCTTTCGGCATAAGGAAGGAAACGTGCATGATTTGGCTCAGTGAACTTTGCAAATAAAATGTCAGAGGTCCATCGTTACAAAAAGTCATGACTAGTGTAGTAAGATCAGTACACAATGTCATTAATTTGAACTTCTATTTTTGAATATCGAAGAATCCTTTATTTTGTAAAACAAATACAGTATGAAATATTATAGAATAACCATGAAATTTTGGGAAGCATACCTGATCAATGTCGTGGTGTTTATACTTGCATTCCTTTCGTCATTAAAATTTCGAATAGTTGGTGAATAAAATCAATTCAACTCTTTTGCACTGATGCTGCTATTTCTATCAGTATTAGCTACTGTACATATCACATACATGGTTTGGCCTGGTTCCTGCTTCCTTTTAGATATAATTTTGGTACATTTGCTCTATCCAACTCATCTTAAAATTTGAAATGTGCTCTATGCTGTTTGTCTTTTTGATGCAGTAAACTGTCTTTTGATGCTGTGAACTTGAGGCCAAGAGTAGAATGCTGCATATATCAGAACATTTTTATTTTTTTTGTCATCTTTAGATACTCTATTGCTTAGAAAATCATGTTATATAGCCGAATATGCAACCTCAATGTAACCATAATCTTGCAAGCAATGTGGGATTCACTGGTTTGTTATTGTGCTCGTTTGACCTGTTTCTTTTTCTCCAAAATTGACTGGTACCATATAATATCCTACCATGAAAAACATATTTCACAAGTCCATTTTTTCATAAATAATTTCTCAAGTCCATTGAAATTGGAATTCAGCAGAAAGCTATCATCTGGCAGAAGTGATCTCATGTCTTTAATTTTCCCGAGTGCCATTTGACATTGCCAAGTGTTCTTGGTTTTAGGGAAAACGACATACAATTCCTAGTAGCAACAAAATAAAAACGACATACAACACACCTCTACCGACAATAATCAGCCAAACAAAGCCTTTAGTGGACAGCACTAAATAAGTCGCAAGAAACAGTGACAGCCCCAGACACAACCATGGAAGAAACAGCAGCGGCAGCAGCACGAGCACGAGCACGCGTCAACAACAACAACAAGACGAAGCTGACGGTGTTGGTGGGCCTTCTTATCTTGTCCCTCTTCATTTCCGGCACCGGAGCTTGGACTGGTGAAATCCACGGAAGAGTTATTTGTGACGTTTGTGGCGACTCTGCTCTTGGTCCTGAAGATCACATTCTAGAAGGTCCCTCCTTTCTTTCTTTCTTTCTTTCGCTCCAATTGGTCTGGATTGCCCTATTTAATTTCATCGATGTAAATTAAGAAAATTGGTAACTGGGTTTTCGGTACTGGATTGTGATTCCTTATGGGTTTGATGGCTATGATTGTTTTCATTCAGAGAGAGTCTACAGATTTTGAGATGGAGTTTCTGGTTTGTGGGTTTTAACTGGGTTGATTTTGATAATCTTTTGTGTACCCCTTAGAGTTGATATTCTTTACAATAGATAGCTCAGGCCTCAGGGAAGACAGGGACTCAGGGTAACTAATGATGTACTGTGACATTTTTCTCTGAGACAATTAGAATCTGGCAATAGCTCTCATTTTATTTGTTTGGTTGTACAAAGTTGCAGTGGTTTTCAGAAAATATTAAACAGGAATTTGAAATACTATGATGGATTGCATAATTCTCAGGATGTCCGTCTCACTCGAAATTGGAGTTGATAATTATGTATATTAGCATCAATGGATTGAAAGTTAGACCGTCAGACTGGTCTGAACTCCGAACCATGATTATATGTCATTGCTCTGCACAGGGACTTCCAGTATGGTCATTTGATTTTGTGGCTGAATTGTTTTCTTTCTTAATTTGTTTGATGCCTATACATTTTGTCAAGAGTGTTGTGTGGATCGGCATAGTGATTGAAAATTGCATATATCCTTGGCTAAATAGGTAGAAGAAAGTTTTATTTGGAATTGCTGAGCTGTAGAATAATTGCACAATACAAATACTAGAAAACATGTCGTAGATGGATTAGTTTAGAGAGTTTAATTTTTTTTTTTAAATCAGCGAGAAAGTTCACCCTTTGTACCAGTGATTGTAGATAGTTAATAGTTGAAATCCATGCTAATGTACGGACTCCAGCTGCCTTGCTTCATCAACGTATACTTCATATTCGTGTAGTTAAATTAAGTTGAAGCCTTTGAGCATATATAGGGGATGTCCTCTCCAAGGTAGCATATGAAGTTATGAACCAGCATTCGAAACTTGGCGTAAGAATTTAGATTTCTAAGAACCAAATTACAAACTATACATAATTTTTATTCGATTTGTTTTTAATGTGATGGGTTTTTCTTTCAAAGTGGGTAATGAAGTTAAAGAGAGACACAGTGGATACAATAACTTTCAACTTCCATCTAGATGCAATTATAGATTTTAGCCAAGCGTATTAGTGGAACTTTGACATACTATCTGATATGAATAAGGACGTAATGGAAGGTTTTTGACTTCATTGGTAGCATGCAGGTGCTGAAGTGGCTGTTCTATGCATCACAAAGTCCGGGGAAGTTTTAAACTATCAGGCATTCACGAATGCTAAGGGGAGATATACAGTGGCAGAAACTATGCCTGAAAGTGACCGCTGGGATGCATGCCTGGCACGACCAATCAGCAGCTTTCATGAGCACTGCTCTCGTCTCGGGGATGCGACCTCAGGAATAAAGTTCAGTTATAATCACCCATCAGGCTATTCTCATACGGTTAGAAGTTTTGTCTATCGACCATCTAGTGTACCAACATACTGCACTTGAAGGCTTTAGGCTAGCTTGATGTATATTGTTGTTAGTAGCAGTTATTCTTTGATGTTCTGAGAGGGAATCAGAGAAGAGATGTATTCCTCATACTGTGAGTGGTATTATAGGGATCATGGAAGCTTTGTGTGCAGCGACTTTCTTGTTACTGTACTAGTTATATCAGTCCATTATCGTTTTGGTCCGAATACTTAAATATCAGTCCCTGATTGAAATGAAATATAGCCATACACTACCCAGTGGCGGCGGATTCAGACAAAAGTTTGAGGTTGGGCAAGACTAAAATAAGAAGAGTGCATATAATATTATAATAAAAACAACAAAATCAATAATTCAAATGCAAAATTAATAATTCACAAAATGTAAATCCTTAAAAATTTGATTACAGTATTAAAAAAGAAAAAAATTAGAACCGTCATTCTCCATTTATCTATGAGATGGTAACTGTTCACGTCGCGTCTTCATATTTTGAAAACGTTGCTTAATAGTATAATTACTGATGCTATTAAATATATCTTTCTCAATATATACCAGCAAACTACCATTCATCCATTGATCTCTCATTCTATTACGTCGTAGACTCTTCACGATATTTATTGCTGAAAACACTCTCTCCACTAAAGCAGTCACAATTGGTAAAACTAAATCCAAAGTTAACAGCTTGTAAACTGATGAATGAACTTTATGCTTTCCTGTCTCCACCAACTTTTTTGCAAGATTACCAAGTCCTTTCAACTGACAGAATTCATTGTTGGACTGGATTTCACTCAAATAAATATCAAGCTTGTCCTCAAGTGATAGGGGATCTCGTTCAGAGAAATCTCTTGGATAAAATTTGACAAGACGAAGTAACTTTTGCTTGTCAAAGGCTAAAAAAGAATCATTTGGACTTAAACTTGAAATACAAAAAAGAAACTCAGAGTTTACCTCATTAAAAAGATCATTTAACTATGAAAGTTGTCTATCAATCACAGTACAAAACACCTCAACTCAATAATGATGAAGGTTTGTTACCTTTTCAGCTTTACGTTGTGGTTTTCCTTTGGCGACAAAAATATCAGCCATATTGGGATTACTAATTATCATGTTTGTTGCAAAAGCTATACACTTTGTCAAGAAACTTATCCCATTCGCATTCATCATCCCTCATTGTTTGCAGTTGTTGCTTACATGCTTTGACCAAATCAATAACATTAACAATGTCTTGATCTTTTCTCTGCAGTGCTTGAGATAAATCGTTTGTGACTCCTAATACTTGTCTCATTAAAAAAAGACAAAATATGAAGTCAAAAGATAACATTTATGAAACCAGAAGATCACCTTCGCCTCGATTATCAGCAGAAGTTCCATCATCAATAATTATCTCAATCACTTTAATAATGGAATAAAACATAGTGATGATACTCAATAAAGTGCCATAATGGGAACCCCAACGTGTATCACCAGGACGTTTGATACTAGTTTCACTATGGAACCCTCTTCCACTATGAAGCTCATCATCTTGAAGAGCTTTCATCACCTCAATTTGTTGTTGTTCTCTCAGAAGATCACGACGCTTACAGGAGGATCCAACAATGTTAACAACTCTTGCTACTAAGAAAAAGAAGGTAGCAATTGGAATACAATTTTTAGCCAAAGAAACAAGGGTAAGTTGAAGCTGATGTGCAAAACAATGAACATAGAAAGCAAAATCATTCTTCTTCAAGATAAGAGCTTTGAGACCGTTAAACTCACCTCACATATTGCTAGCCCTATCATAGCCTTGACTTCGAAGATTTGAGATACTCAACTTATTTCTAGAAAATAATTCATTAATTGCAACCTTTAATGAATTGGCATCAGTACTTGTGACATGTTCAATACCAACAAATCGTTCAAATACTTGTCATTTGGTATCTACAAATCGAATAACAACCGCCATTTGCTCTTTTATTGAATTATCTCTCGCTTCATCAACCAAAATAGAGAACGGTGAATCGCCAACTACAGCTGCATTTACAATAAAGGCTATAAACCCTATATGTCTGCCAGCGTGATTGCGTGAATGATAGTGTTACTGTGTTAGACTAGGATTATAGAAAAATAAGACTAGCCCACTAAGTCTAGTTGCATGCCCACTAACACCTAGTAGCAGAATGCACGTGCTTGTTTTATAAAAAAACCGATGTCATTTCTCAACTAACATATATCACTGTTCATCGTCTTTTTCCCGAGTTTGCCATTTTTCTTTGGGTTTTGCCTTTTTTTTTTCTTCAGATTTGCACTATAAATATATACTAAAAATTCAAATACCAAAATCTCAGTTGCCTAACCTCGCTCATGTGTAAATCCGCGCCTGGCCATACCCCATATAGGAATATATATATATATATATGAAAAGATTGTAAAATGGTAGGTTTGTTTTGGGAGATTTTGTACTTGATAGTTAGATAATAGCTGTGATAGATCAAAATCTAGTATTTGATTCGAGTCGTGAAACAACCCACGAGCTTCAACAGTCTCTGGCTTCGGCAATTAGCTAATGGCTTTCACAGTGGTTGGTTACGTATTGTCGTCTCTAATCACCGAGACTATGCAATTTGCACGGCGAATTTGAGGCCAGTTCACCGTGGATTCAGTATCTAGAGCTCTTTATCAAAAGGCCAGCCTATAGTTGCTTTTCAAGTTCCGACCGGGAAATCTCCGATGTATGGTTCCAACGCAACCCGCTTGCTGAAGTGGCAGGAGGAAATGGGAGTCTCCCAAGACGTGGCGTGATGCCATTCCAAACTATACCATTACTCCCCAGCAAAATGTCCAAAGCATGTAAGACTATATTTGGACACAATGGCTTCTGCATTAGCAGTGGAATTAATATGAACCATCAGATTTTGGTTATCAGCAGAAGAAAAGGAATAGAACTCTATTGCAGTGTCTATCTGGTTTGTATATCACTAGATAAACAAGACAGATTCATTAGTTAATTACCTGATTAACATTAGGATGAATTGTGATAAGATTAAGCCTCTTTAGTTGTTAATGTTTGAGTTGAATTGTGATTCTCTTATGGGAAGAGTTACATATCAGTATAAGAATAAGGCTAAAGTCCCTGCGTCTACTACTCACTTGCATCCAGAAATCAGTCACATTCTGTGCTTGAGCTGTAGAACGTAGAAGGCTTGTAACTGTGATCACTAAGATGGCTTCGAAAAGGATTGTTGTTGCTGCTGGAAGTTTTGGCTCAGAACCAGGTAGTTTCCTAGCCTAGTTAGGAAATCTGTTTAGATGCTTACAAGAAGAAGATTGTAAACGTATAGTCATGTGATTGTGAAACAGATCCTTATGAGTTATTGTTTGATGATTTCAGAACCTCATTATACAGTTTAACAATTCGTATAATCATGAATCATACATACAGTACAGTTTTACTGGAAAAAACTTAGCTTTTGAAAATCTATTCTGGTTTCTATAAACATCAAGGAATTTAGACATGCTTAAGTAAACACAACACTGAGTTTCTTCTTAAAGAACTAATTGATTACAGTACTGAGGTTTAAATCTCAAAATAAAGGATTCAAACTCCTGCTTATGGAAAATTAGTTTATCAAGTAAAGAACTAAACATGTTGTTGGATTGTTTCATTCTCGTTCTGTATGTAGCAGAGGCAAAGGTAAGGTTCCGCGAAAATTTTTCAAGCTTCTGAACATGCATATTTGTTTTTTAATAAGAACTATGAACTGTCTGATATACATCAAATCTCCCACTTAATAATCAACAGTTTCAAAATAAAAGTCTATGGGTGATATAGTTGATCTAAGAGATTGATTTTGGATTCACTAATATGTGTTTTGTTTTAAAACGGATCATCTGTTAAACTCTTGCACAAAGCAAACTTAACTCTTCATACATCTGAATAAAAATCTGATAAGAACACAACTTGTGCATTTTTTTCAAAGCATTATTCATGATTATCTTCCAAAGAAGGTCTTGAGTAGTTTTTGTTATATATGCAGCAGTATAGGTATATACAGGAACTTATTAAGATTTTTTGAACTGATTTTGTCCAAAGACTTTTGAAGATTCATAAAATATTTAGTTTCTGTCAGCATACAGTATGTTAATTAAGATTGCAGGATATGAGTTTTTATGTCACAAAGGTATTAACTTACATCAATAAAGTGAAAGGGATGATTTAACATGTATAAATATAATTCTGAAACATGTCTAAATCGTTTTGATATACATAACAACTTCTGTATTAAATATGATTGTTACAGTGTTTAAACACATAGTTTTCTTACACACCTTTTATTTTCTTTTCTGTGACAAGGTGTTGAGATAGCTATGCTAGGACAAGTAGAAATGCTGAATGGGAACAACTATAGGAAATGGAGAAACCAAGTAGATTTTTACCTATCTATGCATCAGAATATGGATTATTGTCTCTTAGAGGAAAAACCAGGTCGGCTAACTGATGATGCTACTGAGGATGATAAATGGCATTTCAGAGAATGGATCAGAACCAATAGAATGGCAAAAAAATGTCATTAGAAATACTATGTCAGAGGTAATAAGAGGATCCATTGAAGAACCTACAGATGCCATTGAGTACCTAGAAGCTATAGCTGAAAAATTCGTAGCTAGTGAAAAAGCTGAAGGGGCTAGGCTTTTCAAAAAATTCAATTCATTAAAATATGAGGGAGTTGGGAAAGTAAGGGAGCACATCCTAGAACTCATCGACAGTAATGCCAAACTTAAGGACATGCAGATATGGGTAACTGATGCCCAGGTAGTTCACATTATTTTAGAGTCACTGCCTACAAGCTTTAGCCACTTAAGAACCACCTATAATGCTTCTGATGCAAAATGGGACCTGAATAAACTGATATCAGTTTGTGTTGATGAGGAGGATAACATAAGGAAGGTATCTACACCAACTACAGCAATAAATCTGGTGGAGAAAACCAAGTGGAGGAAGAAAGCCAACAATTTAGCTAAAAAGACTACAAGCTTTAAGACACTTGGAAAATCTGCAGAACCAAAAACTGAAAAACCATTCAAGTTCAAGTGTTTTTTCTGTAAAAAGACTGGACATATAAAGATGGACTGCAGTGGTTTCAAAGCTTGGATGATTAAGAAGGGTAAGTCTTTTCAAAATTCAGTTTTTTCCGTGGAAGTTAATTTTGTTAACGTTAGTTCACACACTTACTGGTTAGATTCAGGCTCACCTATACATATCACCACTTCCTTACAGGGTTTAACAAGGAAGACACTACCAAGGAGTGATGAGCAAAACGTTTGTGTGGGAAATGGGCAAAGAGTAGTAGTAAAGGCTATAGGAACTTTGAAGATTGATTTAGGCTTAGGAAGATTTCTTTTTCTGGACAATGTTTTTTATATTCCTTCCCTTAAAAGGAATTTAATTTCAGTAGGGATTTTGGTTAGTATTGGCTGCAAAGTTATCATTGATTTTTATGGAATTCAGTTATTTCAGTATTCTGTTTATCTTGGTTGTGGTTCATTTTCAAATAATTATCTACGTTTAGAATGTACTGCAGCTAGCAATAATGAGATTCTTATGATTGAAAACAATGAAGGAACTACAACTGATAACACTTCAGTTGGTGTTAAAAGACCATAGATCAACACTAAGTCTGCACAGAAGGTTAGGCCACATATCAAAAGAAAGATTAAAAACACTTGAAAAGAAGAAAATCTTACCTGCTCTAGACTATAGTGATTTAATAGACTGCATGGAATGCTTCAAAGGGAAATTGACAAACATCAGAAAAACTTCAGCCTTAAGAAGTCAAAAAATCTTGGAGCTCATTCATACAGACATATGTGGTCCATTTAGGCATAAAACGTTGTGTGGAAATTTTTACTACATCACATTCATAGATGACTATTCAAGGTACTGCTACATCTACTTACTTTCAGAAAAATCTCAAGCATTAGAGGCCTTTAAAATTTACAGAACTGAAGTAGAGCTACAACTTGAGAAAAGATAAAAACAGTAAGATCAGATAGAGGAGGAGAATTTTGTGGGAGGCATACTGAAGCAGGCCAGCAAAAGGGACCATTTGCAATGTTCCTACAAGAACATGGCATCAAGGCACAGTATACTACCCCATATAACCCTTCTCAGTACGGGGTAGCAGAAAGAAAGAATATGACATTAATGAACATGGTCAGATCCATGATGTGTACCTCAGGTTTGCTTATATATCTGTGGGGAGAAGCTCTTAAAACAGCAGATTATATTTGCAATAAATCACCCTCAATGGCTATAGAAAAAACACCATTTGAGTTATGGTGTGGTAGACAACCTAGTCTACATCATTGCCATGTATGGAGATGTAAGGCTGAAGCAAAAATTCCAAATTCCATAAATCAAAACAAATTAAATCCTAAAATAGTGAGCTGCCATTTTATAGGATACTATGAAAAATTAAAAGGATTCAAGTTTTATACACCTCATGGACCAACCAAAACTATGGAAACTAACCAAGCTAAATTCCTTGATGAAGAAAATTACAATAGCATGGTTCAGGATTTATCCTCAGAACTGGTTGAAATTATAGATCATGAGGATTCGACACAAAACTTGCCCTTAAACACAGATCAAAATATCATTCATCACACTACAGTACCTCTAAATCCTACAGTACCTCTGAATCCTGATCTCCATGGTGAAATTGCAGCTGAAAATTTGGAAATCATTGAACATGTTGAAAACTTAGGAAATCCTAAAGATGTGGAAAATCAAAATGAAAATGAGCCTCATATCAGGAGATCCACCAGACCTAGAAAACCAGTTTTTAATGAAGACGGTGATTTTTTAGTCTATATGCAGGAACTTGATGTCCTTGCAGAAGAAGGTGACCCCTTAAGTTTCAAACAAGCTAAGGACTATAGTATATTTAGCTACTGGCAGGTAGCCATGGAAGAAGAACTGGATTCTATGTTCAAAAATAAAGTTTGGGAACTGGTTAAACCAGACAAAAGTCACAAAGCCATAGGTTGCAAATGGGTTTTTAAAACAAAAAGGGATGCTAAGGGTAACATTGAAAGGCATAAAGCCAGACTAGTAGCTAAAGGATTCACACAAATGGAAGGCATAGACTATAATGAAACCTTCTCTTCTGTATCAACCAAAGATTCATTCAGAATCATAATGGCACTTGTAGCACATTATGACATGGAACTGCATCAAATGGATGTAAAAACTGCATTCTTGAATGGGGAGTTAGATGAAGTCATTTATATGAAGCAGCTTGAAGGTTTTGAAGAATTAGGAAAAGAAAATCATGTCTGTAAACTGAAAAAATCAATTTATGGTTTGAAGCAGGCCCCAAGACAATGGTACAAGAAATTTGATACAGTGATAACTTCTTTTGGCTTCACTGAAAATATAGTTGATGAATGCGTTTACATTAAGTTAGACAAAACTGGTTTCATTTTCTTAATTCTATATGTAGATGACATTCTTTTAGCTAGTAGTAGTATGCAATTGCTTAAGGAAACTAAAGCTTTTCTGTCAAATAATTTTGACATGAAGGACTTGGGAGAAGCCTCGTTTGTCTTAGGAAATGAAATTAAGAGGGATAGAAAACTGGGACTATTAGGCTTATCTCAATACAGTTACATTCAGAAAGTATTAAAGAGATTTAGTATGGAAACTTGTTCAACAAGTGAAGCTCCCATGTCTAAAGGTGACACCCTGTCCAAAATTTCTAAGAAAGGGGGGAAGATGACTCCTATGGACTGCAAACCTTATGCAAGACTTATAGGAAGCCTCATGTATGCACATGTTTGCACAAGACCTGATTTAGCATTCTCTGTAGGAATTTTGTCCAGATTTCAATCTGCACCTACTCAAGAACACTGGATTGCAGGTAAAAAGATCCTTAGGTATCTACAGAAAACTAAGTTTCACATGTTAGTTTACAGAAGAGAGAATAAGTTAGAGCTATTAGGATATACTGATTCTGACTTTGCAGGAAGCTATCCAAACTCTAACAAATCAACATCAGGCTATATATTTATGCTTGCATGAGGGGTTGTGACTTGGAAAACCACCAAGCAGTCCATAATCTCCACTTCAACGATGCAAGCAGAATTTATAGCTGTATATGAAGGTGTTTGTGAAGAGTTGTGGATCAAAAACTTTCTAATCTACACTGAAGTTCTCAATTACATAGTTGCAGATGCAGTCAAGATTTTTTGTGATAATGAAGCTACAGTTTTCTTCAGTAAGAACAGCAAAAGATCAAACAAATCAAAACATATTGATTTGAAATACTATAGTGTGAGACAGAGAGTTAAACGTAATGAAATCACAGTATTAAACATTGATACAGATTCACAATTGGCTGATCCATTCACCAAAGCCTTGTCAATATCATGCTTTAGGAAACATGTTGAAAGAATGGGGATTCTTTCATATTTACATGCTTAGGTTCAGTGGGAGCTGATAAACAGATTACAGGATTAGGATTAATTGTTAGTTAGTTAGTTTTTCCAGATGTAAATTTATTTTCAAGAAATACTTGTAATTTTATTCCAGCATGATCAATAAAATTGAGACATTTTAGTTACAAGTTTTTTCATTGCTCTTGTTGTTTATGTGTGTTAATTATGAATCAGAAGCTGATGTGTGTGTATATATATATATGACATGATAAATTTTTTCAATAAGCACTTTATCGTTTTATTTCAGTTGAGATAATTGCTACTACATGATTTTGATTTTAAATCGAAATCATTAAGTAGGACTGTGAGTTTTGACATCACAGGTGGATATACTTGTCAAAAATGCGCCCTTTATCGTTTTATTTCAGTTGAGATAATTGCTACTACATGATTTTGATTTTAAATCGAAATCATTAAGTAGGACTGTGAGTTTTGACATCACAGGTGGATATACTTGTCAATAATGCTCACATTATCACTTTTGAGCTTATGTGATGACAGTGACTAGTGTATGTGATCAGTAATCGTGTTGGTTACATAGACCATATGTGATTCTGGTTCTGCATCAGAAACTGTACATTGACCAAGCTGCCTGAATCTAGAGTTTTCTTTACTTCGAGTGCACACTTAAGTTGCTGGTTGATACAGTGATATGTTCATACTACCCTCTGCAGATTGCATTGGTCCAAGTGGGAGATTGTAAGACTGTATTTGGACACAATGGCTTCTGCATTAGCAGTGGAATTAATATGAACCATCAGATTTTGGTTATCAGCAGAAGAAAAGGAATAGAACTCTATTGCAGTGTCTATCTGGTTTGTATATCACTAGATAAACAAGACAGATTCATTAGTTAAGTACCTGATTAACATTAGGATGAATTGTGATAAGATTAAGCCTCTTTAGTTGTTAATGTTTGAGTTGAATTGTGATTCTCTTATGGGAAGAGTTACATATCAGTATAAGAATAAGGCTAAAGTCCCTGCGTCTACTACTCACTTGCATCCAGAAATCAGTCTCATTCTGTGCTTGAGCTGTAGAACGTAGAAGACTTGTAGCTGTGATCACCAAGATGGCTTCGAAAAGGATTGTTGTTGTTGCTGGAAGTTTTGGCTCAAAACCAGGTAGTTTCCTAGCCTAGTTAGGAAATCTGTTTAGATGCTTGCAAGAAGAAGATTGTAAACGTATAGTCATATGATTGTGAACCAGATCCTTATGAATTATTGTTTGATGATTTCAGAACCTCATTATACAGTTTAACAAAACATCCACCTCTCATAAATAAAATAAGAGACTGCTGTATAAACGCAGCAGGGTCATAAATGTCTTCATAACATTTCTCTCTGTGAGGAGACGGGTCCAAAACGAAACCGTTGAAAGGCTCCTAACTGCATGCAGAGAGCAGACCTACAAAAACTGAAAGAACAAAGACTGAGAAAGCTAGCTAGCTCCATTGGGCGAGCGAGCGAGCTCAAAAACCAAAATGATAGAATGGGTGAGAAGATTAAGAGCTGCATTTAGCGCCTCGTTTCTCTGGCTCGTTTGCTTGATTTACTTCACCCTGGTTTTCATTTACTCTTTTCTCTCGCTCTTTACATTCATCTTTTTTCATTCTCTTCTTTTCTAGCACTTTAAAGTTTCTGGGTCTTTGACTCATGAGTCTTTTTGTGTTCCCGGAAGGTGTAAATATGTGATTCTGGGTTGTATGTATTTATTGATTTGGCTTATGTTTATGTTTGAAAGTGGGTAGTAAATTGGAAGTCTATGATGTTATTAGGATGAATTTTTTCTTCCTTCCTTTATTTTGAGAAATATGGGGATTTGGAGATGAGGAACTGTGTCTTTGCACATAATTTGGTTTGTTGTAATTGATATGGTGGTAATTGACATATAGTTGTTTTCTTTTTTAATGTCATGGTAGGGTTTCAGATCCTTTGTATGGACGGCAGTTTCTTACCAGCTGAAAGATAGGCTCAAGTTATCACCTTCGTCTTTGCAGTTTGTGTTTTCAATAGCTTTCTTTCCATGGAGCATCAAACCATTATATGGGTATGGATCTTCTTCTAAAAATATTACAAAAGCTTGCAATCTGGTGTTATTTGTGTTCATAACTTTGTGAAACGGGATCATAAAAATGCTTTGTTGACTTGTTGTAGACATGAAATTTACAATCTCTTACTTGTTTACACTTGTGCCACCTCACTTTGGATTGTATTCTGTCGTCTAATGACGGTAGGAAAAGCTCAATCATTCCCTTGGTCATTTTGAAACGAGTTTGAGTATCTGATGAAATAGATTCCATAATGTGTGATGCTCATTTTTATGCTAAATTGGCAACATCATCCTCAGAATCTGTATCATTATATATGAGTGTGTGGGCTTGCTAATGTTGCTATATCTACTGAGTGCATGAGCAAATACGCTAAGGTGGAAACAGCAATCAGAGAATTCCATTGGTGACTTATTTATTGTAGTTCACCCGTTTGTACTTTGTAGTATGAAAGTTGGGGTGTCGAAGTGGAATTGAAATGTCATTGCATGTCTTTTATATGCAGAATTTTGTCGGATTGTATTCCTATCGAGGGAAGAAAAAGGGTTCCATATTTGATGATTGCAACTGTGCTCTCTCTTTTGCCATGGTTTATTCTCGGACTGAATGCAGCAATTAGGAGTTCCATGTGGCTTCTCATGACCTTCTTAACAATCCAGAATCTGGGATCAGCCATGGCAGATGTTGTAATTGATGCAATGATTGCCGAGGCTGCAAGAAATGAGCGGTATGTCCTCAAACTCAGTTTCTGTAACAACATAAACATCTGCAGTGTATTCCATAATACACTAGCCAAAATTATATGACACTGCTGGTCCAGTGTGAGGTTCCCCTGTTCAACTGTGCTGAATACCATCTTTATAGCCACCTAAAAAAAAGGATGCCTTATATCATACTTCTTCTTATGTCTGCTGCATGTTGGCTAGTTAAGGACGGATGCATTTCGCCTAGAGGATACTGAAACGAAGGTTGATTGATCGATACTCTAGAGGATATTCTTCATCGCCTTTATGATGACCTTTCCCATTATGAGGACACCATCTAGCATTTGAAAACTAACGGTAACCAACTTCGGACTGATATCAGCATAGCTTATGATCACTGTATGATCGTCGGCACAAATAGTTATCGCGTCAACTTAATCTCGAAGCAGGGCATTCCCGCTCATTTCCTTCTTCCGTACCAAGGTCTTTCGATGCGCCAATAGAACAGCTCATGATCAACTTGTCTTCCCTTTAAAGTCCATACATGTGGGGCCCTTTACTTTTGTTTCTCATTTGATTCCGAATTTTGCAAAAGTCCACCATAGTTTTTTGTGGCAGAATAATTTTGGACTCACTTTGTGTGAGTTCTACTGTTTTATTTCCTAATAAATATGCTTGTTTTCATATGCTTACCTCATCCATGCCCCCATTGTCTTTTGTCAGGTCATTTTGGGAATTGCAGTGGCACTCTGACGGAGAAATTTTTTTATGTAAATTTTATACTATTTTGCTTGTAATTACGTACCGATTGTAATAAAGAGGTTATTGAGTTGATTTGGACATAACATTAAGACTTGATTAATCATCTATTAATTAAACAATTTTATGATAGTAAGGAATGGTTGAGTTGAACATCGATTTGACCTCGAGTCGCGTAACGTTCAAATAATGTGTTGCGATTTTAAAAAGGATTCAAGATTTAGGAATTTAGGAATTAGATTAAACCTTGTCTTTAATTCGGAAAGTGTGATAAATCAGTTGAAGTCGTGACCGTTCAGAGTACGAGGTATGACAGTCCATTGCATCCATTTTCATGGTTGAGATTCTTAGTGCAGGTTCGGGTTACTCATGTTGGAGTTATTTGTAGAAAACTTTCGGTGCAAGTCATCCTAATACGAGTCCCACAAGATTCACCATGAATTACGTGTTAATCTAGGACAGGTTCTATCATATCGAGAAGTTCTCGATGGATCCAAGGCAGAAGAATGCAACAGAAAGGAGTTTTCACGAGGGCCCATATAAGAAGGTCGGCCTGCAAAGTTGGGAATCTGCAGCGAGGAGTTGGGCCTTAGTTGGGCGGGGTTTTCCTTTTGTTGAAGAATTTCCCATGGCTATTGTGAAAGTGTCAAGAGTTCAGAAATTAGGCTTGCATAATTTAACAGATCGTGTTGAGAATGTGTATGGGATTAAAATAGGCAAAAATATTTAAAGTTTGCAAGAGCACAATAAAAGCGTTCAAACGAGGTTACGGAGGGTGTATTGTATCTGGATTTTTATGGATTTTTATGGAGTTTTTTTAATCCATGGACTTTTAGAAAAGTCTACAGACTCTTTAAATAGTCCACAGACACTTCTAAATAGTCCACAGACTTCTAAGCATTTCTAAAATTATCGACAGACTTTCTTACGATTTATAAAAATCCACAGACTTTATATGAACGACTTATACAGATTTCAAAGGGAAATTTACGTTATATATTAAAATAATTGAAAGGTACATGGTCGAACATGAGAATGAAAAAACATTGATGAAAACTTTAACATGAAAAGCAGACGTCCTTAACAACAATGATATGATCATCCTTCTCCTTCTTGTTGATTACTTTCTGCATCGTTTACATTGTTGGCGTTTGCTTGAGCTTCTGCCCACATTTGATTAGCAATACTCATTCTCCATTGATTAGCGTTATCCCTTTGCTGCTCTTGAGTTTGAAAATCGTCCCATTCAAAATTATCTTCTCCATTGTCTACATGATCATCTTCTTCTGGTTCAGGAGGAAATTCATCTGAACGACATTCCTGACGAAGAAAATTATGCAATCCTGCACATGCCAAAACTAGCTCTGCTTGTGTCTTATAAGGAAATGGTGGTGCTGATTTAAAAATTGTGAACCGCGACTTAAATATATCAAATATTCTCTCAATTACGTTCCTCAGAGAAGCATGACGAAGATTAAATAACTCAACTGCATTGACCGGATGGTTTCCTTCACCGCCACAAAAATCTTTGAGATGATATCGAGTACCTCGAAATGGAGCTAAAAATTGACGTCGATTTGGAAATCCGCAGTCCCCTAAGTAATACTTACCTAATCATGAAAAACATATGTAATTAGTAAGTATATTTATGACACAATCTGAAACATGCTTGCTAAAGTTTTTCATGGATGTAAAACCATACCTGGTGGTACTTTGAGTCCATTACGTCTAGAAATAGCATCATTTAACACTTTTGAATCATGAGCAGAACCCTCCCATCCACTAAGCACATATATGAATTGTAAATCAAAGTCACAAGCTGCTAACACATTTTGTGATATCTTCCCATGACGATTTCTGTATCTGCTTACCTCACGTCCAATAACTGTTGCAGGAATATGTGTGCCATCAATAGCTCCAATGCAATCCTGTGGTAATGAAAAACTATTTACAACATATAAAAAAGAAAAATGATACAAGATTTAATCTGATAGAAATATTGCTTTGCATACCTTAAAGAAAAGATAAAACCTTGTGCTTTCTCTTATGTTAGGTGGTGAGGTATTAGCCGGCAGTGGTTTTGCCATAAACTCTGGAGCTATTGTATTTAAGGCCTTCAAGATTTTGTTGAAACTTCTGCTAACAGTGAAATGAGATCGCTCGAATATCATCCGAGGTTCACTATATCGATTGTTTTGACCGACAACAAGTAAAAATGTAGCAAGCATTTCTTCAACACAAATGTATCTGGTATCTCGTAAAGGTGTTTTCTCTTTGATGATGGCACACAATTTTCAAAATACGTCAGGATACATTCTGTAAACCTCCCGAAACATACGAGGGTCGTTGTCCAGTATCTTATCCATATATATGTATCCACGTGATGTCACTGGTCGTCGAGTCAACGAACGTCTAATACGTTCATCAAGTATGCTGCGCACAAGATCATATAACATATAAACAACTGCTTGTATTGCCATTAACAAAATTCTAATGACCTCGTAAAACTCTTCTTCCTCTTCATCAAATCCACACACATCCATTTCAGATATCGCGCTTAGAGAAAGCACCTAAACAATTAAAATGAACAATGTTACTATTCATAAGATCATCCATTCAAAAGCAAACCAGAACTCATAATTATTCAGAAAAACCTCAAGTTACAATAAATTAAAGAAAGCATAATTGTTCAAAGAAATCCTTATTCAAACAAAAACACATCAAAGAAACAATCAAGCCATAGCATAGTGCTTGTTAGCCTCATGCATTATTTCGTTCCCAAGTGATCCAATTATGTCGTTGGTCTGGACTCATCTTCAAGAATATGTCTTGCTTTGCTTTAGTGTTAAGAAACCTAAGCGCAAAAAAGCTAGCTTCATCAGTCAATCCTGGGGTCTCTTGAACAACAATCCAACATTCAGTGTCTCTTGATTCTCTCTTCTCCATTATGCCACAAATGGTATCAAAAGTGGTGACAATTTTACCAAAGTCAGTTGACAAGTTTTGTAGAACTTCAGCTTGAGATGCTGCCCCTTTTGAGCTGCTACTTTTTTCATAATCAGCTCTACTTCTTTTCCCTTGAACCCTGCTATGTGCTGAAGCATGTGCATTGTTGGCTGCGGTGCGTTGTTGGGAAAGAGATGGCAAGTTTTCTTGGTCCAATGACTCATTTTCATTTGGCACAAATGTGTAATTATCTTGATCAAAGACCAAGTCATCTATACCACCCACTTCCCAAGACTCGTTCTCACCTGCTTCATATGTTGTGGCATCTGTATCATCACCTAGACCGATTGAGCCCATCCCAGTTGCAGTTCCATTACCAACTGCAATTTTCAAATCCTCATAGTCTGGAAATGCTTCTGTCTGAAAGTGTGCATGGGTTGGATGTGACTGAAAGATAATAAACAAAAATGTCAATATGGTAAACCTTCAAAATAATTAGTAATCTAATAAAATAAAACTACAAGACATTAAACTCACCTTCAAATAGTCAGCCCATACTTCATCAGCGGCAGTGAATCTCTTTGTGATCGGATCTCACCCAAACCCAGAACTGTGACGCATAAGCTGAGAGTAATTGGTGTATTGTTTTTTAAACCATTTCACTCGGCTTTGGTAATGGCTGAAAGTTACATCATAACCGAGTTTTTCCTTAAGCTTAGGAAGTAACTTTGCTTCTACTGTTGTTTTGCTTATTACACCATTAATATCACGGAACCCAAGCTTAGCTCCTTCAACCATGAGTTGAAGCAAAACATTGCTCTCTTCTGCGGTCCAAGTTTTATAATCCTTTCGTTTACCACTTCCTTGTGAATCTCCCATCTATGATTCAAAAGTTTCTCTTCTTTAGCTACTCAAAGTAGAACATTCAAAAGCCAAACTACTTGATTACAGCGACACCCAGGAAAGACATTCAAAAGCCAAACTACTTTATTTGAGATCAATCAAGTATATAGAAACCAATAAACACACTTGAAACAAACATAAAGAGCACAAGTGTTCTATAGGTCCAAACAACACATTGTGATTAATACCAAAAATCTCTATTAATAGCAGCTGATAATGATTATGCAAATCCCTAACCAGAAAAGCAATGTAACAGTACAAACTTTCGAGAAGAGACCAAATTTTGTTCAACAACAAAAACCAACATAACCTAGAATTCTGATCATACCCCTCGAAAGAAACCCCTGATCATACCATTATGAAAATCCATCAGTACTTCTGAGTTCAAACAAAAATTGACACGGACACACGGTATGAACCTATACACAGATAAGATAGATAATTGGTCTTTAGAGCACAAAAGGTGTTAGTGTTGCCTAATGAGATATCCTAAAATCTCAAAACCAACAAGAAGTTAAAGCTGCCATGATTACTAAGCACAAGTTCAACTCTCTAATTACTCTATTGCCAGAGCTTTCATCCTAGCATTCTTAACATGATTAAATACCCCGGCTTCTTTCACTATGGTCATATACGTATTGCTCGAATATAAACATCATCAAATAAAGAAACCCAAGTCTTTGTTGAAGCCATAATAATATACTCAGTCATATGACAAAAATAAGCAATCTGAACTCAAAGCATAGAAACATTCAAATTCAACTGGTGGCACGCACGTAATGTCGTGGACCCGTGGTAGACAAACACTTTGAAATCAAATCCAGAATAATACAGACATGCATTATATAATCCTACAAACATTCTTTATAAACATAAGCACGACATGAATCCTCATATCACACAAAGTAAACTAATTAGGCAAATATAGAGAAGAATCAAGAAAACAAGATGATGGGAACCAACCTCTTTGCACGCTCAGAAGGATGAACTTTGATAGACTTTTCCCACGCTCAAAATCTTTGCCCTAGCAGCTGGCAAATTGTTGAAGTCTGCTATTTATACTAAACCCTACAAAGTCCACAAATTTCTTTGACATTCTAATTCCGTAAATATGAATGAAATTTTGAATACCCTAAAACTTCTATTCATTTTTTAAAATCCTAATCGAATACCGCTAGACTTTGGTGGACTTCATATGGATTTTTTAAAATCCTAATTGAATACACCTAGACTTTTATAGACTATTAAAAATCTGTTTTGAATACACTTGGACTTTCAGATTCCATGAACTTGTTTAAAATTGCCACTAATTCCAGATACAATACACCCCCCTACGTAAAAATACAAAAGGGTAAAGCTCAAAAGCCATTCAAGGGGCTCCTTCTGTTGAGTCCAGAATGTTGTTTAGGAGTTTTGCTCCACTGATCCCTCCTTCAGCTGGCTTCTCAGGGTCTGCAAGGCTAGTACTTTCATTGAGTGGCGTTGTCTCGGTCTCAGGGGTCTTCTCGTGATCAAGTTCGGGAGGAGTGGCAACCTGCCCGAGAAGAGGCTCGTAATTGCCCGAGCACTGGAACATTTCATCTACAATGTCTGGGCCTTTGTATATGCATTCTGCAACCTGAGTGAGGGCCTGGTTCCAAGCTAGGTGGACGTACTTTGTGAAGCCCATCTTGGTCTCCCTTTGGTTAGTTTTGAATTCCTCGTCGCGGGTGTGCTCTGCTTCACTAAGTTTGACCTCCAAACAGTCGAGACGGACCTGAGAAATTGCAGCTTCATCTTCTAAGGCCTTGATTCTGGCTTGAGCAGCTCCGAGTTCCTCGTCTCGGGAAAGAGTTCACTAATTGATTTCTCGAGGTTGGGTACTCGCTCTAAGAAATCGTCAAGCTCCCTTGCTTTGTTCCCATACTTGGATTAGGACACGGAAGCCTCTTCTTTGGCAATGGAAAGCTCCATGTTCAAAGTTTGATTGAATGTTTCAAGAGCGGTGAAGGCAGATTAAGTATGCAAAATTGCTTGAGAGAAAAGGGGAAGTTATGAGAGACAATTGATTGAATGAGGGTAATCGGGACAAGAAGTTAGGTAAAATGGCTTATATCAAATTGAGTTTAGATGGAGGCAGTCATGTGGTCCTCCCATGGGTTGCTGTCTAAGATAACACTGTCGGGGCCGCGCCAGCTCCATTTTTTGGAGAAAAGGGTTATCGCGTCAAGGTTCCTGAACAGAGGCTCATCACAGTGGAGCAAAGGAAATTCTTGGCTCGAGGAAGTGCCAGCGAAATCAAAGAACTGAGGCTTAGGGAGCAGTACTCTGAGAAAACCTCGTCATTAAGAAGTCTCGGCGGTTGAAAGCTAAGACAAGGGAATAAGAACATTTACAAAGAATGGATGGTTGGTACAAATAATAAAGGAAAAGTCATGAGTCTAGCATTACCTTGTGGAGGAGAAGAGGGAATCTGATGTTGAGGAGGTGATTCGGATTGGTGCTTGGGCGTTGAGAAGTTCTCGGTGCCAGGAGCTTGAATTTCCTTCAGAGTCGATGGAGATTTGGGGGCACGAGTGTCAGTTTTATGACGTTTCTCCTGGAGAGGGTTTTTGATAGACATAGTACGAATTTGAGAACTCCGTGACCTTTTTATGGATGACCCGACTTGGCCTGAAGGGGTATCCTCGACCGTTTTGCTGGCCTTGACAGACTTTGGCACAGAGGGTTTCTGCTTACGTTGAGTCCTTTTCTTGATCAGTCTAGAGGATTTAGGATCAAATTCGAATGGGGCCTCGATCTCGATAAGGCACTCTATAATGTCCCCTTCAAGGCAGAAAGGTTTCTCATACCGAGTGAAGAATGCGAAGCTTCGATTGTGAGCCAAGTCAAAAAAGGAAGTCGTAGAGGCAAAGTGGGACGTAGACCAAAAACCCTAGATCAAGTGCTGAGAAAGCCATGTCGTGGGTGTGTCATTGAGAAAGAAGGGGTTGGAGTTGACATGGAACGTTGCGTCAAAGAAGTATTAAAAATTTGTTGCAAGCGATGAAGGAATGACAGTAAGAAATTGCGTTGAGAAAATATCAATGGGAAAGTTCTAGTCGGCGCTGAGAAGAACCAGCAACGAGTAATTCTCGACTCCGACTCGATCGTTGTTGCTCACATGTTTACCTCGTGACCCTTGACTGCCAACACTTTCTCGTTGGTGAACCCACTTATCTCACTTGATGTAGTAGGCCTAAGCCTCTCCCTCCGCACTTCTTATCACATTATTTAGGCCTTGATGACTTCTTTAACTCATAACTCGTGATGTTTTCTTGACCTAATTTGTATCCCCCACAAATGTCCTCAAAATTCTCTTTTGAGCAAAAAAATTTTTGCCCAAAGGAAACTTTTTATTCATCAGTCAATGCTCTTTCATCTTCCTTCCCGCGCACACGTTTTCCTATGTGTACCACGTTCACCGTATATCAACTCTACTTCTTCCACCTTACTCTTCTCCTTTCATTTTTAAATTCTTCACTTTCCCATGCATTTACTCCTCGTTCACCGTGCTCCCCTTACATCCCATCATCACTCTTTCTTTCGTGTACTCGTTTTCCACACGTGGGCCACGTCTACTTTAGTGCTTCATGGGTTTCGACTCGCAACCTCTACCACATTCATTTTTCATGCCCCCTTGCCTCGTAGAATGAGCGACATCATCTCATCCTGACCTTACTATTGTTCGTCAATGTTCTTGGTCCAATGAGATGTTTCATTTAGTTTCGAGACTTTCTCGATCTTCAACTCTGACAACTTCCCCATGCATCTTTCCCAACTTTCTGAGTCACGTACTTCCTCAATTGTGCAACTTTAGTCACACTCATACAATAATCGACATACTCTTTCTCTTGTCCAATGACTTTATTCTCGACTCCTATCGGTAATCACATATATATCACTCAATCCTTAAGAATTGAGGATGTTTCATCAACCATCATTTGACGCTCACCCCTCAGGGCTGATATGTATTCTTTCGTTTAACCACCATAGTTTCTTGTGGCCTTCAACCGTACTCGGTCGCTACTTATTCATGGCTTTTGTCAAGTTACACTTGGCACAAGACATGAATTTCATACCTTTCCTCCTTTAGGGCTGTCATCCTCATCACTGATTTTTTCTCAGCCTCGACAATGAAATTTTGCTTGTGCTAAAAGAAGGTTTTCAAAAGCGGCCCTTTCACAATTTCACCACTGAGTCGATATCTTCACCGCTGGGTTTTTCTAGGCCTTAACACCATATCTTTCAAAGTTTTGAGTCATGCCTATGCTATCTTGCTCTTACTTTTAGCTATGCTTTTGCCATTTTTCCTTAAGCTTCTTGGCCATGTTAGTGTCATTTCGCCCTAGACTTTTTTACCATTTCGTTATTTCTCAGTTCCATAAGTCACTCAATTCCTTGGTTTTCTGGCAATGCCATTTCACCTTTGGTTTTTCACGCTAATGTCATTTCAACCTTGATTCTTTGGCCATGTTTATACCATTTCACCCTTAATATTTTTTTCCATGCCATTTTACCCTTGGTTCTTCGGCTGATGCCATTTTACCCTTGGTATTCTGGCATACGCCTTTTTACCCCTGATATTCTGGCCTGTGTCATCTTACCCTCGGTATTTTGGTCATACTAACATTACCTTGCCCTCTAGCTTCCCAACCCTTGGGGCCAAGATATATTCATTGAATAATAATGTGATTTCTCCCTAGGATTATAAGTAATACTCTTTCAAGTATACGTCACTCCAAGGCCTTGGGAAGTGTTGCCCGATGCTAACTTCCTCTTGCCGACATGCCCCCTGGCTATAAGCCTCGATGATTTTGCATAGGCCCTCCTATACAGGCTGGAATTTTTCTATGTAGTTGTCAAAAACAATTTCTTGTGGTATCCCGAACTTGCATATTATTTTCTTCCACACAAAACTAACCATATCCTTTGAAAAAATTGTCACGAATGGCTCAGCTTCCACCCATTTGATGAAATAATCTGTTGCCATGAGTACTAACTTTAATCCACCAGGGACGGTTGTAATGTTCCTACAATGTCCATTACCCAATGAGCAAATGTCCATGGTTCAGACTGTGCAATGAGTTCTTGCGCAGAAGTATGGCTCACCAACGCATGTTTCTAGAAGCGTGTGCATTCCTCCAATGTGACATCCACACTCCCTCACTGACTTCTTGCATTATTTTCTCAGTTTGCCAGGGTCCTATACATCACAACAAAGGCCTCAACAGATTCCTCAGGCTGAATTTCAAACTTGAGATAATTGACTATTTCTCCCCTCCAGTCATTTGGGATCGAATCAATCACCATAACTCGACAGTCAATCTTTTTCTCGACGCTGAGAGCTTCAAGTACATCAACGCATCTTGCGATGGGCTCTTGAGTAAACCCTGAAGCAAATTTTTCCAATTCATCTGCTTGTTGATTCTCCTCTCGTAGTCTTTTCACCAACGAGATTTTCTCAAACTCCCTGATCATGTTACACACTAATCCTTGTACATCTTGGAATCTCTCATTACACAATCATCATTCGACTGCCTGATTACGAGCTATAAATTTGAATGCTTCTGAACGCAGCTGATATGTAGCTGTTTGGCCAACTCTTATAGTCAATCTCTACTTCCCATTCTTTTTAAATTCTTATGCCTCTTCCTTGGCTAACAATTCTCCTATCCAAACAAACCTCTTCTTTTCTCCATCGAGGAACATCTCTCTGCTCCCCTCGATTGTAAGCAACATTGGTCGCTCATTATCATTTTCTCCATCTTATGCCCTCAGATCTTCCTGTAATTCCTAAAACGCTGATAGATCGGTCTTTTCCTTACTCTCATGGCTTTGATCAGGATAATTCTTCTTTATTTCCATTGCGTACAAAATTTTTGTCAGTGGATGGTCCCCACATATTGACATAATTTTCCTTCGATCCTCAGAGATGAACTTCAGCACTTAGTGTAACCAACCCTGCTCAAGCATCACATTGTACCCCAAAGTTTTATCGATGATAACAAAAGTTACCTCTACTCTTTTTCTTGATGTGACTACTGACAAAGTAACCTCTCCATAGGGCCAAGATTTTGTGCCATCATACTCCAACACATGAGATTTTCTCCTCTTTACCATCCTTGGATCCATTCTCAATTTTTCGAATGCCCCATAGTAAATGATATCCAAAATTGCTTACAGGGTTGATTAATACTCGATGCACTGTGTAATTGTCTATTCTGGTGGAAATTATCAGCGTATCTTGGTGTGGAAATTGAATTCCCACCTCATCCTTGCTAGAAAAGCTTATCACATGTTCAATATTTACTTTTTCTTCGTTGATTGACCCCATTCTACTTGACAGATCCTTCTTATCTTCTCAACTTGGTGCAACTCACTTCTGATGTGAACCTAGCTCCTTTTCCCGCATGGTTGATGGTCCCCCATGTACAACTAGAATTTCTCACTGGAGGTTCGTCATTAACATTTATTCATTGTTGTTGGACTTATGTTTCCTCTTGTTTGTACTATAAAAGTTTTCCCTGCCTCATGAGCTCCAATATGGTTGGCTTAATGGCTACACATGTATTGACGCCATGTCCTTTGGCCTTATGGAAGATGCAATAGCGCCTTCGCTCAAACATGTTTGATGACTCGGGCTATGGTGATGGCTCTTTGAAAATATCCTCTGATTGAAAATGTAAGAAGGGCTACACGTGAACCATAGTTCTCCATTGAATGACCCCTTCTCTTGTTTCCCTTGTTGTTTTGCCGATTTGTTTCATGCTCTCAACCTGAGTCTTTGCTCATTCCTGCCTTGCTGGTGATTCTAGCTCCGATTTATCCTCGTTGTTCTCAGCCATCCTACTTCATCGAACATTTCTCACTCTCTCTAACAATATCTCACCTTCCACCTTATTAAGGATATCGTCCATGTTATTTGGTGGTCTTTTGGTCAATTCTTCAAAAATATGTGACCTATCTAACAATCTTTCATGGAATTCGATAACAGCCACACTCGATTCACACTTGATGCTTGCCATTTCTTCTTTAAATCGATCAAAATATTTCTCTAGCTTCTCACCATGCTTCTGTTTGACATTGAACAACACCGAAAGATCAATATTGTGAGATTAATGCTTGAGAAAGCTCAGAAAAATTAGATATTGAGTTTGGCTTTAACTCCCTGAACCACTTAGCCACCTGCCCCGATAATATTGATGGGAACAATTTGCACATCAGCCTTTCATTGATGGTTTCAATCCCCATTGCCCTGGAATATTCTTTCAAATGGTCGATAGGATTTGTTGTGCCCTTGTATTTGGCGAGCGTTAGTGTAGAAAAAGGTTTTGACATTCGTGCTCTCAGAATGCGGCTAGTGAATAGGGATTGAGTGATTTCGCTCGCAAGTTCAGTGATGATATCTTGTTGCTTGGTCCCTTTTGCTCCCTTCATGGCCTCTGCCACGAGTTCCTTCAAATGATGACCTGTTGGAGCTGAATTTTTGGAAATTTCCTCAGCGCTCGTCTCACCCCTTCGAGGTTTCTTCATTGGTTCATAATCTTCATCGGAAGACTCATCGTCCTCCTACAGGTCTTCATCTTCTGGTAAACTATCTTCTGATGCCTCATCATTGTGCTCAACATCCTTTGTTCATCTTCGCTTTCTTATTAAATTCACAGGAAAAGTCCCAATTTCCCAATGTGGAATTTATATCTCAACAATAAACTCTTTATCGAGTGGGAAAAAGTATCAGTTTAAGGAAAACGTGTTACGTGTCTCAAAATCAATATTTCTGATTTTCTCAACCTAGTTCTAACACTGGCCTTCTGAAGAACCACCACATTGCGAGTCTTCTTCTTACATCCTCTCCACATGTAAGGCGGTCGTAGAGCCGGTTTCCCATTGCGCTATCTTCTTCCACCTTTTTTAGGACAAGTTTCCCAAACCTGCTTATGGCTAAAACAAACTCAAAGTGTGATTAGAAAACTTAGAAACCAAAATTTATACTCTGTGAGAGGAGTGTTTATAAATTGGTGGAAAATGTAGAAGTACATGGCTCCGTTTATATAGAAGATTACGAAGGTTCTCTAAAAAAATGACATATGAAAAATAAAATTTGTTATACAATCTCTCGACAACTATTTACAGTATGACACATGACACACATTATATCCAAATTGTTGCTAAGGTATCATATCTACCCGTAATTTGATTAGGCTCTATCATTAACATGTGGTAAGAAAATTCTCACTCAAAATATAGATAAAGACAAATGACAATCGCTAACTAAATCATATTATTTATAAGTGATTAATTCAGTTTGTTACATGTATACCTCAAATAAAAGTTTAGAATGGTATTAACTAGGTTATACACTTATACTAAAGAAGATGAAATGGAGTTTTAAGATCTCAAGATAAGACCTCATGGTTGGAAGAGATTAAAACCCTAGCGGTGTACTTGGTGTATTACTGTATTATGTCTGATAATCTCCCTAGCGATACAAGTAGTTCAAATTTCCAAAAGAGACTGCTCAGAGGTCGGAGGGGTGGTGTTGCCGTGTTGGATATCAAGAAGTTACTCGAAGGATTAATGCTAGGTAACTCAGATCTAGATGGCAAAACTTTACTTCCCACAGTAATTTGTCAATTGTTCACCGACACTTTGGCTTGTTTTGGTGATACTAGGCTAACAAGAAGTCCATTGCTTGTGACACAAGTCACATTGAAGTTTAAAGGAATGTCTTGTTCTTCTAAAAAAAATACCCCATGGTTGGAGAAGATAAAGAGGTCTCATAATATTTATCAGATGCTCTTGTTGGTTAGTTTTGTCGAACAGGACTTGTACGAGCTCCAGTGCTTTATTACGGACACATAGGTTTTCAGATAGCAGCAGAGTTGAACAATTTGTTACAGACAAAAAGAAAGGAAAAGAGATGGGGCTCAATAGAATAAAGACCCAGGACCTTATATTTCATTCTTCATTCCTCTATAATCAAAACAGAAATAATTTTAGATGTGACTAATGGTAAACCATTGGCACGTTTTTATCGAAACAATTTACAATTACAGCAAAAGTAACCAAAGAATATATTACAGAGAGCGGACTTATATCTAAACAACTGTCCAATCACTGTCGTCTATATTTGAAGTTTCTTGAACAAGGGATGCATTTTCAGGCTTAGGAGGCTTTTTTGAAAATAGTGATGACTTGTTGTCAAAGAAACTTGAAAATGGTTGGCTACCGGGGCTGGATGTCTTCTTCTGGTCCTTTGAAGCTGATTTTCTATCTTTGCCACCAAAGTTCAAGGTTAGCCTCTTAAAACGCCTTTTTGGTTCACTGGAAGGTGAAGGGGTAATGGCTTCTTCGGGCTGCTTCATTATTCCTAAGACTTCTTCTGGATTGAGTACCATAGTCTCCACTGTTTCATAGACCTGTACCAGATATTTGACTAAATAGTTCAGAAGATGATATTGATGTCCATCATGAGAAAAAAAATTACACCATTTTTTTCGTGGGTCTACACAGCAAACTGTTGTCAAAGACAGGTTCAATCCAGAATCCCCAAACACTAAAGTGATCTATTTTTAATTTACCTAAAAATACTGGATAATCTAAACAACATTACCCGACTCAATAACATAGGCCATATAGTTTACCAATTGCACAGCAAAAGTACAAATAAAAAATTATCAATATGAAATGATTGGCATCCAGGTCAAGGTATGAGATAATGACAGAATGAGAGATCGAAAAATAATGAACAATTGGTACTCCTATTATAGATGCCCCGACTCGATCATTTTTATCATAACATTGGCAACAGGTAAAGTAGATAATGTATAAACTCTATCGATCGATCACCAATGCTACATTATTTATTGGTTGACCAAAATGGCAGTAATTTATCATTGTAAAAATCCAAGTTTGGTGCATTCAGAATCTCTTCAAAAGACAGAAAAATACTCTCATCCATGATGCATAGTCAGGGAATACACATCAAAGTAAGCTTGTCAAACAATAACTAAATGACATAGGTAAGAACATAGTCACAACTGACTTGCATCATACTTTCAACCCTGATTTAATCATATAGATCCGTACCTGGCAGAGCTCATCAACCTTCTCTGTCCACATTTTGCCTTGACTAGTGGACACAACAAAATCCTTGCATTCATAGAACAGCTTTGAAAAATCGCTATGAGAGGACAATTTGGCCTCAGCAATTAGAAACCCTAGACCAAGCTGAAGATTGCATAACATGTGGGAATCATTAGCACAGTATGAGACCACATAAATATTTACATTACACTACAAAACAGGACAAATATTCTCACAGGAAATGAATTTACCAGAGAGATAAACAGTTGTTCAAAAAGCTCAGAAGGTAATATGTCCTCAAAACCATCCAGAATACCTTCCCTGCAAGAAGAAAGTTTTTACTTGTCAAGCTGTAGTTTTACTGGAAACCAAAAAATTGGTATGCATGACAAGATCAGTGATACTTCCTACGTACACAGCTAAGTCCTCATCGAAGAGGGGTACTTGTTTAACTGCTGGAACTGGTTTGGATGTATCCCATAGCTCCCGCCAGAGATTTCCTAGCATTAAGCATAAATATAGGAAATATTGATGAAATCTAATATATGGTAGCTTTTGCAACTTCTACATTCTTACACCATCATCAATGGATGTCTCTCATGCAAGATGGTATATAGCAATAACTGAGAGGAACATGCAGTACCTTCCTTTTGCATTCGACTACTTAAATGGCCTTTTGTGGATGCCATGATATCATTATCCAAAGATTCGGCCTCAGAATTAGTCTCTGTCCAGTCAGGAGGAGAATGCCATCTTACAAAATCTTCCAAAATACAACCAGGATTTGCGGCCTACACATGACATTTAGCAGAGCTTATTTGACTTAAACAACTAGACAATGGCATTCAGCGGATCTGTGAATTATATTGAATGGGGGAAACCTTGAAAGCCTGCATGTCAGAGAGGAGTTGAGAACATCCAGCACCAACACTGACCAGAAAAGATGAGGCCATATGTCAAACAGTGTCTAGCTTCATATTTTATTAGATATACATATGTTTTATTTATATACATCTTTATGTCAAAGAAGTTAAGATTTGGTTAGCAAGACTTGCTTATGCGAGACTTCTAATAAAAAATGGCTAATATTCAAGTAAAAAATACAAACCTTCCTGTTCGAAGCACAAACTCCTCTGTTTCCTTGATCAGATCTTCAGTAAGTAAAGGTCCTTCCTACGTGTGACGGAGTGCACAGATCATTAAAGGAGCAACTATAAGATATATCTTTCTTTTGTGCACAAACAGTTGTACATACCTGAGTTACAGGGAAGTACATAAGTTCACCAGTTTCCAACAACTTTAGGTTACTATATGGGCGATCAGCACCTAGTCGAAGAACTAGTTCCCCAGTGCTTATTCTAGCATACAATATAGGGCACACAGTATTGTCTTTAATAGCAGATGATTCCTCAGCGTCTAGACTGGCTTCTCTAATCACGGAGTCTAGTGTTTCAGTGGCAATATCGCGTCGCCTTCTCCTGGAAACACAGCAGTTGATAACTTGCAATCGCTGATATAAAAGACACGAGTTCAGATCTGGAATCTCATCCGCTGGTATACCAGGTATATATTCCTCTTCATACCAAAGTCTTCTAAGCTGCATGTGAAGAACATTTAATAATTAATACTAACTTTGCCAACATAACACTTCTGATAAAACAGGAAATTATGTATTCAAATCCAATCCCGGAAATTATTAAACGCTGAAGAACCTTTAAATTTATCCGGAAGATGAAGTTTATGACTCGAACTCTAAAAGGCAGGATAGTGTTGCCCTCAAATGTACTAAAGGGTGACATAAACTTTGCAAATTCTATTTGCACCTGAAACTACTTCTATGTATGTTTCACATATATGCAGATATTGGCTTATAGAGGTTCAACTCTATATTCACAAATGTTGAAATCTAGAAACAAACACTT
Organism: Geum urbanum; assembly: GCA_946800695.1. Taxonomy (NCBI): domain Eukaryota; kingdom Viridiplantae; phylum Streptophyta; class Magnoliopsida; order Rosales; family Rosaceae; genus Geum; species Geum urbanum. The sequence continues at coordinate 65,445,936 of OX326998.1, read as the reverse complement.
GTTCAAAGGAAAGGTCATTTTCCCAAAGTATATTTTTGGTTGTTAAGACACACAAGTAGAACTACCACATCATATATCTGTCTTATTCACACTAGAAATTATATACATGCAGTATATATTCACTAGAACAAACTAAAACGTCACAGAAATGGTCCATATTCACCTTTGAAATGTTGCATTAAGTTTCTCCATTTTTTTCTTTTTCGTAGCATATATTATGAGTTACAATACCTCAAAATCTTTACAGAACTTACTTCAGAAACAACTCTGCACCAAAACAGAGTCATTTTCTTGAGGGTTCTGAAGCTCCCAATGACTTCAGCTAATTTAACTACAAGGCTATCAGGAGGAGCACCATGAATATCTTTTGGCATATATGTCGTGGTAATTGCATCAGAACCGGAATCAATCTTCCGTCTTAGAAAATTTCCCTCTGCGAATATCTTGCACATATTACAACAGAGGTGAAAGATCATAACAGGATAATTTATAAAATATAAGGAGAATCAACATAGAGTATGCAACGGGCACAATGTCACCTAACGTATGCATCTACCTGCATCAAACAGAGAGCGAATTAATGATAGCACTTTCTCATTCTGACCAAAATCAGATAGTTTTTCATCCTTTTCACGAATCACTAATGACTTCACAGCAGAGAGACTAAGACCCCCTCTCTCTCGGATGGGTGAGGAATTTCCTGATGATGACAAAAAGTCTTTCATTGATTTAGACTTCTTCCCGACCCTGTGTAAAGGTCGCAAAATCTTTAGGATAAAAAAAAAATCATGAATAGCTGAAAACTGGATCCTGTGCCATGTTTATTACGTTAAAAGTTAGAGGACAGATTCACTTCCAACTAAAAGAATAAAGGCTATTGTTCTGCAAAATGGAGTCACACACTGTTGACTTATTTCTTTATAAATTATTTATTTATTTATTATTACTATATATATGTGTGGACTCGAGAGTTTTAAAAAAAATTGATAAATTAACTGGAAAACTGAAGAAAATAAACAACTCAAGCAATGACCAAATTAAAAAGACTTACTCAACAGCTGTGGCTAATTGCCTCAAAACAGATAATGGCGGAATCACTATGTTGTCCGAGGCTAAACTTTCAATGGAGGGAATTATATCTGCCACCTTGCAAATGTCAAATCCCAATTTATCATTACGGGGAAAGGAAAATAGTAATGATTGAAGCTAAAGAACGAATAAATCGATCAAATTCTTTATTAAAAACGTCCAAGCTCCAGGCTGGAATTTCATCACCTGCCGGTTACATTTATCTTAATCACATTTACAAATAATCTGCTAACCAAAAAGGAAAGGCAGAGAGGATTGTAAATTTGACAGAGTAACTATATCACCAAATTTCTTGTTAGAACCTCCTTCAATTTATCACCTTTTTTTTTCATAGAAATGTTTTTTGACAATACGATGAGTTCATGGCAGGCCAGCCCTTTAGGCCGCAGGAGCAGTTAAGCAGAATCACCTTCTGATATGTGAATATGTCATTATATAACAGAAAGTGTACTCAGTCCCTTTTAAACCATTCATAATGCAGAGGACGAAATACAAGATGTAAAGAACCAAAGTTACCTTATTTTCCATATCAACTTTCATGTTCAGAAGGTATATATTGTCATCATAATAAGGAACTGCCATGGGTGAGCAGTCAGCCTTCTCCGTATCTTCAACTCCTTTCTTTCCTTTGCCAATATTCCTCAGCCTATCCTGCCATTCTTGCTTCTTATCTTGCCAATCTTGCTTAGTCCCTATGTTCGGAGGTCTCCACCTCAAATGCTTCACTTCATGGGAACCCTGCATAATTTCGAACAATGTAGCTCAATTAAAACCAATCCGATTTTACGGTCACACATAGCAACAATTCTATATTCCAGAAAGTGATCACAAACTTCTCCTAAATCTTAATTCCATACCGCGAAAAGCTTAAATTAAAATCAACTGATCCTACATTATCATTTCCACAAGAAACAAACGAATCATAACCAAGTCAACGCGGAATTGAAATTGCAAAAGAACATGAATAAATGAACAAAAAAGCAAGCTTACCGTTGACTCGGGTTCGTTCCTGGGCGGCTCGTCCTCTAAATCCCTCGGCGAGGAATCTACACCAGTTAAATTGCCAAAAGAAAATCAGCAAAACTTACAGAAACCATAAATCTGCGGAGAGTGCGAAAAATAGCATTGGGGGAAAAGTCAAATGCAAGTCTGAGGCAGTAAATAAAATTAGTAAAACGGAGAGACGAGAATTCAACGACGGATATTTGAGATTTAGAAAATCTAAATTAGAATATTATGACGAAGGTGCTGACCTGGGCGATCGGGGTGTTGTGGTTTGAAGTCGGAGAGGACTCGCTCCGCTTTGGCCGCCGCGGAATGGAAGGCTGTCCTCGCTTTGGATACAAAGGAGGACGATTCCATATCCCAGAGCGAGCTCGCTCTCTCTCTCTCTCTCTCTCTCTCTCTCTCTCTCAGTGAAAGGCTCAAATTAAAAAGGGACTGGTTTTGTTTTAGAGGGAGAAGTGGAGAGGCACCGTAGCGTTCAGTTTGGTCTGGAATCTTGATACACAGACAGCTTTCATATTTATATTTCTTTTCTCTTTTCCATTTGAAAAAATAATAATATGTTTTTTCAAAATCACAGTTATTGTAATTTATTATTGAATTTGATTTTTTTTTAGGAGAGAATCATTGTGTAAATGTAGTAGGGTGTACGTTAAGAGTTTGTTGGTCTACCAAAATTTATTATTCTCCCTGAGCTTAAATGGATAGTTTCCATTTCCATTTTCATTGTGTAAATGTTTTACTGAGTGTAATTACATGATTCTCATTTTCAATTTATATGTCTTCCTGCAAACTTTAACGTTCTGTTTTCAACTGATTTTCATAAAGTTAACAGAAAACTAGGAGTCAATGACGGAGGCCATTGATCTATTTCTATATATAGTGTCACTTCGGTAATAATTCAATACTATCTTGTTAAAAATTTAGTATCATCTTCGAACAGATGTTCGTATTACTCTTTCGTTTTGAAGTATATTCAAAATGCTTACAAATAAACTTAAAGATAATAGTGCAATAGGTATCAGGTTAAGTGAATATAGTGCCATCACAAATTTCACCAATGACGCAGTAGCATCTTTCAAGAACATTAGTGCTAGTAGGGATGCTACTACACATTTCAAACATAAAGTAATAAAACATTATGAAAATAATGTTATCAGTCATTTTGAATATCACATTGTTCTCATACATTCAAGAAAATTTGAGTGAGAAGTTTGAGGATTAGCAAGGAGAGATGCTTAGCGCACCGACCGATAAGGATATTCTTATTAGGGTTGTTGTTCAGTCTCTGTCTAAATATTTCAAGAATTGCTTTTTATTTCAACAATCATTCTCTGATATGCTTTATCAAACATGTTCCCATTTTTGGTGGGAAAGTTTTCCAAACAACCATAAAAATACATTGATTATCCTGAAAGATGTTATGCTTTCAGCTCTTCTTGCTGATAATCTAACTTTATTGATTAAACATGAATAATGTCTTTTGAAGTTTTTGGACTCGCTTTTAGCCCGCATATAGGTAATAAGTTCTGATATTCTAGCATTAGATTCCAAACACCACACGATTGATATACGTATGAATCTATTGGACAATTGTTATAGGTTAAGAGTCTGAATCACTATAAATTGATTTATGTGATTTGATTTCTTTTTTAAAGGAAAAAAAGGCAGTAAATGACGTCGCTTCAATCACTTTCCTGCTTCTACATCATTCTCCAGATCGCACCGGTAAAACGCCATCTGGACCGTTGATTGAACGACCATCGGTGAAATTGACCGGGACAATTGTTGGTTGCACATGGTTGGGCAGCACCTCCTATCCACTAATATGATGCCATGTGTACTAATTTTCTTTTTTGGCTACTTTTTTTCTTCCATGCAACTGATGCTAAGGCCGTAACTATTTTCCCTTCTTTTCTTTACTCTGAGAGGCTCGTTGTGCTTCTGTCTCCAAAGGCTGCCGTCCGTCGAGCGACATAAAAGCTCATGCCGCCGGTACTTGAACATGTAGAACATAAGAGCTGTGTACCAGGTTATGCATTTCAAAACGATAAGAGAGCTAGCACCAGAGGAAGATGACACCGACGTCTAGAATGATGATCGAGTTTCTTGAGAGAGCCGATGCAATTCAAATTATTCAATGAAGGGGGTGTTCATCTTGTTAGGATAGTTGCAAAGAGGGCCACAAAGCGAATGAAGCCGGAGCACTGATCCAAGGTGAAAATTGATTCCAGCAAGTCCATAAGTTGGAGGGAAATCAAAATAGACACGTGGCAACCTTTCATTGCTTGGGGGTAGGAGGTGCTGCCCATGAAGAATTATCCAATTGGCCGCCAAGGAACACAAGCCGTCTTCACAAGAACAACAAAACTGTAACTACTCAGTACTCACTAGCGAACGCATCATAGACCTCTTGCTCTCTCTCTCTCTCTCTTTGAAAAGAGCGAGAGCTAAATAAGCGAAAATGGAGAATGGAATATTGTTGTATAGTGTAGAGACTGGAGAGAACAAAAGCGAGAGCCCCCGCGTAGTAACTACTAGCTTCCCTGAGTCGCAGTATGGTGAGGTCGCTTCGTCCTCTTCTTCTTCGATAGTTTCTCCTGCTCTGCTCGGTTCTCAATTTGGCTTCGTCCACTGAGTTGATCAGAGCTTCTTCGCTGCTTCATTTCGTTTTCTTTATTTTATGTGCTTTTACTGTTTAACTCTGGGATTCGACGTTGAAATTTCAGTGCATATTGAGCTTAATGTATATATAGTGCTGCGAGGTTTTAAGAGTAATTGCAGGGTGAGAGATTATGTGCTTAATCACATGTTTAGCTCTTGTTTTTTTTGTAATGAAAGATTTGTTTGATTCAAGAGTAAAATATTGGATATCGAGGATATATCGACGTTTCAAAATTTGGATATATCAACAGAAATATCGATTCAGTGAAAATTCTGAAAGAAATGACGGAAACTAATAAAAATACATAGAAATTTGTAATGAAATTTTTGGAGGTTATTATATGATCAATTATCTACCTTATGTGAAAAAAAAATATTGATCAAACATCAAGACATATGAATTTGCTATATTATTATATGAATTAGTACGTGTTAAGTGCTGATAATTATTAAAATATAATTTAATAATTCAATTTTTTTATGACTAAAACTTAAAGGGAGGTTAGACCATCACGTATTTTGTACAGTATGTTACACATCACATATCACAAAATTAAATATATATAAATACTTCAAAACCACGTAGAGGACCTATAAGGTTCGAAATTCACACTATTTTTCTAATCTCCATATGCATAATCATGTGTGTATTGTGAAGAATAATCATTAAATAATTGTTCTCTCATATAATTCTGTATGTATTAGACATGCCACGTGAATGATGGATTGGACATTGAGCATGTGAATATTAGACATTTACCAAACTAAATGTTAAAAACTAAATGTTTACAAAAATTTTAGGAAATATCGGAAAATATTAGAAATATCGGGGATATATCGAAAATATCAGTAAAAATCAGAAAATTTATGAAGAATTAGGGATATATTTGAGAATTTTTCAGGTAACTCCAAAAAACTGAAATATCGCCACGGCTTTACACTCACTGGTTTGATTAATTTTAAAGAAAATTAAGTCGGATGAGTTTGAAATCCTGTGGAAAAATGAAAGGAAACTGCAATTTATGAAGGCTAAGAGTAGCTCACTTTTCTGATTATTAGCTCTGAGATTTTTTTTTTTTTTAAAGGATAATTAACTCAGAAGATATGCAAAAATCAATACCGGACTCTGCGCCTGGATAGTTGGCTTAATTGAAAAGTGACAAATACTCATACTTAGACTCAAGAATAGGTTGACTCTGTTCTTCGAGTTCTTTAGTATTCGATTACCATCATGCAGACAGAAAATGTGCATAAGATTAGTGACTATTGATCGCTTGCTTTATTTTCTTGTTTGTATCTGGTTTGGATTTTTTAATGGTAACTTGTAGTGGCGGAGTTAGAATTAATTTTTCATCAGGGTTAATTGTACCAACGGATTGTGGTGTGGTGTTGTGCAGTGCATGATTTTTTTTCGTGAATTTTATTACTTCAGAATAACCGTATTCTAATTTGTAATTGTATGTGCCAGCTGTACCCAGAGACTATCCATTGTGCAACATTTAAAATAGGCGGCATTATAGTTCATGTTATCGAGGCACCATCAGTTGTTACCGTTGTGGCCAAGAGGGTCACTTTGCGAGGGAATGTTCGCAAGGTGGTACTTTAGGGTAGCGGTCATGGTCAGGGTACTGCTTCTAGTGATCGCACGACACAATCTTCTGGACATGATAGTCAGCAAAACCGCAGTCAGCGTGGACGACCAACTGGACAAGCTTAAGTTCATGCCATGTCCCTGAGAGAGGGCAAAGCTTCCCCAGAGGTTATCATTGGTACGCTGTACATTTTTGGTCCTCCAGTTCTTACTTTACTCGATCCAGGAGCTACGCATTCATTCATGTCATATAGATTAGCATCATTGGCTACTGTACCTGCATCTCCACTCCCTAGTTTATGGCGAGTGTTGTATCCATCCGGCGAGGTAGTATGTGTCGAGTGGGTGTATCAAGGTTGTAAGATTTTTATAGGAGGTTATGGATTAGCCGCGGATTTGATGCTGCTGAATATTGTGGATTTTGATGTGATTTTGGGTATGGATTTCTTGGATAACCATTGGGCTGTTTTTGACTGTCACAAGAAAGAGGTTATTTTCAGGAGTCCAGGTGTACCGAAAATTTTGTTTCGGGGTGAAAAGACTACGTCTTTACCTTGTCTGATTTCGGAAATGAAGGCTGAGCAGATGTTGAAAAAGGGTTGTGTGGCATATTTAGCACATGTGATTGATACAGATGCTCGTGTACCAGACATTGAGGATATATCGGTGGTTTGTGAGTATCCAGATGTATTTCCTGAGGATTTACCTGATGTTCCTCCAGTCAGGGAGATTGACTTCACTATTGAGTTACTTCCAGGTACTGGACCTATTTCGCAGACACCTTATCGTATGGCACCAGCAGAGTTAAGGGAGTTGCAAATTCAACTTCAAGAATTTATTGAAAAAGACTTCATTCGATCTAGTGTTTCACCTTGGGGTGCTCCAGTGTTGGTTGTGAGGAAGAAGGATGGTTCGATGAGGCTATGCATCGACTATCAGAAATTGAATCAGGTCACAGTGAAGAACAAGTATCCGCTTCCACGGATTGATGATTTGTTCGATCAATTGAAGGGAGTTTTAGTCTTTTCGAAGATTGATCTCAGGTCTAGGTACCATAAGCTACGGATTTGGGAGTCTAATATTGATAAGACGACGTTTCGGTCACGCTATGGCATTATGAGTTCCTTGTTATGTCGGGAATGGTTGGTTCTCAAGATGTGGTTCAGGGTTTTGAATTGTGATTTTGAACTGCGGTATTTATGACTATTCAGGAGATTGGGATCGTACGCTTGGCGAGGGATCTTCCGCCGGATCTCGGGATTAGCGCGTTTTCGCGTTGTGCTTGTCTGTGAGTGGACACTTTTCACTGATTGGTTGCGAGTCTTTTATATACGTTTTACGAGAATGAGCATGCATATGCGATTATGATTTATACGGGCATGTGTTTTATGTTTATGCATTTACAAATAAGCATCTACGAATATGCTTTTATAATTATGTATTACGAATATGCATTTACATTACGCTTTATACATTTGCATGGAAACCATTTATGATTTGGTTTACACAGAGTACAATCTCAGTATGTATAGTTGTATCAACACACTTAGCATCCCGGCTGATCCCCGAGGATGTTTACCGGGGGGGACTGTTACCCTGACCCGAGGTCTTTACCGGGGGGGGGGGGGAGCAGATACCCTGACCTGAGGCCCTTTTGGCTGGAATCACGTCAGGATCAGGGATCCCGTGATTCACACTGTACAAGCGCGGATGTGGCCATGAGTGACCCCGCGGGATTTCCGATGCATGCTCTATACACGTGAGGAGTTAGAGTCTCCATCGTGTACCATTTGATTTTATGCATCTAGACTCACATATGTTTTATAACATATATATTATTCGGCGAAAGACATTTATTTTCGTCCACTCACTCTAATGGTTTATATGTCTTTCCCTGGGCTCTTCGTTTTCTTTGCCCAGTTTGCAGTTTGAATTCGGGTGTCCCACATCGCAGTTGGAGGGTTAGTATTCGAGCTACATTTCTTTTATGGTAGGTTCCTAGTTTGGCCTACTATTTGTATATATGTATATACTAGAGGTCGCTCTGAATACTGGATATGTTTTATTTTCAAATGATTTTTCCCGGATTTCTGTAAAGCTACAGTTGTGTTTATTGCTTTACATTATGATATATTTTTGAGAAATCCGGATGGGATTGGTGCCCACGGTTTGACTTTTGTGGCATAGGATAAAGTGTATTTTCTGCTGCAGCTTAATGGCAACCGCGCGTTATAGAGGAAACTCTGTCGAAATTTTCGGTTTTTGAAAGTTCACCTTTTTAGAAAGAGTTTGATTCCCGTTTAGGAAACTAAATCGGGGTTGGGTCCTTTCATTTGTGAGAATTAGTTATTTTTTGAGGGTGTTCGAACTTGGTAAATTTGGGATTTTCGCTGGAATTGGGTGGCTGTTTCCGGCGAGATTTGGTGTCGGGTTGGTTGGGGATTAGGTTCCCCTCAACCCTTTGAAGCTTTCTGGGCATTCAATTTTGGGTAAGGAGGTGTGTGGTGGTGGCCGTGGTGGTGATCGGAGAGGAAGGAACCAGCGTGTTTTTCGGGGGAAATTCCGACCGGTGTGGTATGTTTTCGCCTTGATGGTAGAAGGGAAAAGTATTGGGCTTGAGGAGAGGAACGTTTTGAGGGAGTTGGTCGGTATAGTTCGCCGGAGTTGGTCACCGTTGGCGGCGGCAGTCAACGGCGAAGCTCCGGTGAGGGGTTTACTTTTGTGGTTTTCGAATTTTTTTATGTCGGTTTACTTGTAATCGCGCCCCGATCATAATCGTGAGGTTTTTGAGTTGATTTGAGTGAGCTAATTTGGGAAAATGGTTGTTTGGGTGTATTTTGAGAATTTTTTTATCCTCGTCGATATTTCGAGCAATACGCTTTTTGAGAACGCGGGGTTCTTGACGTATTTGCTCCATATGTCGAAATTCATTATGTATTGATCGTATCTCTGTTATTCAGGTGATCGTGATCGAGTGTTTGGCAAGGGATCTTCCGCCGGGCCTCATGGCTAGCTGTTATCTATGAGTGGATATTTTATCACACGTTGATTTTCATACTTTGATTTTCACAGTGGATTTGTAAGTCTTTGAGTATGCTTTACGATTATGCATTTATGAGTATGCATTTATGATTATGCATTTTATGAGCATACGTTGATTTAGAGGCACATGTGATTTGTTTTTACACTGAGTATGGATATATGATGCATCGATGCTATGGCTTCTCGGCTGATCCCCGATATGCTCCGGGAAGGTTACAACTTGTGAGCACCTGACCCGTGATACACAGTACCCGGGAGAGTTACGACTTGTGAGCACTTGACCCAGACATATTGTAACTTGAGGGAAACGTACTCAAGTTATTGCCTCCACACACAGAGTACCCAGGAGAGTTACGTCCTAATGAGCACTTGACCTGGGCTTGATTGTTTTGACTCGCATGATTTTATGTGCATTTATTGTGAAAAGCATATTGGATTTATTTATGCGGCATATTATGATTTACGTCCACTCACTGTAACGGTTTTATTATTTATATGCTTTTCTCTGGGTTTTTCGGTTTTCGCCGCTCAGATTGCAGTATCTTTCCCATGGTTGCACGTCATCGTAGGAGACCTAGAGTTCGAATCACACTTTCCTTCTAGTAGGTTCCTGATGTAACCTGCTAGTCTTGTATATTTTGTAATTAGAAGTCGCTCTGAATATTCTGTAGTGTTGTTCAGTTTGAGTTATACTTTTGAATACTTTCTAGATTTCTTGTAAACTTTATGTTTTATTATATATGTGGATTTTGAGAAATCCGGATGGACAATGGAGGTCCATGGTGTGTCTGGGAATTTATCTGTGAAGCGTAATCTTCTTGCGGGTTTTTGGTTTATACGTTTTATAAAGTAAACTCTAGTAAAAGTTTTGTTAGTTATGGTTTTGTTAGAGCCTAATTTTGGTTTAGCCAACTAAATCGGGGTTGGTGTTCGATGCAAAAATATCTCTCGCGGAGAGGTCCTTCTCGCGAAGCAGTCTCTTTTATGATTTCGGATGTTTTAACCGCGTGAGCCGGTTTATCCTGCTTGTGCTTCGTATGCTGGCGTGCCACCGTCTCTTGACGGAATATGAACTGTTTACAGCCGCCTGACTTCTTATATAAGCGATTAGAATGGGGAGAGCACCAACCCCACCCAAATAGGTCTTTGCTGCCTAGTGTCCTAGGACTTGATATGTGAATCTCTAGCTTAGTCTCTGAAATCGATACTCCACACGTCCTTACTCGTGCAAAGCAGAGCAATCCAGTTGACAGAGTATTGAGAACATTGCTTCCTTCGTGTGCCTGAACTCTCACCCTTATGTGACAAGCTCTTCGACCTTCTGGTTACAAAGAAGATAGAATCTCGAGGACGAGATGTCTGTCTAGGTTTACTTGCATATAGCAAATGTTTATATTTGATCGGGGACCTTTTCCACAAAGCTCTTACTCTCCTTATATACTGGCTTAAACAACAGTCATTCACTCTGTTTCAAATTCTTTCTGCTCTCGTAATCACAGTCTGAATCTAACACCAACATACGTGTTGTAATCCTCACAGATCTTCTAATACTATCATAACTCCTCTAAGAAGTCCATCTAAAATAGAACAAGCTATAATAGAATCCAAGCCACGTGGAACCGGCTAACTAACAAGACATAGTTCTTAACAGAACTCCAAGCCTGCTCCTGGCGAACGCTCGCCAGGCGTTGTTCTCACTTGACCCTTCGCCAAGCGTTTATAATATAATGGGTCGCTCGCGAAGCCTTCGGCCATCCAAGCCCAAAATGAAATACTTTATTTTAGGCCCAAACATTACCCCTCAGGTCTTGAACTTGGAACTTCCTGAACAAGCGAAAAGACTTGAATATAACTTGACTGACGTGCCCAAAGACTTTAAAACAATATCCCATCACTCAAACGCCACGTCACCTAACTCTTCAAAAAAGTGTGACGCTCGACTGACACAATATAAAAGCACCAGTCCATATCCACAAATTTCATTTCTCAACGAAACCCTTTCACCTGCTCTGATCCTATACTTCCTAACCCTTTCAATCAAAAAGTTCAAACCTTTTCTTCTCACCGCTGTCAATCCTTACACTCTAGAAAAAATGTCTCCTCGCAAAGACATTCCCAATCTTTATGAACCCCACGACGCTAAGAAGTTCTCCAAACAACCTAAAGCCGTCGCCAGACGCCATAACCCAGAAGCTGTTTGCACCCTATCTATAGCCCCTGTTGAAAATACAGGCCTTCTTGGTCCTTTTCTGGACACTCCACTTGATCCAGAGCTTTTCAATGTACTCCGTCAACCCATCTGTAGCTCATCCCTTATAATCCAAAACCACCCCAGGGCTGACCCAAAGGAATGGACCCACAAAGACACTCTCTGTCTTATTGGAAAATGGCCAAACTCAGGCGCAGAAGATCTCGCTTGGTACCAGCACCGCCGTGCTCAAGATATCGACCGGTGGGAGGCAGTCGGAATAGCCCAACTCATCGATTTATGCTTCTCTCTCCCAATTGGAGGCAACAGAGCCCCTTTCGCCACAGCCATGTACTTTTGGGACTGCTCGGCTAACTGCTTCCGTCTTCCATGTGGTGATGTGAGCATCACAATGCTCGACTTGTATACCATATTTGGAGTTCCTGCTTTCGAAGCTGTCTGGTCTCTTCAACAACACCACAAAACACCAGCCCAAGCTTCCTCTGCACGTCCTTCTTCCTACTCCTCCTGGATGAAACACTTTACTCATGAGGAAAAAGACACGGCTCAAGGAGGAATAGCCTTTCTAGAGTACTGGCTGGCAAAGTACCTATTCTGTTCAATCTCCGCCAAGGTCACTAAATCCTGGACCAACCTCGCTGAACGCCTTTTCAACGGTGAACAACTAAGCTTGGTTGAATCCATCCTCGCCTACATCTATTATGGACTAAGGCGAGTCACCTTATCAAAGCTTGACCTGAACCAACCAGGACCACTTTGGATGGTAGAGCTCTGGCTGCAAATGTACTTTTCTTTCTTCTGTCCCTCAACACCTCCTGCTTATGAAGAACACAAGTTGCTGGGCCAAACATTGGTATCTACACCACCCAAAATCAGACAATGGTCATATCTCCACTGCTTCAAGCACCTTTGCTTGCACAAGGACTTCCCAACTACAGCAGTTGAGATAATTCTGAATAGTCACCATCCTGGCCTCCTTGCAAGTGGATTCATGCCTTCGCCAGAGCAAAGCCCTCTTGCGAGAAGCTTGTTCATTCGATTCAACACTTGCCAAGACCTGCCAGTTCCAGATTTAGCCAGCTCCGGGTATGAGCTCTATGCCCCAAACCACTTCTCCAGACAGTTTGGGCTCAGCTAGGATGCTCCAATGCCCCTCGCTTGTTCTGTGAACAAATATACTCTTTGGCGAGGAAACGACCATCCTCTCGCAGCAGAAATACGAGATGAACACTTTGGCTTTCCAGCAATAATACTTCCATCCATCACAAAGACACTAGTGACCTCTCAATCGGTCACCCAGTCATACCTCGCATGGTACTCCCAATTCTGGGAAGAAATACGACACCAAGGACCGCTCTCGCGTTTTGCTGCCATCTTCTATGACTTTGGCCAGAGATTTTCGAATGAAGAAGACTTAGATGCAATAAATGGATCATACAAGAACATAAAGTCTACTCCATGGCCACAGGTATTCCCCTTCACACTAAAAAATTTGCCACATGAATTAGCAATTCCTCATATCATTACTGATCACCCCTTTTCTTCAATCTTGCACAGCACACCCTTGAGCCAGACGTGACTATGGCCATTCAGTCTCTCAAGAAGAAAAGATCAAACCCTTCTGGGTCCTCTGTAAGTGTTTAAACCTTCTTTTCCCAGAATAATCTGAATCTACCACTGACCCTGTAACTAACCTCAATCTTTTGACAGTCTCCAAAACGCAGAAAGATCATATTGAAACCCAAAGGGCCTCAAAGTGGAACCTGGCTAGATACAAAAGTCATCAACAGGGATAAACAAGCGAAGCTCCAAGCTCAAGTCTTCCTTGCTTCCTTTGATCAAAGGAGTGACAAAGCCTCGGGGGCCAGTGCTTGCTCAACCGTAGCCTTCACCATTGCACACTGGTTATGTGCAAACCCAAACAGCATGTCCACGCTCTCCAAATTTGATGACCTCCTGATGCAAGGTTCAAGGGAGTGGCAGGAATTATGCAAGGATGAGGCCCTTGCAAGCAACTACCCAGATCAACATTTTGATCTGTACATGATTTTGAAGGCCAACATCAGGCCACTAAAGTTTTCATCTGATGACTCCTTCATTGGGTATTTTGACCCAGAAAAGTTTACAGCCCTGAATGGTCTTTCTTCTTTTGATGTCTTATGGGAGCAAGTCCAGAAAAGCCACAAGCCCCAAGTACTTATAGTGAGTTGGAATGACCACTTCTTCGTCCTCAAAGCTGAAGACGGGGCCTACTATCTAATAGACTCACTGGGAGAAAGGCTTTCTGAAAGATGCTGCAAAGCTTTTATTCTGAAGTTCGATGACTCCAGCATCATACTTGACAATGAGGATCGTGACACAGGCCCTGAAATCATCAACAACGCTAAAGAGTGCTGCAAAAATTTCATAGCCCAATTTCTAGCTGGAATCCATCGAACAGAACTTGAGGAAAAGGAGAAAACACAGCCTGTTGATTCCGCTGTCCTGTTTCGACGCTTGCAAATTGAAATTCAATCTTGCTTCATCCCTTCCTCCTCTGGCGAAGGCACCAGCACTCAAAATGAACAAGTCATTCCAGAGCCTGAGCACCAAATCTCCTCCTTGCCAGAGCACTTAGTCACTCAGCCACCAGTTTTGGCTGAAAGTAATCCAGAACGCGAGGAACCGAGTCCTTCCTCGCCAGAGCCTCAAGTTCAAGTAACTGAAGGAACACAGTTATTGTCTCCCCCACAAGTAAGAACTTTCTATACTCACTTCTGGATTAATGATTTCTTAATTGGTCCTGACACTTGTTATTCATATTGTAGTCCAAACAAATTCCTGAGGACCCGGCTGCTCGCGAGATATCCTCCATCAGTCCCAAGAATCATATAAGCTCATCAGACCAAACTCCTATAGTGGCCACTGAGGATCAATCCAGCAATCCTTCAAGTGTCAACGATGAAGGTCCTGTACCTCAAACTATAGAAAACCTCACATCAACTTCATCGCAAGAGAGCCATCCTCAGCTACTCAGTTTGCAAGAAACCACTACAAAGTTACAGGAGCTTGCAAGCAAACTGGGCACACTGAGCACTCCTTCTGACACTGAAGTCACACTTCGAAACATTCTCTCTGGGCCCTTAGATTCTCCACGAGACATTCAAGCTGTCTATGAGCAAGTGCAAATCATAAGAGCCACTGCCCCAGCTAACTTCATCCCTCGCTTGGATGAACTTGAGGAGAATCTCTCTCTATTCCTGAGTCAGAATGAAGCCTACCATCGTCTAAAGCTCGAGGTTGAATGTAAGAACGAGGCAGCAGAGACTCTGGAACGACAAACTCGAAGAGAGAATGAGAGAATTCTGCAAGTATTGGAGGATGAAACTACTGAGATAGAAACTTTAGCAGCCAAGCGGGCCCAAAATATCTGCAACCAAAGCTGAGCTTGCCTCCCTTAAAGCAAAACTTGCCTCCCTTGAGGCTGAAGTAAGTGCACTGGAAGCTAACGCCCCAATGCGTCAAAACATAATGCACCAAATTATGATAGAAGGCGAAAACCAAGCTCAACTCCTGCAAGAGGCACGTGAGGAAGTCAACAATGCTCGCTAAGCTGCTCAACAAGCCTGGGTGGCCTCAGAGATTGCCAAAATCTCAGTAAAGAACTTTTTCCTCCTTTTGTAATTCTTTTGGGCCTCAGATGTAGGTCCAATTTACTTGTCCCAAAACTATTCAATTATTTATGCATTTAAATTGATTTGGACGACAAAGCATGCATTGGGTCCAAAGACCACATTGGGCCTTCCTGATAAGCCCTTCTTCACCTTTAGTCCAGCCTCATATCTAAGCCGTAACTGTTTTGACTGCTCAGACTGTTCAACAATAAATGGAATTTGAATTCCAAGCTTGAAATCCGTATCGCGTCAAACAATCAAAATCTTTTGAAATACGTTTCACCTGCCCCAGAAATCTGCTCATTTATCATGCACTTCTTGTGGGCAGATAAACCGTCTTGGTGGTCCACTCTAATTTGGACACGTGTACTCTATTTTTGAGTGCAATCACTCTCGCGAAACCAAGCCGTTGTGACTCCTGGCTATAAAAGGTTTCCATTCCCTTGTGTTATGAATCAACTCTTTCGCAAGAATGAATTACCCTTCTGTCTATTTGCTCTGGTCTTCCTACCTAAAGAAACCTCCAGATAAATCCTTCCAAGTTGTGTTCCTTAGATAGCAATATCCACGTCCAAACCTGGACTAGATAGCAATATCTACGTCCAGGCGTTGCCTTGGCTGTCCCAACTTCAAACAGTGGAAGAAGGGAGAAGCCACGATCCCGAGGTGAAGACACCCCCATCCCCTTCCAGTGCACCTGCTCAGTGTCGATATGCATTGGAGGAGGTAGTCCTCTTGAATACGGCCTATCTATGAGGAAAGATAGGGGCCTCGTCCCGGGAAAAAAGCAACAAACGCCAAGTCCTTGGCGTTTCATATCCTCTATATCCCCTCACCGAGGTCGATCTCCATGTGTACATATTTGATACATCGACCCAGGGAATGACTATCAACTAAGAGGATTTATGAGAAACAAACTATTTTATCTTTTTTCTCTGTTGCTGATTCATAGTTTGTTTTTCCATATGGTATCAGAGCTTGAGGCCGCAAAGCCTTTGTATTCTTCTAATATGTTGAATGTAATTTTTATTTGAAGCACAAAAGTTCCTTATATTGATAAACTCAGATGTAGTTTGTTCAAAACTCAGGCCACAATTACTGGCTAACATGAACTTTTTGACTTAAAAGGAATACATAAATTTTCTAAAAAATTGGCCTCGGATACAGGCTCTAGCAATTTAGCCCCATGTATAGGCTGTTTATGATGTACATGCCTCGGTATGTGTTGCCCCTGTAGTTTACTCATACGAAAGCATGAGTAAACTAGATTTAAGCTGTAGTTGGAGGATCTTCATACTCCCAAACTGGTTGTATAAATTTCTTGAGGAAACGACCATTTATTGGATTAGCGTGTATTGAACCAACCTGATCTCGCAAACGAACAGCTCCTTTACCCAACAATCGATCGATAACGTACGGTCCTTCCCATTTCTCTGACCATTTATCTCGTCCTTCAGTCTTCTCGCCAACAGGTAAAATGACTCGCCAGACGAGTTCTCCCTCTGCAAAACTCATGCCCCTAGTACGTTGGTCATAGACACAAGTCACCTTCTGTTTCTCAGCACGTAGACTATCGTAAGCTTGTATACATTTCTCATCTAAGTCTTCATGTTCTTGCCACATTGCTTGTACATAGTATTTACCGATCAAGTTGTGTTGCTCCATTACTCGTAAAGACTGAACATTGATTTCTAAAGGCAAGACCGCATCGTGCCCAAACATTAGTGCATAAGGAGTCGTACCTGTGGGTGTCCTCTTACTAGTCCTATAAGCCCACAAGGTGTTAAATAGTTCTTCATGCCACAGTTTGGCATTGCTCGCATGCATCCGTATAAGTATGTGAATAATGATTTTATTGCTTGCTTCAGCTTAACCATTGGATTGGGCATAATATGGAGAAGAATGAAGAAAGTGAATCCCAAGATCCTTCATTAGTGTGTCCACTTCTCCAGACATAAAAGCTGCCCCTCGGTCTGAAACAAAACTCTCAGGAATGCCAAACCGACAAATGATATCTTCAAATAGGAACTGGCGGATGGCCTTTGCTGATGATACCCTGAGAGGTCGAGCTTCGACCCATTTTGTGAAGAAATCAGTAGCCACTATGATAAACTTGTGCCCTTCAGATGAATGAGGATGAATCATTCCTATTAAGTCCAAAGCCCATCCTCGAGCTGGCCAAGGCTTGATTATTGGCTGTAATGGTATTCTGGGCAGATGGTTGACCGGACCATGTTTCTGGCATTCTTCACAACCTCTTGCGAACGTGATGCAATCTCTAAGCATTCCTGGCCAATAAAAGCCATGTCTTCTTATTAACCATCTCATCTTGGGACCAGCCTGATGTGCCCCTGCTACCCCAAGGTGGACCTCTCTCATTAACCGCTTAGCTTCACGTCCAAAGACACACCGCAAAAGTATGCCTTCTTCTCCCCTTCGATATAACTCAACATCGTTGAGCACATAATTAGGGGCTAAAAATCGAATCCGCTTGTCTACCGGATTATTAGGATTCTGGAGATAAGAAATGATTTCCTGTCTCCAATCCACGTCAATGTGATCAAGTGTAGCAACGTACCATTCATTTTTATCTTCTTGACGTGCAAAGAAAGATGGAAGGGTTCTTCTTTCAACCTTTAATATTCGTTCGCGTACTCCATCTTGCAAACTCACGCCCATTGCTAGTTGAGCCAGCTCATTGGCTGCATAGTTCTTTTCGCGAGGAACATGACTTAACTCCACTTCTGTAAACAACCTGAGCAGGTCACAAGCCCTTTTAGCATAAGGTTTTAAGACTGGGCCAGCTTTATACTTCGTTTCAAGTTGCTTGATCACTAGTTGGGAATCTCCATAAATATGCACATCTGTGATTTCCATATCCAATAAAAGTTCTAATCCAATGATTAAAGCTTCATATTCCGCTTGATTATTTGTGCATCTAAAGTCCAACCTGAAAGAATAAGAAAAAGTTTGGCCGCGTGGGGAAATTAAAGCTACTCCCGCCCCAGCCATAGTACTCGTACTGGACCCATCAAAGTATAGACACCAAGGAGCCAAATCAATACAAGAAAGATCCAGTTTTGGCCCCTCAACAACCTCTTCCATTGGATGATGAGCCAAAAAATCAGCCACGGCTTGGCCTTTTATCGCCTTCTGGGGCACATATTGCAGAGAAAATTCTGACAAAGCCAGAATCCACTTCCCAATGCGTCCCCGGAGAATCGGTCTGGACAGCATGTACTTCACTAAATCTGTTTGTGCAATGACACACATAGTGAAGGAAAGCATATAGTGCCTCAATTTACACCTTGAAAAGTATAAGGCTAGGCAGAGTCTTTCCATTGGAGAGTATCTGGTTTCACAATCGTTCAAGGTACGACTTAGATAGAAAATAGCACATTCAACTCCTGACGTGTCGTCCTGAGCTAATAGACTTCCAATGGAGAGTTCGGTAGCTGATATATACAACTTAAGAGGAACCCCAGGTCTTGGGGGCACCAAGACGGGTGGGTTCGTTAAGTAGGTTTTAATGGTATCAAAGGCCTCTTGATGTATAGGCTCCCATGCAAAGTCCTTTTGATTTTGAAGCTTGAGCAGAGTTGAGAATGGCTGTGTCTTCCCAGCAGCGTTGGCAATAAATCGTCGTAAGAAATTAATCTTTCTCAATAAACGCTGTAGTTCTTTCTTACTCTGTGGTGGGACTGCATTAAGAACCGCTTGTTTCTTGTCATCCGGTATCTCAATCCCACGCTGATGAACCAAAAAACCCAGGAAATCTCCTGCCTGGACGCCAAACACACACTTGGCTGGATTCATCTTTAGTTGATGTTGCCTCATTCTGAGAAACACCTGCCGTAAGTCTTCAAAATGGTCACATCTGCACTTCGATTTGACTACCACATCATCAATATAAACTTCCATGATTTTACCAATAAGATCATGGAAGATCAAATTCATTGCTCGTTGGTAAGTTGCCCCTGCATTCTTAAGTCCAAATGGCATATCCACGTACTCAAAAACACCTGCAAATCCTGGGCACCGAAACGCTGTTTTATGTCGATCTGCTTCAGCCACTGGAATTTGATGGTATCCAGCAGTACCATCCATAAATGTCAACATTTCATGGCGGGCAACTGAGTCTACCAACAAATCTGCTATTGGCATGGGGTATGCATCCTTTGGGGTTGCATTGTTCAAGTCTCTGTAATCAACGCACACCCGCATCTTTCCATTCTTTTTCCTGACTGGGACTACATTAGAAAGCCACTCATTATATTTGGCTACACGTATGATCCCTGACTTGAGCATCTTCTCGACATCTTCCTTGACTAGAATTGCCGTCTCTGTATTCATGCGACGCATCTCCTGTTTCACAGGCTTCTTCCCTTCTATTATGGGCAAGTTGTGACAAACCAAATCTGGTGACAGTCCGGGCATGTCATCATATTTTTCTGCAAAACAATCTGCGTATTCTTGTAGCAATTCAATAAGCTTGAGTCTTTCCTCAGGCTCCAGGAAGGTACTGATGGCCACAAAGATTGGCTCTTTATCTGTCCCAAGATTGATGTATTCAATGGGATCCTTGACTTTAGGAGGTAAATCATCCAAAGCTGCTGGAGCTAATTTAATCTCGTCCTCCTCCTTAAAGTCTTGCAAAACATCTTCATCCACATATTCCAAGGCTACAACCATTGGAACCTTCTCGAAGGCTTGGCTCTCTAACAGAAAGTTATGAAAGCGTTCGTGTAGAGAGTGACAAGCCTCGGTCTCTATACTGGATAGAGACCCAGTCATGGAGAAGGTTTGGATGGTAGCTCAATGGTGTAGGGTCTTTTGCTATCTTGATTTGTTTGAATTATACCCCACTGAGCTAGTTCAGAGGCCGTAACTCCAACTGGGCGGCCTTTATTATCGACGCCACATACCTCCAGTGGCCTAAGGTTACTATGGTAATATCTGGCTTCTAACGCATTAGCAGAAACGGAATATGGCCGAGGGTCAGCATTGATAAGTTCTGCTTCACCTGTCTCCATATTCCAGAGTAACATCTGCTGATGGAGGGAAGAAGGTACACAATAGCTTCGATGAATCCAGTCATGTCCCAGAATTGCACTGTATGGAGATGTACATTCTGCTACAAAGAATGTGTAAGTGCCTGAGGCTAGACCGATGTGCACCTGTAAGAAAACAATGCCCAAAGTCATGGTTATGCTACCCAGAAAATTTCTGACGCTCAATGAGGTTTCTTGGATAGCAGACTTGGGGATGCCTAATAAGGCCATTGCCTTAACTGTGATGATGTTCACTGCTGCCCCTGAGTCCACTAGGAGTTTGTTTAGCTGAATCCCTTGGACTTTTCCTGTGACGTATAACGGCCGCATGTGCATGGCCATATCTATAGTATGCTTGGAGAACATCATTTGTCCTTTCGTGTGTGTTGAATCCAACTCTGGTATTTCAGTTGATGCCGGACCACTTGTTAGATCCGGTTCTTCTTCTGGTAATACCAGGTTGTTGACGCTTTTGTCTGTAGTGGATTCAACTGTCGAGGCTGACGGAGATAAAGCATACTTGGAGGATAAGACAAACACAATGTTAATGGCGAGATTGACTTCTTCAATGCATAGTCATGCTTCTTCATCTTCGTCCTCACCATAATCCACCAACTGCTCATCCTCATTGTAGTTGTCTGCTTCAGCCTGGTGTTCATCCTCGTTTGAAGTTGTAGCAACCTCGAGATGAGCTACCTGTTGTGACTGACCCTCAGGAATAGGATCAACGGCTGTTGGTAGTAGCAATGATGGGTTTTGCCCCTTGGGATCAGGACATAGTTGTAGGGTCTTCTTTTGTTCTTCCACAACTAAAGGCCTAGGTTGTCATCGCAAGACTGGGGGCTTGCTTGGAACGTTCTGTATCTGAATGTCCTTCTTTCCCTTAGGGGACGTCTGTAGCCCTACTGTTTTCATCGTATCTTCTTCAAAAGTGAGGCGTCTTCTCACTGGCTTCCGTTGTATAGGTTCACGATGAATCTCAGGAGTAGATTCGGGCTCTTTGCCTTTGGGTCCTAACTCTGGGTTTCGGTCAAAGACACCTGGTCGTTGGGCTCTCACTTTAGGCTCGCGAGACTTTTTCCCAAAAGCCACTAGTGGGCTCGCTGCAAGGGCGTTCATTCGCCTCTGCAACGCTTCTGGATAACACTCCAGCTCTTCCTCTTTGATCAAGCCTGCTTCATAAGCCTCTAGTGCTCTCTTGGCTCTCCCAAAGCGTCGTTGAAGATTTGTTCTCCTGCTTGGAGTCACTTCAATGGTTTTTCTTTTTTTCCTTACGTACCAGACATCCTCCTTTGTAATATTTCTTGAAGCTGGAGGTATATATGGCTTCGCGAGCGTACTTGCAACCTTAGACTCAGTTGTTCTAGCTATACTAGCTTTGTCTGTTGCTCGCGAGCGCTTGGGAGTTGGGGTATCCCTTTGTTTTGTTTGCTGGGGCTGATGATCTGCATTCGAAAATAACTCTGGGAAAGACTTGGCTGCCTCAGCCAATTCTTCATAAGAGATCTTCAACCCCCTTCTCAATTTGCAATGCGCACAAAGGGCTACTGACGATTCTGCCTTGGGGTCCACCTTTTCTTTCCCTTTAGTTCTTGGTATGTATGGTGGATTCTCGCCAGTAGTTGGGTGGTCGTTGGACTGTTTTCTTTTGTTTGACTTATCACGTGCTAGTTCCAACATTCCAACTATCAACGGTATGGGGGTCGCCAGGCCCTGCGAGGGTTTTTGTTCTATCATTATTACTCCCTCGTTAATCCACTGCTGTATCTTGAACTTCAAATCTTGACAAGCATTTGTGGTGTGGCGTCCCTATTTATGGTGGTACCGACAATAGAGCAAACCCCTGACATCCTCAGGGTGTGGGTCAGGCGTTCCCCAATTGTCAGGAACCACAGTTATCCCTACTTGGCACAGCTCGTTAAATATCTCCTCTCGCCTAGATGCGTCATATGTGATTTGAGTCCACTTAGGTCGAACAAATGCTATATGTCGTCTAGTCTTCCGTCTTGACCTCTTCCTCGCGTATGTTGGCTCAGTTTGAGTACCCCCTGAAGAAGTGCCGATGGTAGGAGAAGTTGCAACTGGAGGAGGTGATGCCCTGTGATGATACTTTGGGTGGAAATCTACCTCGCCCCTGTCGTTGATTTCAATCACTCCCCAATTGATCAATCCTTGGATTTCATCTCTCAAGGTTGAACACATTGCTGTTCGATGACCGAAGTAATTATGAAACCTGCAAAAGTGTTGGGCTGGCTCCTTGTACCGTAATTGTCTGAGTTTATTAACTGGGTAAAAGAAGATCAGCCCCATGTCCTTTAGCCTATCGAAGTATTCTTCTATCATATCAAGTCTGAATGAGTAGGCTGAAAAGGATGGTCGATTCCAGGCCTCCACACCTTTGAGGTGCCTACTAGGTGAGGTCCAATCCACCTCAACCATATTCACCTGTGCGGTAGGGAAGGGCTCAGAATCGACTAATGCAGCTGTTTTGGATGAACCTTCCAGCTCTAATCTTCCTTCGTTGATCCATCTCTGGATCTGGTCTTTAAGCTTGATGCAGTCCTTTGTGGTGTGGTTCCATGCTCCATGGAACTTGCAGTA
This sequence comes from Geum urbanum, assembly GCA_946800695.1. NCBI lineage: Eukaryota > Viridiplantae > Streptophyta > Magnoliopsida > Rosales > Rosaceae > Geum > Geum urbanum. Next base: position 65,423,031 of record OX326998.1, on the reverse strand, counting down.
TTTTTTACCCTTCAACTGCTCAGCTGTAGGAAGTGGTCCAAAGTCTGCTTTGACGACACGCAGACTATACAGCTCATCCAATATTTCATGGGCCATGTTGGCATCATAGGTGTATGTCTCAAACTCTGGCTTAGTAAAAGCCACTGTTGAGAGCTTGATTGGGCCCTTACTCTTTTGAAGCTTGCGGGGTTTTAAAACTTTGTTTGTTGATAAGTCAACAGCACCCACTTGCTCGCAATCAGAGTCCGACTCTTGTTCTTCTACACCTTCAATATAAGCCACTGTCTTTGGCTTTAACCTATCATAGGTTCTGTTATTGTATGTCCCCTTGGATGAATTCCTTCTGTTGTCTCTTTCTTGCATGTTACTATGAGCCTTAGTAACAACCGTGATGAACTCATTCAAGGAGAAATACTTGGTGTTTAAGAATAGCTGATGGAACGTGTCCTCTAAACCATTCTTGGCCATCTCGACCACCTCTTCCTTACTCAGAGGGGTCTTGCATAGATTATATTCTGACCGAAAACGGTGCAGGAAGGTAACCGGGCTTTCTGTCGCCGATTGGCTCAAGGAAGCCAGCTTTCCTACGCTAGTTTCTGGTCTTACTGTTCCGATGTGATCTATGAATAAAGCCTCCATGTCCTTCCATTCACTGATCGAGCCCTTCTCTATTCCTGTATACCATACCAGGGCTGATCCTGACAACGATGATCTGAAAACTCTTAACTTGAGCCCCTCATCTTCAGCAAATTGCCCTAATTGTAGAGTAAAATAGGCCAGGTGAGTTGCTGCGTTTGCATCATCGTCGCCATAGAAAGTTTGGAAGGTCTGGTGCTTGTAAAATTTTGGCCACCGCCACGCATTAGGATCGTCTTTCACCATTGGAGGAAACGGTGTCTCGTAGGTTTCATGCATCTTGGATAATTGTATGTTACAATCATCTAAGAACCTATTTAACCGTTGCTCCCAAGCTGGAGGAAAGGATTCCGCTTGTCTAGTTTTCCTAGCCAAGTCCGATACGGATTTGGTTAGAGACGTTATGTCTCTGTCTACCCTTTGTGATAGAGTCGCCGCGTACCGGTGGTACTCCTCTAAACCTTTTTCCATTTGGTGAAGGATATCTATCCGTAGCCTATCTTGACCTTCCACCAAGCTAGTCACCTGGGCTCTTATGGCCTCTCTCTCTTCTCGATCTTGATTTAAGTTCACCCGCATAGATTGGATTCCAGCTACCGCTGCATCTATTATATTGCTCTGGGTGGTGAGAAGAGCTGCCTGTTGCTCGATCCTCTCTTCAAGGGCCAATTGGTAATCAGCCTGGTGGCTGTCGCGCCTAGCCGCGTAAGCCAGGTATTGTTCGAACGATAGTTCGGCTATTTCCGCTGCATTCAAAGATTTGAACGTCATGGTGTCGAAATTACTAGCAAAAATAACTTCAACCGCTTGATTACTCAATGAACGACATTGACTAGATGTATGTTCATGGTAAGCCGGTTGTGGATGTTTGCGACACTGAGGGTAGACCCTTCGATAAGGATCTCCAATTGTCGCTTAGAGATGCTAAGAGATATGGTCCCACCGGGTGTGCCAAAATGTTCGATGCAAAAATATCTCTCGCGGAGAGGTCCTTCTCGCGAAGTAGTCTCTTTTATGATTTCGGATGTTTTAACCGCGTGAGCCGGTTTATCCTACTTGTGCTTCGTATGCTGGCGTGCCACCGTCTCTTGACGGAATATGGACTGTTTACAGCCGTCTGACTTCTTATATAAGCGATTAGAATGGGGAGAGCACCAACCCCACCCAAATAGGTCATTGATGCCTAGTGTCCTAGGACTTGATATGTGAATCTCTAGCTTAGTCTCTGAAATCGATACTCCACACGTCCTTACTCGTACAAAGTAGAGCAATCCAGTTGACAGAGTGTTGAGAACACTGCTTCCTTCGTGTGCCCGAACTCTCACCCTTATGTGACAAGCTCTTCGACCTTCTAGTTGCAAAGAAGATAGAATCTCGAGGACGAGATGTCTGTCTAGGTTTACTTGCGTATAGCAAATGTTTGTATTTGATCGGGGACCTTTTCCACAAAGCTCTTACTCTCCTTATATACTCGCTTAAACAACAGTCATTCACTCTGTTTCAAATTCTTTCTGCTCTCGTAATCACAGTCTGAATCTAACACCAGCATACGTGTTGTAATCCTCGCAGATCTTCTAATACTATCATAACTCCTCTAAGAAGTCCATCTAAAATAGAACAAGCTATAATAGAATCCAAGCCGCGTGGAACCGGCTAACTAACAAGACATGGTTCTTAACAGAACTCCAAGCCTGCTCCTGGCGAACGCTCGCCAGGCGTTGTTCTCACTTGACCCTTCGCCAAACGTTTATAATATAATGGGCCGCTCGCGAAGCCCTCGGCCATCCAAGCCCAAAATGAAATATTTTATTTTAGGCCCAAACAGTTGGGTCCTTTCAGTTTTACACTTTGGCAGCAAAGAGTGAAGGACATTCTAGTCCAACAGAGGCTAGCGAAGGCTTTAAAGAAGAAACCAGAGAATTCAAACATAGCAGATGATGTACGGGAGGAATTAGATGTGAAGTGTATTAGTATGATTTGACTCTATATTGCTAATAACATTATCAACAATGTTATGGATGCATATCATCTTTGTGGGAGAAATTAGAGAAACTCTATTTGGCTAAGAGTTTGAGCACAAAATTAAATCTGAAGCGGGGTTCGTATAAGCTGAAGATGAGAGAAGGTGGAAACCTCATGGAGCACATGAATGTGTTTAAATGGTTGGTTGCTCAATCAAAGCAGGTTGATGTTAAGATCGAGGAAACAGATCAAGCCCTTTTGCTCCAAACATCTCTTCCCCATTCGCATGATAACATAATGGATGTACTGTTATACGGTAAAGATGATCTAAAGATGGACAAAGTCGAGTCAACTCTCATGTCTAGTGAAAAGCGGAAGAAAGTTGATGATGATAGCTAGGATGATGCTCTCATAGTCAATCAAGATCAGAGGGGAAGGCAAACTGTCAAAGGATTTAGTAATCACAGAAGGTCTAAATCTAGGGGCAGTGGAAAGGGTAAACAGTGCTACAAATATCGTGAGTGGGGACACATGAAGCGAGATTGTCTATTGCGAAAGACGAATAATAATGGCTCAGCAAACTCAACAGTAGAAGGTGATGATTTTTATTACAGAGATGCTCTCATAATCTTTGTAGGTGATATAGGTCGTCAAAGTGAATGGATATTTGATTTAGTGTCCGTGAATCATATTTACTTCAAAAGGGAATATTTTTATACTTTCCATAAAGTTCGAGGATTTGTAACTTGGTGTGATGGCTCTAAGCATTGTGTCATGGGTGTAGGAACGGTGAAGATCAAGATGTTTGATGGAGCTGTATTCACTTTAGATGATGTGGTATATGTTCCAAAGTTTCACATGAATTTGATTTCCTAGAGTCAGTTAGACTCCAAGGGCTATAAGGTATCGTTAGCAGGTGGAGTAATGAAGGTTTCTTGTGGTTGCTAAGTCCTAATGAAAAGGGAAAATAGTGGATGCTTGTTTCGTCTGATAAGTAAAACTTATATGTCAATGGATAATGAGAAACAAGAGTGTGCACAAGAACGAGTCTTGTTTGCGGGTACAACAGAGATGTCATTGTCAAGTTTCCAAGATTTCTGACGATGGTGAGAAGAAAAGTCTTGCTGGAGAAGGGGTCGTTGCGAGGTCCCTCTTTAGAGTCGACTGCTGATTGTTGACTCGGGCAACTACACATAAGGTTTGGCCATAATGAATTAAGGTGCACATTTAGTTGATTCGGGCTATATTCCAAACCTTGGTAACTCTTTGTTTTATGTGTTCTTATTCTCTAGTTTGATTTATCTTCCATTGGTAGTCTTGACGAGTGGGAACTGAATTTTCTTTGCACCATACACTTTTAAAATTAACTTTGATGGCTCTGTGCAGTGTTCTGGATGGAAAATGTAGCTGGAGACTTTTTAGTTCATGACAACCGTGGTGCTCATATCATTGCTAGCCCCTAGGAAAAGAATTGTCCCTCTTGCTAAGGTTTTTTCCGTCCAAGATAGCTCATTCAAGTGAAAAGATTGATATTGTGAAAATTGCATAGGAGGGGGACTTTAAATTTGTCATCAACTATGTTCAAAGGGTCATCCCCCATTCTTAGGAAGTTAAGTATAATTATTGAAATATCATATCAATTGATGCTGATTTCAAAGAGGTCGACTTCAGTCACATGTTTTGCGAAGAAAACTTGTAGTGGATAAGTTGGCTAGTTTGGGTCATGGTCTCGAACATCTCCATATCTTGGATCATTATATTCTTGCTTGTGCTAGGAATGCATATCAGTTCGACAACGTTGGTGGTGTATGTATGAGAGGCTTATGCCTCTAGTGTTTTTCCTAATCCTTTTACGTTTGTATCAACAAAAAATATCGAAAAGTATCGAGTCGTCAAGTCTAAGATCTTACTCACTTGAAGCTTGGGGTGTGGTATTCCAACATTAAATGTGCTCAACCAAAACTGGGATATCCATTCTTTGGTGATAAATCGCCAGAACATAAGACCAGAAACGACTAGTTCATCTGTATTCTCAGCACACTGACGAGGCCATAAGCCAATGTTGAGTGGAGGGCCTTTAGACGAGACGAAGGGAACAAATATGAAACCTCTTAAACATGAGTCACATTTTTTAATTGACTTCATTTTTTCTTACTCGCAATTTTATTGAAACTTTTATATGGTGTTTTGCTTTAATAGCAATAATCTTTTCAATCGTATTGAAAATCAGGAGCATGGTTCTCTTAAATTTTTTATGAATGAACCCCTCTCAAAATATTTGTAATGAACATGTGAATTTTTCTTTAAATCCTGTCCCGGTGCGTGGATCTGCAAATCCCAATCTTCCAACTCGAGTTTTTACAACTCAAGAGCTATTTGAATCATCTCAAACTCCTTCAATTCATGTAATTGATGTGCTGCCTCGGGGTTCTTTGCATGTTCTCTCTACTCAATTCAAGCAACTCAATCTTAAAAGAACATTGCAAGAGGTTTTTGAAGAGTTTATTCGATTGGCTAAGCGTATGCATGAAGCATCAAATGAGTTAGATCTATTTCCTGGGGGGTACTACAACACCTCCTTCTACATCAATTCATCCTCGATACAAGTCTCCTTTGGTTAATTCAACTCCTTCGATTCCTCATGGTGGTGGTCAAACTGGTGGGGGTCGAGGAAGAGGTCGTCCCAAAAAAGTGGTGGATCGTGGTGTACAAGACTCCAATGAGGAAGGGATTTCCATGCTATCTTCTACTTTGGTTGCATCTATTGAAGTTGGGAAACCTTCATCTTTGGTTCCCCAGGTTAGCCACACTTTTGTTCCTTTGGTATCTTTTCCTGCAATTGTAATATCACATGTGGTTGCTTCAATGTTTACTGCTGTTAGTTCTACTTTTGTGGGTATCAATATATCTGCTCTATTCGCTACTGTTGTGTCTCAGTCTTCTGAATTTGATACCTTAGTTCATGAGTTGGAGACTACTAGGAATAATCTTAGATAGCAGGTCCATCACGAGTCTATGGATTTAGCTACAAGTCTCAATGGTTTAGCTAGGCCGTCTGATTCGGTTCTTATGCACACATCTTCTATGTTTGTGATCGGTTCGAATGCTTCGGTATCTCCAGACAATGACTCTAACAATGCTGATGATGGGAGTAGTGGTCGTCCCAATACGGCGCTAACTGAAGAATGAGAATGTTGTCATGGAATTATCAGGGTTTAGGCTCAACCTTGACAAAGAAAGCACTCCGCAGACTACATAAGAAGCATAAGTCAAGCATAATATTTTTAATGGAAATAAGGTCTGATAGTGAGGTAATCAATGACTGGAAATAGGACTTAAAATATTCTCACTCTTTTGTTAAATTGCCTAGTTCAGGGGATGGCTTAGCCTTATTGTGGTCTCATGATGTGCAAGTAGCCATATCTAGTAGTAGTGTTAACTATGTGGATGTTGTTGTACTGTTTGTTCATAAAATTTCCATTGTAGAATCACATGAATGTATGGTACCTCTTGTAGTAAAATTAAACCATCATTTTGGTATGAGTTGTGTAATACTTTTATAGCTGATTTAATCCCTTGGCTGTGTTTAGGTGACTTTAATGAGATCCTGTGGAGAACTGAGAAATGGGGAGGTAGAGATCAACCTTTGTGGCGTATGAAACTGTTTAGAAAGTTTGTTGACCAATTTTAGTTTAGAGATCTTAACTTTAAGGGGTCTCCTTTCACCTGGTTTTGTTATTAGAATGGGGTTCATTTTATTAAAGAGAGACATGATAGAGTGTTAGGCAATCCACAGTGGTGTGCTTTACAACCATATTCTCAGAATTTAAACTTACCATGCATTGGATCTGACTATAAACCACTTTTGTTTGAAACTTATCCTTTAGATGTGAAGATTCCCCGTAGATTCAGATTTGAGCATATTTGGTTTACCAAGTCAGATTGTGAGAAAGTGATTCAGAAAACTTGGAACTCAAGAACTGTTTCTTCCTATACTCACACTTGGAAAGCTAATATGATGTGGTGCCAAAAATGACTCACGCATTGGGCTAAGCTGGCTTTTCCTCAGTTCCATCAGCAAACAACCATTTTTACCTAAGAAATTGAAAACTTACAGATGATGAATGCAGACTAAAGCCAAATTCATGATATGATCAGACGATTAGATGACCATTGGCGTCTAGAAGAGTTATACTGGCATAAAAGATCCCGGGTGCAGTGGTTATAAGAGGGTGATCAAAATACATCGTTTTTTCATCATACAACCTTACAACATCGTCATTATAACCAGATTGTGAAATTAAAACATGAGAATGGCCGGTGGTTGGATTCACAGGTATTAATACATTTGTATTTGACACAATATTTCTCTAAGCTATTTATTGCAGAAAATACTGATTCACAGGATGCAGTCCTGGATTTTTTGGATGCCTCTGTTACTCCTGAAATGAATGAATAGTTGTTGGCTCCACTCAATGTGGATGAGATTAAAATTGCGGATTTTGATTTGGGTATGAATAAGGCACCAAGTCCTGATGGTTTTTCTGGGACATTTTATAAATCCTATTGGTCTGTTTTGAATCCCATAATTTCCAATGCAACTTTGGAGCATTTTATGTTGCAGGCTAGTTTGGAGGATCGGAACAACATGTTTATTACTCTTATTCCAAAGGTTGAAAATCCTCAGAATGTAACATAGTTCAGGCCGATAGGACTATGTAATTTTTCATACAAGATTTTCTCAAGAGTGTTAGTCAATAGGTTGAAGGCCATCATGCCCCAGTTAATTTCAGAAAATCAGGCGGCATTCATTGAAGGACGACAGATCCAAGACAATGTTATTCTTGTACATGAGTTATTTCATCATTATGGGCAGCAACATTTATCTGATCAAGAGTTGATGGCTTTAAAGCTTGATATGCACAAAGCTTATGATCGTGTAGAATAGTCTTTCCTTAAAGCTACAATGCTTAAGATGGGATTTGCAAAGAGATGAGTGGAGATAATTATGCAATATGTAATGACCGTACCTTTTTCTATACTCCTAAACGGTGCACAAGGCCCTTCTTTTAAGCCATCAAGAGGACTACGTCAGGGAGATCCTTTATCTTCATTCTTATTCTTATTTGTTAATGATGTTCTCTCTCATATACTCAACAAACTTGCTATGGTGAACATCTCGAAACCAATTCGAGTAACTCCTATTAACTCTCCGATAAGTCACTTGTTTTTTGCGTATGATTCGTTATTTTTCCTACATGCAACCATGGACAATTGTGAGATTTTGTCAGATGTGGTTCATCATTATTGCTTAGCATCGGGCCAGAAGGTAAATCATGATAAATCTCTTTTGTATTTCTCTCCCAATACTAGATCGGAGATTACGGTGCTGATATCTTTTGTTATAAATATATCCATGAACCAGATCCAGGGAAGTACTTGGGGCTTCCAATTTTATGGCCAAGATCAAAGAAAGGTGTACTTCAATTTATTAAGGATAGGGTGGAAAAGAAGTGTAAAGGTTGGAAACAGAAGTTGCTTTCCCAAAGTGGTAAGGAAACTTTGATTAAGGCGGTTGCCACTGCAATTTCAGCATACTCAATGACTTGTTTCCTATATCCTAAAGGCTTATGTCATGAAATTGCATCCGTTTTGTCTAATTTTTGGTGGTCATCTAACACTGATTATGGAATGCATTGGAAGAGTTGGTCTTCTTTGCAAGAGCCTAAGACATAAGGGAGATTAGAGTTTCGGGATATACGTGTTTTTAATGAAGCTTTGATTATGAAGCAAGCTTGGAGATTCTCAACTTTCCCCCAGACTTTAACTCATTAGAAGTCGTTACCATCCAAGTACTAGTCTGTTGCATGTTGTGAGAGGTCGTTCTCCTTCTTGGTTTTGGTCTGGTCTTTAGTTAGTATTACCTTAGTTCAATGCAAAGGTGATATCAATGATTAATGACGGGGAGGCTACAAATATTTGGCGAGATAATTGGTTACCCTCTATCTCTTCTTTTAATTCACGGAACCATTTACCTCAACCACATTTACTAGTCTCTGATCTGATTGATAAACATACTCGGACTTGGGATTTGAGCGTTATATATCCAGTGCTGACTGCCTCAGAAACCTATGCAATTGAAGCTCTCCCAATACAACATCTTAACTTTGAAGATAAGTTGATCTGGACATTAACCTGTTCAGGAACTTATACAGTTAAGTCTGGTTATTTGCTTATTAAAATGAATCCCAACAAAAAACAAGAACACTTAGGACCATCTGCATCTTATGCGACCCCTGATGCTATTTGGAAGTGGATTTGGTCGTTAGCAGTGCTACCGAAAATAAGGGTATTTCTTTGGAAGTTGGTTCATAATATCATTCCGGTGCATGCTATCCTTTATCGTCGACATTTAGGATCTCAGGATCACTGTCAGTTATGTGATTTGCAACTGGAAACAATCGAGCACTGCCTGTTTGAGTGTACTTGGGTTCGCCAAGTATGGTTTTCTCATCCATTAGGGTATAAAGTTAATCTGCAAAGGCTAACTTCTTTTACCAAGTGGTTAGAAGATCTTATTATTGAGTTTGTTGACTATCAAGATGGTATAGACAACATTTACACCATGGTCGCATTTATTTTGTGGTATATTTGGAAAGCAAGGTGTAAAGTAATCTTCCAGCACATCCAACCAATTCCATTAGAGGTTGCAAGAATGGCGTTTGATGCAGCCTCTGAATATCTTCAAGTAGCATCAAATAAAAGAAATAAGTTGGTTGTAATTGTATACAATCAGGCGCCTCTTAACAATTGTCTTTACTGGAGACGACCTCAAACACTATGGACTAAGGTGAACACCGATGCTTCATGGGATTCGGTTTCATTATCGTGTGGCACTGCGGTGCTTGTTAGAGATGAGCAAGGAGTTTTGTTAAAAGGAATGGCTAGGGTTGGAAAGGCAATCACTGCGGAGGCAGCTGGCAGCTGAGGCTCAAGGTATTTTGATGGGTTTGTAGGTAGCAAAGGAGATGAAGTTAATCAATATCATTTTGGAATTTGATTCACAATAATTGATTAATGCCCTATCATCAAGGGATTCAGTTCCACATTAGTCTTCATTCTTCTGGTTCGGTCAGATTCAAGCTCTAGCGTCTTCTTTCACAAATATTAACTAATATTGGGTCAATAGAGAGGCTAACAAAGTTTTAGACAAGGTGACAACTTTTCCTTCTAGTTTGGATGGTTCTCCGAACTAGGTTCTTAATCCTCCTTCCTAAATAACTACTCTTTTACGTTTGGATGGATGCTACGTAACATCCTCTTTAATTTGTGTCTTGGGTAACTTTATTTCAAAAAAATAAAAAAAAGAGAGAAAAAGAAAAGTGATTTGCTTTCCAAACAAAAAGCGAAAGCCACATGTTCAAAGATTACGGAGAGTGAGACAACGCGCGCCAAAGTCCTGAAAGCGAGCATCGCGGGCAGCACGCAAGATTGTCCCGGGCAGCGGGAAGCACCTAACGCCGTCTTTCCCAGACACTAACGCCGTTCTCGCCCAAGCCGAAGAAAAATTGAAAAGCAATCATTCATTGACCAGCTTGCACCCGAGCCTGAGCTTCGGACAGAGACCGCAGTCCACTTTTCGAAAAGGCCAAGCCACTCTATCGAAAATAATGGAACCAAACCGAGAAAACAAATTAGAGAGAGAAATCACACTCACAGACAGACAGAGAGGACCGAGTGTGAGAGAGAGAGGCAGGGCCGTCCACATGGGTCAGATCGTGAGGAGGAAGAAGAGAGGTAGCCCGTCCAAGTCAGATCTGGCTCGCCGCTCCGGCGACTCTCCGGCGGCGCCGAACACGAGCGAGCGCGAAATCCGGAGGAGTCTCCGGCGCCGGAATGTGATTTACACCATGAACTACGACGACTACCTCGACGATGACTTCTCCGAGGACGACGAAGAAGAGGAAATGAGAACACAGAAGAAGCTCAAGCTCATGGCCAAGCTTCAGCAGCAGGAGGAGCGTGACTCACACGCGCCTGACGACTCCGACTCCTCCGCGTCATCGTCATCGTCGGAGGACGACGACGACGAGTCTGAGAAGAAGAGGAGGAAGAAGAAGCAGAAGCCTCCGCCGTCACCACCGCTGAAGAAGCGGTCGGTCAACGGCGGCGATAAGGACGATTACGAAGAAAATGACGGCGGCGATGACGACGATGACTGTGAGGTAAGAGCAAGCAATATAATCAAATGTGTGGATCTGACAATGGAAGAAGAAGAAGAAGAAGAAGAAGAAGAAGAAGAAGAAGAAGAAGGTGGTGTGGGAGAGAGTAGTCTGTGAGTCCAGTTCAGTACAAATCCTCTCTGATTGGTCCAGACTTCTATATTACTCCTACACATTCATTCTCTCTCTCTCTCTCTCTCTCTCTCTCTAGCTGCTTCTGTAACGGCTAACATGGTCAACCATCAAAATCGCAACAGAATCTGATCATGCTCCCACCACCTTCTCTCTCTCTCTCTATATATATAAATTTCTCTCTCTACATTCTGCCCTCATTGTTATCTGTCTCTGTCTCTGTCTGTCCCATAAACGCAGTCTCTTTTTCGCTGGACTATTTGTTCATTATTTTTGTGGGTTTGTTTTCATGGGGCCTATGGATTTTGACAGGGAAGGGGTCAAAAATCAGACTCCAAGCACCACGGTTCTCCTCCAGGTTCGTTATTTTCGGTGTACTGCATTTCGAGTTTTACACTTGTATCTGGTGTGGGGTTGTGGCTGAGTTGTTTCTTGTATTTTGTTCCAGGGACGCCGTCGCATAATCGGCAGTCAGTGATTCCGTTGCCGGATAAGAAGACGTTGGAGTTGATTCTTGACAAGCTTCAAAAGTATGGGGGCTCCAGTCTGATTTCCTGCTGATTTTCGAATTGCTAGAGTGTTCCTTGTTTTTCTGATGTTAACGTCTCATTGTGGCAGGAAAGATACTTATGGTGTGTATGCAGAGCCTGTTGATCCTGAAGAGGTGTGTGAAGTTATCCCTTGGAATGATAATGTGGTTACTAAGTTTGTTATGAAGTGTTTCTTCCTATTTCGGGGGTATACTTTGATGTTTGTGTTACATGTCGCAGCTTCCTGATTATCATGATGTCATTAAGCATCCCATGGATTTCGCCACAGTGAGGAAGCAGTTGGCAAATGGATCATATTCCACTTTGGAACAATTTGAGGTTGGTGCTTTCTGTTAATTATGTTATCTCTCTAGAGTCGAGGTGGCCTGAGAAGTGTTAGAATGTTATATGATCTTCTCTTGCGTTGTGGGTGAGGGTAGAGACTAATGAACTCTTCTGTCTTTCTTTTTCTTCTCTTTATATGTTTCTGAATGCAGACAACACCTTTGTATGTTTTCTGTGTGGGGTTCCATTTATTTATTTGAGGTACTAGGATGGCAAGGGAAAGATGAAAGGGCCTAGAACATTGCAATATTTATAGATTTTCTAGAGAAAAATAAAGAGAGAACAAAAATACAGAACATAGAACTGTAGATTCTGGAATTTCATTACTGAATAATTCTTTAAGTTTTTTACGGCAATGGCTCTTTCATTTTAGTGAATCGACAGACTTGGATTCACAGTTTTTTTTTTTGGAACTTAAATTCAGAATTTTAAATGTCATGGTTGAGCTCATTCAAGATAAAGTATAGCATAGATCCCTTCCTATGCAGAAGTAAGGGTGCATGATATGCATTTTCCCTGTAAACTTGTGGTGATAGGATTCAAAATTTTCTTGTGACTATGGTGCAGTAGTGTCTTGATTCTTGAATCTGATTTAATAATGCATTTTGTTTGTTGTGGACCTGGAAATGCAATTGCATTCTCCTTGTCTAAACTGGCTGACATTCTAAAATAATCCAGTTTAGATGTCTAAGGAATTGGAGACTAATCTCATGAGGGGTTGTTTCTTTACATCTGAAATGTGAAAATGATCATATGTGTCAAAGTTAGTTTTTATTTTCTCTGTAGGGGATCTGTTTTGGTTCGAAGAGTAGTAGTGTCTTACAGCATTGAGTTTCTAAGGACTACATCGTGATCACTTCGTAATAGAAAGAGCACCACTGTCATTTTGCCCCGATCCTTGTAAATGTCACAATTACCTTGATTCTCTGTTGTTTTTTTCTGACCATTATATATGTTTTATTTGCATTATTGCTAGAGCTTGAGGTACAGATGATTCAGAATCTTGTAGGTAATGCACGTTAGGGTTGCGGATGTGGGTTACCGTCATTTGCCTGGCAATTGCCATATAAGTAGAATTTTCTGATCTAATTTCTACCTTGTTGTCCTATATGTTTGTGAGTATATATATGCAATGTGTTGGTATAGATACATATATTTATATTTATATTTTTATATTTAAAAAAAAAACGAAACTTAACGTACTTGTAATGATGTGTGAAAATTGAATAGGATAGGAGCAGTTTGATATTCTGCTATATCTAGTAGAGCATCAGCATATACTCTAATGGAGCATGATCACTTATACCTCAGGGGTCGAGGTAACCTGGGACTTTTGATGGGATACTAATACGACATTATATCTGACACCTCTCTCTTTCTCTCGAGAGAACTATAGAATTTGCAAGAAGGTTTGGTCATGCTGAAGCATATAAATCAAGTCTTTCAAAGTGTTCTGGATGTTTGCTAGAGAGAAACCAGTGCATGAGTTCACCTTTTTAAAAACTACCCGTTACACAAGATTTGTCTTGGGACTTGCTATTTTGTTTCCATGATTTTTTTGTTTATGGTGGAAATGAGTATCCATTTTGGTAATCTAGTTCTCTTTGTTGCAGAATGATATTTTCTTGATATGTTCAAACGCAATGCAGTATAATTCACCTGATACGATATACCACAAGCAGGTAACTGGGTTTTATTATTGTTTTTTGTTCCTTCAGATTTTCTTGTCTTGTTTCATTGTGCTTTATTCATACTGTTGTATTCTGATATTTTTGAAGGCAAATTCTATACAAGAGCTAGGAAGGAGGAAATTTGAGAGGTTAAGAATTGAATTTGAACAATCGGAAAAGGAGGCCAAATCTGTGCAGAAAACAAGGACAAGTCCCCTGGTCAAGAAACAGATAAAGAAGCGTCTCTGTCGAACATTACAGGAACCCATCGGCTCTGATTTCTCATCAGGTGCCACTCTTGCCACTGGTGCAGATGTCAAGAACGGTTCATATCCAACACCTGGTACTTGTTGCGTGAGACCTAGCAACACTGATGCTCCTATAGAGGGGAATTCATCATTAAATGAAGCTAATATAGAGAAGGCAGAAGAAATATTATCAGGTGCAATGATGTGCTTAGTATTTTTGTGCATTTAAGTAGAATTACTAGCTGCATATTCACAATGTTAGTTGCATAATGGAATGTGTGTGTCTTTAGATTTTAGTTGTAGTTGAAATATCTTATTTTGAGGTACCAGATGATAAGTCAAATTGGTTTGATTTCAAAAAGTTTCTGAGGTAGCTAATTAGTCATACTGTTGTTTCCCATGAAATTTTCTTCAAATTGGCTGATTATTGTACCTTTTATAGGGAAGAATCCGCCATCCAAAGTCGGGAAAAAGCCATTTGTGTTTGATGACAACCGCCGTGCGACCTATAACACATCCAGTGAGCCAGTGGTCGCATCAGATTCAATATTTACAACTTTTGATGGGGAAATCAAGCAGTTTGTTGCGGTATGTAGAACTGAATCTGTTCATTTTTCATTATACTTTTTCACTACTGTATTGAGAGAAAAAAAATAAAATCTTTTCTCTATTATCTGGCTTTTGGATGATGTTTTAGTAATACGTGTTTAGTAATACGCGTTTTGAATTCTCCAATCAGGTCGGGCTTCATGCAGAATATTCATATGCCAGGAGCCTGGCTCGGTTTTCTGGAAATCTTGGACCAATTGCTTGGGAAGTTGCGTCAAAGAGGATTGAACAGGCTTTACCTGATGGGTGTAAATTTGGTCGTGGATGGGTCGAAGAGTATGAGCCACTTCCAACCCCTGTACTGATGGTGGAAAATTGTGCACAGAAACAATCTGCTTTTGCTTCAAAGTTCTTACCTCACACTGAATCGAGAAAGAATGACAGAACATTAAAGGCTTCACTATCTGAAAGAGATCGCTCTGTTACTAGGCCTGTTACAGAAGAGAAACAGCACCGTGTTAGTGTACCTACTTCAACAGGGAAACCATCTCTATTTGGTTCTTCTAGGGGACATCACTCTGAAGAAAAACCATCTGTGATTGGCTCTGCCGGAGCAAGACTTGGTACTGCAGTTAATGCCATTAATCAGCAGCAACACCCACAGTCTAGATTTATTGAGAATGGGAAACAAGTCCCAAAGAAAGTCGAATTGAACTCGGCACCCTCACTTAATCAAAATAGAGCCAACCTTGTTGCAGAAAAGCAATTAGCAAGAAACTCGGACACAGCAGGTTCCATGCCCAGAGGTACAGTATTGAGAAATGCGAATGTTCCACAACATGTATCTTTTAAGATGCCGGGAACTAATGGAGTTGTTACCTCATGGCTGCCCAATGGGAAAGGCATGAGTGCTTGTCTGGAAAATCGGAGGATTTGTTCTTCTGATAGTGCTCCTAGTCCAATGGAAAGAGCTGAATCTTATTTTCCTCAAAGACAGGAGCAGGGTCTGACTGACCCAGTACAGTTGATGAAAAAATTGGCGGAGAAGACTCAAATGCAACAGAATTCATTAAATCAAGCTTCGAATGATACTAAACATGTCGTGTCATCGGTTCCATCAATCAGAAGAGATGATCCAACCAATGCTGCAGCAGCAGCTGCACAAGCTTGGATGTCTATTGGAGGTGGAGCATATAAACAACCGGCTGGCAATCCTACTGTACCCAGAAGTCAGATCTTTGCAGATTCATTGTATAACCCAGCCCGAGATTTTCATTCACAAATTTCACGAGTTCGAGGAGAGGTCCCTAATGCTGGTGCAATGCAATTTCAGACTGAGAACAACTTTTCATTTCCTTCTTTTTTACCACGACCTGTCCATGTGGCAATTGAGCCACAGTTCCAAAACCGACCTATATTTTTCCCTCAGTTAGCAGCAGCTGATTTGTCTAGGTTTCAGGTGCCGCCCCCTTGGAGGGGTCTCAATGCACAACCCCAGCCAAGACAGAAACAGGAATTTCCTCCAGATTTGAACATCGGTTTCCAGTCCACAGGGAGTCCAGTGAAACAGTCCTCCGGTGTAATGGTAGACTCTCAGCAGCCTGACCTGGCTTTGCAGCTATGAGTCCAGATCGGTCTTCTGAGGAACTCAACAAATAGAGTACATAGTCTGGGTTCTGCTTCTGATCTTGGTATGGCATTATGATTTAGGTGGTGATTGATACTACGTTTGTTCATTTTTGACCTGGAATGGGAATTCTTTTGAAGGTATGTCTTTGTTCAACTTGATATCATCTGCTCTAAGTTTGACAGGAAACAACGCTTTAACAGAACTCCATGTTTTGCTTACTAGGTGAGGAACTGAGGATTACTGACTGGCAGAGCACACACTCGGGAGCTAATATTGTGGAATGTTGGGCAGGGAGACGATCCATTATATGCCATAAATCGACTAGGAGTTGTCAAAACAACATAACTGCATACATGTAGTTGAGGATACCTTGTACTGTTGTACATTGTTACAGGTTGATAATTAATTAGCTTAGATCTTATGCCTTATGGCCCTTATGTAATTGTATTGATGAATCCACTTAATACCCTTTATTATAATGTACATGGGCACCATCATTGTCTCAAGCTGAATGCCTTAATTTCTCTCTAGTTCGTTTCTCTGTTACAGTGTTACCGGCTTTACTTGGAGTTGAAGGGAAACATTTTCTCAGCATTCAAAATGATCCCGTTACCTCACTGCTTCCAATATCTTAATGTGATCGACCACTTTGGCACTTCCTAGCTTCACATCCGAAGTCGGATGAGCACATAATGTGTTTCGATCACAACCCCAAAAGGTTAGGATCAAAGGAGTCCCCCTTCAACACCAGCATCGATCTGTACCAATTCAAAATGCCTGAGATTTGGTAATCGAGGGATTTCATGCTTCTCACGCAAGGCGTCGACCTTCACCAGTCCGATGTCCAACACGAGAGTGTGTACTGTAGCTGACAAAATTTTTGGCCTTTCTATACTCCTTAATTAATTGGAGAAGATTAATTACTTCTTAGAGAAAAAATCTAGTTTGTACTATCGATTAATGAAGTCATTCTCGATCAGCGGCTAATATCATTTTCCTATAGAAAGGGAGCATGATGGTTCTACAACCTCGGACAACAGTGGCACATTGTTAACCTAGCTGATGCCACTGCTAGAAAGGAGTACAAGTTGTTGTCTTGGGGATAATCACCTGACACAAATAAAGTCCAGTATCGATCACACTATGAACCGTACTTGCAATGGCGAAGTATTATTGAATCATCGCTACATCTCTCATGTTTCTCATTATTTTAGTTGATACCGTCATGGGACCCTATATAATCTTGGTGTAACACAAATGTGATGGTTGAGATTTTCAGTTCATGCCCATGCCTATTGACCAAACCGATCGATATTTGTTTTCGCTTGTGAATTGCGAAATAAAGAAAAACGAAATGTGATCGTAACTTGATGATGAGAGCGATTTTCTAAGATGGAATACCTGATTTGCAAGTGAAAAAAAAAACTGTTGGAAGGTAAGGTCAAATTCAAGTGACGGAGATGGATGTGTTTGGGTCTGAAATAAATATTTCATATTGGGCTTAAAATGTTAAAGTCTTGACGAGCGGCCCAGGATGAGCCGAAATCTTGACGAGCAGCCCGGTTAGAAGATGTAGCTTGGCGAGCGGTCAAGTGGGAAAACAGAGTCTGTTTCCAGATCAACTTAGGATTGTGGATTCTGAAGACTTGATTCATGCGGCTTAATGTCTATCATATATTTTCTGTTTGAAATAGGTTTCGTCTAGTAAAGGAGTTGTGATAGTATTAGAATTATATAAAGATATAACCCGTGTGCTGGATGATGTTAGAGTTATATTGAGATTCAAAGAGCAAAAGCAGAAGAAGTTCAAGAGAATTGAAAGACGATTACTGAGCATTATATAAAGAGGGTAAGAGCTTTGGTGAAAGCCCTGATCAAACATAAAATATTTGCCATACGCAAGTATACCTAGACATCTCGTCAAGAGATTCTATCTTTGCAGCCAGACGATCAAAGTGCTTGTCACCGAACGAGTGAGAGTATTTCGATCAGAGGAAGCAATTATCACGAATGGAAGATTGAAGAGCTTGTCTCCGATCGAGTGAAAGTTTGGATATCCAAAGGGAGTAAACGCAACTGGAAGGTTGAAGAGCTTGTCACATATCGAGTGAGAGTTCGGACATCCAAGGAAGCGGTGTTCTCAACACATTGTCGGAGAAGTTGCTCTGCTTTGCACTCGTAAAGGGTAGCGTGAGGTATCGATTTCTAGGGCTCTGCTAGAGACACATAAACTCGAAGTCCTAGGTTACTAGGCGAGAAGGACCCATTCAGGCAAGGTTGGTGCTCTCCTTGTCTTAATCGCTTATCAAGAAGTCAGGAAGCTTTAAGTTCTATATTCCGTTGAGAGACGGTGGCACGCCAGTATATGAAGTACATATAGGATAAACCGACAACTGCGGTCAAACTATCCGAAGTCAGTAAAAGAGACTGCTTTGCAGAAGGATCTCTTCGCGAGAGATATTTTAGCGTCAAACATTTTGGCACGCTCAGTGGGACAATCTTTGTGTCTCTAGGTGACAATAGGGGATCCTTACCGAAGGATATACCCTCAGTGTCGCAAACATCCACAACCGGCTTACCGTGAACATACATCTACTCGGTGTCGTTCACTAAGTAATCAAGCGGTTGAAATTATCTTCGCTAAGGAATATCTTTCAATTATGTCATTTAAATCTTTAAGTGAAGCGGAGATTGCGGAACTTACGTTCCTGGAGTATCTAGCTTACGCGGCTAGGCGCGACGAACATCAGACTAACTACTACACGACTCTTGGTGAAAGGATTGAACAACAAGAAACTCTTCTCACTACCCAAGGTGACATAATAGATGCGGCATTAGCCAAAATCCAAGCATTACGGGTAGAACTCCATAGAGATCAGGAGGAGAGAGAGGCAATTGGAGCCCAGGTAGCGAGTCTCGCGGAAGGTCAGGATAAATTACAGATAGATATCATGCAAATCTTGGGATCAAGTTTGGATGAATACAGCCAATATGGGGTGACACTGTCTCAAAGAACAGACAGGGACATAGCGTCTCTAACGAAATCCGTTTCTGATCTTTCCGGAAAGACTAGAAAAACGGAGTCTTTCCCACCTGCATGGGAACAGCAGTTAAATAGGTTCATGAACGACTGCAACATACATCTAGCCAAGATGTATGAATCATACGAGACACCGTTTCCTCCCATGCAGAAGGATGATCCAGATGCTTGGCAATGGCCAAGGTACTACCGACATCAAACCTTCCAAACTTTCTCTGGCAACGATGATTCCAATGCGGCAACACATTTAGCATACTTCACAATGCAATTAGGGCAGTTTGCCGATAATGATGGACTCAAGTTAAGAGTCTTTGGATCATCTTTGTCAGGATTGGCCCTCGTATGGTATACGGGATTAGAAAAGGGTTCGGTCAACGAGTGGAAGGACATGGAGGCTTTATTCATAGACCACTTCGGAACGGCTAGACCTGAAACCAGTGTTGGAAAATTGGCTTCCTTGAGCCAATCGGCGACAGAAAGTCCAGTCACATTCCTGCACCATTTTTGGTCAGAATATAATATATGCAAGACTCCACTAGGTAAAGAGGAGGTAGTAGAGATGGCCAAGAATGGTTTGGAGGATACGTACCACCAACTGTTTTTGAATAGCAAGTACTTTTCCTTGAATGAGCTTATCACAGCTGTAACTAAAGCTTACAACACCATGCAAGAACGAGACAACAGAAGGAATGTGTCCAAGGGAACGTACAATGCTAGGTCTTACGACAGACTAAAGCCAAAAACTGTGGCTTATATAGAAGATATAGACGACCAAGATTCAGACTCTGATGGAGAACAAGTGGGAGATGTGGATTTATCGACAAATAAGGTTTTAAAGCCCCACAAACTTCAAAAGAGTAAGGGCCCCTATCAAGCTTTCAACAGTGGCTTTCACTAAGCCAGAGTTTGAAACATACACGTACGATGCTAACATGGCTCATGAGATCTTGGATGAGCTCTACGGCATGCGGGCTGTCAAACCAGATTTCAGACCTCTCACAACGGCTGAACAGTTAAAAGGTAAAAAATATTGCAAGTACCATGGAGCATGGAACCACATTACGAAGGACTGCATCAAGCTAAAAGATCAGATCCAAAATTGGATCAATGAAGGAAGACTAGAACTAGAGGGAGCGACCAAGGCAGCTGCATTAGTAGATTTAAAACCCTTCCCATTGCCTCAAGTTAATATGATAGATATTGGTTGGTCATCACCTGATAGTTGTGTTGGAGGCGTGGAAGATTGGAATAAGCCAGTTTTTTTATCTTATTCTTTCCCGTATGATAAGATGGAAGAGATCTTGGACAGGCTGTGTGAAATGGGGTTGCTCTTTTCTTACCCGGTACTCAAACTCAGACATTTATGGTATGAGGGACCAGCTCAACATTTCTGCAGATTTCATAATCAGTTTGGTCAACGAACAGTAAGGTGTTCAACCTTGAAAGATAAAATTCAGGGATTGATCAATTGGGAGGTGATCAAAATTAACTATAGGGGAGTGGTGGAATGGCATCCGCAAAATCCTCAGGCATCACCACCTCCCGATATATCATTTACTTCCCCAGACACATCTTCCACTCGCAACGCATCTGAACCAATACACAGAAGGAAAAGATCAAGGCGGAGTCCTGGACGTAATATTGCATTTATCCGACCTAAGCGGGCTGAGATAACTTATGATGCATCCAAGTGAGAGGAGATATTTGAAGAACTAATCCAAGCAGGAATAGCAACAGTTCCTGATAACTGGGGAACACCAGACCCACATCCTGAAGATGTTAGGGGTCTACCTTACTGTCGATACCATCATCGATGGGGTCACCATTCCACGAATGCTTGTCATGACTTGAAGTTCAAGACTCAGCAGTGGATTGACGAGGGAGAAATAATAATAGATCAAGAGCCCTTGCCAAGCTTGGCGACCGAATATCACTGACGGTTAGGATGCTAGAGTTAATAAGGGGCAACCCAAATAAACGCAAACAGACCGTCAATATCCAAACTACTGGCAAGAGTCCACTGAGCAAACAAAGGACAAAATCTAATAAAGGAAAATAAAAGGTGGTTCCAAAAGTAGAGTCGCCAATAGCCTTTTGTGCTCATTGTAAGCTCAGGGGCGAGCTGAAGATTTCCTATGAAGAGTTGGCTGAAGCAGCCAAGGTCTTCCAGGAGTTATTTTCACAATCAGATCATCAGCCCCATAGCCCATGTAGAGCACGGCAAAGGGATTCCCTAGTACCCAAGCGTTCGCAAGCGACAGAGAAGATTAGAGAAGCAAAGAAGTCCGAATCAGAAATTGCTGACACGCTCGCCAGACCATATGTTCTGCCAACTTCAAGAAACATCATTAAGGAGAATGTATGGGACGTGAAGGAGAAGAGGAAAACCATTGAGGTAACTCCAAGTAGAAGAAGAAACCTTCAACGACGATTTGGAGAAATCAAAAGGGCATAAGGCTTATGAAACAGGTCTGCTCAAAGAAGAAGAACTGCTTTGTTCCCCGGAAATGTTGTGAAGGCGATTGAACGCTCTTACAGTGAACCCCTTGGTAGTTTTTGGGAAGAAATCTCGCGAGCCTAAAGTGCGAGCACAATGACCAGGTTTCTTTGACCGTAACCCAGAACTATGATCCAAAGACAAACAGCCCGAACCTGTTCATGAGGTTCGTCATGGAGTCACAAAGTGTAAACCAACAGGACGACGTCTTAGTTTTGATGATGAAGCGACGAAAACATTGGGGCTATATACACCACTAAAGGAAGGGGAGCATGTCCAAGGACATGTCACTCTAGGCGAGACTAAAGTTTTGCAGTGGAAACTGAAGCCTTTAATCATAAAAGAACAAAAGAAGGTTAATCTTGACAAGACGTTTCCCCCTTCTAAAGAACAAAGTTCTGAATTACTCATGCCAACAATCATAGATCCGACACCTGAGGATCAGCTACAACGGGTTGCTTCTCTGGAAGTCATTGCAACCATGGATCCCGAGGGACGTAAAAATCTGAAGACGACAATGAAAGGACCCAATCCCGATTCAGTTACCTAAACCGGAATCAAACCCTTCTGAAAACACGAACCAACAAAAAATTTCAAAATTTCGGCAGAGTTTCGTTACTAACGTGGAATTGCACAAACCTGCACCCTGAAAATAACACTTCATCCTATGCCACAAAAGCCAAACCGTGGGCACCAATCCCATCCGGATTTCTCAACATCAATATAATCAACAACAATAAATAAACTGTACTATGTATATATGTATATCTGTGAAAATCCGCACAACATATATCAGAATGTATCAGAGCGACCTCTAAAGTAAAACATATAAAATATGTACATCAGTAGGCGAAACAAGAACCTACTGGAAAACACAAGTGACTCTGATCAGTAGCCTCCAAACCGCGACGTGAAAACACCAAACCTGAACTGCAACTGGGCACGGAAACCGAAAAGCCCAGGGGAAAGACATGAAACACGTTAGAGTGAGTGGACGAAAATAAATGTCTTTCACCAATTAATATATATGTTTAAAATAACATATGCGAGTCCAGGTAAGTAGAAATAATAAAGTACACGAGGTAAAACTCACACTCCTCAAGTGTACTGAGCATGCAAGTAAAAATCTCACGGGGTCACTCATGGACACACACCATGCTAGTACAGTCCGAATCACGGGATCCCAAACCCACACGTGACTCTAGCCAGAAAGGCCTCAGGTCAGAGGTCTGCCTCCCCCCGGTAAAGACCTCGGGTCAGGAGTCACAGCCTCCCCTGGCAATAAAGCCTACCATCGGGGATCAGCCGAGAGGCAAGTGTATCGATACAACAACATAATCAAGACTATACTCTGTGTAAACCAAATCATAAACATCTCGATGCAAATGCAATATACAGCATATAAATGCATATACGTAATATATAATGATATAAACATAATCAGCTAACACATGCTCGTATAACTCGTAATCTCGTACGCATGCTCAAATTCGAAAATCATATAAAAGACTCTCAATCATTTCCGTGAAAAGAATTTGTCCACTCACAGGTGAGCAAAACGCGCACCCGCGCTAATCTCGAGGACCGGCGGAAGATCCCTCGCCAGAAGCTCGGTCACGATCCCGATCTCGATCTCCTGAATATCCACAAAACATAACTGATTAATATCGTAATCCACAACACTGTACTGATGCACGGAAACCAACCGTTCCCGAAAATACGAAATGCAGTGCAAAATGAATTACGGAAATCCCGAAATCCCCACTCGAAACCTCGACTAAAAATCGGCTAACCAAATCAACCCGAAAACCTCCGTACGATAACCAGGACGCGATTTTGAGAAAAACGACACTAATTGCATCGAAATCTGAAAAAGTCAACTTTCCGGCCGTTGACCGCCGTTGACCGCCGCCGCCAGCGGCGGCGCGCCGTCAACGGTAGAATCACACGGCCAAAATCTCCAGATCACAAGTTCCCATCCATCCGAGTCACTTTCTCAACTACCTCGAAACCCAAATCTTCCCGGAACCCAGTCAATTCCAGCCCGAAACCCGATCGGAAAACCTTACCGGTGACCTAATCGGACCTCCATGAATCCTCCATCAAATCCAAAAATAAACACATGGAAAGGATCACCAGACCAAGGGGAGACGAACCCCTAACCTTTTAGCCACCGAGGCTCGCCGGAGGACCACCTCCCATCACCGACGATTCAACCCAGTTCGGCCCGACTCGAAACCTACCAAACCTTAATCAATTTTCATCAAACCACAGCCAAACCCACTCGAAATCAAGAGGGGAAGAAAACCTTACCCTTGCCGGAAGCAGAGGTGGACGGAAAATGGGTCGTCGGACGATGAAGACCAAAACGGAAAGTTTCCACTTCGGGTCAACGGTCAACTTACCAAAAATAGAAAGTCAACGACTGGTCAAACTGAAACAGTGTTTTACGACAAATTCTCGACTATTCCGCTATTTATACTCGAGCCTCGGGTCGATCGACGGTCCGAAATGAAAAATACGAAATGATTCGGATAAGCTCGAAATAATCGGATAAACTCGTCGGAACCCGAAACTTCAAATAATCATAAAATATTCCTCAGTTATCGGAAAAATCTTCCGGAACCGCCCACGAGCTCGAAATCATGTACCCTACAATTTCTGTGAAGACACCCAACTCAAATCTCGACTAAAAACATAGTCGCGAATCGAATCGACAAACCACACAATATCGTAAAACTGCGACTATAACCAAATCTCGAGAATCGTGCCAAACACACATCTGATTCTGGTTCGGGTCGTCACAGACAACAACGCAGATGATAAAGATTTGTTGGATTACGGTGAAGGTGAAGACGAGGAAATTGAAGAATACCTAGAGGAGGTGGACACCAATGTTAACATGGTGTTTGTTTTGTCTTCTAAGTATGCTTTACCTTCACAAAAATCAACGGATGAATCAGTCTCGAGCAAAAACGTTAATAACTCTGTAGTGCCAGAAGATGAACCAATATTGACAGACCAATCAGCACTCGCCAAGACATCGGAGATTGACCCATCATTGACAAAGGGACATATGATGTTCGCAAAGCCCACCCTGAACATGGCCATGCACATGCGGCTATTATATGTGACAGGAAACATCCAGGGGATTCAAGTCATTAAACTTTTAGTGGATTCTGGAGCAGCGGTGAACATCATCATAGTCAAAGCAATGGCCTTATTAGGCGTTCCCAAGTCTGCTATCCAAGAGACCACCCTTAATGTTTGAAACTTTTAGGGTAGCATTTCCAAGACTTTGGGTATTGTCTTTTTGCAGGTGCACATCAGTCCA
This sequence comes from Geum urbanum, assembly GCA_946800695.1. Lineage (NCBI taxonomy): Eukaryota > Viridiplantae > Streptophyta > Magnoliopsida > Rosales > Rosaceae > Geum > Geum urbanum. Next base: position 65,398,236 of record OX326998.1, on the reverse strand, counting down.
GCCACCGGCACATACACGTTCTTTGTAGCAGAATTCACAGCTCCATATAGTGTAATTCTTGGGCATGACTGGATCCACAGGAGCTATTGTGTACCTTTGTCCCTCCATCAGCAGATGTTACTGTGGAATATGGAGTCGGGTGAAGCAGAGATTGTCAATGCTGATCCTCGTCCATATTCCATATCTGCTAATTCTTTAGAAGCCAGTTATTACAACAGTGACCTCAGGCCACTGGATGTATGTGGCGTCGATAACAAATGCTGCCCAGTTGGTGTTACGGCCTCTGAGCTAGCTCAGTGGGGTATTATTCAAATAGATCATGATAATAGAAGACCATACACCATTGAGCTAACATCCAAACATTCTCAATGATCGGGTGTCTATCAAGTATAGAGATCGAGGCTTGCTACTCTTTGTACGAACGCTTCCATAATTTTCTGATGCAGAGTCAAGCCTACGAGAGCGTTCCAATGATTATAGCATTGGAATATGTGGATAAAGATGTATTACATGACTTAGACGAGGGGGAATAGATTAAATTAGCACCAGCAGCCTTGGATGATTTACCTCCTAAAGTCAAAGATCCCATTGAAAAAGTCAATCTTGGGAACAATGAAGAGCCAATCTCTGTGGTTATTAGTACCTTGCTAGAGCCTGAAGAACGAATAAAGCTCATTGAATTGCTACAGAAATACGTTGATTGTTTTGCAGAAAAATATGACGACATGCCAGGACTGTCACTAGAATTGGTTTGTCACAGCTTACCCATTATAGGAGGAAAGAAGCCGGTAAAATAAGAGATGCGTTGAATGAACACAGAAACAACAATTCTAGTCAAGGAAGAAGTACAGAAAATGCTCAAGTCAGGGATTATACGAGTAGCTAAATATAATGAGTGGCTATCCAATGTAGTCCCGGTCAAGAAGAAGAACGGAAAAATGCGAGTTTGTGTTGATTATAGAGACTTGAACAATGCAACTCCAAATGATGCATACCCAATGCCAGTAGTAGATTTGTTGGTGGACTTAGTGGCTGGTCATGAGATGTTAACATTCATGGATGGGACGGCTGGTTACCATCAAATCCCAGTGGCAGAAGCAGATAGACATAAGACTGCGTTTCGGTGTCCAGTATTTGCAGGTATATTTGAGTACGTGGACATGCCATTTAGACTCAAGAATGCAAGGGCAACCTACCAACGAGCAATGAACTTAATCTTCCATGATCTTATTGGTAAGACTATGGAAGTCTACATCGATGATATGGTGGTTAAAACGAAATGCAGGAGTAATCACATTGAAGACTTGCGACCAAGGTTCTAAAAAACGCTAGGCGCTAGTCGGGCGGACAGCCAGCGCCTAGCTCCCAGAGGATTAATCGGGTGCCTAGGCGGTTTTTTATTTTCTATATATTTTATTTATTTAATTAAAATAATTATATAAATATAATTTATAAAAAGCATTATTATGTTCTAAAATAGCAAAAATACTTCAAAAATAGACAAAATGTTCAACAACAATGTTATTAGAAATTATAAAAAAAAACAATTTGAAAGAAACAAATTAGATTCTTGCTAGCCTATGCGGCTATGCCTCAAATTCTTCTTCTCCATATCCCTCTTGCACTTCTTCTGTGTCGGTCTCAAACTCAAAGTCTATTTCATCTTCTTCCTCTTCATCCGATACAAAATCATCCTCATGAAGTTCTCTAATTCTTGAAGTCTAGAAATTCTCCGAGGCTCTAAACCACTACCCACTCCCAAATCATCTCCAACCATTTCACTATTAAGATCCGATTCAACATCTTCATCACCACCATCAACAATCCATCCTTGTGCCATAGTTGCTTCACTAGCAAGTAGTACATCCACATTCTTCTCTTTCTCTCTTCTTTTCTTGTTCATAATCCTTGCATTGAATTGGACATACACTAGATTGTTCAACCTTGTTGGAAAAAAAAAAAAAAATTGGGCCGCCCAGCCAGCCCGCCTAGGCGACCGTTTTTTGCGCCAGCGCCCAGCTTCAACGCCCAGGGCAAAATCGGAACGGTCCCTTGCCGCCCAGCGCCTAGGCGCCGCCTAGGCGGCCCTGGGCGGCCCTGGGCGGCATTTTTTAGAACCATGCTTGCGACAAGTGTTTATCCAGATGAGGCAACACCACCTGAAGATGAATTCAGCTAAACGCGTGTTTGGAGTACAAGCAGGAGATTTCCTGGGATTTCTGGGTCATCAGTGGGGGATTGAGATACCGGACGACAAAAAAGAAGCGGTTCTTAGTGCAATCCCACCAAACAGTAAGAAAGAACTACAACGCTTATTAGGAAAAATCAATTTCTTACGACGGTTCATTGCCAATGCTGTTGGAAAGACAACCATTTTCAACCTTGCTCAAGCTTCAGAATCAGAAAGACTTTGTGTGGGCGCCTATCCATCAAGAGGTGTTTGAAACCATCAAAATATATTTGACAAACCCGCCAGTCTTGGTACCTCCAAGGCCAGGGGTTTCGCTCAAGCTGTACATTTCAGCTACTGACCTGTTTATTGGGAGTTTATTAGCTCACGACGACACATCCGGCACTGAACGTGCTATTTTCTATCTCAGTCATACCTTGAATCAGTGTGAAACGAGATACTCGCCAATGGAAAAACTGTGCCTGGCCTTGTATTTTTTAAGATGCAAGTTGAGGCATTACATGTTATCCTTCACCACGTGCGTCATAGCATAAACATACTTGGTGAAATACATGCTGTCGAGACCCATTCTCCAGGGACGGATTGGGAAGTGGATTCTGGCTTTGTTAGAGTTTTCTTTGTAATACGTTCCCCAGAAAGCAGTTAAAGGCCAAGCAGTGGCCGATTTTTTGGTTCATTATCCGATGAAGGATGTTCACGAGGGGCCAGAACTAGAACTCACTTGTATTGATCTGGCACCTTAGTGTTTATACTTTGACGGGTTCAGTACGAGTACTATGGCTGGGGCAGGAGTAACATTGGTTTCTCCATGCGGCTACACTTTTTCTTATTCTTTCAGGTTGGATTTCCTGTGCACAAATAACCAAGCAGAGTATGAAGCACTTATCATTGGCTTGGAACTTTTATTAGATATGGAGATCACAGATGTGCATGTATTCAGAGATATATTCCCAACTAGTGATCCGACAACTTAAAACCAAGTATAAGGCTGGACCAGTATTAGAACCATATGTTAAGCGAGCATGTGATTTACTCAAGTTGTTTACCGAGGTGGAGTTGAGCCATGTTCCTCGCGAGAGAAATTATGCAGCAAATGAGTTGGCCCAACTAGCAACGAGGGTGAGCTTGCAAGATGGAGTACGTGAACGTATCTTAAAGGTTGAACGAAAGACCCTGCCATCTTTCTTTGCTCGCCAAGAAGACAAAAATGAGTGGTACATTGCTACCCTCGATCACATTGATGTGGATTGGAGTCAGAATATTATTTCTTATCTCCAGAATCCTAATAATCCAATAGATAAGCGGATTCATTTTTTAGCTCCTAATTATATACTCAAGGATGATGGGTTGTATAGAAGAGCAGAGGAATGCATATTCTTGCGAGGTGTCTTTGGACGTGAAGCTAAGCGATTAATGAAGGAAGTTCATCTTGGGATAGCAGGGGCACACTAGGCCGGTCCAAAGATGAGATGGTTAATACGACAACATGGCTTTTATTGGCCAGGAATGCTCAGAGATTGCATCACGTTCGCTAAAGGTTGTGAAGAATGCCAGAAACATGATCCAATAAGCCATATGCCCAAAATACCATAACAACCTATAATCAAGCCTTGGCCAGCTCGAGGGTGGGCTCTGGACTTAATTGGAATGATGTGACGACCCAGATCGGAATTGGTATAGTAATCGGCTTAATCCGCAAGTTTTACGAGTAATTGTGGTTTAGCGTAATTAATTGGATATGCAACTTCGTTCACGACTTAATTTTCAGACACGAATTTGATTTGGGTTTGTTCGTGGAAAATGTAGAGAATTTGATTTCGAGTCCGTAGGAGCTTTCCGAGGATTTTTCGGATAATCGAGGAATATAAAATGAATATTTAAAATTATCACCGAGCTAGTCGTGCTTATCTGTTTGAATTTGAGTTATCCGAATTGCGGATAGAGTTGTTTCGCGACGTATAAATAGCCGAATAGTCGTAAAAATTATCGAAAAGCCGTATTTGGACCGTTTGACCTGCGTTGACTGAAATTGACCCGTGTTGACCCATTGACCGAGTGGGTCGAGTTGACCCGGTTTGAAACTCCCCGTCGGACATGACGTTTCCGGCCACAGTTTTTGGTATGTATGGTTTCCCCTTGTAATTTGCTACTGTTTAGAACTTGATTTGGATGGAATTGATTACGAATTGAGGGAGAATGAAGAGGTTGAAATTGGGGAATTTCGCCGGAATCCGGTGGCGAATTTCGGCGAGATTCGGTGTCGAGGTTGTGGGGGGAAAGGTTCCCCTCAACTCCATGGTGGTTTCTGGGTAATTAGATTTGATTTTGGATGAGGTTTGATGTGGTTTTGGTGGGTGACCGGAGGAGGAATTCCGGCATAGATTTCGAGCTGTTTTCCGGCGAATTACGGAGGAAGTGGAGGTTGAGGTAGTGGAGAGAAGTGTTGGGCTCCAGGAGGAGAAGAAATCTGGGCTTTCCTCGCTAGAAAATCTCTCTGGTGACGGTGCACCGCCGGCGGCGGCAGCGGTCAACGGCGGAGCTCCGGCGAGGAGTTGACTTTTTGGATTTTGTCAAGTTTTATGCCGTTTTGCTCGTAATCGCGCCCTGATTGTCGTCTTGAGGTTTTCGAGTTGATTTGAGTAGTGGATTTTAAGTCGAGGGTTTATGTGGAGTATTTGAGAATTTTCGACGATTCTTTTGTATCCGAGTTATATATTTCCGGAAATGGTTGGTTTCCGAGGTGTGGTTCAGAGTATTGAATTGTGATTTTGATCAATAATATTTTGTGATTATTTAGGGGATCGAGATCGTACGCTTGGCGAGGGATCTTCCGCCAGATCTCGGGATTAGCGCGTTTGCGCGCTGTGTTTTTCTGTGAGTGGACACATTTCTTTTCACTGATTGGTTGCGAGTCTTATTTATACGTTTTACGAGCATGAGCATGCATATGAGATTATGATTTATTCAAGCATGTGTTTTACGATTATTCATATACGAATATGCATCGACGAATATGCTTATATAATTATGTAATACGAATATGCATTTACATTGTGCTTTAAACCTTTGCATGAAACGATTTATGATTTGGTTTACACAGAGTACAGTCACAGTATATATTGTTGTATCGATACACTTGCATCCCGGCTGATTCCCGAGGATGTTTACCGGGGGAGGCTGTGACCCCTGACCCGAGGCCTTTACCGCCGGGGGGGGGGGGGGGGGTGGGGGGCAAACCTCTGACCTAAGGCCTTTCTGGCTTGAATGGCGTGTGGGTCTGGGATCCCGTGATTCGGACTGTACTAGCGCGGATGTCTCCATGAGTAACCCCGCGGGATTTTACGACGCATGCTTTGTACACGTGAGGAGTTAGAATCTCTCTCGTGTACTATATCATTTTCATTTATTTAGACTCACATATGTTTTTATAACATATATTATTCGGCGAAAGACATTTATTTTTGTCCACTCACTCTAACGGTTTATATGTCATTCCCTGGGCTCTTTGTTTTCAATGCCCAGTTTGCAGTTCGGATTCTGGTGTCGCATGTCGCATGTCGCAGTCGGAGGCTTTGTATTCGAGCTACGTTTATTTCTTAGTAGGTTTCTTATTTAGCTTGCTGTTGTATATTTATGTATATATATACTAGAGGTCGCTCTGAATACTCTGATGTTTATATTTTCGTATGTTTTTTCCTGGATTCTGTAAAGTTACAGTTTTGCTTATTACTTTATATTATGATGATATGATTTTGAGAAATCCAGATGGAATTGGTGCCCACGGTTTGGATTTTGTGGCATAGGATGAAGTGTGTTTTCGGGCGTAGGTTAATGGTAATTCCGTGATATAGTGAAACTCTGCCGAAATTTCTATGGTTTTTGAAAGTTCATGTTTTCAGAAGGGGTTTGATTCCGGTTTAGGAAACTAAATCGGGGTTGGGTCATTTCAGCTTGGTATCAGAGCATAAGGTTTTAGGTTCTGTAGACTTTTGTAGTTATGATGCTAAGGGTATTTGAGATTGTACAGCATGTCTGGAGCGATGGCCCGACTGGCCAGCGATAACTCATCAATGCTTCGGGTGTTGTATGTTTTCAAATATCTGAAGTTTCATGATTACGTTCCTTGTGCCTTGTGACTAATGCTTTTCTCTTATCATTAGGATGCCTCCTAGACGTGGTCCCCGTGTCAATAGGGATGTGGATTCTGATGAGGATCGCCAGACATATGACTTGCTTATGCGAGTATTGCGTTTGGAGGAGCGTTTTGACCCTGTGGTCAAAGCTCGAACTGCTGGAGCGACTATTTTCTCAGGTTCAGCTGATCCAGAGATATGTGAGGCATGGTTAGTTCAGGTTGAATGAGTTTGTGAACGTCTGCGTTTCACTCCTGAGCAGATGACAGTGGCAGCAGTTGGTTTACTTGAGTTTGATGCATACTTCTGGTGGGTTAACACTGATAGAGTTTCGGTTGATACTCCATGGACACTGTTAAGAGATTTGTTTATGCGAAGGTATTTCAACCAGGCTACACAGCAGCGGAAGTATGAGGAGTTCACCAAGTTGAGCCAGGGTAGTATGTCAGTACTTGAGTACCGGGACAGATTTACTCGCTTATCTCGGTTTGCTCGCAACATGGTGGCTACAGAGGAAGCCAAGTGTCAGAGATTTGAGTTGGGCTTGAACCTGAACATCAAGGGAACTTTAACTACAATGCCTCGGAACAACTTTGATGAGTTTGTGAGTGCTGTACTTCGAGGCGAGGACATAGAGAAGGAAAGGCAGATGAGATTCCAGTCTTGACGATTTGAGGAGGGTGGACCGAGTCAAGGACCTTCCAAGAGGCTGAGTTCAGGTACTTCCGGATCAACATCATCATCTGACAGTGGACCATATAAACCATCAGTTGGTACGGCTAGACAGAGACAGAGATAGAGGAGGGATCGACCACAGAGACCACAGTCCAGTGGGAGTTTCAGCGGATCCAACTATCCTCGACGTACGGGTGGCACTTTTGCTGTACCGAGGGAGTATCCATTGTGCAACTTTTGCAACAGGCATCATTATGGTCCTTGTCAGTGAGGCACTACTATATGTTATCGTTGTGGCCAGAAGGGTCACTTTGCTAGGGAATGTTTCCAGCCTGTTGGTGTTGGTGGACAGACAGCTCAGAGTTTAGGAGGAGATCGAGGTACCACATCTGGAGCTCGACCAGTACAGTCTTCTAGTCAGGGCAGACAGCAGAGTCACCATTAGTGTGGACGACCAGCTAGACAGGCCAGGGTTCATGCTATGTCATTGTGTGAGGGCAGAGCTTCACCGGAGGTTGTTATTGGTATGTTGCATGTTTTTAGCTATCCAGTACTTACTTTGCTAGATCTAGGTGCTACACATTTATTCATATCATATAGATTGTCATCTTTAGCTATTATGCCTGCATCTCCACTTTCGGGGTTATGGAGAGTGTTGTATCCATCTGGAGAGGTTGTGAGTATTGGTTGGGTATATAGGGATTGTGAGATCTTTGTGGGAGGTTATGGTTTAGCTACGGATTCATTATTGCTGGATATTGTCGATTTTGATGTGATTTTGGAGATGGATTTCTTAGAGACACATTGGGCTATGTTCGACTGTCACAAGAAGAAGGTAGTGTTTCGATGACCAGGTTTCCCAGAGATACTGTTTCGCGGTGAGAAGAATACTTCCCTGCCATGTGTGATTTCAGCGATAAAGGCCGAACGGATGATAAAGAAGGGTTGTGTTGCATACTTAGCTCATGTTGTGGATACAACGGCTGTTGTACCAGACATTGGTGATATTGAGGTTGTTTCTGAGTTTCCAGATGTATTTCCAGAGGAGTTACCAGGTGTTCCTCCAGTTCGAGAAATCGATTTCACCATTGAGCTTTTACCAGACACTAGACCTATATCTCATGCACCTTATCGTATGGCACCAGTGGAGTTGAAAGAGTTACAAATTCAACTTCAAGAGTTGCTGGAGAAAGGTTTCATACGACCCAGTGTATCACCGTGGGGCGCTCCTATATTATTTGTGAGGAAGAAAGATGGTTCTATGCGGTTGTGTATTGATTAGTGGAAGCTGAATCAGATCACCGTGAAGAACAAGTACCCATTGCCGCGAATTGATGATTTATTTGATCAGCTCAATGGAGCTTCAGTCTTTTCGAAGATTGATCTCAGGTCTGGATACCATCAGTTGAGGATCAGAGAGTTAGATGTGGCCAGGACAGCTTTCAGATCACGGTATGGGCATTATGAGTTCTTGGTTATGCCGTTTGGGTTGACCAATGCCCCTGCAGCTTTCATGGATTTGATGAATAGGGTGTTCAGGCAGTTTTTGGACAAGTTTGTGATCGTGTTCATCGACGATATTCTGATTTACTCCAGAAGTGTGGGCCAGCACAAGAAACATTTGCGAGCTATTTTGCGGACTTTGCAAGATAATCAGCTGTTTGCGAAGTTCAGCAAATGTGAGTTTTGGTTGAATAGCGTGAAGTTTTTGGGTCATGTGATATTTGCTGAGGGAGTCAGCGTAGATCCTGACAAGATTGAAGCCGTATTGAATTAGAGTAGACCTACCACCGTACCAGAGATCAGGAGTTTCTTGGGTTTGGTAGGTTACTATCGGCACTTTGTGAAGGATTTTTCACGGATTGCCTCTCCGCTTACCAGACTGACGAAGAAAGACGTCAAGTTCGAGTGGTCCGATGCATGTGAGGAGAGTTACTTGATCTTGGAGGAGAAGTTGACTACTGCACCGGTTCTGACTCTACCTGACGACAGTGGAGAGTTTGTGGTTTATAGCGATGCATCAAAATCAGGTCTTGGTTGTGTTTTGATGCAGCATGGAAGAGTGGTGGCTTACGGTTCCAGGCAGTTGGAACCACCAGAGGTCAATTATCCTACGCATGATTTGGAGTTAGCTTCTATTGTATTAGCCTTGAAGAGTTGGAGACACTACTTGTATGGAGCTTAGTGCAAGATATACATAGACCACAAGAGTCTCACTTATTTGCGCACACAACCAGACTTGAATATGAGACAGCGCAGATGGATGGAGTTGATCAATGACTATGATTACACCTTTGAGTATCATCCAGCGAAGGCTAATGTCGTTGCTGATGCACTCAGTCGGAAATCTAGAGCCTCATTGTTTCATGTGTGTAGCCAGAGTTTCCATGTTAGCAGAGTTATGAGCTATGGGAGCTGAGTTAGAGTGGGATGATGATGGAGCCTTGTTGGCTAGCTTCCAGGTTTGACCGGTACTGGTTGATCATGTTCGGGAAGCTCAGGATGCGGATTCCTATCTGTTGGACAAGAAGACCGTGATTCAGAATGGTGTGCCAACAGAGTTCCAGCTGAGTGATGATGGTACATTGCTATTCAGAGGCAGATTATGTGTACCCAGAGACGAGGGTTTGAAGAAAGAGATTTTAGACGAAGCCTATTTTTCTGCTTACGCGATGCATCCAGGCGGCACAAAGATGTTTCGTACACTTCGAGTCTATTACTAGTGGCGAAATATGAAGAGGGAGATCATTGCATATGTGAGCAGATGCCTCATTTGTCACCAAGTGATGGCAGAAAGGCAGAAGCCTGCAGGAAAGTTACAGCCCTTGGAGATTCCGGTTTGGAAATGGGAGCACATCACCATGGATTTCGTGTATCTGTTATCACTTACTTCTGCTGGTAATACTAGTATTTGGGTTATTGTTGACTGATTGACGAAATCAGCTCAATCCTAGCACTTCCAGGGAAGATTTCAGTGGGCAGATTGGCAAAGCTGTATTTGGCCGAGATTGTTTGATTGCATGGTGTGCCTGTATCCATTGTTTCTGACTGAGACAGTCAGTTTACCTCAGAGTTTTGGCAGGCATTGCAGAGAGCTTTGGGTACCAGATTGTATTTTAGTACAGCTTTCCATCCCCAGACTGATGGGCAGTCTGAGCGAACTATTCAGACCCTCGAGGATATGTTGCGGTTTTGTGTATTGCAGTTCAGAGGGAATTGGAACCAGCAACTACATTTGATTGAGTTTGCTTACAACAACAGTTATCAGGCCAGTATCGATATGGCACCGTATGAAGCTTTATACAGGAAGCAGTGCCGTACTCCATTGTGTTGGAGTGAGGTGGGCGAGCGATGACTTATTGGTTTTGATTTGGTGAAGAGCACCACAAAGGATATTCAGATTATCAGAGACAGGTTGAAGAATGCCCAAGATCGACAAAAGAGGTATGCAGACGTGAGAAGAAAGAGTCTTGAGTTCGAGGTGGGCGATTGGGTCTTTTTGAAACTGTCTCCTTGGAGGGGAGTTGTGCGTTTCGGAAAACGTGGTAAGCTTCGACCACGGTATATTGGTCCATACGAGATCACAGAGAGAGTTGGCGCCGTGGCTTACAGGTTAGAATTGCCTTCCGAGATGGCTCGAGTACACAATGTTTTCCATGTCTCAATGTTGCGGAAATACATTCCAGATCCATCACATGTTTTAGCGCCATATCAGCTTCCTATTCGGGAAGATTTGACATATGTGGAGGAGCCAGTACAAATTCTCGATCGGCGTGAGTAGAAGTTGAGACACAGAGTCATACCGCTTGTGAAGGTCTTATGGCATAATCATTCGGTTGAGGAACCCACTTGGGATACCGAGCAGCGTATGCGGGAGCAGTATCCTCATCTGTTCACTTAGCAAGTATGTAAATTTTGAGGTCAAAATTTTTCTAAGGGGGGTAGATTTGTGACGACCCGGACCAGAATTGGTATAGTAATCGGCTTAATCCGTGAGTTTTACGAGTAATTGTGGTTTAGCGTAATTAATTGAATATGAAACTTCGTTCACGACTTAATTTTCGGACACGAATTTGATTTGGGTTTGTTCGTGGGAAATGTAGAGAATTTAATTTCGAGTCTGTAGGAGCTTTCCGAGAATTTTTCGGATAATCGAGGAATATAAAATGAATATTTGAAATTATCGCCGAGCTAGTCGTGCTTATTCGTTTGAATTAGAGTTATCCGAATTGCGGATAGAGTTGTTTCGCAACGTATAAATAGCCGAATAGTCGTAAAAATTATCGAAAAGCCGTATTTGGACCGTTTGACCTGCGATGACTGAAATTGACCCATGTTGACCCGTTGACCGAGTGGGTCGAGATGACCCGGTTTGAATCTCGCCGTCGGACTTGACGTTTTCGGCCACTTCCGGCCACAGTTTTGGTATATATGGCTTCCCCTTGTAATTTGGTACTATTTAGAACTTTATTTGGATGGAATTGATTATGAATTGAGGGAGAACGAAGAGGTTGAAATTGGGGAATTTTGCTGGAATCGGGTGGCGGATTCCGGCGAGATTTGGTGTCGGGGTTGTGGGGGGAAAGGTTCCCCTCAACTCCATGGTGGTTTCTGGGTAATTAGATTTGATTTTGGATGAGGTTTGATATGGTTTTGGTGGGTGATCGGAGGAGGAATTTCGGCATAGATTTCGAGCTGTTTTCCGGCGGATTACGGTAGAATTGGAGGTTGAGGTAGTGGAGAGAAGTGTTGGGCTCGAGGAGGAGAACAAATCTGGGCTTTCCTCGCCGGAAAATCTCTCCGGTGACGGTGCACCGCCGGCGGCAGCGGCGGTCAACAGCGGAGCTCCGGCGAGGCGTTGACTTTTTAGATTTTGTCAAGTTTTATGCCGTTTTACTCGTAATCGCGCCCTGATCGTTGTCTTGAGGTTTTCGAGTTGATTTGAGTAGTGGATTTTAAGTTGAGGGTTTATGTGGAGTATTTGGGGATTTTCGATGATTCTTTTGTATCCGAGTTATATATTTCCAGAAATGGTTGGTTTCTGAGGTGTGGTTCAGAGTATTGAATTGTGATTTTGATTAGTAATATTTTGGGATTATTCAGGGGATCGAGATCGTACGCTTGGCGAGGGATCTTCTGCCGAATTTCGGAATTAACACGTTTGCGCGCTGTACTTTTCTGTGAGTGGACACATTTCTTTTCACTGATTGGTTGCGAGTCTTATTTATACGTTTTACGAGCATGAGCGTGCATATGCGATTATGATTTATTCGAGCATGTGTTTCGACGAATATGCTTATATAATTATGTAATACAAATATGCATTTACATTGTGCTTTAAACCTGTGCATGAAACGATTTATGATTTGGTGTACACAGAGTACAATCACAGTATATATTGTTGTATCGATACACTTGCATCCCGGCTGATCCCCGAGGATGTTTACCGGGGGAGGCTGTGACCCCTGACCCGAGGCCTTTACCGGGGGAGGGGGGGCAGACCTCTGACCTGAGGCCTTTCTGGCTTGAATCACGTGTGGGTCTAGGATCCCGTGATTCAGATTGTACTAGCGCAGATGTGTCCATGAGTAACCTCGCGGGATTTTACTACGCATGCTCTATACGCGTGAGGAGTTAGAGTCTCCCTCGTGTACTATATCATTTTCATTCATTTAGACTCGCATATGTTTTTATAACATATATTATTCGGCGAAAGACATTTATTTTCGTCCACTCACTCTAACGGTTTATATGTCATTCCCTGGGCTCTTTGTTTTCAATGCCTAGTTTGCAGTTCGGATTCTGGTGTCGCACGTCGCAGTCGGAGGCTTTGTATTCGAGCTACTTTTCTTTCTCTGTAGGTTTCTTATTTAGCCTGCTGTTGTACATTTACATATATATATATATATATATATATACTAGAGGTCGCTCTGAATACTCTGATGTTTATATTTTCATATGTTTTTCCCCGGATTTCTGTAAAGTTACAGTTTTGCTTATTACTTTATATTGATATGATTTTGAGAAATCCGGATGGGATTGGTGCCCATGGTTTGGCTTTTGTGGCATATGATGAAGTGTGTTTTCGGGTGCAGGTTAATGGTAATTCCGCGATATAGTGAAACTCTGCCCAAATTTCTATGGTTTTTGAAAGTTTGTGTTTTCAGAAGGGGTTTGATTCCGGTTTAGGAAACTAAATCGGGGTTGGGTCCTTTCAAATGATTCATCCTCATTCATCAGATGGGCATAAATTCATCATCGTGGCTACCGACTTCTTCACTAAATGGGTTGAAGCTCGACCTCTCAGAGTATCATTAGCAAAGGTCATCCACAAGTTTTTATTCGAAGATATTATTTGTAGGTTTGGAATTCCTGAGAGTTTTGTCTCAGACTGTGGGGCAGCGTTCATGTCTGGAGATGTAGACGAGCTTATGAAGAATTTTGGAATACACTTTCAACATTCTTTTCAATACTATGTCCAATCTAATGGTCAAAATGAAGCAAACAAGAAGATCATCATACATATCCTTAAACGGATGCTTGCGAGCAATGCTAGATTGTGGCATGAAGAATTATTTAACACCCTGTGAGCTTATAGAACAAGTAAAATAACACCTACAGGTACCAGTTCTTATGCATTGATGTTCGGCCATGATGCAGTCCTTCCTTTAGAAATCAACGTTCAATCTTTACGGGTGATGGAACAACATAGCCTGATTTGTGAAGATTATGTGCAAGCAATGTGGCAAGAGCATGAAGAGTTGGATGAAAAGAGAATACAAGCTTACGACAATCTGTGCGCTGAGAAACAAAATGTGGCTCATGACTATGACCGATGTACTCGGGGCATGCGTTTTACAGAAGGAGAATTGGTCTGGCGAGTCATTCTGCCTGTTGGCGAGAAGACTAATGGCTGAGGAAAGTGGTCAGAAAAGTGGGAAGGACCATACATCGTCGATCGACTTTTAGGTAAAGGAGCAGTTCGTTTACGTGATTAAGATGGAACCATTCATGTTAACCCTATCAATGGTCGTTTCCTTAAGAAGATTATACAACCAGTCTGGGAGTATGAGGACCCTCCAACAATGGCTTAGTCCAGTTTATTCATGCTCATCTCATATCACTTGCATGATTAAACTGAAGGGGCAACACACAGGGATTATTTACATCAGAATAGCCTATACTTGGGGCTAAATTTTTAGTTTCGTCTTATACTTGGGGCCAAGATTTTATTTGTTTTTCTTCTGGATTAAGAGAGTTCACGTCAGCCAATTACTGTGGCCAAAGTTATGTACAATACCAATATAAATTTATTGTTTGCATAACGAACTCTTTGCTCTAAATGAAAATATTACATTGTTCAGAAGAATACAAGGGCTTTGCCGCCTTAAGCTCTGATACCATATGAGAAACAAACTATAATCAGCAACAAAACAGAAAGATAAATACAGTTTGTTTTTCCAAATCCTCAAACAGTTGATAACCGGTCCTTGGGTCCACATATCAAATATGGATACATTGAAAAGAGAGAGCGACCTCAAGAGACAAAAAAGAGAGGATTTGAAACGCCAAGGAAGCTAGTTCAGCAGATCAGAAGATCATTTAAACTAGGCTTGGCGTTTGTTGCCTTTCCCCAGTTGAACTCCCTGTTCTTCCTCTTCAGTGCAGCCATGTCCATAGGGCTTGTAGCCTCTATGCATCTGGAAATAGAGCGGGTGCCTGTGAGGAAGACGAGGTGAGTTGTCCCTCGGGATTGTGGCTTCGTTACCCTGTAGAAACACAAGGTGAGTCAGCCAAGGCAACACCTAGACATAGATATTACTATCTAGTCCAGGTTTGGACATGGATATATATTACTATCTAGAGTCTACAATATGGACAGTTCTATCTGGAGGTATCTTCAGATAGAAGAACCAGAGCAAACACACGAAAGGGGAGTTCATTCTCGCAAAGAAATCTGAAGGGTTTGATCACAAAGTAGTAAGGAGAAAACCTTTTATAGAAATGAGTCATAGTGGTAAGGCTTTGCGAGAGTAAATACACCCGTTAATAGAGGACACGTGTCTAATGGAAATTGGGCCATATTATGGTTTATCTACCCCTAGAAGAAAGCGTGATGAATGAAAGATTTTGGGGCAGGTAAATCGTATTTTGAAGATTTGATGGTTGAAGCGATATGGATTCCAAGCTTGGAATTAAAGTCCATTTAATCCGGACTATCAGGGCAGGCGAGCGGTTAGATTCTATAAATGAAACTAGTTTCGTTCGAGTAATTCTTGGAAGGCTTGATTCTGAGGCCCAATATGGTGTCCAAGGCCCAATTTACACACTGATTCCAAAATTTGGACTAGACAGACATATACTCAAGAGTTTTGGAAGACCATGAATAACATAAAAAAGGCTTAAGATCTGTGGCCCAATAATTACAAAACAAGGGTTTTTTCCTTCAACAATATTTTTGCAAACTCGAGGTCTCACCAGGATTGTTTATACATGTGTAGAGCACTGTTGGCTTCTTCTTCTACATCCTGCAGTAGTTGAGCTTGGCTCTCTCCTTCAATCTTAAGTTGGCGAACAGACGCTCAATTTGAGTGAACATTATACTTTAGGCAGTCCACCTCAGCCTGGAGGGCAGCTAATTCAGCTTCCTTAGTTGCTTAAACTTCTTGCTGAGTTGTTGCGTCTTGCAGAAGGGTCTGGATTCGTTGGTTTTCTTCCTGTGTCTGGCGAGCCATTGTCTCCACCGCCTCTTTCTTACGTTAAGCTTCAAGTTTCAGATGGTGGTGGGCTTCGCTTTGACCAAGAAATTCATGAAGTTCTTTCTCAAGGTCAGGTATATTATGAAGGAATGCAGCAGGGGCAGTGGCATTTAAATTCTTAACTTGTTCTTGAACGCGTTTGACGTCTTGAGGGGAATCCAGACTACCAGAAAAGATCTTCTGGAGAGCAATATCAATGATAGTAGGGAGGCTCTTTGCACTCAGTTTGGTTGAAATTCCTTGCAGGATTGATATTTCTTCTTGTGGGTTGGGTGCTTGAGAGGGAAGTCCCTTTGATGAAGATGGAGCTTTAGTTCTTTCAAGAGAAGTTTGAGGTTCTTCATCGATAGCATGTAGTGAGCTGGAAGGCTGGTCCATGGTGGCCATTGTGGAAGGCTCAGAGGAGTGAAGTTGGCCTTGCGAGCTTGCTTAGTCCTCTGGATTTGCTTGTGAGTCAAAGACCATTTAGTCGCTTGTCAGAGGATTGGGTTTGGACTAAAAAGAAATAACAAAAAGTCAAAAGGCCAACCAAAAAGAAATTAATATACAGAACAAAGTAAGTGAATGGAAATCTTACTTGGACATAAAACAATTGTTGTGTTTCTTCAGTCGCTTGAAGCTTAGGCTTTGGCGATGGAAGAGTTTGGTCCTCTGGTTCTGGGATAACTTCAACCAATGGCTGTGGTTCTTCAACTGCAACTTGGAGCTTTGGCGAGGAAGGGATTTGAGTCTCTTGCTCTAGAATGACTTGGTCGTTCTGAGAACTTGTGCCCTCGCCAGAGGAGGAAGGAATGAAGCAAGATTGAAATTCAATCTGGAGACGCCGAAATAAAATAGCAATATAAACTGGCTTTCTCTTCTCTTCTTCCTCGAGTTCCTTTAGTATGATTCCAGCCAGAAACCTGGCTATAAAGTCTTTACAGCACTGTTTACCGTTGTTTATGACTTCAAGTCTGGTTTCATGATCTTCAGTTCCAAATATGATGTTGGAATCATCAAACTTTAAAATGTAGGCTTTGCAACATCCTTCAAAAAGCCTTTCTCTGAGTAAGTCAATAATATAGTAGACTTCATCTTCAGCTTTGAGGATGAAGAAATGATCGTTCCAACTCATTAGGTACACCTGAGGCTTGGTGCTCTTGCTGATGTGCTCCCATATCATATCAAACGATGCAAGATCACCCAGGACTGTAAACCTCTCTGGGTTGAAATACCTAATAAAGGAGTCCTCAGGCAAAATCTTCAAGGATCTGATGTTGGCCTTCAGAATAACCTCGAGATCATAATGTTGATCTGGGTAGGAGCTGGCGAGGGCCTCATCCTTGCATAGTTCCTGCCACTCTTAAGAACTTTGGACTATGAGGTCATCAAATTCGGAGACCATGGGCATGCTGTCTGGATTTGCACATAGTCAATGTGTAATTGTGAAAACCAGTGCCGAGCAGACGCTTGCCCCGGAGGCTTTGTCACTCCGTTGATCAAAGGAGGAGTGGAAGACATGAGCTTAAAGCTTGGCTTGTCCATCCCTCATGTTGATCTCCGTAGCTGCTCAGGTACCACTTGGGGGCACCTCAGGCCTAGAGTGGGTTTTTCTGCGCTTATGAGACTATCAAAAGATTGGGTCAGCTATAGTTCAGCGAGAAAGTTGGAGAAACAATTATTCTGGGTGGAAACTTTGCAATACTTACTGTTTGCCCAAAAGGATTGGACCTTTTCTTCTTAAGAGCTTGTATGGCGACGGTCACGTCTGTGTCTTGGGCGTGCTGTTGATTATAATAGAGAAGGATTGGTCAAACACAATATGAGAAATTGCTAATGCATGTGGCAAAAGTTGAATGTAAGAAGTATACTTGTGGCCACAGAGTTCTACTTGTGTTCTTGTACAGCTTCCCAACAACTGCCAAATCTTCTTCATTTGAAAACCTTTTTCCAAAGTCGCAAAAGATGTTGGCAAAACGAGCAAGCGGTCTTATGTGTCGTATATCTTCCCAGAGTTGGGAGCACCATACTTGGTACGACTCGGTGACCAATTGAGAAATCACAAGTGGCTTCATCAATTCAGGAATAATCACCATTGGAAAGCCAAAGTGTTCATCCTGCATGTCCAGTGCTATAGGATGACTTGTCCCTTGTGAAAGAGTATATTTGTTCACAGAATAAGCAAGGGACATATGGGCATCTTGGGTGAGCTCGAGTTGTCTCGAGAAATAGTTTGGGGCATAGAGCTCATACCCGGGGCTCGAAGAATCAGGGACTGGCAGGTCCTTGCATGTGTGACATCGAAGAAAAAGGTTCCTCACAAGGTCATCTTGCTCTGGCAAGGGCATAAATCCGCTCGCAAGGCTACCAGGGTAACGACGATTCAAAATCACTTCAACTGCTGCGGTTGGAAAGTCTTTATGCGAGCAGAGGTAGTTGAAGCAGGCTAGATATGACCATTCTTTAGTCCTAGTTGGTGCAGATACCAAGGTCTGGCCTAGAAGTTTTTGTTCTTCAAAATGAGGGACTACTGAAGGGAAAAAGAAAGGAAAGTACATGCACAACTAGGACTCTACCATCCAGAGTGGTCCTAGTTGATTAAGGTTAAGCTTTGAAAGGACGACTCGCTTCAGACCATAGTAGATGTAGGCGATAACGGATTTAACCAACCCCAGTTGTTCATGATTAAAGAGGCGTTCGTCAAGGTTGGTCCAATATCTGTTGACCTTTGCGGAAGAAAGACAGAAGATGTACTTTGATAGCTAATATTCCAAAAAGGCTATGCCTCCTTAGTCAGTGTCTTTTTCCTCCTGTGCAAAAAGCTTAACCCAGGAAGAATAGGAGGAAGGCCGATTGAGGGAGGCCTGAACTAGTGTCCCGATTTGGTGATTATGCAATCAGGAGTTTTCAAATGCTGGAACTCCAAAAAGGGTATATAAATCCAGAATAGTAATACTCACATCACCACAGGGAAGACGAAAACAGTTGGCGGTGCAATCCCAAAAGCACATAGATGTGGCGAACGGTGCTCTGTTGCCACCAGCAGGGAGTGAAAAGCATAAATCGATGAGTTGGGCAATGCCGACCGCTTCCCATCGATCGATGTCTTGTCCGCGACGGTGCCGGTACTAAGCGAGATCCTCAGCATTTGGATGCGGTCATTTCCCAATTAAACAAAGACTATCTTTTTTTGTCCATTCTTTGGGTTCCGCCTTGGGATGTTCTTGGAATATCAAGGCTGAGTTGCAAAGGGGATGGCGGAGAAGATTAAAATTTTTTGGATTAAATGGAGTGTCCAGAAAGGGACCAAGTAGGCCAATGCTTGTACTTGGGTCGACATTTAGCGAGATGATTGCCTCTGGATTTTGTCGACTGGCGACGGCTTTGAGGTATCTAGAGAATTTGTCAACGTTACGATCTGAGTAGAGAATGGAGATGTCTTTGCGTGGAGGCATGTTTTTAATCGGAATAGATGGACGACAGTGGGAATGAAAAGTCATAGCTTTTGACTAAGGTGGTTGAAAGATTAGGATCAAGGCAAGTGAGAAAGTCTCGTTGGGGAATGATATTTTGTTTATATGGACTGGTGCTTTTATATTACGTTAGTCGAGTGACGCAACTTTTTAGAGGAGTTATGTAACGTGGCACTTGCGTGTGATGTTACCGTTTGGTTTAACAGCATGTCATTCGAGTAATATTCAAGTCTTTTTACTTGCATAGGTAATTTAAGCTCAAGGCTTGAGGGGCAATGTTTGGGCCTGAAATAAATATTTCATATTGGGCTTGAAATGATGAAGTCTTAGCGAGCGGCCCAGGATGAGCCGAAGTCTTGGCGAGTGGCCCGGTTAGAAGATGTAGCTTGGCGAGCGGTCAAGTGGGAAAACAGAGTCTGTTTCCAGATCAACTTAGGATTGTGGATTCCAGAGAGCTAATTCATGCGGCTTAATGTCTATCATACCTTTTCTGTTTCAAATAGTTTTCTTCTAGTAAAGGAGTTGTGATAGCATTAGAACTATATAAAGATACAACCCGTGTGCTGGATGGTGTTAGAGTTATATTGACATTCAAAGAGCAAGAGCAGAAGAAGTTCAAAAGAATTGAAAGACGACTACTGAGCATTATATAAAGAGGGTAAGAGTTTTGGTGAAAGGGTCCCCGATCAAACATAAAACATTTGTTATACGCAAGTACACCTAGACATCTCGTCAAGAGATTCTATCTTTACAGCCAGACGATCAAAGTGCTTGTCACCGAATGAGTTAGCGTATTGCGATCAGATGAAGCAATTATCACGACTCAAAGATTGAAGAGCTTGTCATTGATCGAGTGAGAGTTTGGATACCCAAAGGGAGTAAACGCGACTGGAAGGTTGAAGGGCTTGTCACATATCGAGTGAGAGTTCGGACATCCAAGGAAGCAGTGTTCTCAACACATCGTCAGAAAAGTTGCTCTGCTTTGCACTCGTAAAGGGTAATGTGAGGTATCGATTTCTGGGGCTCTGCTAGAGACACATAAACCCGAAGTCCTAGGTTACTAGGCGAGAATGACTCATTCAGGCAAGGTTGGTGCTCTCCTTATCTTAATCGCTTATCAAGAAGTCAGGCAGCTTTAAATTCTATATTTCGTTGAGAGACGGTGGCACGCCTGCATACGAAGCACATATAGGATAAACTGACAACTGCGGTCAAACTATCCAAAGTCAATAAAAGAGACTGTTTTGCAGAAAGATCTCTCCGCGAGAGATATTTTAGCGTCAAACAGGATGTATCAGGGTATCGATCATTAAGCCATGACAAATAGTTACCACAGACAACAAAGAAGGTAAAAACTTTAACCTTTTTTGGAAAACTTTTTCGGTTTGTCAACATATGAAATTGCTTCTCTCTTAGAAAACAAAACAAACAGAACTAGGAAAAGAAATGGCAATATTAATCATCGTCGACCAAGGTAACTTGACTTATTTGGGTACAGAAGTCAGAAGAGAAGCCAAATTCACCATATTATTACTTCCTTAAAATAGCTGATGCAATCACATGAACAAATAATCACCTAAACACCTTCCTAACACGAAGATTAAACAATTTTGTTGCCATTAGAGGCTTTACAGTAGTGTATACGTAGTACAATTCCTGTATATATAGGTGGTCGATCATTACTGACATAGTTTATAGAATCATAGCCGAGCTAAACAACTGTGCCTTCCAGCCATAAAAGCTCACTAGAATTTCCCATAAAAGGTCTGCATATATATCAAGTCTGCCGATCAAGCTATCACCTTCCCATCGAATTCGATAGATGAGCAAACCGAACGATGCCGAGGCTGTGCTTGCGCTTCTTCAATCTTCTTCCACCCTTGAGAACACAAACATCGCCCTCGCATATATAACGTTTGCTTTCAAAGGTTTCTGAAAAGCAGCTGAAGATGTTGAGTACGTGCAAAACCATGGCTAGCTGATCAGACTAATTTTATGGAACAAACTGGGATTTAAGGTTCGATATCTCCAACAACAAAAGCTGCAATCTTATTCTCTGAAATGGTTGCTCTCTCTTTGAAGATGGATTTCTCATATATAGGGTGATCACAAAGTCAATGTTGGTTGGCACATAATGTATTTGTTATAATTTTGAAATGGCAAACACGGTGTAATTCTCTCATATAATTTTCATATTCAAAGAAGAGTTTATTTGACCATATATACGACATGCTTTGTCTGAAGTCTGAACTAATCTATGAGTTGACTGCGCAAAAGCCCGTGTTTGGACCTAAGTGATCTGATCAGTACGTAATTAGCAACGTGGAGACTTGAAATGCAATTTTCTAAGCACAATGGTATGACAAATTATAAGCTAATCTTTCATCTTTTTGTCATATTCATATATCCTTCCTCTTTTATTATTATTGTTATTAGTTTGTTTTTGTCGTGGCGGAAATTTTGTAGAATACTTTCATATATACTTCCTTTCATTTTCGCATGTAATCTAATATATGTCAAGAACGATATCTCTCTACGGTCTACCATTATCATTCTTTTGGACCAATCAACTATTATTCAATCGAAACTATTTTTAACATTTTTATAACAAAATTATAAATTAAAAGACTCATTTTACAAGTTTAAATACAATTTACAAGTTGATGTATGTCATGTGCTAACATATACTAGAATTTTTCTAACTAATAATGGTGCAATACTTTTATATGTTGTAGTAATTAAGTAGTACGCAGTTTAAGCTAGCCGTGTGTTGCATGGAATTCATGGTTCAAGGCTCCTGTTGAACGTGTGTGGGGTGGGGATAGGGATGGCAACGGATCGGTCGGGTCGAGGCCGAATTTTGAATATTCGAATTCAAACCCAAAATTAACTCGTCTCACAGAATCCAACTGTATCTAAAAAATTTCATTCAGGTTTTTATCCTACCCGAATCCGTCGAATATATTAATACCCGAACTCGACCCATTTATTTGAATTAAAATAAATATAAATAAAAAATTTATATAAATATTAGGATTAAATATTTACCATTCTATATAACATATATAAAATAGGGTAAGGCTATGGTAGAGGAGATCTACCTTAAACATTTATTTACAATTAGTTGAACAAAATTATAATTTTTTGAACTAGAAATTATTATATTTAGAACAACGACTATTTTTTTATCATTTAAAAATAATTAAACTAAAATACAACATTGACAACGATTTGTTCTCAAATTTGTAAAAATGTCCTCATTGGAATATTTACAAAAAATTAAACAAATTACTAAGAAATTATCTCATTTTATAATAATAACATCAAAATTAGTAAATAAAATATACGGTAGAGCTACTCCATCCTAGAATTTCTCTATAAAATATATTAAAAAATAAATATATATGCTATAACATATAATATATTTCCTTTTAAATATAGGCGGGTCAGGTTCAGGTCCGGGTCTGGGTACTGTAAATACAAATTTGAATCTGACCCGAACCCACAACCATATGGTCAAATTCGAGTTCAATAAATACTCGATACCTGTTATTTATCTTAAAAATTGAGTTCGATCGGATTCATTTCAGAGGGATACTGTGTTCGAGGCATTCCTAAATGTGGGTCAGGGATTCCATATTACTTCTCGGCATATGAAAGTTTTAGCTTGCATGTGCCTGCCAATGAGAATGACATAATTAGATAGCATCTCAAAAGCTCCAACAGAGGTGGACTTTTTCTAAGCTGAACTTGCACGTCAATGGTTAGTGTATTTTTTATTTTCATAATGGAAATTTTGTCAAAAGTAAATAATAGTACATATCACAATCAATATTAAAAATGGCATGGAGAGTTAAATACTTGGGCAGAATTTTAATTGGTGAAAGAATTAGAAATCTCAAACATTTTCCTAATTAAGTCATGAATACTGGGCATGACCTAGTCTGTATATGTTAAGCTAGCATTGTATTAAAGAGACAACCCCCTAAGTGGTAAGAAAATATAAACTTACGACTCCAATTCTCCCGGAGTGCATAGAAAACTCTAGGTTTCACTGTTTCTTGTGATTTTAGCCACGCTTTGACTCACCGGCATTACAGTCTCAGCCAGTCGACTTCTAGAGAATGGAGATCCTGTCTTGGAATATTAGGGGTACCAAAGACCGTATTAAACTCATGGCACTACGAACCCTAGTTTCGACAAAAAAGCTGAATGTGTTTTTTTATGGACACGAAGACTGCGGCGGAGGATTGCTTGGAAAGTTTCCAACGAGCTTTAGGGTTCTAACATGGATTTATGGTTCCATGCTCGGCTCGAGGTGGTGGTGGTTTGATGCTTTTTTGGGCAAAGGAGATTGAGCTACACCTTAGGGATCATAGCCCTAATTTACAAGCACAACATGCCAACTTCATTGACGCTAATGTGAATTTGGGTAATATATCATGGCAATTTATCATTTTTTATGGCTATCCATGAGTCTCGAAGAGGGTGAAAACTTGAGATTTGTTGAGGGTTTTGGCAGTAGAACCAGATTCAGATAGATGGTTGGTGGCTGGAGATATTAATGAGATACTACGACAAATGGAGAAATCGGGTAGACCTTTGAGGCCGACATGGCAGATGGATAACATGGTGAATTGCTTGTGAGATTATGAATTGGAGGATCTTCCAACTACAGGAGGTACGTTTACATGGCATGACTTGACTACACAATGTCGTCTTGACCGAGCTATGGCGAATTTGGGGTGGAGACAAACTTTTGTGGTGGCTCAGGTCATAAACTTGCCTCAAACCAATTCAGATCATGCACCTCTCTTTATTCAAGTTCGACAAACTCCATTGATGCGCTTTCCGGGTAGGCAACACTTCTTCAAGTTTGAAGCTATGTGGACTAGTGAATATACTAGCAAGAATATGGTGGAAGAGGCATGGAGTCAAACTCAGAGACAAGAGGTGGAGACTGAACAGTATAAATTGATGAAGAAAATACGGAATACAAGATTAGAGTTGAATCAATGGCAAAGGATACTTTTGGCTCAACAAATTTGGATTTGGAAAATGTTTAGAGACGACTTTCTGAGTTTAATAATAAACCATTCGATGTGAATAAAGTGGGGGAGAAAAAACAACTTTTTAGTCAGCAAGAGATGTTACTTAGGTAAGAGAATGCTTACTGGGAGCAGCGATCTAAGACTACATGGATGAAGGAGGGACATAAGAACACAAAGTACTTTCATCAGAAGGCCTCGAATAGGAAGCGTAAAACAATAATTTCGGGCCTCTTTGATGATCAAAATGTTTGGTAGACTACTACTCATGGTTTGGAATCGGTGGTAATTGATCACTATACTGCTTTATTTACCTTGGAAAATATTACTTGAGGACTAATTGGCTCTCGTAGTCTCTTCTATAACACATTATTTCTAACAATATGTGTGTATCCTTTATGGCACCCTACACTGGAAAGAAGATCAAGACTGTGTTGTTCCAAATGCATCTCGGGAAAGCTCTAGGACCTGATGGTATACCTCATTTATTTTTTTAGCACTACTGGAATATTATTGGTGGTGATGTAATTAGTATAGTATATGACCTATTGCACTCGGGTCAGATCCTTACATATATGAATTTTATAAATGTTCGATTAATTCCCAAGGTGAAGACGCTTACCCAGATTACAGAGTGCATACCGATTGCATTATGTAATGTCACATACAGGGTCGCCGCTAAAGTTATTGCTAACAGATTGAAATACTTGCTTACTCATATTATTAATCCATGCCAGAGAAATTTTATTTCGGGTCTTCTTATTACAGATAATAAGCTGGTGGTAAATGAGGTAGCTCACCATTTATGGACAACTACCTCGTTTGTGTGTGTGTGTGTCGAATTATCAGATGGCGGTGAAGTTGGATGTTAGAAAAGCCTATGATCGAATGGAGTAGAGTTATGTAAAAGTTGTGCTATTGTAGATGGGATTTTCTGAGATATGGGGTTTAGAATATGATGACGTGTGTAACTTCAGTCTGGTATGCTTTCCTGATTAATGGTTCATCTATAGGTTTTGTGACTCTTACCTAGGGCCTCAGACAAGGAGATCTTTTATCTCCGAAACTGTTCCTACTTTGTACAGAAGGGTTGTCAGCTACCTTGAGGAGGGCTCATGCAAATGGTACATTGTGCACCATTTTTTTCACACCTTTCATTTGCTAATGATAGTCTGCTATTTTTATCAGCTTCTTTACCTGTCAGCCATAGGATTAAAGAAATCCTACAGACCTATCAGTTGGTCTCAAGTCAATCTATAAACTATAAGAATAGCAGTGTATGTTTCACTTGCAACTTGGAGCTTGGAGGGCAAGAAGAATTAGCCTCACATTTGGAATGTCCCTTGTTCCTTACCATGAGAAGTATTTGTGTATGCCTACTCATATAGCCCAAAGTAAAAAGGAGGCTTTTATACATTTTAAAGACTGTTGAGGGATAGGCTGAAGGGTTGGAAGGGTTCCTTACTAAGCCATGTCGGCCAAGTGCTTCTTATCAAGGTTGTTGCTCAAGCCGTGCCTACTTATACCATGAATTATTTTCTGTTGCCTCAGGGTCTTTGTGACGAGCTTCAGCAAATTTTTGCTAATTTTTCTGGGGTGACGTTGTTGACAACCGTAAAAGACATTGGTGCTTTTGGGATCAAATGTGTAAACCGAAGACACAGGGTGACTTAGGATTTCAGAATCTTTTTGCCTATAATCAAAATATGTTGGTAAAACATGCATGGAGAATTGTCTAGAACCCGGAGTCATTGGTTAGTAGAATCTATAAAGCCCGTTACTTTAAAGATACTTCTTTTTGGGATGCAGGGCTTGGAGGCAGTTCATCTTATACCTGGACAAGCATACTCAAATCCTGAGTAATCTTGGAAAGAGGTAGGCGACATCAAATTGATAATGACATGAGTGTAAATGTATGGAATGATCGTTGGATGCGTCGACCAACAAGTTTTTCACTCAGAAGAGGTATTACAGACCTGGCCAACAATAGTGGAAGGAGAGTTGGCCAGTTTATCACGGCCTCTAGGGCTTGGGATGTGAAAAAGCTAGCTGAGTATTTTGGACCGACTGATATTGTAGTGATCTTGACTATACCACTGAGCAGACGAAGTAGGCTGGACCGGTTGACTTGGCATTACACATCAAAGGGGGAGTTCTCTGTCAATAGTGCATATAGGGTTGCTCGTGACCTTGATCAACCACATGCTGCAAATTTGGTAACCCCAGATACCTTTTGGAAAGCTTTTTAGCGACTTAAAGTTCCTTTTGCTGCTCTAGTATATATATGGCAGTCTATTCAGTGGTATCTTCCAACGCGCACCAGGTTGCTGAGTCATCAAGTAGATGTGGATGGTAAGTGTCCATTATGTGAGTCTGAATGGGAGACAAACCTACATTTATTCAGAGATTGTCAAATGGTCCATGGAACTATAGCAACAGTTATAACAGGGATTGGACAATCTGAAGAGTCTATGCAAACCTGGCTACATGCTTGTTTCTTAGCCCTTTCCCCTGATTTACTTGCTAGACTAATGGTGCATCTATAGTTTATATGGAAGGGTTGCAATGATATGGCCTAGAATCAAAAGCAATTTGATAGAAATTCCCTTAAGGTGCAGGCAGGTGCGTGGTTTGACCATTTTTCTACGGTCAACCGATCACTAGACCACTCTAGTCGGGAGGTTTAGATATGGAAAAGACCCAGTGGAGGTCAGTATTCTGTATGTATGGATGATGCTTTTAATTCTAGCTTATCTATGGGAGGTATTAAGATAATAGTACGAGATTGACATGTAAATTTTTTCATGGCATGGGCTGGCAAAGTGAATAAAGTATATTCGGCTTTAGCTGTAGAGATAACTGCGGCGTGGAAAGCTTATCAGATTGTGCAAGACAAACAATTTGCCCCTGTAAGGTTATGTTCTGATGCCTTGATACTGGTGAATGCAATCCAAGATCTGTCTCCTGTGAGTGCTACCTATAGAGACCTCTCTGCTGATATACATAATGTGCACCTTTAGATACCGAAATGCTTCTTTTTTTCATCTACGACGTAGGGAAGGAAATCAAACTACGCATACTATGACACAATAGGCTATACGATATGCTACAAATGACACTTTATTCCATGTTATTCCTAGTTTTATGTATGGTGTTCTAGCAAAGGATTGTACTCCTTGATGTTTACATCAATAAAATTACTATCATGATTCCTAGAAATAAAATGTTAAGCTAGCATTACACCATATTTTACATCAACATCCAGGGATAGCACCTAACCTGTCACTGCAAGTCTTTTCCTCGATTAAGGGTTTTGAGCCTGCCCCAGGATCGGCTACATGAATGGATTTGGGTGAACCTGCTATGAGACCTTAATAACTCCGCCTCGCTTTCTTTATGACATGATTCCAGAAACTCACTAATGTTGGTTGCTACCCCTCTCGAACCGGAGCCTCCCTCGACTAGTCATTTATGATGAAATAGGGGCAAAATGTACAAGCATACGCAGTTGTCTAATTAGGACTCAAAACCTAGCTAGTTGGGTTGCCTTTGTTTAAACTCTGGCATGGCAGATGCAATAAGCATATTAGAAATGGAAGCAATCTGGTTGAAATGAAAAGGCAACCTCGAATTATCACTCTGACTAGCTTTACTTTCCTAAAATACCCAACAGCTAGAATCAGATGGGATTGTGTTTGAAAATGGACTAAAATACATGGTCTTGATTAATCATATATAAATCGCAATTGCCTCCTCTATCTAAAATCATCTTCAGGTTAAATACTCTCATTCTCTTAACCAAAAAGGGTACATCAACCAAACCCTTTCTCTGATCCAAACCCGCTCTATCTTTCTCCAGAGACCCTGATCACCTACTTCATTCTCAAACTCTGAAACCTCCATAATCCCAAAAGGATTCAAGGGTTTATGGTAACACTACAAGAAAAACTCACTTAGACCACGAAGCTATTCTGTTGTCTAGGTCAGAGTTTCCGTCGTCTAAGTACTTAGACTACGGAATCTCCGTCTTCTAAAGTCCGTAGTTCAAGAGCCGTATTCTAAGCACTTAGACGACGAAATACATCATACCGTCGTCCAAGTGACGTCTTAGACGACTTAAATGGTCCGTCATTCAAGTGAGGATTAGACGACGTAAATAACATTTGCATCGTCCAAGTACAACTTAGACTATGAAATTATTGCGTGGTCTAAGTAATTGGTCTAAGTGATTACTTAGACCATGAAACTATTTCGTAGTCTAAGTGATAACTTAGACCATGTATGTATATATGTTTTGTAGTCTAAGTCATCACTTAGACTACGAAATCACATATGATTCCGTAGTCTAAGTGAGGACTTAGACTACAAAAACGTATATGCTTTCGTAGTCTAAGTGAATATATTTATTTTTATTTTTTTAAAATTAATATTTGAATTTAAAGTAAAATATTAATATATTAATTAAAATAATAAATTTAATTATAATAATTAAAAATTGTACTTACATCGATATCGTTCAAAAAAAATGAAATATTAAAAACTACGTACAAACTACTAAAATACGGCAGGAGTAGACGCGTCGTCGAGTCCCCCACCTCCAGCCATGTCACCGTCGTCGGGGTGTGGGGTTGGAGTAGGACAACAATCTTGTTGAACCTGGTTTTGCATGAGAGTAAGGAGGTTGGCTATCTGCACTTGTTGCTCATCAAGCCTCTGACGCATAGATATCGTTTCCCCCCGTGTGAGTCGAGTCTCCTCAAGGGCTGCTTGGACCGCCGCATCCAGAGAACTTGTCCTCGCTGAGCGTGCCGTAGATGAGTCAGAAGATAAATCTCGATGCACCTTGTGTCCCAACCCCCTAACCTCATTGCCAGCTCGACGATTGTATACCTCATCGCAATTGCAATTTGGCTCTCCCTCGATAGAGGAGGCAGGTCTTCCGGCGGCAAATTCGGGTATGTAAGTTGTGTGTTGGTCAATTCCTGTTGCGCCAGTTCTACCAAACTCGCCTGAAAATAAAAATAAAAATTAAATAATTATAAATTTGTACGAGAGTTTAAAAAATAATAAATAATAATTAAGTTAATTGAGAAGAAATATATACGGCACTTACGCCGCTTTGACTCTCTTCATTGTCGAGCCCAGGCGTCACGTAAGCGGTGATGCTAGCATCCAAATAAGGGTGTTTGGAGCCCTTATCTCTGTGCCCCTTGGTGATTTATATCATCTGCTTGGAGCCGGAGGTATGATGTTTGTCCTTCTTTTCCCGATTGGCCTTGTTTACGTTCGATTGCGTCTGTTCGACAACATAAATCATTAAAAAACTAATAAATGACTAAAAAAAAAATTCGATTTCGTCAATTTAAATAAAAAAATACGAACCCGATAAAATTATTCTTTGAAGTGGTTGACCAACCACTCCCACTCATCTTCCTTATCCCCACGCAACTCTATGTGGGTAGGCGAGCGGCTGAATTGGAGGTAATACTTGTGAAGTCTGTACTTCCAATCACGGTAAATGGTTTTGGCGGTGGTGTTGATGTCCCTAAGCATTTCCAGTGTGTACTCCACTGCATATTGTTCCTACAAGAAAAGAATTAAAAATTATAATCGTATATATTATGAAATTACGATTTTTATTGGTTATTAAAAAATGAATTTAAAATTGTATTATGTACCGAGAGTTCTTTAAACGCCTTCCCCTTCTCCAAGTCAAGCAACTCCTTCCAGCTAGGCACAACCATACGAATCTTGTTGCGAATAATTGCCCCGATGCCGTGCGATGAGAGACTAGTTAGCTGCGAGGTGGGAGGGCCATCAGTGAAATCGTCGTATGGAAACTGGATCTTTTGCCTGGTCACCTTGAATAACTCTCGAATTTTCCGCCCTTTCTGAGTTCTTTGGTCCCTTTTGGTTGAGGGTCTGACGGGGCCCTCTTGACCTTACGCCGTGCGCTGTAAAGAATAGACTCAGAGGCTGACTCCTAGGTACTTTCTGACATCGATGATCGGTCGGAAGGGATATTATCGTCATCGATCTGTATAACTAGGGCATTAGGAATTTTCCCAATAGCCGCAGCCGAGGGACGAGTTGAAGGGTCCGGAGGAGGCGCGACGTTGTCCTCCTGGCTCTGCCAACCCACTTGCTCTGCGAAGCGTCGGAGTTGAGCATATTCCGCCTCTTTTTGTACCTTCTTTTTACTCCATGGAGTCATTTTAACTTAGGAGTTGTAAAAATTAACTATTAAACTTATTTTACCATTAATTATAACTACTTTACCATTTACTATTTTTAACAATTTTTACTATATATTTATTCTTTTTCATATTTACAACAACATTTACTATTTTTAATATTTTTCATTTGTAAAATTTACCCTTTTTGATATTTATCATTTTTTAATATTAACCAATTTGTAACTTTTATCTTTTTTAACAATTTACAATTTTTATTATTTACTATTTGGTTTCATCATGTTTCTATTTTACCATTTTTTCATATTTAGTATTTTTAAATTTTATCATTTATAATATTTACCTTCAATTTGTATATTTTTACCATTTTTATGAATTTATTATTTTTACCCTATTTACAAAATTTACCAATTTAAAATAATTACCAATTTATAACTTTTACTAATTTACCAATTTATAATATTTGCTTAATTTATAATATATTTAGCAATTTATTATTTTTTACCATTTTACAATATTTATGAATTTACAATAATTACCAATTTACTTAATTTACAAAATATTTACCAATTTATTATTCTTACCATTTTATATTATTTTCTAATTTACAATAATTAACAATTAACAATAAATAAAAAAATTACAAAATTTACTTAATTTACAAAATATATTATTTTTACCATTTTACATTATTTACTGATTTATAATAATTAACAATTTACAATATTTATCAATTTACCCAATTTACATATTTACCAATTTACAATTATACACAATACAGCGTATTATACCTGATTAAATATGTATTATTATACCTACATACAAATTAAAAAGAAATTTCAAATATGTACGTACGATCTCACCTAGACAACGGGAACTGATGTTGCGTCGTCCAAGTGTGCACTTAGATGACGGAAAATGACAGGTGAAAGTTGACAGCCATATTTTTTGGGAACAATTCAAAATTTTAACTTAGACGACGGAGATGGCCATCTCCGTCGCCCAAGTAAAATTTTGAGCGGTTCCTAGCTAAAATAAATTGCGATGAATTTGGACCGCTCAAAATTTGAACTTGGACGATGGAGATGGCCATCTCCGTCGTCTCAGTGCTCACCTGGACAACAGAGAGTCCTCTTACTCCGTTGTCTAAGTACAATTTCTCGTAAAAATAATATTTAAAAATAATTCGTAAGGAAGTTTCCGATCTTTCATTCAAATGGAATTTTCGTAAAATATCAAGTAAAGAATCGTATATATAAAAAGTGGGATTTAAGACGACAAATTAATTTACGTCTTTAAATTTGTTAAGTATCTACTAATGTGTATAACTTAAGTGTTATTAATTATAGGCTCACTACATATCAATATTAACGAAATTGCATTTAGACAAAATAACCGTTGGATACATTCACCATAAGACAATATATAAGTACAATAATTTTCAGTAAATAGTAAGTTTGTTAAGGGTTTCATCGGCATAGTCAACCACAAAACCGAAATTTTTACAAACCGGAAACGTAGATACACGAAAATCTGTAACTCCTATTTTTGAACCGTCGACGCTCACACTCCAAGAATTGTTTACTCTATAATCTCGACGAAAAGAATATGCATTGGGACATGGTCTACATGGTCGTTGTCTTAGATGTGAAATTATGATATCATCACTTGGACGATGCAATGACATATTTTTGTCGTCCACGTATGCACTTAGATGATGCAATGACAAGTTTGCGTCTTCTAAGTGAATACTTGGATGACGCAAACATGTCATTGCGTCGTCTTAGCTAAAAGTTTAGGGTTTAGGTTTTAGGCTTAGGGTTTAGGGTTTACTTAGACGACGGAATGACCCGTTTGCGTTGTCTAAGATAAAGGTTTAAGATTTAGGGTTATATAATTAATTGTGTTTACCTTGAACTATGAAAGGTCGTTCCGTCAGCTAGGTTTTAGAGTTTAGGAAAAATGTGACACTTGGTCGTACGGATTAATTTTGTATTTCTGTCGAACCGACCTCGCTCTTTAATCAATTTGAAGTTAATTATGTAAAAAAGTTCTGGCGTTATAATTAATTAATCAATTAATTATTAAATTAAGTACAGATTTAATAATTGTACCTACTCCTCCTCATAATATAATTAATCATGCATCATTACGTCAAAAAGTTTAATTACAATAATTAATTATCAATTAATATTCCTCGTCAATACATTGTACTCTTCGTCATAATCTTCATCATCCTCCTCACCACTATTATTCAATTTCTCCTCCTTATCATCATACTCAACATCGTCCGACGAATATCCTGAGTTCTCGTCCTCGTCGTCATCCTGCGCATCTTCTTCATCGACCTCATTAATTACATCAATAATCTCATCTTCAGTTAGATATGTACAACCATCAGGAATGGGTAGACATTCACCAGCTTGAACCAGGTCTATTATGTCGGAACGGATGACAAAAATATTAGGCTCTTGATATGCAGTAAAGTCTCTTTACGGTTCAGCATCTTCAGTTGCCGGCGTCCCTTCAGCTGTCATGGTATTCCATATTCCTCGATGAGAGATGTGGTTCACTATTTTCCACCCTTCACCAGCTTTCAGATCATCAAGATAGAGCACTTGCCTAACTAAGGTGGTAAGCACAAAAAGCTCATCCTCATACCAGCTTGAGTTTATATCAACTAATAAAAGGCAGATGTCTTCATTTGTATGCTTGAACCATTTTCACTTGAATAGGAGAAAGTTGACATCATTCTCTTAACATAGCTGAACGAAATATACAAGAGCCCCGTAATATATATAATTGTCTTTCCCAACCGCTACCCCACTGTTTTGTGTTCTTCTTCTTTCATCTCGGGCCAATGAATGAAACTTTACACCGTTCACAAAACATCCAGGGTGAATATAGTGTCTAATCGACTTCCCTGCGAGCAAGTGCTTTGGCCAGGACCACCACCCCCCGTGGTTATCAGATTTTTGTAGATCAATCATCTGTGAAAATGGGAATATATATATAATTAAAGGATTTAATTTCTACAAACATGTATATAAATTAAATAAGTAAACATACGTACCCATTGGAAGAAATAATCGGGGAACTTCTTCTTAACCACTTTCTCAAACCACGCCGAACTCTTGTCCAGATTTAACATCTGAAGCTTCTCCCTATATGCAATCATATAAGGCTCAACTTCATCACAGTCTCGCAACACTATCCAATGTGCATCAATAAGTTCTTCTCGTATTAACGATTTCTTTAATTCTCCTCTAAACGGTCGTACGACATTTGTGATGACAGAAAGATTGATGCGGGCACTGGGATCGAAGGCGGTGGGAGGTGGTGGATACTTGAGGTACCTGCTGCAGTAAGTAACACACCCATGCATTAGGTATGTCTCTGCTATGGAGTCATTTGGGGCCGACCTATTTTTCATGAATCCTTTATAGTGTCCAAGCAATTTACAAAATCAAACGTTCAATTAATTAATTGTAGAATAAGTACATATAGCAAGTAATCTAGCCTGTATATTTAATTAGTTGTATGTACTTTCTTGATGATACATCCAAGTGTACTGGACTAGACAAGAAATGAGCATCTGCTCGAGTAGGTGGATCATTAGGTGAATTATGATGTCAAAGAAAGTAGGGAGAAAAATCTTTTCTAGTTTGCAAATGATGTGCACAATTTGTTGTTGCAGTTTCACCACATCTAACTTCTTTAACTCTCTGGCACATAACCTCTGCCACCATCTGCACAATGCTACTATTGGTTCTACGACATCATGAGGCAAATATGGCCGAATTACCAATGGAATCAGACGTTGCAACATAACATGACAGTCATGTCTCTTTAGACCAACAAATTTGTGTTGCACCTCGTCCAATGCTCCAATTATAGTAGTTGTATACGTAGCCGGATACCGAACACTCTTAAACCAGTGGAATACAGAACCTCTAAGTGCCGGCTTCACTGTGTAAGGTGCAGCTGACATCTTGTTGTACACTCATCTTCTATCCCTCCTCAACCACAAGGGAAGACGTAGATTCATAGATTTTAGATCTTTGCACGCTTTGGGAGTATCTTTACTCTTGAACTTAATACCGAGAATTGTTCCCACAACGCTGCCGCACACATTCTTTTCTATGTGCATCGCATCCAAGTTATTCCTCAGCTTCAACTTCAACCAGTAAGGGAGTTCAAAGAGTATACTCTTGTGATGCCAATAGCTGAGATCATGTGGAGGTATTGGATTGCATTTCTGTACATCCTTGTCATTGGTCAACACACTAAAGTCGAAATAGCTCAACATCTCTAAAATCTCTTCACCAGACTAACTACGGGGTTTAGGATTATTCTCTGTCGTCCCGTCGAAATGAGTTTCATCTTGTCGCCACGGGTTATTGTTAGGAAGCCATCTACCTTGACCTAAGTTACACACCTTCCCTGCGTGCCAACTAGAGTTCACGTCGTCCAAACATATAGGACACCCATTATATCCTTTCGTCTTGTAGGCTGCCAATATCCCATACGCTGGAAAATTACTGGTCGTTCACATTACGGCAGCCCTCATCATGAACATCATGTCGAT
Organism: Geum urbanum; assembly: GCA_946800695.1. Taxonomy (NCBI): domain Eukaryota; kingdom Viridiplantae; phylum Streptophyta; class Magnoliopsida; order Rosales; family Rosaceae; genus Geum; species Geum urbanum. The sequence goes on along the minus strand of OX326998.1, from coordinate 65,363,196 downwards.
GAATTTGTCATAAGTTGGGACTCCATTTTTCCACAACATTTTCAGTTCGTCGATCAAAGGTCTGAGGTAGACATCTAAGCACTTCCCCGAAGATTTAGCACCTGGAATTAGCAGAGTAAGGAAAATAAATTCCTTGTTCATGCACATCCACGGAGGCAGGTTGTACGACATCAGAATAACTTCCCAAGTGCTGATGGCAGAGCTATTACTACCCCAATGATTGAATCCGTCTGTAGATAGTCCGAGTCTAACATTTCAAACCTCTGCAGCAAAGGCTCCAAATTCATTGTCGAAATGTTTGAAAGCTTCCCCATCCGCGACGTGTCTTAGCGCATCGTCATCTATTCACTTTTCTGCGTATCATCACATCGCATTTGCTATGTATAGAGACATGTACAGACGCTCCAATCTGGGAATCAATGGAAAATATCAAAGAACCTTCACATGAATTTTCTTTTTCAAACTCTTCCTATTCTGCTCATATCTTCACTGGCGACATACGTGATAATAGTCCAAATCTACATACTCATTGTAAAACAACACACAATCATTTGGTCATGCGTCAATTATCTTGTACTTTAGGCCGATGCTGCTCAAGATATTTCTAACCTTATAATGGGATTTAGAAAGATTGTGATCATCAGGAAGCAACTTACATATTTGCTCTTGAATTTCGTCAAAAGAACTAACTGACATTTTGTGCTTCACTTTTATCTGCATTTGCTGTATCATATATTGCAACACATTCTCTCGACATCCAGGGTACACGAGGGTCTGGACTTCAAGTAGCATCCTGTTGTACTTATCCATCTCACTAGTGTCAGTGGCCAAGCTAGCAGCGGGGAATGTGTCATCATGCCCATGAGTGGTATTGTAACCTCCCTCTTAGTGTTGATGTCTACCATGACTAAATCCCGGAAACACATCAAAGACTAAATCCGCAGTTGGGTTCCAAGCAGGGGGGCCGACACTACTACTGCTGGATAAGGCACCATGGTAACTGTACCCTGAGCTAAAGTCTACTGCTTCACCATGCTCGCTCCATATAGTGTAACTCCACATCATACCATTTTCGTACAGGTGTTGCATCATAACATTAACCTCCACATACCGATAGTTAAGACATTTTTTGCTTGGACACCTAAAACGCTTCTTTCCCTGACCATGTTCTATCGCAAAATTCACAAATTCTCTAATTCCATCAATATACCGGACATCACTTCTGTGACGACCCGGACCAGAATCAGCAGTATGATCAGCTATATACGTGAGTTACTGCGTAGTCGCGGGTTTTCGACAGCTATGTGAATCGCCGGACTTGTTAACGACTTAATTATAGGCCGAGAATTGAAGCTAGGACTCTTCTCGAGAGTCGTTGTACGTGTGATTTCGAGTTTGTGGGCGGTTCCGGATCGTTATTTGGACGACCGAGGAATTAATTATGAATATTTGAAGTTCGGATTTAAATGGTGGCATTCTTAGCGACTAAATTACTGGTCGAGAATTTGGTTTCGGCTTCTTCACAGAAGTTGTTCAAAATTTAATTTCGAGCTCGTGGGAACTTCTGGAGCATTATTCTGAGTTACGGAGATTAAGTTGTGAATATTTTCGATTGTTGATTATTTAGTCGGATTATTTATGTGTTTGGGTTGAATGGTTGACTTTTTATCCGATTGGTCGATGTGTTTGACTTTGGGTGGTAAGGGAAGAACATGTCGAGACGAGTTTGTTGCCGCGAGAATTATCGGAATCAGAGTTACGACGCGAGAGTTATGGATGTTTTAAGTTTGTCGTAAATCTAATTTTGGAAGTTTCCTAAAATAGCAGGCTATAAATAGTGGGTTGCCTGAAAGGGAAAGTCAACAGTCTTCATTTAATACCTTGACTGGGTTGACTTTGTTTGACCGTGGAGGAGGAGCTAGTCACGATGGCGACGGCGAGCTTTACGGTGGCTCACCGTCCGGCCATCCCCGAGGTCGGCAAAGGGCCCGTTCTGCTCGGCTTAGCACCTCGAGTTTCTTTTCGGCCACCCCTCACGGCGAGGGTGGCGGTGGAGGAGGAATTTTCCGGCGAGAAAATGGAGGAAAAATGGTGAATTCGGGTTTGGTGATTCGGGCCGATTCGAGCTATGATTTGGACTGGGTTTTATAGCTCTCATCTGAAGGATTCTAACCATGTAAGTATGGAGTTCTAATTCGATTTGTGGATGGAGAATTTTGGATTTGAAATTTGTGTGTACATTCGGTTTTTCGTGAAATTGGATGAGTTAGAGATTGAATTGGCCTTTGTTGCAGTTGACAAAGTTGCTCAGTGGATGATTTTGAGTGGAATAGGGGTTGCTCCGCCGTGAAATTTTCCGGTCAGGTGGTGGCGCCGCTGTGGGCGGCGATCAATGGCGGTCAACTTTGACTTTTTGGGATTTTTGACAAGTTGCATGTCATTTGACTCGAAATCGCGCCCCGATCGCAGTGGGGAGGTTCGTTTTTCGAGTTGAGCGTCCGAAAGTATAGTGAGGTATTGTGGTGTACATATCGGATTTTCGACGATTCGTCGTATTCAGATTACGTGTTTCCGAGAACGGTGGTTTCTCGTGATTTGTCTTGAATTGTCGAATTGTGATTTTGAGAAATGGTTATTGTGATTATTCAGGTGTTCGTGATCGTTTGTTTGGCGAGGGACTTTCTGCCGGATCACGGGTTAACGCATATCGCGTTAAGCTAGTCTGTGAGTGGACATTTCTTTTCACGGATTGTTTGCGAGTCTTGATATATGTTTTATGAACTTGAGCATGCGTATTGAGATTACGGATTATGTGAGCATGTGTTTTTACGAATATACGATTATACATATACGGATATAGGTATATGAATATACTTACATTTATATGTTGTTTCATGCATTTGCATCGAACTGTTTATGATTTGGTTTACACAGAGTACAGTCTCAGTTACGTTGTTGTATCGATACACTTTGCCTCTCGGTTGATCCCCGATGGTAGGCCGCCTGGAGGGGGGTTTCCGCAACTAGACCGGTGAGGGGCGTATCCCCGGAACCGAGGCTATTTCTGGCTTAGAATCACGTGTGGGTCTGGGATCCCGTGATTCGGACTGTACTAGCACGGACGTGTCCATGAGTGACCCCGTGGGATTTTTACTTGCATGCTCAGTATACTGGAGGAGTATGAGTTTTACCTTGTGTACTTGTTATTTTATTTACCTGGACTCGCATATGTTATTTTATATATATATATATATATTAACTGGTGAAAGACATTTATTTTCGTCCACTCACTCTAACGTGTTTCATGTCTTTCCCCTGGGGTTTTCGGTTTCCGTGCCCAGTTTGCAGTTCAGGCTCTGGTGTCGCACGTCGTGGTCGGAGGCATAGTGCTCGAGCTACCTTGTTTCTTCCAGTAGGTTTATTGTTCTACCTACTGTGGTATACTTATATGTTTATACATTAGAGGTCGCTCTGAGTAATCTGTTGTTTATGTTATACGATTTTACACCGGATTTCAGTAAAGTACTATTATATTTATTGTTTTACTTTACTGTTGATATATTGAGAAATCCGGATGGGATTGGTGCCCACGGTTTGCTTTTTGTGGCATATGATGAAGTGTATTTTCCGCGTGCAGGTAATGGTAATTCCACGTTAGTAACAAAACTCTGCCAAAATTTCTACGATTTTTGTTGGTTCGTGTTTTCGAAGGGGTTCGATTCCGGTTTTGGGAGCTAAATCGGGGTTGGGTCCTTTCAACTTCTATTCCACAATTTTATCCAACTCTTGTCCATACTTCTACGAAATTTAATAATTATCATATTAGTCAACTATTATATATACATATTTTCAAGTAATTATTAAACTATTATATACACAAATTTTGAACTACCTTAATTATTAACGTATAGTTAACTAAAATATTTATTAATTATCTTTATTAATTAATGATGAATATACTATACATTAATTACTTTAATATATCTAACATGCATGTATATATGTTTTAACTAAATATTAACCAATTCTTTAAACATCCATATGGAAAAGAGGCTGGCATGCATAATATATAATGCATCACTTAGACGACGAAAATGAGTATTTATCGTCTAAGTGGATATTTAGACGATGTACCGTCGATGTGTCGTCTAAGTACTCACTTAGACGACGGACTGTGCGTAGTTTCCGTCATCTAAGTGGTGCATGAGATGACGTACTGACGTTGCGCGCGTCATCTAAGTGGTCACATAGACGACGACGTATTGGTACGTCGTCTGGTCTCTAACTTGGACAACATACTTAGATGACGGAAAAATATTTAAGATGACACAATTTATTGGCGTCGTCTAAATTTTATTTAAACGATGAAACTTTTACTGTTCCGTCATCTAAGAGAGTTTTTCTTGTAGTGTAAGGAAAGAATGAGCATAGTAATTACCTAGGATAGTTATACTATAGAGAATTACGTAAAAAAGAAAAAATCATATACACCACACCAGCTGAGAAAGAAACGGTACGTGATAGCTTTGCCTTCAGCTAATATCAGCATGGCATGCAATTTTTGACAGCGTTAATGGCGGTACTCTTCAGAGCGAGGCAAGGCCGGAGGAATGGGGTGGCAGATTAAGGGAGGACGACGACGACGAAGATGATGATGATGATGATGATGATAATAATAATAATAATAATAATAATAATAATAATAATAATAATAAAAATAAATAAAAAAAGATGGTCCGTGGTCGCCGCTGGTGGATCAGATTCCGGTGGATTACGTGAGGAAACACGGTGAGGGGAACTGGAATGCGGTGCAGAGGAATTCGGGGCTGAGCGGTCGTGGCAATAGTTGGAGGTTCAGGTGGGCCAATCATCTCCGCCCTAACTGGAAAAGTGCATTCACTCCCGAAGAGGAGAGGCATATTCTTGAGTTGCACGCCAAATACGGCAACAAATGGGCGCACATGGCCTCTCAGGTACGTACATTATTTCATATATATGTTTCGATAGGTTTTGTACGTTATAGCATGGAGATACTGCATGCATGCAAATGAAGTATATATGTTGTTTTGGTTTTTAGGAATTATATGTAGCTTATTTTGTTGTTGTTTTCAATCTTGATCCAGTTACCTGGACGAACTGATAACGAGATAAAGAACTATTGGAATACAAGGATGAAGAAGCAACAACGCAAAGGTCTATCACTATATCCTCATGGCGTTAATCAATCACAACAACAATCCCATTCTCATTACAATTCACATTCCGAACCCACAAGTATGAGCAATATTTCGACAGGACTAAACCAATCTACAACCACTACAATACCAAATACGGGCTCGACTTTTGGCTACCAATTCCAAAGCTCATCATCCAAACACAACTCCCTCCCATCTGCCCACAACAGCCAAAGTCCAGTCTCAACCATTTACCACCTCTATTTGATCAGAACAAGTCGTCGTTCTCTGCTTATGTGCCCTCCTTTACCTTCAAACGTCCCACTTCGACGCTCGGAGCCCCCTTAGATCACAAAAGGTACCGAGACAATATTGGGTTTTCGCCACGGATTTCCCCGACTCAACCAAGAAACACTTCGATGCTGAGAACCATCTCCATGCCCGACATTGCATTCTATAATCAAAATTCAGAAGGCAGCATCTCTATGCCAGCTGACACGGCCTCTTTTCATCAGCTTCACCCAAACAATTTCAGCCAGTCTTCTTTTAGAGCACCATTGCCTCGTACCAGCACCATGTTCGATATCGAGACCACTTTGATGTCGCCAAGTAACTCGTTCTATTTGATGCACTCAAAGCTTCCTTCAACTCAAGTATCACAAGTAGCAGAGGTTCCTATAGGCCATGTATCTCAAACAAGGTCACCGTCAGGGATCAACTTCGGAACCAGCATAAATGCAGCGGAGACTGCTCACTACGGTGACGGGTTGTTGGATAAGCTGTTACAAGAAGCTTACACATCGACTTATGATACAGTAGTCCAAAGGAATCAGGTTCATGTCTGGGATGAGTATGGTCACTCATTAGCTTCGGCCTTCATGGATAGCTCTTTATTAGGTGAATTCTAGATTTATATGCTATCATTTTTATCTACTACGCTAAGTATGTATGATCGATCGATACTTATTCACTTCTCTTCATTGGATATAATACGCAGAAATGAAATCAATCCAGAATCATCAACGTATGAATTACTCCGTGCATGAAGACTTGTCGAACTTGTTGGATTTCATCCCATCCACGGAGCCAGTGTCGGATTGGTACAACACTAATTATCCTACCGAACACTCTAATAACCTATCTTCTGGAGAAACAAATTATGGCTTGGATTTGGACATGCAGCATCGCATGGCTTCAATGTTCCCAACTGACTCTTGAGACAACTCATCTGAAACCCCAGTGGAGGTATCTTAGAGAAGCACGGGGCCATGGATAGTTGGCATGTCAATCTCATGCATGGTTGGCCAACTCAATATCACGTAAAATTAAAGATGAAATGGACTATTGTTAACAAATCAATTGGAAAGGGAATGAACCGAGATGAAAGCAGTGATCGATCGAGCTTTGATAATGGCAGCTATCTAACTAGTTAAACACAGTGTTCCAAAAATCTGACTCAGGTTGGTTGCTCAGGCAGCTCAGCTGACTAAAAGAAAAGAGAACCGAAACTCAAAAGGATGCCACTATTGTAAGTCATGGACTGGAGAGTGGAGGCACTACGTGACTCGAACGGTGGAGGTGGTACAAGATATCAGGGGGGAAAACCCACATTTGTTTGCTGTTTTAATTATTAGATCGAGTTCAACAGTCATATACTGTTTTTTGTGATTGAAAGAGTTCAATGTTAAATTCGAAATTCAAAGCGGTTTTAGTTCAATTTTGTGTAACATAATGACATTTTCCTGAGCTCAATTTTCATTAATTGTTATTTAATTTGATGATTCGAACCTTTTATCTCATAGTTATGTACATTAACGAGAGAGAGTCTCATTTTGATAGTCAGTTAGCCAGCACCGTCGTAAGTGGGATAGTGGCTGACGTTGGATCAAGTCTATCCAAATTTAACGTTTAAGAAATATAGGGAAAAGTATTTAAGATTTCTATCTTTTTATTTTTTTTTCTTTTTGTAAATCCTTTTCCTGATTACAAAAAAAATATCGTGTATAGTGTATACTCTTATACTAACAAATTCTCAATAAACGGAGAATGTACGTACAGTCAAATAAAATACAAGTGTTTGGAGAATTTTTTGATATATTGATTAATTCTGAATTGGGTATATACAAGCATACTTACAGTTTTAGAAGAAAACTACTTACACTTAATCAATTACAGTATCCTACTTAATTACAAAATATACACCTCCTAAATATACAAGGAATGTGAATCACTCCAGCACTCCTCCTAAAGCTGGAGCATACAAGTGTCGAATGCCCAACTTATCCAGTGAGTCACTGAAGGTCCTAGACGAAACAACTTGGTTAAGGATGTCAGCTAATTGCTCATCTAAATGAAAAAATAAGAATGAGCACTACAAGAAAACAACACTTAGACCACGGAAACGTAATTGTTCCATGGTCCAAGTGACACTTGGACGACGGAGAAGTCTCCGTCGTCCAAGTACCACCTGGACGACGGAGAATACCTTATCCGTCGTCCAGGTGATCACCTGGACCTCGGAGTCTTCTCCGTCCTCCAGGTGATCACCTTGACGACGGAGATGGTATTCTCCGTCCTCCAGGTGATCACCTGGACGACGGAGATGGTATTCTCCGTCGTCCAGGTGATCACCTGGACAACGGACCGACACGCCGTCGTCCGAGTAACTTCCACTTAGACGACGTACCGACACCTCCGTCGTCTAAGTGAAGCATTATATAAGCCCGATGCCAAACTTTCTTCATTCCATCCGATCCTCTCTTCATTCCATTCGATGAAGAATTGAAGGAGAAGGGAGAAGGAGAAGGAGAAGGAGAAGCTAGGGAGCGAGAAGGCCGAGAAGGATCAAGATAAGGGATATCCGCTGACTAGCTAGCTAGCTTAATTAACAGATATCGAGAAGGCCAGCAGGTACGTACGTATGCAGTTAAAATTTGCTTAATATATATTTAGTGAAAACGTACGTACATACATGCATGGATGTTAGCTATATATATATGTACAGATCGATTAAATTACGTACGTACGTAATTGATGGATCGATGTAGATCGAGTACGTATAATTAAGCGTAAATTAATGGACTAATATATATATGTAATAATTAATTAATTATAATATTTTGTAGCAGTATGGACAAGAGTTGGATGAAGTTGAAGAATAGATGTGATGTCCGGTATATGGATGGAATTAGCGAATTTGTGAATTTTGCGATAGAACATAGTCAGGGAAAGAAACCTTTCAGGTGTCCGTGTCAGAAATGTCTTAATTGTCAGTATGCGGAGGTTAATGTTATGGTGCAACACCTGTACGAAAATGGTATGATGTGGAGTTACACTACATGGAGCGAGCATGGTGAAGCAGTAGAGTTCAGCGCAGCAGACTTCAGCTCAGGGTACAATCCAGCGGGAGTGGTGCCGGACCCCCAGCTTGCAACCCAACTGCAGATTTGGTCCATGATGCGTTTCCGGGATGTAGTCATGGTGGACACCAACACCAAGACGGAGGTTACAGTACCACTAATGAGCATGATGACACATTCCCCGATGCTAGCTTGGCCACTGACACCAGTGAGATGGATAAGTACAACCGGATGCTACTTCAAGCGCAGACCCCGATGTTCCCTGGATGTCGAGAGAATGTGTTGCAATATGTGATGGAGCAAATGAAGATAAAAGTGAAGCACAAAATGTCAGTGAGTGCTTTTGACGAAATTCAGGAGCAAATATGTAAGTTGCTTCCTGATGATCACAATCTTCCTAAATCTCATTATAAGGTTAGAAATATCTTGAGCAGCCTTGGCCTAAAGTACAGGATAATTGACGCATGTCCGAATGATTGTGTGCTATTTTACAAAGAGTATAAAGATTTGGACTATTGTCCCGTATGTGGCCAGTGCAGATTCCAGGTGAATAGAAAGAGTTCGAAAAAGAGAATTCCTGTGAAAGTTGTTCGATATTTTCCCTTGATTCCCATATTGCAGCGCCTGTACATGTCTGTACACACAACAGAGGCGATGCGATGGTACGCAGAAAAGCGAATAGATGATGATGTCCTGCGACACGCCGCGGATGGGGAGGGTTTCAAAAATTTCGACAGAGAATTTGGAGACTTTGCTGCAGAGGTTAGAAATGTTAGACTCGGCCAATCTACAGACGGATTCAATCCTTGGGGAAGTAATAGCTCCGCCGTCAGCACTTGGTCAGTTATTCTGATGCCGTACAACTTGCCTCCGTGGATGTGTATGAACAAGGAATTTAATTTCCTTACTGTACTAATTCCAGGTCCTAAATCTCCAGGGAAGTGCTTAGATGTCTACCTCAGACCTTTGATCGATGAGCTGAAACTGTTGTGGGAAAATGGAGTCCCAACTTATGACAAATTAACTGACACGATGTTCACGATGAGGGCTGCCGTAATGTGGACGATCAACGATTTTCCAGCGTATGGGATGTTGGCAGCCTACAGGACAAAAGGATATAATGGATGTCCTATATGTTTGGACGACGTGAACTCTAGTTGGCACGTGGGGAAGGTGTGTTACTTGGGTCACCGTAGATGGCTTCCTCACGACCACCCGTGGCGACAGGATGAAGCTCATTTCGACGGGACGGTAGAGAACAATCCTAAACCCCGTAGTTGGTCGGGCGAAGAGATTTTAGAGAGGTTGAGATATTTCAACTTTGGTGTGTTGACCAATGACGCGGATGTAAATAAATGCAATCCAATTCCTCCACATGATCTGAGCTATTGGGATCACAAGAGTATATTCTTTAAACTCCCTTACTGGTCGAAGTTGAAGCTGAGGAACAACTTGGACGCGATGCACATAGAAAAGAATGTGTGCGACAGCGTGGTGGGAACAATTCTCGGTATTAAGTTCAAGACTAAAGATACTCCCAAAGCGCGCAAAGATTTGGAATCAATGAATCTACGTCATCCCTTGTGGTTGAGGAGGGATAGGAAAGGAGTGTACAACAAGATGCCAGCTGCACCTTACACAGTGAAGCCGACGCTTTGACGTTCTGTATTTCACTGGTTTAAAGGCGTTCGTTATCCGGCTACGTATGCAGCTACTATAACTGGAGCAGTGGACGATGTGCAACACAAGTTTGTGGGTCTAAAGACACATGATTATCACTATATGCTGCAACGTCTGATTCCAGTGGTAATTCGACCATACTTGTCTCGTGACGTCGTAGAACCAATTGTGGCATTGTGCATGTAGTGGCAGAGGTTATGCGCCAGAGAATTAAAGAAGTCAGATGTGGTGGAATTGCAACAACAAATTGTGCACATCATTTGCAAACTAGAGAGGATTTTCCCCCTGCTTTCTTTGACATCATGATTCACCTAATGATCCACCTGCCCGAGCAGGTTCTCATTTCTTGTCCGGTCCAGTACACTTGGATGTATCCTCAAGAAAGGTACGTACAATTAATTAATTTGTTCCACTGGAGATTACTAGCTAGCTATATGTACTTATTCTTATTGTACGTTTGATTTTGTAGACAGCTTGGACAGTATAAGTTATTCGTCAAAAACAGGTCGGCCCCGGATGGCTCCACACTACAAGAAAACAGCACTTAGACCACGGAAACGTAATTCTTCCGTGGTCCAAGTGACACCTGGACCACGGAAAAGACTCCGTGGTCCAAGTACCACCTGGACGACGGAGAATACCATCTCCGCTATTCTCCGTCGTCCGGGTGGTCACCTGGACCACATAGTCTTTTCCGTGGTCCAGGTGATCACCTGGACGACGGATACGGTATTCTCCGTCGTCCATGTGATCACCTGGACCTCGGAGTCTTCTCCGTCCTCCAGGTGATAACCTGGACGACGGAGATGGTATTCTCCGTCGTCCAGGTGATTACCTGGACAACGGACCGACACGCCGTCGTCCGAGTACGTAACGTACTTCCACTTAGACGACGTACCGACACCTCCGTCGTCTAAGTGAAGCATTATATAAGCCTGATGCCAAACTGAATTCATTCCTCGATCTCTTCATTCCATTTAAAGAAGAATTGAAGGAGAAGGGAGAAGGAGAAGGGAGCTAGCTAGCTAGAAGGCCGAGAAGAATCAGGATCAATAAGGGATCTCAGCTGACTAGCTAGCTAGCTTAATTAACGTACAGATATCGAGAAGGCCAGCAGGTACGTACGTACGCAGTTAAAATTTGCTTAATTAATATATATTTAGTGAAAACGTACGTACATACATGCAAGGATGTTAGCTATATATATATGTACAGATCGATTAAATTACGTACGTATGTAATTGATGGATCGATGTAGATCGAGTACGTATAATTAAGCGTAAATTAATGGACAAATATATATATGTAATAATTAATTAATTATAATATTTTGTAGCAGTATGGACAAGAGTTGGATGAAGTTGAAGAATAGATGTGATGTCCGGTATATGGACGGAATTAACGAATTTGTGAATTTTGCGATAGAACATGGTCAGGGAAAGAAACGTTTCAGGTGTCCGTGTCAGAAATGTCTTAATTGTCAGTATGCGGAGGTTAATGTTATGGTGCAACACCTGTACAAAAATGGTATGATGTAGAGTTACACTACATGGAGCGAGCATGGTGAAGCAGTAGAGTTCAGCGCAGCAGACTTCAGCTCAGGGTACAGTTACCATGGTGCCTCATCCAGCGGCAGTGGTGCCGGACCCCCAGCTTGCAATCCAACTGTAGATTTGGTCCATGATGCGTTTCCGGGATGTAGTCATAGTGGACACCAACACCAAGACGGAGGTTACAGTACCACTAATGAGCATGATGACACATTCCCCGCAGCTAGCTTGGCCACTGACACCAGTGAGATGGAAAAGTACAACCGGATGCTACTTGAAGCGCAGACCCCGGTGCTCCCTGGATGTCGAGAGAATGTGTTGTAATATGTGATGGAGCAAATGAAGATAAAAGTGAAGCACAAAATGTCAGTGAGTGCTTTTGACAAAATTCAGGAGCAAATATGTAAGTTGCTTCCTGATGATCACAATCTTCCTAAATCTCATTATAAGGTTAGAAATATCCTGAGCAGCCTCGGCCTAAAGTACAGGGTAATTGACGCATGTCCGAATGATTGTGTGCTATTTTACAAAGAGTATAAAGAGTTGGACTATTGTCCCGTATGTGGCCAGTGCAGATTCCATTTGAATAGGAAGAGTTCGAAAAAGAGAATTCCTGTGAAAGTTGTTCGATATTTTCCCTTGATTCCCAGATTGCAGCGCCTGTACATGTCTCTACACACAGCAGAGGCGATGCGATGGTACGCAGAAAAGTGAATAGATGACGATGTCCTGCGACACGCCGCGAATGGGGAGGGTTTCAAACATTTCGACAGAGAATTTGGAGACTTTGCTTCAGAGGTTAGAAATGTTAGACTCGGCCTATCTACAGACGGATTCAATCCTTGGGGAAGTAATAGCTCCGCCGTCAGCACTTGGCCAGTTATTCTGATGCCGTACAACTTGCCTCCGTGGATGTGCATGAACAAGGAATTTAATTTCCTTACCGTACTAATTCCAGGTCCTAAATCTCCATCGAAGTGCTTAGATGTCTACCTCAGACCTTTGATCGACAAGCTGAAATTGTTGTGGGAAAATGGAGTCCCAACTTATGACAAATTAACTGACACGATGTTCACGATGAGGGCTGCCGTAATGTGGACGATCAGCGATTTTCCAGCTTATGGGATGTTGGCAGCCTGTAGGACAAAAGGATATAATGGATGTCCTATATGTTTGGATGACGTGAACTCTAGTTGGCACGCGGGGAAGGTGTGTTACTTGGGTCACCGTAGATGGCTTCCTCACGACCACCCGTGGCGACAGGATGAAGCTCATTTCGACGGTACGGTAGAGAACAATCCTAAACCCCGTAGTTGGTCGGGCGAAGAGATTTTAGAGAGGTTGAGCTATTTCGACTTTGGTGTGTTGAGCAATGACGCGGATGTAAAGAAATGCAATCCAATTCCTCCACATGATCTGAGCTATTGGGATCACAAGAGTATATTCTTTGAACTCCCTTACTGGTCGAAGTTGAAGCTGAGGAACAACTTGGACGCGATGCACATAGAAAAGAATGTGTGCGACAGCGTGGTGGGAACAATTCTCGGTATTAAGTTCAAGACTAAAGATACTCCCAAAGCGCGCAAAGAGTTGGAATCAATGAATCTACGCCGTCCCTTATGGTTGAGGAGGGATAGGAAAGGAGTGTACAACAAGATGCCAGATGCACCTTACACAGTGAAGCCGACGCTTAGACGTTCTATATTTCACTGGTTTAAGGGCGTTCATTATCCGGCTACGTATGCAGCTACTATAACTGGAGCAGTGGACGAGGTACAACACAAGTTTGTTGGTCTAAAGACACATGACTATCACGTTATGCTGCAACGTCTGATTCCAGTGGTAATTCGACCATACTTGCCTCGGGACGTCGTAGAACCAATAGTAGCATTATGCAGGTGGTGGCAGAGGTTATGCGCCAGAGAATTAAAGAAGTCAGATGTGGTGGAATTGCAACAACAAATTGTGCACATCATTTGCAAACTAGAGAGGATTTTCCCCCCTGCTTTCTTTGACATCATGATTCACCTAATGATCCACCTGCCCGAACAGGTGCTCATTTCTGGTCCGGTCCAGTACACTTGGATGTATCCTCAAGAAAGGTACGTAAAACTAATTAATTAATTTGTTCCACTGGAGATTATATATATACTAGCTAGCTATATGTACTTATGTAATGTGTACGTTTGATTTTGCAAACAGCTTGGACAGTATAAGTCATTCGTCAAAAACAGGTCGGCCCCGGATGGCTCCATAGCAGAGACATACATAATGCATAAGTGTGTTACTTACTGCAACAGGTACCTCAAAGATCCACCCCCTCCCACTGCCTCCGATCGCAGTGCCCGCATCAATCTTTCTGTCGTGAGAAATGTCGTCCGACCGTTTAGAGGAGTATTAAAGGAATCGTTAACACAGGAAGAACTTATTGAGGCACATTGGGTAGTGTTGCGAGACTGTGACGAAGTTGAGCCGTACATGTTGTCATACAGGGAGAGGCTTCAAGCGTTAAATCAAAACAAGAGTTCGGCGTGGATTGAGAAAATGGTTAAGAAGAAGTTTCCCGATTATTTCTTCCAATGGGTACGTACGTACCTCTCGGTATTAATTATTTAAATACATATCGCTCATGTTTGTAGAAAGTAAACCCTTATATTAATTTTCCCTTTTTCGCAGATGATTGATCTGCAAAAATCTGATAACCACGGAGGGTGGTGGTCATGGCCAAAGCACTTGCTAGCAGGGAAGCCGGTTAAATACTATATTTATCCCGGATGTTTTGTGAACGGTGTAAAGTTCCATTCATTGGCCCGAGACGAAAGAAGAAGAACACAAAACAGTGGGGTAACGGTTGGGAAAGACAATGATCTATATTACGGGGCTATTGTATATATGGTTCAGCTATGTTACGGGAATGATGTCAACGTTTTCATATTCAAGTGCAGATGGTTCAAGCGTACAAAGGAAGACCTGAGACTATTATCAGTCGATACAAACTCGCACTGGTATGAGGATGAGCCTTTCGCTCTCGCCACCTTAGTTCGGCAGGTGTTCTATCTCGACGATCCGAAAGCCGGTGAAGGGTGGAAAATAGTGAACCATATCTCTCACCGAGGAATATGGAATACATAGACAATTGAAGGGACACCGGCGACGACTGAAGATGTTGTTGAACCAGAAAGAGACATTCCTGCCTATCAAGAGCCTAATATTTCTATGGTCCGCTCCGATATAATGGACCTGGTTCAAAATGGTGAACGGTTACCCATGCCTGATGGTTGTACAGATCTAACTGAAGATGAGATTATCGATGAGGTAGATGAAGAAGACGAGTAGGAAGAGGACACGGACGAGGACTCAGGTTATTCGTCGGACGATGTTGAGTACGATGACGAGGATGAGCCGTCGTCTAACGGGGATGAGGACGATGATGATTATGACGAAGAGTACGGTCATACGACGAGGGAGATTAATTGGTAATTAATTACTGTAATTATTGTAATATATATATGATCGATGCCGGTTTACGGTAAGAAATTAATCCGAATTATATATCCTGGACAACGGAGAAATTAATTGCAGGTTGTCGCCAAATCTCAATCTCATATAAAACCCTAGCTAAATCCTGGACCCTAAATCTAGCAGTTCGGATCGATCGATCAATTTTTTAATTATATTTTTGAATCAGAATAATTGAACGGACACACAAATGACCGGGGACGACCTAAACCGTAAACCCTAAGGCCCTAACCCCTGAAATCGGGGTTTAGAACTTGGACGATGGAGAATGGTCATTATCCGTCGTCCAGGTACATACTAGGACGACAGATATGGTCATTATCCGTCGTCCAAGTTCACAAACCTTAAACCCTAAACAGTAAGGCCCTAACCCCTGAATTCAGGGTCTATACACCTGGACGACGGAGAACGACATTCTCCGTCGTCCAGGTAATCACCTGGACGACGGATAACTTCATATCCGTCGTCCAGGTGATTACCTGAACGACGGAAACGCTCATTTCCGTCGTCCAGGTGCAGATATCGTAATTTTTTCTAAGACAACGACCATCTAGACCTTCTTCCAATGCAAAGTCATTTCATCAAGACTTTAGAGTAAACAATTCTTGGTGTGTGAGTTTCGACCGTTCGAAAATCGGAGTTGCAAAATGCCTTGTATCCACGTTTCAGGTTTGTGAAATTATCGGTTTTGCGGTTGACTGTGCCGATCAAACCCTTCCCGAACTTATTATTTTATGGTCCTTTGAAGAAAATTATATATTATGTTACGACGAACATATCCAACGGTTGTTTTGTCCAAATTCAATTTCGTTAATACTCTGCTGCAAATGAGCGTCTACTCATGAACACTTAAGTCGTAAAGATTAGTCGATACTTAACATGTTTCAATACGTACGTAAAATTAATCGTTGGTTCAAATTTAACTGTTCATATATACGATGCGTTCATCGATATTGTACGACTATTTCACTCGAATGACAGATCGCTAAATTCCTAGCGAATTATTTTTAAAATTTTTTTTTACATAATTTGAACCTGGACGACGGAGATGGTCATTTTCCGTCGTCCAGGTGTTAACCTGAACGACGGAGAATGACCATCTCCGTCGTCCAGGTTCAAAAACCATGGCGGTTCAAATTTATTTTTGTTTATTTTTTTCATGTAATTTTCACTTGGACGACGGAGACTGACCATCTCCGTTGTCCAAGTCCAATTTTTATGGCGGTTCAATTTAGCGCTTCCGTTTTTGGGACCGCTTGAATTTTCACTTAGACGAGGGAGAATTCATTCTCCGTCGTCTAAGTCCAAAATAATGGCGGTTCAGAGCGTCCCGCCGATTAATTGGCGCCGCTTGAATTTTTTTGAAACCGCCACCTAGACGACGGAAAACACTGTTTCCGTCGTCCAAGTGGACTTAGACGACGGAGA
The DNA here is from genome assembly GCA_946800695.1 of Geum urbanum. Classification (NCBI taxonomy): domain Eukaryota; kingdom Viridiplantae; phylum Streptophyta; class Magnoliopsida; order Rosales; family Rosaceae; genus Geum; species Geum urbanum. Next base: position 65,346,486 of record OX326998.1, on the reverse strand, counting down.
ATAGTTCTCCGTCGTTTAGGTGAAACTCTATAAATAGAGTTGCACCCCCCCTCATTTTGTCATCATTCCATCTCCTCCTCTCCTCTCCTCCGGCGACGCTCCGACGACATTTTTTCCGGCGTGGTTCCTCCTCTCCGACGACTCAACTCCGGCGATATTCCAGAAAACTCCGATTCGGTAAATTTCTATTTTTCCCTTATTAAAATAATTTTCATTTAATTAATTAATTAAATTCTAAATATAATTTAGAAGTAGAATTTAATTGATTAATTAGTTTAAATATTTAATAAATGATTAATTATTGTTATTAATTTATTAAATCATAATTATTGTAATTATTGTAATTATTTATTATTAGTTGCATGATTAAATGAATTTATTATTAAATTTATTAAATGAATAAATTATTATTCATAATTTATTAAATGAATCAATTTTTTATTAAATGCATGATAAATAAATATAAATTATTGCATCTAATTAAAAATTATTAATTAATATTTACTTTTATTTTCTAGTAAATTAATTAGTAGTACGTGTTCGATTTAAATTTAGTACATAGGCTTGGTTTATTAAGTCGCACTCTTTGGAATAGATGGCGTCTCTTTTCCTTGCTTATCTCCATAACCCCTCGTTATGTGTGGATTTCATCACCGCACACCATAACCTAAGTGAAGTTATGGACACGAGGTTGAGGGCGGAGTTTGCAAAGGACTTGAGGGAGTGTAAATTTTTGAAAAATTGACCGAATGTCGGACATGGTGTCTAGAAACGGGTTATGACTGGTGACAAGATTTGGAGTAAGAAAGACTTTTGTCGAAATTAGTCCTGCCTCTCGCGTTATCTCTATCCCTAACTAGCCATGTTTTTCGATTTAACCAAGGCTGATTAATTGAAAATTTACACTTTATCGCGCGGGTCGCACGTCCATTGAACGACCGAAAATGCCAAGCTAGTGTCTATTTAAATATTAAACGTACTTAATTAATTAGCGTAAATTTTTAAGTTGTAATTATTATGGTAAGTAGGTATTTTAACACCGTACTCTTAGGTTTAAATGGCTCCGCCAAAGACGACATCCGGCAAGAAGAAATCCCAACAGGAGGCAGAAGATGCCATGCTCCGAATGTTGGCGGCCCAAGTCGGTTGGGTTCAACAGGAGGGCAACGACGCTCTCAATCCGGACGGATCATCTGGTCCGTCCATAGCGCCCTCTGGGGAAATTCCCGCTCCCCCATTCATCTCGAGCGGTGATGACGTCGACCCCTTCCAATCTCCGACGCCCGGTACCGGTTCAACGGGAAGTACTCAGGCGTTCTCGACAGCCGAATCAATCATGTACAGCGCCCGCCGTAGGCAAAGGAGGGCCCCCACTGACCCGGAACCGAAAAGGACTCGGGGTCTCGTTAAAGGGGGCAAAGCGGAGCGTATTTGCAAGGCGACCAATAAAAAGATCGACTTGCCGTACGACGAATTCACCGGTGGCCCTCCCACAGCTCAGCTAGCAAGTCTCTCGGCGCATGGGATATGGTCAATCATCCATAACCGGGTACGTATCACTGCCCCTACTTGGAAGGAGGCGCCGGATCATGAGAAGGCGAAAGTCTTCAAAGATCTTTCGGTACGTAATACGTCCAATTTAGTTATTATATAATATTGTTAATATTAGTTAAAATTTCATAATATATACGATTATAATTTTCTATTTATTTTTGATAGGAACAATTTGACGTGGATCCGACACCGGCTGTGTTGAGGCATATCAACCAAACCGCCAACTCCATCTACAAAGATTGGAAGTACAAGCTCCATAAGTACTTCCAAGATGTCGGTCCCGTGCCTCCCCCGGTAGAGCTGCAAGGGGAGAGAGAAGATGAGTGGAAGTGGTTGTGTAACCACTTTGCCGATGAACAATTTAAGGTATTAATTTATTTTTTTTGTTTCAATTAAGATAATTGAATTATTTAAATTGTAGTTATTCATTTTTTAATGATTTAATTATGTTGTGTAACAGAAATTCTCCGGTGTCAACAAAGCCAACCAGGGGAAGAAGGAGAAACACCATACTACCGGCGCTAAGCAGTTTATTCAAATAGCCAAGGAGCACAAGGATAAGGGCTCCAAACACCCTTATCTTGATGCAAGCGTAAGCGCGTACGTGACGCCAGGGCTCGATAATGAAGCGAGTCAATGCGGCGTAAGTGATATATTAATTATGTGCTTTTAATTATAGTAATTATTATTTAAATATGATTTCATTATAATAAATTAATTATTATTTTGTAGGCAAGGGTGATAGAGCGTGCGCATGAAGAGTTGGCTAACACTCAGCTTGCGTTCCCAGATGTGCCGCCGGAAGACCTGCATCCTCTATCCTTAGAGAGCCAAAATGCAATCGCGGATGAGGTCTACGGTCGTAGAGCTGGCAAGGAGGTTAGGCACTTTGGGCCTAGGGTGGTACGAGATTTGTCGACGACCTCCTGCTCATCGTCTACTGGAGGTTCGGGGCAGCGGAGAAGGAGTCAGGCAGCGGCCGTCGAAGCAGCCATTCAAGAGGCTCGACTGGCACGAGAGGAGAATGAGTCAATGCGGCAAAGACTTGACGAACAATAAGCACAAATAGCCCAACTCATCGCGCTCATGAACCAAAATCGAGAAGTATGTCAACCTCCTCCGAACCCATACCCCGACGACAACGACCCGGCTGGAGGCGGAAGACCCGGCGGCACATCTGCTCCTCCAGTGTATTATCGCGTTTCTTTATTTCCGAGTTCCGAACAATATTTTATAATTTTTGTGGGTTTTTAATTTGGATGTGTATGTACAAATTAATTAATTATTTAATTAATACATTAATTAATATTAAAAATTTAGTTTAATTAATTATTTTCGACTATTTTTCATTATTTAAATTAAATTAATAATATTTTTTTTCAATTTTTTTTAAAAAAAAAATTAAATAGTCACTTGGACGACGGAGATTATGTTCTCCGTCGTCCAGGTGCAAAACCCTAAACGTAACCCTAAACCCCTAACCCCTAACCCCTAAACCCTACTTCTCCGTGGCCCACGTGTTCACCTGCACGACGGAGAACCGTGGCCAAGCTAGCATTATCCGTGGCCCATGTATGAACCTGGACGACGGAAACGCTACTTCTCCGTCGTCCAGGTGAACACGTGGGCCACGGAGAAACGAGCAATGTCCGTGGCCCATGTAGTCACCTGGACGACGGAGAATTAGCGTTTCCGTCGTCCAGGTGCATACATGGGCCACGGATAATGTCCGCGGTCCAAGTGAACTTGGACGACGGAGAACTAATTCTCCGTCGTCCAGGTGCTTGGACGACAGCACTTGGAGCACGGACCTTGGACGACGGAGATTCCGTCATCCAAGTACTTAGACGACAGAAAACTGCACTTAGACGACGGAAATTGTCCGTGGTCTAGGTTCAGTTTTCTTGTAGTGCCATAGCAGAGACATACCTAATGCATGAGTGTGTTACTTACTGCAACAGGTACCTCAAAGATCCACCACCTCCCACTGCCTCCGATCGCAGTGCCCGCATCAATTTTTCTGTCGTCACCAATGTCGTCCGACCGTTTAGAGGAGTATTAAAGGAATCCTTAACACAGGAAGAACTTATTGAGGCACATTGGGTAGTGTTGTGAGACTGTGACGAAGTTGAGCCGTACATGATGTCATACAGGGAGAGGCTTCAGGCGTTAAATCAAAACAAGAGTTCGGCGTGGATTGAGAAAATGGTTAAGAAGAAGTTTCCCGATTATTTCTTCCAATGGGTACGTACGTACCTCTCGGTATTTAATTAGTAATTTATATACGTACATATCGATCATGTTTGGAGAAAGTCCAAATTAAACCCTTATATTAATTTGCCCTTTTTTGCAGATGATTGATCTGCAAAAATCTGAAAACCACGGGGGGTGGTGGTCATGGCCAAAGCACTTGCTTGCAGGGAAGCCGGTTAAACACTATATTTATCCCGGATGTTTTGTGGGGTGTAAAGTTCCATTCATTGGCCCGAGACGAAAGAAGAAGAACACAAAACAGTGGGGTAGCGGTTGGGAAAGACAATGATCTATATTACGGGGCTATTGTATATGTGGTTCAGCTATGTTACGGGAATGATGTCAACGTTTTCCTATTCAAGTGCAGATGGTTCAAGCGTACAAAGGAAGACCTGGGACTATTATCAGTCGATACAAACTCTACCTGGTATAAGGATGAGCCTTTCGCTCTCGCCACCTTAGTTCGGCAGGTGTTCTATCTCGACCATCCGAAAGCCGGTGAAGGGTGGAAAATAGTGAACCATATCTCTCACCGAGGAATATGGAATACAGAGACAATTGAAGGGACACCGGCGACGACTGAAGATGCTGCTGAACCAGAAAGAGACATTCCTGCCTATCAAGAGCCTAATATTTCTGTCATCCGCTCCGATATAATGGACCTGGTTCAAGATGGTGAACGGTTACCCATGCCTGATGGTTGTACAGATCTAACTGAAGATGAGATTATCGATGAGGTAGATGAAGAAGACGAGTAGGAAGAGGACGCGGACGAGGACTCGGGTTATTCGTCGGATGATGTTGAGTACGATGACGAGGATGAGCCGTCGTCTAACGGGGATGAGGACGATGACGATTATGACGAAGAGTACGGTCATACGACGAGGATTATTAATTGGTAATTAATTATTGTAATTATTTTAATATATGATCGATGCATCATCGATCAAAAATTAATATAAATTAATATTATAAGGAGGAGAATGTATGTATGTACATATATATATATATATTAATTAATTAATTACACGCGTCCATGCTCGATCAGATATATCGGATCGACCGACGTACGTAAACTAAATTAAATTAATTAATTAATCCGAATTATATATCCTGGACAACCGAGAAATTAATTGCAGGTTGTCGCCTTTGGGTATTTTGGCTATCTCCCTAAATCCTCGATCCTAAATCTAGCAAATCGGATCGATCGATCATTTATTTAATTTTTTTTTGATTCAAAATAATTGAACGGACACACAAATGACCCTGGACGACCTAAACCCTAAACCCTAAGGCCCTAACCCCTGAATTCAGGGTTTTTACACCTGGACGACGGAGATCTAGATGGTCATTCTCCGTCGTCCAAGTTCACAAACCCTAAACCCTAAACAGTAAGGCCCTAACCCCTAAATTCAGGATCTATATACCTGGACGACGGAGATGAGCTTCTCCGTCGTCCTAGTGAGTACCTGGACGACGAAGAAGGTCATATCCGTCGTCCAGGTACTCACCTGGACCACGGAGAAGCTCATCTCCGTCATCCAGGTGCAGATATCGTAATTTTTTCTAAGACAACGACCATCTAGACCTTCTTCCAATGCATATTCTTTTCGTCAAGACTTTAGAGTAAACAATTCTTGGTGTGTGAGCTTTGACGGTTCAAAAATCGGAGTTGCGAAATGCCTTGTATCCACGTTTCCAGTTTGTGAAATTCTCGGTTTTGCGGTTGACTGTGCCGATGAAACCATTCCCAAACTTATTATTTTATGGTCCTTTGAAGACAATTATATATTATGTTACGACGAACATATCCAACGGTTGTTTTGTCCAAATTCAATTTCGTTAATACTCTGCTGCAAATGAGCCTCTACTCATGAACACTTAAGTCGTAAGGATTAGTCGATACTTAACAACTTTCAAAACGAAAAATTATTCGTCGGTTCAAATTTAACTGTTCATATATACGATGCGTTCATCGATATTAGACGATTATTTCACTCGAATGACAGATCGCTAAATTCCTAGCGAATTAATTTTAAATTTTTTTTTAACATAAATTGAACCTGGACGACGGAGAATGACGTTCTCCGTTGTCCAGGTTCAATTTACCATGGCGGTTCGAGTTTTTTTTAATTTTTTTTTTTCAATGAATATTTCACTTGGACGACGGAGATGTCGTTTTCCGTCGTCCAGGTGAACACCTGGACGACGGAGAACGTCATTCTCCGTCGTCCAATTCAAAAATCATGGCGGTTCGATTTACCGCCTCAATTTTCGGCGCCGCTTGAATTTCCACTTAGACGACGGAGAATCAATTCTCCGTCTAAGTCCAAATTTATGGCGGGTGAAACGTCCCACCCATTAAGTACGCGCCGCTTCGAAAAATTTTAACTCTTCACTTAGACGATGGAAAACACTGTTTCCGTCGTCCAAGTGCACTTAGACGACGAAAATTAGTGCTCCGTCGTCTAAGTGAAACTCTATATATAGGACTGCTCACCCCCTCCTTTTCTCATTCCATCTCCTCTCCTCTCCTCTCCTCCGGCGATCCTCCTCCGGCGACGCTCCGACGACCAAATTTCCGGCGTGGTTCCCCCTCTCCGACGACTCTACTCTTCCGATATTCCGGCGAAATTCCGACGAGGTAATAATTCTATTTTTTAACTCTTTAACATTTTTTTTATTTAATTAATTATTTAATTTCTAAATAGTTTTAATTTATTAGTTTTAAATAATAAATAGTTGTAATTATAATAATTATTTTGTTGTTATTATTATTATTTAGTAATCATTATTAGTTGTTAATTATTTGGTAATGAATAATTATTAGTTAAAATTAAATAATAGTAATAATAATAATTGTTAATAATAATTAATTATATTGGTAAATGAATAATTATTATTAAATGCATGATAAATAATAATTCATTATTGTAATTATTTATTGTTTTAATTAATTGATAATTATGTGTATTTTCTAGTAAATTGCATGGTAGTACGTCTTCGATTTAAATTTAGTACATAGGCTTGGTTTATTAAGTCGCACTCTTTGGAATAGATGGCGCCTCTTTTCCTAGCTTATCTCCTTAACCCCTCGTGATGTGGATTTCATCACCGCACACCATAACCTAAGTGAAGTTATGGACACGAGGTTGATGGCGGAGTTTGCAAAGGACTTGAGGGAGTGTAAATTTTCGAAAAATTGGCCGAATGTCGGACATGGTGTTTAGAAACGGGTTATGACTGGTGACAGGTTTTGGATCTAAGAAAGACGACACCAATAGGTGTTTTGTCGAAATTAGTCCTGCCTCTCGCGTTATCTCTATCCCTAACTGGCAATATTTTTCGATTTAACCAAGGCTGATTAATTGAAAATTTATAATTTATCGCGCGGGTCGCACGTCCATTGAACGACCAAAAAAGCCAAGCTAGTGTACTCTATTTAAATCTTAACCGTACTTAATTAGTGTAAATTTTGCACTTGTAATTATTATGGTAAGTAGGTATTCTAACAACGTACTCCTAGGTTGAAATGGCTCCATCCGGCAAGAAGAAAGCGCAACAGGAGGCAGAAGATGCCATGCTCCGAATGTTGGCGGACCAAGTCGGTTGGGTTCAACAGGAGGGCAACGACGCCCTCAATCCGGACCCTTCATCTGGTTCGGAGGCGGCGCCTCTTGGAGAAATTCCGTCTGCCCCATTTATCTCCGGCGGTGATGACGTCGACCCTTTTTTAACTCCGACGCCCGGTACCGGTTCAACGGCAAGTACTCAGGCGTCCTCGACCGCTGAATCAATCATGTACAGCGCCCGCCGTAAGCAAAGGAGGGCCCCCACTGACCCGGAACCGGAAAGGACTCGGGGTCTCGTTAAAGGGGGCAAAGCAGAGAAAATTTGCAAGGCGACCGAGAGAAAGATCGACTTGCCCTACGACGAATTCACCAGTGGCCCTCCCACAGCTCAGCTAGCAAGTCTCTCGGCGCATAGCATATGGTCAATCGTCCGTGGCCGAGTTCGTCTCACTGCCCCTACTTGGAAGGAGGCGCCGGATAATGAGAAGGCGAAAGTCTTTAAAGATCTTTCGGTATGTAATACGTCCAATTTAGTTATTATATAATATTGTTAATATTAGTTATAATTTCATAATATATACGATTATAATTTTCTATTTATTTTTGATAGGAACAATTTGCGGTGGATCCGACACCGGCGATGTTGAGGCATATCAACCAAACCGCCAACTCCATCTACAAAGATTGGAAGTACAGGCTCCATCAGTACTTCCAAACTTACGGTCCCTCGCCTCCCCCCGTAGAGCTGCGTGGGGATAGAGAAGATGAGTGGGAGTGGTTGTGTAACCACTTTGCCGATGACTCCTTTAAGGTGTTAATTTACTTTTTTTATTTCAATTAAGATAATTGAATTATTTAAATTTTAGTTATTAATTTTTTAATGATTTAATTATGTTGTGTAACAGAAATTCTCCGGTGTCAACAAAGCCAACCGAGGGAAGAAGAACAAACACCATACTACCGGCGCCAAGCAATTCATTCAAATAGCCAAGGAGCACAAGGATAAGGGCTCCAAACACCCTTATCTTGATGCAAGCATAAGCGCGTACGTGACGCCTGGTATCGATAATGAAGCCAGTCAATGCGGCGTAAGTGATATATATATATATGTGCTTTTAATTATAGTAATTATGATTTAAATATTATTTCATTATAATAAATTAATTATGTGCTTGTAGGCAAGGGTGATAGAGCGTGCGCAGGAAGAGTTGGCTAACACTCAGCTTGCGTTCCCAGATGTGCCGGTGGAAGACCTGCCTCCTCTATCCTTAGAGAGCCAAATTGCAATCGCGGATGAGGTCTACGGTCGTAGAGCTGGCAAGGAGGTTAGGCACTTCGGGCCTAAGCTGGTACGAGATTTTTCGACGACCTCCGACTCATCATCTACGGGAGGTTCGGGCCAGCGGAGAAGGACTCACTACAAGAAAAAGTGACTTAGACGACGGAGAATTTCCGTCGTCTAAGTTCCTATCTCCGTCGTCTAAGTACTTGGACGACGGAAAATCCGTCGTCCAAGGTACGTGCTCCAAGTGCTGTCGTCTAAGTACTTAGACGACGGAGAATTTAATCTCCGTCGTCCAAGTTCACTTGGACCACGGAGAACGTCCGTGGCCCATGTAGTGACTTAGACGACGGAGATTAATGTCTCCGTCGTCTAAGTCCCTACATGGGCCACGGAGAAGCTAACAATCTCCGTGGCCCAGGTGGTGACTTAGACGACGGAGATTAATGTCTCCGTCGTCTAAGTCACCACCTGGGCCACGGAGAAGCTAACAATCTCCGTGGCCCAGGTGGTGACTTAGACGACGGAGATTAATGTCTCCGTCGTCTAAGTCACCACCTGGGCCACGGAGATTGTTAGCTTCTCCGTGGCCCAGGTGGTGACTTAGACGACGGAGACATTAATATCCGTCGTCTAAGTGAAAAATTAATTTAAAAAAAAATTAAATTCAAAAATATTATTAATATTAATTGAAAAAAAATTAATTAAATTAATTAAATACACTAAATTAATAAAATAATTAAAATTAATTTGTACATACATAATCGAAAAAACCCATAATTAAAAATGAAAATATTGTTCGTAATGCGGAAATTAAGAAACGAAATAATGAACTACTAGCTAGCTAAAACACTGGAGGAGCAGATGCGCCGCCTCGTCCTCCGCCTCCAGCCGGGTCGTCGTCGTCGGGGAATGGGTTCGGAGGAGGTTGACATTGTCTTTGAGCTTGTTGCATAAGGGCGATGAGTTGGGCTATTCGCTCGTCTTGCTGGTCCATTCTTTGGCGCATGGCAATATTCTCCTCCCGTGCGATTCGAGCCTCTTCATAGGCTGCCGCAGCTTGAGAACTTCTCCGCCGCCCCGAACCTCCCGTAGATGATGACTCAGAGGTCGACAAATCTCGAACCACCTTAGGCCCGAAGTGCCTAACCTCCTTGCCAGCTCTACGACCGTAGACCTCATCCGCAATTGCTATTTGGCTCTCCACAGATAGAGGAGGCAGGTCTTCTAGCGGCACATCTGGGAACGCAAGCTGAGTGTTAGCCAATTCTTCCTGCGCACGCTCTATCACTCTTGCCTACAAAAGAATAATAAATTTATTATAATGAAATAATATTTAAATAATAATTACTATAATTATTAGCGCACACAGATATATATATATATGACTTACGCCGCGTTGACTCGCTTCATTATCGAGCCCAGGCGTCACGTACGCGCTTACGCTTGCATCGAGATAAGGGTGTTTGGAGCCCTTATCCCTGTGCTCCTTGGCAATTTGAATGAGTTGCTTGGCGCCGGAAGTATGGTGCTTGTCCTTCTTCCCCCGGTTGGCTTTGTTGACACCGGAGAATTTCTGTTAGACAACATAATGAAATCATTAAAAAATTTATAAGTAACTAAAATTTAGAGTATTCAATTATCTTAATTGAAATAAAAAAAGTAAATTAACACCTGAAATTGCTCATCGGCAAAGTGGTTACACAACCACTCCCACTCATCTTCTCTATCCCCACGCAGCTCTTCGGGGGGAGGCACGGGACCGTTAGTTCGGAAGTACTGATGGAGCCTGTACTTCCAATCTTTGAAGATGTTGTTGGCGGTTTGGTTGATATGCCTCAACATCGCCGGATCCGGATCCACCGCAAATTGTTCCTATCAGAAATAAATTGAAAATTATAATCGTATATATTATAAAATTATATATAACTAATATTAAAAATAGTATATAATAACTAAAATTGTACGTATTACGTACCGAAAGATCCTTAAAGACTTTCGCCTTCTCCGAATCCGGCACCTCCCTCCAAGTAGGGGCAGTGATACGAACCCGGTTACGAACAATCGACCCAATGCTATGAGCCGAGAGACTTGCTAGCTGAGGTGTGGGAGGGCCACCGGTGAATTCGTCGTAAGGCAAGGCGATCTTGCTCCCGGTCGCCTTGCAAATTTTCTCCGCCTTTCCACCTTTAACGAGACCCCGAGTCTTTTTCGGTTGGGGGTCAGTGGGGGCCCTCCTTTGCTTACGGCGGGCGCTGTACATGATAGACTCGGCCGTCGAAGACGCCTGAGTACTTCCCGTTGAAGCGGTACCGGGCGTCGGAGTTGAAAAGGGGTCGACGTCATCACCGCTTGAGAGAATTGGGGCAGAGGGAATTTCCCCAGAAGGCCCCGGATTGAGGGCGTCTACCTGCGGTTGAACCCAACCGACTTGGGCCGCCAACATTTGGAGCATCTCATCTTCTGACTCCTGTTGGGCTTTCTTCTTCCCGGATGTGATCTTTGGCGGAGCCATTTAAACCTAAGAGTACGTACGGTGTTAAAATACCTACTTACCATAATAATTACAACGACGGAGAATTTACGCTAATTAATTAAGTACGTTTAAGATTTAAATAGAGTACACTAGCTTGGCATTTTCGGTCGTTCAATGGACGTGCGACCCGCGCGATAAAGTGTAAATTTTCAATTAATCAGCCTTGGTTAAATCGAAAAACATGGCCAGTTAGGGATAGAGATAACGCGAGAGGCAGGACTAATTTCGACAAAAGTCTTTCTTAGTCCAAATCCTGTCACCAGTCATAACCCGTTTCTAGACACCATGTCCGACATTCGGCCAATTTTTCGAAAATTTACACTCCCTCAAGTCCTTTGCAAACTCCGCCCTCAACCTCGTGTCCATAACTTCACTTAGGTTATGGTGTGCGGTGATGAAATCCACACATCACGAGGGGTTAAGGAGATAAGCAAGGAAAAGAGGCGCCATCTATTCCAAAGAGTGCGACTTAATTACACCAAGCCTATGTACTAAATTTAAATCGAACACGTACTACCATGCAATTTACTAGAAAATACATATAATTATCAATTAATTATTATTTATCATGCATTTAATAATAATTATTCATTTACCAATATAATCAATTATTATTATTACTATTATTTAATTTTAACTAATAATTATTCATTACCAAATAATTAACAACTAATAATGATTACTAAATAATAATAATAACAAGAAAATAATTATTATAATTACAACTATTTATTATTTAAAACTAATAAATTAAAAGTATTTAGAATTTAAATAATTAAACAAATAAAAAAATTGTTAAAGAGTTAAAATTTCGAATTATTACCTCGTGGGAATTTCGCCGGAATATTGGAAGAGTAGAGTCGTCGGAGAGGGGGAACCACGCCGGAAAATTGGTCGTCGGAGCGTCGCCGGAGGAGGATCGCCGGAGTGAGAGAGAGAGGAGAGGAGAGTATAGAGGAGGAGATGGAATGATGAGAAAATGAGGGGGGGTGCTGTTCCTTATATAGAGTTTCACTTAGACGACGGAGCACTATTCTCCGTCGTCTAAGTGCACTTAGACGACGGAAACAGTGTTTTCCGTCGTCTAAGTGAAGGGTCAAATTTTTTCGAACCGGCGCCAAATAAATGGGCGGGCCGTTTCACCGCCATAAATGTTGACTTAGACGACGGAGACAGTGTTTTCCGTCGTCTAAGTGGAATTTCAAGCGGCGCCGAAAATTGAGGCGGCAAATCGAACCGCCATGTTATTTCGACTTGGACGACGGATATGTAGTTGTCCGTCGTCCAAGTGAACACTTGGACGACGGAAAACGACATATCCGTCGTCCAAGTCAATATTTACATCGAAAAAATAATAAAAAATTTATTCGAACCGCCATGGTAATTTGAACCTAGACGACGGATACGGTCATTGTCCGTCGTCCAGGTGAACACTTGGACGACGGAAAATGACCGTATTCGTCGTCTAGGTTCAAATTATGCAAAAAAAATATTTAAATTAATTCGCTAGGAATTTAGCGATCTGTCATTCGAGTGAAATAGTCGTACAATATCGATGAACGCATCGTATATATAAACAGATAAATTTGAACCGCCGAATAATTTTACGTTTTGAAAGTTGTTAAGTATCGACTAATCTTTAAGACTTTAGTGTTCATGAGTAGTTGCTGATTTGCAGCAGAGTACTAACGAAATTGAATTTGGACAAAACAACCGTTGGATATGTTCGTCGTAACATAATATATAATTACTATAAAGGACCAGGAAATAATAAGTTCGGGAAGGGTTTCATCGGCACAGTCAACCGCAAAACCGAGAATTTCACAAACCGGAAACGTGGATACAGGACATTTCGCAACTCCGATTTTCGAACCGTCGAAGCTCACACACCAAGAATATACTACTCTAAAGTCTTGACGAAAAGAATACGCATTCGAAGATGGTCTAGATGGTCGTTGTCTTAGAAAAAATTACGAAATTTTCACCTGGACGACGGATACGACATTCTCCGTCGTCCAAGTACACACCTGGACGACGGATACGCTAATATCCGTCGTCCAGGTGTGTACTTGGACGACGGAGAATGTCGTATCCGTCGTCCAGGTGAATATACCCTGAATTCAGGGGTTAGGGGTCCTTAGGGTTTAGGTTATAGGGTTTGTCACTTGGACGACGGATAATGACTGTCTCCGTCGTCCAAGTGTGTACCTAGACGACGGATAATGCCTGTCTCCGTCGTCCAAGTGTAAAAACCCCGAATTCAGGGGTTAGGGCCTTAGGGTTTACGGTTTAGGTCGTCCCCGGTCATTTGTGTGTGCGTTCAATTATTCTGATTCAAAAATATAATTAAAAAATTGATCGATCGATCCGAACTGCTAGATTTAGGGTCCAAGATTTAGCTAGGGTTTTATATGAGATTGAGATTTGGCGCCAAAGGTGAATCTGCAATTAATTTCTCCGTTCTCGGTTAGGGGTCCTTAGGTTTAGGGTCTAGGCTAGGATTTAGGGTTTGAAGGGCTGCGTGAGCGAAATGTAGAGCAGCTTCAGCTTACTTTTAATAAGATCAGAGAATACACCGATGAAGTTGAAAGCAAAGAGAGGGGCCGGGACTAGAAAAACAGTCCAAAGACATTCAATTGAAACAGAGAGAAGTCGACTTAAAATCTGAGGAAGTTAAGCTGGCGGAGATCGATGTTAGTCCAGGTACAAACAACTTTTATATATATATATATACTACAATATTTGTGCTCTCAATAATACTATCACAAGTCAATATATATAATCATATATAGGGACCCATAATTAATCCAATTTATACATAAATAGTATTTAAAAACAATAAAACCAACCAAAGCTGGACGAGGAATCTTAAAGTCTCGACATAATAGAAATCTTTCACCTTTTTACGATGCATCGATCGATCATATATATATTACAATAATAAATTAGGGTTTACCAAGTAATGATCCTCGTCGTGTGACCGTACTCTTCGTCATAATCGTCATCATCATCATCACCGTTATCCGATTGCTCATCCTCCTCATCGTACTCAACATCGTCCGAGGAATAACCAGAGTCGTCGTCATCGTCCTCATCCTGCACGTCTTCTTCATCTACCTCAATGATCTCTTCTTCAGTTAGATCTGTACAACCATCAGGCATGGGTAACCGTTCACCGTCTTGAACCAGGTCCATTATGTCGGAGCGGATGACAGAAATATTAGGCTCTTGATAGGCAGGAATGTCTCTGTCTGGTTCAGCAGCATCTTCAGTCGTCGCCGGTGTCCCTTCAATTGTCTCTGTATTCCAAACTCCTCGATGAGAGATCTGGTTCACTATTTTCCACCCGTCACCAGCTTTCGGATCGTCGAGATAGAACACCTGCCTAACTAAGGTGGCGAGAGCGAAAGGCTCATCCTCATACCAGCTTGAGTTTGTATCGACTGATAAAAGTCCCAGGTCTTCCTTTGTACGCTTGAACCATCTGCACTTGAATAGGAAAACGTTGACATCATTCCCGTAACATAGCTGAACCACATATACGATCATTCCGTAATATAGATCAGGGTCTTTCCCAACCGCTATCCCACTGTTTTGTGTTCTTCTTCCTTCATCTCGCGCCAATGAATGGAACTTCACACCGTTCACAAAACATCCCGGATAAATATAGTGTTTAATCGGCTTCCCTGCTAGCAAGTGCTTTGGCCAAGACCACCACCCCCCGTGGTTTTCGGATTTTTGCAGATCAATCATCTGCGAAAATGGAAAAATGTAAGGGTTTACTTTCTACAAATTAAACATGCATGATCTCAATATGTATATAAATCACTAAATACGTACCCATTGGAAGAAATAATCGGGGAACTTTTTCTTAACCATTTTCTCAATCCACGCCGAACTCTTGTCTGGATATAACGCCTGAAGCCTCTCCCTGTATGACATCATGTACGGCTCAACTTCGTCACAGTCTCGTAACACTACCCAATGTGCCTCAATAAGTTCTTCCTGTGTTAACGTTTCCTTTAATACTCCTCTAAACGGTCGGACGACATTGGTGACGACAGAAAGATTGATGCGGGCAATGGGATCGGAGGCAGTTGGAGGTGGTGGATCTTTGAGGTACCTGTTGCAGTAAGTAACGCACTCATGCATTAGGTATGTCTCTGCTATGGAGCCATCCGGAGCCGACCTGTTTTTGACGAATGACTTATACTGTCCAAGCTGTCTACAAAATTAATCAAACGTACAATAAAAATAAGTACATGCATATAGCTAGCTAGTAATCTCCAGTGGAACAAATTATGAATCGAAAAACCTGTATAATTAATTAGTTGTACGTACCTTTCTTGAGGATACATCCAAGTGTACTGGACCGGACCAGAAATGAGAACCTGCTCGGGCAGGTGGATCATTAGGTGAATCATTATGTCGAAGAAAGCAGGAGGAAAAATCCTCTCTAGTTTGCAAATGATGTGCACAATTTGTTGTTGCAATTCCACGACATCTGACTTCTTTAATTCTCTGGCGCATAACCTCTGCCACCATCTGCACAATGCCACTATTGGTTCTACGACGTCGCGAGGCAAATATGGTCGAATTACCACTGGAATCAGACGTTGCAGCATAACGTGATAGTCATGTGTCTTTAGACCAACAAACTTGTGTTGCACCTCGTCCACTGCTCCAGTTATAGTAGCTGCATACGTGGCCGGATAACGAACGCCCTTAAACCAGTGAAATACAGAACGTCTAAGTGTCGGCTTCACTGTGTACGGTGCAGCTGGCATCTTGTTGTACACTCCTTTCCTATCCCTCCTCAACCACAAGGGACGACGTAGATTCATTGATTCCAAATCTTTGCGCGCTTTGGGAGTATCTTTAGTCTTGAACTTAATACCGAGAATTGTTCCCACCACGCTGTCGCACACATTCTTTTCTATGTGCATCGCGTCCAAGTTGTTCCTCAGCTTCAACTTCGACCAGTAAGGGAGTTCAAAGAATATACTCTTGTGATCCCAATAGCTCAGATCATGTGGAGGAATTGGATTGCATTTCTTTACATCCGCGTCGTTAGTCAACACACCAAAGTCGAAATAGCTCAACCTCTCTAAAATCTCTTCGCCCGACCAACTACGGGGTTTAGGATTGTTCTCTACCGTCCCGTCGAAATGAGCTTCATCCTGTCGCCAAGGGTGGTCGTGAGGTAGCCATCTACGGTGACCCAAGTAACACACCTTCCCTGCGTGCCAACTAGAGTTCACGTCGTCCAAACATATAGGACATCCATTATATCCTTTTGTCCTGCACGCTGCCAACATCCCATACGCTGGAAAATCGCTGATCGTCCACATTACGGCAGCCCTCATCGTGAACATCGTGTCAGTGAATTTGTCATAAGTTGGGACTCCATTTTCCCACAACAGTTTCAGCTCGTCGATCAAAGGTCTGAGGTAGACATCTAAGCACTTCCCTGGAGATTTAGGACCTGGAATTAGTACAGTAAGGAAATTAAATTCCTTGTTCATGCACATCCACGGAGGCAGGTTGTACGGCATCAGAATTACTGGCCAAGTGCTTACGGCGGAGCTATTACTTCCCCAAGGATTGAATCCGTCTGTAGATAGGCCGAGTCTAACATTTCTAACCTCTGCAGCAAAGTTTCCGAATTCTCTGTCGAAATGTTTGAAACCCTCCCCATCCGCGGCGTGTCGCAGGACATCGTCATCTATTCGCTTTTCTGCGTACCATCGCATCGCCTCTGCTGTGTGTAGAGACATGTACAGGCGCTGCAATCTGGGAATCAAGGGAAAATATCGAACAACTTTCACAGGAATTCTCTTTTTCGAACTCTTCCTATTCACCTGGAATCTACACTGGCCACATACGGGACAATAGTCCAAATCTTTATACTCTTTGTAAAATAGCACACAATCATTCGGACATGCGTCAATTATCCTGTACTTTAGGCCGAGGCTGCTCAAGATATTTCTAACCTTATAATGAGATTTAGGAAGATTGTGATCATCAGGAAGCAACTTACATATTTGCTCCTGAATTTCGTCAAAAGCACTGACTGACATTTTGTGCTTCACTTTTATCTTCATTTGCTCCATCACATATTGCAACACATTCTCTCGACATCCAGGGAACACCGGGGTCTGCGCTTCAAGTAGCATCCGGTTGTACTTATCCATCTCACTGGTGTCAGTGGCCAAGCTAGCAGCGGGGAATGTGTCATCATGCTCATGAGTGGTACTGTAACCTCCGTCTTGGTGTTGGTGTCCACTATGACTAAATCCCGGAAACGCATCATGGACCAAATCTACAGTTGGATTGCAAGCTGGGGGTCCGGCACCACTGCCGCTGGATGAGGCACCATGGTAACTGTACCCTGAGCTGAAGTCTGCTGCGCTGAACTCTACTGCTTCACCATGCTCGCTCCATGTAGTGTAACTCCACATCATACCATTTTCGTACAGGTGTTGCACCATAACATTAACCTCCGCATACTGACAATTAAGACATTTCTGGCACGGACACCTGAAACGCTTCTTTCCATGACCATGTTCTATCGCAAAATTCACAAATTCGCTAATTCCATCCATATACCGGACATCACATCTATTCTTTAACTTCATCCAACTCTTGTCCATACTGCTACAAAATATTATAATTAAATAATTATTACATATATATATATTAGTCCATTAATTTACCATTAATTATACGTACTCGATCTACATCGATCCATCAAATTACGTACGTAATTTAATCTGTATATATAGCTAATTAACATTCATGCATGTATGTACGCACGTACGGTTTCCCTAAATATATATATATTTAATCATGCAAATTTTAACTGCCTACGTACGTACCTGCTGGCCTTCTCGATATCTGCAGTTAATTAAGCTAGCTAGTGATCGAACACCGGAGATCCGATCCTTTAATTAATTTCTAGCCCCGGCCTAGCCTAATCCGGCCTTCTCCTTCTCCTTCGATCTCAAAAATTCCCCACGGGAGAAAATATAATGGAATGATCGAAGCTAAGAGAGTTTGGCATGGCCTATATATATAATGCTTCACTTAGACGACGGAGGTGTCGGTACGTCGTTTAAGTGGAACTTACACCACGACGTGTCGGTCCGTTGTCCAGGTGATCACTTCTCCGTGGTCCAAGTCACACTTAGACGACGGAGATGTAATTCTCCGTCGTCCAGGTGATAACCTGGACCACGGAGAAGTCTCCGAGGTCCAAGTAACACTTAGACGACGGAGATGTAATTCTCCGTCGTCCAGGTTATAACCTGGACCACGGAGAAGTCTCCGAGGTCCAGGTTCTTACCTAGACGACGGAGAAACTTCACATCCGTCGTCTAAGTGTTACTTGGACCTCGGAGATTTCTCCGTGGTCCAAGTAACACTTAGACGACGGAGAATTACATCTCCGTCGTCTAAGTGTGACTTGGACCACGGAGAAATCTCCGAGGTCCAAGTGTAACTTAGACGACGGAACTAATACTGTTCCGTCGTCTAAGTCCTCTTTTCTTGTAGTGACTACGGCTGCGGCCGTCGAAGCAGCCATTCAAGAGGCTCGACTGGCACGAGAGGAGAATCGACTGGCACGAGAGGAGAATCAATCCATGCGGCAAAGACTTGACGAAAAACAAGCACAAATAGCTCAACTCATCGCCCTCATGCAACAAAATCGAGAAGTATGTCAACCTCCTCCGAACCCACATCCCGATGACAACGACCCGGCTGGAGGCGGAGGACTCGGCGGTGCATCTGCTCCTCCAGTGTATTAGCTAACTAGTAGTTTATTATCTCGTTTCTTTCCGAATTCCGAACAATATTTTAATTTTTAATTTATGGATTTTTTCGATTATTCATGTATGTACAAATTAATTTTAATTATTTAATAATTAAGTAATATTCAAAATTTAGTTTATTTAATTAATTTTAGCATTTTTCATTATTTAAATTCTATTAATAATAAATTAAATTAATAATATTTAATTACAATTTATTTATTTTTTAAATTAAAAAGTCACTTGGACGACAGAGAACTAACTCTCCGTCGTCCAAGTGATTACCTAGGCCACGGTGACTGATACGTTCTCCGTGGCCCAGGTAGTCACTTGGACGACGGAGCGTTAGTTCTCCGTCGTCCAAGTGACTACCTGGGCCACGGAGAATGATACGTTCTCCGAGGCCCAGGTAAACACCTGGACGACGGAGAGTTAGTTCTCCGTCGTCCAAGTGACTACCTGGGCCATGGAGAACGTATCATTCTCCGTGGCCCAGGTAGTCACTTGGACGACGGAGATGTAGTTCTCCGTCGTCCAGGTGTTTACCTGGGCCTCGGAGAATGTCCGCGGTCCAAGTGAACTTGGACGACGGAGAACTTATTCTCCGTCGTCTAAGTGCTTGGACGACAACACTTGGAGCACGGACATTGGACGACGGAGATTGCGTCGTCTAAGTATCTAGACGACGGAAAACGTCACTTAGACGACGGAAATGCTCCGTGGTCTAAGTCCGTTTTTCTTGTAGTGGAGATAATACGAGCATCTAGCATCTCCTTGATGAAGTGTCTATCAATCTCTACATGCTTCGTTCGATCATACTGAACAACGTTATGTGCAATTTTAACTGCAGTATTGTTGTCACAATAAAGAGGCATAGGCCGTTTTTGCTTGAAACTCAAATCCCTTAACAAAACAATAAAGAGGCATGGGCCGTTATTATTTTGGCCATAATAACTCACAAACTCCTTGAGTCATACCTCTATATTCTACTTTTGCATGCACTATAATGGACCACTACATTCTGCTTCTTGATCTTCCAAGTAACCAGATTTCCACCAACAAATGTGAAATAGCCCGAACTAGAATGCTTGTTAGTAATGTTCTCTGCCCAATCTGCATCAGTGTAGCCACTAGTCCCAAAATCTCTATGCTTACAAAACACAAGGCATTTACTAGGAGCATATTTCAAGTATATCAAGATTTTTATCACAGCATTCACATGATCTTCACTAGGATTGTGCATATACTGGCTCACCATACTAACAGTATAAGCAAGATCAGGTCTAGAGTGTGACAAATAAATTAATCTCCCTACTAATCTCTGATACTAAGACTTGTCTGTAGGAATTTGATAAGGATACTCTGTAATTTGATGTGTATAAGTGTAACAATCGGTTTACAGTCTAGCATATCAATCTCTGCTAACAAATCTAGAACATATTTTCTTTGACTTAGCATGATACAGTCCTTGTTCCGGACTACCTCAATTTCCAAGAAATATTTCAAGTTTCCAAGGTCTTTCATCTCAAATTCAGAAGATAACTAATCTTGCAACCTCTTGATCTCATCAGTGTTATCGCCTGTCACAACCATGTCATCCACATAAATGATCAACGCAGTCAACTTATCATGTCTGTGCTTCAGAAACAAAGTATGATTTGAATTTCTCTGCCTATACCCAATCTTTTTCATGAAAGCTGTGAATCTTCCAAACCGTTCTGAGTAGTTGTACATGCTTGACATGTCAACTCATGTACCCTGACAAAGTCATTCCTATCATAGTACGTGGTATCAACAATATCCCACATTGTCTTAATTTGGAGAAGAATAATCAGAAAACAAAAGCATGACAGGTCTTGTCATAGATTTTAGCCATCGGTATGACTCACAACTTAAAATGTATAAGTGTTGACCCTCCTCCAATATCTAATTCCATTAATTATGATATCAAGAAGATTGGATCACTTATTAGTTTAGAAAATAGTATTTATATATATGTAAACAAACCTTCTTGGATGCGGACCTCCGCCTATTTCAATATATGCGAATTTTCTTGATTTGGCTAATATTTTTGTCACATAATCATATCTTCACCGTTCAGTTTATATATATATATATATTAATTCTGTAAAGTTTCATTGAATTTGAAGATCAATTATACACACGAACGGTTCAAGTTGTACTGATTTCTGTACGTTCGTTAATTTAATCTAGTTAGGTAACTTAACCATCACCTAATTAGATGAAACTTTGTAAAAGTAATCTATACACTAAAACCTAAAATATAAATGATGAAAATGTGAATATATAATTTAAAAGTTATCCAAATTAAGAAATAGGCGCCTAATGTAAATTATATAAATTCCTTGTAATTTCTTATATGTAAATTATGTAATTGCTGGCTCTGGATTCACTTATTAATGATATAAGGACGCCATACGTTGTTGCATGCAAATAACCCCTAACAGTAGCTACTAATAAGCTAGCTCTTACGCACGTACATAAGTAATATAACCAAATGGCATGGACTCCACTACCAGCAGAATCACTATATCTGACGAGCTGCCGGAAAACAGACCGACGAGAAGGGATCTCGTCGGTTATAGTTAACTATAACCGACGACAGGATTATCTCGTCGGTGTTAGTTTTATGACCGACGAGATTATCATGTCGTCGGTTATAGTCGCCGGAATCTCGTCGGTCATAGTTATGGACTATGTCCGACGAAATTTTTGGACTATAACCAACGATTTTTTCATTTCGTCGGTTATAGTTTCTTATTTCAGATCTGGGCAGCAGCTCGATCTGTCATTCAAAAAACTTTCCATTTTTTCAACAAATGCTCTGAAATCGATCTTTGGGTGATGTCGAGAATGAGTTCGTGATGATTCGTGCGCATTATATATAGCTAGCTAGCTAGCTAGGTACGTTCTTAATTAATATATATATATATATGTTGTGCATGCATGTACGTATTGCTTAATTAATTTGTTGAATTAATAGATGGATCGATCGATCGAGTTAATTAATTAATTGACTCTTGAGTTTGATCGAGTAATTGATCGATGGTTGATTTTGATTACGTATGCGTGATTGATCGTAAATATATATATATATATTAATTGTTGTTAATTTTAATTTGATTATTGTGAATATATATATAGCAATTATATATATATATTTAGATTTTTGTGATCGATTATATATATATATATAGTTAGGGTGTACG
Organism: Geum urbanum; assembly: GCA_946800695.1. Classification (NCBI taxonomy): domain Eukaryota; kingdom Viridiplantae; phylum Streptophyta; class Magnoliopsida; order Rosales; family Rosaceae; genus Geum; species Geum urbanum. The sequence goes on along the minus strand of OX326998.1, from coordinate 65,324,248 downwards.
TGTGTGTGTATATATATATATTAAAATTATGGGAATTAAAATAATAAATATTTATATGTAGCTATGAAATTTGAATTAATAAGATCATGGGTATATATACATGCATGCAGTTATAATTTTGAGGATGGACAAGAGTTGGATATGTCTTCCAAGATGGGATGTAAGATATCACCGTGGAATTAGAAGTTTTGTAGAATATGTGAAGGTTAATTGTGGAGGGATGACAATTCATTATTGTCCGTGTACGAAATGTCAGTGTCGCAGCGAGCGATATCGTTTTCACATCGATAAAGTATTGGAGCACTTGAAGAAAAACGGGTTTTGGGATAAGTACACATGTTGGATTTATCACGGTGAGAGCTCAACAGTTGGTCAACATGATCACGGACAATTTTTTGAGAGTGGCAGTACATCCAATGATCCAACAACAAGGTTGATCAACGATATGTTTCCTCATGAGAGCGGTATATTTGCTCAAGCACCGGATATCGATATCCCTCCCGCCGTTGGAGACTTCCCTCATATTGAGCCAGTCCAACAATTACCTACAGCTGTCAACACTGCTGGTCATCCCACTTATGACAAGTTCAAAAATGAGATGTTCCAGATGCATGCCATGCTTGTTGGCACCATTAGCGATTTTCCTGCACGCGGGATGTTGTCGGGCAACGTTACCAGGGGATACAGGGCTTGTCCAGAGTGCATGACGGTTGAGTGTTGCAGACCTCATTGCAGGAAGATTGTACAGATGTGACATCGTTGTTGGCTTCCACATGATCACCCATTTCGGGAGGATATGGAGGCATTTGATGGGACTGTGGAAACAGGTGAGCAGCCGAGGAGATGGACGGGGGATGAAATCTTAGAAGTGCTAAATGAATACGATTTTGGGCAGCTAAGCAATCATCCGCAGATAGTGGCGTCAATACCTGACAAACCCGACAGGTATAAATTTTGGACACACAAAAGTATTTTTTGGGAAATTCCTTATTGGTCCAAGTTGCTGATCAGACACTACTTAGATGTCATGCACATATAGAAAAATGTGTGCGAGAGTGTGGTCGGCACAGTGTTGAATTGGGAGGGAAAAACTAAAGACGGCCCGAAGGCACGCATTGATCTTAAAAGGATGGGACTGCGAAAACATTTGTGGTTGAGAGATGGGAAGAAAAAAATGCCACAAGCTCCTTATACCGTGAAGCCTGCCCAGAAGAGTGAAATCTTTGGTTGGATGGGTAATGTCAGGTATCTTTCAGGCTATGCCGGAAATATAAGTCGATGTGTTAACTTCAAAGACAACAAGATGTACGGACTAAAGAGTCATGACTGTCATATACTGCTCCAACGCCTCTTCCCTGTTTTCATTCGAGGGTACCTGCCCAAAGAGGTGGTGGAGCCGTTAGTGGCTTTGTCAAGATTCTTTCAGAAGTTATGCACGAGAGAAGTGAAGAAATCGGATTTGTTGGAAATGCAATATGACATCATTTTTATCATGTGCAAATTCGAAAGGATATTTCCTCCAAACTTTTTCGACATCATGCCTCACCTGATGCTCCATCTTCCGGAACAATTGTTGCTTACTGGTCCAGTACACTACACATGGATGTATCCTATGGAAAGGTACGTAATGCATCTCTGAATCTGGCTATATATATGTCGATCTTTAATATTATTTATTCACTTATATATTGTTGCAATAAGCATAACATGCTCGATCTGTAATTACCCATTTACAGACAATTGGGGGACTACAAAGACTATGTGATGAACAAATCTGCACCCGAAGGGTGTATCGCTGAAGCATATATTGCGCATGAGTGCGTAACGTACACCAAGTTGTATTTGGGAGCGTTGGAGGACCCTCCACAACATATGCCCGTAGATGGAGGGCAGTTCAACCTTTCGATCATCTCCGATGATGTTGAAGTTTCTGGAAAGTTGCCCAACTCGTACAAGTTCGAACCTTATGAGCTCGTCATTGCCCATTGGTCGGTATTGATTAACTGTCCAGAAGTTCAATATTGGAAAAATTTGCACCTTTACTGCCCTGCTATTTCCGGTGATGTTGAGTACCACAACAAGACGTTCACAAACTATTTTGGCAACTGGGTAAGTTGATACTTAAATTGACCTGTATATGATCGATGTTAAGTGCATGTCTCGCATCCTATTTATACGTACTTAATAAATGATTATTTTCAGATGAATCATGTACAAGATGATGGTATCCCTCAGTGGTCACACGAATTGAGGCTCTTGGCGCAGAAACCGGTAACTTCCAGAGTTTATCCTATGCGTAAGGTAAATGGCGTGCTATTTATTTGTGAACATAGAGATGTCAGATGAAAAACACAGAATTCTGGGGTAGTGGTGCATGGTGGGCAGAATGGAGTTGACTATTACGGTGTTCTCCATTCAGTTGTCGAATTAATATATGGGGAAGGAATGACCGTGCACTTGTTTAAGTGTAGATGGTTTGATAACGACCCTCAGAACACAAGGACCGATCAATACGGGATTTTTTCGGTGAATACTGCCACAAGCTGGTATGAAGATGATCCGTTTGTGTTGGCCACGGCGGTGAAACAATTGTTCTATCTTAATGATCTTGTGCATAAAGGCGCGTGGAAAGTGGTTAACCATGTTCTTCCACGAAACATATACAATGCCTCCACCCTTGGTACTGTGACCTCGGATAATGAAGAAGTCAGTGCCTACCAAGAGCCGAACGCAACTGGTATTCCTGAAACCTCAATAATTCGCCTTAATAATGTGAGACAGGGCAGTGTGGTACGAATTCCTCAACCGAATCTTCTTGATGTTAATCAAAATGAAGAGAATGAAGACTCAAGTGACGAGGACATACACATATTACCTGAAATTAACTCAGAAACAGAGTCAGACTCAAGCGATGATTCTGATTATGTGCCTTAATTAATTAGTGTATAATTTATATGTATGTAGATGGTATGACTTAGAACGTGCAATGTAAAATGAATTTTATTCGATCATATTATCGATCGACTTTAAATGGTGTCGATCGATCGGGAAAAAAATACAACGGATCGATTAATAATTAATATCGATCGATCGTATTATTAAATAATTTTGCTTAATTTACTAATTTCGTATTAAGTATTAATAATTTCGTATTAATTAACTATTAATAAATATATATTAAAACACTACACATTTAATTAGTTTACCGGCCGGCATAAATGAAAAATAAATAGACCAACTATATCCGACGAGTTGCATATGATCTCTCGTCGGATATAGTTGAACCCAAACTATATCCGACGATATTCATATGAAATATCGTCGGTTATAGTTTGGGTTCAACTATATCCGACGAGATCACTTAACTCGTCGGATATAGTTTGGCTTTATATCGTATCTGGGTACGATTTGGGGCAGAAACGAAACTGCTCCAAACCCAAACTATCGGCTCCTCTCGCCTCCTCTCGATTTTCAGGGCAGTTTAAGTGTTGGAAGCAAGCAATCGAAGGTCACCAAGCTATTCCATCGATCCTCAAGCAAAATCCTCGTCGATTAGTGAAAAAACAGGTTTGAAATCCCTAATTAATATCAATTTTTCGAATTTTTTGATTTCGGTTGGATTTTACGTTATGGAATGTGTTGATTGTCAATGTGGATGCATGTATTGATATAGTTGTGGATTTTGTGGGGATTATGCATATATTGAGTTATATATATAATTAGGAATTAGGAAGTTTTAGGTTAAATTCAATTGGATTATATATATTTTTTTATGTTAAATTAGGATTATATTTTTAGTTAAATTTGGATTATAATTTAGGTTAAATTAGGATTATAATTTAGGTTATATTTGGATTATATTTTAGGTTAAATTAGGTTAAATTTTAGGTTAAATTGTTAGGTTATAATAAAATTTGGATTATATCCTAATTTTAGGTTAAATTAGGATTATAATTTATGGAATTTTAGGTTATAATTAAATTTCGATTGTTTTGAATTTTATTCATGAATTGATATATATTGGGATGTACTCGGAAATTTTAGGTTATATGTGGATTGGATTATATGTGGAAAGGATGGATTATTTGGATTATATGGATTGTTTTATATGGATTATTTGGATTATATGGATAGGATTATATGGATTATCACTACCAACATAAACACTTTAGGCAACGAATTTTAAAACAACGCGCAACGAGCTGGTAAATTCGTTGCCTATAGTTCACAATAGGCAACGACAAGGGTTTTCGTTGCCTATTGTGAACTATAGGCAACGAGTTCGTTGCCTATAGTAGTCAAATCGTTGCCTAATGTCTGGTTTATAGGCAACGAAAAAAATCGTTGCCTATTCAAATCGTTGCCTAAAGTATGGTTATAGGCAATGAAAAAATCGTTGCCTATAGTTTAATAGGCAACGAAAAACAATATAGGCAACGAATTACTATTTCGTTGCCTATAATTATTATTATATCAGATCTAGCCAGCAGCTCCTCCATTCAAATCAAAATCGGTGGAAAAATCTGAAACGTTCTGGAATCGCCAGTGCATTTCAGGATGGACAAGAGTTGGATGAGGCTGGATAGAACTGATGCAAGATATGGGCAGGGAATTAGGAGATTTCTGGAATTTGTGGCGGCTAATTGTGGAGAGTTGCCAGTGCATTATTGTCCATGTAAACAATGTCGGTGTCGTGGCAATCGTTGTCCCATTGCTACAGTTGAGCGACACCTTCATAGAAACGGATTTTGGAATAAGTACACCCGTTGGATTTATCACGGTGAAGCATCAGCAGCCGATCCGCATGATCATGGACAATTTGCTGATACTGCGAGTTCATCCAATTATGATCCCACCAGGAGGTTCATCGACGATATGTTTCCTCATGAGAGCGGTGTATTTCATGATTCTCAAGCACCCATATATGTTCCTCCAGAAGTTGAGAATTTCCCTCACATTGAGCCAGTCCAGCCATTACCTAGAGTTTATGTCAACACACGTGGTATGGACAAGTACCACAACCTGATTCAGATGCATCAAACTCCGTTGTACCACGGATGTCCTAAGACAGTCCTTGAAAGTGTGATGGCAGTGATGCAGCTAAAAGTGAAGACCAAGAGCACCGTGGCAGCGGTCGATAGGTGGCTTCAGTTGACTGGTGATCTGCTGCCCCCCGGTCATCGTCTTCCCCCCACTCATCGTAAGATACGACATGTCCTCAAAGATCTTGGACTTTCCTACACCAAGATTCACGCATGCATGTATGATTGCGTTCTCTTTTGGGGTATAGACGATGACGGGAATGATCTATCAAAGCTTGATTACTGTCCGGTGTGTGGTACGGAAAGGTGGAAGTACACTCCTGCAGGAAACAAGAAAGCAGTGAAGATACTTCGGTATTTCCCACTTATTGATAGGCTAGAAAGGTTGTTCATGTGTGCATTCACGGCGAAAGCTATGAGATGGTGGGCTGAGAGGACTTCGCTTGACGATGATATCCTTAGACACCCTGCTGATGGTCAGGCTTGGAAGCACCTGGTGAATGTGTTTTCTGATTTTGCAGCTGAAGTCCGAAATGTTTGGCTGGGGCTATCGACTGACGGATTCAACCCCTTCGGCAACATGAGTCAGAAGTACAGCATATGGCCCGTTATATTGGTACCGTACAACCTTCCTCCGTGGATGTGCATGAAGAAAGAATATAATATGCTGACTCTGTTGATTCCAGGGACGGGTTATCCAGGAAAGTGTCTGGATGTGTACATGAGGCCATTGATTATGGAGCTTCAGCACTTGAGTACAGTTGGTCATCCCACTTACGACAGGTTTAAAAATGAGATGTTCCGAATGCGTGCTATGCTTGTGGGCACAATCAGTGATTTTCCAGGTCGAGGGATGTTGTCGGGAAACCCAACCAAGGGGTACAGGGCCTGTCCAGAGTGCATGACTGCCATGTTTGGACAAGCTCATTGCTCGAAGATTGTCCATATGCGTCACCGATGTTGGCTTCCACGACATCACCCATTTCGCCAGGACGCCCAGGCTTTTGACGGCACTATAGAAGAAGGTCTGCAACCCATGGGATGGACTGGAGATGAAATCTTAGAAGTCCTGAATGAGTATAATTTTGGGCCATTGAGCAATCATCCTGAGGTTGTTGCGACTATACCGAAGATACCCGACAGGTATAAGTTCTGGACACACAAGAGCATCTTCTGGGAACTCCCGTACTGGCGGATGTTGCCTATCAGGAACTATCTAGATGTCATGCACATAGAGAATAATGTGTGTGAAAGTGTGGTGGGCACCGTTCTAAATTGGCAAGGTAAAACCAAAGATGGCCCTAAAGCTCGCGTTGATTTGGAAAAAATGAAACTGCGGGAACATCTGTGGTTGAAAAAGAAGGGGAGAAAGATGCTCCAAGCTCCTTACACGGTCACGCGTGACGAGAAGCATGAAATTTTTGTGTGGATGGCTAACGTCCAGTATCCTTATGGGTTTGCTGGAAATATAAGTCGGTGTGTTAACTACAGGGACAATAAGATTTATGGATTAAAGAGTCATGACTGCCATGTACTACTTCAACGCCTCTTCCCTATTATGATTCGAGGGTACTTTGATGATGAGGTGGTAGAGCCGTTAGTGGCGCTGTCAAGGTTCTTTCAAAAGTTATGCACCAGAGAAGTGAAAATGTCAGACCTCGAAGAAATGCGAAAGGACATCATTTTTATCATGTGCAAGTTGGAGAGGATTTTCCCCCCAAATTTCTTCGACATCATGCCTCACTTGATGATGCATCTTCCCGAGCAATTGATGCTCACCGGTCCCGTTCACTACACTTGGATGTATCCAATGGAGAGGTATATACCTTGAATTTGTATGATGTTTGCTAATTAAGTCTTTATATATTAATTTATTCTTGTTCGGCAACAATAATAACAAGCTGTTTTCATCTTTGTAGAAAACTGGGAGACTACAAAGGGTATGTACATAATACATCTGCACCTGAAGGGTGTATCGCCGAAGCATATCTTGCACACGAGTGCGTAACGTACGTCAAACTGTATTTGGGAGCTCTTGAGGACCCACATTCGAATATGTCGGTAGATGAACCCCAGTTCAACCTTTCTGTAGTCTCTAATGATGTTTACCCACAGAGTAGGTTGCACGGGGAGTGGGAGTTGACACCATATGAGTTAGACATTGCACACTGGTGTGTACTCATTAATTGTCAAGAAGTTAAATATTGGAAAGACACACACCTTGGAAGTCCACAGGTTCGCGGGGATGTTGCGTACCACAATCGGACCTTTGCAAATTTTTTTGGCACATGGGTGAGTATATATTCATTTAGTCATAATATATATGACGTGTAAAAGCAAATTGTGACGGTTATTTATATGAAATGTCGTATCTAATGTTGACGGTTATTTGTTTCAGATGAACTATGTAGAAGATGATGGTTACCCACAATGGTCACACGCATTGAGGCTCTTGGCTATGAAACCTATATCATCAAAAGTTTACGCGATGTGTAGGGTCAATGACGTGAAATTTATGTGTCAAGAAAGAGACAACAGGGTGAAGACACAGAATTGTGGGGTAATGGTGCATGGTGGGGATAACGACCCTGACTACTACGGTGTACTCCATTCAGTGGTTGAACTCATGTATGGTGAGTGCATGAAATTTTACTTGTTTAAGTGCAGATGGTTTGATACTCGTCCGGAGAACGTTCGCATCGATCAGTATGGATACATTTCCGTGAATACTGCCACAAGCTGGTATGAGGAGGATCCTTTCGTTCTTGCCACATCGGTCAAACAAGTGTTTTACCTTGACGATCTTATGAACAGACCCCCGTGGAAAGTAGTAAACCATGTGCAAGCTAGGAATGTGTACAGTGCTGCCACACTTGGTGAAAATGAAGATGACGAAGAAGTTGCAGCATACCAAGAGGGAAATGGAATTGACATTCCGGAATCCGATACAATTCGCATTAATAATGTTCGACCTGGTATTGTGGTTCAAAATTCTGGAGTAGCACTTCTAAATGTTAATCCAAATGACTTTGATGAAGACTCGAGTGACGAGGACGAGGAGCGACACCTATTACCAGACTTCAACTATCAAACCGCGTCAGACTCTAGCGATGATTCAGATTCTGATTATAAGCCTTAGTTAGAGATGTAATTGAGTATAGTCTTCGAGCTTGTATTGAGTTGATTAACTCCTAATTAAATGTATATATGTGTTGATCGAATCGAAGTTTACTTGTGTAATTTTCTGGATTATTTTAACGATTATTTTCATGTATGTTGTGGAAAACATGTGAATTTCGTTGCCTTTAATAATGATTTCGTTGTTTATAGTATAGGCAACGACAATTTCGTTGCCTTTAATAATGATTTCGTTGCCTATAGTATAGGCAACGACACAAATCGTTGCCTAAAGGATACCTCTCGTTGCCTAAAGTTAAGGCAACGATAGACTCGTTGCCTATAAGTCCTCCTCGTTGCCTAAAGTATAGGCAACGATTCTGCCATTCGTTGCCTATACTAGGTGGAATAAATCCTGCATTCGCGACCAGCGCCGCCGCAACGATTCAAAAGACTGCCCAAGTTTACTCTCGCCGGATTTCTGCCCTCGCCCGAATAGTACGGTTCGCATTCTCTCCCTCTCTCCTTACTTGAATATATAAACAACGTGATTTAGGTTGATTTTAGTTGGATTTTAGTTGGATTTTTGTTGTGATTTAGGTTAGGTTGTGTTGGATTTCTGTTGGGTGGTTTGTTAGGTTGATTTTAGTTGGATTTGTGTTGGATTTGTGTTGTGATTTAGGTTGATTTTGTGTTGGATTTGTGTTGGATTTAGGTTAGGTTGATTTTAGTTGGATTTGTGTTGTTATTTAGTTTGTATTGTTGAATTTAGGTTTTATTTAGGTTGGATTTAGGTAAGGTTATGTTATGTTGGATTGTTGATTTAATTAGGTTGGGATTATATTGTGGATTAGAGGATTTAGTTTGGCTATTTAGTTTATGTAATTAGAATTGGGAATAAGTGTGATTTTAGTTTGGTTATTTAGTTTAGGTAATTAGAATTGGGAATAATTAAGTGTGATTTTAGTTTGGGTTGTTAATTTTAGTTAGAAAAAATTTAAATTTAGGTTAGTGTTGCCTCAATTGTAAGCTATTCATTATGTTATTTTGTTGCAGACATTAATAAAAATGTCCGTGTTCAAACGATTGATTCCCGGAAAAAGTGGGAAACAGAAAGGAGCTTCCTCCTCGTCACCTCAAGGAGCGACACCTCAAATGTCCTCCGGGTTGAACCCTCAAGGACCCAGGAGTGGGTCTAGGTCCGTTGGTCAGAGTTCTGGAAGCACCGTACCGGATAGTCTTGAGACCGTCTATGTACATTCCAATCGTCACCTCCAACTATATACAGCATCCCAGGATCCCCAAGGTCCACGTCACTCGGTGTCTCATGAACGACCCTCCCGCAACAGCAGCCGAAACTCCACCACCGTCGACGGTCGTCACTCAATCAGCAGCGAACGCCCAAATAGTACGAGGGTACTATGGCCAAACCAGCAGGACCCACCGCGTATGCCACCTCTTCCCCCCAATCCGGCGACGCCACAACCTAATTCCGGATCATCTGGGCCATCCGGCAGTGCATCCCGCACGGATTCTGTGCACTTATGCCCGCCCAGGGACTTGTTCTTCCCTACGGTTATTCCGAAGATACCTCAGCTCGACCCTAACAACGTGGCCATATATGATGAGGACCCGTTCACGACGCCTGAGGAAGCATACACATATGAGCCGTTCTCTCAACCTCTGTTGAGTGTGAGGGTTAATGGCCAGCTCACTTACGAGAATGGTAAGTTTATGTTCTTTTAGTAGATACAGTACATTAAATTAGGTTATATTTCTTAATTTCCTTCTTTTGTACCGTGACTTAGGCACCGTCGTCAACCCTAAAGCTAAAGCGAGCAGAGGTACCACAACCGGGAAGGGTATTGAAGATCGAGTTGGTGACAATCGGGCTCATATTGATTATGAGGACGATGGCTCGGCTATCGAGTATTCTGACAAAGGGATGTATGCTAGCCAAGCAGGATTTGTCATACGTGATTTCGTCCCGATGTTGTGGGACTCGTGGGGTTCAGTTGATGCTCAAGTGAAGGCCCGAGTGCATAATGCACTGTTGGTGAGTTAAATTTACATTAATTTGTCATAAAAATAGACGTTCTTATTATTATAAGCCACCAAACATACATATTTATGAGTCTAATTATGTATACGTGTATTGCAGCAATGGTTTATTATTGACGATCGGCTGAAGCAGCCCGGGGGGTGGTGTGAACGAAAGCTCGCGTCTAGGTGATGTGTTAGATTTGTGAATATAAAGTGTTGGTTATATGATATTTTTGTTGCATCAATATAGGTATCGAGAGTGGAAGTCCCACTTGAAGACGTTCTGGCAGCAGAACATAGATAAAGGCCGAAATGGCACTCCAAGTGAGTTCAGATACCGGGAGTACGAGTGGAACTGGCTTATAGCCCACTGGAAGCATCCCAAGCTTGTGGTATGCACATGAATTGATTTGCGTACCTAAATCTAAACTAATATTATTATTATTAATTTACCTACATTTTATGATATATTATTTTATATACGCAAGAGGTAGTAGGTAAATCTCTGTCTATGTTATTAATTTAATATGTAGGTACGTAAATCTCTAATATATTGTGTAGGTAAATTAAATTATACAACTTACATTGTTTATACGAAGTAAAGATAGTGAACTGTATTAGTGATTGAGAGGCTAGAAATTAAAACCAAAAATAACAAAGATTAAATTATTTCCCTGCAGAATAACATGAAAAAACCTAGAAATTAAAGGAAACAATTCTAGGTCAGAGGACTAAATATGTGAAAAATAAATGGGTTGGATTTTAATCAAAAAAATTAATGTTGCGAGGATATTCTCTAATTTATGCTATATATATAATTGGCTAATAATTGTGCACATTTTCTTATTCTACAAGCACATTTCGAAAGAAAATGCTAAAAACCGAGCGCAGAACGTGAACCCACATCATTGCGGTTCCCGAACGTATGAGAGATGGACTCGACGTGGAGCAAGGTTGGAACCGCATACCGATCCTCTCGTGTATTCCATCCGACATGGGTATCCGAACAACCCTGAATATGTTGTAAGTATCTAATAAATATTTGTCCATATTTGATACATCTCATGTTTAATTAATTCTTGTATTTTACTCAATTATTAATGCGTCACCGATTTTGCATTGTCTATTAGGAGAGATTGGTTGAGTCGATCCCGAAGGTGCGTGCTAAAGTAGCTCGAGAGCTGCATCAGGGGTGCACGGAGGAGGAGGTGACCCAGTATGCATCTCAGGTTGACCACATGACGCCCATTAATGCGGCGAGGTGCGTGTCAGATGCGATTCCCGTTGGAAAGAACAAGTTTTGGGCCAAGGGGATGGGTTACAGAGGAAATGGAGTCTTGAAGATGACTCCAGAATTCTCCAGCGGGTCCAGCAGTTCTAGGTCGTCCGGCGTACAAGAGCAGATTCGGAGGCAGGAGGAGCAGATTCGGAGGCAGCAGGAGGAGTTGGAGGAGATGAGTCGTGCCAGGGAAGCCATGGAGCAGGAAAGAGCCCGTGAGAAGGAGCAGCACGACCAAATGTGGGCATTCTTTCAATCTCAGCAACCTCGGGGGGCTTCGCAGCCGCACCCACAGACTCAGCCAAATCTGTTCACGCCTACAACACAGCCGCAGTATTTTGGGGGTCACCAGCAGCCGCCGTTATATGGGGACCACCAGCAGCCGCCGCAGCAGCATCAGTTTTTTGGGGGTGCCGAGCAGCCGCCGCCGCAGCATCAGTTTTACGGGGGTGACAAGCAGCCGCAGCTTCATCAGTTTTACGGGGGTGACGACCAGCAGCACCAGGAGGGTTCGCACGAGGAGTTCCTCAATTGTGTTAACTTTGATCAGTAGCACGTAGCTAGTTTTTGATTTAGGTTGGAATGTGTACGCTGTTGTGGTTTGAACTCATGTAAATGTTGCAGATTCTGGAATTGGGCCCAATCCAGAATCAAGTATTTTTTAAAAAAATTACACAAACTATAGGCAACGAAATGGACCAATTTCGTTGCCTATAGTTTGCCAGAAATACAACAATTCAAACTATAGGCAACGAGATTCTTAATTATAGGCAACGAAATTCTTCAGTATAGGCAACGACCTCGTTGCCTATAGTTTGAAAGGTGGTCAAAGTTGACCTGTCGGTGGGTTTTAGGCAACGAAGAAATCGTTGCCTATAGTGAAACTATAGGCAACGATTTACCCTAGTCGTTGCGTATAGTTGAAAACCTTAACCCATAAACCCTGAACTATAGGCAACGAATGGGTTTGGTTTTTCGTTGCCTATAGTATAGTCAACGATGAAAAGGCAACGACGGTATAGGCAACGAATTTTCGTTGCCTATACTTATAGGCAACGATTTTATAACTTTAGGCAACGATTTGAGATCGTTGCCTAAAGCAGTTATTCTGGTAGTGTATATGTGGATTATATGGAATTTTAGGTTATATTAGCATGAGTTTGGATTAATTATTTGGATTATTGGAATTATTGATATATATATATAGTTAAATTATTGAATTGGATTAATTATATATGTATTGGAAGTTTTATGGAATTATATATTGTTGATTTTTGTGGAATATTTATATATTGAATATATATTGGATTATTGATTTTTAGATGAATTAGGAATTTTTTTTAATTTTAATAATTTTATAGCAACGATGCAATGGTTTAATTGCGGACCTTCCCGAGGGGCCGGGTCGAGTACTTCGAGGGGGAGGTCCAGAGGGAGAGGGAGATCGGGACGTGGGGATGAGGGCTCGGGAGCTGGGGATCCTGATGGCACCGGAAGTCGGTCCGCATCAGGATCCACCAGTGTCCCCAACACTTACAGTGTTCCGCTGACCTCTCGACACCGTCGGTTGATGGGTGAGGGACAACCTCAGCAGCAGCAGCTCAGTCCGGCTCGATCCTCAGGCGCGAGGAGGGTTCAGCAGGTCAGTCACACGCCGGAAACGGATAGTGCGACTCAATCCTCGGTCCGAATGCCGGACATTCATCGCGAGGAGGGTTCCCCCGTCATCCACCAGACAGCTCCTCATTCTTCCGAGGAGGCTGGTGGATCTACTCAGTCCTCGGCGAGGATGCGACTGTGCCCGCCGCCTACATTATTCTTACCGTTGGAAATCCCGACGATACCTCACGTCGATTCCGACGGGATGCCTATTCCGGGACAGCTAGGGTTCATTACCCCGGAGCAGGCATATGCGTATATACCCTTCCCGGCACCTCTCTGGAGTGCAAGGATTCCGAGACAACGCACCGACGAATCAGGTAAATATTAATTAGTGATATCTTTTTACTCCCTAATATTTAAATTCAATTAGGTGTTGATGTTTACAAAATCGTCTACATATATATGTGATAGGCGAGATCGTGCCCGGTGCCAAACCGAAGAGAACCAGAGGCCCCGTCGTCGGCAAGTTACTGGACGAAGCCATTCAGGCTAGCGGTGGTGGCCAACTTATGATTCCGACCGGGGATAGAGGGCAGGTGATCGAGGGAAAGGTCACTCGAAAGTACGCGGGGATGGCGGGCAGCCTCATACGGGATAGAGTCCCAATGTTGTGGCAAGATTGGAATTCAGTGCCACAAGCCATCAAACATCAGCTGAATAATGCGTTGTCGGTGAGTTGAATTGTATATTCATTATGAAAATTTTCAATAATAAATTTTTAATATTATTGATATATATATATATATAAATATATGCATTGCAGAGGTGGTTCCGCATGGATGAAGACATTAGACCCACGTGGGCGGATGAAGTGCATGGGAGCAGGTCTGCCCGACCATTTGTTTCAATTTTTTCGTTTCTTTTGATTATGTTCATACAATGTTGTTAGTTACTAACGCTTGATTTTATGGGTATATATAGGTATAAGGAGTGGAAGGCCGAGCTGAAGAAGCATTGGAAAAAGTACGGGGACGATCGTGAGGGTACCCCTAGCGAGTTTCGTTATAGGGAGTACGAGTGACGATGGCTTGTGGTTCACTTCAACAACCCTCGATTGAAGGTACGCAACCTTCAATCGATTTAATTTTGGTTTTATCGTACTTCCCGTAAATTATTTGGCTAATGAGTGTTTTTTTATGTTGACTTAATCGCGCAGGCTCTTTCTGAAATCAACGCAAGGAACCGGGCCAAAAACACAACAAATCATCATGCCGGTACCAGATCATACTCGGGTTGGATCGAGGAGGCGGCCAACCACCCAGAAGATGATCCCCTTGTCTATACGATGCAGCACGCGTATCCGCAGAATCCCGAATATGCTGTAAGTGTACTTATAACAAAATAAACTTATTTCTTATTTATTTAGATTGTTTTTTTAATTAATATTTTATTGTTCTTTGTCAATTAGGCGAGAATTTAGGAGGCGATTCCGGAGGTGTTGACTCAAGTGGCGAGAGAGCTCTATCCCGACACCCCCGATGCGGAACTCCCGATTGATCAGATTGATCAATCTGATCCGATCGTCAGGGCCAGGATTACGTCAACTGCGATACCTCCAGAGAAGAACACATTCTACTGCAGGGGTTCCGGAAAATGGGGTCAAGGGCTGCTGAAGCAGACCCCTGAATTCTCTCGCGGATCGGGATCATCATCATCATCTTCGAGGACTAATGAGGTAAACGACCGGCTTCATAGGCAATCAATTGAGATAGAAGCTCAACGGCGTCGGATAGAGGAGCTGGAGCAAGCGCAAGCTGCAAAGCAGAATCGGTTGGACGAACAGCAGCAGCAAATGGGGACATGGATGCAGCACTGTTATGCACAGTTACAAGCATCTGGAATCCAGATACCTCCCCCGCCCATATTCGATGAGCCACAGCCACAGCCTCAGCCTCACCCGCAGCCTCAGCCACAGCCAGACCAGGACCAACCTACTTATGACGACCCGTTTGACCACATAGACTTAGGACCAGGACCCCCCTACATTTGAACAATTATCGGTTTCATTTTTATTTTCATTATTTACTACGCATATGTATATAGATTTGACCTATTTCGGTTTTTTATTAATTAATTTATTTACTACGTACTCTAGTTTCAATGGTTGTTGATTTTCAATTTGAACAATATATAGATAGCGTGTGATTTTTTGTGAATGCAGGTTTTGGGATGAAACCCAAAACCTGCAAAAATTTAAATTTTTCCACTATATCCGATGACATGTGTCAATATCGTCGGATATAGTTTTCTCCAGAGTCAACCATTTTGACCATGGAGAAAACTATAACCGACGATGATGTCGTCGGTTATAGTTTAAAACTATGACCGACGCAAAATAGTCGTCGGATATAGTTTATACTTTTTCCAACGGTAACCCTAACTGGTCGTCGGATATAGTATGACCGACGGTCTATTACCGACGCTACTATATCCGACGACACATCGTCGGATATTACTATGACCGACGAGGATCCCAAACAGACCGACGACACCAAGTCGTCGGTCATAGTAATTGTTCCGGTAGTGCTCCATGGAGATCAGAATCTCAGAGACCCGGCCAGTACGGTTAATGCATACAGATATCGGTCTATCCGCGTACACTGCGTGGGACAATAATATATACTCTAAACCCTAGCTAGCCTAGAAGAGAATAAGTACGTGTACACTAGTGGAGAAAGGGATTCAAGCGACGAAGATTGAAAAGTAAAAAATAAACTTGTCGCTTGAACAACTCTAAGCGACGACTATTGAAGTCGTCGCTTACAAAACGAATAGAGACAGATATTGCCCAAAGTCGTGACTTACAAAAGTATTAAAGCGATCCATATTCATAGTTTATCGCCTAGGTTTGTCCCATAACCATATTTTAGAAAATCTAGCGGCGACATTCAATTTTCATCACAAACTAATCATTGAAGCGACAAAGTTTAGTGAAGTCGTCGCTCATATGTAAACGAAACGACGAACATTGGTCAAACTTCGTTGCTTAGATTTTTTTCATTTGCCTTTGTTCTTTGTCTTAAATGCAACCTATATATATAGATTTTTTTTCATCTGTCTTTGTACTTTGTCGTAGAGATTTATCATCACTGCATACACCTTGGTTTGGATCCGAATTACATAGTTTGGCACCTACATGAGGAAGTTTCTAGTCAACCGACAAGGATCAGTCGACGGAGACAGTGGCTTAAGGACAGAGTCAAGGCTTCCAGTGTTGCGGGTCCTTTAGTGATCCAAGGTAGATCATGGTCTGATATCAGTGGATACAAACACTAGTTACTATGAGAATTCACCATTTTGTCTTGCCATGAAGACAAAACAAGTGTTTTATTGGATAATTATTTTATGCGAATATGTTTTTGACTTGGAATTAAAAAGTATAATAACACAAATCTGATCTATTGGACAATTATTTTTTTGCAGGCAGCGGTGAAGAGGAAGATGGATGAGCTGTGTGCTAATCGAGTGAGTGATGAAGCGAGCGGGAGTCACGTGAGTGACCCCCTTACCGTCGACAAGCAGATTGTTGTAATTGAGCAAGAGCTGGGTGGGAAGCCGGGGACGAGGGTCCGAGGTATATTTTTTTATGATTTATCTTTTAACAAACCACTTGACTTTTTGTGTTGTATTTTTGTTTTTAGATACCACATGATTTTTAATTTGACTTTTTATATTTATTTTTACCAACTTTCAAGGTCTAGGGGGTGCATTAAGACGCCCGCCAAAACTAAGAGGCGGTGCACGTGTGCCCCGCAACGATGCGGAGGTTGAGGATTTGAAGAGGCAACTCGTGGACATTTCCGAGCGGTGCAAAGCCTCGAAAATGGAGAAAGAAAAGATGAAGCAACGTATGACAAGGTTGGAGGCCTCCCTCAATGATGTCATCTCGGCCCAAGGCAATCCGGGTGACAATGCCCCGTAGTAATTCCGTTTGTCGGAAATAAATCCTCATGTGCTTCAGCAGGTATTCTCGGGGATGACCAAGACTAGGACCCTTCATTTTCTTTGTATTTAGATTAATGTACCAATGTTGTTATGAAACATATTGTAGATGAATACTAGGTATTTATAAAATTTAATGTGTTTGTGCTATGTTATATGTGTGTTTTATGTTATTTGAATGTACGTATTGTGTTATTAGGATGTGAAGGAAATTGGTTCAAACCAGACCCACAAACCTGTTTTTCTGCTCTTTAACATTGAATAAAGCGACGAAAATTGTTCAATATTTGTTGTATGAAAATCTAAGCGACAACCAAACTTCGTCGCTTCCATGAACCAAAGTTTGTCGCTTGAAATTTCAAGCGACGACCCAATGTTTGTCGCTTGAAATAACGAAGCGACGAAGATGTGTTCAATGTTCGTCGCTTGAAATCAAAGCGACGAGAGTGAAGTGACGGCATCCGAACGACGACTTGTCGTCGCTTTGGTATTACAGCGACGAGTTTGATGTTGAAGCGTCGTCGCTTCAATTGATTTCCGGAGTGGTTGAAACTCTGGCATATATATCCGACACAAACGTTTAGGTAAGCAACTAACTGAAATGAAATGGCAGCCTAGCTCGAACTACAACTCTGACCAACTTTCCTAAAATACCAGAAACCCTATCTGTCTTTTCCAAATTTAGCTCCATTTTGAACTAACACAAGCAAACTCTAGGCTGTAGTCGTCGAGGACATGCAGAAGAAATACGAGAGCTAGCTTTTTAGAGACCCCAAACTGACAGCTAGTATAGGGTGTTCTGAAATATGTAGGACAAAAAAAGATGGTTCTTTGAATTTAT
Source organism: Geum urbanum (assembly GCA_946800695.1). Taxonomy (NCBI): domain Eukaryota; kingdom Viridiplantae; phylum Streptophyta; class Magnoliopsida; order Rosales; family Rosaceae; genus Geum; species Geum urbanum. The sequence continues at coordinate 65,306,322 of OX326998.1, read as the reverse complement.
TACCCATAGCTCGTTCTCTGAATTCAGGTTAAATTCCTCTAGTTTACCTAATCAGAACGGTAAAACAACCACAGCTTTCTTCTGATCTAACCATCATTAATCTTTTCCAGAGACCCTGATCCCATTTCATTCTTGAACTCCAAAACTCCCTACAATCGATCCCAGAGAGATTTTTTGAGGTTTAGAGTAAGGACAGAGTGAGGAGGAGAGAAGGGTCTCTTTCATTTTGAGAGGAATGTAAATACGCCATATACATATATTAAGGAAGACAATGTAAATACTGATACAAAAAAGTACGCATATTATACATAAAGTTTTTAGAAGAAGCTGAGATTTGTATCGAAATCATCATCTTCATGGCACAAAATGTTAATGACATCGTCAATGGCGGTGGTGTTGTGTATAACAGCGAGGGAAGGCCTTTAGAAAGTGGTAGCGGAATGGAGGGCAGTAAGGCCCTGAAGAAAGGTCCATGGACGGCGACGGAGGATCAAGTTTTGACGGAGTACGTGAGGAAACACGGCGAAGGGAATTGGAATTCGGTGCAGAGGAATTCAGGGCTAAACCGCTGTGGTAAGAGTTGCGGGCTTCGATGGGCGAATCATCTCCGCCCTAATTTGAAGAAAGGAGCCTTCACACCCGAGGAAGAGAGGCTCATTCTTGAGCTGCATGCCAAGTATGGCAACAAATGGGCACGCATGGCCTCTCAGGTACGTAATCAATATACTTGTCCTTTTTCTTTTCGGTTTAATTTTTAGCATGCCAATTTTCAGCTATGTACCCATAAACTTTGTTTCGTTTCTTCTTATGCCCTAGAAAAGAAAATGGGTGCGTAAGAAAATTGTTTCCATTTGCTTTCAAAAGTTTGTGTTTTCTTGTTTTTAACATTTGTGTTGATCATGATTCAGTTACCTGGACGAACAGACAATGAAATAAAGAATTATTGGAACACTAGGGTGAAGAGGCGACAACGCCAAGGCTTACCTCTTTATCCTCATGACATCAAGCAATCCCAACAACAATCTCATTCGCATTCGCATTCCCAACAAATTACCACTACTCTAACCCAAGCCACTGCAACCACCACAATGCCATCCACAAACCAACCACTTTGCTTTCAATATCCAACCACATCATTATCCCAAATCCATCAGCTCCCTTCCATAGGCACCCCGACTTTACCACATCACCCCTACCCTGTGTTTGATCCAACCACCACCACCACCACTACCACTACCACCTCTTCTTTCACGTTCCACCGCCCCGACCCCATCCTAGGAGCCTCATTGTGCTACAAGCGGTACCGTGACACCCTAGGTTTCTCCCCTCCATTGTCCCCAACCTCACAAAGAAGCAACTCGATTTTTCGAACCAGCTCCATGCCTGACATTTCTTCCAGTCAGCATTTTCCACCAGGAAACATCTCCATGCCTAACATGTCCTCTTTTCAATTCCAGCCATTGCATAATTACAATGGGATTTTGACCAAATTTGATTTCGGGGACAGTTTGTTTTCATCACGTACTTGGTCACCGTATTCGGTGAAGTCAGAACTTCCACCGAGCCAAGTATTGCTAACAAAAGAGGTCCCTTCAAGCCAAGTATATCAAACACAACAGTCTGATCATCAGATCACCAATGATACCAATAAGGTAAATGTGGCGGCCACCGCAAACGACATTCATTGCAGTAATGGATTGTTGGAGGAGTTGCTAAAAGAAGTTGAGGCATTTGCTTCTAATGCAAATCTAAGGAAAGCAGCAATTGGCCAATTGGGTTCTTTCGAAGAGAAGCATGTCTTGGATGGTTATGGCCGATGGTTGGCTTCAAGTTCTACGGACAACTCATTATCAGGTAAATTTCGATCGATCATCCTAGAAATGTGTGCTCAAATAGTTAGCTAGCTAGGTCAAATATACATGCACTAAATCAATATATAATCATGCATTCATTTTCTTTTCCTCATTCAATACATATAATTTAAACGCAGAAGTGAAACCGATCCAGGATCATCATATGGGAATGGCCACATAAATTCGGTGCATGAGGACTTGTCGAAGCTGTTTAGTTTCATTCCATCAACCGAGCCCATATCTGATTGGTACAATAGTACTAATAGTAGTGGGGAGCTCTCCAATGGCGGCCAATCTTCAGGAGTAACAGAGACTAGCTAGTTTGGAGTCTGACATGCAGCAACATATGGCTTCATTGTTTCGTGCTGCTTCATCAACAGACCATGATAGAGTTCCTAACCATTGGGACAACTTGCCTGGAATTCGCTGTTCGAGGATTATATATATGACTCGATCGGTCCATGCAAATATATGCATGCATGAGTATATAAAAGAATATACGTAATATGTACGTCTTCTACTATAACTAAATTAAGAGTCTGTACTTCACTTGGTTTGTCTTCCATCAATTTGTAATATTAAGTTTCTGAAACTAAACAGAAAATAAAAACTTCGAGTCCAGTTTAATTATCCTGGATGGATTTTCTTTTTATTTACATATATACAGTATGATGGTACGTTGTTTTTACATCAGATTCAGTGTACGCGTACGTCCGCTAGCTGGTATTAATGTACATATCTATACTATATACTATTAATTAAACAAATATACTCACGTACGTCTTTTTGTACTATTTCCAATCTCCATGGCGAACTCTCAGCTTAATTTGGAGCACTTCATATGTTACTTAATTTGATGAGTTTGATGTTCAAGTTAAATTAGTTCTTAGGTACCTCTGCCCTTTGTCTTTTCCCTTTAAATATATGATCGTTTGACAGCTCGACAGTGAAGTCTTCGTTAACGGAATAACAGTATGGTTCTAAATACATAGTTGCATGCCCAATATATATAGGCTCCTTCTAGGTATACCTGATTTTGGATATTTTCAGGGATAGTGCTCTCAGCCGGCATATCTCTTTTAATGAAATTCGATGGCTGAGATCTCTCTCTCTCTCTCTCTCTCTCTCTCTCTCTCTGATGCTACTCAGAGCACCTCGTCTCCGGCCAAAGCAACAAAAACATCCAACCACCTCTTGTCTTTTGATTAACTCGATGAACAACCTTTTTTCATTGTTAAGTGATGAATAATCTTTTTAATTGCAACTCAAGCTAATTCGAATAGAAGAATCCCTTCTCACGCAAACTTTCTTAACCGACTTAGATATGCTCACAGAAATACTTTGAAGTTGAGAGGCCAAGACTCCCCAAATCCCCGAATATGGCAATATCAAAGTATATACAAAGAAATAAACTTGAGCGTGGATCCCCCAATATATTTACTCGGATATAACTACATGAAATAGTGAATATACCAGATCTGGATTCTCTTATAACTATGGCAGTTACATCGCCCATATATGATAAGTCACCAAATTTAGTTCAACATAAAAAATAAAATAAAAAATACCCAAAAGTAGTTACATCAGCCATAAAGAGGTGCGACTTCAATCGGAGGAGTACGGTAGCAACAGTCCCAAAATAATGTTATGAGCACTTAAGATAATGAGATGAGATTTGCGTTGGTAAATGACTTGGGTTCCCAAACCCATTGGGTGCCTCGACAATGTTTATTATAGTGTAGTGCGAAAGAGAGTGAGGAGGATTGGGCGGCGTGACAGCTACAGCGAAGCTAGGCTAGGCTCAATCAGTCGGGTTTTAAGCAGAGGTTGCTCGAGTTCTGCTGTTCTGGTTTTGGCAGAGAGAGAGAGAGAGAGAGGGAGAGAGGGAGGGAGAGAGAGAGGTTATAAATCTGTTTTAATCTCAGCCATCGAATTTCATTAAAACATATCTGACGGCTGAGAGGACTATCGCTGAAAATATCTAACATCAGGTACATCTGAGTAGAATGGGGAAAGTTCTATATATTAACGTTATTCTCCATTTTTTTTCATTTCTTTCAATTATGCCCTTTTTTTATATGTAGTAAAATATTTCAAAGTGTAATTAACAAAATAAGAAAAATATTTTTTTTAATTTTTTTTTCTCATCTGAGAAGTTTTCTCTCCTCTATTTTCTCCTATTTTTTAGTTAGTGTCATAAGTGTACCATTTGTACGTTTCCAAACGGTTTAATTTACAGAAAAAAACTGTAACACCCATGCATAGTTATCTTAAAAAAATTGTCAAAGTAGATTGTTTTTTACAGAAAATAAAAATTATTATAAAAGTAATTTTCCACCAAAAAGAAAAGAAAAAACTTAAATTGCACACATCCATAGGGTATGCTTTTCCTCGCGCGCGCGTGTATATATATATATCAGTTAAATAAAACTGTGTCGATCACCAACTTACTCTAAAAGTCTCTTAAGGGAATGATACATAAGAACATATCCAACAACTTTTTAAAATTTTCTCAATTATATATAGAGGTTACAAAAGTCAAAATCTCTAAAAAAAATTTACCCCCAACTTCAAACAGTTACTTCATATTTTTCTCTATAATTTAATTTTTCCTTCTATAATTTAATGTATCTATCATTTTTATCAAAAAAATATGTTGATTTATTTTTTTAATTAAGAGAGGAAATGACACTACAAGAAAACAGCACTTAGACCACGGAAACACTAATTCTCCGTCGTCCAAGTGACACTTAGACGACAGAAAAGACTCCGTGGTCCAAGTACCACCTGGACGACGGATAATACCATCTCCGTCGTCCAAGTGGTCACCTGGACCTCGGAGTCTTCTCCGTCCCCCAGGTGACCACTTGGACGACGGAGATGGTATTATCCGTCGTCCAGGTGACCACCTGGACCTCGGAGTCTTCTCCGTCCTCCAGGTGACCACTTGGACGACGGATATGGTATTATCCGTCGTCCAGGTGACCACCTGGACCTCGGAGTCTTCTCCGTCCTCCAGGTGACCACTTGGACGACGGAGATGGTATTCTCCGTCGTCCAGGTGATTACCTGGAGGACGGACCGACACGCCGTCGTCCGAGTTCACAAAACGTACTTCCACTTAGACGACGTACCGACACCTCCGTCGTCTAAGTGAAGCATTATATAAGCCCACTGCCGGCCAAACTGATCGAATTCATTCCTAGCTAGCCTCGATCTCTTCATGATCGATTCCATTTGAAGAATAATTGAAGGAGAAGGGAGAAGGAGAAGCTAGCTAGGGAGCTCGAGCTAGGTAGCTAGAAGCTAGCTAGGCCGAGAAGAATCAGGATCGATAAGGGATCTCCGCTGACTAGCTAGTTAGCTTAATTAACGTAAAGATATCGAGAAGGCCAGCAGGTACGTACGTACGCAGTTAAAATTTGCTTAATTAATATGTATTTAGTGAAAACGTACGTACATATATATATACATGCAAGGATGTTAGCTGATGTTAGCTATATATATATATATATATATATATGTGTACAGATCGATTAAATTACGTACATACGTACGTAATTGATGGATCGATATGTAGATCGAGTACGTATAATTAAGCGTAAATTAATGGACAAATATATATATATGTAATAATTAATTAAGTATAATATTTTGTAGCAGTATGGACAAGAGTTGGATGAAGTTGAAGAATAGATGTGATGTCCGGTATATGGATGGAATTAGCGAATTTGTGAATTTTGCGATAGAACATGGTCAGGGAAAGAAACGTTTCAGGTGTCCGTGTCAGAAATGTCTTAATTGTCAGTATGCGGAGGTTAATGTTATGGTGCAACACTTGTACGAAAATGGTATGATGTGGAGTTACACTACATGGAGCGAGCATTGTGAATATGTAGAGTTCAGCGCAGCAGACTTCAACTCAGGGTACAGTTACCATGGTGCCTCATCCAGCGGCAGTGGTGCCGGACCCCCAGCTTGCAACCCAACTGCAGATTTGGTCCATGATGCGTTTCCGGGATGTAGTCATGGCGGACACCAACACCAAGACGGAGGTTACAGTACCACCAATGAGCATGATGACACATTCCCCGCAGCTAGCTTGGCCACTGACACCAGTGAGATGGAAAAGTACAACCGGATGCTACTTGAAGCGCAGACCCCGGTGTTCCCTGGATGTCGAGAGAATGTGTTGCAATATGTGATGGAGCAAATGAAGATAAAAGTGAAGCACAAAATGTCAGTGAGTGCTTTTGACGAAATTCAGGAGCAAATATGTAAGTTGCTTCCTGATGATCACAATCTTCCTAAATCTCATTATAAGGTTAGAAATATCCTGAGCAGCCTCGGCCTAAAGTACAGGATAATTGACGCATGTCCGAATGATTGTGTGCTATTTTACAAAGAGTATAAAGAGTTGGACTATTGTCCCGTATGTGGCCAGTGCAGATTCCAGTTGAATAGGAAGAGTTCGAAAAAGAGAATTCCTGTGAAAGTTGTTCGATATTTTCCCTTGATTCCCAGATTGCAGCGCCTGTACATGTCGCTACACACAGCAGAGGCGATGCGATGGTACGCAGAAAAGCGAATAGATGACGATGTCCTGCGACACGCCGCGGATGGGGAGGGTTTCAAACATTTCGACAGAGAATTTGGAGACTTTGCTTCAGAGGTTAGAAATGTTAGACTCGGCCTATCTACAGACGGATTCAATCCTTGGGGAAGTAATAGCTCCGCCGTCAGCACTTGGCCAGTTATTCTGATGCCATACAACTTGCCTCCGTGGATGTGCATGAACAAGGAATTTAATTTCCTTACCGTACTAATTCCAGGTCCTAAATCTCTATCGAAGTGCTTAGATGTCTACCTCAGACCTTTGATCGACGAGCTGAAACTGTTGTGGGAAAATGGAGTCCCAACTTATGACAAATTCACTGACACGATGTTCACGATGAGGGCTGCTGTAATGTGGACGATCAGCGATTTTCCAGCTTATGGGATGTTGGCAGCCTGCAGGACAAAAGGATATAATGGATGTCCTATATGTTTGGACGACGTGAACTCTAGTTGGCACGCGGGGAAGGTGTGTTACTTGGGTCACCGTAGATGGCTTCCTCACGACCACCCGTGGCGACAGGATGAAGCTCATTTCGACTGTACGGTAGAGAACAATCCTAAACCCCGTAGTTGGTCGGGCGAAGAGATTTTAGAGAGGTTGAGCTATTTCCACTTTGGTGTGTTGAGCAATGACGCGGATGTAAAGAAATGCAATCCAATTCCTCCACATGATCTGAGCTATTGGGATCACAAGAGTATATTCTTTGAACTCCCTTACTGGTCGAAGTTGAAGCTGAGGAACAACTTGGACGCGATGCACATAGAAAAGAATGTGTGCGACAGCGTGGTGGGAACAATTCTCGGTATTAAGTTCAAGACTAAAGATACTCCCAAAGCGCGCAAAGATTTGGAATCAATGAATCTACGTCGTCCCTTGTGGTTGAGGAGGGATAGGAAAGGAGTGTACAACAAGATGCCAGATGCACCTTACACAGTGAAGCCGACGCTTAGACGTTCTGTATTTCACTGGTTTAAGGGCGTTCGTTATCCGGCTACGTATGCAGCTACTATAACTGGAGCAGTGGACGAGGTGCAACACAAGTTTGTTGGTCTAAAGACACATGACTATCACGTTATGCTGCAACGTCTGATTCCAGTGGTAATTCGACCATACTTGCCTCGGGATGTCGTAGAACCAATAGTGGCATTGTGCAGGTGGTGGCAGAGGTTATGCGCCAGAGAATTAAAGAAGTCAGATGTGGTGGAATTGCAACAACAAATTGTGCACATCATTTGCAAACTAGAGAGGATTTTCCCCCCTGCTTTCTTTGACATCATGATTCACCTAATGATCCACCTGCCCGAGCAGGTGCTCATTTCTGGTCCGGTCCAGTACACTTGGATGTATCCTCAAGAAAGGTACGTACAACTAATTAATTAATTTGTTCCACTGGAGATTATATATATACTAGCCAGCTAGCTATATGTACTTATGTAATGTGTACGTTTGATTTTGTAGACAGCTTGGACAGTATAAGTCATTCGTCAAAAACAGGTCGGCCCCGGATGGCTCCATAGCAGAGACATACCTAATGCATGAGTGTGTTACTTACTGCAACAGGTACCTCAAAGATCCACCCCCTCCCAGTACTGCCTCCGATCGCAGTGCCCGCATCAATCTTTCTGTCGTCACCAATGTCGTCCGACCGTTTAGAGGAGTATTAAAGGAATCGTTAACACGGGAAGAACTTATTGAGGCACATTGGGTAGTGTTGCGAGACTGTGATGAAGTTGAGCCGTACATGATGTCATACAGGGAGAGGCTTCAGGCGTTAAATCAAAACAAGAGTTCGGCGTGGATTGAGAAAATGGTTAAGAAGAAGTTTCCTGATTATTTCTTCCAATGGGTACGTACGTACGACTCGGTATTAATTATTTAAATACATATTGCTCATGTTTGTAGAAAGTAAACCATTATATTAATTTGGCCTTTTTCGCAGATGATTGATCTGCAAAAATCTGATAGCCACGGAGGGTGGTGGTCATGGCCAAAGCACTTGCTAGCAGGGAAGCCGGTTAAACACTATATTTATCCCGGATGTTTTGTGAACGGTGTAAAGTTCCATTCATTGGCCCGAGACGAAGGAAGAAGAACACAAAACAGTGGGGTAGCCGTTGGGAAAGACAATGATCTATATTACGGGGCTATTGTATACGTGGTTCAGCTATGTTACGGGAATGATGTCAACGTTTTCCTATTCAAGTGCAGATGGTTCAAGCGTACACAGGAAGACCTGGGACTATTATCTGTCGATACAAACTTGCACTGGTATGAGGATGAGCCTTTCGCTCTCGCCACCTTAGTTCGGCAGGTGTTCTATCTCAACGATCCGAAAGCCGGTGAAGGGTGGAAAATAGTGAACCATATCTCTCACCGAGGAATATGGAATACAGAGACAATTGAAGGGACACCGGCGACGACTGAAGATGCTGCTGAACCAGAAAGAGACATTCCTGCCTATCAAGAGCCTAATATTTCTATGGTCCGCTCCGATATAATGGACCTGGTTCAAGATGGTGAACGGTTACCCATGCCTGATGGTTGTACAGATCTAACTGAAGATGAGATTATCCATGAGGTAGATGAAGAAGACGAGCAGGAAGAGGACGCGGACGAGGACTCAGGTTATTCGTCGGACGATGTTGAGTACGATGACGAGGATGAGCCGTCGACTAACGGGGATGAGGACGATGATGATTATGACGAAGAGTACGGTCATACGACGAGGGAGATTAATTGGTAATTAATTACTGTAATTATTGTAATATATATATATATATGATCGATGCTGGTTTACGGTAAGAAATTAATCCGAATTATATATCCTGGACAACGGAGAAATTAATTGCAGATTAATTGTCGCCAAATCTCAATCTCATATAAAACCCTAGCTAAATCCTGGACCCTAAATCTAGCAGTTCGGATCGATCGATCAATTTTTTAATTATATTTTTGAATCAGAATAATTGAACGCACACACAAATGACCGGGGACGACCTAAACCGTAAACCCTAAGGCCCTAACCCCTGAATTCGGGGTTTTTACACCTGGACGACGGAGATGGTCATTCTCCGTCGTCCAGGTACACACTAGGACGACGGAGATGGTCATTTTCCGTCGTCCAAGTTCACAAACCCTAAACCCTAAACAGTAAGGCCCTAACCCCTGAATTCAGGGTCTATACACCTGGACGACGGAGAACGTCATTCTCCGTCGTCTAGGTCAGAACTTGGACGACGGATAACTTCATATCCGTCGTCCAGGTGATTACCTGAACGACGGAAACACTCATTTCCGTCGTCCAGGTGCAGATATCGTAATTTTTTCTAAGACAACGACCATCTAGACCTTCTTCCAATGCAAAGTCTTTTCATCAAGACTTTAGAGTAAACAATTCTTGGTGTGTGAGCTTCGACGGTTCGAAAATCGGAGTTACGAAATGCCTAGTATCCACGTTTTCGGTTTGTGAAATTATCGGTTTTGCAGTTGACTGTGCCGATCAAACCCTTCCCGAACTTATTATTTTATGATCCTTTGAAGACAATTATATATTATGTTACGACGAACATATCCAACGGTTGTTTTGTCCAAATTCAATTTCGTTAATACTCTGCTGCAAATGAGCGTCTACTCATGAACACTTAAGTCGTAAAGATTAGTCGATACTTAACATGTTTTAATACATAAAATTAATCGTCGGTTAAAATTTAACTGTTTATATACACAATGCGTTCATCGATATTGTACGACTATTTCACTCGAATGACAGATCGCTAAATTCCTAGCGAATTATTTTTAAAATTTTTTTTTACGTAATTTGAACCTGGACGACGGATATGGTCATTTTCCGTCGTCCAAGTGTTCACCTGGACGACGGAGAATGACCATCTCCGTCGTCCAGCTTCAAAAACCATGGCGGTTCAAATTTATTTTTGTTTATTTTTTTCATGTAATTTTCACTTGGACGACGGAAACTGACCATCTCCGTCGTCCAAGTCCAAAATTATGGCGGTTCAATTTACCGCTTCCGTTTTCGGCACCGCTTGAATTTTCACTTAGACGACGGAGAATTCATTCTCCGTCGTCTAAGTCCAAAATCATGGCGGTTCAAAATGTCCCGCCGATTAATTACGCGCCGATTGAAAATTTTTAAACCGCCACCTAGACGACGGAAGACACTATTTCCGTCGTCCAGGTGGACTTAGACGACGGAGAATAGTAATCCGTCGTCTAAGTGCAACTCTATAAATAGAGTTGCACCCCCCCCTCATTTTCTCATCATTCCATCTCCTCCTCTCCCTCTCCTCTCCTCTCCTCTCCTCCGGCGATCCTCCTCCGGCGACGCTCCGACGACATTTTTTCCGGCGTGGTTCCTCCTCTCCGACGACTCAAGTCCGGCGAAATTCCCGTAAACTCCGCTTCGGTACATTTCTATTTTTCCCTTATTTAAATAATTTTCATTTTATTAATTAATTAAATTCTAAATATAATTAATTAGTAGAAATTAATTTAATAATTAATTTTAAATATTTAATAAATGATTAATTGTTGTTATTTATTAATTAAATCATAATTATTGTTATTGTTTCCTAATTAAATGAATAATTGTAAATTTGTTGTTATTAAATAAATAAATAAATAATTATTGTTATTAATTAATTAAATAAATAATTATTGTTTTTAATTAATTAAATGGTTAATTATTGCATGCTAAATGGAAAATAAATTATTGCATGTAATTACGTGTATTTTTTAATAAATTAATTAGTAGTACGTGTTCGATTTAAATTTAGTACATAGGCTTGGTGTAATTAAGTCGCACTCTTTGGAATAGATGGCGCCTCTTTTCCTTGCTTATCTCCTTAACCCCTCGTGATGTGTGGATTTCATCACCGCACACCATAACCTAAGTGAAGTTATGGACACGAGGTTGAGGGCGGAGTTTGCAAAGGACTTGAGGGAGTGTAAATTTTCGAAAAATTGGCCGAATGTCGGACATGGTGTCTAGAAACGGGTTATGACTGGTGACAGGATTTGGACTAAGAAAGACTTTTGTCGAAATTAGTCCTGCCTCTCGCGTTATCTCTATCCCTAACTGGCCATGTTTTTCGATTTAACCAAGGCTGATTAATTGAAAATTTACACTTTATCGCGCGGGTCGCACGTCCATTGAACGACCGAAAATGCCAAGCTAGTGTACTCTATTTAAATCTTAAACGTACTTAATTAATTAGCGTAAATTTTTAAGTTGTAATTATTATGGTAAGTAGGTATTTTAACCCCGTACTCTTAGGTTTAAATGGCTCCGCCAAAGACGACATCCGGCAAGAAGAAAGCCCAACAAGAGGCAGAAGATGCCATGCTCCGCCGCTTGGCGGACCAAGTCGGTTGGGAATTACCACCGGAGGGCAACGACGCTCTCAATCCGGACGGATCATCTGGTCCGTCCGTAGCGCCCTCTGGGGAAATTCCCGCTCCCCCATTCATCTCGAGCGGTGATGACGTCGACCCCTTCCAATCTCCGACGCCCGGTACCCATTCAACGGGAAGTACTCAGGCATCCTCCACCGCCGAATCAATCATGTACAGCGCCCGCCGTAGGCAAAGGAGGGCCCCCACTGACCCGGAACCGAAAAGGACTCGGGGTCTCGTTAAAGGGGGGAAAGCGGAGCGTATTTGCAAGGCGACCGGTAAAAAGATCGACTTGCCGTACGACGAATTCACCGGTGGCCCTCCCACAGCTCAACTAGCAAGTCTCTCGGCGCATGGGATATGGTCAATCATCCGTAACCGGGTTCGTATCACTGCCCCTACTTGGAAGGAGGCGCCGGATCATGAGAAGGCGAAAGTCTTCAAAGATCTTTCGGTACGTAATACGTTCAATTTAGTTATTATATAATATTGTTAATCTCGGCCTAAAATTTCATAATATATACGATTATAATTTTCTATTTATTTTTCATAGGAACAATTTGACGTGGATCCGACACCGGCTATGTTGAGGCATATCAATCAAACCGCCAACTCCATCTACAAAGATTGGAAGTACAGGCTCCATAAGTACTTCAAAGATGTCGGTCCCGTGCCTCCCCCGGTAGAGCTGCAAGGGGAGAGAGAAGATGATTGGGAGTGGTTGTGTAACCACTTTGCCGATGAACAATTTAAGGTATTAATTTAATTTTTTTATTTCAATTAAAATAATTGAATTATTTAAATTGTAGTTATTCATTTTTTAATGATTTAATTATGTTGTGTAACAGAAATTCTTCGGTGTCAACAAAGCCAACCGGGGGAAGAAGGAGAAACACCATACTACCGGCGCCAAGCAGTTCATTCAAATTGCCAAGGAGCACAAGGATAAGGGTTCCAAACACCCTTTTATTGATGCAAGCGTAAGCGCGTACGTGACGCCAGGGCTCGATAATGAAGCGAGTCAATGCGGGGTAAGTGATATGTATATATATATATGTGCTTTTAATTATAGTAATTATTATTTAAATATGATTACAAAATTATAATAAATTAATTATAATTTTGTAGGCAAGGGCGATAGAGCGTGCGCATGAAGAGTTGGCCAACACTCAGCTTGCGTTCCCAGATGTGCCGCCGGAAGACCTGCCTCCTCTATCCTTAGAGAGCCAAATTGCAATCGCGGATGAGGTCTACGGTCGTAGAGCTGGCAAGGAGGTTAGGCACTTTGGGCCTAGGGTGGTACGAGATTTGTCGACGACCTCCGGCTCATCATCTACGGGAGGTTCGAGGCAGCGGAGAATGAGTCAAGCTGCGGCCGTCGAAGCAGCCATTCAAGAGGCTCGACTGGCACGAGAGGAGAATCGACGGACACAAGAGCAGAATGAGTCAATGCGGCAAAGACTTGACGAACAACAAGCACAAATAGCCCAACTCATCGCGCTCATGAACCAAAATCGAGAAGTATGTCAACCTCCTCCGAACCCACACCCCGACGACAACGACCCGGCTGGAGGCGGAGGACTCGGCCCCGCATCTGCTCCTCCAGTGTATTAGCTAGCACGTAGTATATTATCTCGTTTCTTTCCGCATTCCGAACAATATTTTAATTTTTAATTTATGGGTTTTTTCGTATGTACAAATTAATTTACTTTGATTATTTAATAATTATATATATAAGTTATTAATTTTAATATTCAAAATTTAGTTTATTTATTTAATATTAGCATTTTTCATTATTTAAATTAAAATAATAATAAATTAATTAATAATATTTAATTTCAATTTATTTTTAAAAAAAAATTAAATACTCACTTGGACGACGGAGATTATGTTCTTCGTCGTCCAGGTGCACAAACCCTAAACCTAACCCCTAACCCCTAAACCCTGTTGTTCTCCGTGGCCCAGGTGCTCACCTGGACGACGGAAACTTAGTGTTTCCGTCGTCCAGGTGAACACCTGGGCCACGGATAATGGTAGCAATGTCCGTGGCCCAGGTGTTCACCTGGACGACGGAGACTTAGTGTTTCCGTCGTCCAGGTGAACACCTGGGCCACGGATAATGTCCGAGGTCCAAGTTCACTTGGACGACGGAAACACTAAGTCTCCGTCGTCCAGGTGCTTGGACGACAGCACTTGGAGCACGGACCTTGGACGACGGAGTTTCCGTCGTCCAAGTACTTAGACGACGGAAAACTGCACTTAGACGACGGAAATGGTCCGTGGTCTAAGTGCAGTTTTCTTGTAGTGTGAGGAAGGAGAGAGAAGAGAAAAGAGTGAAGTTTGAATGCTAAACATTAAAGTTTAGAGTTTTTTTTCCCATCATTTTAGAGTTTTTTATTTTTCTATAAATATGAAGTTTTAGTTTTTTTTTCACCTATTTTTTCTGTTATTGAGAATGGTTTAAAGTGTCTGTTGAAGCAAAAAGTAGCTCATGTTTTCAAAAATGATGGAAATCTCTATTATAGAGTAACTGTTGGAAATGCTCTAAAACACATATATGAAGCATACCTCAAAAAAGAGAGCATGCATGAAGTCAAATTGCATGTCGTTTTGGTTTACTCTTGATATTTGGTGGAGTATTAATTAGGGAAAAATGATTTAAAGGCCCAAAAATAAATAATTTTTTTAAAAAAAAATCAACTTATGACACTTTTTTTTTCAAAAAAAAAATTAGCTGACATCATGTTCTTCCAAAAAGGTCTAATAAGTTATAAAACCCACTTTTTTATACTGATTTTGCCCTTCCTTCCTAATTTGAATTTTAACCCTCCATTTTTTTGGGAAGTGAATCTCTCTCTCTCTCTCTCTCTCTCTCTCTCTCTCTCTCTCTCTCTCTCTCTCTCTCTCTCTCTCTCTCTCTCTCTCTCTCTCTCTCTCTCTCTCTTTCTCTCTCTCTCTGATCGTGATTCAGAAATCGCCGCAACAAAAACTCTGTTCGATCTCGACGTCGTACGAAATTTCAAATGTTGTAAGTTTTAAAATCTTTGTCTCTCTATCTCACTGACTCGCTATCTCTAGCCATCTCTGTACAGAAATTGATAACTTCGTATGTTCAATTCTGTTGTACATCCGATTTTCACTCTGTTTTTCTATATGATAGACGATTTGAATTGTTGTTGCACGAATCTGTTTCCGTTCGTAGTTGTATTAATCGATTTCATAATAGTATTGATTACTTTGCTCCTCAAACTATATGCATTGCGATATTGAAATCTACTTACTTAGGTTTGGATCTGATTTTGGTTCTAAAAATATGTTTTAGTATATGTTAGAGTATCTGTCAACCTATCTCTCTGAGTATCTATAACTCTATTTATTCTGTTAAAAGTAACAAACCTTACTGTCAGTTAACCAAAGCATTTACATGCATTTCTGCAACTCTTCTGTAGGTATGTTCAATGGCAATATACATAACCTTCTCCAATCATTGTGAAATATATTCATGATCGAGAAGGTGTGATGGATATTTTGAGTGACGATATCACATTTGCTTACATTGTGGATATAGTCCGTCAACGATTCAAATCACTCAACAACTCAATCTTGACGTACAAATACTGTATCTCACCAGAGGATGAACACATTTTCCTGGAAACTGATCGTGACGTGTTTTTGATGATGCTTTCTATCCGAAGACTCAATTTAAAATGTATTGAGATCAGAATCATTGACCTGAATGAGGTAGAACTTCAAAAACTCATTTGAGTATATGTTTGAGTATCTGCTGCAATATTATGTCAAGCTAAAATATGTATATGTTTCCTCTTGAAGCAAACAACAAGCATCAATTCCAAGCAATCGGCGGTCGGTAACAATCATAATGAAAACTCAGGGCATGCGCAGGATGCAGATAAATGGTTGCATAGAAAAAAGTAATGTTGCAGACGTCGGTTTTGGATGCTTTCAAGAAGAAGAGACAAATGATTACTTGACAAAACCATAGGCTAAACTAATACAAGAAAAATGGCAGAAATTCTTAGGCGGGGTGACTGAGTTGAGGCTAAAACTCAGAAAGTATTCAATCAAAAGTGGATTCAAGTTTATATATGAGAAGAATGAGCCCACACGTGTAACTGTACATTGTAAATACAAAGGACGCGATAAATGCAACTGGTTTGTGAAGGCAAGACTATTCCAGGCGAATGGATCATTTTACATCACTGAAATCAACAATAATCATACATGCAAAGAAAAGGTCCAAAAACAGACCAGTGAGATGATGAGGTCTTCTATTGTCAAGTATGATACTTTTTTCTAACATCACTAACTACTTCTCTTGAAAAAATTCTATCTAAAGATATTATTTTCAATACTTGAAACTTATCATTTATTCAATACTCAGCTTAATCGTTAAGGACAAATTGCGCATTGATCCCAATATAGGAGCCAAGGCCTTACAGACATAAATCAGAGAAAGTTTTGGCCTGAAAGTCCCTTACAAGATGGTGTGGTATGGCAAGGAGATCGCAATGAACTCACTGCATGGAAACGAAGCAGAATCATACACAAACCTTCTCTAGTTCTGAGATGAATTTATGAAGACAAATTTTGACTCCAGAGTTATTGTAGATATTGATCCGGAAACACAAAGGTTTCACCGCCTTTTGTGTCATTCGGTGTCTGCATGCAGGGATTCCAATACTGCAGACCCATGATTTTCGTTGATGCAAGTTTCCTCAAGAACAAATACAAAAGATAAATCATGAGGGCCTCTTCAAAAGATGGAGATCAAGGTAATGTAGACAAATGAAAGATGTTTGGACCTCTTAGGTATCTCTCTGAATAGATGTTTGGCTAGATAACTGAGTATCTGTCTGGGTATCTGAAAGGACCCGACTCCGATTTAGTTTCCTAAACCGGAATCAAACCCCTTCTGAAAACACGAACTTTCAAAAACCATAGAAATTTTGGCAGAGTTTCACTATATCGCGAAGTTACCATTAACCTGCACCCGAAAATACACTTCATAATATGCCACAAAAGCCAAACCGTGAGCACCAATCCCATCCGGATTTCTCAAAATCATATCATAATATAAAGCAATAAGCAAAACTGTAACTTTATAGAAATCCGGGAAAATCATATGAAAATATAAACATCAGAGTATTTAGAGCGACCTCTAGTATATATACATAAATACACAACAATAGGCCAAACAAGAAACCTACTGGAAAGGAAAAATAGCTCGAATACTAAGCCTCCAACTGCGACGTGCGACACCAGAATCCGAACTGCAAACTGGACATAGAAAACAAAGAGTCCAGGGAAAGACATAAAAACCGTTAGAGTGAGTGGACGAAAATAAATGTCTTTCGCCGAATAATATATGTTATAAAAACATATGCGAGTCTAAATGCATGAAAATAATATGGTATACGAGGGAGACTCTAACTCCTCACGCATACAGAGCATGCATCGAAAATCCCGCGGGGTCACTCATGGACACATCCGCGCTTGTACAGTCCGAATCACGGGATCCCAGACCCACACGTGATTCTAGCCAGAAAGACCTCAAGTCAGGGTATCTATTCCCACCCGTAAATACATCGACACAAGGAAACAGAAATCTGTTCCCACCCGAAAATACATCGGCACAAGGTAACAGTCCCCCCTGGTGAACATCCTCGGGGATCAGCCGGGATGCAAGTGTATCGATACAACCACATATTCTAAGACTGTAATCTGTGTAAACCAAATCATAAATAGTTTCATACAAATGTATAATGCATAATATAAATGCATATTCGTAATACATAATTATGATAGTATATCCGTCGATGCATATTCGTAATATATAATCGTAAAGCACATGCTCGTGTAAATCATAATCTCATACGCATGCTCATGCTCGTAAATCATATAATAAAGACTCGCAACCAATCAGTGAAAAGACTCGGATATCAAGAAAATCGTCGAAAACCCCAAATATACTCCACCCCTTACCATTAAACCTGATTCCGGCCAACTTTCCCCACAAAAATCTCCAAGAAAACTGCCACCAAATCACACCATACACATATCAAATGAAAGCCCAGGTCCTAAGCTTCAAAACCTTACCTTTATTTCCGGCAACCGTGTCGTTTTCCGGCAGCCACCACGACGGCGAGTCACAACTCAGTGAGTCAACACGGGTTGACTCGGTCAACTCGGCCAAAATCAGTCAACTCGGTCAAACAACCCATTTTTCGAACTTTACGATAACTTTACTACTATTCGGCTATTTATACGTCGCGAATCAACTCTATCCGCAATTCGGATAACTCAAACTCAAACGGATGAACACGACTAACTCGACGAAAATTTCAAATATTCATTTTATATTCCTCGATTATCCGAAAAATCCTCGGAAAGCTCCTACGGACTCGAAATCAAATTCTCCACATTTTCCACGAACAAACCCAAATCAAATTTGTGCCCGAAAATTAAGTCGTGAACTAAGTCGCATATCCGATTAATTACGATAAATCTCAATTACTCGTAAAACTCGCAGATTAAGCCGACCTCGAAATTTACGTACCTGCTAATTGAACAGATGAGGATACTGCTCCCGCATATGCTGCTCGGTCTCCCAAGTGGCTTCCTCTATTGAATGATTCTGCCATAAGACCTTCACAAGCGGAATAACTCTGTGCTTCAATTCCTGTACACGCTGATCGAGAATCTGTACTGGCTCCTCGATATAAGTCAAATCCTCCTGGATAGGAAGCTGATATGGTACTAACACATGTGATGGATCTGGAATGTATTTTCGCAGCATCGAGACATGGAAAACATCGTGCACCCTCGCCATCTCTAAAGGCAAATCCAACCTGTAAGCCACGACACTAACTCTCTCTGTAATCTCATAAGGACCGATATACCGTGGCTGGGGCTTGCAATGCTTCCCGAAACGGATTACTCCTCGCCAAGGAGACAATTTCAGGAAGACCCAATCGCCCACCTCAAACTCAAGACTCTTTCTTCTCACATCTGCATAACTCTTTTGTCGATCTTGGGCAATCTTCAATCTGTCTCTGATAATCTGAATATCCTCTGTGATGCTCTTTAACAGATCAGGACCAATAAGCCATCGCTCACCCACCTCACTCCAACACAATGGAGTACGACACTGCTTCCCGTGTAAAGCCTCATACGGTGCCATATCAATACTAGCCTGATAACTGTTGTTGTAAGCAAACTCGATCAAATGCAGTTGCTGGTCCCAATTTCCTCTAAACTGCAATACATAGGACCGCAACATATCCTCGAGGGTCTGAATAGTCCTCTCAGACTTCCCATCAGTCTGAGGATGAAAAGCTGTACTGAAATGTAATCTGGTCCCGAAAGCTTGCTGCAATGTCTGCCAAAACTCTGAAGTGAACTGACTGTCTCGGTCAGAAACAATTGATACAGGCACACCATGCAAACGAACGATCTCAGCCAAATACAGCTTCGCTAATCTGCCCACTGAAATCTTCCCTGGAAGTGCAAGGAAATGAGCTGATTTCGTTAAACGGTCCACAATGACCCAAATACCAGTGTTACCAGCAGAAGTACGCGGTAACTGATACACGAAATCCATAGTAATATGCTCCCACTTCCAAACTGGAATCTCTAAGGGCTGTAGCTTTCCCGCAGTTTCTGTCTCTCTGCCTTCACCTACTGACAAATGAGGCATCTGCTCACATATGATGCAATCTCCCTTTTCATATTCCACCACCTATAGGCTCTAAGTGTGCGAAACATCTTCGTACCAACTGGATGCATAGCGTAAGAAGAACAATGGGCTTCATCTAAGATCTCCTTCTTCAAACCCTCGTCATTGGGTACACATAGTCTGCCTCTGAACAATAATGTACCATCATTACTCAACTGAAACTCTGTTGGCACACCATTCCGAATCATGGTCTTCTTGTCCAACTGATAGGAATCCACATCCTGAGCTTCCCGAACCTGATCAACCAATACCGGTCGCACCGGGAAGCTAGCCAACAAGGCTCCATCATCATCCCACTCTAACTCAGCTCCCGTAGCTCGTAACTCTGCTAACATGGAAACTCTGGCCACACACACATGAACAATGAAGTTCCAGATTTCCGACTAAGTGTATCAGCAACGACATTAGCCTTCCCTGGATGATACTCAAAGGTGCAATCGTAATCATTGATCAACTCCATCTATCTGCGCTATCTCATATTCAAATCTGGTTGCGTGCTCAAATAAGTGAGACTCTTGTGATCTGTATATATCTTGCACTGAGCTCCGTATAAGTAGTGTCTCCAACTCTTCAAGGCTAATACAATGGAAGCCAACTCCAAATCATGCGTAGGATAATTGACTTCATGTGGTTTCAACTGCCTGGAACCATAAGCCACCACTCTGCCATGCTGTATCAAAACACAACCAAGACCCAATTTTGATGCGTCGTTGTAAACCACAAACTCTCCACTGTCGTCAGGTAAAGTCAGAACCGGTGCAGTAGTCAACTTCTCCTTCAAGAGCAAGTAACTCTCCTCACATGCATCGGACCACTCGAACTTTATGCCTTTCTTCGTCAATCTGGTAAGTGGAGCGGCAATCTGTGAAAAATCTTACACAAAGCGCCAATAATAATCTGCCAAACCCAAGAAACTCATGATCTCTGGTACGATGGTAGGTCTACTGCAATTCAACACGGCTTCAATCTTGTCAGGATCCACGCTGACTCCCTCAGCAGATATCACGTGACCCAAAACATTCACGTTATTCAACCAAAACTCACACTTGCTGAACTTCGCAAACAACTGATTATCTCGCAAAGTTCGCAAAATAGCTCGCCAATGTTTTTTGTGCTGGCCCACACTCCTGGAGTATATCAGAATGTCATCGTTGAACACGATCACAAAGTTGTCCAAGAATTTCCTGAACACCCTATTCATCAAATCCATGAAAGCTGCAGGGGCATTGGTCAACCCAAACGGCATAACCAAGAACTCATAATGCCCGTACCGTGATCTGAAAGCTGTCCTGGCCACATCTGACTCTCTAATCCTCAACTGATGGTATTCAGACCTGAGATCAACCTTCGAAAAGACTGAAGCTCCCTTGAGATGATCAAACAAATCGTTAATCCGTGGCAACGGATACTTGTTCTTCACGGTGACCTGATTCAGCTTCCGATAATCAATACACAACTGCATGGAACCATCCTTCTTCCTCACAAATAATACAGGAGCACCCCACGGTGATACACTGGGTTGTATGAAACCTTTCTCCAGCAACTCTTGAAGTTGAATCTGTAACTCTTTCAATTCCGCTGGCGCCATACGATACGGTGCCTGAGATATAGGTCTAGTGCCTGGTAAAAGCTCAATGGTGAAATCGATTTCTCGAACTAGAGGGATGCCTGGTAACTCCTACAGAAATATATCAGGAAACTCAGAAACAACCTCAATATCATCAATGTCTGGTATAGAAGCCGTTGTATCCACAACATGAGCTAAGTATGCAACACAACCCTTCTTCATCATCCACTCGGCCTTCATCGCTGAAATCACACATGGCAATGAAGTATTCTTCTCACCGCGAAACAATATCTCTGGGAAACCTGGACGTCAACTACCTCCTTCTTGTGACAGTCAAACATAGCCCAATGTGTCTCTAAGAAGTCCATAACCAAAATCACATCAAAATCGACAATATCCAACAACAACAAATCCACGGCTAAACCATAACCTCCCACAAAGATCTCACTATCACGACCCGAACCAGAATTAGTAGAATAATCAGCGTAATTCACAAGATTATGGATAATCGCAGTTTTTCGATAATTGTGTGGTTTGCCGGTTTTGATTACGACTTAATTATCGGCCAAGAATTTGAGTTGAGTCTCTTTTCGAGAGTTGTTGTATACGTGATTTCGAGTTCGTGGGCGGTTCTAGAGGATTATTTCGACTACTGAGGAATATAGTATAAATATTTGAAGTTTCGAAATATCGACGAGTTTATCCGTTCGTACTAAGTTTATCCGAATCGTTATGGTTATCCGTTTTGGACCGTCGATCGTCCCGAGACATGAGTATAAATATCAGAAATAGTCGAAAATGCACTGTTTGGAAGTTTGACCGACGTTGACTGAAATTGGGAGCGTTGAGCCGCGTTGACCGGAGAAGAAAATCTCTACCGCCGCTGACTCGCCGGCGACCTTCATTTTCCGGCCACCTCCGGCCTTGTTGTTGGTATATTTCGAATCCTTGTTTGATTTCCTATTGATTGGAACTTGGAATTTTGGAATTTGATGTTGAATTGAGGGAGAAATTGTGAGTTGAAATTTGAAATTTTCAGGCTGGATTCGGGGTGGTTCGACGGCGGCGCTCCGGCCACGGGGGTGGCCGGGGGTTAGGGGGATTCGACTCATGGGGCCACAACGGAGCCTTTGGGAGTGGCCTCGAGGGCTGCCGTGTGCCGTGGACGGAGATCGACGGAGGAACAGCTTCGCCGGCCGGAATTGGGTTTCTTGACTTTCGAGCTGATTTCCGGTGAACTGAGTTAGAATTGGACTTAGCCACAGTTGAGAGATGTGTTGGGCTCGAGGAGGAGAAGCTATGGTGAGCTTGGTTGGCGGGAAATCTCTCCGGTTGACGGCGCACCACCGCCGCAGGCGGCAATCAACGGCGGAGCTCCGGCGACCCATTGACTTTTTAGAATTTGATGATTTTAATATCGTTTTACTCGTATTCGCGCCCCGATCGTCGCCTTGAGGTTTTCGAGTTGATTTGGGTATCGAATTTTCAGTCAAGGGTTTTGAGTGGAGATTTCGGGAATTTCGTCGATTATTTTGCACTGTGTTATATATTTTCGGAAACGGTTAGTTTCCGAGGTGTGGTTCAGTGTTGTGAGCTATGATTTTGATCAGATATATTTTGGTGATTATTCAGGGGATCGAGATCGTGCTTCGGGCGAGGGATCTTCCGCCGGACCACGTGATTAGCGCGAGTGCGCGCTTTGCTCGTCTGTGAGTGGACTTTTCTTTTCACTGATCGATTGCGAGTCTTTATATTTCATTTTACGAGCATGAGCATACATTTGTGATTATGACTTATACGAGCATGTGCTTTAAGATTATGCATTTACATTATGCTTTATACGTATGCATGAAACTATTTATGATTTGATTTACACAGAGTACAGTCTTAGTATATGTGGTTGTATCGATACACTTGCATCCTGGCTGATCCCCGAGGATGTCTACCAGGGGGGATCTGTACCTTGTGCCGATGTATTTCCGGGTGGGTACAGATTTATGTTCCTTGTACCGATGTATTTCCGGGTGGGAACAGATACCCTGACCTGAGGCCTTTCTGGCTAGAATCACGTGTGGGTCTGGGATCCCATGATTCAGACTGTACTATTATGGATGTGTCCATGAGTGACCCCGTGGGATTTTTTCTATGCATGCTTTGTACGCTGAAGGCGTTTGGGTTCGCCTCGTGTGCTATATCATATTCACTCATTTTGACTCGCATATGTTTTTATTATTTATATTATTCGGCGAAAGAAATTTAATTTCGTCCACTCACTCTAACGGTTTTCATGTCTTTCCCCTGGGCTCTTCGGTTTTCGTGCCCAGTTTGCAGTTCGAATTCTGGTGTCTCACATCGCGGTCGGAGGCTAGTTGTTCGAGCTACCTTTCTTTTCCAGTAGGTTTCTTGTTTTGCCTACTGTTGTATATTTTGTATATATATACACTAGAGGTCACTCTGATACGATACTGATACATGTTTTATGTGGATTTTTCCCATATTTTCTATATTATACAGTTATGTTTACTGTTTATTATTATTGTTATGATATTGAGAAATCCGGATGAGATTGGTGCCTACGGTTTGGCTTTTATGGCATAGGATGAAGTGTTATTTTCTGGGTGCAGGTAAAGGGCGTTAGTATCGTTACTCTGCCGAAATTTTAATGGTTTTTGTTGGTTCGTTTTTTCAGAAGGGGTTTGATTCCGGTTTAGGAAACTAAATCGGGGTTGGGTCCTTTCACTCACAATCCATATACACCCAACCAATACTCACAACCTCACCAGATGAATACAACACCCTCCACAACCCCGGAAGTGGAGATGCAGGCATAGTAGCTAAAGATGACAATCTATATGATATGAATGAATGCGTAGCACCTGGATCTAACAAAGTAAGTACTGGATAGCCAAAAACATGCAACGTACCAATAACAACCTCTGGTGAAGCTCTGCCCTCACGCAATGACATATCATGAACCCTGGTCTGTCCAGCTGGTCGTCCACGCAGATGGTGACTCTGTTGTCTGCCCTATCCAAAAGACTGCACTAGTCGAGCTCCAGAAGTAGAACCTCGATCTCCTCCAGCACTCTAAGCTACCTGCCCTCCAACACCAGTAGACTGGAAATATTCCCTTGTAAAGTGAACCTCCTGGCCACAACGATAACAAACGGTATGGCCTCGCTGACAAAGACCAAAGTGGTGCCTATTGCAGAGATTGCACAATGGATACTCCCTCGGTACAGCAAAAGTGCCAGCAGTACGTCGAGGATAGCTGGATCTGGTAGAACTCCCACTGGACTGTGGTCTCTGTGGCCGATCCCTCCTCCATCTCTATCTCTGTCTAGCCATACTAGCTGATTGTCTATATGGTCCACTTCCAGATAATGATGCCAATCCGGAAGTGCCTGAACTCAGCCTCTTGGAAGGTCCCTAACTCGGTCCACCCTCTTCAAATCGTCGAGACTATAATCGCATCTGCCTTTCCTTCTCTATGTCCTTGCCCCGGAGTGCAGCACTCACAAACTCATCAAAGTTGTTCCGAGGCATCGTAGTCAATGTTCCCTTAATGTTCAGGTTCAAGCCCAACTCAAATCTCCGGCACTTGGCTTCCTCTGAAGACACCATGTCACGAGCAAATCGAGATAAACGATATAAAATCCATCACCCAAATCAACTCGAAAATCTCAAGGCGACGACCGGAGCGCGATTACGAGTAAAACGGCATAAAACTTTTCAAAATCCAAAAAGTCAACGCGTCGCCGGAGCTCTGCCGTTAACCGCCGCCGTCACCGACAGCGCGCCGTCACCGGAGAGATTTTTCGACGACCAAGACCACCACAGCTTCTACTCCTCAATCCCAGTCCAAAACCCTTCTACACCAAGACCCAATTTGATGGGCAACACCTCCAAAACCTCCTCGAAACCTCCACGGACAAGAATCGCCGGAAAACTTTCCCGGCCGATTCCGGCACCGTCACGCCACCAAAACACCTTAAACCAAAGGGGTTTTCACCCTTGGCTCGAGCCCAACCTATTCAAACCCAACAACTCACTAGAAAGTCACCGGAGCACCCCTCACCATTAAACCCGATTCCGGCCAACTTTCCCCACAAAAATCTCGAAGCAAACCGCCCTCAAATCACACCATACACATATCAAATGAAAGCCCAGGTCCTAAGCTTCAAAACCTTACCTTTATTTCTGGCAACCGTGCTGTTTTCCGGCAGCCACCACGACGGCGAGTCACAACTTAGTGAGTCAAGATGGGTTGACTCGGTTAACTCAGCCAAAATCAGTCAACTTAGTCAAACAACCCATTTTTTGAACTTTTCGGTACCTTTACGTCTATTCGGCTATTTATATGTCGCAAATCAACTCTATCCGCAATTCGGATAACTCAAACTCAAACGGATAAACATGACTAACTTGACGAAAATTTTAAATATTAATTTTGTATTCCTCGATTATCTGAAAAATCCTCGGAAAGCTCCTACGGACTTGAAATCAAATTCTCTACATTTTCCACGAACAAATCTAATTCGTGCTCAAAAATTAAGTCGTGAACTAAGTCGCATATTCGATTAATTACGATAAATCTCAATTACTCGTAAAACTCGCAAATTAAGCCGATTACTATACCAATTCCGGTTGGGGTCGTCATAGTATCTGTTATTCCTTTTATAGACTCCATTTCAGTACTTAGTCTGCAACTAGCTAGGAACCTTACCTTTTTTATTTCTTTTTGATTCATTTTAGGACTCAATCCAATTGCATTTGCGATAATTGATGTCGAAAATGATAGCAACTGGAGGTGGTTCTTGACGAACTTAAGAGATGAGATAGACAGATACAGCATAAATCAAGAAACTAATACTCGGAGGAAATAACATTCATGCCTGATCGTAATAATGGAATTATGAGTTCTCTTCCAAATGTGTCCCCAATGATAAGCATGGCTACTATTTTTGGCACTTGGTTGCTAACCTCAAAGACAAATACAGAGGATAATCCAAGGATAGAATTTCTGAGCTCTTCATGCAATGTGCATATGCAAGAAGTGAGAGGCAATATGAGTTCCTTTTTAACCAGCTTAAGCTAGAAGGCGGATATGCAGAGATAATGGAATTCTTCAAGGATCTCCCAAAACAAAAATGGTGTGCTTCACTCTTCGTAAGAGATAGGAATGGCAAAATGACAAATAACATCTCAGAGTGTTTCAACAATTAGATAGTACATCTCTGTGCACTGCCTGTCTTCTACCTTGCGGATGAAATCAGATCATCCATTACAACATGATTCATGTTATTATTTCCAGGATATCTGTAAATTGTTGCACTATTTCTGAAAAATATCATGAGTATTTGTTTGAGTAGTTGACTGAGTAGTTGTCTGGGTATCTATCTTTTGCTAACATTACAGCCATTTACAACCTGATTCATTCTTTTATCTCCAGGATAATCCACTATTTAATTCCTTCTTTTCTTCTTTTCTGTTACTACTCTCATAGAAGAAAAGTGATGGAAAGAATTGCAAGCAAAAGAGAAGAATCGGAACAATGGCACACTATAATAGGACCGAGAATGGAAGGAAAGCTTTTTGAAACACTTAAAAAAGAAAAGCATTGGAGAGTGACGCATTCCAATGGTCTTGTCTACGAAGTTCAGACTGACTCATACAGTAGTGTAGTTAACATGGAGACATGGACCAGCTCATGTGGACAGTGGTAGTTGCTCTGATTTCTGTGCTCACATGCACTTATTGTCATTCAAGAGAAAGAACTAGATATTTACAATTACATGGACAACTTGTACAAAGTTCCATATTATAGACAAACCTACTCCTTCACACTCAATCCAGTGTCAAACGTTAAGAAATCCCTTCAGGACATGTCACAATACGGATTGGACGTCAAGCCTCCACTAACAAAGAAACAACCGGGAAGACCAAAGAAGAAGAGATTGAAGAAGAACGGAGAAAAACAAACAATGCCGACAGAGTGCTCAAGATGTTACCACATTGGTCACAATCAAAGAACCTGCAACAACCCTATCGATTGAAAAATAAATGTCTGTGTGGATCATTACACGTATTGTCAGAAAATAATTTTCTAAGTTTGAATATTTGTCTGGTTATTTGTTCAAGTTTTTGTCTGGATATCTGTCTAAGTATATGTTTGGATATCATGAATTACATATCTGCAACTTTTTACTTGCAAATAAAAACAAAAATGGATCAGAAAGTGCAAATCAAACACTTTAGTTCATAGGCTTAATACATTGGTTCTCTGATTCAAAAATTCAAGAGAAACACAAAATAGTATTACACAGGTAGGTACACAAACAGATACACATACCGATACTCAGACAATATAAACCAGAACATAAGACTCATTAAAAGGGACCATAATCATCTTAAACAAAAAGGGATCAAAGTCTATGAACAAGGTCATTACAAAATAGTCTTACTCCAAAAATATCCATAACTAACCACAAAAAAATGGAAATTTTGGAGTAGGAAAAATGGATCCCAATCTCTAAAAACCGAAAACTAATTAAAATTGAAGTATGGTCATAAACACATAAAAACCTAACAGCTAAAACTTATCAGTTGCCCTCCTCATCCTTGATCTTGAGCCCAAATCAGTTAGGGTAACCAATCTTCCAACTTCTTTTCCAATTTCTTAATCCTCTTAGTGACTATATCAATATTCTCTATGGCGTCGTCAATCTTCTATATGGCCTCGTCAATCCTCTGGATAGCCATTTCCATCATCGCCAGCAATTCGATGTTTGAAAGTCGATTTGCCTCAATTCCATTCCTCGCCCATCTGATCTAGAAGTCAATTGGATCTGTCGATGAAAAAGCGTTGATACGCTAAGACAGAGCAACAACCAAGGACGAAGCTCCTCTGTTAAGCTCAGATGATCTGCAAGTAGTGGGAGCCATGCATGGTTTTTGGGACAGTTGTTATTTTAGGGTTTTGATATAGATATGGAGGATGTGAGCGTTGAAGACCTTTTTATAGAGTCCTAAACATTCATCTTGGTCAACTGTCTTAAACACATACTCAAAATAAACAGACGCGACAGAAAACGACAGGTCGTTTCTAAACAACAATGGGTATCTGTCTAATTTGCTACCTAAGTAACTTTCTAAGTATCTATCAATTGGTTGGTTTGTGATTGTTGCATTTCAATACCAAATTTACACACAAATTTGAGTAGTTTTTGTGTTGTAAAATGGATCGAGAGTGCAAATCAAACACTTTAGTTCATATGCTTAATACATTGGTTCTCTAATTCAAAATTTCAAGAGCAACACAAATATAGTATTATGCAGACAGATACGCCAACAGATACTCAAGAAGATAGTCATATGATTAAATTCATAATGCTCTCCAAAATCCTGACTTATGATTCAATCACTTCATACACACATTCATCAAAATCCATTACAAAAAACATAAAATGAAGAACAGAAGATAAAAAAACATAAACTTCATTAATAATAGATAGCATTTGATTCAAATTACAAACAACAAAAACACAACAACAAATAACAAAACACAAAATTAAAACTAAAAACAAAAACACAACAACTAATAACAAATCGTATAATTCACATCATGGCTTTTTTGCTGCTTCCCCCTCCAAAACATGGTGGAAGACAAAATGCGAGGCGCATAAACAAATCAAGCATCAGATCCTGTTCAGCAAGGACCAAGTCAATTTCCTCCTTCATCGTATCTATGTGAAGCTTCATACGACCCATCTTCTTCACCAAAGGTTGAAGAGGGCCATCAAAAATAACACCTACAGGAGGTCAAGCAGCACGAGGAAGAGGAGGACCTGATATAGAGTCTTCAGAGGAGGAGGAGGAGGATTTGGACTTTGATGGATCAAAATCTTCATCAGTTGAATGGTCAGAAGTGTCTGAATGGTATGGGTTCTTCTTCCTTGGCGCCATATTGTAGTATGTTGTTAAAAAAAACAATTAGATAGAGGAAGAAGAACTCAAGCAGAAGGAGTTGGTAATGAAACATGTTATGGAGAATGTGGGAAGCCAGTACTATTTATAGAGAATGAACCAAAATGTCTGTTATGGCTGAAGCGATTTATTCCCACATCTTTGTAGTTTTCTTTCTCTTTTTACGACAAGACGCTTCATATCTCTCTTCCTCTCTCCCTCTTCTCTTTTTACGACAAAACTCTTCCTCTCTCATTGTTTCTCCCAACAAGCGTGCATAACAGCATTAGAAAATATTAAGGGACATTAATACTCAACTCTTCATCCCAAAAAAAAGACGCAACTACTCCATCAACACAATCTTTCACTCTCTATAAATAAAAGATGCACTGACATAACTCATTCACAAAACAAAAACATTTCTATTCACTCCTCCTTTCTTTCTGTTCAAAAGATAAAATGGCTAACACATCCAAGAACCATATGTCCAAGAAATCCAAGAAGGAACCTGAGGACTCTGTTGAAGAGATGATTGAAGAAATGGTGAGGGTAGGCCAGAAAAACGAACAACCTTGTGACGACCCAAACCAGAATCAGTAGAGTAATCGGCTTAATTCAGGAGTTAGCGCATAATCACAGTTTTTCGATAATTGTGTGGTTTGCCAGTTTTGATTACGACCTAATTATCGGCTGAGAATTTGAGTTAAGTCTCTTCTCGAGAGTTGTTCTACACGTGATTTCGAGTTCTTGGGCGGTTCCGGATGATTTTTCCGATGACCGAGGAATATAATATGAATATTTGAAGTTTCGAAATATCGACGAGTTTATCTGTTCGTATCGAGTTTATCCGAATCGTTATGGTTATCCGTTTTGGACCGTCAATCGTCCCGAGGCGCGAGTATAAATATCATAAATAGTCAAAAATTATTGAAAATGCACTGTTTGGAAGTTTGACCAGCGTTGACCATATAGGAGACGTTGACCCGCGTTGACCGAAGGAAGAAAACCGGCCACCGTTTGACTTGCCGACGACCTTCATTTTCTGGCCACCTCCGGCTTGGCTCTTGGTATATTTTGATTCCTCTCTTGATTTCTAGTTGAATAGAACTTGGAATTGCTTGATTTGATGATGAATTGAGGGAGAAATGTTGATTTGAAAATTTTGGAATTTTGCCGGAATCGGCTTCGACGGTGGGAGGTGTTCCGGTGACTTTCCAAGGGGGGTTTGTGATGGAAATTTTTGGGCTTGAGGTAGTTAGGTGGTCCCTTGAGGATGGGAGGCCGTGATGGCCTCACGGTGACGGAATTGGGCGGCGGAGCATTTTCCGGCCGGTTTTGAATCTCGGACTTTCGAGCTGGTTTTGAGCTACTTGTCGTCTGATTTGGCTTTTGGTGTAGTTGAGACATGTGTTGTACTCGTCGAGATGAAGCATCGGTGAGCTTGGTCGCCGGGAAATCTCTCCGGTTGACAGCGCGCCGCCGCCGCCGGCGGCGGTCAACGGCGGAGCTCCGGCGACCCGTTGACTTTTTAGAATTTGATGATTTTAATGTCGTTTTACTCGTATTCGTGCCCCGATTGTCGTCTTGAGGTTTTCGAGTTGATTTGGGTATCGGATTTTCAGTCGAGAGTTTTGAGTGGAGATTTCGGGAATTTCTTCGATTATTTTGCACTGTGTTATATATTTCCGGGAACGGTTGGTTTCCGCGGTGTGGTACAGTGTTGTGAATTGTAATTTTGATCAGATATATTTTATATGATTATTCAGGGGATCGAGATCGTGCTTCAGGCGAGGGATCTTCCGCCGAACCACGAGATTAGCGCAAGTGCGCGCTTTACTCACCTGTGAGTGGACATTTTTATATTTTCACAGTTGTTGCGAGTTCGTGATTTTCCGTATTTATTTTATACGATGTTGAGCTGTTTATTATTTTTGAAGGTATTATTTTATATTTTATGGTGATGGCATTACTTGCAGCGACGCTTCGGCTACTCGGCTGATCACCGGTAGTCTGCCAGAGTTGAGAGATTCCTCTGGACCAGAGTTGAGAGACTCCTCTTGGCAGGGTTGAGAGATTCCCCTGTTATGCCGCCGGGGTTGAGAGATTCCCCTGGCCTATCACCGTCGGGCTTGAGCGATTCGCCTGACCGTCGGGCTTGAGAGATTCGCCTAGCACCTCCATATATATTTTCCGAACTCGCATTGTTTTACATTGATTATGTATATGAAACTAGTGAAAGGCATATGTTTATTTTCGTCCACTCACTCTAACATTTTATTTGCCTTTCCCCTTGGCTTTTCGGTTTCCGTGCCCAGTTTACAGTTTCGATTCTGGTGTCTCACGTCACGGTCGGAGGCTAGTTGTTCGAGCTACCTGTCTTTTCCAGTAGGTTCTTTGTTTCTCCTACTGTTGTATATTTTGTATATGTATACACTAGAGGTTGCTCTGATACGATACTGATACATGTTTTATGTGGTTTTTCCCAGATTTTCTATATTATACAGTTATGTTTACTGTTTATTGCTATTGTTATGATATTGAGAAATCCGGATGGGATTGGTGCCCACGGTTTTGCTTTTGTGGCATAGGATGAAGTGTTATTTTCCGGGTGCAGATAATGGCAATTCCTCGTTAGTAGCGTTACTCTACCAAAATTTTTACAGTTTTTGTTGGTTCGTGTTTTCAGAAGGAGTTTGATTCCGGTTTAGGAAACTAAATCGGGATTGGGTCCTTTCAACGTCGTCGTTGCCATCAAGAAGAAACTACTCAACCACCAAATATGCTCCAACAATTATCCATCAGGATGACTAACTTTGAGGATGGCCTCAAGGATATCAAGGGAAAACAGAAACTCATCAAGGAGAATGATAAGGCAATCCTTCACCTTCTGAGCAAAATCTTCAACATGCTGCCTCCCCCACCACTAGGATTCGATGGAGCAAGCAACAACAAGAAGAGGAAGCATTGAAGATGAAGAATTGTAGTTTATTATGTACTTTTTCTAATTTATTGTATTCTTTTTCAATATTATAAATGAATCTATTTTAGTTAAATGAATGAATGGTGTTGTTTCATTTTTGTCCATCAATTCTGTCATTTTCAAAATCTAACTTCTCAAGTATCTATTAGAGTATCTGTTCTTGTAGATACTCAAATAGATACTCAAGTAGATATTCAAAAGTAGGTACAGTCAGTTAGTAATATGATCAAAACACAAAAATAGTATTACGTTGATAGATACTCAAGCAGATACTCAGACAAATAGCAACAAAGACTATGAACAAGGTCATTACAAAATAATCAACAGAAATATAAACATGCACATACAAAGTATCTCCACAAAGCAGATCCTAAGACAAAATAAACAAGAACATAAGATTCATTAAGCCCATTCATTAAAAGAGACCATAATCATCATAAAAAAATTGAGCCCTAAACAAAAAGGGATCAAAGTATGAACAAGGTCATTACAAAAGAGTCTTAGTCCAAAAACATCTATAACTAACCACAAAAATAGACGTTTTGGAGTAGACAAAATGGATCCCAGTCTCTAAACACCGAAAATAAACTAAAAACAACAAAATATAAACATGCACATACTAAAAAGGACCCAACAACTAAAATCCATCACTTATCATCCCCATCCTTGATCTTTAGCACAACATCTGTAAGCACTTAGAAACGCTTCTCCACATCCTCCATCACAGCCAACGCCTCGTCGACCTTCACAGCTACCACATCGAGCTTGTCCATCTTTCTGATCACCCCATCAACTCTCCATGAAATATCACGGAGCTCTTGCAAACATGCTTCAAAGTTGATCTGCGGAATATCCCTTGTGTGCTAAAACTCTTCGGACATAGTGGATGACCGTGGCGGAGATGGAAGCTCTTCCATTGGGAAAGGGATTGAGGAGGAAGGGCTGGAGCGAGCCATTTGATTTTTGGTTTGTGGTTTGGAGAGAGAATGGGGTTAGAGGATAATTTACTGGGAGAGAAATTGGGGTTTAGGGTTTCGGAGAAAAGTTTTTAGAGAAAGTGATGTGGCTAGGGAGATACTTTTCTATTTATAGAGAGGCTAAGAAGATGGTCGGTCCTCGAAAATACGACCAAAAAACAACATGTCGTTTATTAACTACCATGGATATCTGTTTAGGTAGCTGTCTAAGTATCTGTCTTTAAGATTGGTTTATGAACTGCTGCATTTAAGTAGTTGTCTCAGTATCTGTCTACGTAGTTGTCTATGTATCTGTCACTTCGTTGATTTATGCTGCATTTCATTACCAAGTATACATAAGGATTTGAGTTGGTTCTGTGTTGTAAATTTGATCAGAGAGTGCACAAAAAAAATTTCAAAAGGTTTTATTCATTGATTCAATCATTTAACATTGATTCCAGACCAAACACAAAGTGTCAGAGACAAATACCCAAACAGATACTCAAAAGAGAGAGTCATATGATTATATTCATAGTAATCTGAGTAGTACATAACAAAATATAGTCATCTGGTTACATTCCACAATCCTACAAACTAACAACATTGTTCACAAAATGGTCACTATAACATAAATATACACATTATTAGTTACTGTCATGTCCTACGCTTCTTCCTGATCTGGTTCATTTCCTAACGCTCTTTTCTTCATAACCCATGATAGTTCATGATCCATAAAAGATTCCAACATTCTGGCCTTGAACCGAGCCACATCCTCATTTTTCAGATTTTGCTTTATTTGCTTACCCATAGCTAGTTGATACATGATGTAGCAAACAATACTTCCACAATCAAAACCAGTAGGTTGTTGAGGATTGTTGGTGATGGAGTGCACAAGTATTTTGTGAAAATCAAGCTTCTTATCTTTAACCCACTGAATGTTTTTCCTTTCCTTCTCTTCTAAAGTGATTTCTCTCATATTCAGTTCCTTGTCCGTGCTCTGACTGTCATCTACCAACATTCTAACATTCTGTGATAACATATCATCACTTTTGTCCCTCACTGAATCAATCCATATAGACACCAATCGAACCTGCATCAATACCGAAAATAATCTGTCAACCTATCTATAAACTTTATTTACTAAACATCTAGAAAAAAAAAAGATAGAATAAACATTACCGTTCTTAGTGCCTCCCAAAAGTGCGGGTTGTTCATCGACTTATAATTCTTTTCGAGTGAGTCATAGTGAGACTAGCATGACACACTTTTATCAAAGACTAGAATGTGGAAATGGTTATGGGAAAGGATCGGGACCATCAGCTTGACACTACTGCCCAAAACCTTGAACAGCTTCTCAAAAAGAAATTCATGAATCGACTTTATTTTCATATCTGAACCAGAAATCTGTCAAAAAGCAACACACATAAACTAAAGACAAACTGCGGAAAAATAAAAATTAAGCACACATAGGGTTAAAAAATGAACGATTACATGAGCCAATGTGTTGAAAGCATAGGGACTTTGATCTCCCACATCATTTGTTAATTCACTAAGAATAGCGGGATACAATCCAAAATAGAGTTCTAGATCTCGTTGCCTGTAATAATCCACTCAATATCCTTACTGTTTGTGATGACCCGGAACAGAATCAGTAGAGTAATCGGCTTAATCCACGAGCTTGCGCGTAATCGTAGTTTTCCGTAAATTGATTGAATTGCCGGTTTTGATCACGACTTAATTATTGTCCGAGAACTTGAGTTGAGTTCCTTCTCGAGAGTTGTTGTACGCGTGATTTTGAGTTCATGGGCGGTTCCAGATTATTATTTCGACGACCGAGGAATATAATATGAATATTTAAAATTTTGGAATATCGTCGAGTTTATCCGTTCGTATTCGAGTTTATCCGAATCGTGATTGTGATCCGTTTTGGACCGTCGATCGACCTGAATCGAAATTGGAATGGTTATCGACTTGATTTGCGAGTTTCGCGATTAGTCGCGATTTTGGCGTAATTGATTAATATGGCGGCTTCGTTAACGACTAAATTTTTGGGCAAGAATTTGATTTGAGATTCTTCACAAAAGTTGTAGAGAATTTAATTTCGAGCTCGTGAGAACTTCCGGAGGATTATTCCGAGTTACAAGGAATAAGTTGTGAATATTTTCGGCCGTCGGATATTACCGTATTTATCCGTTTGGGATTCGATACGCGTACGGTATAAATACAGGAGAATACTTGTCGTTTTTGGAAACTTGCCAAATTTGGAAACTGGGCCTTAACCTGTGTTGACCCGTGTTGACCACGGGTCAAGGGGCGACCCGTTTTGCCCGTTTTGCCATCGTAGCTTCGCGCCGCCGTGGAGGCCGATTTCGGCCGTGGAGGCCGATTTCGGCCATGGTTGGCCGGGGTCCCTTCATGGAACTTGTTGGGCTCGTGGCCCTCTTCGATATGAGAGGTGGATCGTCCCGTGAGGTGGCCGGAGGAGGAAGAAATGTGGCGGCGAAAATGGTGATTTTCCGGCGAGTTTTTGACGGTATCGGAGGTGACTTTTCCGACCGAGTTAGTGGTGGCTCTTTGAGGGGTTTTGTTAGCCATGAGGAGAGGAAGCTATTGGAAGTGGTCTTGAGGGTTGCCGTGGCCGGAGGAAGGAGATCAGTGGATTTGAAATTCCGGTAAGGGTTTGTAACTTTCAGGTGAGTTTTGGACCTTTTCCGGTCAAAATTGAGCTTAACTTTGAACTGGAAAGTTGTTGGAAATGTTGTCATCTTCAAATCCATGTGTAGGATGCATTTTTCTGGGCCGGTATGATTTTCCGGCGGCCGACGGCAGCAACGACGGCGACTTTTCCGGCGACGTATTTTTCGACGATTTATATGTCGTTTCGCTCGGAATCGCACTCCGCAGTGGTGAGGTTTATTTTTCGAATTGAGCATCAGAAATTGTTGTGAGGTTTTATGGTGTAATTATCAGATTTTGACGATTTTGTCGATATTGAATTATACGTTTCCGGGAACGGTTGTTTCTCGTGATGTGATTCGAGGTTTCGAGTTATGATTTTGAGCAGTGGATTTTATGATTATCCAGGGGATCGTGATCGTTCGTTTGGCGAGGGATTTTCTACCGGATCACTGGATTAACGCGTATCGCGTTATGCTCACCTGTGAGTGGACTTTTCTATTTTCACTGTCGTTTGCGAGTTCGTGATTTTTCGTATTTATTTATATACGATATTGAGATTATTTATTACTTTTGGAGGCATTATTTTATATTTTATGGTGATGGCATTACTTGCATCGATGCTTCGGCTACTCGGCTGATCACTGGTAGTCTTACCAGAGTTGAGAAATTCCTCTGGGCAGAGTTGAGAGATTCCCCTCTTATGCCGCTGGGGTTGAGAGATTCCCCTAGCCTATCACCGTCAGGCTTGAGAGATTCGCCTGACCGTCGGGCTTGAGAGATTCGCCTGGCACCTCCATATATACTTTCCGAACTCGCATTGTTTTACATTGTTTATGTATATGAAATTGGTGAAAGGCATATGTTTATTTTCTTCCACTCACTCTAACGTTTTATTGCCTTTCCCCTGGGCTTTTCGGTTTCTGTGCCCAGTTTGCAGTTCGGATTCTAGTGTCACACGTCGTGGTCGGAGGCTTAGTATTCGAGCGATGTTTCTTTTATTGTAGGTTCTTAGTTTGGCCTACTATTTGTATATATATACTAGAAGTCGCTCTGAGCATTCTTATGTTATACTTTTATACGATTTTCTCCGGATTTCCGTAAAGTATAGTTTTCTTGATTACTTTACATTATTTTTATGATATTGAGAAATCCGAATGGCATTGGTGCCCACGGTTTGATTTTTGTGGCATAGGATGAAGTGTATTTTCCGGGTGCAGGTTAATGGCAATTCCGCGTTAGTAACGAAATTGTGCCGAAATTTTTTTGGTTTTTGTTGGTTCATGTTTTCAGAAGGGGTTTGATTTCGGTTTAAGAAACTAAATCGGGGTTGGGTCCTTTCACTGTTGAAGAAGTAGAAAGACTGAATACCAGTCCAAATCATATCTCTGTCCAAAATAAACCAGCAAAGCACAATTAAAACTAAAAATGAAACATTACTATGAAAAAAACTAACAGATACTCAGACAGATACAGTAACAGATACTCACCCAACATTTTTCCTTCAGTACCAAACCAAATCAATCTGGTAGCTCTCTTCCATGTACTGAAAAACATCACTTTCAAGAAACAGTACGGATTTCTTCACCTCATCAGTCAAAGTCACACATATTCTTCCTGGCTCGCCCCTGATCTTGTTGACCGGTTTCACTATCAAAGATGAAGATACTTCGACAATATCAAACTCTCTAATTGGCACTACCTCCGCCCCGTCAACATTTTTGTTCCCTCTTGTAGTCCGACGCTTTGCATTGACTTTATGATAGGGCGGACACCACTAGAATATCTCATCCTTCTTGAAGGGTTTCCAGGACTTATCATTTAAACTCTTAACATATGATCAGCAGAGATAAATGTTTTCTCTGTTAAGTCTCAAACTAGGCCCAGGAATTTTCTTGGTAATCAAATCCGTGCGGGGGACTAACGAAAGAGGAGGAGGTGGAGGAGCCATCAGAGTTTTCACTACATCTGGAGACAAAACAGTATTAACAGGCAATGTCACTGGACTAGAAGTGGGGGTAATCCCTATATTGAAAGATGGTGCAGACTCTACCCATTGGGAACTCTTCTTCGTTTGCGAAAAATTCCCTAAAAGAGAGACAAGAATAAAAAAAGATTCAATGAAAGCTACAAAATTTACAAAAGACATATACACTACATGTCCAGAGCAAAATACAGATACTCAAAACAGACAGATACCCAGTCAGATACTAAGACAGATTTCCAGAAAGATGCAGATACATAGATAGTAACATATACATATACTCAGACAGATACCCAGACAGTAATATAGTTATTTCCATTTTGTACAAAGGAAAATCACCCAATAAAAAGTAGTACTTAAAATTAGGCAAATTATACAAAATAAAATGACTAAGATCTATTCTTTTCAAATGTCATAATCGGTACAAGCTACTACTTTTGCAAATGCAGAAACATTCTTCATCTTCTCCTTGTCTTTGACAAACTGCTGATTGGTGAGTTCAAGTTTCTGCTTTGCATCTTCAACTTATTTCTTTTGTTTCTCAAGCTCCTCCTTTTGACTTTGCAAAGAATCCAATCTCTTCTGGTGCTCCTCATTCATTGCTAGAGACGATTTAAGTGCTTCAACACCATCTTCAACTTGCTTCTTCAATTTAGTATTTTCTTTAGAAGTACTTTGTATCTTCCCTTGAGCTTCCTAGAGTTGAAGTTGTGCTCCACCGAGACTCTTTTTCAAGGCCGAAAACTGTATAACATAAGTTCTCACACCAGATTCACCAGCATCCTTCATCTCTCTTAATCTGGTCTCAAGCTCGGATTTCTCCTAGAGAGATGCTGCAAGTTTGTTCTCAGCATCCTTCATCTCTCTTAATCTCGTCTCAAGCACAGATTTCTCCTAGAGAGATGCTGCAAGTTTGTTCTCAGTATCCAGCAGTTTCTTCTCAGCAGTCATATTCTCTGCCCTCAATAATGCATTCACATCCATAGAATCATCAGTAGTTGCTAGTCGCTTCTTAAGAGACTTAATCTCCGGGTCCATAATACCCGAATTAAACTCAAAGTATTCATTCTCCTTCTTTAGAGCAGAAACCTGCATTTACAGTTGAACAGTTTGTTGATCGTTGGAATCAAATTGATTTGCAGCACGTTGATTTGTTTTCAAGTCCGCATTTTCTTTCTTAAAAGAAATCAAATCTTTATTCAAAACTTTAATGACAACCACAAGAGCTGCATTGGATTTCTGCATTTTTTTTATCTCCACATCCTTCAGCATGTTACTATCTTGCAACTTCTCACCAAATTCTTCACTTTCCTTCAACTGCAAATCCTTCTCCGTAATGATGCCTTTCAACTTCTCAGCATACTCTTGAGTATCTTTCAACTCAACATCCTTGGCACGCAACTCAGATTCATACGTGGAATAGTCATCCTGGGCCAAATCATTTATACTTGACAGGATAGGAATTATATCACCATCAGCTTTATCAGCTTTAGTATGAGCTTTAGTTTTCTTGGTCCTCGAATTCAAAAAGTATTTAGTCTGTGAAAAAGAGATCCAGACAGCTAATTTAGATAGATACACAGAAGACAACTATTTATCCATAAGACAAATACATATAAGACAACTATTAACAATAACAAACAATAGTTACACAGATACTTAAAACAGATAGATACCCAGTCAAATACTAAGACATATACCCAGACATACGCACATATATAAACAGTTATATATACAGATACTCAGACAGCTACCCAGACAGTAATATAGTTATTAACAACAACAAACAATTAATAGTTAGATACTCAACCTCAGCATTTCCAAGCTTCTGATGTTTCAGAAATGATCCATAATATCACTGAAGCTGTACTTAACTATGCCAACCTTTGAGTGCTCCTTGTCATCTCTTGGTTTGACAATATCAAGGATTGAAGCAAGATAAAACTAATACAAAAAACAACAATGAAACAAATCAGGGACAGATACTCAGACAAATACTCGAGCAGATACTCAAGAAAATTTACCGGAATAATAATGTTGCAAGCACTAATATTAATCGCAATGTTTCTCTCAGGCTTTTTCTCGTCATCATCATCATTATCTGCCTTCACCACCTTCATCTTCCCTGCCTTCTTCTCCTTCAACTTCTTTGCTTCCTCCTTCTTCATGGATACTTGTGGAACAAAGTTCTTTGCATAAATATCCAATGCATTCGAGGACAACAGTTGCCCATGCAAACTATATATTTCATTAGTGCAATGCTGGTCACCCAATTTGCAAAACCAAGCGCCAAAGTTTCTTTCGAATTAGGCAGTAGAACACATGCCAGAAGAAGCCACACCAATAGAATAACACATTCGTCAACCCTCTCTTTGTTACCAAATATTGTCTCCAACAAACTGCAGATATGGCCCTTGCCGATTTCCTTGCCCCCAAACAAGTTACACAGCCACCCTGAAATCTTCACTTTCTTGTCGTTCAATGGAATTGGTCTTCCTTCTGTGCTCAAACCCAACAAAGATGCGACATAATCAGGAGTGATATGGTGAACACGAGACGGATAGAAATGAAACTCCCTGTTCTCCTTCTCATATGCATCAACCATATAAGCAATTACATCATTCAACTTCAAGCAGTCACATTCATTAATATCACCATTAATGAATGCTCGGGGTAGATCATTGAACGGTGTCTCCTTTAACCTCTCTTTCACATCTTCGCTGATATTATCCTTGTTTTTAGCAATGAACTTCTGGAAATACGGCAAATAGCACTGGAACTGACACTTCCAGTTCCGTTCCACCACCTGAACAACTTCAGGCTCATCCACTACTTGCTGTCGTTGTCTAACAGGTACCGAAATTGACACATCATCATCACTCTGTCTCTAAATCAAAATCAGAAGTTAATTCAGAAGACTCCACTTTCTTCTTGCCCTTCCCCTTGATCTCCTCCTTCTTCATAACCTTAGTCTTCTTCTTCATCATATTCTTCTTCCTCCTTTTCTTCTTCTCCTTCTTCTGCTCTTCCTGCTTAAAGTTTCCCTAATCATCTTGACAATCATCAGAAACAACGGAACGAGATGAAGAAGACATTGATCTTCCCTTGTTACTTTTAGCTTTTTTCAAATCCTTTTTAAAAACAACATGTCCCTCCTTCTCAAAAGAAGAAAAAGAAGATGAAGAAGAAGGCACATCAGATTCCGATGGTTCAACATACTCTCTTATTCTCTTCCTAAATGATCTAGGCCTTCTTTCTACTTCACTGTCTGATTTTTGCACTGCTCTATTGCGTTTCAACATTGATTATAAAATAACTGCAAATGATCAACACACATATAGTTAGACAAAAATTAAAAACAGATATCCAAAAATAGTAAGATAGACAGATACCCAAATAGATACTTACAAAAGATGTACATAAAAAGACTTTCTACCACAAACACAACTGTCGGAAACTAGTACAACAACCAAAAAATAAAATGAAAACCTTAGAAAAGTGTCAACAACAACAATAACATTTCAAAAACATGAAAATAACACTCAGACAGATACCCAGACAGATACTTCGATATATCCAGACAAAGGTCTTCAATTGCAAACACAACAACAACAGCAACTACTACAACAACAACTACTACTACTACAACAACATTTTGAACTCATTACATCAAAAACCTACTACAAAAATCATGAAGAAAAAAAAGTAATTACCGAAAATAAACTCAAAACCACGAAAAGGAACATGCAAACAACAACATTTCATAACTTCAGAAAACGAACAACAAAAAGGAAAATGCAAACTCCTTAGAACAAACGAAAATAAAAAAACCCAAGGGTTTCAAACAGAGATTCTTACGAAGAACTCAAGACGACGAACTAAAAGGAGACGACAACGGACACGAAAACAGACGACGACGAACGAAACAGCGAACACAACAACGGCGAAACAAACACGACAGGAGCGAGAGTGAGAGAGAGTGAAGAGTATATAGTTAGCACGTGGGAGTTCGAGAGTGACAAATAACGTAAAAATGACAAAAATGCAGATCTGTTACAAACTTAAAAACAGAATAAATTTGTTTGGAATGGAAAACATATGTTAGGTTTTTAAGAAAAGACAAAGTCTAGACCGAGTTTTTCTTTCATTTTCCTTATTAATTAATTAACACTATGTGGAGGAAATTAAAAGGGTTGGTTGATAGCTGTTCTTCTATTTATCTATGCCAATCGAGCGACGTCCTTGGCGACGATCGAGTTGCGACCTGTGAGGCCGATCGATCACGCGGCTCACGCCCATGGTTTTTCAGTGGTTGGGTGCGTGGGTGGAGGTTGATGATAGACTTGCATGGTTGCAACGGCGGTAAGTAATCAATCCTACAGTGAGTGAGACTGGACTTAGAAGTCCACATGTAGACTTTTGTCTTCGTGGCACCTAATTAAGGCCCAAGACTTTTATCTACAGTTTTTTTTCTAAGTCGATGAGTTTTTGAAGTTGTTGGCTACCTGCTGTTGAGTTTTATATGGTTGTGTAAAATGTAAATTACCGTTTGTGCTGAAATATGAGCATTGGGTTGCTGCAGTTGTGGAGTTTCAGGCACGTTGAAGGCAACAACTATGATGAGGATGAGCAGATATATAGGATGAGATTTAATATCTAGTAAACAATGTTAGCAGCTTCTCTGTTACTAAATATTTTTGGATTGCTCACAGGTGTTTGTTTTTCTCTATTCTTAGATGCTGAAACAATGGTTGGGACACAATTCTCATCTCTTTGAAGTAGATTTTGTGTAGTAGCTGTATCATATAAAGGTTACTGTGTTAGTTGTTAAGTTGTTTATTAGATTCAAATTTCCACATGATATTTGAGCAAAAGGTCTTTACTTTTCTTCATAAATAAAAAGCATAAGAAATGGTGGAATAGTATTTCCTCACTGTCATATGTTTTAAAAATTTGATGGCTCGTGAGTTTCTGTTACCACAATGAGCTTCAAACTTCAAAATGAGATTTGGTGAGTTTCTGTTACCACAATGAACTTCAAACTTCAAAATGAGATTTGGTTATACGACTTCATTTGCTGTTGGGATCAGATTGTTTTCTGGTTCTGCATAAGGGTTATTTTTTCTTTACTGATTCTGAAACCAGACAAGAAGACATGACCTCTGGAAAATATGTTTTTTCACCAATCTTAAATGACTTCATTGTACAGTTTTTGTTTCTAGAAATGGATTTATGAGTTTTCTGATGCTACCAGAAATACCGAACAATTATGAAATTTGTAAATGATTTCTGGCATATTGTGT
This sequence comes from Geum urbanum, assembly GCA_946800695.1. Classification (NCBI taxonomy): domain Eukaryota; kingdom Viridiplantae; phylum Streptophyta; class Magnoliopsida; order Rosales; family Rosaceae; genus Geum; species Geum urbanum. The sequence continues at coordinate 65,263,252 of OX326998.1, read as the reverse complement.
CTATATTAACATGGACCTAGAGAGAAAAGGGCATATTACCAAAACCTTTGTTTTGCGCCGTTTCAATTTCTTTAACATAATGTGTAACTCATCGTTTTCCTGACTAATTTATATACTTTAAACTCAATTTGTGTGACTTGTCATGTTATTTCAATGGGTCATCTAAACCATACACAGAATTCAATACATAAGTATCCATGAAAAACTAGAAACTAAGATCAGGACTCCAATAGTTGTGCTATATTCAATTTTGTTCAAAGAAAATTCAACCACACTGGAATTCAACCACACTGGCCATGTTGAGATATTGGAGAAAACTAATGTAAAACTAAATTACTGTTTTGCCAAGTAATTTTAATTTGGCTTCACATTGTGTCCAGGTAAAATAAGAAGGTAGTATCGGAGTGTTTATTATGTTGAGATAATATGTATCTCTAAAGTTGAGGTTTGCTCTTCTAAGGTATACAATTTAAGGGATGAAATAGGCAATTAACACGACCTCACCATAGTTTTTGTGTCTTTAAATCACAACAGTTGGATGTGCTCATCTTATTCAATCCCTTAAATTCATCCACTAGGAGATTGGACTTGCTCTAACGCTACCCAGTGATACTCAGTAGAATGAGTAGTTCACTATATGGTGAGTCATATGGTGGGTACTCATTAGGATTACTATACCCGAATGAGTAGATGTAGATAGGGGTGGACACGGGACGGGTTAGGTCCATTGTTGCACATCCCTATTCCGAACGGGACGGGTCATGACGGGATTGGGTATTTTAAAAGTCCGTTCCGAATGGGACGAGATTGGTTCAATTTTGGGTCCAATTTAAAATGAATATTTAATAGAGTATTAAGCAACAAAAATTTGAATGAGACGAGACGAGACGAACCAAATTTCGGGTTCAATATAAGATAAATATAGTTTAATCAGACTTAAAGTCTACAACTACACAAAATAATATTGTTTTAATTAATTGTTAATTAAAAGAAGTAAAACTACAAGTAATTTTATTTCATGTTTAATTGATACATTTAATTCTTACTACAAGAAGTATAATATTTTGATCGTTAAAAAGTAATTTTATTTCTTTGTTGAATAATATTATTGGTTTGATAATTTAATATGTCAACCCTTAATAAAATAAATAATAAAACAGACAAAATATATTATATAGGACGGGTCTATCGGGATTTCAAAATCAAGACCATATCCCGTTTCTAAAAAATGGGACGGTGGACGGGACGGAATAGTGAAAATTTTATTTTTCGTCCCGTCCTGTCCTAAGCAGGATCAGGCTGGGATCGGGTTCAAAATTTGCAAGATTCGTGCCCACTCCTAGATGTAGATCAACTATATGGTGAGTTATATGGTGGGTACCCACTGGTACTCATTAGGTACTCATCATACAATAATAACAAATGTAAAATTGAGGCTAAACATCTTTTTTTTTAAAGATGATGAAAACAGAAGCAGTAGAAGGTTTTCAAATACAAAACTTAGCCAGGTTCCGTGCTATTAGTTTGTAATTATCAAGCGTTGGATGTAGGCCACAACTAACTACGTATATCATTGACCACCAAAAGTTACTTTGTTGTCAGATAAGACTTTATGCTAAATCAGTGTTAGAAAAAGCGGGCTAAGTGGCTGAGTACTCGGCGAGTAAGAGAAACGATCTGATTCTGGCCTGAGCGAACCTCCGAGCAAGCAGCCGAGCCACTTGGACCAAATTTTTATTTTTTTCCTATTCAACCCGACAAATAGCTAGTTCATTTGCTGCGCCTCTCAAACTCTCGCAAACTTGTTGTTCCTCTCAATATCTTGAAGATGACACCGAAATTGAAGAAAATGAGGACGCATTTGGAAGTTTTTTATAATATGGAAGTTTTTTACATCTTGAAAGACAATTTCTTATACTTTTATTTAAGTATTGAATTATGTGTTTAATAATTTTGATCAATTTTATTGATGACCTATTATTTTTTATCAATGACATTTTATTTTGATTTTGGCTATTTTATCTTTTGATTAATTACATTTTATCTTTTAATTTAATATATTGATAATTATCTTATTATTTAAAAATTAAAAATAAAACGAGTCAGAGTACTCGACTGAGTGGTAAACAATAACAAAATGTTTCACAACCGCTTGGCACTTTTTTGAACATTGTGCTATATCAACTTCTTTATTCTGTATTTTTTTTTACTTTTCCATATGATCTGGTATTGAATCTAAGAACAACTCTAGCAAATCTTAAATGTGAATTTCACCAAGTGTAAGGATTGCAATCATATATTAGCTTCAACTTTGAGGTCTATTTTTGAACAAAATAAAATAAGAGACATTGGAGATAGCTCTAATGGGTCTATAGACAACTTTAGGTGCTATTAGTTCATTTAAATCAAATTGGGGAAGGCCATCACATTGTCATGCATTCAACAATTACCCTAAGCAGAGATAGGAGCAACGATTATAAGTTCATTAAGTTGAATAGAGCAGAGATATTAATAAACATGTTGGAGCTCACAAGATGAGTTACAAACCAAATGAATATGAATGTCTCCAAATTTGGATGTCATGTCAGCCCATCTAACAACACAAACAATATGAATTATGAAATGGATCAGGCATATCTAAATGTGTAAAATCCATTTCCAGAAACACACTGTACAATCTAGACTAGAAACACAAACCAACTTCATTGTACAGAAACAATATGAAATGGATCAGGCAGCCTGGGCACAAATAAGTTGCTCATACTTGGAAGGAATACCATGCAATAATTCCATAATAAAGGCATAAAGCCACATATCCAACAGTTTTACACTTAACAGTAGGCATTTCAATCACAGCAACCACAAATTTGGGCTGCAGTAGTAGAAGTCCAAGGAATATACATGTGTCATACTTATTAATTAATATTATATTTACAGATACTCAGCTTGGGTGCACTTAAAGCGACCCAAATGTATTTTCCCCACTGTAAGTCATGTACAGGAAACCATCCTCGTCTTTGTTTTCCTCATATATTGCAGACATCATGGAAGCTGCAAGAGCCAATAGCATACATGTTAAAAGTAAAGGATGTGGAAACTATAGGTACGTAGATGGGAAATAGTTTGGGATATAATGCACACCAGTGGGAGGCAAGATGTTCTTGACGAATATAAATATGGCCTTCTCGGCACTAAGTTTTATCCTCTTCCGGACCACATAAACAAATTGCCCTACGGTCAGATCAGCAGGAACCAGATACCTGTTTCCAACATATAACATCAACAGGAACCCATTGAATGTGCTATTTCACTATACAATGAACAAACTGTTCTACAGTGCTACAATTAGTTGTTAGGAGCTTATATTTCAACACCAATTTAAGCACCAACAGTTTCTCATTTCTTTTGGTAATATATTATTGATAGCATCATTTTTTGCAGACACTTGATTGACTCGTTGGGAAGTATAGAAAACTCAGAACAAAACATATTTGCAGAACAACAGTAGAGATGTCAAGAACTCATCATGACCGAGATGTCAAAAACATATGCTGTGAAATTACTAGATAAAAGATGCACAAATTGGTTGCACTCTACAGAATAAAAGTCAAGGCATAAACCAACAGAAGAAAATAAAGCAATCAGAGGCAGGCAACTTAAATTGAAGTCTAGACAAACAAATATGAGTTTTTTCTCACAGATTGAAAAGAAAAAGACATAAAACATATGATATATAAATAATATCAAGAAATAAAGACTGACTTCTTCTTGTCAATGTCTGGTATGTCACTCCTTTCAGCTTTCTCCACAATAACCTATTTAGAATACCAAAAGAAGAAAAAAAGATTAGAATTTCAAAGTACTGTCACTGATAAAGGTCATAGTTAAAATAAAAGTTACATGAGTTATACATGGTGAACAACCCTTGATACAGCACTTTCATATTTGCATAAATTAATATGCTTGCTTATCCAAGTCTATGAATACTTTACAACTTGACAAGTATAATTTTATCATCACATTATTAGTTGGAACCTAGATCATCTTACATCATAACTATCACTTGAGCATTTAATGTATAGCACTGACTCATGATGAATGAGAAATTATATTCATACCGGAATTCTATCGGGATACTTCTCCCTGATACGAGCAGCTTCTGCCTGCCTCCTTTCTGGGGAAAATTCAAAAACCATGAAAAAAGAAGAAGATAAGAATACTGATTACACTGGGAAAATAGGAAAACTATATGATGCCACAGTTACAGCAAGCATGGATGAGAGATAGAGAAAGATGGGGCTCAAGTAGTCTTAACATTCAAAGACCATTCTATCATTTCTAGAACAGAGATCCAGCTCTGTTAATGGACATACCCCAAGTAAATACCAGAGTAGATATTTCAATTCTATTACACATTTACACTCCTGCTCGCAGGGTTCAATAAGCATTCACTGCTCGAAATTTATACTCTCAATTAAATGAACTAATACAAGACATCTAGGTAAAATGTATAATCTACATCAGAGCCAAAACAGAAAAGCCTACAACAATTCAACTAATAATCAAAGTGATCAGCACAACAAGATCCCAGAATACCACCAGTCCAGATCAAATAAAAAAACAAATTAACCCAGTTACAATAACTCAACGATATGTACAGTAATTGGGGTAAAGAACTAAACTTGACAATTGACCTAAACCCGGATAGTAAAAAGATTTGTAGAAAGACGAATTATCAATAAATTCACAAATATTAGCAAATCTGCAAGAAACCCATCTTCAATCAACAAAAAAAAATACATAATAGAATCAAGGGCGACTCAGATCTATCACAATCACAACGAATATAGCCGTATGAGTATAAAGAGAGAGATAGAAACAAACCTAGGGGATGTTCCAGCTTGAAGGAGCTTTTGGCCATGTTGGATCAGAAGTCTCTCGCTCTCTTTGACTGCTTTGCTTGTGAATTTCAATCGCAAACACAAACCAAATTAGGGTTTTTGAAGGACAATTAAAGTAGGGGGAAATTAAATAATGGAATGGAAAAAATAAGAACAGGAATCTTTTAACATTCTTACCAAACAGAACAGAGATCAGAGGAAGGAAAAGGATTTAGGGAAGGAATCGGCGAGATGGAGAGAAAGAGAGAGAAAGGGCAAAGAGGTTTAAATGGAGGAAACCGATAGATAATGAAAAGAAAATAAAGGAAGGAAAGAACACAACCCGACCCACTGACTGGACAACTACCTCTACATGTTTTATTTTTAAAAAAGTCAGGGAAAAATTGTTGAAATGGCCGGTTAATTATGTGAATATAAATATTTTAATAATTATTGTTTGGCATATATCAAAAAAGGTGTTGATTTTTGTACTCCTAAATTTACAATCTGCACTCCTTTTGTATTTTTTTTATTACCAAAATACCTTCGAGGGAGAGGGTGGGGACAAATAAAGAAAGATGTGTTTTAGTAAAAGTAAACACTAAAAGAGTGCTGTTAATAAATTTGGGAGTGTGAAAATCAGCACCCATATCAAAATGGTAACTTAACTTCGGTCTCTGTCTATCAATTTGGTCACTCCATTTATTTTAGACGCTGCATATATGATATATGATGAGTAAATATATCTTTCTGTTTTTAATTTCTTAATATATACAACAATACTATTATTATTATTTTCAAAAATTTCAAAATCTGCCACTACAGATCTTTCTCTCTCTCTAGATTCGATTTTGTTCTCTCGCTCTTGCTCTTGCTCGCCGACCTGATCGTCGACTCTGATCCTTCCTCCTCGACGCCAACGCAACTAAGTCCAACCTGTCTAGGTCCCCTTGCTCTCCCCCACCAAACATCATAGTCGCTCTAAATCGGAGCTCCAAAAATCAATCTGAACCTGAGCCATGTCCCAAAGAAGACAAGCACCAGGTCCTCTCCGAGTTTTAAATCCTCGCCTGAAGCATTGTCGTAGTTGCTATCGAGATCTCTCACCTGCTTCAATTTCAAAGATGAGAGCATTAATGACCCATTTGATCATATATATCCGTCGCCAATTTCTCAGATCTGCGACTCAAAAACGATGTTGGATCATGCAAAACTAGTTCTGAATTAGTCCTTCAATTCTGATTTGGTTTACCGGCTTCGACTAATGACTTCTTGAAACTAGAATAGAGCTTCTGGTTTTGATCGACAGGAGATTGGAGGCGGGGAGGAGTGGCCAATTTTCTCTCCTCTGCTACTACATGTCTATCATGGAAGAGATGGTGGGTGCCCATATAATTAATCTATTTGCCCAAAGTAATTGAAAAAGAAAAAAGAAGAAAAAAAACAAATATTTGAAAAAACGTAAATATTCTCCAGTATTAACAGAATATTCCATGATTTAACGTCCGTTGAGACGAAATGACCATTTTGATATACGGAGACCAAATTTGAGTGACCATTTTGATATATGCCAAACGATATTTACTAAAGTGTCTATCTTGACATAGTTGGATGACCATTTGAGCAATTTTCCCTTTAAGTTTTAACAAAGTTAATTTCACTTTTTTACTTCATGGACAATGCTCTGTCTCATTGTACTGATGTGATTTTTTCTTCTTCTGCTATATACATCTGAATTTCTGCTTATTTAATATTTTAAAATTAAATTAATAATTATTAAAATCATATCATAATTCTTAACCAACTTAACAATCATACTCATGAGGTTGTGATACTAATTCTGTCTCACTCTGTTTCAAGTGACATATACTCAGGAGTATAAGTTTCACACTTTTTACATTCTTGTGGCAGAATTCAGTGGTGGAGGCAGCATTAAGCTAGCCAAGGCCAATGTCACCCTCTAAAATTTTGGAAAAGAAAAGAAAGCTATGTATGATTTATATTAGGATGATACATATTTGTTTAAATATCAATTAATATTAAGATCTTAAGACTCCATATCTGTTTTTCAATAAAACTTTCTAGCATTGAAGGATCAACAGATATGCAATAACTGTGGACTAAAAAATGTAACTTTATTCATTAATAAAAGGACTTAAATTCAGGTATTACAATCAATACAATCAATGTTCTCGAATAATCAGAGATTACTAGAATCTCTATATCTAATCTAATTAGAACAAGACACACACCGAAAGATATAGAATATATTTTCCTTAAATCCTCCCCCTTTATGATACATAACTTGTTGTCTCACTAAAAACCTTGCCAAGTAAACAAAAACCTCATGAGAAAAATAAAGACTTGGTCAAAGGAAAAAAGAGTATAACACATCAACTACAGATGATACTACATGTGATGTAGACTCCACCAGATGTCTACCAAAATGACTCTCTCTTATTGTAAACTCTCAATCTTTGAGTTTAGATAAGTGTCACATACCAATGCGTTTCACATCTTTCACAAATGTAGATTTTGGAAGTGACTTGGTGAACAAGTCCATAACATTATTTGCAGAACCAATCTGGCTCACATGGATATTCAAGAACTACTATTATTGGTGATTGTAGAATAATTTTGGCGAAATGTGCTTTGTATTGTCACCCTTAATGTAACCCAACCTCATAAGGATAATGCAGACTGCATTATCCTTAAAAATGCAGGTTTGTGTTGTCGTAATAAATGGTAATCCACTAGACTCTCGAATATAGTGTATTACTGACTTAAGCCAGACACACTCTTTAACAACTTCATGCAGCTATGATTTCAAAATGATTCGAGGAAATGGCAACAAAGGTTTTCTTTGTAGATTTTCAAGAAATTTTCGTGTTCCCAATGGTGAAAACATAACCAGTTTGAGAACGTCCTCTATACGGGTCAGAGAGATACCTGACATCCACAAATCCTACCAACACATCTTTTGGTGTCTCGGGTAGGGGACTACATTGAAAGAAGGTTCAGTATTGGCAGCTAGAAGTTGATGGGTCGAAGGACTCTCTCGATGGGTTGAGAGACTTCAGTTTATAGATCCAGGGAGTTGGTTTCGACGGGTCTAAATTTTCAGAATCGGAAAGCTATGTTTCTAGCATTCTTTTCACCGAAATTTGCAATTTTTGTCATGTTTCTTTGTAAGGAAAGAATAAACTCAAGTTAATGGATCTCTTCAAGTACCTGAAGATATGTTTTACTCCATTTCAATGACGTTGCGTAGGCGTAGAGCTAAATTTAGCTATTAAGTTCACTAATAAGAAGTCAATGTATGGACGTATGCACTGAGCTAAATACAACAAAGCTTCAATAGTACTGAGATATGGAACCTCAGCTCCCAAAAGTTTCTCATTGTCATCCTTTAGAAAAAAATATATCATTTTAAAGTACCCGACTGCTAACAACCATTGGTGTGCTAAGGGCTGTGTTTAGTCTAGGTTAAATCGTCTAAGCATCTTTTGGACATAAGCAAACTGGTGAATAAGAATTCCACCAACTCGATGTTCCATCTCTAAAACGAGGCAAAATCAAGGCGTACCAATGTCTTTAATCTCAAACTCAGATTTCAAGTAGCCAACTGTCTCATTAATCTCATCAAGAGGCCCGATGATATTTATATCATCAACATAGACTGCTACAATGACAAATTCTGAACTTGTTCATTTAATGAATACGCATGGGCATACCTCATCATTTTTATATCTATTCCCAATCAAGTAGTCACTTAACATGTGTACTACATCCGATTGGATTGCTTCAATCCATATAGTGAACGTCTCAATCCTATCACATGAGCACTCCATGGTTTAGAGTTATTTGATTTGGGTAAAACTATGCCATCTGGACTCTCATGTATATATATGAATCAAGATCCCTATAGAGATATGTTGTAACCACATCCATAGGCTGCATACTCAGTTTTTTGGGCACTGCCATACTGACCAGGTGGCGGAAAGTAATTATGTCCATGACCGGAGAATACGTCTCCTTATAATTAATTCCAAGGCGTTGAGAAAATCCTTGAACCACTAGTCTAGTTTTATGCCGCAGGACATCATTCTTCTTATTGCGCTTCTGAACAAAGACCCATTTATATCCAACCGGCTTAACATTCGGAGGGCATAGCACTACAGGACCAAAAACTTGCATTTCTGCAAGAGAGTCTAGTTCAGCCTATATTGCATCTTTCCATTTTTGTCAATCTACTCTACGTTGGCAATCCGCAACAAAGGAAGGTTTCACTTCATACTCATCAATAATTTCTTGAGCGACGGAATAAGCAAATGCATCATCAACTAACATGGAAGATCTATCCATAATAACGCATGCACTTTTGTTACTTAGAGAGACTTTTTTGTTCTCTAACATCATCATTGACTCTGAAGCATCCCCCAGAGATGTCAATTATGGTTCTAGGACATAACTGTAGTAAGAAATAATCTTATGTGAAGGGCTCATAGTGTTGATGACAAATAGATCATTTTGTGCATGGATGGTCTACCTTTTAACCGGCGGCACATCTGTAGATTTTCTTGGTCTCTTCCCTCTGCCTGGTGGGAACCGAGGCCGACGGCACACCCCCACTATGGGCATCAGGGATGTTGCCATTCCCAGGAGTGGCGTTAACTTGCCTAGTTCTAAGGACTTCCAACCTTGCAGGAACATTTGCAGCATGTATATCTAATCTCGTCACTTAATTTCGTAGTATCAATAAAGGAGTCAGGTATCGAATCTTCTTGTTTATGAAGATCGAGAGTACATTGCATTTCTATCTCACTTTGAGATGTGTGGGGATTATGATGAGACATAGTGGGGTTTTACCACATCAATTCCTAACGTTTAACTGAAATAGAACCATTCATCTCTCCATCTAAGAGCATATGCACCCATATAGCACTTCCTATTTAAGGAGGTGCAGTTGTTAGGACCATAATTATGTGCCTAATATGCTCATAACTTTAAGTTTATTGCTTGTTTTTCATGAATAAAGCATCATTCTTATGACGTTTTCTATTCATATTTGAAAATTATGGTTTGGCAAGGAAATTGGCTAAAAAATGATGATTATGAGCTTTCCGATGAAGGCGAAGACATTTTTGGGACAGCGGGAGAAGATAGAACAATGTTGATTAAAAGACGAAAAATGGTCGCCGGAGCTTCGCCAAAATATTCCAAGATTTCAGTCATCGGAAGTCAACTCCAGCGGTCAACATGGTCAACTCTTGATCAAGTCATCAAGCCACCCATGAAGATTTTTTGAAGCCAAATGCAAATTCAAGTGAGATGAAAAGCACATGCATGTCACATGAGTTTGGGACTATTTGGTGACTCATTTGAGGACCACTTATGCCTCAATTTTAGGATGATGTCTCTAGCATTTTAATTTGAATTTGAAAAGCCAAAATATCTCTTTTGGCCATATGTTTTCGAGCTCCCTTCTAACCCTAGACACAACTCACCTCATTTTACATTGTTTCATAGTTTTAGCATCTCTCATTAGCCCACATTCTCTCCCAAATCCTCAAGCACTCTCTCCTCACCTTTTCACTACTAAAAGGCCTAAAAATCCTCCATAACCACCACCATATTCTCACATCCATTCTCTCACCTAAGCTTAAGGTGGTGTTCATCCTCTTTATTGGAGTTAGAAGTAAGAAAGGAGAAAGAAGTAGAGAAAGAGCTTTAAGATCTTAGAAGCTTGGCTTTGGGGACTCTTGAGTTATTTCTACTAATTGATCTCTCTCTATCATGTATCTATACTCTATTTTATCTATGGGTAGTAAGTAGTTTCCTTATGGGAGGCTAGAGGTCAAACCCTATCCATTTGATGTAGAACAATGCTGTTTGATTTGTGTTATTGAGTATGTTTTGGGTGTTTTGTGTTATTGAATGAGTTTGTTGTGTGTGTGATGTGATTGTGGGATGTTGTATTTTTGTGCTTAATGACTAGATCTACTTATGCATGTCTTAGCTTTGGCTTAGTTAGGATTTGTCTAAGGGACTAAGAAATTACACTTAAGGGAACTAGCCATTCACTTAAGTAGTAGATGAATATGTAACATGACTTAGGCTTAGACTTAAAATGTTAAGTTTAGGATTTGGTGTCCTTACACTTGAGCATGAATTGAAACACTTTTGAGGCCTAAGTGACCCAAGGGTTTTCGATTAAGCTTACAATAGACCGAGAGGCTTTGTAGTTAGTGTTGATTCTTTCGGCTTATAACCCAATAGGTGCGAGTTGGGAGGATTCATTAGAACTCATTCCTAAATACTCCAATAGAGGCCTTGGACAGAAATTCATCCACAATCTTTACACTATGCATTACGCATGAAATGCATTAGGAGCGTAACACCAAAAGTTTAGCTTCTACTCTTGGCTTACTTTGTGCTTCATGGATTGACCGAAACCTTCTGGAATCCCAAAAGGCCTAGGATTTTCGGCTCATAATGAAGCATAACCCGAGAGGGCATGATTTGGACAATGAAAGGATTTGTTCTTATAATCCAAAAGATATTTGAACGTGTAAACCAAACTAAACAACTCATGGCCTTAAATTAGACATTGTTTGAGCATCAAATGGTTTAGCAAGGGCATCCCTAGCCAACCATTCTTCTATCTTGAATTTGTGGTCATTTCTATTTACCATCTTTGCATTAGTCACAATCAACCAATCAACCTTTCGTTAAATCACTCATTTTAGACTAATCATCCCTTGTGATGTTAAGTCTCCAAAGGACTTGACATTGTAAGATTCATTTCCTTATTTTGTGTTTCTTTGTCGCATAACTTGTTTCTGTTTCACGCACCTAAAGGACTTAATTAGGAAAAGCTATAGAATCGGGTTAGTCAATCATCGTGAGTTCGACACTCAACTTTTATACAAATTATACTACTTGAACCTGTATACTTGGGGGTAAGGAAAATTCACATAGCCTTAGACTAATTAATAGTCAAAAGGTTAAGGGAGTAAATCTTTCCTTAATAGTAGTCACTATTATAGCACCTCATATTACTATTCCTTAATTATATATATTTAATTTTTTATTTCTTGGTAAGATTTTCAACCAATAACTAAATGACATGATTCTCCACCAAGGAAAGATGATTAACAAGGAAAGACGACTTTTTTCTCCTTCTTCTTCCTTTGCAAAACTCGAGCCGATTACTACAACTTTTCAATCCGATCTCCTTCCTTTCTACTCCGATTTTTGATCGAATAATATCTTCTTCTTCCTCTCTTCAAGCTGATCACCCCAATCATCTTGCATGTCTATTTTGAGACAAAAGGAGGAGGTCATCCCTCTTCCCGAGGCTGAGATGGAGCCACAGCACCTCGCGGTGGTGCTAGGTGTGGTGGATCTTGCTGTTTCAGATGCTAAGGAACAAGATGAGTAGTTATATGTGGTGGTGAGGCTGTTTTCCCTAACCCCTTTAGAACCAGAGAAATTTCAAGGTTTCAAGATGCGTATGTTGGGTATGTGGCGAGATGTTTCGGGCTCGGGCAACATAGGGTTTGATTAGATCATGGAGGATCGGTTTATGTGTAAGTTTTGATCGAAAGCTGATCGAAAGAGGGCTGTGGAGCATGGTCCTTTGAATCATCACGAGGAAAATGTGGAGGTCGAGAGTTTTGATGGCTTTGCCAATACATTTTGAATTCCGGCTTCCAAGTGTATTACCTGGTTACATCTTCGGTCGGCATTGAGCCGATTTGCTGCAGGATTTCTACAGATCAAGTGTCTTAAGAGGATCGGGAATACTTTAGGTGGCTACCGTACCCATGACATCCACATGCTTACCCAGGCTTGGATATGAAGCTTTGAGTGGACCTCGACCTTCGTCGGCTTGTAGTGGTGAACACTACTTTCAATATTTGTGCTTCCTATTATGTTGATGTTATCATGGAGTACGAATGCTTGAAGGAATTTTGTGGTATATGTGGCGCCTTCAAACATGGTGTCAACGAGTGTCTGGGAACAGCCAAGGTACCCACTCTGGTGTCAGAGGCGAGGGTGTTAAGCCGATGGGTTTAGAAAAGTCAATAGTGGCTTCTAGCCTACATTGGGAAGAGGGTTTGGTATAGGGAAACCCTTATACTATCTTGGGTAGTATGCTGAAGCAATCACCGCTTTGCATGTCGATGCCATCACCTATGGCAGATTTGGGCCCTCCGTTCGGAGGGTCCGCTGCTAATAATGATGTTGTTTTACAGATGTCAGTCCAGGAACCTCTAACAATGATCCTGCCAGATGTCGCCAGCGAAGTTGCACTGTCACATTTCATGGAACCTGCAGGTGTTGTAATCATGTCTACATGCGTTACTATCATGTCTGCAAGGGACAAAAGGTCTGGTGGAAATTCCACCGTCCCATTTTACGAACTCTTCCAGAATATGCGGTGGATAGTCAGAATGATGCTACTTGAGTAAGTGGCGATGCACCTCACCCCAGCAATAAGAGGGACAAATCTAGCCTTGGCCCCTACGGGGATGGAATGAAGAAGGTGTCACCCAAGAAGTCTACTGTCATGTTACCAATGGATATGAGTATTGAGGAGTTGCGTCGGAATGTGACCCAATAAAGGGGATTCCTAGCTAATTAAGGAGTGGTGCACCTAAAGTTTGAAAATTACTAGTGCTACTTCGGTTTGTTAGTCTAGGGCATGTGTTACACAATGTTATGCAGTGTAGTACTACAATAGGGTTCCTCATTTATTGCGCCGGGTAATCCGGTGGAATCCTGTATTGCTATCATTTTACTCCTATAATGGATTTTAACGCCCCCTAAAAAAACTAGACGACATATGTCATTATCGTCTAACTAATAGGACCACATTCCCGGTAAGATTTCTGACTAATGACAAGACGACACGTGCACTCCCACGACTTGATATCATCTAAATAATTTAACTAAATTTCCGATAAGATTTTCGATCAGACATGGTGTGACACGTATCTTCCATGTGTCGTTATCGTCTAAATAATTAAAAAAGATTTCCGGTAAGATTTTCGACCAATCATGATGTGACACATATATTTATCTTCTAAAATTAGATAATCTAAAATTGGCTATAAAAGTATCATTTATGGCTCTTTATATACTCACACCATCTACAAATAACTTGTTATTCTACCCGTAAATACATTTCTTTAAACACTTCTTCACATTCCCACATTAGTAAGATGAATCTTTTCAATTTTGACAACTTTTTCAAGAGGAGAGGCGACAACAACGTCGGGAAAATGCCAAAATTGCTAATTCCTTTGTCATTAATGCAGTCATGGTAGCTGTAACGTTTGATGATGAGCCACCTCGTCATCGTCCAAATTAACCAAGACTAAGGGAATTAATGAGACACAATCTTATGGAAGATTACTTCAGAGCAACTGCACCGGTTCGGGACGGCGAGGACGTCCGGCAGCCGGGCCCAGTCGTTGAGGACGTCCGGCAGAGGAATTCGGTGCAGCGGGAGGAAAACTGAAGAAGGACCAGACGTTGACTGGGATGTCATCCTCCCCGGCGTCCCTTGTTGAGCATGAAGGCGAGGACGTCCACCTGGTGGGCCCCACGCACGTGGGTGACGCCAGGCTGACGTCCCTTTTTTTTTTAACCCGGCGCGTGTACTACATGCGCCGGAAAGAACGTAAAAAAAAAAGTAACGGGCCAATCAGCTTGCGACACGTGGCATGCCCTGGGCTGTTGACAAATCAACGGCTAAGTTGATTTGGGCCGTCCATTTTGAATGGATATAAGCAATCTGACGGCCTACATTTAAATGCAACGGTCACTTCGGCCTAAAATGAAAAAATTACAAAAAAAAACCCAAAAAAATTGCAAAAAATTCCCCAAAAATTTGCAAATGAGCCCCTACATTTTTTCTATAAATACTACCTTCATTTCATTCATTTCTCACACCATTTTGTGCACAACAAATTCATTCTCTCCCTCTCTCCATCTCTACTCTAAATATATTTTTTTGTGGGAAAAAATGGCTACAAATTGGCTTCTTTCGGAAGATGTACAATTGAACATCTCTTATTGTCGTTTTAGCGTTGATTCCATCACCGGAAATCGACAAAAGGTGGAAAAATTGTGGCAAAAGGTTTATGGCGATTTTAAGGCGAATTGGGAGATAGGTTATGGTGAATCGATGCCGGAAGCTAGGACCCAAAACGCATTATCCTCTCGTTTCACAAAGTTGAAGCCGAATTTGAAAGTTTGGGGTAGTGCTCTTTCTTTCGCACGAAGGAATGCAGCTTCCGGCTCCAACATACACGATGAGGTAATGTTTTTGATCTCCAATATAATTTTTAGTTTTTACCATATTGTTTCAACTTATGTTTCAACTTAGTTTGTACCATATTTTATGAAATACATGTTATTTATGAATTACAAGTTATTTATTCCATGTTATTATTATTATTTTTTAGATGAGATGTGCTCAATCATTTTATGTGGCAGAAAAGAAGAAAGAGTTTAAAGACTTTGCTTGTTGGGAAGTAGTGAAGAATCATCCTTACTTCATCCATGTCGAGGCTAGTACACCTCCGCCTTACTTATCATCTACTATGTCTTACTCATCATCACATCCCGCAAGCTCAATGCCTCTCACCGTCAACTTGGAGGAGAATTGCCACACCAATGAGCAACCAAGTTCCTTCTTCTCCGGAGCGTCCTATGGGAGTGAAAGCGGTCAAGGAAGCGAAAAAAAAGAGGGAAAAAGGGTATGACGCCTACAAATGAAAGAGCCGAGGCTTTGAATAGGATTGCGGCAAATCAAGAATCTTATGGTCGCAATCAAAAAGATAGTGATGCAATTGAGGTTTCCCTTATGCTAAGCAAATCGCCCTTCAAAAGAAAGACATCCAATTGAGGGCTTTGGCGGAGGAAACTCGGATTATGTTAATGGATACCGAAAGCATGACTCCTAAATCCAAGAGGTATTTCACATAGAGGAAAGCAGAAATCCTTTCTCAATTGGATGGGGTTGAAGAAGAAGCTAGCGAAGAAGGCTATTCCAATTGTTATCGCCCCATTTTTCCAAACACTTAAATAACCCCCGAAGACTTTTTCCAAGCACTTTAATTATTGTTTATGTAATTTAAATTATGTACTATGTTGTTTAATTTATGCACTTTAATTAACTATGTAGTTTCCCTTGTACTGAAATAAAATTGCACTTTCTTTATTTCCATCAAGTTCCCACACATTACAAAAATTGAAACACACATAATAGAAATACATAAATCAAACTCACAACAATGAAAACAAACAATTAAAACAACATATTTATAGTTGTTCACCAGTCTCAAGAAACCAGTTGTGCTTAACTAAGTCCTTCTGAAGCTCTCTATGGATGTAAGCAGATTAGAGATCTACTAGACGGTCATTAAACCGTTGTTCATTTTGTCCATCTCTTCCAACCGGCTCGAAAGGAATTCGGTTCCCCCCTTCATCCACTGGCCCATCATAAGCTGTGAATGCGGTAGCTGGGTTTTGGAGATCTTCTTCGTCGTTCTCCTCAAACTCATCCTCCACGAATTCCTCTTCAACGATCATGTTGTGCATTATGATGCACGCCAACATGATGCTTTTTAACGTCGAAAAGCGGTGACACCGAGCTGCATGACGAATTATCCCCCAACGAGCTTATAAGATGCCAAAGCACCTCTCCACATCCTTGCGATACGACTCTTGCTTCCTCGCAAAAAGCTTTTGTGGAAGCTCTTGAGGATTCGAAATCGTTTTGACAAACGAGAAGTACCTCGGATATATCCCATTGGCAAGGTAATAAGTGTTACGGTATGTCATACCATTCATTTTATAAGTCGTAGCCGGACTTCTTCCAGCAAGTACTGCATCGAAGACATCTGATTGGTAGAGCACGTTGATATCATTTTGAGCTCCTGGTACCCCGAAGAAACTGTGCCAGATCCACGTGTCATATGAGGCCACTGCCTCTAAGATGATAGTTGGACGACCCTTCCTCCCTGAGTACGCCCCGGACCAAGCGGTTGGGCAGTTCTTCCACTCCCAATGCATACAATCAATGCTTCCGATCATACCATGAAATCCTCGATGTCTATCCCTTCTTAGAAGTCGAGTGATGTCTGTCTAATCTGGAGCACGGAGGTAATGGGTACCATAAAGCTCTACCACTTGGGTGCACCACTTCTTCATACACTTCAGAGTTGTTGATTCCCCCATCCTTGTGATTTCGGCACACTGATCAGCAGCTGAGCCGTAGGCCAACATCCGGAGAGCACCGGTCATCTTTTGTTGGGGAAGTAGTCCGACCAGGCCAGTGGCGTCGGCTCTTTGATGCCAAAATGGGTCATAGCTGCAGAGGTCTGTCATTATACGGTTGAATGTATTTCGGTTCATTCGGAACCGCCGACGAAAGTCATGGTCGGTGAAGACTGAGCGTTCGATGAAGTAATCTTCTATAAGATTTTGGCCCCTGTACTCCCTCATCCTTGGTTGATTTGCACCGCGGCATGGTGGTGCTTCATCATCAAAATCTGCATCGACGGCCACCGCATCGATAACGAATTGATTGGCAATTTCTGCATTTCGCCGGCGTTGTTGTCGCCTCCTATTGAAAAAAGTACCGAAATCCATAGGATTCATCTTGATTAAACCAAAATGTGAAGAAGTGTTTATGGTGGCTTAGATACGAGTAGAACTACAAGTGATGCATAGTTGGTGTGAGTCTACCTCTCCCATAGCTCTTTCTTTTATAGCCATTTTGAAAAGCCAGATTTTTTAAGATAACAACAAGTGTCGACTGTTGATTGGTTGAAAATATTATCGGATATTTTCATCAATAATTTTGCCGACACCGACACATAGACATTACACGTGTCCCATTCTCATTGGTTTGTAATCTTACCGGAAATCTTTCAAAATATCTTCAATCAATAATGTTGCCGACACTGCCACGTAGACATGACACGTGTCTCAAAATTACTAGTCGAAAATTTTATCGAAAATCTGCTACCAATTATATGATTCGGAATGACACGTGTCGGCTAATTATTGGGTGAAAGTATTATTCGAATTTAAATGTAAAATATTTTAAATAATAATGAATAGTAATAGGAAGTCCTATTTTGGACACCGCTGCACGAAAAACAGGAATAGGACTTCCTATTTTAAGGAATTCCTCAAATGAGTGAGGAATTCCTCAAAATAGGACTTCCTCTCCCAATACATGGGTGCATATGCTCTCATCGAACGCCCTATCTTCAATGAGCAAGATTTTCGCCAGAGGTTCCAAATGAGAATGAACTTATTCAACCATATGATGACAAAACTCTGTAACCACGACTAATTTTGGTATCAAAAAGCATATGCCACTGGAATGCAAGAACTTCTTCCCCAATAAAAGATGGTTAGTGCTCTACGAATGTTGGCGTATAACTCAGCCGTAGATCAGTGTGCTAAAATCACAAGGATAGGGGAATCAAAAACACTAGAATGCATGAAGAAGTGGTGCACCCAAGTGTACATTCATTACAAAGACATTTACCTCCGCGCTGTAAATTCAACAGACGTCACTCGACTTCTAAGGAGGGACAGGCATCGAAGATTTCTTAGTATGATTGGAAGCATTGACTTCGTGCACTGGGAATGGAAGAATTGTCCAACAACTAGGCAATGGGCATTCTCAGGGCGGAAGAAGCGTCCCACAATTATCTTAGAAGCAGTGGCCTCATATGACATATAGATATGGCACAGCTTCTTCGGGGTGTCTGGAGTACAAAATGATATCAACATGCTTAACCAATCAGATATCTTTGATTCTCTCCTTGCTAGAAGAAGTCCATAATAGACTTATAAAGTCAACGGTATGACGTACCATAACACTTATTATCTAGCTGACGAAATATATCCGAGGTACTCCTTATTTGTCAAAACAATTCTCAATCCCCAAGAGGTACCATAGAACCTGTTCGCAAAGAAACATGAGGCATAACACAAAGATGTGGAGAGGTGTTTTGGCATCTTACAATCTCATTGGAAAATTATTTGTCATGCAGCTTAGTTTCACCAAACATCGACATTAAAAATGATTATATTGGCTTGCATCATAATGCATAACATGATTGTTGAGGAAAAATTTGTGGAGGAAAAATTTGAGGAGACCGAATAAGAAGATCTACAAAACCCATCGAGTGCTTTCACAATTTATGATGGGCCAGTGGATGGACAAAGTAATCAAATTCCTTTTGAGCTAGTTGGAAGAGATGGACCGCATGAACAACAGTTTAACGACCGTGTTGTGGATCTCCAATCTGCTTATATCCACGGAGAGCTTCAGAATGACTTGGTGAAGCACAATTGGTTTATTGAAATAGGTGAACATCTCTAAATATGTTGTTTTTGTTTTATGTGTTTGCATTATGTGTGTTTGAATTTTGTGTGTTTGCATTTTATGTTATTTGATTTTAATTTACTATATTTTATGTAATGTGTTTGAATTTTATCTCAAGAAAGAAACCAACGTTTTTATTTCTTGAAAATTTAAATTACATAATGACAAGACAAACTTAGATTTATTATAAAGACAAACTAAACTAATCACTAAAATCAAGTGGGCGTGGGTGATAACAGTTTGAAAATGTTGCATCGCTATCTTCTTCTTCACTGTCATCTACTTACTTAAGGATTCTCGCTTTCCTCTTCATGAAATATCTCTTTGAATTTGGGGTCATAGCCTCCATATCCATTGTCATGATCATTGTTTCTTCCGCTAAGACCCTAAATTTATAGTCTTTCTCTGAAGGGTGGGTGCGCTTTGTGTAAAGTAAGGTCACTATCCTCACTTGCTTTTTGCCCAGCAAGCCAAATTTTTTTATTACCCACAATGATTTTCAAAGCCTCATCACATACCTCATTTGTAGGAGCCTTGATTTTTTCCCCTTTTTTCTTGTTTCCTTGGCAGCCTTCACTCCCATTGGTCTAACCGGACTCGAGGGACCTTGAAGATTACTTTGTGATGTTGCAACCTCTTCATCCTCATCCAAATTGATGGTGGGAGGAATTTCGCTAATGGGAGGAGTAGCTTCGAAGTTGACATGGTAAGAAGATGGAGTATTAGTTTCAACGGAGATAAAATAAGGATGCTTCTTAACCACTTCCCAACACTCAAAGTTCCTGAACTCTTTGTTTTTTTAGACACGAACCATGATTGAGCTTGTCTTAACTGGAAAAAAATAATGATTTCTATGTCACAATAATATCAAATAAAATGGAGTTGACAATATTTATTTTATAAAATCAAATAAAATAAAATGGAGATGACCAACATAATTAAGGACTTACCTCATCTTGCAAATTTGAGCCGGATTGTGGATTCATTTGTGTAAAACTAAGAGCACCACCCCAAAGTTTCAAATTTGGCTTCAACTTAGCAAAACGAGAAGTAAGTGCATTTTGGTCCTATCCTTTGGCCTCGATTCACCAAGAGTCATCTCCCAATTTTCCTTATAATCGACATAAACTTTTTTCCATAATTTTTTGACCTTTTTTTTCCTACCGGTGAGAGGATCAATGCTATGAACGGCAATAAGATATGTACAATTGTACATCTTCGGAAAAAAACTAATTGGTAGCCATTTTGTGCAAAAATTCAAAGGATTGAGAGAAGAGATGAAGGGAGATGATAAATTTGTTGTGCACAAATTAGTGTGAGATGTGAATAAAATGAATATAGTATTTATAGGAAAATGGTAGCGAGTTATTTTCATTTTTGAAGGATTGTTTTTGTAATTTTTTTGGGATTTTTATGCAAATATTTGAGTTCCGCCTGTTAATTACAAAAAATAGCCGTTTCAAATGAATCTGGGCCATCGGATTAAAAATTCGAATAAAAACCAACAGCCTAGATCAATTTGCTCGTTATATAGCAGTTGCCAGACAGTCTCACCACGTGTCGGACTGTCATTGGTTAGTTAAAAAAAATCATCGCTTTACGGTACGTGTATTGATTTAAAAAAAAAAACGTGCCCTAGAGTCACCCAAGTGTGTGGGCTCCACCAAAGCGATCGTTCTGTGCCTCGATAAACTTCCAATTGGCATCGAGATCGTTCTCTCAGTCCATGATTGGTTTTCGTCCCATTTTTTCACCGTTGCATCGTTTTTCCACCGAGGACGTCCAACTTTCGGCAGGCCCCATGCCGCGGACGTCTGATTTGCTGATAAATTCCTCCCCGATGCAGATGCTCTAACGGCGAGAAGTATGTTTCATCAACGTGACAATTTACAAATCTAACACTAAAGAGATCTCATATCAAATGTTCTAAATAGCAGACAATTGTTAGAGCTTCATAACCAACATAGATACTTGATTGTCTCTGAGGACCCATTTTTGTACACAGTGGAGGCATAATAGACACATATGCCGTGTAACCAAAAGTGCGTAGATGTGAAATGTCAGGCTCATATCTAATTACTAATTGGTAGGCATTAAATGGTTGACGAGATATGGATTTGAAACAAATAAGAACAGTTGCATGTCAAATTACATATCCCCACGCAGACACAGGTAAATTAGTATGCATAACCAAAACCTGAGCCACAAGCTATAACCACTTGATATGTGCTTTTACAAGACCGTTATGTGAATGAACATAAGGAACGAGATGTTCAACATTAATCCCAACAGACATGCAATAATCATCAAAAGATTTTGATGTAAACTCTCTTGCATTATCTAATCGAATATACTAAATTGGGTGGTCCGGGTGGTAAGCCCGGAGCTTAATGATCTGAGTTAGGAGTTTTGCAAATGCAACCTTTTATGTGGATAGAAAAGCAACGTGTGACCGACACGTTGATGCATCTACCAAAACTATAAAGTATTTAAATGGTCCGCATTCAAGTTTGATAAGTCCACAAATATTACCTTGGATTCTTTGAAAAAATGGTATATTCTCAGTTGTGTCTACAATAAAAGAAGGTTGTGTATATAACTTTGCTAATAACTAAGCTTTGCAAAAGTAGCAGTGTGCAACAGAGATTTCCACAGAAGAATTTGGTGAGATAACACATGGCGCCTTAGCAGTATGTCACCAGAATTATGCATCAATCATCTTGGAGACCGAACCTTGATTGAGAGGAGTAATCTCAGCCCCTCCATCTAAACCGATGATATTAGGTATTCTCACATGCTTCTTTGCTCTAAAGAATAGATGACCATATGGAAAAAAAATTCAATATCTTGATCATCATATCTCGACCTGGGTGACCCAGATGATAATGTCAAAGCTTATATGAGGTAGAGTCACACATAGTAGTGTAAGTGACTGCATTTGGATTCAATGATCAAAACTATACTAAGATATAAACTACTACGAATACTCATAAAATTCTCCATGATACGCTTTCTGTCACAATCTACGGAGGTTACACATAAAATTTATTTTCCATTCTCATAGTATGTTTCCAAGTGAAGTTGGCGTGAATGTCCTTTGAACTTAGCAAGGTTCGATTAACCTTTGGCGCATATAAGACATCAGTGACATAAATTCTAGTACCATGTGGCAATAAGAATTGTGCATAACCACACCCTTGTGTAACCGGAATTGAACTAATCATGGTTATCATTGAGGAACTATATGACATATGATCCATAAAAAATTGCCTATGATGCAGAATAGTGTGGGTAGTACCCCTATCTGCTAAACACTGAATCTCGCCTTCAGACATTTACAAAAGAATGTAAATTAATCAGTCTTTGAACTTAAGACACTTTAAGTGACCCTTATAGAGTGTTGACATGACAAAGCAAAACTGATGTACAATCAACACCAAAGTAACACCGTTTTTGTCTACAAACTTCAACGGGTTGAAACATTCATCGACGGGTTGAAATTGTTCGAGATCAAGTCCAGGTGAAAGGACCCGACTCCGATTTAGTTGCCTAAACCGAAATCAAACCCCTTCAAAAACATGACCTTAAATTTTTTTTGCCAGAGTTTACTTTGAAATACGTGAACCATTATTAGAACCTGCAAAGAAACACACTTCGAATATTCCACAAAAGCCAAACTGTGAGGCTCCATTCCCCATCCGGATTTCTCAACATCATATATATAATAAACCAAAGATTTACAAGAAATCCAGAAACATTCAGGAGAAAACTCAACTGAAAACAAACATAAGTATTCAGAGCGACTTCTATATACATCATATACAACCAGTAGGTCGAACAAAAAACCTACTCGAACTGAAGTGTAACCAGAACTCTACGCCTCCACCGTCGACGTGCAACACTGGAACCCAAACTGCAAACTGGGCAAAAGAAACCGAAAAGCCCAAGAAAAGACAAATGAAATCGTTAGAGTGAGTTGACGAATAGTTACAAAGAGTTGTTTTTTTTTAATGACAAAGAGAGTCTCTTATACAATGACTGAGAAACACGATTTATCTTTAAATATGCTATATAATTTTGAGCCGAATCACTTCAAACATGAAACAAAACATCCAAAAGACCAGATCAAAACCAAAGAGAGCTAGGTTCAATCAAGTGGTTCTGTCTTCTAACTCGACCTCCTTACGAGAAACAGAAGGTGGCTCAAACATACTAAATACCCTGTGAGCTGAAATCACAGCTAACACAAGGAAGTCACAAAGGGCTAGCGAATGGAAAACCAAGGCCAACTTCATTCTACTGCAGAATTTTCCGTATGTAGCACAAGCTTCACTCCATGAGACTGCCTTGTCACCTTGGTAAGCTAAAAACAGTAGCTCCATCACAGCAGCTTCCGAAGTCACCATTAAGTAAGCTACTACCTGCACCCAAAGAATTGAAAATCAATGACACCCAAATGAGCAAGAACACAAAATTTGAGGACCTAGAGTTTATAACATAACTAAGTCTAAACTTCCACATATATGAACTTTTAAGAATTAAACCCGGCCTGCTTCATAGTTATCGTCATTGTGTAATGCTTGAATCCCGTATTTCTAGTACTGAAATCCTCATTTCGAGCTCGACTTACAACTTTGATGAGAGCATGCAACAAGCTAAGGCCAACCTTGGAGGTGTTACCAAATGTTGAGAGCCTTCAAGAAAAGTTCGATAAACAAACAAAAAGTGGCATGGTTTCTTCATGAAATTAATGACTAGCTGTTCCCTCTTCTTACTTTAAAGTTTTAATTCTCTTTCGTAAGTTCTAACCACATCCTATATAATTTATGTTTCTGTACAAGGAAACACCAGCACAACAAAAAACAGAAGAAAGGCAAAGTAAACAAGATGGTTAACCTGGTCAGAAACAAAGAAAAGCCAAGCTTTAGAGATTAAGCATCTGATCCATGTGGACATAGCAGCAACAAAAGCATACACAGAAGCAATGACGCTGATGCTGACCATGTACCTACAGTTACCACAGCTGAAATTGTAACACACCCCATATATAACAGATATATCATAATGATATATGCCAAGGTTTACTCCAACCAGGAAATCATTCTTACTTGAGGCCCGAGAAGTTGCTGAACTGTAGCTTCCCATAGCTAGTGTTGTCTTCGTGGTTGGTAACAATCAACCAAATGGTTGCCACACTAAGAGGAATCACAGAAATCCTTAGGGAGCAATCTAGGAGCTTCAGAAGAGGAAGGTCTAGAGCATTGTCATCTGAGTTTCTTCTCATTTTTCGCAAAGCAAAAGAATTAGTAAGTAGTGTTAGACAGAACCACTCTCAGTTCAGTTTAAACTTTAAAGGCACTAGGTATCAATATAATGGAGCTGGATCAGTAAGTGCTGATAGAGATGAGTTCATATCAATGTTGTTGGTGAGAGACTGAAAGTGTTTAAGAGCTGTAGTTTAGCCTATGGAGCCTTAGAGTTAGGTGGAGACCTGTTAGTGGAGAAAGATAGTGGACCTCGCTTTTATTCCCAGTACTGCTGGGAATAATCATGACAAGCTATTAGCTATTATCATTATCTAGAAACAAAATGACAGATCTTGCTCCTAGAAATCCATGCCATCATTCTCTGTTCATGATATATTTCTGTACATGCATCTACAAAGAAAAAGGACTCGAGTCTACATGACTTCATAGTGACATTGTTAGCTTGCTGATCAGTGTCTCACCAAGCTAGAATGCCAGATTGAATCTTGTTGAGCACAGATTATCCGGCATTGCTCCTTACATAGTTAATTTATTTCGTAGGGTGGTTTGAGGCAGCGGACGAGTTCATCAATCCATCAATTTGCAATGCTTAATCCTGACGAATGATCTGGTTAGACTTCATCACTAAGCGATGAGATCCCCATAAAGTAGTAAAAGTACCCACATCGTGTTACTTCTTTTACAATCTAAATGGAAAGAGGAAAGCAACCCATTGAGAGTTCATCTAACAATGCACTAATTTATTAAGAAAAGCACCATCACCAGCTAGCACAAAGATTTGGCACTTATTATGGAGCTTCATTTACCATGGAGACTAATTACAGATGGCCCGGAAGCACATAAAAAGAACGATTGCTATTACAACTACATCATCTCTTGCCCTCTTGAACTTGGGTCTCTCACCTCATCTAAAATGGAGTAGAATCCCAGCTCACTATGCATCTCATTTTACAGATATTTCTGTGCAACTTTACATTACAAGATCAAAAACATCTACAGGTTCCTTTCCTCCTGAGTTTGGAAGAAAAGTTTGACTTGGATATATTGATTAGAAAACTGCACTCCACAAAGCATTTTCACCTTCTCCACAGCGGCGATGGACCTCCTTGATTCTCTCGGCAGACTTGCAAATCCCACTGCAACTCCAATCGAATGAAGCTAAGCAGACATTGCCTGCCTGAGCTTTCCATTCACAATCTGAGGTAACAAAGAACATCATTAAAGATTTAATTCTGCATGTTGTCATATGCTAATATTCCTAATTTGAATCACCACTTATTTTTTTCCTTGGTTCTCATCTTTAAATAACAATAATCTTCTTACCCTTGCATCAAATTGAGCCTATATACAGCTAACATTTACCATGGAAACAGCACAGCTCCATAGTATAGGTATTACTGGCTTCTTTGGCCCATGTTATTCAGCGTTACCTTCATGACTTTATCAAAACAGTCATGATATTGAAATGTCAGGTGTCAAGAAAGTAAAACTTTCAGAGAAACAGTGCTTCAACATGCTGGAGGGTCGAGCTGAATTCTCTTGTAACTTTTGAGTCTGTGCCGAATTATAATTTATGTTGCACTACTGGTGATATATTATGTGTCAGTTGGGGGGGATATCCCTATAATCAACCCATAACTTAATCCTAGATAGCAGATACATAACCTACTGGCACATCTTCGGGTTGTATACAACAGGTCATCAGCTCAACTACACAACTGCCGCTCAGAGACAGGCATGCATTAGAGCTTAGTGGTCCACTAAACTTCCACTTGAAGCCCAGCCACCAAAGTGATTCAATTTATTTAATACTGAACTATTCTATAGCCACACTTGTCAATCTGATATGTTTTAGAATAGTTATCGAAATTGGTAAGCTTGACTTCCCCCCTTGTTAATACTCCTGTGGCAGGTAAAGTTGATTAATTTCACATCTGAATGCAATGGGTTCTTATAAAGTGAAATGAGATATATTGGCTGCCTAAGGATCCCTACATATTGTATAGCATGTGGTCCAATTTTTACAATCACCAATCTATCCCCACAACCAGAGGACCAGCATGTAGTGAAACAATGTGTTGCTATTATATTACCGAGCATGAAGAAAAACCCATAATAATTCACCAATGCAACTTGTATGCTAGACGATTCAAAGTAATCAATAGTAATATGACACCAACAGAAAGAGAGCAAAAGAAAATTAATAGCAGAGGTATATGAGGTTACCAGGCGGTGTTCCACAACATAATCTTCGGTCATCAATATGCTCCACATCCAATCCAAGAAACCATGAGCCCAGAGAAACATCCTCATTGGCATACTTATGTAGAACATGCCTGAATTATTAAGATATCAGAAGGTTTACATAAATGTTTGATGTATTTTTAGCAGAAAGGTTGCCACCGTATGAAATATGAGAACTTACTGGTTGACAGATATGTAAGTAGCCAAGTCTCTTGAGATAGCGTAGAGCTGGCCAGTGGCATGGCGGAAATACTTGTTACCTTCCTCACCAAACTTCCAATACTCGGGCTCATGATACCGCACTCCCCTGTTGGTGAACAAATGATGTAAGAAACAGAATACCAAACATGTCGAGCTTGAAGAAATATTTTAGGACCGTAAACTTACTTTTGAGCAAGAACTGGACCTGATTTCATGCACCCAATGTACACCCTGGGCTTTAACCTATGTCTAGCTAAGGTTGCTCCGAGTGTTCCTGCAATATGAAGCAAACATCAGTAAGTTAAAGGGAGAAATGTAGTAACTACTGGCAGCAGCATTATGAATGCCTGTAAGGATACTGCCAACTCCATAAATAAGAATCTTATTTCAGCTGTATTTGAATCTTTTTTCCACAACATGATTAAATCAAGTTTAGAGTCATAACACTGTTCGAATATACATCATTCATTACAAAAACATGCACAGGGTGCTACGATGATGAATTGTTAGGCAACATTTGTAAGCAGTTACACATTATCTTGTTCGAAAGTTTGAATAAAAATATTTTTCACTCATTTTCTCTTTATCTAAGTAATAGCTGTTATGTTTCTAGACCTAGGAAAGAGAAACGAGTTCAATTAGACCTATATTGACATGTACATCATCATCAACTTTGACATAAAAATCTGCATCCCATGAGGCAACGGCAGTGGCAAAAAATATTTTAGTCTTTGCTGACAATTCCAGGTAACCCTCAACATGGTCCTGCTTGCATAAAATGGCAGAAAAATTTAAGAAAAATATTGTTAGCATGTTGATGTCCTCTCATTGTTTGAATAACCTTCTGCCAGATAAAATATCCACTGAAACGGGTGAAAAGATAGAAACTTACCAGCTGCATAATATCACCATGTCTTTTCTCCTCAGCCTCAACAGCTCTATCAAGGATACCACCTGATGTAGCACTAGAAAAGGAACAAAGTAGTGCAACAAATGACATCTCAGTTTGCCTTAAACTTCTCTGTTCTTAACTTCTTATAGAAGAGAAAAAGGTATGCAGTTTCTTCTAAAAAACAAGATAATATAGCAGAGAGCTAAATCCCATGAGCTTATTATTAATTAACACGCCCATCAAGTTTTTAGAGTGTCAAAGCTAGATGAGAATCGAATCGAATCGAATGTGTAACTAGCACATAACTTTGAACTCAAATTGTAACTCACCTGTGACCTATCACAAATCGAACTACAATTCCTTTCTCTTCCTCAAGCTTCTTTCTTTTATCGGCTATTTGTAAAGTATAGACAATGTAGAAAAAAAAACGTCAGAAACCTCTCAGAAATATGTACTACGAAAATAAGTTATCAATCCACAAACCTTGAGGCATCCAAGTAGCACGAACTGAGTCCCTACGCTTTCTACTGCTGAAAGCAGTATTTATTCCTACAACCATCAAATATTTTCTTCTCTTAGTTGACTCAGCAAATTTTAAATCTTCAGCAATTGGGGAACCATTTAGCATAGATTCCTGTGCAGCCTTTGCAGCAGCTAATTCCATCTCCAAATTTGAAATTTTGTTATCCAGTGTGCTGCATTTCGTAAGATCCATCAGATAGGCACTGTGACGACTTCATTGAAATTAAGATGAGCACAGATTTGACATACTGTATTGCATGATGAGTTTTTGAAACTTCCCCATATACATCATTTGTTTCCTGTTCAACATCCTTCTAAACAAAAGAAAGAAGAACAGCACGTCAAACTTTTGACACCGGTCAACGTGCAGAAAAGATAAATAAACACAGAAAAGGGGTGTATATATACTCACAATTGCATTATCACAACCCGAAACTAACTTCAGATTTTCACCATCAACCCGTGTTGTCCTTGATATCCCTTTAATTTCAGGCACTGACCACATTCTGTTAGCAGAAACTTCATCTTATTAGTCTCGGGAGCGGATTTAAACTACATGGAACACACCAGTTTTTGAAAAGTTTCAAGTTACACCATGTTTTACGTTGGGCTCAAAAAGCACATAAGAAAAAAGAACAAGCACTAGTCATGAAAAACATTTTGCAGATAAACAAAGAAGATATTAATGCAGAATGAGCAACAAAATCATGATTTATGTATCTTCTGAACTAACTGACTAGTAATCAGCCAATAAAAAAATTTATAAAAAAAAAAACTGACTAGTAATCAGAACTTAAAGGCTACAATCATGATGTCCAATATGAAACAGCAATATGACCAATATAGTAATATCAATCTAAAAGCTTGAAAGTTTGCATAGCCATCCATCATATGAAATTCAGATCTATTCCACTCTCATAATTGCAAAGTACAATGTACACACTTACCAAATTTACAGAAAAGAAAAAAAAAAGCTTCATTCAAACTAGTAAAACACGTACTGTTTAAATCATGAACCACCACTTTAAAAATGCTTACAAGAATTATTGACAAAAATATCAAAACATGCTTCCATTTGTGAAACACAGAACACATTCAAAATCCATCGTCACCCAACAACAAGATTTCTAAACAAACTAGTGACAGATAAACAATGGTCCTATACCCAATAATCATCCAAGTTATCTATTACTGTGGTATATTTATACAAATTGAGCCAAATATATCAAAGATTAATTTTTTTAAACTAGAACTAGAAGTAAAAAATCAAATATTTAAGTATTTACCTATCAGAGAAGAGCATCCCAGCACAGAAACAACCGATACATAACAAAATGGTCCATCTGCGAGACACTGCACTCCTAGAAGAAGCTGGTTCTGCTCCTCTGAGCTTCCAAGACATTATTCTAACTCCCTCCTCTTCACTCCAATCCGACTTCAAAGTCAATTCGAAGCTAGATCCATCAACAATCCCAAGTCAACAAAGTCGCTGACCCAAACTCAGATCCAAAGAAGCAAACTTTGACAGAGAAAATCAATGAACACCAAACTAACTATGTTTTGTGTTTTGTGTTTTTGGGTCCTCTATGTTTGTCTAGATTGCAGTTAAGAGAAGAGAAGGTAGAGAGAGAGAGAGGTGGAGAGCAAGAAGTGCCAACAACCATGGTAGTGTTGGATGATGGTTGAAACTACTTAAATGGCCTCGACTTACCAGTTTCATCTGTCTGAGTTGTAAGTGATGCCGACATCCTAACTGCCCTTTATGATTTCTGAAGTTTCTGTGTCTTCGAATATTGTTGATTTCCTTTTCTTTTTTTCTTCAAATCAAAGCTCGGAAAACAGTAGTGTATCACTTTCTAAAAAGAGAATGGAGAACAACAGTCGAGTAAAAATTCTAGGCCAAATATGGAGGGGGCTCCTCTTATGAACTAGCCACGAGTCTATGACTATGAGTGAAAAAATAGCTGCCGGATTTAGGTTTTTCTTCTTTTGCTGTTTTTGGCCCGATGTAATGAGGACATTATTATCATAAAAAGTGCATGTTCTTTCATTTTAGTTGCTAATGATTCTCTGTGTTTAAAACTTACTCTCTTTTTCAGTTTGCTTTTGTTTAAAGAAAAACGCAAATTTGCAATGAAAATAGAAGGGTGCAAGTTTGAATCATACTTTTTCTTCCTGAAGTAAGGACTTGTGGCTACTCTTATGCCTAGATTAATGAAATGGTAGAATATAAGAAGGGAGATATAAAGCCTAAACCATAAAAAAAGATATACACCCGAAATAATACAAGGAGATTCAACTAATACATTGTATCATAAACTGCATCTGTTTGACTACAGAAATCCCAGAAAGCCGAAGAAGTCTCAAACTGTCTCTTTTCGTGCGTGTGTGTGCTAGGCATGCAACTATCATGGGGGGAACGTTACACGTCAGAAGCACCGCCGCTGATCTTCTAAGAAGCGACTGGAACGGGGAGAGCAGCAACCCTACTCGATGAGTTCTTTTTGTTTATTGGTCTAGGACTTGCTTCGTGATCTCGTCGCTGAACCACGAAAATCGATGATTTACACACTCTGTCTGGTACAAAGCAGAGCAATCTCCTTGGTGAGTATTGAGAACGCAGGTGGTCACGTCCTTGAATCTTCGAATGCCTCACGACATGTCTGGTAAGAATCTTTGGATCGCCGGAGATAGGATTTTTCTCGCGAGGAGAGTTGAGTTTGTAGAGAGCAAATTGTATGTATGATTGTCCGTCCTGATTGCATAAAGATTTCCTCTATTTATAGACATCATGCAATTACTTGTCGCAGTTGTCATAAGATTCTAACAATTAATATTATTGGATGACTTTAATTGGCAAGAATCCATCAGCCTTTGTTCTCCCAATCAATCTAACATTGTTCGGATCATTCAGGATTCCTTCCTCTGCCAGGAAAACTTTACTCATGCGGGCCGCAGGTATCGACTCAAAGATTGTAACTAAACTACAAAATAAAGAATGTTTATTTTGGGCTCAAACATTGTTCCTCAAGCCTTGAGATAAGACCCAGATGCAATCGAAGAGATTTGAAATTGCAAATCGTCGTCTAGGACCAAACGGCAACTTCTGACTCGCTTCACCCTTTCACTTCACCGCCCTTAAAAAGTCGTGCCTCTATGACATCATACTTACTTGAAGCCGCATGACTATCAGTAGTGCATACAAACCAAAACACTCCTTCTGCCTTCTCCTCTTGATCTTCAAAGTACCCAAAACTTACTTGCAAAGTTTTATACTCTCCAATCAAAATTCGACCATCTAAACCCAGAAAAAGGCCTCCACATAAGACCAAATCCATCCTCATCCTTAACGAAGACAATTCTTAGGCCTTCGCCAACGACATACGTCCAATAGTCGTCTGAACGAAACCCGGCACCACCATTTCACTTTGCTTGGAAGATAACGACATAGCTCGCCGCGGTCCTTGCATCAAATTGCCACTCCACCCGACTCATTCAAAACCCTATGAGTCCTCATCTGTCAACAAGCACTCGTTTTCTATCGGGAAAGTGCCTCGCCGCTTCAATGGGAATGCAAAGAAGTCGAGTGCAAACTGGGCAAATGGCCCACCATTCTCAGAAAAGAAATCGTATCCTTAAACGTTACATGACTCAAGGTTGAATTGTCGTTCAACTCAATCGTTTAATGAAATCGTTTAATAATTACCGATTAATCACACGTCTTAATCAACTATGTCCAAATCAATTCAATAACCTCTTCATTATAATTAATACGTAATTACGAGCAAAATAGTATAAAAATTACATTAAATTTCTTCCCTAGGAGCGCCACCGTGAACCACTGGTGGCAGCGGTGACTTTTTCCGACAAGCCGAGCCTATTCTGCTCCAAATCACACAACAAAGAACTTTCTCTTCTATAACATCATCCAATTCGACCTCTAACTAGTCGAATTTATCTTGAAACCGAAATTTTCCAAAAACTTCAAATCTTTGATTATGACCGCTCCGGTGGAATTAGAACGTGTTCTTGGTATCACTAGCTTCATATGGAGAAGAGCTTCAAAGCCTAGTGTTTCTCATCGGTCAATTTGGCCAAGAAAGGATTGACTCCAAATTCTAGGGTTCCAAAGATTTTCGAACATTCTTTTACATTTTCCAACTAAAACAACAACTAATAGATGCAAGGATTATGGAGAAATGATAGAGGAGGTCGTGGTGGTCATTTTGACACTAAGACCACCAGATTTGGTGGCCGACCGGTGGTCCATTGCAGGCGAGGCCAACCAGAAGAGAGAGAGCATGGGAGAGAGGAGAGGGAAAGGAGGAAAAATAAAACTGACTAAAATGAAAATGTTTTACTTTCCACTTTCGGAAAGTGATATTTATACTCGCAACTAACTGAAATCGTAAAAACTTAAAAAACTTCCGCAGACCATAATTTCTTCGTCGTAACTCCGATTTCAACAATTGACATGGTCACGAACTCATCTCGATAAACTCTACGACTTTCCCCAAAGAACTTTCTTGAAAACCATAATCAATAAAATTCTGATAGAAAGGACATCGATAATTACCGATGGTAAAAACTAACTACCTTCCTCGATTAACCTTAATCAAATCTTAAAAGAAAATTTTCGTGACGGAATGTTACATAACCTTACCCCTAGAAATTTTCAAGCTAAGGGGAACAATTCCCCATGTCCGATCCAGAGCTCTCCGGAAAACCACCGCCAGCTTTCTCGGGAAGCTTGAGGCCCCAGGTTTTCCTTATTAAAGGTACCATTCATATTCTGCTCAACAACTACCCACTACTTACTTTTGTATTCATAACCTTCAACACTTTTTCCTCTAGCTCGCCATGAGCTCTTAAGTCATTTCTCGTGGAAACCTTGAGGGCTTATCTCTCAGTCAAGGGGATTCCCTTCCACGCCTTGTTTCTGGCCTTATTTTGCTGCCTGCTAGATGAAACTGACGTTCCTCAATGTCTCTCCTGAGACCTCCATTTAAGTCTTCTTCCTGGCTTGCTACCCTCGTGCATCGACATGTCTCGAGCTATTTGCCACCCCTTAGGCATTCTGAGCTTAAGAAGCCCCCCCCCACCAAGTCTTACAAATTTTACCATTCAACGTACCTCGAGCATTGTGACATAGATGGTACCCCCAGTTCCTCGACCTCTGACATTATCCAATAGGTGATTGGAAAAATCGTTTCTTCAAAGTATTCCAGAGCTCTAATGGTACAGTTTAGCACTATGTACTTCTTTTCTTGGCCCTTAGATGGTGGTGGTAACGTCCTTGTCATTCTTGGGATGCTTTGGTCCACCTTGAGGCTTCAATGAATCTTCGAGCTCTTTCATGTACTCATTGGTCAAATACTCTTGACAGAGTACCTTTGGTCAACTAGCTCGGTAAAGTGTCTTTTATGATCATTCCCTTCATAGTAGGTATAGAAATTTTTTGAATTGTTCTTGGATCAATTCAAGAGTGGGCGACGTCTCTCTTCAAACACGGCTCATTTTAGGTAGGATGGAGTATTATTGAGATAGAGACCTTGGTTGGCTTTCTTGAGTTTCTCGATCACGTTAGTGAGGGTATCCCTCCATCTTTGATCATCTTCTTCTGAATTTGGTGGTCATTCCTTGTTATGTTGCTCCTTAAGGTCGTCCTTGACCTCCTCCTCAAGGTGAGGTAAAAGGCCAGATTCCCGAGCTGACCGACCTCTTTGTACTAAATTGGTCATATATAACTTCTTTATGAAACATGATAATCAAGATCTGGAAGATTTTATGGAAAATAGATACCTATAGCTTTCTATGCATATAAAAATTGTAATATGGTTCGTTCTGAGATTTTTCCAGTTCTCCTTTGAAGTCGACTGATTTGCATAGACAGATTTTCCCGCTTGAGCTTTGAAACCTCTATTTTACTCCTTTTCTTCTTATTCATTCCAAACTTCCTCCGGTGCTTTGACATGTCTTTGATCATCTTCTTCTGACTTTGGTGGTCATTGCTTGTTATGTTGCTCCTTAAGGTCGTCCTTGACCTCCTTCTCAAGGTGAGGTAAAAGGCCAAATTCCCGAGCTGACCGACCTCTTTGTACTAAATTGGTCATAACTTCTTTATGAAACATGATAATCAAGATCCGGAAGATTTTATGGAAAATAGATACCTATAGCTTTCTATGCATATACAAATTGTAATATGGTTCGTTCTGAGATTTTTCCAGTTCTCCTTTGAAGTCTACTGATTTGCATAGACAGATTTTCCCACTTGAGCTTTGAAACCTCTATTTTACTCCTTTTCTTCTTATTCATTCCAAACTTACTCCGGTGCTTTGACATGTCTTTCAAACCCCCAGGTGTTGGCTATTCTTAAGGCTTGGAGATTATTCATGCATGGTTTGACAAGATAGTGATTACTGGTTGCACAACTTTCTACCCCCAAACCAAAACTTTCTATTCGATGTTCAGCTTTCTAATGTTTCTTAGAGATGGTGGTTTAGTGATCCTTAAGTCTTCATCATTTGCGCTATATAAAGATGGTTGTTCATCCAGAAGCACACCCCATTGATCGTTGGATTACCCTTGAGAAATCGTCTGATCTAACATGTTACTTCATGACTTGTTGTGGGCTACACCTTTTCCCCGTGTTGTAGAACTTCTTTCATAACTTTCATTGTATAACTCTATCATGCTCGTGGATGGGGAATAGACCCCTGAGGTTGGTTGTGACTTCATCTTTTTCACTTACATATGATGTTCCAGGTTTGAAAATCGTAAGAGAAACTCTTCAAAAGAGGATTCTCCTCTCAATCTTCCAACGACGCCCTTACTGGGAAGATAAGTTATTGTATAAGGTTGTTGCTATCGTGGAAGACGACTGCCTTTGCTGGAAAAGATGTTTTTGTTGAAAAATGTATGACTTGGAGAGAGCTATCTTCTTGTCGTAAAAAAGTCTTGTCTCCGTGCTTAAGCTATCGTTTTCTTTCACTACGGTTGCTTTGTCAGTAGCCGATTGTCATCTTTGAAAGCTATTGACTTCGTGGAGAATTGCATTTTCCCGAGGTTTTCTTTTTAGAAAACTAGTTAACAAACTCAATTTTTTTTGGAATTCCTTGGGTTTGTGGGACTCTAATGAGTCAAAACATCGTTCATGGGTGTCGTAACCCTTTGTTAATCTGTCCAAGTCACGTCGTGACCTCCTTATCCTTGTTGTTGTCGAACTTCCATGGTATCCCATTCTTAAAAAGATTTTCTGGCCAGTTTTCATGCTCTGACACGTCATGGAACTTTTATCAAACCTTGGTCGCTAGAAATAGCCCGCAAAATAGACTAGTGGCAACATCATTGTTTTTCGTCAGATTCGACCCCAACCAGTAATTTTGTCATAAATTCTTGCTCCGAAATCCAATTGTGACAAAATTTGTTTCATTGGAAACTAGACATCCATAACTTTCCAATGGTATATGATTCGTTCTTTGAGATTGACTATAGCGTTGCCAGAATATTGACGAAAATTGCTCTATTTTTCTGGGGTTCTGAAACATCGTTCTTTGTCGTATTTTTTTTAGGGTTTTGGTGAAAACCATATTGATTTTGAATTTGAGAGAGAACCCATTTACAAAAGTTCACTGAACGATCAGCGCAAGAGTTCTCTCAATGAAAGCACCAATTTGTGAGTGCAGATTTTATACGCCCTCAAGTTTGTGCCAATTTGTTAAATGAAAGCACCAGATCATAGGAGTTGCTTATGATCATTGAAGGTTAAGACCTTCCTTCTGAGGTTTTTTGATGATGTGAGACTCTATCGTATTGCTTGCCCTGAGCGTTCCTCCTTGAAAGCCTGCAAAATAAGTCCAAGGACGGGTGGTACCGCACTTAGACCCTCCGATGCTTAAGTCAGTATAGAACCAAGCATAAGCGTGTATTAGGGTTGAATTCCTTACCTTTGTTAGCTATGACCTAATATATATAGTGATCATTCAAGGTCTAAGCATAGTCCGTATAAGATTAGAACTCCATACTTTTGAATAAAAGGAATCCATTAAGGAATTAATCTTCATATTCAGGGCTAATTATATCTTTAGATTACCACAAACCCTTTGGTGTAATCCCCTTAAGATTCATACAAATCTTACTATTTTCATCTAGGATTTTGTCAATCCCTCAAGGTTCGATCATACTTTATGTGGCCAAATTTGGCTCCTACAGCTAAGATGCGAGAGGATTTCAAGCCACTCTGGGATGAGGCAGCAGGACTACTAGAGCATACTGCTTTCTTCGTTGATGATTTAAAGGATGTCGAGAAGGACACTGAGGAATTCAAGACGGTGCTCGCCAAAGCCTGGGCGGACTACGAACATGCCAAAGTTGAGATCTATACTTAGTTTAACTTCTGTATTTTGTAATCGGGCCCCAGGATTAGGCTTGCTTTTGTAAGAAACTTAAGTAATTTTAATCTTAATAAAGTCCAGCCCACTAATGGTCTTTTTTAAGTTTAGATTCATTACGCACGTAATCCATATGATCACCACTCACCTTGATTCCAACAATCCTGCGTATTCCAGCCATTTTGATAATATATAGTATTCAACTACCTTCCCTAGGAAGGATAAAATTCAGTTTAAATGGGAATTATGTACCGGTGCATCCGCGCCTGCACCAATTAAATATGTGCGTTGAATTGATGAAACGATGCTCCTATTCAATGAAGAGCCCCTGGGGTTTGGCCACTATAAATACTATTGTCACCAAGCACAGACCGTCAAGAAAAACTTTCAATCCTCAGAACTATGAAAATTTCATCGTTATTTCTCTTCTTTTGGCTCTGCCTAATAGCCTTCCCTCCTGATCTTTTTCTCTATTGTTAGCCCATGCTTAAGTGACAATACCTAAATACCTATTGAAAGGACCCAACCCCGATTTAGCTCCCTAAACCGGGATCAAACCCTTTCGAAAACACGAATCAACAAAAACCGTAGAAATTTTGGCAGAGTTTCGCTACTAATGTGGAATTACCATTACCTGCACGCGGAAAATACAGTTCATCCTATGCCACAAAAAGCAAACCGTGGGCACCAATCCCATCCGGATTTCTCAATATATCAACAGTAAAGTAAAACAATAAATATAATAGTACTTTACTGAAATCCGGTGTAAAATTGTATAACATAAACAACAGATTACTCAGAGCGACCTCTAATGTATAAACACATAAGTATACCACAGTAGGTAGAACAATAAACCTACTGGAAGAAAACAAGGTAGTTCGAGCACTATGCCTCCGACCACGACGTGCGACACCAGAGCCTGAACTGCAAACTGGGCACGGAAACCGAAAAGCCCAGGGGAAAGACATGAAACACGTTAGAGTGAGTGGACGAAAATAAATGTCTTTCACCAAGTAATATATATACGTATAAAATCATATGCGAGTCAAATGCATGAAAATCAAATGGTACGTGAGGAGACACTGGCTACCACTCACGTACAGAGCATGCACGTAAACATATCGCGGAATCTCTCATGGACTACCACGCGATAGCACAGTCTGAATCACGGGATCCCAGACCCACACATGATTCCTAGCCAGAAAGGCCTCGAGTCAGGATATCTGTCCTTCCCGGAGCGTACTCGGGGATCAGCCGAGAAGCCAATGTGTATCGATACCACAACATATAGTGAGACTGTACTCTGTGTAAACCAAATCATAAATCTTTTCCATGCACATGCATAAAACATAATATGTACATATGTATAATCGTATACGTATATTCGTATATGCATAATCGTAAAACACATGCTCGTAAAATCATAATCAATCTGCATGCTCAAGTTCGTAAATCATAAGTAAAAGACTCGCAATCAATCCGTGAAAATAAATGTCCACTCACAGACTTGCGTAACGCGTATCGCGTTAACCCGTGATCCGGCGGAAACTTCCTCGCCAAACAAACGATCACGAACCCCTGAATAATCACAATAATCATTTCTCAAAGTCATAACCCGACAATACAAATCAAATCACGAGAAACCACCGTTCTCGGAAACACGTAATTCAAAGTCGACGAATCGTCGAAAATCCGTATATGTACACCTCAATACCTCGCTATACATTCGGATGCTCAAATCGAGAAACGAACCTCCCCACTGCGATCGGGGCGCGATTTCGAGTCAAATGACATGCAACTTGTCGAAAGTCCAAAAAGTCAAACCGTTGACCGTTGACCGCCGCCACTGACCGGAAAATTTCACGGCGGAGCTACCCCTATTCCACTCAAAATCACCCACTGAGCAACTTTGTCAACTGCAACGAAGGCCAATTCTCGCTCTAACATGGTCAATTTCATGAAAAACCGAATGTACACACAAATTTCAAATCCAAAATTCTCCTTCCACAATCAAAATTAGAACTCCAAACTTACATGGTAGCTTGCTAGTGATGAGAGCTTCAAAGCCCATCCAAAATTCCAGCTCAATTCGGTCCAAAACGTTGAACCCGAAACACCAAGTTTCCCTTGAATTTTGGCCGGATTTCTCTCCTCCTCCGGCGACCCTCGCCGTGAAAGGAGGCCGGAGCCACCAAGAGGGGACCACGCCGAGCAAAACCAGCCCTAGGCCGAAGCCTAGGGTGGCCGGATTCAATTCCACCGCCGTGGGAGTCGCCGTCGGTCTTCCTCACTCTCCACCACCGAGTTGACTCGGTCAACCTCCCAAAACGGTAAGTCTGACTTGCCCAAAATAGCAACTTCTATTTATAGCCCTTCCCAAAATGGAAACTTGTAATTATCCATTTCGATGAACTTTAAACACGCTTAACTTTCTCGTCGTAATTCCGATCCCGAAAATTCTCGCGGCCACAAACTCATCACGACATATTCTTCAATAATCACCTGAAGTCAAACACATCGACCAATCGGATAAAAAGTCAACCGTTCAAACCAACACATTTAAATCGACTAAATAACCAACTATCGGTAATAATCACAACTTAATCTTTGTAACTCAGAATAATACTCTGGAAGTTCCCACAAACTTGAAATTAAATTCTGAACAACTTCCGTGAAGGATCCGAAGCCAAATTCTCATCCGATAATTTAGTCGTTAAGTAACTCGCCATTATAATCCAATTCCATCGAAACTTCAAATATTCATAATTAATTCCTCGGTCATCCAAATAACGATCCGGAACCGCCTACGAACTCGAAATCACATGTACTACGACTCTCGAGAAGAGACTCAGCTCCAATTCTCGGCCAATAATTAAGTCGTTAACGAGCCTGGCGATTCAATCAACTGTCGGCAATCTGCGACTATGCGATAACTCACGTATACAGCTGATCATACTGCTGATTCTGGTCCGGGTCGTCACACCTATGTCCAGGTTCATCAATGGTGTGGTTGCCCTAGGGTACTTGGGGATAGCCAGGTTCTGACGTTGGGGAGTCGGTCCCAACTCCATCTTCGTCTGCAGGTGCTATGAATTTCTCCGATTTGAGGAGAGATGTATCCAAAGAGACTTCAAAGCAGTCCATTCCACAAATCTTTCCCTGCAAGGGGGAAATTATGAAGCAGTAGCAAAGATGTGGGATGAGGTGAGACATGATCTTGGGTGACCCACCACGTTCGGGACCAAACACCTTCAAAGACCGATCTAGCATCATCAACGCCAATGATATACCTGAGGACGCTGACGGGTCGTTGATCGACTATATGTTGCTTGTTTTCTTTGTTTTAGGCCATTATATTTGGCCATATTGTAGTGTTTTTTATGTAGGATATCATAGCTTAAGGCTGCAAAAAACTCTTTGAATAAAACTCGATCCCATTCTGTTGAAATATATGTCTTCTTTATTCCCAGCGAGAACAATACATTTAGCACGATTCAAGATTGTAAACCATGACTGCTTCGAGCAAAACCAAATACATATTCTCATTAATATGAAAAAATTGTTATACAAAAGTTTTTTGCCACGGGAATTGGCCTTGGCCGAAGTACAACAAAAAGGTTGAAACTAAAAATTGTAAAAAAAAATTGGCCATAGGGATTGGCCTTAAAATAAGTATGGTATATGAGATTGCCCCTTGAGTTTGAACAAGAGAGCAAGAACTAAGCCTCTAGAAGGCTAGCAAGTGAGTGTGGATAAACTCAGTTACTTTGTACATGACGGGTCTTTGAATGCCTACACTGGTGCAATGTATTTCTTAATAAACATCCATTGAAGGGATTCCTGTGAACTGTGCCATGTTTGTCTCGAATTCGGGCTACCCCCTTCCCAGGGATTCTATCGATAAAGTATGGGTCTTCGCATTTGGTAGACCACTTACCATAGCCTTCCGTTTTCTCACCAATGGGCAGGACTATTTTCCATACTAACTAGAATGCCGCGTAACTCTTACCCCTTGTACATTTGTCGTATGAACGAGCTACTCGTTTCTTTTCAGCGAGTAAGTTGTCGAGAGTCGCGATTCATTGTTCATCTAAGTCCTCATGTTCTTGCACATAGCCTGAATGTAATCCTCGCCTATCAAGTTGTGTTGACCCATCAGTCTTAGAGACTGGACGTTTAATTCTATAGGCAGAACAACATCTCAACCAAACATGAAAGCATAGGGTTATCAGCGAGCATCTTATTGAGAATGTGCAAGATGAGCTTGTTGCTAGCCTCCATCTGACCGTTGGACTAAACATAATAGGGAGACGAGTGGAGGAACTTGATGTTGAGGTATGTCATTAATTGCTCGACCTCCCCTGAAATAAACGTTGCCCATCTATCCGAGCTGAAGCACTATGGAATGTCAAACCTACAAATAATATCCTTGAATAGGAACAGTTGGATTGCTGACGCTGAAGCCACTTTCAATGGCTTAGCTTCCACCCATTTAGTGAAGAAATATGTGGCCACCATGATGAACTTATGACCCATTGAGGAATGAGGATAGATCATTCTGATCAAGTCTAATGCCTAACCACAAACAGGTCATGGCTTAATGATAGGTTGCATGGGAATATTAGAAAGATGGTTGACTGTCCATTGAACTTGGTAGTCTTCACATCCCTTAGCAAAATCAATGCAGTCCTTCAAGATGGTTGGCCAAAAGTAGCCATGTCGACGTAGAAATAATCTCATTTTAGGACCTGCCTAATATGTCTCGGATGCCCCTAGGTATACCTCTCCCATCAATCACTTATATTCTCTTTCATACACACAACAGAGATATACACCTTCTTTGCCTCACCGGAGTAGCTCGCTATTCGAAAGTATGTAGTTGATGACAAGGAAACGTGTCCGCTTGTCTGACGCTGTGTTGGGATCTTGCAGGTAAGAAATAAGAGGTTGTTTCCAATCCACATCAATGTGGTATAATGCTACCACGTACTAGTCATTGTTCTCCTTTTTTCTTACCATGAATGAAGGCAAAGTCCGTCACTCAACCTTTAGGATACGTTCTCGGACGCCGTCTCGGAGACTAATACCAGTAGCTAGTTAAGCTAACTCGTTGGCAGCTTGATTTTGATCATGAGGGATGTGCTCTAAAGTAACCTTCGTGAACAGATCTAACAGCTCCCCTGCTCGCTTTGTGTATGGCTCAAGGAAAGCCCCAGCCCTATACTTGGTCTTAAGCTATCGAATATTCAAAAACGAATCACCCAGGATGTGTATGTCAGTGACCTCCAAATCGAGCTGTATTTCTAGCCTTATGATCAATACTTCATACTTTGCCTGATTATTGGTGCAGTGAAAGTCCAAACGAAAAGAATAAGTAAAGATGGTTCTCTCCGAATTAACTACAGCTATGCCTGCCACAACGAGAGTGCTAGTACTCGATCCATCAAAAGTACAACATCCATGGTAGGAGCACTATGCGAGCTAACTCTAATTCCTTAACTTCTTGAGCCTCTAGCATAGGGTGATGAGCAAAAAAGTCGGGCACCGCCTGGCCGTTGACTGCTTTCTTTGAACATACTATAGTGATAATTCTGATAATGCCAAAATGCATTCTCCAATCCGGCCTCTGAGAATAGGACTTTATAACATGTACTTCACTAGATCCGTTTGGGCGATGACACAAGTGGAGAAAGACAATATGTAGTACCTCAATTTAAACTCTGAGAAGTAAAGACCAAGTCATAATTTTTCCATTAGGGAATACCTAGTCTCACAATCTGTTAGGGTACGACTAAGTTAAAAGATAGCTCACTCAGTGCCAGTAATATCGTCTTGTGCTAGAAAACTACTGTTGACTCTTCCGTTATGGAAATGTATAGCTTGAGAGGCACTCTAGGCCTTGGAGGCAACAATATTGGTGGGTTAGTGAGGTGTTGCTTGGTAATGTCGAAAGCCTCTTGATGCATAGACTCTCACATAAAATCCTTCTGGTTTTGAAGCTTGAGCAATGGCGAGAATGGTTGAGTCTTAACAACAGCGTTTGCAATGAACTAACATAAGAAGTTAATCTTTCCAATCATGTGCCAAAGCTTCTTATTATTCTTTGGAGAACTAACATTGAGCACGGTCTCTTTCTTATCATTATGCACTTCTATTCCCCGTTGATGGACCAAAAAACCTAGGAAGTCCCCTGCTTGGACGCCAAAAATACACTTAGCGGGATTCATTCTCAAATGATGTTTCTTCATCCGCTCAAACACTTGTCTCAAATCGTCCACATGGTCCTTCTTACGTTTAGACTTAGCCATCACATCGTTGATATATACCTTCATATTTTTTTCCTAAGAGATCATGGAAAATAATATGCATGGCCCTCTGGTAAGTTGCCCTTGCATTCTTCAAGCCAAAGGGCATGTCCACATATTCGAACATTCCAGCGAAGCCTGAACACCAAAAAACAGTCTTGTATCTGTCCTCCTCGGCTACAAGGATTTGGTGATAACCTACAGTGTCGTTTATGAAGGAAAAATATCTTATGGCAAGCCATTGAATTGACAAGTAGGTTTGCCAGTGGCATTAGATATACATCTTTTGGCGTTGTATTGTTAATGTCTCTGTAATTGACACATACCCTCCTCTTACTATTTTTCTTCTTGACTGGGACGTTATACGATAGCCACTCATTATACTTGACCACCCTAATGATGTCTAACTTGAGCATCTTCTCGACTTCCTCCTTTATAAGAATTGTCGTTTCCGTATTCATCCTTCGCATCTTCTGCATCTCCTTCTTCACTGGCTTCTTATCTGGAAAGATCGGCAACTCATGACATACCAAGTCTAGTAACAAACTGGACATGTCTTCATACTTTTTAGCAAAACAGTCTTTGAATTCTTGCAGCAACTCAATAAGCCTCTTTCTTTCCTCAGGCTCTAGGAAAGTACTAATGGCCACATGCATTAGCTTCTCTGTAGTCCCCAAATTGATCTTTTCGATGGGGTCCTTCACTTTAACTGGAGTATCATCTAAAGTTGTTGAGGCCAATTAGATCACCTACTCCTCATCAGATTCATGCAACACGTTGTCATCCACATATTCCAACATAGCAACTATTGTAACATGCTCATAGTCCTGCTTCTCCAACAAGTAATTGTGTAACCGCTCGTGGAAAGAAAAACAAGCCTCTACCTCTATGCTCGATAAATGCTACATCATCTCTGCAATGTAGCAAGTAGCTCAACAGTGTCAGGATGTTAAGTATCCCACGGGGAAGCCCTTATCGTCGATGCCACAAACCTCAATCGGACCCAAGTCTCCATTGTAGTAACTGACCTCTAGTGCATTGGGAGAAATAGAATATGGACGAGGATCAACATCGATGATCTCAACTTCTTCTGTCTTCATATTCCAAAGTACCAACTGCTGGTGCAGCGAAGGTAAGCAGTAACTCTTATGGATCAAGTCTCTGCCCAAAAGTCCACTATATGGAGTAGTACATTCTGCCATGAAAAACGTGTGAGTGTCTGCAGCAGGACCAACTTGCACATAGAGAAAAATAATGCCCAATGTCTTGTAAATGGACCTTTAAAAGTTTCGGACATCCAAGGATGTATCTTGGATGGCTGACTTAAGAATGCCAAATAAGGCCATTGCCCGGACGGTAATAATGTTCACAACTGCCCCTGAATCCATGAGCATCTTATTGAGTTGTATGCCTCCTATATTGGAAATGATAGAGAGAGGTCTCATATGCATAGCCATATTCAGGATAGGTTTTCTGACCAGCATGAAGGACTTCCTCAAAGACAAGTCCCTCGATGGTTGAGGCTCAACCCATTCTTCCCTTGTTGTTAGTGCAATGGTATTGACATGTACAAGATAAGTGAGCACTATCGCCTTTGATGCCTGTGGTGCTAGGGGGGATGATGTAAGAGCTACAAACTTAGCAGGGAGAACAAAAACCATGTTG
This sequence comes from Geum urbanum, assembly GCA_946800695.1. NCBI lineage: Eukaryota > Viridiplantae > Streptophyta > Magnoliopsida > Rosales > Rosaceae > Geum > Geum urbanum. The sequence goes on along the minus strand of OX326998.1, from coordinate 65,218,461 downwards.
ACCGCAACGTCACTATCTCATGCCTTGGCGAGGTCTTTGTCATCCCCGTAATTGACAAGCTCTTCATCATCAACCTCGTAGTTATCTTCGTGGGATTTCCCAACAGTTGGTAGGCTTTCCACCATCACTTGATCAGTGGGAACCAACGCTTCCAACTTCGCTGCCAAAACCTCATTGAGTAGAACCTCATGTGTAGGTTCAATACTTGCAAGGGAGAATGAAGTCTCCCCTTGATCAACCATCAGACGTCCTACTTGTTTGGTCAAAAATGCCGTGGTAGTTATAGTTGTTGTAGTTGTAGCAACAATGTTCTTCTATTCCTTGATGACAACGACTTTGGTTGCCATCAAAGATCCTTAAACTCGTAAGAAATCACACGGGCTAAGTCAAACTCGGACGCTTGCAGGAGACTTTTAAGCACCAAAGGTTTGGTGTCCCACCTGTCGTCCTTTACCCCCTTGCTACTCTCTGATTTCTTTGAAACCTGCTGAACCTCAGTGGTAGGTTCTGGATTGGAGATCCTAGAAAACACGCTAAGCCGAGCCGCTCTAACCTTTGGTTCATCTAATTGCTTGCTAAAAGCGATGATTGAGTTGGCAGATAGTCTATTCATCCACCTTCATAATTGCTCCGGGGTCTAAGACAACTAATCTGGTTTTCTCAACCCCCAATCAATTGACTCCAAGACCCTTTTAAAAGCATCATATTTCCACTACAATTTCCTTCTCCAGCTGGGAGTAACTTCTACATTCTTCCATTTGTCTTTAACGTACTAAACATCCTCTTTAATTACTGACCGAGAAGCTGGTGGTATGTATGGCTTAGAGCTTTGCTCTGATGCCTCGACAAAACTAGTAGTTAGCTTCATGAATTTCTCGGCGACTCTCCTCCTTTTGTAAGCCTACGAGTCTCATGAATTCCCTGCCTTGGGCTAGCTGGTTGGTAATTCTCTGGTGGCGACACTAACTGAGGACAAACATTGATAGCCTCGATGAGCTCCTCGTAAGAAACCTTCATCCCACAATAAACCGTGTAGCGAGCACATAATGCGATTGGGGAAGTCTCCAGTGGATCGACCGTTTCCTTTTCCTTGGAGGTAGGTTCAGGCTGGTCACTCGTTGTATAGCCCCCAGATGTATGGATATTCAGGTCAGCTTCCTCTTAAGCAGGTTGCTTCTTTGTAGGTTAAGCATGCCCACCATGACATTTTCCTTCACCCTACTCTGTTGCACAGTGTTTTCACTGATCTGTCGTACTGCAATATACCTTTCGTCGATCCACTGTTGGATGCGATACTTCAGGCTAGTGCATTGCTCAGTGGGATGTGTCCGGACATGATAGAAATGACAATAAGGAGTTTCTTTCAGCTGCTCAAGATCAGGGAAAGGACCAAATGGCACCCTGTCTATTCTCGCTGTGACCAGGTTATCCAAGATCTGTGACATCTTGGTCACATCGTATGTGATCTGTCACTTGGCTCTCTTTGATGTTGGGTTCCTGATTGGACGGGAGCTTGTGACGACCCGGACTAGAATCAGAAGTATAATCAGCTTGATTCGTGAGTTACAGCGTAGTCGCGGATTTTCGACAGATATTGGAATCGCCAGAATTGTTAACGACTAAATCATTGGCCGAGAATTGGAGCTGGGTCTCTTCTCGAGAGTCGTTGTACGTGTGATTTTGAGTTCGTGGGCGGTTCCGGATCGTTATTTGGACGACCGAGGAATTAATTATGAATATTTGAAGTTTCGACGAAAACGGATTATTATGGCGAGCTACTTAATGACTAAATTATCGGGCAAGAATTTGGCTTCGGATCCTTCACGGAAGTTGTTCAGAATTTAATTTCGAGTTTGTGGGAACTTCCGGAGCATGATTTTGAGTTACAAAGATTTAGTTGCGAATATTGCCGTTTGTTGATTGTTTGGTTGATTTAATTATATGTTGGTTGGAACAGTTGACTTTTTATCCGATTGGCCGATATGTTTGACTTCGGGTGATTATTTAAGAACATGTCGAGATGAGTTCGTGGCCATGAGATTTATCGGAATCAGAATTACGACGAGAAAGTTACGCGCGTTTGAAGTTCGTCGAAAATGATAATTAGAAGTTTCCATTTTGGGAAAGGCTATAAATAGAAACCTGCTAATTTGGGCAAGTAAAAGACTTACCATTTTGAGGTTTGACCGAGTTGACCGAGTCAACTCGGTGGAGAGAGGAAGTTCTCCACGGTGCTCGACGGTGACTCCACGGTGGCGAAGGATTCCGGCTACCCCGTGGGACGGGGTTGGTCCCGTTCGAAGCGCCTCAGCCTCCTCGTCCCTTCCCCGGCCACCGTTCAAGGCGAGGCTCGCCGGAAATGGAAGGAAAATCCGGCCAAAATTCAAGGAAAATTTGTGAAATTGGGTTCCACTTTTTAGGCCGAATTGAGCTACAACTTTGAGTGGGCTTTGAAGCTCTCATCACTAGCAAGCTACCATGTAAGTTTGGAGTTCTAATTCATCTTGTGTATGGAGAATTTTGGAATTGAAATTTGTGAACCAATTCGGTTTTGCTTGAAATTGACATGGTTAGAGTGAGAATTAGCCTTTGTTGTAGTTGACAAAGTTGCTCAGTGGACGATTTTGAGTGAAATAGGGGTTGCTCCGCCGTGAAATTCTCCGATCAGCAGCGGCGCCGCCGTGGACGGCGGTCAACGGTCAAAGTTTGACTCTTTTTTTGGACTTTCAACAAGTTGCATGTCATTTGACTCGAAATCGCGCCCCGATCGCAGTGGGGAGGTTCGTTTCTCGATTTGAGCATCCGAAAGTACAGCGAGGTATCGAGGTGTGAATATCGGATTTTCGACGATTCGTTGACTTTGAGTTATGTGTTTCCGAGAACGGTGGTTTCTCATGATTTGTCTTGTATTGTCGAGTTATGACTTTGAGTATTGGATTTTGTGAATATTCAGGTGTTCGTGATCGTTCGTTTGGCGAGGGACTTTCCGCCGGATCACGGGTTAACGCATATCGCATTACGCTAGTTTGTGAGTGGACAATTTCTTTTCACGGAATTCTTGCGAGTCTTTTATATGATTTTCGAATTTGAGCATGCGTATTGAGATTACGGATTACATGAGCATGTGTTTTACGATTATACGATTATACTTATACGGATATACGTATACGAATATGCATACACTTATATATTGTTTCATGCATTTGCATCGAGCTGTTTATGATTTGGTTTACACAGAGTACAGTCGTGGTTACGTTGTTGTATCGATACACTTTGCCTCTCGGTTGATCTCCGATGGTAGGCCGCCTGGAGGGGCGTTTCCCCAACCAGACCGGTGAGGGGCGTATCCCCGGATCCGAGGCCATTTCTGGCTAGAATCACGTGTGGGTCTGGGATCCCGTGATTCTGACTGTACTAGCACGGTGTGTGTCCATGAGTGACCCCGTGGGATTTTTACTTGCATGCTCTGTACGCTAGAGGATTATGGTTTTACCTCGTGTACTTATTGTTTTTATTTACCTGGACTCGCATATGTTATTTTAAACATATATATGACCTGGTGAAAGACATTTATTTTCATCCACTCACTCTAATGTGTTTATTGTCTTTCCCCTGGGCTTTTCGGTTTCCGTGCCCAGTTTGCAGTTCAGGCTCTGGTGTCGCACGTCGTGGTCGGAGGCATAGTGCTCGAGCTACTTTGTTTCATCCAGTAGGTTTATTGTTCTACCTACTGTGGTATGCGTATATGATTATGTATTAGAAGTTGCTCTGAGCGTCCTATTGTATATGCTATATGATTTTACACCGGATTTCAGTAAAGTATAGATATATTTATTGATTTACTTTACTGTTGATATATTGAGAAATCCGGATGGGGTTGGTGCCCACGGTTTGCTTTTTGTGGCATAGGATGAAGTGTATTTTCCGCGTGCAGGTAATGGTAATTCAACGTTAGTAACGAAACTCTGCCAAAATTTCTACGGTTTTTGTTGGTTCGTGTTTTCGAAGGGGTTTGATTCCGATTTAGGGAGCTAAATCGGGGTTGGGTCCTTTCAGCTTGGTATCAGAGTATTAGGTTATAGGTTCTGTAGACTTCTGTAGTCGTGTTTACTAAGAATATTTGAGAATGTACAGCATGTCTGGAATGGTGACCATACCGGCCGGCGGATAATCATCAATATTCCGGGTGTTGTATACTTTCAAATATTTAAAGTTCCATGATTACGTTCCACTTGTTGTGAACGATATGTTATTCATTAGGATGCCTCCTGACGTGTTTTCCGTGTCGGTACGGTTGTGGATCCTATTGAGGATCATTCGACGCGTGAATTGCCAGTGAACTGCGGATTTGGATGAGTATTCTGAGTTCAGAGATTTGTGTGGCACGGTTTGCCTGGTTGTGTGTGTATGAGTGTCTACATGTTGCCTCAGAACTGAGAGTCGTGGCAGTGATGTTTGCCTAAGTCAGATTGTTGTGTTTGGTGGGCTGATATTGTGTGAGTTCCGGTTGCTACTCCATGGCCTACATTTAGAGTATTGTTTATATGGTAAAGGTTTATCAGGCTACCCAACGTTCGAAGGTGAACCACCTCGCCCTTGTTGTCACTGAGGTGGTTCCCTGACTAACCCCACCATATTCACATGTGGTTCAGGGAAAGGATGAGTATCCACCAACGACACTGTCTTAGGTGTTTCCAAAGCCAGCTTGCCTTCGTTGATCCATGTCTAGATGGCATCCTTCAACTTAATGCAGTCCTTGGTGGCATGATTCCACATACCGTGATACTTGCAAAACTTTTTTCCCTTTAACTGCTTTGGGCTCGAGATAGGTCCAAAGTCTGCCTTCACCGTCCTCTGGCTAATTAGCTCGTCCAATATTTCATAAGCGAGATTAGCATCATAGCTATAGGTGTCAAATTCTGGTTTTGTGAAGTCACAGTTAACAACTTAAGTGGACCCTTGCTTTGTTGCAGCTTCTTTGGCTTCACAGTAGTCCTTCTCGTTATCTCGACTGCATAAACTCTCTCATCCTCAAGTTCATACTCCTCTTCACTTTATTCCTAGACGTAGGCCGCTGATACCGACCTGCCTTTGTTTGGAGTGTACAACTCTCTAGGTACGTACATTCCCTTTGATGTGTTGCACCTATTGTCTCTCTCCTGCATGACATTATGAGCTTTAGTCACTGCATCGATGAGCTCGTTCAAAGAGCCATGCTTCGTTCCTAAGAATATAGTATACATTTGGTCTTCCAAGCCATTTATGGCCATGTCAATAACCACTTTCTTGTCAGGTGTTAGGACTATAATTATGTTCCTAATATGCTCATAACTTTAGGTTTATTTCTTGATTTTCATGAATAAAGCATCGTTCTTACGGCGTTTCCTATTCATGTTAGGAAATCATGATTTGACTACAAAATGAACTAGAAGATGATGAGAATGCACTTTCCGATGAAGGCGAAGACATTTTCGGGATTGCGGGAGAAGATAGAACAATGTTGGGAAAAAGATGAGAAACGGTCGTCAGAGCTTTGCCAGAATATTCTAAGATTCTAGTCACCGGAAGTCAACTCTTGTGGTCAACACGGTCAACTCCGATAGTCAACTCTTGCTCAAGTCATCAAACCACCATGATGATATTTGAAGCCAAATGCAAATGTAAATTCAAGTGAGATGAAGAGCACATGCAAGTTAAAGAGTTTGGGACCATTTGGTGAATCATTTGAGGACCATTTAGGCCTAATTTTTAGGATCATGTCTCTAGCATTTTAATTTGAATTTGAAATCCAAAGTATCTTCCTTGGCCATATATTTTCGAATTCTCCTTAAACCTAGCACACAACTTACCTCATTTCTCACTTTTTCATAGTTTTAGCATCTCTCCTTAGCCCTCATTATCTCCCAAACCCTCTAGCACTCTCTTCTCAAATTTTCACCACAAAAAGGCCTAAAAATCCTCCATAAACACCATCATAAACTCCAATCCATCCTCTCACCTAAGCCTAAGGTGGTGTTCATCTTCTTTGTTAGAGCTAGAAGAAAGAAATTAAGGAGAAAGAAGTAGAGAAAGAGCTTGAAGACCTTAGAGCTTGTCTCTGGGGACTCTTAGGTTATTTCTATTTACTTATCTCTCTCTTTAATAATATATCTACACTTTATTTTAGCTATGATTTGTGAGTAGTCTCTTTATGGGAGGCTAGGGGTCAAACCCTAGCCATTTGATGTAAAACAATGATGTTTGGTTTATGCTAATGAGTATGTTTTAGGTGTTTTGTGCTATTGAATGAGTTTGTTGCGTGTGTGATGTGATTGTGACATGTTGTTGTTTTTGTGCTTAGTGATTAGCTCTACTTATGAATGTCTTAGCTTTGGTTAAGTTATGATTTATCTAAGGGACTAAGAAATGATACTTAAGGGAACTAGCCCTTCACTTAGGTAATATATGAGCATGTAACATGACTTAGGCATAGACTTAAAAGGTTAAACTTAGAATTTGGTTTCTTTGTGCTTGAGCATGAATTGAAACACATTTGCGGTCCAAGTGACTAAAGGATTTTTCGGTTAAGTTTACAATAGACAGAGAGGCTTTGTAGCAAGTGTTGATTCTTTCGACTCGTAACCCAATAGGTGCAAGTTGAGAGCATTAATTAGAACCTATTCCCAAGTGCTCTAATAGAGGCTTGGGAAGGAAAGTCATCCACAATATTCACATGTGTTTGCAACCAAACTCATTACACATGAAATGCATTAGGATCCTAGCACCAAAAGTCTAATTTCTAATCTTGGTTTACTTTGTGCTTCATGGGTGGACCGAAACCTTCTAGAATCCTTAAGGACCTAGGAGTTTCGGCCCTTAACCAAGCGTGACCTGAGATGGCATGATTTGGACAATGAAAGGATTTGTTCTTATGATCCAAAAGACATTTGAACCTGTAAACCAGACCAAACAACTCATGACCTTAACTTGGACATTGTTTGAGCATCAAATGGTTAACGGGGGCATTTCTAGCCAACCATTCTTTTATCTTGAATTTGTGATCATCTCTATTTACCATCTTTGCATTAGTTGTAATCAACCAATAAATCCCTCGTTAAATCACTCATCATAGTCTTATCATCCCTTGCAATAGTGAACCTCCACAGGGTTTAGCATTGTGAGATACACAATTATATCTTTTGTGTTTATTTGTCGCATCACTTGTTTGTGTTTCACGCACCTAAAGGACTTAACAAAAAAAAGCTATGAAATTGGGTTAGTCAATCTTCGTGGGTTCAACACTCGACTTCTATACAAATTATACTACTTGACTCTGTATACTTGTGGGTAAGAAAAATTCACTTAGCCTTAGACTAACTAATAGTCGAAAGGTTGAGGGGACATAAATTTCCTTAACTTCAAGCTGCTTCTTGCATATGTTGAGTTCGCCTCTGAACCGATGCAAGAAATCCACTAGAGTCTCCCAAGAAGCCGGAGAAGTCTCAAACTGTCTCTTTTCACGCGCGCGTGTGTGCGCTAGGCATGCCACTGCCGTGGGGCAGAACGTTAAACATCGAAAGAGAAGTCGCTGATCTTCTAAGAAATGACTGAAACGAGGAGAGCACCAACCCTGCTCAATGAGTTCTTTTTGCCTAGTGGTCAAAGACTTGCTTCGTGATCTCATCGCTGAACCACGAAAATCGATGCTTTACACACCCTGTCTGGTGCAAGGCAGAGCAATCTCCTTGGTGAGTGTTAAGAACACAGGTGGTCACGTCCTTAAATCTTTGAATGCCTCACGCCCTGTCTGATGAGAATCCTTAGATCGCCGGAAGTATGATTTTTCTCACGAGGAGAGTTAAGTTTGCTGAGAGCAAATTGTATTTATGATTTTTCGCCCTGATTTCATAAATATTTCCTCTATTTATAGACATCATGCAATTACTTATCACAGTTGTCATAAGATTCTAACAATTAATATCATTGAATGACTATAATTGCCGAGAATCCCTAAGCCTTTGTTCTCCCAATAAATCTAAGATTGTTAGGATCATTCAGGATTTTTTCCTCTCCCAGGAAAACTTTACTCGAGTAGACCGCATGCATCAAGCCAAAGGTCATATCTAGACCATAAAATAAAGAATGCCTATTTTGGGCCTAAACAACATCATTTAACAAAGAGTGCATCATTTGCTACTCCATTTATTTTACAATTAAGACGACACAATACCGAAAAGATAACGCAATTATGACGACGCATCAATTCACTATGAACATCTTTCCAATTATGTTGCCGACAAAAGATACTGTCGACACTACTTCTAATCCTGGCAATAGAAGTGTGCACTGATGCGATGAACAACCGAACGTCCTAACCTAGAGCAGACATGGCACCAAAGGTGCACAATCCGGGACAAAGCCCACTTCTGCTGTTCTAAAAATGATGGTTTATTTTCAAAAATAAAATTAAAAATTAAAAAATAAAAATAGAAAATACTAAAAATTAAATTATAGGGTTTTATCCGAGGCCCTAGATCGATAAATTATTACAAATTAAATTATTTAGTTTGACCCGTACTTTCGTAGATATAATTAATTTCCCTTTTTTTTTATCTAGTTCATGAACGATTTTTGAACTAATATACGTATTCAAATTAATATTTAGATTTGATGGAGCAAAAAGTAATATTTCAATAGTACAATTCAATTTCTATATTTATTTTCTATATACCACAGTCTTGATTAGACATTTTGCTATTGGCTTATTATTGTATTTTTAGTGCTTAAGAAACTATGGTTGCTACTTGCTAGCTAGGTAGACACATGCATCATATTTTTAAGTCAATTAAATTAAGAAACGTAAACTCTTGCCATTTCTTTATGTTTTGCTTGCTGGACTCTCTCATTGCCTAAATTCAAAAAAGAAATATTCCATCTTCTAAACGCAGAACGAGATATTAACATCGAGGGGCGGTGGCGCAGTTGGCTAGCGCGTAGGTCTCATAGCTTAAATAGTGAGTTATCCTGAGGTCGAGAGTTCGAGCCTCTCTCGCCCCAATGTTTTTTGTTCCTCCGTACAATATCTCTGTCCGCAGAATTGTAATTGGTATTTATAAACTAATGGAATCCTACTTGTTCGTTTTACTCAAATACAAAATTCTTCGATCGATCACTAGTACTAGTGCTGGTCGTCCTGTTGAACCAACAGTTTCACATGCATGCATGGCTAGCTTATTGGCTTAAGAACCATATATAGAATCATGTAAGTAAGTTTATATATGCAAAATTATTGTACGTATGTACGTGCGTGCAATACATTAATCCATTGCATCACATGCAGCATGTGTATCGAACATGATTCTGATCGCTGAATCTATCTCCTCGCCAGCTAGATAACAATATTACAGCTGTTGTTCTGGAAATTTAGAATGGTTGCATTGGGGTTGTTCGTTTGAATTCGAACGAGACGTATATTACTCTTCATTAGTTCATTTATGTATCAAAGAATTGATTTCGTGACCGAGTGCATGTGAAAGTGTCGACCATGCACTTCTTTTTCGAACGAATTCATTCGGCTGGTCTGAGTCGATGAAGGAGATGGTGCTAATAGTGGCGGGATTTGGATCTTGTGCGTTGATGATGGAGGATGTGATGGTACAACCATTTCTGACGGGAGAATATATATCGATCAACGGAGGATACTAGCTTGTTTGTATCCATTATGCACGTACATGTTAGCGTGCGTACGTACGTGATGATGATATGGCCACAATCCATGTAGGCGTCATTCCGGTAAATATATAATCCACCAAAAAAAAAAATTGTTCGCTGTACTGTTGTACAACAAATTTTTTAATTTTTTTTTAGATTATAACTCTCGACCTCACGCCTTTACTATTATAATATAAGAAAAAATACATTATATATCGGGCATAAATCTAAACTCCGTGAATAGAAATATATTATATATTATGAATAACTAATTAAATCTCACAATTTGAGATCCGTTAATTTCAAAAGCAACAACTGAATTATTATCAATGCTTTCGGCATACTTTCTTTCTATATAAAGAACCATTGAACTATCAAGGATCATCACCCATCTTATTTCGAAGAATAGTTTTCGAGATCTTTATAAATGAAAATGTTCTCTCAGTTGTTGCAGTAAACACATGAATAGTCAACACAAGACATATCAATCGATAAATCATCAGGAAGAATGCTGACTTTCTTGTTTCAACCAATAGTTGACACATGATCTATCAATCTATAAATTGTTAAGAATATAGTGATTTTGTGAAATCTAATTACCCAAACCCAATACAATATAACTCATTAACCCTCTTATTCAAGAGAAGGGGATACCTAAAAGATAAAGAGAAGATGATCACTCAAAAAGTTGGAGATTGAAACCATGAAGCGAGCGTGTCACTGAACCGTCGATGAGTTTGTGGACTAAGTCGAGCGAGCGGAACGACTAAAGTGGTAAAGATTTTTTTTAATTTTTTAATTTCTATCTAAACAAAGAGTATGAGATAGAGTGATATGGGGAGAAGCAAGCATGTGCAGCATCATAACATAGTTTGTTTTAATTTTTTCTTCTTTTATGTTTTTGTATATCTCTATTTTATTAAAGTGGGCAAAATTTTAAGCCGGACTGGGGCCGGAGTAGCCTACTAACCTCCGCCCCTGTAAAGTGTCTTTCAATTCTCAACTTCAATTCATCAGTGATTTGGTGACCGGCGAGGCCGTTCTTGGCTTCTTCTATATTATTTGACGATTAACCTTGCCAAAAAAGAGTATATATAATTGGCGGCATGTAGAGGTTAAAGCCTTTGCCCCAGTATGCGACAGTAATTGTTAGACACTATATAGAGATTACAAAATAAAATAACGTAATATTTTTAGAAAGATTTCTAGAATAATATATAGTACATATACGTTCCTCTCTAAATAGGAAAGAGAAATTTTATGTATGTTTAAGTAAAGTATATTTTATACCTTTCGATGTGTGTCTTATTCTAATTAGATTAGAAGTAGAGATTCTATTAACCTTAATTTATAGGGATACTGATTGTAATTTATTGTGATATCTGTATTTAAAGCCATTTATTAATGAATGAGAAGACAGTTTTCAGTCTACATTATTGCGTATCTACTTTATCCTTTAAAACGTTATTAACATGCTCTGAGTTGATATTCAACAATCACCACAGAGAAAAAAAAAATTATAAAACCTAAATACCTAAACTCCACAATCGGCAACCACATTTCCCGTTGCCAGAAAAGTTCCACCGTCGGCCACTTGATCACAAGATCTAGTCCTTGCACAAGCATCTCCTCCAAATTTCGTCTACAAACTAGATCTGCGGTCATACCGAGAATAATACCCATCGAGGCAATTTTTTTAACCCCTTCAATTTAAAGATTAAGTTGAAAAACTTAATTACTGCAACACCTTAGATCTAGGACTAGATCCTAGGTTGATTGTTACTTTAATATATTGTGCGATAATATGTCGAGCGAAGGGGATTTCATTACCCCTTCAATAAAAAAGTTTGATTAGTGACGGTCTAGGGAGAGTCACGGTATTGAAAAAAAGAGAGAAGGAAAATCGATATAAGTGACTGATTTTGATTGTCAATTGACGTGGTCTGTCCCTACTATGTATCATCATAATCCCCACACATCTTAGAGTGAGATAGAAGTGGAATGTACTCTCCAATTTTAGAAAGAAGTAGATTTGATGCCTGACTCCTTTATTGATATCGTGATAGTGACGAGATCGGATATCCCTACTGCAAACAATCCTGCAAGGTTGAAAATCCCTGTAATTGGCCAAGTTAATGCCACACCTGAACAAGGTAGTGTTTCTCATGTCTATCGTGGGGTGTATCATCGATCAAAATCCACTGATGATCTATCAGTGAAAAGACAAGCCATCAAGGCACAAAATGATTCATTTGTCATCAACACATGAGAATATTTCTGACTGCAGTTATGTCCTAGAGTCAACATCGACAACATTGAGGGACGCTTCAGAATTGCGCAAGTTAGTGCCACACCGGACAAGGTAGTGTTTCTCATGTCTATAGTAGGGGTGTATCATCAGTCAAAATCCCTTGATGAGCTACCGGCGAAAAAGGCAAGCCATCAAGGCACAAAATGATTCATTCATCATCAACACATGAGATTATTTTTGACTATAGTTATGTCCTAGAGTTGACACTGACAACACTGGGGGATGCCTCAGAGTTAACGACGATATCAAAGAATAAAGAAATCTCACCAAGTTAAACAACTGCTAGTATTATTATGGATAGATCTTCCATGTTATTTGATTATGCATTTGCTTATTCCGTCACTCAGGGATTAACGACGATGTAGTAGAACCTCAGTCTATTGCAGATTTTAACGTAGAGAAGATTGGCCTAAATGGAAAGTAGCAATCCAGGCAGAACTAGACTCTATTGAAAAGGCAAGTTTTTGGTATGGTAATAGGCCTATCGAATGTTAAGACAGTTGAACATGAATAGGTTTTTGTTCGGAAGTACAATGCGAAGAACTCAGGGCACAAAGTTTTCTCAACGCCTTGATATTAATTATGAGGAGACGTATTCTCCGGTCATGGACATCATTACTTTCCGCTACTTGATTAGTTTAGTAGTGTCCGAAAGACTGAGTATGAAGCTTATAGATGCGGTTACAACACATCTCTATAGGGATCTTAATTCATAGATATATATATATATATATATATGAGAGTTTTGAATGACATGATTATACCCAATTCAAATAACTCTAAACCACGGAATGTTCATGTGATAAGGTTGAGACGTCTAAGTGACTACTTGATTGAGAAGAAATACAAGAATAATGAGTTATGCCCATGCGTGTTCATCAAACGAACAAGTTCAAGATAGTTTATGTTGATGATATGGACATCATCGAGTCTCTTGGTGAGATTAATGAGACAACTGACTACTTGATATCTGAGTTTGAGATAAAAGACCTTGGTAGGACTCGATTTTGTCTCAGTTTAGAGGTAGAACATTGACTTGGTGGAATCCTTATTTATCAATCTTCTTATGCCTAGAAGATGCTTAGGCAATTTAACATGGAAAAAGGACACTCACTTAGCACACCAATGGTTGTTTGCAGTCTAGAACCCAAAAATAATCTGTTTCATCCAAAAGATGATGATGATGAACTTCTGGAGCTGAGATTTCATATCTTAGTGCTATTAGAGCTTTGTTGTATTTAGCTCGGTGAACACGTCCAGACATTGCATTCTCAGTCTGTGCATATGTGACGACTTGACCCTTGTTGAAAATCGTCAAAATAAAAAATTATTTGGATAATTCTAGTAAATACTTGACTAGGATTTAACTCAATTGAAATAGATCGAAAACCTTGTTTATAAACCCCATACGATATTGTTATTGTAATGATATAAGGTACATTTAATTCTCCATCGTCTGCACTGCCACTGGCAGAGACACTAGTCACTATTGCTCACCCACTAGAATGAAGAAGCCTAAATTCATTATTAACCACACAAATACGCTCGCAACATTGATACAAATCTAACAATATATAACTTGACAGAGTTCGAAAACAATGCTCGGTCAGACTTGCTCACACGGAGGCGCGTGGACACCACGCGCCACTGCCGATGACCATCACCAGTGCGGAGGTTAATACGTCATTCTCTTCCTTTCCTCAAGCCCAACAACTTATTTCAAAACATCAATACCTAATTTGGCCTAGATTAGCCAGAAAACGCCTCGAAAGGCGGCAGATTACATTTCCCCGAAAAATTCCCAATCCCGATTCCAGTGCCATCAAGCCACCCTAGAGCTCGGTATTGATCAGATTCAACTCGCACGAGGCAGGGTTACAATAACCCTCTAACCCTGCTGCCTAGAACGACGTCGACTGTCGGTTATGGCGACGACTGGACTCGTCGGAGATCGCTTCGATCTCCATTAATCTGACCTACACGCACTAACTTTCTCAACACATCACAATCAAGAGAAAAAAGGCTACTGATTCATACCTTTAAATCAATAAGAGGTGATCAGAAATCATGCCAACAACGGCGGCGAACTAAACCTGAAAACCCTAGAACTTTTCTCCTTAAATTCTCTCAACTCGGCCATCAATTGTCGAAACTGAAGCCATCAATTGAAAGAGGATCTCGAGACCAATCGATCTCGACCAATTTCACGGTCGAAGGTTGCCGGAAGGCGATGCACCGCAGAAGCTAAGTCCAGCAACATTTTCGTCGCTCTGACCTTAATCAACACGGGTCAGAGGTAAATTTTCCGAAATGGAAAGTCTCCCCTTTCCAATTATGGGAACTCGTATTTACAGTCGCGTATTATGGTTTCCATAAATCACGTCGAAATTTCCATTGACCATAACTTTTTTGTCGTAACTCCAATTTTGGCGTTCCACATGTCTATGGACTCATCTCAACAAATACTATAACTTCCATTTGAAGTCAATTTGATACAGTCAACTGATGGAAAAATCAACCATATACCTGTGACGACCCGAACCAGAATCAGTTGAGTAAACGGCTTAATTCACGAGATTATGCGTAATCACTGTTTTTCGTATATTGGTTGATTTGTTGGTTTTGATTACGACTTAATTATTAGCAGAGAATTTCAGTTGAGTCTCTTCTCGAGAGTTGTAGTATATGTGATTTCGAGTTAGTGGGCGGTTCCGGATGATTATTTCGACGACCGAGGAATATAATATGATTATTTGAAGTTTCGAAATATCGTCGAGTTTATCCGAATCGTAATGGTTATCCATTTTGGATCGTCGATCGTCCCGAGACGCGAGTATAAATATCGAAAATAGTCGAAAATTGTCGAAAATCACTATTCGGGAAGTTTGACCGTCGTTTGACCAAGGCTGACCGTTGACTTTCGTTGACCAGAGCTCCACCGCGCGTGTGCGAACTGTTGCCATCGGACTTCGCGATTCCGGCCACCTCCAGCCGAGATATTGGTATGGATCGATTCCTCTTTCAATTTACAACTGTTTAGAACTTGGAATTGCTTGATTTGGTTTCGATTTGAGGAAAATATTGTGGTTTGAAGTTTGTGATTTTCCGGCCGGTTTTGGGTTTCATGGACGGAGGTGCTCCGGCCACGGTGGTGGCCGGAGAGTTGAGGGTTTTTACTCGTGGGGCCATGGCGGTTCTTTTGGGAGTGGTTTCGAAGGCCGTCGTGCGCCGTGGATGGAGAACGGAGGAGATCAGAGATCGCCGGCGGTGGAGGAATTCATGGCTTTCGAGCTGATTTCCGGCCAATCCCGCCGGAATTGATCATTGTCATAGTTGAGAGATGTGTTGCACTCGCCGAGATGAAGGTTCGGTGACCTTGGCCGCCGGAAAATCTCTCTGGTTGACGGCATGCCGCCGGCAGCGGCGGCGGTCAACGACGGAGCTCCGGCGACCCGTTGACTTTTTAGAATTTGATGATTTTAATGTCGTTTCGCTCGTATTTGTGCCCCGATCGTCGCCTTGAGGTTTTCGAGTTGATTTGGGTATCGAATTTTCAGTCGAGGGTTTTGAGTGGAGATTTCGGGAATTTCGTCGATTATTTTGCACTGTGTTATATATTTCCGGGAACGGTTGGTTTCCGAGGTGTGGTACAGTGTTGTGAATTGTGATTTTGATCAGATATATTTTATGATTATTCAAGGGATCATGATCATGCTTCAGGCGAGGGATCTTCCGCCGGACCACGTGATTAGCGCGAGTGCGCGCTTTGCTCATCTGTGAGTGGACATTTTTATATTTTCACAGTTGTTGCGAGTTCATGATTTTCCGTATTTATTTCATACGATGTTGAGTTATTTATTATTTTCGGAGGTATTATTTTATATTTTATGGTGATGGCATTACTGCATCGATGCTTCGGCTACTCGGCTAATCACCGGTAGTCTGCCAGAGTTGAGAGATTCATCTGGATTAGAGTTGAGAGATTCCTTTGGGCATGGTTGAGAGATTTCCCTGTTATGCTGCCGGGGTTGAGAGATTCCCCTGGCCTATCACCGTCGGCCTTGAACGATTCGCCTGACCGTCGGGCTTGAGAGATTCGCCTGTCACCTCCATATATACTTTTCGAACTCACATTGTTTTATATTGATTATGTATATGAAACTGGTGAAAGGCATATGTTTATTTTCGTCCACTCACTCTAACGTTTTATTGCCTTTCCCCTGGGATTTTCGGTTTCCGTGCCCAGTTTGCAGTTCGGATTCTGGTGTCTTACGTCGCGGTCAGAGGCTAGTTGTTCGAGCTACCTGTCTTTTTCAGTAGGTTTCTTGTTTCGCCTACTGTTGTATATTTTGTATATGTATACTCTATAGGTCGCTCTGATACGATACTGATACATGTTTTATGTGGTTTTTCCCGGATTTTATATATTATACAGTTATGTTTACTGTTTATTACTATTGATATGATATTGAGAAATCCGGTTGGGATTGGTGCCCACGGTTTGGTTTTTGTGGCATAGGATGAAGTATATTTTCCGGGTGCAGGTTAATGGCAATTCCGCGTTAGTAGCGTTACTCTGCCCAAATTTTAATGGTTTTTGTTGGTTTGTGTTTTCCGAAGGGGTTTGATTCCGGTTTAAGAAACTAAATCGATGTTGGGTCCTTTCAATACCTTCTACATTTACCATCGATAAATATAATTTACTGCACCCAATAACTCGAAATTGTAATATCACAAAAGTCATTGGAGTGGAGTAAAACATAACTTCAGGTACTTGAATGGATCCATTGACTTGGGCTTATTCTTTTTTCACAAAGAAGCAAGATAGAAACTTGAAATTCCAAAAAAAAAAAAATTGTTAAAATGCAACTTTCTGATCCTGAGATTTTTGACCCGTGGAGAGGTTCTCTCGATCCGTCGAATATAAGTCCATGGATCGATCAGAGTATCTCTCTCAACCCATCGAGAGAGACCTTCGACCCGTCGAAGGGTCTTCTTGTTGCAAGCACTGAACTATATTTTAGTGTAGTCCCCTATTTTGAGACACCGAATGATGTGTTGGTAGAATTTGCTGATACTGGGTATCTCTCCAATCCACATAGAGGACGTTCCCACACTGGTTATATATGTTTTCACTATTGGGAATACAACGATTTTTTGGAGATCTACAAAGTGAACCAATGTTGCTACTTTCTTGAATTATTTTGAAATTATCGTTATGCATAAAGCTATTAAACAGTGTGTCTGACTTAAGTCAGTGATACACTATATTGGACGGTATAGTAGATTATCATCTACAACAACAACACCAACTTGTATCTTTGAAGATAATGTAGCTTGCGTTGAGCAGATGAAGTTGGGTTTCATTAAGGATGAAAATACTAAACACATTTCCCCGAAATACTTCTTCAATCAGCAACAACAACAGTTACTGAATATCCACGTGAGCCAGATTGGTTTTGCTGATAATGCTGCAGATTTGTTCACCAAGTCATTACCTAAATCTACATTTGTGAAACATGTGAGACATATTGGAATGCGAAGATTATCTTAACTTCGAGGTTGAGTTACTAATCAGGAGGAGTCACATTTTGGTAGATATCAGAGGGAGTCTACATCACATGGAGTATCTTTTGTAGTTGATGCGTTGTACTCTTTTTCCCTTCGACCAAACTTTTGTTTTATCCATGAGGTTTTTGTTTGCTTGACAAAGTTTGTAGTGAGGCAACAAGTTATGCATCATATATTAAGAGCTCAACTTAAGGGAGATGTTTAAGGAAAATATATTCTGTATTTTTCGATATGTGTATTGTCCTAATTGAATTAAAAGTAGACATTCTATTAAACTTTGATTTAAAGAAATCTTGTAATTAATTATAATACATATATTGATAATTTATCAATAAACGGGAAGACCTTTTTCGGTATACAATATTGCATATCTACTCCATCCTTTAACAATGTAGAGATACAAATAATTACTGATAGAATATATGGGGTTGTAAAATGTTAACAGGACCATGAGCTAATTACTGTTATGCATGACAGCAACTTGTAAAATGATTATTAATTACTTTTGTAGAGGCTGATTGAGTCGACGTCGACTGACATGCTTCCGTAATGACCATACTCGAATATTGATGTAATGAATATTAAACATTTGGCGGGCCAACTATGACCTAAGCATATATTAAGTAGATGGATATTCTGAGAGCATCCGCACCGGTGAGCAAAATTTGTTCAAATAAATGGTGGATTCCACCACAAAAATTTTGCTCAAGCAAAATTTTGCTCTTGCTCAATATTTTGCTTGAGCAAAGCTTTTGTGGTGGAATCCACGGATGCTCTGAAGGACAACTCTTGAAGCTAATTAAACAGATTAGATGAGTCAATTTTGGCCACATTCACAACGTACAGACTGTACAGTTAGAATGGCCAGTGTGACTAGAGCAATATGCTCAAGTACTACTGCATAAATCAGGCAATAATGCTTTTCATCATGTCAGATGCAAGTCAACTCCTTCAATGCCACCCATAAACAATCAGCAAATTCATGCTAAGAGCATCCGCACCCATGATTGAAGCAAGAAGCAGAGCAAGAGCAAATCTTGCTTCAAGCAAGATGTATCCAAGATTTGCTCAAGCAAATCAAGTTTTGCACACACCCATTCACTATTTGCTTCGAGCAAATCAGCTTTGTCATGTAGTGAAATGTTTAAAAATGAATTACCGGATATATTTACCACCAATAATAATGTGACACATGTCTTGATCGGTAATAATTATACAAGATTTCCGGTAAGATTTCCGACTAATTAAAAATTGACACGTGTCACCGCCATGTGTCATTGTCGGTAAAATAATTGGACTAGATATCCGGTAAGATTTTCGACCAATTACGATGCAACACGTGTCACTGCGAGATAGCGTCGTCGACAAAATAATTGAACCAGATTTCCGGTAAGATTTTCGACCAATTACGATGCGACACGTGTCACTGCGAGATAGCGTCGTCGACAAAATAATTGAACCAGATTTCCGGTAAGATTTTCGACCAATTACGATGTGACACGTGTGTTCATATTTGACGATCGGATTATCTACAATTGTCTATAAAACGATCATCTTTCTTTCATAGTTGCCTCACACCATGTACAAGAATCCGAGTAGATAACTCATCTCTCTCAACACTTAGCAACATTTCCTTGTTCATCACCCTGATGGATCCTTTCAGCTTCCCCCATTTTTTCAGGAGGAGACAACGTCAACAAGAAGATGATGACTATATGGAGCAATCATTCATCAATCAGGTGGTCATGGCGGAAGCACAAGACGACGATGAACCCTCACGACCGAGCGGTTCACGTCGTGGTAAAAAACCGAATCGTGATCGACAGAGGCTATCAAGGGGACGCAATCTCATGGATGATTACTTTATCGAACGTCCCAACTTCGAGGCGGCATAATTTCGTCGGCGATATAGGATGAGCAGAAACCGATTCAACATTATCATGACGGATCTATGCAACCACGACCAATCTTGGCATCAAAGACCAGATGCGACTGGATTGCTAGGGGCTTCTTCCTGAACAAAAGCTGACCGGTGCTCTGCGAATGTTAGCGTATGGGGCGGCCGCGGATCAGTGCACAGAAATTACAAGGATGGGGGAATCGACTACTCTTGCATGCATGAAGGATTTTTGCAGCCAAGTGTATGAAATCTATGGTCCAAGGTACCTCCGCAGTCCGACATCGGCAGACCTCACGCGACTCCTAGCTAAAGGCAAACGCCGAGGCTTTCCTGGCATGATCGGAAGTATCGACTGCATGCACTGGGAGTGGAAGAACTGCCCAACCGCCTATCAAGGGGCGTACTCAGGTCGAAAGGGTCGCCCAACTATTATTTTGGAGGCAGTGGCCTCGTATGATACGTGGATATGGCACACATTCTTCGGGTGTCCTGGAGCCAAAAATGACATTAATGTGCTCCACCTATCAGATGTGTTTTCAGAGGTCCTTTCAGGAAGAGGCCCAACTGCCGTCTATGAAGTCCATGGAGAGAGGTACAACCACGCTTATTATTTGGCTGACGGAATATATCCAAGGTACTCTACATTCGTCAAGACTATTTCTAATCCCCAGACGCCGCAAGATAAACTGTTCGCAAAGAAACAAGAGGCATACCGGAAAGATGTGGAGAGGGCCTTTGGCATCTTACAATCTCGATGGGCAATTATTCGTCATAGTTGTACATTGCACCACAAATCGGTAATGACTACCATCATGTTAGCTTGCATCATATTACATAACATGATTGTTGAAGAAGAGTACGTGGAGGATGAGGATGAGAATGAGGAAGAAGAAGACGTGCAAACTCTATCGAGGGCTTTCCGGGTTTATGATGGGCCGGTGGATCAACAAGGGAATCGAATTCCTTTTGAGCCAATTAGTAGAGATGGAGCAAATATACATAGGTTTCACGACTGTGTTGCCGATCTTGAATCTGGTTACATCCATATAGAGCTTCAGAAGGACTTGGTGAAGCACAATTGGAGGTTGGAAACCGGCGAGATACTCTAAATATTTAAGCTGTGTTTAATTTCTGTATGTGTGTTTAATTTCTGTATGTGTGTTTAATTATGAAGCTTCCGTTTTTATTTCAAGTGTATTTTAATTTCATCTTAATGAATAAATTGCATCTTTATTTCTTGAAAATTTAAATTACATAAAATTTAAATTACAGAAAATGATGAGCCAAGCCTAGATTTATTCTTAGTACAATACTATAACTTCTACGGAAAGAGCACGCGACTTGGGTGATAACAATCAGAGTATGTTTCATCGGTATGTTGATCTTGACTAGGTTCTCCTTCATTAAGGATGGCTAATTTCCTCTTTATAAAATATCTTTTTGAGATTGGGGTCATTGCCTCCAAATCCATTGTCATGATCCTCGTTTCCTCCTCAAGTTTCTTCAATCGTAACTCTTCATCCGCCCTTGCTTCATTCCGCCTTTGAATTTCTATGTACTCCGCGTAATAATTAAGCTCACTCTCATTATGCGCTATCCTCTTGGATTGCCACGAAGCTTGGTCACTAGCAATGGTATGCAAAACCTCAACTCGTTGCTCAATAGGAGTCTTACCTTGTTTCTTTTGTCGCCTCGCTTCCTTTGCCGCCTTCGTTCCCATTGGTCTAGGCGGACTAGAGGGAGCGGGAGCGGGCACGTGGCTT
The DNA here is from genome assembly GCA_946800695.1 of Geum urbanum. Lineage (NCBI taxonomy): Eukaryota > Viridiplantae > Streptophyta > Magnoliopsida > Rosales > Rosaceae > Geum > Geum urbanum. The sequence goes on along the minus strand of OX326998.1, from coordinate 65,197,226 downwards.
TGAGGTGTCTCATTCACTTCTTCGTCATCCAAATTAATGGTTGGAGATGATTCGGCGGCGGAAGGAGTAGGTTGGTCACTACTTGCATATGGAGATGGAGTACTTGGTAGCACCGAAATGAAAGAAGGATGATTCTTAACCACTTCCCAACATTCAAAGTGGGTAAACACTTTCTTCATATCCTTATAGTAACATGATTGAGCTTGCTTGACCTAATAAAATAATTATATTAGCTACAAAATTATGCTACAAAAATAAAGTACATATATAAATTATGCTACAAAAATATGCTACAAATAGCTACAAAATTATGCTACAAAAATAAAGTACATATATATATAAATTATGCTACAAAAATAAAGTACATAATTTAAATACGATAATTTATTTAAATTGTATATATAAATTGAAGTTAAATATTGTATATATTTAAATTGAAGCACAATATTGTATATATAAATTGTATACATTATTTAAATTTATCTAATTTAAATTTGCTACGCATACAAATTTATATAATATATGCTACATAATTTAAATTATAATATAACTCATCATTATGTTACAAATAAATAAACTTACCTCATCCATTAGCGAAGTGCCGCTAGCTATACGTTGTTGTGCCGCGTACAAACATTCGCCCCATTTTTGCAAGAGTCGCTTGAATTGGTTGTAGTGAGACGAAAACGCGATTCGGGTCCTCGGCTCTTTCGGAGGATCACCGGATGCTGGCTCCCAATTTTTGACATAATCCGCATGAATTTTCTCCCACAATTTCTCCCTCTTTTGTTTGTTGCCGTCGTATTCATCAATGCTATGACGCACAAAAGAAATACACATTTGTAAATCTTCGGAAGGAAGCCAATGTGTGCCCATTGTTTAGGAAAAAAAGCTTAACGAAAGGATAGAGGAGATGGAAGGAGAAGTGTAATGGTATGCTCAAATTGGTGTGAATTGAGCAAAACTTGAAGTAGTATTTATAGGCAAAGATTTGGGAGAGTTTGAGATTTTTTGGAATTTTTTTACTATTTTTTGGATTTATTTCCGTTGAAATACAGACTGACTGAACAGTAAACTACAGTAGCCGTTGGGTTTAAATTCTGGCCATTGGATGAGGCTTTAAATTCAAAATGGAGGGCTGGGATTGATTTAGCCGTTGGTTGCTGATGCAGAAGCTCGGTAAGCCACGTGGCAGATCGTGATTGGTCCGTTAATTTTTTTAAAACTTTTTACTGGCGCGTGTGTTACACGCGCCAGCTTTAAAAAAAAACCTCAACGCGCCTGACGTCACCCACGTGGCGTGGGGTCCGCCAGGCGGTCGAGCAGGCGCCGGAGCAAAACGCGCTCGAGCGTTTGGTCGAGCATTCCTTGGCCGTTGACTGGGCGAGCAGCAGCTCACCGGTGCGAGGCGTTCATCCCGTTTGCTCGAGCAAGTCGCCGGTGCCCCACCACCTGCTCGATCACGAACTGCCCGACTGCTCGCCGGTGCAGATGCCCTAAATGATATTAGGGCGACAGACCTTCGTTACGACGTCTTCGTATTAGAACAGTAAATCTACGGAATGTGCAGTACCATGGTGGTAACAATAGATGACACTAGTAAATTTTGAATTTTTTACACTAGCTAGCTACAAATACTACAAGACAATCTTTCTCACTAAGCAATCATACAAGTACACAGACGTAACATTACAGGAACAAGTTAACAACAGTTCCATGATTCCATGGAAATTGAGACCTGCAATATAATCAGTCACAAGGACTCCAGGAAACCAGTTCTTGACAGAACAGCATTCCTTACTTTGCTCAGGTCCCTGCCCTTTAGGGTCCTCCCAGCACCTTCAAATACAGAAAAAGAAGAAATCTGACTCCTTGCAAGCCTCCTAGCAATAAACTCATGTGGGGGTTCTTTTGCATCATAGTCCTCTTCCTCGTCATTGTCGTCTCGATTCCCAAATTCATCATCATCATCATCATCATCATCAGCATCAGCATCATCATCACAGTCATTATGCCATGAACTTTTCATGGAATTCTTCTTTGGTGTCTGGCCATATGCTTTTGACCATTTTGGAATGTGAACCGGTGCAGATTGTTGCACAGTGTTGGCTTCATGAGTGTTGTTACTACTGCTGCCACTACCATAGTTGTGACTGCTTGCTTTCGGAATCATTCTTGACGTGGTTGGGAGGCGTCTTAAAGCAGAAACTGAGGATTCCTTGAATCTAGCAGTGCTGGTGTTTGAGGTTTTTCCATCTCTTATAACATCCCAGACATCCTCTTCATCAAAATCTCCATCTCTCAAAGACCTCCAAACCCCGCTTCCCTGCCTCGAGAGATACCTATCTTCCATTCCTGGTTGTTTACCTATAGAGAGAAAACAGAACCATTCTATAAATATAATAGAACTTCAGATGTGGATCATCTCTAGACCAAAGAAATTTGTTATACCAAACAATGATTACAAGTTGAAGAGAAGGAAAGAGACGGTGGGAGATCCTCAAGAATAATCAAGAATCCAAAAGCAAAATCCGAAAAAGGTGTCTCAGATGAGGGAAATAAGAATCTACCTTTCTCTGATTGTGAAGTACCCCCAAGAACCACTACTTTACCAATATTCCTAAGTGATATCTGCAACGTGGTAAAGCAAATTCAGCTGAGTATACTCAGATGGATTTCTTTTCCTTCTTTAGTAAGAACTTTAAAAAAGAATAAGGAAGACGAAATTGATTTTGACAAGAATCCTATATCTTCTGTATGATAGGTCTTACCTGAAGAAGAATGGAAGAGTTCCACTTAATGTAGACTATGGAGAACCTAAGAAGCCACAGAAGCCAAAGGCTAGTGAAAAGGGAAATGAATAAGACAGATCTCTGCCTTTTCTTAATCTCCAAATTGATGGTTTTTCTTGGTCCCCAGAAAAGTGTGACTTCCAAGAAGAATAAAGATTTGAAAGGGAGATACATTTCTTGTATTTTTACTTTCAGTGTAAATTGTAAGAAGTAAGCACACACCTCAAAAGGCCTTGGAAGCAAAATGGCCAAACAAATATGGTACTGAGCTTATCTTCCCAGCATGGATCTTTCAAGGTGCTGATGCTACTTCCTATTAAGGGATATGAGGTTATCTCTCGGAGATAAGAGTGCCTTAATGGGATGAAGAAAAAGATGCAAACAACAAATAACAGTCAAGGAATGAGGAATCTGAAGTAGTGGATGCTTTCTTTTCAGCCCACTTGGCTTTAAGAAAGGAACAGCAAAGCTCTCCTCAGCAGCATCTCATATTACAGTTTCTTGTGAACGTGGGGGCTGGGTAATATTATTGAATAAAAAATATTCTGACATAAAATGAAAGTTTTTCTACTTTCTGGAACTTCTCAGATTTGGTTAACATTTTTCTGAGAATTTTTCCAAGCCTCTGCTTCCTGCAGATGCATACATGTTATATTTAGATATTATTCAATGATTTACTTCCAAATGTAGATCCTAAATTCATTGTCTGACAGTGAGTCAACAGTTGTGATTTTAAGCAAGTAGCTATGGCAAAGAGAGAAAAAAAATGCATTGACAGATTTTCAATTACCAATTATTAAATCCCTCTCCCATGCTATGTATCTAACTAATTTTATTTTAAGGGTAAAATTTATACCAAAGTAAAAGTGAAGTCAGAAGAAATAGTAAAGTGTAATGGTTGCTGTCGGCCATAGCAGTAGCCACCAATCTTGATTTTTACAGCATAGTTGAGTTGCTATCAAGAAATAACACTAGAGCAGACATATGAACGTCAGCTGAAAAGATCATAATCATATTATAAACATGTAAAAGCTTCCTTAAAATGAGATAGAGAGAGATAAAGAGATCCAAAAAGAAAATTGCTACTGTAGCGGAATTTTCTCAGCCGTCTGGGACATTTTGAAGAAGACAAAAGAGGATGCATGGAATGAGGAAGAAGAAATCAAAGAGAGGCACGAAGACAAATTTGTACAATGAAAGGGAAATCCTTTAGTTGGAAGGTACTGTTGTACAGCAAATTGACCCACCTGTTAGTAGTGAGAAGTCGTCATGCAACGCATTTGGCTCTAGAAGCAGGAAAAACAGATCTGCACCGTGCGCAAAAGGAATGCCACCAAGAACTCTCAATCCATCTCACTGATGCAACTTTCTAAGTTTACTAAAATAAAGACCAGATTCAAAGTTACGGGAACTAGCTGCGGCCTTAAAGTGTCGACACCCAAATAGCTCTAAACTGGGTGCACCTATAGTGTAGCTGTTACACACATGTGCGAGATGAACTCTCTTCACCGGTGTAGCTACACAGTGCACACTACCGACTGTGGGAGTTGTAGAGCAAAACGCAAACATCTTCATCCTTCTCATAAGCAATTGAGTACTAATTTCCAAATGAGAACTTGGTAAACTTAATAGTATGATCTATGGTTCCTCACCAAAAACTTTTAAATTCCTGATTTCCAATATGATGATTAAGCAGATTTCACTAATAGAAGATTAAAGAGCAAATCAGTGGACACAATTGATGATCCAATAGTACCTACAAATAAACTGCCTAAGTAAAGGGGAGTGAGCCCTGGTTTTGTTTCTGAGTGATAAACCTAAGTGATGATCTTTCAGAGTATCTGATCAAATAAATAAGGTAAGAGGCACTGAACCACAAGGATTTCCCACCCTCCAACAATTACCTTTAACTAAGACTCCAATTTACAAATACCAGAAAACATCTCTTATATGTTTAAGACTTGGTTTGAGATTTGGAATTCAGCAACAGATTTTACTGCTTCTTAGCACAATATTTACAATTTGCCAAAAGGGAATTGAATCAATACAGAATTAAATAGAAATATCGCACCACTGTCAGAAAAAAAATTAGATAATTTTCATTAAAATCTCAACATGAAAATTCAGTTTCTTTTACAACTAACAATCACTATAGCTAAGCATGAATTTGCAGAAGCAGCAGACTAACAGAACTTTTACGATGAAGAATATGAGAGAGAATGCATAAAGTAGATGTAATGAAGATCCAGAGATTACTCAAGTTTCTCTTAGAGCCTCAGCTCCTGCAACAATTTCCAACAACTCCCCCGTAATCTTTGCTTGTCGTTGACGATTGTAAGACCTCTTAAGAGTCTTTCTCAACTCGACTGCATTGTCTGTGGCATTACTCATAGCATTCATTCTCGCCGCGAGCTCGCTAGCTGTTGACTCCTGCAATGCCCTGAGAATCTGACTGTTCAAGTACAACGGCATCATGGCATCAAGAATCTGAACAGGGTCTTGCTCAAATTCCATAAGCGGCGATATTCCTTTCCTCTCTTTCTTCTTCTTCTTCACATTGTCCCTCTTCAATGCCAATCTCCCATCCTTACTCGTCAGCCTAAACATCTCATCCTCCATTGCATCCACACAGTTCCCATTCACATCAACCACCTCACCTCTCGGTGACAACGGCAGCAATGTATGAATAACCGGCTCGGATTTCACCAACGACACGAATTTAGTATACACAAGCTCAACCTTATCAACCTCCTCACTCACAAACAGCGAAAACACATGGTCAGCAATGACCTGGGCCTCTTTGGCCGTCGGAAACACCCCTCCTTCAATCAATCTATCCACATCAATCTCCAGCCTACGCATAAAATAAGAGTTACCCTTCTTCCCAACACTAATGAGAATCACCTCCAACCCAAATTTCTTCAACTCCCCAATTCGATTCTGGGCCTTCTTGGTCAGAGCATTGTTAAAACCACCACATAAACCTCTATCGCTAGTAATAACAACAAGGGCTACTTTCTTAACAGGTCTAACATTTGTTAAAGGGATATCAATGGCTTCACCTTGAAGCTGCTCGTTGATGTCGTAGAGTACTCCGACTAGGTTCTCCGAGAAGGGTCGGCCATTGATGACTGCATCTTGAGCTCTCCGGACTCTGGCGGCCGCCACCAGCTTCATGGCTTCGGCGATCTTCTGGGTGTTCTTAACTGAATCGATTCGTTCTCGGAGCTCACGAAGTCCACATTGGATTGAGACTGATCGAGTTCGTGGAGATTGGCGGGAGATTTGGGGCAACTGGGGATTTGGGTTTTGCACAAATGAAGATTTTGAAGAGACCCACATGGATATAGACATTGGCTTTGAGTTTTCTAGATGGGTTTTTCTGGGTTTTGTGAGTAAAGGTTTGAGCTTTAAAGTTTAAACCATTGAAATTGAAATTCTATTTGGGTAATTAGATTTGTGCAAGACCATATTTTTCAGCCGGAAATGAGTTTGAAAAGGGCTTTACCGGGGGACTCTCCGGCGAGGCTTAAACCCTGAAGAGGGAGTCAGAACCAGTAAATTATGGGTTTTTCTGGGAAGAAAAAGAGGTCGAACCAATGGACATGTCGTTTTAGCTTGCCTTTCTTGTAATCCAAACGACACGTCGTTTTTTGGTCTGTGTATGGTGTTGGTTTTAAAAGAAGAAGAAGAAGAAGAAAGAAGAGAGCAAAGAGTGAAACCCAGACATTTGTTTGGGACTGTGAAAACGACTGTCGTAAATCTCAGAGAAACGTCGAAGTGGCTTGGGAGGATGGCTGGGTTGTTCAGCAATCGGAGTATGGTCGGAAAAGAGAAAGCCGGAAACCGATACTTCACCAGAATAGATGAGATTGATGGCGCCAGTAAGTGCCTGGCTCTCTATCTTTTTGTTGTGCTTGTTTGAATCATGGGTTCTCTTCATGTTTTCATTTGGGCAATTTCTGTGCTGTATCTCGTCAATTTTTTCCATTTGGGTTTTCATCATTGTATGAAATCCTAATTAGAGTTGTTTTCTTCGACAATCACTAAGAACAATAAGCAGTTAAGCACATTTGCATGGAACGAATGGAAGGGGCAGCTAGCCCTCACAATTTAGCAACAAGATTTATATGAAGGGGAACTGCCATTGGCCATTGCTCACTAAAAATTATAACATTTGAAAGCCAGTGAATGTTGAACAAAACTGTACTGATGTTTGAGTAATCTTTATCTTTTAGGACCCTTATGAAGTTTTCTTTCTTGCAATCTATCAGGGGTAGATATATGGGTTCCAACTTAAACTAGTGATAACAGCTGCAAATTTAGCAGTTCACTTATTGATTGCACCTGTTAAAGAACGTGGAACCCGAAAATTATAAGGAGCGAATTTCTAACAATAAGCTAAGAAGGTAGCATGAAGGATTGCGAACCCCAGATCACATGGGAGAAAAACCATGGGCTCATTACTCCTTCTAGCCACCGTTGTTCGGCGTGATCAAACCGGACAATACTACCAATTGCCGGCAGACATTATACGTCTGATACCAAGTCTACACACCTAGTTTGAGCACCTCTGTGAACATTCTGTCTTAGAAGAAATCTAGGAAACATGGACGTAAATTGAATGATCATGACTGTATCCAGGAATAAATATGGTGCTATATTACTGACCCTAATAGCATCCAGATAGCTAGCTTCATAATAGATAATTAAATAGCATACCGAATACTTGACTTTGTAATGAAATGGTTCGTTGAGGGTGATGTAATTGCATACAAGCTAGTTTATACTGGGGGAGTCCATGTGGTATACTATCAAATATAGAAAAAAACTGAATATGAACTTGTACACTATCATGTAGCCACTTCACTGTAAAAGAGTTCTAATGCTCTTTCTGTGTAGTCTTCCTTTTTTCTCCGTCTCCTAATCTCATCTGTGAAGGAGAAAAGGTGGGTGGTATTCAAGGGGGAGGAGGATCCGACCTCTGTTCCAGGTAATTGTGTTTAGCCTAATATACTTTTTTTCAATTCTGTGTCATTGTTTACTTGGAAATTCTTTTTCTTTATTCTCTTTTATGAAGTTGGCAAGTACTCTTTTGAGCTGTTGAAAAATGGCACATCTTATATATGCGAGTATGGACTTTAATTTGGAAAAGCATGCATATTTCTTACTCTGGCTTTCTTGTAATCACTTCATACACACCATTTGAACATTGTAGTTGAATGGATAAGTTGGCTCAACAGGAAACGAAAAAAGGCTCCAACACCAGAGGTACATCTCTCTATTTATTTTAGTAGCTGATGGACTTTTTTTTTCTATTACCATTAATATATGGAATACAATGGGCTTATATGTTCTTAAAATTTGATGTTATTCTGCCCACCTTATTGATCTATAGTTCTTGGTTAAGAGACTTTTTCTGTCAATTGATATTTCTCTTGATATTTTCAGGAAATGATAGAGTTAGAAGCAAGGCGTGAGCGTGTTCTGCAAAATGTTGCTCGTATGTGTCATTTTCGCCACTATCTAACTATAATTTTTTGGCTCCATGGCGGTAGAGTTGCAACTTTACAGAATAGAACAGTTTCTTATGAATTCATCAAAAAAATATATCTTTTCTGTACAAATTAGATATGAACCTGTGGATAAATCTATAGGATTGCCTAGTAGATTAAGGTATGGAATAGTTACAAACTGTATATTACTACATGACGTTTCTGTTATAGGTTTTGTAGATAAGGGAACTACTACTAGAGAAGTTACATATGAGAAAACAGAGCCATTCACACTTCCAAATTAACGGCCACTAGTACAAGATTAGCTGTATATTAATCTTTTCCATTGACCTCATAATTTGCCTATTACTAGTGAATTCTTGAGTGCCATTGATAGTGCCAAAGCATGGAGGTTTCTTTAATTACGCATTTATTATGGCAGCCACTGAACCACGCATGTGGGACATCTTCATAAGAGACGCTGCTGATTCCTTTAGTGGAACTTAATTATTTATTTTTGTAATTTTGCAAAAGTTCTGAAGAAAGAGGAAGAGGAAAGAAACGCAAAAGAGGGCAGTACTCGCAAAGTCGTGAATACTGGTGAGCCTGTGTACTAGAACCTCTTGGTATCTTTATTATTGCCATGCGATGAACTAATGCATACTCATTTATATTCCATGAGTATAGGTGGAGCTGGAGGTCCAGACTTGAAAAGTTTTATTCTCCAATTTCCTGTGTCATCAGAAGGTAGATTATTTTGTTTTCCTCTAGGTGCTTAGAATGTGTGTTTTGTTTTGAGGATCTCATCAATCCTCCCAATTGTCAGGTCATGTGTTTTGCTAAAAGTTATGTTCTTTGAAATGAGGAATTCTACTTTTAGCCTTTAGGGTTATCCTTAAAATTGCATAATCTTGATTAATCACTATTATCATGTTGATTATAAGCATTAATTGCTGTTCTTTCATCGAGTGTGCCAAGTTTTTTTTATTCTTAACTTATCTCTACCTTGTCTGTCCTCAAAGGTGACAAACACAAGCAAGAAACTAATGAGACGAGGTATGACGGATACTTTACACAGGCACATTATGAATTTTAAATATTAATAATAAGCACTTATACTGCGTTGATCAGAGATACGTTTTACCAACTTTCTTGATAGCATTTTGTTCTTTTATTCATTTCATAATGTGGTTTTTCTAATCATCCACACTACTGTGTCTGCAGAACCTCTAAAGAGAAAGACGCAGAAAATGAGACGAGTTCGATGTAGGTGATTGAGTGTTCCTGAAACTATCTCAATGGAGGGGAGTTGTGCGTTTCGGGAAGCGTGACAAGTTTCGACCACGGTACATTGGTCCGTACGAGATCACCGAGAGAGTTGGTGACGTGGCTTACAGACTTGAGTTGCCAGCTGAGATGGCTCGTGTACACGATGTTTTCCATGTTTCGATGTTGTGGAAGTATATCCCAGATCCATCACATGTATTAGCGCCACATCAGCTACCTACCCGAGAGGATTTGACATATGTGGAGGAGCCGGTACAGATTCTCGATCGGCGTGAGCAGGAGTTGAGGCACCGTGTTATACCGCTGGTGAATGTCTTGTGGCAGAATCACTTGGTTGAGGAGGCTACCTGGGAGACTGAGTAACGTATGCGGGAATAGTATCTTCATCTGTTCACTTGACAGGTACGTAAATTTCGAGGTCGATTTTTTTTAAGAGGGGTAGATTTGTGACGACCCGGAACAGAATCAGTAGAGTAATCGGCTTAATCTACGAGTTTATGCATAATCGCAGTTTTCAGTAAATTATTTGAAATGTTAGTTTTAATCACGACTTAATTATCGGTCGAGAATTTGAGTTGAGTCTCTTCTCGAGAGTTGTTGTACGCGTGATTTCGAGTTCGTGGGCGGTTCCGGATAATTATTTTAACGACCGAGGAATATAATATGAATATTTGAAATTGCGGAATTTCGTCGAGTTTATCCGTTCGTATTGAGTTATTCGAATCGTGATTGTGATCCGTTTTGGATAGTCGAAAAATTGTAGAAAACACTGTTGAAAGTTTGATCGGCGTTGACTTTGTGAGTTGACCGTTGATCCATGGAGATTTTTTGGACCGTTTGAATTCCACCTGCGGACTTGCCATTTTCGGCCACGACTTTGGAAAGTAAATGATTCTCCTCGCGATTTGAAATTGTTTAACACTTGAAATTTCTTGATTTGGTTTCGATTTGAGGGATAAATTGTGTTTTGAAATTTGAGATTTCTCGGCCGGTTTCGGGGTAGTTCGACAGTGGTGCTCCTGCCACGGTGGTGGCCAGGGATTGGAGGAGTTTTGATCGTAGGGCCATGGCGGAGCATTTGCGAGTTCGTGATTTCCGTAATTATTTATATACGATGTTGAGATTATTTATTGTTTTTGGAGGTATTGTTTTATATTTTATATAGTGATGGTATTACTTGCATCGATGCTTTGGCTACTCGGCTGATCATCGGTAGTCAGACCCAGAGTTGAGAGATTCCTCTGGGCAGGGTTAAGAGATTCATCTGTTATGCCGTTGGGCATGAGAGATTCCCCTAATCTATCACCGTCGGGCTTGAGAGATTCGCCTGACATCTCCATATATTTTCCGAACTCGCTTTGCATTGTTTTATGTATATGTAAATGGTGAAAGACATATGTTTATTTTCGTCCACTCACTCTAACGATTTTATTGCCTTTCCCCTGGACTTTTCGGTTTCCGTGTCCAGTTTGCAGTTCGGATTCTGGTGTCTCACGTCGTGGTTGGAGGCTTAGCGTTCGAGCTACCTTTCTTTTCCAGTAGATTTCTTGTTTTGCCTATTGTTGTATAGTTTATATATATACACTAGAGGTCGCTTTGATATACTATTTATATGTTTTTATGTGATTTTTCCCGGATTTTCTGTAAAGTACAGTCTTGATTACTGCTTTATTTTATTATTATGATATTGAGAAATCCAGATGGGATTGGTGCCCACGGTTTGACTTTTGTGGCATACGGGTGCAGGTTAATGGCAGTTCCGCGTTAGTAACAAAACTCTGCCGAAATTTTTGTGGTTTTTGTTGGTTCGTATTTTCAGAAGGGGTTTGATTCCGGTTTAGGAAATTAAATCGGGGTTGAGTCCTTTCATAATTAATCTAATATACTATATAATTAAATCACATAACACAATAATATGCATTTACATATTATATATAATTTTTAACTTATTAATCTAATATATTTAATCATGATATATAATTAATAAACACATGCATGCAATTAGCTTAACAATTAAACAATTAATTAATGCAATATGCAAACATGCAAGGTCGCAGGATTTATTAGTCGAAATATTTCACTGGAGAATTCAATCACCGTACTTTATTACGTACATAATTAAATTCAAAAAAATTAATCGAGAGAAACGAATTAATATTTTCACTGATAAGGAGATAAGTGGGTGAACTAGAACTCCGGAGGTGGGAAAATCGTATAAATTGAAATTTTGGCCGGAGGTGGTGTTGAGAGGTTTTGGGAGATGTTGAGAGAGATGAAGTGCTCGATCTGAAAATTAAATTTTAAATAATTGAGTTTTCTTAGACGACGAAATAGTTTGTTGTCTAAGTGTAACACTTCGTCGTCGACATTTGTACTTAGACGACGAAGATAATTTTGTCGTCTAGGTTAGCTCTTAGACGAAATACATAATTCATCGTCTAAGTTGAGCTTTTAGACGACGACCTGGATAATATTTTCGTCATCTAAGAGGTTGTACTTAGACGACGAAACTTTTATTCGTAGTCTAAATTTTTTCTTAGATGACGAAACATTCGACGAATACTTATTTCGTTTTCTATTGGAACTCTTAGACGACGAAACTGGAAATTCATCGTCTAAGTTCAACCTAGACGACAAAATATTTTCTTGCATAACAGATTTTTTTTCATCATCTACCTAAAACCATCGGTTTAGATAGGGGAGACTGAGATTATTCCACTCGGTCTCCAAGACGAGTACAATACTTTTCCACCGGATGCCTTCATGGAAATATTCAATGCATATCGCTCGGTTTGCAAAGCTTGTTCCTATTTGTAATGTTGTTTACATACATGACTGTCTTTTGCAGTAGATATAACTTCCATTCCTCTACAAATTCCAAGAATATATTTGTAAACCAATCAAACCGGTATGTGGACTATGTTATAGTTTTGATTGCTGCATCAACACATATGTCTACATCTTTGGAATCCACATGGTACACTGCATTTGTAAAACTCCTAGCACAAATAATTAAGCTTCGGGCTCACCACCTGGATAATCCAATAAAGTCTATTAAATTGGATAATTTAGGAGAGTTTACATTGAAATATTTTGATGATTATTGCATGTCAATTTAGATTAAAGTTGAACATCTCGTCCCTCATGTTCATTCACATAACGGTTTAGCAGAGGCATAAATTAAATGGTCATAACTTGTGGCCAACAGAGTTTAATTTACATGTATTTGCTTGGAGATATGTAGTGTTACATGTAATTATACTTATTTGCTTGAGATCTGTAACTCACGAACCATTAAGTGCGTACCAGTTAGTAACTGGATATGAGCCTGATATCTCACATCTACGCATCTCTGGTGGTGTGGTACACGTGCCTACTACGCTTCCACTGCATACAAATCGGGTCATCAACAACGATTATGTTGTTGGTTATGAATCTCCAACGATTGTCTGCTATTTAGAACCTTTTTAAGGAGATCTTTTTACTACTTGTTTTGCATAATGTCACGTTGATGAGACTTGCTTCCTGTCATTAGGGGGATATAAGAATGGTTTCATTTTGGTTAAACGTCAAAAATTGACGTAGTATGTCCCTACTATGTCTCACCATGATCACTGTACATCTCAGTATGAAATTGAAGTGCAATGTATTATTGATCTTAAGAAAGTAGCAGATTCGATGCCTAACTTTTTTACTGATATAAAAAAGTATCGAGATCGATTATACATGCTGCAAATCATGTAAGGTTGAAAGTCCCTGAAATTGGGCAAGTTAACGCAACAACCGGGCAATGGAGCATTTCTCCTTGCTCATAGTGGGGGTGTAGCTGAAAGGACCCAACCCCAATTTAGTTTCCTAAATCGGAATCAAACCCCTTCTGAAAACACGAACCAACAAAAACCACAAAAATTTCGGCAGAGTAACACTACTAACGCGGAATTGCCATTAACCTGCACCCGGAAAATACACTTCATCCTATGCCACAAAAATCAAACCGTGGGCACCAATCCCATCCAAATTTCTCAATATCATAACAGTAATGTAAAGTAATAAATATAACTATACTTTACCGAAATCCGGGAAAAATCGTATAAAAACATGACATAAGAATACTCATAGCGACTTCTAGTATAGATATACAAATAGTAAGCCAAACTAAGAACCTACCATAAAAAAAACATCGCTCGAATACTATGCCTCCGACCACGACGTGCGACACCAGAATCTGAACTGCAAACTGGGAACGGAAACCGAAAAGCCCAGGGGAAAGACATGAAAACTATTAGAGTGAGTGGACAAAAATAAATGTCTTTCGCCGAATAATATATGTTATAAAAACATATGCGAGTCTAAATGCATAAAAATCAAATGGTACACGAGGGAGACTCTAACTCCTCACGCGTACAGAGCATGCATCATAAATACCGCGGGGTCTCTCATGGCCTCCCTCGCGCTAGTACAGTCTGAATCACGGGATCCCAGACCCACACGTGATTCCAAGCCAGAAAGGCCTCGGGTCAGGATATCTGTCCCCCCCGGAGCGTACTCGGGGATCAGCCGAGAAGCCAATGTGTATCGATACAACCCTGATAACTGAGACTGTACTCTGTGTAAACCAAATCATAAATCCTTTCCATGCACATGTATAAAACATAATATATATGTATATATATTCGTATACGCATATTCGTATATGTATAATCGTAAAACACATGCTCATAAAAATCATGATTATACTGCATGCTCAAGCTCGTAAAAACGTATATAAAAGACTTGCAGTCAATCCGTGAAAAGAAATGTCCACTCACAGGTGAGCGTAACGCAATTCGCGTTAATCCCGTGATCCGGTGGAAAATCCCTTGCCTAAACAAAAGATCACGAACTCCTGAATAATCATAAAAATCCATTTCTCAAAATCATAACTCAGATTCCCAAATCAATTCACGAGAAACAACCGTTCCCGGAAACATATTATCCAATAATCACACCATAAAACCTTGCTATAATTTCCGATGCTCAAATCGAAAAACAAACCTCACCACTGCGATCGGGGCGCAATTTCGAGTGAAACGACATATAACTTGTCAAAAACCACGCCGGGTGAAAAGTCACCGTCGCCGGCGGCGCCGCTGCCTCCGGCCACCGGAATTCCAGACCCGCCCAGAAAATTTCATGCTACACATGGTTTTGAAGATCTCAACGATTTTAATAACTTTCCAGTTATAAGTTAATGCCAATTTTGACCGGAAAACCTCCAAAAATCAACCCAAAATTCCAAACCCTTACCGGAATTTCACATCGACGGATCTCTCTCCTCCGGCCACGGCAACCTTCAAGACCACTTGGAAAAGTTTCCTTGGCTCGAGGCTAACAAAACCCCTCAAAGAGGAGCCACCAATTCGGCCGGAAAAGCCACCTCTGACCACCACGAAATCTCGCCGGAAAACACCCAAAATTTCCAAACTTTGACAAGCCATAACTTCTTCATCCGGCAACCAAATTAAACGAATCACCTATCAAAAGAAAGAGGAGCTCAAGCCCAACAACTTTCATGAAGAGACTCTGGCCAACCGTGGCCGGAATCGGCCTTAACATCCAAGAAAACCGAACGGCAGTTTAGAGCTAAACGGGTCGCCCACCCTTGACCCGTAGTCAACGCGGGTAAAGGCCCAGTTTCCTGTTTTGGAAAGTTTCCAATTTCGGCAAGTATTCTCCCGTATTTATACCGTATGCGTATTGAACCCCAATCGGATAAATACGACAATATTCGACGGACGAAAATATTCACAACTAATTCTTCGTAACTCGGAATAATCCTCCGGAAGCTCCCATGAGCTCGAAATTAAATTCTCTACAACTTCCACGAAGGATTCCAAATCAAATTCTCGCTCGAAAATTTAGTCGTGTACAAGGTTGCCATATTAAGCCGATTACGTCGAAATCACGACAATTCGCGAAACTCGCAAATTAAGTCGATAACCATACCAATTTCAATTCAGGTCGATCAACGGTCCAAAACGGATCACAATCACAATTCGGATGGACTCGAATACGAATGGATAAACTCGGATACAAATGGATAAACTCGACGATATTATGAAATTTCAAATATTCATATTATATTCCTCGGTCATCGAAATAATGATCCGGAACCACCCACGAACTCGAAATCACGTGTACAACAACTCTCGAGAAGAGACTCAGCTCCAATTCTCGGCCAATAATTAAGTCGTGATCAAGCCCAGCAATTCAATTAATTTACGAAAAACGGTGATTACGCGCAACCTCGTGGATTAAGCTGATTACACTACTGATTCTGTTCCGGGTCATCACAAATCTACCCCCCTTAAAAAATTTCGACCTCGAAATTTCCAAGTCTACAAACTGGAATGTAGGAACACTGCCCTTGCACACAGTTTAATTTCCAAATGGCAACTTCAACTAAACAACTCTGTCAATGGAAAATATCTCTGTACCCCCAAATCTCGAATCTGAGCTGACTCCTCACAATTGCCAAGTCTTCCTGCTACAAGGAACTAATAGGGTACACATCATACAATAAATCTGAAACATAGTTCCACCACACGGAAAGCCATACACACAAAGCCAACGCTATAGGCAATGCCGAACTATACGGCACAACACAAATTCGCCTATGATCATGTACGGATCAAAATAACGTGGCAATTCACAGCTCAGCCTGCTCACATCAACATAACTCAAACGTCGAACTCGGGCAAGTATCAACCTGTTTCCGCTAATCTGAAAGTCTTTGTTAACACATTCCACTAAATCAGGATCCAACGTCAGCTCACACCAAACTCGCTCCAGCACAATGGAGTACAACATCATTCCTCAAAACGACATCATGCAACGTCATAATCATAGTGGTCTACAAACTGGTACTGCATGCAATCTCGAACAATCGAAACTGCTGGTCCCAAATCCCTCGGAACTGCAATACACATGGCCACAACATGCCCTCCAAGGTCTGAATAGTCCTCAAAGATCGCTCACCAATCTGAGGATAAGAACCGGTACTAACTTGTAATCTGGTCCCCAGTGCTCACTGCAATACCTGCTCACACTTTGTTGTAACTGATTATCTCGATCAGTAATCTGGAACACAGGCACATCATGAAATTTGACAACCTCTGCCACATACAGCTATGCCAGCCTGCCACCGAAATCTTTTTCGAAAGTACAAGGAAAAGAATCAAGTTCATCAAATGGTCCACAAGGACCCGAACGTGTATCACTAACTGAAGTACGTATCGACACACAAAATCCACAGTGACAAGCTCCAACTTCTAATCGGAAATCTCCAATAGATGTAACTTCCCAGCAAATCTCTGCTTCTCTGCTTCCGCCTGCCGACAAATGTGGCATTACTAGTGCATAACGCACGCAAAACAATGAGCTTCAATACTAACACACTCGAACTTAGCTCCCATAGCTCGTAACTCGGCTAACATGGAAACTCGAGCCATACACACATGATACAATGAAGCTCCCAGTTTCTGACTAAATGCATCAGCAACGACATCCCAGATGGATAGTCAAAGTGCCACCACTAGCCTTTCTCGAATAAACTCAAATGTGCAGCC
Organism: Geum urbanum; assembly: GCA_946800695.1. Lineage (NCBI taxonomy): Eukaryota > Viridiplantae > Streptophyta > Magnoliopsida > Rosales > Rosaceae > Geum > Geum urbanum. The sequence goes on along the minus strand of OX326998.1, from coordinate 65,180,045 downwards.
ATAGTCGTTAGTCGACCTCATCCATCGATCTACACTGCCTCAAGCTCAAATCTGGCCAAAAATGCAAGTAGACAAAACTCAAATGATCAGTGTACATCCTACACTGCGCTGCACGCCGTAGCAGTAGTGTCTCCAACTCTCCGATGCTAACACAAAAATACCAACTCCCAAATCATACACAGGATACGCAACTTCACAAAGTTTCCACTGCCTGAAATCATGAGTCACCGCTCTGCTACACTGTAACAAAGCATAACCAAATCCAAAACTCGATGCATCGCAATAACCCACGAACTCACCACGATCGTTAGGTAGAGCCAAAACCAATACAATGGTCAACCTTCCATCAGAAGTAAGTAATTCATCTCATATGCATCGAACCACTTGAACTTGGCACATTCTTCGTCAATCTGGAAAGTGGAGTGGCAATCCGAGAAAATCCTGCACAAAGCACCGATAGTAGCCTGCTAAACCCAGGAGACTCCTGATCTCTTGTACCATGGTAGGTAAACTCCAAATTAACACGGCTTTACTCTGATCAAAATCCACGCCAACTCCCTCGGCTAACATCGTGTGGCCCAAAATCTTCACGCTAACCAACCAAAATTCACACTGGCTGAACTTCGCAAATAGCTGATCATATCGCGAAGTCTGCAAAACCGCTCGCAATTGCTTCAGGTGATGGCCTACACTCCTGGAGTAAATCAGGATGTTGCCAACGAACACGACCACAACCTTGCCCAGAAACTGTCTGAACATCTGGTCCATCAAGTCCAAAAAAACTACGAGGAACCAAACGGCGTGACCAAGAACTCCTGATGCCCGCATCGTGATCTGAAAATTATCCTGGCCACATGTGATTCGCCGATCCTCAACTGATGGTATCCGGACCCGAAATCAATCTTCGAAAAGACTGAATCTCCCTTGAGCTGGTCAAACCAATCGTCAATCCGAAGCGGAGGATACTTGCTCTCCTCTGAAACCTGATTCAGCTTCCGGTAGTCAATGCACCACCTCGTCAAACCATCCAACATTCGCACAAATAATGCAAGAGCACCCCACAGTGATACACTGGGTCGTACGGAATCTCCTCCAGTAACTCTCGAAGTTGAACCTGTAGCTCCATCAGCTCCGCTGGCACCGAACGACAAATTGCCGGTGATATGAGTCCAGCACCCGGTAAAAGCTCAATGGTGTAGTCGGTCTCCCGAACTGGAGGAATACCTGGTAACTCCTCCGGAACACACCTGGAAACTCGGGAACCACCTCAATACCACCAATGTCTAGCACAACAGCCATAGTATCCACAACATGAGCTAAGTAAACAACACAACCTGTTTCCACAATCTGCTCGACCATCATCGCTGAAATCTCACATGGTAATAAAATATTCTTCTCACCGCGAAACAGTATCTCGGGAAAAGTCTGGTCGTCGAAACACAACCACCTTCTCGTGACCATCGAACATAGCCCAATGTGTCGTCAATAAGTCCATACTCATAATCACATCAAAACCATGATGTCCAGCTATAACAGATCTGCGGCTAACCCATAACCTCCAACAAAGATCTCGCAACCTCCGGATGGATACAACACTTTCCAAAACCTCATAAGTGGAGATGTAGGTACAATAGCCATGGATATCAAGCAACAGTAACCTCAGAGAAAATTCTGTCCTCATACAAGGTTGTGGAACGAACTCCAACATGCCCAACTAGCCATCTACGTCAATTACGACATTCTGAATGACTCGTCAAAAAGGCTACATTGGTCAAATTCCAGAAATAGCATCATGACCTCCTCGTGAACTCTGAGCTGCCGAACCACTAAAACAGCTGGCTGATGACGCTCCCTCGCAACGTGACCCTCTTGGCCACCACAATAGTAACTGAGAGTGCTCCACAAACACAAGTCACAGCGACACCTATTGAAGGAAAGGATCACCAACGATTAGCTAAACTCATGCCACAGGAACAAGTCCTCTGCTCCGTGATCTCCACCATCACCAAACAGATGCTCTGCTTGATCTGATAACCCTCACATAATCGAAAAGTCTACAGCCTGATGGAGTCACTAATCCCAAGGTACCTGAACTCAACCTCATCAATTATCTCGACTAAGTCCACTTTCCTCAAACCAACATATCGAAAACCGCATATAACCTTTCCTTCTCAATAGCCTCACCTCTGAGTGCAGCACATCAAGCTCCTCACAGTTGTTTCGAGGCATAACAGTCAAAATCCCTCTGATGCTCAAGTTCAAACTCATCTCGAACCTCATGCACTGCTTCCTCTGAAGTCACATAACACGTGCAAACTGGGACAAACATGTGAACGATACATCTTTGCCTCAGGTGGGTAAACACTCCATATTCTGTATAAACAATACCCTGAATGTAGGTCATGGAGTCGCAACAGGCACTCACACAATACCAACCCACCAAATGCAATGATCTGATTCAGGCAAAACATCAACTGCCACGATTCTCTGCTCTGAGGCAACATGTAGACGCTCATTTACGCACAACCAAGCACTCCATGCCACACAAATCTCTAAATTCAGAATACTCATCCAAACCCACAATTCACTGGCAAATCGCGCGTCGATTGATCCTCAATAGGATCCACAACCGTACCGACACGGAAAGCACGTCAAGGAGGCATCCTAATGAATAAAACATCGTTCGCAACAAGTAGAACATAATCATGGAACTTTAAATATTTGAAAGCATACAACACCCGGAGCATTGATGAGTATCCGCCGGCCGGTCGGGTCACCACTCCAGACATGCTGTACATTCTCAAATATCCTTAGTAAACACGACTACGGAAGTCTACAGAACCTATAACCTAATGCTCTGATACCAAGCTGAAAGGACCCAACCCCGATTTAGTTTCTTAAGCCGGAATCAAACCCCTTCTGAAAACATGAACCAACAAAAACCACAAAAATTTTAGCAGAGTAACGCTACTAACGCGGAATTGCCATTAACCTGCACCCGGAAAATACACTTCATCCTATGCCACAAAAATCAAACCGTGGGCACCAATCCCATCTGGATTTCTCAATATTATAACAGTAATGTAAAGTAATAAATATAACTATACTTTACCGAAATCCGGGGAAAATCGTATAAAAACATGACATAAGAATACTCAGAGCGACTTCTAGTATAGATATACAAATAGTAGGCCAAACTAAGAACCTACCATAAAAAAAACATCGCTCGAATACTATGCCTCCGACCACGACATGCGACACCAAAATCTGAACTGCAAACTGGGCACGAAAATCGAAAAGCCCAGGGGAAAGACATGAAAACTGTTAGAGTGAGTGGACGAAAATAAATGTCTTTCGCCGAATAATATATGTTATAAAAATATATGCGAGTCTAAATGCATAAAAATCAAATGGTACACGAGGGAGACTCTAACTCCTCACGCATACAGAGCATGCATCATAAATACCGCGGGGTCTCTCATGGACTCCCTCGTGCTAGTACAGTCTGAATCACGGGATCCCAGACCCACACGTGATTCCAAGCCAGAAAGGCCTCGGGTCAGGATATCTGTCCCCCCCCCCCCCCCCGGAGCGTACTCGGGGATCAGCTGAGAAGCCAATGTGTATCGATACAACCCTGATAACTGAGACTGTACTCTGTGTAAACCAAATCATATATCCTTTCCATGCACATGTATAAAACATAATATATATGTATGTATATTCGTATACGCATATTCGTATATGTATAATCGTAAAACACATGCTCATAAAAATCATGATCATACTGCATGCTCAAGCTCGTAAAAACGTATATAAAAGACTAGCAGTCAATCCGTGAAAAGAAATATCCACTCACAGGTGAGCGTAACACAATTCGCGTTAACCCCGTGATCCGGCGGAAAATCCCTCGCCTAAACAAACGATCACGAACTCCTGAATAATCATAAAAATCCATTTCTCAAAATCATAACTCGGATTCCCAAATCAAATCACGAGAAACAACCGTTCCCGGAAACATATTATCCAATAACAACGAAATCGTGAAAATCTAATAATCACACCATAAAACCTTGCTATAATTTCCGATGCTCAAATCGAAAAAAAACCTCACCACTGCGATCGGGGCACGATTTCGAGTGAAACGACATATAACTTGTTGAAAACCACGCCGGGTGAAAAGTCGCCGCCGGCGGCGGAGGCGCTGCCGTCGCCGCTGCCTCCGGCCACCGGAATTCCAGACCTGCCCAAAAAATTTCATGCTATGCATGGTTTTGAAGATCTCGACGATTCCAACAACTTTCCAGTTATAATTTAAGGCCAATTTTGACCGGAAAACCTCCAAAAATCAACCCATATTCCAAACCCTTACCGGAATTTCACATCGACGGATCTCTCTCCTTCGGCCACGGCAACCTTCAAGACCACTTGGAAAAGCTTCCTTGGCTCGAGGCTAACAAAACCCCTCAAAGAGGAGCCACCAATTCGGCCGGAAAAGCCACCTCCGACCACCACGAAATCTCGCCGGAAAACACCCAAAATTTCTAAACTTTGACAAGCCATAACTTTTTCATCTGGCAACCAAATTGAACGAATCTCCTATCAAAAGAAAGAGGAGCTCAAGCCCAACAACTTTCATGAAGAGACTCCAGCCAACCGTGGCCGGAATCGGCCTTAAAATCCAAGAAAACCGAACGGCAGTTTAGAGCTAAACGGGTCGCCCACCCTTGACCCGTGGTCAACGCGGGTCAAGGCCCAGTTTCCTGTTTTGAAAAGTTTGCAATTTCGGCAAGTATTCTCCCGTATTTATACCGTACGCGTATCGAACCCCAATCGGATAAATACGACAATATTCGACGGACGAAAGTATTCACAACTAATTCCTCGTAACTCTGAATAATCATCCGGAAGTTCCCACGAGCTCGAAATTAAATTCTCTACAACTTCCACGAAGGATTCCAAATCAAATTCTCGCCCGAAAATTTAGTCGCGTACAAGGCCGCCATATTAAGCCGAATACGTCGAAATCACGACAATTCGCGAAACTCGCAAATTAAGTCGATAACCATACCAATTTCAATTCGGGTCGATCAACGGTCCAAAACGGATCACAATCACAATTCAGATGGACTCGAATACGAATGGATAAAATCGGATACAAACGGATAAACTCGACGATATTCTGAAATTTCAAATATTCATATTATATTTATCGGTCGTCGAAATAATGATCCGGAACCACCCACGAACTTGAAATCACGTGTACAACAACTCTCGAGAAGAGAGTCAGCTCAAACTCTCGGCTAATAATTAAGTCGTGATCAAGCCCAACAATTCAATCAATTTCCGAAAAACGGCGATTACGCGCAACCTCGTGGATTAAGCTGATTACACTACTGACTCTGTTCCGGGTCGTCACAGTAGCATCAATCAAAATTCACTGATGAGTTCCTGGGAAAAAGGCAAGCCATCAAGGCATAACCGTTCATTATCAACACATGAGATTATTTCTGACTGCAATTTTTTTTAGAAGTCGACATTGACAAACATTGGGGGATGCCTCAAAGTCAAGGACAATGTCAGTAAACAAAGAAATCTCACCAAGTTAAACTAATGCTAGCGGCATTATGGATGGTTCTTCCATGGTCGATGATGGTGCATTTACTTGTTCCGTCGCTCAGGAATAGACGACGATGAATTGGAATATTGCTCTGTTGTAGATTGTCAACCGTTAACATAGAGAAGATTGACCGATATGGAAAGTTGTAATCTAGGCCAAACTAGACTGTCTTAGAAAAGGCAAATTTTTGGTATGGTAGTGTTATAACCACCGAATTGTAAGCCAGTTAAACACAAATGAGTCTTTGTTCGAAAGCGTAATGAGAAGAATAAAGTCATGCGGTATAAATCTAGACTTGTCGTGCAAAGATTTTCCCAACATCCTAGTGTAATGATTATGAGGAGATGTATTATCTGGTTATGGACATCATTACTTTTCGCTACCTTATCAGTGTAGTAATGTCTCTTATGGATGTGGTTACAACATATCCTTATTAGGATCTTGATTCAGAGATATATATGAGTGTGCCGATTGACTTGGTTATACCCTAGTCAAGTAACTCTAAACTAGAGAGTGCTCATAAGATTGAGACGTTCACTATTCTAAGTGACTACTTGATTAGGAAGGGATACAAGAATGATAAGTTATGTCCATGCGTGTTCATTAGATGAACAAGTTATTTAAGATGATAGACCTTGGTAGGACTCGATTATGTCTGAGTTTAAAGGTGGAACATCGAGTTGGTGGACTACTTATTTACCAGTCTGCTTATGTCTAAATCAGACAATGGACAAAACACACCCTTTTTAGTACACCAACGGTTGTTTGCAGTCTGAAACCCAAAAGGATCCATTTCATCTGGAAAGATGATGGTGAGGAACTTTTGGGAGCTGAGGTTCTATATTTTAGTGTGGTTGGAGCTTGGTTGAATTTAGCACGGTGCACACATCTAGAAAATGCTTTTTCGGTTTGTGCCTACATATACTCAATGGAATGGAGTAGATTATAACTTCAGGTACTTGAAGGAATCTATTGACTTCGGCCTATTCTTTTCCTACAAAGAACCAAGAGAGAAACTTGAAATTCTAGATAAAGGAATGGTTGAAACGCAGCTGTCAGATTCGACACAGTTTGACCTATCGAACCTGATCCTCTACCCATCGAACCAAGTACTGGCGACGAAGCAACCTGGGTTTTTCGACCCATCGAGATTCTATTTCGACCCATCAAATGGAAGACTCTGGATCAACCAGAGCAGGTCTCTTGACCTGTCGAGAGAATATCTTTGACCCATCAAGGGGAGCTCCGGTTGCAAGCACTTGAACTTCATTTAATGCAGTCCTCTACTTAAAGACACCATGTGATGTCTTGGTTGGTTTTGCTAGTGTGGGGTATCTTTTTGACCCAGATAAAGAACGTTCCTAAACATATTATGTATTCACCATGGGGAACACAAAGATTTCTTAGATATCACCAAATCAAACCCTTGTTGCTATTTGCTCAAAGCATTCTGAAAATTATAGCTTTGCATGAAGCGGTTAAAATGTGTGTCTAGTTTAAGACAATAATACACCATATTTGAGGATCTAGTGGATTACCATCTACTATGATAGCACCAACTTGTATCTTTGAGGATAATGTAGCTTACATTCAACAAATGAAGTCGGATTACATTAAGGGTGATCATACTAAACTCATTTTGCCGAAGTACTCCTACAATCAGCAATAGCAACGGTTATTGAATATCCGTGTGAACCAGATTAATTCGGTGGATAATGTTGCAGATTTGTTCACCAATTCTATCAAAATCGATCTACATTTGTGAAGCATGTGAGACACATTAGAATGCGAAGATTATTAGAACTCCAAGATTGAGTCACTGATCAGGGGGAGTTCATTTCGTAGACATCGGGGGGAGTCTACATCACATGTGGTCGCTTATGTAGTTGATGCGTTGTACTCTTTTTTCTTCGACCAAGCTTTTGTTTTACTCATGAGGTTTTTGTTTGTTTGGCAAGATTTTTAGTGAGCCAACAAGTTATGCATCATCCATTAGAATCACGACACAATGAGGAGTGTTTAAGAAAATTATATTCCTAGTATCCCGATGTGTGTTTTGTCCTAATTAGCAGAGAAGTAGATGTTCTTTCAAATCCTGATTTATAGGGATATTGATTGTAACAAAATGTAATGTCTATTCAAGGTCATTTATCAATGAATAAAGTACAGTTTCAGATTATATTTTCTGCATCCTTCCACAAGATGAAGATAAGAAATCATTTACCTTAAGATTGAACAATAAACATGGGAGTGACTTAGACAACCATCTCCAGTTTATTAATTGGATCATGATGCAGCATTATACCAATTCGATGGATAGAAAATGAAGCAAGATGACTTCTTCTAACAAACACATAACAACCATATGGAAATCATGTGATAGAGAATGCATAAGTTGATAAACAATATAACTAACATAGTTTTGAGCAAAGCAGTTGGTGAAATAACTACAACACAATAACATAACTTAATAGTTTGTTCCCTGCGGATATGCGGATATGTGAATGCCACCATACTCGACTTCATTTCATGAAATAGATAGGCTACCGGATTTGATGAGAAACTTCTGCAATGGAGTTGAAACTGAATGTAAATTCACGTTGATTTAGAAAAAACATTGGTGGCTGTAAAACTTTCAGACCATACCATCTGAAATTGAACTTCCAAAGTGACCTATTCCCTATTGACAAATTCCAGTTCACAATTCACTGAACCCCTTTGACACATCAAAAGCTGCTGGCATAATAACACCTTATCCATCTCGTAGTACATGGGACTTGTATCAATTGTCATCTTGTTCAAAACATCACAGTTCCTCAACAAGTGTTTTGTTGCTTCCATTGCACTTTGATGTCCCCTAAATCCCCGTATATATATAATTTTGAGGTGTGACACCACACAATACGGCAGAAACTCGTATACATGAAGCTCTTTATAACATAGGGAGCTCTGCTGATTTTTAAAACAAAATTGGAATGAGAAGTGGTAAGAGATGCAATCTTGTATCATTTTGCTCAAGTATGAACACATTATACTTACATAATCAATGTCAAAAACTTCCAGATTTGGAAACATCTTGAGCCAGTCTGTTAGCAATCTCCCGTAATTCCATTTGTAAGGACTCAACCTCAAATGGTTCAAGCTATCAAAAGTAGGCAGAAAGACACCTTTCATGAAAGATAAATTGATAAATCAAACAGTAAAACTAGTAGACAGTGAATATTTCGTCATGCTTTACTTCATTTGTTTGCCTTAACCAAATGAGAGTGTAAGTCTCTATAAGTACTAACAACATGTTGTGCAGAATATTTACGGCAGAAGAATTGAACAAAGACATGGCAAAAAAAAGTGGGGTGTGCGTCCACCATTCCTAATGTGGAGTGGACTTTGGACATCAAATTAAGGTAAGCAACTCTAACACATTCTTTGATTTCTACCACAATGTAATGTACTAAGTAGAGGAGATACCTCAAAACAATCACCTGATATACACAGGTACTTGACATTAGAAATTCCTTCAGGAAGTGCAACTGTAAGATCACCCTGGTATGCAGAAAAACACCCCCTGACATTAATATCGGCTTTGACAAGGGATTTTGTAGTCTTCACTGTAAAATGTGTCGTCTTATCTAGAGTGCGGTCAATGTATTAAAGATTTGGGGCTTTAATGTAAAAATTGTGCTCTTGATGATCACCCCTGTCAACAGTCACCCATGTTTTTAACCGCTTCAATTTAGGTGCACAAATGTTGACATGCAAATCTACCTTCAGTTTAAGGATTCCTTCTATAGCCAAATCTTCAAGTTCTGGAAAGTGAGGAAAAAGATTTTCCATTGAAGCACTGTCAGGATAGTGAAACGAAACATCGAAGAACTTGAGGCTTGGAAAGATGTCCCCGGACAAAGGAAGATCCTTTATGAAGAAATTTGACTCAATCTTCAGAATCTCCAGCGTTTTATACAGGAAAAGGCTCTATGGTAACTCAAAATCATTTCGCCCTGAGAATAATTCAGTACTCAGGTCGAGTTCAACAACGTTCCGCCCAATAACAGTCTTAATCCATCGGAGAACAAGAGATAGATATTTACGACGCTTGTGCTCAGCATTGAAGTCGTCCATGAATGATGAACACCCAAACTTGAAGTCGCGTGAACAATCAAGCTTGAATTTTTGGATGTTTGACGGGCCACGGAAATCGAGTAACCAATGGACATACCTTGTAAAATCAACATGTCAGTGGAATTCTTCGTCGACAAAGTAGAGATTGGGAACCAAAGTCCATTTGTTCCTCCATCTCATTGACAGAATAGTTGTCGCCACAGTACTATGTGTTGCTTCAAAGAAGGAAAGTATGTAACAAAGAACTTCATCTGGTAGTGCACTCAACCTATCCTCAGATCTTGCTTGAGAGTTTGACATCGAACCCGATTTTAGTCTGATGTGTATTCACAGATGTTCGAGCGCAAAATATCTCCCGCGGAGAGATCCTCCCGCGAAGCAGTCTCTTTTAACAGGTTGGGATAGCTTTAACCGCATGTATCGGTTTATCCTGTATCGTGTGCTTCGTATGCTGGCGTACTACCGTTCTTCAACGGAATATGGACTGTTTACAGACGCCTGACTTCTATATAAAGCGATTTAGACACGGAGAGCACCAACCCCGCCTGAATAGGTCCTTCTCGCCTAGTAATCTAGGACTTTTGATATGTGTCTCTAGCAGAGCATTCGAAATCGATACCTCACACTCCCTTATCAGTGCAAAGCAGAGCAACTTCTCTAACGGTGTGTTGAGAACACTTGCTTCCTTAGAGTATCCAAACTCTCACTCGATAGGTGACAAGCCCTTCAACTTTCTAGTAGCAATTTGCTTCCTTGGAGTCGCAATACTCTCACTCGACAGGTGACAAGCACTTTGACCTTCTGGTTGCAAAAAAGATAGAATCTCGAAGACGAGATGTCTGTCCAGGTATATATACTTGCGTATAGCAAATGTATGTATTTGATCGGGGACCTTCCACAAAGCTCTTACTCTCCTTATATACTCGCTTACCAGCAGTCATTCAATTTTATTAAACTTCCTCTGTTCTTGCTCTTAGAATCCCAATATAACTCTAAGACCAGCACACGGGTTATTAATCCTTATAGATATTTAATACTATCACAACTCTTCTATCAAAGAAACCTATCTGAGATAAAACAGATATGATAGACATCCAAGCCGCATGGAATCAACTAACTAATGAATCACAGTTCTAACTGAACTCAATTTCCTGTACTCGGCTGCTCGCCAAGCTCTCTTATAATTCATGGGCCGCTCGCCAAGACTTCAGCCATTCAAGCTCAATATGAAATATTTATTTCAGGCCCAAACATTGCCCCTCAAGTCTTGAACTTGAATTACTTGAACAAGCGAAAAGACTTGAATATTACCCGACTGATGCGTTGTTAAACCAAACGGTAACATAACACCTAAGTGCCACGTTGCACGACTTCTCCAAAGAGTTGCATCACTCGGCTGACGTAATATAAAAGCACTAGTCTACATCAACAAAATCTCATTCCCCAACGAGACCTTTTCACTTGCCTTGATCCTGCATTCTCAACTTTTTCAATCAAAAGCTAAGACCTTTCATTCTCGATGCCATTAGTCTTCTCCGATCTAGAAAAATGCCTCCTCGCAAAGACATCTCCATCCCTCATGAAACCCAAGACGTCAAGAGATTCTTCAGACACCTCAAGGCTATCGCCAGACGACATAACCCAGAGGTCATCTGCACCCTTTCTATAAACCCAAGCGAAGGTACTAGCCTTCTTGGTCCCTTCCTGGATGTTCCAATAAATCCAGAGCTATTCAATATCCTCCGCCAACCCATCTGTAATTCATCCCTGATAGTCCAAGAAAACCCCAGGGTAGACCCAAAGGAATGGACCAACAAAGATACACTTTGTCTCATTGGGAGATGGCCGCACCCAAGCGTAGAAGATCTCGCCTAATACCGGCACCGTCGCGAACAAGATATCGACTGGTGGGAAACAGTTGGAATCACTCAACTTATCGATTTATGCTTTTCTCTCTCAGCTGGTGGCAACAGAGCACCGTTCGCCACAGCCATGTGCTTCTGGGATTGTATAGCCAATTGTTTTCGTCTCCCCTGTGGTGATGTAAGCATTACAATGCTTGATTTATACACTATCTTTGGAGTTCCTACATTTGCGAACCCCTGGTCGCTCAATCAACACCATGGGACACCAGTCCAAGCCTCCCTCAACCGTCTTTCTTTCTACTCTTCCTGGGTAAAGCATTTTGCACAGGAGGAAAAAGACACAGACCGAGGAGGAATAACTTTTCTGGAGTACTGGCTATCGAAGTACATTTTCTGTCATTCTTCCGTAAAGGTCAACAGATGCTGGACCAACCTTGCCGAACGCTTGTTCAACAGTGAACAACTGGGTTTGGTTGAGTCCATTCTTGCCTACATCTACTACGACTTGAGGCGAGTCACACTTTCAAAGCTCGACCTTAATCAACCAGGACCACTCTGGATGGTAGAGTTCTGGTTGCGGATGTACTTCCCTTTCTCCTGCCCATCAGCACCTCCCGCCTTTGAAGATCGGAAGCTACTGGGCCAGTCGTTGGTTTTTATACCAACTAGGACCAGACCATGGTCATATCTCAACTGCTTCAATCATCTTAGCTTGCATAAAGAATTTCCAACCGCAGCAGTTGACATCATACTGAGTCGTCGCCATCCTGGGCTCCTCGCGAGTGGATTTATGCCTTCGCCAGAGCAAGACGCTCTTGCGAGGAACTTCTTCATTTAATACAATACTTGCAAGGACCTGCCAGTCCCAGACTTAGCGAGCCCCGGGTATGATCTCTATGCCCCCAACCATTTCTCCAGACAGTTCGGGCTCACCCAGGATGCACCCATGCCCCTCGCCAATTCTGTGAACAAATATACTCTCTGGCGAGGAACAGGTCATCCCCTTGCAGCAGAAGTGCAAGATGAACACTTTGGCTTTCCAACAGTAATGCTTCCTATTATAACAAAGCTACTAGTGATTTCTCATTCGGTCACCGAGTCGTACCAAGTATGGCGCTCCCAGCTTTGGGAAGAGATACGACACAAGGGACCGCTCGCATGCTTTGCCTCTATCTTCTATGATTTTGGCAAAAGATTTTCAAATGAAGAAGACTTGGCTGTTATCAGCAAGACTTTTAGGAACATAAGCACAACACCTTGGCCACAGGTATGCTTCTTCATCCAAAAATGCTACATGTATTAGCAATTTCTGATATTGTAACTGATCAACCCTCCTTCTTAAACACAGCACACCCCTGAACCAGACGTGACTATGGCCTTACAGTCTTTTAAGAAGAAAATGTCCAATCCTTCTGAACACTCCGTAAGTATTTACCTTCATTTACCCAGAATAATATCTGATTTTGTCACTGAGCTGTAACTAACCCAAATTCTTTAACTGTCTCAGAAACGCAGGAAGATCCACCTGAAGCCCAAAGAGCCTCTAATTGGAGCCTGGCTCGCTACGGGGATCACAAGCAGAGACAAACAAGCAAAGCTTCAAGCTCAAGTCTTCCATGCTTCGTTTGATCAGAGGAGTGACAAAGCCTCCAGGGCAAGTGCATGTTCAGCACTAGTCTTCACCATTGCACACTGGTTATGTGCAAATCCAAACAGCCTGCCCACGCTCTCCCAATTCGATGACCTCTTGATTCAAGGTTCCATGGAGTGGCAAGAACTATGCAAGGACGAGGCCCTTGCAAGCGCTTACCCAGATCAACACTTTGATCTGGACGTTATTTAGAAGGCCAGCATCAGACCACTGAAGTTCTCATCTGATGATTCCTTCATTGGGTATTTCGACCCAAAAAGGTTTACAGCCTTGAATGGTCTTCCATCTTTTGATTTGTCATGGGAGCAAGTCAAGAAGAGCCAAAAGCCTCAGGTATTCATAGTGAGTTGGAATGATCATTTTTTCGTCCTCAAAGCTGAAGACGAAGCCTATTATATAATAGACTCACTGGGAGAAAGGTTCTCTGAAGGTTGCTGTAAAGCCTATATTCTGAAGTTTGATGATTCCAGCATCATATATGGTAGTGAAGATCATGATACAGGTCATGAAATCGTTAACAGCGATAAAGAATGCTGCAAGGACTTCATAGCCCAATTTCTCACTGGGATCCATTGAGCAGAACTAGAGGAAGAAGAGAAGAACAAGCCTGTTGATATCATCGTTTTGTTCCGTCGCTTTCAGATTGAATTTCAATCTTGCTTCATTTCTTCCTCCTCTGGCGAGGGCACAAGTACTCAGGATGACCAAGTCATCACAGAGCCAGAGCAACAAATTCCCCTCTCGCCAGAGCACTCAGTTGTCAAACCACTACCATTGGTCGAGGTTAATTCAGAACGCGAGGACCCAATTCCTTCCTCGCCAGTGCTTCAAATTCAAGCAACTGAGGAAACACAATCATTGTCTCCCACACAAGTAAGAATTTCTTCACTTACTTCATTCTGAATTATTAATTCTGATTGATCCTGATAATATGTATTTGTATTATAGTCCAAAAGCATTCCTGTGGACACTGATGTTCATGAGATAACTTCCACAAGTCCAAAGGAACAACCAATCCTATCAGGCCAAACATCTGAAATGGCCGCAAAGGGTCAGCCTGTCAGTTCTCCAGATGTCAGTGATGAAAATCTTAAATATACAATTGAAGAAGTTACTACACCATTTTCATCACAAGGAGCTTCTCCTCAGTTACTCTGACCACAAGAAGAAACAGTACAATTGCAAGAAATTGTAAGCAAACTGGGTACACTGAGCTCTCCTTCTGACACTGATGTCACTATTCAGGACATCCTTTCTGGGGATCTGGATTCTCCCCACGACATCCAAGCCGTCTGCATCCAAGTCAAGAACATGAAGGCCACTGCCTCAGCAGACTCCATTCCCTGCCTGAACGAACTTGAGAAGAACCTTTCTCAACTCTTGAGCCAAAGTGAAGCCTACAAATGTCTAAAGCTCGAGGCCGAGCGTAAGAAAGAAGCGACAAAGACATTGGAGCGTCAAACTCGAAGAGAGAAAGAGCGAATCCAGGCGATTCTAAAGGACATATCTACTCAGCAAGAAGCCTTAAGAAACAAAAAGGCTAGAAGGGAAATTCTCAAGGCTGAACTTGCCATCCTTGATGCTGGAATAGATGTCCTGCAAGCAGATGTCCTTAAACATAATGTAGGCCAGGTCGTGATAGAAGGCGAGAGCCAAGCTCAGCTCATGCAGGAGGCACGAGAAGAAGCCAAAAATGCTTGCCAAACGGTCCACCAAGCCTGGGTGGCCTTGGAAGTTTCCAAAGCATTAGTGAGGAAATTTTCCCTCTTATTGTAAATCTAATGGGCCTCAGGATTCAAGCCCTATTTTGTTTGATCCAAAATTCTTTAAGTATTTATTCATTCAATCCAAATTTTGGAAACAAAGTGTGAATTGGGACCAACAACAAGAATGGGCCTCAGATTTAAGCCTGGTCAAAACTTGTTCCGACGAAACTAGCCTCACTTATAAGGTACAGCCGTTCGCTTGATCTGATTGTTAAACATTAAATGGAATTCAATTCCATGCTTGGAATCTGTATCGCGTCAAACAATCAAATCCTTGAAATATGTTTTAGCTGCCCCAAAAATCTTTCATTTATCATACTCTCCTCGTGGGTAGATAAACCGCGTCGTGGTCTAATTCCAGCTAGACGCATGTCCCCTATTTTCGAGTGTAATTACTCTCGCAAAGCCTTACCGTTGTGACTCCTTTCTATAAAAGGTTTCCATTTCCTTGTCTAGTGAGCCAACTTCCTCTCGAGAATGATCTCCCCTCTTGTTCTTTTGCTCTGGTCTTCCTACCTAAAGAAACCTCCAGATAAAATCTTCCATGTCGTGTTCCTTAGATAGCAATATCTACGTCTAAACCTGAACTAGATAGCAATATCTACGTCCAGGCGTTGCCTTGGCTATCCCAACTTGTGTCAGTAGAAGAAGGGAAAGCCACAATCCCGAGGTTAAAAACTCCTCGTCTTCCTCTGGTGCACGCGATCTGTTTCAATAACATAGAGGCTGTAAGCCCTATGAACATGGCTGCACTGAAGGGGAAAGATAGGAGCCTCAGACCCGGGAAAAAAGGCAACAAACGCCAAGTCTAGTGTAAAGGGTCTTCTGATCTGATGCACTAGCTTCCTTGGCGTTTCAAATCTTCTTCATCCCCTCGCCGAGGTCGATCTCTACATGTGCATATTTGATACATCGACCCCAGGGGATGGCTATCAACTATGAGGATTTGTGAAAAACAAACTGTTTTTATCTTTCTGTTATGTTGCTGATTTGCAGTTTGTTTCTCATGTGGTATCAGAGCTTGAGGCCGCAAAGCCTTTGTATTCTTCTATTTGATGAATGTAATATTTTGTTTAAAGCAAAGAGTTCCTTACGTAAATTTATTTGATAAACTCAGATGTAGTTTGTACACAACTTTGGCCACAGTAATTGGCTAACATGAACTCTTTTGATTTAGAAGAAATACGAAAAATTTAAAATTTGGCCTCAAATACAGGCTCTAACTAAATTTACAAACCTCAAATACAGGCTCTTGTGATGTACATAATCCATGTGTGTTGCCCATGCAGTTTACTCATGCGAGTAGAATTTTAGCATGAATAAACTGGATTAAGCCACAGTTGGAGGATCATCATACTCTCAGATTAGTTGTATGAACTTCTTAAGGAAACGACCATTTATAGGATTAGCGTGTATTGTACCATCTCGATCTCGTAAACGAACTGCTCCTTTACCCAAAAGTCGATCGACAATGTATGGTCATTCCCATTTTTCTGACTACTTTCCTCGTCCTTCAGTCTTCTCACCAACAGGAAAAATGACTCGCCAGACGAGTTCTCCTTCTGCAAAACTCATGCCCCTGGTACATATGTCATAGGAACGAGCCACCTTTCGTTTTTCAGCACATAGACTATCATAAGCTTGTATTCTCTTCTCATCCAAGTCTTCATGCTCTTGCCACATTGCTTGTACATAATCTTCACCGACTAGGTTGTGTTGTTCCATCACCCGCAAAGACTGAATGTTGATTTCCAAAGGCAAGACAGCATCATGGCCGAACATTAATGCATAAGGAGTTGTACCTGTGGGTGTTGTTTTACTTGTTCTATAAGCCCACAGGGTGTTAAATAATTCTTCATGCCACAGTCTGACATTGATTGCAAGCATCCGTTCAAGAATATGGATAATGATCTTATTGCTTGCTTCGGCTTGACCATTAGATTGGGCATAGTATGGAGAAGAGTGTAAAAAGTGGATTCCGAGATCCTTCATAAGCTCATCTACTTCTCCAGACATGAATGTTGCCCCGCGGTCTGAAACAAAACTCTCAGGAATACCAAACCGACAAATGATATCTTCAAATAAGAACTGGCGGATGGCCTTTGCTGACGATACCCTGAGAGGTCAAGCTTCGACCCATTTTGTGAAGAAATCAGTAGCCACTATGATGAATTTATGCCCTTCAAATGAATGAGGATGAATCATTCCAATTAAATCCAAAGCCCATCCTCGAGCTGGCCAAGGCTTGATTATAGGCTGTAATGGTATTCTGGGCATATGGTTGATTGAACCATGTTTCTGGCATTCTTCACAACCTTTAGCGAACGTGATGCAATCTCTGAGCATTCCTGGCCAATAAAAGCCATGTCTTTTAAGTAACCATCTCATCTTGGGACCGGCCTGATGTGCCCCTGCTATCCCAAGATGGACCTCCCTCATTAATCGCTTAGCTTCACGTCCAAAGACACACCGTATAAGTATGACTTCCTCTCCTCTTCTATATAACTCATCGTCTTTGAGCACATAATTAGAAGCAAAGAGACGAATCTGCTTTGCTACCGAATTATTAGGATTCTGGAGGTAAGAGATAATCTCCTGTCTCCAATCCACATCAACGTGATCAAGTGTAGCAACGTACCACTCGTTTTTGTCTTCTTGGCGAACAAAGAAAGATGGGAGGGTTCTTCTTTCAACCTTTAATATCCGCTCGCGTACTCCATCTTGCAAGCTCACCCCTATTGTTAGTTGAGCCAACTCGTTTGCTGCATAATTCCTCTTGCGAGGAACATGACTCAACTCCACCTCTGTAAACAACTTGAGCAAATCACAGGCTCGTTTAGCATATGGTTCTAGGACTGGTCCAGCCTTATACTTGGTTTCAAGTTGTCTGATCATTAGTTGGGAATCTCCAAATACGTGCACATCATTAATCTCCATATCTAGTAGAAGTTCTAACCCAATGATTAAAGCTTCATATTCGGCTTGATTATTTATGCATCTAAAGTCCAACCTGAAAGAATAAGAAAAAGTTTGGCCGCATGGAGAAACTAATGCAACTCCTGCCCCAGCCATTGTACTCGTACTTGACCCATCAAAGTATAAACACCAAGGGGGCAAATCAATACGAGCAAGGTCCAGTTCTGGCCCCTCACTAACATACTTCATTGGATGATGAGCCAGAAAGTCGGGCACTGCTTGGCCTTTAACCGCTTTCTGGGGAACGTATTGCAAAGAAAACTCTGACAAAGCCAAAATCCACTTCCCAATGCGTCCCCGGAGAATGGGTCTGGACAACATATACTTCACCAGATCAGTTTGTGCTATGACACACATGGTGAAGGAAAGCATGTAGTGCCTCAGTTTGCATCCTGAAAAATACAAGGCTAGGCACATTCTTTCCATTAGAGAGTATCTCGTTTCACAATCATTCAGGGTACGACTCAGATAGAAAATAGCACGTTCAGTTCCTGATGTGTCGTTCTGAGCTAATAGACTTCCAATAGAAAGGTCAGTAGCTGAAATATACAGCTTAAGAGGAACCCCTGGTCTTGGAGGAACTAAGACTGGCGGGTTCGTTAGATATGCTTTGATGGTATCAAATGCTTCTTGATGGATAGGCTCTCATACAAAGTATTTCTGATTTTGAAGCTTGAGAAAGGTTGAGAATGGTTGTGTTTTCCCAGCAGCATTGGCAATAAACCGTCGTAAGAAATTAATTTTTTCTAATAATCGTTGTAGCTCCTTCTTACTCTTTGGTGGGACTGCACTAAGAACCGCTTGTTTCTTGTCGTCCGGTATCTCAATCCCACGCTAATGAACCAAAAAACCCAGGAAGTCTCCTGCCTGGACTCCAAATACACATTTGGTTGGATTCATCTTTAGTTGATGTTGCCTCATTCTGAGAAACACCTACCGTAAGTTTTCAAAATGGTCACTTCTGCATTTCGTTTTAACTACCACATCATCGATATATACTTCCATAGTTTTCCCGATAAGATCATGGAAGACCAAGTTCATTGCACGTTGGTAGGTTGCCCCAGCGTTCTTGAATCCAAATGGCATGTCCACGTACTCAAATACTCCTGCAAATCCTGGACACCGAAACGCAGTTTTATGTTGATTGGATTCAGCCACTGGAATTTGGTGGTAACCAGCAGTTCCATCCATGAATGTTAACATCTCATGGCGAGCTACTGAATCTACCAGCAAATCCGCTACTGGCATTGGGTATGCATCCTTTGAGGTTGCGTTATTCAAGTCTCTGTAATAAGCACACACTCGCATTTTCCCGTTCTTTTTCTTGACTGGGACTACATTGGATAGCCACTCATTGTATTTGGCTACTCATATGATCCCTGACTTGACCATCTTCTCGACCTCTTCCTTGACAAGAATTGCAGTTTCTGTGTTCATCCGACGCATCTCTTGTTTCACGGGCTTCTTTCCCTCAATGATGGGTAAGTTGTGACAGACCAAATCTGGTGACAGTCCTAGCATGTCGTCGTACTTTTCTACAAAATAATCAGCGTATTCTCATAGCAATTCAATGAGTTTAAGTCTTTCTTCGGGCTCCAAGAAGGTACTAATAGCAACAGAGATTGGCTCTTCAGTTGTCCCAAGATTAATGTGCTCAATGGGATCCTTGACTCTGGGAGGTGAATCATTCAGGGCTGCTAGAGCTAGTTTAATTTCTCCCTCTTCCTCCAAGTCCTGTAAAATGTCTTCATCCACATATTCCAATGCTACAACCATTGAAATCTTCTCGAAGGCTTGACTCTCCAACATAAAATTGTGAAAGCGCTCGTGTAAAGAGTAACAAGCCTTGGTCTCTATACTTGATAGAGACCCGATCATTGAGAATGTTTGGATGGTAGCTCAATGGTATAGGGTCTTCCACTATCTTGATTGATTTGAATTATACCCCACTGAGCTAGTTCAGAGGCCGTAACACCAACTGGGCGGCCTCTGCTATCGACGCCACATACCTCCAATGGCCTAAGGTCACTGTGGTAATAACTAGCTTCTAATAAGTTAGTAGAAACAAAATATGGACGAGGATCAGCATTAATGATCTCTGCTTCACCGGACTCCATATCTCAAAGCAACATCTGCTGATGGAGGGACGAAGGTACACAATAGCTCCTGTGGATCCATTCACGCCCCAGAATTGCAGTGTATAGAGCTGTACATTCTGCTACAAAGAATGTATAAGTACCGGTGGCTGGACCGATGTGAACCTACAAAAAGACAATGCCCAGAGTCTTGGAAATGCTACCCTGAAAGTTTCTAACGTTCAGTGAGGTTTCTTGGATAGCGGACTTGGGAATGCCTAATAAGGCCATTGCCTTGACTGTGATGATGTTTACAGCTGCCCTAGAGTCCACTAAGAGCTTGTTTAGTTGAATCCCTTAGACGTTCCCTGTAACATATAACGGCAGCATGTGCATGGCCATGTCTACAGTAGGCTTGGCGAACATCATCTGTCCCTTTGTTGATGAATCAATTTTTGGGGCCTTGGTAAGTGCTAAGTCATCTTTTGGTTTTGGTTCATTGTCTGGCACTACCAAGTTGTTGACGCTATCGCTCATGATTGACTCATCCATTATTGCTTGTGAAGGCAAAGCATACTTGGAGGATAAGATATACACCATGTTAACAGTGATATCCTCCTATTCGATGTAATCTTGAGTTTCTTCTTCTTCACCTTTACCATAATCCAACAACTGCTCATCATCTTCACAGTTGTCACCCTCAGCTTGTTGCACCTCGGGACTCAAATTTGTAGTGAGCTCGAGAGAAGCAACATGTTGCAACTTATTCTCAGGTATAGGATCAACAGTTGCTGGCATGAGTAGTGCTGGATCTTGCTCCATTAGACGGGAAACGGGTTGTCAGACTTTCTTTTGTTCTTCCACAACTAAAGGTTTCAGTTTCCATTGCAAGACCTTGGGCTCGCTTGGAGTTTTTTGCTTTTGAATGTTTTTCCCTTCCTTAGGAGGTGTATGTAGCCCTATTGCCTTCATCGTGTCATCTTCGAAAGTGAGACGTCTTCTCACTGGTTTCTGTTGTGCAACCTCACGATGATCCTCAGGAGTAGGTACAGGCTGTTTTCCTTTAGACCCTAACTCTGGGTTACGGTCAAAGACACCTGGTCTTTGTGCTCTCATTTTGGGCTCGCGAGACTTTTTCCTGAAAACCACTAATGGGTTTGCTGCAAGGGCATTCATCCGCCTTTGCAGCGTTTCTGGAGAACACACCAAATATTCTTCTTTGAGCAGGCTTGCTTCATAAGCCTCTAGTGCTCTCTTGGCTTCCCCAAAGCGTCGTTGAAGATTTCTTCTTCTGCTTGGAGTCACCTCAATAGTTTTTCCTTTCTCCCTCACATACCAAACGTTCTCCTTGGTGATATTTCTTGAAGCTGGAGGTATATATGGCCTTGCGAGCATGTCAGCAACTTCTGACTTGGATCTATATATAGTACTAACCTCTTCTGTTGCTCGCGAGCGCTTAGGAGTTGGAGTGTCCCTTTGTCTTGCTCGTTGAGGTTGATGATCTGCTTGTGCAAATAGTTCTGGGAATGACTTAGCTCCTTTAGCCAATTCCTCATATGAGATCTTCAACCCACTTCTGAGTTTACAATGAGCGCAAAGGGCTACTGGCGACGTTGCTTTTGGGTCCACTTTTTCTTTTCCTTCGTTTGGTTTCGTCGTTTGCCTGCTTTGTGGACTCTCGCCAGTAGTTGGATGGCTGTTGGGTTGTTTCCTTTTGTTGGATTTGTCTTGTGTTAGTTCCAACATTCCAACCGTCATCGATAAGTCGGTCGCCAAGCCTGGCGAGGGTTCTTGATCTGTCATTATTTCTCCCTCGTCAATCCACTGTTGTATCCTGAACTTCAAATCACGACAAGCACTTGTGGAATGGCGACCCCACCTATTGTGATATCGACAATGAAAGAGACCCCTGACGTCCTCAGGATGTGGGTCCGGAGCTCCCTAATTATCAGGAACCACTGCTATTCCTACTTGGACTAGCTCTTCAAATATTTCCTCTCGCCTAGACGCATTGTAAGTAATCTCAGTCCGCTTAGGTTGGACAAATGCAATATTGCGTCTAAACCTCCGTCTTGACTTCTTCCTTTTATATGTTGGTTCAGTTTGATTGTTATGGGAAGAAGTTTCGATGGTAGGAAAAGTTGTGTCGGGAGGAGGTGATGGCCTATGAGGGTGTAGTGGATGCCATTCTACCTCTCCTTTTTCGTTGATTTCAATCACGTCCCAATTGATCAACCCTTGGATTTTATCTCTCAAGGTCAAACACTTTGTTGTTTGATGACCAAAGTGGTTGTGAAATCTGCAGAAGTGCTGAGCTGGACCTTTATACCGTAATTGTCTGAGTTCATTAACCGGGTAATAGAGGATCAAACCCATGTCCCTTAGCCTATCAAAGATATCCTCCATTTGTTCGTATTTGAAAGAGTAGGCTACAAAGACAGATCGATTCAAGTCCTCCCAACTTCTAATGCGACTGTCGGGTAGTGACCACTCGACATCAATCATATTGACTTGAGGTGTTGGGAAAGGCTTAGAATCCACTAATGCTGTTGTTTTGGACGTTCCTTCCAGCTCTAGTCTTCCTTTGTTGATCCATCTTTGGATCTGGTCTTTAAGCTTGATGTAGTTTTTTGTAATATGGTTCCATGCTCCATGGAACTTGCAGTACTTTTTACCCTTTAACTGCTCAGCTGTAGGAAGCGGTCCAAAATCCATTTTGACAGCCCGCAAGCTGTATAGCTCGTCCAAGATATCATGAGCCATATTGGCATCATAAGTGTATGTCTCAAATTCTGGCTTGGTAAAAGCCACTGTTGAAAGTTTGATTGGACCCTTATTCTTTTGAAGCTTGCGGTGCTTTAATACTTTGCTTGTTGTTAAATCCACAGCACCCACTTGCTCGCCCTCAGAGTCCGATTCTTGGTCGTCTATATCTTCAATATAAGCCACTGTTTTTGGCTTTAGTCTATCATAAGACTTTGCATTGTACGTTCCCTTGGATGAATTCCTTCTGTTATCTCTTTCTTGCATAGTACTGTAAGCTTTTGTTACAGCTGTGATAAGCTCATTCAAGGAAAAGTACTTGCTGTTTAGGAATAATTGGTGGTACGTATCCTCCAAACCATTCTTGGCCATCTCGACCACCTCTTCTTTACCAAGTGGGGTCTTACATAGATTGTATTTTGACCGGAAACGGTGTAAGAAAGTGACTGGACTTTCTGTCGCCGATTGGCTCAAGAAAGCCAACTTTCCAACTCTGGTTTCTGGTCTTGCCGTTCCAAAGTGATCTATGAATAAGGCCATCATGTCCTTCCACTCACTGATCGAGCCCTTTTCAATTCACGTATACCATACGAGGGCTGATCCTGACAAAGACGATCCAAAGACTCTTAATTTAAGTCCCTCATTATCGGCATACTGCCCCAATTGCAGAGTAAAATATGCTAAGTGTGTTGCCGCGTTAGAATCGTCGTCGCCAAAGAAAGTCTGGAAGGTCTGATGTCGGTAAAATTTTGGCCATTTCCATGCATCTGGATCGTCCTTCTGCATGGGAGGAAACGGTGTCTCGTATGTTTCATACATCTTAGCTAAATGTATGTCGCAATCGTTTAGGAACCTATTTAACCGTTGCTCCCAAGCAAGAGGGAAAGACTCTGCTTGTCTAGTCTTTCTTGCCAAGTCAGATACGGATTTGGTTAGAGACGCTATGTCCCTATCTGTCCTTTGAGACAGTGTCGCCGCATGTCGGCGGTATTCATCCAAACTTGATGCCAAGTGTTGGAGGATTTCTATCCGTAGTTTATCATGACCTTCCACGAAGCTAGTTACCTGGGCTCCCATGGCCTCTCTCTCCTCTCGATCTCTAGTGAAATCTACCCGTATTGATTGGATTCCGGCTGCCGCCGTATTTATTAAGTCACTCTGGGTAGTGAGAAGAGCTGCCTGCTGCTCGATCCTTTCATCGAGAGCCGCATAGTAATTAGCCTGGTGGCTATCACGCCTAGCTGCATAAGCTAGGTATTCTGGGAAATTGAGTTCCGCTATCTCCGCTTCACTCAAAGATTTAAACGTCATGATGTTGAAGTTTTTAGCGAAAACAATTTCAACCGCTTGAATACTGAATGAACGACACCGAGTAGATGTATGTTCGCGGTAAGCCGGTTGTGGGTGTTTGCGACACTGAGGGTAGAGCCTTTGATAAGGATCCCCAATTGTCACTTAGAGACACGAAAATACAAATTGGGTCCCACTGGGCGTGCCAAAATGTTCGTTTTGACACAACAGTGGTATCTTGTTTGGAGACACGTAAATTTTGTCCCACCGGGTGTGCCAAAATGTTCGAGCGCAAAATATCTCCCGCGGAGAGATCCTCCCGCGAAGCAGTCTCTTTTAACAGGTTCGGATAGCTTTAACCGCAGGTACCGGTTTATCCTGTATCGTGTGCTTCGTATGCTGGTGTGCCACCGTTCTTCAACGGAATATGGACTATTTACAGCCGCCTAACTTCTATATGAAGCGATTTAGACAGGGAGAGCACCAACCCCGCCTGAATAGGTCCTTCTCGCCTAGTAACTTAGGACTTTTGATATGTGTCTCTAGCAGAGCCTTCGAAATCGATACCTCACACTCCTTTATCAGTGCAAAGCAGAGCAACTTCTCTGACGGTGTGTTGAGAACACTTGCTTCCGTAGAGTATCCAAACTCTCACTCGATAGGTGACAAGCCCTTCAACTTTCCAGTAGCAATTTGCTTCCTTGGAGTCGCAATTCTCTCACTCGACAGGTGACAAGCACTTTGACCTTCTGGTTGCAAAAAAGATAGAATCTCGAAGACGAGATGTCTGTCCAGGTATACTTGGGTATAGCAAATGTATGTATTTGATCGGGGACCTTCCATAAAGCTCTTACTCTCCTTATATACTCGCTTACCAGCAGTCATTCAATTCTATTAAACTTCCTCTGTTCTTGCTCTTAGAATCCCAATATAACTCCAACACCAGCACACGGGTTATTAATCCTTATAGATATTCAATACTATCACAACTCTTCTATCAAAGAAACCTATCTGAGATAAAACAGATATGATAGACATCCAAGCCGCATAAAATCAGCTAACTAATGAATCACAGTTCTAACTGAACTCAATTTCCTGTACTCGGCTGCTCGCCAAGCTCTCTTATGATTCATGGACCGCTCGCCAACACTTCACCCATTCTTGGGCCGCTCGCCAACACTTCAGCCATTCAAACCCAATATGAAATATTTATTTCAGGCCCAAACAACAGAAGCACTCAATTCAGAATTACTTTGTATGCTTTAAAGCTTATCTGTTTATTTCACAACATTTCAGTTTAAACTTGAACAAGACTCCTGATACATATATGTTACGGTTCTCAACGAACAGAAACTACTATATTCAAATAATAAGGGTATGTTTACTAATCGAGAATGGAAATCAACAGGAATTAGAATCAACAGGAATCGAAATAAGAATATTTCATTTCTATTGAGTTGTTTACTTACCATTTAAAATCAGAATAAGAATGTGAATGATTACGATTGTTAATGTTTACTTACCATACGGAATCAGAATCAAACTAACTAGATTACCAAAATAACCCTGTATTATATTTTCATATTATTTGATTTTTTCTTCTTCTTTCCTTATAAACTGAGCAAAATTCATTGAAAAATTAGGCTAATGTACAATCAAAACTTTTTGTCAAAAATACATACTATTGATCTTCATGTAAACTCCTCCTATGCTTACTATACATTTTTCTTCAATGAAATTGAAAATTAAAAAGGAAAAGAAAAAAAGGACAATGATCACTCACCAGAGTATAATGCAGGAGTCGACTTGTTTTGATTTTGTCGTAATTCGTTGTTGTCGTTTACTGACTATTGAGAATGATATATATATTTTTAGGGTTGGGTAATTTGTAGTTTTTGAATGTTTATAAGGATATTTTGGATAAAAAAATTGATTAGGGGAGAGTTGATTCTTAAACTCATTTCCCCACTAA
Organism: Geum urbanum; assembly: GCA_946800695.1. Taxonomy (NCBI): domain Eukaryota; kingdom Viridiplantae; phylum Streptophyta; class Magnoliopsida; order Rosales; family Rosaceae; genus Geum; species Geum urbanum. The sequence continues at coordinate 65,153,948 of OX326998.1, read as the reverse complement.
AGAATCAAATTCATGATTTATTAGGAATTTATTCCTGATACGAAGGTGGGTCCCACGCTATCTTCATTATCAAATGTGCAAATAAATGCATGAACTTTTTCCTCTCGAAATCATTCCTAGAAATTTGATTCTCATTCCCAATCAGTAAACATATTATAAATGTAAAACTAGCAGCCAATGTAATGGATTATGATTCAAGTAGCAAACAGAAATGATGAGCAAGGTGCTGGAGTAACGGAGAGTCGGAGAGAGAGTAGTACCTTTATAAATATGAAGTTCTGATAAACCCAGCAACGAACTGGCGAAGCCAATAGTAAAGCTTAGAGCTTTCCTCGGTTACTGGAAAGTGAGAACCACCACAAACTATCTTCGGTGGAGTATTGGGGTAGTGCGTTACGAAGTTGCGGGAACTCTGACGTAAAATTATCATAGAAAAAAATAAAAAGACGCAAATAATATCAAAACTCGAAAAAATCTCCTGATGTTTAATATCCATTGAAAAAGTCGATGGCAAATGCAATGCAAAAATAGTTAGAGTACGATACTAGTAAAAACTCTGATTGATGATCACGAAACAACAAGTGATGACAAAAATGAAATTGTCTACTCAAAAAAATATTATCTTTTAGGTATAGCAAAATTGATTTTACTCGGTCAAACTCAATGGAGATTACAGTTTATGTACAATCAGGTAGAAAAAAAATGATTAAAGGGTACAGATATGGCTGATTAAAAGTTCTAAAGAGCAAATAAAGTATGCAAGTGTCAACTGTGTAGAGATCTGCTAGCCTGTGAGGCTAGTGCTAGTGCCTTTCTCCCTGTGTCCATCATCCATTCCTTAGCTGCTCGTCGCCGATGTTGCCTAGCATTCTTTGCACGCTTTGGAGCTAACTTGGTATCCCGTTCTTCAAATGCAAGTCTGAACCTTTCAGCCATAGACAATTCTGTGGGACTAATGAGAGGTGAAGGCACTTCTCTCGGTAGAAAACCCCATGCCACCCATGTCTTGGGATCAATATCCTTTACAATAGAATCATCTAACTGGATATCCGGTAATGCTTCATAAGGAACTTGGGTACCTCTCAATCCAAAGGGTGATGGCTTCGGGTTTACTATGATCCGTGGGCATTCAGTGGAATATCTCTCCATCGAATCTTTATCAATCTTCGGCTGCAAAAACAAAAATAACAAAAAAATAAGGGCTTTGGCACCATACAGCTTATTAGCTTAGTAAACAGAATTTACCAGTGCAAACGAACTTGTACACTTCGATAATAGTAACTGAAGGGAGCAGGTATTATGATTGTAGACTTGTAGTTCTTTTCTTTGCCATGATACTAGGAATCTGTGTCTCTACTATCTACCTTTTTCACTTTTGTTTCTTTTCTATTCTGCTTACATTCATTTCATGTTAATGTCATCAAACTTGGTCTGATGACAAGTTGACAACTACTCATTTCAATGAAAATTTTCGAAAAAATATAGCTAGTCATAATTTAAAAGTTATGTGGTACCATGATAGACAGACAGATTAGTTACAATAAAAGAACTTTTAGAATTGATGAAGAAAGTTATATTTGTATGGGAAGAATGAATACATACCCACACAAGCCAGCGTAATGTATCTGGAACATTACCAATCTCTTCAGTCTCAAGTTCTTCCCAGGAATCTCCCTCTACATCGTTCAACTTTGGTTTTAATACATCCAAGCACCTACGTGCAGTCCGATCACTATTCCGGCTGCCTCTGCAATAATAATTTTTGGTTCGCAGCCTGTTATGAAATTTGTACTTCATAACAAAAAACAATATTTTACCCACAGTACGGCACAAAAGAAAAGGATAATAATATATAAAGACGTTCCAGGTATGTAACCGGGTCTATGTAGTGGAGCAATCTGACAGTATTTTTAACTAATTCATCTAGTATGTATTTGTAAACAGATTGTAGCTGTGAATATAGCTAATTCTGTTTAATAATCGTTCTAGATTCACAAGATAAAAAATTATACATCAGTTTACACTTATCACATGTATACTTTACAGCATAAAGACCGATTGTGAGCTGCTTCTTTACAGAACATGAGCTCACTCATATTAGTGTATCAATCACAAACATACATAATCTCAAGGGGTTTACTTTATATCAACAATTATTAAATAAAGAGCTCTCCCAGCAGTATATACAGCTAACAGATATATGAAAACTTGTAATGTGAATTCCAATGGACAAACATGTTATCAAAAGGGTGTTTACCCGCATCTAAGTGTCTCCAATGAGCAACAGCAGTGCACAACCTTTGAAATCCCATCTGTAGTAATACTATCGCACCAGCTGTAAAAGAGAGATGCGTCTCAGATTAACAAAATAATTTCAAAACCAATTTATTTTTTCTATGCATCAAGCATTAGATAATCAATGCTTCGATCTTGCAAACAGATAAGTAAACTAGCAGCATAACTCTTCCCCTCACATATAACATGATTTCCAACAAGTCAATGTACATTCAATGGCTCATGACACCGATAATCAAAATTGCAACATTGCAATACAATGCAAAGATTGTTCATAAGATAAGACTAACAGTTATCTAGTATGCATAAACCATCTACATTATACTAGTTTGGTGGTGTCATAAAAACAAGCTAATTAAATTTTCACTACAAGATAAGATCAAACTCAGCTCCCATACCTGATATCCACAGCTCGAAGAGATCGACATATCGCAGCGACATTGGCTAAGCCCATATCCGAAATATCCGATCCAGAGATGTCAAGAACTTCCCAGCTCTCATCAGCTAACGCAATAAGAACATCATCCTTGAGCAACTTTCTCCTTCTCGCAATTGCCACAAGCACAATCTAATACCATTGTCAAATGTTTCACACAACAAAAACCCATTAACACCAAAGCCTCCAACACCTATTTCTCAACAAAAATTATTCAAACTAAACATAAAGATCGAAGCTTTCATTGATTTGAGCTAATTCAAGAACAAGTACCTTAATTTCTGGTGGAAAATCGAGCGCAATGTCGGCCAAGTCGGAGATTATGTCCTCCAAGTGACTACCAACGACTCCGAGACACAGATTTAGTAAGCTACGAGGAGACTTTGTTGTCTTTTGAAGCTTTGTTCCCGCCATGTTTGTTCTAGCAATTTAAGCATACAATCCATAGAGATGTAGAGTAGTATTTGGTAAAAATAAAATAAAGTAGAAAAGAAGAGATTGTGTGACTTACTGGAAAATTGAAATTGAGGGTTTTGGAGTATGATGGGGTTTGATTTGGGATTCAAATCGAGTTTAGTCAAAGAAGAAGAAATTGCGGTGGAGACGATGATGGCTTTTCCCTTTTCCATGAAAACAAAAATTTGCAGCAAAAAATATTACAGTCGCTCCCTCCTTCCTTCATATCTAAGATTCTCTCCTTCGTTTTTCCTTTTTCAATGACAAAACGACACCGTTTTCTTTTTCTCTCTTTCTTCTTTTTTCTATTCGGGTGGGACTGTGGAGGGTGGGATCGGTTGGGGGGGTTGAGGGAGAGGCCCAAAACGTACATTTGGTCCACCTGGGTTGGTCCGTTGGGTTACGATTAGCAACTTGCCTGCAGTATCCTTTTCTTACGAGGAAAGAAAAAGGAGGAAAATTAGCAACTTTCGTTGGTTCCCAATCCTAACTGGTACAGGAGTCCTGAATGACACGGTGGCATGTGTATAAAGAAAAGGGATTATAGACGATTCCCAACTCATTCTCTTTCTCATGTATTCATCTGATACCGAAGCAATCTAGCTTGCACCCCCAACCCTAAAAAGACCATTTTCTCAATCACCCTTTTTCTTCAAGAAAAGAGTTAATCGATCATGTTCGATTACCAGAGATACCTGAAATTTAACCCTCACGGATGCATTATGAAAACGAGATCCGTCACGGACGGTGTGAAGCTTTCGTCTCTAAACAAGCAATCTTTGTTTGTACCCGATTTGTCATCATCGGCCCATTACATCTTGGTTGTCAAATATGAGGAACTTGAGATAATTGTAATGGTTTTTGTGACAATTAATGTCGTTATCTAAAGGATTAAAATTGTTTTAACTCAAGAAAAGAAGAGTGTGTAGAATGATTTTGTTGATTCATTCACAGAGGTAGATTACACTATATATACAATATGGTAGTGCTTAGATCCACCATTCTTGGGCTGAACAAGGTATGTAACTAATTACAAATTATTGAGGAAGGTTGACACTCTAATTACGTGGGATACTGAATGCCCTAATTGCAAGTGATCAAATCTTTTCCTTTTATACTCCCCCTCAAGTTGGGATGGATACTAATGATACCCAACTTGCTTAACAATGTCAAAAATTGGGTTGAACCCAGTGGCTTGGTGAACAAGTCAGCTGACTGTTCATGAGTTCGGACATGAGTAGTTTTGATCAGACATCTCTGCAACTTTTCTCGTATAACATGGCAGTCTATTTCAATATGTTTCGTACGTTTGTGAAACACAAGGTTGGAGGCTATGTGGAGAGCAGTCTGGTTGTCACAGTACAATTTTATGTAGAGAGCAGTCTGACGTTTAAATCTCTTAGAATGTTGTACAACCATGTTATTTCACAACATGTTGTTCCCATGGATTGGTACTCTGCCTCTGCACTTGACCTCAAGACAATACATTGCTTCTTGGTTTTTCAGGAGATTGGTGGATGTCCAAAGAACACACAATAACCCGTAATTGATCTTCTAGTGTCCTTGCACCGAGCCCAATCGACATCACAATATGCACTAAGTTCCAATGGACATGTAGATGGCAGTAATATTCCTTGACCAGGTGTTTGCTTTATATATCGCAACACTTGTGTGCTACCTCCAGGTGTGGTTAGCAAAGTTTGTCCATGAAATGACTAAGAATGAGTACAACATAGACTAAGTCGGGTCTTGTAATGGTGAGGTAAATAAGTCTGCCTACAAGTCTTTGGTAGTTTGAAGCAACTTCCAACAAATTGCCATCCTTTTGTGTGAGAGCTGTGTTTTTCTGGATTGGGAAGCGTGAGGGTTTTGCCCCAAGAAAACCTGTATCTTCCAAGATTTCAAGGGCATTCTTTCTTTGACACAGAACTAGTCCTCTCTTTGATCTCTAGGGCACCAGAGAGCTTGACAAACCACTGTCTTGAGGCTTGGTTTAACCTACACAATGATTTGTGAAGTTTACAAACCCTAGTCTCTCCCTTTCGTCCAAAGCCAGGAGAAAGTCTCATGTAAGCGTTTTCTTAGAGATCTCCATTGAGGAAGGCGTTGTTAACGTCAAGTTGATGAAGATACCAGCCTTGCATGGCTGTAAGATTAAGGAGGACTAGGATCATTGTCATTTTAGCCATTGGTGCGAATGTTTCTCTATTATCAATCCCTTCAATTTGTTAGATTCAAGACTGCTATCAGGATTGTATTTGATTTGTTAGACCCATTTGCAACTAATGGAACGTTTGTGTGCTAGGAGTGGTACCAAAATTCATGTTATATTCTCTTGCATGGCCTGTATTTTCTTTTGCATAGCATCTTGCTACTTTTCATTTGTAACTGCTTGGAAAAAGGAGGTAGGCTCTCTTTTTACTGTGATTTTAACAGTGAAAGCTTTAAAAGGAGAAAACAAGTTATCATAAGACAATGTGTTTGAAAGTGGGTGAGCAATACTTGATGGAAGAACCTCGTCCGAGAAAGTCATTGGACCAGTACGTGAGGGGAGAGTTTCCTCAATATGGAAATCTTGCAATGTAGTGGGAGTTTTGGTGGGGCGAGAAGATCTACGTGGTAGAGGTGGCAGTTTTGAGAGTTGTGGAGGTATATTAGACTCAGTGTTTGGCGAAGGAAGTGGTGCGAGAGCAGGTGTGGTAGCAGAAGGTGTAGGGTTGAGATCGGAAGTATAAGGATTTGATGTATTTACGTCGTAATTATGTGTGACATGGGCATCAGGAGGTGTGGAAATGATGTCAACATCCCAAGAAAGTGTTTGAGATGGGGGAGGAAACAAGTTTGTGTTGGATGGGGAGACGTTACCAGAGTTGGTTTGAAAGGGGAACCCATCTTCAAATAAAACATCACGTGATACTAGGGTTTTCTTGGTTGCTAAATGATAAACCTTATATCCTTTTTGTCCATGAGGGTAGCCTAGAAAAATGTATTTTGATGATCGAGGGTCAAGTTTGCTAATCTTAAATGGGTGAGTAGACACAAAACAACGACAACCAAAAACACGTAAACGGGCATAAGATCGATGGTTCTTTATCAAAAAGTTTCTCAAATGGTGTTTTCCCCTAGAGAAGTGGTGTTGGTGTTCTTTTTATAAGGTAAGTTGCAGATATAATGGCATCCCCCCCCCCAAAAAAACGTTTAGGTAGATGAGCTTGAAAGAGGAGAGCTTGGGTAACATTTAGTAGATGCATATGCTTACGTTCAGCCATACCATTTTTTTGTGGTGTATTGACACAATTGGTTTGGTGTAGTATCCCCTTACAAAGATACAAATCAACAATCTTAAACTCAGGTCCATTGTCACTCCTTACTACATTGACTCTCTTACTGAATTGATTCTCAACCATGTTAATGAAATTGATGAGTAGGTTTCTAACTTCAGATTTACGTTCCATTAGGTAAACCCATGTACTCCTAGTGTAATCATCTACTATGCTCAAGAAATATCGTGCATTAGAGAGTAAAGGAACATTATAACTACCCTATATGTCAACATGGATTAAGTCAAAACAAGATGCAATAGATGAAGTGCTCAAAGGAAATTAATGTCTAGTGAGTTTAACTAGAGGACAAATAGAACAATTACTTGCATTGCAAGATTTATTTGCGAAAAAGGGAAATAATGAAGAAACTTTGCTTGAGGGGTGTCCAAGTCGTTGATGCCACATTCTGTGTACTTTGGTGTGTACCACATTGCATATTCCATATTGTCATGACTTGTTGAGGCAATAGAGTCCCTCCCTCTCAGTTTTCGTCCCAATCATCTTCCCTGATCGAAGGTCCTGTATGACACAAAATTGCCTTAGAAAAGTGCATATGGTGATATAAAAGGAATCAAAGGCAACTTTGCTCACAAACACATAGAATGTTGTGAAGAGTGAAGTGGGGAGAGAAGACAATTGTTCCAATATGTGTGACTTGTGCCGAGTTCTGATCATGTAGCTTAATAGATTGATTATGGATAGGTTTTAAGGAGGTGAGCAATTTAGGGTTACACACTATGTGATTCTAGCACCACTGCCTAATATCCAAACTATTTCTCTTCCATTTTGAGAAAAGGAAAAGACTTTACTTGAAAGTTCCTCAATGTTTGGAACATTACCAACTTGATTGGCCGTAACAAACTTGTTCTTGTTTAATAGTTCTAGAAGCTGATGGCACTCCTCTTGAGAGAATGAGAAGTTAGTCATGGCTTGACCATTATCACTTGAGGAAGCCACATGGTTCCCTCGTGGATTTGCTCGGCCTCCTTCCTCGGCAGTGTGATGACCTATGTGTGGGGGTGCCAAGAGCACTAGCTTCCTACATGGGCATGCAATCTCATATCGCTCGGGAGTGGGAAAGTGATGTGCTTATATGTGCATGCCCACATCTCTATAGTAAGACGTGTTTTGGGGTAATCCCAAAAGTAAAACCGTGCAGGCAAGACTCAAAGTGGACAATATCTTACTATGTGGACTGGGATGTGACAAAATGGTATCAGAGCCTCTCCTGACCGGAAGTGTGTCGACAAGAACGTTGGGCCCCTAAGGGGGGTGGATTGTGATGACCCATATGTGGGGGTGCCAAGGGTACTAGCTTCCTATATGGGCATGCAATCCCACATCGCTCGGGAGTGGGAATGTGATGTACTTATATGTACATGCCCACATCTCTATAGTAAGACACGTTTTAGGGGTAGGCGCAAAAGTAAAATCATGCAAGCGAGACCCAAAGCTGACAATATCTTACTATGTGGAGTAGGATGTGACAGAATGGTATCAGAGCCTGTCCCGACTAGAAGTGTGTCGACGAGGAAGTCAGGCCCCTAAGGGGGGTGGATTGTGATGACCCATGTGTGGGGGTGCCAAGGGCACTAGCTTCCTACATGGGCATGCAATCCCACATCGCTCGGGTGTGGGAAAGTGATGGGCTTATATGTGCATGCTCACATCTCTATAGTAAGACGCGTTTTGGGGGTAGGCCCAAGAGTAAAACCATGCGGGCGAGACTCAAAGTAGACAATATGATTTTACATCATTACGCTTGCGACATTCATCATAGATATGTCATTTTTAGCCACGAAAGATGCATTTCATGTGTGCTCTGCAATGCTTTATGATGTAGTTAGTCTTACCACATTTCTCACATTTCATTTGTTCATGTCATGCTTTCTTGACTAAGAAGGAAAATGCTTCAACTGTCACTTAGGCAATTGAACTATTTCGTCGCCTAAGTAGGCATTTCCGAAGTTTAGGTACTTAGACAACGGAATCTCCGTTGTCTAAGCACCGTAGTTTAAGTACTTAGACAACGGAAACTTGAATTTTTGTCGCCTAGGCTCCACTTGGACAACGGTTTTATAAGCATCGTCTAAGTCCACTTAGACGACGGTTTTATAAACGTCATCTAAGTCCACTTAGACGACAGTTTTATAAGCGTCGTTTAAGTCCACTGAGATGATGCATATTTTCGTGGTATAAGTGTATCCTTAGACGACGTAATAAATTTTGTCGTCGTCTAGGTGATATTACTTAGACAACGACAAGTTTGATTCCGTTGTCTAGGTAATAGTACTTAGACGATAGAATCAATGATTCCGTCGTCTAAGTAGTAAATATTTTTTTAAAAAATATAATTTATCTACTATATTAAACATTAAATTAATAAATAAAAATTAAATAACTAATAATAATCAAACATATATTAAATATAAAATTCGTACAAAATTAATATTATTCGATTTCGATTAAGATCACAAAAGTACATAAAAAAACCTAGCTAGCGACAATAGAAGGCGTATGGGCCCCGCCGATCCCACCCCTGCTTGGATCATCGTCGTCAGGTCCTGGAGGAGAGGAAGAGCCAAACGGATGACAAACAACATCGAGATCTAGGCCTAGCTTAATCGACATGATGCGCATTAATTGAGCCATATGATTCATCCTCGCTTAAGCTGCTTGACTCTCCTTCCAAGCCATACGAGCGTCCTCCTGAGCCCTACGAGCACCCTCCTGGGTGACTAAAGCGTTGTCGTTGGCCATTCGAGTTTGCTCCTGGAGAGCTTGTATTTGCTCTTGTCCCGCCGCATTCAAGCGCCGACTACCCGACGATGTGGACTGACTCATATCTCGCTCGACTCCCCGTACAACACTATGAACCTCTTTACCAGGTCGACGTCCGAAAACTACATCTGCCATTTCTATCTGAGACTCTATCGAGTGAGTAGGCAGTTCCTCAAGCATGATCCCTGGAGTCTGGGACTGCATATCCGCAATTCTCTTGTCGGCCAATTGTTGCAACCTCTCTTGAAATGAACATGAACAATATATATACATATATATATATATATATATGAATGTCCACACAAAAATTCACATAATTTCTCCTAAAAATTGAGGAAACCAAAATCCTGCATGAAAACCAAAACACTTCCAATAACATCAAAACTAAATCTCATTCACATTTCTCAAGTTCACTATATGTATCCCACATGCACCTATGTACCATACATGCATATGCATCACACAAATAATATCCTCATTTATTAAGTTTATCTCTTTATGCACAAGTGAAGAAGCAACAATAAAATTAAATATTATTACTTTGGGAAAAAATGTTACTTACGGCGTGTTGAGTGCCGAGATGTTCGGTCTGCCCGGGCCTATTGTAAGTAGAAATGTTGCCTGCTATGAGCGAGTATTTTGAACCCTTTTGCAAGTGCTCATGCACCAGGTTAAGCATTTTGCAGGAGCTCGATCTGTGGTGCAATAGCTTCTTCTCCTGATTAGCTCTGTTCCTCTGTGATTGCGTCTATTACACAAAAAATTAAATTATTACGCAATTAATTATTATTGAACATAATTTTTCTCAAAAAACGACACGAATGTGGAGAAATATAAATTACGAACCTTATACGAAAGTGGGCATTCAACCACTTCCACTCATCTTCCCTTCCCTTTTTGAACTCCTTCAGAGTCATTCCGGGGTTTGTCTTATATGTCTTATGCAATGAGCACTTCCAATCCTTGAACATTTGGTGAACGGTTTTGTTGATGCACTCTACTATCTCCAGAGTCTATTCATAATTAAAATTGTTCTAAGAAAAAAAATTAATCAATTTAGAAACAGTAAACACTAGAATTTGTAATCAATTATGAAAAAAACTATAATATTAAATATTTTTTTACCATCAGTCCACGGAACACATTCATTTTGTCCTCGTCGGGGAGGTCTTCCGAAGTAGGGGCTATCATACATACGTGAGAATGTACATAATTTTCGATCTGGTGAGCAGTCAAACTAGTCGGCCTCCTTCCTTCAGGACATGGGGTGAATGCGTTTAGAGGCACATTGATCCTCCCTCCCACCGATGTCTTTGCTACGCTCTCGGCTTTGCTTCCATTCCAAATTCCTTGAATGCGTTTGGGAGGTGGAAGTGAGGGGTCCCTCCTGTTTTGCCGTCTCGCACTAACGGTAGCTGAATCTTCATCGGAACATTGGGACGCCTGTGATGTCGACCCTGAACCGCCCTGATCAGCTGCAACGTCGTCAATAGGAGAAGCGTGCGGAATCTCCCCTTTAGGGGCCGAACTTGTACCCGACTCATTGGAGGCTTGATTCCCCTAACCCATATGTCGTAAGACAGATTGATGCCACAATTCTTTGTCTTTTGTCGTGCGCCTCTTTGACATCTTAACAATCTTCACAAAAACCACATATACACATTTTTTCTGATTACCACATTAATAATACATGCATACATATATTCACATCAATACATATATAATCGATCATCACCCACATTACCCAATTAACACATAAATAATTAAAACATATTTCTCTCCATATATATATACACATTAACACATATAAATTAACATATTTATACATTAATTAACACGTAAATTCAATATACATATCTATATATATCAATTATCCAATTAAACACATATAAATTATTCAATTATACATATCTAATTAAATATATCAATTATCCAATATTATACGTATCTAAATATATATATATACACACAAATATATATATTTATATATAAATCTATATACACACACACAAATGTACAAAATTTAATTATCTACAAATATATTTACACAAATATACACAAAAATACGTATATACACAATAATATGCACAATATTATACATAATACATATTATACATAGTATAAGTATATATATATAATTGAGAGTATACCAGAGAGGGGGGTCACCGGAGAGAGAGAGGAAGAGCCGAGGCTTCGATCGCTGGCCTGCCGGAGAAAACGAACGGTTTTGTACATCGACCGAGATCGGTGAGGGATGGGAGCGACGGCGGTGAGGGAGAGGGAGAGGGGGGCCAACGACAGTGGGGGAGAGGAGGAGCCGAGGCTTTTTTCCAGCGCCGGTACGGGATTAAAGTGAGAGAGAGAGAGAGAGAGAGGAAAACTTATCCGTTTAATTTATTCTGGACAGATCCGCTTAGACGATGCAACCATACGTTACTTCCTCTAGGTGTCACACTTAGATGACGGAACCCTATGGTTGCGTCGTCTAAGTGGTTTTTAAAACCGCCCAAAACAAAGGGCGGTTTATTATCACCTGCCATTTATTTTGAGCTTAGACGACGACACCATATGTTACCGTCATCTAAGTGCCCACTTAGACGACGGAAGAATAGGGTGTCGTCGTCTAAGTGGGCACTTAGACGACGAAAGCATAGGGTGTTGTTGTCTAAGTGGTTTTTGAAGGCCACTCCAAAAAATGGGCTGTTACTTATCACTCGCTATTATTTTGGGCTTAGACGATGGAACCCTATGATTCCATCGTCTAGGTTAGTGTTTTTAAATTACTCGCCAATTCAAATTTATCGACGGCTAGGATATCGCAAAATTTGATTGGTCTCCAATTTGTCCATAATTAAATAAACTATTTAATCGATTGTCGACGTATATATACACGCGCGCGCGCGCGTCTAAAATTTACATTAATTAATTAATAATATACATCGGTTTTAATTATATATTCAACCATGCATATATACATGCATGCATCAAAATTACAAATGCACGGAACTCGGTCGATCAATCAATCACTTTCATCATCATAGTCTTCATCAACATCTTCCTCTTCACTACTCTCAAATGACGGCTGGTCCTCATCATCATAGTCTCCATCATTATCATCATATTCGAGGTCATCTTCATCCTCGAGCTCCTCATCTTCAGATGCATTATCAATCGTAAGGTCCGTGATCTCCTTTTCAGTAAGATTTGTTTCCCGATCAGGCATGGGTAAGCGTTCATTAAGGCGAATGAGTTCCCTTATGTCTGGGATGACAGAAGTATCAGATTCTTGATATGTAATGACATTATCCTGTTGAGTGTGAATTAGTGTCGACCCTTCGAGTGTTGTGGCACTTCATATTCCTCGGTGAAATATATGGTTTACTATTTTCCAATCTACACCAGTTTTTAGATCATCCAGATAGAACATCTGCCTAACTAATGTGGCAAAAGCGAAAGGCTCATCCTCATACTAGCTTAAGTTTGTATCAATTGATAAAAGGCCTAGATCTTTTTTCGTACGCTTGAACCATTTACACTTGAATAGAAAAACGTTGATGCAATTCCCATATAGTAGTTGAACGACATTGACAAGAACTTTGTAATATACATCATCACCTTGTCCTACCGCAATCCCACTATTTTTTGTTCTTCTTCCTTCATCTCGGTCCACCGAATAAAATTTTACACCGTTAACAAAACATCCGGAGTAAATATATTGTTGAACCGGCTTACGGGTCAACATGTACTTTTTCCATGACCACCACCCATTGTGATTAGAGGATTTATGTAAATCCTCCATCTGCAAAAAATGTGAACGTACAAGATGTAATTAAGAATATATATATATATGTATACATATATATCTACCAAAAGTTTGTCATAATTTTCCCTAAAACTAAAGGAAACCATAAATAAACCTACATCCAAAATTTGATCCAAAACACTACGAATCCATAAATGAAACACCAAATCAAATAACAAATTACTTAACTAATTAATCCCTAGTCCGGTTGCAAATATATATATATATATATATCAACATCAAATTTAAAAAAAGGAAGCACAAAGCCTATATGCATGGTTTAATAGTTTAAACTTACATACGTATCCATTGGAGGAAATAATCAAGGAACTTCTTCTTAAGTATTTTTTCAACCGAGTTAGGACTCTTGTCCGGTTCAGCTGTCTGAATTTTAGTTCTGTAACTTTGCATGTAACCAGCAATCTCGTCACAGTCTCGCAACACTACCCAATGTGCTTCAATAAGTCCCTCATGACTTAATCTTTTGGTTAATACTCCTCTAAACGGTCGTACAAGATCTATGACGACTGAAAGATTATAGGTAACAAGTGTGTTGGAGGTGATTTGGACCGAATCATTGAAGTACTTGCTGTAGTAAGTAACAGACTCATGCATTAGGTATATTTCCGCGATGGAGCCATCCGGGGCAGACCTATTTTTGACGAATCATTTATACTATCCAAGTTGTCTACAAAATAGGCATTATATTATTAATTCGCATCGATCTTTGTAAGAACAGAGATATATAATTGATGAAAAACATGTTTAAAAAAATTTAGTACTACTCCTATTTTACCTTTCTTGAGGATACATCCACGTGTACTCGACCAGACCAGAAAACAGGACTTGTTCAGGAAGGTAGACCATGAGGTGAATCATGATGTCGAAGAAAGAAGGGGGGGAAATTCTCTCTAATTTGCAGAGGATGTGGACAATTTCGTATTGAAGCTCGACCACATCTGACTTCTTCAACTCCCTACTGCATATCTTCTGCCACCATCTGCACAATGCAACTATTGGTTTGACGACGTATTTAGGCAAATAAGGTCGAATCACCACTGGAATCAGACATTGCAGCATAACATGACAGTCATGCGTCTTTAAACCAATGAACTTGTGTTCTCCTACTTTGACACAACCATATATATTGGATGCATAATTAGAAGGATACCAAACACGCTGAAACCATTTGAATACTGCATCCCTCATTGTCAGTTACACTGTGTAAGGTGCAACATGCATCTTATTGTAAACACCTTTTCTATCCCTCTTTAACCACAAGGGATGGTGTATATTCATAGATTCCAGATCTTTTCGCGCTTTGGGAGTATCCTTAGTTTTGAACTTAATATAGAGAATGGTTCCCACAACGCTGTCGCACATATTCTTCTCTATGCGTATGACATCTAGGTTATTCCTCAGCTTCAATTTTGACCAATAAGGCAGTTCAAAGAAAATACTCGAGTGGTGCCAATATGCCATATATTGTGGAGGGTGTGGATTGAGTTTCTTCACATCATCGTCATTAGTCAACACACCAAAATTGAAGCTATTTAACCTCTTAAAAATCTCTTCGCCGGACAACTGTCAGGGTTTATGACCATTCTCTACTATCCCATCGAAACAGTCATTATCCTGTTGCCACTGGTGATCATGAGGAAGCCATCTATGGTGACCCAAGTAACACACCTTCCCCGCGTGCCAACTCGAGTTGACGTCGTCCAAGCAGACAGGAAAAGCATTGTATCCCCTGGTTGTGCAAGATGCCAACATCTTATACGCGGAAAAATCACTAATGGTCCACATCATCGCGACTCTCATCAAGAACATTGTGTTACTAAACTTGTCATACGTTGGAACTCCAGTTTCCCATAATAGTTTCAACTCGTCAATCAATGGTCTGAGGTACAAATCGAAACACTTTCTAGGAGACTTAGGCCCTGGAATTAGCAGAGTAAGAAAGTTAAATTCCTTATTCATACATATCCAAGGAGGCAGGTTGTATGACATGAGGCTAACTGGCCAAGCGATGTACGTGCCATCGTTAAAAGGATTGAACCCGACTGTAGAAAGTCCTAGTCTGACATTTCGAATCTCCGCTGCAAAGTCTGAAGATTCCCTGTCGAAATGTTTAAAAGCCTCCACATCTGCCACTTGTCTGAGTACATCGTCATCTATTCTCTTTTCCACGTACCATCTCAGCGGCTCTGCTGTGTATAGAGACATGAACAAAAGTTGTAGTCTAGGAATCAACAGAAAATATCGAAGCATCTTCACAGGAATCTTCTTCTTCGAACTTCTCCTATCAGGGTACTTCCATCTGGAGTGGTTGCAAATAGGACAGTAGTCCAACTCTGCATACTCCTTATAAAATAGCACGCAATCGCTATAGGCATGGATTTGCTCGTACTTCAGCCGAGTTTGCTTAAGACAGTTTTTACCTTGTAATGGAAACCTGGAAGCTTGTGATTGTTAGGAAGCAAATCACATATATGTTTCTGGATTTTGTCAAAAAGTACATCCGATATTTTGTGCTTCACTTTGTACTCCATTTTGGTCATTATGGTGTGCAACACAGTTTATGGACATCCATCGTACATCGGGGTTCGGGGTTCGGGCTTCAAGTAGCATGTTATTATACCTATCAAATTCAGTAGTGTCAATTTTCGGGAATATGGCAGGGACTGGGTCAACATTAGAAGTATCAGATCCTCGCCATTCGTGTTGCTGTCTACCATGTCCACTGAATTCTGGAAAAACATCATGGACCAAATCCATAGTGGGGTTCCAAGAAGGGGCGCAACTACTGCTGGATGAGGCACCCTAGTAACTGTACCCTAAGCTGAAGTCTGGACCCGAGCTGAAGTCTACTACTTCACCGTACTTACTTCATGTAGTGTAACTCCACATTAATTTATCTCTAATTAACATGATTTAATTATGAGACTAATATATCGATCAACACACACACACACACACACACATATATATGCATTTCAAGCGCAATATTGTTCATCAATAATTAGTTAGCTAGCTAGCACTCAATTAATTAAACAAAATAGGTAGCTAGCTAGCTAGGGTTCACATTATGGAATAATATTTATATATATGCAAACAAATTAAAACCATCAGAATGATCGATTCACGGATCAGAATTATTAATTAGTACCGACCAAATCGAATATGCTTACGTACCTTAATTTGTCGATAATTATTAGCCGGCTGGTCGACGTCGTCGTTGATCGAAATGAAGTGATCGAGCTACCTAGAGGTAGGCTAGCTAGGCTTATATATAGATTTTTTTATTTGAGAGAGCTAGCTAGAGAGAATGATGAAGAGAGCTAGATGAAGAATTCGAAGTTAAGGAGAGAATGACGATCGAAGAGATGAATAAGAAGCTGATTGATATATATAATTGGACTTTTTTACTTAGACAACGCAATTATTAATTTTTCGTCGTCTAAGTGATATCTTAGATAACGTATATACTTAATTACATCATTTCAGTGACTTCTTATACGACACCAAAAAATGATGTTGGTCCATCGTCTGAGAACCTACTTAGACGACGCAAGTCTATATGTCGTTGTCTAAGTACTATCTTAGATGACACAATCACACAAATATATTACGTTGTCTAACACAACACTTAGACGACCACATATAGGCTTGTGTCATCTAAGATCCCACTTAGATGACGCAAATATATTGCTCATCATCTAAGTGTTATTTTAGACGACGTAATGTATTTGCGTCGTTTAAGTCTTCTTAGACGACGGTGATGGTAAGCTGCCGTCGTCTAAGAAGCTTTTTCTGGTAGTGTGTGGTGTCTGCCTTGCCATTGGAGACCTCTACCTTTTTTTCATGGTAGAGCACCATGACATAGGCATTGTTTAGACCTGGTAGTGGATCAAGACCTATCATATTTCCTTGAACAATCTCATAATTTTTCATTGAGACCCATCAGGAACTTCATGGTTTTCTGTGTCTCCCTGTAACTTAGCACTTCCTTGCCAGTTTCACAACTACATGGAGGAAATCCACATAGTACCTCCTTCTCATCCCAAAGGCCCTTGAGTTTTGTGAAGAAAGTTGTTTTTGAGTAGGTTCCCTGCTTGCATTCATGGATCACACTTTCTATGTGAACCAATAGAACGATGTTAGTTTGAGAAAACTTTTTGTTAAGTTCAAGCCATATACCTCTTGCATCTTTGCATCACACAGGGCTATTTGATATCTCCTTTGACATAGATCCCAACAGTCATGTCTTGACAAGCAAGTTGCAACGATCCTGTTGTTGTTGCTTATTGGGGTTGTCAGTTGACCTTATAAACGTTCCATCAACAAGGCCAATCTTGTTCTTGACACTCATGGCCATGATTATAGAATCCACCCAATTGTTGTAGTTATCTTCCATCAGTGGTTGTGATACAAGGACCACACCAGGTTGATCCGCGTGATGGAGAAATAAGGGGTGATTTGAGTTCTCCCATAGTTCTGAGGCTTTTTGTGAAAGTGAGGGTTTCTTGTCACTCTCTCCTGTTATGGAGGATTTAATTGTGGTGTTCTTGTTTTGATTATTTTCTCAGAGTCGATGCTCTGATACCACCAAGAAAACAAGAGTGTGTAAAATGATTTTGTTGATTCATTCACAGAGGTAGATTACATCATATATACAATATGGTATTGCTTAGATCCACTATTCTGGGACTGTACAAGGTATGTAACTAATTGCAAAATATCGAGGAAGGTCAACACTCTAATTATATGGGATACTAAATGCTCTAATTGCATGTGATAGAATCCTTTCCTTCTATATTAACCATCTTATTTAGGTTGATAAATAGCACAGGCAGGAAGGGACAACTTAGTCGACTTTGGTATTGTACAAGAGTTTGCTTGAGATTAGATGAGTTCTGATGCACAAGAGTGGAACACGGGTATGATAACATATATAGTATATATCAATGCGTGGCGAAAGCAACAACCTAATGAATGCAAGACCATATCGACATTGGAAGTTAAAGGAGGATGAGTTCTAGTGACTATAGAACTCTTGCACAATGGAATCAGGTACTACAGGAAAGGATACTGACGTCTTTTGTTTTGAAAGGGTGCGCATTTTATATCCACTTAGAAACTGGTGATAGGTTTACAGAAATTTCACCGGATTACGCGACATGATCAAATAGAAACTCCTAAGTACACTTATACTAGATAACAATATGACACGAAACAGAACCTAGACTAACAAACCAGAGTAGCATGAGAGGGCTACAATTTGGTTGTACCACTTCTTAGTTAGATATTACCAATTTCTTACCACTACTTTTTCGAGGCCTTTTTTCCCAATGTAAATGAAACAGCGTATCATGGGGGAACTGGGTAGATTCAGACGCATATTCAATAATCTACAGGTAAATTACCCTATATTTGCAATGAAATGCACACTGATGCCCAAAAGACAAATGATAACGCATAAAACATGCATCAAATATTAACACAAAGTAGACACTCAACACATAATTCACACGTATGAAATTTAAAACTCTTCTTTGTAGATGTAGCATTGATATGTAAGGATCTTTTTTAACCGGGGATTGAGGGTACTAAGCATGACAACGTTTGTAAACATAAAATAAAAGGTATCACTACCGGAAGTCTTACTATAGCCGACGATACTATGTTGTCGGTCTGTCCCATCATCTCGTCGGTTATAGTCTATAGCCGACGATGAGTCGTCGGCTATAGTATTGTCGGTGTTGCACCGTCGGTGATACTATAACCGACGACAAGTTAGGGTTGTCGTCGGTTATAGTATGGATCTATAGCCAACGATATTAAGTCGTCGGTTATAGTTCCATACTATAACCGACAACTTCATCGTCGGTTATAGTTCCTCCCTTGGTCAAACTGGTTGACCATGGAGGAAACTATAGCCGACGATATTAGTTTATATAGTCGGGTATAGTGAATATGATTTTAATTTTTGTTGCAGGTTCTGGGTTTTATCCCAGAACTTGTATTCCCAATATATAATCCAATATTGTTCACATTGAAAATCAAGAACTATTGAAACTATAGTAGTAAATAATTAAAATAAAAAACCGAAATCGTTTAAATTTATATACATATGCGTACTACGTACTACGGGTTTCCTAAGTCTATGTGGTCAAACGGATCGTCAAAACTTGGTTGGTCCTGGTCTAGCTGAGGCTGAGGCTGAGGCTGAGGTTGAGGCTGTGGCTGTGGCTATGGCTGAGGCGCACCGAAAATGGGAGGGGGAGCTATCTGGATTCCAGATGCATGCAACTGTGCATAACAGCGCTGCATCCATGTCCCCATCATCTGCTGCTGTTCGGCCAACCGATTCTGCTCTGCGGCTCGCACCTGCTCCATCTCCTCCATCTGACGCCGTTGAGATTCCATCTCAATCGCTTGCCTATGAAGCTGCTCCTGTAGCTCATTAGCCTTCAAAGATGATCCCGATCCGCAAGAGAATTCAGGGGTCTTCTTTAGCAGCCCTTGACCCCACTTTCCGGAACCCTTGCAGTAGAAAGTGTTCTTCCTTGGAGGGATCGCAGTTGACATAATCCTGGCCGCTACGATCGGATCAGATTGATCAATCTGATCAATCGGGAGTTCCGCATCGGGGGTGTTGGGATAGCGCTCTCTCGCCACTTGAGTCAACACCTCCGGAATC
This sequence comes from Geum urbanum, assembly GCA_946800695.1. Lineage (NCBI taxonomy): Eukaryota > Viridiplantae > Streptophyta > Magnoliopsida > Rosales > Rosaceae > Geum > Geum urbanum. The sequence continues at coordinate 65,134,152 of OX326998.1, read as the reverse complement.
ACCTCCTGAAGTCTCGCCTAATTGACAAAGAAAAATAAAATGTTAATTAATGTAAACAATCTAAAAAAATAAGAAATATGTTTATTTTGTTATAAGGACACTTATAGCATATTCGGGGGACTGCGGATACGTGTGCTGCATCGTATAGACAAGCAGAGGGACTTCTGGGTGGTTGGCCACCTCCTCGATCCAACCCGAGTACGATCTGGAACCGGCATGATGATTTTTTGTGTTTTTGGCCCGGTTCCTTGTGTTGACTTCAGAAATAGCCTGCTCGATTAATCCAACATCAAAAAAATATTAGCCAAATAATTTGGGGGAAGTACGATAAAACAAAAATTTAAGCGATTGAAGGTTGCGTACCTTCAATTTCGGGTTGTTGAAGTGAACCACAAGCCATCGCCACTCGTACTCCCTATAACGAAACTCGCTAGGGGTACCGGAACGATCGTCGCCGTACTTTTTCCAATGTTTTTTCAGCTCGCCCTTCCACTCCTTATACCTATATTAATAAAATCAATCGTTAGTAATTTACAACATTTTATGAACATAATCAAAAGAAACGAAAAAATTGAAACAAATGAATCGAGTAACCTGCTCCCCTGCACTTCATCTGCCCACGTGGGTCTAATGTCATTGTCCACGCGGAACTACCTCTACAATAAATATATATATATATCAATCATATTAAAAATTTATATAGAAAATATACATAATGAATATACAATTCTACTCACTGACAACGCATTATTCAGCTCATATTTGACGGATTGCGGCACTGAATTCCAATATGGCCACAACATTGGGACTCTATCCCGTATGATGCTGCCCGTCATCCCTGCGTACTTTTGAGTGACCTTTCCCTCGATCACCTGGCCTCTATCCTCGGTCGGAATCATAACTTGGCCACCACCGCTAGCCTGAATGGCGTCGTCCAGTAACTTGTCGACGACGGGGCCTCTTGTTCTCTTTTGTTTGTCACCGGGCACGATCTCGCCTATCACATATATATGTAGACGATTTTTAAAACATCAACACCTAATTGAATTTAAATATTACTAAGTAAAAAGATATCACTAATTAATATTTACCAGATTCGTCGGTGCGTTGTCCCGGAATCCTCACACATAGGAGAGGTTCCGGGAAGGGTACATATGCGTATGCCTGGTCCGGGGTAATGAACCCTAGCTGTCCTGGAACAGGCATCCCCGTGGAATCGACGAGAGCTATCGTCAGGATTTCCAAGGGTAAGAATAAGGTAGACGGCGGGCATAGTCGCATCCTGGCCGAGGACTAAGTCGATCCACCAGCCTCCTCGAAAGAATGAGGAGTCTGGTGGGTGGATGGGGAAGGGTCCTCGCAATGAATCTCCAGCATTCGGACCGAGGATTGAGTCGCACTATCCGTTGAAGGTGTGCGACTGCCATCACCCAGAAGTGTACGGTGCCGAGAGGTGGGAGGAATGCTGTAAGTGTTGCCGATACTGGCGGATCCTGATGTGGACCGACTTCCGGTGCCCTCATCCCCACGTCCCGATCTCCCTCTCCCTCTCTACCTCCCCCTCGACCCCCCTCGCGAAGCACCGCAATTCAACCAATTCATCGTTGCTATAAAAGTTACGTAACATACTCAATTTTATACAGTTTTTAAAATCAACAATAAAATTAAAGTTAATTCACATTCATCTACCAAATATTGTCAGAATATATTAATTCACATATTTCCATATTTAACTCACAATAATTCCATCAATTTACTAAAAATTCAAATGAATTCATATATATATATATGTTCATAATAATAATCCACAAATTACAACAATTCAAAAAAATTTCAGTAAATTAAAAAAATTTATTAAAAATCCTTCCACTCACATAAAATTTCCAAATGGTTCAACAAATTTCATTATATATTACTTCATATAAAATTCCATTAAATTACAAAAATTCAAAATAATTCATAATTCATCCAAAAATTCGAATTCGTAATCCAAAAATTCGAATAATTCCAATAATTAAACTCCAAATATATATATATATATATAATCCAATATATATAATCCAATAATTTCAAGAAATCCATAAATCCAATATATATATAATCCAATATATATATATAATCCAAAAATTAATTAAACTCCTCTATATATATAATCCAATAATTCCATAAATCCAATATATAATCCAATAATTCCAATAATTCCATAATTCCATAATTCCATAAATTCAATATATATATAATCCAATAATTCCAATAATTCCATAAATCCAAATATATAATCCAATAATTAATTAAGCTCCTCTCTCTCTATATATATAATCCAATAAATCTAAATAATTAACAATAATTCCCACAATCAACAAAATTCAACAATAATCCAATATATATTCACACAATTCATCCAAACATCCACATTATCGATAAACAAACTAAACAAATTAAAATCTAACCTAAATAAAAAAAAAATCGAAATTGGGGATTTAGGGATTTAGAACCTGTTTTTTGGGTTTAGAATCGATGTATTGGCTTGATGATGGACGACGGCTTGAGGAGAAGACCTTGCTCTTGCCTGATGGACGGCTGCGGCGGCAACGAATCGGTATGGAGGAGAAGAAAAGTTTTGGGCAGTTTCGTTTATGCCCAAAACGGCTGCAGTTCTGGGATATAACCCGATACTATAGCCGACGATATAAGTATTATCGTCGGCTATAGTATAACCGACGATATTTATTATGAATATCGTCGGTTATAGTTTGTTTCATTTTTTTTTTCATATGCATTATATATTTATACAAAAAGGCTATGAGTTTTTTTCGTAATTAACTTATAAAAAATGCTCCTTAAACAAATTATCTACTTTAATTAATTGCATCGATCCAATTAAGTTAAAGTCGATCATCTTCATACACATCATTTTACATTGCACGTTCAAACTCAAATTAACATACATACACTAAGGCGCATAATCAGAATCATCGCTTGAGTCTGACTCGGTTTCCGAGTTAATTTCAGGTAAGATGTGTAAGCCCTCGTCACTTGAGTCTTCATTGTCTTCATTTTGATTAACATCAATAAGATTCGGTTGAGGAATTCGTACCACAATGCCCTGTATCACATTATTAAGGCGAATTGTTGAGGTTTCAGGAATACCAGTTGCGTTCGGCTCTTGGTATGCACTAACTTCTTCATTATCCGAGGTCACACCAAGGGTGGAGGCACTGTATATGTTTCTTGGAAGAACATGGTTAACCACTTTCCACGCGCCTTTTTGCACAAGATCATCAAGATAGAACAATTGTTTCACCGCCGTGGCCAAAACAAACGGATCATCTTCATACCAGCTTGTAGCAGTATTCACCGAAAAAATGCCGTATTGATCGGTCCTTGTGTTCTGAGGGTCGGTATCAAACCATCTACACTTAAACAAGTGCACGGTCATGCCTTCCCCATATATTAATTCGACAACTGAATGGAGAACACCGTAATAGTCAACTCCATTCTGCCCACCATGCACCATTACCCCAAAATTCTGTGTTTTTCGTCTGACTTCTCTATGTTCACAAATAAATAGCACGCCATTTACCTTACACATAAGATAAACTCTAGAAGTTACCGGTTTCTGCGCCAAGAGCCTCAATTCGTGTGACCACTGAGGGATACCATCATCTTGTACATGGTTCATCTGAATATAATCATTTATTAACTTAACTATAAATATGATACGAGACATGCAATTAAATTCATATACAAGTCAATACCGCTATATACGTACCCATTTGCCAAAATAGTTTGGGAACGTCTTCTTGTGGTAGTTAACATCACCGGAAATGGCAGGGTAGTAAATGTGCATATTTTTCCAATATTGAACTTCTGGACAGTTAATCAATACCAACTAATGGGCAACGACTAGCTCATATGGTTCCAAATTGTACGAGTTGGGCAACTTTCCGGAAACTTCAACATCATCGGAGATGATTGAAAGGTTGAACTGTGCTCCATCTACTGGCATATGTTGTGGAGGGTCCTCGAACGCTCTCAAATACAGTCTGGTGTACGTTACGCACTCGTGCGCAATATATGCTTCAGCGATACACCCTTCGGGTGCAGATTTGTTCATCACATAGTCTTTGTAGTCCTCTAATTGTCTATAAAATTGGTAATTACAGAGCATGTTATGAATATTGTAAAATAAGTGAATAAATAATATTAAAGACATATATAGCCAGATTCAGAGATGCATTACGTACCTTTCCATAGGATACATCCATGTGTAGTGTACTGGACCAGTAAGCAACAATTGTTCAGGAAGATGGAGCATCAGGTGAGGCATGATGTCGAAAAAGTTTGAAGGAAATATCCTTTCAAATTTGCATATGATAAAAATGATGACCTGTTGCATTTCCAACAAGTCCGATTTCTTCACTTCTCTCGTGCATAACTTCTGAAAGAATTTTGACAAAGCCACTAACGGCTTCACCACCTCTTTGGGCAGGTACCCTCGAATGAAAATAGGGAAGAGGTGTTGAAGCAGTATATGACAGTCATGACTCTTTAGTCCGTACATCTTATTGTCTTTGAAGTTAACACATCGACTTATATTTCCAGCATAGCCAGAAGGATACCTGACATTACCCATCCAGCCAAAAATTTCATTCTTCTGGGCAGGCTTGACGGTTTAAGGAGCTTGTGGCATTTTTTTCTTCCCATCTCTCAACCACAACTGCTTTCACAGTCCCATCCTTTTAAGATCAATGTGTGCCTTTGGGCCGTCTTTAGTTTTTCCCTCCCAATTCAACACTGTGCCGACCACACTCTCGCACACATTTTTCTCTATGTGCATGACATCTAAGTAGTGTCTGATCAGCAACTTGGACCAATACGGAAGTTCCCAAAAAATACTTTTGTGTGTCTAGAATTTATACCTGTCGGGTTTGTCAGGTATTGACGCCACTATCTCAGGATGATTGCTGAGCTGCCCAAAATCGTATTCATTTAGCACTTCCAATATTTCATCCCCCGTCCATCTCCTCGGCTTCTCACCTGTTTCCACAGTCCCATCAAATGCCTCCATATCCTCCCGAAATGGGTGATCATGTGGAAGCCAATAACGATGACGCATCTGTACAATCTTCCTGCAATGAGGTCTGCAACACTCAACAGTCATGCACTCTGGATAAGCCCTGTATCTCCTGGTAACGTTGCTCGACAACATCCCGCGTGCAGGAAAATCGCTAATGGTGCCAACAAGCATGGCATGCATCTGGAACATCTCATTTTTGAACTTGTCATAAGTGGGATGACCATGCTCACTCAAGTACTTAAGCTCCGCAATCAAGGGTCTCAAATACACATCGAGACACTTTCCTGGATAACTCGGCCCTGGAATTATCATAGTGAGCATATTGTATTCTTTCTTCATGCACATCCATGGAGGAAGGTTGTACGGTACCAAAATAACTGGCCATATACTGTATTGAAGACTCATGTTGCCAAAAGGGTTGAATCCGTCAGATGAAAGCCCCAGCCAAACATTTCGCCTCTGATGCAAAATAAGAAAACTCTTTCACCATGTGCTTCCAAGCCTCTCCGTCAGCAGGGTGTATAAGTGTATCACCGTCGGGCAAATTCCTCTCGGCCCACCATCTCATAGCTTCAGCTATGTGTGCACACATGAACAACCGTTCTAGCCTATCTATCAGCGGAAAATACCGAAGTATCTTCACAGCTTTCTTGTTTCCGGCAGGAGTCAACTTATACCTATCTGTACCATATACCGGGCATTCATCAAGGGATTCAAGATCATTCCCATAAGCATCTTCACCCCAGAAGAGAACACAATCATATCTACAAGCATGGATTTTGATGTAGGAAAAACCAAGATGTTTCAGGATCTATTGCACCTTACGATGAGTGGTAGGAAGACGATGACCGGGGGGCAACAACAAACCAGACCACTTCAGCCAATCATCAACAACCTTCACACTCATTTTGTTCTCCACTTTGAGCTTCATTACTCCCATAACACTTTCAAAAACAGTCTTATTACACCAGTTGTACAACGGGGTCTGTTGGAAGGCAATGAGGTTGTTGTACTTGTCCATACCAGCAGTGTTGACAGCTGTAGGTAATTGCTGGACTGGCTCAATATGAGGGAAGTCTCCAACGGCGGGAGGGATATCCGGTGCTTGAGAAAATATACCGCTCTCATGAGGAAACATATTGTTGATCAACCTTGTTGTTGGATCATTGGATGTACTGCTACTCTCAAAAAATTTTCCGTGATCATGTTGACCAACTGATGAGCTCTCACCGTGATAAATCCAACATGTGTACTTATCCTAAAACCCGTTTTTCTTCAAGTGCTCCAATACTTTATCGATATGAAAACGATATCGCTCGCTGCGACACTGACATTTCATACACGAACAATAATGAATTGTCATCCCTCCACAATTAACCTTCACATATTCTACAAAACTTCTAATTCCACGGTGATATCTTACATCCCATCTTGGAACACACATCCAACTCTTGTCCATCCTGAAAATTATAACAACATGTATATATACCCATGATCTTATTAATTAAAATTTCATAGATATATATATATATATATCTATATATATCGATATTCAAACTATAATTAAATTACATAATTTAATTATTCTACTCGATCCCTAACTAGCTAATTAATTACAAATGAACATTTATATATATATAGTCGTCTAATTATTCTACTCGATCCATAATTATTCATATATATATAATTTCGTCTAATTTAACTCGATCAAAATCAACATTCGATCAATCAATTAATATAAATATATATTATTATAATTCCCATAATTTTAATATATATATACACACCCTAACTATATATAATCGATCACAAAAATCTAAATATATATATAACCACACTATAATTAATCACAATTAACCGAAATATCACAATAAACACAATATTATTATACCCATAATTAATAATCACAATTAATCCTATAATAATCACAATATATAATCAATTAAATAAATTAATTAATCACCCTAGCTATATATATTCACAATAATCAACACAACAATTACGTACTACTCCAACTCAACTATCAATCACGTACTCAAAATCAACCATCAATTACTCAAACTCAACAATCAATTAACTCGATCAAAATCAACATCAACAATCGATCAACACACACACACACACACACACATATATATATAATATATTAAGTACGTACGTACCTATATATAATGAATCACGAACTCATTCTTGACAGTTTTCGACATCACCTAATGATTTTAAAGCATTTTCAGTTTTCGCGGGAGATTTTTTTTGAATGACAGAGCTAGCTGCTGCCCAGAATGGATCTGAAATAAGAAAATATAGCCGACGATACCACAAAATCGTCGGTAATAGTTAAAAAAAGTCGTCGGTAATAGTGGAAAACTATACCCGACGATTTTTCGGCTACTATAACCGACGACAACAATACATCGTGGGTTAAAAAAACTATAACCGACGATATACTCTAGTAGTCGGTTATAGTTTACTATACCCGACGACAAGGGTTCTCGTCGGTCTGTTGTTTCCCATGTCGTCGGGTATAGTGTTTATGCCGGTAGTGTATGGGGGGTTTGAAAATTTTGGTTTAGTGATCTACGAAATTAAGAACATAAATTGGTAAACAAACATATTCAGAAATCCTAGATTCTATCATGTTTCACTCATAGACAAGTAGAAAACAAATAAGAACAAAGAATCCTAAACATGCTTGCTAGACCGAAAACAAAACACTAATTCTATTTATTTACAAGTGATCATCTCATCTCCTCACCTTAACTCTTTATAACGTAACCAATTTCATGCGTCCTATTAAGTATCTAAGCCTTTTACTATATTTTTCATGTATCTTTTGCAGGTAAGTATTCAAACCAAGATTGCTCGCATTTTAATACTTAAGCATATCATAACCTAAACCAAGATTGCTCGCATTTAGATTAATCATTAAGATTAGAAGACACATGCATAGAAAATACCTAGAGACATAAGAAGACACACGAAATTGTTAGAATCATATAACTAAAAGTACTTCTTTAAACTCTTCCTTAAAAATTAGAAGTTCATACAAAAAGACAAAGAAATAGAAAGTGGCATGTTACACTTTTTATTTCGCGATTGCGCTAGTACAAAGCATAGAATGGCCTTCTAGTGGATGGAGAAGAACACCCTTCGATTGTATTAGGTGTTCTTGGAGGCACGACATTGATGGAGTGTGGAGGAGGACGGACCTTCTTGATGATTTCGGGTTTTGGAGGAGACAAAGTGTTTTAGGCAGAGCTTTGGCTTGTAGAATTAAAGATGATGATGAATCAGTCGAGATTCCCAATTTATAGAAGAAGATTATGTCTTTTCCTACCAAAACAAGACTTTCTTTATGTACCCAGGTAATTTGTAGTATCATTTTTCTCTTTCCATACATTATCACAAAGGTGCCCAGATGAGAAGTGAATACCATATCAATAAATCAAATAAGCATGTGTGAAACACTTCAGCATATGGTTGACACGAACCCACATACTTTAGCATGGGCAGTACTCAAATCGAATAAGCATTTATGAACCCACACATTTGGGTATCTACTCATTTTCTGTGGTACGAATCGTCCATTTCCTTTTCTGGACCATTAGATGGTTCAAAATCCCAAACCAGTTTTCTCATTGCCCTACTGCCTCTAAAGGCCTCAGGCACCACTATATGCAATCTCAAAAAGAAAAAAAATGCCAACTTTGGACAATTTTCTCATAACACAATGAACCGAGAAATGTAAAGACCAAGACTATTCATTTACAAAACTCCAGCATATTGATTTCCAGAAAATGAAACACTATTAATTATATCTGACCACGAAAAATCCAGAGATAGTTGAAAAGTGAACAGGGGCGGATCTAGCCTTTCCAGCATGGGACTCAAGTCCCACCCAAGATGTTGGTGAAGAAAAAATAACTGGGTATACTACAGGGGAAACAAATATATCGGAGAAATTGAATTAATACAAGTGTAACAGTCCAAGAATTTCATTTTATATGTTCAACAAAAGATACAATTTGCATCATAAAAAAGGATACAATTGAATTGATACTAAACAATATTGATTTCTAGCTGCTCTACTTTTTCTTGATAATGCTTGATTAATAATATTAGTATATGATAGCAGGCTATACAGAGTACAACAAATTTTGGTCCTTAATGAACATTAAACTAGAGAATTGATAGATGATAAAATCCTAAATAACAAATTGATAAAAAGAAAACACAAATTTTCATGTACGATAGAAGAACCGTGGGGTTATATTTAGTTAGTTTCGCTTCATTTACATAATTTATTTTTAAAATTTCTCCTCGTAGTGTTGTTTCTTTATGTCGCAAATGGTGAGCTATGTGAAACTTTTTTTTGGGTATAAATATGCATTGAATTGAAAAGAGTAAGACTTCTTGGTAATAAAAGCACTCTTGCACTAATTTTTGGTCTTCTATCGGGATAAATTCAAGTCCCACTCTTTATAAATTCCTGGATTCGCCCCTGAAAGTGAATGAAGCTTAGGTAGTGAGGAAGAGCTCAGAGAGAAGGAGATACATTTGGAAATGAAGGAAGCCGGTGGGTTGAGATCGATTAGGGTATAGAAATTGGAGGACCTTTGTTTCTGGGTTTCCCTCTTCCTCCTCCTCCATTTGTAGTGTTCGACACCTCGCCCAATTTGAAACCTTAAACCCTCTTTGAAGTTCAAACCATTTCACATGGTGATAGCAAGGTTTGTACGATGGTCGATGGAGATGAAAACGGGTTGGAACGGATTTTGGAGAGCAGGTTACGAGAGAGTGATCAGAAGATGGAAACAATGGCGAATATCAGGAAGAGAGAGAGAGAGAGAGAGATTAGGATAGAATGATAAGAGGCAGATATTGGAAGAGAGGAGAGGATAAGGTCGATCGGCACGTACGGCTGGCATGCTCACAAAATGAAGATGAAAATGCCCCCTTTGAACAGTAAACCCTGAAGACGCCCTGAACCCATTATTGTTATAGGTAAATTACTAGCTTTCTTACGCGTACGGAAGAGCGTCGCACACGCACGTGCGTATTGATGTACAATTCAACTATACTCATTCTTCATTCTTCATTGAGAATTACATCAGAAGTATCTGAGATCTAAAACCATGCAAATATAGCGTGCCGAAGTTGAAGTTGTGTTCTACTCATTGAAAGTGTGCTGTTATTTCCTCGATCTATGTCCAGATCCTTACTAATTTTTTCCACAATCATTATCTCCACATATTCCTGTTCAATATATCAAGTAGTAAAAAAAATTAAAATAGATAAAATATTTTCTATGTAATTTGACATCTCCTCTTCCTTCCATTGTATTCTTTGCATTTGTATAAACATCATAGTAATTTTATTATTCTACTCTACGTTGGTTGTGAAAATGTGCACACACCCTTCTTAAAAAATTGGTAAGATCATTTGTGAACTGCACCACAGATCAGTTGTGATAGTTCGAAGGTGCACACACCCTTCAAGTAATATATATATATATATATATATATAGACACACACAGAGAACACCCTTCCACTAAGGTATATATTTTTAGTCATTTTCAGGTATAAGACATTACACCAACTTTTCGATCATATTTTACCATCTCTACCGTTCTGATATGAAGTCCCAATGTGTAGATCAAGCTTGTAAATTTTCAGCCAAAATGATGATCGTTAAGATATTCAAAACTGTAATTGAAGTTTATAAGTACGAATAGTTCAAGTTTCACAGATTTGGTCTGTTCCTTGATTTAATCTAGTTCGATACCTTAACGATCAAAATTTTGGCTGAAAATTTACATGAATGATCTACTCATATAGACCTAAAATTTGGACTGTGGAGATGTTAAAATGTGATCAAGAAGTTTGTCTAATGCCCTATACCTGAAAATGACTAAAAAAAAGTATACCTAATTGGAAGGGCCACACACACACACACACACACACACACACACACACACACACACACACACACACACACACACACACACAGTCTCTATCTAGAGAAAAACTCCACTTTAAAAAAATGAAAAAAATTATTCGATCATTGAAACCAATCATTCTTTAGAATATCACTAGAGGATCACACTTACAAAAAATAAGCTCAATTGGAGATGATTTGGTCATTTATTCATCACTTTTAATTTTTAATGAATATAGTTCATCCGATATACCTTAAAAGTTTGATGTAGTAATGAAATGGTCAAATCATCTCTGATTGAGCTGATTTTTAAAGCATGATCGTCTAATAGTGATCTAAGAAATGAGTGTTTTCAATCGTTGAACAACTTTATCAATCTTGTGAAAATTAAAACTTCGCTCCGTTTTTTCAAAATAGAGCTCTGCTATATATATATTTTCAACTTTATCAACTTTATATGTTTTTTTCAACTTTATCAATCTTGTATATATATACACACAGTCTCTATCTAGAGAAAAACTCCACTTTAAAAAAATGAAAAAAATTATTCGATCATTGAAACCAATCATTCTTTAGAATATCACTAGAGGATCACACTTACAAAAAATAAGCTCAATTGGAGATGATTTGGTCATTTATTCATCACTTTTAATTTTTAATGAATATAGTTCATCCGATATACCTTAAAAGTTTGATGTAGTAATGAAATGGTCAAATCATCTCTGATTGAGCTGATTTTTAAAGCATGATCGTCTAATAGTGATCTAAGAAATGAGTGTTTTCAATCGTTGAACAATTTTATCAATCTTGTGAAAATTAAAACTTCGCTCCGTTTTTTCAAAACAGAGCTCTGCTATATATATATTTTCAACTTTATCAACTTTATATGTTTTTTTTCAACTTTATCAATCTTGTATATATATATATTTTAATAAAAAAGGTGCACACACCCTTCTTTTTCTGAATAATGGTAAGATCATTTGTCATTAATAGAACATACAAAGACATATTCTTTGTTATCAAATGTATCAAATATATTATTCAAAGTATTAGACACTTATCTTCTCCGGTTTATACAACTCTACAACATGAATCATCAATAAAAACCAAAAACTACATGCACATTTCAACAGAGTAGAAAGAAGTCATTATCGTTGTTTCGCTTCTTTCAAACAGTTGCTGCCTGAAAATCACTGTTCACATCAATCAACAAAGTTAGCAAACTCTTATTCAACTTCAATTTTCTTCTTGGCTTACTCTTTGGGTGCTTGATGTGCTTCTGTGTAATTCAAAACCAAGAGTAAGGCTTTATACTTATTCAATGAAAAATTGACACTCCTCCTGCTAGTGGAAAACCCAACTGAAACTTATTAAAATTCTCAAGCGAAGAATTTCCAACATCATAATTAACAACACGCCTTCTTGCAATAACATGCACTAATTTTCGTGACCTATATATTGAAACACTACCATACTGAAAGAATCCGACTCCGATTTAGTTGCCTAAACTAAATCGAAATCAAATTCCTTCGAAAACACGATCTTAATTTTTTTTTTGCCAAAGTTTACTTTGAAATACGTGAGCTCATATTAGAACCTGCAGAGAAACACACTTCGAATATTCCACAAAATCAAAACCGTGGGGCTCCGTTCCCCATCCGGATTTCTCAACATCATATATATAATAAATCAAAAGGTTTATAAGAAATCCAGAAACATTCAGGAGTAAACTCAACTGAAAACACAATATAAGTATACAGAGCGACCCATATATACATCATATACAACTAGTAGGTCGAACAAGGAACCTACAGAAACTGAAGTGTGATCCGAACTCTATGCCTCCATAGTCGACGTGCAACACTGGAACCCAAACTGCAAACTGGGCAAAGGAAACCAAAAAGCCCAGGGGAAAGGCAAATAAAATCGTTAGAGTGAATGGACGAAAATAATCATATGTCTTTCACCATTTATATATTAATAAAATAATGCAATTTCTTTAAATAATTGAAGGTCACCACCTCGGCGGATTTCCCTGCCAGAGTAGCATGTCAGACGAATTTCTCAAGCCCGACGGTGATAGACTAGGCGAATCTCTCAAGCCTAGTCGGCATATCAAGCGAATCTCTCAAGCTTGATAGATGGACTACCGGTAATCAGCCGCGTAGCCAATGCATCGATGCTAAATAAATAATTGCCATCACCAATAAAATATACAATACCTTCAAAACGATAAATAATCTAAACATTGTACTGGAAACAAATACTGAAACCAAGAATTCGCTACGACAGTGTAAATAAATGTTCACTCACAATATGAGCTAGTTCTGAGGTTCAGCGGAAGATCCCTGGCCAACCGCTCGATCACGATCACCTGAATTACAGAGTTACGATCAATACATATAGAATCACAACATACGGAGCTAATACGTCAAGAACCCTGTGTTCTCGAAGAACGTATCGCTTGAAATATCGAAGAGGATAAAAAAATTCTCAAAATATACCCAATTAGCCCTCGTCCCAAAATAGAGTACACAAATCAACTCAAAAACCTCAAGATTTTGTATAAAAATCTCCAAAATCCCAAAAAGTCAACCCCCGCCGTTGACCGTCGCCGCCACCGGCTGCGCGGCATCAATGGTGACCAACTCTGGTAGAGAAAGCCCAGAACACATCTTCTCCTCAAGCCCAACATTTTTTCCTTCTACCATCAAAGCCAATTCCAACCATACCGATCGGAATTGAGCTCGAAATCTCGCCGGATTTCTCCTCTCCGGTCACCACCACGGCAACCACCAAAACTCACCCTTACTCAAATCAAACCACCCAGAACTCATCTAGGGGATGAGGGGAACCTAACCCCCATCATCCGCGACACCATAGCTCGCCGGAGCACTGCCCCCGACGGCGGTGAAATCCCAAAACTTCAACAAACCCAAACTACCTCAATTTTCACAAAATCAAGTGTAAACCAATAGAGAATCATGAGAGGATTCTAGCCATACCAAAATTGTGGCCGGATGTGGCTAGAATTTTCGGGCCGGATGGCGAACCCGAAACTATCACGGTGGTGCTCGGTCAACAGTGGTCAATGCAGGTCAAACTGTCCAAATGCAACTTTTTGACAATTTTACGACTATTCTTATATTTATACGCGCGACCTAAGACGATCAACGGTCCAAAGCGAATCGAAACAAAACAGATAAACACGACTAAATCCAATGGTCGGAAATATTCATAATTTATTCCTCGTAGCTCGAAATAATCCTCCGGAAACTTCCACGAGTTCGAAATCACGTACACTGGGAGCTCAAAATCACGTACACTACAACTCTCGTGAAGGAACCCATACCAAATTCTTGCCCGATAATTAAGTCGTAAACAAACCCGCCATATCAACCAATTACGACAAACTGCGACTAATCACAAAACTCGCAAATCAAGCCAATTAACATTACATTTCTGATTCGGATCGTTAGACATACCATCTCAGTGTCCTAGTATCCTAGCTAGTAGTCAAGTGAAGCAAATTGAAACAATGAAAAGAGGAAGCAGTATCGATTATCCTTATTAAACTAAGTAGTAATAGTAATACTCATATATCTCTTGATTTATCAAACTCATATGATTATTGTTAGTTTATACCAAAGAATTGCATAAAAACTTATCAATCTGAGATTTACGTTTTATCAATACAACTTCAAGAAATTGTCAATGTCAACAAAACAGCCCACCAATTTAGTCGTTAACCTTGATTAAAACAAATTTACCAAATTTGATTTAAACCATAATCAAATCAGAAAGTAACTCGAGATAGATAAACAATTACCCACTAGTTGAATCAGAATGAGTGAATCCCAAAAACCTTTTCATAACACCAGTACCAACAAACCACAACCAGACCTTAATTAAGAGGTAGGTATGGTAGTAATAGGGTCGTGACACCGATATTGTTGGTGCAGTTCACTGTCGCTGCCACCATTTGTCCTTCCCGGCCTCGCTCTAACAAATCTTCATTGGAAGAGGACGTGTTCTATTGCTAAGCAATTGATTGAAATTTGTAAAACTGTTTTTGATTCTCGTTAAGAGAGAAATCGTCTTTGATCAACTGCTCTTTACTTACTCTTCTATCCATCTCTCGTTAAGTTATCTAGTTGCCGAGTTAGAGAAATAAAAGGGCACTTGTAGGCATTATTAATGTTTGACGTTAACTACCTATAATAATTGTACTACGGTCATCTCTCTTAATTAATAGAGATTAATTATTAGCGTATTTCCAACAGTGAAGTCAAAATTATTAGTTATATTTATCAAAATGTAAAATGTGACAAAAATGTAGGAAGTGAAGAGAGAGAGAAAGAGAAAATAACTTTGAGTTAAATTATCTTACAAATAAAACTAGGCCAGATTTTCAACAAAAAACTATATTTAGCTTATTTCTTAAGCATCTATAAGAGCATTGTGTTAAAAATTAGCCAAATTTAATTTTACATTTAAATTAACAACTTGGGATGATCCCAGGAGTCCTAACATTTAGTGAACAAACAAATAAAAAATTCACCCACCACTATCAATTATTTGGGGCATCTCAAGCCACCAACCCAGAACCAGGCAGAACCCACCAAATAGAGAAATGCATATATTGCCACCAACACTTAGACTTTGGGTTCTTATGACTTGATATTGTATATCTGTAGTAACACTAGCTACTACATAAATTCTCATTGAAGTTGTCGGCAATAGTACACTATTGTCAACGATTTGTTGCCAAAATCGTCGGCAATAGTATTATTGGCGACGCTTTATAGCCTACAGGGGTTTTATACTATAGCTGACGACTTTGTAAAAATCGTCGACTATAGTCATGTAGGCTATAAAGCGTTGGCAATGAGTATAGCCGACAATTTGTTGCAAAAATCGTCGGCAATAGTACTATTGCCGATGATTTCAAAAATCGCCGGCCTTTGTTTCTCTAAGTCGTCGGCAATGAGAAGTTATATGGTAGTGTAAATTCTCACTATTTTTTTGTTGGTGGCAAGCCTGTGTGTAGAGGTCAGTAATGGGTCGGGTCAGGTTAGGCCGAGTTTTTTTGGAAAATTTAAAGCCTACGGGTTGTTCATGGGCTTTTTAAGCCCTGGACTTTATCAGACTTTTATGGCCAGGCCAGGTCGAGCTTTTTTTGGATTAAATAAAAAAACTTAAAAATTAATAGTGCTTAACACTCAAATATATCAACAATTATATATACAAAATAATATATATGCCTCAAAAAATTAATATTAGTATATGATTGAATAATATTAAGATAAATTAAAGAGTTTAAAAGTTTATATTGATTAAATAGTCTATAATATATACAATTTATGGACTTTATGACATCAGCCTAAAATTTTTTCGGGCCTAAATTCGGATCAGACTTAAGTTTTTTGGGCCTCAGATCGCTCGCGAACTTTTTGAGCCTATATGCCAAATAATTATTTCCATGTATTATAGTAGTGACATAAGATTACGTTTGAGCGGCCCAAATTCGGACTTATTAAGGTTCACTATACCCAACCTAGTAGGCCCAGCTATATGTAATGCTTATAAAACTGATAAATATATTTAAATTGATGATTGAACACTACATCATCTTCTTCTTTTAAAGAATGTTGGTGTGACGACTTGAGGGCTTCTTTCGTAGATGTTGAATACGTACAAACTCGAAAGAACAATAGTCAAACACTTCTATATCTAAAAGATTCAAGTTAATTTAACATTTGTATACATCAGAAGAATAAGAATAAACCTGGCCCAGTCCCAAAATCTTAGTCAAGGCACTTACAATTTATAGAAAGTCAAGCTAATACAACGATTAAAATCTAATAGTCAAGTAGTAAATTAAATTAAGTTGATGACAAACCAAAATAATCAAATTCAAAAAATAATATAGTGAAATGATATCTTATTTGTCATCATGTTGTAATCATTGTATAACCAACTCGACTCATTAATGACTCATAGTTAAAAATTATCTACTTATTTATTTTCATATCGTAAAATTGTTTAAGAAATATTATATTTTGTATATTTCGATATGTGTTTTGTTTTAATTAAATTATAATAGAGATTCTTAAAAATTTGTGATTATTCGGAAACATTGATTGTAATGTCTGCATTTAAGATCTCTTACCAATAAATAAAAATACAGTTTTACAATTTCAGTTAATGTGTACTTTTCTATCATTCAACACGTTATCAACAAGTTTTCAGTTGAATGGAGAAAATCTACAATCCCCATTACCCTATTTCCTTCTCTGTCCCCCTCTCAATTTTTGACACTTCTCAATCTTTGTCGACTCAGTAAACACCATATAACCATCCTACGTTCATGTTTAACTCGACCTATCTCTATCTCTAACTCTAACACAACTATCTCTAAGAGTAAGTTCATCGGGGCTGTTTAGCTCAGTATCCACGTAGATATAGCTCTAAATAAGAGAAAAAGTGAAAATTCGAGTTTCCACCAGTATTTTCTTGCCTGGGAAAGAACTAGCCTAGGTCAATCACTAGGACAATTCTAGCCTTCTCACTTGACTCAGTTGCCATAGTGGTGTTGTTCATCTCAACTGTACATACATCCACACTGCTTCATGAACAAACTGCCCGCAGCTAGATTTCAGCATGAACCCTCTCATCCCAAACTCCGCCTCCACTGCCAAACATGGAGATTCTATCACTAAGCATTTTTGACTTCCCTTCCTGTTCTCAGTCTGTCACGATGCTCATAGCTGACTTGTTTGATCTCTCTGGATCCGCCAATTTCAGGTTCTTGTCAGGTCATCAACATTTGAACAAAGCTAGAGACTGAGGAGAGAGCAATTAAGGAGAAAGGGTTTTACTTAAACCAACCGTCGTGGAGAACCTCATTGAAGCCTTGACTGCTACCTTTGTTTCCGATCATGTTGCCGAGAGAAGCTGGAGTTGAGCTGCTTCAGGTTCATCATTGTCTTCTTGAAAAATAAATAAGTCTTTGAATTTTTAATCATGGTATTTTGGACATTGATGATGGTGAGGATGATCAAGATTGAGGAAGAAGAGGTAAAACAAAATTGTAATCTAAGGGAGAGCGAATGGAAGAGAGAATTTTTTCATCAAATTGTTAAATTTTATATTATATGAATGTGGTTCTAGGGTGTAGTAGTAGAAAATTTTAAGTTTTAATTTTGTTTGCAACTTGGCTGCAGTTGAGACATTGTTTCAGTACAGAGTTGTCAGGGCTTTTCATTTTCAAAGGAAGCTTGGATGCTCCATGGTTTTGGAGGGTGTTTTGGTTGCTTTTTTTTACTCGATTCTCCGTGGTTGGTTTTACACAATTGTCAGCTTCATGTTCTTCAAAAGCTATAATTTGATATTTAAAAGAGGTTTGATCAAATATCCTTCTTAAAACCCAATGCTTTATTAAATATCAAATTAAGTGGTTTTAAGAAAGGATATTTGATCAAACCTCTTTTTTAATTTTTTGATATTTTTTTTGGAATGCATGTTGTGTAGAAATGTAGAAAGGATTGATCTTTTAGAGTTTCAGTCTGGAATTCGAAAAATTTTAGTTTGAGGAAGAGATAGTTAGAGTCTAGAAAGAAAGCTTGTTGAAAATATGGTGGGAAGACATGAAATTAGGAATCTGTCAAACTTTTTGTCGAATATTATGAACTAACATAAAAAATAAATTAAAAGTGTCATATGTAAAGAAAAAAATTGATGCAATCGTGTGTCCAAACTTAATCTTATTAAATGTTAAGATTCGACTACTATTCAATTAATTGAGTTTCATCTAATAGTATTTTTTTTAAAATATGGATTACATGTATCATTTAACTTTATTTTAAATGATTAATAAATATTAAATATAAAAAAATTAAAGTTTTGACCCAGACCCAACGGGTGGAAGTAACTATCAAGAAGTGAATGACACGTCATAGACTTACTGCTCTATTGCTCCAGCGACCCTGACCATTTGACCAATGAATGAACTTGCTCTAAATGCGCTGTCTGCTGCTTTCTTTTCATCGGTAACAAAAACTCCTACGGGGAAATATTGAACTAGCTTCCTGGCAGATCGACACAAGCACGATATATCTCGTCCGCGAGAGGAATGAGTTTGGCAAGGTCGGCTAGCATGGTTCGGGTAGGATTGGGTGTTGGAGTTGGAGTAAAATAGGTTCCAATATGAAATTGATGTAGGTGGAAGATGATGGATTTGTATGTTTAATTTAGTGTAGGCAAATTTGATAGAACCATGGGGAATTGATTAATGATCAAACATAAGCAACATATATGGGCTTTGTTTCGCCTGCAAGTCTTATGTAGTTATCAATACAAATCCTAAATTTCAATTCATTCTCAGACAGGGCAGATCTACATACAAGGCTGTGTAGGGTGCAGCTCACGGCATTTTTCTGTCAGAGAAAAAAAAAACTTTACTCTGCTTAAAAGCTATATTTAATTCCCTTAAATCCTTATCAACTTTGACTTAATTCACTCTTAATCTCGTCTTTCTACCAACTGGTATTGTCCCTACGTAATCTCTTCTTGTCAAAAAATTAAAGAAACCTCCATGAGCATAATTAATGGAGAGCTGCTTCCATTTAGGCTGCTCACGTCTCTCTGTGACAGAATAATAAAAAAAAAGGAGCCAAGTTTATAGTGGCAATGGGCTGCTACGATGGGTTGGTCCTTTTACTTGGTTCAATCTACAAACTTAGCTCATTTCGGGTTATAGTAGACTTGCACACAAGTAAGTTAAGATCAAATTAATTGTGTAGTGATAATTCTCAATTAACAAAATTTAACATCCATATATGTATATACTCGAATCATAATATCTAGGTCTAAGTTCATGTACGTATATTGGCTCATTGTTGTGTTTATATATGCACATAGAGAAAAAAAAAATTGTGCGCTACACAGTATAGCATTATAGCCTACGGTGTTCAGAAATTTTGGATTCGCCCCTGTTCCTAATTCCATAATTCTAGATATGATAACAATATGATCACGAATTGGAATCTGGCTATTTGTTAATTATATTAGATCATTAAGTTGGATAAATGAATTCCACGTTAGGGGTGAGGTGTAATCAGATTTCTCGGCAAACTAGTAAAAATTAAAATCATCAACTTTTCTTTGTGGTGTTGACCTCGACGATAGAAATGGACAAACATTGACGGATTCAAGGTCATATCTGTCTAGGCCATGAACACTCGCATTATTTATAAAGACTCGCTATTTTGACGAGGAGAAGAGAATGATCGAATAAATCTGTGATCTGAGATGAAGGTCAAAAATGGAGATGCGGGGCAGTTGAACTTTGAAGCTAGTAAAAGATCTATGGAATCAGATCCTATTTGAAGATGGAGGAAGAACAGAAACAAAAGAAACCCAGATTTTTTATTTTTTTATTTTAATTTGAAGATGGTTGAGTAAAACGTAACATAGGGTTAACTTAATGTTTGACCGAAGTGGGATGGTTTAGAGCTGTTTGCTGAGTAGATGGTATGTGCCGAGTGTCAAAAATTGAGAGGGAGACAGGGAAGAAGATAAGGTAATGAGGACCCTCAGTTGATGGCCAGCAATCACCACAGAAAAGAACAAAACCCTAACACTCGAAACACAAACCCCCACCGCCAGCAACCACCTCCAATAGCCACCACCACCGTCATCATCACCTTCACCGTCGATAACTATTGGTCTTCAACGACATCATCGCTCCTCCCCACACACAGCCTGCATCTCCTATGCATAAAGCATCTTTTCCAATGACACAATTGCTTGACTATCAAAATCTCGCATTAGGATAGAGTTACCACCTCATCATCACAAACTACACATGTAGCTTCACCAATTATTGCTCTAATCGTGGTAAGTTCTCTACAATCCTACTTTAGAGATTAGGTTGACAAACTTAATTTCTATAGCACCCTATAGATTAGGACTAAAACTTAATTTCTACAACATCGTAGAACTTAGGTTAATTATTGTTTTGAGTTATATTGTGAATCGAGCAAAGGAGATTTCATCATCTTTTTACTCAAAAGTTTGATTAGTGACGGTCCTAGGGAAGTCATGATATAAAGAGAAAAAAAGTAAATCGATTATAAGTGAAGTATTATGAATATCATGGTTTCTGAGTGTGGTATGAAGCCACCGTTTATTGCGCATCGTTTTTGTGACCATACATCTTGGATCACATTCTTATTTTCTAAACTTGATATTAATAATCGTGGTTTTGATATTAATTATCTCTCTTGTCTATTTTGTAGATAACTACTAAGTCGGCTATGGCAGAGTTTGACATCCTTGATTCAAAAGGAATAGAGTATCATTGTTGGGTATCTGATGTGAAAAATACATTCATTGGTAAAAGATACCTTAACACCATCCACCCACCGACAGATGTAAATGCAATTGGCCCCACTGATGAAATTCTTAAGACCTCATATTTTTGAGGCGTCATATCCATTTAACTTTGAAGAAGCATTACTTAAAGAAAACATATCTCAAGGATTTATAAGATATTTTGAAGCAACGCTTCAATAATGATGCACAGCTTCCAAAGCTGACTAAGAGATGGAAAACCATCCGTTTGTTAGGCTATCCAAAGGTTGATGATTAGAACCAAGCAATATTGGGTTTCCAATCAAAACTGAGTTTCTGTGGGTTGACAAGACTGATCAAGATATGATCAAGAAGTCGTTGAACACCTTTCCTTATTTCATGAGTATACTTACTCACAAGTACCTGCTTGAGTACAAATAAGGAAGAATCAAGACTTTTAGTGATCTCATGAATATCCTGGCTAAAAAGGAGAGATATCATGAGATAATTCTCAATAATAATTCAAGGCCCGATGAGACCAAGAAATCACTTGAGAATTATAACACAAGAGGGAAGGCATGTAAGGAAAAGAAGAACAATTGTTCAGAACCTTATAACTATGGAGGGCGTGCTCTACATGGTGGGAGAGGAGGGTGTGACAATGGTAGAGGCAAAAGCAAAAACCAAACTTGGCATAGAGATCAGAGAGCTAACTCTAACAAGAACCAGTCAGGTTCCAAGAATGAAGGAAATTCTTCATACTCTGCCCTGTCTGACAAGTATCCATATTTCAAATGTGGCTCTACCAATGTTCGACAACTCGGATAACTCGGTTGAGTAGTCGGCGAGTCTCATTGAGGGATTGGAAAATGAGCTGGTTTGGGTCTAAGTTCTCCTTCTAATCGAAAGGCCGAGCAGTGATTACGCGGCCGAGTTGGTCAACTCAGACCGAATAATCGGTCAACTCGGCCAATTTTTTTCTTCTATTAAACTGAAAATGTCGAGACAGAGCAAAACCCAAACCTAATTCATTTGAAACTTGAAACTTGATGTGCCTCTTTTGAGTCATTTCTATCAATCGCTCTCAAATTTCAGTCACCACCGTCGTCCACCTGCGTCACTCGGGTCGTCTGTCGCCACCCCCTGCTGGAATTGGTCGCTGCATTTGTCGCTTGTCTTTGTCTCAAATTGACTAGTCTTTACTCTTGAGTTAAATAACTTAAATTAGTGATATCGATAGAGATTTCTGGGTAAAAGAGCAAAATTATCAAATGTCTCATAAACTTTGTAGTAATTGTCAATTTACACCATAAATTATCAATTGCATGTGAACTTTTGTCCCCTTAATTTGGAAACAATTGCTTATTTGCACCCTCTCCGTTAATTTTAACGAATTACATCCAAATATCATCATGTGTCATGCACATGATGCGTATAATTGTATTTTTGTATATTTAAATTGTATTTTACATATTTTTTAAAAAAAAATATTTAAATTGTATTTTACATATATCCAAATAATTTCTTTTTTTTAGTATTTTCTATTTTCTTTTAAAAAAATTTGTGCTCACTACCAGAAGAAGTACTATATCCGACGAGGTCCTCAAAGAACGACCGACGAGAAGGGATCTCGTCGGTTATAGTAAACTATAACCGACGACAGGATAATCTCGTCGGTTATAGTTTTTTGACCGTCGAGATTTTCTTGTCGTCGGTTATAGTCGCCGGAAACTCGTCGATCATAGTTTTCGACTATGTCTGACGATTTTTTTTGACTATTACCAACGATTTTTTCATATCGTCGGTTATAATTTCTTATTTCAGATCTGGGCAGCAGCTCGATCTGTCATTCAAAAAACTTTCCATTTTTTATGAAAATGCTCTGAAATCGATCTTTGGGTGATGTCGAGAATGAGTTCGTGATGATTCATGCGCATTATATATATAGGTACGTCGTGCTTAATTAATATATATATGTGTTGTGCATGCATGTATTAATTCTTAATTTGTTGAATATATAGATCGATCGATATTAATTGATTTTGAATATATATATATATGTATTGATCGATCGATCGAGTTATTAATTGATTCTTGAGTTTGAGTAATTGATCGATGGTTGATTTCGAGTACGTACGCGTGATTGATCGTAAATATATATTAATTGTTGTTAATTTTAATTTGATTATTGTGAATATATATATATCACTACCACATTTGTCATCATTACCGGCGAGATTACCGGAGACAAGGCCGGCGACCGGAAAAGTCGCCGGTAATGTTCATCATTACCGGCGACTTACTCCGTCGCCGGTACTGTCGCCGGAAAATCGCCGGTAATGTCTCCATTTCCGGCGATTTAATGAATCGCCGGCAATGCCTCTTATATTAGATGTAAATCGCAGGAGCTCATTCATTTTGATCGAAAAAAATCCGGTGAAATCGAAAAAAGCTAGGAAAACACTCTGAAATCGATCATTCGGTATTATCAAAATTAAGGCGCGCGTCGAAAACTCGACCACTCGGGAAGCTATATATATATATAGGTACGCGCGTATATATACGTATATGTGTATATATGTATATATATGTGTGTGTTGATCAAATCCAGTTCATGAGATATGAAATGTTGTTGATGTCACCGAAACGAGAAAACTGCTTGTAGTTAATCTTATCTTGTGTCTGAATCAACGACTGGTATTATCGTAGTGCTATCGGAGTCAGGCTTAAGAGGGCCTCCTACCTAGTCAAATACATTTTGAACTGAAAAAAGAAGAATACCATCATCGAGTATTGAATTGAATTCAGAGATTAGATCGATCGATATATATATATATATGCATGTGTTGATTTAATTAGAGTTGAATTGAGATATCGCGTCGATTATTAGTATGTAGTGAATGTGTGTATATATAATACGTAAATTTGTTAGAATTTTCAAGATGGACAAGAGTTGGATGAGCCTCGAAAGATGGGATGTCAGATATCACCAGGGAATTAGGAGTTTTGTGAATTTTGTAAAGGCTAATTGTGGAGACACTACACTTCATTATTGCCCGTGTAAAGAATGTAAGTGTTTCAGCGATCGATTTCGTTTTCCCATTGATAAAGTCCAGAAGTACCTGAGTAAATACGGGTTTTGGGAAAAGTACACTTGTTGGATTTATCACGGTGAAACATCGTTAGCGGGTCCGCATGATCATGGACAATTTGGTAATGACAGTCCACGCTATGATCATGGAGATTTTGCTGAGAGGGGCAGTTCATCCTATGATCCAACATCGATGTTAATCAATGATATGTTTCCTCATGAGAGCGGTGTATTTGCTGATGAAGCACCAAATGTCCCTCCCGTCATTGAGGGTTTCCCCCATATTGAGCCAGTCGAGCCATTACCTGGAGCTCATGTCAACACAAGCGGTATGGACAAGTACAACAACCTGATTGCATTGCAACAGACTCCGTTGTACGACGGTTGTAGTAAGACTGTTCTTGAAAGTGTGATGGGAGTGATGCAGCTCAAAATGGAGAACAAAATGTCTGTCAAAGCTGTTGATTCTTGGTTGAAGTGGACTGCTTCGCTACTGCCACCCGGTCATCGTCTTCCTACCACTCATCATAAGGTGCGACATATCCTGAAAGATCTTGGGCTTTCCTACATCAAAATCCATGCATGCAGATATGATTGTATTCTCTTCTGGGGAAAAGATCTCGAAGACCTTGAAGCATGCCCGGTATGTTTTACAGAAAGGTATAAGTTGACTCCTGCAGGCAACAAGAAAGCTGTGAAGATACTTCGATATTTCCCGCTTATTGATAGGCTGGAGCGGTTGTTCATGTGTGCTTTCACGGTCGAGGCAATGAGATGGTGGGCTGAGAGGAATTTGCCTGACGATGACACCCTTATACACCATTCCGACGGAGAGGCTTGGAAGCACATGGTCAGGGAGTTTGATCATTTTGCAGCAGAGGTCCGAAATGTTTGGCTAGGTCTCTCATCTGACGGATTCAACCCTTTTGGCAACATGAGTCTTCAATACAGTATATGGCCAGTTATTTTGGTACCGTACAACCTTCCACCATGGATGTGCATGAAGAAGGAATACAATATGCTCACTCTGTTAATTCCGGGCTCGGGTTATCCAGGAAAGTGTCTCGATGTGTATTTGAGGCCTTTGATTGAGGAGCTTAAGTACATGAGTGAGTGTGGCCACCCCACTTACGATAGGTTCAAAAATGAGATGTTCCAGATGCATGCCATGCTTGTTGGCACCATCAGTGATTTTCCTGCCCGCGGTATGTTGTCGGGAAACGTTACCAGGGGTTACAGGGCTTGTTCAGAGTGCATGACGGTTGATTGTTGCAGTCCTCATTGTAGTAAAATTATTCAGATGCGTCACCGTTGTTGGCTTCCATATGATCACCCATTTAGGCAGGATCCAAACGCGTTTGATGGGACTGTGGAAACAGGTGTGGCACCCAGGCGATGGACAGGAGAAGAAATTTTGGAAGTGTTGAATGAATATGATTTTGGCCAGCTGAGCAATCATCCTGACATAGTGGCGTCAATTCCAGACAAGCTCGAAAGGTATAAGTTTTGGACACACAAGAGCATATTCTGGGAACTCCCCTACTGGCCCAGATTGCCTATCAGACACTACCTAGATGTCATGCACATAGAGAAGAATGTGTGTGAAAGTGTGGTGGGCACAGTTCTTAACTTGGAGGGGAAAACAAAAGACATCCCCAAGGCACTTATTGATCTGAAAGCTATGGGACTGCGGAAACATTTGTGGTTAAGAGATGGTAAGAGAAAAATGCCGCAAGCTCCTTACACCGTCAAGCCGAAGCATAAGCATGAAATTTTTCAGTGGCTGAGTAATGTCAGGTATATATTCTTATATATGACTATGCAGTACGGAAATTGGTTTGCCTTAAATTTTTACCGGATTATGGTGATATGCGAGAAATATAATTGTTGCCTATGACTATATATATATATATGCAGGTATCCTTATGGCTATGCAGGAAATATAAGCAGGTGTGTTAACTTCCGGGACAATAAGATGTACGGACAGTACGAAAATTGCTTACCGGTCCCGTACACTACACTTGGATGTATCCCATGGAAAGGTACATTTGGTTTACCTCTGTTTTTATTGGTTTGTCTTATTTTTACCTTAGTTAACATGCACTTGTTAACTTGTAGACAATTGGGAGCATACAAGGACTATGTGAAGAATAAATATGCACCTGAAGGGTGTATCACTGAAGCATATGTTGCGCACGATTGTGTAACGTACACCAAAGTGTATTTGGGAGCGCTTGAGGACCCCCAACAACAGATGCCGATAGATGAACCTCAGTTCAACCTTTCTATCATCTCCAATGACGTGGTAGTACAGGGAAGCTTGCCAAAGTCGTACAAGTTGGATGGAAATGAGGTAGTCATTGCCCACTGGTCGGTACTGATTAACTGTGAAGAAGTACAATATTGGAAAAACTATCATCTTCACTGCCCTGCTATTGCCGGAAATGTTGATTACCACAACAGGACGTTTGCAAACTACTTTGGTCAATGGGTAAGGGTATATGTGTATATGTCTTTTTTTTATTGCCATTTTCCTTATATAGCATGTGTGTACGTGGTTTTGTGGTTCCTATGTTCATAATTTCTTGTGTGGTTTCTTTGTGTTTTCAGATGAACCATGTAGCAAATGATGGTTGCCCAGAGTGGTCAAACGAATTGAGGGTCCTCACGATGAAACCGATAGCTTCAAAAGTTTACTCAATGTGTCAGGTCAATGGCGTTAAATTTATATGTGAAAATCGAGACGACCGACTGAAAACACAGAATTGTGGGGTGATGGTCCATGGTGGGCAGGATGGCGTTGACTATTATGGTGTCCTTCATTCAGTAGTTGAACTAATTTATGGGAACTGCATGAAAGTGCACTTGTTCAAGTGTAGATGGTTTGATACTAGCCCGGAGAACACAAGGACCGATCAGTAAGGAACATTTTCGGTGAATACTGCTACTACCTGGTATGAAGATGGCCCTTTCGTTCTTGCCTCATCAGTAAAACAAGTGTTTTACCTGGACGATCTTCTTAACAAAGTCCCGTGGAAGGTGGTTAACCATGTTGCTCATAGAAACATATACAGTGTTGCCACACTTGGTGATACCGCAGATGATGAGGAAGTTACTGCATACCAAGAGCCGAACGCTTTTGATATTCCGGAATCATCTACGATTCGCCTTAATAATGTGAGATCTGGGAGTTTGGTTCGAATTACTGGAGCCGAACTTCTCGATGTTAATCCATATGAAGTTGACGCTGATTCAGATGACGAGGAGAGACACATATTGCCAGAGGTTACCTATGAAACCGAGTCAGACTCAAGTGATGACGATAATTACGATTATCATCCTTAGTACGTTAATGATGTAGTCGGAAATTGTAGTCGAAAAATGTAGTCAGAAATATGATGTAGTCGGAAATTGTAGACGGAAATTGATAATGGAAATTGTAGTCGGAAAATGTAGTCGGCAAATGTAGACGAAAATCGTAGACGGAAATTGATAATGGAAATTGTAGTCGGAAAATGTAGTCGGAAAATGTAGACGGAAATCGTAGACGGAAATTGTAGTCGGAAATTGTTGTCGGAAATAGTAGACGGAAATTGTAGTCGGAAATCGTAGACGGAAATTGATAATGGAAATTGTAGTCGGAAAATGTAGTCGGAAAATGTAGACGGAAATTGATAGCCGAAATTGTAGTCGGAAAATGTAGTCGAAAAATGTAGTCGAAAAATGTAGACGGAAATCGTAGATGGAAAATGTTGTCGGATATTTTTCGGGAAATGTCAACATTACCAACGAGTTAACTCGTTGAAAATGTCATTACCAATGAGTTGAAGTCGTTGGTAATGTCATTACCAACGAGTTATAAGCAACTCGCCGGCAATGTTGTCTGGATAGGAACTGCCCAGCTCGAGCCCGAGCTTCATTTCTCCTCCTCCTCCTCTCCCTCTCCTCCTCCTTCGTTTGCCTCTACTCCTCCTCCCCTCTTCCCCTCCTCTCCTCCCCTCACCTCCGTCGCCGGCAAAGCAGATCGGACTCCACCATGGCAGGTCCGATCCTCTCTCTCTCTCTCTCTCAATTTTTAATTATTTTTGTGTATGTGTATGTGTATGTATATGTGTATGTGTATGTGTAAATTAATTAGGGTGCTAAGTTGGAAATTAGGGTGATAAGTTGTAAATTTATATGCAATGTATATATATGTGATGTATATATATATAGGTATGTGAAAATTAAGTGATGTATATATATATGTGAAAATTATGTATATATGTGGTTTGGATGAATATGTGATGTATATATATGTGAAAATTAAACCTAATTAAGATGCATGATGTATATATGTGTGTGAAAAATGTGGAAAATTAATTAGGGTGTGTGATTTGGATGAATATGTGAAAAATAAATTTAATTAAGATGCATGATGTATATATATACATCGAAAATGTATATATGTTAATTTAGGTGATATAGTTGTTAATTAATCGTATAAATTAAGGTGGAAATCGGGATCGAAACGGTTTAGAACCAGAACGGTTTGGAACCGGAACTGTTTGTAACCGGAACCGTTTGAAACCGAACGGTTCCAGTTCCAAACGGTTCCAGGTTCAAACGGTTCAGGTTCCAAACCGTTCCGGTTCCGATTTGTTATAAAACCAAAACGGTTTGGAACCGGAACGGTTTGGAACTGGAACTGTTTGTAACCGGAACCGTTTGTAACATAACGGTTCCAGTTCCAAACGGTTCTAGGTTCAAACGGTTCAGGTTCCAAACCGTTCCTGTTCCGATTTGTTATAGAACCAAAACGGTTTGGAACCGGAACGGTTTGAACCTGGAACCAGAACGGTTTGGAACCGGAACTGTTTGTAACCGGAACCGTTTGTAACATAACGGTTCCAGTTCCAAATAGTTCCGGTTCCAAACCATTCCGGTTACAGGTTCAAACCGTTCCGGTTCCGATTTGTTATAGAACCGAATCCTTATGACTATTACGGTGTCTAGGAGGCTTTGCAGCAAATTGGCTTCGGAGAGGTTCCCGAAATAGTGGAGGGAGCAGTAGTCAAGCTTCCTCCTCACCCGCAGTTAGCAACACGCCCAGTGGGCCAATGATGAGTGCTCGCACGAGAGCCTTGCTAGAGGCGCGAGCTGAGGAGGAAGCTGCACGATCAAGAGCTGTGCAACCGGAAGTCGAGGCTCGAGCCTCAGTCAGCAGACGCTCAATCAGCAGACGTCCCTCCAGTGGCAGAGCCTCAGACGAGCGACAGTCAACGGGGGCATCAGAAACTCCCTCAATCCGAATGCCCCATATTCGCCCGGTGCCTACTCCCGTTTCACGGAAATCATCTGAGGCACATGGTGGTGTTGGCGCCTCATCGTCCATGCCTTGTTTATCTCCGCCGTCTGGTCTCTTCCTACTCGACGAGATTCCTGTGATCCCTGAATTCGATGATAGGGGGATGCCTGTTTATGTTGAAGGACGGCCGGAGTTCCTGAGTGTGGAGGAAGCGTACAACTTCATCCCGTTCGACCCCGTGTATCTTTGGAGTGTGAGGTGCACCAACCAACAAACGGACGATGCAGGTAAATTTTATTTAACATCAGATTGATGACTTAATTATTACTTAAGATTTAAGATAGGTTCAATTAATGATATCAATTTGTTGACATTGTATTATTAGGCAATTTCGTTAATGGGACTGGAAAACGGAAAGGGGCTAGAGGCACCTGCACAGGGAAGAGACTTGAGCAGGCCACCGGGGGAAGGAAAACGCTCATAAGGGCCAATGAGGATGGCGAGGTGATCGAGGCATTCGACACCACGCGCAAATATGTCAGCATGGCCGGTGCGATTGTGCGGGACAAGGTCCCAATGCTTTGGACAGATTGGGAATCTGTGCCTATCTACGTGAAGATGCAAGTGCATAATGCACTCAGTGTGAGTAAAATTGTATTTTCATTACGTAAATGCCCACTCTATTAATTAAGTCCGAATAAATATATAATTTTACCTTTTATATATTCATATTGCAGGTGTGGTTTGACGTTGATGAAGTTCTTATTCACACGTGGGTAGAGCGTCAACTACATATGAAGTGATGTGCTTCGACTTATTTGAATATATATCGAGTTAGATTTTTGTTTATCAAGTGTTTTAATATCTCTAACTTTTTTTCCTTGTTTTAATATAGGTATAAAGAGTGGAAGAACGAGCTTTCTTCCCATTACACTGTATACAAGGAGCTAGGCCGAGGTTCTACCCCTAGCGAATTCCGGTTTAGGGAGTACGAGTGGATGTGGCTGATAGCTCACTTCAAGCACCCCAAAGCGAAGGTATGCATCCTGAATATATCTTACAAGCCTAATGTATCGTATCAGATTGAAATAGTTAGTTACTAATTTTTTTTCAAATGTTTATCAAATAAGGCGATTTCGAAGACGAACCGGGCGAATAGATTGAAAAATACCAGGGCCCATCATGCAGGTTCACTCAACTACATGGGTTGGTCAACTAAGGCGCAGCAACAACAAGATGTGAACCCGTTGGTGTATATTCATCAGAAGTTCTATCCGCAGTGCCCTGAAGAAGTGGTAAGTCTTTCGCCTCTCCATGTGTTAATAAAACTATTTTTCGATATTAATAGATTTTGTTAGCTAATACGTGATTCATTTTCGCTTTTCAATTAGGCGAGAGTGGAGGACGCGACCGTAGAAGTGACCATGAGTATAGCTCGGTCTAACCATCATGACTGCTCCGAGGAAGAAGTCACCCAGTATGCCTCTCAGATCGATCAGCTTGATCGCCCGATAGCGGCTCAGATCATGGCAAAAGCGTGCGGGACTGGAAAGAATACCTACTACTGTAGGGGAATGGGCTCGGCGGGCGAATGAGTATTGAAAAACACTTCAGAATACTCTACCGGGTCAAGAAGTTCAACTTCTAGTCATAACGTCGTAGCGGAGCTTCAGAGGACGCGGAGGGAGTTGGAGGACCAAAAGAGGCAAGCAGCCAAGCAGCAGGCAATCAGAGATGCCGAGTACCAAAACTTGGTCCGTTTGCAGGCAATCAGAGATGCCGAGTACCAAAATGTGGTCCAGAGTCAGGCACAGATGTTCACATGGATGCGGACGATGTACGAGGCTCAGACTACCGGACAACCGTTAGCCACACCTCCACCACCACCACCACCGCACCAGTTCCCTGTGTTCCCTAGTTATCCACCACCACCACCGCACCAGTCAACGCCAGAGCAAGACCAGGGTAGCCACCGAAATTTAAATGAGTACATGGATTACTTCGACCCTGACCCGCAAGTTCCTCGACCCTGACGTGTAGTTGTAGTTAATTTTCGTATCGTCGTTGCTATTTGTACTGTACGTTGGACATTTATGTGTACTGTTGAACTTGTATGATTGTACGGTTTATGTCTTTCAATGCAGGTTCTGGAATTGGACCCAATCCAGAACCGCGTTTTTTTTTCAAAATTTTTCCAGACATTGCCAGCGACATGGACCTCAGTTGCCGGCAATGCTATCTCCGGCGGGAAATTTCCGGCGACGACATTGCCGGCGACTTATCGCCGGTAATGTCAATTTCGGCGAAAAAAAAATAAGGCCAGCGACCTAAAGTCGCCGGCAATGTCTCTTAATGTGGTAGTGTATAGCAATAACTAGCTAGCTAGCTAGGGTGATTAATTTATTTAATTAATATATTGCATTATATATATTGTGATTATTATATATATATAGGATTAAATGTACACTAGCTAGCTAGCTAGTACGTACGTGTAGGTACGTGCATGGTTAACGTTATATATATATATTTAGATTTTTGTGATCGATTATATATATATAGTTAGGGTGTACGTGTGTGTATATATATATTAAAATTATGGGAATTAAAATAATAAATATTTATATCTAGCTATGAAATTTGAATTAATAAGATCATGGGTATATATACATGCAGTTATAATTTTCAGGATGGATAAGAGTTGGATATGTCTTCCAAGATGGGATGTAAGATATCACCGTGGAATTAGAAGTTTTGTAGAATATGTGAAGGTTAATTGTGGAGGGATGACAATTCATTATTGTTCGTGTACGAAATGTCAGTGTCGCAGAGAGCGATATCGTTTTCACATCGATAAAGTATTGGAGCACTTGAAGAAAAACACGTTTTGGGATAAGTACACATGTTGGATTTATCACGGTGAGAGCTCAACAGTTGGTCAACATGATCACGGACAATTTTTTGAGAGTGGCAGTACATCCAATGATCCAACAACAAGGTTGATCAACGATATGTTTCCTCATGAGAGCGGTATATTTGCTCAAGCACCGGATATCGATATCCCTCCCGCCGTTGGAGACTTCCCTCATATTGAGCCAGTCCAACAATTACCTACAGCTGTCAACACTGCTGGTATGGACAAGTACAACAACCTCATTGCCTTCCAACAGACCCCGTTGTACAACGGGTGTAATAAGACTGTTCTCGAAAGTGTTATGGGAGTAATGAAGCTCAAAGTGGAGAACAAAATGAGTGTGAAGACTGTTGATGATTGGCTGAAGTGGTCTGGTTCGTTGTTGCTCCCCGGTCATCGTCTTCCTACCACTCATCGTAAGGTGCGACAGATCCTTAAACATCTTGGCCTATCCTACATCAAAATCCATGCTTGTAGATATGATTGTGTTCTCTTCTGGGGTGAAGATGCTTATGGGAATGATCTTGAATCCCTTGATGAATGCCCGGTATGTGGTACAGATAGGTATAAGTTGACTCCTGCCGGAAACAAGAAAGCTGTGAAGATACTTCGGTATTTTCCCCTAATAGATAGGCTAGAACGGTTGTTCATGTCTGCACACACGGCTGAAGCTATGAGATGGTGGGCCGAGAGGAATTTGCCCGACGGTGATACGCTTATACACCCTGCTGACGGAGAGGCTTGGAAGCACATGGTGAAGGAGTTTTCTTATTTTGCATCAGAGGTTCGAAATGTTTGGCTGGGGCTTTTATCTGACGGATTCAACCCTTTTGGCAACATGAGTCTTCAATACAGTATATGGCCAGTTATTTTGGTACCGTACAACCTTCCTCCATGGATGTGCATGAAGAAAGAATACAATATGCTCACTATGATAATTCCAGGGCCGGGTTATCCAGGAAAGTGTCTCGATGTGTATCTGAGACCTTTGATTGAGGAGCTTAAGTACTTGAGTGAGCATGGTCATCCCACTTATGACAAGTTCAAAAATGAGATGTTCCAGATGCATGCCATGCTTGTTGGCACCATTAGCGATTTTCCTGCAGACCTCATTGCAGGAAGATTGTACAGATGCGACATCGTTGTTGGCTTCCACATGATCACCCATTTCGGGAGGATATGGAGGCATTTGATGGGACTGTGGAAACAGGTGAGCAGCCGAGGAGATGGACGGGGGATGAAATCTTAGAAGTGCTAAATGAATACGATTTTGGGCAGCTAAGCAATCATCCTGAGATAGTGACGTCAATACCTGACAAACCCGACAGGTATAAATTCTGGACACACAAAAGTATTTTTTGGGAACTTCCTTATTGGTCCAAGTTGCTGATCAGACACTACTTAGATGTCATGCACATAGAGAAAAATGTGTGCGAGAGTGTGGTCGGCACAGTGTTGAATTGGGAGGGAAAAACTAAAGACGGCCCGAAGGCACGCATTGATCTCAAAAGGATGAGACTGCGAAAACATTTGTGGTTGAGAGATGGGAAGAAAAAAATGCCACAAGCTTCTTATACCGTGAAGCCTGCCCAGAAGAGTGAAATTTTTGGCTGGATGGGTAATGTCAGGTATCCTTCAGGCTATGCCGGTAATATAAGTCGATGTGTTAACTTCAAAGACAACAAGATGTACGGACTAAAGAGTCATGACTGTCATATACTGCTCCAACGCCTCTTCCCTGTTTTCATTCGAGGGTACCTGCCCAAAGAGGTGGTGGAGCCGTTAGTGGCTTTGTCAAGATTCTTTCAGAAGTTATGCACGAGAGAAGTGAAGAAATCAGACTTGTTGGAAATGCAACAGGACATCATTTTTATCATGTGTAAATTCGAAAGGATATTTCCTCCAAAAATTTTCGACATCATGCCTCACCTGATGCTCCATCTTCCGGAACAATTGTTGCTTACTGGTCCAGTACACTACACATGGATGTATCCTATGGAAAGGTACGTAATGCATCTCTGAATCTGGCTATATATATGTCGATCTTTAATATTATTTATTCACTTATATATTGTTGCAATAAGCATAACATGCTCGATCTGTAGTTACCAATTTACAGACAATTAGGGGACTACAAAGACTATGTGATGAACAAATCTGCACCCGAAGGGTGTATCGCGGAAGCATATATTGCGCATGAGTGCGTAACGTACACCAAGTTGTATTTGGGAGCATTGGAGGACCCTCCACAACATATGCCCGTAGATGGAGGGCAATTCAACCTTTCGATCATCTCCGATGATGTTGAAGTTTCTGGAAAGTTGCCCAACTTGTACAAGTTGGAACCTTATGAGCTAGTCATTGCCCATTGATCGATATTGATTAACTGTCCAGAAGTTCAATATTGAAAAAATTTGCACCTTTACTGCCCTGCTATTTCCGGTGATGTTGAGTACCACAACAAGACGTTCGCAAACTATTTTGGCAACTGGGTAAGTTGATACTTAAATTGACCTGTATATGATCGATGTTAAGTGCATGTCTCGCATCCTATTTATAGTTAAGTTAATAAATGATTATTTTCAGATGAATCATGTACAAGATGATGGTATCCCTCAGTGGTCACACGAATTGAGGCTCTTGGCGCAGAAACCGGTAACTTCTAGAGTTTATCCTATGTGTAAGGTAAATGGCGTGCTATTTATTTGTGAACATAGAGATGTGAGACGAAAAACACAGAATTCTGGGGTAATGGTGCATGGTGGGCAGAATGGAGTTGACTATTACGGTGTTCTCCATTCAGTTGTCGAATTAATATATGGGGAAGGCATGACCGTGCACTTGTTTAAGTGTAGATGGTTTGATACCGACCCTCAGAACACAATGACCGATCAATACAGGATTTTTTCGGTGAATACTGCCACAAGCTGGTATGAAGATGATCCGTTTGTGTTGGCCACGGCGGTGAAACAATTGTTCTATCTTGATGATCTTGTGCATAAAGGCGCGTGGAAAGTGGTTAACCATGTTCTTCCACGAAACATATACAGTGCCTCAACCCTTGGTACTGTGACCTCGGATAATGAAGAAGTCAGTGCATACCAAGAGGCGAACGCAACTGGTATTCTCGAAACCTTAACAATTCGCCTTAATAATGTGAGACAGGGCAGTGTGGTACGAATTCCTCAACCGAATCTTCTTGATGTTAATCAAAATGAAGACAATGAAGACTCAAGTGACGAGGACATACACATCTTACCTGAAATTAACTCGAAAACAGAGTCAGACTCAAGCGATGATTCTGATTATGCGCCTTAATTAGTGTATATATATATAAGTATGTTATTTCGACTTAGAACGTGCAATGTAAAATGAATTTTATTCATGTTATGGACAAAATTGTGTCGATCGATGAAATTGCTATATATATATATCGATCCCCAGCATAAATGAGAGAGATCGAGAGATCGATCGGAAAAAAAATACAACCGATCGATTAATAATATCGTATTATTAAATAATAATTTTAATATTTCGTATTAACTATTAATAATTTCGTATTAACTATTAATAAATATATATATATTAATACACTACATATTTAATTAGTTTACCGACATAAATGAAAAATAAATAGCAGAACTATATCCGACGATATGCATAAGTAATATCGTCGGATATAGTTGAACCGAAACTATATCCGACGACATGCATATGAAATCTCGTCGGATATAGTTTCGGTTCAACTATATCCGACGAGATTACTTATCTCGTCGGATATAGTTCTGTTTAATTGACGGATCTGGGTACGTTTTGGGGCAGAAACGAAACTGCCCCAAACCGGAACAGCCGCCTCCGATCGAAAATCTCTGTTTCCTTCGTGCTACAAGCAACCAATCGAAGCTCAAGTGGTATTTCATCGATCCTCAAGCCAAATCCCTCGTCGATTAGTGAAAAAACAGGTTTGAAATCCCTAATTTCAAATTTTCGAATTTTTTAATTTAGGTTAGATTTGAAGTTGTGGAATGTGTTGATCGATAATGTGGATGCATGTATATGTATAGTTGTGGAATTTGTTAATTTTATGAATGTATTGATATATATTAGAATAATTTTGAATTTTAGGTTGAATTTCGGTTAAATTTAGGTTAAATTTGGATTTGGATTTGGAATTTTTTGATCAATTATATTGGATTATATTGGATTTTTGATGGAATATATTGGATTTTTTGTTAAATTGGTTAAATTTGGATTTAGAATTTTTGGTTAAATTTGATTAAATTTTTGGTTAATTGGATTTGGAATTATTGTTGAATTTGGATTATTGGAATTATTGATATATATATATATTGGAATATATATAGTTAAATTATTGGATTATATATATATATGTATTGGATGAATTATATTGGATTATATATATATTGTAATTATTGTGGATTATATATATATATATTGTAATTATTGTGGATTTTATGGAATTATTGTTGATTTTTGTGGAATATTTATATATTGGAATATATATTGGATTATTTTTGGATGAATTAGGAATTATTTTGAATTTTTATAATTTTATAGCAACGATGAATTAGTTTAATTGCGGACCTTCCCGAGGGGCCGGGTCGAATTCGAGGGGATGAGGGCTCGGGACCTAGGGATGAGGGCACCGGAAGTCGGTCTGCATCAGGATCCACCAGCGTCCCCAACACTTACTGTCTTCCGCAAACCTCTCGACATCGTACACTGATGGGCGCGACAACCTCAGCAGCATCAGCTCGAGCCTGCTCGATCCTCAAGCGCGAGGAGGGTTCATCAGGTCAGTCGCACGCCGGAAACGGATAGTGCGACTCAATCCTCGGTCCGAATGCCGGACATTCATCGCGAGGACCCTTCCCCCGTCATCCACCGGACAGCTCCTCATTCTTCCGAGGAGGCTGGTGGATCCACTCAGTCCTCGGCGAGGATGCGACTATGCCCGCCGCTTACATTATTCTTACCGTTGGAAATCCCGACGATACCTCACGTCGATTCCGACGGGATGCCTATTCCGGGACAGCTAGGGTTCATTACCCCGGAGCAGGCATATGCGTATATACCCTTCCCGGCACCTCTCTGGAGTGCGAGGATTCCGGGACAACGCACCGACGAATCAGGTAAATATTAATTAGTGATATCTTTTTACTCCCTAATATTTAAATTCAATTAGGTGTTGATGTTTAAAAAATCGTCTACATATATATGTGATAGGCGAGATCGTGCCCGGTGCCAAACAGAAGAGAACCAGAGGCCCCGTCGTCGGCAAGTTACTGGACGAAGCCATTCAGGCTAGCGGTGGTGGCCAACTTATGATTCCGACCGGGGATAGAGGGCAGGTGATCGAGGGAAAGGTCACTCGAAAGTACGCGGGGATGGCAGGCAGCCTCATACGGGATAGAGTCTCAATGTTGTGGCAAGATTGGAATTCAGTGCCGCAAGCCGTCAAACATCAGCTGAATAATGCGTTGTCGGTGAGTTGAATTGTATATTCATTATGAAAATTTTCAATAATAAATTTTTAATATTATTGATATATATATATATATATAAATATATGCATTGCAGAGGTGGTTCCGCGTGGATGAAGACATTAGACCCACGTGGGCGGATGAAGTGTATGGGAGCAGGTTTGCAGACGGCCATTCGTTTCAATTTTTTCGTTTCTTTTGATTATGTTCATACAATGTTGTTAGTTACTAACGCTTGATTATATGGGTATATATAGGTATAAGGAGTGGAAGGCTGAGCTGAAGAAGCATTGGAAAAAGTACGGGGACGATCTTGAGGGTACCCCTAGCGAGTTTCGTTATAGGGAGTACGAGTGGCGATGACTTGTGATTCACTTCAACAACCCGAAATTGAAGGTACGCAACCTTCAATCGATTTAATTTTTGTTTTATCGTACTTCCCTTAAATTATTTGGCTAATGAGTGTTTTTTTTATGTTGAATTAATCGCGCAGGCTCTTTCTGAAGTCAACACAAGGAACCGGGCCAAAAACACCAAAAATCATCATGCCGGTACCAGATCCTACTCGGGTTGGATCGAGGAGGCGGCCAACCACCTAGAAGAGGATCCCCTTGTCTATACGATGCAGCACGCGTATCCGCAGTCCCCTGAATATGCTGTAAGTGTCCTTATAACAAAATAAACTTATTTCTTATTTATTTAGATTGTTTTTTATAATTAATATTTTATTGTTCTTTGTCAATTAGGCGAGAATTCAGGAGGCGATTCCGGAGGTGTTGACTCAAGTGGCGAGAGAGCTCTATCCCAACACCCCCGATGCGGAACTCCCGATTGATCAGATTGATCGATCTGATCCAATCGTCAGGGCCAGGATTATGTCAACTGCGATCCCTCCAGGGAAGAACACATTCTACTGCAGGGGTTCCGTAAAATGGGATCAAGGGCTGCTGAAGCATACCCCTGAATTCTCTCGCGGATCGGGATCATCATCATCTTCGAGGACTAATGAGCTACACGACCAGCTTCATAGGCAATCAATTGAGATGGAAGCTCAACGGCGTCGGATAGAGGAGATGGAGCAAGCACAAGCTGCAGAGCAGAATCGGTTGGCCGAACAGCAGCAGCAAATGGGGACATGGATGCAGCATTGTTATGCACAGTTGCAAGCATCTGGAATCCAGATAGCTCCCCCGCCCATTTTCGGTGCGCCACAGCCTCAGCCTCAGCCTCAGCCTCAGCCGCAGCCTCAGCCGCAGCCTCAGCCTCAGCCGCAGCCTCAGCCAGACCAGGACCAACCAACTTTCTCCAATCCGTTTGACCACATAGACTTAGGACCAGGACCCCCCTAGGTGTTGAAAAATTGTCGGTTTAATTTTTATTTTTATTATTTACTATGCATATGTATACAGATTTGAACGATTTCGGTTTTAATTTATTAATTTATTTATTTACTACGTACTATAGTTTCAATGGTTGTTGATTTTCAATTTGAACAATATATAGATAGCGTGATCTTTTGTGAATGTAGGTTTTGGGATAAAACCCAAAACTTGCAAAAAAAAATAAATATTTTTAACTATAACCGACGATATGTGTCAACATCGTCGGTTATAGTTTTCTCCACAGTCAACCATTTTGACCATGGAGAAAACTATATCCGATGATGACATCGTCGGTTATAGTTTAAACTATGACCGACGATAAACCATCGTCAGATTTAGTGTCTCTATTTTCCAACGATAACCCTAAATCATCGTCGGATATAGTATTACCGATGGTTTATTACCGACGATGTGTCGTCGGATATAGGTATGACCGACGATAAACGGAAACAGACCGACGACACAAAGTCGTCGGTCATAGTAATTCTTCCGGTAGTGGCTCTAAATTTTCGCTTTTAATATTTTAGGTGTTTTGTTGTTTAAGGCATAGAAGTACTAAGTCGACGAGTCACTAATATATTAAATATATATATATAGTCGTGGAATTAATAATAATATTATTTTTTGAATTTATAATTTTTTTCCCATCGTGGAATATATAACTTTTAAAAATTGGTTCATAACTTAACTATTGAATTTTTATTTAATAAATAATATTAATACATATTTTTAAAATATATTTTCTTTTTCAATAGTATTTTCAATTTTCTTTAATAAAATATTTTTTGTGCTCTTAATCTTCGCTTTTAATATTTCAGATTTTGTTGTTGTTTTAGGCATAGAAGTAGTGAGTCGACGAGTACTAAGCCACTAATATATATTATATATATATAG
This sequence comes from Geum urbanum, assembly GCA_946800695.1. Classification (NCBI taxonomy): domain Eukaryota; kingdom Viridiplantae; phylum Streptophyta; class Magnoliopsida; order Rosales; family Rosaceae; genus Geum; species Geum urbanum. The sequence continues at coordinate 65,093,709 of OX326998.1, read as the reverse complement.
TCATGGAATAATAATAATAATAATACAATGTTACTAATTTAGTAATTTTTTTCCCTATTGTGGAATATATAACTTTAGAAAATTGATTCATAACGATTGACTTTTGATTTAATAAATAATATTAAAATTTAATTATACGAATATATCCATCATGTGCATGCCACATGGTAATATTTGGATAGAATCCGTTAAAATTGACGAAGAAGGTGTAAAATCAGCAATTAATTTTTTTCCAAGTTGAAGAGGCAAAATTTCGTAATTGAAAGTTTATGGTGTAAATTGACAATTACAGCCATGTTTAGGAGACATTTCAGCAATTTTGCCTGATAGTAGCTAGCTATGGATCCACGTTTCTCTTTTGTGTTTGTGTTCAGTAGAAATGATGGTGTAGCTGCACAGAAGCCATGATGTTTGTTTTTAATCTTTTTATTGTGTTTGTGTGAGATTAGAGTGAAGGTGAAACGTTTTAGGGAAAGTCTATTGTACCTCCGACGATACCTTATAATAATCATTTATCAATAATTTAAAAATTACCACAAAGCAAGTCAATATGAAAGAAATTAACTACATTATATATATTTAATATATTAATAATTATATTAGTATTTATAAATAGAAAATAGCGATTTCAAGTAGTGCCCGGGTAATCGGCTAAGCGGTAACTGGTACCAAAACAACTTTACGACTGGTTAATGCTTTTTTGAACATTGGGCTTACTAAACATATGCACAAACAATGTCATGCAAACAAAGAAATTCATAATATCTACAAGTGGAACAAGCAATAGTTGACACAAGAGTCTAAATTTGTTGGGGGAGATTATGAGATGGAAGAAGACGTTGATGTCAATCTTATTGTAGCAAAGAAAAAGAAAGAGAGTCTTGAGACTCCGAATTTTTATTAAGTCTATATATTGGGTTGTTATCTCTGTTGGCAATTAATAAATTTCTCTATTTTTCGGTTATATGAAAGTGTTGAGAATTTTATTTTTCTTCATAATGCATGAATGGTTCGTGATATACAATATTCCATGTAAATATCGAAACAAAAGAACAAAAACAAAAACAAGCGTAAAACTCAGGTTTTTGTGGATTCGACCCATCGACCTGATCGATCACCTTAGAATAGTTTTGAATTGGCACATTTTCAACCTGTCAAAAATTCTTCCTTGATTTTCTTTGACTTGTCGAAGATGTTCCTAGATATGTTGTCACGTCTTATGTTCGCTATGTCTTGAGTTCACACACTAATTAATTTATATTCTTTTGTAGATGTCTGAATGTGAGATTGACTGTTTAGTAGATAGTGATACTACCCACACTATTATGCAAAATAGGCAATTGTTTATGGATCTTATGTTATATAGTTCCTCAGTGACAAACATGATTGGTTCAACGTCAGTTATACAAGGGCATAGTTCAAAACAATTCTTATTGTCATATAACACTCAAAATTATGTCAGTGATACCTTATACGAGCCAAAGGCTAACCAAACCTTGCTAACTTCTAAGGGCATTCGTGCCAACGGTTTTCATTTCGAAACATACTATGAGAATGGAAAAGAATTTTTTATGTGTAACCTCTGTAAAATGTGGCAGAAAGTACATTCGGGAGAAGTTTATGAGCATTCGTAGTGGTTTATATCTTACTACGGTCCAGACGATTTAATCCAATGCAGTTATTCACCCTACGGTATATGATTCATCCTCATATAAGCTTTGGCATCATCATCTGGATCACCCCGGTCAAGATATGATGATCAAGATATTAAAAAATTTAGATAATCATATATTTTTTAGAGTAAAGAAGCATGTGAGAATACGAGGGATCATCGATTTAGATGGAGGGGCTGAGACCACTCTTTTCGGTCTAGGCTCGATCTTCAAGACAAGTGCAGCACAATCTTGACCATCTAGTGCTGAGACGCCGTGAATTTTCCTACAAGATTATTTCATGGCAATCTTTGATGCACACCGCTTATTCTGCAAAACTTGTTCATAAGCAACATTATAGGCACAACCTTCTTTTGTTGTAGACAATTGAGAATATTCCATTCTTACAGCGAATCCAATGTGATATTTCTGGACCTATCAAACCTAAATGCGGACCATTTAAATAATTTATGGCTTTGGTAGATACATCGACCCGTTGGTCACATGTCGTTTTGCTATCCACAAGGAATGTTGCATTAACAAAACTCCTAACTTAGATCATTAAGCTCTGGGTTCACCTCCCAGACCACCCCATAAAGTCTATTCGTTTGGATAATGCTGGAGAGTTCACATCAAAGTATTTTGATGATTATTTCATGACTATTGGGATTAATGTTAAACATCTCATTCCCCATGTTTATTCACATAATGGTATTGCAAAAGCACATATCAAGTAGTTACATCTTGTGACAAGGGCTTTAGTTACACACACCAATTTACCCATCTCTGCGTAGGGATATGCAATTTTGCATGCAGATATGTTTATTCGTTTTAGACTCTTTGCCCGTGAACCAGTCAGTGCATACCAGTTGGTAACTTGATATGAGCCTGACATTTAGTACTTACGCATCTTTGGTTTTGCACTATATGTGCTTATTACACCTCTACTACATACAAAAATGGGTCCTCAGAGACGATTAAGTATCTATGCTGGCTATGAAGCTTAAATAATTGTCCGCTATTTAGAACATTTGACAGTAGATCTCTTTACTGTAAGATTTTCATACTGTCACTTTGATGAGACATACTTCTCACCATTAGGGGGAGATATGAATGGTTCTATTTTAGTTGAAAGTTAAAAAATGACATGTCTGTCCCCACTATATCTCATCATGATCTCCGCACATCTAAGAGTGAGATAGAAGTGTAATGCATTCTCGATCTTCAGAAGGTAGCTGACAAGACCCAATCCAATTTATCGTAGTAATCAAAGATAAGTCTTGCGGGACCCGTATTAGAGTATCTAGCACCATTTATTCTGTACCAGCTATCCTAACACGAGTAACCCTGATCTTTAGCTGAAAACCTACGCTGAGAAAATATAAGCTGTGGATTGTTATGCCTCACACTCTGAACGGTCACGACTTAAACCAACTAACCTGCAATCTGGGCAATTTAAAGCCATAGGCCTAGCCAAAGGCATAAAAATATAAAATGTTTGAGTGAGTGGATAAAAATCATAATCGTACGATATGCATAAAACTGGAAAAAAATATAATTGTATGCCTTTCTACAAGTTCTACTAAAACTAATGCGATCTTAAATATTGTAGTACTAAAATAGAATGAAGGTGATCGTTCAGGATGTTTGATCTAACCCGGAACGACTATATGTAGGAAAAATACAGGTGAGAGGATCGTCTAGGGTGTTTGTCCAAACTCGATCTGAACAACAATCCGGTGATTAAACGAATAGCGAAGGGATCGATGCAATGAAATGAACCATCACAAAGTAACCTTCAAATTTAAATGCCCTGAAACATACCGTAAAGTATACTACATAAACATATAATCAATGAACTCTCAAGCGAGTGTGAAAATAAAGGTCCACTCACCGTACTGTGCTGTGATTTTCATCAAGCCAAATCCAGTATGTTGGCATTTCTAAACATCTGTCATTGGCTGCTAACACGTCATCTTAAAACAACGATTATTATTTAATAACTAATTGTTGAAAATTATAACGAATAACTAAGCTCGTTTACCAACGACAATTATCATCGAGAACCTCGTATTCTCGAATAACGTACTTCCCGAAATAATGATGAGCTTTCATCAAATTCTAATTCTTGAATCCTTTTTAAAGACGCAACATATTCCTAAAACGTTACTTGACTCGAGGTCGAATCGATAATTGATTCAACTGTTTAATAATATTGTAAAATTGTTTAATTAATATCCGATTAATCACACATTTTAATCACCAATGTCCAAATCAATTCAATAACCTCTTCAATACATTCAATACGTAATTACCATTAAAACAACATAAAATTTATGCCAACATTCCTTTCGTTAGAGTGCCACCGTGGACCACTGTTGGCGGCGCCGGTGACTTTTTTCAGCGACCCGAACCAGGAAACACTCAAAATCTTGCAAGCAACAATTTTTTCAACTAGACCAAAGTCCAATCCAAATTCTAACTAGTCAAATTTACCTTGAAACTGAAATTTCCCATACCAAAAACTTCAATTCTTCGATTCTCCTTGCTCCAATAGAATTAGAATGTGTCTTAGTGTCATTAGCTTTGTGATGAGGAGAGCTTCAAAGCCTAATAGGTTTCGCCGGCCGATTTGTCCGGGAAAAAATCGACCCGAAACCTAAATTTTATCGATTTTTCCTCTTGAAATTTCAGCTATCACTGTCGAATTGGTGGTGGAGACCATAGGAAAAAGGAAGAGGGAGGAGAGACGAATGTTTTGACACCAAGACCGCCGGGTTTGGTGGCTAGTCGGTGGTTCATCGCGGGCAAGCCATGGTGGAGAGAGAGAGAGAGAGAGAGAGAGAGAGAGAGAGAGAGAGAGAGAGAGAGAGAGAGAGAGAGAGAGAGAGAGAGAGAGAGAGAGAGAGAATTTGACCAAAAAAGAAAATTTTGACTTTCCACCTTCGGAAAGTTATATTTATACTCGTGACTAATTAATTTCTTCAATCGTTAAAAATTTTTGTTGACCATAACTTTTTCGTCCTAACTTTGATTTAAACACTTGATATGGCCACAAACTCGTCTCGATATATACTACGACAATCCCCAAAGAACTTTCTCGAAAAAATGAAATCAATAAAATTTTGATAGAAAGGCCATCAATAATTACCAATGGTAAAAACTAACTACCTTCCTTGATTAACCTTAAACAAATGTTAAAACGAAAATTTTTGGGACAGAATATTACAATCTACCCTCCTTAAGAAAATTTTGTCCTTGAAATTTATGCATATATTTGTAAAAGACCAACGTGTACAACTCTCACATGAGTTCTTTTAGCCTACAAGAAACATTCTCAACCAAGAGAGCTATTCGCAATACAATCTCCATGTTATCGCCTTATTAAGAAGTCTTATTCTTCTTATCAAAAGTCTTAAACAACTACTCACTATAACCTGGAATATTAAAGGGTCTTGATGCAAACTCCGTAACACCTAAAAACATCTGATACCCATGCCAACTCTATTGGAAAGTTCAACTAATGAAGTTGGCATGCCCGGTCAGTCTAGCCTGATATCCCCCCTTCAGTTACGGTCCTAATCTGACAGTTGTCTGGATGACAGTGTTACTCTAACTCATGAAGTGGTTCCTAATCACCACTTAAACCTTGCACAGCCAGCCTACCTGAGGTGTCCCTCTGTGGACATTTACATATGAAAATGATCATCCAGACTACAAAGGCAACAAGTTGAGCACCTAGATTGACCATTCTAAATTCATAACATAAGTGGGCATTTGATCGATCCTAAGGGAACTTTTGACCCTACTCAATTATCTTATTCCTAAAGATTCTATTGAAAATTTAACATAGTTTCCCCTAAAATCAAGGAAACCCAAAAACTTGCACGAAATGAACACTTCAAATAACCAAATCCCAAAAACAAACTTTGGGCATCGAATCCCATCAGATTTCTCATAATCCAACTGAGCATCACTATGATCATAAGTCACTAATATTCATTTGAATTTATGAATTACAATGATAGTAACACCAAATATCTCAACAAATCAGATAACTCTCATTCAATACACTAACTGAACGAACTAAAATATCAAAATTAATAACTATAATGTAGCGAGGCTCATATGAAATCACTGAGATTTGCCTCAAATATGCCCAAAACTACGAGTAGACTCCCAATAGTCAAATTGTGATCTCTAATCCCAGTCTAATATGGAGATTACAAGTTTGCATTTGCTCCAAAGTCTGACTAATCATATTAGCTATGCATCTCTTAGCGATGAAAAAGTAAGGTAGGTGCGTAACTTGAGTCCCGAAACTCATTATCACCAGCCTCATGACTCATGTACTACAATTTGTAAAACAAACATCGCACCCAAATCTGAGCATCAATAGCTCACACATAAACGTATCTATTACTGTCTAATGCTGAAAGATTCGTTGAAAAATAGACATAGGCTTCTGCTTACACATAAATATATATATATATGCCTAGTATATTTGTCAACTCGAAGTGGTAAAACACTGAGGTGTTAATTTACTTACCCAGATCTATAGTCAAATTGAATAACTGAATCGTTGTTACTCACATCACTGTACTGCCATAAACATTCCTGATTCCTTTAACATTGAATACTTACCCAACGATGACTAATAAGAGGATTAGACTGCTGTGAAGTCCAAGGAATTGAACAATTTCTTGCAGAATCACATGATAAAATTTTGTATCCCATAGAAATAAACTACATCTTCACTGCACATGAATCAATAATTGGTCGAAAGTTTGCATTTCTATATGTCGTTCTCATAAATATTTTTGTGAGTGATGATCACATATTTATCTGCATGATACTCCTACATCCAGTCTAGTAAGAACCTAGAGTTCATGCAATATACAGTGAATCAAGTCATACTTATTTTTCTCTGATCCCCGCATGTGCTTGCGATATACACAAATCTTTGCTGACTCTAAAACTTAGTGGTTCCTAGCTGTACAGGCGAAAAACGCATGTCTGGTCCAGAGTCTTGATATTAAGATTTTCACCCTCGTGAACCTCTGTGATTCATAATAGAGATAATTACATTTCTGGATTGGTTGCACATCTCTTGAAACACCTTTATAGAGGAAAGTGTGTTCACATCATAAAATGAACACGATCAATTCATGAAGATATTAGAGTAGAGAAATTTAAGATTAATCCCGATAAACAAATCTGGATTAGTAGAAACATAAAATAGTGATTGAATCTCCAATACTAATGTCAATTTGAAACTCCCTGGATGATGAGTTGACTACAATTGGGTTTAATCAGATATATTCTCGGATTGGTTGTTCCACGATGTTAGTGGTATTAATAAGTCATGATCAATTCACATAAGAAAAACATGTTAAAGTCAAAATCTAATGTCATTTCAAGGAAAATATAGCTGAATAAATAAACTCATCACACGTGAGTGTATGAATTTAAATCGTTGTCCTGAAATTAGAATTTGCTAAAAGTTGAGGCGGCTACAATCTTGATCTTATTGAACTCCTTATTGTAGTTAAATGAGGAACAATGCTATTTAACTACTAACTTTTAGCTCTACGTAATAAAGTTAAGCAAAAGATCAAACACCTGCAATGAAGCAAATATTATGAACTCACGATGATAGTCAGTCTGGCAGAAGACATCGCCAAACATTGTAAAACATGAAATTCTAAACTAAGGACATAATCCTCGATAAGGGACACGAGTTCCCATTGTTGAGTTGACTATGGCTGCTTACCCAAGAAGCAACCAAAAATAACCGCCTATTTAACTATGCAATTGCCACTGCATACTATACTAGGAAATAGTTACTTTTAACCCCCCGATGTATATGACCGGCCAAAGCATGAATGAGCACCCAAAAGTACTTCCCGAAGATATATTTCTTTAATTTTCTCTGATAACAACATGTAACAAACTCAAACGAAACACGAATTAAGAGATGAAAGGTTCACTATAAACGGCAACAATGGTGATTGACTATAAAAGATAATGTCAGGTCAGATGGTCGGGTTAGGTCGGGTTGGCAAAGGTCGAGTCAAAGAGAAAACATATGGCTCAAGAAAACTTACACTCGATAAAACACATGATCCCTGAAAATATTAAATGATCAACTTGACATATGCTATAAACTTCATCTTCAATTTCACGATTATGCCTTATAATCCTTGATACTCTATTCGTCTCGTCCGCAACTAAGTGACCACACCTTTCTTCGACAAAATATATGTTCACGTTACCTGCAATTTCAACATGCCAAAATGGTAGGAATCACCACCTCGATGTACGATTACCCAAAGGCATACCATACGAGGGCCACTTGATTATCAAAACAATTTCTCGAAACTCTACATCCTGGAGCTTCCCACATAAGCATTATAGCTACACGGTACTCATGCCCATGACTCCCACCAGTAAAAGAAACTTGAAACTAGAACAAAAGAAACGAGTACCGAAAAGAGAGTTACTATTACCCAATTAAGTAATAAGGATCTGATGTATAGTTGCAAAATGCTACCATGCTCCTCCAGAGCTTCGGCGCTAGCACTCAAGAAGCAAACTCCCTTAACTTACTACTTAGCTCCACTTTCTCGTTGCATGAGGCCTAAAAAATAGCTCGAATTCATTTTAAATAACGAGAAATCATCAAATTGAAACAAATATGAGTACTGATTCTCGTACTCGAAGAAGAATTAAGAAGCTGCATATGACACACTAAGGATTCTTGTAGAACAATAATAAATAATATGCTGGGTCAATATATAAAATCTCGATGATCCGCTCAACATTGACGACATCGAAAGTCTCCCCTAGAAGCATCGTCATGTACTCGACTAACATTCAAGTAAATGTTATAGATCAATAAACTAACGAACTATAGGTACTGAATTCTCATAATACCCCCGTCATCGATTCAAGAAGAAGTACACAGTGATGCTCGCCTGACACTGCCCTTTTGTGACATGTCCGATGGCGACAACCTATTCATAGACACCCCCCCCCCCCCCCAAAAAAAAATAAAATAAAATGGGAAACATCTAACTCAAGATCACTTATCTTTACTAGTGTCGCTTATACGCATTCAACCGACAAGCCCACACACTAAGGTTATCGACAGATCATATTATAACGGCTCCTCAGCCAAGAATCGAGAACACCTAATCGCTCAAACAGGTCATCCTAATGATTTACATAGAAGTTTCTAGGAAGGCTCTGAATGATTTTACTAACTCGTGAGCTAACACCATCACACATCATCCCTTATAACAACCCCAAATGCAGAGAGTTGGAAAACTAACATGATTACTGCTGAAAACAACCTTGCGACTCAATATGATGCAGAAATCTCAAGAATAGGGCGTAGCAAAGATATTTCAAAATCGTCTCGTAGACTACTGACGACAGGCTATGTTGAAGTCGTTGATCACGTCCATGAGGCTTGACACTAGAGACCGAAGAGACTCACTATCATATGAAATATACCTCGAAGATTATCTTATACCATTAGTGATCCATATGCCCGAAGGCATACGATAGGATCCGCTGCAGTTAGACCATCGCACTCTAAGAATCACTATGAATATAAGATAATCGACGAGATCATAAAACCTAATGCTCTGATACCAATTGGCAAGACCTAACCTAGATTATCATAGTAATCCAGGATAAGTCTTACGGGACCCGTATTAGAGTATCTAGCACTGCCTATTTGGTACCAGCTACCTTAGCACGAGTAACCCTGAACTTTAACTGAGAACCTATACTGAGAAAACAGAAGTTGTGGACTTTTATGCCCCACACTCTGGACGATCACGACTTCAACCGACTAACTTGCAATTTGAAAAATTTAAAACAAAGGACCTATGGAAAGGCATAAAAACCTACATAGAACGTTAAAGTGAGTGGACAAAAATGATAATCGTACGATATGCGTAAAACTAGAAAAAAAAATATAACTATATGTCTTTCTACAGTTTCTACTAAAGCTGATGCGAGTTCAAGTATCATAGTACTAAAATAGAATAGAGGTGATCGTTCAAGGTGTTTTCCCTAACCCGGAATGAATATATGTATAAAAAGTATAAGTGATGGGATCGTCTAGGGTGTTTGTCCTAACACGAGATAATCTAGATCAGGCAGGGTGTTTGTCCTAACCCAGTCTAACTAGTTATCAGATGATCAGCCGAATAATGAAGGCATTAATGCAACTAAATGAACCATCACAAAGTAACCTTCAATTTTAAATGCCCTTAAACATACCGTAAAGCATACTGTATAAACATATAATCAATGAACTCACAAGTGACTGTGAAAATAAAGATCTGCTCACCGTACTGTGCCCTGATTTTCATCAAGCTAAAACCCGTCTATTGGTATTTTTAAACATCATCTTCAAATATAAATTATTATTTAATAACTAATCGTCGAAAATTATAATGAATAGCTAATCTCAATTACCAACGAACATTATCGTCGAGAACCTCTCATTCTCGCATAACGTGCTTCTCAAACTAATGACGAGCTTTAATGAAATTCTAAATTCTAATTCTTCAATTATTTTTTAAAGGCGCAACATATTCCTCAAACGTTACGCGACATGAGGTTGAATCGACAATCGATTCAACTGCTTAATAATATCGTAAAATTGTTTAATTAATTTTTGATCACCACACGTCTTAATCATCAATGTCCAAATCAATTCAATAACTTCTTCATTACATTTGGTACATAATTACTAGTGAAACAACATAAAATTTATGCCAAAATTCTCTTCACCAGAGAGTTGTCGCGGACCACCATCGAAAGTGGTGGCGGGGCGACGCCGGTGACTTTTTCCTGGAGACTCGAACCTGGAAACACTCAAAATTTTGAAAGCAATAATTTTCTCAACTATACCAAAGTCAAATTCAGCCTCTAACTAGTCGAATTTACCTTGAATCCGAAATCCCCCATGCCAAAAACTTCAATTGATCGAGTTAGAACGTGGTTCTTGGTGTCCTTAGCTTCGTGGTGAGGAGAGCTTCAAATCCCAATAGGTTTCACCGGTCGATTTGGTTTGATAAAAATCGAACTGAAACCTAAAATTTCTCAGTTTTTCCTCTTGAAATTTCAGCTATCTCCAGTTGAATTGGTGGTGGAGACCATAGGAAAAAGGAAGAGAGAGGAGAGACGAACTTTTTGACACCAAGACCGCTGGGTTTGGTGGCTGGCCGGTGGCTCGTCACCGGCAAGATGTGGTGGAGAGAGAGAGAGAGAGAGAGAGAGAGGAGATAAAAAATCTAACTAAATTTTTTACTTTTTACTTTCGGAAAATTATATTTATACACGCGACTAATTAATTTCATAAATCGTTAACAAATTTTGCTAACTATTACTTCTTCGTCGTAACTCTGACTTAAACACTTGACGTGTCCACAAACTCATCTCGATAAACTCTACGACTTTTCTCAAAGAACTTTCTCGAAAAAAATGAAATCAATAAAATTTTGATAGAAAGACCATTGATAATTACCAACAGTAAAATTAAATTTCTTCCTCAATTAACCTTAAATAAATCTTAAACAAAAAGTTCTCGGGACGGAATGATACAGTAGCTGATTCGATGCCTGATTCCTTTAGTGATATCGTCAAAATGACGAGATCAGATATACCTGCTGCATACATTCCTGCAATGTTGGAAGTCCCTAGAACTGGGCAAGCAAATGCCACACCTTGGTAAGGTAGTGTTCATCCTGCCCATTGTGAGGGTATAACGTCGACCTTGGCTCCCTCCAAGAAGAGGGGGAGACTAAAATAATTCACTGATGAGCTACTGATAGAAAAGCAGGCCATCTAAAAACAAAATTATCCATTCTTCATCAATATTGTGAATCCTTTACATGAGATTATTCTTGATTATAGTTATGTCCTAGAATCACAATTGACATATCTCGGTGACGCTTCAGAGTCAATGGTGATGTCACAAAATAAAGAAATCTCACTAACTAACACAAGTGCTCGTATTATTATGGATAGATCTTCCATTTTAGTAGACGATGCATTTGCTTATTCCATCACTCAAGAAATTATTAATGACGATGAAGTGGAATCTCACCCTGTTGTGGATTGTCAACGTAGAAAAGATTGGCAAAAATTGAAAATTGTAATCCAGACTGAACTATACTCTCTTAGAAAAAGGCACGTTTTCGATCCGGTATTGTTATGCCCACCGAATGTTAAGCCAGTTAGACATAAATGGGTCTTTGTTCGAAAGCGTAATTAGAAAAAAATGGGTCTTCGTATAAATGTAGACTAGTGGCTCAACGATTTTCTTAGTGCTCTGCAATTGATTATGAGGAGAGGCATTCTATGGTCATGGCGATGATGTGGAACCTCCCTTTGTTGCGGATTGTCAACGTAGAGAAGATTAACCAAAATAGAAAGTTGCAATCCAAGCAGAAATACACTCTTAGAAAAAAGCAAGTTTTCGGTCCGTTCGTGCTATGCCCATCGAATGTTAAGCCAGTTGAACATAAATGGGTCTTTCTTCGGAAGTGCAATCAGAAGAATGAGGTCTTGCTATATAAAGCTAGACTAGTGGCACAAGGATTTTCTCAAAGCCCTGCAATTGATTATGAGGAGATGTATTCTCTGGTCATGGACATCATTATTTTTCAGTACTTGGTAATTTTTGGTAGTGTCTGAAAAATTGAGTATGTAGCTTAGGGATGTGGGTACAACATATGTCAATGAGGATCCTAATTCAGATATATACATGAGAGTGCAAGATGACATTATTTTACCCAGAACAAGTAACTCTAAACCACGGAATGCTTATGTGATAAGATTTAGACGGTCACTATATGGATTAGAATAATCCAATCGGATGTGATATACACGTCTAAGTGACTACTTGATTGGAAAGGGATACAAGAATGATGAGTTATGCCTATGCGTGTTCATTAAGTGAACAAGTTCAGGATTTTCCATTGTAGTAGTCTATGTCAATGACATGAACATCATTAGATCTCTGGATGAGATTAATGAGACAATTGGCTACTTGAATCTGAATTTGAAATGAAAGACTTAAATGAATAAGTTCAGGATTTGTCATTGTAGTAATCTATGATGATGACATGAACATCATCAGATCTCTGGATGAAATTAATGAGACAATTAGCTACTTGAAATCTGAATTTGAGATAGAAGACCTTGGATGGACTCAATTTTGCCTCGGCTTAGAGCTAGAACATCAAGTTGGTGGAATCCTTATTCACCAGTCTGCTTATGTTAAAAGATGCTCCGACGATTTTAAATGGACAAATCACACCCTCTTAACAAACTAATGGTTGTTCACAATTTGGAACCCAAAAATGATCTGTTTCATCTGAAAAATGACGATGAAGAAATTTTGGGAGCTGAGGTTCCATATCTCAGTGTTATTGGAGCTTTGCTGTATTTAGCTCAGTGCACATGTCTAAACATTGCCTTCTTAGTTAACTTATTAGCTAGATTTAGATCTGCGCCTGGGCAACGTCATTGGAATGGAGTAAAACATATCTTCAGGCACTTGAAGGGATCTATTGACTTAGGCTTATTCTTTCCCTACAAAGAAACTAGAGAGAAATTAGAAATTCCAGTGGATGAAGTGCCAAAAACGCATTTCTCGGATTTTGAGCATTTCGACCCGTCAAACATACCTCATGATCCATCGAATAAGAGTTCCTGGAAGTCCATCGACCAGTCGAACGAATCCCTCGACCAGTCAAAATCTGCTAACTTTGGATCTTCTTCCAATGTAGTCCTATATTCCAAGACACTGAATGATGTGTTTGTAGGATTTTGTCTCTTACCTGCATAGAGGACGTTCTCAAACTGGTTATATTTTCATCATTAGGAATACAACGATATCTTGGAGATTTACAAAGCAAACTCTTGTTGCTACTTCCTCGAATCATTCTGAAATAATATCTCTGCAAGAAGTTGTTATAAAGAGTGTGTCTGGCTTCAATCAATGATACACCATATTCGATGATCTTGTGAATTACCATCTTCTACGACTGCACCAACTTGCATCTTTGAGGATAATACGGCTTGCATTAAGGAAATGATGTTGGATTTCATTAAGGGAGACAATACAAAACATATTTTGTCGAAGTTTTTCTACAATCAACAGCAGCAACAGTTCTTGAATATCCATATGAGCCAGATTGGTTCTGCAGATAACGTTGCGGACTTGTTGTCCAAGTCACTTTCAAACTCTACTTTTGAGAAACATGTGAAATGCATTGACATGCAAAGCTTACTTGAACTCCGAGATTGAGTTGACAATCAGGGAGAGTCATTTTGCTAGATATTAGGGGGAGTCTACATCACATGTAGTATCATTTGTAGTTGATGTGTTATACTATTTTTCCCTTCAACCGAGTCTTTGTTTTGCCCATGAGGTTTTTCTTTACTTGCTAAGATTTTTAATAAGACAACAAGTTATGCATCATATATTAGTTGTTCGACACAAGGGTGAGTGTTTAAGCAAATTATACTCTGTATCTTCCGGTGTGTATTTTGTCCTAATTAGATTAAAATAGAGATTTTAGGAATTCCTCATAATTTGGGAACATTAATTTTATTGATTGTAATGCCGATATTTAAGGTCTATTATCAATAAATAAATATATAATTTTACAATTTTAATTATTGTGTACTCTTCTATCCTCCAACAATAATTCCACTTGTAAATTAGAGAAAAGTCTTATTTTCATTATTCCCAAAAGAAATTAGTATATTGTGGGTGGAAATAACTCTACCCAAACAACATTGCTTTGTTCTCAGGCCGTAGGCGCCCGTGCCTCTTCAGTCTTCAACCTTAGTTTTGTTCTCTCTTAATGCATTTCCTCTTGTCAAAAATACAGATGTCGAGTAACGAGAACATTAATGCTCTAAAATTTGGCAATTAGGCCTAAGAGGGATGCTCTTATATTAATGTCGATTAAGAGCATCTTCGATTTAGGGCTACAGCTTGTTGGATGCTCAAAGAATCGAACGTGATACAGATAATGGCATATTTGAAACTCAGACAGACAGACGCACGACTTCTCTCTCTCTAAAAGAGATTATGCCGAATGCATGGACCATTTTCTTTCCTCCAGGATTCCAGATTCTTCTCGTAGGGTCCCACTCTTTTAACTCTCCTCCTTTCTTTCCTTCTTCAACACAAACAAGGCCAGTTAGGCAACGCGATCCCGCGTTCCACGTGTATAACTCCACCATCCAATGACTTCTGTTAAGTATTAATCATGGTTAATCCAACTTGAGGTTCAGACAACCAGACGTGCCTGGATGACTCTCGACGCTCTATATATAAACACACGCCGGTGGACTCCGAGAATATCTCATCCTGATCGCTCTTGTTGCTGTTTCTTCTGCCGCTCCAGCACACCACCCTTACCCTCTGTTCAATCTCTGTTCTTCAGGTATGCTCTCTCACATGTTTTAATTCATTGGCCAGCTAGCTCCGGCCTCTTGATCCCATGTTATATACGTTGATTAATGTTAGAAAATATATATTATAAGTATGGACTGAATTTATGAATAACATTAATGATTAGTATAAATATAAAATTGTCCATAAATGTAAAATGTTTTCGATCTAAATATAAAAATAGAATGTAGAAATAAATTGAAATCACTAATTTGATTGGTGAGAGAGGCTTACAAAGGCGATATCATAAGATAAAAATTCATTCCTACACTTCTGCTTGTAGAACTTTTTCAACGTATATCTCTTAGGACACAACTCTCATATTGCTTGTAAAATACCTTAAATTTTAACTCGAACTTTGGTCTATATTTTTCGCTTGCAGATTATGGAAAATTTTATAAACGATTTCAGTGATTTGAAGTAGATCCTTCACGCTTCTTTTTATAGACGTTGGACGTCTGTTCGGTGTTTTGAACAAAACGTAGTCTTGTTCTAATGATGAACAGTCGCGTCTTATCATAAAAAGGATCATTATTCAAAACACAAACACATTCTGATTTTAATTAAGCCCTCATAGTTCAAGAGGTTGAAGGCCTGTCTATGATTATTTAATAATCATCATAACTCATTAATAAGTCCAAATTTTTTTTTTATTGAAAGCAATTAAAATTCTCTCACCTAAGACCGTTTCTATTAATTTACTACCCATAAGGGGTATCCCCTATTAAAAGTAAAAGACTTACATTATCTTTTATATGACACTAAAGTCCCACAAATTTTCAACAATTGATATTAATTATGATCCATGAGAATAGTCTAATATTGTTTTTCCTTTTGTGATGTTATTCTTGAGTCAGCTGTCTTCTTCTGGTCGTGGTCACCGGAAGAACATAGGAATCAAGTCTAGGAGAACATTAAATACTCAGGTTTTTGGTATTTGGCTTCTGAAAGAGGGAGATTAATTTGAATGGTCGATCGTACGTGTTACACTATTGCATCAGGCTAGGACTGGTAGCTAGCTTTACCTTATATATGCATGCATAAGCTAATCAATCATGTATATAGACTATAGTTTCGTTTAGCTCTTGGTTTACAGTTTGAAGCAAACCATGGTACTAATGTTTAACATGGCAATAGTATTTCAATTACGAAAAATTGTATATTTGCTCATTTATGTTTGACAAATGAGATGATATGATTACTCATATTTGACAAATATTACTTTGGTCATCCATGTTTTACTTTGTCATTTAGAATGGTCACTTTGTTCATTTTAAATGTTAAAAACGATATATGTGACACAGACATATTTTACTTAAATTAATATTTTTTTTAATTGTCAAACTAATAAACATGCTTATATGTACTTTACAAATAAATAATTTTTTTTTTAAATGTTCAAAATAGACAAAATAACTAATCTGAATAATAAAGTAAAACATTAGTGGCCAATCTGATATTTGTCAAACATAAGTGACCAAACCAACAATTTTCTCTTTCAGTTATTAGTTATTACATATTGGTACGTAAGCAAATCATGGTTTGTTTCTTAGTTTTGTTAGCCTCAATGTCTCATCAACCACTACCAGAATAAGTACTATAGCCAACGACTTTGGAAAAAATAGGCTGACGACTGTTCAAGTCGTTGGGTATAGTCACATATACCCGACGACTTCATTGGGTCGTCGGGTATAGTCAAAACTATACCCGACGACTGATAAAGCCGTCAGTTATAATACTATAGCTGACGACCACCATTAAAGTTGTCGGCTATGGTGATCAAACTATACCCGACGACCTATAAAGTTGTCAAGTATAGTTAGACTATAAAAAAATAAAAAAATAAAAGAAAAAACTAACTATACCTGACGACTTAATGAAGGTTGTCGGGTATACTATAACCGAAGACCTTCATTAAGTCGTCGGATATAGTCCCACGTTATAACCAGGTTACCCAGCTCGAGCCCTCATTTCTTCAGCCTCCCCTCCCCCAAAAGCTCTCCTTCTCTCCCCCAAATCGTCCGAAACTGCCGAAATTCCTCCCCAAACGTCTCCAATTGCCGGAATAGCCCCCAAATCGGCCTCTTCTCCCTCAAAACAGGTTCTTCCTATCTCTGTCTCTCTCTTCTAGCTCTTTCCCCTAAATTTTAGGGTTTAGTTTATTTAGGGATTTTAGTTTGATATAGATTAGATTATGTGATTTTGTATGAGTTTTGATTATGGGTTATTAAATTTTGCTATGGATTTTGTGATTAGGTTATTAAATTTTGGTATGGAATTTGTGATGTAGGTTATTTAATTTGTGTATGGAATTTGTGATTGGGTTATTGGATTTGTATTGTATGGAATTTGTGATTGTGAATTTTATGGAATTTGTGATACATGGAATATGTGATTATTTTGAGGGAATATTATGTGAATCTTGTGATTTTTTGTGAATATATGAAATATGTGATTTATGTATAATTTTGTGAATTTTGTGATTTATGTATGAATTTGTTGTTTATGTATGAATTTTGTGAATTTTGTGATTTATGTATGAATTATGTGATTTATGTATGAATATTTTGATTTAGGTATGAATTTGATGTTTATGTATGAATTTTGTAAATTTTGTGATTTAGGTATGAATTTTAAGTGTGAAATTTTGTGATTTATGTATGCTTTAATTTAAATAGGGTTTAATTAATTAGGGTTTAAATAATTAGGGATCATGAATTGGTTAAGTCGAAAAAGTTCAAAGGGTTCTAAAAAAGGAACCGGGTCTAGCGGCGATAGTTCATCGTCTGCCTCTATAAGTAACACTTATAGCGGCCCTAGGACCTCTCAACACCTTCTACTGCTTCAACAGCCGCAAGAAGATGTAGTGGCCAGCCGACCTGCCTGCATGAGGCTGCTTTTCAATGAAGGTGCCACTCCCTCCCTGCCGCAGCCAGTCGCCTCTACGGGTCCTGTACATTCAGGTGTCCGTATGCCTCCCATTTCTCAGCCAAGGGCGCCTACTCCCTCGTCGCAGCCGTCGGCTTGTAATGTAGATCCTTCAGATAGTTCCTCTACGGAAACACGTGGTGGTCCGCCTCTACACCTTTTCATGCCCGATACGATACTGCATAGCCCCAGTCATCTGGATTTCCGGTCCTGGCTCCACCTGCGTTCCCTTTTTCTATCACGCGGTCGCAGGAGGATCCCGAAGACGAGGATATTAACGTCGATGTTTTCAATAAAATCAATTTGAATCATCCATAGTTTAGGGTGTAATATGTGTGAATTTGTGATTTGTTAGTGGATTTCAAATGTGTTTTGCAACTTCGATCAAGAATATATGCAATTATAGGTTCGGGGATTAGAATTGTACATTTTTGGATATTTTTTTTCTGAAATTTTATATTATAGCCGACGACTTTAAATAGTGTCGTCAACTATAGTATTTACCATAGCCAACAACTCACCTTCTGGTCGTCGGGTATAGTGCTCATCCGATCAACTCCGGTCGTTGGCCATAGTTTTGCCAATGACCTTTTGCCGTCGACCGTATAGCCGACGGCCAGTCGTCGGCTATGAAAATAACCGACAGCTGGTCAAGCAATAGCCGACGACTCTAGGTCGTCGGCTATAGTCCCTTTTTTGTAGTGAACGGAAACAATCTACTAGGTAATACAATTTTTTTTCCTCATACGTTAAGAGATTAGCTAAGAGCTAGGTTTGGTAAAAAAGTAAAAGTCAAACAGTAATTTTTTTTTAACATCATATGCTTTGAAACGTGCATGGTATATGCTTTTGAGTGTCTTATGACATAATTTGTCAAAAATTTATTTTCTCCTGTTACCATGGGTTAGGGTGCATCACTTGCATGTGATCTGGATTACTGATGTAGTTTTTGTGGAACGTTTGCAGCTACATTTGTACGGTTAGAGAGCTACCAAGCAAAGTGCATTTATGGTTGAGTTAGACGTTGTGATCCCAAGTGCTTTTGATCCATTTTCGGAAGCGAAAGGCGCCGACGCCCCTGGGTGCAAGGAGTATGTGCATACCCGTGTGCAGCAAAGGAATGGAAAGAAGTGTCTGACAACCGTACAAGGGCTGAAGAAGGACTTCAGCTACGAGAAGATACTCAAAGATCTCAAGAAAGAGTTTTGCTGCAACGGTAATGTGGTTCAAGACAAAGAGCTAGGCAAGATAATCCAGCTCCAAGGTGATCAGCGTAAGAACGTCGTCCAGTTCCTCGTTCAGGCAAGGATTGTGAAGAAGGAGCAAATCAAGATCCATGGTTTTTGATGCATCTTTTTCATGACGTTTACAGTTGACTTGGCATAGTTACTGCATCATACATGTGTGTGATGCTGCTGTATTTGATACGCTGATCGATAAGCGATATAAATTGCGTGGCAGGTTTGTAATAACAGGATCGGTCGTCTATGATTGGTGGAAATTGTTAAAGACAATTGCCCTCGTTATAGTAATTTGTGATCAGATATACTCTTGAGAATTAGTGTTTGCATTGAGAATAGCGTTATGAATTTAATTTGATTATTTTTTATTTTTTCAGTTTAATGTTAGTAGGATTATTTGAACTAATTTGACAGTGCGACTACTTGAACTCTAATGTCTGACCTTATTAAGACACTACAAGAAAAAAGACTTTTAATGACAAAATTATTTTGTCGCATGTGTTTGAAATTTAGTCACCTATTGTTTTGGTGACAAAATAAGTTTTTAATTGATGATTGTGTAACAAATCCTTTTAGGTAACAAAATGTAAGTTTGTCAATTAAAGAAACACAAGTGACAAACTGAGTTTATAACCAAAATTATCAGTTTTTGCATGTCACCAATTCTCTATAAATTTCAATCTTTTTTTAAATATGACGCTGAAACTATTTACATGCTATATTATGATTTTCTATTTTATATTATTGTTTTATACATCACTATATATTAAATAGCTGAAATTATAAAGGCATGCAATCCACATATAATTGCACAAGAACTATTGAAAAATCAATTAACATAAATGCAATGAGAAAGAAATATCTTTATTCAATCTTTCAAATTTATAGCAACTCAGAGATGACTAATATAATTGCTACACATTTCTTCGACGAGAGATATTAATGCACATCGAATGTCATGGTTCTGACTATCAAAAATGAATCACTAATACCCAATCAATCCTCATGCTCATCAGTCATCACCATACCTATGCTCGACAAGAATATGCACAACCTCCTCCGAATTAAGGACACCAAAAAATAAACAATTTTCCTATTAAAAAAATAATAATCAAGCTTTATTTGACGTCTGTAAATACATTAATGCTGCAAAAGGTGTATCTTAATGGAATTTTTGAAACTCCTCAACAGCTCAACTATCTGCACAAATATATAAATAAATAACGTATCCTATGCATTTTATAGGAAGATCATATAATTATCACCTCAAATGCAAAAAAAAAAAAAAAAAAAAAAAATTCTCTACTGTATTCGTCTCTTCTGGCAGCCCTCCATTTGGCACTGGCTTTCACTACAAGAAAAACGCACCTAGACCACGGAGCGTTTCCGTCGTCTAAGTACTTAGATGACGGAAGCTCCGTCCTCCAAGCTCCGTACTCCAAGTTCTGTCGTCCAAGCACTTAAACGACGGAGAATTCGAACTCCGCGGTCCATGTGAAACTTAGACCGCGGAGAGTCTCCGCTGTGCAAGTAACCACTTGGACGACGGAGAATGTGATCTCCGTGGTTACTTGGACCGCGAAGAAAGATGAAATTCTCCGCGGTCCAAGTAACCACTTAGTCCACGGAGATCACATTCTCCGTCGTCCAAGTGGTTACTTGCACCGCGGAGAATTTCATCTTTCTCTGCGGTCCAAGTAACCATTTGGACGACGGAGAATGTGATCTCCGTAGTCTAAGTGGTTACTTGGACCACGGAGAATGTGATCTCCGTCGTCCAAGTGGTTATTTAATCTTTTTTAAAATTAAATTTTAAATTGTTGTAAAATATTAATAATTTAATGTATAAACTCCAATCTCATTTAAATAATTAAAAATGTTAAAATTATTTAAATAAAATAAATTTGTAATTACTTAATTAAATAATAAAAATTAATTTGTACATAAATGAAAAACGCATAAAAATTAAAATATTATTCGGAATCGGGAAAAAAATGATATAATAAACTACAGAAAGTACTAAAATACTGGAGGAGCAGATGCGCCGTCGAGTCCCCCGCCTCCAGCCGGGTCGTCGTCGTCGGGGTATGGGTTCGGAGGAGGTTGACACTATCGTCGAGCTTGATTTTCCATGAGGGCGACGAGTTGGGTTATCTGCACTTCTTGCTGATCAAGCCTTTGACGCATAGATTGATTTTCCTCCCTTGTGAGTTGAGCCTCTTGAATAGCTGCTTCGACGACCGCAGCCTGAGTACTTTTCCTCCCCGAACCTCCCGTAGATGATGAGTCGGAGGTCGACAAATCTCGAATCACCTTAGGTCCCATCCCCCTAACCTCCCTTCTAGCTCTACGACCGTAGACCTCATCGGCGATTGCAATTTGGCTCTCCATCGATAGAGGAGGCAGGTCTTCGAGCGGCAAATCTGGGTACGCAAGCTGAGTGCTAGCCAATTCTTCCTGCGCACGTTCTACCAACCTTGGCTACAAAAGAATAATTTAAAAAAAATATAATTAAATAATAACTACTATAATTAAAAGCACACACACATATATATATATATATATATATCACTTACGTCGTATTGACTCGCTTCATTCTCGAGCCCAGGCGTCACGTACGTGCTTATGCTAGCATCGAGATAAGGGTGTTTGGAGCCCTTATCCCTGTGCTCTTTGGCTATTTGAATCACTTGCTTGGCGCCGGAGGTATGGTGTTTGTCCTTCTTCCCCCAGTTGGTTTTGTTAATTTCGGAGAATTTCTGTTAGACAACATAAATCATTAAAAAATTAATGAGTAACTAAAATTAAAATAATTCAATTCTCTTAATTGAAATAAAAAAAGTAAACACCTTATATTCTTCATCTTGGAAGTGATTACACAACCACTGTCACTCATCTTCTCTATCCCCACGCAGCTCTACGTGCGTAGGCACGGGGCCGATATTGTCGAAGTATTGATGAAGCATGTACTTCCAATCACGGTAGATAGAGTTGGCAGTTTGGTTGATATGCCTAAGCATCGCCGGTGTGGGATCCACCTCATATTGTTCCTATTAGAAATAAATAGAAAATTATAATCGTATACATTATGAAATTAAAATTTTAATTGGTTATTAGAAAATAAATATAAAATTGTACTTATTACGTACCGAAAGTTCTTTAAAGAGTTTCGCCTTCTCTTCATCGGGCAACTCCTTCCAAGTGGGGGCAGTCATACGAACCTTGCTACGAAGGATTGACCCTATGCTATGCGCCGAGAGACTAGCTAGCTGAGCTGTGGGAGGACCACAGGTGAATTCGTCGTACGGCAAGTCGATCTTTTTCCCGGTCACCTTTAAAATTTTCTCTAATTTGTCGCCTTTGACGAGACCGCGAGTCCTTTTCGGTTCCGGATCAGCCGGGGCCCTACTTTGCTTGCGCCGGGCGCTATAGAGGATAGATTCAGAGGTCGAGGACGCCTGAGTACTTCCTGTTGAACCAGGCATCGGACTGGAATAGGAGTCGTCATCACCGGTCGAGATAAATGGGGCAGCGGGAATTTCCCCGGTGGGCACTGTCAACGGACCAGATGAAGGGTCCAGATTTAGGGCGTCGTTGCCTTGCTGTAATTCCCAACCAACTTGCTCTGCCAAGCGTTGGAGCATAGCATCTTCGGCATCCTGTTGGGTATTTTTCTTTCCGGATGGAGCCATTTAAACCTAGGAGTACGTTGTTAAAATACCTGATTACCATAATAATTATATAAAAAAATTTATGGTAATTAAGTGCGCTTAAGATTTAAATAGAGTACAGTAGCTTGGTTTTTGGGTCGTTCAAAGGACGTGCGACCCGCACGATAAAGTGTAAACTTTCAATTAATCAGCCTTGGTTCAATCAAAAAACATGGCCAGTTAGGGATAGAGATAACACGAGAGGCATGACTAATTTCGACAAAACACCCCGAAGCTAACCAAATCAATGGTATATACTCTATTGGTGTCGTCTTTCTTAGATCCAAAACCTGTCACCAGTCATAACCCGTTTCTAGACACCATGTCCGACATTTAGCCAATCTTTCGAAAATTTACACTCCCTCAAGTTCTTTGCAAACTCCGCCCTCAACTTCATGTCCATAACTTCACTTAGGTTATAATGTGCGGTGATGAAATCCACACGTCAAGAGGGGTTAAGGAGATAAGCTAGGAAAAGATGCGACTTAATAAACCAATCTTATGTACTAAATTTAAATCAAACACTACCAATTTACTAGAAAATTCTCATAATTATCAATTAATAATTTTTAATTACATGCAATAATAATCACAAAATATACTATTAATTAAAACAATAAATAATTACAATAATTAATTATTATTTATCATGCATTTAATAATAATTATTCATTTACCAATATAATTAATTATTATTAACAATAATAATTATTACTATTACTGAATTTTAACTAATAATTATTCATTACCAATTAATAACTAACCAATAATTAGTTATTTATCATTACCACTAATAATGATTACTAAATTATTAATTATTACTAATAATAATTATTATTAATTATTATCATTACTAATTAATTAAAATTATTTACAAATTAAATAATTACTTAAATAATAATAATGTTAATTAAAAAATATAATTATTACCTTGCCGGAATGTCGCCGGAATGTCGTCGAAATGTCCGCCGGAGTAGAGTCGTCGGAGAGAGGGAAAGTCGCCGGAATTTCCTCACTGGAGCGTCGTCGAAGGAGGAAGGCCGGAGGTTTTGAGAGGAGAGGAGAGGAGAGGAGAGGAGAGGAATTGAAATGAGATGGGATGAGAAAAAGAGAGGCAGAACTGTTCTATATATAGGCTTTCACTTAGACGACGGAGCCCTATTTTCCGTTGTTTAAGTGCACTTGGACGACGGAAACGCCATTTTCCGTCGTCTAAGTGCACCGTTTCAAAATTTTGAACCGGCGCCCAATTAATCGGCGGGACAGTTTCAACCGCGTTAATTTTCGGCACCGTTTCAGATGTTGACTTAGACAACGGAGAATAGATTCTCCGTCGTCTAAGTCAACTTTCGAAGCGGCGCCAAAATTTAAGGCGGTACAATTAACCGCCTTAATTTTGAACCTGAACAACGGAGAACACAATCTCCATCGTCCGGGTGACAACCTGGATGACGGAGATAGTTCAAAAATACGTTAAAAAAATTATAAATTAATTCGTAAGGAATTTGCCGATCTGTCATTCGAATGAAATAGTCGTAAAATATTGATTCACGCATAGTATATATAAACAGTTAAATTTGAAACGACGAATAATTTTACGTCTTTAAACTTGTTAAGTATCTACTAATCTTTACGACTTAAGTGTTATTAAGTATAGGCTCATTTGCATTTCGATATTAACGAAATTGAATTTGGACAAAACAACCGTTGGATACGTTCGCCGTAACATAATATATAATTAGAATAATTTTCAGAAAATATTAAGTTCGTGAAGGGTTTCATCGGCACAGTCAACCGCAAAACCGAGATTTTGACAAACCGGAAACGTGGATACAAGACATTTCATAACTCCAATTTTAGAACCGTCAAAGCTCACACACCAAGAATTGTTTACTCTATAGTCTTGACAAAAAGAATATGCATTGGGAGATGGTCTAGATGGTCGTTGTCTTAGATAAAATTATGAATTCTGAACTTGGACCACGGAGATGAGCTTCTCCGTGGTCCAGGTGAGTACTTGGATGACGGAAAACTTATTCTCCGTCGTCTAAGTACTCACCTAGACCACGGAAAAACTCATCTCCGTCGTCCAAGTACAAAACCCTGAATTTAGAGGTTAGGGCCTAACTGTTTAGGGTTTTGGGTTTACTTGGACGACGCATATGAGATTCTCCGTCGTCCAGGTGAGTACTTGGACGATGGAAAACTCATTCTCCGTCGTTCAGGTGTCTCCATTCAATTCTTCTGATTCAATTCGCTTAAAAAATCGTCGATCCGATCCGCTCCTCGATCGATCCGATTCGATTCGATTATATTTGATCCGATTTGAATTGATTAATTAATTAATTAATTTAATTTAATTTACGTACGTCGGTCGATCTGATCCGAGCATGGACGCGTGTAATTAATTAAGTACAAAAATAATAGTTTTACATACGTACTCCTCCTTATAATATTTATATTAATTATTGATCGATGATCGATGCATCATATATATATTACAATAATTACAATAATTAATTGCCAATTAATAATCCTCGTTGTATAATTGTACTCTTCGTCATAATCGTCATCATCCTCATCTTCGTTATTCGATTGCTCATCCTCCTCATCATACTCAACATCGTCCGACGAATAACCTGAGTCCTCGTCCGCGTCCTCATCCTGCACGTCTTCTTCATCTACCTCATTAATTGCATCGATAATCTCATCTTCAGTTAGATCTGTACAACCATCAGGCATGGGTAACCGTTCACCATCTTGAACCAGGTCCATTATATCGGAGCGGATCACAGAAATATTAGGCTCTTGATAGGCAGGAATGTCTCTTTCTGGTTCAGCAGCATCTTCAGTCACCGGTGTCCCTTCAATTGTCTCTATATTCCATATTCCTCTATGAGAGATATGGTTCACTATTTTTCACCGTTCACCAGCTTTCAGATCATCGAGATAGAACACCTGCCTAACTAAGGTGGCGAGAGCGAAAGGCTTATCCTCATACCAACGTGAGTTTATATCGACTGATAAAAGTCCCAGGTCTTCCTTTGTACGCTTGAACCATCTGCACTTGAATAGGAAAACGTTGACATCATTCCCGTAACATAGATGTACCACATTTACGATAGCCCAGTAATATAGATCATTGTCTTTCCCAACCGCTACCCCACTGTTTTGTGTTCTTCTTCCTTCATCTCAGGCCAATGAATGGAAATTTACACCGTTCACAAAACATCCGGAATAAATATAGTGTTTAATCGGTTTCCCTGCTAGCAAGTGCTTTGGCCAGGACCACCACCCCCCCGTAGTTTTTGGATTTTTGTAAATCAATCATCTGCGAAAATGGGAAAATTTAAGGGTTTACGTACTTAATTTCTACCAACATGATCGATATGTATATAAATTACTAAATACCGAGACATACGTACGTACCCATTGGAAGAAATAATCAGGTAACTTTTTCTTAACCATTTTCTCAATCCACGCCGAACTCTTGTCTGGATTTAACGCCTGAAGCCTCTCCCTGTATGACATCATGTACGGCTCAACTTCATCACAGTCTCGCAACACTACCCAATGTGCCTCAATAAGTTCTTCCCGTGTTAATGATTCCTTTAATACTCCTCTAAACGGTCGGACAACATTGGTGACGACAGAAAGATTGATGCGGGCATTGGGATCGGAGGCAGTGGGAGGTGGTGGATCTTTGAGGTACCTGTTGCAGTAAGTAACACACTCATGCATTAGGTATGTCTTAGCTATGGAGCCATCCGGGGCCAACTTGTTTTTGATGAATCCTTTATACTGTCCAAACTGTCTACAAAATCAAACGTACAATATGAATAAGTACATATAGCTAGTAATCTCCAGTGGAACAAATTATGAATCGAATCACCTGTATAATTAATATAGTTGTACGTACCTTTCTTGAGGATACATCCAAGTGTATTGGACCGGACCAGAAATGAGCACCTGCTCGGGCAGGTGGATCATTAGGTGAATCATAATGTCAAAGAAAGCAGAGGGAAAAAATCCTCTCTAGTTTGCAAATGATGTGCACAATTTGTTGTTGCAGTTCCACCACATCTGACTTCTTTAATTCTCTGGCGCATAACCTCTGCCACCACCTGCACAATGCCACTATTGGTTCTACGACGTCACGAGGTAAATATGGTTGAATTACCACTGGAATCAAACGTTGCAGCATAACGTGATAGTCATGTGTCTTTAGACTAACAAACTTGTGTTGCACCTCGTCCACTGCTCCAATTATAGTAGCTGCATACGTAGCCGGATAACGAACGCCCTTAAACTAGTGAAATACAGAACGTCTAAGTGTCGGCTTCACTGTGTAAGGTGCAGCTGGCATCTTGTTGTACACTCATTTCCTATCCCACCTCAACCACAAGGGACAACGTAGATTCATTGATTCCAGATCTTTGCGTGCTTTGGGAGTATCTTTAGTCTTGAACTTAATAGCGAGAATTGTTCCCAGCACGCTGTCGCAAACATTCTTTTCTATGTGCATTGCGTCCAAGTTGTTCCTCAGCTTCAACTTCGACCAGTAAGGGAGTTCAAAGAATATACTCTTATGATGCCAATAGCGGAGATCATGTGGAGGAATTGGATTGCATTTCTTTACATCCGCGTCATTGGTCAACACACCAAAGTCGAAATAGCTCAATCTCTCTAAAATCTCTTCGCCCGACCAACCACAGGGTTTAGGATTGTTCTCTACCGTCCCATCAAAATGAGCTTCATCCTGTCGCCACGGGTGGTCGTGAAGAAGCCATCTACAGTGACCCAAGTAACACACCTTCCCCACGTGCCAACTAGAGTTCACGTCGTCCAAACATATAGGACATCCATTATGTCCTTTTGTCCTGTAGGCTGCCAACATCCCACACACTGGAAAATTGATGATCGTCCACATTACGGCAGCCCTCATCGTGAACATCGTGTCAGTGAATTTGTCATAAGTTGGGATTCCATTTTGGCACAACAGTTTCAGCTCGTCGATCAAAGGTCTGAGGTATACATCTAAGCACTTCCCTGGATATTTAGGACCTGGAATTAGTACAGTAAGGAAATTAAATTCCTTGTTCATGCACATCCACGGAGGCAAGTTGTACGGCATCAGATTAACTAGCCAAGTGCTGACGGCGGAGCTATTACTACCCCAATGATTGAATCCATCTGTAGATAGACCGAGTCTAACATTTCTAACCTCTGCAGCAAAGTCTCCAAATTCTCTGTCGAAATGTTTGAAACCCTCCCCATCCGCGGCGTGTTGCAGGACATCGTCATCTATTCGCTTTTCTGCGTACCATCGCATCGCCTCTGCTGTGTGTAGAGACATGTACAGGCGCTGCAATCTGGGAATCAAGGGAAAATATCGAACAACTTTCATAGGAATTCTCTTTTTCAAACTCTTCCTATTCAGCTCATATCTGCACTGGCCATATACGGGATAATAGTCCAAATCTTTATACTCTTTGTAAAAAAACACACAATCATTCGGACATGCGTCAATTATCCTGTACTTTAGGCCGAGACTGCTCAAGATATTTCTAACCTTATAATGAGATTTAGGAAGATTGTGATCATCAGGAAGCAACTTACATATTTACTCTTGAATTTCATCAAAAGCACTTACTGACATTTTGTGCTTCACTTTTATCTTCATTTGCTCCATCACATTTTGCAACACATTCTCTCATCCAAGTGACACTTGGACCACGGAACGTTTACGTTTCCGTGGTCTAAGTGCTCTTTTCTTGTAGTGTTTGGCCTCGTCGGCATTTGATGGTGCTGTCGGACAGGGCTGGGTGGACCAGTGTTGATGAGTAGAAAATCACCCTCAAAGATAACCTTATTCTTGAATAGATATATCAATGTAGTAATTGATAAATAGGGGTCACTACCCGCTAAAGATTGGTGAAACTAAATCTTAAAACACTAATTAGACGCAAATGTCAGCAAGCTGACAGATTTGACCAAGACACACAAATACAACGACGAACCTAAGCTACACGACTCTAAATATCACGAAAGTTTAACACAATATATTAGACTTAGTGACGGACTATCACATAAAATGTGAGGGTTTTCGAAGTTGATTTGCTTTCCGAAATATTTCGGCCAAGCTACAGCTAATTGAGAAAATAAGTGCTGAAAATAAATATGTTTATGAATGCAAAGAGTTTAAATCAATGGATAAATGAGTTAAAAGGAATGCAATCCACAACTGTCATTCCATCTTTCTAACGTATACTTAACCTAATGAACATATCCAATGAACGAAAGTCCCCAGGAAGAGTTGATCGTTACAACCACATCTTATTACCTAATCCTTATGCCTGTGCAGGTTTGTCATGGATCTCTCCTATTATATATCCCTCTATGAACTCATAGTCATGGACTCTAAGGTTTACAAAGAAGAAAGAATTAAGTGCTAGAAAATGTTTGAAAAGCTACAAGGGTTCACAAGTACACTATGGCCGTGTCTTGCTAGACCAAGGGTTTCAATCATACACCCGATGAAATAATCTATTCACTATATCACAATAGAGAATCTGATAGAAGAAATTATCTACAATCATCTGTATCTTATGACAATAGAATCCTAACATGCATACTAAGTTGCGCACCAAAGTAAACATACAAGAATCCATCACTGAACCGCATAGAGAAACAAACATCATTTAAAAAAATATGCAAAATTTAGTTAAAGTGTATGCATTAAAAAAAACTTCATGTACGAGCCATTAATAAGGTATTTAGCTACTCATAATCTTGAATACTAGCATAAGAGAATACATGACAGATAAATTAAGTAATGAAAAAAAAAATAAACTCTTGTGCACCTTTTCCCCTTCCCGTCTTGTTTCTCCTCTTTTTTTCTCTGTTCATTTCTTCCTTCTTTCAAAAGCTGCCATGCAGCTCTTTTACTTTGCTATATATATAACCTAGTCAAAAAATCTCACGTGCTGCACCGCATAACCAAGTCCTTCTTACCTTACGACTTATCCCACGCACAGACTCCTCTCCCTAATTGTAATATTTAAACCTCTTTTCTTTATTTAACTCCATGATACATAAAAATAATAAACATAATTAATTCACTCAAATAATAACAACAAATCAAGTATAGAAAATTAATAAACATAGTATAAACGCATAAATATGTGACTATCAAAATACCACATAATTTGCTTTTGCTAGTCCTCGAGTAAAACACTAAACTAAGACTCTAGAAAGACTCAACATGACACTAATTACACGACTCTAACGCCCTCAACATATTGTATCAGCCATCTTCCCACAATTGTAACACCAAGATTAGTATAAATCCACATGTACATTTCATAAAGTTTCAGAAGTTAATTCCAATGCATGACACACATGTAACATGTAAGACACAGACATAATCATGGTGAATAAAAAGCTGTAGCATGCAATAAATAAGTTAAGATTCAACCTCACATAGATATGCTCTCATAAGTGTTTCACTCAAGATATGTATAAAAGTTTTACTCATCTCAATACTTGCCAAATTGACCAAACTATATGCTCAACTTTTGTGACTAATCTCCACAAATCAAAGGCTGTCATCTTGGGGATCCAAGAAGACTTTTAAAGGTTGTAATAGGGCTAGGCTCATGAGTTAATAGAACAAGAGGTATATGGAATTCAAACAATAGTTCTAAAACCTAGTAGAGCACCAAATGTAGAGACTTTTCTCGAACTTTACAACCATATAGCATCTTCACCATTGAATTCACTTTATATGTGTCACCATTGTGGCCGGATTTCATCTTGTTGGACATTCACGTCATTCTTTTCATCAATAGTTAACCTGAGGTATCAAGCTAGACCTCACAAAAGAACTATTTTTTCCTTCTTTTCTTGCTGATTTATTTTTTTTCCTTTCAACATATTTTTTTTACAACACACTAGCTTGATACCCCACACCTATTCCTCTGTATCACCTTCATAAACTGCCATCTTGGTCTTTAAGTATTTGTCTCATGTATAGCTCTAGTAAGTCTTAGAACAAAGGTATAGATATAATTATACTAAAGTTCAAGGTCAGGTTTATGCGGGTGATGATAAAAAGTTTAACATGTAGGCTCAAAGTGATTAACTAAGGGGTTCACAAATTATGTACACAAAGTAAGGACACAGGATTTATATGGCAATGATGATAGATCTTAAGTGTCTTTATCACTTCCTCAATCAGAACATGTAGTGACTATAAGCTTTGAAAAGTACAAGAGCAAGTTCTAGTAATCTCTAGAGTTCATTAACTTAATCTACGGCAAACAATTGACACTCAACAATGAAAGCATGTATATCACATATAGGCTCAAAAGCTTACAAGTTAAATGAATCTCAACAATGTCTAAGCATGCTCATAATCTGTACAATGTTAACTTGTTTCTACATCCACTACATATTCGCATATGCATGATATATCAAAATTAACCAAACAAACTCAAGTCACATGATAATTTTTTTAGTAATAAAGTAGGAAGATATAAACACATCACTGACTACTCAAGGGCACGTAAGACTCAAAACAAAACAAAGACTCTTTTTATATTTTTCTTGACACTATTTATTTTTCTATTTTATTTTTCATATAGGACTAAAAAAACACACAAAAAAACAAAGAAAAACACCAAAAATTGACACTAAGCTTCGATGGATAGAGGAAATTCCCTGATGGATCGAAGCATGATCTCGGGTCTCAATCTAGGATAACCTTCGATGGATAAAAAAATTCCTTGATGCATTGAAGGGTCTTCTCTGGAAAACTAAAAAAAAACTCAAAAATCAAAAGACTGAGCATAATCACTTGCAGAATTTATACATAATTAACTACACATCGGAATTAGCTGAATTTTGTGAGCATAAATAAGACACATATATAAACAATCTCTCAAATTTTCAGAATTTTTCGATACCTCTAACCAAGTCAGATAAACTACACAAGACAACACAATGCACAATTCTGATTTAACACCCAAAAATGAAAAATTTAAAAGAAAATGTATATCTAGACGCTAAGTATATGATATATCCCCATCCCATACTTGAAAGTTGTATTTTCCTCAATGTAAAAACTTGAATCCAACCATGCAATACATCAAACAAATATGAAATACAACATATATCACACACAAAACACAGTAAACAGAGAAAAATAAAGCAAAGGAGAAAGGATAAGAGAGCGAATTTGGTCTCCATGCTTCTCCATCAACATGGGTTACCTCCCAAGTAGCGCTAAGTATAATGTCTTCATCCAGACGACAAATTCAATCAATCCATAATAGAAGGCACGTCTTCAAAGTTTACATCCTCAAAAACATGCTCCACAAATGACTCTATAGCACCATGAGGGAAAACATTAGTGATAACATAAGGTCCAGTCCATCTACTCTTGAGCTTACCTGAAAACAAGCATAGACGACTACTAAAGAGTAAAACTTTCTAACCAACTACAAATTCTTTTCTCCCTATATTCCGGTCATTAAAAGCTTTAGTCTTTTCCTTGTATATCCTATTGGGCTCATATGCATTGTGTCTAATCTCATCAAGCTCATTTAGCTGCAACTTCTTATGCAAGCCTTCTTCATCCATGTCAAAGTTGAACTTCTTGATAGACCAATTGCCTTGTGCTCCAATTTCATCGGAAGATGACAAGATTTTCCATAAACCAGCCTATAAGGAGACATTCCAATAAGTATTTTATATGTTGTCCTGTAAACCCACAACGCTTTGTCAAGACGTTGACTCCAATCTTTTCGAGTTGGCCCAACTTTCTTCTTAAGGATTTGCTTGATCTCTCTGTTAGATACCTTCACCTGCGTGCTTGTATGAGGATGATAAGGTATTGCCACCTTATGCATAACATTGTACTTCTAAAGCAAGGCATCAAAGGTCCTGTTACAAAAGTGAGATCCTCCATCGCTGATAATGCACCTAGGTGTTCCAAATCTAGCAAAAATCTCTTTAAGAAAACAAAGAACAACCTTAACATCATTACTCCAAGTGGCTTTAGCTTCCACCCATTTAGAAACATAATCAACAACAAAGAGAAGATAAAAATAACCTTGAGAATTTGAGAACGGTCTCATGAAATCAATACCACACACATCAAATATTTCTACAACAAGAATAGGGTGCTGAGGTATTTGGTCTCTTGGACCGAGGTTACCTGTCATCTGGCATCTTTCACATGATTTATACATGACATGGACATCATGAAACAAGGTTGGCCAATAAAATCCACTCTCAAATACTTTGAGAGCTGTCTTCTTTCCTCCAAAGTGTCCACCACCTGCATGTGAATGACAAAAAGCTAGAGTAGATTGAAATTCAGATTCATGTACACACCTGTGGATGATGACATATGTACAATGTTTCCAAAGATATGGCTCATCCCATATATAATACTTGGACTCCTTGATAATTTTATCTTTCTGAGCTCTGGTGGAATCAGGTGGAATGCACTTACTTACCTTTTAATTTACAATGTTTGCATACCATGGCGCCACATCTTGAACAACAAGGAGTTGCTCATTTGGAAATCTATCTCTAAGAGGAAGATTGTCCTCTTCTACTCCAGTGATTCGACACCACATTCTTAGAACCTTTCTTGTCCTTTATTTCAATGTCAAACTCTTGCAGCAAGAGCATCCATTGAATCAATCTAGGCTTGGTATCCTGTTTGGTCATCAAATACCTCAAAGTAGCATGGTCAAAAATTATGATAACTTTAGTTCCTAACAATTAAGATCTAAACTTTTCAAGAGAAAAAACCATTGCTAAGAGCTCTTTCTCAGTAGTTGAATAGTTCCATTGTACATCTTCAAGGTCCTGGAAGCATAATAGATGACATGGGGAAGTTTCTCTGGTCGTTGGCCAAGAACAATGCCAACAACATAGTCTGAAGCATCACACATTAACTCAAAAGGTAAATTCTAATCTGGTTCTTATGTGATGGGGATTGTAGTCAACAACACCCTGAGCTTGTTGAAAGCTTGTAGACATTCTTCAGTGAAGTTGAAAGACACATCCTTCTGGAGCAATGCACATAATGGCCTGGCTATTTAGGAAAAATTCTTTACAAACCTGCGATAAAACCCTGCATGTCCAAGAAAAGATCTCACCTCCTTAACAATAGAAGGAGGTGGTAAGGTATGCATAATATCCACTTTAGCTTTGTCTACCTCAATTCCCTTAGCAGATATAACATGCCCTAAAGCTATATCTTGTTCCACCATAAAGTTTCATTTTTCCTAATTAAGCACAAAGTTAGTTTTCACACAACGTTCTAAGACGATGGATAAATGATGGACACACATGTCAAAAGAATCACCAAATACTGAAAAGATACTTATCGTGCATCTCTGGAACATTGCAGACACATTGCATAAGCCAAAGCGCATCCTTCAGTAAGAAAAAGTTTCATATGGACATGTGAAGGTGGTCTTCTCTTGATCACTCTTATGTATGGCTATTTGGTTGTATCGTGAATAACCATCCAAGAAATAATAATATGCATAAACTGCCAACCTTTCCAACATCTGATCAATGAATAGGAGTGAAAGTGATCCTTGCGTGTTGTGACATTGAGCTTGCAGTAGTCAATACACACTCTTCATCCCATTTGCACACATTGAGGCACCAACACATTCTCATCATTCTTAACCACTGTGATGCCAAAACATTTTGGAACTACCTGCATAGGACTAACCCACTTGCTGTCAAAAATAGCATAAATTATACATGCATCGCAGTGCTTGATCACTTCTTTCTTAACAACTTCCATCATGAGAGGGTTGAGTCGACGTTGAGCTTCTCTTGTTGGCTTAGCTCCCTCCTCTAGATGTATCCCGTGAATACACAAAGTAGGGAAAATTCCATTAATGTCTGCCACTGTCTATCAAATCTCTTTCTTGTACTCCCTAAAAATAATTAGTAGCTTCTCCTCTTGCAATTTTGAGAGCTTTGAAGAAATTATGACGTGTAAAGTTTAACTGTTACCAAGAAAATCATACTTCAAATGCTTGGGTAGAGTTTTAAGCTCTAGTTTGGGCGTTGTCTGAATAGATAGAGCAAGAACGTCAATTGAAACCGAAGAGGAATAGGTTTAGAGGGCTTACCTTTCATGCTTGGCAATGATTCGAATGCCTCTTCCATTGCATAATAGACCTCCTCCATCTCAAGATCATCGACTGAAGCAATTTCAAAAATAGGCTCAACTTTGATGGGTAGAGGATTTTTCTCGATGGATCGAAGACATGTCACGAGTTGTACCTAAGAGCTTCCTTCAATGGATCGAGGTAATTCCTCGATGGATAAAAAATGGACATCTGAAACTCCTTTTTTGTCAGCCACTTCGATGACTTTTCGTAAGGGATCCTCCTCCAATAAATATTGAATGAACTCCTGCACAAAACTCTCAAACACATCAATAGAACAATAGAGTACATAGCATCACCATTAGGGTGCTTGAAGGATTCAAAGATGTTGAATTTGATCTTCTCCCCAACTACTTCCCTACTAAGGGAACTTTCATAACAATCAATCTTGGTACGACCTGTTCTTAAGAATGGTATACCAAGAATCAATGGTATCTCAGAGGGCACCTGTTTACCTTCCATATCCAATACAAAGAAATCCACTGGGAAGATCAAATCTCCTACCTGCACGAGCACATACTCGATAATACCTCTTAGGTAACAACTAGATCTATCAACAACTTTAATGGTTATCCCAGTAGGCATAAGTTCTCCCATATTCATCTTATCATAAACAACATAAGACATCGAATTTATGGAAGCACCTAAATCAAGTAAAGCACCAGCAAACCTGTGATCTCCAATGGTGCATGGAATAGTGAATCATCCTAGATCACCTAGCTTTGGTAGAAATTTTCTTTGAATAACAACAAACACCCTCTCACTTAAGGAAACCATTTTGGTTCCCTTGAATTTCCTCTTTGTGCACAAGTCCTTGAGGAATTTCACATATTGCGAAATTTGCTTGATCACATCCAACACTAGAATGTTCACCCCGACTTTCTTGAAGACATCTAAGATCTCCTTTTCCTTATCATATATTTCCTACTTCTTCAACCTGATAGGAAAATGCACATTAGTGGTGACAAAAGGTGAATGTGAGGGACATACGTAAGCTGATTTCGGACTTGGCAAATTTTTCACTCCAGTTGCATTTTGGACTTGTCGAATTGGGGTTCCTGAAATGTCAGAGATGCCTATAGATTTTTCTAACCACTCATCAAATACAATTTGTTCAATTACAAGCTCCTCCCACTTTCTTCTTGGATTTTTGACCTTTGGGACTTCACCCAACACCTTCCTGCCTTTCAAATTCATAGCATAAGCTTCATATTTGTCCCATGAGATTTGGAAGCGTGTTACTAGGAAGACCTCCTGAGTTAACTTGAGAAAGTCTTTGTTGAATTTGGCTCACTTGTTGCTCTGGCAAGTTAATTGATTTCCCTTGTTGCTGAGTTATGGCCTTGATCTCTTGACGGAAGGCACACATCTCTTAGTGGAATGCACTGTTCTCCTGGCGAAAAGCATTGTTTTCCTCCCTATACTTCTTGTTGTCAAACATCATCTGTTGTATTAGTGCTTCCAAAGTTGAAGTTCTTATTGATGTTTGAGTTGGAGCTTGTTGTTGTTGAGGAACACACTTATGACCAAATTGTTGCTCATCCCCTGTAGGTTGTCTTTATTGGAATCCAGGTGGAGTGAGTAGAGGGTTGAGCACATTATTGCTTCTATAGCTAAGAAGTAGATGATCTTTATTCCTACCATATGTGTTGGTTTGCCTTTGTATGAAACTCACATCCTCATGTTGGTTGTCTTCCTGATCCGCTCTACACTTAGGACAATTTTTTGCCAGGTGATCATTAGATGAGCAAACAGTGTATACTACCTGAGCTGCAGTAGCTGTTATCTTCTTTCTCAACTTGAAAGCACTAGCAATCAAAATAATATCATTCTCCATAGATCCATCAATTGTGACTGTATTGAAAGATCTTCTATTTTCACCCATGGATCTATCTTTTGATTGAAATTACCTTGAATTCTCTGCTTGATTCTCTACAACTTCCTTGGTTTTTGTTCCATTCATGTTCCACTAATTTCTTCCACAAGCTGAATTAAGTCTTGACCTGTTAAAAAAATCAAGTCCTTCATAAAAGAACTCTATCTGAGTGTTAAGATCAAACTTATAATGAGGGCATTGTTGAAGTAGATCCTTGAATTGGCTCCAGACTTCATGTAGTTCATCTCCATCTTTCTGCCTGAATGTACTATTGCTTCTTCAAGTTTTTGGTGCTGGAAGTAGAATGGAATTACTTCATAAACACAACACATATCTTCTCCTATGTGTCAATAGATAAATGAGCTAAAGAGTTTTACCATACCTTTGCTTACTCCTTCCGAGAAAAAGAGAATAGGATCAGCTTGACAGTGTCTTTGTCCACATTTTGGGATTTCTGTATTCTGCACAATGTTACAAACTCATTGAGATGATCTTAAAGGTCTTTAGAAGGAGTGTCTCTGAAGTTTGGTAGAATTGAGATAAGAGATGGGGAATAGCATAAGATCCTAAGTTTTTTGGTAGCATAATCAATGAATCTACTGCACATGTGCCTAGAACTAAGGACTTTTCAAGTTTCTGATTGTTGGCCATTGGTGATGGTGGTGGCAAAATTTCTTCCTCTTCATTCTCAGATTCTGAACTAGAATGTGTCTCTGGATCCGTTATATCTCCACCACTATGTGCGTCTCTCTCTAGATGCCTCTATTGTTTCCTCTTATGCCTTGATGATCTTTCAATTTCCAAGTTTAAAGACACTAGTGGTTCAACACTTCGTGATCTTTGACTATGCATACACTATTCTGTGCACAGTAATGACCATAAGACTCAAAAGAAAAATAAAACAAAACAAAACTAGAAACCAAATACACAATTAAGACTTAGAATTAAGCAATCCTAGGTGATACAGCGCCAAAATTTGATAAGTAGAAAATCACCCTTAAAGATAACCTTATTCTTGAGTAGATATATCAATGTAATAATTGATAAATAGTGGTCATTACTTGCTGACGATTGGTGAAACTAAATCTTAAAGCACTAATTAGACACAAATGTGAGCAAGCTAACAGATTCTACCAAGACACACAAATATAATGACAAACCTAAGCTACACTACTCTAAATACCAACGAAACTTTAACGCAATATATTAGACTCAATGGAGGACTACCATACCAAATTTGAGAGTTTTCGGAGTTGATTTGGTTACCTAAATAATTCGACAAAGATGCTGAAAATAAGTGCTGAAAATAAGTGCTGAAAATAATATATGTTTATGAATGCAAAGGGTTTAAACCAATAAATGAATGAGTTAGGAGGAATGCAATGTACCACCATCAGTCCATTTTTCTAACATATTCTTAACTTAATGCACATATCTAATAAACAAAAGTTCCTAGGAAGAGTTTATCGTTACAACCGCATCTTGTTACCTAATCATTATGCCTATGCAGGTTTGTCATGGACCTCCCCTACATCTATCCCTCTATAAACCCATAGTCATGGACCTCAAGATTTACAAAGAAGAAAGTATTAAGTTCTAGAAAAGGTTTTAGAAGTTACAAGGGTTCACAAGTACACTATGGGTGTGTCTTGCTAGACTAAGGGTTTCAATCACCCGACGAAATAATCTATCTGGTGTATCACTATAGAGAATCTGGTGGAAGAAATTATATTTAGGTGCCCGTATCTCCTGACAATAGAATCCTAGCATGTATACTAAGTTGTGCACCAAAGCAAACATACAAGAATCCATCACTGGACCATATAGAGAAAGAAACCTCGTTCAAAAGAATATGAAAAATTAGGTTAAAGTATATGCATTAAAAAGATTTTATGTACGGGTTTCAAGCAACCTCTTAACAATGTATCTAGCTACTCGTAGTCTTGGATACTAGCATCAAAGAATACATGAGAGATAAATTAAATCATGGAGAAGAATAAACTCTTGTCGTCGTTTGGACCAAGCCCGGGCTTGTGGCTTTGGCTCATGCACCACTTCCTCTTCCCATCTTGTTTCTCCTCTTTTTTTCTTTCTATTAGTTTCTTCCTCCTTTCAAAAGATTATGCACACCTCTTTTCCTTAGCTATATATATATGTGCCCTCGTTTAACTAGATTAATTAACTTAGTCAAATAAGCTCACGTGCTACACCACATAACCAAGTCTTTCTTGCCTTAGGACTTATCCTACGCACAGACTCCTCTCTTCAATTGTAATATTTAATCTCATTTACTCTATTTAACTTCAAAATACCTAAAAAAAATCAACGTAACTAATTCACTTAAATAATAACAATAAATCAAGTGTAGAAGATTAATTAAACATAGTATAGATCCAAAAATATGCGACTATCAAGTGCCTGGTGGCGGTGCTCAATGGTGTCGGTGGTTACCTCGATCTTGAGTTTAGCGATCTGAGGTGTCGGGTGATCAGTGGAGGCTCAGTGGTGGGCATAAAGTTCAATTTTGGACATTGGGTCTGCCATGTGAGGCTGTTCCAGTGACAGTAATCACGACGGGTTGTGGAGCGGGAGGAGGAGTGTCGAAGATGGTGTGGTTGGATCATATTGGCCATGATCTGGTGTGGTGGTTGACAGAGGACTACTCGATTACGGTGGCGATCTTGTGACATGCACACTGTTGGAGTTGGGCCTACTGTTTGGGCCGAGGTCTTCACCGTTTTGCCTTAATAAAGGTTTGGGCTTGAGCTTAATTTTTGGGCCTGACCCATACCCTATTTAATATTTATAAGTTTAGTTATTTTTATTTTTAGTTATTTTTTGGAAAATAAACCAATACTCTTTGGAGACTGGCAAATGTGGGTTTTGTCCGAGACTGTGTACCTTTGGTGCCTTGTTTGCTCTAAATGTGGGCGTTTGTTGGTTCCTTGCTTGGGCGCACCTCTCTAGTGCTAGGATGAGATTTATTATCGGCAACATAGTTGGAAAGCTTATTAGAGTGAATTAGTGCGTCGCTCTAGTCGCATTATCTTTCCAGTATTGTGTCACCTTAAATGTAAAGCAAATGGAGTAGCTATTGTTGCACTCTTTGCAAAAAGATGCAGTTTGGGATACAATGTATTAGTTGAGTCGCCTGATAATATTTCAGGTGTTTCTCTTCTTATGTGGTTGAGGCTTTATGTCCCCTCTTTATATTCTACAATTTCATTAATCAAGCTTTAGGGTGGCCGAAAACCCTTTTCCCAAAAAAATATATATAAATAACTTATCATATAGATGAGTAAATTAAGTCATGTATACCCAGAAAAACAAGCATAAGACAATGCTTTGCACTCTGCAACATATAATCAAAATTAGTATCAACTACGCTTTAACAAGACACACATGATA
Organism: Geum urbanum; assembly: GCA_946800695.1. NCBI lineage: Eukaryota > Viridiplantae > Streptophyta > Magnoliopsida > Rosales > Rosaceae > Geum > Geum urbanum. Next base: position 65,053,190 of record OX326998.1, on the reverse strand, counting down.
TATATAGAGAGAGAGAGATTTTCAAATGCGGACATCAGCACGATGTGGATGGTAAGAATTTGATTATTTTGATCATCTCACATTTAATTTCAACACTTTAAACTGTTGATCTTATAGATATCCTTTTAAGGAGTAGATCTGCTAAATTTCAGTCAATTTGGTAATCGTTTGGTCATCTAAAATGGTGAAACGTTATGAACAAATAAGAACCATCGGATAAATGTTAACGATATATAAATGACAAATCAAATGGTCAAACGATTTTCGATTGAACTCAAATTTTATAGGTGACTTAGTTAAAGTAGTATCTATAGCATGAGTGGTTTTGATTGTTAAGATTTGATATCTAAGTAAGGTAAAACGGAAAAATTTGCACCATGTGAATGTCCTTAGCTAAAAGAACTGTATATATATGTGTAATTACGAACCTGTGTCTCAGCTGCAAGAGTACCATCTTCATACTTAAAAGCACCAACATTATGCATTTTAGTTGTGGCATTTTCTCCTCTAGGTACGTTAGCATTGTAGTGCAAACCTCTCTGATCTACAAAACTAAATAACTGTTTTCAGGAAACAAAATCTTAACACATAAACCTCATTGGATAGAAACATAAGCTATGTGAACTCAATCCCATTGATGTTGGCCTTGGGTACAACTGCAGAAATTATTCATTCAATGCATCCAAGCGCATACAAGGCAATCATCGTCTTACCTCTGCACAATGGATTGTATATCTAACCTTAGGTAAGCAACATGAAACTCATAATTATCAATCTTTAGCACAAAAGTACTTGTTTTGTGCAATGAGAGAGAAAACCGCTCACAAAGTCCTCGATAAAATGTTCAAGTGTTGTTACCTTCTGTAAATGTGTGCAGGCCATAATAATCACACCCTTACTTTTTTTTGTGCAAACGGAACCATCAAAACCTGCAGATGCTTAATGATTTCTTTCACATGTAATATTCTCTCATTTTGCATTATCAATGTAAACTGACGTCTCACTTTTTTTTAGATACAAAAAAGTGAGATTTAGATATTTTATTGTAATTAAATCTATATAAGATAGGAGGTGTATAGTAGTGAAGTACATGTACATAAAATTTTTATCAGCCACGTCAAAAGAATAACACTCTTCAAGCTCTCTATTTTGATTAATTTTCTTTTTTATAAGTCACAAATTTCATCAAAAGAAATCAAATACAATCAGTATTGAGACTAGGAAAAACAAGAATCAAAGACAATAAAGAAAGACTAAACAAATTGCACCAAATTAAAGTTAAATTTCGACAATAGCTGAAAACGTTTGCCGTGCGTTAAGATACTAGGTTACTAGTAATACCTTGAATTGGCCATCCCACAGATCATTTTGGCATTATCATTAATGGAGCTCGTGAGTCTATCACTTTTCTAATTGCCTCTGCGCACTTGCATAACCATTACGATCTCATGCATCTTGTGGCGCTAAAAGTCCTCATAAATAAAGGTGTCGTCTTATTACGAATTCCTAGTCCAACTCTGAAAAGTAATTGAATAAAAGTTTGAAAGCCAAATCCTACGAAGAGAGATGCTGGACTGCACTATAAAGGCCCAAGCAATAGAACCAGCCCAACTGGGCCCAACCCTAATCCCACAAAACACCCACATGGATTGTGGGGTCCGTAAAGCCCAACTAGAATGTACGACCAACCACCGGCTAAGCCTTCGCTGTCTGGACCAGCCGCGACAACACTATTCTGGTCGCTCGTCACCCGTCCCTGCATCATCGGTGGTAGTAGGATCCCAAACCTAGAATCCAGTGCCACTAGAAATGGTTGGAGCCAATCTTTGATAACCAATTGAGCACCGCAACTCTTCACCTTACCAGCACCGTCCCCTTGGCCGCCAGTATCTCCCCTTATGCTAGGATCGCAAATGAAGCCTCCATCAACCACCGATCCAGCCTTACACCATTCGTTGATCTTGAGACGCGCTCTCCGACGTCGCCCACACTCACCGACCACTTGAATGAAACCGCGCACTCTCTCGCCCCTCAGGCCCAGTACTTTCTCTGGGAAAATCCGGTACAAATGCAACCAGCAACCTAAGCCTTTGGCGCTAGGGTTTAGAGAAGGTCATCTCTGAGAAACTCGGAGCACAAAGTTTTCATTCTATTTCGTTCATAGCTTACTTAATTGTTTTTTGTTCATATCTTAAATAATTTTTCATAATCTTGGGCATACATTAAAAACTGAAACTTGAAATCGAACCAATCCATTTGAAAAAGCACAAACAGTAATCAAAACCAAATATTTTCTCTCTGTGGGCAAAAAATTCGGTTAGGGCCAAATTTTGGTTTGAGTCGGTATTGTTGGTCTAACTTATTGGATTTGTTCTAAAACCAAATGCCAAACGGTGCGGCTGGACATTTTTGTACTCTGTTTGTTTGTGCTGAATAATTAAATCATCAGTTCAGTCCTTAGAGGCAATGAATGCATTATAGTTCTGGCCACCCTAATGTTAAATCAACTAGCCAGCTGGTGGTAGTGTAGTTGCTCGTCAGCCTAATGTTATTCTTATAAGCTGAGAGGTCAGAAGTTCAATTCTCCATTAAACCGATTTGTAGGTGGATTGAATTTTATGAAGAAAAAAAGTCTTTGGAGTCTATGGATGCATTACAGTCACTCTTTTATTTTCCTTCTATTTTCTCCCTTTTAGGATTCCATATGGGTATTTAATCTTCAAATTCTATTTTGTTTAAGTCCTCAAACCTTATACTACTTGACTTGCCCTACTACTTGCCTAGAAATTTTCTATATATATAACTATTTAAGTTATATAACTAGGGTTTAGTGTGTAGCTATTCCTCGCAATCTCTTAATCCAAGCAAAGTACTGATCTATCTTATCGAGCGAGAACGCGAAGGGGAGCAAATTGACAAAGGGCTGATGAAAAATGTGGTCGATCTAGTCGTTGAGATTGGAATGGATAACATGAGTAACTACAAGAATGAGTTCGAAGCACATATGACCAGTGACACCGGCATCGATTTGGATGGTGGAGGATTCTTGCCCCGAGTACATGGTGAAGGCCGAGGAGGCCTTCAGAAAAGAGAGGACTAGGGTTTCACATTACCTCCATTCGATCACAGAGCCAAAGTTGGTGGCAAGAGTGGAGAAGGAGTTGCTTGTGGGTCAATGACTCCATGTACACAACTTATAGAGAAAGAGGATTCTGGATATTGAGCGTTGCTCCGAGGTGATAGGGTGGATGACTTATCTAGGATGTTCATGCTTTACGAGAAAATACCCCAAGGGTTAAACCCTATTGCTACAGTGTGTAGGTTGCATGTTACTAATGAAGGCACGAACTTGCTTCAACAGGCTGAAAAGGCGGCGGCTGCGGGGACTGCTAGTGGCAACATGAAGGCTGCTTTTGAACCAGGGAAAATGTTGATCAATAGGATGATTGAGCTCCATGACAAGTACCTAGAGTATGTGCATAACTTCTTTCAATTCAGAACCACTCGCTCTTCCACTGGGTTCTGAAAGAGACTTTTAAGGTGTTTTGCAATAAACTTGTTGTTGGGAGCTTGAGCAGTGCGGAATTGCTAGCCGAATATTGTGATATTACTCTAAAGAAGTCTACAAAGAAAAAAGGTTTGGGTGAAGATGAGGCCATCGATGGGACTCTTGACAAAGTTGTTCTCTTACTTCCTTACATTAGTGACAATAACGTTTTTGCCGAGTTTAGCAGGAAGAAACTTGGGCGCAGACTGCTTTTCGATAACTCGAACGAGGCTAGCCATGACAATGAGGGAGATTTTTGTCAAAGCTAAAGCAACAATGTGGAGCGCAGTTCACGTCTAAGATGGAAGCCCGAACGGCCAAGGAGGTGGCCCGAGCGGTCATGAAGGAGGCCGAGCAACAAAAACAAAGTTATGATTCGTGTTTGAAGGCTTTGAAGCGCATGATTTTGGACTTGAAGCTACAACAAATTACTTTCCATCCAAATGGACCGCCTCGGAGTTCGAGAGACCGTGACCACCATGATGGAGGTAGCTTCGGGATAGGTCTCTCGCAATTTGTAGTGTAGTTTAGTTTTTTTTTCAGAACTTTTATGTAAAATTATTTATTTTCTGCATTTCTAAAAATTTTCATTTACTGTAATTTTGTAAAAAAAAAATTACTACCACTTTAGTCATTTTATTGTTTCAAGTTAGACAACAAATTATTTTTATTCGTCGTTTAAGTGGAAACACTTAAATGATGGATAATTTTTTTCATTCTCTAAGAACTATTATGCGACGAATAATTTCATCGTTTTGGATGTTAGATGACGAAAAATGTTTCGTCGTCTTAGAATTGACTTAAACAACGAACGGTTCAACTTTTGTCGTCTAAGTACGTAGCCTACGACACTTGTTCATGCCAAGAATAATGAGTATTCGAGATATGACCAAATATAACTAATATGTGTTACCCGTTGTGTATGTCGGTTATCGAGCGGGATCAGAAACGGACAGAGCTCATTTGATGGTTGATGTTGGGGCGATATCGGTGAATGATCGTTGTCGTTATTCCACAGCGTCTTCGCCGTTACAGTTAAGATTAACAACGGTTAAGGAGAGACGGGGTGGCCCGCCTTCAACCCTCCGATGCCTAAGTCAGAATCGATATACGAGTTAAGCAGAATAACAGCGTAATAAGATAAAGAGTGCGTACCATTTAATGCTGTGTTGACCGATATATATTGGTGGTTGGAGGTTGAACTACTCTTCTACTTTCGATGTGCGATTGGTGTGTATATGCTCTTTGCTGGGGTGTTGTCTGACCGGTCTTAGTATTGGCGCGTGAGCGTTATCATGATCGAAGGTCGGGCGGGTCTGGTCACCGAAGTTGGAGCCTTCCCGGCGATGGTTCCTGTCATGGTGGCGGTGAGACATAATTATAACTTATATTTAAGTTGTCTAAGCACGTACCTAGGTGATTTAGCCAGGTATATGAACAAGTCCCCCAACTTGCTCAGCCAAGGAGATCAACCTTGGTTGGCGAGTTGAAAAAGAAATGATACCGGCGAGATCACCGGGACGTGCTTAGCGGCGATGTTTACCTTTGTTAGGAGCCGGGTATCATGCCATACAGTCCCCCAACTGGGCGACCTAGGTTGAGAATCTTGGCTGTGGGCGCCCCTGTAACTGCACGTGCCATATTTGATAGGTTATGGGCGAGATCGGTGAGTAGCTAGTTCACCGCTCTGCCGCAGTACTTCGTGTAATGGTGACTATGTATCTTTTATTGTTTGAGCGCTCTTCAGTTTGTATCGACCGGGGGGGTCGCGGTTTTGTGGGCGCTATGGTAGGGGGAGCTCGTTTGAATTGGTAACCCTTAAGTCCCCGAGTCCGTTCCTCCTAGTGGCCAGTAATGAAGAGTGATGAAGAGTGACCATATCGTTATCGGTGATGCAGAGTGATCAGATCGTTATTAGTGATGCAGAGTGACTAGACCGTTATCAGTGATGTAGAGTGACTAGACCGTTATCCGTGATGCCGAGTGATTAGACCGCTATCCGTGATGCCGAGTGATTAGACCGCTATTGGTAATGTAGAGCGACTAGGGCGATATTGGTGATGGAGATTGTGGGGCGATATTGGTGATGAAGATTGGGGTGCGATATTGGTGATGAATATTGGGGTGCGATATTGCCCTGTGTGCTATTCGCGTTCTGTCATCGATATGGGTTTTTCTTGGCCGGTGTGGTTGGTGTATCTACTCTGCTCATCATTAAATGTTGTCTTTGTCGTGCTATCATGTGTCCGCGTAGGGTGTCTCGGGGTTCCCAAACGTCCCGTCGTAGCCATAAAGTGTGATGATTGCTTTTCTTTCAAGGGTCGCGCCTTTCTCGAAACGGTGCGTACCGGTTCTCGTTCCAGACCCTTCCGATTCTGGTTGCCACGTGCCGTGATCCCCTGGACCGATGTGTCTGTTCCAACGGTCGCGATCTCGTCGTTTCGCCTATATATATCTTTGTTGTTGTTTGTACGCTTTCTTTTCTACTCTTCTTGCTCCTGAAATATTTCGTGATTTTTCTGTTGCCGGATTTTCTCGTTCTCATCCTGCTTCGCCGTGTTTGTTGCTGCGCCACCGTTGGTTCTCCTTATTCTCTCCTTTTTCCGGTAAGAAGTCGCTGTCTAATCTCTTGTCGTTTTGTTGCTTGTGGTTTTGGGTTATCTTGGTTGGGGTTTTAAGCTATCTGTTTGTTGATGTGTTGTTTGGTGTTTTGGTCGATCCCGGTTTGCCATAGTACTTTACTGTTTTCTCCTCGTTTGTGTTTCTGCTTCTTCTTTCTCGTGTGTTTTTTTGTTTGCCAGGGGGTATGTCGCCTGGGAAACTAGTTACGGGCTGGCGAACCGTTTAGGTTTTGACATTGTCCGTGGCTGTTTCGTAGGTGCCATGTCTTCTTCTTCTCGTCACGACGCCGATATCGGCGCTGGTTCTGGTTCTCGTCGCTTTGGGCTTGACGGGCCTCTCCTGTGGACCCTTAGAGATGGTCAGGAGGTCGATGAGCCTGCAGAGGCGTTGTCCATGGCGAAACTGGATAAGGTGAGGTCCGAGTTCCAGATCGGTCCTGGTGTGATTCTGAAGTCCCCGGCTCCCGGCGAGCAATTCTCTAGGCCCCCCAGGGGTTTTATCGCTGTTGATCGCGCCCAACTTCGCTACGGTGTTCGCTTGCCTCTTCACCCCTTTCACGAGTACATTTTTGGGGAGCTGGGCTGTGCCGTGGGGCAGGTGTCGCCGTTGATGCTTCAGGTACTGAGCGCGATGTTCACACTATGGAAGCTAGCGGGCCTGGATTACCCCACCCGTAATGAGGTGTTGTACTATTTTGACGTCGCGTATTCGACGAAGAAGGGTTGTGGTGGGACGCTCTCACTCCCTCAGCGACGAAAGAGTTCGCTGGGGCTCACCGATTTCACGAGTTCGTGTCCTGACTGGAGGGGTGAGCATTTCTTTGCTAGTGGGTGGTCGTCCTTCCCTAACAGCCGTGTGCCTACCCGGTTTCATGCCCGGGGTGACGTTTTTATATCGGCATGATTCCCGTCGTGTGTCGTTTGTGCGTTTGTTCCTTACTCGTCTTTATTTTTGTAGTTACACGTCAGTATTCTTTGACCGCTATGGAAAAGCGGCGGTGCCATAGAGTCGAGAGAGGCTTCAGTGAGAAGTTTAAAAGTGTCTATCTTCTTGCTGATTACCGGATCATGGAGATGACCGGTCACGCTAAGACGCCTAGTATGCCGTCTCTCTGTTTGCTTGTTTGCCTGTTTGTGTTACTTGTTTTTGTTTGTTTATCTTGTGTTGTATCTCGGTGTCTTATCTTCTCGCCCTTGTTTTGCAGTTGGGTACAAAAATCAAAAGCGAGATCGGAAGATATCGAGTTCTTATGGGGATATCGACGAGATCATCGCCCAGCTGGCGGAGGAGGCCGCTACCGCCAAGACGATCGATCTGGATGTGCGTTCTGGGAGGAGTGTTACCCTCTCGGAGCAGACAGACCTTCCTCCCCCACCAGAGTCCCAGACCGACATGGTGGGGAGTAGTGTGCCTGTCCGGGTTGTGATCGCTCAGCCCGAGAGTCCTCCCCGCTCTCCTGTCAGTTTGAAGAGGAGGTCTGAAGGTGAGGGCGCTCAGCCGAAACGCCCGAGGCGGGTGAGTGAGACGCCTTCTTCTCCCATCCCCGTGCTGGATGACGGGGAAGCCACCCGAGTCACCATTGCTGCCCCGGCCAGCCGTGTTGGTGATGCTGCTGCTGAAACAGGTGATGTCGATAATCTTTGGTACTTTGATACAGAGACTTGTCCTCTGGTTGCTGATATTGGTGCCCGTCCTTGCTGTCTGTTAGGCGATGTTCCTCGTGGTGAGCCCAATATTGCTGTTGACAGTAGGGTCGTTATCGCCCGCTCAAGTTCCTGGGAAGGGCCACCGCCGTACTCGGCCGAGATCCTCGCTCTCCTTCCTCCTGATGTGGCTACTGTGGCCGATATTGCGAGTGGGGCTGAGCAGTGTCTGCGGTCCTTTGCCGCCTCGCTCCAGTTCATGTGCCATCAGCGTCATACCCTGGTGGCGTCCTCCGAGGAGCTGGCCCGTGTTAATGGCCTTTTATCGGTGAAGGATGAGCAGCTCGTGAAGGCGAGCGGGGAGTGGCAGTCCTTGCAGCAGAAGTACGAGGTTCTGGAGGGTGAGAGGAAGCTCTCTAATGAATGCCTGGACGCTTCTTTCATCCGGGGTCGCCAGCTGGAGCTGGAGGTGAAGGAGGAGCGTCAGCGGGCGGAGGACCTGAAGGCGCGTCTGGCCATTGCTGAGGGCCAAGTCACTGCCTTACGCGGCCAAGTGAAAGAGTTGGAGGACCGGCGTGAGCAGGAGCTGGCCGACGCCGTGGAAGATTTCAAGGCCGGTCCTGCCTTTGACGCCGCTGTACGGAAGGCCTTTACTGACGGTCTGCAGCAGACCCAGAAGCGCTTCTTTGATAATATTTGGGTTAACGAGAAGTATGACACTGACCTAAAACGTATCAGCGAGGAGCGTCTGGTAAGGCGCGAGGCCCATCAACAAGCCCTCTTTCGGATTAAGGAAGAGCAGACCGATGAAGCAGACCGGCAGCGGTCGAATGTTTCCAAAGGTATGAGTCTTGATGCTTTTCACCCTTTAACGCCTAGTATGTCTCCATCGACTCCTCTAACTCGTCATATTCATGATGTTGAACTTTTTCCTCAGGCAAGGAGTGAGGGGTTGGCGGCCTTGTATCGGGAGCGGTTTTGTGATGACGGCGCGGCTAACTTGTTGTGAGGCTCGGGGCATCTTCTATATGTAGCTTTATCGCTTTTCTTTTGCTTAGTGTAGGTTTGCTGTATTTTGTACCTTTGCCGTTATGGGCTTTGAATGAAATGGAATTTCCCCAAGTGTTGTCCGGTATTGCCAACGATGAAAGGTGTGAAAAAATTCATTTGTCTATTTGCAACTCTTTAAGTGGCTTGCTTGAGAATAACTGGCGTCCGCGATAACGCCCGAGAGCAATTTAGTGTTTGATGAGCGGTGACTGTCTGTGTGTTGATGTGCATATCAAAAATAACCAAGTATCATAATAACTTGTAGGTAAATGAGACGAGTGTTTATAGTGGTTCACCAATTTGGCTACTCCACTTGTGCCTCGTTGGGCTTTTACTATGTTTTTGGATCTTTACACGCATCGTGGTTTGAGAGCGATATGCTTATGACAAAGGTCTGAAGAATTTTTGTTTCATCGGTGGCGGTGCCGGACGTGCGAGCGAGGCGAGTCCCCGGTATGATGCAGAAAGTTACTCTATGCCGTGTAACCTGCTTTACTGGTGGCAATATCGGAGGTGCTCTATGTTCCATGTGTGTGGTACCTTCAGGCCGTTCTTGTCTTTGAGAATGAATGTGGTTGGCGTGACGCTCTCGATGATTCTGAAAGGGCCCTCCCAAGTTGGTGCTAGGCCTTTGGGTTTGGGGATGACCTCTTTCTAGACCATGTCGCCGACATGGAGTTTTCGCGCCTTTACTCGTCTGTTGTAGTACCGGGCGACCAGTTGTTTATTTGCTGAGAGTGCGATAACGGTGTCGTCTTGCTTTTCCTCTCGGAGTACGTTAGCCATGTTCAGGCCGTCCTCGTTGGTGTCTTGCTCATACCCTTCGAGTCTTGGGCTTCGGTGTGTAATATCCAATTGTAAGACGGCCTCGGCGCCATAGACTAGTGAGAACGGTAAGGCTCCAGTTGCATCTGTTGGCGTTGTTCATATCGACCAAAGAACCTCGTAAAGGCTTTCTGCCCATTTGTGATTGTAGTCCTCCATTCTTCTCTTCAGGCCGTTCTTTATTTTTTTGTTTGCTTCTTCTACCTGTCCGTTTTTCTGGGGGTAGTATACCGATGCGAATACTAGGCGAGTCCCCAGGTTGGCGGTGAACCTCTTCATTTCGTCGTTGTTGAATTGTTTTCCGTTGTCGGTAACTATCGTCAGCGGGGCCCTGTATCGGCAATATATATTCTTCCAGAGGAAGTTGATTACTTTTTTTGTGGTGATGAGGACGAGCGGCCTGGCTTCGATGTATTTCGTGTGGTAGTCTATGCAGACGATGATGTATTTGAACTGATAGGATGATGCTTTTAGTGGCCCGATAAGGTCGAGTCCCCATTGGGCGAACGGTATAGGGCTGACGATGATGGACATTGGTGTTGTTGGGGCGTGTATTCGGTGTGCGTATTGGGCACATGCCTGGCACTGATCGACGATACTTCTTGCATCCTGCCGCATTCCTCTGTAGTAGAAACCGTATTGGAGTAGTTTGTGTATGATGCTATTTGAGCCGCCGTGGTTGCCGTATTTGCAGCCGTGGAGGTCTTTCAGTATGTTGTTGCCTTCTATCTGCGTGACACACTTGAGCATTGGGAAGCCCCTTTTGTTCATGTATAGTTGGTAGTTTTGCATGCTGTAGTATGCCGCTCTTTGGGCGAGTTGTCTTGCTTCTGCTCGCACTACCAGAAATTGAGACATTACCGGCGACCTCCCGTCGCCGGCCTTGTCTTTTTTTTTCGCCGAAATTGTCATTCCCGGCGACAAGTCGCCGGCAATGACGTCGCCGGAAATCCCCCGCCGGTGTTAACATTGCCGGCGACGGGAAACGGAGTCGCTGGTAATGTCCGAGACATCACCGGCGACTTGTGTCGCCGGCAATGTCAAGACATTCCCGGCGACTCAAGTCGCCGGCAATGTCTCGGACATTACCGGCGACGCCGTCGCCGGCAATGGTAGCGCCGCCGTGGCCGGAATTTGTGACATTGCCAGCGACTGAGGTCCATGTCGCCGGCAATGTGTGAAAAAATTTTGAAAAAAAACGCGGTTCTGGATTGGGCCCAATTCCAGAACCTACATTGAAAGACATAAACCGTACAATCATACAAGTTCAACAGTACACATAAATGTCCAACGTACAGTACAAATAGCAACGACGATACGAAAATTAACTACAACTACAGGTCAGGGTCCAGGAACTTGCGGGTCAGGGTCGAAGTAATCCATGTACTCATTTGAATTCCGGTGCCTTCCTTGGTCTTGCTCTGGCGTTGACTGGTGCGGTGGTGGTGGTGGATAGCTAGGGAACGGAGGGACCGGGACCGGGGGAGGTGTGGGGAAAGGTTGTCCGGTAGTCTGAGCCTCGTACATCGTCCGCATCCATGTGTACATCTGAGTCTGCACCTGTGTCTGCTGCATTTGGTACTCGGCCATCTGCCTCTTTTGCTCCTCCAACTCCCTCTGCGTCCTATGAAGCTCCGCCGCGAGGTTACGACTAGAAGTTGAACTTCTTGACCCGGTAGAGTATTCTGAAGTGTTCTTCAATAGTCCTTCGCCCGCCGTGCCCATTCCCCTACAGTAGTAGGTATTCTTTCCAGTCCCGCACGCTTTTGCCATGATCCGAGCCGCTATCGGAGGATCAAGCGGATCGATCTGAGAGGCATACTGGGTGACTTCTTCCTCGGAGCAGTCAGGATGGTTAGTCCGAGCTATACTCATGGTCACTTCTGCGGTCGCCTCCTCTACTCTCGACTAATTGAAAAGGGAAAATGAACAACGTATTAGCTAACAAAATCTATTTCCATCTTGAAAAATAGTTTTATTAACACATGGAGAGGCGAAAGACTTACCGCTTCTTCAGGGCACTGCGGGTAGAACTTCTGATGAATATACACCAACGGGTTCAGCTCTTGTTGTTGCTGCGCCTTAGTCGACCAACCCATGTAGTTGAGTGAACCTGCATGATGGGCCCTGGTGTTTTTCAATCTATTCGCCCGGTTCGTCTTCGAAATCGCCTTGTTTGATAAACATATGAAAAAAAATTAGTAACCAACTATTTCAATCTGATACGATACATTATGCTTGAAAGATATATTAAGGACGCATACCCGAGCTTTGGGGTGCTCGAAGTGGGCTATCAGCCACAGCAACTCGTACTCCCTAAACCGGAATTCGCTAGGGGTGGAACCTCGGCCTAGCTCCTTGTATACAGTGTAATGGGAAGAAAGCTCGTTCTTCCACTCTTTATACCTATATTAAAACAAGGAAAAAAAGTTAGAGATATTAAAACACTTGATAAACAAAAATCTAACTCGATATATATTCAAATAAGTCGAAGCACATCACCTCATATGTAGTTGACGCTCTACCCACGTGTGAATAAGAACTTCATCCACGTCAAACCACACCTGCAATATGAATATATAAAAGGTAAAATTATATATTTATTCGGACTTAATTAATAAATGTAAAATTTACGTAATGAAAATACGATTTTACTCACACTGAGTGCATTATGCACTTGCATCTTCACGTAGATAGGCACAGATTCCCAATCTGGCCAAAGCATTGGGACCTTGTCCCGCACGATCGCACCGGCCATGCTGACATATTTGCGCGTGGTGTCGAATGCCTCGATCACCTCGCCATCCTCATTGGCCCTTATGGGCGTTTTCCTTCCGCCGGTGGCCTGCTCAAGTCTCTTCCCGGTGCAGGTGCCTCTAGCCCATTTCCGTTTTCCAGTCCCATTAACGAAATTGCCTAATAATACAATGTCAACAAATTGATATCATTAATTGAACCTATCGCAAGTCTTAAGTAATAATTAAGTAATCAATTTGATGTTAAATAAAATTTACCTGCATCGTCCGTTTGTTGGTTGGTGCACCTCACACTACAAAGATACACGGGGTCGAACGGGAGGAAGTTATATGCTTCCTCCACGCTCAGGAACTCCGGCCGTCCTTCAATATAAACAGGCATCCCCCTATCATCGAATTCAGGGATGACAGGAATCTCGTCGGGTAGGAAGAGACCGGACGGCGGAGATAGACGAGGCCTGGACGATGAGGCGCCAGCACCACCATGTGTCTCAGATGATTCCCGTGAAATGGGAGTAGGCACCATCCGAATATGGGGCATTCGGATTGAGGGAGTTTCTGATGCCCCCGTTGACTGTCACTCGTCTGAGGCTCTGCCACCGGAGGGACGTCTGCTGATTGAGCGTCTAGAGACTGAGGCTCGAGGCTCAACTTCCGGTTGCACGGCTCTTGATCGTGCAGCTTCCTCCTCAGCTCGCGCCTCTAGCAAGGCTCTCGTGCGAGCACTCATCATTGGCCCACTGGGCGTGTTGCTAACTGCGGGCGAGGAGGAAGCTTGACTACTGTTCCCTCCACTATTTCGGGAACCTCTCCGAAGCCAATTAGCCGCAAAACCTCCTGGACATCGTAATAGTTATGGATTCGGTAATTAACCGAAACGGTTTGGAACCGGAACCGTTTGAAACCGGAACTGTTTGGAACCGGAACCGTTTGTAACATAACGGTTCCAGTTACAAACAGTTCCGGTTCCAAACCGTTCCGGTTCTATAACAAATCGGAACCGGAACGGTTTGGAACCGGAACCGGAAGAAACCGGAACTGTTTGGAACCGGAACCGTTTGTAACATAACGGTTCCAGTTACAAACAGTTCCGGTTCCAAACCGTTCCGGTTCTATAACAAATCGAAACCGGAACGGTTTGGAACCGGAACCGTTTGAAACCGGAACTGTTTGGAACCGGAACCATTTGTAACATAACGGTTCAAGTTACAAACAGTTCCGGTTCCAAACCGTTCCGGTTCCAAACCGTTTCGGTTCTATACCAAATCGGAACCGGAACGGTTTGGAACCGGAACCGTTAGAAACCGGAACTGTTTATAACCGGAAACATTTGTAACATAACGGTTCCGGTTACAAATAGTTCCGGTTTCAAACGGTTCCGGTTCCAAACCGTTCCGGTTTAAAACCGTTCTGGTTCTAAACCGTTCCGATCCCGATTTCCACCTTCATTTATACGATTAATTAACAACTATATCACCTAAATTAAGAACTATACATATTCGATGTGTATATATATATACATCATGCATCTTAATTAAATTTATCCATCACATATTCATCCAAATCACAAACCCTAATTAATTTTCCACATTTATCACACATATATATATCATGCATCTTAATTAGGTTTAATTTCCACATATATATACATGCATCACACATTCATCCAAACCACATTTATACATAATTTTCACATATATATATACATCACTTCATTTTCACATACCTAAATATATATATACATCACATATATATACATTGCATATAAATTTAGAACTTATCACCCTAATTTCCAACTTAGCACCCTAATTAATTTACACATACACATACACATACACATACACATACACATATACATACACATACACATGCAAAAAAATAATTAAAAATTGAGAGAGAGAGAGAGGGAGAGAGAGAGGATCAGACCTGCCATGGATTTCCACCTACAATGCTTTGCCGATCGACTACAATGGTGAGGGGAGGAGAGGAGGGGAGGAGGGGAGGAGGAGATTTTCGGAGGAGGAGAGGAGAGGGGATCGATGGAGAGGAGGAGAGGGAGAGGAGGAGTAGAGGATAAGGAGGAGGAGTGGGAGAGGAGGAGGAGGAGGTGAACTCACCGGACCGATTTGGGAGGAGGAGAGGGAGAGGAGAGGGAGAGGAGGAGGAGAGGGAGAGGAGGAGAAATGAAAGGCTCGGGCTCGACTGGGTTTCTATCCAGAAGACATTGCCGGCGAGTTTCTTATAACTCGTTGGTAATGTCATTACCAACGACTTCAACTCGTTGGTAATGACATTACCAACGAGTTATAAGCAACTCGTTGGTAATGACATTACCAACGACGAGTTAACTCGTGGGTAATGTCATTACCAACGAGTTGCTTATAACTCGTTGGTAATGTCATTATTTCCCGAAGAATATCCGACAACATTTTCCGTCTACGATTTCCGGCTACATTTTCCGACTACAATTTCGATTATCAATTTCCGTATACGTACGATTAACGACTACATTTTCCGTCTACGATTTCCGGCTACATTTTCCGACTACAATTTCGATTATCGATTTCTGTATACGTACGATTAACGACTACATTTTCCGTCTACGATTTCCGGCTACATTTTCCGACTACAATTTCGATTATCAATTTCCGTATACGTACGATTAACGACTACATTTTCCGACTACAATTTAGATTAATGATTTCCGTATACGTACGATTAACGACTACGAATGAAGTATACGTACGATTAACGACTACATTTTCCGTCTACGATTTCTGTATACGTACGATTTCCGGCTACATTTTCCGACTACAATTTCGATTATCGATTTCTGTATACGTACGATTAACGACTACGTTTTCCGTCTACGATTTCCGGCTACATTTTCCGACTACAATTTCGATTATCGATTTCTGTATACGTACGATTAACGACTACATTTTCCGTCTACGATTTCTGTATACGTACGATTTCCGGCTACATTTTCCGACTACAATTTCGATTATCAATTTCCGTCTACGTACGATTAACGACTACAATTTCCGTCTACAATTTCGACTACATTTTCCGACTACATCATATTTCCGACAACAATTTCCGACTACATCATTAACGTACTAAGGATGATAATCGTAATCATCGTCATCACTTGAGTCTGACTCGGTTTCATAGGTAACCTCTGGCAATATGTGCCTCTCCTCGTCATCTGAATCAGCGTCAACTTCATATGGATTAACATCGAGAAGTTCTGCTCCAGTAATTCGAACCACACTCCCAGGTCTCACATTATTAAGGCGAATCGTAGATGATTCCGGAATGTCAAAAGCGTTCGGCTCTTGGTATGCAGTAACTTCCTCATCATCTGCGGTATCACCAAGTGTGGCAGCACTGTATATGTTTCTATGAGCAACATGGTTAACCACCTTCCACGGGACTTTGTTAAGAAGATCGTCCAGGTAAAACACTTGTTTTACTGATGAGGCAAGAACGAAAGGGTCATCTTCATACCAGGTAGTAGCAGTATTCACCGAAAATGTTCCGTACTGATCGGTCCTTGTGTTCTCCGGGCTAGTATCAAACCATCTACACTTGAACAATTTCCGACTACATCACATTTATACCTTTCGGGCTTGTCTGGAATTGACGCCACTATGTCAGGATGATTGCTCAGCTGGCCAAAATCGTATTCATTCAACACTTCCAAAATTTCTTCCCCTGTCCATCGCCTGGGTGCCACACCTGTTTCAACAGTCCCATCAAACGCGTCTGGATCCTGCCTAAATGGGTGATCATATGGAAGCCAACAACGGTGACGCATCGAGACAATTTTACTGCAATGAGGACTGCAACAATCAACCGTCATGCACTCTGAACAAGCCCTGTAACCCCTGGTAACGTTGCCCGACAACATACCGCGGGCAGGAAAATCACTGATGGTGCCAACAAGCATGGCATGCATCTGGAACATCTCCTTTTTGAACCTATCGTAAGTGGGGTGGCCACACTCACTCAGGTACTTAAGCTCCTCAATCAAAGGCCTCAAATACACATCGAGACACTTTCCTGGATAACCCGGGCCCGGAATTAACAGAGTGAGCATATTGTATTCCTTCTTCATGCACATCCATGGTGGAAGGTTATACGGTACCAAAATAACTGGCCATATACTATATTGAAGACTCATGTTGCCAAAAGGGTTGAATCCGTCAGATGAGAGCCCTAGCCAAACAATTCGGACCTCTGCTGCAAAATGATCAAACTCCCTGACCATGTGCTTCCAAGCCTCTCCGTCGGAAGGGTGTATAAGGGTGTCATCGTCAGGCAAGTTCCTCTCAGCCCACCATCTCATTGCCTCGGCCGTGAAAGCACACATGAACAACCACTCCAGCCTATCAATAAGCGGGAAATATCGAAGTATCTTCACAGCTTTCTTGTTGCCTGCAGGAGTCAACTTATACCTTTCTGTAAAACATACCGGGCAGGCTTCAAGGTCTTCGAGATCTTTTCCCCAGAAGAGAATACAATCATATCTGCATGCATGAATTTTGATGTAGGAAAGCCCAAGATCTTTCAGGATATGTCGCACCTTATGATGAGTGGTAGGAAGACGATGACCGGGTGGCAGTAGCGAAGCAGTCCACTTCAACCAAGAATCAACAGCTTTGACAGACATTTTGTTCTCCATTTTTAGCTGCATCACTCCCATCACACTTTCAAGAACAGTCTTACTACAACCGTCGTACAACGGAGTCTGTTGCAATGCAATCAGGTTGTTGTACTTGTCTATACCGCTTGTGTTTACATGACCTCCAGGTAATGGTTCGACTGGCTCGATATGGGGGAAACCCTCAACGACGGGAGGGACATTTGGTGCTTCATCAGCAAATACACCGCTCTCATGAGGAAACATATCATTGATTAACATCGATGTTGGATCATAGGATGAACTGCCCCTCTCAGCAAAATGTCCATGATCATAGCGTGGACTGGCCCTCTCACCAAATTGTCCATGATCATGCGGACCCGCTACCGATGTTTCACCGTGATAAATCCAACAAGTGTACTTTTCCCAAAACCCGTATTTACTCAGGTGCCTCTGGACTTTATCAATGGGAAATCGAAATCGATCGCTGAAACACTTACATTCTTTACACGGGCAATAATGAAGTGTAGTGTCTCCACAATTAGCCTTCACAAAATCCACAAAACTCCTAATTCCCTGGTGATATCTGACATCCCATCTTTCGAGGCTCATCCAACTCTTGTCCATCCTGAAAATTCTAACAATTTTACGTATTAATTATATATATATATACACACATTCACTACTAATAATCGACGTGATCTGTCAATTCAACTCTAATTAAATCAACACATGCATGCATATGTATATATATATATATATCGATCTAATCTCTGAATTCGATTCAGTACTCGATGATAGTATTCTCCTTTTTTCAATTCAAAACGTATTTGACTGGGTAGGAGGAGGCTCTGTTAAGCCTGGCTCCGATAACAATACGATAATACCAGTCATTGATTCAGACACAAGATTAACTACAAGCTGTTTTCTCGTTTCGGTGACCGTACATCAACAACATTTCATATATATATATATATATATATATATATATATATCTCACGAATTGGATTTGATCAACACACAGACATATATATATATACCACATATACGTATATATACACCTACGTACCTATATATATAGCTTCCCGAGTGATCGAGTTTTCGACGCGCGCCTTGATTTTGACAATATACCGAATGATCGATTTCAGAGCGTACGTTTTCCTTCTTTCGATTTCTCTGGATTTTTTTCGCTCAAAATGATTGAATGATCGAGCTGCCCCATCCGGCATCTAATATAAGACCCATTGCCGGCGACGGAGTAAGTCGCCGGAAATGAAGACATTACCGGCGACTTTACGCCGGATTCTCGCCGGTAATGTTGTAAAACATTACCGGCGACTCCAACCGTCGCCGGCAATGTCTAGGGAGACATTTCCGGCGATTTTCCGGCCGGAATTTCGCCGGAAATGTCTCCCTAGACATTGCCGGCGATATTCCGGCGACATTACCGGCGACGGGGTAAGTCGCCGGTAATGATGGACATTACCGGCGACTTTTCCGGTCGCCGGCCTTGTTGGCCGGAATCTCGCCGGTAATGACTCCTTTTCTTGTAGTGTCGGTCGGTTGGCGTTGTTCCATCTGTTAGGTATTTGATCATGCTTGTTCGCCAGTCTTCCTCTGGTGTCGTTGGTAGAGCCGCTGTTGTTAGTGTGAATACTTCTTGGAAGCTCTTGGATATGCTTGGTCGTTCTAGTGTTATTACCATTGTGTGTCCTCTTGCCGTGATTGTTGGAGCAGTTGCTAGTCTTGCTAGGGCGTCGGCCCTCTTCTTCTGCTCCCTTGGGATATGCGTTATGTCGTAGAAAGAAAATTTGGCCAGTAGCGCCCTTACGTACCCTAGGTACGCCGACATCTGTGTTCCTCGTGCTTCGAATTCCCCGGTTACGTGATTTACCGTTAGTTGGGAATCGCTGAATATGTTGACGTCCTTGGCCCCTACATCCAGGGCGAATTGTAGACCGGCGATTAGGGCTTCGTATTCGGCTTCGTTGTTGGATGCTGGGAATGTGAATCGTAGGGCGTACTCGGCGTCGGTTTTGCCGGGACCGGTCAAGATTGCTCCTGCCCCTGCTGCTATGGCTGTTTTCGATCCATCGACGTATAGGTTCCAGCATGATGGTGTCTTTATCTGGGTTGTGGGCGGGTTCAGGGTTGCCGGTGATGTGTCAGGTTCAGGCTGCTGTTGGTCGGTTATTGCCGGTGTAAGGTCTGCTATGCAATCCGCTATCGCTTGTCCTTTTATTGCCCCCCGTGGCTTGTACTCGATGTCAAACTCGCTCAGCTCTATCGCCCATTTGGTTAGTCTTCCGGAGTAGTCGGGGCTAGCTAGCACTTGGCGCAGTGGTTGGTCCGTAAGAACGTGCACGGTGTGAGATTGGAAGTACGGTCGTAGGCGTCGCGCCGCTGTTATTAGCGATAGGGCCAGTTGCTCGAGTGCCGGGTACTTCGTTTCTGCTTTTTCCAATCCTTTTCCAGTGAAGAATACTGGTAACTCAGTGTCGGTTTCCCGTCTGACCAGGGCGGAGCTCACGGCGGTGAGCGAGGTAGATGTATAGGATTTCCCCTGGTACTGGAGCGTAGAGGAAAGGGATGTGGGCGAGATACTGCTTGATGGCGGTCAGTGCTGCTTCGCACTCGTCGATCCACTCAATTGCCTTCTTCTTTGTAAGTTTGATTGCCTTGAAGAATGGCCCGCACTTATCTATGTATCGTGAAATGAACCGGGCTAGTGACGCTAGTTTTCCGGTTAGCGCCTGGAGTTCTTTTTTGCTTATCGGTCATGTTGTGTCTAGGACGGCCTGTACCTTTCCCGGGTCGGCCTCGATCCCGCGTTGACTCACCATGTATCCCAGGAATTTCGTTGTCGTTACCCCGAAGACGCATTTTGCCGGGTTGAGTCTCATACCGCTGTTGATGAGCGTGTCTAGTACTGCCTTGAGATGTTTGACGTGGTCCTCCCGGTGTCGGCTTTTGACAATGAGATCGTCCACATAGATTGCGACAGTGTCGTTGTCTAGTGGCGCGAGTAGCTCCGTCATGAATCTCTGGTAAGTTGCTCCTGCGTTCTTCATTCCAAATGGCATGACGTTGTAGCAGTATAGTCATCGGTCGGTGATGAAACATGTTGCCTCGCTATCTGCCGGGCTCATTTTGATTTGGTTGTATTCGGAATAGCAGTCCATTGTGGATAAGAGTTCGTGGCCGCTGGTGGCATCTGCGAGTTGGTGGATTCGTGGTAACGGGAAGGAATCTTTTGGGCATGCCTTGTTGACGTCGGTGTAGTCTACACACATTCTCCATTTGTTGTTGCTTTTCTTGACCATGACGACGTTTGAGATCCATTCCGGGTAGTGGATTTTTCTGATGAATCCTATGTCAAGTAGCCTGGCTACTTCCTCTCGCATGGCGCTGTACTGTTCTTCGTTGTATGCTCGCCGCTTCTGTTTCTTTGGGATGGCGTTGGGTGAGATTTTTAGTTTGTGTGAAACGATGTCTGTTGATATCCCTGGCATGTCGGCGTATGACCATGCGAATACGGTACCGCACTCCCTGAGAATGTTGACGAGGGCGGTCTCGATCAATGGGTCCAGGTTGGTTCCAATTCTGATGGTTCGTTCGGGGTGCTCGTCCGAGATGGAGATTGGTTTTGTGGATGTCTCGTCTGAGGGGCGGGCTGTCAGCGATTCCCCCCGTGGATCGTTGGGAGCCTCATGTAGTCTGTTGCCCTTTAGTGCGCACACCTCTCTTGCCGGGTAGTTGGCGTCTACGGGAGATCCTGGTAGCGTGGGCGTTGTGCCCCTGATGGTGCATACTCCCCCGGCTGTTGGAAATTTCATTGTTAACATCCGTTGTGAAACGATACCGTTGATCCTGTTTAGGGTATTGCACCCGATAATGGCGTTGTATAATGATGGGGCATCGACGACCAGGAATTCAATGTGTGTCTCGGTGCTGCAGCCCTCTTGTCCCAGCGCGATTCTGAGGTAGTCGCTTCCCAGTGGTTGGATTTGGTCGTCGCTGAAGCTTACTAGTGGATGGTGGTTCTTCTTTAGTTTAGATGGAAGTCGCTCGAGTGCTTCGTATGCTGGACGGAATATGACGTTGATCGATGAGCCTATGTCCACGAGGCACCGTCCAACGCTGCATAGGTCGATGACGGCGTCTATTAGGAAGGGGTAGTCCTCGGATACCGGCGGTCTCTCCTGTTCTTCTGATTCGTGGAATGTTATGGATCCCCATCCGGTCTTGGCGGCCTTGGCCGGTCCCTGCCGTAGGTTGCATACTGCTCGTTCATTTCTTCGTTCTATCTTGGACCTGCCGCCCGTGATCGCGTTGATCCTTCTGTTGATGTTTGTTACTGACCGTTCTGGTTGAGCGTTGTGCCCTGTTCTGAATGCTGATAGGTTTCCCTTCTCCAGCTGTGCCTCTACCGCCTTCTTCACGTCGTGGCACCTTTCTGTGTCGTGGGATTCGTTTTGGTGGAAGTCGCACCACTTCCCCGTGTTCCTGTAATCTGTTGCCCGGAATGACTTTTTGGGTAATGTGAATAGCTCTGGGTGGGCCGTGAGGATATCGGCGTATTTGGCATTGAGCACGCTGAACACCGGTTGTGGTAGCAGGGTGGTGAAGGTTATTCTCTCATCTCGTTGTCTTTTTCCGTTATTGGTATAACCTTTGCCATTGTTGGTGTAATTGTGTCTTCCAGCGTTGTGTCGTTGTCCGCTTTGTCGCCATCTCTGTTGGTCCTGGTCTTGTGATCTTCCCTTATGTCTGGGTGGGGTTACCCGTGATCGGTCGTGAGCGGGGGGCGCGTCCTGCATGCTTGTTACGGTAGTGAATGTGTTTACCTGTTGTGTTGGCGTTGGGTTAGAGCCAAAAGTCTGTAGTTCGAGTTGGACGTGTGACGTCACACGGTCTAGTAGGTCGGCGTAGGTGGTTGCTGGGTTCTCGTTGAGTTTTCAGGTTAGCGAGCCTGGCTGTAGGGCGTTTTTGAGTACGCAGAAGGTCGAGTCGCCGGATATGCCGCGGCAGTTGGCGATGGCGGTGTTCCAGCGAGAGATGAATGCGGATAGTCCCTCGGCGGGTTCCTGGTTTATAGCCTGCAATTGATTGTAAGTTAGTGAGCAACTGGCTGATGTTATATATCTCTTTAGAAAAGCTTTAATGAGTTATGAAAAAGATTTTATGGATTTTGGGGGAAGGCTGAAGAGCCAGCTGAGTGCCTCGCCCGTTAGGCTCTCCATAAATAGGTAGCAGTTTGTGGCGTCGTCGTAGCCCATGCCGGTTGCTGCTGATGTGAAAACGTCGATGTGGAGGAACGGGTCTGTTTTTCCTCTGTATCGCTCAAACTTGATTTTCGCCAGCGGATGTCGTCCTCGGCGCATAATGTCGCTTGAGAACGGTTCCTTGCGTACTGCTAGAAGTGTGTGGTCAAGGTAACTGGGCTCTGGTTGTGATAACCGTCGTATCATCAATTCGAGGTCGGCCACCCGTGCCGCCACCGCTCCGCCGAGCGGGTCGCTCATATTCGTTCCGGTGCTGATGTGTGGGGGCGGTGATACCGTCGAGTGGGTGATGTTATTTGGTTCTGCCTCGTCGTTGTTTTGCAATCTGTCCTCCCCCTCGGGTGACTCTGGTGCCCTGCTGCGGGATCGGGGTGGCGGAGTTGAGTCCGTCGTTGGATCTGGGTTGAGTCTCTGGCGTTCCGTGGTTCTCATCCCCCTCGATGCCCTTATGTATCGTTGGTGCTCAAAATCCCTGGCCTTTTCGAGTTCTAGGCACCTTTCCATAGCTGATTCGTACCGGCGCTGCATGTCGCCGACATGGTCGTGTGTATCGTTTACGTGGCGTTTTCCTGGTCGCTGTAAGGTTTGATCGTCATGCTCGTAGTGGGTTTCCCGCGGTCCGGTGTTAGGCGATATTCCTAGTGTCAGGCTGGTGTCCATGCTCGTCGTTTGCCGAGAGTTTTGTGGTTGAAAGAAAAATAATTTCCTATGTGCGTTTCCCACAGACGGCGCTAATGTTCATGCCAAGAATAATGAGTATTCGAGATATGACCAAATGTAACTAATATGTGTTACCCGTTGTGTATGTCGGTTATCGAGCGGGATCAGAAACGGACAGAGCTCATTTGATGGCTGATGTTGGGGCGATATCGGTGAATGATCATTGTCGTTATTCCACAGCGTCCTCGCCGTTACTGTTAAGATTAACAACGGTTAAGGAGAGACGGGGTGGCCCGCCTTCAACCCTCCGATGCCTAAGTCAGAATCGATATACGAGTTAAGCAGAATAACGGCGTAATAAAATAAAGAGTGCATACCATTTAATGTTGTGTTGACCGATATATATTGGTGGTTGGAGGTTGAACTACTCTTCTACTTTCGATGTGGGATTGGTGTGTATATGCTCTTTGCTGGGGTGTTGTCTGACCAATCTTAGTATTGGCGCGTGAGCGTTATCATGATCGAAGGTCGAGCGGGTCTGGTCACCGAAGTTAGAGCCTTCCCGGCGATGGTTCCTGTCATGGTGGCGGTGAGACATAATTATAACTTATATTTAAGTCGTCTAAGCACGTACCTAGGTGATTTAGCCAGGTATATGAACAACACTTATATGATAAAACCTAAACGAAGAATATTTCGCCGTTTAAGTGTTTAGACTATGAAAAACGGCTCTTAACCAACGAACCAAATTTGTCATCCAAGGCTCAGTTGTTTTTGGTAGTTGATGATAGATATAATTTACACTATCTGAACATGTCAATTAACAAATTTTGTTGACTTGTACTACACAGAGTGCACGTAGACATATATAGTGCTGTTGATTTTTTAAAAAAATATAGAACTGTTTTCTTTTTTTTTATTTTTGGTTAAAATAAGTCAAAATGGTATGTAATGGTTAAAACCTAAAACTTGCACTTGACTATATATATAAATGGTAAAAGGATCAACCTTATCCGCTTATTATATACTTATCTAATACTCAAATGAGCCCACTTATAAAATTTCTCCTCGGCTATGTACTGTTTTTAAAGTGATAAACAATATACTGTGGCAGATGCATGATATATTGGTTGGATTATTTTCAAAATATAAAAAGGATTTGATGTGATGCATCTGAAGGTTGGAAGGGTATAAATGGTTACCAACGTGATTGTTGGTAATAAAGCAACATGCTGTTTGGAAAGGGTGTACCTTGATCGATAAGGTCCAACTTTTGATCAAGTGATCTCTAGAAAAAATAAGTGTTATTAAATAAAATATAATATAAGAATATTAATTAAATAATTAATTAATAAATTGTAAACATATGAATGAAGAACAAATTTTGGGTAAGAAGATGAACTAAGTTGAGTCACGTGTATCACATGTTTTCCTTAAGAACTTTTAAGTCATCCACAGGCTTGTATGATGTTATTCTCCCAGGATAAAATAACTTCAAAGTTTAGTACCGCAGCACAACAACTTCTCGTCGAACTGAAGAATACTTTATTCTATCACCGAATTTGCTCGTTGTTGAGAGAGGGAGAGAAGTGATCAGAAGAGGAGATTGCTTTCTGATGGGATGAAGAATGAGGGGAGTGGAGCCTCTATTTATACATGGAGTTATAAGTTATCACTCATTAACCATGCAACATAAACCTGGCCAATTAAAGGTATAAACCCGCCAATAATGGTGAGAAAACCCACCATAATTTGGCCAATAAACCTACATAACCGACCGGAGGGTCTCGAGGAATGCAAAAAGTTTTTTCCTGAGTGCAAAAAGAAACTTGTGCGGCCTGACCCAAATCAGAACGACATTCGTGTTCGCGGGACGCGAGCACACACAAGTCCATATCGCATACTTAACTCAATCAAGATTTTCACCGCCCTACGCGCGTGAGAGAGAGACTCTCTACTCACTTACTCAAGGTATACTAGGGTATAATCATAAATAAAGACTTCCACATTCCTAATTTCTCCCATGTGAGATCACATTCCTTTTTTTTGTTTCAAGTGGCCAACTTTATGTCCCTATTGTTTGTTTCCACTAATTTTGCCTTATCGGCGACTTCGAGAATTAGAATTCACATCCAAGACATCATAATAGGTATCTCTATATGGAGGTATTACATTTTACTTTCTCTAATGGATGTGTGATAGAATTTTTATTTGTGACTCATATATAATGACGAGAGGGGCATAAAATACCGCTGTGGTTGACTGAGCGGATCGAGATCCACACGATGACCAAATGGGCTCAAATTTTTACACTACATATACAATAGTTATATGTCACCATCCTATGGTTCATTTTTTTACATTTGATTTGTTTCTTACTTTTTTACTTTCAAATGATCATATTTGCTCAAAGGATTCAATAAGTTATACGACACTAGTGCTCACATCATGAATTCATTGATTTCGTTGACATGAATTCATGGATTTCTTAATATCAGACATTCAGAGTGAAAATGGACATCATAAATTACCGCGGGTTTTTTTTGATAATCTTTTTCAGTAATCGAGTTTTTTTTTTTTTTGAGTTTCAGATCGACAATTTCAATCAAATTAAAGTATACTATGTCAATCGAGTTCAAGACAATCACTGAAATTGTTCAATTTTTTTGGAAATATACTAAATAATTCATAAATCTAATCGTATAGTCAGAAACAGACATAAGATCACGAAATAGCCCTCCAGGTTCCAATGGAAACTCATGCATGCATTTAAAACGTGTCAGCAAAAAACAGGGATAATTAACGGGGTGATTAACGAGGGTATGAAAGTGTAAAACAGAGATAACGCTAGGCACTAGAATACAAATTTTTGATGCATAGTTAATAAAATAAAATAAAATGTTATAGTTGAGGAGGTCTTGTGTAATTAATCCTATAAAAAAATCCAAGAAAAGTAGGGCCATTTTTGAGTTTGGCTCGTTGGAGAAGCTTTTGGAGCTTAATTGTGAGAATAAGCTACACCTGCTGTTTGGTAAACATAAAAAATAGCACATCTTATCTCTACACTTTGCAGCTTCCCAATGCAACTTATGGAAGCTAGGAATTGAGGCACTGGGCAACGGCAGTTGTAGCTTATGCTCGGCAATTTATGGGTTTTGTTTTTGGAGTTGATTATAGCTTGAGTTTTTCTTTGAATAGTTGGCAAGAGGTGATAATTTTGGGTTTTTTTATGAGACTTATTTAAAAGCTTATGTTTATTTATATTACATCTATCTCCCGATTGATTTCTTTAAGGCTTTTATTTACTTCATTTTATTAGACATCCTTTATATTAATTTAATAGTTTTCTCTTGATTAATTATTGGTTTATGAGTTGAGTAATTGTATTTTTATTCTATTTCAATATGAGATAGTATTAACGGTAGAAAAATAAAAGTACTAATTATGGGTGATGCAAATATATATTGTTTAAAACCTGAAATTTGTTGAACTACTGTTTCGATGTTTCGGTGTGTGTCGGTGGGCGCTGGTTTACAAGGGGTGGACGGCTGTGGTTGGATTGTGGAGAGTCGGTGTGTGTGACTCTATACTGAGGTAGAGATTGGTGGTTCGGCGAGGGAGGAAAGTGGCATAGGAGGTGGTGGCATGTGGGGAAGAGAACGGGCGTTGGGGATCAACGTGGGCAGGCCTGCCCCAATGCTACATATTGGGCTCCGAAGTTGGGCCTAGGCTTAAAACCTAGGTGTCTTTTATTTTTGTTTTATTAATTTTAAATTTAGTTATGTTTATTTTATGCTTTTAGTTGCTTTGTCAAAAAAAAGCCTTTACCCATTTAGGGTAGGCCGAAGTGGGTTTTGTCTCGGACTGTGCATCTTTGGTGCCTTGTCTGCCCTACGTAGGTCTTGGTTCGTCGAGTGGGCGCACCCTCCTAGTGGCTAGATGAGATGTAGTACCGACAAAATTTTCGTACAAAAGCATAGTTGGAAAGCTGTTCAAAGAAAATTCATGCGTCTTCAGTATCGCGTTACCTTTTCGTTACTGTGTCGCCTCAAATGTAAAGCAAATGGAGTAGTCAATGTTGCACTATTTGCTAAATAGTGCAGTTTAGGATACGTAGTCGAGTCATCTGATAGTATTTCAGGTGTTTCTCTTGTTAAGGGATATAGGTTTTATGCTCCCCCCCCCTCTCCTGTATTCTACCATTTCATAAATCGAGGGTTAAGGATGGCCGCTAGCCCATACTTCAAAAACAAAAAAAGTTATATAATAGTGGATGAGGAGAAATATATATTTAATAGATAACTTAATAAATGTGTAAGTTTTAGAGAAAATTATCTAGCGAAATGACTTTTACAACATAATTTACCAAACACTTTAATGTTGGAGATTAAACTCACAGTTCTTCAAAATGTATAATTACCAAACACTCAACAAATCACTGCAAGTGGTTTAGTGGTTCTTGTCTAGTTGGGTGTGCTCCGCAACTTAGGTTCGAATCATGAAACCCTCAAAATGGTCAAGCACAATGCTGTAATGCACAGTTGGACCATTTCACATGGACGGGGGGATATGTTCTGAGCCTAGAAAACCTTTGAGCTACCGTTGACAAAGTCAAAAAAAACTCAACAACTTATTCTCACTACACAACTACAGCTACTTATTCTCACCACACACCTACAACTGCTTATTCGTACCACACAACTGGCAACGGGGCCTAAGCATTGCGAGAGTTTAGGGACCTCTTAATTCGATTCTTTGATGATTTACATTATTTATAGACAACCAGAAGAAAACAAAACAAAATGATTTAAGATTTTAAAGTAGTCTCTTCTTCTTCTTGCCAAACTGGGAATAAGCATCGCAGGAGTTTAGGGACCTCCCAATTCGATGCTTTGATGATTTACGTTATTTATAGACAACCCGAAGAAAATGCAGAAAAACGAAACAAAACGATTTAAGATTTTTAGAGTACTCTCACATCGAGAAAACTCTAAATCCCCAAATTCTCAGTAATGGAAAAGGAAAACGCAATCACGAAACCTTCCCAGAAATTTCCGCCGTTTCTCCATCTTGGCTTTTTCTCACAGCCATTTGTAGCGACACAATGTTAAACTCACCCATACTAGGCAAATTATAGGATCTTGCGATGGTAAATGTTCGCTTTGTTCCTTGGATGATCACATTGCGTTAATGTGTCCGTACCTCATTGAAATCCCTAAGAATGTTACTGTAAGCGATGGTTGTGACATAGTTTGTATGGTTTGTGGTGGTTCATTTTTTGGACATTGTTGTAACCAAGATACAGGATGTGTTAAGCTCAAAATATGTGGTTATTGTTGCAATGTTGGTGAACACTGGAATTCCAAGTGCCCAAAGAAAGATGAGACTTGGCTACCCAGCTTTGGGTAACAAGGGCTGCCCAAGGCCAATCAAAATTCGACACGTGACATTTTTGGATTAATTCTAAAAAGAAGAAGATGGATTAAAGCAAAAAATTTGGGGAGATTAATACAAAAATGCCACGTGACAAGTTTGGATTGGTCATGGATAGTCCTTGCTACCCATAGCTAGTTAACAAAGTCTCATCCCCCAAAGAAACCATCACTAATAGAAAATTGCATGATTTGATCTTTTGGTTACTAGCTGATTGCAAGTGAAAAAGTATCGAGACATCTGAGGGATTTCTTTTCCATGTACTTGAGGGAGAAAGTGATGTGTTATATTTTATTAGATATCTACCCCAATATGAAATGTGGATGTACTTTATTACCTACCAATATCTTATCTAAAATGTGGGTTTGTCTTATGTGTGTATTTCTGTGACGACCCAGACCGGAATGGGTATAGTAATTGGCTTAATCTACGAGTTTCACGAGTAATTGTGGTTTAGCGTAATTGATTAGATATGCAACTTCATTCACGACTTAATTTTCAGGCACGAATTTGATTTGGGTTTGTTCGTGGAAAATGTAAAGAATTTGATTTCGAGTTCGTGGGAGCTTTCCGAGGATTTTTTGGATAATCGAGGAATATAAAATGAATATTTAAAATTATCGTCGAGTTAGTCGTGTTTATCCGTTCGAGTTTGAGTTATCCGTATTGTGGATAGAATTGATTCGCGATGTATAAATAGCCGAATAGTCGAAAAGTTATCGAAAAAGTGCGAAAATGGGCTGTTTGACCGAGTTGACTGTTCTGGACCGAGTTGACCGAGTCAACTCGTGGCTGACTCAGTGAGTCCGTGACTCACCGTCGAAAGGGTCACCGGAATACGGCGCGGTTGCCGGAAAGGAAGGTAAGGTATTAAAGCTTGTTGTTTGGGCTTTTGATTGATGTGTATATTGTGAGATTTGGTTGAGGTTTGGCTGATCGATTTTGAGCTTGAAACTCACCGGAATCGGGTTTAATGGTGGTGTGTTTTCCGACGATTTTTCGAGGGGTATTTTAGGTGGAAATGGTTGGGTTTGTGTTGGGGATGAAGTCACTTGAAGATGGGAGGCCGAGGTGGCCTCATAGTGGAGGATTCGCCAGAGAAATTTTCCGGCCGGTTTGAAACTTTAGTGGCTTTCGAGGCGATTTTCGGCCACAGTGGTGGCTGGACGGTGGTGACCCTTTGAGAAAATAGGCTTGGCTTGAGGAGAGGAAGATTTTGGGGTTCTGGTCGCCGGGAAATTCCTTCGGTGACGGCGGCGGTTAACGGCGGCGGTTAACGGCGGAGCTCCGGCGACGCGTTGACTTTTTGGAATTTGACAAGTTTTATGCCGTTTTGCTCGTAAACGCGCCCCGATTGTAGCCTTGAGGTTTTCAAGTTGATTTTAGTAGCGGATTTTAAGTCGAGGGTTTATGTGGAGTATTTGGGGGTTTTCGACGATTATTTTGTATCCGAGTTATATGTTTCCGAAAATGGTTGGTTTCTGAGGTGTGGTACAGAGTAATGAATTGTGATTTTGATTAGTTATATTTTGTGATTATTTAGGGAATCGAGATCATACGTTGGGCGAGGGATCTTCCGCCGGATCTCAGGATTAGCGCGTTTGCGCGCTGTGGTTATCTGTGAGTGGACCTTTATTTACACTGTCGTAGCGAGTTCTTGATTTCAGAATTTATTTCCAGTACAGTATTGAGATTATTTATTTTTTTTGGAGGTATTGTTTTATATTTTATTAGTGATGACATTTACTTCGCATCGATGCATTGGCTACTCGGCTGATCACCGGTAGTCCAGTTCCAGGGTTGAGAGATTCTCCTAATGTGCCATCTAGGCTTGAGAGATTCGCCTAGTCTATCACCGTCGGGCTTGAGAGATTCGCCTGACCATCGGGCTTGAGAAATTCGCTTGACACCTCCATTTATTTTAAGAACTCGCATTATTTTTATGTTATATAAATGGTGAAAGGCATATGATTATTTCCGTCCACTCACTCTAACAATTTTATTTGCTTTTCCCCTGGGCTTTTCAGTTTCCGTGCCCAGTTTGCAGTTCAGATTCTGGTGTTGCACGTCACAGTCAGAGGCTTAGTATTCGAGCTACCTTTCTTTTCCAGTAGGTTTCTTTTTTAGCCTACTGTTGTGTATTTATGTGTATATATATATACTAGAGGTCGCTCTGAATACTCTGATGTTATATTTTCATATGATTTTCCCCGGATTTCTGTAAAGTTACAACTTTTGTTTATTATTTTACATTATGATTTGATATTGAGAAATCCGGATGGGATTGGTGCCCACGGTTTGGCTTTTGTGGCATAGAATGAAGTGTGTTTTCATGTGCAGGTTAATGACAATTCCGCGTTATAGTGAAACTCTGCCGAAATTTCTATGGTTTTTGCAAGTTCGTGTTTTCAGAAGGGGGTCGATTCCGGTTTAGGAAACTAAATCGGAGTTGGGTTTTTTCAATTTCTCAAATTGTTTCTAGTAAAAAGAGTGATGGTGGTTCGATCTCGCCGAGCGGTGGGTGCAGCGATCGAAAGTCGAAAGTGATGGTTGCTCTTGACCAACTGAACGAGGATGAGATGTTATTTAACTTAATTTCAACGCTCCAGATTGTATCTCACTTATTTTATTTTTGTTGATATAATTTGCAAAAAATCAGAAGAAGAAAAAAGTTTAATATTACAAAAAATGGAAGAAAATTACTACTGAGTCAAAGTCACAAAGAAGAGCGCTATTATGGTGACATTTGGGAAAGTAAATTTTCATGCGGGCATTCTGAGACAGCTCGTAAGATGTCGTGGCCACAACTAGACCAAATATAGAATTGTCAAAGTACGCTATAAGGTAAAATTAGCGAAAATAAACAATAAGGGCATAAATAACCAATGAGTTTGACTTGACGGATTAAAATCAAAACCATAAACCGGTTGAAATTTTAACCACACATGTATAAAAGTTCAATGACCACATCATATGGTCAATTTATTCAATATTTTTTCTTTCATAAATGTATTAGTGTACGCAACTTAGTTGTTTATGCCAATATTCTATATTTGTACGAGTGCCAACAATAAAGCTGTATCGCGACACCATTTTGGAAAGCATATTTTTCTACATGCATAAACAGCCTCTCCGTAAGATGTTGTAGTTGCAACGAGATCGAAAATTGAATTGTCAATGGTGTAAAATTATTAAAAATTAACGAAATCAAGAAATAATAACATAAACCACCGTCGAGTTTGACTTCATGGATGACGATCTAAACCATGATGAAATTGGCATGCTTTTTATCACATGTATATAATAGTTCGTGTATCGCATCATAGGGTCGATTCATTAAATCTAGTTTCATCAACTTCAATCCATGAAGTCATACTCGAAGATCATTTAGGAGCCTATTTTTTTTTGTGACTAATTTTGACTTATAGAGCACTTCGACATTTCAATTTTTGAACTCCTCGTGATCACGATATCTTATGGAGAGCCTCTCGATAGCATTTTTTGTTATTACTCATATAAATTAAAAATAGGGGAATAAATTATGATTCGGTTGACTACATTAATTCCAGTTGAAAAAAGTTATATTTGAATAAAACAACCGTACAATGAGTCATCATAATTTCAATCTCAATCCGTCAAGTCAAACTCATTGGTCATCTATACCCTTATTGTTTATTTCCGCAAATTTTTAGCTTACAACATACTTCAAAAATTCTATATTTGGTCTCGCTATGACCACGAAATTCTACGAGTTGCCTCAGAATGTCTGTATGAAAATTTACTTTAAATGTCACCATGATAGCGCTCTCTTTTCTGACTTTTACAAATAGAATAAAGGAGCATAAACGACTTTCAAGGTTGACTACGTGGATCGAGATCGAAACGATGACAAAAGTGGCTCAAAATTTTACTTCACATACACATAAGTCCACGAAATTCTACGAGTTGCCTCAGAATGCCTGTATGAAAATTTACTTTAAATGTCACCATGATAACACTCTCTTTTCTGACTTTTACAAATAGAATAAAGGAGCATAAATGACTTTCAAGGTTGACTACGTGGATCGAGATCGAAACGATGACGAAAGTGGCTCAAAATTTTACTTCACATACACATAAGTTTTATGTCCGCATCCTATAGTCAGTTTCTACATAATGTTTTTTCTTCTAAATTTTTCACTTTCTAAGTTTATATTTGTTCATAAGCATTAACAAGTCATACAACATTAGTATGCACATTGTTAATTCGTGCAATTTGTCGATATGAAAATCTCAAATAGCTGATTTGACTTTGCCTATGTCTTTAATGCATATCTATACGAGTTTCATGAAAAATTGGTTAACAAACAAGATAACACCATGAGATATCGAAAATTGTCTAAAGGTGAGTTGAATTTGTGATTGTCTAATATAAGGCACTTTAAGTGAAGTGGTTATCATAAAAAGACTAGAAATTTTTCTATAATTTTTTGAACAACGGATCCATTTGTTTCTATTTTTAAGAGTTTCGAATTTAAATTAATAAGAAAATCAAGATTGACTATGGTGAATGAGGTCGAAACGACCACCAAGATAATTGTAATTTTTATGAGTGGTAAAACATATTTGAGTGATATAATCATTACGGTCAGTTTTGACTATTTTAGTTTTTAAGTACTAATATATTTTCAAACATTGGTATTTCATGACAAGCAAAGGAAAAAAAAACATTTAACAACACATTTGATTTCGAAAATTTTGAATTCGATAATCATAGAGTATCGTAGACGTCGTATATATTGATTCCGACCAAAATTTCAAGGAATTTTTGGGGAACATAGACTATTTTCTTTTCATTTTTCTAAAATTTTCAAATTGAAGAAAATTATATTAAAAATATAAATTTGTCTTAATTTTATTTAGTTTCAAACAGCGTATCTATTTGTCATAATTTTGAGGGTTTTAAATAGACGTTTTTTATTTAAAATAAAAAATTAACTGTCGATGAGATCGAAATGATCACCAAAACTGATGATTTTTGTTGGAGTGATACAAAATATTATAACAATCTAATCATACGATCAGTTTTGTCAATTTAATTTATTAAGTACTAGTTTATCTTTTAAACATGTGTATTTGTGACAAACAATGATAAAAATTTGAATGACACATTTCCTCTCACAAATTTATATTTCGGTAATTTTAGATTGATGTAGACATTACATTGATTCCGTCAAAAATTTCAATTTTTTAAACTAATTTTATTTTCATTTCTAAAGTTTGAAATGAATAGGGATGGCAATGGATAGAGTATATATAGTACAAATATCAAAATACCATTCTCATACTCGAGTCCATATTTTGTACCAGTACCCGCCGCCCAATATCCGTAATATTATATTAGGTATTACCTGTCTCCGTATCCTTTGAATACTAGGATATTCTTACCCACCCGTTACCTGTAAAAAAATATGTTAAAAATAAAATAAAAACTATTTGAAGCAAATTCATCAATCCAAAAAATATAAATTGATTTCATGCAACAATTTTCTAGATAGTAGTAACACAAGTCTAACTTATTTAAAATTATAGCAAAAGTAAGTAAACTAGGATACTAGGTAAATAAATTATTGTTTACCTCAAAAATTTATATAAAAAATAAATTATTATACATAATATTAATTCAATAATAAATATGTAATATTTTTATGTTTGATATTCTATTGGGTGAGTATGGGCATGAATATTGAAATATCATATCCGTTCCGTTCTAAAAAAATTGGGTATTGAGTACACTCATAATTGTCTTACCTTCGGGTCGAATACTCGATGGATACCCTACAGAATGAGTATTATTGCCATGCCTAGAAATAAAACTAAAATATATTGACAAAAACATAAAATCGTGAGATTCAATCTGAGCCGTTCGAATTCATTTTATATTCAACTTTTGTGGGCCGTTGATAATTTGGTGCAATTCATAGTCGAATTGGCCGGACGACGAGTCGGACCCACCGACGAGATAGATCTCGGACCTGTCCGACGAGGCGAGGTTGAGACGAACGCGACCACCGACTGAAACAGAGACCGAGGCGAGATGGAGCCACTGCAGGGGCGTGTGTGACGAAGGCAGATGGCGTTTCGAGGTAGATCTCTACTGAGTCGTGTTGCCGAGATCGGCGTGGAGTCATTTCAGGCCGCAGCGCAACCACCCCTAGTTCTTCTGCACCTCCTACCTCCTTCTACTCCTTGAGGTGTGTGTTTCTTTGATCATGGTCTTTTTATGGAATCTTCTAACTTGAGGAGGAAGAGCTCGACAACCCACCCCATAACCTCGACATCGGGTTAAATCAGAGTTAGTTAATTAGTTAGGGTTCCGAACCGAGTTGAGGGCTTGTGAGTTGGATTTTAACCAAGAGAAAAACAACGGGATTTGGATTTTAGGAGGGAAGTGTAGGAGTGACTCACTGTTTTTTTCTATCAGGGTTTGTTGCAACCAACAGTAACTTCCCCAACTCTCTGTTATCTTTTGACATTACTTATCTAGCTATTGATTTTGTTTGGTTTAGGGTCTAGGGCATAGCATGGGAGACAAATTCTAAATTGTCTGTAAATATGTTATGTAATTTTGGTTGCATTTGTCGTCAACTTATGATGGTCCCATTTTCTTGGAGGCTATAAACACTTTAATGTTATTTTGAAGGCATGAATGTTAAACCAGAATTTTTTTTCTTCCTCGATTTCTCTCTTCTTTCTCTCCCTGCCTTCTACCTATCATTTTGGTATCAGAGACCAGCCATGGTTGGAGGTCCTCGCACTCACACCTCTGCCTCCGATCCTCCGGAGAGCTCCCTTTCTCAGCCACTTGCCTCCACTATTGCCTTTCTGGCTCTCCCCACTGTCAGCACAATTTCGACCATGGACTCGATAGTCATCTTGGCCTCGTAGCACTGTTAGCTTCATGCCACCGTTGACGGCATCCAGAGTTTACAAGGCTCGCTGCATGATTCACAAAACGCGATGCAATCCAAGTAAGATACTTTCCAGTCCACTCTGGACCTCTTAGCTAGCCATGTATCTTCCCTGCAAATCACACTTCTTGACGAGATTCGGCGCCTTAAATTGATCTAAGCCTCTGTCACCCACTCCTTCACTGCCTCTCAATGGTGCCCTTTAACCTGTCACTACCATGTGGATAGGCTTAGACTTGAGCCACCTTCCTGGTCCTACCATCCAAGATGTGGGTTCCTACTCCATCCCTCTAACCATTTCTGCAGCAAATTTCACCATCTCCACCATCAATACCATCCCCCCACTACCCCTACAGACCACCGTCTAAAACATTATTCCCTCACCACTTCACTCTTCTCACGCTAGTCCAGCCCCTCAAAACACATTTACCATAGAACAACCCCCCCCCCCCCCCCCCCAATTTTGGTCCTTTCCCAAGATTGATTTACCACCATTCACCGACAAGAACGTGTTGGGTTGGGTAGTCATGACAGAACGCTACCTCAAGTTTTACAAGATTCCAGCCCCTGAGAAGGTTGGTGTGGCTGCTTGCTCCCTTGATGATGTTACCACACCCACTGGATGAGTTGGTATTAACAGAGATACCCATCGGACAACTGAGACTTCTTTGTTGATGTCTTGCTTTAATCCTTCGGTACCGAGGAAGATAGTACCAATGCATCCTTGTCACACTTGCAGCAAACCGGCAATGTCGACGAATTTCGCGAGCAATTTACCCTTTTGGCTTGTCGTACTTCCAATTGGACCGACCACCAATTGATGAACATCTTCATTGGAGGCTTGAAAGATGAAATATGACATGAGGTCCTTTGTTGGAACCCAGTTCCTTGCTTGCTACCTTCAGGCTCGCTCGAAATGTGGAAAACAAAATTCGAGCTCGTCGTGCTTCTTCCCGCGCGCAGCTTACCCCATGCGCCTATGTGTCGTCGTTCACCACACCGCACACCGCGGCTCCAGTAACAACCACACTCACTAGCTCGTCCATGATCGCCGCTACTACAGGGCGCCCACAAGCTCTTCCAGTTTGGTGACTTACAAGGGAAGAACAAGCGAAGCACCGAGTCAAGGGCCTCTGCTTTGGTTTCCCAAAGCACTACACGCCCAAGCATAAGTGCGCCAAATCGATGATGGTTATTTTGGAGATGGAATTGGGTGAAGATGAGTTCCATGAGCGCTCAGCCGAAGATCCACCAGCGGAAGAGGAACCAGCTTTGATGGCTATCTACACCTTGACTGGCTCTCGGAAGGCCAGTACTATGAGACTTCATGGAAAAATCGGTGAGTTCCCTTCCGAATTTTAGTTGATTCCGGAGCTGTTTGTAATTTCCTTAGGCCCACAATTGCTCAAAGGTAGTGCTTGGACATCGATCTAAACTCGTGCCATTCTTTTGTTATTGCAAACGGTCAAAAGATGAGCATCGCCGACGTAGCCCAATCTATCGGTTCGGATTCAGGGATACCAATTTAGAGCTCGATTCAGTTGTTGGAAGTGGAAGGGTACGACTTTATTTTGGGTGCTAAATGGTTAGAAAGTTTGGGCTAAATTGGTTGGCATTTCAAAAAGAAAATTATGGCTTTCACTGTTGTAGGCCAGGTTTATGTATTACAAGGGGTTGTTCCAGTCAGCAAGGCTCAGGACATGCATTTGGTTCAATCCCTATTTACCCTTATTCCACACATGCCTCACGTTGTTCCTAATTTTGTACAACCATTGCTAGCTCTCTTTACCGAGCTGTTTGAGGAGCCACATTGTCTACCTCCTTCGAGGTCTTGTGATCATCATATACATCTCGTTCCCAATGCTAAGTCAGTAGTGGTACGACCTTATCGTCACTCACTGAAACAAAAGGATGAGGTAGACCATCAAGTCGCCAAGATGTTGTGCCAAGGTCTTATTCTCCCTAGCCAAAGAGAATACTCCTCATCGGTGTTGTTGGTTCCTAAGAAGGACAAACCTCATCGGTTTTGTGTGGACTACCAGGCACTCAATACCATCACCGTCAAGAATCGTTATCCGATTCCTATAATGGAGGAATTACTTGATGAGTTACATGGGGCGACTCACTTCACCAAGTTGGACCTTCATTCCGGTTATCACCAAATTCGGATACACCCCGAGGATATTCCGAAGACGACATTTCGCACTCACGACGACCACTATGAGTTTTTGGTAATGTCTTTCGGCCTAACTAATGCTCATTCTACCTTTCAAGCTCTTATGAATTCGGTATTTCGCCCTTATTTATGCAAGTTTGTGTTAATTTTTTTTTATGATATCCTTGTGTTTACTAAGGGTGAAGAGGAGCATGTTGCCCATTTGCAATTAGTCCTAACAAAATTGCAAGAAAATTCCCTTAAAATCAAGGCATCAAAATGTTCTTTTGGGCAAACCAGCGTGGGCTACTTAGGGCATATCATCTCGGCCCAAGGTGTGCAGGTGGAGCCTGCTAAAATTTCAGCAATAGACAACTGGCCCAAGCCCACTTTGGTGAAAAGTGTGAGATGCTTTCTAGGTCTCGCTGGGTATTATCGAAATTCTTTCTGAAACTTCAGTATCATCTCAAGGCCAGTCGCCCAACTCCTCAAACGCGACGCCTTCATTTGGTCTTCAAAGGCGACGATGGCTTTCAAAAAATTGAAACAGGTTATGACCACAACCCCCGTCCTTGCCATGCTATATTTTTTGAAACAATTTGTGGTTGACACCGACTCGTCTGGCAGTGTAATCGGTGAAGTATTGCAGCAATAAGAGCATCTAATTGCCTATCTAAGCAAGGCCTTTTCTGGCAAGAATCTAGCGTTGCCAGTCTACGGCAAGGAGATGATGGCGATTGTCCTTATCGTTCAAACATGGACGCCTTACCTTGTCAGCCAGAAGTTCTGGATTGTGATGGACCACCGCACGCTAAAAATTTTCATTGACCAGCGTTTTACAACTCCCACATAACATAAGTGGCTCTTGAACCTTCTGGGCTACACCTTCGAGATTGTCTATCATTCGGGTTCACTCAATAGGGCTCTAGATGCTTTATCTCGCTGCCATGATTTGGGACCTATTTTGGGGATTACATCGCTGGTGTTTGACTGCCTCAATGAAATTGACATGGCTTACTTGGGGGATTCTAAGGCTTCTAAGATCATTCAGCAACTCAAAGAAGGTTCTGCTTGTCGCAAGGGCTTCACACTTTTGCATAACAGGCTTATGTATAAAGGTAGAGTCTTTGTTCCTCTTCACTCTGATTGGCATTCTAATTTGTTGAGGGAGTTCCATTATAGTCTCACAGCAAGGCATTCAGGTTTTCTTACTACTTATAAGTTCTTGTCGCATAGCTTCTTATGGACAGGTGCGAGACACGATGTCAAGCAGTTTGTAGCACGCTACGAGGAATGCCAGCGTCAGAACTCAGAGGCTATACGTCCCCCTGGTTTGCTACATCCTTTTCCAGTGGCCGATGGTGCTTAGCAATCCATTTTGTGGAGGGCCTCCCTGATTTTGTGGAGGGCCTCCTCTCATGGGAAGAATTCTATTATGGTTGTGGTTGAAAGGTTCACAAAATATGGCCACTTTATTTCCATTACTCACCTATACACAACGACTTATATTGCTGCAGTGTTCACTCGGGAGGTCTTTCGCCTTCATGGCATGCCGAGGTCCCTCATCACTAATCGAGACCCTGTTTTCACAAGTCAGTTTTGGGAAGAATTTTTTTGTTTGCAGGGAACCAAGTTGTATCGGAGTTAGGCGTATCATCCCCAATCTGATGGCTAGGCTGAGATCCTTAACCGCACCTTGGAGCATTACTTGCGTTATTATGTCATGGGAAGCATGAAGCTTGGTCAAAATTATTGCATTGGGCAGAGTGCTGGTATAATACCAGCTACCATTCTAGCCTCAAGATCAGCCATTTTCATTCTTTATATGGTCAGCTTCTCCCTACTGTTTCACAATATCAAGTCGGTTCCACAGTTGTGGATGTTGTTGACACTACCTTAGTGGACCGTGATTGCTTCAAACACAATTTGACTATGGCAAGCAACCGCATGAAGCAACAAGCCGACAAACATCACACCAAGAGAGAATTTGTCGTTGGTGAGTGGGTCTACCTCAAGCTTCATCCATATCGCCAACATTTTGTGAACACTAGCCACTGTCACAAGCTTTCCCCGCTGTTCTATGGATCCTTTGAGGTTGTCGCTCGTCGCCCGCATTGGTCTTGTGGCTTACAAGCTCTCCCTTCCTTTTAGCTCTCACATTCATTTGGTGTTTCACATTTCCTTGCTAAAGAAACACATTGGCAATCACACAGCTCTCTCCACCAAGTTACCTTATGTGGTAGCCTTCGGTGAGCTACTTTGGACCCCGAAAAAGATTATGGATCGTTCCATTTACAAGAACAAGAAGAGAAATGAAGCTAGCGTCCGTTGGTTGATTAAGTGGGTTGGCTTGCCTAATGAAGATGCTACTTGGATGGATGCCTATGAATTTGAAAAGTGATTTCCAGATTTCTAGCCCGAGGACGGGTCTGTTGCTTGAAAGAGGAGGAAGTTGTTGCAACCAACAGTAACTTTCCCAACTCTGTTATCTTTTGGCATTACTTAGCTAGCTGTTAATCTTGTTTGGTTATAGCATAGGAGACCAATTCTGAATTGTCCGTAGATTTTGGTTATGTAATTTTAGCTACACTGTTGTCAGCTTATGATGGTCCCATCTTCTTGGAGGCTATAAACACCCTATAATGTTATTTTGAAGGCATGAATGTTAAACCAGAACTCTTTTCTTCCTCAATTTCTCTCTTCTTTCTCTCCCTCCCCTCTTTTGCTCTTGGTACCTATCAGGGTTGATGACCTTTTCTTGTGTTTTTTGCTTGTTTTTAATCTGTTATGGGTATGTCTGGAATCTAGATTGATTTTCGGGCTCTTTTAACAATCTGATGTGTTTTGAGATTTGATATCGAACATGAATTAATAGTGTTTGATCAACTTGTCTCAAATCTGAGTTTCCTGTTTTATTTTTCTGTGTTAGATACTCATGTTGTGCTTCAGTATGAGAGGGTGGCGGCAGAGAAGGATGAGACGGATTTTCGAGTGGCGGGGACGATTTCCCAGCATGAATGGTGGTTTAGCAGCAACTGTTCTCTGGGAAAGGGTGACAATCACATATGCTGAGTTCATGATAAGCTTAGTCAAAATTCATTAAAGTTAAAAAATCTAACCAATAGTAATTTGACACGTGACATATCTAGAAAATAGTCTTCAGATGCTTAACCCTGAGATGATGCATTCCAGAATTATCTCTATTTTGAATAGCCTGCAGTTGTTAACTTCGGAATATGCCTTTTCCTTTCTCATGTTTTTTTAGATCTTAAAATGCAAATGAACTCGACGAGTAGTGATTCTTACTCACTTTCGCCAGCTCTATTTTTATCATTTCAGATAAATTCAATTAGAATATAATAATGCATTCACATTTTCCGGGTCATCTTCAGAAAGAAATATAAACAAAAGTTTATGTATGTACATGATATTATCGCCTAGTCTAAGTATGCAGCTTCATCAGTCAAAGATCTGGAATTTGATTCT
The DNA here is from genome assembly GCA_946800695.1 of Geum urbanum. Lineage (NCBI taxonomy): Eukaryota > Viridiplantae > Streptophyta > Magnoliopsida > Rosales > Rosaceae > Geum > Geum urbanum. Next base: position 65,012,133 of record OX326998.1, on the reverse strand, counting down.
AATGATGTTTCCTCAACATAAACAGGGAAATATAATTCAGCAGCATCCCCCAGGAATACTTGGTATTTGAGAGAGTTCTAACGAGATAAACTAAACAGCCGTCTCTTCAATTAATCTTCAAAATATCAATGCACCAAAAGGAAGTCATAAGAAGAAAGGGTAACTTGTGTTATGCACAACTGTCCCACTTTGTTCATATACCTGGCTAGATCACCTAGGTACGTGCTTAGACGACTTAAATACAAGTTATAATTATATCTCACCGCCACCATGAAAAGAACCATCGCCGGAAAGGCTCCAACTTCGGTGACCAAACCCGCCCGACCTTCGATCAGGATAACGCTCACGCGCTAACACTAAGACCGGTCAGACAACACCCTAGCAAAGAGCATAATACACACCAATCCCACATCGAAAGTAGAGGAGTAGTTCAACCTTCAACCACCAATATATATCGGTCAACACAGCATTAAAAGGTACGCACTCTTTATCTTATTATGCCGTTATTCTGCTCAACTTGTATATCAATTCTAACTTAGGCATCGGAGGGTTGAAGGCGGGCCACCCCGTCTCTCCTTAACCGTTGTTGATCTTAGCAGAAAGGGGTGAGGACGCTGTAGGATAGCGACAGCGATCATTCACCGATATCACTCAACATCATCCAGCCAGTGACAACGATCATTCATCGGTTTGGATCCCGCTCTATAACCGACATACACATAACGGATAGCAGATATTAATTACATTTGGTCATATCTCGAATATCCATTATTCTTGGTATGAACATTGGCGCCGTCTGTGGGAAACGCACATAGGAAATTATTTTTCTTTCAACCACAAAACTCTCGGCAAGCGACGAGCATGGAGACCAACCTGACACTAGGAATATCGCCCAACACCGGACAACGGGAAACCCACTATGAGCGTGACGATCAAACTGTACAGCGACCAGGAAAACGCCACATAAGCGATACACACGACCGTGTCGGCGATATGCAGCGCCGATACAAATCAGCCATGGAAAGATGCCTAGAACTCGAAAAGGCCAGAGATTTTGAGCACCAACGATACGTATGGGCATCGAGGGAGATGAGAACCACGGAACGCCGGGGACTCAACCCAGATCCAACGACGGACTCAACTCCGCCACCCCGATCCCGCGGCAGGGTACCGGAGTCACCCGAGGTGGGAGGCAGACTGTAAAACAATGACGAGGCAGAACCAAATAACATCACCCACTCGCCGATATCACCACCCCCACACATCAGCACAGGAACGAATATGAGCGACCCGCTCGGCGGAGCAGTGGCGGCACGGGTGGCCGACCTCGAATTAATGATACGACGGTTATCGCAACCAGAACCCAGTTACCTCGACTGCACACTCCCAGCAGTGCGCAAGGAACCGTTCTCAAGCGACATTATGCGCCGAGGACGACATCCGCTGGCGAAAATCAAGTTAGAACGATACAGAGGAAAAACAGACCCGTCCCTCCACATCGACGTTTTCACGTCAGCAACAACCGGCAGGGGCTACGACGACGCCACAAACTGCTACCTATTCATGGAGAGCCTAACGGGCGAGGCGCTCAGCTAGCTATTCAGCCTTCCTCCAAAATCCATAAAATCTTTTTCAGAACTCATTAAAGCTTTCCTAAAGAGATATATAACATCGGCCAGTTGCTCACTAACTTAGAATCAATTGCAGGCTATAAAACAGGAACCCGTCGAGGGACTATCCACATTCATCTCTCGTTGGAACACCGCCATCGCCAACTGTCGCGGCATATCCGGAGACTCAGCCTTCTGCGTACTCAGAAACGCCCTACAGCCAGGCTCACTAACCTAGAAACTCAACGAGAACCCGGCAACCACCTACGCCGATCTACTAGACCGCGTAACGTCACACGCCCAACTCGAACTACAGACTTTTGGCTCTCACCCAACGCCAACACAACAGGTAAACACATTTACTACCGTAACGAGCATGCAAGACGCGCCCCCCGCTCAAGACCGATCACGGGAAACCCCACCCAGACATAAGGGAAGATCACAAGACCGGGACCAACAGAGATGGCGACAAGGCGGACATCGGCACAACACTGGAAGACACAATTACACCAACAGCGGCAAAGGTTATACCAATAACGGAAAAAGACAGCGAGATGAGAGAACAAGCTTCACCACCCCGCTACCACAACCGGTGTTCAGCGTGCTCAATGCCAAATACGCCGATATCCTCACGGCCCACCCGGAGCTATTCACACTACCCAAAAAGTCATTCAGGGCAACAGATTACAGGGAACACGGGGAAGTGGTGCGACTTCCACCAAAACGAATCCCATGACACAGAAAGGTGCCACGACGTGAAGAAGGCGGTAGAAGCGCAACTGGAGAATGGAAACCTTTCGGCATTCAGAACGAGGCACATCAATCAACCAGAACGATCAGCAACAAACATCAACAACATCAGAATGATCAACGCGATCACGGGCGGCAGGTCCAAGACGGAACGAAGGAATGAACGAGCGATATGCAACCTATGGCAGGGACCGGCCAAGGCCGCCAAGACCGGATGGGGATCCATAACATTCCACGAATCAGAAGAACAGGAGAGGCCGCCGGTATCAGAAGACTACCCCTTCCTAGTGGACGCCGTCATCGACCTATGCAGCATTGGACGGTGCCTAGTGGACACAGGCTCATCGGTCAACGTCATATTCCGTCCGGCATACGAAGCACTCGAGCGACTTCCATCTAAACTAAAAAAGGACCACCACCCACTAATAAGCTTCAGCGGTGACCAAATCCAACCACTGGGAAGTGACTACCACAGAATCACGCTGGGACAAGAGGGCTGCAGCGCTGAGACACACATTGAATTCCTAGTCGTCGACGCCCCATCATTCTACAACGCCATTATCGGGTGCAATACCCTAAACAGGATCAACGCTATCGTTTCACAACGGATGTTAACAATGAAATTTCCAACGGCGGGGGGAATATGCACCATCAGGGGCACAACGCCCACATTACCAGGATCTCCCGCAGACGCCAACTACCCGGCAAGAGAAGTGTGCGCGCTGAAGACCAACAGACTACACGAGGCACCCGACGATCCACGGGGGGAATCGCTAACAGCCCACCCCTCAGACGAGACATCCACAAAACCAATCTCCATCTCGGACGAACACCCCGAACGAACCATCAGAATTGGAACCAACCTGGACCCATTAATCGAGACCGCCCTCATCAACATTCTCAGGGAGTGCGGCACCGTGTTCGCATGGTCATACGCCGACATGCCAGGGATATCAACAGACATCGTTTCACACAAACCAAAAATCTCACCCGACACCACCCCAAAAAAACAGAAGCGGCGAGCATACAACGAAGAACAGTACAGCGCCATGCGAGAGGAAGTAGCGAGGCTACTTAACATAGGATTCATCAGAAAAATCCACTACCCGGAATGGATTTCAAACGTCGTCATGGTCAAGAAGAGCAACAACAAATGGAGAATGTGTGTAGACTACACCGACGTCAACAAGGCATGCCCAAAAGATTCCTTCCCGTTACCACGGATCCACCAACTTGCAGACACTACCAGCGGCCACGAGCTCTTATCCACAATGGACTGTTATTCCGGATACAACCAAATCAAAATGAACCCGGCAGACAGTGAGGCAACATGCTTCATCACCGACCGAGGGCTATACTGCTACAACGTCATGCCGTTTGGAATGAAGAACGCGGGAGCAACATACCAGAGATTCATGACGGAGTTACTCGCGCCACTAGATAACGACACCGTCGCAGTCTATGTGGACGACCTCATTGTCAAGAGCCGACACCGGGAGGACCACGTCAAAAATCTCAAGGCAATACTGGACACGCTCATCAACAGCGGTATGAGACTCAACCCGACAAAATGCGTCTTCGGGGTAACGACAACAAAATTCCTGGGATACATGATAAGTCAACGCGGGATCGAGGCCAACCCCGGAAAAGTACAAGCCGTCCTAGACACAACACGGCCGATAACAAAAAAGGAACTCCAGGCGCTAACCGGAAAACTAGCGTCACTGGCCCGGTTCATTTCACGATACACGGATAAGTGCGGGCCATTCTTCAAGGCAATCAAACTTACAAAGAAGAAAGCAGTAGAGTGGACCGACGAGTACGAGGCAGCACTAACCGCCATCAAGCAGTATCTCGCCCACATCCCTTTCCTCTACGCACCAATACCTGGCGAAGTCTTATACATCTACCTCGCCACCTCGCTCACGGCTATCAGCTCCGCCCTGGTCAGACGAGAAACCGACACAGAGCTACCAGTATTCTTTACTGGAAAAGGGTTGGAAAAAGCAGAAACGAAATACCCGGCACTCGAGCAACTGGCCCTAGCGCTAATAACAGCGGCGCGCCGCCTACGACCGTACTTCCAGTCTCACACCGTCCACGTTCTTACGGACCAACCATTGCGCCAAGTGCTAGCTAGCCCCGACCACTCCAGAAGACTAACCAAATGGGCGATAGAGCTGAGCGAGTTCGACATCGAGTACAAGCCACGGGGGGCAGTGAAGGGACAAGCGATAGCGGATTTCATAGCAGAACTTACACCAGCAGTAATCGACCAACAGCAGCTTGAATCCGACACATCGCCGGCAACCCTGAACCCACCCACAACCCAAACAAAGACACCGTCATGCTGGAACCTATACGTTGATGGATCGAAAACAGCCATAGCAGCAGGGGTAGGAGCAATCTTGACCGGCCCCGGCAAAACCTACGCCGAGTACGCCCTACGATTCACATTCCCAGCATCCAACAACGAAGCCGAATACGAAGCCCTAATCGCCGGTCTACAACTCGCCCTGGACGCAGGGGCCAAGGACGTCAACATATTCAGCGACTCCCAACTAACGGTAAATCACGTAACCGGGGAATTTGAGGCACGAGGAACACAGATGTCGGCGTACCTAGGGTACGTAAGGGCGCTACTGGCCAAATTTTCTTTCTACAACATAACGCATATCCCAAGGGAGCAGAACAAGAGGGCCGACGCCCTAGCAAGACTAGCAACTGCTCCAACAATCGCGACAACATGACACACAATGGTAGAAACACTAGAACGCCCAAGCATATCCAAGAGCTTCCAGGAAGTATTCACACTAACAACAGCGGCTCCACCAGCGACACCAGAAGAGGACTGGCGAGCAAGCATGATCAAATACCTGACAAACGGGACAACGCCAACCGACCGAACAGAAGCAAGACAACTCACCCAAAGAGCGGCATACTACAACATACAAAACGGCCAACTATACATGAACAAGAGAGGCTTCCCAATGCTTAAGTGTGTCACGCAGACAGAAGGCAACAACATACTGAAGGACCTCCACGGCTGCAAATACGGCAACCACGGCGGACCAAATAGCATCATACACAAACTACTCTAATACGGTTTCTACTACAAGGGAATGCGGCAGGATGCAAGAAGTATTGTCGATCAGTGCCAGGCATGCGCCCAATACGCACACCGAATACACGCCCCAACAACACCAATGTCCATCATCGTCAGCCCTATACCGTTCGCGCAATGGGGACTCGATCTTATCGGGCCACTAAAAGCTTCATCCTGTCAGTTCAAATACATCATCGTCTGCATAGACTACCACACAAAATACATCGAAGCCAGGCCGCTCGTCCTCAACACAACGAAAAAAGTAATCAACTTCCTCTGGAAGGACATATATTGCTGATACGGGGCCACGCTGACGATAGTCACCGACAACGGAAAACAATTCAACAACGACGAAATGAAGAGGTTCATCGCCAACCTGGGGACTCGCCTAGTATTCGCATCGGTATACTACCCCCAGACAAACGGACAGGTAGAGGCGGCAAACAAGAAAATAAAGAACGGCCTGAAGAGAAGAATGGAGGACTACAATCACAAATGGGCAGAAAGCCTTTACGAGGTGAAAGGACCCAATCCCGATTCAGTTACCTAAACCGGGATCAAACCCTTTCGAAAATACGAACCAACAAAAAAATTTCAAAATTTCGGCAGAGTTTCGTTACTAGCGTAGAATTACCATAACCTGCACGCGGAAAATACACTTCATCCTATGCCACAAAAAGCAAACCGTGGGCACCAATCCCATCCGGATTTCTCAACATCAACATAATCAACAACAGTAAATAAACTATACTATGTATATATGTATATCCGTGAAAATCCGCACAACATGTATCAGAATGTATCAGAGCGACCTCTAGAGTAAAACATATACAATATGTACATCAGTAGGCGAAACAAGAACCTACTGGAAAACACAGGTGACTCTGATCACTAGCCTCCAAACCGCAACGTGAAACACCAAACCTGAACTGCAAACTGGGCACGGAAACCGAAAAGCCTAGGGGAAAGACAATAAACACGTTAGAGTGAGTGGACGAAAATAAATGTCTTTCACCAAGTAATATATACGTATAAAATCATATGCGAGTCAAATGCATAAGTAAGAAATGGTACACGAGGGAGACTCCAACTCCTCACGCGTACAGAGCATGCAATATAAAATCGCGGAATCACTCATGGACTACCACGCGATAGCACAGTCTGAATCACAGGATCCCAGACCCACACGTGATTCCTAGCCAAAAAGGCCTCGGGTCAGGATATCTGTCCCCCCCGGAGCGTACTCGGGGATCAGCCGAGAAGCAAATGTGTATCGATACCACAACATATACTGAGACTGTACTCTGTGTAAACCAAATCATAAATCTTTTCTATGCACATGCTTAAAACATAATATGTACGTATATGTATATATTCGTATACGTATATTCGTATAAGTATAATCACAAACCACATGCTCGTAAAATCATAATCAATCTGCATGCTCAAGTTCACAAATCATAAATAAAAGACTCGCAAGATTTCCGTGAAAAGAAATTGTCCACTCACAGACTCGCGTAACGCGCACTCGCGCTAATCTCGTGGTCCAGCGGAAGATCTCTCGCCTGAAGCACGATCACGATCTCGATCCCGATCTCCTGAATATATTCACAAAACATAACTGATCAATATCGTAATCCACAACACTGTACTAATGCACGGAAACCAACCGTTCCCGGAAATACAAAATGCAGTACAAAATGAATTACGGAAATCCCGAAATCCCAACTTGAAATCTCGACTGAAAATCGGCTAACCAAATCGACCCAAAAACCTCTGGACGATAACCGGGGCGCGACTACGAGAAAAACGACATTAAAATTATCGAAATCTGAAAAGTTGACTTTTTCCTCGCCGTTGACCGCCGTTGACCGCCGCCGCCGACGGCGGCGCACCGTCAACCGTGAAATCACACGGCGGGAAGCTCCAGAATCCATGGTCTCGATGAGCTGAACCAGTTTCTCTTCTACCCCTAAGCACAATTCCAAACAGAACCCCCTCAATTCAAGCTCGAACCAATCGGAAAAATCAATTCCGGTAACCAAATCGGAGCACCTCAAAACCTCAACTACAGCCTAAACCATGCACCCCAATAGATTCAGAGAGGCAAGGGGAGTCGTACCCCCATCATCTCCACCACCGTGGCTCGCCGGAACCACCCAACCCATTAACGGCGATCAACCCGAATCGGCCCCAATTCGGACTCAAACAAATTCTAACCAATTTCAACAAACTCAAGTATGAATCAACTCGAAATTGAACAAGGATTCGAACTATACCTTCGCCGAAGTCGTTGGTGGCCGGATTCTAGGTCGTCGGACGGCAAGCCGAAACGAGAAACTTCTCCCTCACTCGGTCAACGGTCAACTTTCCAGTTTTGGAAAGTCAAGGCAAGTCAACGTCAGTCAAAGCCCAGAATGAAGTTTTCGACTAATTCTCGACTATATTTCGACTTTTCGATATTTATACTCGTCCCTCGGGTCGATCGACGATTCGAAATGGATAACCATCACGATTCGGATAAACTCGAAACAAACGGATAAACTCGTCGGAACCCGAAACTTCAAATAATCATAAAATATTCCTCGGTTATCGGAAAAATCTTCCGGAACCGCCCACGAGCTCGAAATCACGTACTCAACAATTTTCGTGAAGACACCCAACTCAAATTCTTGACCAAAAACAAAGTCGCGAATCGAATCGGCAAACCACAATTACGACGATAAACTGCGACTAAACTCAACCTCGAGAATCGTGCCGAATACGCATCTGATTCTGGTTCGGGTCGTCACAAATCTACCCCCCTTAAAGAAATTTCGACCTCGAAATGTACGTACCTGTCATGTGAACAGATGAGGATACCGCTCCCGCATACGCTGCTCGGTCTCCCAGGTGGCCTCCTCAACTGAATGGTTCTGCCACAAGACCTTCACCAGCGGAATCACACGGTGCCTCAACTCCTGCTCACGACGATCGAGAATCTGCACTGGCTCCTCAATATACGATAAGTCCTCCCTGATCGGCAACTGCTGTGGGGCTATCACATGTGAAGGATCAGAGATGTACTTCCGCAACATCGAAACATGGAAGACATCATGCACACGAGCCATCTCAGCCGGTAACTCAAGTCTGTACGCAACAGCTCCAACCCTCTCCGTAATCTCATACGGACCAATGTACCGCGGTCGAACCTTGCCACGCTTCCCGAAACGCACAACTCCCCTCCACGGAGATAGTTTCAGGAAGACCCAATCACCAACCTCGAACTCTAGACTCTTCCTCCTCACATCTGCATAGCTCTTCTGCCGATCCTGGGCGATCTTCAACCGATCCCGGATAACCTGTATGTCCTCCATCGTGGTTTTCACCAAATCTAGACCAATAAGCCAACGCTCGCCCACCTCACTCCAACACAATAGAGTACGACACTGCTTCCCGTACAGGGCCTCGTACGGTGCCATCTCAATACTAGCCTGATAGCTATTGTTGTAGGCGAACTCAATCAAGTGTAACTGCTGATCCCAGTTTCCGCGAAACTGCAACACACACGATCTCAGCATATCCTCAAGAGTCTGAATGGTCCGCTCGGACTGCCCGTCAGTCTAAGGATGAAAAGCTGTACTAAACCGCAACCTCGTGCCCAAAGCTCGCTGTAAAGCCTGCCAAAACTCAGAAGTGAACTGACTATCTCGGTCAGAAACAATCGACACAGGCACACCATGCAAGCGAACAATCTCGGATAAGTACAACTTGGCCAATCTGCCCACTGAAATCTTCCCCGGAAGTGCAAGAAAATGTGCGGATTTCGTCAGTCGGTCAACAATAACCCAAATGCCAGTGTTGCCCGCCGAAGTACGCGGCAACTGATAGACGAAATCCATCGTAATGTGCTCCCACTTCCAAACTGGAATTTCAAGTGGCTGTAGTTTCCCTGCAGGTTTCTGCCTCTCCGCCTTCACCTGCTGACAAATCAAACATCGACTCACGTACGCGGCAATCTCCCGCTTCATGTTGCGCCACCAATAGTATGCTCGAAGTGTAAGAAACATCTTCGTACCTCCGGGATGCATCGCATACGCTGAACTGTGGGTTTCATCCAGAATCTCCTTCTTCAAATCCTCGTCTCTGGGCACACATAGTCTACCTCTAAACAACAACGTACCGTCGTCGCTCAATCGGAACTCTGTAGGCACACCGTTCCGAATCATGGTCTTCTTGCCCAGCAAGTAAGGATCTGAATCCTGTACCTCTCGTACCTGATCAACCAGTACGGGTCGAACCTGAAAACTGGCCAACAAAGCTCCATCATCATCATACCCAAACACAGCACCTATAGCCCGAAGCTCGGCTAACATCGATACTCTGGCCACACACATGTGAAACAATGAGGCTCCGGATTTCCGACTAAGTGCATCTGCTACAACATTGGCCTTTCCTGGATGGTACTCGAACGTACAGTCATAATCATTGATCAACTCCATCCATCGGCGCTGCCTCATGTTCAGATCCGACTGTGTCCGCAAGTAAGTGAGACTCTTGTGGTCAGTGAAAATCTTACACTGAGCACCATACAGGTAATGTCTCCAACTCTTCAACGCTAACACAATAGCGGCTAACTCCAAATCATGCGTCGGATAGTTGACCTCATGCGGTTTCAGCTGTCTGGAACCATATGCCACAACTCTACCATGCATCAACACACAGCCAAGGACCAACTTCGACGCATCGCTGTACACAACAAACTCACCACTGTCGTCTGGCAATGTCAGAACCAGTGCGGTAGTCAATCTCTCCTTCAAGAGCAAATACTCTCCTCGCACGCATCAGACCACTCAAACTTGACGCCCTTCTTCGTCAGTCTGGTCAGTGGTGTAGCAATCCGGGAGAAATCCTGAACAAACCGTCGGTAATAGCCTGCTAACCCCAAGAAACTCCGGATCTTCGGCACAGTAGTGGGTCGACTCCAATTCAGCACGGCCTCGATCTTGTCAGGATCAACACTAACTCCCTCGGCCGAAATCACGTGGCCCAGAAACTTCACACTATCCAACCAGAACTCACACTTGCTAAACTTCGCGAATAACTGATGGTCCCGTAAAGTCCCCAACACTGCTCGCAAGTGCTTCTTGTGCTGGCCCACACTCATCGAATAGATCAAAATGTCGTCAATGAATACAATCACGAACTTGTCCAAGAATCGCCGAAACACCCGATTCATCAAGTTCATGAAAGCTGCGGGGGCGTTGGTCAACCCAAACGGCATAACAAAAAACTCATAGTGCCCATACCGCGTCCTGAATGTTGTCCTGGCAACGTCAGAGTCTCGGATCCTCAACTGGTGATATCCGGATCGAAGGTCAATCTTCGAAAAGACTGCTGCTCCCTTCAGCTGATCGAACAAGTCATCAATCCGCGGTAACGGATACTTGTTCCTCACTGTAATCTGATTCAGCTTCCGATAGTCGATGCACAAACGCATGGACCCGTCCTTCTTCCGCACGAACAACACTGGAGCACCCCACGGAGAAACACTCGGTCGAATGAATCCCTTCTCTAACAACTCCTGAAGCTGAATCTGCAACTCCCTCAACTCTGCAGGCGCCATCCGGTACGGTGTCAGGGAAATCGGTCCGATACCCGGCAACAACTCAATGGTAAAATCAATTTCCCGCACAGGGGGTATACCAGGTAACTCCGCCGGAAACACATCCGGAAACTCAGACACAACCTCAATACTACCAAGATCCGACACTGCAGCTGTAGTGTCCACAACATGAGCTAAGTACGCAACACAACCCTTCTTCATCAACCGATCCGCCATCATCGCGGAAATCAAACACGGTAGGGAAGTGTTATTCTCGCCACGGAACAGTATCTCAGGTAACCCTGGTCGTCGAAACGCGACCTCCTTCCTGTGGCAGTCAAATATGGCCCAGTGCGACTCCAAAAAGTCCATACCCAATATCAAATCAAAATCCACAATATCGAGCAACAACAAATCAGCGGCTAAACCATGGCCATCAACAAATACCTCACAATCCCGGTAAACCCAACCAATGCTCACAACCTCACCTGACGGATACAACACTCTCCACAACCCCGGAAGTGGAGATGCAGGTATCGTAGCTAATGATGACAGTCTAAATGATATGAATGAATGTGTGGCACCTGGATCTAACAATGCAACTACTGGAATACCAAAGACATGTAACGTACCGATAACGACCTCTGGTGATGCTCTGCCCTCACGTAGAGTCATAGCATGAACTCTCGCCTGTCCGGCTGGTCATCCTCGCTGAGCCTGACCCTGCTGCCTGCCCTGGCCTGCAAACTGTGCTGGTCGAGCTCCCGAAGTGGCACCTCGCTCTCCTCCGGAACTCTGAGCCGCATGTCCACCAGCACCATATGACTGAGGACACTCCTTCGAATAGTGACCCACCTGGCCACAACTGTAACAAGTGACAGTACCCCGTTGACATAAACCAACATGATACCTATTGCACAAGTTGCACAACGGGTACTCCCTCGGTGTAGCAAAAGTGCCAAAAGGTCGTCGAGGATAACTAGAACCGCTGGAACCTCCACTAGCCTGTGGTCGCTGCGGTCGATCTCTCCTCCATCCCGGTCTCCGTCTAGGTACACTAGCTGGTGGTCGATATGACCCACCGCCCGAAGATGAAACTGAACCGGAAGTATCAGAACTCTGCCTCTTTGAAGGGCCCTGACTCGGTCCACCTTCCTCAAATCGCCTCGGCTGGTACCTCTGCTGTCTCTCCTGCTCAATATCCTCGCCTCGGAATGCAGCACTAACGAACTCATCAAAGTTGTTCCGAGGCATCGTAGTCAGTGTCGCCTTGATGTTCAGATTCAGTCACAGCTCAAACCTACGACACTTGGCTTCCTCTGTAGCCACCATATCCCGCGCAAAACGAGACAAACGGGTAAACCGATCCCGATACTCAAGCACAGACAAACTGCCCTGCCTCAAATTCGTGAACTCCTCATACTTGCGCTGCTGGGTAGCCTGATTAAAATACCTCCGCATAAACAAATCACGAAACAATGTCCACGGGGTATCCACAGGAACTCTGTCGGTGCTGACCCACCAAAAGTATGCATCACCCTCAAGTAAACCAACTGCGGCTACTGTCATCTGCTCAGGAGTAAACTGCAGACGCTCACAAACTCGCTCAATCTGAACCAACCATGCCTCGCATATCTCTGGATCAACTGAACCCGAAAACACAGTAGCACCCGCAGTACGAGCCTTGACCACAGGGTCAAAACGCACTTCCAAACGCAGCACTCGCATCAGCAAGTCGCGCGTTCGGCGATCCTTATCAAGATCATCATCCCGGTCAACACAGGGACCACGTCGAGGAGGCAATCTACTGATACAAGACAAGCATTAGGTACAAGCAGAAAGAACGTAATCATGAAACCGCAGATATTTGAGGACACACAACACCTGAAGTATTGATGAGTACCGCTGGCCAGTCGGGTCATCACTCCAGTCATGCTGTATCAACTCAAATACCCTAAGTGTCACAACTACAAGAGTCTACAGAATCTGACAACCTAATGCTCTGATACCAAGCTGAAATGACCCAATCCCGATTCAGTTACCTAAACCGGGATCAAACCCTTTCGAAAATACGAACCAACAAAAATTTTTCAAAATTTCGGCAGAGTTTCGTTACTAGCGTAGAATTACCATAACCTGCACGCGGAAAATACACTTCATCCTATGCCACAAAACGCAAGCCGTGGGCACCAATCCCATCCGGATTTCTCAACATCAACATAATCAACAACAGTAAATAAACTGTACTATGTATATATGTATATCCGTGAAAATCCATTAACGGTGATCAACCCGAATCGGCCCCAATTCGGACTCAAACAAATTCTAACCAATTTCAACAAACTCAAGTATGAATCAACTCGAAATTGAATAAGGATTCGAACTATACCCTCGCCGAAGTCGTTGGTGGCCGGATTCTAGGTCGTCGGACGGCAAACCAAAACGGGAAACTTCTCCCTCACTCGGTCAACGGTCAACTTTCCAGTTTTGGAAAGTCAAGGCAAGTCAACGTCAGTCAAAGCCCAGAATGAAGTTTTCGACTAATTCTCGACTTTTTTTCAACTTTTCGATATTTATACTCGTTCCTCGGGTCGATCGACGATTCGAAATGGATAACCATCACCATTCGGATAAACTCGAAACAAACTGATAAACTCGTCGGAACCCAAAACTTCAAATAATCATAAAATATTCCTCGGTTATCGAAAAAATCTTCCGGAACCGCCCACGAGCTCGAAATCACGTACTCAACAATTTCCGTGAAGACACCCAACTCAAATTCTCGACCGAAAACAAAGTCGCGAAGCGAATCGGCAAACCACAATTACGACGATAAACTGCGACTAAACTCAACCTCGAGAATCGTGCCGAATACGCATCTGATTCTGGTTCGGGTCGTCACACGAGGTTCTTTGGTCGATACGAACAATGCCAACAGAGGCAACCGGGGCCTCACCGTTCTCACTAGTCTATGGCGCCGGGGCTGTCTTACCGTTGGAAATTACACACCGAAGCCCAAGACTCGAAGGGTATGAGCAAGACACCAATGAGGACAGCCTAAACATGGCCAACGTACTCCGAGAGGAAAGGCAAGACGACACTGTCATCGTACTCTCAGCAAATAAACAACTGGTTGCCCGGCACTACAACAGACGGGTAAAGGCGCGAAAACTCCATGTCGGCGACATGGTCTGGAAAGAAGTCATCCCCAAACCCAAAGGCCTAGCACCAACTTGGGACGGCCCTTTTAAAATCATCGAAAGCGTCACACCAGCCACATTCATCCTCCAAAACAAGAACGGCATGACGATACCCCACACATGAAACATAGAGCACCTCCGATATTGCCACCAGTAGGGTAGGATCCACGGCGTAGAGCAACTTTCTTCATCATACCGGGGACTCACCTCGCTCGCACGTCCGGCACCGCCACCGATGAAACAAAAATTCTTCAGACCTTTGTCATAAAGATATCGCTCCCAAACCACGATACGTGTAAAGATCCAAAAACATAGTGAAAGCCCAACGAGGCACAAGTGGAGTAGCCAAATTGGTGAACCACTATAAACACTCGTCTCATTTACCTACAAGTTACTATGATACTTAGTTAATTTTTGATTTGTACATCAGCATGCAAACAGGTACCGCTCATCAAACACTAAATCGCTCTCGGGCGTTACCGTGAACGCCAGTTATTCTCAAGCAAGCCGCTTAGGAGTTACAAACAGACAAAGGAATTTTTTGAACACCTTTCATCGTTGGCAATACCGGACAACACTTGGGGAAATTCCATTTCATTCAAAAGGCCATAACGGCAAGGATACAAAATACAGCAAACCTACACTAAGCAAAAGAAAAGCGATAAAGCTACAAATAAAAGATGCCCCGAGCCTCACAGCAAGCCAGCAGCGCCATCACCACAAAACCGCTCCCGGTACAAGGCCGCCAATCTCTCACTCCTTGCCTGAGAAAAAAGTTCAACATCACGGATATGACGAGTTAGAGGGGTCGATGGAGACATACTTGGCGTTAAAGGGTGAAAACCACCAGGAGTCATACCTTTGGAAACATTCGACCGCTGCCGATCTGCTTCTTGGGCCTCGCGCCTAGCCCGACGCTCCTCGTTGATGCGCTTGAGGTCAACATCATACTTTTCGTTGACCCAACCGTTATCAAAGAAGCGCTTCTGGGTCTGCTGCAGACCGTCAGTGAAGGCCTTCCGCACAACAGCGTCGAAGTCAGGGCCGGCCTTGAAATCTTCAACAGCATCGGCCAGCTCCTGCTCGCGCCGGTCCTCCAGCTCTTTCACTTGGCCGCGGAGGGCAGTGACTTGACCCTCAGCAATGGCCAGACGCGCCTTCAGCTCCTCTGCCCGCTGACGCTCCTCCTTCACCTCCAGCTCCAGCTGGCGACCTCGGATGAACGAGGCATCTAGGCACTCATCGGCGAGCTTCTTCTCGCCCTCCAGCACCTCGTACTTCTGCTGCAAGGACTGCCACTCCTCGCTCGCCTTCACGAGTTGCTCGTCCCTCACCGATAAAAGCCCGTTAACACGGGCCAACTCCTCGGAGGACGCCACCAGGGAATGACGCTGATGACACATCAACTGGAGCGAGGCGGCAAAGGACCGCAGACACTGCTCAGCACCACTCTTAATATTGGCCACGGTGGCCACATCGGGGGGAAGGAGCGCGAGGATCTCGGCCGAGTATGGCGGTGGCCCTTCCCAGGTGCTTGAACGGGCGATAACAACGCTGCCATCCACAACAATGTTAGGCTCACCACGGGGAACATCGCCTAATAGACAGTAAGGACGGGCACCAATATCAGCAACCAGAGGACAAGTCTCTGTGTCAAAGTACCAAAGATTATCGGCATCACCTGTTTCAGCAGTAGCATCACCAACACGGATCGCCGGGACCGCAATGGTGACTCGGGTGGCTTCCCCGTCATCCTGCACGATGATGGGAGAAGAAGGCGTCTCGCTCACCCGCCTTTGGCGCTTAGGCTGACCGCCCTCACCTTCAGACCTCCTCTTCGAACGAACAGGAGAGCGGGGAGGACTCTCGGGCTGAGCATTCACAACCCGGACGGACACACTGGTCCCCACCATGTCGGTCTGGGACTCTGGAGGAGGAGGAAGATCTGTCTGCTCCGGGAGAGTAACACTCCTCCCAGAACGCACGTCCAAGTTGATCACCTTGGCGGTAGCGGCCTCCTCCGCCAGCTGAGCGATAAGCTCGTTGATATCACCATAGGAACTCGACATCTTCCGGTCTCGCTTTTGATTTTTGTACCCAACTGCAAAACAAGGGCGAGAAGATAAAACACCGAGATACAACACAAGATAAGACACCAAGATACAACACAGCGAGATAGACACAAGAGCAAGCAACACAAACAGGCAAACAAACAAACAAAGACGGCATACTGGGCGTCTTAGCGAGACCGGTCATCTCCATAATCCGGTAATCAGCAAGGAGATATACACTTTTAAACTTCTCACTGAAGCCCCTCTCGACCCTATGACACCGCCGCTTTTCCATAGCGGTCAAAGAATACTGACGTGTAACTACAAAAATAAAAACAAGACAAACGCACAAAAGACACACGACGGGAATGACGCCGATATAGAAACGTCACCTCGGGCACGAAACCGGGTAGGAACACGGCTGTGGGGGAAGGACGACCACCCACAGGCAAAGAAATGCTCACCCCGCCAGTCAGGACACGAACTCGTGAAATCGGTGAGCCCCAGCGAACTCTTTCGTCGCTGACGGAGCGAGAGCGTCCCACCACAACCCTTCTTCGTTGAATACGCCACATCGAAGTAATATAGCACCTCATTACGGGTGGGGTAATCCAGGCCCGCCAGCTTCCATAGCGTGAACATCGCGCTGAGTACCTGAAGCATCAACGGCGACACCTATCCCACGGCACAACCCAACTCGCCAAAAATATACTCGTGGAAAGGATGAAGAGGCAGGCGAAGACCGCATCGAAGTTGGGCGCGATCAACAGCGATAAAGTCCCTAGGTGGCCTGGAGAACTGCTCGCCGGGAGCCGGGGACTTCAGAACGACACCAGGACCGATCTGGAACTCGGACCTCACCTTATCCAAATCCGCCATGGATAACGCCTTAACAGGCTCATCGACCTCCTGACCATCTCTAAGGGTCCAGAGGAGAGGCCCGTCGAGCCCATAACGGCGTGAACCTATACCGCTATCGGCGTCGTGACGGGAAGAAGACATGGCACCTGCGAAACAGCCACGGACAATGTCAAAACCTAAACGGTTCGCCAGCCCGCAACTAGTTTCCCAGGCGACATACCCCCACGGCAAACAAAAACACACAAAAGAAGAAGTAGAAACACACACGAAGACAAAACAGTAAACTACTACGGCAAACCGGGATCAACCAAAACGTCAAACACACCAACAAACAGATACCCCAAAACCCCAAGATAAACCCAAAATCTCAAACAAACAAAACAACAAAAGATCAGGCAGCGACGTCTTACCGGAAAGAGGAGAATAAGGAGAACCAACGGTGGCGCAAACAACGGCACGACGGAAGCAGGAGGAGAACAAGGGAATCCGGCAACGGAAGCACGAAAACTTTCAGGAAGTAAGAAGAGTAAAAGAAAGCGTACAAACAAACAACACAGATATATATAGGCGTAACGGCGAGATGTCGACCGTTGGAACAGACACGTCGGTCCAGAGGATCACGGCATGTGGCAGCCAGAATCAAAAGGGTCTGGAATGAGAACCGGTACGCACCCTTTCTAGAAAGGGCGCGACCCTCGAAAGAAAAAGCAATCATCACACTTTATGGCTACGACGAGACGTTTGGGAACCCCGAGACACCCTACACGGACCCATGGCAGCACGACAAAGACAACATTTAATGATGGGCAGAGTGGATACACCAACCACACCGATGACATAACGGATAGCACGCAGGGCAATATCGCCCTAATCACTCCCCATCACCAATATCGCCCTAGTCACTCACCATCACCAATATCGCCCTAGTCACTCTCCATCACCAATAACGCCCTAGTCACTCGGCCTCACAGATAGCGATCAAAACACTCGACATCACTCATAACGCTCTACTCACTCGGCATCACTCATAACGATCTACTCACTCGGCATCACTCATAACGCTCTACTCACTCGGCATCACTCATAACGCTCTACTCACTCGACATCACTCATAACGGTCTACTCACTCGGCATCACTGATAAGGACATGGTAACTCTTCATCACTCTTCATTACTGGCCACTAGGAGGAACGGACTCGGGGACTTAAAGGTTACCAATTCAAACGAGCTCCCCCTACCATAGCGCCCACAAACAGCGACCCCCCCCCCCCCCCGGTCGATACAAACTGAAGAGCGCTCAAACTATAAAAGATACATAGTCACCATTACACGTACTACGGCAGAGCGGTGAACTAGCTACTCACCGATCTCGCCCATAACCTATCAAAAATGGCACATGCAGGTACCGTAGCACCCACAGCCAAGATTCTCAACCTAGGTCGCCCAGTTGGGGGACTGTATGGCATGATACCCGGCTCCTAACAAAGGTAAACATCGCCGTCTAAACACGTCCCGGTGATCTCGCCGGTATCATTTCTTTTTTTCAACTCGCCAACCAAGGTTGATCTCCTTGGCTAAGCAAGTTGGGGGACTTGTTCATATATCTGGCTAGATCACCTAGGTACGTGCTTAGACGACTTAAATACAAGTTATAATTATATCTCACCGCCACCATGAAAAGAACCATCGTCGGAAAGGCTCCAACTTCGATGACCAAACCCGCCCGACCTTCGATCAGGATAACGCTCACGCGCCAACACTAAGACCGGTCAGACAACACCCTAGCAAAGAGCATAATACACATCAATCCAACATCGAAAGTAGAGGAGTAGTTCAACCTTCAACGACCAATATATATCGGTCAACACAGCATTAAAAGGTACGCACTTTTTATCTTTTACGCCGTTATTCTGCTCAACTTGTATATCGATTCTGACTTAGGCATCAGAGGGTTGAAGGCGGGCCACCCCGTCTCTCCTTAACCATTGTTGATCTTAGCATAAAGGGGCGAGGACGCTGTAGGATAGCGACAGCGATCATTCACCGATATCACTCAACATCATCCAGCCAGCGACAACGATCATTCATCGGTTTGGATCCCGCTCTATAACCGACATACGCATAACGGATAGCAGATATTAATTACATTTGGTCATATCTCGAATATCCATTATTCTTGGTATGAACACACTTATAACTTGAAAGCAATCAAGCTTTATATCTTCATTCGCAACTATTTATAACTGCCGGAAAGAAATAGAAGCAAGTATCACCTACCTATATAAGGCTCAACTAACCACTCAATTTATGCATATATCCCCTCAATTTACACATATATGCCTAATAGTTGAACTAATAGGTCACTTGCGGAAGAAAGAGATTAAAATAAGGAAATAGATTTAGAATAGCTTGCCGTGCTGTTGGGTTCCACTTCTCATCATCGTGGAGAACTCCTCATAGTTGATCCTACCATCCTGTAACCGCGATAGAATTGGTAATCATGAGTCATCAGCATATGAGAATGCAGGAAATGAATGAATGAAGAAATGATTATGAGTTTGTGGGGAGATCAATTGGCTTACATTATCTGTATCTACTTCAGATATTATCTCCCGAATTGTGTCTTCATCACCCATTCCATACTCTTTCATCGCTTTTTCTAGCTCATCCCTAGTGATGAACCTGTAATGAGGAAAAAAACATTAGCAAGTATATCACTAACGGCTACCGTAACATCTCATGAGCTCCATCATCAAATTTCAATAGAACTCCATGATTCTTTTATTACTGAATTAATCTCCATTCATCTTGCATCGTGGCACCAAAGTGGACATGCATGTTTGTAACAATCATACAGCAGCACTCACTAACAGTTCAAACACATAAAAATATAATTTTTGTCTTAGAGACAACCAATTTGAATTTTTTTTAAAGTCCTGTGGTATTGAAGGTCCATGAATTGTGGATGATCTTTAGATATTAGAAGAGCTCACCCGCTGTTGTCTGTGTCAAAATATTGAAAGGCTTTGTAAAGATGTTCGTCCCTCTCTAGCTTGTGTCTATGCATTGTAGCAGTAATAAATTCTATGTAGTCAATTGCTCCACTTCCATCTACATCAGCCTGAATCGATATAGCAGAGTATGAGTGGGTTGCGAGAATGTAACAAATTATTTGGGTGTTTAGTGTTCAATAATAACTTACAGCTTCCATCAGCTGCTTGACTTCAGCCTCACTCAGCTTAGATCCAAGTCGAGCCAATCCTGACTTCAATTCATCATAAGTGATGGTTCCACTGTTATCAGTATCCATGTTTGCAAACATTGCCTTCAGCCCATGGATTTCTTCTTCAGAAAGATTTTCAGCAATAACCTATAGTATAATTAAATTTGTGATTTTCATTAGAAGAGAAGCACAACCAGATCCACCAAATGGACTTCTTTTGTGATTCAGATTCCAAAATAAGTAGACAAGATAGGCATACCTTCAATGCTAGTTTTTTCAGTTTGTTCATTGCTCTAAACTGCTTCATTCTAGAAAGCACTGCACTGTCGATGGGTTTGTCTGATGCTTCTTCTTTGATCCATGGGTGCTCTACAAAAAAAATCCAAAATTGATTAGGTTAAATTATAAGTACCATAACATAAGAATATATTATGTAACAGACAGCTATTTACAACAATGATAAAATCTACCATGACTAGTATTTAAAGAAACAAGGCAGCAATAGATTTTTATCATAATTTTTATCTCTTGGATTTCCAGTTAGTAGTTGACTTGAAGCAGACTAAAACTGAACATTCATGAAGAATTGCAAAACACATTAATTATACTATGACAAGCCAAGATTTATTTTAGTGCATTCAGTCAGCGTCAGTCATATAAGGAGGAGATCTTTGTAAATTTTAGATTTTTACTGTAATTAAATCTATAGAAGGTAGGATGAGTATTGTAGTTAAGTACATGTATACAAAAACTGTATCTGTATATAAGCATCCTCTCTGTCAGAAGAATAACACATCAAAATATTATTCTCGCTATTCTGACTAATATGATGTCGTCAAAATATTATTCTCGCTATTCTGACTAATATGATGTTGTCTACTCTTTTAAAGCTCATTTAATTGTGTTTATTCAGAGCTGAAAGAAAAAGCCTATCTTTAATGATCCCGTAGTCATGCATGTGCAAGGGATGTTCAACATGATATATAGCAATAGTCAAACTGAAGAGCTAAAACCATTGTGGAAAAGCTTTTCAGTCCTTAGAGTCTAAGTCACAAAACTGTTGCTCAAGAGAATTATACCTAGAACCTGAGCTGAAGTAATTCGCTTTTTAGGGTCCTGCGTCAGCATCTTCCGGACCAGATCCTTGGCACTGTGTGATATTGATGGCCATGGTGCACTGTCAAAGTCAATCTCTCCCTCCAAAATGGCATCAAATATTCCTTTCTCCGATTCTGAACCAATCATTGAAACCTCTCAATCAAACAGAAGTAAAAGCTACAGAAGACAAGCAGCAAATATCATGTGAAGAAAAGCAATTAGAGAACTGTGTTTATACCAGCCCAAAATGGAGGTACTCCACTTAGTAAGATATACAGGATAACTCCTGCACTCCAAATATCTATTTCCTTCCCGTATCTGCGCCGCAGTACTTCAGGAGCAACATAGTAAGCACTCCCAACTATATCACGATACACCTTTCCTGACAAAAGTTAAGAAATGACATACATGACAGCAATTCTTCAACTGAAAGTGCAAGAAGAATATAAAGCAAATTCAACAATTGTCAGACAGGCTATTTACAAAGAGTAAACTACAAGCAATTATAGAATCTACTCTGATGTATTGAAGGACCAAAAGTGACTCAATGACGTAACAAATCCAGTTCCTCAATTAAACCAACAGTTTAGTGAACTCAAGATTTGCATCTTTCCATCAAGTCATTTTCAGGAATAAACATGAAACCCATGAAAGAACAGGAATTTCAGGAGTGTGAGAAAACCATTCTAAGAGTTTCAGGAATTAACTCTGCTCAACAAACACTAATACACACACACACACACACACACACACACATGTATCAATATCTAATCATGGTGTCAAAAGTAAACACATTAGTCATTGGTCCATACACAGATATGCCTGACCAGGCTACAGAAAATATTTGCTTCAGTTAAATGTGAAGAGACAAGCTCAAAATCAAGTTATCGACTCTACTGTATCCTACAATTAGATGCTGTTACTCATACAACCGATATAGAACAAAACTTTTTATGAATGTCAACTAAGTATCGCGCAAGAAATTAGTCCCGATTGTTCATGCATTTGATAACCAGAGTCAATATTTGATAAACGATACAATATGAGTCAGACTCAATAGAATTTGATAAGTTTACATTCAATTTTCATTTCATCCAGGAAGAGCGTGTTTTTTTTTTTGCAACAATGTTTGTCAATTAATTTCAGACACTTTTTGCTCCAATTTCAATGAGATCAATACAGTAACAATTCAGAAATGCTGCAGGCCAAGATGGAAACAGCAATATAGAAACAGATAGGTGCATCATACATATATCACTCATGTCACCATAAACTCAAAAATAGACAGTGATATTTAGCATTGACGACATCCCATAACAATCTACCTCCCAGAGAGCAAAATTCAAAAAATAAATAAAAAGTTCAGTATCATCAAATTATTAGAGGTAATAAATTCCTATCTACCCTATGAATAGCCAGCTAAACAAGCCCCATTTACCAAAAAGTTTTTTAAAGCCAAATCGACTTGGCTTTCTGTCAAACTTAATAGTACCTTCTGAAATCCAGCTAGCTTTTGAATTGATTTGTCCACAGATTTAGCATTAAATTCAAACATACCTTTAGCAAGAAACCTAGTACTGTACCAGATTTTATAGAAAATTAGGAATATGAACACAATTACCCTAAACACCTTGCACACAAAAATAAAATCTATTCTCCTACAAACCAATTCACCAATTTAGCCAAAATTACCTTCTTCAATGAACACAGACAACCCGAAATCAGTAGCCTTGAGAAGTGCATTCTCATCTTTGCTAGACAGCAAGAAGTTCTCAGGCTTGAGGTCCCTATGCATCACACCCATGAAATGACAGATATTCACAACACTCACAATAGACCTGCAGATTGCAGAAGCTGCTCTCTCACTATAATGCCCCTTAGCAATAATCCTATCAAAAAGCTCCCCACCTGCACAAAGATCCATACAAACATGCACAGACTGCTTATCCTCATAAGATCCCTTGAACTCCACAATGTTTGCCTGCCCACTCAAATGCTGCATAATCTGAATCTCCCTCTTAATATCCTCCTTGTCATTCTTGGTCACCAGCTTCCTCTTTGAGATTGACTTACAAGCATATTTCCGCCCAGTTGAATTCTCAGTACAAAGATAGGTGACCCCAAATTGACCCCTACCCAATTCTTTGCCAAGTGTATAGTGCAGCCTCACATCCTCATATGGCTTTCCCAAGATTGTGTCTGACCTGGTATTCTGAACTTTTCTGGCTGGAGCAGATGCTGGCTTAAAAGCTGGCTGGGCTTCTTGGCGCTTCTCAGGTATCTGACGGTTCTGCTGCTGCTGATTAACAGAGGCCTTGGGTTGGTGAACAACTGGCTCATGGGGAATTTGATAAGCTGCCTCTACTGATCTGTAACCACCATTGTAGTGTGGCTCTCGATCTTTTTTGTTCTTGCTCAGACACTTACCCATTTGGGCTCTGTATCAGAGTAAAAGTTGAATCTTTTCTAGGAATAGAGAAGACCCAGATTGGATTATGCAAAAACAGAGTGAATTTCAGAGACTTTTAGATCAGAAATGTTCCAAAGCTGAGTGAAAAGTTTTGTACTTTAAGAGAAAAGCTGGGAGAGAAAGACAACCCAGATGAGGATCGGGGAAAATATGCAGAGGACTTTGAGAAAGATGGGAACTTGAGGAAAGGGTTTAAAGGGAGAATGGATCAAACCAGTATTTGGTATTTTGAAGAAAAAGTACAAGAGAAAACACTTGGTCAGCTAGACCATTCAATTGTGGGAAATTTATTAAGCTTTTCAGTCAGGGATTCCAATTCCAATTCCAATTCCAATTCCGGGGGGGGGGGGGGGAGGGGGGCAGACCCAGGGCAGAGTTTCTAGTTCTACTAAATAAATGAGTTTGACTGGTTATTGTACCATATCTTGTTCTTTTTATATTCCATGTAATTTTGTACAGCCGCCTCTACAGAACAGAACCTTTAGGGAGGATGATGATGGGCCAGACGGCTAATTATCTTCGACACTGGTGCAGCTGTGTTACTCAATCTAACACGTGTTTTGTGCTTGATGTACATCTCACCAAGCAAATGGCCTAATTGTTGTCTGGATAATCAAAATATTACAACTACTTTCGCGGTGAAATTTACACATTTCAAAAGGCATTGATCAAGAAGGATTTTGGTTGGATCTAAAGTTATTTGGATTTAAGGTTTAAATTCATTTTATTATTTTTGATTTGTGATTTCAAATTTGAGACCACTCATTCAATAGATTATTGATTGAAGATCAACTGTACAAAAAATGAATCAAAATTGAGATTCTTTGGGTATCCTATCTTACAAAACAAATGAATAGTTATGGTGAATTTTAGCATTACAATAACAACTGTTTATTTGTTTTACAAAATCGGATATTCAAATTATCTCCTTTGTAATTCATTTTTTATAGATTTGATCGTCAACCAATAATCTATAGAATGAATGGTCTCAAATTTAAAATCACGAATCGAAAGTGATAGAAATGATATGAGTTTGAACCTTGGGATTCAAATGACTTTGGACCCAAGTATTGTCTGATTAAGAATGATGAGAAATCATATTTCAAAAAAAATGACGAGGACTAATCCCCGATCCCCGATGACTTCTTTTTCTTTAAAGGGGTTTGGGACCTAAACACGTGCTATGCTAGGAGACTCATCCCTACGCCTGATTAAATTGATAAATTTAAAGTACAAGAACTCGAGGGGGAATCTCAGATGACTTTTTTTATATATATAAAAAATTGTTAAAAGAGAAAACTAATTGTATTAGGATCTTTATTTATTAATAGATAACATTAAATAAAGACATTATAATCTATTAAAATCAGTATCCCTATAAATGAAAGACGAAAAGAATATCTACTTTTATTCTAATTAGGACAAGAACACACCGGGATAGCAGGAATATACTTTCCTTAAAGACTCTCCCTTGTGTCGAGCTCCTAATGTATGGTACATAACATGTTGCCTCACAAAAAACTTTGTCAAGCAAACAAAAACATCATGGGTAAAATAAAAGTTTGGTTGAAGGAAAAAAAAACACAACGCATCAACTACAAAAACTATTACATGTGATATAGACTCCCCCTAGTGTCTACCAAAATGTAACTCCCCCTGATTGGTAACTCAATCTCGAAGTTCAAATAATCTTCGTATATCAATACATCTCAAATGTTTCACAAATATAGATTTTAGAAATGATTCGGTGAACAAGTCCACAACATTATTCGCTGAACCAATCTGGTTCACATGGATATTCAATAACTGTTGTTGTTGTTGATTGAAGAAGTACTTCAGTGAAATGTGTTTAGTGTGATCACCTTTAATGTAACATAACTTCATATGTTCAATGCAAGATGTATTGTCCTCAAAGATACAAATTGGTGTTGTCGTAGTATATGGCAATCTACTAGACCCTCAAATATGGTGTATAACTTACCTAAGCCAAACATACTCTTTAATCGCTTTATGCAAAGCTATGATTTTAGAATGATTCGAGGAAGTAGCAACAAGGGTTTGCTTTGTAGATCTCCAAGAAATTCCCACAGTGAAAATAAAACAAGTTTAGGAACGTCCTCTATGTGGGCCAGAGAGATATCCAGCATCAACAAATCCTACCAATTTGTTGATAGAGAACTACACTGAAAAAAGGTTCAACGTTAGCTTTCGACGGGTCAAGTAGTTCATTCGACGAGTCGAAGGACTCAGGCAGAACCGTCATGAACGCTTGGCTCAACGGGTCGAACAGTGCAGAGTCAGAAAGCTGCGTTTCAACCATTCTTTTTTTTGAAATTTGAAGTTTCTCTCTTGCTTCTTTGTAGGGGAAGAATAAGCTCAAATCAATGGATCCCTTCAAGTACCTGAAGATATGCTTTACTCCATTTCAATGACTTTATGTAGGTGCAGACAGATAAGGCAATGTCTAGACATGTACACCGAGTTAAATACAATAAAGCTCCATTTAGGTTCCAGACTGCAAACAACTATTGGTGTGCTAAGAGGGTATGCTTTGTCCATGTTAAATCACCTGATTTGGACATAAGCAAACTAGTGAATAAGAATTCTACAAACTCGATGTTCCATCTCTAAACCGAGATAGAATCGAGTCCTACTAAGGTCTTTCTTCTCAAACAACTTGTTCGTTTAATGAACACGCATGAGTATAACTCATCATTCTTGTATCTTCTTGTAATCAAGTAGTCACTTAGCATAGTGAACATCTCAATTTGATCATATGTTCACTCTGTGGTTTAGACTTACTTGAATTGGGTATAACCATGGCATCTGGCACACTCATGTATATCTCTGAATCAAGATCCCCTTAGAGATATGTTGTAACCACATCTATAAGTTGCATACTGAATCTTTGGGACACTATTAAACTGATCAAGTAGCGAAGAGTAATAATGTCTATGACCTGAGAATACATCTCCTCATAATCAATATCAGGGAGTTAAGTAAACCTTGCGACACAAGTTCTTCTCATTGTGTTCTGAACAAAGACTCAATTATGTCCAACCAGCTTAATATTCAGTGGGTATAGCCCTACCAGAATGAAATCTTGCCTTGTTCTAAGAGGATCTAGTTCAGCATGTATTGCAACTTTTTATTTCAGCCAATCTGCTATACGTTAACAATCTACAACAGAGATAAGTTTCACTTCATCGTTGTCAATTCTTGAGCGATTGAATAAGTATATGCATCATCAACGAACATGGAATAACCATCCATAGTAACGCTAGCATTTGTTTAACTTAGTGAGATTTCGTTATTTGCTGACATCGTCATTGACTCTGAGGCATCCCCCAGTGTTTGTCAATGTCGACTTTTGGACATAATTGTAGTCAAAAATAATTTCATATGTTGATGATGAATAAATCATTTTGTGCCTTGATGGCTTGCCTTTTCATCGGCAACTCATCAGTGGATTTTGACTGACAGTACACCCCTTCTATGGGTAGAAGAGATGCTACATTGCCCAGATGTAGTGTTAACTTGCCCAATTTCAAGGATTTTCAACCAAGCAGGATTGTTTGCATCTGGTATAACCATACTCGTCACTTTCACGATATCAGAACAGAAGTCAGACATCGAATCTGCTACTTTTTTAAGATCGAGAATACATTTCACTTCAATCTCACACTGAGATGTGCAGGAATCATGATGAGACATATTGGGGACATACCACGTCAATTTCCTTATGTTTAACCAGAATGGAACCATTCATATCTCCCCCTAATGGCGAGAAGTATGTCTCATCATAGTGACTTACTACAAAACCAGCAGTAAAGAGATCTCCTATCAAAGGTTCTAAATAGTGGACAAACATTGATGCTTCATAATCATCTCTGAGGACCCATTTATTTACACAGTGGAGGCGTAATAGACACATTCACCGTGTAACCAAATATGAGTAGATGTCATGCTCATGGCCAGTTACCAACTGGTACTCACTGCATGGTTGACGTGATACGGGTTTGAAACGAAGAAGCATAACTGCATATAATACTACATATCCCTACGCTGATACTGGTAATTTTGTGTATACCAAAATGCTGGCCACAAGTTGTAACCACTTGATTTGTGCCTCTACAAAACTGTTCTGTACTTAAACAAAAGGAACAAGATATTTAACAGCAATCCCAACAAACATGCAATAACCATCAAAAACTTTGATATAGACATTCATGTATTATCTAATCGAATAGACTTGATTAGGTGATCCGAGTGGTGAGTCCGGAGCTTAATACTATGAACTAGGAGTTTAGCAAATGTACATTCTATGTGGATAGCAAAGCGACGTGTGACCAATGCATCGATGCAACAACTAAAACCCTAACATATATAAACAGTTCGCATACCGGTTTGATTGGTCCACAAATATATCCTTGGAATATGTGGAGGAATGAAAATTGTGTCCACAACAAAAAAAGGTTATGCCTATAACTTTGTTGATTTGCAATCTTTGCAAAATGAGAGATATGCATTGGAGATTGCCATAAAGGCATCCAGTGGAAAAAACACACAACGCCTCCGTAGTATGTCACCAGGAGGATGATGCACTCGCCTTGGAGACCAAGCCTAGGCCAAGTGGAGTAATCCTAGCCCCCCCCCCCAATCTAAACCGAATGTTTTTGGTATCCCCACATGCTTCTTTTCTCTAAAGAACATATGACAATGAAAATGTCTCGATTTCTTGATCATCATAAAGACAAAGCTTATATGAGACCAAATCACACATAATAGTATGAATGACTATATTAGATTCAATAATTCAAACCGTAGTAAGATATAAACCACTACAAATCCAAATAAATTTCTCCAAAATGCATCGTTGACAACGTTCTACGGAGGTTGCACATAAAAATCTTTTCCTTTCTCACAATATTGTTCCAAGTGAAAATTGTTGGCATAAATATTTTCAAAACTTATCAAGGTTCAAATTTTTTTTGAACCTTTATTTCTACATGTCGAAAGGTATTCTCGACAAAACCGATGTACAAACAACATCACAATGGTAACAAACCTCGACGGGTCGAAAACCAGTTCAATACAGGTTCAGGATAACCATTTCGATGGGTTGAGGAGTGACTCTCGAAGGGTCAAAAAATGTCAAAATTCGATATCGCATTTTGTGTTTATTTTCAATGGGTCGAACATATATCTCGACGAGCCAAAAATATGTCAAAATTGAGACATTCCTTTGACGGGTCGAAGGTGCTAGTAAGTGACCGGAGGACATACTTTGATAGGTCAAAGGAAACCGGGCAAAAAAAATTAATGGGTTGAAAATGTGCCAAAACTATTCCAAAATGTCATCTTTGACGGATCGAGAAAGAATCTCAACGGGTCGAAAGTTTTCCAGGTTCAAAACGTCCTCTCTTTTTGTCTCGTTTTTCTGTTATATTTTTGTTGTCATATTGCCATTTAACTTTGTATAATTTGACCCAATCATGCCGCATAATGAATTAAAATATAATTCTCAACGCGTTCATATACCGAAAGAAAGAAATTTTATTACTTTTTCAACACAAAACTTACATCAATGATGTCTTATTCCAAAAACCGACTAAAAACAAAGTCTCAAACCATGACTAAAAATAAGTCAAAAGAAAACTAAACTTGATTACATAGCTAAGCTCCACGGGTACGGGTACGTGGAAGCAAAGCGTTTAGAAACGTAGAAGTGTTATTTTTTATTTTTTTTGAAGCGAGTACATTTTAGAAGCGTCTAATTAAATTAATATATTTATTATATAAATATATAGTAAAAAAATATAGGTAAATCTGGTAAATATCATAGGTTAACATCAATTTACAGCATATATTACCTAATCATGCTAACACTGAAGCCAGCATATATTGATATATAAACTTATTATATCAAGTACCAACACTACAAAGTCAACATAGAGAATGATAGTGATCAATTCATCCGGCAGATAAACCATTTCACCCAATTTCCTTATCCTTACTCCTTCTCTATAGATATTCTCTCATAACTCCTCAGGCGCCGCATCTCATCATCCTATATATTTATCCTTCCACTCCAGTGAGTCCAGTCCCTCTCTTCGATCCCGACCCAATTTATTTAGAAAAGAATTACAAAGATCAAACCTTCTTATTGTAGTATTGTAATTCTAAATATATGTTCTTCAAAATCAATATCTTCCTGTCTTTCAAATTCTCAATCTCAGAGGATTTCAAATCGAGATGGAACTGCTCAGGACCTACACAGAGAATTAAACGTAGAATCAGGTTTAGGATTAATGGGTTAAAAAAGACGTGCCCACCCTCACGCTTCCACTGGTTTGAGAATTTCACGCTTCCATTTTGGAAGCTCACGATTCCTTCGCGATTCCAAATCAAACTTTTCCAAAAGCACGATTCCAGGTGATTCTGAGTGCTTCCCTGAAGGTTCCATCTCCCTTCCACTTCGGAAGCATGAAACGTGGCCTGTTCACGCTTCTGTACTTTTTAGTTATATAGCAGAGATAACAACCTAATACTTAGACTACTCAAAATCCAAAGTCTTAAAACTTTTTTTCTTGTCGTCTTCTACAATGAGATTAGCTTCACCGCCATCTTTCATCTCATAATCACTTCTAAAGTTAGCCTCATCTACCCAGATTCATGTGCCTCTTTTACATATTTTGAATGTCCTTGCTTGCAGTACATTGCATATGCATTTGTGTAGTTGATCCACACTTAAAACAAGTGTAACTATCAGGCTTAGTAGAGTATGAAATTTTTTCATGATTCTCGGAACCTAACAGGTTTGTGATGAGGTTGGCGTTTTGATCTCTATACCAAGATCTATTTTGGCAGTTACTGCACCCTCTTCGTTAACCATAGTTGTAAGGCTTAGAACGGTTGCTCATCCTGTCCTTACATGCCTTCCTTCTAGTGATGTAATTCTCAGGAGTTTTCATGGTCTCTGTGAGCCTTGAGTTATTGTTGAGAATTATCTCATGATACTGTTCCTTTTAAGCCAGAACATTCATGAGATCACTGAATGTAGTGATTTTTCCTTGCTCCTACTCAATCCGGAATTGATAAGCCAATAAACTCATGGAAGAAGGGAAGACATCCAAAGGCTTCTCGATCAAACTTTGATCAGTCTTGTCAACCCCATAGAAACTTAGCTTATATTGAAATTCTTACATAGCTTAGTTGTATGCATCCATACTTGTATAATCCAGAAGACATATCGTCTCCCATTATTTTGTCAACTCAGGAAGAGGTGCATTATGCACGTTATTGAAGCGTATTTTCATAACGTTCCGTAAATCCTTGGGATCAATCTTTTTTAATACTGTTTTATGATTCGTGGATGGATATGACGCCTCAAAAATATGAGGGCTTGAGCCTTAATTTCTACATATGGGGCACCAATCATGTTAGAGTCTTGTGGTGGGTAGATGGTGTTGGTGAGTCATTTTCTAATGAATGAGTTTTTACATCAGAGACCCAACGATGATACTTTGTTCCTTGTGTCTCAAGGATGTCAAAATCTGGCCCAACCGGCTCAGTGTTTGTAGTCATCTACAAAAGAGACAAAGGAGATAATTAGCATCAATCGAAAACCACGATCATTAATGTCCAGTTGATGGTATAGTCACTAAAAATCGATGCTCGATAAACGGTGGCTTCATACCACACCGGAAAACTATGATTGTCAAAATCTGTCACAAATATCGATTTTCCTTTTTTTCAATGTGAATTCACAAACCATAAGATTTACTAATAACTGTGACTCCCCCAGGACCATCACTAAACCAAAATTTTTCAACATGTATTAATCCATAGGAACAGGGAAATATGATTGAAATAAAATTACGGTAATAATAAACCTAAATCGAGTCCTAGATCTAGGGTGTTGCAGTAATTAAGTTTTGCAACCTAATTTTTAAATCCAAAAAAATTAGAAATTTACCTCGGGGGTGTTATGCTCGATATGAAAAGAGATTAAGAGAAAGAGATTCGCTACAATGTTGGCCAGCGGTGGTCGTTGTCGAACTTTCGGCGGTGGTGATATAATAATTGTAGACTTAAACTGTATCTTTATTTATTGATAGATAATCTTAAATACAGGTATTACAATCTACTACAATCAATATCCCTATAAATCAGAGATTGAGAGAATATCTACTTATACTCTAATTAGACAAAACACACACCGGGATACTAAAAATATACTTTCCTTGAACAAGATTAATATTTTTGTTATTAGTTATACACTTATAGAGTTATAGTTACACATATGACTTAAATCGCGTTAAGAGTAAAAAGATAATCACTCAACCTATACCCAACTCTGTTAGGGTTTAGATAATGTTGTTTCAATATTCGAATCTCCTGAACCAAGCATCTCTTATAAGAGCAAATGTAGCTCGGTTATTTTTACATGCATTGGGAATGCAAGAACTGTCCAACCTCACATCAAGGGGCATACTCAGGGAAAAAGGCTCGCCCCATTATTATCCTAGAGGTGGTGGCCTCGTATGATACCTGGATATAACATAGTTTCTTCAGGGTACCTGGAGCCTAAAATTACATTAACGTGCTCCACCATTCCGATGTGTTTGACGAGATCCTTGCTGGAAGAAGCCCAAATGTGTTTTATAAAGTCAACGAAGAAAGGTACTCCAACGTTTATTATCTACCTGACGGAATATATCTGAGGTACTATATATTTGTTAAAACAATTTTCAATCTCCAGTGGGTAGAAGATAAGCTCTTCGCAAAGAAACAAGAGACATACCGGAAAGATGTGGAGAAGTACTTTGGCATCTTGTAATCTCGTTGGGTAATTATTCGTCATAGTTGTGTATTGCATAAGAAATCGGTAATCACATCCATCATGTTAGCTTGCATCATATTGCATAACATGATTTTTGAGGATGAGTTTGTGGAGGAAGAGTTTGAGGAAAATGAAGAAGAAGATATGCAAAACCCATCAAGAGCTTTCTAGATTTATGATAGGCCAGTGGATGCACAAGAAAATCGAATTCCTTTTGAGTCAATGAGAAGAGATGGACATAATATACAATGGTTTCACGATTGTGTTGCCGATTTCGAATCTGTTTATATCCATAAAGAGTTTCAAAGGGACTTGGTGAAGCACAACTGGAGGCTTGAAACCGGTGAAATACTCTAAGTAAGAGTCTAAATATATGTGTTTCAATTTTAGTATGTCTTTTACTTTAATATGTGTAAGGAATATGCATTTCAACTTCATCTTAGTTAATAAATTACATTTTTATTTCTTAAAAATTTAAATTACATAATGACAATGAAAATTTAAATTACATAATAAAAATTTAAATTACATAATGACAAGTCAAGTCGAGATTTATTCTTAAGACAATACTACAACTACTATGAAAAGATATTGTGTGGGCGATAACAATCCAAAAGGTTTCATCAATAGCTCCTCCTTCATAAAGGATTTGTAGTTTCCTCTTGGTGAAATACCTTTTCAAGATTAGGGTCATAACCTCCAAATTCATTGTCATGATCCTTGTTTTCTCCACTTGTTTCTTGAGTTGGAACTCCTTGGTCTCCCTTGCTTGCTTTCGCTTTTGAATTTCTATGTACTCTTTGTAATAATTAAGCTCGTTTTCATTATGCATCTTTCTTGAGGCATGCCACGAAGCTTGATCATTTGCAATAGTATGTAAAATTTCAATATATTGCTCAATAAGAGTCTTACCTTATTTATTTTGTCGCCTTACATCCCATTGTCTAACCTAACTCGAGGGAGCGGCTACGTTGCTTTGAAGTGTATCATTCACTTCCTCATCACCCAAATTGATGACTGGAGATGATTTAGTAACGGAAGGAGTAGACTTGAAATTTCCTGCATGTGGAGAGCTTTCATATGGAAATGGAGTAGTTGTTAGCACCACAACAAAAGAAGGATGGTCCTTAATCGCTTCGTAACATTCAAAGTGTGTAAACGGTTTTTTCTTGGCCGCATAGTAAAAGGCTTGAGTTTGCTTGATCTAAAATATAATAAATATTTTTAATTTCAAAATACTACATATTGAAACAAGTTAGATGTATCAATTCCATAATTTAATTCATATATGATTAAAGAATAGAAACTTGCATCATCCATATGCGAAGTGCCGCTAGCTATACGCTTCCGTGCATCGTTCAAACATTCCCCCCCCCCCCAATTTTTGCAAGAGTATCTTGAACTTATTGTAGTGAGACGAAAGAGCGATATAGGTCCTAGGAGGCGTCAGAGGAGTTTCACCTTGTAATGGCTCCTAATTTAGCATAAAATCGACATGAATTGTCTCCCAAATTTATCCCTCTTTTTTTTTGTTGCCGTTGTATTCATCAACACTATGACATGCAAAGGAGATGCACATTTGCAAATCTTTGGATGGAAGCCAATGGGTGCCCATTTTTTTTTTTTGGAAAAAATCCTCAAGGAAATGAGAGAAGAGATGGAAGAGGAAGTGACATTTGTTGTGCACAAACTGGTGTGAGTGGTGAATAATTTAAAGTAGTATTTATAGAAGAAAAAAATTAGGGTATTTTCTGCAATTTTTAGGGATTTATTTGCAATTTTTAAGGATTTTTTGTGCAAATATTTCATTTAGTCCCGTTAAAAAAAAGTAACTGTTCTGATTGAATCTGGACCGTTGGATCAAATTTCAGATGCAAAATCAAAGGTCTAGATCCACTTGACCTTTGTAGGGTAAAAATCCTAACGGGGCTGCCACGTGTCACTCTCCCATTCACTCGTTAAATTTGTTTTTCAACTTTTATTGGCGCATGCAGAACAGAAAAAAAGAAAAAAAAAGGATTGAAGCCTTATGTCACCCACATGCAGCCGCCAGGCACTGTAGCAAACGGTCGAGTATAATTTGCTCGAGCGAATGCTCGTCGTCAGATTTGCTCGAGCTTTTCCCAATCCGATCTCACCGCCGCGTCTTTTCCCCAATTTTGCTCGAGCATTTGCTAATCGGCCCCACGCCTTGCTCCAGAAAAACACACGCCAGTGCAGATACCCTAAGAGGGAGGCTAGGGTTTCATATTCTTATAGAGGGCGGAGATCAAATTTTCATTTTAAACCAATGGTTAGATAAAAATGAAAAATCAAGAAAGTGGGAAACCAAATTTTACCTAAGTGTTGGGAGGGAAACCAAAATTTGGCTAAAGTGTTGGGAGGGAAACCTCCCGCCAAGACAATTAACCTAAACCACACATTTGCCTAACCCTCATTCAGACAATAGATAAAATAAACCATTGTCTGGAGTGACACAATAGAAAAAATAACATTTGTGTAAAAGAACTTCACTCAACACAAAAATAACCATTATAGACCATTGTCTATAGAAATGTCATACAACACCAAAAATAATGCTTGTTGTCTATAGTGCAAGATACAAACAACAGAAAAGAATGACAATTGTTAGAATGCATTACTACAACATCTAATTTATAACTATTGTCTGCACGATAAGTATAGACAATGTTTTTTTTTAGGTGTAGACTGCATTTTTGAGACAATGACCATACTCATGGATATTGTCTGAGAGGTATTATCTGAAGCACATTTTGGCGTAGTGTTTGCTTGTTTGATAGATCAAAACACTCTTTCTCTTTGGTGGATCATCTTTTATGTGATGATGGTTTACCTTCTTTTATGTTCAATTGGATTGAACGTTTTTTGTTTTTCTTAAAGAGGCAACTAAGTTGAAAGGTGTATGATAAAATGTTTGTTCTTTATATTACTTTTTTTTCTTTAATTTTTGATAATTCTGAAATTTGAACAGATACTTAAACAAATAGTTTGACAGATAGTTAGATAGATATGTGGTAGATAGTTGGACAGACATCCCAATGGAAGTTAGTTGACACTCCATCACAAATAGTTTGGAGAATTATGTGACTAATAGTTGGACAGATGTGTGACACTTCTTAAATGTGAAGAAAATAAATAGTTGACATTTTCAGATAGGTAATATGATAGATAGTTACACAGATATGTTACAGATAATTGGTTACACTACAAGAAAACATCACTTAGACCACGGAAACATAATTGTTCCGTGGTCCAAGTGACACCTGGACGACGGAAATGACTCCGTCGTCCAAGTACCACCTGGACGACGGAGAATACCATATCCGTCGTCCAGGTGGTCAGCTGGACCACGGAGTCTTCTTCGTCCTCCAGGTGGTCACCTGGACGACGGAGATTGTATTTTCCGTCGTCCAGGTGATCACCTAGACCTCGGAGTCTTCTCCGTCCTCCAGGTGATTACCTGGACAACGGACCGACACGCCGTCGTCCGAGTATACGAAACGTGCTTCCACTTAGACGACGTACCGACACCTCCGTCGTCTAAGTGAAACATTATATAAGCTGATCGAATTCATTCCTGGCCTCGATCTATTCATTCCATTTGAAGAAGAATTGAAGGAGAAGGGAGAAGGAGATGCTAGGGAGCTAGCTAGCTAGTAGCGAGCTAGTTAGGTAGGCCGAGAAGAATCAGGATCGATAAGGGATCTCCGCTGACTAGCTAGTTAGCTTATTTAACGTACAGATATCGAGAAGGCCAGCAGGTACGTACGCAGTTAAAATTTGCTTAATTAATTAATTAATATATATTTAGTGAAAACGTACGTACATATATACATGCAAGGATGTTAGCTGATGTTAGCTATATATATATATATATATGTACAGATCGATTAAATTACGTACATACGTAATTGATGGATCGATGTAGATCGAGTACGTACGTATAATTAAGCGTAAATTAATTGACAAATATATATATATGTAATAATTATATAATATTTTGTAGCAGTATGGACAAGAGTTGGATGAAGTTGAAGAATAGATGTGATGTCCGGTATATGGATGGAATTAGCAAATTTGTGAATTTTGCGATAGAACATGGTCAGGGAAAGAAACGTTTCAGGTGTCCGTGTCAGAAATGTCTTAATTGTCAGTATGCGGAGGTTAATGTTATGGTGCAACACCTGTACGAAAATGGTATGATGTGGAGTTACACTACATGGAGCGAGCATGGTGAAGCAGTAGAGTTCAGCGCAGCAGACTTCAGCTCAGGGTACAGTTACCATGGTGCCTCATCCAGCGGCAGTGGTGCCGGACCCCCAGCTTGCAACCCAACTGCAGATTTGGCCCATGATGCGTTTCCGGGATGTAGTCATGGTGGACACTAACACCAAGACGGAGGTTACAGTACCACTTATGAGCATGATGACACATTCTCCGCAGCTAGCTTGGCCACTGACACCAGTGAGATGGAAAAGTACAACCGGATACTACTTGAAGCGCAGACCCCGGTGTTCCCTGGATGTCGAGAGAATGTGTTGCAATATGTGATGGAGCAAATGAAGATAAAAGTGAAACACAAAATGTCAGTGAGTGCTTTTGACGAAATTCAGGAGCAAATATGTAAGTTGCTTCTTGATGATCACAATCTTCCTAAATCTCATTATAAGGTTAGAAATATCCTGAGCAGCCTCGGCCTAAAGTACAGGATAATTGACGCATGTCCGAATGATTGTGTGCTATTTTACAAAGAGTATAAAGAGTTGGACTATTGTCCCGTATGTGGCCAGTGCAGATTCCAGTTGAATAGGAAGAGTTCAAAAAAGAGAATTCCTGTGAAAGTTGTTCGATATTTTCCCTTGATTCCCAGATTGCAGCGCCTGTACATGTCTCTATAGACAGCAGAGGCGATGCGATGGTACGCAGAAAAGCGAATAGATGATGATGTCCTGCGACACGCCGCGGATGGGGAGGGTTTCAAACATTTCGACAGAGAATTTGGAGACTTTGCTTCAGAGGTTAGAAATGTTAGACTCGGCCTATCTACAGACGGATTCAA
The DNA here is from genome assembly GCA_946800695.1 of Geum urbanum. Lineage (NCBI taxonomy): Eukaryota > Viridiplantae > Streptophyta > Magnoliopsida > Rosales > Rosaceae > Geum > Geum urbanum. The sequence continues at coordinate 64,974,255 of OX326998.1, read as the reverse complement.
TCCTTGGGGAAGTAATAGCTCCGCCGTCAGCACTTGGCCAGTTATTCTGATGCCGTACAACTTGCCTCCGTGGATGTGCATGAACAAGGAATTTAATTTCCTTACCGTATTAATTCCAGGTCCTAAATCTCCATCGAAGTGCTTAGATGTCTACCTCAGACCTTTGATCGACGAGCTGAAACTGTTGTGGGAAAATGGAGTCCCAACTTATGACAAATTCACTGACACGATGTTCACGATGAGGGCTGCCGTAATGTGGACGATCAGCGATTTTCCAGCTTATGGGATGTTGGCAGCCTGCAGGACAAAAGGATATAATGGATGTCCTATATGTTTGGACGACGTGAACTCTAGTTGGCACGCGGGGAAGGTGTGTTACTTGGGTCACCGTAGATGGCTTCCTCACGACCACCCGTGGCGACAGGATGAAGCTCATTTCGATAGTACGGTAGAGAACAATCCTAAACCCCGTAGTTGGTCGGGCGAAGAGATTTTAGAGAGGTTGAGCTATTTCGACTTTGGTGTGTTGAGCAATGACGCGGATGTAAAGAAATGCAATCCAATTCCTCCACATGATCTGAGCTATTGGGATCACAAGAGTATATTCTTTGAACTCCCTTACTGGTCGAAGTTGAAGCTGAGGAACAACTTGGACGCGATGCACATAGAAAAGAATGTGTGCGACAGCGTGGTGGGAACAATTCTCGGTATTAAGTTCAAGACTAAAGATACTCCCAAAGCGCGCAAAGATTTGGAATCAATGAATCTACGTCGTCCCTTGTGGTTGAGGAGGGATAAGAAAGGAGTGTACAACAAGATGCCAGATGCACCTTACATAGTGAAGCCGACGCTTAGACGTTATGTATTTCACTGGTTTAAGGGCGTTCGTTATCCGGCTACGTATGCAGCTACTATAACTGGAGCAGTGGACGAGGTGCAACACAAGTTTGTTGGTCTAAACACACATGACTATCACGTTATGCTGCAACGTCTGATTCCAGTGGTAATTTGACCATACTTGCCTCTGGACGTCGTAGAACCAATAGTGGCATTGTGCAGGTGGTGGCAGAGGTTATGCGCCAGAGAATTAAAGAAGTCAGATGTGGTGGAATTGCAACAACAAATTGTGCACATCATTTGCAAACTAGAGAGGATTTTCCCCCCTGCTTTCTTTGACATCATGATTCACCTAATGATCCACCTGCCCGAGCAGGTGCTGATTTCTGGTCCGGTCCAGTACACTTGGATGTATCCTCAAGAAAGGTACGTACAACTAATTAATTAATTTGTTCCACATGAGATTATATATATACTAGCCAGCTAGCTATATGTACTTATGTAATGTGTACGTTTGATTTTGTAGACAGCTTGGACAGTATAAGTCATTCGTCAAAAACAGGTCGGCCCCGGATGGCTCCATAGCAGAGACATACCTAATGCATGAGTGTGTTACTTACTGCAACAGGTACCTCAAAGATCCACCCCCTCCCACTGCCTCCGATCGCAGTGCCCGCATCAATCTTTCTGTCGTCACCAATATCGTCCGACCGTTTAGAGGAGTATTAAAGGAATCGTTAACACGGGAAGAACTTATTGAGGCACATTGGGTAGTGTTGCGAGACTGTGATGAAGTTGAGCCGTACATGATGTCATACAGGGAGAGGGTTCAGGCGTTAAATCAAAACAAGAGTTCGGCGTGGATTGAGAAAATGGTTAAGAAGAAGTTTCCTGATTATTTCTTCCAATGGGTACGTACGTACGACTCGGTATTAATTATTTAAATACATATTGCTCATGTTTGTAGAAAGTAAACCATTATATTAATTTGGCCTTTTTCGCAGATGATTGATCTGCAAAAATCTGATAACCACGGAGGGTGGTGGTCATGGCCAAAGCACTTGCTAGCAGGGAAGCCGGTTAAACACTATATTTATCCCGGATGTTTTGCGAACGGTGTAAAGTTCCATTCATTGGCCCGAGACGAAGGAAGAAGAACACAAAACAGTGGGGTAGCGGTTGGGAAAGACAATGATCTATATTACGGGGCTATTGTATACGTGGTTCAGCTATGTTACGGGAATGATGTCAACGTTTTCCTATTCAAGTGCAGATGGTTCAAACGTACAAAGGAAGACCTGGGACTATTATCAGTCGATACAAACTCGCACTGGTATGAGGATGAGCCTTTCGCTCTCGCCACCTTAGTTCGGCAGGTGTTCTATCTCGACGATCCGAAAGCCGGTGAAGGGTGGAAAATAGTGAACCATATCTCTCACCGAGGAATATGGAATACAGAGACAATTGAAGGGACACCGGCGACGACTGAAGATGCTGCTGAACCAGAAAGAGACATTCCTGCCTATCAAGAGCTTAATATTTCTATGGTCCGCTCCGATATAATGGATCTGGTTCAAGATGGTGAACGGTTACCCATGCCTGATGGTTGTACAGATCTAACTGAAGATGAGATTATCGATGAGGTAGATGAAGAAGACGAGCAGGAAGAGGACGCGGACGAGGACTCAGGTTATTCGTCGGACGATGTTGAGTACGATGACGAGGATGAGCCGTCGACTAACGGGGATGAGAACGATGATGATTATGACGAAGAGTACGGTCATACGACGAGGGAGATTAATTGGTAATTAATTACTGTAATTATTGTAATATATATATATATGATCGATGCCGGTTTACGGTAAGAAATTAATCTGAATTATATATCCTGGCCAACGGAGAAATTAATAAATATTGGCGCCAAATCTCAATCTCATATAAAACGTACCCTAACTAAATCCTTGACCCTAGCCGACCTAAATCTAGCAGTTCGATCGGATCGATTGATAATTGAACGGACACGTACACAAATGACCGGGGACGACCTAAACCGTAATCCCTAAGGCCCTAACCTCTGAAATCGGGGTCTATGCACCTGGACGACGGATAATGGTCATTATCCGTCGTCCAGGTGCACACTAGGACGACGGAGAATGGTCATTCTCCGTCGTCCAAGTTCACAAACCCTCAACCCTAAACAGTAAGGCCCTAACCCTTGAATTCAGGGTCTATACACCTGGACGACGGAGAACGTCATTCTCCATCGTCCAGGTTCTAACCTGGACGACGGAAACTCTCAAATCCGTCGTCCAGGTGCAGATATCGTAATTTTTTCTAAGACAACGACCATCTAGACCTTCTTCCAATGCATTTTCTTTTCATCAAGACTTTAGAGTAAACAATTCTTGGTGTGTGAGCTTCGACGGTTCGAAAATCGGAGTTGCGAAATGCCTTGTATCCACGTTTCCGGTTTGTGAAATTATCGGTTTTGCGGTTGACTGTGCCAATCAAACCCTTCCCGAACTTATTATTTTATGGTCCTTTGAAGACAATTATATATTATGTTACGACGAACATATCCAACGGTTATTTTGTCCAAATTCAATTTCGTTAATACTCTGCTGCAAATGAGCGTCTACTCATGAACACTGAAGTCGTAAAGATTAGTCGATACTTAACATGTTTCAATACGTAAAATTAATCGGCGGTTCAAATTTGACTGTTCATATATACGATGCGTTCATCGATATTGTACGACTATTTCACTCGAATGACAGATCGCTAAATTCCTAGCGAATTATTTTTTAAATTTTTTTTTTACGTAATATGAACCTGGACGACGGAGATGGTCATTTTCCGTCGTCCAGGTGTTCACCTGAACGACGGAGAATGACCATCTCCGTCGTCCAGGTTCAAAAATCATGGCGGTTCAAATTTTTTTTTGTTTAATTTTTTCATGTAATTTTCACTTGGACAACAGAAACTTACCATCTCCGTCGTCCAAGTCAAAAATTATGGCGGTTCAATTTACCGCTTCCGTTTTCGGCACCGCTTGAATTTTCACTTAGACGACGGAGAATTAATTCTCTGTCGTCTAAGTCCAATTCCATGGCGGTTCAAAACGTCCCGCCCCTTAATTACGCGCCGTTTCAAAATTTTGAAACCGCCACCTGGACGACGGAGAAGCCCGTTTCCGTCGTCCAAGTGCACTTAGACGACGGAGAATAGTGCTCCGTCGTCTAAGTGAAACTCTATAAATAGAGTACGGCTCATCTTCTTTTCCTCATCCCTTACAATTCTCTCCATCTCTCCTCTCCTCTCTCTCTCAATCTCATTCCGGCAATATTCTCCTCCGGCGACGACGCTCCGACGATACAACTCCGGCGTGGTTCGATTCCTCCTCTCCGACGACACAACTCCGGCGAAATTCCCAAAAACTCCGATTCGGTAAATTTCTATTTTTCTCTTATTTAAATAATTTTCATTTTATTAATTAATTAAATTCTAAATATAATTAATTAGTAGAAATTAATTTAGTAATTAGTTTTAAATATTTAATAAATGATTAATTGTTGTTATTAATTAATTAAATCATAATTATTGTTATTTAATACTAATTAAATGAATAATTGTAAATTTGTTGTTATTAATTAAATAAATAAATAATTATTGTTATTAATTAATTAAATGAATAATTATTGTTATTAATTAATTAAATGGTTAATTATTGCATGCTAAATGGAAAATAAATTATTGCATGTAATTACGTGTATTTTTTAGTAAATTAATTAGTAGTACGTGTTCGATTTAAATTTAGTACATAGGCTTGGTGTAATTAAGTCGCACTCTTTGGAATAGATGGCGCCTCTTTTCCTTGCTTATCTCCTTAACCCCTCGTGATGTGTGGATTTCATCACCGCACACCATAACCTAAGTGAAGTTATGGACACAAGGTTGAGGGCGGAGTTTGCAAAGGACTTGAGGGAGTGTAAATTTTCGAAAAATTGGCCGAATGTCGGACATGGTGTCTAGAAACGGGTTATGACTGGTGACAAGATTTGGACTAAGAAAGACTTTTGTCGAAATTAGTCCTGCCTCTCGCGTTATCTCTATCCCTAACTGGCCATGTTTTTCGATTTAACCAAGGCTGATTAATTGAAAATTTACACTTTATCGCGCGGGTCACACGTCCATTGGACCACCGAAAATGCCAAGCTAGTGTACTCTATTTAAATCTTAAACGTACTTAATTAATTAGCGTAAATTTTTAAGTTGTAATTATTATGGTAAGTAGGTATTTTAACCCCCGTACTCTTAGGTTTAAATGGCTCCGCCAAAGACGACATCCGGCAAGAAGAAAGCCCAACAAGAGGCAGAAGATGCCATGCTCCGCCGCTTGGCGGACCAAGTCAGTTGGGAATTACCACCGGAGGGCAACGACGCTCTCAATCCGGACGGATCATCTGGTCCGTCCGTAGCGCCCTCTGGGGAAATCAACAAGAGGCAGAAGATGCCATGCTCCGCCGCTTGGCGGACCAAGTCAGTTGGGAATTACCACCGGAGGGCAACGACGCTCTCAATCCGGACGGATCATCTGGTCCGTCCGTAGCGCCCTCTGGGGAAATTCCCGCTCCCCCATTCATCTCGAGCGGTGATGACGTCGACCCCTTCCAATCTCTGACGCCCGGTACCCATTCAACGGGAAGTACTCAGGCGTCCTCGACCGCCGAATCAATCATGTACAGCGCCCGCCGTAGGCAAAGGAGGGCCCCCACTGACTCGGAACCGAAAAGGACTCGGGGTCTCGTTAAAGGGGGCAAAGCGGAGCGTATTTGCAAGGCGACCGGTAAAAAGATCGACTTGCCGTACGACGAATTCACCGGTGGCCCTCCCACAGCTCAGCTAGCAAGTCTCTCGGCGTATGGGATAGGGTCAATCATCCGTAACCGGGTTCGTATCATTGCCCCTACTTGGAAGGAGGCGCTGGATCATGAGAAGGCGAAAGTCTTCAAAGATCTTTCGGTACGTAATACGTTCAATTTAGTTATTATATAATATTGTTAATCTCGGCCTAAAATTTCATAATATATACGATTATAATTTTCTATTTATTTTTGATAGGAACAATTTGACGTGGATCCGACACCGGCTATGTTGAGGCATATCAATCAAACCGCCAACTCCATCTACAAAGATTGGAAGTACAGGCTCCATAAGTACTTCAAAGATATCGGTCCTGTGCCTCCCCCGGTAGAGCTGCAAGGGGAGAGAGAAGATGAGTGGGAGTGGTTGTGTAACCACTTTGCCGATGAACAATTTAAGGTATTAATTTATTTTTTTTATTTCAATTAAGATAATTGAATTATTTAAATTGTAGTTATTCATTTTTTAATGATTTAATTATGTTGTGTAACAGAAATTCTCCGGTGTCAACAAAGCCAACCGGGGGAAGAAGGAGAAACACCATACTACCGGCGCCAAGCAGTTCATTCAAATTGCCAAGGAGCACAAGGATAAGGGTTCCAAACACCCTTATCTTGATGCAAGCGTAAGCGCGTACGTGACGCCAGGGCTCGATAATGAAGCGAGTCAATGCGGCGTAAGTGATATATATATATATATATATGTGCTTTTAATTATAGTAATTATTATTTAAATATGATTTCATTATAATAAATTAATTATTCTTTTGTAGGCAAGGGCGATAGAGCGTGCGCATGAAGAGTTGGCCAACACTCAGCTTGCGTTCCCAGATGTGCCGCCGGAAGACCTGCCTCCTCTATCCTTAAAGAGCCAAATTGCAATCGCGGATGAGGTCTACGGTCGTAGAGCTGGCAAGGAGGTTATGCACTTTGGGCCTAGGGTGGTACGAGATTTGTCGACGACCTCCGGCTCATCATCTACGGGAGGTTCGAGGCAGCGGAGAAGGAGTCAGGCTGCGGCCGTCGAAGCAGCCATTCAAGAGGCTCGGCTGGCACGAGAGGAGAATGAGTCAATGCGGCAAAAACTTGACGAACAACAAGCACAAATAGCCCAACTCATCGCCCTCATGGAACAAAATCGAGAAGTATGTCAACCTCCTCCGAACCCACACCCCGACGACAACGAGCCGGCTGGAGGCGGAGGACTCGGCGGCGCATCTGCTCCTCCAGTGTATTAGCTAGCTAGTAGTATATTATCTCGTTTCTTTCCGCATTCCGAACAATATTTTAATTTTTAATTTGTGGGTTTTTTCGTATGTACAAATTAATTTACTTTGATTATTTAATAATTAAGTTATTAATTAATATTCAAAATTTAGTTTATTTATTTAATTTTAGCATTTTTCATTATTTAAATTAAAATAATAATAAATTAAATTAATAATATTTAATTTCAATTTATTTTTTTAAAAAAATTAAATATTCACTTGGACGACGGAGATTATGTTCTCCGTCGTCCAGGTGCAGAACCCTAAACCCTAAACCCTAAACCCTAAACCCCTAACCCCTAACCCCTAAACCCTAAACCCTGTCGTTCTCCGTCGTCCAGGTGTTCACCTGGACGACGGATACTTAGTTATCTGTCGTCCAGGTGAACACCTGGACGACGGAGATTGTTAGCTTCTCCGTGGCCCATGTATGCACCTGGACGACGGATTACTATTTATCCGTCGTCCAGGTGAACACCTGGGCCACGGACAAACGAGCAATGTCCGTGGCCCAGGTGTTCACCTGGACGACGGAGACTTAGAGTTTCCGTCGTCCAGGTGGCTACCTGGGCCACGGATAATGTCCGAGGTCCAAGTGCACTTAGACGACGGATCACTAAATCTCCGTCGTCCAGGTGCTTGGACGACAGCACTTGGAGCACGGACCTTGGACGACGGAGTTTCCGTCGTCTAAGTACTTAGACGACGGAAAACTGCACCTAGACAACGGAAATGGTCCGTGATCTAGGTGCAATTTTCTTGTAGTGTTAGATATCCAAATGGAAATTAGTTGACATTTTTCCAGACAGATAGTTTGACAAAAAGTTGAATAGAAATGTGATAGATCTTCTTAGATTTTACCTATTTATTGATCAAAATAGTTACACAATCTTTTAACCATCGTTTCTATAACATTGCAAACTAAAAAAATAAAAAATGGAGGACAATGCATATACTTTAACACATCTTTAGTAGATAATCGAGACAGATCTCCTTTAGATATACGAAAGATCTTTTGTAGCTCCTTGACAGATCTTCATTAGTAATTTGACATATCTTCAGACAGATCTTATATCGATACATGACAGATCTAAGATCTAAAGTAGCTACCGAACAGAAAGTTGAATAGCAGAATAAATGAAACTTACGTACAAATATTTAGACAGATAGTTACACAGATATTTAAACTGATAGTTAAACTGATAATCAGACTTTTGGTACTTTCAACATGTAGATTATTGTCAAGCCCTTATTTTTTTGTAATTGTTGAATTTAAGGTTTAAAAGTTTGTGAATCATACCTTTATATTTTTCATTTTTGTTCCAATTTTATTCTCCTTTTGTTACACTCATGTGTAAAGGGTTTTAATCATACACACAATTATGAAATTTTGAAAAATAGATAGGTAGACAGCTAGTTTGACTGATAATCAAATAGATAGTCTGAACATCCCCAATAGTACAAACAAATATTAAAGTTATATTTGTCTAAAAGTCAAATTTAGTTACATTTTTGTTGTAGTTTACTTTAACAGTATTGCTATTTTAAAGGTTATGCAAACTAATAGGAAGAAAACTGAAAAGTGGAGGCAGGAGATGAGAACTTTGAATTAAATTCTTTAACAAATATAACTAGAGATTTAGCTACAAGTTATATTTAACTTTTATGTAAGGCATCTGTTGGAGCCAACTTTTATCAATATTTAGTCCAATTATAACTTTAATTTAAAATAAAGTGTCTATTGGGGATGCTTTTAGACAGTTATTATAGGAAGTGGTAGTTTATTACTTCAAGTTTACAAAGAATTTTGGTTTCTCTCCTTCACAAGATAGAAACCACAGCTTGTAGTAGTACTAGCTCATATTATCTGTTACTCTTCTACTGGCTAACAAAAAGTAAAAAAGAAAAGTAAACGGAAACAGACATGATGACGAGGATGATGAGCCGATCTATGATGCCATCTCTTAGTAACAGCAGACTTAATTTAGGCCATGCCTCCACTAGTAGTTGTCATGATGATCTGGAACAGAGCTACAAACAAATACACATACAAGTCAGACAGATAGATACCAAAATCGCAATCCACCTTACATAAACAAAACAAAATTAAAACCAAAACTACAAAAAACTCCCCTCCACTCTTGATTCGACCATTTTCTCGGATAAGCCAAGCATTACCATAGTCATTAATGAATCCAATGTCACCTGTGTCAAGCCAGGCTTCACAGTTCATAACAATTGCATTGGCTTGATTTCCATTCCAATATCTAAGCATTACATCTGGTCCTCTAGTTAAAATCCTCCCCACACCAGAATCCCCAATAGTGTCAATCCTCAACTCTACATGAGGAGCAGGCTTACCAACTCAAATGCCTCTTGTTTGATCGACTGAATTTCACTTTCATTGATCGACATTTGGATCATACAACGTCATTTAGGTCAATGAAGAGCAAGTTTCTGTCATCCCTATAATATCATAAACACAAACATATATGACACTGGTTGAGGTTATACTTGTTTACTAGTATAAATGACTAAAAGAGTGATGCACCATAAGCTGAGAGAAGCTTAGCTTGTGAGAACAATTTGGTTGCAGCTATGGTGAGCTCAGCTGACAAACTTCCACCTCCATTTAAGACCTTCTTCACATTCTCTCTGCCTTTACATGTATCCTCCCCCTGATCTCAGTAATTTAGCTAAGTCACTGATAAGAAATATTTGAATCAATGCTTTTCCAAGAACAGATTATTAGGACCTGAAGTTAGATATTAAATCGGTCATCATGGTGGGGACTGTGATCAGAGAAGTCACATTGTGTTGTTCAATGGCTTCAAGGCAAATTTAGTGTCAAACTTAGGTAGAAAAACATGGCATGCTCTAACCATCAGCATTTCTAGAGCTGATGAAAGACCACCAATGTGGTACAATAGAGCATTATGCAAATATATTTGCAAGTAATCACAAAACCAGACATTCAAAACGCTTTTATTTCAGCTGATTAGAATTGTTGTTCAACCCTGAAGCCAAACATCAATGACTCATTACTTGTGATATTACAAAGCTACAGAAAGTACACAATGCATACATCATCTTCATCGTAGCCAACAACATCGATTTTTGCTAGGGATTGTCGAAGCTCTCCACCTTCCGATCAACTAGTCGCCTTAAAGTTGTCTGCAAAACCCTTACACATTTAAAATCCTAATCAGATCTACTACCAAAATGTTAGGATCCTCAATAGGTGAACTTAGCAAAGTGTTGTTATTTTTTTTATTGTGTTACTATGTTGTTATGTGGTGGACACATAGTTGTGGTCCTCTATCTGATATTGCCTTGGCTATATATATGCTCATCTGAGATGTACTGAGACAATCAATCAAAATCAAATATCAAATGTCAAATTTTATCTATAATTTCTCTTTGTTGTTTCTTCTTTTCCTTTTGTTTTTCTACTTGTTCTTTGGTTTTCATCTATTTTCTTGAATGAGGATCTTAAGGATCCCATCATTTGGTATCTAGAGCCAGAACGATGATTAATCCTTCTGCTTTTGAGCACCAATCTTAATTTGCGTCTCCTTTACAAGCTCACCGGGTGGAAATCGCTGCTCTTTTTGCGGATCTGTGTGATGTTGTGGATCAAAGGAAGACAATAGTGTGGGAAGAGTTTCAGCGGTTGTGTGTCTCCCCTGCAGTGCTTCCCCTACCCGACCCAGAACCACCACTGCAGTATCAATCATATTACCGACCATCTACATCAAAACTAAATCCCCAATATTACCCTCAATACTACTACCCACCACCATACTACAACCCACCTCAATACTACTCATTACCTCAGTTCCACCCACCATAAAATTACCCACCTCTACATAACTACCCACCACTGCAAAACAAGTCACCATTACACTCCAACCCAGTGAACCCACCACCACCGCCGCCAAAGGAAACTACCCAATTTCATTCTCCACAATACCATACACCACCAATTTTCAACCCATCACTAGCCCCCAAGTCGCTGATGAGCGACATGCCCGGATGCAACCTCGTAGAAGTCGAGTGTTAAAGAAATTTATCCCTGTAATCTTTTGACTATTAATTAGTTTAAGGTTAAGTGAAATTCCCTTACCCGTAAGTATACAAGGTCAAGTAATAGTATAGATATTGAAATCGAGTGTCGAACCCATGAGGATTGACCACTCTAATTGCAAAGCTTAAATCGATTAGGTCATAGACTACGGCATTACCTAAACATACAATGTGACCCAAAACTAATGAATGAAAAGATGGAAATTTATCTTACCTAGCTAAGGTTTTTGATAACCTGATTATGCAAGGGGTGGTCTAACTACAATGAGTGATTGTTTAATTGATTGGGTGATTAACTAAGTATAATTAAATGCAATCATGAGGTAAAACAAAACAAAACAGTGTAAATATTTGGTCAGTTAGAGATGTTGTCACTAGCCAACGTAATTTACCATCAATGTCTAATTTAAGAGTTTTAGTCCGCTTTACATGCTCAAACGTCTTTTGGATCATAAAAAAATTTCTTTCATTGTCCAAATCATGCTCTCTCAGGTCATGCTTGGTTATGGGCCGAAACTTTTAGGCCTTTTGGGATTCTAGAAGGTTTTGGTCCATCCATGAAGCATAAAGTAAACCATGATTAGGAACTAGACTTTTGGTTCTAGACTATTAATGTACTTCATGCGTAATGAGTTTGGTTACAAACACATGTGAAGATTGTGGATGGCTTCCCTTCTTAAGTCTCTTTTGGAGGACTTGAGAGTGAGTTCTAATGAAACCTCCCAACTCGCACCTATTGGATTACGAGTCGAAAGAATCAATAATAGCTACAAACCCTCTCGGTTCAATATAAGCTTAACCAAAAATCCCTTTAGTCACTTGGACCTCAAAAGTGTTTCAATTCATGCTCAAGTACAAGGAAAACCAAACCTTAAGCTTAACCTTTTAATTTTAAACCTAAGTTATGTTTACATATTTATCTTCTTTAGGTGAGTGACTAGTTCACTCATGTTCATTTTTAGCTCCCCTAGACATATCTCAACTTAATCATGGCTAAAACATGAATATGAAAATATTGAATCAAGCCCAAACATACCATAATACTATCATACACACAAAAAAATTCAATAGCATGTAGTACACTAAAACAAATCAAATTTCATAACTCAAAGCATCATTGTATGTACATCAAATTAGCTAGGGTTTACAAATGGTAACTACTCACTAAGCATCACTAGAATAAACTTTAGATTCATGTTTAGAACTAGAATTGTAAAAGAGATAAGCTAAGAATCCCCTTAGCCAAAGCTCCACCAAATGATTCCAAGGCTTCTAGCTCTACATCTTCACTTCTAGCTAGCACCCAACTTCAAGAGGAGATAAGGCTAATTTTTAGGATTCCAAGGAGCCAAAGAGAAGAGGGATTACTTTTCACTGTTTTGAACTCTAAAAACCAAGCCAAACCAAACCCTAGAGGCAAAGGTGAGAGGAGGAACACTCAAATTAGACTGAAACGATGGTGTAGTGGTGGAAAGGTTCAACTCTTCCCTTGAAGGAGAAGCTAGGCCTCATTTGGTGATGGAGATGTGGTGGTGTCAGCCTAGTAAGAGGAGGAGAGAGGGAAAAGAGCTTGAAAGGGTTGGAAGAGAAAACTAGAGAGAAAAAGCTAATTAAAGGTTGGAAATGTGTAAAATGAAGTGTGGTCTGTGTGTGGGTAATGGGAAACTCAAATTTCGGAGTGAGATAGGGAAATTCCAACCCTTAGATGACAGGAAATCAGGAGTTGGAAGATCTAAAGGTTGGCTTTGAATCAAGGGAATCATGATCCACTATTTTAGGCTTTGTAAGGCTACAGTCCGAAATAAGTGACATCATGTGGTCCATTTCTTCCTCTTATCTTCAAATCAGATTAGCATGCATAATTAGGTAGATTGGGCCTCTATTGGATTGTACTTAAAGTGTTTGGGCCGGAAAGGGTGGTCCAGCCAGCTGTGGTGATTTCAAGCGGGTTTCAGGCGACTTCTGGTGAAGTTATTTCGTCTTTTTCTCAAAGTTGCTCCAAATTCTCCCATGACTTTGGAATTGTATACGTCTTCTCTAATGAGTGTATAATTCTTCTCCTTTAATACATTTCTGAGTCAAACCAAGATTTCCCAACAAGAACGGAAAACGTCATAAGAACAATGCTTTATTCATGAAAAAATAAGCAATAAACCTAAACTTAGGAGCATATTAGACACATAATTATGGTCCTAAGAAACTACCTCACACTTAAGCTTTGTTTTTTCTCAATCAAAAAAAGAAGAAAAGAAAGCAAACTGAGCTAGACTCGAAGCACAAAAGAAAACACAAGACTAAACAAAAAACATGTAAGTGTCCTTAATGGTGAACATTTCTCTCAAAGAACCACAACTAATGGATTGAACTCCTCTTAAGCATAGTTAGAATATGAAATCAATGCATGTCTAATAAGACAAACATGCTACATGTCAAACCAAATGCATGCATTGAGATGTATTCAAACCAACATGTTTCTAACCATCTGACTCACAAGATATCACTTAATGCACTTAAGTGTTTAGAGGTTTAGATTTTGCACTCAAAAATCAAATTGGTCACGTATTTTTCATGGTCTTGATTTTCAACCAAATATTCCAACAATTATACACAAAAGAGTTTCAAATCAAGAGGACTCTTATTTAGGTTGTAATGGGGCTTTAAGGAAGGGAGTTCAATAAAAGAAATGGATAGGATAATCAAAGACCAAACAACCTAGCTGATAGGCGGATAAACACCTATGCAAAGATACCCTATTCTCAACTTGGATATATCAATGTAGCATGATAAATAGGGGTTATCGAAAACAAGGAATTGATGACACTAAATCTTAACACGAAATTAAAATGCTGACAGACCTGACTACAGTACACTAATGACACTACGACCCTACTCTAAATAGACACAAATGACACTAAAATTGGATACAATAAAATAGACACAGTGGTCAACTATCACACAAAATTTTAGGGTGTTCTGAGTAGATTTGGGTACCGAACTGAATCGAGCTACAACTAATGCAGAAAGTAAATGCTGAAAGTAAATATGATTATGAATGCAATTGAGTTTAAACTATATGATTAATGAGTTAAGAAGAATGCAATCCACCACCGTCATTCCATCTATCTAAAAAATACTTAATCTAATGCACATATTCAATCAATGAAAATTCCCAGGAAGGACGATCACTACCACAAATGGAAACATTACCGGCGAGATTCCGGCCAACAAGGCCGGCAACCGGAAAAGTCGCCGGTAATGTTCATCATTACCGGCGACTTACTCCGTCGCCTGTAATTGTGACGACCCGGACCAGAATCAGCAGTATGATCAGCTGTATACATGAGTTACTGTGTAGCCGCAGATTGACGACAGAGTTTGAATCTCCAGGGATTGTAAACGACTAAATTATTGGCCAAGAATTGGAGCTGGGTCTCTTCACAAGAGTCGTTGTACGTGTGAATACGAGTTCGTGGGCGGTTCCGGATCGTTATTTAGACGACCGAGGAGTTAGTTATGAATATTTGAAGTTCGGATTTAAATGGTGGGCTACTTAACGACTAAATTACCGGACGAGAATTTGGTTTCGGCTTCTTCACGGAAGTTGTTCGGAATTTAATTTCGAGTTCGTGGGAACTTTCGGAGCAAGATTTGGAGTTACGAGGAATTAGTTGCAAATTTTGCCGTTAGTGGATTATTTAGTCGATTTAATGTGTGTTGCTTTGAAGGGTTGACTTTTTATTCGGTTGGCCGATATGTTTGACTTTGGGTAATATTGGAAGAATATGTCGAGACGAGTATGTGGCCGCAAGAATTATCAGAATCGGAATTACGACGAGAAAGTTACGCGCGTTTGAAGTTTGTCGAAAAGGATAATTATGAAGTTTCCAAAAATGGAAAGTCTATAAATAGAAGTTGCTACTTTGGGCAGGTCAAACCTTTCCTCTTTGGGTGTTGACCGAGTTGACTCGGTCAACTCGGTGGAGAATGAGGATTCACGTCGGCCTATAGGTGGCTCACGGTGGTGCGACGATTCCGGCCACCCCAGAGGGTGGGGCTGGTCCCGTTCAACTCGTCTCGGTGCCCTCGACCCCGTGCCGTCCTCCTCGCGTGGTGGAGCTCACGGTGGAGAGAGAAAACTTGAAGTAAAGTTTGTGAATTTTGGTGTTAATGGTGGTTTGTGATTCTGGCCGATTCGAGCTGCAATTCTTAGTGGGGTTTGAAGCTCTCATCCCCTTGATGCTTCCCTGTAAGTTTCGTGTTTCAATTCGATGTATACATGGAGAATTTTGGATTGGAAAATTTGTGTACAATTCGGGTTTCATTGAAATTGGATGTGTTAGAGTGAGAATTGGACTTCGGTACAGTTGACAAAGTTGCTCAGTGGGTGATTTTGAGTGGAATAGGGGTGGCTCCGCCGTGAAATTTTCCGGTCAACAGTGGCGCCGCCGTGGACGGCGGTCAACGGTCAACGGGTTGACTTTTTGACTTTCGGCAAGTTGCATGTCGTTTGACTCGAAATCGCGCTCCGAACGCAGTGGGGAGGTTCGTTTTTCGAGTTGAGCGTCCGAACGTAAAACGAGGTATTGAGGTGGTATATATGGATTTTCGACGATTCGTCGTATTCGAATTGTGTATTTCCGAGAACTGTGGTTTCTCGTGGTTTGATTCGAATTGTCGGATTATGACTTTGAATATTGGACATTGTGATTATTCAGGGGTTCGTGATCGTTTGTTTGGCGAGGGGCATTCCGCCGGATCACGGGTTAACGCGATACGCGTTACGCCAGTCTGTGAGTGGACAATTTCTTTTCATGGAAATGATTGCGAGTCTTTTATATGATTTATGAACTTGAGCATGCGTATTGATATTACGGATTACATGAACATGAGTTATACGATTATACTTATACGAATATACGTATACGAGTATACATATACTTATATGATGTTTCATGCATTTGCATCGAAATGTTTATGATTTGGTTTACACAGAGTACAGTCGTGGTTACGTTGTTGTATCGATACACTCGCCTCTCGGCTGATCCTCGATGGTAGGCATATGTCAGGGGAGGCTGTGACTCCTGACCCGAGGTCTTTACCGGGGGGAGGCAGACCTTTGACCTGAGGCCATTTCCGGCTAGAATCACGTGTGGGTCTGGGATCCCGTGATTCTGACTGTACTAGCACGGACGTGTCCATGAGTGACCCCGTGATACTTTCTATGCATGCTCTGTTTACGAGTTGGAGTCAGCGTCTCCTCGTAAACTGTTTGATTTGATTTATTTATATTTCGACTCGCATATGTTTTTATAACATATATATTAACTGGTGAAAGACATTTATTTTCGTCCACTTACTCTAACGTGTTTATTGTCTTTCACCTGGGCTTTTCGGTTTCCGTGCCCAGTTTGCAGTTCTAGCTCTGGTGTCGCACGTCGTGGTCGGAGGCATAGTGCTCGAGCTACTTTGTTTCATCCAGTAGGTTTATTGTTCTACCTACTGTGGTATGCGTATACGATTATGTATTAGATGTCGCTCTGAGCTTCCTGTTGAATACGTTATATGATTTTACACTGGATTTCAGTAAAGTGCATATATATTTACTACTTTACTTTACTGTTGATATATTGAGAAATCCGGTTGGGATTGGTGCCCACGGTTTGATTTTTGTGGCATAGGATGAAGTGTATTTTCCGCGTGCAGGTAATGGCAATTCTACGTTAGTAGCGAAACTCTGCCCAAATTTCGAAAAGTTTTTGTTGGTTCGTGTTTTCGAAGGGGTTCGATTCCGGTTTAGGGAGCTAAATCGGGGTTGGGTCCTTTCAGTAATGTCGCCGGAAAATCGCCGGTAATGTTCCAAAATATTACCGGCGACTCCAACCGTCGCCGGCAATGTCAAGCCGAACATTTCCGGCAATTTTCCGGCCGGAATTTCGCCGGAAATGTGTGGCTAGACATTGCCGACGACGGTTGGAGTCGCCGGTAATGTTTTGGAACATTACCGGCGATTTTCCGGCGTAAAGTCGCCGGTAATGTCTTCATTTCCGGCGACTTACTCCGTCGCCGGCAATGTGTCTTATATTAGATGCCGGTTGCGGCAGCTCGATCATTCAATCATTTTGATCGAAAAAAATCCAGAGAAATCGAAAGAAGGAAAACGTACGCTCTGAAATCGATCATTCGGTATATTGTCAAAATTAAGGCGCGCGTCGAAAACTCGATCACTCGGGAAGCTATATATATAGGTAGGTGTATATATACGTATATGTGTATGTATATATATATATATGTGTGTGTGTGTTGATCAAATCCAATTCGTGAGATATATATGAAATGTTGTTGATGTCACCGAAACGAGAAAAAAACTTGTAGTTAATCTTGTGTCTGAATCAACGACTGGTATTATCGTATTGTTATCGGAGCCAGGCTTAACAGAGCCTCATACCCAGTCAAATACGTTTTGAATTGAAAAAAGAAGAATACCATCATCGAGTACTGAATCGAATTCAGAGATTAGATCGATATATATATATATGCATGCATGTGTTGATTTAATTAGAGTTGAATTGAGATATCGCGTCGATTATTAGTAGTGAATGTGTGTATATATATATAATTAATACGTAAAATTGTTAGAATTTTCAGGATGGACAAGAGTTGGATGAGTCTCGAAAGATGGGATGTCAGATATCACAAGGGAATTAGGAGTTTTGTGGATTTTGTGAAGGCTAATTGTGGAGACACTACACTTCATTATTGCCCGTGTAAAGAATGTAAGTGTTTCAGCGATCGATTTCGATTTCCCATTGATAAAGTCCAGAGGCACCTGAGTAAATACGGGTTTTGGGATAAGTACACTTGTTGGATTTATCACGGTGAAACATCGGTAGCGGGTCCGCATGATCATGGACAATTTGGTGAGAGGGCCAGTCCACGCTATGATCATGGAGATTTTGTTGAGAGGGGCAGTTCATCCTATGATCCAACATCGATGTTAATCAATGATATGTTTCCTCATGAGAGCGGTGTATTTGCTGATGAAGCACCAAATGTCCCTCCCGTCGTTGAGGGTTTCCCCCATATCGAGCCAGTTGAACCATTACTTGGAGCTCATGTCAACACAAGCGGTATGGACAAGTACAACAACCTGATTGCATTGCAACAGACTCCGTTGTACGACGGTTGTAGTAAGACTGTTCTTGAAAGTGTGATAGGAGTGATGCAGCTTAAAATGGAGAACAAAATGTCTGTCGAAGCTGTGGATTCTTGGTTAAAGTGGACTGCTTCGCTACTGCCACTCGGTCATCGTCTTCCTACCACTCATCATAAGGTGCGACATATCCTGAAAGATTTTGGGCTTTCCTACATCAAAATCCATGCATGCAGATATGATTGTATCCTCTTCTGGGGAAAAGATCTCGAAGACCTTGAAGCATGCCCGGTATGTTTTACAGAAAGGTATAAGTTGACTCCTGCATGCAACAAGAAAGCTGTGAAGATACTTCGATATTTCCCGCTTATTGATAGGCTGGAGCGGTTGTTCATGTGTGCTTTCACGGCCGAGGCAATGAGATGATGGGCTGAGAGGAACTTGCCTGACGATGACACCCTTATACACCCTTCCGACGGAGAGGCTTGGAAGCTCATGGTCAGGGAGTTTGATCATTTTGCAGCAGAGGTCCGAAATGTTTGGCTATGGCTCTCATCTGACGGATTCAACCCTTTTGGCAACATGAGTCTTCAATACAGTCTATGGCCAGTTATTTTGGTACCGTACAACCTTCCACCATGGATGTGCATGAAGAAGGAATACAATATGCTGACTCTGTTAATTCTGGGCCCGGGTTATCCAGGAAAGTGTCTCGATGTGTATTTGAGGCATTTGATTGAGGAGCTTAAGTACCTGAGTGAGTGTGGCCACCCCACTTACGATAGGTTCAAAAAGGAGATGTTCCAGATGCATGCCATGCTTATTGGCACCATCATTGATTTTCCTGCCCGCGGTATGTTGTCGGGCAACGTTACCAGAGGTTACAGGGCTTGTTCAGAGTGCATGACGGTTGATTGTTGCAGTCCTCATTGCAATAAAATTGTTCAGATGCGTCACCGTTGTTGGCTTCCATATGATCACCCATTTAGGCAGGATCCAGACGCGTTTAATGGGACTGTGGAAACAGGTGTGGCACCCAGGCGATGGACAGGGGAAGAAATTTTGGAAGTGTTGAATGAATATGATTTTGGCCAGCTGAGCAATCATCCTGACATAGTGGCGTCAATTCCAGACAAGCCCGAAAGGTATAAGTTTTGGACACACAAGAGCATATTCTGGGAACTCCCCTACTGGCCCAGGTTGCCTATCAGACATTACCTAGATGTCATGCACATAGAGAAGAATGTGTGTGAAAGTGTGGTGGGCACAGTTCTTAACTTGGAGGGGAAAACAAAAGACATCCCTAAGGCACGTATTGATCTGAAAGCTATGGGACTGCGGAAACATTTGTGGTTACGAGATGGTAAGAGAAAAATGCCGCAAGCTCCTTACACCGTCAAGCCGAAGCATAAGCATGAAATTTTTCGGTGGCTGAGTAATGTCAGGTAAATATTCTTATATATGACTATGCAGTACGGAAATTGGTTTGCCTTTAATTTTTACCGGATTATGGTGATATGCGAGAAATATAATTGTTGCCTATGGCTATATATATATATATATATATATATACATGCAGGTATCCTTATGGCTATGCAGGAAATATAAGCAGGTGTGTTAACTACCGGGACAATAAGATGTACGGATTAAAGAGTCATGACTGCCATGTACTGCTTCAACGCCTTTTCCCTATTTTCATTCGAGGGTACCTGCCCAAGGAAGTGGTGGAACCGTTGGTGGCCTTGTCAAGATTCTTTCAGAAGTTATGCACCAGGGAAGTTAAAAAATCAGATCTCAGGGAGATGCAAGATGACATAATTTTTATCATGTGCAAGCTTGAGAGGATATTTCCGCCAAATTTTTTCGACATCATGCCTCACCTAACGATCCATCTTCCCGAATAATTGTTGCTTACCGGTCCCGTACACTACACTTGGATGTATCCCATGGAAAGGTACATTTGGTTTGCCTCTATTTTTATATGTAAAGTCTTAGTTTTACCCCTTTTAACATGCACTTGTTAACTTGTAGACAATTGGGAGCCTACAAGGACTATGTGAAGAATAAATATGCACCTGAAGGGTGTATCGCTGAAGCATATGTTGCGCAAGAGTGTGTCACGTACACCAAAGTGTATTTGGGAGCGCTTGAGGACCCCCAACAACAGATGCCGATAGATGAACCTCAGTTCAACCTTTCTATCATCTCCAATGACGTTGTAGTACAGGGAAGCTTGCCAAAGTCGTACAAGTTAGATGAAAATGAGGTAGTCATTGCCCACTGGTCGGTACTGATTAACTGTGAAGAAGTACAATATTGGAAAAACTATCATCTTCACTGCCCTGCTATTGCCGGAAATGTTGATTACCACAACAGGACGTTTGCAAACTACTTTGGTCCATGGGTAAGGGTATATGTGTATATGTCTTTTTTTTATTGCCATTTTCCTTATATAGCATGTGTGTACGTACGTGGTTTTGTGGTTTCTATGTTCATAATGTCTTGTGTGGTTTCTTATCGTTTTCAGATGAACCATGTAGCAGATGATGGTTACCCAGAGTGGTCAAACGAATTGAGGGTCCTTGCGATGAAACCGATAGCTTCAAAAGTTTACTCGATGTGTCAGGTCAATGGCGTGAAATTTATGTTTGAAAATAGAGACGACCGACTGAAAACACAGAATTGTGGGGTGATGGTCCATGGTGGGCAGGATGGCATTGACTATTATGGTGTCCTTCATTCAGCTGTTGAACTAATTTATGGGAACCGCATGAAAGTGCACTTGTTCAAGTGTAGATGGTTTGATACTAGCCCGGAGAACACAAGGACCGATCAGCACGGAACATTTTCGGTGAATACTGCTACTACCTGGTATGAAGAAGACCCTTTCGTTCTTGCCTCATCAGTAAAACAAGTGTTTTACCTGGACGATCTTCTTAACAAAGTCCCCTGGAAGGTGGTTAACCATGTTGCTCATAGAAACATATACAGTGCTGCCACACTTGGTGATACCGCAGATGATGAGGAAGTTACTGCATACCAAGAGCCGAACGCTTTTGACATTCCGGAATCATCTACGATTCGCCTTAATAATGTGAGATCTGGGAGTGTGGTTCGAATTACTGGAGCAGAACTTCTCGATGTTAATCCATATGAAGTTGACGCTGATTCAGATGACGAGGAGAGGCACATATTGCCAGAGGTTACCTATGAAACCGAGTCAGACTCAAGTGATGACGATGATTACGATTATCATCCTTAGTACGTTAATGATGTAGTCGGAAATTGTAGACGGAAATAGTAGACAGAAATTGTAGTCGTTAATCGTAGACGGAAATTGATAATGAAAATTGTAGTCGGAAATCGTAGACGGAAATTGATAATGGAAATTGTAGTCGGAAATCGTAGACGGAAATAGTAGACGGAAATTGTAGTAGTTAATCGTAGACAGAAATTGATAATGAAAATTGTAGTCGGAAAATGTAGCCGGAAATCGTTGACGGAAAATGTTGTCGGATATTCTTCGGGAAATAATGACATTACCAACGAGTTATAAGCAACTCGTTGGTAATGACATTACCAACGAGTTAACTCGTCGTTGGTAATGTCATTACCAACGTGTTGCTTATAAGTCGTTGGTAATGTCATTACCAACGACTTATAAGCATGTCGCCGGCAATGTCTTCTGGATAGAAACCCCCCAGCTCGACCCCGAGCTGTATTTCTCAAAATCCTCCCCTCCTCCCCTCCTCTCCTCCTCCCAAATCGGTCCGGCTTCACCTCTAGCTCACCTCATCCTCCTCCTCTCCCTCTCCTCCTCCTTATCCTCTCCCTCTCCTCCTCCGAAAATCTCCTCCTCCCCTCCTCCCCTCCTCTCTTCCCCTCACAATTGTAGTAGGCAAAGCATTGTAGTGGTTAACCATGGCAGGTCCTCTCTCTCTCTCTCCCTCTCTCTCTCTCTCTCTCAATTTTTGATTATTTTTGTGTATGTGTATGTGTATGTGTATGTGTATGTGTATGTGTATGTGTAAATTAATTGTGTATGTGTATGTGTATGTGTATGTGTAAATTAATTAGGGTGCTAACTTGGAAATTAGGGTGATAAGTTGTAAATTTATATGCAATGTATATATATGTGATGTATATATATATAGGTATGTGAAAATTAAGTAATGTATAGGTATGTGAAAATTAAGTGATGTATATATATGTGAAAATTAAACCTAATGAAGATGCATGATGTATATATATATATATGTGTGTGAAAAATGGGAAAAATTAATTAGGGTTTGTGATTTGGATGAATATGTGAAAATTAAATTTAATTAAGATGCATGATGTATATATATATAGACATCGAAAATGTATATATGTTAATTAAGTGATATAGTTGTTAATTAATCGTATAAATTAAGGTGGAAATCGGGATCGGAACGGTTTAGAACCAAAACGGTTTTAAACCGGAACCGCGCGGAACCGGAACCCTTTGGAACCGGAAAAGTTTGTAACCGGAACCGTTTGAAACATAACAGTTCCAGGTTCAAATGGTTCCGGTTCCGATTTGTTATAGAACTGAATCCGTTTGGAACCGGAACTGTTTGTAACCGGAACCGTTTGAAACCGAACGGTTCCAGTTCCAAACGGTTCCAGTTCCGCCCGGTTCCGGTTCCGATTTGTTATAAAACCGTGTCCTTATGACTATTACGGTGTCCAGGAGGTAATTTTGCGGCAAATTGGCTTGGAGTCAAATTACGGAAAGGTTCCCGAAATAGTGGAGGGAGCAGTAGTCAAGCTTCCTCCTCACCCGCAGTTAGCAACACGCCCAGTGGGCCAATGATGAGTGGTCGCACAAGAGCCTTGCTACAGGCGCGAGCTGAGGAGGAAGCTGCACGATCAAGAGTCGTGCAACCGGAAGTCGAGGCTCGACCCTCAGTCTCCAGACGCTCATTCAGCAGACGTCCCTCCAGTGGCAGAGCCTCAGACGAGCGACAGTCAACGGGGGCATCAGAAACTCCCTCAATCTGAATGCCCCATATTCGCCCGGTGGCTACTCCCGTTTCACGGGAATCATCTGAGGCAGATGGTGGTGCTGGCGCCTCATCGTCCAGGCCTCGTCTATCTCCGCCGTCCGGTCTCTTCCTACCCGACGAGATTCCTGTGATCCCTGAATTCGATGATAGGGGGATGCCTGTTTATGTTGAAGGACGGCCGGAGTTCCTGAGCGTGGAGGAAGCGTACAACTTCATCCCGTTCGACCCCGTGTATCTTTGGAGTGTGAGGTGCACCAACCAACAAACGGACGATACAGGTAAAACCCATTTATCATGTGCAAGATTGATGACTTAATTATTACTTAAGATTTACGATAGGTGCAATTAATAATATCAATTTGTTGACATTGTATTATTAGGCAATATCGTTAATGGGACTGGAAAACGGAAAGGGGCTAGAGGCACCTGCACCGGGAAGAGACTTGAGCAGGCCACCGGGGGAAGGAAAACGCCCATAAGGGCCAATGAGGATGGCGAGGTGATCGAGGCATTCGACACCACGCGCAAATATGTCAGCATGGCCGGTGCGATCGTGCGGGACAAGGTCCCAATGCTTTGGCCAGATTGGGAATCTGTGCCTATCTACGTGAAGATGCAAGTGCATAATGCACTCAGTGTGAGTAAAATCGTATTTTTATTACGTAAATTTTACATTTATTAATTAAGTCCGAATAAATATATAATTTTACCTTTTATATATTCATATTGCAGGTGTGGTTTGACGTGGATGAAGTTCTTATTCACACGTGGGTAGAGCGTCAACTACATATGAGGTGATGTGCTTCAACTTATTTGAATATATATCGACTTAGATTTTTGTTTATCAAGTGTTTTAATATCTCTAACTTTTTTTCCTTGTTTTAATATAGGTATAAAGAGTGGAAGAACGAGCTTTCTTCCCATTACACTGTATACAAGGACCTAGGCCGAGGTTCTACCCCTAGCGAATTCCGGTTTAGGGAGTACGAGTGGCTGTGGCTGATAGCCCACTTCGAGCACCCCAAAGCGAAGGTATGCATCCTGAATATATCTTACAAGCCTAATGTATTGTATCAGTTTGAAATAGTTAGTTACTAATTTTTTTCCATATGTTTATCAAACAAGGCGATTTCGAAGACGAACCGGGCAAATAGATTGAAAAACACCAGGGCCCATCATGCAGGTTCACTCAACTACATGGGTTGGTCGACTAAGGCACAGCAACAACAAGAAGTGAACCCCTTGGTGTATATTCATCAGAAGTTCTATCCGCAGTGCCCTGACGAAGCGTTAAGTCTTTCACCTCTCCATGTGTTAATAAAACTATTTTTCGATATTAATTTATTTTGTTAGCTAATACGTTATTCATTTTCGCTTTTCAATTAGGCAAGAGTGGAGGAGGCGATCGTAGAAGTGACCATGAATATAGCTCGGACTAACCATCCTGACTGCTCCGAGGAAGAAGTCACCCAGTATGCCTCTCAGATCGATCCGCTTGATCGCCCTATAGCGGCTCAGATCATGGCAAAAGCGTGCGGGACAGGAAAGAATACCTACTACTGTAGGGGAATGGGCACGGCGGGCGAAGGAGTATTGAAGAACACTTCAGAATACTCTACCGGGTCAAGAAGTTCAACTTCTAGTCGTAACCTCGCAGCGGAGCTTCATAGGACGCAGAGGGAGTTGGAGGAGCAAAAGAGGCAGATGGCCGAGTACCAAAACATGGTCCAGCAGCAGACACAGATGCAGGCTCAGATGTACACATGGATGTGGACGATGTACGAGGCTCAGACTACCGGACAACCGTTCCCCACACCTCCCCCGGTCCCGGTCCCTCCGTTCCCTAGCTATCCACCACCACCACCGCACCAGTCAACGCCAGAGCAAGACCAAGGTAGCCACCGGAATTCAAATGAGTACATGGATTACTTCGACCCTGACCCGCAAGTTCCTCGACCCTGACCTGTAGTTGTAGTTAATTTTCGTATCGTCGTTGCTATTTGTACTGTACGTTGGACATTTATGTGTACTGTTGAACTTGTATGATTGTACGGTTTATGTCTTTCAATGCAGGTTCTGGAATTGAGCCCAATCCAGAACCGCGTTTTTTTTTCCAAATTTTTCCAGACATTGCCGGCGACATGGACCTCAGTCGCCGGCAATGTCTCACATTCCGGTCACGGCGGCGTTGCCATTGCCGGCGACGGCGTTTCCCGTCGCCGGCAATGTTATTTTCGGCGACGTCATTGCCGGCGACTTGTTGCCGGTAATGACAATTCCGGCGAAAAAAAAAGACAAGGCCGGCGACGGGAGGTCGCCGGTAATGTCTCCATTTCTGGTAGTGGATAGATACGACACATCCTACTACCTAATCTTTATGCCTATTTGAGTTTGTCATGGACCTCCCCCACATCTATCCCTCTATTGAACCAATAGTTATGGACCCCAAGGTTTACAAAGAAGAAAGTA
Organism: Geum urbanum; assembly: GCA_946800695.1. Lineage (NCBI taxonomy): Eukaryota > Viridiplantae > Streptophyta > Magnoliopsida > Rosales > Rosaceae > Geum > Geum urbanum. The sequence goes on along the minus strand of OX326998.1, from coordinate 64,948,493 downwards.
TTAAGTTTTAGAAAAGTAGATAAAAGTCATGGACCTCCCCCACATCTATCCCTCTATCCCTTAACAATGTGTTTAGCTACTGAAAGTCATAATTAAAATGAATCAAAATAAGTATAGAGTTTACATATTGAAAGTAGATGAAGAACTGAAGCTGTCGTCCAGCTTCGATGGATCGAAAGCTGTGTTCTGGCTCCTGACATGGAGCAAGATACTGCTAGCGGAGATTATCATATTAAAGTTCCAAAAAATCATCTACTTTACTTAAAAGAATCTGATGATTCAAAATAGGATGTGGAGTATTTTGAAAAGAGCACAAACTTGGGACTAAAAATCGAGGATAGTCTGGATCACTTGAAACTCATTATAGAGCTATATTCTCTCTTGTGCTTTTCTGCATATTTGATCATTACCTATTGTGCACATGTTATTCATGAGACCATAGCTTTGAAGGAAGTGGTGCAGCCAAAGCATGAGAACATGGTCTACAAAGTTAACCATAATGTTCAAAGTTCTGACATCTCAAATGAGGCTGGAGACAAGAATTTGTTTGTCTTTAATGGTGCTGAGCACATACCAAGAATACACATTGTTGCTGGTATGATTTTATTTTCAGAAGAACATTTTGCTGTACAAGCAATGAAGATGCATATGGAAGTGAGGACAAGTTTCAATTGAAGGAGGGTGAGGTGTTCGGATCCTCCATAGGTGTACCTAGCCAAGTGTGGTTATTTCTTTTTGTTGGATAATTTTCAAAATATACAGAGATCGATGCATTTATTTGCTGGAAGGGTAAGAGGTGGTTAATCAAATCAACATGATTATTGGTAATTAACCAACAATTCCTTTGAAATGATATGTATTGATCGAGATGGTGCCACCCCTTGATCAATGCATCTGTTTCAAATTGAAAGGGTAATGTTTCAAAGTGAAAAGATGTGCATACTCCTATAAATATGAGTGCCTCCCGCCTCTTCCATCAATTCAGAAATCAATCAATCACTCTTCTCTTCTCTTGTCTAGCAATTGTTCCACCAAATTTTCTTAGTTTTCTATCAAATCTAGAAACTATTATTCTGTAGAAATAGTTTCTAGTAACCTTGAGTCTGTAGTAAAACCTTTGATCAAGTGTTAGGTTGATCTTCATTAGTGCAAACTGACAATTAACAATAGTAAGTTGTTATGTTTCATTGTATCCTACAGACTTGTTTGATTATTCCCCTTTGCACACTAAGTAGTAGGACAAATAAAATCTAAAGGAAAGCGTAAACCTTTATGTGCCTTTGAAACGTTTTTCCTTCTCTTGTCATACCCACAAACACCGTGTTACTATGTTGTTATGCGGTGGATACATAGTTATGGTCCTCTATCTAATATTGTTATGCCCATCTGAGATGTACTAACACAATCAATCAAAATCAAATATCAAATTTTATCTATTATTTCTCTTTGAAGTTTCTTCTTTTCCTTTTGTTTTTATACTTGCTCTTTAGTTTTCATCTCTTTTCTTGATTCAAGATCTTAAGGATCCCATCACAAAACCTCAAAGATTTCAACAATTCCAGATCTGAAAAATCGCAGATTACAAGGAGGATGCTGAAATGAAGAAACAAATCACTCTTTGCTTTTCGAAGTCAGATCTTTTCAATAAACATACACAGGAATTAAGGAATAATTGAAGGAATAGCAACATTATGTTTGCAATGCCAAAACAAGAAGGACACCACCACCACTTCTGCTTCTTCTGCTCAGTTGAAGACGCCAGTGAAGTCCAGCTCTGTTATCGCGAGCTCGACCAGTATGACTATGCCAAAGAAGTTCTCGTCGTTGTCGAAGTCCCTTGCGGCGAACACGACGTTGACGACATTTGTGTCATCGATTTCGGTGCGGTAGTGGTGATGGTGCCATGAATCGGAATGTGACGACGTTGAGGTTTTGAGATGCGATGGGAGAGAATGGGGAAGAAGTGAGTGGGCTTAAGAGAGACGAAATTTGTGGAATGGAAGAGCTCTGTGGATCTTGAGAGTTACTGGAACAACGTTTTGGCAGTGTAGGCTAATCTCGTTGAGGGAGTTGTGAAGTAGGAGACGAGATTTGGCCAACGAGGAGAAGCAATTGGCTTCAGGAATAAAATTGAAAGTTTAAATATATATTTTATAACTTTTTAGATTTTTTTCGATATAAAATTGGGTTAGTTGATTTTTTTTAAAACAAATATGGGTCATATGTTGAGTTTTTGAAGTAAGATTTTTTTGAAACTAAATATATTTTGGGGTTTTTAAATAATTTCCTCATTTAAATTAAAAGTAGTAATTCGGGTTCGGCCCAGAATCAAAGAAGAAAACGAAAGCCCATTGAAGAGTAGTAAAGAACACATTTTGTTTGAATTGAAAAGAGAAAATCAAGGAAATCAAAAATGGCGTGGTGTGCGGCGAGGACCTTCCAGCTTCCGGCGATCGACATGGGCGCACTGCGTATTCGTGCTCCTTTAGCCGTCGGCGTCGGCTGCGCCTCCGTGGGATTGTGGCGGTCCTCCTCCTCGGTTTTATCGAAGCTCTCTTCCCGCTTCGCTTGCTTAGCAATCTCCACCGACTCTCGTAAGCTCTCTCTATCAATTTCATTTTCACTTTGTTTGGTTGTGTAGTATTCAATCTTGTGTATGAATTTGAATTCGTTTTATTGTTTGTTGGGTGTGAATTGAATTTCAGGAGTGAAGGAGGCTGTGAAAACAGATAAGGCTCCGGCTGCATTGGGTCCTTATTCTCAGGCAATCAAATCCAACAATGTTCTGTATGTCTCTGGTTGTCTTGGTCTGATACCAGAGGTTTGCTATGCCGAAATCTTGGTTTTATTATCCGAATTTTGATAAATTAATGGATGGAATGATGAGAGTTTGTGTCTCTCGTGTATATTCGAATGCAGACCGGGAAGTTCATCTCCGATGGTGTTGAAGGTCAGACGGAGCAGGTACTTTGTGAATTTAATATTCAGGTTCTGTACTTAAAATTTGTGGTTTATGTGAAATTGATAAAAACCAATGGGGAATATGTTTTATACTTCATTATTTTGCGCATTTGTGCTAATGTTCTTGAGTTTTTACTTGTTCATGGTCAAAGCTGTATTCATCAAAGTCATTAATGTTAATCTCATGAGATTGGAGTAAGTGGACATTGGAGGAAATTGGTATGGAGATGGTTTGAGAATCTGTTAGTTACGGGATTTCAAAATGTTGATCAATTCTAGGGAAATAGAGACCCAAGAGAAACTCTAGTAGTTGATTTGCTCGATTGAAATTGCATGCAAATTTCCTTTAGTGGAATATTTGTATTAGGGATACAGAATGCTTATATCCTAGCCCTTGAGTATAATTTCAATGCCAAGCCAACTTGGCTGGTGAGATCACTTAGGCTTGGAGAACTGATAATGCTGATTTGCGGTGGTAATTGTTATTTTTATAAAGTATTTTGTGATATTGCAATAAAAGCTTACATTATTTCGATAAAGAAGAAGAAGCTTACATCAATGCTTCTCAAAGACCTTCACCTACCAAAGTTACTGTGTTCTGTAATCTTTGCAATACTATTCACTTAACTGCTGTATGGGGCAGCTTTTTTTGACAAATTTTGGTTGATGAGTTATTGCAGGTTCTCAAGAATATGGGAGAAATACTGAAAGCAAGTGGTGCAGATTATTCTTCTGTGGTTAAAACAACTATATTGTATAAGCTCTTTGTCTCTCTGCACAAACCTCAATTTTCGACATTAATATTGCAGAGACATTGAGTTGTGTCTTTTCTTGTATGTAGGTTGGCCGACTTGAAAGACTTCAAGGCAGTTAACGAGATCTATGCTAAATGTAAGTTCCAAAATCTGATGTTTTACCTAGGACTAACTACTCTTTTGTGGTGTGATATGAATTCCTTTAGTTATCTAAAAACTCATCTGAGCATCTCTTCTACTCACAGACCGAGTGTTAGATTGAATGCAATCTGATCTATTATTAAACTTGATTTTATAGAACAAACTTGAACTATGATCACATTAACAACGTATAATGTACTATTTAGAAAACTTGAAGCATGGTTACTCATTGGACGTTTATTTTTCTCAAGGGGATGTCAATCAATAATTTGGTTACCTCTTGTTGCTTATCTTTCGGTTACACTGAAGGAGATTGGGCCTTTTGACAGAGTACATATATTTCTAAAGTGACTCTTACTGTAAGTGTGCCACATTACTTGTTCATTCACCCTGGCTATGTTTTCGCTTTGCAGTTTTTTCATCCCCGGCTCCTGCACGCTCTACATTTCAGGTAGCGGCATTGCCATTGGATGCCAAGATCGAAATTGAGTGCATTGCGACACTGTAACAGCGTATTATCCGGCTTCTTAGCCGGAACCTAGAGAATAAAGTATGAGGTGGCATCTTTGAACATTGAGTTTGACATGTTTATTCTCCCCTCCCTTGCACATTGTGGAACTGTCATCATTTCTGTACTTGATAACTAAGCAGAATAGAGTGCGTAGTTGAATGAAATTCTAGAGCCAAATTGTAGGCATTTGATAGTCAAAATCACAAATCGAAATCGATAAGTACAGAAACCGAGTAGTTTGGACGAAGACTTGACTTTTTGTAAGAGAGATTCCTTTCAGGATTGAGTGGCATGTACTGCAAATAGATGCAAACTGAAGGCAAAACGGTATTTCCTGGGCGCGAAATGTACAGTACCATCGGAACCCTTTGTCCCAAAATCTCAATTACTATACATAGTAACCCTTTGTCTCAACTTTATTATACACTACAAAAATACGGGAACTCCCCAACTCCCTAATTCAAGAACTACCAACTTCTTGGGAGGAAGGTATTAAATTTCGATATTATTGTCGAAATATCGATGATTTTATCATGATTTAGAGTTACCGATATTATGACAGCAGAAAATTGATATTTTTCATTATCTTCTGATATTTTGCTAAAACTCTCACGTTACAAAGTAACCGGCCTTAAAGCCCACATTCCGGCTGAAATTCAATTAAAAAGCCAAGAAAACTTGATCCCAAGCCATGACTTGAACTAGAGTCCACTGGAATTATCATTTAAGAAGTCGGAGAGGCTTCTCTCCACCGACAGTGGAAGTTCACAATCACAGATGTCCTCACTTGATTAGCACGAGTGAAAAAAATTACCATCAACTGAAAAATTTCTAACAGTAAAAGGCAAGAAAAATCAATTGTCTTTTATGCCGGAGAATCTGCTCCCGGCTGAGTTTGTAGAAATTGAAGAAGATTTAGTCGGAGGGTGGGGGCGGAGTGTTAGAGAGGGAGCTCATCGACATCGTCGTAGGCAACGTCTTTCCGCTGAGAACCGCCAACATTTTCTTCTTTGCACCCAATATCTGAAGTAACAATTACATCTCATCTGTATTCTTGTATCTATTGTCAGATTGCCCTGCTTGTAAGCCTATTGTTCAATCAGCTGGATTATGGCCATTAGTTCGGAGACTTGCTCATGGCTTCGTGATAGTGGTGGGCATGCTTCTATTCACCCCAGTTGCTTTTTTGGCGTGTTTTCCTTTTGAATTGTTTCGGAGTTTCAGACTCGTATGCTCTTCAACCAAGCATTTAGCAGCGCTTTACAAATTGCTCGTATTCTCGGTGAGCAACGGAAGGAGTACATCTCGGATCAAGGAGTAATCTGGGCAAGAAGATTGACATTAAAGCTAATTTTTTGATTGTGGGGAGACTAATTAAACAAGAATTTGTTTAATATCTATTTTTTTGTGTAGACCGCCGTGAGTGAAGGAGGAGAGCTCTGGTTCTTGTTCGGGTTCGGGTTCAGCCTCTGAGATCACAATTTACTCAGATTACGAATTGACCTTACAAATCCCCAAAACAGAACACAAGTGAATCAATGGTCACGATTCTGGAGTGTCTCACACTCGCGGTTGTGATCTTCCACTGCCGTTGGACAAAAGTCGTTTCGTTAAGAAGTAACCACTTGCATTGGAACACCGTTTTTGTTTTTCATATACATTCTATTGTATATATCCGGTGACTATATGTTTGAATATGAGAAAAAAAAATTATAAAATTTCTGTCAAATTTTTTTTGTCTCTCTCGATTGTTGAAACATGTGTTTAACACTTTTAATTAACCATTTTAAGACAATTAAATTAATTTTTTTATTTGTTCAAATTAGTTAAATGGGTTAATGAGAAATTGTCACTCAAAGATGGCTAGATGGCTACATGAAATGTAAGAAAAAGAGTTTTCGTATTCCGAGAATAGTTACTTAATTAAGTAAAAAGACCTTTGGCTTTTCGTATTCTTGGAATAAGTTACTGGGATAAATTTCAGTGTACCCCCATCAACTTTTCCCTAAACATCAAGTTAGTCCCTATTGTTTTAAAGTTGAATTTTACCTTCCTATTGTTTGAACTTTCAATCAACCATGCCCCTAAACCCATCGGTCATCCAATCTTGATGCCATCTAAGGACATGGTGAAAGGACCCAACCCCGATTTAGTTTCCTAAACTAGAATCAAACCTCTTCTGAAACACGAACTTTCAAAAACCATAGAAATTTCGGCAGAATTTCACTATATCGCCGAATTACCATTAACCTGCACCCAAAAACACACTTCAACCTATGCCACAAAAGCCAAACCGTGGGCACCAATCTCATCCGGATTTCTCAAAAACATATCATAATGTAAAGCAATAAACAAAACTGTAACTTAACAGAAATCGGGGAAAAATCATTTAAAAATATAAATATAAACAGTACTTAGAGCGACCTCTAGTATATATATATATATATATATACACAACAGTAGGCCAAACTAGAAACCTACTGAGAAAGGAAAAGTGGCTCGAATACTATGCCTCCAACCTCGACGTGCGACACCTGAATCCAAACTGCAAACTAGGCACGGAAACCGAAAAGTTCAGGGGAAAGGCAAATAAAATTGTTAGAGTGAGTAGACGAAAATAAACATATGCCTTTCACCATTTACATAACATAAAAATAATGCGAGTTCTTAAAATAAATGGAGGTGTCAAGCGAATCTCTCAAGCCCGACGGTGATAGACTAGGCGAATCTCTCAAGCCTAGTGGGCATATCAGGCGAATCTCTCAAGCCTGGAACTGGACTACCGGTGATCAGCCGAGTAGTCAATGCATCGATGCTAAGTAAATGCCATCACCAATAAAACATAAAATAATACCTCTAAAACAATAAATAATCTCAATACTGTACTGGAAATAAATACTGAAACCAAGAACTCGCTACGACAGTGTAAATAAATGTCCACTCACAGATAAGCACAGCGTGCAAACGCGCTAATCTCGAGATCCGGCGGAAAATCTCTCGCCAAACGGACGATCACGATCCCCTGAATAATCACAAATACCACTGTTCAAAATCACATTTCAAAATCTTGAACCACATCTCGAGAACCAACCATTCCCGAAAACATATAACTCGTACATCGACGAAATCGTCAAAAATTCAATAAACACACTATAAAACCTCGCTACAAATTCTGACGCTCAATTCAAAATATAAACCTCACAACTGCGATCGGTGCGCGATTCCGAGAAAAACGACATAAAACTTGTCGAAAAACACATCGGCCGGAAAACCGCCGCGCACGGGATCGTCAAAAACACCTTGAAGTCGAAAACCCTCGCCGGAATTCATGCACTCCAATTGGCCACCACCGGCCACAGCAAGGTGCAAGACCACTTCTAAAAGTTTCCTCTCCCCAAGGACTACAAAACCCCTAACAAGTCGACCTCCATCTCGGCCTCCACCGTTGCCACCGTCGCCGGCGATTTCACCTAACAAAACCCACCGAAATTTCTGAACTTTGACAAGCCATAACTTCTTCATCCAGCAACGAAATTAAGTGAATGACCTATCAAAAGAAAGAGGAGCTCAAGCTCAACAACGTTCATGAAGGAACCACGGCCCAAAGACGCCGAAATAAGGCACATCGAAGGCAAACAAAACTTGGCCTAAAATGGTGAACAAGGGTGAGTCAATGCACTCGAGTTGACTCGGTCAACTCCCCAAAGTCCAAGTCTGACTTACCCAAAAAGAAAACCCACTATTTATACTTTCCATTTTTGGTAACTTCCATATTTATTTTACGACAAATTTTGATCGAACGTAACTTTTGCATCGTAACTCCGTTTTCAACGATTCTCGTGTCTACGAACTTATCTCGACAAATTCTTCAATTTCCACCTGAAGTCAACCAACTTCGATAAATCCGATAAAAAGTCAACGACTCAAATCAACACAAGCTTATCTGATAAAAACGATCAACGGTCGAAAACGGATCGAAACCAATCGGATAAACACGACTAAATTCAACGGCAAAAAATATTCATAACTTATTCCACGTAACTCGAAATAATCCTCAAAAAATTCCCACGAGCTCGAAATTAAATTCTCTACAACTTTTGTGAAGGATCTCAAATCAAATTCTTGCCCGATAATTTAGTCGTTAACAAGCTCGCCATATCAACCAATTACGACAAAATCGCGACTAATCACAAAACTCGCAAATCAAGCCGATTAACTACCATTTTCGATTCAGGTTGTCACACAAGGTGATTTCCATGTCAACATATGGGGCCTACATAATTTATAAAATCGCAAATTATGGTGATTGTCACACATGGTGATTTTCGAAGTCGTCGGCTATAGTCCTGTAGGCTAAAAAGCGTCGGCAAAAGTATAGCCGACGCTTTTTTTTGTAAAAGTCGTCGGCTATAGTGTACTATAGCCGACAACAACAAAAATCGTTGGCCTTTTTATTCTTGAAGTCGTCGGCTATGGTAATTATTCTAGTAGTGTCAGTGAAAATAACTGGATTGTTGGAGTTGTCCTGACGTGAATTCACACTAAGGACATAGTTGCCTTTTTAAACCATTATTTGGTTATTATTCAATAACTATCATTAGTGAGGATAAAAATCATTAATAAGTGGGTAATTTTCAAAATTTCTCTGATTTTAATTATTTTATCTTTTAATTAATGACATTATATATATTTAATATATTAATAATTATATTATTAGTTTTAAATTATAAAATAGCAATTTTGAGTACTCTCGAGTAATCCCCAAATAATCGGCAAAGCGGTAACCGGTACTAAAATGCTTCCCGAGCTCTTAACACTTTTTTGACTAATACGAGGGAAACCCAACAGGGTTTGAGAAATTTTTAATCTGACCAGTTATTTGGTAAGGACAATGACAAGCCAGAAATCCAAAACCTTTTATCCCAATGGCCCCTGCTAATGCCCTACAAAATTCTAAAACTACCTTTCATGGGGCTCCTCCTATTGGATGAGCTGTATGGAAACAATTTAGGGCAGCCCTGCCCTAGAACTGCTCCGTAAGTCCAGCTCAACTCTTTGTTGCCCCACTAGGAAAATGACACATGGCACATCTCCATCTTAGTCAGCTAACAATTTCATTTACTTTTTTTTTGTCATATGACTCATCATTCGTCTTTCAAAAGTGCCAAATAGTCCAGCACTATAGTAAATGTCTGAGTATCATTCTTCCTTCTATGTGAGGCCTAAATCTTGCGTGGCGCGACATGTCATGGCCACATCATTTGTTAAAATTATCAATTTATATAATTTAAATTTTGACCTCATATTTTCTTTTCTAATTTATAATTAATAATGATCATTAATTAATTAATAATCATCAATGTCTTTCCAATATTAATATATTATAATTATTACAGTCTCAATTAATCATATTTATTTTTCATGTTTCTAAGCCTTATACTTTTTTTTGGAGGGGGGAACAAACTTTTCATTAAGAAAGGTAGGCCGACTGACCGAAGCAGTACATATATAACCGAGAGATGCCCGTGTAAGGTAATTTAAACACTAAGGCACTTACAGAAACAAGTACTACTCTTTAGATTTAATGAGCTTGACTTCTGTCAAGCTCATATTCCTAGCAACACTAGAAAAAAATTCAAACTACGCGAGTTATAATAACACCTGAGCACGCAATTGTGGTATGCTCAAATAACTTCCCGAAAATCATCTAAAAAAAATGCTAGATAAGATGAGTTTGAAACCTCAAAAGACAAGGCCTAGATGCACAACCTTATGCCTGGATCCACCAATAACAGCTCAATAGAGAGAGACCTAACCCAGGTTCTAACAAATCTAGCCCAATAGAGAGATTCAACACCACCACACACCATACGTACTGATCTACCACTACACCCCGCCTCCATGACGATGACCAGAACCACTCCTTCACGATGAAACACCCAGCCATAAGCCTTGATTAGATCTATCGTTGTGATCCAAGTTGCTCACTGCACCACCTCCTCTCCCGTGGATTGAACAAACATTTGTCAATCCACACCCTACATCCACACCCTACAAACACACGAAATAGCAATACCACGACCTCCCTAATTGAACCAAACCCGCAAAAACAAATGCAGACCCAACCCCTAGACTACTTCGGCAACTCGAGATCCGTCCGACAGCAAAACCAATTGCACCAACCAACCAAAAGTCAGGTGAGGCTAGGTTGCCGTTGAACGAGCAAAAGAGAAAATTGAGAAGTCAGTCGAATGGGTTTGCTAGAGAGAAAAGTAGGGTTTGATCTCTCTAAATCGTATACTTGCATATCATTCATTCCGCTAAGATAACCGTATGTTTTATTCTTTTACATGAAAGATTGAAAGAAAAAATTATTCGATATATAGCATAACAAAAAATTATTCGATATATAGCATAAGCAATCTCAACTTCATCGACCATGAAAGTAATACATTCAAAAAAACATTGTATTCCATAGACACTCAAAAAAAATTTATCCAATTAGCTTAAATTTTCGAGAACCAAATTATAGAGATCAAGGGTTGATGATTGGCAAAGTTTCAGCAACATAATCATTTTTTTAAAGTACATAACTCACATTGGAAACTCACATCACAACTTTACTCTCCAAGAACATCATGGATACGATCTTATATTATGATTTTAAATAGATGTGTTTTAAATAGAAAAATATAATATATTTTTATGAAACATGCGAGATTACATTAGATCATTAGTTAAATACACCGAAAAATATCTAGTCTAACCCTCCCTAACTCAATGAGAGGTAAATCTAGACTAAGCAGCGGAGTATTATTAAACCTTTAGAAATCATAGAAAACTAGGCCTAAAATATCAAAGTTTTGGAGATAAAACTGTTGGAAATTTTTGTGTTTGTGGGTTATAGCAAGAGAAGGAAATGCTTCAAAAGCATGCAATAGTTTACATTTTCTTTTAAACTTTATTTGCCCCACTACTTAGTCTACAAAAGAAAATAATTAAATAAGCCTTAAGAAAATAATGAAATCTAACAACTTGTTAATGTTGATCGCCGGTTTGCACTAACAAAGATCAACCTAACACTCGATCAAAGGTTTTACAAGAGTCAAGATTACTAGAAACTAAATCTGTAGAATATAGTTTCTAGATTTCTTTAAAACTAAAAAATGATGAAGAACTTGAGAGAAAGTGAAATGAAGTTATTGGTTATGTGGAATCTGCATAGAGTTACTCCTATTTATAGAAGTGATTATGCATTTTCACCCTTGAAAGATGCAATCTTTCTGATTATTTTTCAATGGGCATGCCTTTTCATTAAGAGTTGCATCTATTTAGTTTATTTCCAATGAATATGTCTCTTCACCAAGAGTTGCATCTATTGATTTTTCATTGGACATGTCTGTTAATTTTTCAACGGACAAACCTCTTGCTCTCTTTATTTATATTATTAAAAATTATTCCAACAATTGTCAACCATTTTCAAAATATAAAATACTTCAAAACAAAATTTATTTTGAAAACGTTTTAAAAAATCCTTGAGTAAATTCTTGGAAAACGTAGCACATAAACTAAGATATCTTGTGGACTTGAACTTTAGTTTAGTGAAAACACAACAAAGTTAAATCAAGATGGCTAAGTAGTTTTGCTTTGAACTTGTCATCTTATTGTGATCTAACCGGATACATTTCACACACTAGTTTTCTCCTTCTTTCGAGTGTTTTAAAAGTTGACGTGTGGATTGGTCTTACGTCTATATCATTTTCACGAGTGCTCTAGAGACTATCTCAAGTCACATAGAAGGCAACACCACCTTCTACACTTGTGGACTTGAACCTTACCTTAGTGAAAACACATCAAAGTTAGATCAAGATGGCTAAGTAGTTTTACTTTGAACTTGTGATTTTATTGTGATCTAACCGGACACATTTTATACACTAGTTTTCTACTTCTTTCAATTGTTCTAAAAACCGACGTGTGGATTGGCCTTGCGTCTTTATCCCTTTCACGAGTGCTCTAAAGACTAACTCAAGTCACATAGAAGGCAATACCACCTTCTACACACGTATAGGTAAGCATTTAGTACCCATATAGCTAAAGTACTTTCCATCATGCTTATTAAGAATTTTAATTATAACTGAACCTCCACCATTTATTATATGTACCTAAGCACTTTAAGCTTTGGATGAATACAAACATATAATAAAATTATATATTTGTTAATTTTACTTAAGTGTTTGCAATCACTACATATGATGTACTTTGCTAATTGAACTCAAGAACAAGATGTTTCAAGCGTTGAGTTGAGTTTCCATTATTGGTGATTAAAATTTTAAACTCTCCTATCCCATTTGATGTATCACCCATCAAATCCTTGCAAATTTAAAATATGCAAGTTATTTTGCTAATTAGTTATTAAAGTTACTTATACATAACTATAAAGTTCAACGGCTCATACCGTCCCTTTAAATTGTATTATATAGCTATGTCTCAAACCCGGTATATCATTCTTACCTTTATATGTCTAGTAAGAAATATTTAACAGTTACGACTATCAAAGAACTAAATTTATATCATATCGTTATACTTAGAATCCGTCTATTTTTATGACATATGAAATTAATTTTCTTTTGACATTAACTAGTATTCCGCAAATTTATCTCTTCTAGATGATATAAATACCCTTTTGTATCACTTGAGTATTTCATAATTCAAAAATTATAGACGTCATCAAACCTAATAATTGTTTATAAATGAATATCATGCATTAAACTCAAGTTCGTGTAGCTTTTTATCAAGATTGCATTTCTTGATATTCATAAAAAAACTAACTAGTTGAATATCTTAGTCAAATTTCAACTTAAATATGTATTTAAATTTCCAATTTAAAATGATGCATAAATGAAGAGTTCAATGAAGTGCATATATATACAATTATATCACTCATGTATATAAGTCAGACATACAAATATGAACTCGATATGAACATGCTCTAAAAATAAATGCAATCAACGTATCATACGTATTGCATATAACAATGTTGATCTTAATCATCCATTTAACTAAGAGATAATATAATATACATTCTCTAAATTAAAACTGAAAATACACCAATGATTAAACCAAGCGAATGTGCAAAACTAAAACTAAATATATAAAAATATATGCCGCATTTAGTACAAAAATATCTATCAAGATATACATATCAAGGGATCATTCTTAATCAGCCAAACGTTTGTAAAGTTCATAAACGAACTTCATTTTCTCCCAAGTGCATTCACCACTTCAAATATTATTGCCACAATTTTCTCATTGGAGTTAAAACTTCTTTGATGGTTCTTGAGAATACGACAATATTTCATGATATGACCATGTTTCTTGCAATAGAAGCAATTCACTTTCTTCTTGTTGAAAGTTTGACTTGAATGATCCGTATTCCATCAAATATTTCTTTTTCTATTCCCATGATTATTTTTGAATTGATAAAATTCACCAACAATCAAATCATTATTAATAGAAAAAGAATCATCGATTTTCTCATTAAGTCATCCTCTTTTCTTATATGAAGAAAATCATTCAACATTTTGTAGGTAATTCTATATTCCTCTTCAAACTGAAGTTGATGACTCAATTGTTCTATGGAGCCTTCCAACTTATTTATCATACTTATGTTGAAGTCTTTCCATGATGGAGGAAGCTTACCCACAATAATAAGAATATTGATGAGTGAATCTATATGCATACTATGTTGAGTGAGCAAGTGAAGTATATGAATGATTTCATGATATTTCTCAATGAAAGATCTTGTATCTACCATGTCATACTTTAAAAAAATTAGAAATTAGAAAGGATTTACTTATAGGATCTGTAGAAATATACTGCTCCTCCAATGTATCCCATAGTTCCTTTGACGTCTCATTATCTTTAAAGTGAGAAACTCATTCATCACTTAGAGAATTGTATATGTAGTACTTACATTGTTCATCATCTTGATCTCATTTGTCTCTTACTTGTTTCATGAATGAGATCTCATCTTCAATTTCTTCAGGTCTTGGTGTTGTAAGCACATACACTATCTTGAGGCATGTAAGCATGAGGTGAGTCTTCTTTTGTCTTTTTGGGAAACATTCTCCATCAAATCAATCAAGCTTCATTTTAAAAAAATCATTTTCGCTTTCCTTAGAAATTTCCATAAAAAATAAAGTCTAAAGATTGTTGAAAATTTGTGTTTGTGAGTTATGTATGGTAAGAGAATGAAATGCTTCAAAAGCACGTAATAGTTCACGCTTTTCTTTAGACTTTATTTGCTCTACTACTCAGTGTGCAAAGGAAAATAATCAAAAAAACTTTTAGGATATAATGAAGCCTAGCAACTTACTAATGTTGATCGTCAATTTGCACTAATGAAGATCAACCTAACACTCGATCAAAGATTTTACAAGAGACTCAAGGTTGCTAGAAACTAAATCTGCAGAATATTGTTTCTAGATTTTCTTTAAAACTAGAAAATAATGGAGAACTTGAGAAAAACTAAAACAGAGGAAGATAAATGAAGTTATTGGTTATGTGAAATCTGCAGAGAATTACTCATATAAATGATTATGCCTTTTCACCCTAAAAATATTGCATATTTTTAATTATTTTCCAATGGACGTACATCTTCATTAAGAGTTGCATCTATTTAGTTTATTTCCAATGGATATGTCTCTTCACTAAGAGTTGCATCCATTGGACATGTCTATTAATTTTCCAACAGACAAACCTCTTGCTCTCTTTCTTTTATATTATTAAAAATTATTCCAACAAAAACAAGACTGAAAAATGAAAACACTAAGCCACAAAGTTGGTTTTGCCATAAATAGTAAAACCTCCCTCTTTGGTTGTAGGATAAGTAAGATGAAGAGTTCCTACAACTGGATCCTTTTGAGCAGTCTGATTTTTTGCCGACTTCTTGTTTTTGTTGTCAACTGGTCTGCCTCTCTACTTGTCACCTGAACCCTTCTCCGAAGACTTCAATCCCAGGGAAAGACTTTGTTGTGGTTTCTTTGGCGAAGCCAACACCTCTCCAAACCTTTTGTATCGAGCATACTTTGTTGGTGTAGTCAACATGGTGGTTTGTACTACGTTGCTCTCCACAAAGTCTTCAGCATCCTGCTCATGCACAAGTTGCATGGCTACACTACTATCAATGACTTCACCCACAACCTCATCTATAGACAACACATGCTCGATTGCTAGAATTTCGCACGCATTCTCATCAGCCTAAACCCGAGCATTATTTTCACTCTCAACCTCGTCAACCTTAATAATTTGTAGATCACCATTCTCAGCAGCAAATGTATCAATTTGCTTATCCTTACATGAAAAAACACGCTCCTATGATTTAATAGCCTCAGCATTGTCCCTTGCCTCCTCAAAAACAAGCTCACGTCAATAAATTCTCATGGGCCTCCTTGTTGCTGGACTCGGTTGTTGTTGTTGAGATAAAGGAGTGATCAACAATCCCTGGCCCCAACTGCCACCTATTATCGCAAAACCTTTTGTCGGGTTCTCAAAACTCAGCGGTTGTACTCATAAAACCCTAGGGCTCAAGTTACTGCTCACATGTGCTTCAATCATAACAGGAGGACCGCAAAAGCCCGAAAATAAAATCCTTGTAGGAATGAGTATAACATAATTTTGAACAAAAGCCCAACAAATTAACTTAACCTCTGATCAGTCTGATGGAATAGTCTGCCTCAGTATCATCAAAATTCAAAAGACACAAAGCTGAGATGCAGGAGCAGAGTCACGTTGAGGCCTAGGTCCAGATTCCAGAAAGAATAATTTTTGGGTTGGTTCCCTCTCCAGAGCAAATTCAAGTTGGTCCCACGGACCCACCATCAACCAATCCAAGCCTCAGCTCAATTTTATTCTTTATACAAATCTTGAATTGGTCGGTCCTCTGCTCTGCATCATCTGACGATTTAAAACAACTAAGAAACTTCGTTGGTGTGAAAGAAGAGGCGCCGAGGGGCGATGGTTAATGACCATCATACCGTATTTGAAACAAAAGTATATAGCTAAACGCTAATGTGCTAGCTAATTGAATTGGGAGGAGCGGTACCTTTAGATCGTTAGTAAATTCATTAGCTAGCTAGTTTGCGCGCGCGCTTTCCCGTTCTCCTCCCGGCGCTTGCCCACGTATTCAGTGAGCGAGAGATCGAGCATTCGAGCTCCTCGATCGGCTAGACTTGAATTAAGAATTGAAGAAGATGGATATGGAACTGACTCAACTCAATGAGAGCTTAATAGGAGGAATTGAAGTAGTATCAATACCCACCACCATGAAACCCAGCACGAACCGCAGCAGCCCAAGCTCCTTCATTTGTTATACTATTTAGACAGCTACCTAAATAGCTACTTAAACAGTTATTTAGACAGTTATTCAAATAAATACTTAGACAATTGACAGATATTTAAATAGATACTCAGGTATCTACTCAGACAGATATTTAAACAACTACCCAGATAGCTACAACCATAACAGAGTTGTACTAGGAAAAAAATTGATGTGATAAAAAAAAATTAATGTGATAAAAGAATATATTGAATAAAAGACCCCACAATTAGATTCAACATTACTTTCTCATCATATATAATTTCTTTAAAAAAAATGCTCCATTTACTTTGTATATATATGCATGTGAACCATGAAGAATAAGAGATTAAAAGGGAAAAAATTTGATTAATTCATTAAATTATGGAGTCAATTAAGTGAAGTGTAGGGTAGTATAGGACATTATTAATTCAAATAGAATTGATTTTTAAGACAAAAACAGCTCTCTAGACAGCTACTTAGACAACTACTTAAACAGCTACCCAGACAGATACTTAGACAGCTACCCAGACAACTAACCAGACAGATACTTAAACAGCTGTCCAGACAAATACTTAGACAGATATATAGACAAATATCTAGACAGATACTTAGACAGATACCCAGACAGATACTTAAACAGCTACCCAGACAGATATCTAGACAAATATTTAGATATAATCTATTTGACTTGGAATTCAAAATGGTCGAAGTCTTCAAGAGAGAATCTAATCATATAGTTCATGCTTTTGATCCTACTATCCATTTAAAAAATGGTTTGGAAGCTTTATTTGGGATACCACTCCTCTACCTAAAGTCTTCCACCACTTAACTTAGAGGTGCTGGTCTAATGCCCTACCATAACACTTAATTGATTGGCATGACTTTAATTAATTATTAGGCTTAAACAAGAGTAAGGTATAGAGCTATGGAGGACTTTGTTAATGTCAGTCCAAACCTATTGTCAAGCTTTTTTCAGGTAAAAAAACTTGTGATGGAACCCGTAATGCAGATATGATTGAAGTCAACCACTGATGGATGGAGCATGCAGTTGTTCATATAACAAGTTTGGGTTTAACTCTTTTGTCTAAATTTGAGTTATAATGATGGAGAATTCTGTCAACATGCCCAAATGCTATTGTTGAGCTGTTTAGATTATTGAGGATGGAGGAGAGACTCTGACAGGTGCTATTCGGATAATATATGCAGCGAGAGAGAGTTTTAGGTGATTAAACCTGGAAAATACGGTGATATTTTTTATAAATAATTCAAAAGCTTACACCGGGAGGAAACAGAAAATTTATGTCTTTTTCTCATTTTTCCTACTTTTTTTTAGTTTGGAATTACTACGTATCGTATAAATCAAAACGTATAAAACTACATTGCAGATGCAATCGCACCAAAACCAGGCGGCACCACTGAGCGAGCGAACCACCTTTATCAGCCCGTAAAGGAAAGCATAAAAACACACACGGAAAAGGCAAGGCCTTTGTTCTTCTCTTCTCTTTTCTTATCTTCTCTCAAGACCTTTCAAATCCTTTCTCTATGCTGTTATTAAATTGCTAATGCTATATTTATTTGAATAGTCTTGGGCTCTCCTCGTTTTCTTTACTGTAAAGTTCCTCCTGGAACCATATATATATATATATATATATAGATCTGGCCATCTGGGTACATCGTTGTAGCTATATTTGTTTACCATATTGCTCCGATTTGGTGAGTTCAAGCTCAAGTTTTTGATCAATTTGATATTGGGTCTCTGAATCTCAAGCTTGTTGCCGTTGTGGAATTCCTTTATGATTTTGTATTCACATATAACTGTGTAATTCTGGGTCGGTTTTAGAGATTTTAGATACCTTTTGTCCTGTTTATCATGGAAAAGAACATTTAATATGAGAAGGGAGTCCTCATAGTTTTTCTTTTTATTCGAACTAGTTTGAGTTGATGTTAGAAAGATTCTAAATTTTCTCCTGTAGTAAGTTATTTCCGCCTGTGATTGAATTGGGTTAGCCTAGACGAGCATGAGTTTCACCTATCAATTTCTACTTATCTAATTTCTTGAATCAGAATTAATGTGAAATTTGCTCTTGGATGGATCAAAACATCATTGTCTAAATTTGTATGTTTCTGAAATCTTTCAGTTATACAGAGTTTCTATAATATGGAAGGAACCGTAGTTAGAAGAGTTATTCCCTCAGACAATAGTTGCCTCTTCAATGCAGTTGGGTAAGCTTGAGTTTATAAGGTCCATACTAGTTGTTATCTACTGGAAAGGTCAATAATATCAATCAAGTGTTACCCTTTATTTGCAGGTATGTGATGGACCATGACAAGCTTAAAGCCCCTGAGTTGAGACAGGTTTTAATCTATACTGTGACATTTTTGTTTTCATTTAAGCAGGGCACAGGTTTGATACGGCTACTTAAATACTATGTGGTCATTGTTTGAAGGTTATTGCTGCAACGGTAGCAAGTGATCCAACTAAATATTCTGAAGCAATTCTAGGTAAACCGAATGGAGAGTATTGTGCATGGATTCTCAACCCGGACAAATGGGGAGGTTCGTATCTTGTTCCTATGCATCATGTGGCTCTTGGTCACCAAACAGATATCACAATAACAGCCTTTTTCGTCTCATTTTTGATTACTTCTGGTTAAGCCTTAATCATATGTGCCTTGAAAATTCATAAAGTTAGATTTATCATAATTTTGGGCCTGTACTTCCCCTTGGCTATCATGGTATATTGTACAACATGGTAGGATATCATAAAGGTATAGTTTGTCCGGCCCCTTGGCTATCTATCTCTCTTCTGTGGTTGAGGTCTCTGTTTCCATCAAGTACTGCTTTTCATTTCGCTTGCTGACTGTTACTCTCTAATTTGTTGCCCAGGTGCTATAGAACTTTCAATATTAGCAGATTATTATGGACGTGAAATTGCAGCATATGATATACAAACCACACGTTGTGATTTGTATGGTCAGGTAACCCTTAATTCTATTGCATATTAATCTTGTCAGCTCTCCAATACTTAACTTATTCCCCATTGGAATCTGTTGACAGGAGAAAAACTATTCAGAAAGGGTTATGCTGATCTACGATGGGCTCCATTACGATGCATTAGCTGTATGTGCTCAATGCCATTTTATTTCAAATCTATTTGTAATTTTCTGGTTGCCAATATGGAGGGATATTCCTGACTTTGCTATATTCACCTCATTAGTATTCAGTCATCATGAGGCATCTTCTTGCCAACTGCACAAAGTGACCAAACAAATGGTCCTTTTCATCTCTTGTGTTATTTGGGCATAAGCTTGTGCTGGATAGTTTTGGTTTTGTAGAATTTGGTTGTCTTTGTGGTAGATTCTTGTAGTTATAATTGGTTTATTCGCTGGAAGACTTCTACTCTGGTTAACCTTTATCTGCTTTCCAGTGTTTGAGGTTTATGTGTGACTAGATTATTTAGTGACCATTAAATTTTCTATGTTATAATAGATGTCTCCATTTGAGGAAGCCCCGAGGGAGTTTGATCAGACTATATTTGCCGTTAAGGACAAGTCCATTGGGCCAGTGGAGCAGCTCACTCTTAATCTTGTGAAAGACCAACAAAGGTAGAACTGTTGATCTGATCGTTCACCTTTACTAAATCTAAAATGTTTATATGCAATTCTATCTATAGTATGTGTTTATATATTGAACTCTGTGAACATTACATGCCTCTTTAGGGTGAAGAAAGTTCAAGTCTGGAATTATCATGTTCAGAGTGATCAAACTCAAAGAACTAGACTACAGACACCTGGTTTAGGGTATTTTAGGCTTTATGAACTTACATTGTTAGAGAAGCTTTCTGGTGAAACTGATGCCATACAAAAACAACCAGTTTTACAAACCTAAACACGAAAGTGGCATATTCAATTTATATCTAAAACATAGAACTATAGGACAAATGTTGCATGTTTTTTTTATCCCTGAACCCTTGTAGAATCTGAACAAATTTTCATCTGAATGGTTCTGGTAAATGTGGTTACTTTTGGGTAGTGTTTTTCCTTATCTCTTGAGTTCCTTAGCTTTTTAGGTTTGTCCAGTTCCTCGTTTACTCCTTCTGGTAGTCATTTAGCTCAGGTATATGTGTATATACAATTTTGCAATGCATGATCATCCCTTGCTTTGATGACGCCGCTTCTCAGTAAAAGGAGCTACACAGATACTGCAAACTTCACTCTGCGCTGTGGGGTGTGCCAAGTAGGACTCATTGGCCAGAAGGTAATAACAATACATAATTATAAATTGTGCTTGCCATTTTATTTTTCTTTCTGCGTGTAGCGAATTGTGATTGTGCATCCTACATCTTATATGATATGTAAAATTTTGATAAATATTCAGGAAGCTGTAGAGCATGCGAAGGTGACAGGCCATGTCAACTTTCAAGAATACAGATAACAGAAGCTGTGTACTACAGAACCAACAGTCATTTTGTTGAAATGAGGAATAGTGAGATTCCTCATTTCCTTTGCATTCATCCATTGTTTGTTGTGTCCAAGATGTCCAATAAGTTGTAATAGGAAATGTATGTTGTACTATATATACCATGATACCAAAAAGAAAAACAAAAGACAGAATTGTTGTACTCCGTGTGCCCATTTTATGGGATCATGAGTTCTGATCCTACCGACCACAGACCAAATATATCTGGTGTGCTTTCCCCCCATGTTGGTATTCTTCGACTTTGTGCTCTTCAGTTTGTCTCTACTAGCAAACTATTGTACTCGATTAGGGCCCTAAACCTCCAATATGTATCCATTCCTGGAAACTAAGTTTCCACTACTCATCAGCTCCCTCTATGATGTCTCCGGCTGTCAACTAAATCAAAATCAATGTGATAATGCCATTCGTTAGAAGCTGTTTTCCGCGAAATCAAATCCCCTCACCCCAGCACAGATGATTTCCAAACTATGAACTGAAATACTGAATGAAACATTTCTCGTAACAATGATTACATATTACAAATTAGGAAATGTCATCATTGGTCTACCACTTCCTCAAATTCTATCCTCTAGATGGTGAAATGATACAACATAATCCCTTCTTTTCTGGGTCGCTTGAAAAAGGAGTGTTGTCATGTGCATTTATTCATAGGCTCCTCATGACCACCTTTAAGCAGTTTCAGGTAGCAAATGGTTGGTACCTTGCCCAGTGATAATTTAAACTACTTAATTGTTTTCTGGGTTTGTCACTGTCTTTTTTTCAAGCTTTTCCGATGCTCTACGTCTAGATCTTCTGTTTAAGCACATGACGCAATTGAATTTTCTGACTGTCTAACCTCGCCTCCAAAAGCCTTGCCTTCAAACTGTTCTTCTGCGCACCAAGAGGAATGCAGCCTTTCATACCCCGAATATGATGATTCCCAGAGTCCGGTGAACTCCATTGCCCCACTAAATCAGAGGGGCTAAAGCCGCCTTTACCCGAACCTCGATCAGGAGACATGATTCCTCCATTGGATATCCTTCCATTTGAAAGCCTACCATTTATGCCCGCCACTGAGATTAACTTGAAGTTGTCTTCATTATTTGGGCCCGATCGCCAAAGCCGTGCTATACTTGATACCTTCTTTGATTGCTTTGTTGGTACAGAACAAACCTCGCTGATTTCAGTAATTGGTGTTTCCTCCCCTTCATTTTCTTCTTCCCACTCGGTTCCACTCTCTGAGACATTACTCGCTCGGTGATTCTTATTTACCGAAGGGGCAGAGTCTGGTGAATAGCTGGAGTCCTGATCCTCAAGATGGCTCACAGTTTCCCATCCACTCTCATCTTCTTCTATGTCGCCATTCTGACCAACATATGCAATTGTGTGCCTCTGGATGTGGTGTTTGTTGATTCCATCAACTTCAGGACTCACAGTGCGAATTTTGGAAGCATGGCCAACAGGACTGTAAGAAACACATTGTTCAATCTCCCTCTCATTAGGCTCACCAAAATTAACTTCTTCGAACACAGAAAAGATATCGTCAGGATTTGGGGGTTCATATGAAAAGTCCTTGACTTCTTGAATGTTTACAGCGGCAGCGGCCTGTCTCAGATATTCTCCTTCTCTCATTTCCTCCACATCTGTGGTTGAACTACTTGACTTCAGAAAGATTTCAAGATCTGCCACAAGCTTGTTCATGAGAGAATACTTCTCTTCAACTGCCACCTTTGCATCAACCAGCTTCATTTGAACACGCTCCTCACGCCAGACCTCAGCCATCTGCAGCATCTTTCTTTCCTCTTCCACATCATCTCTGAGTTTCATGGATTCTCTCTTCAATGCTTCAACTTCAGCCTTGTCTTCTCCAATTTCCTTCGCAAGCTCATCACATACTTCCTCAATCAATTCTCTTGCCTTTCTTTCCTTTTCATAGTCCTGCATGTATCGCTTTGCAGATAACTTAGCATCAGCAAGTTCATTAACCAATTTGGAATTGAGTATTTCAGTTCTCTGACGAGTCTTCCTTTCCCGGTTCAATTCAACCTTGATGTCATCAATAAATGCACGGATTTTCTCATGCTCTCTGCTCCTCCATGAAACTTTTTCATCATTCATGTTCCTCAAGAAGTGTTCAATTTTCTTTTTTGAGGAACGCCGCTCCAACTCAAGCTCCTGAATGCGGGCTCGAGCCTGCTCTAATTCTGATTCAAGTACATTTACCACTGATGCAGCACTCACTTGTTGGTCAAGAAGCTTCATCTGGCTGTAAATCTGCCGTACCTCCTCTGATGTTTTCAAGCAGACAGGATCCCATTTTGTTGCACCCTCCATGGCAGAGTTGGATAACTGAAATGAAGGTTGTAGCTAAGAGTTAGAGGTAAAACACAACGAAAAACAGAACTTACAATTAAACAGGAGGAGAAACTAACATTAAATAAGAGATGCTAACAACAATTAAAGAAAGAAAACCGGAAATAATTGTTACAGAATCTCAAGAATATGAATTGAGTTATTCCTTAGTAAGATTCAAGTAATTGTTCATCCATTTCAGTTGACTATATGATCTAAATAGACAAAACAGGAAAGGGAATGACCGTGTAAGAAGTAATTCATAAGTATCAGAGTAGTTTCACATACACATATTCCCAAAATCTCCCACATCTTCCCAGTTTCTCTTTATTTGGAAAAACCACCTAGGCATAAAATAACATTCTATGCAGTACAAGTCAATCCAACTAAGACAAGTTGATCTTCTATAAAAAAAATTCCTCAACAATGTATGATTGCATATTTAAAGTTCTCCACTGAGAAATCAAATACTGAGATCAATTCTTTTTGTATCACCCACATGTAATACTTTAGTCTCTTGCCATAACATTTCAATCCTTGGAAACCAAATGAAAAGAAAGAAAGAAAAAAAATCTTCTTGTGAGAACATACAATTTAATGAGTGCAACGTAAAACAAATTATAGGAAAAGTATATAATCTACATTAGTACGCTCAAGTCCAACAGCTGGATTTTTATGGACCTCGGCACATCTACCACATGCACCTAAACGTTAAAGAACTTTTATTGTACTTGAGATCATATACGTTCAGAATTTACAATCATGGACATTGATTGGAAGAATCATACCTTGCGCAAGAATCCACTCCTTGAGGTGGAAGCAGGGCTTTGTACATTATCCTTGGCTTCAGAAGCAAATGCTTTGCTATTGCGTTGGCGGATAAATGGTGCCCCAATATGGCCAGCATCAGGCTGCAAACAAGATAAGATAAATTAATCCCATTGTCCACAGTATACGACAGAGCACATAAATACCCACTGCTTGAGAGTACGGCACCACTACAACAGTTTGTATGAAAAGCAGCACACAAGAACCAGGATTTCGGGAAGACATCGACTGAATGCACCATTGTCATGCTGCAGTAACTTGTGGATCAAAGTTCCATGCTAAATCATTCAGATAAAGCTTGAAGTATACATCACCAATCTTATTAAAGAAAAAGACTTGAGAAATTCTCAACAATCATTATTACCATACTAAGAGATACCAAAGACGGAAAGTTATACATACACCCACTTTAGTAAACATTTCAGCATGAACCCTAGAATCACAGTGATCATCATTTCAAAAAGGGAAACAAATCATTTCAATGCAAAATACCAGTCAACCCAAATCAGCTCATATCAAAATCACTAAACAAATCTAGAGCTACAATGCAATTTAAGAAGAAGAAAAATTAACGGTAAACTTGCTCATTGCCAAATCCAATCTCATATTGCAGATTAAACCAAATGCATCAATCAAAAATGAAAAAAATAAAAATTGAAATAAAAAAGGTCAAACTCCACTGAAATCGGATTCATGAAAACGAGACTTATTTTGATTTATGACTACAAATTTCAGATCTTCGATAGATAGCATATGAAGTCCAGAAAACTAGCTCTCTCTATCTCTTACCTGAAACCCTAGCTGCTGGAGATTCCTTCGCTCGACTCCCATCTCCGGCAACTGTAGCCGCCACAGACCGGCGGCGAGCTTCCTTGCCGACATAGGTGTCTCTCTTCTCTTCCTACCTTTCCTCCTCGCACCACCACCACCCTCCTCTCTCTCCTCGCCGAGGTCATTTTGGTCTTTCCGCCTCTCCTCCTCGTTTTTGTTGTTGTTGTTGTCCTCGTCTTCGATCTTCCATTTAAGTAAAGGCGTCTCGGGCCTGCTGCGCTTACCGGACGGAAGCCCGGCCCGCTTGAGTCGGGGCAGGCCCGACGACGACCCGCGGGTCTTTCTCCGGGCGGTTGTCGGCTGAAGATCCGAGTCCGGTAGTGGAAATGCTGCTGGCTTGCTGCTGCTGGGCTTCTTCATGGACGACCTCCTCATGATTTCACCATCCTCATCAAGAGAGAGAGAGAGAGAGAGAGAGAGAGAAACACAAGTGTGTTTTTGTTGAAATGTGAGAGGAGAGAGGGGGTTTGGGTACACAAGTTCCAGTGGGGGATTTGTTTTTGGTTGGGGGGAAAATGACGCACGGAGGGGACAGTGGGAGAGACTAGAACAGAGTATACACAGATAAAACAAATACGGCGCTACGATCATACATGTACAAACGACGACGTGAACATCTATCTACTCTGTGTACTCTACCCGGTAGATACTATAAACTTAAGTTTCACATCTACGGGTGTGGTGGTAAAAGGGTTTGGATTTTTCTTGGCATCATTTCGGGTAAGGTTAAATGCCTCCGACAAATTGCCACAAGAAAACACGGCCTCCGACAATTGTCTTCTCAGTTTGAAGTTTTTAAATTATTACATAGATGCTATGTATGATGTTATATCATGTTTTGGTAAACATTTGTGGGAAGCCGGTGAAAATGGATGCTCAAGAATTTTGCGCTATTTTATGTACTTCTATTTACTAAATAATCTTGTCATAATATTTTCTTTATTAGATGACACGGATATAGCGGTATTTCACCTTAGAGTCTCATGATATATTGAAATTTTTGAAATTATGAGACAAGGCAGGAACGCGATTACATTTCAAATTTGATATATGTTATTAACGATAGTAAAAGATAAATTAAAAACGGAAACACTCAATGAGATGGTTCTCAATTTGTCATAATTTGACGTGAAATGCATTAATTTGCTTTTTATCTAATCATTTTCTTAACCTGGTCTATGTATAACAATGTTTAACTTTGTATTCTATCATTTCATTAATTAAAGTTTGAAGGTGACCGCAAACCCTTATTTCAAAAAATGTAATTAGCATTTATGAATTAAGGGATTCATTTCCAGCATATCATATTAAAATAGATATCAAGAAGAGAAAAGAAAATGATTTTTCATGATAACACGAGCATAGGGTGACCAATTCTTTTAGGAAATCATTTAATCATATTCCCGTTGAAGTCCAGTTCGTATAGGTTGTAGATTAGATATTCATGCCCAGACTACCACAGATTCTCAGTTAACTCTAGGAAGATGATCGATGAAATCCTTGTGCACCTTGATAGGGGCAGCAAAGGGTTACAATCTGCACATTCATTGACCCAAGAAAAGCTAACCGTACATCTATTTTGCAAACAACGTATAAATACACAACAAGTACGTTGAGGAAATACTCAAATGATATTTTTCTGGTAAGAGAAATACTCCTAATAGTTGTTGGGAGTTTTTCCATTGAGGACTTCTATGGTGAGGACTTGGTGAGTACCTACTAATCAATGGTTTATAAGACTTAATTTTCGATAATATTTTGACAATTCAACCATTAGATGTTTAGGTATATATGAGTAGATCATTCTTGCAAATTTTAAACCAAATAGAAAATTATTAAGGGATTCAAAATCATGGTTTATCAATTATAAACATGAAAGGTTCAAGTTTGACAAATTTAGAATAGTCATTTATTTCATCTTGTTTGAGACTTTAACGATTTTCAAATTGGAGAAAAATTTATAGAAATGATCTACGTATATATAGCTAAATATACAACGATTGATCTTCCAAAATATTGTTGGAAAGTATCATTGATAAGAAGGTACTCATTAAGTCCTCTTCATAGAGGTCCTCATTGGAGATCGAATATCCAAATAGTTGTTTAGAATGACTTCACCAGAGTGAACAAACCAAAATAACCACTAATTCATAGCAATACTCACTTGTCAATCACCTTAATATCCTGTTTAGTTACAAGTCTCCGCTACAAGACTCGACAAAAATTACGAAAAAGTAAAATCACAATGAGTCCCAAGGATTATGTCAATTTTTTTATGATGATTTCTTCCTCCCCGGTCACAATACTAGCAACGTAACGAATTTTAGTATGTATTAACATATAATGTATACAATTTGTAAATTGGTCCTTATATTGTAATTGGTTTTGTGTTTTTAGTCCATCAATTGTAAATACACAATCGACGACATTTTCATAACTTTGAGAATAATTTTTTTTTTAAAATGTAAATTGATGTATGACATACATTAACTCACTCTAACCTTGACCAAGAAAAACAATATGTACTATAAGAAATATGGCTAGCGCTATGCTGAGAGTTTTGAACAATAATCAAAGTAAGTTGAGACCTAAACTGCCAAGCTCCATTTGCGACATGCGAGCAATAACGTCGATCCCATGTTGCCGTCCAGACCGCACAATCGCCGAGAGGTCAAATCTGCTGCAAGCCAACCGACTATATATCAAGATTATCAGCATGCCTAACTATTGATGTAAGTATTGGCCAAATCCGAAGCAATGACACACTTAGCATATCAAATCGAGGTCCCAAGTATATCATCCGCCAGATCAATCACACAAAACTATCTCTCATGCAAAAGTAATAGTCGAAAAAATGAATTTCAGGCGTGCTCTACACAGTCATAAAATGGCCAGAGAAGCCAAGCATGAATTCACAACAACCAAAGTTGTGTTATGATTAAACAATGTACATTGTAGAGAAACCATATGTGAACCCATTAGAG
The DNA here is from genome assembly GCA_946800695.1 of Geum urbanum. Classification (NCBI taxonomy): domain Eukaryota; kingdom Viridiplantae; phylum Streptophyta; class Magnoliopsida; order Rosales; family Rosaceae; genus Geum; species Geum urbanum. The sequence continues at coordinate 64,920,314 of OX326998.1, read as the reverse complement.
ATGACAAATCAAAGAGATATCGATGGAAGTAGTTATCTTTAAACTGTCAAAGATTAGAAGAAATCATTTATTTGTATTTGTTGAACGGAATAGAGATTTAATCCTAATCAACTTTACTATATATTCTACAAATTTATGACACAAAACTCTTAAAAACTCTGAAACGTATGTTCCCTTAAAAAAAGTCGCATGGATATTAGAAGTACGACTAGCACTTTATCGAACTAGATTACACTTATATATTTCATTTTCTTTTTGTGGCAGAGTGATGCAAATGACTGACTAGTTTGAGTGCACCTATAGTGTGAAGCACACAATTGCGTGAGATACTTGTCACGTTCTTAACTACGTTAGGCTTAGATGAGTAGTACATGCGAGAAATTAGATCGCAGATTACTCACATGCATATTTATGTTTCGCAAATTGTAGAATTACTCGACTAGTTTTATTTCTTCGAATTAGGTATTAGCCTATTCTAATTTTTTTTCCTTGGAAAATTCTCCATTGATAACCCTTATAATGAGGACTTTGTGAGTACTTTCTTATTAGACCCACTTTATATATATTGGCAAATCCATCGTTGATTAGATAGATAATAATGAGTAGACCACTCATGCAAAATTTCACCAAAAGTGAAAATCGTTGAGTCATTTATAATCAAGATCTATCACTTAGGAACATGAATAATGTATGTTTGATAGTTTTAGTTTGTTTATTGGTTTGACCTTGTTCGATACTTTAATAATTTTTAATTTGGATAAAAATATGTTAATATAATTTACTCATCAATATCCAAACATCTCACGATTAATTTTGTAAAAATATTGTTAAAAAGTGACTCTTACAACCATTACTTAAAAGTTCATTATCAAATCCTTGTTATAAAGGTCTATTTCTTTACTTTACTTTGATCAAATATTTAGGTATGTCCTCCTTCTCTTTCCTTGGGGTCAAACAAACCTATCGCGATCTCTATCTATACTCATAATTAAGGTCATGACTCATAAATCATAATAAGCTTAGGATTTTGTACGTTCTGCATCTAAATGCAACAGGGTGACCAGACTTCCATTATTTTGTGGCATCTTCCTTCATATTGAGGGACACTATAATGCTAGATCGATCTGAAGCTACAAGTTTTCACTTCAAGTTCCATTATCTATCACCGTAAGTCCGGCAGCAGCAAAAGCCAGAAGGTATCTGAGGCGGCCGAAATGCACTACACATGGCAGTCGTGGAGCAAATTAACATCACGACATGCATTGCAGTAGTATATTTCTAGGCGACGAAGGCAACCCACATGGATCAGAGCTGCATGAGGAAGTTTTCTTGGCTCGGTTTGTGAGCCAAACACCTGTGGTTGTGTAAAATATTGAGCTTAATTAGCCTAAACATGCATTGGCGTAGTGGTGTCTGCTGCAATTTGCCTCAAGATGGTTCTTGGCTGCTAGCCCTGGTAGCCCGTCCTGCTCATTCTTTTCTCTCAAAGTTAGAGATATCGAGTTTACTCGGCCGCAAGAAAGTAAAGAAGATGAAGAAGTAAAAGATCAAGTTGAATGAAAGTGTGGACGTGCGGCCATCGACGACATAGACAGAAACATTAGTGAGAGGAAGAAGGATGAAAGAGACGAACTTAAAAGAAGTTTAGGCAAGTGAGGAAGGTAGCATGGACAGATGTCAAATTATAAGTGGATTAGAGAAAAAAAGGGGGCAGGATGGGCTACATATGGCCGGCAGCCAAGAACCATCCTTTGACTCCACTACAAATTGTTTAACGAAAATTTCAATTTAAGATTTGACCCGACTGATGCTTAGGCTAATTTATTACTAATTTTGGTTATGGAACAAACCTTTACCTAATTAACATAGGAGAAGATGAATTGATCGATGGTGGGTTTAATAAGGTGGCACTGCCACAGTGAAGTGCCGAAAGACGTTGCATAAGGTACCATTATTGAAGAAAACCGGATGACTACAGCTGCAACTCGACTGTTTTCTTAAGCTGCTTACTTTTTCTTTGATATGTTTGCTCAATGGAAGAGGCTAGTGCTGTTAATTGGGTCAAACAGTTCAGTTTTCTGTCCGAACCGAAAACTGAACCAAAATTTTTAATCGATTCAGCTCGGTTTGATTTTTCAATTTTTGAAGTGATAACCCAAATATATTCGGGTTAGTTCGGTTTGGTTATTTTTCGGTTATTTTTTCAGTTTTCTATGATATCAAACTCAGAAGAAAAAAACAATGAAACTACACAAGTCCAATCAATAAAATACATGTCCATCATACTTCGTAAAAATAAGAGTTGAATCCAAGTCTATCTGAAGTTGAATAAAATACAAGTTCATGACTTCATGCTTAAGTCCATCTGAAGTTGAATACAATACAAGTTCATGGCTTCATGCTTAAGTTAGCATTGATATTCAATTCAATCAATTGTATGCAGTTATGCACTCACGTGTCTGTCTCTAAGAACAAACCTGCAAAAATGCACCAAATTATAATTCTAGCAGGTTATGAATTTCTAGACTAATTTACATGACTTACATCAATACCTGGCAGAGTGCTATTTTTTTTTCAAACTAGCAGAGTTCACAGTTTACACTTTACACAACAATCAAATATGACATTGCTCTATCTATAATCGAGTGATGACTGAATAGTTCACTTTTGATCTAAATTAGTAAAATTACCAATCCCATGCTCTAAACAGAATGCGATGACCCAATAATACCAATACAAACAAACTGGGCAGAGTAATCCAGTTGCTAGAATTGACCTCTAAACATTCATTAGGAAATTCTAGACTGAGTTACATTAGTACCTGAATTGCATCAAGCTTGAGTGGCACTTGTAGGAGGTCCTATACTACAATTTGATGAAGTCGAACAAAATTCTTTACGGAATTCTACATAACAACTAAAGATAGAGAAACCACTAAAATGCAATATAACAAAGAAAATCAAGTTAACAAACAAAGTAACAAACTAAACATATTCAATAAAATAGTACCTTCCATTACAATATCACAGAACTCCATATCATCAACCGTTGGGTCTTCATTTAAGGCAATATAAGTACCCGTTAGCCAATTTTGGGTACAAATCAAAGCCTCCACCATCTTTGGACTTAACGAACTACGGAATGGATTGATGACACGACCACTTGTGCTAAAGGAAGATTTCGAAGCTATAGTTGACACCAGAATAGCTAGAACATCCTTTGCAACTTTAGCCAATATTGGGTACTTAGAAGCTCCACTCACTCTCCACCACCCCAATTTGTTAAAATTCTCATCCTCATCTCCTTCAATGGGATCCGCTAGATATTTCTCCACATCATTACTAGTAACTCCAGCTTTCATTGCCTTTCTCCTTTATTTTTTTCTTCAGCCAACCTTCTTTCTAATTGAGTGGAACCAACAGCTGAAGATGACAAGGTCGGCTGAGTGTTTTGAGAACTAGAAGCAGATTTGAGACAATAAACTTGTTTGCTGTATGGCTTGATTGACTTCATTCTCATACACTTTAAACAACTCAAGCAAGAGATTCTTCATCTTCTTCACATTTTCATCAACCCTTTCATCCAACTCACTAAATAACTCATTAAAATAATCATTGAGCTTCTCCAATCTATGGTGCGGGTCAAGAATAGTTCTGATAAACATATATGGATTAATAGTCTCCAACTTCCCCCAATACTTATCATACTTTTCAAGCATAGGCTTAGTGATTTCACAAAGTAGTTCACTACTACTACTTTCTTGCAACAAACCAAGAATTTTAAGCAAATCCTTGAATGTGGTATGAATTGTAAGAAGGTTAGAGCAGCACACTTGCAAAGTGAAATCATAAAATGGCTTCAAAAAAGCAGCAAACTCATTGGCAATGAGCCAATCATCAAAATTAGGTGGCCCCTCTCTCAATCTCATTCTTGCGTCACTCCTAAAATACTTACTGTAGTGACCATCATCTTCTATTAATCTATCAAATGCTTTCCGAAACTTCAAGGCAGATTGCAACATCAAATATATAGAATTCCACCTAGTTGCAACATCTAATATCACCAGCCCTTTAGTCTCTAATTTCACACTCTCAACACATTTCTTAAACATGTCCAACCTTTGTGGAGAAGATCTCACATATCTAACAGCATTACGAATGCTTAAGATGAAACTATTCATTAAAGTCAACCCATCATTCACAACTAAATTCAAAATATGGGCAACACATCTCATATGCAAATTCTTTCCATCACCTACCAGTGCATCCGTACATTTTCATTCACTAATTCTCTTCACAATATCTTTCAAGGCAACATTATTTGCCAAAGCATTATCAACTGTTATTGTTAAAGCCCTATCAATTTTTCACTCTAGCAAACAATCTTGTAAGAGCTTAGCAATATAATTTCCCTTATGGTTTGAAATCACACAAAAATTTAAAACTTTTTTGTGCAATACCCAATCATCATCGACAAAATGACCCGTAAGCACCATATAATTTATATTCTGAACAGATGTCCAAGTATCTGTTATTAGGCTCACCCTCTTTCCCCTTAAACATTGCTTTAGCTTATTCTTTTCAAACACATGAAGACCATACATTTTCTTTGCAATGGTTTGCCAACATGGAATTTTCCAATCAGGGCAAACAACTTCACAAAATCCCTTAAACCCAATCCCATCAACAATCCTAAAGGGCAACTCATCAATGACTACCATCCTAACACAAGCCATAGTGATTTCATGTCGAGTACTCGCTACAGCACACAAACGACCTTGCTCTCTAAAAACTAATTTTTTTTATATTTTTCATCTTGTTAACTTCAATATTAAGGTCATAATTTTACAACGAAAGAGGTGATTTCTAAGTACAGATGTACCAGTTGAGCCATCAGCAATAATTTTTCTTTGACAGTAATTACACACCCCCTTAAATTTATCATTCTCAATAATTATATCATAATGATCCCAAGCATCTGACCTTTGTTTCTACTTCTTGGCTAACAGTTTTTGCTATTCGGTCATTTGTACAATTTCAACATCATCTTCTGATTCTCCTCCGTCTTTCTCTAAATCAACAGGAGGAGGAGCTGCACTAGAACAATCTGTTGGCACTTGAGTTGACGTTGGTGTGGATGAGTCAATAGCTGTGGGCTGCATAGAGAAAAAAAATGAATAAAAATATTAGTATTCTCTTTCTGAAAGCAGGATGCTTATTAGTAACTACATGTTGAAGTCATTGAACAAACCTGTGATTGAGATTGAGATGATGAAGTTTCCGCATTCTGAACTTTACCACGTTTGGCTGCTGCAAAGAACCCCGTGTTCTCATCATATTTTTCTTCTGTAAATCATAGTCACAAACATTTCAATCACAAAGTGAGAAACATTCCAATCACATTATCACAGATTCACAGTATCACTCATCGTTCAATCACAGTATCACTATCACATAATCACATATACCAAATTACCCACTACTCCACTAGGCACTCACTAGTTAGCTAGCTTGCTGATGGATATTCCTTATGGTTTTATAATAGCTTATCAAGCAAACAATGTTTTATGTAACAACTCCTCTCTTCATTTGTTTTATGGATTCTGCCTTTGTTTCTTATTGTCTTTTTTAGTACTCTCACTTTGATTGTGCTTAATGTGTAATGTTGCTGAATCAAAGTTAAACATTGCATAAGTATGATCTGAACCTATACACCTTATCTCAAGCACGAGTGCACGACTGTATCATTCTTCTGCCATTCATATAATAAATCTTGGGTTTATAGTACCCAACAAACAAAATTGGTATACCCAAGTAACCTAACAAACCAAATTTCAGTCACAAACTCACAGTAAATCAAATTTTCAATCACACTCATATTTTCACCAAAGGTTACCCAACAAGTTCGTAAGTCGTAACTTGAAAATCACTTCGGTTACTCACAGTCTCACACTGTGTAGTTCATAAATCAAGTTAGTCTCACAGTAAGAGCGTAGCAATGGAACCAAACATTAAATCAAGTCAGACTCACCCGGTTAGCTTATCAAATCAATCTCACAGTAAATCAACTTTTCAATCACACTCACAGTAGACCAAATTGTTCGGTTACTTATCACAATATACCCAACACTATCACAAAATACCGACTTACATCTTACTCGATTACCTGAAGATCAGCTCATAACTTGGAAATGAGATTCGAGATAAATGTCGTTAAAGACTAAAATCTAGTCGAGTGAAGACGCTGGTGACTTTGAGAGGCTGCGACGACGGTGACTTTGAGAACCTGCGACGGTGAAGTGATTTTGTGAGAGGTGGGGCTGTGACGGTGTGACCCGTGACTCTGTGAGAAGTGTGGGGCTGTGAGAGAGTGAGTCTGAGAGTGAGACTGTGAGAGTGAGAGGCTGTAAAGTGCAGATTGCAGAACTGCAGAGTGCGAAGAGAGGAGGAGCTGAGGAGGGCTCCGCACCAAAAAGTGTTAGGGATTTACCGATTTACCAAAAACGGCATCGTTTTCAATCGGTTCAGTTCAGTTTTTCCGAACCAAAAAACCAAAACCAAATCGATTTTATTTGGTTCGGTTCGGTTTTTCCCTTTTCGGTTTAGTTGTTATTCGGTTTCATTTTTTTCGGTTACGAGTCATTTTCGGCTCTATTTTTTTTCTTCGGTTTTCGGTTCAGAAGTCACAGCCCTAGTGTCAGCCTCCTGTGCTAATCTTGCCTTCTCCATTACTTCCATCTGTCTCTGATGCTCCATCTGTCTCTGATGCTCCATCGTTTGCCCCTTATGTTGCTCCTGTAGCTGAGCAGCCTTGGAAGATGCCGACTTGCGTGAGAAACTGGGAGTGTTCTTCAAGACACCATCGCCCTGCTGTCCTATACCCCTACAATAGTAATTGTTCCCTCGTGATGGGAAAGTGTGACCCATGATCCTCGCCCCTACCATCACATCTGATTGATCAATCTAAGAGATGGCCTGGGGGAGGTCCTCATTCTGCGTCTCTAGCCATTGCTCCATCACCACCTGAGTCAACACCACTTCAATCCTTTCCCTCAATCTTGCCTAATTGGCGAGGAAAAAACAAACATATTAGCAAACATATATAAAAAAAAGTTAGAGAAAATACATATATAATCAAATATGTTAAGTTATAAGGGCATAGAACTTAGAATATATTCCGTGGACCTGAGGATACACTTTCTCGTACGTATAAATGTATAGGTTGACTTCACTTTGTTTTGTCGCCTCCTCCATCCCAACTCGAAAACGGTCTAGACCCGGCATGATGGTTACTCGTGTTATGTGCACGGTTTGTCGCGTTTATTCCACAAATGGCCTTGTTATATAAACATATATTAAAAAAATATTAAGAAACTAATTTTGCCACATAGGATACAAGTAAACACAAATATGATGTTACATACCTCATATTGTGGGTTGTTGAAGTGGACTAGAAGCCGTTGTCACTCGTACTTCCTATACATAAACTCGCTAGCGGTACCCGAATGGTCGTTGCCATGCATTTTCCAGTGCTTATGGAGCTCATTTTTCCACTTCTTATACCTATATATGCAACACAAATGTTAGAAAGTGACAATACATAATCAACAAAATATAACTCAATATATAAAATATAACTCCCACCACCTTTTTCCTTGAGTGTCATTTGTCCATATGGATTTAAGGTGCTCTGGAACAACAAACCACATGTACAATGGTCATATATATATATATATATATTAGGACTTAACCAATAAGAGTAGACATACATACTGAATATCTAACTAACTTACCGACATAGCATTGTTCACCATGTCCTTCACACACTGTGGCATCGAGGATCACTCTCCCCACAAAAAAAGGACTTTGTCCCATATGACACATCCTACTTGGCCGTTGTAAGACCTTGTTTTTCCCCCCAACTTCACTGCTCCTTCATCTGTCGTCTCTATGACCACTGGCCCATGCATCTTGACATGCTTGTCAAAACCCTTGCCGGTGACTTGGCCTCTAGTCCTTTTTTTGTTGCCAGTGGTGTCTATCACATAAAACAAAGGAAAAAAATTAAAACATAATCACCCAATTTATTATATAAATTATTAATAAGTTATAAATTAAATAACCAATGTATTTAATATTTATCTGATTCTGACGCCGATGTGTTTGTTACCCTCGCACTAATAAGAGGTGTATCAAACGGCATATAGATGTATGCTTGTTGCAGGGTAAGATAACTAAGCTGTCCTGGAAGAGGAACTCCCCACTTATCAACGTTAAGTATGGCAGGTACGCTCTGGGGCACGAAGAGGTGAGGCGGCGACATTTGTACCCCCGATGACGAGCTACCTGAAGCACCAGCCAGAGAGGGAGAAGGCGCTGTCCGGTTAATGGGAGGCATACAGACACCTGAAGGACCCAGAGCCGTAGAGCTTGATGGTGAGGGCATGGATGAGCGGTCTTGTGGCCAAAGCTGCCTCATGCTCTGTGGTATTCGGTGGCAGACCACAATAGTTTGCAGTCATGGCTGATCAAGTAGTTAAGATCGTCAAGAGTTCAAATGGCCGTGAAATGTGGTGTGAGGGTTATTGTGGATAACGGTGGCCTCACAATTGTTGGCGCTAGACCGTTGTCCCTTAGATCCCATCTTTTTCTTCAAGAGATTCATGATGCCTATTATAAAAACTACAATAACAAATTATAAATACCACATTATAAATTCTACACAACATATATAAACCACATAAATTTAACATAAAAAAGGGCATATTCACCAACAATGCAAACATCACAGAAAACGACAAATCCACATTAACCATACGACGACGACGTACATTACCCATAAAACAGATTCCACATAAACATATATTAAACTAATTCATCAATAAATAATCATTTCATCCAATCCATAACACAACCCATTCCATTACCAACTCTCACTGCCTCAACTATAACATTACCACAACCTATTAACTATAACATTACTCCTAAAATAACCTAAACATCCTTCACCTCCTAATCATCACAGCCTAATCATCATAGTCATACTCATCATAATCAAACATAAACCTTCATTCCAACAGCCTAATCAAACTCCATAGCATAATATAATCACCATAACCATTATATATAGCCCTAATCAAACTTCACAATTCATATATACAGCCCTAACCTAATCACCATAACCATTATCATGTCCAAACCTAATCTAATCACCACAGCCATTATAGAACACATCTAATCACCACAGCCATTATCAGAGCAAAGAGAGTTATCCAAGAGAGAGAACAGAGAGAATTAGCATAGAGAGAGAGAGAGAGAGAGAAATACATACTGGTTAGAGAAAAGAGTGACGGTGGGATAGAAGACAGGCACAACAGTGGCGGTCTGGGCGAGGCGACGCGGTGGCGAACAGAGAGAGACCGAGAGGCGGCGGAGGTTTGAGAAAAGAGAGGAAAAATTAGGTTTTTGAGAGAGGACGCGACAGTCTGGGAGAAACCTGGTAGCTAAACCTAATGACTTTAGCCGACGACGTAAAAAAGTCGTCGGCTAAAGTATGAAACTCGTCGGCTAAAGTTACTTTAGCAAACAACTTGTGTCTATTTTATCATGTAAAGTGTGAAAATATTTTAAAAATTAGGCTCATGTGAAAACACGTTTCATACAAATTCATGTTTAACTAAGGCGCTCATAATCAGAATCATAACAATCATGTGAAGTGTGAAAATACTTAAAAAAAATTAGGCTCATGTGAAAACAAGTTTAACACAAATTTCTGTTTAATTAAGGATCATATTCAGAATCATTGCTCGAGTCTTTCTTGGTGTCTGAGTTAATTTCTTGTAATATATGCTGCTGGTTGTCACCGGAGTCTTTGTTGTCTTTATTTGGATCAACATCAATAAGCCTTACATCTTCGTCATGAATTCGAACCACACGACTCGATCTCACAATATTAATGGGAATTGTAGAGGATTCAGGAATACCAATTGTGTTCGGCTCTTGGTATGCAATATCTTCTTCATTATCTACGACATCTCTAAGTGTAGTAGCACTGTATATATTTCTAGGAACAACATGGTTGACTATTTTCCACGTGTCTTTGTGTACCAGATCATCAAGATAAAATACTTGTTTTATCGCTGTGGCCAAAACAAAATGGTCATCTTCATACCAGCTTGTAGCAGTATTGACCGAAAATATTCTGTACTTATCAGTCCTTACGTTTCCAGGGTTAGTATCAAACCATCTACAATTAAACAAGTCCATTGTCATACCTTCCCCATAAATTAGTTCAACAACTGAATGGAGAACACCGTTATAGTCAATGTCATTCCACCCACCATGCACCATTACCCCTAGAATTCTGTGTTATCCGTCTGCCATTTCTATGTTCACATATAAATTGCACGCCATTGACCTTACACATCGGATAAACTCTTGAAGTTATCAGTTTCATCGTGAAAAGCCTCAATTCGAATGACCAGTTTGGGTGACCATCAAACTGTATATGGTTCATCTGAAAAATTAATCTCAACCATTAACTTTAAATATGAACATTGATATTTTTTTATATGCATATATAAATATATATATAGCAGTAAATATATATATATATATATATACGTACCCAGTTGCCAAAATAGTTTACAAACTCCCTATTATGGTACTCAAGATCACCCGCGACCTCATCACAGTAAAGATGGAAGTCAGTATTGAACTTTTGGACAGTTAATCAATACCCACCAGTGGGCAATGACTAACTCATATGGTTTTAACTGGTACAAGTTTGGCAACTGTCCATAAACTTCAACATCATAGGAGAGGATAGAAAAATTGAACTGTGGTTCATCTACCGACATATGTTGTGGAGGGTCCTCCAACGCTCCCAAATACATCTTAGTATACGTTATGCACTCGTGCGCAAGATATGCTTCAGCTATATATCCTTCATGTGTGAATTTATTAGCCACATAGTCTTTGTAGTCTCTCAGTTGTCTATCAAGTTGCAAAGTACATGTTATGATTATTAAAAAATAATTTTATATAAAAACAGATTGATCTTCGGATGTTGAATCGTACCTTTCCATGGGATACATTCAACTGTACTGTACTAGACCAATAAGCAATAATTATTAAGGAAGATAGATCATCAGGTGAGGCATGATGTCAAATTTTTTTGGGGGAAATATCCTCTCAAATTTGCACATGACAAAAATGATGTCCTCTTCCATTTCCCTCAGGTCTGATTTTTTCACTTCTCTAGTGCATAACTTCTGAAAGAATCTTGACTACGCTACTAACGGCTCCACCACCTGACGGGGCAGGTATGATCGAATGAAAACAAGGAAGAGACGTTCAAGTAATATATGGCAGTCATGACTCTTAAATCCGTACATCTTATTGTCCCGAAAGTTAACACACCGACCTATATTTTCTGCATAGCCTAAAGTATACCAAACATGACCCATCCACCTAAAAATTTCATTATTTTGTTCAGGCTTAATGCAGTAAGGAGCTTGAGACATTCTTTTCTTCCCTTCTTTCAACCACAAATGTTTTCGTATACCCATTCTTTTTAGATCAATGCGTGCCTTAGGGCCGTCTTTAGTTTTCCCCTCCCAATTCAGCTTTGTGCCCACTACACTTTCGCACACATTCTTTTCTATGTGTATGACATCTAGGTAGTGTCTGATCAACAACTTACTCCAGTACAGGAGTTCCCAGAATATGCTTTAGTGTGTCCAAAATTTATACATGTCGGGTCTGTCAAGTATTGCCGCCACTATATTAAGATGATTGTTAAGCTTTCCAAAATCGTATTCATTCAGCACTTCCAAAATTTCATCCTCCGTCTATCTCCTAGGTTGCACATCCTTTTCTACAATCCTATCAAATGCCTTGTCATCCTCCCGCCATGGGGGTGATCAACTCCAAGCCAACAATGGTGACACATTTGCACAATCTTCCTGCAATGAAGTCTGCCGCACTCATCAGTCAGGCACTCTAGACAGGCCCTGCATCCCTTAACAATGTTGTCCGACAACATCCCGCAGGCAAGAAAATCACTGATGGTGCCAACAACCGTGGCACGCATCTGGAACATCTCGTGATTGTATTTTTCATAAGTGGGATGGCCAACGTTCCGCAGAAACTTAAGCTCATCAATCAAGGCTCTCAAATACATATCGAGACACTTTCCTAGATAATCCGGCCCTGGAATTAACAGAGTCAGCATATTATATTCCTTCTTCATGCACATTTATGGAGGAAGGTTGTACAGTACCAAAATAACTGGTCATATACTATATTGAAGACTCATGTTATCAAAAGGGTTGATTCGTCATATGAGAGCCCGAGCCAAACATTTCGGATCTCTAATGCAAAATCAGGATATTCCCTAACGGGATGCTTCCAAGCCTCTCCGTCAGCAAGGTGTATAAGTGTATCATCGTCAGGCAAATCCCTCTTAACGTGCCATCTCATAGCTTTAGCCGTGTGTGAATCTATGTACAACCGTTCTAGCCTATCCCTCAGCGGGAAATACCAAAGTACCTTCACAGTTTTCTTATTCCCTGCAGGAGTCAACTTACACGTATCTCAGTGACACATCGGACATGCATCAAGGTTTTCAAGATAATTTCCTTCATGATTTTTACCTCAGAAGATAATGCAATCATATCTGCATGCATGAATTTTGATATATGTAAGACCAAGATCTTTCAGGATATGTTGGACCTTACGATGAGTGGTAGGAAGGCAATGACTAGGAAGCAACATCGAAATAGTCAACTCCAAATAATCATCAATAGCCTTCGACACTCAATTTATTCTCCACTTTGACCTTCATTACTCCCATGACACTGTCTGAACAGTCTTATTACACCTGTTGTATAACGGGGTATGTTGGAAGGCAATCAACTTGTTCTACTTGTCAATACCGACAGTGTTTGCATCTCTAGAGATATCTTGTACTTGATAAAATACACTACTCTCATAAGGAAACACATCATTGATCAACCTCATTGTTGGATAATTGGATGTACTGGCCCTCTCAGGAAATTGCCCACGATCACGCTGACCCGCTGATGATGTTTCACCGTGATAAATCCAACATATATACTTATCCCAAAACCCGTTATTCTTCAAATGCTCTCTTACTATATCAATGGTAAAACGATACAAATCGTTGCAACACTAACATTTCGTAGATGAGCAATAATGAATTGTATTCCCGTTAGCATTAGCCTTCACATATTTCACAAAATTTCACATTCCAACGACATACCTTCGATCCCATTTTGGAAGGCAAATCCAACTCTTGTCCATCTTGAATATATATATATATATATATACACACACACATATACATGCACTAAAAATTCATCATTATATTTATATATATCTTTAAACTACAAATTACATGAATTGTTCTACTACTTAATTACAAATTAACACATACTATATATATGCATAATATCAACAATTAACATATAATTATATATATTGATATATTTTCATCGAAATCAACTCAAAATCAACAATTAATATATATAATAATTCAACTCAAAATCAACAATCAACAATCAACTAAAAATCAATAATCAACACACATGCATATATATACGTACCTATATATATGTAGCGGGATATAACTTCACGAACTCATTTTAGACAGCTTCCGACAATACCCAATGATTTGAGAGCGATTTGTGTTTTTCTCCCTTTTTTTTTTTCAGAATGAATTACCTGCTGCTCAGATCTATAAACATAAATAACTTTAACCGACAATATTATTATTTCTTCAGCTAAAAGACATCATTTTTGTCAGCTAAAAATAAAATTTTTGTCTACAAAAGTCAAACTTTAGCCGACAATTTTTTTCGACTAAAGCCGATGACTTTTTTTTTCCCCCTTAGCTAAAATACTTAAGCTGATGAGTAAAAACTTTAGACGATGATGCAAAGTTGTCGTCGGCTAAAGTATAGTATAGTCGAGGAAAAAAAAAGTTGTCAGCCTGTTTTGTTTACTTTCCTCGACTAAAGTAATTTTTCTGGTAGTGTTTTGTTATACGATGAAGTTGAATATGAAGAAGGCGGGATGAAATTTTCTGACCACTTTGTTTTAGTGGTCATCAGACCAACAAATCTTCTGCTTCCACATGTACTCATTTTTTAACCATAGTTAAACACTTAAAGACTCTCTCTCTCTCTCTCTCTCTCTCTCTCTCTCTCTCTCTCTCTCTCTCTCTCTCTCTCTCTCTCTCTCTCTCTCTCTCTCTCTCTCTCTCTCTCTCTCTCTCTCTCTCTCTCTCTCTCTCTCTCGTCCATCTTCTTCATAACTCTTCATCTCCTCCAAATTTAAGCTTCAACTAATTTGAAATTCCAATTTTCAAAATTGTGAGAATCCATAATCAAATTCTTCATAATTATTAGAAACCATTTACTACTAAGACCAATAACCAAAGTAATTTGTGAAATATGGTTGCTTATAATCTGGCCGAGAGAGAGAGATACGACCATGGTGTTTAACTAAGGTTGATAATAGAGTACAAGTGTGAGAAGAGTGGTTGTTCTGATGACCACCAAATGTAGAGTGGTCGGCAAATTTCATCCTGAAGAAGGCCCTATGAATGTTTCACACATACACTTAGTCGATGGAGGCATGGAGTCGTTAAGACATTGACTCATGACTTAACATGAGCTAATTAAGAACACCCAAAGCTCTAACATAGGCCAATTTATCATCGGAAAAATACACAGGCCAATTGAAAATGAAGAAAGAAGAACAAGCCCAACTACTAGGTGGATCCCAACTCGAAGCAAACCTCCAGGCTTCAGGTGATGAGATAATTAAGAACGTACGAGGGAAAGACAGAGAAGGGAAGTACACACAAGTAGGGACAAGTAGTAAAATATTGGATATCGAGGATATATCAAAGGTCTAAAATTTGGATATATCGACGAAAATATTGATGAAATATCGATCCAGTGAAAATTCTAACGGAAAAGACGGAAACTAGTAAAAATACATGAAAATTTGTAATGAAACTCTTGAAGGTTGTTATATGATCAATTATCTACCATATGTAAAAAAAACATTGATAAAAGATCAAGACATATGAATTTGCTATATTACAATATGAATTAGTACATGTTAAGTACTGATAATTATTAAAATATAATTTGATGCTTCTATTTTTATTTTTTGATGGCTAAAACGGCCTAGGTCATCATGTCTTTTGTACAATATGTTACACATCACACATCATAAAATCAAACATACAAATACTTCAAAACCACATAGTGGACCTTTGAGGTTCGAAATTAACACTATTTTCCCTATCTTCTTGTGCAAAATCATGTGTATATTGTGAAGTGTAATCATTAAATGATTGTCTCCCATGCAATTCTGCATGTATTGACTTATATGTCAACCATATGGGTCAGTGGGTGTTCTTTAAGGATTCTGGAGCTCGTAGTATGAACCAGGCATTGCTTGGCTTTCTCCATTACTATTAGCATTTGAGGCATTTATTTGTGATTGTGACGATGAGTTGTCACTTGTTGGAAGACTATAAGGCATGGCATATGAAGGATAAGGTATTGTAAAATTTTGACCATAATAATAGAGTTGGTAATTACCATCTCCAACACCTACTGAGCCAAAAGTGGTGGATAACACATCTTCAGCATTCATCGATAAACTCCCTTGACCCCCTTCTCTTGGATTGCACTCACTTCTTCTGGCTCCTCTACCGTATTCATGACCTGCTCTTCTGTCTCCATGGTTTTCATCTTGAGTTGATTGTGTGAAATTTTGTTCATCTGTGAAGTAAACTAGTTCATCTCCACGGTAACCACCATATCTGCTGCCACTACCACAGACTCCAATACTTTGCATTCCACTGTCTCTTCCTCTAATGCTTGATAAGCTTCCAGATCTCATACTTGAGGTATCACTCCTCATGCGTGGAGGTTGGGAAGCATGTGAACTTCTAGGCTTTGGATTAGGTCGAATATTTTCTTGACTCATATAAGAATCAAAGGAGGCACTCTCATCAAATGTCCTATAACCTCTTCAAGAATTACTTGCTCAACATTTAGTCCTTCAACACGAGCAGCAGTAGCATTTCTCTCAGCTAGATTTTGTTCCTTATCATCCAAGTGTAATGGTCTAATCCATTGATAAAGTTTATCTCTCTCTTCATCATCAAATTCAGTACCAATATCAAACACATCCAATGAATCTCTAGCCTCAATGTTTGCTTGGTTTGCTTCTTTATCTTGGAGCATAAGCTTCATGTTAAAATAACAATAGACCAATTTCTCCAGCCTAGTATATCACAACCTGTTTCTTTGTTTTGTATGAATTAGAGCAACTGTGCTCCAATTTCTTTCACAAGCTAAAGCTGAAGCAGTTTGCAATAATACTCTAATGGTCAATCTTCTTATGGTAGGTGCACTTGTTCCATACATCATCCACCAATCAGTTATCATATAAGAAAAAAATTATTTATTTTCTTAATCAAGTTAAATTTGTGATTAATGAAAGAGTACATTAATTATAAGTATACTATGTATACATACCAGGAGACATCTTTTCTCTAGATGCAACTGCCACTGGCATGCCAAAATTAAGCTTTGAATCTTTGAAATATGTGAGCTGAATGTAAAAAGTGAATTATTTCATTGTCAGAATTTTAAATGATAAATTATAAAAATAATTCGTTATAAACCAAACTTCTCTTCTAAAATTGCCTATTGTCAGACAATCAGGGTCGAACTTAGAAAATACATTATGCACAACTTGAATAAGCATGGGATCATCTCCAACGCCTTGTTTATAATTGTAACGAGGATTCAAATAATAACCTACAACAACAAAAATTCATTAGATACATTATAATGTTAATAACTTATGGTTAAGAAAAAATAAGAACAAAAAATTAAGATTATCATTACCTGTAGCGTGCAAATCATGTTTAAAGTTTTAAACCACCTCTCCTTTATAATTTTGACAACCCATTTTTCACTTGGCTTTTTTTCCAACTGCTCTTTCACTACACGCATCAACTCATAAAATGCACTCATAGTTGGATAAACTTATGTATCAACAACGCGTAATACTTTGTAAAGAGGCTCATATAGTTTACACACATGTTCTGCTATACTCCAAAAGAGTTGATCGAGTATTAAATTTTCAATAGTACAACCGTGTTTGGTAAGGCAAAAGTTTCTAGTGCTCCCCAATCACTTGTGAACAATTGTTTCAACCAGATTTTCCCTTAATTAAGCTCTCTAATGAAATGAAGTTAGTAGCAAATCGAGTAGGTGCAGCACGAACAATCTTCTCCTTGCAAAATTCAAGCATGTTTGCTAACAAAGTATTATGATTATAAAGGTAATTTGAAATAGCTTTACCCCTATCAATCACGTTCTTGACACTCTCTCTTTTTCCCATCTCTTCAAACATGAGATCAATATAATGAGCAGCACAAGAAGTCCAATAAAACTTATGGTGCTTCATCAACTTCTTTCCAGCTTTAACATAATTGGCGGCATTGTCTGTCAGCACCTGAACAATATTATGCTCTCTAACCTCCCTGATAATGTTTCTCAATAATATGTATATATACTCATGATCCTTTTTATTCTTAGAAGAATCAACAGACTTGAGAAGTACAGTGATACCTTTGCAGTAGACCAAGATATTTATGATAGAAGTCTTGTTGGCCATGTCCATCCGTCACACATGATCGTGCATCCATACGTTTCCCATTGAATTTTCAATGTGCCAACATATTCAGTAATCTCTTTGAACTTTATATACAAGTACTTGTGTCTGATCTCATAAGGTATGGGGGGTTTTACTCCCTATTCGGCTCTTTGGCATCCAATTACCATATTTTGGGAGTGAGGAGATGCGGCTTTTGCTGGAGGGACATTTTCATATATGAAAATTTTTCTTATTAAATGACCCATTGTCTCTTTCACTGAATCTATTGAGAACATATTCTTGAGACTCTTTTGGCATCCTTGAGTTGATTTGCTGAGGTTTGGTGCCAATGGTGCGGTTGGTTTTGATTCTCTAAACCTCTGGGCTCATTGTACATTTAAACCACTACTTTGTCCTTTGTTAGGAAGTTTGTGGAGATGCCCTCTTTGTCATTGTACTTCTTTAGACTCACACAGTGCTTGTTGAAAATGTGCCCTTTGTTCAGGCCCTATGTCGTCACCATCAATATCTTCATCCTCACTTGTATCTTCGAGCTGCACGATTAGATCTCCACGAAGTTCAGCTCGAATGTCGTCGATCATGTGAGATTTTTTGGCCTTTTGTTTTTGTTTTTTCTTGATTAATGAAGTGATGTATTGCTTGACTGCATCTGAAATTGATTCACATCTTTTGACGTTTGAACTAGAATCAAGTCTACTGAGATGATACTTTAAACGTGTGACACATCTGCTCTTCATCATAAACCCACAGTATTTGCATATTGAGCCATTCTTGTTTCCAGGAATTGAATTTCCGTACTCCCATGCTGGATCACGTCTAATTGACCCACTATCCATTGCAATAATTTGATGAACTCCTACATATAATCTTTTTAACATTTTTAAATCTAACATAATATTGTTAATGTAGCATGCATATATTAATTGATACTAACTAAGTACTTTAACATAAATACATTTAATAAGAAATTTTAGAACAATAATAATATATTTATAGACATAGAAAAGACATGTAATAACATACCTGATTGGTCAATCTACTATAAATCAATAACATAAGTTGGTGAAAGAGTGAGAGAGAAGTTGTGATCAGTGTGATGGCTTCAATGAGAATGCACATATTTATAAAAGACTAGGAGTGAGAGAGAAGTAGTGATCAGTGTGATGGACTCAATGAGCTTCAATTAATTTTTTATTTTTTACAAAAGTTCTATAACACTTGATGATGCCCTAATGTCTATAACACTCGGTGTGATGGTCTATTGTCTACTTTACACTAAAGCTTTTAAACCTATTAAAAAATCTGACATAATTATGGCCATAGTGTGATTGGTTTCTAACTTTATTATAAAAAATTTCTACTTATGGATTGGACATTTGACGTGAAGAAAGATTGAACATTCAGCCATGTGAAGATTAGACATTTACCAAACGAAATCTTAAATGCTTTTAAAAGTTTCAGGAAATATTGGGAATATCACCGATATATCGAAAATATCGATAAAATCGAGAAATTTTGGGAAATTTAGGGATATTATTGAGGATTTTTCAGATGAGTCATAAAAACTGAAATATCGCCAAAAATATCGATTTTGCATTCTTTGGGTATGGAACAAGTCCGGCCTATCCTATTTTATTTTTACATGCCGGGACGGGACGGGATTGATGAGTCTAAAATTGAAATCGTAAAAGCCTGTACTGTTTAGGTTCAGGACCAAACGGGCCCAACTACAATATATAGGATACTATCCCAGCTGAGGGCATGATGAATCACTATGAGGAGTGCAAGCCGACATCTTTCCAATAATTTTTTCGTCCTCACTCATATGAGAATGTTTGACACAGATTTCATTGAAATCAACAAAATTTAAACAATTGGAAGCAATAGATCATTGATTCGATTGATTTCTCAGCAACTGCACAATGAAAATTAAATTTAAATTAGAACTATGAGAAGAGAAACCTTAGCGAAAGTGGGTGCTCTATTGCTCTCCAACCAAAGTCTCCGTCTTTGAGCTTGATGAAGTTGGACGCTGCGAAGATGAAGATGATAATGACGAGAAGACAAAGGGACTTGTTTTGTGTGTTATGGTCTGGCGTTGACCTTGGCTGAGATGTGACTGAGTGAAGAGCAACCTCTCCCGAGTGAGAGAAAGGCTGCGAGAAAGGGAGAAGTGAGGCAAGTTAATGTAGGTTTTTCTCTACGAGCCGGGATGGGCCTCGTAACATTTAGAATTGTATCCTTTAGAGCACCTCCCATCATAAGTTAAATCTTTAGTCATATTTATCATAAAAAATAAAAATATTCTGTGAAATGTTTTTTTAGTCTATCAAAGTCTTTCACCGTAAGTTAAATTCTTAGCTAAATTTATAGCTTTTTGACTTTAAAAAGCACTCACATCATAAGCTAAATGTTAAGGTAAAACCATTTCTAATTCTTTTGTTGTATATGTAATGTTATATTTCTATGCATATTTTTTTCTTTTCTCATATATATATAATATTAAAAATAACTTAAAACTACATAGATTGAGAAGAACATACATGGATCTTATTCCTTCAATATACGATAATTAAAAGATACAACCAACAAAAATTAAAAGAAAAATACAACAATAAATTTATTTGAAAACAAAATATTTATATAGAAATAAACATTTAACGATCATGATTTCAAACTTATGTTCTTCCATGTCGCTGTCAAATATGTTCAATCAAAGCATCTTGAAGTTCAGAATAAGCTTTCTTATCTTTAATTTTTCTATGGCGATCAAAAAATTGGTTAAATCTTGTTGTTTCATCAACCACCATCTCAATAGTAGGGGCAAGTGCTTCATTAAATTTCCTAATCGGAGCCGATAAATCTTACTCATCCTCGATAATCATGTTGTGCATTATGATGCATGTAGTCATTATATCATGTAAGACACGATTATCCCAAAATCATGTTGGTCCTTTAATAATTGCCCAACGTGATTGAAGAACTCCAAATGCACGATCCACGTCCTTCCTATATGATTCTTGCTTTGTGGCGAACAAAGTTTTCTTCTGACCTTGTGGATCATGTATAGTTTGGACTATTTAGGATATATACTGTCAGCTAGATAATAACCAACATTATAATCCTTTCCTATAATTGTATAATTAATCGGAAGAGATTTACCTTCAACAAGATCTGCAAATAAGTGAGATGCTTCTAACACATTGATGTCGTTGTTCGATCTCGGTAACTCAAAATATGCATGTCATTTCCAAAGATCATAATCAGCTATGGCCTCAAGAATCATTGTTGGTGATCCCTTCCGCCCGGAGTACATTCCTGCCCAAGATTTTGGGCAATTTTTCCAACACCAATGCATGCAATCTAAACTCCCCAACATTCCTGGAAAACCACGTTATTTGCCTATATAAAGAAGTCTTACTATATCATCAGAGTTAGATCTCCTTAGATATTATGATCCAAATACCTCTATAATTGCTCGGCAAAAAAATTTCATACATCTAATAGCAGTAGACTGACCAATTTTTAAATAGTTGTCAAGAGCGTCAGCAGGTACACCATACGCAAGCATTCAAAAAACGGTTGTGATATTTTGTAAGGATGACAAATTGAGCTTCCCGACCCCATCGCGTTGTTGTACAAAGAACGTGTCATGATCTTTGACAGCATCTGCAATTCGATATTGTGGCAGACATTCTTGATGATGAAGATGATGATGCTCAATAAAAATATCGTGGTGCAATTCCAAGCCATGTAATGGTCAATCGACCCCAAGACGGTTATTATTCGTGTACATGCGAAGTAGTAAATCTTGCTCTTCATCATATGCTGCCATGACTTGATGAAAGTAACCATCAGTATTGTTTGATGAAATAGAAGATGATGAGAACTGACAAGGGTTCATTGTTGAGGAATAGAAACGGGAGTAGTGTTTATTTTTTTCTTCTAAGGTTATGAAACTAGCTTGAATTACTACATATGTATTTATATAGTAGTAATATAATAACTATATAGAAATCAAAAGAATTTCATATTTGTCGACGTTGGAAATTTGTGTCAAATTGGGCAAGATTGTAGTTCCAATTATCAACTTTCCTATTTCCCAAACCTTACCAAAAAAAAGGTACATAGTCTTTCTTTTTTTAACAAAGTTTGAGTCCTCATTTTCAACCAAAAGTTTGACCAAGTTGTAGTGATTTCCCGAACAAAATTTCGTATTTTCAGCATCTAGTCAAAATTCTGCATTCGTCCTATTGATCAAGGAGATAAGAATTTCAAACATTTACATTTTAAGAAAAAAAGGGAAAGTTCCGAAGGATTTCAAACCCAATTTGACTCAAAATAAGAAAGGTTGCACTAATTTCATCAGAATTGATCGATGCTAACTTCCTTATTTTGACCAAAATTTATGCTACAAAAATCATGATTTTGGTTTTACCATGTCAAAATCAAATTGCATATTTTATAACTATATATATCAGTAGTGTTACTAGGAATCTCAGATTCTTCTTCAATAAATACTTCTAAGGGAAAAAAATTCTATTGAAGAGGATCAACTCTTGTGCCACATATATCTTGATGTTAGTCAAGATCCGATACATGGTGTTAATTAAAAAAATGATAAGATATGAGAAATGATAACTACTCTGTGGAATCAGCAAAAGCTGCATCAATATGAAGTACAAAGCTCATATTCTCTCCAAAGTTGATTTTTTGATCTCTCATATGTTATAAGCAAATTTTGCGATGCTGTTTGACAAGTAGAATATATCAACTCGAGTGGTGCTTTTAAAATTGATATAGTAAGAATTCGTTCAATTTTAATAACATTATATATTATATTTACATTATTGTTTATTATAACTTTCTATTATCTTTATATTGACAGATGATAAAGGCAAAGAAATTAATGTGGGATGATACGAGCTATAAAAAATCAAAGAAGTTTCAATTTGAGAATGTGGAGCATTCTCAAGGATGCTGAAAAATGGATGGACACTACTGGTACAATATCGGCTCTGCCTCGAAGAAGAAAAAATTCATTGGAAGGAGGTCAATCGAGTTCTCGCACATCTAAGTCATCAGGTACACCATCATTTAATGTCAATTTGAATGTCGATGTTGATGCAGATGAACAAGAATTTATCAATGAAGGGTTATCATCGTCCTATAGACCAATTGGAACAAAGAAATAATAACATAAAAGAAAAGAGGAGAATGAAAAGAAAAAACTTGCTGAGCAAATTCTCAAAGAAAACCGAAAACTAAAAGAGTTGGAAGAAAAAAAAACGTCTGATAGATATGCATTTTTTGCCAAACATGAGTAATATGCGGCTACGAAATTAGAGATCTAATGTCAGAGTGAGGATAACAAAATTATGCTCATGAATTTGGATTCCATTTCGGATTCGAAAGATCTTGAGTATTTTGAGATGAGAAAAAAAAATGAAATTAGGCAAAGAAGAGCTCGTGAATCCCAACAACAACAATCGTCCATGACATTTGGCTATAATAATTTTGCTCACATGAATCTGTTCCAAGGTGACACACAAGCTACATTCAACTCTGAAAACTTTGGTAATGCACTTCAAGTTTCAAGTCAATATGGATCAAGTAGTGAGTATGGAGCAATGCCAAATTATGGAGGAATTGGTGACTATGGAGGAACGAGTCTCTATGAAAGACCTTTTGGATATGGAAAAGGTAAAGACTATGGAGGAAGTGGAGGTACCGGAACAAGTGATGGACATGGAGGAGCAACATAATGAAAGTGGTGGAGTACCGGATTACTATTGATGGTTATTATAATATGATTTTTTTTATTGAAAAATAATATATGTTCTTAATAAGTCTAGCATTTTATGTTAGTTATTTCGTTATATTGTAATTTTATTAAGTTTAGCATTTTGTGTTATTTACGTTTTAATAAGTAATGTAACTCTTTTCATGAATAAGCTATGTACTTTTTAATTTAATAATTAATCAAGTATATGATTTTATCTAAATATAGTAGATACGGTGCTTACATGAAAGGTCTTGTCAAGATCTTCGCAATGGTAAAAAAAATTAAATAGAAACGTGTTTTTAATTATGTAGTTGTGAGGGATTAAAAATTTTTAGTTTAAATTTAAAAAGGATATAAAATAAAATAAGATGGTAGGTAGAAGGGCAAATTTGAAAATAAAAAATAAAACTGAATAAAATATTATTTGGCTTTAGCCTATGGAAGTGGAAGGCCAAATTTGGCTTACAAAATTGATTAGGCTAAATTTTTTGCCTTGAAAATTGAAATTTGGCTTATGGTGGGAGTAACCACCAGCTAAATTTGGCTTTTTAGCCCACCATAGGAGACGGTCTTAGCCCGTTCTGTTTTGGTCAAACGGGCCAGAATGGGACATGCCTTTATGTTGCAAACTTCAAACCTGTCCTGTCCTGCTGCGGGCCAGATCAGAACAGGGACGGGCCTGGATTCTCGGGCCCAAGTGTCCAGCCGTACACAGGGATTACTCAGTATTAGACCAATACTCACCAAGCCTGAAAACTAATCCAATCCTGAAAGTGATGGTGATTATACAATTTACAAAGACGCTCACAATTATACATGTGTACACCGCCAAAAATAAATGTACACATGTGTAGATATAATACGACCATACTTCTTCAACTTAAATTTAATTATATAGCCAGAATCATGTTCTGGTGGTCAATGAGTTCTGTGGTCAGTTGTGGTCAACTGTTGTTAGATCTGCATCCAACGGTATGTAATTAAAAAAATAGTTGGAAGAAAATTTAGTATCATATGTTGGATGCAGATCTAACATTAATTGACCACGAACTCACTGACCACTGGAACAGAACTGTATATAGCCAACACTGTACTTGACGCTAGTAGAAATTCGTACTTAGTCAACGAAATGGTTTCGTAGTCTAAGAGGTCTTTTTCGCCGTCAAAGTACTTAGATGACAAACCATAAAAGTTTCATCGTCTAAGTAGCATCAAAGAAGACGGAACATATTTCTTCATCTAAGTACAAAAGCAACGAAAGTTTGCTGCTAAAGACGACGAAATATTTCAGTGTAAAATTGCTCAGATAATGAAACATCTTTTGTAGTTTACGTGATAACCCTTAGACAACAAATAGCAATATTCATCATCTAAGGTATAACACCTAGACGAAGAATAATGGAACATATTCGTTGCTTGGATAGTCATCATCGTGTTCAGGATCCCGAAGTGTGACACATGGCTGAGGGTCCATGCCCATCGACCTGAGGAACTCGAATTTGCTCATGGGCCGTTCGAGCCTCCTCCCGGGCCACTCGAGCCTCCTCTTCGGTCGCTTGGACACGCTCCTTGGCAGCCGCCACACTCGAACATCTACTTGTCGATACCGATGGCTGGATCTAATCTCGCTCGACCGCCCGTTCAAGGCCACAAACCTCCTTCTCAGGTCATCAGTCGAAAATTGTATCTGCAATATTGATCTGAGTCTCCTTCGATAGAGGAGGCAGCTCTTCAGGCATCATCACTGAGTTTTATGAATGTGCACGCGTTAATTCCTCCTCAGCCAATTGTATCAACCTTTCCTGAAATTAATTTTGTGAACAATATATGAATGTCGAATTCTAAATAAAATTTGACATAGTTTCCCATTAAAATGGAGGAAACCAAAAACCTACATGGAAGAAAACACTTCGAATAACACTTCAGAATAATGTTTAATTTAGCCAACTAAATCAAATTCCAAGAGCATAACCTAATAAATGTTCTAATCATGATTCAATTTATTCAAACCAACCGTAAGATTAAACTCAATCAATTTATTTTTTAAAAAGGGTTACTTGCATCGTGTTAACTCGTGATATCTTCTTGCTTAGGTCTGATGTAAGAAGACATGTTGGAATTAAGAAAACAATGCTTCAAACCCACATCTCTGTGAGCCTTTGCAATGTTAATAATATTTTGGAGCCTGACTTATGGTGCATTGTATTCTTCTCATGATTAATAGTGTTGGTCGTCGACCTTCTCTATTTCACAACAAGAAAAATTAAATAATTAAATAAATAAATATTTACAACTATGAAATGATTTATTTTCGTTACATAAAGAAAAGTAAGACGAACGTTAAACTTATCGGACTCAAAGTGCTCGACCAACTATTTCTACTTGCCTTCCCTTTCCATTAACAACTCCTTTGGGACACTCGAGGCGTCATGTTGATTGTAGTGCTTGTGCAGGTCATGCTTCCAATCCTTGTAAATACTCATAGTCGTCTTCTCTACGGATTCCCACATCTTTGGTCTTTCATCATAATTATAATATACCTAGGAAAAAATTAAAAAAAAATCCTAGACCCTATAATTTGTAATTAACTATGAAATTAAATATACCCTATTACTGAGAGTTCGTGGTACACCCTGAACTTGTCAGCTTCGAACAGCTTGTCCAAAGAAAGGTCTTTTATACGTATGTAATGAACCCAATGTTGAGCGAGTACAAACTGCTCAGCTCTGGCGTCGGAGGGCCTCTGGTGAAATCATCGTAGGACACCTCGATCTTCATCCTTGCTAACTTGTATATCTTCTAGAATTTAGCTCCCTTCACAAGTCCCTAAGTGCGTTTGGGGGCTGAGGCTGAGGGGTCCCTCCTGTTCACTTTGCGTCGGGCGCTAAAGAAAACAGAATCGACGATGGAGGAGCTTGTGATGATGCGACATCCAAAGCAGAAATCCCAACCTCGACTGTATAGCTTGTCGATGTTTCACTAGGAGCATTAGGAATCGTTTGTGACCTATTAGAAGCCGTATGAGCTGTAACAGTCTCTTCTGACCTCTGACTCCAACCAAATTGTCGTCCTATGGATTGAAATTTGGTATTCTTCTCTTATATAGTGTGCCTCTTCCTCCCGCCAGGCATCTTAAGCTATACAACCGAAACCACATATATTCGACAAACATATATTCAATCAAAATCAATTAGCATCAACACATACCAAACCTAGCTATCCAACAGACACATATATTCAACAATATCAACACGTACCGAACCTAGCAATCCCACAATCCCAAACAACACCACAATTTTGCTAAGTAACTACAATTTTAACCTGTGACAACCCGAACCGAAAATGGTACGTTTATCGGCTTGATTTGCGAGTTTCCCGAATAGTCGCGATTTTGTCGTAATTGGTCGATATGGTGGGTGTGTTAACGACTAAATTATCGGGCAAAAATTTGATTTGAAATCCTTCACGAAAGTTGTAGAGAATTTAATTTCGAGCTCGTGTGAATTTTTGGAGGATTATTTCGAGTTACGTGTAATAAGTTATGAATATTTTTGGCTGTTGTATTTAGTCGTGTTTATCCGATTGGTTTCGATCCGTTTTCGACCGTTGATCGTTTTTATCAGATAAGCTTGTGTTGAATTGAGCCGTTGACTTTTTATCGGATTTTTCGAAATTGGTTGACTTTAGATGAAAATTGAAGAATTTGTCGAGATAAGTTCGTAGACACGAGAATTGTTGAAAATGGAGTTACGATGCAAAAGTTACGTTCGATCAAAATTTGTTGTAAAATAAATACGGAAGTTATCAAAAATGGAAAGTATAAATATTGGGTTTCCTTTTTGGGTAAATCAGACTTGGACTTTGGGGAGTTGACCGAGTCAACTCGGGTGAATTGACTCACCCTTGTTCACCATTTCAGACCGAGCTTTGTTTGCCTTCGATGTTCCTTATTCCGGCGTCTTTTGGCTGTGCTTCCTTCATAAAAGTTGTTGGGCTTGAGCTCTTCTTTCTTTTGATAGGTCATTCACTCAATTTGGTTGCCGGATGAAGAAGTTATGGCTTGTCAAAGTTCGAGAATTTCGGTGAATTTTCCGGCAAAATCGCCGGCGACGGTGGCGACGGTGGAGGCCGAGATGGAGGTCGACTTGTTAGGGGTTTTGTTGCCCTTGAGGAGAGGAATCTTTTAGAAGTGGTTTTGCACCTTGCCGTGGTCGGTGGTGGCCGATCGGAATGCAGCGCACAGGGTGAGATTTGGACCTTTTCCGGTAAAAATTGGGCTTAACATTGAACTAGAAAGTTGTTGAAAATGTCAAGATCTTCAAATTCAAGTGTAGGTTGAAATTTTCTGGGCCGATAGAATTTTCCGGCGGCAGTGGCAGCTGCGGCGGCCCGGCAAACCCTGTGCGCTGCGGTTTTCCGGCCGAGGTGGTTTTCGACAAGTTTTATGTCATTTTGCTCGAAATCGCGCACCGATCGCAGTGGTGAGGTTTATATTTTGAATTGAACATCAGAATTTGTAGCGAGGTTTTATAGTGTGTTTATTGGATTTTTGATGATTTCGTCGATATTCGAGTTATATGTTTCCGGGAATGGTTGGTTCTCGAGATGTGGTTCAGGATTTTGAAATGTGATTTTGAACAGTGGTATTTATGATTATTCAGGGGATCGTGATCATCCGTTTGGCGAGGAATTTTCCGCCGGATCTCGGGATTAGCGCGTTTGCGCGCTGTGCTTATCTGTGAGTGGACATTTATTGACACTGTCGTAGCGAGTTCTTGATTTCAATATTTATTTCCAGTACAGTATTGAGATTATTTATTATTTTGGAGCTATTGTTTTATGTTTTATTGGTGATGCCATTTACTTAGCATCGATGCATTGACTACTCGGCTGATCACCGGTAGTCCAGTTCCAGGCTTGAGAGATTCGCCTGATGTGCCCACTAGGCTTGAGAGATTCGCCTAGTCTATCACCGTCGGGCTTGAGAGATTCGCCCGACACCTACATTTATTTTAAGAACTCGCATTATTTTTATGTTATGTAAATGGTGAAAGGCATATGTTTATTTTCGTCCACTCACTCTAACGATTTTATTTGCCTTTCCCCTGGACTTTTCAGTTTCCGTGCTCAGTTTGCAGTTCGGATTTTGGTGTCGCACGTCGCAGTCAGAGGCTTAGTATTCGAGCTACTTTTCTTTCTCAGTAGGTTTCTTGTTTAGCATACTGCTGTGTATTTATGTATATATATATATATACTAGAGATCGCTCTGAATACTCTAATGTTTATATTTTCATATGATTTTCCTGGATTTCTGTAAAGTTACAATTTTTGCTTCTTGCTTTATATTATATTATAATTTTGAGAAATCCGGATGGGATTGGTGCCCACGGTTCGGCTTTTGTGGCATAGGTTGAAGTGTGTTTTCGGGTGCAGGTTAATGGTAATTCCGCGATATAGTGAAACTCTGCCGAAATTTCTATGGTTTTTGAAAGTTCGTGTTTTCAGAAGGGGTTTGATTCCGGTTTAAGAAACTAAATCGGGGATGGGTCCTTTCATAACCATAATTTTTCAAACACATTATCACACTATTACACAGAAACACAATCACACTACGACAATTTAACACCAAAACGCTATCACAATTTCATACCTAAGCACACTATCAATTTCACATTGAAACCCAATCACAATTTTACACCTAATTAAGCACACTATCACACTTCACAATACTACAAAACTGAAATTGAAATCGAAATCGACATCGAAATTGAACCTTACCCAGAGTTTAGGGTGGAGAGAGAGAGGAGCGGCGTCGGGGTTAGGTGGCATCAGAGGAGGAGGTAAGTGTGGTAGCATCGGGAAAAGTGATAGAGCATCCAGAAGATAGAGACAGGGAACCATACCCGGTGAGAGAGAGAGAGAGAGAGAGAGAGAGACAGAGACAGAGAGAGAGCAATTTAAGGTGGTGGTGGAGGCGTTAGAATGTAATGGTGGTGGTGGTGGTCGGTGTCGAGTCAGGTGACGTCAGGGTCGAGGGGGTGGGGGAGATTTTGATAGAGTTAGGGATTTAGAAGGACTGGGTTTATTTGGAGAAGAAGATCAATTCGATCTTATTCTACCAACTTAGATGACGAATTGATTGGGAGAACACATTTCGTTGTCTAAGTGACTTTAAAATATCCCATTTGGCGCAAAAAAAAAATTGTCTTAGACTATGAAAATAAATTAATTCGTAGTCTAAGTGTTAAGTTTTTGGTCTTAGGCGACGAAAATAAAAAGATTTTGTCGCCTAAGAATGAATTTATTTGATTTTTCATATCATATCTGAAAAATTAATTTTTTGTACCTGCTTAAGAATCTTTATAAATCAACTATCAAATGTAACCATAAAAAAATTCTACCCAATTTGGATTTATTTAGGATTTGATTTGTGATTATCGACAAATAGTTAAAAGCAGGAAACAATCATAAAATATAATTCGTAAACAGAGGCGGATGATAGAAGAGGCGGCGGGGGGGGGGGGGGGGGGGGGGGGGGGGGCTGAGGGCACCACAAACTGGCTAGAGTTTCGCCACTGTTCTTAAACCATTTCTGAAGTTTTGAATCTTTGCACTGACGTAGAAACTATATTTATCAACTAGATAGAAATTAATTGAATTTTGAGATAACAATTGGATGGGAGACAGTAAAGGTTTGTTGTACGTCTACTAATAATGTATAACATAAGTATTTGCATGTCTATATTCACTCTACATCAATATTAACGAAATTAAATTTGGACAAAACAATTGTTGGATATATTCATCACAACATAATTTGTAAGACAAAATTTTGATCAATACGATGTTCGCAAAGGGTTTGATTAGCGTAGTCATTAGTCAACCATAAAAGCGAAATTTCAACGAAACATAAACGTTAATATACAAATCATCGTAACTTAGAATTTCAAACCGTCGACACTTACAATCCAAGAGTTATTTACTCTATGCCCTTGATGAATATAATTTGTAATCTAACATGGTATACATGATTATGCTCTTAGAAGTCAGAATGTGAAACTCTATTTAGACGACGAAAGTGGTTTAATTTCAAAGAACCACTCTCAAAGATAATTCTATTCTTGAGAAAATATATTAATATAGTAAATAGAAAATATGGGTCATTACCTACAAAGAAATGATGAAACTAAGACTCAAGAACTCAAGAAACAACAAAGACGCGAAAGTCAGAAACCTGTCAGACTCAACCACTTGACACAAACTAATTTACAAGGAGTACTTACACTAAACCAAAAATCACGAAAATTTTGCACAAGAAGATAGACTCAGTGACGGAGTACCACACAAAAATTGAGGGTATTCAAA
Source organism: Geum urbanum (assembly GCA_946800695.1). NCBI lineage: Eukaryota > Viridiplantae > Streptophyta > Magnoliopsida > Rosales > Rosaceae > Geum > Geum urbanum. The sequence continues at coordinate 64,889,429 of OX326998.1, read as the reverse complement.
GTTGATTTGGTTTCCAAAATAATTCGGCCAAGCTACAGTTAATGGAGAAAAATATAAATTTCAGAAGAGTAAATTGTTGAAGAACTCAAATAGAGATGAATATTAGGAACTTCTCTCCACCCTAGACAACTCACAATTTACCCCAACTCTAATCTAGATAACCATGGATGACTGACATTCACAATTGAGCCATTATCAGTAGGACATCGATTCTATTATACTATCTTACTAGTCATACTAAGCAGAATGTCGGTACTGACTTAGCTTGATCTTCAAATGATAAATTGGTACATGTCTGTGTCCTAATCTAATCAATTATAGTCATTAAGATCTAAGAGTGTTTGAAAGTCAACAAAGCTTCTAAGGTCGATATAGCGATCGCCTTAACATCACTAAGGATTTGTTTCAGACAAGTTATCACAACGAGCTTGTTAGTCTCTATTGAATATACATTGATATCACGGTCAATCACACATCCTAGACTCTAGATCCTAAGCCATGCAACTAAGTGTGAAACCAAAGTAACATGAACATAGAAATCATCACTGGAAAAGTAGTGAAACAAAACTCATTCAAATAGTTATAAGATCAAAAGGGGTTTGAAATCATAAGCATGTCTAGGGCTTCGATCAACCCCTAACAAGAGAAGTTTAGCTACTCATAATCAAGATTAGAAAAAAGCAAAATATGATGAAGAATCAAGAATAAACCAAAAATTTTAGAATTCTCGACAGGGCAGTTTCGACGGGTCGAGAGCTAGGTCTTGACAGGTTGAACTAGGATGGTTGGGACTCTTGGCAACGGTGCTTCTTCTCTTCTTTGGCTTCTCTCTCTGAAATTCAACATCGTCCCTTTCATCCACAAGTTTGGCTTATATAGGTATGATCTTGGGCCTCTCCTCATCAATTTAGGGTTGAGTCATCGCCACTTGGACTATCGACGTTACAATTTCTTATTCCAATCGAATTCTCCTTTTATTGCTCCTTTTGTATTTTTATCCAAATAATCTAAATAAAAAAATATAATTAATTACTGAAGACTAAACAAATAAACCAAGTATTTTCAAAATAATTAAGCACAAGAGAGTTGCATATTTATGCAGCAGTCAATATGGGTAAGTGTTCGTTATAGCGAATCAGTTGCCTTATGTCAAGGATGATAGAAGTATTAGGCTCATGATATGTATTATTATTATTCATTTCAGTGTCAGTTGCTAACATCCCTTCAAGTGTTGTGGCGCTTCATATTCCTCAGTGAGACATATGGTTAACTATTTTCCAACTTTTACTCGCTTTCAGATCATCCAGGTAGAACACCTGCTTAACTAAGGTGCCAAGAGAGAATGGCTCATCCTCATACCAGCTTGAATTTGTATCGACTGATAAAACGCTCATATGTTCCTTTGTATGCTTGAACCATTTACACTTGAATAGAAAAATATTTATATCATTCCCATAAAGTAGCTGAATGATATTAACAAGAACTCGTAATATACATCAACGCATTCCCTAACCGAGATCTCACTGTTTTGTGTTCTTCATCCTTCATCTCGGTCCAATGAATGAATCTTTACACTATTGACAAAATATCTGGGGTAAATATAGTGTACCAGCTTATGGGCCAATAAGTGTTTTTTCCATGACCACCACCCCTCGTGGTTATCAAATTCTTCTAGATTGATTGTCTGCAAAATTTTGAAGAAAATATGTGAATGTCTATTTAATTACTATAGAAAATTTGACAAAGTTTCCCCTAAAACAAACAAAAAATCAAAAAGTTGCATGCACAAATTAAGGAAAAATGTGTCGAATAAACAAATACCAAAATAACAAATTAATCTACCGTGGGCACCTATTCCTATCCGGAGTTCTAAATTTTAAAATAAAGAAATCACAAATCTACATGGTTGAAACATTTCAACCTAGTTATAACTCTAATCCGGTTTAGCTGTCTGAATTTTCAAACTGTAAACTTTCATGAATTTCTCAACCTCGTCACAATCTCGCACCACTACTCAATGTGATTCAATAAGTTCTTCTTCACTTAATTGTTTGTTTAATACTCCTTTTAAGGGTCATATAATATCTGTGACGACTGAAAGATTGTTGCAAGCATATGGATTGGAGGCGGTGGTATGGACTAGATATTTGAGGTACATGTTGGAGTAAATTACACACTCGTGCATTAGGTGTGTTTTTTCTATGGAGCTATCTGTGACAGATTTATTTTTGGCGAATCATTTATACTGTCCGAGTTGTATGTAAAATGATAAAATTAATTATTTGACGAATTGTAGAAAGACAAAAATATATATAAATGATGAAAACAGTGTTATAAATAAATTTAAGTTACATGAAATATTAATTGTACATTTTTTGAGAATACATTCAAGTGTAGTAGACCAGACCATAAAGCAGCACTTGTTTGGGAAGGTGGATCACGAGGTGAATCATGATGTCAAAGAAAGTAGGAGAAAAATCCTCCCTAATTTGCAAATGATGTGGAAAATTTCGTATTGTAGTTTGCCCACATCTAACTTCTTCAACTCTCTAGCTCATAACTTCTGCCACCATCTACACAATGCTACTTTTGGTTCAACGATGTCACAAGGTAAACGTGGTCGAATTACGACTTGAATAAGATGTTGTAGCATAACGTGACAGTCATGAATCTTTAGACTAATGAACTTGTGTTCCCCAATGTTGAAACATCCAAATATATTCGCTAGATAATTAGACGAATAACGAACACTTTTAAACCAGTTGAATACATTATCTCTCAGTGTCAGCTTCACTGTGTAAGGTGCATCTGGCATCTTGATGTTCACTCCTCTTCTATCCCTCTTTAACCACAAGAGACAGTGTAAATTCATAGATTCCAAATCTTTTCGCGCTTTACGAATATCCTTAGTCTTGAACTTAATACCGAGGATTGTTCCCACCAAGTTGCCGTACACATTCTTTTTTATGTGCATGACATCTAGGTTGTTCCTGAGTTTCAACTTCAACAAGTAAGGCAATTCAAAGAAAATACTCATGTGATTCCAATATCTAAGATACTCGGGAAGGTGTGGATTGAGTTTTTTCACATAATCGTCATTGCTCAACACACTGAAATAGAAGCCGTTTAATCTCTCAAAATCTCTTCACCAAACCACTGTTAGTGTTTACGACTATTCTCTATTATCCCATCAAAATTCCTTTTATCCTGTCACCACTGGTGATCATGAGGAAGCCATCTACAGTGACCCATATAACACACCTTCCTTACATGTCAGTTGGAGTTAACGTCGTTCAAGAAGACAGAACAAAGATTGTACCATTTGGTTATGCAAGATGTCAACATCCCATACGCAGGAAAATTACTGATAGTCCACATTACGTTTGATGTCATCATAAACATTGTTTCAATGAACTTGTCATAAGTTGGGACTCCATTTTCCCACATGTGTTTCAGCTCGTCAATCAATGGTCTAAGGTACATATCTAAACACTTTCCAAGAGACCTAGGACCTGGAATTAGTAGAGTGGGGAAATTAAATTCCTGGTTCATGCACATCTATAAAGGCAGGTTGTACGACATGACAATAGTTGGCCAAAAGCTGACAGAAGCACTATTATTACCCCAAGGGTTGAATCCATTTATAGAAAGTCCGAATCTAGCATTTCGAACCTCTGCTGCAAAGTCTAAAAATTCCCTGTCAAAATCTTTAATAGCCTCCCCATCTACCACGTAACTGAGCACATCGTCATCAATTCTTTGTTCCACGCATGATCTTATTGCATTTGCTGTGTATAGAGACATGTACAAACGCTGCAGTCTAGAAATCAACAAAAAATAGCAAAGCACCTTCAAAGGAATTTTCTTCTTCGAACTCCTCATATTAGGATGCAAATATCTAGACTTGTTGTATACAGGACAGTAGTCCAAATGTGCATACTCTTTTTAAAACAACACACAATCGTTTCTGTACGCATGAATTTTCTTGTACTTTAGGTTGAGGTTGCTCGAGATCTTTTTTACCTTATAATGAGTTTTGGGAAGTTTGTGATGATCAGGAATAACTTACATATATGCTCCTGCATTTCATCAAAAGCACAGTCTGACATTTTGTTCTTCACTTTATATGAATTTCCTCCATTAGATATCCCAAGACATTCTCTGGACATCCAGGGACATTAGGGTCTGGGATTTAAGTAGCATCATGTTGTACTTGTCCATCTCAGTAATGTCAGTGGCCAGGGCTATAAATACTGTGTCATAATGAGAAGTATCATAGCCTCCCTCTTTGTGTTGGTGTCTAACATGACTAAATTCCAGAAAAGCATCATGGACCAAATCCACAGTGGGTATGCAAGAAGGGGCGCCACTACTGCTAGATGAGGCACCCTAATAACTGTGCCAGGAGCTGAAGTCTACTACTTCACCATGCTCACTCCATGTAGTGTGACTCCATATCATACCATGGTCATACAAGTTTTGAGACATAACATTAACCTCCACAAACTGATGGTTAAGAAATTTTCTGCACGAACACATGTAACGCTTCTTTCCTTAACCATGTTGTAGCCCAAACTACATAAACTCTTTGATTACGTTCATATACCTCTCATCAGTCCTATTCACCAATTGTATCCAACTCTTGTCCATACTTCTGTATAAGTTAATTATCATGAGCGAAACAAAAATATATCGAATAAGCAATAAGTTAGCAAAAAATTATCATTCTTACAATATTCATCTAATTACGTATGGAAGGATTCATCTTATCATTCTTAACTTACATAAATATTCATCTAATACTATCTAATTAAATTGCATTACACAATAATATGCATTTACATATTATATAAAAAATTTCAACTAATTAATCTAACATTTAATCATATATATAATTAATCAACACATTCATGCAATTAGCTAACAATTAAAAAATTAATTAATACAATATGCAAACAAGCAAGGTCGCTAGAATGACTCGTCGGAGTATTTCACCGGAGAACTCCATCACCGTACGTAATTAAATTCAAAAAATAATAATCAAGGGAAATGAATTAATACCTTCATCGATAAGGATATAAGTGAGCAAACTAGAACTCCGGATGTGGGAAAACCGTATAAATCAAAATTGTACCTGGAGGTGGTGTTGAAAGGTTTTGAGAGATGTTGAGAGATGAGAGAGATGAAATGCTCGATCTGAAAATGGAATCTGATCTAAATAATTGAGTTTTTTTAGACGACGAAATAGTTCGTCATCTAAGTGTAATACTTCAACGTCTAAGTTTGTACTTAGACGATGAAGATAGGTTAGTCGTCTAGGTTAGCTCTTAGATGATAAAATACATAATTCATCATCTAAGTTGAGTTTTAGACGACGAATAATATTTTCGTCGTCTAAGAAGTGTACTTAGACGACAAAATTTTTATTCGTCGTCTAAGAAAATCTTAGACAACGAAACGCTCAACAAATACATGTTTCATCGTCTAAGGGAACTCTTAGATGACGAAACTGAATGTTCGTTGTCTAAGCAAACTATTAGGTGTTGAAACTGTATGTTCGTCGTCTAAGTTCAACGTAGACAATGAAATATTTTCTTGCACGATGAATTATTTTTTCGTTGTCTAACTCCTACTTAGACGATGAAACGGTTAAGGTCTCATCGTCTAAGTGCGAATTTCTGATAGTGTGAGTAGCATTATAATTTTTTACACAAGAAGATGATAATGATAATCAATCATGAGTCGTTCATACTTGTAAATTTCAATTGCAATTTTGAATACCTTAACGATAATTAATTTGGTTAAAAATTTGCAGAAGTGATCTACACATTAGGAACTAAAACTTGAACGGTGGAGATACTAATATATGATCGAAAAGTTGGTATAACGTCATATACTTGAAAATGAAAAAAAAATACTTAGTGGAAAGTCCCTTGATAAATATATATATATATATATACACACACACATATATATACATATATATATAGAGAGAGAGAGAGCCCTTTCACTCAGGTATCATTTTTTTTATTATCTATTTTCAGGTATAGGGCCTTATACTAACTTTTCGATCACATTTTAACATCTCCACCTCCACAATCCAATTATTAAGACTATATAAGTAGATCATTCATGTAAATTTTCAGCAACCTGCATGGAATACCTGAAAATGGACAAAAAAGAGATACCTAAGGAGAAGAGGGCTGTATATATAGGGAAATTTTCCAGTGAGGACCTTTATTGTGAGGAATTGGTGAGTACCTTCTTAAAAGTCATACTTCCTAATAATATTTTGGAAGATCAACCGTTGTATATCTAGCTATATATACGTAGATCATTTCTATAAAATTTCATCCAATTTAAAAATCGTTAAGGGGTCGAACAAGATCATATAAATGAACGTTCCAAATTTATCAAACTTGAACCATTCATGTTTATAATTGATAAACCATGATTTTGAATCCCTTAACGATTTTCGATTTGGTTAAAAATTTACAAGAATGATCTACTCATATATAGCCAAGGTATGTAAAATCGATATTATCGGCGATATTTCGATTTTTTGGAGTTACCTGAAAAGTCCTCAAATATATCCCTAAATATCCCGAAATTTTCCGATTTTTATCGATATTTCCGATATATCCCCGATGTTTATGATATTTCCCAAAATTTTCCGAAATTTCTGAAATTTCCGTAAACTTTTCACATTTAACATTTAGTTTGGTAAATGTCCAATCTTCACATACTCAATGTCCAATCCACCATTCACGTGACATGTCCAATACATGCAGAATTACATGGGAGAACAATCATTTAATGATTATTCTTCACAATACACACATGATTATGCACAGGGAGATGGAGAAAATAGTGTGAATTTCGAACCTCATAGGTCCCCTACGTGGTTTTGAAGTATTTATATATTTAATTTTGTGATGTGTGATGTGTAATATATTGTACAAAAGACGTGATGGCCTAGCCTCCAATAAGTTTTAGCCATCAAAAAATAAAAATAGAACTAATAAATTATATTTTAATAATTATCAGCACTTAACACGTACTAATTCATATAGTAATATAGCAAATTCATATGTCTTGATGTTTGATCAATATTTTATTTTCACATAAGGTAGATAATTGATCATGTAACAACCACCAAAATTTTCATAACAAATTTCCATGTATTTTTATTAGTTTTTGTAATTTCCGTCAGAATTTTCACTGGATCGATATTTTATCGATATTTCCGTCGATATATCCAAATTTTGGAACGTCGATATATTTTCGATAACCGATATTTTACTCTTTATAAATAGCTAAACATCTAACGGTTGATATGTCAAAATATGATCAAAATTGAGACTTATAAACTATTATATAGAAGGTATTCACCAAGTCCTCATCATAGAGGTCCTCAATAGAAAAGCTCCTTATATATATGTATATATACCTAATTAACTGCAAAAGTTTTATATAGATCGACAACCAGAAATTATATATATTTTTGATTGAATAGACTCAACACACATCGATCGGTCTAGTACGTTATGACAAAATACAATTTTTTTTTGTAAGAAGTGCCAATGATTAAGAATTTTTTCCCCTAGTCCTATTTTTTTTTTAATTCTAATTAATAAATAAAAAGTTCAAATATTCTCACTTACTAACTAATTAGGTAAAAAGATCAATTTACCCTCAATTTAATTAATGAATTACTAAATATCATTACTCTCTCATAACCTCTCTATTGATCGTTGACCACTGGCGTTGACCGTTGACCGGTCATTGGATTTCGGCAACTTTGGCCGAATTTTGGCGACCAGAGACCGGATTATGGGGACTTTGACCGTTGACCATCAAACTTTCTAGACTATAGGTTCATCAACTAATAATCAGTTGAGAGTCATCTGATACTCAGTTGAAGGTTACCTGATACTCAGTTGACGATCACTTGATATTCAGTTGAGGGTTATCTGATACTGCAGATTCCAACTTAATTCGACTAAACCTCAACACAACAATTCAAAAAACATAACGATTTGCAGAAAACATATCAACATAATGAAACACATCCACAATCAAAAACAACAAATTCAATAACACACATCTGATAACACATAGCATCCCCGTAACAACTAGATACTAATAATATCCCCATAACAACCGCATTTCATAGTACAAAATTCCCAATTAACAAAAGCATTATAACAATAACATGTCATAATCTCATTATCCAAACCGAGCACTTATGTAGAACAAATTAAACATAGGTTTGTTGCAAATGCCATATGAACATTGAAAAAATAGAACGGGCCATTGTATAACAGCTTCTTTGAAGTATTTCCTCAAACACCTGGTGGACATTTCTTCATTCCACAAATTTTGCATTGGCCGATAGCAAATCCTCTTCACATTAGAATCGATTGTACATCATACCACTAACCAGTCCATAGGCATTTAGCTCCTATTCGCATTGATCAAATTAATCATCTCCATATGATCAGAGCAATGGCCTTCTGTTGGGTTCAATCTAAATAACCAAGCGAATTTCATTAAACTACTCACCCAAATTGACAAAACAAAACCCAGTATTGAACTAATCCCCTAAAATCACATAATTGCTTTATGCTCCAATATTCATACCAAATTCGAATTTTAAAAGCCCAACTCACATAAACAAACAAAAGCTTCCATCTTCACCTCCATACACTACCACATTTCTTCCCATTGCCCACGAAATGAAGAAAACAAAGGCTGACGAAATCATATATCGTCGGTTATAATAAGTATCACCAACGAAAATGTCACTCGCCGACCATTTTTTTTCTCATCCCCGGCAATGAAATTATATCCAACGACTCGTCGGCAATAACATTCTCGTCGCCGGCTATAATGTTTAGTATGGCCGACAATGGTTCGGCCGGAATACCGACGAGATAATCTCTCTATGGTCGACGAGTTAATGAATCGTCGGCTATAACTCTTATATTTGATCTACTCTACAGCAGCTCATTCATTTTACAAAAATCCGGTGAGAAAGAAGGAAAACGTTCTGAAATCGTTGGGTATTGTCAAAAGGCGTCCAAAACCCGCTCGTGAAGCTATATAGCTAGGTATGTGTGTGTATATATATATATATATATATGTGGATGTATATGTGTGTTGATTTAGATATATGTGTGTTGATTTAGAGTTGAGATTAATGGTTTGATATGCAAATAGAGTTGATATATTGTTGATTTTGAGTTGATTTGAGATGATTTCGATGAAAATATGCTTGTGTATATATATATATGTATATAAATTTATTTTGTGATTAATTGTTAATATGTATATATATACATGTAAATTTGTAATTGGGAATTGTTGGTATATATATATATATATATATATTTTTATATGCATGGGTCAACTTTTGTTTAGGGAGATATATATATAGACGAAGAATTAATTAAATTAGTGTAGCTAGTTTAATGATAGATATATATATATAGATGCATGTAATGACGATTTTTTAATTAATTATTAGTGAATGTATATACATAAATATATAGTACTGTTAGAATTTTCAGGATGGACAAGAGTTGGATGAGCTTTGAAAGATGGGATGTGAGATATCACCATGGAATTAGGAGTGTTGTGGATTTTGTGAAGGCTAATTGTGGAGACACTACACTTCATTATTTCCCGTGTAAAGAATGTAAGTGTCGCAGCGATCAATTTCGTTTTCCCATTGATAAAGTCCAGAAGCACCTGAGTAAATACGGGTTTTGGGATAAGTACACTTGTTGCATTTATCACGGTGAAACATCGTTAGCGGGTCCGCATGATCATGGACAATTTGCTGAGAGGGCCAGTCCATCCTATGATCCAACAACGATGTTGATCAATGATATGTTTCCTCATGAGAGCGATGTATTTGCTGATCAAGCACCAAATGTCCCTCCCGTTGTTGAAGGTTTCCCCCATATTGAGCCAATCGAGCCATTATCTGGAGCTCATGTCAACACAAGCGGTATAAACAAGTACAACAACCTGATTGCATTGCAACAGACTCCGTTGTATGACGGTTGTAGTAAGACTGTTCTTGGAAGTGTCATGGGAGTGATGCAGCTCAAAATGGAGAACAAAATGACTGTCAAAGCTGTTGATTCTTGGCTGAAGTGGACTGCTTCGCTACTGTCACCCGGTCATCGCCTTCCTACCACTCATCATAAGGTGCAACATATCCTGAAAGATCTTGGGCTTTCCTACATCAAAATCCATGCATGCAGATATGATTGTATTCTCTTCTGGGGGAAAGATCTTGAAGACCTTGAAGCCTGCCCGGTATATTTTACAGAAAGGTATAAGTTGACTCCTGCAGGCAACAAGAAAGCTGTGAAGATACTTCGATATTTCCCGCTGATTGATAGGCTGGAGCGGTTGTTCATGTGTGCTTTCACAGCAGAAGCTATGAGATGGTGGGCTTAAAGGAATTTGCCTGACGATGACACCCTTATACACCCTACCGACGGAGAGGCTTGGAAGCACGTGGTCAAGGAGTTTGATCATTTTGTAGCAGATGTCCGAAATGTTTGGCTAGGGCTCTCATCTGACGGATTCAACCCTTTTGGCAACATGAGTCTTCAATACAGTATATGACCAGTTATTTTGATACCGTACAACCTTCCACCATGGATGTGCATGAAGAAGGAATACAATATGCTCACTCTGTTAGGGTTATCCAAGAAAGTATCTCGATGTGTATTTGAGGCCTTTGATTGAGGAGCTTAAGTACCTGAGTGAGTGTGGCCACTCCACTTACAACAGGTTCAAAAATGAGATGTTCCAGATGCATGCCATGCTTGTTAGTACCATCAGTGATTTTTCTGCCCGCGGTATGTTGTCGGGCAACGTTACCAGGGGTTACAGGGCTTGTTCAGAGTGTATGACTTTTGATTGTTGCAGTCCTCATTGCAGGAAAATTGTTCAGATGCGTCACCGTTGTTGACTTCCAGATGATCACCCATTTAGGCAGGATCAAGACGCTTTTGATGGGACTGTGGAAACGGGTGTGCCACCCAGGTGATGGACATGGGATGAAATTTTGGAAGTGTTGAATGAATATGATTTTGGCTAGCTGAGCAATCATCCTGAGATAGTGTCGTCAATTCCAGACAAGCCCGAAAAGTATAAGTTTTGGACACACAAGAGCATATTTTGGAAACTCCCGTACTGGCCCAGGTTGCCTATCAGACACTACCTCGATGTCATGCACATAGAGAAGAATGTGTGTGAAAGTGTGGTGGGCACAATTCTGAATTGGGAGGGGAAAACAAAAGACATCCCTAAGGCACGCATTGATCTGAAAGCTATTTGACTGCGGAAACATTTGTGGTTGAGAGATGGTAAGAAAAAAATGCCCCAAACTCCTTACACCGTCAAGCCGAACCAGAAGCATGAAATTTTTGGGTGGATGAGTAATGTCAGGTATTCTTATGGCTATGCAGGAAATTAATATAATTGTTGCTTATGGCTATATGCAAGAAATATAACTGTTGCTTATGGCTATATATGCAGGTATCCTTATGGCTATGCAGGAAATATAGGCAAGTGTGTTAACTTCCGGGACAATAAGATGTACGGATTAAAGAGTCATGACTGCCATGTACTGCTTCAACGCCTTTTCCCTGTTTTCATTCGAGTGTACCTGCCCAAAGAGGTGGTGGAACCGTTGGTGGCCTTGTCAAGATTCTTTCAGAAGTTATGCACCAGAGAAGTTAAAAAATCAGACCTCAGGGAGATGCAAGATGACATCATTTTTATCATGTGCAAGATTGAGAGGATATTTCCCCCAAATTTTTTCGACATTATGCCTCACCTGATGATCCATCTTCCCGAACAATTGTTGCTTACCGGTCCGGTACACTACACTTGGATGTATCACGTGGAAAGGTACAAATGATTCATACATTTGTGTTTGTCTCTGTTTTTATATGTAAATTCTTATTTTTTATGTATCATAACATGCACTTGTTAACTTGTAGACAATTGAGAGACTACAAGGACTATGTGAAGAATAAATCTGCACCTGAAGGGTGTATTGCTGAAACATATCTTGCGAACGAGTGTGTAACGTACACCAACTTGTGTTTGGGAGCGCTGGAGGACCCCCAACAACATATGCCGATAGATGAACCCAAGTTCAACCTTTCTATCATCTCCAATGATGTGGTAGTACAGGGAAGCTTGCCAAAGTCGTACAAGTTGAATGGGAATGAGGTAGCCATTGCCCACTGGTCGGTACTGATTAACTGTCCAAAAGTTCAATATTGGAAAAACTATCATCTTCACTGCCCTGCTATTGCCGGTGATGTTGACTACCACAACAGGACGTTTGCAAACTACTTTAGTCAATGGGTAAGGGTATATGTGTATATATTTTTTTTTATATCCTTATATAGCATGTGTGTATGTGGTTTTCTTTTTCTATGTTCATAATTTCTTGTGTGGTTTCTTATCTTTTTCAGATGAACCATGTAGCAAATGATGGTTACCCAGAGTGGTCAAACGAATTGAGGCTCTTGACGATGAAACCGATAGCTTCAAAAGTTTACTCGATGTGTCAGTCAATGGCGTGAAATTTATATGTGAAAATAGAGACGACCGACTGAAAACACAGAATTATGGGGTGATGGTCCATAGTGGGCAGGATGGCGTTGACTATTACGGTGTCCTTCATTCAGTTGTTGAACCAATTTATGGGAACTACATGAAAGTGCACTTGTTCAAGTGTAGATGGTTTGATACTAGCCCGGAGAACACAAGGACTGATCAGTACGGAATATTTTCGGTGAATACTGCTACAAGCTGGTATAAAGAAGACCCTTTTGTTCTTGCCACATCAGTAAAACAAGTGTTTTACCTTGATGATCTTATGAACAAAGTCCTGTGGAAAGTGGTTAACCATGTTGCTCATAGAAACATATACAGTGCTGCCACACTTGGTGAGACCGCAGATGATGAAGAAGTTACTGCATACCAAGAGCCGAACGCTTTTGACATTCCGGAATCCTCTACGATTCGCCTTAATAATGTGAGATCGGGGAGTGTGGTTCGAATTACTAGAGCAGAACTTCTTGATGTTAATCCAAATGAAGTTGACGATGATTCAGATGACGAGGAGCGGCACATATTGCCAGAGGTTACCTATAAAACCGAGCCAGACTCAAGTGATGAAGATGATTATGATTATCATCCTTAGTACATTAATGATATACGTATTTTAGTATATATAAACGTGCATGTATGTTTGTTATGACCGACGAGTTAGTAAGAAACTCGTCGGAAATACTATCATCGAAATAGAAGAACTCGCACAGCTTCGTTAATTACAAAAATTTGGCCAACGTCATATCGATCAGCCACATCAGTGTTTATACTACATTAAACTTGAAAGAAGATGACGAAGCTAAGATGTCCGTACGTCTCAGGAAAAATGAACACAGAGCCTTCGATAATAGCGTTATTTGTTGAAGAAATTTGGGAATCAAACTATCACCGACGAGTTTCTTACTAACTCGTCAGAAATACTATTACCAACGAGTTAATAAGAAACTCGTCGGTGATAACCCTAGCCTTATATCCCAGCCCGACCAGGCAGGGACTCATTTCTTCAAAAATTGCTAAACCCTAGAATCGCCCCCCTCCGCCTCTCGCTGCCGACCAGTGCCGAAATCACCCCTCCCTACCCTCTTCGCCTCCCTTCCTCCCCTCTCGCCTCTCCCCCAAAAAAAACCCCAAATCTCCTCTCCCCCAAAAAACTACAATTCATAAATTACCCCCTCCCCTCCCTCCTGCCGCCGGAAATCGAGCACCGTCGCCGCCCTCTCTCTCTCAATTCGATTTTATCATCTTCAATTTTACATGAAATTCTCCTAATTATTGTGTAGGCATTTTAATTAAGTTGGTGTTGGTATAATTTTTTGTGTAGAAAATATTTTGTAGAATATATTTTGTGTAGAATATGATTTTGTGTAGGATATTTTTGTGTAGAATATATTTTGTAGAATATATTTTGTGAATATATTTTTGGTTAATTAAATATCGTTGATGGAGTTGTGAGATGTAGAATACATTTTTGTGTATGTAGAATATATTTTGGTGTATATTCTTTTGTGTTGGTATAATTAAGAATATATTTGTATAATATATTTTTGTGTAGAATATATTTTGTAGAATATAGTACGGTGAATATATTTTCTGTTAATTAAATATCATTGATGGAGTTGTGAGATGTAGCTAGAATATAATTTTGTGTATGTAGAATATATTTTGGTAATGATATTTTTGTGTTGGTTAATTAAGAATTGGTTAGAATATATTTTTGGCTTGTAGAATATATTTTGGTGTAAATTTTTGGCATGTAGAATATATTTTGTGGTATATTTTTGGCTTGTAGAATTTATTTTTGGCATATAGAATATATTTTTGGCATGTATATACTGCTAGTTTAATTAGTTGGCAATTTATTTTTGCATAAACTTGATGTATAAAGGTCTATATATATAAGCAATTTTTTTGCTATCGACATGTTGTTTTGTTATTGTTGTTGTCATAGATGTAGTTGTTGAATTGTTGCTGTTCTGTTTAATTGTTGGATGTGCAGGAGGTTTTGCGGCAAATTGGCTTGGGGCCAACAAACGGAGAGCAACTAGATCCAGTGGAGGGAGCAGTAGTCAAGCATCCTCATCCACAATCAGCAACACTTGCAGCAGCCTTATTATGAATGCTCGCACACAAGTTTTGCCACGTGCGCGAGAACAGGAGGAAGCTGCACGATCCGGATCCTTGCAACCTTCAGTCCAGCCTCGACCCTCAGGCAGCAAACACTCAGGCGAGCGACCCTCAACGGGCGCATCAGAAACTCCCTCCATCTGAATGCCCCCTATTGGCCCGGTGCCTACTCCCCTTTCACGGCAATCATCTGAGGTAGATGGTGCAGACGTCTCATCGTCCAGGCCTCATCTATCTCCGCCGTCCGGTCTCTTCGTGCCCGACAAGATTCCTGTCATCCCTCAATTCGATGCTAGGGGGATTTATTGAAGGACAGCTGGAGTTCCTGACCGTGGAGGAAGCGTATGTGTTCAATCCGTTCGATCCCGTGTATCTTTGGAGTGCGAGGTGCATGAACCAGCAAACAGACGATGCAGGTAAATTTTATTTAACAAGATTGATTACTTAATTATTACTTAAGACTATAAATAATGTCAATTAATAATTTCAATTTTTTGACATTGTATTATTAGGCAATCTCGTTAATGCCAATGGAAAACGAAAGACTAGAGGCCCGTAACCGGAAAGAATCTTGAGCAAGCCACCGGGGGAAAGAAAACGATCATTAAGGCCAATGAGCGTGATGAGGTGAACGAGATAGAAAACAACACGCGAAAGTATGCCAGCATGTCTGGGGCCGTCGCGCGGGACAAGGTCCCAATGATGTGGCCAGATTGGGGTGCTGTGCCTCGCTACGTGAAGTTGCAAGTGCATAATGCACTAACTGTGAGTTAAATCGTATTTTCATTACGTAAATTTTACATTTATTAATTAAGTCCGAAGAAATATATAATTTTACCATATATATATATCCATCTTGCAGCTGTGGTTTGACGTGGATGAATGCCTTATTGAGACGTGGGCAGAGTGTCAACTACATATCAGGTGATGTGATTCGAGTTATTTGAGTATATATCGAGTTAGATTTTTGTTTATCAAGTGTTTTAATATCTCTAACATTTATTTTTGGTGTTAATATAGGTATAAAGAGTGGAAGAACGAGCTTTCAAAACACTACACAGAGTACAAGGATCTAGGCCGAGGTGCTACCCCTAGCGAACTCCGGTATAGGGAGTATGAGTGGCTGTGGCTGGTAGCCCACTTCGAGCACCCCGAAGTGAAGGTATGCATCATGAATATATTTTACAACCATAATGTATCGTATCACATTGAAATAGTTAGTTACTAATTTTTTGACATATGTTTATCCAACAAGGCGATTTCCATGACGAACAGCGAGAACAGATTGAAAAACACGAAGTCCCATCATGCAGGTTCACTCAACTATTTGGGTTGGTCGCGTAGGGTGCAGAAACAACAAGAAGTCAACCCGTTGGTGTTTGTTCATCAGAAGTTCTATCCGTAGTGCTCTGAAGTAGCGGTAAGCCTTTGGCCTCATTAATGAGTTCACATATGCATGTGTTAATAAAACTATTTTTCTCTATTAATTTATTTTGCTTAATAATACGTTATTCATATTCCCTTTTCAATTAGGTGAGAGTGGAGGATGCGATCACAGAGGTCACCATGAATATAGCTTGAAACGACCATCCTGACTGCTCGGAGGAGGAAGTGACCCAGTATGCCTCTCAGATCGATACGTTTGATCGCCCTATAACGGTTCAGATCATGGCAAAAGCGTGCGGGACTGGGAGGAATATCCACTACTGCAGGGTAATGGGCTCGACGGGCGAAAGGGTATTGAAGGACACTTCGGAATACTCTAGCAGGTCAAGAACTTCTTCTAGGAACTCTAACCTAGCAGCAGAGCTCCAGAGGACGCAGAGGGAGTTGGAGGAACAAAGGAGGGTGGTGGAGGAGATGCGGCAATTGGCCGAGCAGCAGGCAGCCACAGAGGCCGAGCACCGAACGATGGTCGAGCAACACCGAGTTATGGTCGAGCAGCAGACACAAATTATGACATGGATGCAGACGATGTACGAGTGCCAGACTACCGGACACCCGTTCCCCACACCTCCACCGATGCATGTGTTCCCCAGTGTTCCACAACCGCAGCCGTCGCTGTAAGACCAGGGTAGCCGCCGGAGTTTAAATGATTTCGTAAACATGGATTTCGTCGACTCTTAGTGTAGTTGTATTTTATTTTTGAATTATTGTTGTTTGTACTGTTGGACAAATATGTGTGTACTGTTAATGTGTATTTGTACGGTTTGTGTTGTTCACTGTAGGTTCTGGAATTGGGCCAATCCAGAACCTGCATTTTTTTATAAAATGTCACCGGGTATAGCCGACAACAAGACCCTAACTCGTCGGCAATAATTTTCAATTTCCGGCGAGATGCTTGCTTATAGCTGACGATATTCTTCAAAAAATTGTCGGCCATAAACGTGGCGGTCAACATGTTGACCCCGGCGGAGCTTCATCTCCGATGAGTTACGTCGTCGGTGATGCTTTTTTTCATTGCCGACGATGAGATATCGTCAGTGATAATGCCAAGTTATTACCGACGATATAATCAGTATCTCGTCGGTGATACTTCCACCGACGGCTGGTTTCCGGCAACCTTATAACCGGCGACATGTCGTCGGTTATAAGTATCACCAATGATTTATTATGAAAGGCCGACGACTTTAAGTGGTCGGCAATAGGAAGAAATGTGGTAGTGATACTGCGTAGACCAATGTTTTCATTACAGACTAAATCCAGAAACCCAATATCTAATCATTGTAATTAACCCTGAAGTGTTCAATTGAGACATCAAGAACATATATACCTCTAATTGATTCTAAGCCATAGCCAAATGCAGAACAGTATTACCATATAAATCTCTCAAATTCACAAATTGATCGTCTCTCCCAACACACCAAACCAAAACCTTCAACACCTTCAACACTTCCAACCAAACGAGGAGCGGGAGACCGAGACCTCTATGAGCGCCCACATAGTGCTCGAATCGGTGTTCATGGCATTGGCGCAGGGGTCGGTTGGTTTCCGACGAGTTGGATTGTGGTGCTCGAGGCCGAGCCCAGGTGACCGTTTTGAGGCCACGACGGCGCAAGGTCGGCCGGGAGTGACGGCAGCGCGAGAGCTTAATCGGCGACAAGGGAGCCCAGTTACTTCTCCTCGACTTCTACAGTTCTACCAGAGAGGTTGCAGGCGAAACAAGGGCAATTTTGGAAATAGAAAATGAAATAAACGTAGAAGTTGGGTAAGTGAGAATATCTCTTTAATTCGACGGGTGAAAATTATAAAAAAGTTTATTTAAATTAGTGAGAAAAAATTCTCCCAAGTTTGGGTGGATGGGAATTTCCCCTTTATATTCGGTCACCAACCTCAATGAATATCCTGATCGAAGTCGATGATTACGTAAAATGGCAACATATATGTTTAGCTCACTAGTTAGCATCTTCTAATTCGATCCCAACATATATGTATAGCATCCCATCGGGAAAAAAAACTTAAATGTATAGGCCGTAGAGCATATATTGATTGAAAGGCATAGATGTCACGTACAGGTGAGAAGAAAACCTAAAAGTATTTTCTACTTATTATTTTGTTTGTTTGCTTTTGATACATCAGAATCATAATATGTATAAAGAACATAATCATGCATAATATATTGACGATCAAACGATGGTTCGATTTCAAATCTAATTGATCTCTGCTAGTACAATTTTATATTTGCTTGCATCAATGGTGTTCATAAGATCTTAATACGTAAGTACGTACGTATGTACTAATGCTTAAAGTTAAGCATAAGCTTTTCTTACACATATTAGGGCTTAAATCGAAATTGGATTGATGATCCAGCTAGCAATGATACTAGACAGCCTTTCTGGAGTTTCTGCTATCAAATTAGTCGCTTCAATTCCTGAAAAGCAGCATTAGCAAAAAGAAATGAAAAACAATTGGTGAAAAGCAGTACGTAATTGTGCATGATGATGTCAACCAGCTACCATACACAGTCTAAGCTTGTTACTTTTGATGTTTAGGGCAACAAACATTGTGAGTGATGTGAGCTATATATTCCGTGACTGGATGGGATGATCTTTCATAGTGGAAGCTGCTAGCATGGGGATGATAGACGGGCGTTTGATTTTGAACTTCAAGATTGAAAAGGGGACAAGCCAGTTTAGTGATGTCTGAAATGACTTGTATTCTTTCAGTGATTGTTGCTGAGGTACGACATCATTAATATAGAAGTGATTCAGGCTGCTATACGTGTCGTCAAACAAGAGGGTCTTCTTGTGTCCTTGGACTTGGCCAGCTTTGAGGTACAAGTACTTCTTTACCAATGCTGTCATTGGGAGCAATAGAATTTTACAATTTTGTCTTAATACAAGTTGAGTTGAAATGTCAGCGCTTACGTGCTTATGTAATCTCTATTGTGATCCAGATGGTTTGGGACTACAAAGCACCTCTTCTACAGTTGCTGGAGTCGGGGAGCATCGACCTCTGCTTTGCCAACGAGGATGAAGCAACAGAGTTGCTAATGTACTGATTTCATGCTATCCCTGGTAATCGCAGGGAAATATAATTTGTAGTTTATTTATTTTCCTGTGCTCAGAAATTTTGAATTTCTGTTATTGCTAATAGCAGCATATCTTATTAAGATCGATTGAAACTGTCCATACTTTCAGTTTATCCCAAATGTCACACATGTAAGATCATTCACTTTTCAGCTCTGCCTGTTAACCCTGTCTAATCAAAGCCTTCAACTGTGTGTAATGCATGTTGCACTGGGTAACATTGCTAAGGTTTTAACTGCAAAGTATGATGCTGACTAGTTACCAGAGGGGAAGTTAAGGTTGTTTTTTCAACTTATCATAGATCAAATATCCTTGTCTATTTTCTAATAATTGAAGTGACTAATTGATGAAACTCTCATTAGGGGGTGATTTGAATGTGACAATAACATGACCAGTGATTCTTTGATTGAATACTTGTTCTATGATCTCCCTATTTACAAACCTAATTGGTTTAATCCGTGTATTGCATGAAGAATTGGACAAGACTAATTGGCAGTGAAACCTAATTTTGCAACACAAAGGGAGATGATGGATTGCATATTTTTATAAGTGATTTGAGTTGTTGGGATGTGTAGGTTTGTTTGATCCATTGCTGCCGGAGGATTAGAAGGATGGTGTACTGGTGTTGGGAGGATTACAAGGGCTTTGCTTCTGTGCATTTTAGAACTGAGAAGGATGCAACTAGGTATGCAAGCCTTGTTTGAATAAATGGACCACGCTACGGACCAAATTTGGAAGTAAAGGACAAAAAGTTGTGCAAAATTCACTAGCTTGTTAGGTTTTCTTTAAAATTATGTTATAGAACTATAAAATTTTGGAATGACTGTATGAATGAAAATGTTCTTTTGTTTGCAAATGAATGAGATTACCATATTTATGTGTTTTCTAATAATTTCAACAACAGAAACAAAAAAATAGAAACATAAAGAAAAATCAGACAACAGTGAGTAAGCATCACAATACTAAGTTTTTTTACTTCTGTCATCTAAATGCATCTTGAGTTACATTTTTTGATCAATTCTGTCATCTGAAGTGTAACTTAGATGACTAATTTTTCAAGGTGTCATCTTAATGAATTTTAAGTTCAAAAGATGACCATGTTTTTTATCAACACTACTACATTTTTAACTATTGCCGGCGATTTAATAGTTTTTCAAGTATTGCCGGCGATTTTTCCCCCAAAAATCGCCGGCAATACTTTCTTTTTTTTATCATTGCCGGCGAGTTTTCCGTCAAATCGCCGGCAATAGTCCGCCGGTAATAAAAAAAAAAAAACTATTGCCGGCGACTTCAATCGCCGGCAATGATAAAAAAAAAAATATATTGCCGGCGATTTTTGGGGGAAAAATCGCCGGTAATACTTGAAAAACTATTGCCGGCGATTTAAAATCGCCGGCAATAGTTAAAAATGTAGTAGTGCAAGTTAAATGATACAGGTTATTATCTGTCATCTGAATTATAATTTGTCAACAAAATTTAGTGAGGTGATGTCAATAGAGATTATTTCAGAATACAATAGATTTTCTTCTGTCATATAAGTTAGATGACAGAGCTTTTCTTTTCTGTCATTTGAGTTTACTTTTTATGACGGATACCATATGTTGTCTGAGTTCATTCAAACGGAAACCTTGTACACGAAAGCTGCAAATGATTCAGATGACGTTGCCCGACCGTCGTCTGGTAGACATTTTGTACTAGTGTATGCATAGATATGCAAAAAAATTTATTTGGCCTGTAGTACGTATATATATGATCAACGACATGCAAGCTATGCAGCCAAGCTAGAGGAATAAAGTCAAAATCTTTTTTACAACATACGTATGAACAGAACGAACCCTAGGTTTTTAGAGTTTCGATAGCAATCATCGGCCACCGTATATCACGTGTCGCCGACGGTTGTTTTACGCCTTGCGCTTATGGAACAAAAGAGGACTCGAAGCTTACGGCTTTGAAGTTCATTGTCGCTAGTCATCGACCGTTGTTGGTGTTTATGATTGAGACCAAAACATAAAAGCCACAGAGGTTTAAACAGTTCTGATTGGGACTTAGATTTCGACATGGTCATATTGAGTCGTGCTCACCCTGAGGCGGAGGAGGGTTATTCCTGTTTTGGTCGGACAAAATAGATCTCCATCTCAGGGATCATAGTTCAAGTTTTCTCGATCTGGAGATTCGAAGGGATGGGGATGGAACGTCCAATTGGAGGCTTACCTGCCTATATGGGGAATCAAAACCGACGAGGAGGTGGAAGACGTGGGATCTGCTGCATGATCTGTCTAGGGTTTCAAACTCCAGCAGGTGGGTGGAGATTAGTGATATCAATGAGATCACTCGGCAATTGGAGAAATCCGGTGGTGATTTAAGGGCAGATTGACAGCTGCAGGATATGGTACGTTGCATGGATAATTGTGGGTTTGAAGATTTAGGATTTGTAGGGGCTCCTTTTACCTAGTATAACTCCATTACTCATACCAGAATTGATCGTGCTATGGCGACAGTAGGGTGGCAGCAGGAATTTCCTGCGAGCTAGGTAACTCATTTGTATCCGTCAATCTCTGACCATGTACATATCCTACTACATGCTTGGAGAACATCGCTTCTACAGTTTCCAAGGAGGCGACACTTCTTTAGATTCAAGTCAATGTGGGCTGAAGATGAATCCAGCATTGATGTTGGGAGGGACCATATGAGAGCATTGGCGGTTATAATGCGCAATATGGTTTGATGAAGAAGATCAAGGGTAGCCGGATGGGGTTAAGCGCATGGGCAAAGCAGGTGTTTGTGATGAGCAAGGAAGAACTGCAGAAGATTCAGTTTAAACTTGCCAAGTTTTTATCTAAACCTTCTGATCCAAACTGAGTGGAAGAGTGTAAGTCATTATATGCACGGCAAGAAGAGTTACTTCACTTGGAAGCACAGTATTAGCAATACAGATCGAAAAACTAGAAGATGCTGCATAGGGATAAGAATACTAAGTATCATCATCAAAGGTGTTCAAATAGAAGAAAGAAGAATTATATCTCAGGGTTGGTGGATGATCAATGTACTTGGAAATCTACTCTTATAGGTATTGAAGCAGTGGTAATTGGTTATTACACATCACTATTTACAACGGGCGGAGTTGATGAGGATAGATTGGCTTTAGTTTTGTCCTCGATTGCACCGAAAGTTACACAAGAGATGATAGAGGGGTTATTGGCCGACTACACTATGGAAGTGGTCAAGTATGCTTGTTTTCAAATGCATCCTAGCAAGGCTCTGAGCTCGCATGGTATGCCCCCGTTATTTTTTCAAAAATATTGGTCTGTTTTTGGTATTGATATTTTCCAAGGCGGTTAGAGAGATGTGGAGATGCTTACTTCTGGCTATATGTTGATAGAGGTCAATTATACTTATGTAAGCTTGTTGCCGAAAGTTCAGACTCTAAGGAAAATAAATGAGTACATACCGATTGCTCTTTGCAATGTCTTGTATCGTATTGCGACAAAGGTCCTCGCGAACAGGTTGAAGCCAATGTTTGCAGTTATTAATAGATCCTTGTCAGAGTGCCTTCATTCCAGGCAGGTTGATTACAGATAACAAGTTGGTGGAAAATGAAGTAGCCCATCACTTGTGGACAAAGACTTCAGGTGAAGCTCATGAAATGGCTTTAAAACTTAATGTCAGTAAATCCTATGACAGGATGGAGTGGGGTTACGTGGAGGCAGTATTGAGACTGTTGGGCTTTCCTGAGCACTGGATCCGTATGGTAATGATATGTGTCACCACTGTGCAGTATTCTTTCAAGATCAACGGGGTGCCCAGAGGGTATGTGACACCAAGCAGAGGACTTCGTCAAAGAGATCATTTGTCACCTTATCTCTTCATTCTTTGTACAGAAGGGCTATATGCATTGATAAACATGATGCACACACAAGGGCGTCTACATGGAATTGAGGTTAGTCGAGGAGCCCTACTACTAAATCATTTACTTTTTGTTGATGACAGATTGTTATTTGCTGAAGCAACTCATAGGGCTTGTGATACAGTTAAGGAGTTGTTGGTGACATATGAGGCCGCATCGAGCTAGTCGATAAATTATGCAAAAAGTAGTGTGTTTCAATAGGTCTCTATGTGAAGATGGGTAAAAGTTCTTAGCTAAGATCTTAGAAATGGAGTTGGTTGTGACGACCCGGACCAGAATCAGCAGTATGATCAGCTGTATACGTGAGTTATCACATAGTCGCAGATTGCCGACAGTTGATTGAATCGCCAGGCTCGTTAACGACTTAATTATTGGCCAAGAATTGGAGCTGAGTCTCTTCTCGAGAGTCGTAGTACATGTGATTTCGAGTTCGTGGGCGGTTCCGGATCATTATTTGGACGACCGAGGAATTAATTATGAATATTTGAAGTTCGGATTTAAATGCTGGGCTACTTAACGACTAAATTACCAGACGAGAATTTGGTTTTGGCTTCTTCATGGAAGTTGTTCAGAATTTAATTTCGAACTCGTGGGAACTTCTGGAGCATTATTTTGAGTTACGAAGATTTAGTTGTGAATATTTCTGTTTGTTGTTTGTTTAGTCGATTAAATATGTGCTTGGGCTGAACATTTGACTTTTTATTGGTTTGGTCGATGTGTATGACTTTGGGTGATAATTGAAGAGTACGTCGAGACGAGTTTGTGGCCGCGAGAATTATCGGAATTGGAATTACGACGAGAAAGTTATGGGTATTTGAAGTTTGCCGAAAAGTGAATTATGTGGTTTCCTAATTGGGAAGGCCTATAAATAGCAAGTTTTCCATTTGGGAAAGTCCACTTTCCATTTTGGTCTGTTGACTGGGTTGACCAAAGTGGGTTGACCCGTTTTGGGTACCCTTGGGTTGCCGATTTCGTTGCCGGATTTGTGACCGATTCCGGCCATGTTTGTGCATGGTTCCTTCACAGTTTTTGATGGGCTTAGGCTGCTCTTTAATGTGGTGGTTATATCCCCTTGTGTGGTGGCCGGAGAAGGATGAATTTTGGTGGTGAAATTCATGAAATTCCGGTGAGAATCGGTGGAGGTCGGCGGCAAAGATTCCGGCCGATTTGGTGGTGCTCCTTTGAGGGCTTTTGTTAGCCTTGTGCTAAGGAATCGTTTCCATGTAGTCTTGAAGGTCACCGTGGCCGGAGGAGTGAGATCGAACGATTTGATTCCGGTAAGGGTTTGAACTTTGGGTTGAGTTTTGGAGGTTTTCCGGTCAAAATTGGCCTTAACCTATAACTGGAAAGTTGTTGGGCTCGTCGAGATCTTTGAAATCATGTATAGCATGAATTTTTCTGGGCAGGTTTGGATTTTCCGGCGACGGCGGCGGCGATTTTTCGTCCAGAGTAGTTTTCGACGAATTGCATGTCATTTGACTCGAAATCGCGCCCCGATCGCAGTGAGGAGGTTCGTTTTTCGAGTAGAGCGTCCGAAAGTATAGCGAGGTATTGAGGTGTGATTTCTGGATTTCCGACAGTTTGTCGTGATCAGATTATGTGTTTCCGAGAACGGTGGTTTCTCGTGATTTGTTTTGAATAGTCGAATTATGATATTGAGAAATGGTTATTGTGATTATTCAGGGGTTCGTGATCGTTGTTTTGGCGAGGGACTTTCCGCCTGATCACGGGTTAACGCGATACGCGTTACGCTAGTCTGTGAGTGGACAATTTCTTTTCACGGAATTCTTGCGAGTCTTTTATATGATTTATGAACTGGAGCATGCGTATTGAGATTATGGATTACATGAGCATGTGTTTTACGAATATACGATTATACTTATATGGATATACGTATACGAATATACATACACTTATATGCTGTTTCATGCATTTGCATCGAACTGTTTATAATTTGGTTTTCACAGAGTACAGTCTTGGTTACGTTGTTGTATCGATACACTTTGCCTCTCGGCTGATCCCCGATAGTAGGCCGCCAGGAGGGACGTCGTCATCCCGACCTGACCGGTGAGGGGCGTATCCCCGGAACCGAGGCCATTTCTGGCTTAGAATCACGGGGACCAAGGACCTCGTGATTCGGACTGTACTAGCACGGTGTGTGTCCATGAGTGACCCCGTGGGATTTTTATTTGCATGCTCAGTACACTGGAGGAGTGTGAGTTTTACCTCGTGTACCATGATGTTTTTATTTACCTGGACTCGCATATGTTATTTTAAACATATATATTAACTGGTGAAAGACATTTATTTTCGTCCACTCACTCTAACGTGTTTCATGTCTTTCCCTTTGGCTTTTCGGTTTTCGTGCCCAGTTTGCAGTTCAGGCTCTGGTGTCGCACGTCGTGGTCGGAGGCATAGTACTCGAGCTACCTTATTTCTTCCAGTAGGTTTATTGTTCTACCTACTGTGGTATACTGATATGTTTATACATTAAAGGTCGCTCTGAGTAATCTGTTGTTTATGTTATACAATTTTACTCCAGATTTCAGTAAAGTATAGATATATGTACTACTTTACATTATTGTTGATATATTGAGAAATCCGGATGGGATTGGTGCCCACGGTTTGCTTTTTGTGGCATAGGATGAAGTGTATTTTCCGCGTGCAGGTAATGGTAATTCCACGTTAGTAACGAAACTCTGCCAAAATTTCTACAGTTTTTGTTGGTTCGTGTTTTCGGAAGGGTTTGATTCCGGTTTAGGGAGCTAAACCGGGGTTGGGTCCTTTCATTGGTTCCTTATCATACCCAGTATTTGGGGCTGCCGACTAGAGTAGGCCGAAGTAAAAGGGTAGCTTTTGCTGAATTGAAAGACAAAGTGAGGGAGCGCTTGAAAGGTTGTAATGGCTCTTTGCTGAGTGCAGCTAGTCAGGAATTGCTAATAAAGGTAGTGGCTCAGTCCCTGCCCATTTATGCTATGAATTGTTACTTAATTCCTAAAACTAATTGTGGATAACTCCAGCAGATGTGTGCGAATTTTTTCTAGGGTGACACCACAGACAAGAGGAAGATACACTGGTATACTTGGAAGAATATGTGCCACCTAAGAAGGTGGGCGGGTTAGGTTTCCAGGATTTATATGCATTCAATTTGGCTTTGTTGGCGAAACAGGTATGGCGTATTATAAAAAATCTAGACCCATTGATTAGTAGGATTTATAAAGCCCGGTACTTTCGGTTTGGTAGTATGTGGAGTGCTCAGGCTGGGGGCAGTCCGGTACTTTCGCTTTGTTGGAGGAGTCTGATGGCCACTAGAGAGTTAATAGAGATGGGATCTCGGTGGAAAATTGGAGATGAAAGGTTGGTAGCTATTTGGGAAGATAATTGGTTGCCAAAACCTAGTAATCTAAAGCCACGGGACTGATTGCGGCGACCAGTCACTATTCATATAGTTTCTCTATTCATTAAGCAGGATCGGTCTTGGAATGTGGAGCTGGCAAAGGAGTATTTGCATCCAGAGGAGGTAGTAGTAATGAAGTCCATGTAGTTGAGTCGAGTATCTCGACCAGATCATCTTATCTGGCATTTCACGACAAAGGGAGATTTCAAGGTAAACAGTGCATACTATCTGGCTAGGGATCAGATCACTATGTCTCAGTATGCAGGGGAACAAGAGTCCAAAATTTGGAAAACTATTTGGAAGCTCAAGGTGGCGCCAACAACAGTGATATTTTTTTGGAAAGCTTGTCGAGGCTTGTAGCTATCACTACCACATTTTGACTCATTGCCGGCGATTCAATGTTTTTTAACATTACCGGCGATTTTTGCCGGAAAAATCGCCGGTAATGTCTCTTCTTTTTTTTAACATTACCGACGACTTAAATGTAAGTCGCCGGCAATGTTTCGATGGTAATGTAACAAAAAAAAAAGACATTGCCGGCGACATAAATGAAGTCGCCGGCAATGTCTTTTTTTTTTTTTTACATTACCATCGAAACATTGCCGGCGACTTACATTTAAGTCGCCGGTAATGTTAAAAAAAAAAGACATTACCGACGATTTTTCCGGCAAAAATCGCCGGTAATGTTAAAAAACATTGCCGGCGATTTAAAAATCGCCGGCAATGAGTCAAAATGTGGTAGTGTATGGGACCGAGATTGAGGACCGGGCATGTTGAGACCTCGGCACTATGTAGTTTATGCGCTCAGACAGAAGAAATGGATCTACACTTATTTCGGGATTGCCCTAAGGTACGGCCTGTGGTATTCAGCGTCACTCGTGGTTTTGGTGATTATTGTGTAGATTTTACATCATGGCTGAAGATGTGTATCATTGGACTACCTAATGCACAGGTTGCTCAGTGGATTACTTTTTTGTGGTTTGTTTGGAAAGGCATAATGATAAGGTATTTAATAATGTTGAGTTTGATTCTCAGGCTCTCAGGGTGCAGGCAGAGACTTGGCACGCCCATTATGTGATGGTGCATAAGACCCCGGACCACCCTAGTCGAGCGACACATCATTGGCAAGCTCCTCCCGTTGGATCTTATTCAGTTTGTATGGATGGAGCTCATAATACAACCACATGTAGAGAAGGTATTGGTATAGTAGTGAAATGGTTCTTTTATACATGGCTTGGCATGTAAGGTAGACGGATAGATATCAGCGTTTGGGGCCGAAATTGAAGCAGCCTGGGAGGCTGTACAATTGGTTCGGCAGTTGGGTATCGCTCCTGCAGTCTTACAATCCGATGCCATCACAATTGTTCATGCGTTGGAAGACATACACACGGCTCCTGCAAACTATCGGCATGCTTTACTCGA
Organism: Geum urbanum; assembly: GCA_946800695.1. Lineage (NCBI taxonomy): Eukaryota > Viridiplantae > Streptophyta > Magnoliopsida > Rosales > Rosaceae > Geum > Geum urbanum. The sequence continues at coordinate 64,861,399 of OX326998.1, read as the reverse complement.
TGTGCAAGAAGTCTTGGAATCCATTCTCAATGCTAAATTCCAGCACTTAGAAAGAGAAGAAAATAAGGTTGCTCTTGACCTTGCCCAATGGTAATTAGAGAATTCGGGGTTAGAGTAGTTTTCCTCTCTGCCTTCAAAATGTACTTCAACATGATTGTACTGCTTGATTTTAGTAATGAATTTGATCGTTTACATCAAAAAAATAAATAAATGCAGCCAAGCTAGGCTACAGGCCTACAGCTATCATCGCGTTTGAAACTTCCGTTTATAAAGAGTTTGCAGAAAGTATCTTCTAATTAGCGTAGTTTGATACAGTACTATCTTGTATAAATTAACTTTCCAAATTATAACGAATTAAAGATTGTTAAATCATTAAATTGGATCAAATTAACTTAACAAACGAACGACAATATACGGCTCTCCTAATTAACTTCTGATGTTGTGATAGGCCTATCTCACTAGCGATCAAATATCATGATCGAATTAAGCAACGGAACCCTAGCATGCTGCCAGCTTGTCAAGATGTATCACTTCGTCAAGTAAAATCATATCGGAAAACGATGCATGGGACTAATGGGAGTAGCATCCAAGTTAATTTTGTATTCGTGCGCATTAGACTAATTAACAATCGGGGTAAATTAGGAAATGCATGTAATGAATAAGATAAGCGTAAATTAAAGATAAGGTAAAAAAAATTATACTAAATAAGGTTATCACATATTTTCTTTCTAAATTTGGTCACTTAATAATAACGTGAGAATAAAAATATCATAATCATTCTAAATAATAACATCTATGTCATGATTTTAAATCATTCTGAAAACACTACTACACCACCATAGGTTGTTTAAAACACTACTACAGGCTGTTGAAAACACTACTACAGGTTATTGAAAACACTAGTTACCACATGCTGTTGAAAACACTACTACAGGTTGTTGCAAACACTACTATGCTGGAACTTGAAGACCCCACCATAAATTGTTGAAAACACTACTACAGGTTGTTACAAACATTACTCTGCTAGAACTTGAAGACACCACCACACGTTGTTGAAAATACTACCATAGATTGTTGAAAATACTACTACAAGTTGTTGAAAACACTACTATGCTGGAACTTAAAGACAGCACCACAAGTTGTTGAAACACTACGACAAATTTTTTAAAATACTACCACAGGTTATTGAAAACACTAGTACAGGTTGTTACAAACACTACTCTGTTGAAATTTGAAGACACAACCACAGGTTGTTGAAAACACTACTATAAGTTATTGTAAACATTATTGAAGGTTGTTGAAAACACTACTATATAATCAAAACCTCAAATGTAATGAACAGTAACAAAATTTTCCCCAAATTTTCGACATCCTTTGTCTTCAATTTTCCCCGAATCGCTTTGAGCATCGTCTTCTCCAACTCCACCACTCCCTGCGACACCTCCGTCGTGCCTCTATTCGCCGTCGAGTTCGACATTAGCCAAAATCCCAAATTCAACGACCCCGAGAGCATCCACATCGAAATTGACCTCAACAATCATGCCGGCTATAACAACGGAAAATGACATGTAACAACATCTGCACCTGGGAACGACTTCGACGACGAGACTCTCTCTCTCTCTCTCTCTCTCTCTCTCTCTCTCTCTCTCTCTCTCTCTCTCTCTCTCTCTCTCTCTCTCTCTCTCTCTCTCTCTCTCTCTCTCTCTCTCTCTCTCTCTCTCTCTCTCTCTCTCTCTCTCTCTCTCTCTCCCAAATTTAAAAGGATAAAATTTTAGAAAACAACAAAAATAAAAATAACCTTAAATGGAATAAAAAGTATAAAAAAAATTATTGAGAAAATTAGGCCCAAAAATGACCTGGTCTTTAATTTTCTAATAAGATAACCATGATTATTAGACGACGATGATGAAAATGGAGTGTGCTCATTGACCAAATTAGAAGATATGTACAGAAGAACTGCTCGATCAAACTGATCAAAGCAAAAGGATCGAAGAAACGCGCGCGCACGTGAGTTAGGAGAGAACGAAAGATTCGATTTCGGTTGGCATACCACTTACTCGACATAAAAACCAATTAAAGATCCCATTTGCTAGTTTGTGTTCACACTTGCTCCTAGATTCCATCCCAAAAGCCCTGTCACACCCGACCTTCGAATTTTAATAAAATAATACATAATTTTTTTTCTTAAAATAATAGCGACGCGTAGTTCTCAATTTTTTATTAATAAAATTGTTAAATATATATTCGAAGAAGACATATGACATAAATCCCGTATTTCATGAAGCACATACGTACATAGTATTTCAGAAAAAATCACAAGACAATTTTTAACACATATACATTCAAATATGCACAAATTAACGCAGAATGTGACAGTGATTACTCTATCTATTTTACAATTGGTATATACATGTTTTCTTTTACCATGCACTAAATTGGTCTGTGCATGCAGTAGCATATGACATATTGCTTTCAATGGACCACGAAACAACTTATTTTAATTTATTTAGTAAAAACAATTGAAAGTAAAATGTGGAGATTACGTACAATCTTCGATGTTGTATGAAACTAAATTTGAAATATATATATATATATTACATTATTTGTCGTGGCGTATATATATCCACGAAGTAGCATAATCTCAATCTGATCTATTGATCCTAGCAAGTTATTTCATTTTCTAAAGGCTAATTATTAATCATTCGACATGCTACCACAAATTAAGTGCACTTCGTTGATTGCCTGAAGTAAAATTGTAAACACAAAACGAAATGTGTTAGTTACAATACAAGCCAATCATATCTCATATTAATTATTTTCGTACGAATTGAAAATCTTCAACCGACTCGATCCGGCACGATTTGGAAGTTGGTTTTAGGTAAGAAAACGAGTAGTGGGAACGGAATCTCGGGAACGTAAGCCATTTTTGAGTAGAAATTTTAAATAAAGTCAAATGCAAAATTTTTATACTTACATGAGGTCACTTTATATTTTCTTCTCAAATTAAGTCAATTAATAATAACATGGACACACAAATACTCTTATCGTTCGAAATATTTATATTTATGCTTTAAAATATATTGTCAAACACTATTCTCTCTCTCTCTCTCTCTCTCTCTC